>CM077305.1:83915000-86415000 GCA_039655065.1 Glossophaga mutica
TCTCTGCCTGCCCCACAAGAATGGACTCATACCCAGAGTGCTACCTTATCTGCCACCAGAGGGCAGCAAAGCTCCACCCAGGCTCACCTGCTGGCCCACACCTGTGAGGCCCAAACCTCAGCACCTAGGCAATGAAGTCTCCTGCCTCAGAAGACACCAGTGCTTTGGAGCCTGACAGGCCTGTTGCCGATGTTTGGTTCTGTGTATTCTGGAGTGTGAGCTGAAGAATCAACTTAACCTCTCAAAGGCTATTTCCTTATGCACAAGATGGGACAAGTAACCCTACCCTTGACACTAGCCTGTGAATAAAATGATATGATGGAGGTATAGTGCCTGGCACAGCACCTGACACCCCATAGTTAGAGGGACCTCCTGTCCCAGTTTGGTCCTAGGACTGAGAGGTTCCCGAGGGCATAAGACTTTCAGTGCTAAAACCAGGAGAGTCTTGGGCAAACAGGGACAGCTGGTCACCCAGGAGGGATGGGCACTCCTTCCTCAATCCTTAAGGCTGTGGTTGGTACTTAAAGAACTAAAACAGAAAAAATTTTTACAGCTATTTCATAACTTGAGCTTCTTATTGAATTAGTGAGTTAGTGGTCTTTCCACAGTGGTCCTGCTGTTGATGTCAGGAGCTCAGTTCCACCAATGGGAATAAAAACGAAGATGGAATATACCTGCTTCAGCAAAGAACTTGTGAGTTTCTGTGAGAGATACAGACATGTGTACCATACAACCCAGCAGTCTCACTCCTGGGTATTTATCCAAGAGAAATGAAAATACGTGTCCACTGAAAGAACTATGTGCGAATGCATGGAGCAGCTCGATACATAATGACCAAAACGGAAAACAGTCCAAATGTTCACCTAACTGTGATATATGCATACAGCGATACACCACTGAGTAATAAAAAGGGAGGGATTATTGATACTTGCAACCACACAGATGATTCTCAAAAAAAAAAGCAAATATGTTTAGTGAATAAAGCCAGATTTCAAAAGGCTGCAACTTGAATGATTCCATTACTTGACATTCTGGAAAAGACAAAACGATAAGGACAGAACACAGACCAGCAGTTGCCAAGGCCAAGGGCTGGAGGAGGGGATTGGCTGTAAAGAGCGGAGGGAAATTTGTGGGTGACAGGTGTGTACATCTGGATTATATGAACATACGTATTTGTCAAACTCATTGAACTACATGCTTTAAAAGGGTGTATTTAATTGTATACAAATTACACCTCCATACACTTGACGTAATAAACAAAGGTTGCCTTGCCAGGTTACAGGGGAGCCAACCCCTCATTGTCTGGGTGGCTTCGGGGAGCACTGCAAGCCATTAGCCCATTGTGCCTGCCTGTGGCAGCTCACATCCTGCAAATCTTCCCTGCCCTGCTTTGTCCAGCATGCGGTGGCAGCGAGAGGCTTTCTGAAGCCTAGAGGCAAACGTGGATGAAGCCCCCACGGTTCTGCCTCTGGACTCACCATGCACACAGCTCAATGAATGACCACACCAAGAGGCCAGGGTGGGGGCCACTCTGACCAAGACTGATTAGCATGCACAGGCCAGGGCTCTTTCTGAACCAGGCCTCACTGAGCAATGGTAAGAGGTGGTTAGAGCTACCACTGGCCGGACCCCATCCTCCAGAGCTTTCAGTTTGACTCACTGAAGTACCTTCCTGTCCCTGAACTTGGATCCCCATGTTCAGGGGACTCCATGGTCTGCTGGTTGAAAGAGTCAGTGGGAGAGATGTGTTGCCCTGTCCAGGCTGGCCCATGATCTTCAGCCCTTGACATTGCACACCCCACCTGTGCCTCACACACCTGCCTGGGGTGACCTCCCATGATTATGTGGGCCACCCACAAACCCTCTGCTGAGCTCCACATGTGCGAGCAGGTCACATTCAAAACGCTCCAATCCGATGAAAATCAGAGTCACTGGCCTTAGCAGGCACTTTTCGCATGCCAGGCTCTCTGCAACTGGATCCTGTGGATGATCTCACAAGAATCTTACGAGATAGATACTATTTTAAACTTTTATATCGTGGAATAAGAGGTACATACAGAAAAATGTATGAAAACGAAGCATACAGTTCAATGAACGATCACAAGCAAATACCAGTGCAAAACCTTTCGGGTCACGAAGTGAAACATGGCGGGCCCAGAGCCCACTGCTGACCCCCAGACGACTGCTCCGTGCCCCCCAGGGCAGGCACTCTCCTGGTTTGAATGGTAATTGCGTCCTTGCTTTTCTTTATATTTTTACATGTTTACCGCCGAACCATGAATCTCTGAAGCTCGTTTAGTTTGTCCTGTGTTGGGAACTCTACATACTTACACTCAATCAGAATGCATTATTTTTATTGTTTTTAAAGTATATTTTACTGATTATGCTATTACAGTTGTCCCATTTTTTTCTCCCCTTTATCCCCCTCCACCCTCCCCCTCCCTCCAACATTCCCCACCTTAGTTCATGTCCATGGGTAGTACATATAAGTTCTCTGGCTTCTCCGTTTCCTATACTATTCTTAACCTCCCCCTGTCTATTTTGTACCTACCAGTTATGCTTCTTATTCCCTGTACCTTTAAATGTCTTCCTTTTACTCTTCGGCTCACTTGCTTACTGTCTTACTCATCTCAAAAACAATCTCATCATTTGAATACAGTCAAATTTATCACCGTTTCCTTTATTTAGAGCTGTTTGTATCCTAGTTTTTAAAATATTTTCTTACCCCAAGGTTATCAAGATATACAATTCACCTCTAGTTGTTTTGGGGGTTTGGTGTAAAATAAGGGCCTAATTTCATTTCTTTCCATATCGATATCTAGTTTTCCCAGAACTACTTATCTGTTTTAGAGAGAGGACAGGAGGGAGAGAGGGAGAGAAACATTGATGTGAGAGAGAAACACTGACTGGTTGCCTCTCATATGCTCCCCAACCTGGGACTGAACCCGCAACCCAGGCCTGTGCCTGATGAGGGATCAAACCAGCACCTGTCGGATTCTCTGGACCACACCCAACCAACCGAGCCACACCGGCCAGGGGTCCAGAACTATTTATTGAAAAAATTGCCTCTCCTCACTGCTCTTGTGCTTCACCTGAAATCTTCTCAATCCAACTTTTATTCCTGGCATTTCTAACAGCACCTTGCTTCAGGTGCTCTGCACACCTCTTGCTTTATGCCCTGGGGTCCACTTGGTGCTCACATGTGCCCAGAGCCAGCCTCGCGAGGAAGTGAACACCACGTGTGGAGTGCTTAACCAATGGGGACGGGAACTGGTGGGTAAGTGCTCTCTCTCCTCCTTGGGTGGAAAGTTCTGAAACGTATTCTGCATGGCCTCTCAGAGGGTCTCCATTGCCTTGAGCCTCAGAATGCTCATAGCAGTGAACAGCCCCATAATTCCTTCTTGTCTTGGCTTCTTTTCCCTTCACTGTTTTAATCTTAGGCTTGTACTTTCTGTCCCTTTAGGCTCGCCTCCCAGAACAAACTCCTCAGTCTTCTGGAGGGAACCCAGGCTGAGGTAGTTGGTACTGGGAATGACCCAAGAAAGCAGTCCCTTCAGATGGGATTGTGGGATTGGGTCACTCAGTGGCCGGGCTGCAGTGAGGGCCCCTCTGCCGGGGGCAGCTGGCTTGGTGATAACTCCCGGCACGCAGCAGCAATGCGACTACTGATACTGTCTGCTGCGATTGAGTTGAGATGCAGGTAGAAGGGGAAGCCTTGGCTTACATGCACTGATGACACTTGAAAGGCACAAGGGCGAGGGAGAGTGTGAAAACTGTGCTGTTGGCTGCTTTCTGTTCACGGCTTTAGGGGCTCAAAAGGAGAAAATCAAAGCTCGGGTTAGCCGAGCATCGACTCGGGGCAGGCTCTGCACGTCAGAGGGCATCCAAGGCGCCAATCAGAGGAGGCCTCTGACGCCAGGCGGACGGACAAGGCGCTGTGCCCCGTGGAGGTCGTCCAGCCCTCGCCCCGAGTCGCCCCTCTGATGGTGCGGCTGGCCCAGGAACAGAGTGGCTGTGCGTGGGGCTGAAGGCTCAATCTTTGTCTTTCAACTGGAGATTAAATTTATGGAATACAAATTTATAGACTTTAAAAATTATTGTTTTACTGTGGACGTACTTTTTACTTATCCTTGTAGTTTCGTGTTTCTTTTTATTGAACTTGTTTTCTTGCCCAGTGTTTATTGCGTTTTTACTGTATTTCATTTTCCCTCCTCAGTTTGGAATTTTTTAAAGTTTTTGTTTATTGGGGTGAAAATGGAGACAACTGTACTTGAACAACAATAAAAAAAGTTTTTGTTGCCCTGGCTGGTGTGGCTCAGTGGATTGAGTGCTGGCCTGCGAACCAAAGAGTCGCCAGTTCGATTCCCAGTCAGGGCACATGCCTGGGTTGCAGGCCAGGTCCCCAGATGGGGGCATGCAAGAGGCAACCACACATTGATGCTTCTCTCCTCTTTCTCCCTCCATTCCCATCTCTCTAAGATAAATAAAATCTTTAAAAACAAAAAAGGTTTTGTTATTGATTTTAGAGAGAGAGAGAAACACTGTTTCGTTGTTCCACTTATTTGTGCATTCATTAATTGCTTCTTGTCTGTGGTCTGACCAGGGATCGAACCCACAACCTTGGCGTTTTGAGATGACACTCTAACCAACTGAGCTACCAGACCAGGGCAGTTTGGAATTTATGTACCTTTATTGTTCTTTTAGTGGTTGTCCTAGAGATTGCAGTATATAACAGACTCGTATAAACTTAAATGATATAGTTTTACCCTCTTTAGAATAATGCAAAGACCTTAGAATACTTTACCTCCATATATTGCATTTTCACTTTTGTATTTTCTGTAATTTTATTTCTCCATGTTTTGTCTGTATATTTTCTTCTGATATATATATATTTCAGTTGACCTATACTCTCTTCATATGTATATAATTTGTTATGAAACCCATTTATGGAATTCTTAATTTAAGTCATTGTATTTTTTGGTTCTAAGTTTTCTGTTTGATTCTTACTCAGTTTGCTATGTATTTTTTTATAGTGTCCAGTTTCCTGCTGAAGTTTTCAATTACATCTTACATAGCATATTAAAATTTTTGTGTGCGTGCTGATGATTCCAATGTCCGAAGGCCCCGAGCATCTGTTTCTATTATCTGTTGTTTCTTCTGGATTTCCTATGAGATGTCTTATCTCCTGGTATGCCTGGTTATTTTTAAATGGATATCGAGGATTAGGTTGACCACCTCCAGAGAGGATTTATATTTGCTTCTGCCGGGGTACACGCTGCTAGTGCTTGGGAGTTCCAGCAGTCCATGATGATTATACCTCAGTTTCAGGAACCAAGGCGATTGGGAGCTGGACTTCGGTCCATGTGAGAGCTAGTTTATTTCTGGTTCGCTCTGACTCGAGCTCTGACTCCAACGATGTAGCCCTTTGTGGCTTTCGCTCCAAAGTGAAGAGACTTTAATAGCAACCCCTGTCTTGACGGGTCCTTTATTCAAATAATTGTTTCCTAGAACAATAAGACTGTCGAAAAGCCCCCTAGGCACTCGGGCATTCATCCTGTTTCCAAATTGGCAATTGTAGGAGAAATGCTGGGCTCTTCTCTGGATTTCTGATGTCTCCCAGACCGTAGCCTCAAAATTCTTTACCACCTCCTTAACACTCTGGTGCTTCGAGCAGATTTAAACAAATATTTTTGGTCAGCTTTTCTAACTTCCTTACTGAGGGGGTTGGTTGAAGTTAATGTGTCATTACCAGGAATGAAAATCTTAGTAATAGATTCTATTCTTTATCTTCGTATTTTCGGATGTAGAAACCAGACTCCCGGAGGTTGAGTAACTTGCGTTGGGTTGCACTGACAGGGCTGGGATAACCCCCCAGAGGCCGGCCCCAAAGCCTGTGTTCTTAACTTGCACGCTCTAATGCCCCAGGCAACCTGACTCCTTAGCTTAAAGTTTTCTCCCCTGCAGTTTGCCTCACCTCTCCTTTCTCTAATGCCCACCACTCCCACAGAACCCAGCCAGGCCTCCTTGGCTACTCCTTTGGACTCATTTCCCTTCATGCAGGCCTCGACCCAGGGGCAGGGCAGACCTGTGCAGAGAACAGAAGTTCAGGTGCGATGGAGCACAGTGAGATGGGGGCAGGCTCAGACATCGCTTCCCCTGACTGGGGATCTGAGTAGCAGCTGAGTGAGCACGAGCTTTATTTGGCAGCCTTCCGCCCTTTGCTGACTCACAGGCAGCTGGGGTCAACTCACACTCTGTCGTTGCTTCTACATCTTCCGAAGCTGCTGCAGAGTGGGAAGGGCCAGGTGAGGGGCCTGATCATTCTCTTGGTTGAATTTCCTTGTTGGGACACCTCTGTCTTACTGGCTAGCCCATATAATCTTGGACCAGAAATATGACTCACTCCCCTTCAGTTCTCTGGAAGCCCCAGCGTAATCAGCAGGGCCTGCACTATTGTCTTTGAGAGCCTCCTGTTCAACTTCACAAGGAAAAGAGGTCATCAGTATTGAAGGATGCTTTTTCTGCCTCCTCTTTCCCCTCCAATGGTTGACATTTCATCACTCTCTCTCCGTCCTTCTCACAGCTATAAAGACCACAAGCTCTGGAAGCATAGCGACTTTGGTTTAAATCCTGAATCTGCCATTGACAGGTTATTTGACCCTGAGTGAGTCATCAGTCTTTCTGGGCCTCAATTTCTTATCTCTAAAATGGGGATGATTACACTTATCTTGTGCAATGGTTGTAAGGGCCAATTAAGATCGAATGGGTAACAAAACACAAGCTAGAATTCAACAAATGGAAGCTAGTATGTAATGGTCACCCTTGCCACGGCAGAGCCTTCCACCCGAGCTCTGCATCCTATTCCCCAGGACCCTCCGGGACTGACGCCACCTGCAGTTTTATCTCCTCCTGGTATTCTCGCTCTCTCCCTCAGCATATAGACATGCTCCGTCTTCCCAGACTCTGCATCTTCTCCGGGTGCTCTCCTTCTCTTCACCATCAGACTTTGGCTTTTGAAAAAAATTTAACTATGGATACAAAAATAATCTCAAGAAGAGAGACTACAAATTAATTCCACGTACCCATCACCTTACCACGATTATCCACATTTTTTGTTCTGCCCTCCTGCCCTGCCCTGTGGGAGTACCGTAAAGCAAATTCCAGCTATCATATTGTTTCACCTGTTAATACCTCTGAATGTGTCCCTAACAAACAAGAACCTTTAAAAAACACATAAGCCATCTAAGAATTAACAGTAATTCCTTAGCATCATCCATTACCCAGTTAATGTTGTAATTTGCTTAATTATCTCAAAAGTGGTTTTACAGTTGGATGATACACTTAGTTTCTTGGCTCATGCTCCAGACTTTCCTAAAATCTCCTGAACAAGCAGCACCTGTCCTCTGTGTTTCCTGCATTGCTCACCAGACGGCCGCAGGCCTGGCACCAGCAGCAGCTGGCCGTGGTTTGCAGCTTGGCCTCTCCTGGGCACCTGCAGACTCAGAACAAGTAGCAGTCAGCTGGAGATCACTTGGTAGTTCAAGCCAGGTGTCCCTGGGCAGAACGCAAGTGGCAGCTGACTTTGGCCTGCATCTCCTGAGAGGCCCAATGAAGTTGGGGGAAGAGTAGTTGAACTTAGTGAGAACTTCAACAGCATAAAAAAGGACATGGACACCATGAAAAAGAGTCAGTCAGAAATGAAGGACACACTAACTGAAGTGAATAATAATTTACAGGGAATCAACAGTAGAGTAGATGAAGCCAAGAATCAAAACAGTGATTTAGAATATAAGGAAGCAAAACACCCAATTAAAAAACAAAACAAAACAACAACAGCAAAAAGCAAAAAACAATCCAAAAGAATGGGGATAGTGTAAAGAGCCTCCAGGACAACTTCAAATGTAGCAACATTTGATCATGGGGGTGGTAGCAGAAAAGAGAGAGAAAGAATTTGAAAATCTATTTGAAAAAATAATGACAAAATTTCCTTAACTTGGTTAAGGAAATAGACATACAAGTCCAGCAACTACAAAGAGTCCCAAACAAGATGAACCCAAATAGGCCCACACCAAGGCACATCATCATTAAAATGCCAAAGGTTAAAGACAAAGAGAGATTCTTAAAAGCAGCAAGAGAAAAGCAGTTAGTTACCTAAAAGGAAGCTCCCATAAGACTTTCAGCTGACTTCTCAACAGAAACTTTGGAGGCCAGAGGGATTGGCAAGAAATATTCAAAATGATGAAAAGCAAGGACCTACGATCAAAATTACTCTACCCAGCAAAGCTATTATTTCAACTCTAAGGACAGATAGCTTCCCAGACAAGAAAAAGCTAAAGGAGTCCATCGCTCCCAAACTGGTATTGCATGAATTGTTAAACAGTTTTCTTTAAGAAAAAGAAGAAAGATAAAAAATATGAACAATAAAATGGCAATAAATACATATCTACATACAAATGAATCTTAAAAAATAAATGAAGAAGCAGAACAGAAACAGACTCATAGATACAAAGAACATTTTGATGGTTGCCAGATGGGAGGGGTTTGGGACGGATGGGTGAAAAAAAGGTGAAGGGATTAGGAAGTATAAATTGGTTGTTACAGAATAGTCATGGGGATGTAAAGTACAGCATGGGAATATAGTCAATAATATTCTAATAACTATGTATGGTATCAGATGGGTACTAGATTTACCAGGATGATTAATAGTAAGTTATATCATGTCTACCCCTGGTGGGTGTGGCTTAGTGGATTGAGTGCTAGCCTGGGAAGCAAAAGGTCACCGGTCTGAATCCCACTCAGGGCACATGCCTGGGTTGAGGGTCAGGTCCCCAGTAGGGGGCACACGAGAGGCAACTGATTGCTATTTCTTTCACACATCACTGTTTCCCTCTCTCTTTCTCCCTCCCTTCCCCTCTTTCTAAAAAGTAAACAAAATATTTTTAAAAATAATGTCTAAATACTGGGGTGTACACCTGAAACTAATATCATATTGTATGACAATTGTATTGAAAAATAAAAATTGATTTAAATTAAAAAAAAAGAGTTCCTTGTAATTCTTTTATCCTTAGGATAGAGTCCTCTGAGGGTGTGCTAGGGAATCAGTGGGTTTAATTATGCCACTGGCTTGACGCGTAGAGTATTTGTTTCATTTTTTGTCCACTTTTAGGGATTGCTCTGTGGTATTTTTCTTTTTCATGGATATCCAGAGAGATGGATAACAGGCTTAAACTGCTAGCCTGAGGTGCTTGCTGAAGGAGCCTCTTAATTCTCAGTTCCCAGAGGAAGCACTCTCTAATCAGTGCCCATCGAACTTCCATGTGCCCTCCCAAGACTCCTGCCTCTAGAGACAAGGTTCCTCTGAGGAAGCCAGTGAGGGTGAGTTCTGGAGGAGAATTTAGCATCAGCCTAAACACAGTTCTGAATCAAAACACTGTGTGCCCTGGCTGGGTGGCTCGGTTGGTTGGAGCGCTGTTCTGTGCACCAAAGGTGGTGGGTTCGATTCTTGGTCACACCTAGCCTGTGGGCAAGTTTCTCTCCCTTTCTTCTTTCCTCTCTCTCTAAACTCAGTAAACGTATCCTGTGGTGAGGATGAAAAAAATTACTATGCACAAGAGAACAAAACCACTGTGCATTGTCTGAGAACACGCTTTCTGAAACATTTAACATCGCTTTTGTTTCTCAAGGAGGAATTCTAGTAGATCTGATAACAGAGCTGAATGATAAAAACTTTTCCAGTGGGTCATCTGTCTGTCCCCTGCCGCAGAATGAAAACTCAAGCAGGTGCCATTTTCCTGTTTGCCCCTAAAGGGTCCTCTTGTCAATGTAAGGCATAAAACACAGTCCCAATTTAGATCAAGTTATGACTCACCGTCAAACTCACTCAGGGGTATCAAGCAAAGCTGACAGATTTGGCTGCTAAAGGAAAAACAGGACCTTTTTAGATTCGGACAGTTTCTCATTTACATAGAGAGCAGAAGCAAGATCGGCTAAGGCGCCAGCTCCCGGTGCCCCCTACTCAGCAGGATAACGCGAAAACAAACCGTGACAAAGCCACAGGAGGGCCGGCGCCCTGCTGTTGAGGACCCCACTCTGCTCCAGCCCAGCGGCTCCACTGCTGTGCTTTAGGGCGGGGGAGGCCGAAAACCCCGGGCATCGTTAGAACCCAGGACAGCGATGGAAATCTGGCTCCGGCCAGCCTTCCTGAAAGAGAGGGAGGCAGCTCCTCACACTCTCCCCATGTCCTCGTGTCCTCGTGTCCTGGGAGGGCCACGGGCACTCTGCCACGGTTCAGGCCAGCTTCGGTGAAGCCTCGTCTGCCTGGCCTGTGCGGGGACGTGCGTGGTCACCAGGGCACGTTTTCCTTCTGAGTGTTAAGACTTCTCTTCCTTCCCCAGGCCAGGCTGGTGGCAGAGAGAGAGCCTTCAGTCCAGGAAGGACACCGTGGGTGGATTCTGCCCCATCTCCTTGCTTATATCCTGCCCCGCTCATTAGAGATGCTGGTAAGGTTAAAAAAAAAAAAAAGGATAGAATGTAGGAGACATAAGGCAAGGAGATGGCTCCTTCGCGGCTGGGTGCTGTGGCATTTTGAGCCTGGCCAAAGTCTAGAGATGAGTCCTGTTGTGGGCATTTTCTCATGTCCCTCAGAGGACCCACCACTGGTCTCTGGTCTCTCTGTGGCCACAGGAAGTGCTCAAGTCTCTCTTCCCAGAGGAGCTGCAGAAGGGCAGTCTCCTCTACCCTGAGGTCAAAGACTACTTTCATTTTATTTATTTATTTTTAGAGAGAAGGGAAGGGAGAGAGAAAGAGAGGGAGAGAAACATCAATGTGTGTGGTTGCCTCTCATGCGTCCCCCACCAGGGACCTGGCTTCCCCCACCAGGGACCTGGCTGGCAACCCAGGCATGTGCCCTGACTGGGAATCCAACCAGGGACCCTTGGGTTCCCAGGCCGGCACTCAATCCACTGAGCCACACCAGCCGGGGCTGGTTTTGCTTTTTTTCCAGGCATTGATAAGAGAACCGTTCGCTCTTCCTGATCTACAGCCAGCCAGCATGCAGAGCGCCACCCTCCCCTGCCTCGCTTTGCCTCCCTTTGCTCAGCAGCTGTTCCTTTAAGCCGGCTCCTTGTTCTTTGTGGTGATGCAGCCCCAGTCAGCCTGGAAAGCATTCTATCTTTCTGACAGCAAGATTTTTCAGGCCCAGTCTGAGGTTTTCTTACTTAAATATGGAATCAGCCACTCTTTGCAAGGAGCCTTGGCCCTGGATGTTCAAACACTGAATTTGAGACCAACATTCGGGCCATAGGAATGCAGATGTTTTTATGGTTTCTTATTAGCACGGAGGCGTGGCAGGATGACAGAACAAAAAAATTACATTTTATTCAAAAACAAAACGGTAATGAATTTATGTAGATATTTTAAACACGATTATAATTTACTACACCCCTTTTTGTGCTGATATGAGTCTTAATTTGTTTTCTCCTTCTGCTGGATGAATTGAATATTTTCTGTCATTGTATTCTTTCTCTGTCTCTGGCATTTTAGATACAACCGCTGTGATATTTTAGTGAGTGCTTTGGGATATAACTCATTACAGCCAGCCTCCAAGGGATAGTATGTTATTTCATAAACTCGCGCATTCTAAGAGCTTCACAACAGGGCACTTCTGTTTCCCACCTCCCAGCCAGTGTTCTGTTGCCATACATTTTATTTCTACATCTCTCATAAACCTCTGTTGTAAACTCCATGATGCATTATTGTGTTTGCTTTGAACAGTTGGTGATCTTTCATTTATTTAAAATGTTTTATTTATTTTTTTAGAGAGACAAAGGGAGGGAAATAGAGAGGGGGAGAAACATTGCTGTGTGAGATACATCCATCAGTTGCCTCTTGCACGCCCCCAACCCAGGGTCCCCCAACAGGGGACCTGGCCCACAACCCAGGCATGTGCCTTGACTGGGAATTGAACCAGACACCTTTTGGTTCATGGGCCGGAGATCAGTCCACTGAGCCACACCAGTCAGGGCAGTTGGTGACCTTCTAAAGAGCTTTAAATAATAAGGAAAAACCTTTGTACGCACGTAACTTCCATTCTTGGTGTTCTTCATTCCTGTTCACAGATCCACGTTTCCAAAGTGTCGTTTTCCTCCTGCTTGAAGAGCATTCTTATTTCAAACAGGGCAGAGACGCTGGTGATTAATTATTTTGGTCTCAGTATGTCTGAAATAGTTTTATTTTATCTCTTTTTAAAATTATGGTAAAAATATATATAACGTAACATAACATCTATCATTTCAACCATCTGTAAGTACAATTCGGTGTCATTAAATATATTGCTAATGTGGTGTACCCATCACCACTATCTATGCCCAAAACTTTTCCACCCCCAGAGTAAACTTTGAAACTGGTCACCAGTAACTCCCCATTCCCTTCATCCGCAGCCTCTGGTCTTCTACTTTCTGTCTCTATGCCTTTGCTTATTCCAGACCCCTCATACAAGTAGAATCATGCAATATCTGTCTTTTTGTGTCTGCCTTATTTCCCTTAGCGTAACATTTCAAGTTGCACTCACATTGCAGCATGTAGCAGAATTTTTTCCTCTTTAAAAAGACTGAGTCAGATTCCATTGTACGAAGAGTCCTTCTTCCATGCGTCTCTTGATGTACGCTCGGGTTGTTCCTACCTCACTTCTGTTTCTGGGTACCTCATGTGTCTTTTTCATTATGGCTGTTTTTAGGATTTCCTTTTTATTACTGACTTTATGCAATTTGATTATGAAGTATCTTGATATACTTTTCTTCGTGTTTCTCGCACTTAGGATTTGCTGAGTTTCTTGGATCTATAGTATATGGTTTGCATCAAATTTGGAAAACTGTTAGCCATTCTTTTTTCAAATTTTTGGTTCCCTTCTTTCTCTTCTTTTCCTTCCTTTGGCGACTCCAATGATATGTAAATTTAGCTGCTTGACGTTACCCCAGTTCACTGACGCTCTGTTTATTTCTTAATTTTTTATTTAAAAAATTACTTATTTTTAGAGAAAGGGGAAAGGAGGGAGAAAGAGTGGAGAAGAGAAACATCAGCATGTGCCCTGACTGGGAACCAAACCAGTGACACTTTGGTCCACAGGGCAGAGCTCAACCCACTGAGCCACATCAGCCAGGGCTTAACAGCGATTGCTGTCCATTTATTTACGCATTCATTGGTTGATTCTTCTGTGTGCCCTGACTGGGGATTGAACCCACAACCATGGTGTAGCAGGATGATGCTCTAACCAACTGAGCTACCCAGCCAGGGCTGCTTTGTTTATTTTTAAAACAGCTTATTTTATTTAATTTCATTGCTTTTTTTGTGAATATATATTATAAAATTTGCCATTTTAACCATTTTTAATGTATGATTCAATGGCATTAAGTGCATTCACAATGCTGTGCAATTATCATTACTCATTTCCAAATTTTTTTATCATCCCAAACAGAAACTCTGCAACCAGCAAGCAATAACTTCCATTCCCTCCTCCCCTGGTAACCACTAACCTACTTTCTGTCTCTGTGTATTTGCCTATTCTAGATACTTTATCATCGTTGTTGTTGTTATTTTAAAGATTTTATTTATTTATTTTTAGAGGGAGGGAGAAAGAGAAGGAGAGAAACATCACTGTGTGGTTGCCTCTCATGTGGCCCCCACTGGGGACCTGGCCCCCCAACCCAGGCATGTGCCCTGACTGGGAATCGAGCCAGTGACCCTTTGGTTCACAGCCCGCACTCAATCCACTGAGCTACACCAGCCAGGACCTATTCTAGATACTTTATATAAATGGAATCATACACTATTTGTTCTTTTGTGTTTCGTCCATTCATTTTTATTCAGTTTTTTTTTTTCTCTCCTGTGTTTCACTCTGGGTAGTTTCTATTGCTGTTCAAGTTCACTTACCTCTTCTTCCACGGTGCCCAATCTGCCATCAGTCTGGCCGTGGGTGTTTTTCTTTTCAGTCACAGTAGCTTTCATCTCCAGAAGCTTGATTTGGGAACTTTGCTGTGTCTTCCACATTTCTACTTGACGGTCCCATCCTTCCTCTAGCTTCTCGAGCATATGGAGTGTGGT
The DNA here is from genome assembly GCA_039655065.1 of Glossophaga mutica. Lineage (NCBI taxonomy): Eukaryota > Metazoa > Chordata > Mammalia > Chiroptera > Phyllostomidae > Glossophaga > Glossophaga mutica. Next base: position 83,929,098 of record CM077305.1, read on the forward strand.
TGTAACAGCTGTTTTAATGTCCTTGTCTACTAATTCTATCATCAGTGTCATTTCTGGGGCAGTTTGGTTGAGTGATTTTTCTCCTCATTATGGGTTATATTTCCTTTTTCTCCACATGCTTGGTCATTTTTAATTGGAAGCAAGACCTTGTAATTTTTATCTTGTTGTATGCTGGATATTTTTGTATTCTTCTAAATATCCTTAAGTTTTGTTCTGGAACACATTTAGATTACTTGGAGAAGTTTGTTCCTTTCAGGTCTTTCAAGACCTTTCAGGTCTTGCTTTTAAACTTTGTCATGTGGAACCAGAGCTGTTTTGTCTGATTCTCCACACTAAAGAGGCAGGACGCTTCTTCACACACGAAACCGATATTCTCTGAATTTGAGGTTTGCACTCCAGCTACTGGGAGCACCAGGCACTGTTGCCGCCCCTTGGCCGGTTCTCCTCCTGGCCCCTGGCAGTTTCTGCCCACGCACAGCGCTGCATGTGCGTCCGAATCCTCCGCTGAATGCGAGGCGGGCGGGGGGATCCTACAGGTCTTCAGAGCTCTCACTGTGTAGCTCTTTCTCTCTGTTCCATGCCCTGCAAGCTCCAGCCGTCTTGACTTCCCAGACTTCTGCTTTGTCTACGCAACTTCAAGAGACTGCTGTGCGCTTGCTGGTTTTCCCATCCCTGCCCCACGGCCTGGAAACTTTCCCCAGGCAGGAAGCTGGGACCAGTGCTTACTCCACTGTGACCAGGGCTCACTTCATTTGCTTCCTGCCTTTCGGACATCACCGTTCCTCACTGCCCCGCATCTGATGCTCTCAGTGCCATTATTTCATGACAGAGGGTACATTTGGTTCGTGTTATGTCCTCTTGACTGAAGCCGAAGTCTAGACCCTGAACTTTGTCCTTTCCTCTATGTACCATTGCATTCGAAGCTTTACAAGAACTGATGCAATCTGATATTTGGTTAAGTTCACACAGCGTGTGTTATGGAATTTATTCTTAGCCTAAATACTCTGGAATAAGATTTACAGCATGTAAGTCTATAGGTTTGTTGTTTGGAAAGGAAAAAAAATTCTAGTCTTCTTCTAAGGGGACACCAGAAAATGGAAAGGTCCAAGGTACCTAATTAGGTGCTGAAATTAGTAAAGTAATAAAAGAAAGAACATGTAGAAGCTAAAGAACTTATGACACAAGGACATGAACTAAAGGGGGGAATGTGGGTGGGAGAGGGTGTGCAGGGTGGGGGGAATGATGGGGGAGAAATGGGACAACTATAATAGCATAATCAATAAAATATATTTAAAAAATAAAATAAAAAAGGAAAAAAAAAGAAAGAACAGTGATTAAGAACAAGGTGTAAATTATTTGAGGTTTGTTTAAATCATATATATATATACACACATATATATATAATACTTCTGGTAAAAGGTATGCTTCTTCAACGTTACTGAATAATGCCAAAAGCTTCTCAAAGGGACTGTATCAATCAATGCCTCTTCCCCTGCACTAAAAGTTCTCATTGATTCAATTTCGACCACACAGAGCACTGAATGGCTTTAATTGTTGCCAATTTGTTCTGTGTATAGTTCATGGTAGTTTGTTAGGAGGGTGTGTGTGTGTTAAAATACAAATAACAAAATTTGCCACTTTAGGCATTTTAAGTGTCTAATTCAGCGACATTAATTACATTCACAGTGTCTTGCAATCATCACTGTATCTCTTTCCAAAACTTTTCCATCACCCCACATAGAAATTCTGTGCCCACGATGCAGTAACTCCCCCCGCCTCCTCCCCAGAGCCCCCAAGAACCTCTAATCTGCTTTCAGTCTCTGTGAATTTCGTGGTATTCTTTAAGGCTCCCAAGCACCAAACTTTAATCTTAATTAACCTTGAAACATCTTTCCACTTGACAAAGCTCCAAATTAAAAGTTATAATGCAAAGATCTACAGGGGCATAAAAACCTTTAATTTTTTCTCTTAATTAGCTCTCTCCATCCAGTACAAAACAGGGAGAATAAGTTCAGTAACAGAGAATTTTCCAGAACTCTCCTCTCACCTCTAAGACCTGGGTCCTCGTGCAGTTTATTTTGCAAAATCGATGTTGTTGACCATGTTAAGGTGGATCAGGAGGTTAATTTATGCTGCAAGCTGACTGTCAGGCTTAGGGACCAGCTCAAGGTTCACACCATTGTCTGTCATTTCTGAACATTGTAGTTCAAACGCATGTAATTTGTCTTCACTCTCTAGAGCAGGGTTGTTTATTTATTTTACAAACTGTTTTATTTTACTTATTTTTAGAGAGAGGGAAAGGATCTGGCTCACAACCTGAGCATGTGCCCTGACCAGGACTCGAACCAATGACCTTTTGGTTCCCAGGCCAGTGCTTAATCCACTGAGCCACACCAGCCAGGACTGTTTTTTACTTTTTAAAAAAATATTTATTTATTTTCAGAGGGAGGGGAGGGAGGAAAAAAATACCCAATGTGCCAGAGATAGGGACCTGGCCTGCAAACCAGGCACGTGCCCTTACCAAGGCTTGAACCTGTGACCTTTCAGTTTGCAGGCCGGCAATCAATCCACTGAGCCATACCAGCCAGGGGTAGAATTGTTAACCTGAGGTCCTGAGATGGTTCATGGAGGAAACCATTCACTAAGCCCGTGAACTGGAATGGGAATAAAATCCTGTCTTTATTTTCATTAACCTCTCCTTCTCATTGAAGGAGAAACCACAGCAGTATTAGAAGCACGTGTCACTTTGCCACGAGTAGGAAATCAGGAATATTTTCCCATCACATCTTGGTTGTTGCAGAAACTTTGAAGTGTTATTTACACTTATCACTCTTGGACACTATGCTAGTTATTAGAATTGCTGCTAGAACTTGCTATTTAAAGTGTTAATAAAGAAGCATATATTTTACCACATCCCAAGTTAAATATATACTTTAATTACTTTTTATTATATTTAATGTTTTGACTGAATTTCAATAGAAGTGGTTTCCTTTGCAACTCTATGTATTTATTTCCCAAGCTTTACTTCCTAAGTTTTACAACATTATCCTAAGTGAGGGTCCCTAGGCTTCGCCAGACCACCAAGGGGGTCTGAGGCACAAAAAGGATTAAGAACCTCTGACATTTTGGGGGAGGTCACTACAGCAACTTTCTCCCCAGGCATGACAGTTTTGATCAGATGCAGCTTCCCCCGCACCTCCATTTCTAAAGGATTTGGGGAGAATGATTGAGATTTATTGCTCAAAATTTGTATTAGGGCATTGCTTTACTATATCTGAATACTAAACATATAAGAACCCCTCTAGGTCCCAGGAATTCTGTTTCTTCTACCCCCAAAAGCCTCAAACTTGCTTGAGTTAGGGCACCTGCCAGAGAACACTGTCTATTCAAGTCATTTGTTTGAAATTGTTTCTTTGAATTGATACATCAGTTTCATTTCTGAAGGAATGTTCACTTCCAGGGCCATAAAATACCCGGCTCTGCTTGGCGATGGGGCAGACACAGGCATGGACGCCCTGTCCCCCCACCCCTGCCCCCAGCACACACACCTGCGTTACCATGGCAATGACCTCCTTGGAGCAAGCTTAGCTTCATGTCTGGGAGTGGGATGCAGAGCACGTTCCCATTGCTTCGTCTGGCTGGTGGGCTGAGAAAGGGGAAACTCTTTCATGTGGTCAGGCCTGGGGGCTCTCCCAGGGAGACCCTGCACCCTTGGTTTACCCTGTAGCCCCCTGAGACCAGGTCACCCTTGGTCAAGCCCATGGGCCCAGTCCTAGCCTCACTGTGGGTCGAGGGCCCCTCCCAGAAGAGTGTATCCATGGCGGTGACTCACCTGTCCATGGCTCTGAGCTCTTCACCTTAGAGACTTTGGGTAGCCAAAATTACCCTTGTGTGGCTTTGGCAGGGGACACCTAGCCCCACCTCTTTCCTGAGGAAAGAACCAGGGGATCTGACAGCAGTGTTGGATGGGGTGGTCCAGGGATAGAGACATGCTGACAGTCCCTGGGGGTCCCCTGCTGGAGACAGCAAGATGTGTCTCCCTCCTCTCCCGCGTGTGGGACTGAATTCCAGGTTCTCCACAGCCCTTCTCGGGTGGAGCTGTCCAAGGGAATCCAGAAGGGGTCCCACTGTCCTCCAGCCAGAGATCCTCCACCTTTCCCCATTCTCCCTCTCCTCAGCCTACAGATGCTCTGTCCTCCATCGCTGTTCTCTTCCTCTTCTTTTGCCCTGGCCCAGCGCATCGTCCCTCCCCCAGACTTAACCCAGCCTCCCCGGACCCCTGACCTCAATCCATCCATCCACTCCTAACCCTGACCACACAGCGATCTATTTAAAACACAACACTGACCCCATTCCAGCTTCCATTTCAAACTGGCTCTGGTTCTGGTCTGGCACTCAAGGCCTTTTCAGCCTTGCTGGTCTTGCGTCCCACTCCCGTCCCTTGCAGCTGCAGCCCCCACCCCAATGCCCTCAGTTAGCCGGGGCACGTCCTCCATATGGCCTCAGTGCTGGGCCAGCCCTCTGTGATGGACCTGCCTGGCTGCCTGCCCAGCTACCCCACGGGCCTGGTCTGGCACAGAGAGGGCACCTGAAACGCTTGCTGAGGAATAAAGGAACCCCTCTGAAAATGCTGCAGCCATCTGTGCACCGGCTGTGGTTTCTCCAGGGTCCTACTGAGTCTGGCTTTCTGGAAGCACCACTTTGAGTGACAGGTCTGAGCGTCTTGTTGTGGGACCACACTGTGAGGACAGCCTGCTTTTCACTTGACCTCCCGCTGCTGGGTCTTAGTGCAACCTCCCTTGGGAGAGCCTGGGGTGGTGGCTGTCATCTCCTCTTCTACTCTCTCCTGAATTCATTTTAACCTGGGAACACCCTAGAAACAGTGCCTGACTGCCACCTTGGGGTTGGTGCAGACTCTCCAACGTTCCCATGCCCTGGACCCCCAGTTCGGCAAAACAACAGCTGTCGGTGCCTCGTGCACTTCCATGCCTGCTCTGGGCGCTCGGCAGGTAAAGTGACCCCCACAGTGGCTGGCTGTGTTTCAGGAGGAAGCGATGGCAGAGCCTGAGGGATGACGCACACTCTGTATGTGGTCTTAACCCCACCCTTGAGGCCACGCTGAATACCTGCAAGGGGCAGACCCACTGAGGGAGAGGATGAAGCCTCAGGATTGGGGGTGATGTCTGCTGCTCAGCCATTTTGCAAGAGCGGGGAACTGTTTGGGTATTGCAGCTGACTCAGAGACAGAGGTGGCCAAACAGAGCTTTCACCGGTCCCCGGGCATCTGCCCAGACTGAGCCTCACCCTGGAGCTGCCTCTGCTCCTATCAGGGTGGGCTGGGGGCTTGCACTTGGCCTGGCATGGACCCCGAACCACGAGGGCACAGGAGCGACAGCGCAGAGGGGCTCCAGCCACACGGATGGAGATGCCGGAAGCCAAGGTACAGGCTGCTTGCCGGAGCGCTGGCCTTGTGCCCTCCCTGTCCGTGGCTGCCGCAGGAGCACCGCCCAGTCACTCCCCCTGTCATTCTGTGGGTCCGGACCGGGAAGCTGGAGCAGCAAAGCCCTGGGAGCCCACTGTGAAATGCACATCACAGGCGCAGGCCCTGCAAGGGCGCTCGTTCCAGGTCAGGGGAACTGCGGGTCTGTGACCCCAGGTGGGAAGGCAGAGCTTGGACTGGGGCAGGCGGAGGGGCCCTTTGCTCGGCAGGAGTAAGATCCTCCTCAGAGGGAGCACTGCCTGCTGGCTGGAGTGCTGGGACCCTGAGCAGGCTGTGTCTCCAGGGCCTGGGGACACTGGAGCCACAGCTGAGCCTCCACCTGTGAGGAAGCAGGGATTGGCGGTAGAGGTAAAGGTGGGAAGAGGGCCCTCTAGGCCACTGCCAAGTTCGAGTCTAGGTAAAAATTGGGAAACCAGCTGTCCCAATGTCCAACCCCCAAATGGGCCGATGTGCAGGAATCCCGCCTACCACCCCACTGAACTGCCCGAGGATCTTCTTACCATTTCTTAGCCACTGTCCATCTCATGCCGGTGTTCAAGGCCCAGGACTTGGCCCCCTCCCCAGTCTTCTTCCCCTACCCTCTGCCGCACTTTGTTCCTGCCCCTGAGCCTCTGCTCAGGTCACCCCTTCCCCAATCCCTCTCTCACCGCTCAACTGTAAAGCCCCCTCCTCAACCCCTCCCCGCCCCCTGGGGGCGGGCAGTCTCCTAGTCTTTGACTCAGTGATTTATCTCTGTGCCTCCTTCAAGTACTGCCGATCGTCTCCTGCCCAATGGGGAGCAGGGTCTTCTAAGACTGAGCTGGATGGGAACTCCGCGGTGCCAGGCCCCTGCGGACCCACGTGTGGTATCCCTGTCTCTCTCCCCTGCAGTCCCAGAAGGAGCGTGCCACAGCCAAGGCAGGAGAAAGGACGACAGGAGAGCCAGGTGCAGTCCCTAAAACAGGCTCTTTAATAACATTTGTGTCTTCACTGAAGAGCTTCGCTTTTCCCACCCAGCGCCCAGACTGGGGCCGACAGGGTCCGCTGGACGGATGGACACGGGGCAGTCGCACGGCGGGTCCGGGAGGCCCCAGGGCCTGGGCGCCGCCCGCGCCGGCCTAGTAGAAGGAGTACTGGTTCTCCACCGCACGCGTGCGGCCCCGAGACCCCTCGCCGGGCGCAGCCTCAGGGGGCTCGTCTGCAGCGCTCGATGCCTCCAGCAGCCGCTCGGCGCTGTTACTGCGGCTGCGCGCGCTCGGTGGGCCCTCGGAGGCGGCGCGCGGGGCAGCGGGCAGGGATGCAGCTGAGGACGACGAGGCGGAGGAGGACGAGGCGCCACCGGCCTCCGAAGGCGAGGCAGGCGGGCAGGCGGCAGCGAGGCTGGCGAAGTAATGCTGGCCTGCCGGCTCGCTCCAGCAGGCGGGGGGCGCAGGCACTGCGCTGGCCAAGGGCCCGGGCTCTGCAATAGGACCCAGTGCATCAGTGCCCAGCCTGGGTTCCCTAGTCACAGCGTGTCAGACTGGGTCCAGAGACCCGGAGGAACGGGGTGGCCTGGGATCACACAGGGAGTCAGGACCCGAATTCAGCCCTCCGGGTTCCAGCCCACTCCGGCAGATCATATCACGGGTACAGGCGGCACTGCACACACACCATGGCGCTCAACCCGCACGTGCTGGACACCCGCGCTCACCCCTCGGCCGCGCCCTCCATCTGCAGCTCAGCGCAGAGTCCCACCTGTGTCTAGGGACTGCCGGGTGCTGCCTCCCAGCAACCTCCCCCCACCGCCGCCCCGCCACTAGGAATCACTCGGGACACGCCGGTGCCCAATCCTGATGACCCTGATTGCTTAGAGCTGCCCAAGTCCTGGCCCTCACCCCACAGGAGCAACCCCAGCTGGGATGCGGCGGCAGGGCGACTCCCGTCTCCCACTGCCCATCTGTCTGCCCCCTTGAGCCATCACTCCTGCCAGGTGAGCGGGGGGCATCTTACCAGGTGGGGGGCCCTGGGCCCGCACGTAGCTGCGCAGGGTGATGTCTGCCGAGCCGCCGGACTCCAGTGGGATGGGGTGGGTGTGGAAGTGGCGCAGCATGTCGAGCACTGACTGGAACCACAGGTGCTGCACGTGGCACTGCCCGTGGCCATTCAGTGACAGGCGCAAGTGCTGTGGGCACAGATGCACAGTCAGCAGTGGGGCCCGGCATTGGCAAGTGCCTCTGCGGGTCACCTGGAGGACCAAGTCTCACAGAGGCCCTGGGGTTCATGTCAGAGCAGGCACCTACCGTGTGAGCCCCATCTCAGGGTGGGGTCACTCCTGGGGTGGGGGTGACAGAGCCAGGCTGGAGCTGAAGGGAGTAGACATCTGTCCCTATGTTGGAAGCACCCACATCCACCCCTCTGCTCCCCACAGAGTCTCCGAAAGCCCCAATGAGGCAGGGATGATGGCCCCTACATCAGAGATGGGGGAACTGTGGCACAGGGGAGGAGCGACTCACCCACTGTCACAGGCACAGAACTCAAGTTTGTGTGATTCTCCACCCTGCCGTCCCCCCCTGGCCAGAGCCCCGAGGGTTGGAAACCACGCCAAGGTGGGCTGGCGGGGGCGACAGCACCTGCTTCTCAACGTGGCCGAAGTGGCTGCACGAGGAGCGTGGGGCGTGGGCTGCTGCCCCCAGGGCCCACAAGGGGCAGGTGTGTCGGGGAGGGGAGCCACAGCCTGTGGTCTCTAGGGCAAGCCTTATCTGGCTCAGTAGGTACCCCATAGGAGGGAGAGTGGCTGTCACTGGGGTGTGGATGGCAAGAGGGGAAGTGATAGGAAGGTTTCGGGGACTCGAGCCCAGGGGCGGGGGCTGTGGGGTGCTGGCCTAGCCCTACATAAAGGACAGAAACCTAGGCTAGGATGGTGGGGTGGTTCCATGACCAATCTGCCCATTGGCAGGGCCGCAAGTTGCCACAACAGTGAGCACAAACCTAGGGAGCCTGATGGCACCCAGGGCAGGGCCTCTGGGGGCAGAGACCCAGGGCAGAGCCCGAAGCAAAGGGGTGCATCTTAGTCTTTGGGCAAACACTTCAGACATTTATTATTGAGGGTGAAAAGAGGGCAGAGGGCCCCCTTCCCAGGAGGAGTCCAAGCAGAAGGCAGGGGTCCTGCTATATACCCCACCACTAACTTATCTCACCCCGCTCTGATGGGGCAGGGGCTGGCATGAGTTTGATGCTGGGACTTTCCTCTGGAAGGACAGGAGTGTCCAGCTTTTCTTCCTTCCCCGCCACCCATGCCCCCGGATTGGCTGGGCACCATCCTAGTCACCTGCTCAGGCAAGAGACCGATCCAGGCCCTTCAGGGAGGCTGCCAGGGTGGTGCTGGCAAGAAGTAAACTTGGGGTTGCCAGGGGTGGTGTTAAGTGCCTGGTTGTCAGAGGAACTGGTAAGGGCGGCTGCTTTCCAAGGAGGTGTCCCTGGAGAGGGGCTGCCTCCTCTGAAAAGTGACAACACTGCAAGGACACAGGCCCAGGGAGTCAGGGGAAGGCTTGCACCAAGTCAGCAGGGGGCTGGGACACTGACCACCAGGGTAGGCCTGGGGCAGGAGTGCTGGGGTGCCCCTCCTCCAGCAGGAACTGGTGGGAGCCGCATCCGGGGAGGAATCCAGGGTTAGGTCTGTTTCCTTATCAGAAACTCAGGATGGGGAGGGGAGTGAGGGTGGGGGTGGAGGTTCCTGCCTATTCTGGTCACACTGTGGCTCCCCACGGTCATACTTCCCTGTGCACCTTAGGCCAGCGCATTAGCATGCAACACCTGTCCTTGAGAGCCCAGTCCCTGGGAGCACCGTCCCGCCTTTGCTGTGCCCTGTCTGGACCACTCTTCCCACGTCACCGTAAACGTTCTCCCTCCACTGCATGCCTCTCAGGTCAAGGCCTCCTGCTACTCCAGCTGGCAGGGTCAGGAGCCTCCTCTGGCCCTCCAGACCCGCATGGCCCTCCTGCTTGGCCCAGCTCCTCCTCCGGCGTTTCTCCTCTAGGGCCCACCTGTGTGTGGTTCCCTTCCGAGTCCCTTGGCCTGAGCACAGTCCTGGCCTGGGGCTGGGGCGCAGGAAGGGGTGGTGAACTGACCTGAGGAGGCTAGAAGTGGGGCTGTCTGGGAGAAGGTGGGGCCAAAGGGCCTTGGTCGACCCCAGCCCTGCACTGAGGCAGCTCTTGGTACAGACCTGCAGAAGCCCCTGTGCTTCTGAGGTGCCAAAGCTAAGTTCTCAGAAGGGCCTGGCCTCCTGAGTGCTAGGAGGTGACTCCCCTTCTGGATAACGGAGAAACTGTATCTGGAGCAGAGAGGGTGGAGGGGCCCAGGTGGTTCAGAGAGCGTGTCCAGGGAGGCTGGGCCCACGGAGAGCCGCACCGCGCCTGCACCCATGGAGCCTGCTCCTGCGGTGTGGGTATGGCCGCAGGGCCAGGGCCACCTCCCCGCCACGGTCCCCCTGCACACTTGCCTTGGCCTTGCCTTGGAAGTTGAAAGTCAGTACATACTCCCCAGGCCGAGTCTCACTCTGGCGGATCACGAAGAGGCCATGGCTGCGGGACCCGCCTGCCAGCACCAGCTGTGCCGCCTTGACCCTCGACAGGGTCCCGTGGAACCAGGGGTAGTCGGAGAGCTCCAGCTCTGGTGCCGCTTCGGTCTCAGGCTCTGCTCCCTCCTCCCCTGGAGAGGATGACAGAGGAGGGGTGTGAGGGGCAGGAGGACAAGGAGATGCAATATCCTGTTGGGTTTTTACATGTAAAACACTGTTCGGATAATTTTAGAACAAGGCTGGGGGCTGGCCCCGCCCACTTGTTAAGCCTATGTGGCCAACTGAGGCACAGAGAGGAGAAGGACCACCTGTGGCGGTCTCCAAAGTCAGCAACAGACCTGGGAACAAGTCAAATCTCCTTGCCCCAAGCCCTGGTTCTGACCCCTTGCACCCCTTCTGTGAGCATTTTCTACTGAGACCAGAGCACGTGGGAAGGGTCTTGTTCCAGGACTTGCCTACAAAGCTAGAATTCTGAGCTGCTGTGCACAGGACCCGGTGGGAGGAAGTGTCACAGCTTCTGAGGCTCAGGAAGGGCTCTGGAGGGAGCTGGGGTGCCTGTGGCCTGGGCTGGGGGTGCAGGAAGGCGGGTGGGAGAGCGGGCTGCCCCACTGCACCTGTGTTACTGCCGTCACCACCGCTGCCGCCCGGGGAATCCAGGGTCTCCAGGAAGGACTCCAGTGGGACGTGGACCAGGGACTCGCTGATGGCATCTCGAGCTCGGCTGTGTGGGGCTGTCACCACAGCGGCCGTTGTCTCTGAGGGCCGGGGCAGGTCCACTGCTGGAGAAGTGGCAGTAAGAAGCACGCCTGCCTGTCTGGCCATGTCGGAGTGACCACCCCCCCAGCCCTGCCCTCCATGACGCCAGCCGGCTCTGCGCCTGCCTACCCTCCGTGAGGAGCTCACAGCTGCAGGAGGCCACTCGGCTGGCCAGACAGCCCCCCCGGGCGCAGGAGAGCTCTGTGTCTTCCTCGCTGTCCCTGTGGAGATGAGAAAGCAAAACTTTGCTCAGCTGTGGGATTTGGACCGTGGGCCCCTCACAGAACCAGGTGGTGGCTCACCTGAGGTGTCTGTGCCTCCATGTCCCTCTGTCACACCCCCAGCTTGTTCTGTGGCCACTACGTGTGACTGGGCCATATAAGAGAGGTCTCCGGGTGGGTGCAGTCCTCCTAGAGGTCACATGACCCCTGCCTGCTAACCTACAAAGGGCTGGCCTCCTCCTTGGACCCCACGGAGCCCCACAAATGGGGGCAGGGCCCAGCAGTGGGCAGCTCCCCTCCCGGCCTGAGGCCTTTGTCTCCCCATCTGTGACGGGGTGTCTGGGACCCTGCCAGCTCTAAAATACTGCAAGGCTCACCTTCACAGGGTCCGGGGGAAAAATTTGCGGAGCAGATGGTTGGGAGGGTGGCAGGGGAGGGATTATAACCACTTTGGGGATCAGGGGGCTGGGGAGGCGCTCAGGACTTTAATTGTGCTTCCTTAAATGAAGCTGTTAATTAGAAAGCAGCAGCCCCTCCCCCCTGGGGCTTGGCTTACCCCATTAGCCAGGAGAGCAGTTGCCAAATGCTCTGCTGCTGGTCTGCCTGCCCCTCCTACTCCTGGCCTCAAGGTCTCTCCTGGACGGCGCCGCCAGCCTCCCTGTCGCTCTTCCTGCACACAGCTGACCGCAGCTGCCCTCTGCTTCCTACCAGCCGTGCGTGGCTCCCCGCTGCCCCGACTCACCAGCTTCCCCGGCTCTCATCAAAGTCCCTTCACCAGCTCTAATTCTAACTGCTTGAAGGCCTCGGTGTTCCCGGCAAGCCCCAGCTCACGCACACCTCCCCGCCCTTTGCTGGGCTGTGCTCTCTGCCCTCTCCTGCCCCCAGTCCACAATTTCTTTGAGCCTTGGAGATGGTGAGCCCCTCCACCAGCACAGCTTCTGAGCCCCAGGGTGGGTTAGGGGCCTCCCCCCTACTCCCCCACCCCTGTACCTTGGGCTCACCCCATCACTGCCCTTCTTCTAGTGGTCTCAGGCCTCCCTGGGGTGAGGATAAGATTTGGTCCAACTTCCTTCTAGGTCCCCAGGCCCTGGCCCTGCAGAGCAAGCCTCAAAAAGCCTGCTAGGGGTCAGGGTTGGGGTGGGGGCGGGGGACAGACGAGCGGCCAGCACCGACCTGGATGAACTGCCACGAGAAAAGCCGTCTCTGGAGCTCAGCACCAGAGAGCTGCCCTTTCCTGCTCACCTGTCCTAGGGTCACTCGGGCACTCACCCGGGGTCCACACAGCCCTGGATGTCAGCCACCCACGAGTGCTTCTGCAGGGAGTCGATGGTCTCCAGGATGTACTCTGCTCCATTCTCCACCTGGGGAAAGGGGGCCAGGAGTCCAGACAGCAGTCGGTACCTCAACCTCCCCCACCCTCAGTGGGGACTCTAGACCCGAGACAGGTAGCTCATCCTGCCCCTCCCACGGAGGCTCACTGGTGTGAGCAGCAGGGAGGACAGCGGCGTCATCATCAAGCACCACCCTGAACCCGGGCCAAGGTCCTGGGTAGAGCCCCACCAGCACCCTCAGCAGCCCCTTCCTCTGGGCCCATCGCTGGGGATGACTGGGGGTGATGCTCAGCTCTGCTGACCTCAAGTCCCCAGGCACTGGACATGCGGCCTCAGAGGGGGCCGTGCTGGCTGGGGAGCAGTGGGCCGGCACCCTGGAGTTGGGCTGAAAGGACCTTCCAATCCTCCAGGCAGCTAAGGGGCCAGCTGGCTCAGCACTCTGGGTTGAGGGCTCACCTGCCTAGTGCCCTGAACTCTGTCTCTGAGGCCACACCCCTGGGACAAGTGCCCCCACAGGCGAAAGAGGGTGAGGAGAGTGCTCGCAGTGGGGCAGTGTCATCTGCCTGTTCGTTGTCTGGTGACCTCATTCCAACAGCCCAGGGAGGGAGGCAGTATGCGCTCCCCATTGAACGGGTGAGCAAACAGGCCCAGAGAGGTCAGGTAACGGGTTTCAACTCCCACTAGTACTCTGTGGCAGCAGCGGGATGTGAACCTGGGTCTTTGAGAGGCTGCGTGCCCTTGGCTTCCTGCTGTGTGTCTCAGTTACAATGCAGCTGTTGGACTCCTAGCATCTCAGAACTGGGAGGGTCCTTGGAGACCACCTCCAGCCCCTCTCTGAACAGATGCCCCTTGGCCTCAGGGCTCCGCAGCGTAATCAGCAGCACAGCGGCCACTTGGCTGTTGGGAACGAGGCTCTGGACCCATCTCCCCAGCAGATGAGAGTGCCAGGCAGGGAGGGATTGTATCCTCAGCCCCCAGCTGGGGTGACTCAGGGTGTGGGGTTGGCAAATGTTTCATTTAGAATAAGGGAGTTCGTGACTGAACAAATAGGGGAGAACAAAAGCACAAACCCACCCAGGAGCCTGGAGGGAAGGGTGGGGGCTCCATGCAGCTTTGGGTGGGTGGGACCAGGTTCCTGGGAACTGGGCCTCACAAACACCCTCTTATCCTCTGAGGGGGCACAGGGCACAGCCCTGGTGGCCTGGAGCCTGTCTTCAGTAACCTGGGCAGGCCACCCCAGTGACATGGTCCTGGCAAAAGGAAGAGCTGTCCTCAGCCCCAACAGGGTGCCTCCCCCTGCCCCCACCCTCCGTCCACCCTTAGCATCCTCCATGGGACCAGGTGGCTTCCCACGCTCCAGGGCTCTGCGACAGGGCAGGAGCGTGAGTGTAACTGCTGCAGGCTGGCTAGCAGCTTGTCGGCCCAGGGGGTGGGTAAGTGCTGGCTCCTATGGGGGAGGGGGTGGGGCAGAAGTGAAACTGAGGAGCTTCACAGAGGCCCAGGAGGAAATAGAAACAGGGGGCCCCAGGTGGCGGGTGATCCTGGGGCACTTGGCTCTAGAGCCCAGGCCTGGATTTAAGTCCTAGCTGGGTGCTTGCCACCTGTGTAGGGTCCCAAGCCTCCTAACCAGGGATCCCTCCAGCTGCCCCGCTGCTGGCCCCTTTCCCTCCCCTGCAATGGCCTCAAGCTGTGCGGCCAGGAGGGCGGTAGCCTGGGGCAGCCAGAGGATCTGCGGGGCCAGGGGTGGGACTCACCTTGAGCACAAACGTGTTGTCCTTCTCTGGCATCTCCAGGGGCATGGTAGTGCGGACCTCGATAATGGCTGAGAGAGGGATGCTGACCTTGGGCCTAGAGGCCTGGCACGCCAGAGGAAGGGGTAGCGAGAGTCACCACAGGGCCTCCTGAAACCCTCTCTAAAGCTCCCCGCCCCCCGGAGCGGCCCTCAGCTTGGGGCTGCACGACAGCCCCGCCACAGAGGCATTCCAACCCCAACTTCACAGCACAGACGGGTGAGTGGCTGTCTGTGCTGTGAAGAGACTGTTTCCCAAAGAGAGAGTCTTTGGGAAACAAAGCGACCTCCCCATAGTCACACAGCAAGTCAGGGGCTGACATCCGCGTCTCTCCCCTTTCCCCCTGCCCCAGGCCTGCGGGGTGAACTGTGCCTGGGCTGCCCTTCCGCCCAGTGCACCCACCGGACCTGCGGTTTTCCCATTTTTGACCTTGAGCCATAGTAAGAAACATATTTGATGTTGTGGCCCAGGAAACACACAGTTTACATCTCTGAAATGAATGTGTCAGCAGACATTATTTACCCTGTGTGTGATGGAATGTGATATTTTCTATCTTATTCTGGTTCATTAAAAAACACAAAAATGCTGGTCTCCCCCTTCAGACTAGACGTCCCAGAGCACGGTCCTAGGGTCCCTGACTCAGAGCCCCTGGAGCTGGGCAGGGCAGCGTCTTCCCGGTGGAGGAAGAGGAGCCAGTGTGTGGTTCAACCCAGGTGAGCTGGCAGAACTCCCAGGGAGGGCCGCTCTGTGCCTGGGGCTTCCTGCTCTGCCCCAGAGCTCCTGGCCATGACCTGAAGGCCCTCTGGGGCTGGCCTGAGACTGAGATTCCGGGCAGGGCTTGGGCTCCGGGACAGGGACTTTCTCGGGAGGAAAGGGAAGGGCCGCACGCTGGGTGGGCAGGCGGATGGGAATTCCCAGCAGCACTGGCTATCATCCAGCGGGCTTGGAGTGGTGACAGAGGGGCTTGGCTGACCATGGCAGGCCACTGCGCCAGCCACTGGGGCTGGGGGCCATGGTGCTGGAGTGGGTGGAGCAGGCAGGGGTCTGCAGTGAAGGCCCGGACTGGCTATTTAGGCTGGGCTCCTGTTGGCTGGAGGTGCTGATTCCCTGCCTGGCATTTGAGGCCGATCTGCCTCGGCCCAGCTGCCTTTCACCATGCTCCAGCCACACCTCACTGTTCCCACTTCTCTGGACAGACCCATGAGGCTGTTTCATGACCCAGACCCTTGTCATTTGGCTTGTGCCTCCAGAATGCCTGTCCTGGGGCCCAGGCTTCACCTCTTTGGTGCCCCTGAA
Source organism: Glossophaga mutica (assembly GCA_039655065.1). Classification (NCBI taxonomy): domain Eukaryota; kingdom Metazoa; phylum Chordata; class Mammalia; order Chiroptera; family Phyllostomidae; genus Glossophaga; species Glossophaga mutica. The sequence continues at coordinate 83,944,526 of CM077305.1, forward strand.
ACACCCAGCGCTCAGCCCATCAGGGTTATCATCCAGTGCTGCAAGCACTAACTTGCTGGTGGCTGCCGCCAGGCAGGGGGCCAGTCGTGCTGCTCTCTGGAGCCCCAGGGTTGTACTCGCCTGGTACAGGGTTCTGAGGGGACAGGAGGCCAGTGACTTGACTCATGGGGCTGTATGAGAGGAAGGTCAGAGGGGCCCAGGAAACAGCCCCTGAGCTCCCGTCTGCTCCACGGGTGTGGCCAGGCCTCGAGACTGAGCAGCAGTGGGGTGTGTCAGCAGGGACACACGTTGGGGAAGTTAGGGGAACCTTAGGAAGTTAGGGGAACCGGACCTGAGCCCTCACCATGGGAGGGGGCAGCTCCTACCAGCTCACTGATGAAGGGCTGGAGGCCTGATTAGGGGGTGGGGGTAGGAAACCATGAGCTGCCCTCAGAGGTTGGGGAGGTGACCCGTCAGGAACCCTGCCTTCTGCCAGTGGTGAATGGTGGGCTCAGAGGGATAACCAGGAAGGTACCAGCTGCCACTTCCCTGCCTCTGAGGGCAGCAGCCGCTGCTATTTACAGCCGGGCAGCTGTGACTGCCACTCAGAGCCTGGAGGCCTTGAAGGCCTGGGCCTCTGCCTCTGCCCTTTGGGTGACCCTGGGCAAACCCCACCACATTCCCACCCACTGCTGGACCTTGGGCTCCCTGTCTGACAAGGGGTGGAGTTGAGCTTCATGGTCTATGATTTCTCTCTGGGAACTAATAGGGGCCTAGGCAAGCAAACAGCCCTTGGAAAGTCTGGGGTGGGGGTCCTGGGACTTGGGGAGAAAGCTCCTTGGACAGTGAGCGTGTCCCTAGGAAGTCACTTCTCATGCAGCTCGTGGGCAAGCAGTCCTGGGGAGCCCGTGCCCCGCCCCTCCTGTGGGACCTGCAGTTCTGGCAGATGGAGAGATGGGGGCAGAGGTGAGAGGCTCTGGCTGACTAAAGGCACAGGGGTAGAGTGGGTCCAGGGGCCGGCGGCAGCCCTGGGTGGTTCCTGGGGGTGCCACCAGCTGCCGCACCAGCACGACCCCCCACCTCTCTAACCCTCCCAGCACTAGAGGAGCTCCCACCTCAATGCTCCCTTCATTCCTGGGACCCCCTGGGGGTGGGTATAATTGGCCCAGCTCTGCCACCCACAAGCTGTGTGACTTCCAGCAGGCCACTAACCGGCCCCCCCCACCCCCCCACCGCCACAGGAGTATTCATTTGTTTTCTCTCCTGTGACCTTGAGACCAGAAGGCCCACCCCGCTGGAGTAGCGGAAGAGACCGCTCACCAGGCCGGGCACTCAGCGGGCTCTTGGAATCGGGCACTATTGTTACAGTTACTCCCACTTTCTAAACAAGGTAGGTTCGTTTCATCACCCTGGAGGCGACCCAAAGCTTCGCCTAGGGCTCTTTTGGTGAGCCCCTAAGAGTGGGAGGGGACAGTGTACTCATGTGAGTGGAAATGGTAGTGACAACTAGAACTTAGCTTTAGAAATCCAGGCCAAAAAAGGGCCACCTGGGCAGGGGCTAAGCTGCAGCTTGGCAGCAAAACTGGGGATTCACGGATTTCTACCAGAACAGATGCAGACCTCCCCAGGAGTGGCACCCTGGAGTGCCACTGTCACTCCCTGCCCACAGGCCTCCTCTCTGGGCAGCTCCAGCCACCCAGGGGTGTAAGGTAAGGAAGAGAGTAGGGCAGGGAGTCAGGCTTTCCAACGCCATGAAGAACAGCACCCCGGAACCTGTCCTGTAGCCAGAGAGCCCTCTGCCGCCTCACAGGCGCAGAGAGGCCTTGAGGAGTGACTTGCGGGACAGGCAGAGCGCCCACATCCCAGGATCCTGACACTCAGTACTCCATCTTGCCAACCAGACCAGGCAATGCCAAAGCCAGCTACTGGCACCCTATCCTGTGCCCACGGGATTCCACCATCTCCCAGGTGGGGGTTGGCGCTTACCTTGGGTGGCACGAAGAACTCCAGCCGGAAGCGCTCGCCTGCCACGGCCCTGCGCAGGAGCAGGCGGCACTTCTGCCACTGGGCGGCGCCCCCCGAGCCCGCGGCCGCATCATCCGCCACCATGAAGCGCAGTGCACCCTCGCGCTGGATGTCCACCAGCTCCACCTTGGCCGCCAGCGTCCGTGACAGCCGCAAGCGCCGAGTCCACTTGTCACGTGGCTCAGCCGGTGACTCGGTGGCACGTGGGGCGGCATCAGGCTCGGGAGAGGCGCGCCGGTGCCATATGTCGCGCATGCCGTCCACCACGCACAGGCTCATGTTCCGCAGTGAGAAGCCCTTTCGGACGCGGGCCTTGGCTGCCACTTGGGCCGACACGTCCTCGGAGCTCCGCGAGTGGCTGCACGAAGCCGCCTTGAGCGCCACCGGCTCCGGATCCATGGCGTCAGGGTGCTCGGCCACTCCTGCCACCAGCATGCGGCGCACCTCCTCGCTGAAGACGTCCAGGAAGTTGGTGGCAAAGTGGCGGGAGAAGGAGGCCCCGGCGTCCGGTGTGTCGTAGGCCGGGTTGTCCCGCAGGAAGCGGCAGAACTTGTGCGCGAAGTCCACGGCGGCAGCCTGCGCATGCAGCTCACAGAACTGCCGCCAGTCCGGGACTGGGGCGGCGGCGGCGGCGGGGCCGGAGGCGGCACCATTCATGGCTTCCGTCCCATCGCAGCCCTCTGCAGCTGCAGGTTAGAAGAGCTCTTAGTAACTTTGTGACCTCTCACCAGAGCACCCACCTGCCCTCTCTCTGGCTCCGCTCCCTGAAAGCCCCCTGGGGCTGTGCGTTGGGGCGGGGCGGGGGGCGGTCCTACAACACGCAGCCTTTTGGAGCAGGACCCGTGTGTGAAGAGGCTCACCAGGGAGGTAGGGGGCAGTATCTGCAGGGGTGGAGCCCCCATTCACTCTCTTCAAACAGCAGCCTCAGTTAGGGAACCCCAAGTCAATCCCCGGCCAGCCAAAGGAGGCTGGGATGAAAGGTGCCTTGAAATGAGGTCCCCACAAGCCTTCCGTGACCTCACTTCCTCAAGTAACCTCTTCTGAGGGCCCCCAAAGCCCCGTGGACAAGAAGTCATGTGCAATCCTCTGGGGTCTACTTTTGAAATATGCCAGGAACCCAACCCCTCCTCCAGTCGCCGCCATCCAGGGACCCACAAAACCCATGCCTTTGTAGGCAGTGCTTTAGCAGCCTCTTCACCGGTTCCCCGGAATCCGACCTCGCTCTCCACCCAGGAACCCAGTCATCATTTCTAAAACCCAAGACACATCAGGTTCCCCCTCTGCTCAAAGTCCTGCAATGGCTTCCGTTCCACTCACGGTAAATGCCAAAGTCCCACCCTGGCCCCGTCGGCCTCACGTGGTCTGCCTCCATGTACCTCTCTGGCCACACCTGCCTCCTTGCTGTGAAAGCATGCCCGTCACCACTCCTCCCTCAGGCCCTTTGCGCTCTCCTGGAATGTTCTTCCTCCACACTCTGTCAACTCCTTCAGGTTTCTGCTCCAGTGCCATCTTGTCTGATAGCCTTCCCTGGCCCCCACTCCACCCCGAGCCGGCATCTCCTGCCCTTTGCCTGGGGTGAACCCTACTTTTCTCCGTAGGGTTCACCCCATCTGACCTACCCTTTATTCACTTGCTTGGTTGTGTTCTTCCCTCCTCGCCCCTTCCCCTGAGAATGTCAGCTCCGCAAGGCAGGTATTTTAACAGTCTTAAAAGTGGCTGTGTCCCCAGTGTTTGGCACATGGCAGGCGCCCTGTAAACAGTGAATGAAGAAGGACTGAATGAACACGTGAATGTTTTCCGTTCTGGGCATGTCACAGCTGTCACCACCTAAACTCCCACATGAGACCTGGGATTCTCATCCTGACTCCAGGATTTGGGGGTCCCCTCCTAGTGTGAATCAAATCTGACTATGTTATTGAAGGCACTGCCTCCTCCAACTTCTTCCCATAACAGCGGCCTGCACCCCAGGCTTGTGTCCCCGCCTCCCGGAGCCCTGTTCTCTCCCCAGCACCCATCCAAATCCGACCTCTTGAAGAGGCCCCAACCCAGGAATCCAGCTGTCTCCCGACCCTAGCTTCCTCCTCCTTATTCCCAGGTGACCCCTGTCCCTCCTTCTGGATTGCCAAACTACCTGGTGCGTGGGAGCTTTGCTTCCTTGTCCCCCAACGTGGCCATCACCCCTGGGGCACAGGCACAGTCCACTGGGTTTCTGCAACCCCCTCCCAAGGCCAGGGGGAATTACCAATGGAGAACAAGAGGGGTGATGCGGTCTTGCCCTGCCTTGGGGCGCCCATCTTAGGGGGTCAGCCCACTGCCAGGGGAACTGAGGTGGAGGGTCACGCCCTCAGCTGCCCTCCCAGAATCCCGTATTTCCTGGCATGGCCCTTGCAGCTCTTGGGAGTACCATCTCATCTCTCCTCTGGGATCCAAACTCTAATTAAAGCCAGGTAAAAATAGCTGCTCCACTTCTGTGAGATCATGTGCAGGGCCTCTGGGCCATAGGGCACTGTGGGAATTCCCTCTCACCTCAGGACAGCCTCGGCCCTGAGCTGCAGTCAAGAACCACAGGATGGCCCCCAGGAGGAAACAGGCCACTGAGCATAGGTGACAGTTTTCCAGGCCAGCAGGTCTGCTCAGACTCCTGCCCCGTACTTGGGGAGAGAGCCGCAAGGAGCTACGGAGACTTCCTGAAGGAGGTGGGCCTGCCTTGGGCCTCATGCCTCAAGAGGATGCAGAGGGCCCTCCCTGTAGGCCTGAGCATTACCTTCGAGGCAGACTTATCAGGACAAGGGAAGAGGGGCTGGGGAGAACGGGGGCTGAGGCACCCATGAGCTTGGCTCATGCTGGGCCTCTTTAATACCCTGCTCTTCCTCTTCTCTTTATCTGGCTAAACCCTACTTATTCTTCGATAATTAATTGAGGTCTACTTCTTCCAGGAAGCCTTCTCTGACCTCTACCCGCTCTGCCAGCTGGCATGAGTGTCTCCCCTGAGCTCCCACAGTCCCTTTCTCAGCGCCCCTCTAGCAAGGTGCAGATAGCAGAGTGCTCCAGGTGTGCTTCCATGTCCCTCCCCCCATCTGGCGCAGGCCCTCTCTGGGGGCAGAAGGCAGGCCTGCGTCACGTCGGTAATGGAAGTGGAAGGAGAAGTACACCTGCTGCCGCCACCAAGTCCTGCAGAGGAGAGCTGAGGCCTCAGCTGCCCTTTGGGAGGTGGGAGCGAGAGGAAGCCCCGCAGCTAAGCCTGTCCCCACGCTCCAGCCCATCTATTTTACCCGGCACAGCAGTGCTCCCCAAAGTGGCCACCTCCCCCTGCACTGCTGAGACCGCCAGGTGACACGCCGGGCTTGGAAAGGCCAGCGCTGGAGCCAGCACCAAGTGTGGATGCCCCTGTTTGACACAATTTTGCTCCCAGATGTGGCAGGTGGGGACAGGGAGGAAGTCAGTCCCAGTTCCCCATCCTCTGGTATTAATCCCTGTCCTCTCTGCTCTTCCTGCTGACAATATTCCTGGCAAGGAGAAGTGGCAGAGTAGAGAGATAGGGCCCTGGGGAGAGGCTGTCTCATGGCAGGGGGTTGGGAGGGGTCCCAGTGTGCCCTCCCTGGAGGTAGAGGTGGCGCTCAGAGAGGAGTCCTCCAAGGATACGGTGGCTGTGGCCACGTCTGGGTCAGGGACTGGCCTGGGAGGCTGGTTCTGTCTTGACCTTCCCCACCCTTGCTGGCTGGCCAGCAGCCTGCAGGCCTGATGCCCGGCACAGCAGCCCCCAGTGTCCCCTGGGTCTGGCCAGGGCTACAGCCAAGTGGCAGAGGTTGGGAAGCCAAAGGTAAAAGTCACAAGCGACCAGTTCAGCAAGGAGCCCCATACTTCATTACAGATCAGGGGACTGGGGCCCAGACATGGCTCTCTGCAAAGGACAGGCGGGAAGTCACACGGAAGAGGGCTCGGGCCCAGCAGGGGCAAGGGCGTGCTGTGGGCCAGTGCCGGGGTGAGACCACGTGTGGGGCCTCGGCTCACCTGGGCTCAAGGCCTGACCCCACAGCTGGCTGGGTGAGCACCTCTTCCTATGGCCCCAGGGAGGCAGAAGAGACCAGTGGGCCAGGGCAGGACAGCGAAGGATGGGGCAAGGGGAGACCTGGGCTCCACCTCGGGCCAGGCCTTGGGTCTCCCCAGGCCCCGGCACCCCATCAATAAAATGGCGCGCTGGAACAGTGGCCTCTAGGGCCCGACTGTGACAGTCGCAGGACACTTTGGACTGGGGCTCCCCGTCACCCCACTGGGCCGAGGGGCAGGCGGGGGGCAGGCAGGGGGTTGCCTTTCCCCTACAGTCTTGTCTGAGGATTGGGATGGAGACAAAGGAAGCCCACAGGGTCTGGGCAGCAGGTGCTGGCTCCCCAGGGGCCCCGGGTGGGCCGACCACCTCCCTCAGTCATCACTGGGTTTGTTTGTTTGAGGATCAGCTGGGCTTTCTGGCTTCTCCTGGAAAAATGTTTTTTTGTTCCCATCTCACCAGGACTGGAGCAAGATGGGATGGGGCTTCAGGGAGGCAGGGCAGAGGAGGCCTAGTAGTCTCAACCCCCTTGCCTTTCCAAGCCATGGACTCTCCTAACCCCTCCGCCAGGAACCCAGACAGAAGACGCTCCCCCACCCGGAGCCGAGCAGAGGCCTGGGAGAGGGGGCAGCTGGCCTTCCGGTGGTGAAAATAGAGCTGACAGTTGGAAAAGAAAAAGACCAGCCGTCGGCCGCCGCAGCACGCAGTTCCGGACCCCACCGCCAGGTCATGCCTTAAAATATTAATGAAGCGTCTCAGCCGCCCCCGCTAATGCGCAGGCAACCAATCGATCTACCACACAGAGAGGGTGGCTGCTTGGGGCCGGGGCGGGGGGCGCCTGGCCCACACCCACAGGCATTCTCCCCACCAACAGTGTTTCTGGGGAGCCCCAGGAAAGCGAAGGACGCCCTGCAGTGCAAACGAGCAGCACCCTGCAAGGCCGCCTCCCGGGGATGCACACAGGCCGACCCTGGGCAGCAGCCTCCTCCTCCCGCAGCTGCGCGCTCAGAAAGGTAAGCGCACCGGTGAAGATCAGATGTAAGGGGGCTCCATTCTGGCTGGGGTGCCCACCCCCCGTAAACCATTCATGATGGGGAAACTGGGGCCTCTTCTTGGGGTCTTCCAATACAAGAAGAGGAGACAAGAACTCATTGGGCTCTTCCCTGCACCTGGGAAGCTGGCCCTAACGATGCGCATTGATGTCCTCTCCTCTGGGGTTCTCAGGACCACCGGCCTGGCCCGTCCAGCCCTGCACTTTACAAAGCTCCTTCCGTCCTCCATCCTGCTGTGCTTCCAAGCCGCCCTCCTGGCCTCTACGGGACAGTCCCCTCCAGCCCCCTGTCTGCACCTTTTCCCCTGCAGGACACAAACTTTGGGGAGGCTGCTGCATTAGCCAGGAGTGCCCCTGCCCGCCGGCTGCCTGAATCTCTGTCCCCTGCAGGGAGGAGGTGCAGAGTCAACCGGGCAGGCACATTTTTCTCTTTCTCTGTAGGCTACTTGGGTGTTGGTTCTCAAGTCTACATCCCACCTTACCAACTGCCCTGCTAGAAGTGTCCCCATTGGGTAGGTTTTGAACCAAGGCTTCCTGTGAGAGTGAGGTGTGGCTGGAATTCCCCTACCCTTCCTCCTCAAAATATCTGTGCTCACCCCATGACCCTGCCAGAAGGCAGAAGTAGGTGTGGGAGGAGGACACTCTGACCTGTGACTGGGACAGGTGCAGAGGGAACGCCCTGGGGACTGTCTCTGAATGGGTGGTGGGAGGGGGGCGCTCCGGTGGTCCTGGCTTCTCTGAGCACCACCTGCCTTAGCTGTAAGATGGGCCACCTGCTTTCCTGCGCAGATTGCTGCAGGGCCCGAGGCCTGTGCAGACGAGCGTGGAGAGCATTGCTGGGAGGCAGCTGTTGAAAGCTGCTGGGGCAGCTTTGTGCCCCGTGTGTTCTCACGCCTTTGACACAACCCCACCCTTTGTCACTGTGGGAGAGCAGACGGCCTTCTGCTGAGCCCTGTAGCTTTCACAGACACCCCGAACCTTGACAGGCCCTGCTGGCTCGGACCCGCAAACCCCCAGTGCTAAGGGGCCCCACAGCTGCATCCAACAGATGTTCCCATCGCAGGGGCCCACTGCCCAGGGTCTCCCTACCTCTGCATCTGGTCATTTGACACACGGGGCAGCGGAGTGCTTAAAAGCCTGAGATCTGGAGCCAGACCTCCTGCGCTCGAATCCCAGCTCCTCTGCTTCCTAGCCGTGTCGCTGTGGGTGGGTGACTCAGATGCCCGGGGCCTTGGTTTCCTCATCTGTAACACAGAGGGCGATACCAGCACTGACCGCTATCAAAGGGCTGTCGTGAAGATTAAAGAAGTAATTTGCTTGAAAATAAAGTTCCTTGGCTCCCAGTTCCTAAATGTCTTGCCTTCATCCCCTCTTTCCTTCCCACTGCTCCGGGCGGAGGGCGGCAGAGGCCTCCTCCTTACTTCCCTGGCCCCCCAACCCCTGACACATCCAGGCTCCTCTGTGCAGCCAAGCCCGTCTTTCTAGAGGTACCTGTTGAAAACCCTCTTCCTTTCACATCTTCCCTGCAGGGAAGCCACTGGATTTACACTGGGCTCCCACTATGTGTCAGGAGCCAGGGTCGCAGGTGGGTGGGAGGGGACCGAGGGGCCACGCTCAGATCTGCCCCTTTCTGTGGTGGATGCTACTCCCGACGGAGCCCTGGAGAGCTCTCCCTCTGAAGGCACAGTGGGGTTACCTGGGCCTGACTCAGAAATGGAGGTGCCCACCCACAGAAGAGGGGGCACTCCCACAGGCTGGAGGGCAGGCAGATCCGGAGCTGGGCCCTGCAGGATTTAGATGTCAGACAGCAGAGAGTGGGGCCCAGAATGATAAGCTACACCCAGGCCTGGGGGCTGAGGAGGAAAGCCCGTCCTTCTTCAGGAGCACCTGGTGCTGGACAGTTCCTGGCCAGGCTCTGCAGACCAGTGCGGGCTGGCATGGCTCTCGCTGCACCAGCCTTGCCCTCCTGGGGTTGCAGAGCAGAGGCACCCCCTCTCCAGCCTTGGCCTGAGCCTTGCAGTCTCTCCCTCTCTCCCAGTGACATGGATCTCGCCTTGGCCCTGATTCATCCCCCTCCCAGACCTCCCTGGTCCCTGACTCAGCCCCCCAAACTTGCAGGACACCACTCTCAACCCCTACCACTCAGCCCACCAGTCTGCCTTCTGGCTTTTTCATGACACTCATACCATGCCTCCCCCTCAGTTCTGAGCATCCCAGAACTCTGGGTACTGTGGATACTGATAAAGTTTCCCTGGGCCTTTCTCCAAGCAAGTGAACTCCCCGCTTGCCTGATACCCAGCACCGCAAACTCACCACATCCAAGTTCTAGTACATCCTCTTCCTCTAACCCCTGCTTGTCCTCAGCTCAGAGTCTTAGCACCCAGCTGGCATCACCCCACCTGCTCCACTCCTCTGCCACAGTAGTTGACAGGCCTTGAGGCCACAGAGGCCTTGGGAACACCCCCTTTATCCTGTCCCTGCCTCTATTGGCCCCCCTCCCCCGCCACGACACCACATTGCTGTGGCCTGTCTTCACCAGACTGTGAGCTGCGAGTTGAGTGTTATACCCACCACAGGACCCAGGTGGGCCCTACATACAGAGGGTGGGCGGCAGCTGGCGAATAGAGCCCAAACTCTGCTTTGCCTAGACGAGCCAGAAGATGCTGTCCTCCCACACACGGATGCCCTATCTCACTCTGCCCAGACAGGTTCAGGCTGTGACCTCCTCCAGATCTGAGAAGTCACATCTGCTCTCCCCTGGGACAGAGCACAGCCATAAACACAGATCCAACCAGGTGAGGGGGTGGAGGGGAGAGGAACTTCCCCAGACTCCAAAGCTGCCACCACCCTTCCAGTCTCATCTGGACAGTAAGGAGCAGGAAGTGAGGCAGCTCCAAGACGGGACCGGAGCCCCATGGGGACAGCATCCAAGAGGTTGGAGGCACCTAATTGGGGGTTGGAACCCCCAATTCCCTGCAGTACAGGATGGGTAGACAGTGTAGGAGGTAACAACCAGGTTCTTGCCCAAGAAAAGTGGTCTACAGACCTGGCTTGTTGGTTGAGTGACCTTGGGCAAGTCATTTCATCTCCTCACCTCTCCTTCTTTCTCTGTAAAATGGGGGTAATAATAGTACAAAACCCACATGGTTGTGCAAATTACATGAGATACAGCATGATGCCTTTAGCCTAGTGGGTGCCAGCTTGAAGCCAGCCATTCAGCCTTGGCAGAAGCCAGGCTCCACCTGGCTTGGGGTGGGGGTCTTACCTCCAATGCTCCCTCGGGAAGTCTACCCTGAGGTGTGAGTGTGGGGGTTCCCCCAAGGAGAACTATGTTTAGAAACTTTAGACAGATTTTTCACAATATGGGTAAGAATAAAAGCATTAACTCTCCATTACTTAGAACCATTCAACTAACCTGCATCAGAATGTCTTGCCCGCCATCATTCATGCCCTCCAGAAGGTGAGAGGGGCAGAAGGAAGCAGCTGGTGGGGAGCTCCGCCTCGGAGACCCCCACGCTAGTCTAACTGCACTGCCCCCACCGCCAGACCTCTCTCCAAGTTCCTAGAGCTGAAAGGTTCTAGGTTAGTCCTCGCCCAACCTCCTGGATGGAGCAGGGTGGCTGGAGGGAAGAGATTTGTTCAAAGTGGGGGATTCATATCACACCCCCAAAAAGGCAGCCAAAGCCTCTTGGGATAACCAACCCCTGCTCCTCCTGCCCTCCCAGAGGGACTCACTTCCCCCACACCCAGTGACCTGCAACGAAGGGGACAACTCTTGCTGGTCACCCAGCTAAGCTGTAGGCAGCATCACCCCCATTTTGCAGAGCAGATAATGGAGGCTCAAAGATGCAGAGGTAGGGTTCATCCCAGATTTGACTCCAGACCCTGGGGCTCTCCCCTGCACCAGCTTGGTTTACCAAGTTCACAGTCACTCCCGAGGCTGTTCGGTGCCCCCCTGCTCGGCTCCCGAGGAGCCAGTCGCTGCACACTCCTTCCCCTGAAGACCTCACTTCGTGGGCTGCTGGGGGCCCAGGCAGGTCCCTGCCCATGTCCGGCCTTGGCCTGAAGGGCTGGCGCGGTTCTGAGGCCCGCGCTGCCCGCAGGTTCATCAATGGCCAAGGCCGAAAAGGCCTGAATGGAGGGCACGAACCCGCCCCTTCTTAAAGGCGCCGGCTTCTCCGGCACTCTCAGCGGTCCTCCCCACTATCCAGGGCTGCCGGAGAGCTCCGGGATGGGCGGGTAGAGAATGGTGACCTTAAGAAAGAAGGCCTGGGCAGAACGGAGGGCGTGTGGTCCTCACCCTCATTCCAGGTTGGCCCTCCCCGCCCCGCCCCAGCCCCCACAGCCTAGGGAAAAGACCGGGCGCCCCTCCGCCCCAGCCAGGGACCCCCTCCTCTAGGGGGCCCGCTACGTTCTCCCCAACCCTGGCCCTGGGCCCTAGGAGGGGGCGGGGGCGCAGCCGCTCCGGAGGCGGCTTGGCCCCTCCCGTTACTCCCGCTCAGCCAGGGATGGGGGTAGGAGAGCCGATCCCCGCAGGGGGCGCACGTCCCTGGTCAAGCTCCCTCCCACTCGCACACACAAAGACGACACGCGCGGACCGGGGCACGTGCGGCCGCGCTCCTCGGGCAGCGGTGCGCACACACACGCATGCCCTCAGGGACCGACAGGGTACAGGATGATGGACTAGGGGACGAGGGGACGAGGTAACTGAGGACAAGCAGGCCGTACCTACAGGCGCGCAGCTGCGGTTGGGCGGGCCAGGGCACCGGTGGAGCGCTGCCCGGACCGCGGCGGGGCTCCCGGGGCCCGGCGGCTCATGGCCTGCCGCGGGTTTATGTTCCCTCCAAGCGAGAGCCGGCGTTGGAGGTGGCTCCTCACTCCCTCGTCCACAACCTCCGAGGCTAGTGCTCTCCTCGCGGCCCCGGCGCGGCCCCGGCTCGGATCTCCAGACAGCCAAGCCCCGCGCTCTCCGAGCCCAGCTCTGCGATGCGCGCGCTCTGCCCGCTCGCCCCTGTGCCCCTAGCCCGCGCGTCGCGCGCCTCCAGGGCCCCGCCCCCGGAGCGAGTCCCGCCTCCCACCGGCCTCGCCGGCCCCGCCCCCACTGCGCCCCCGGCCCCTTGTGGAGTCCGGGCTGTACCAGCAGCTGCTGCTCACTTCCTTCGGGAGGCAGCAGCGGCGGGGCGGCGGAGCCCTGGGGCCCGGAGGGGTTAGGAAACAGCCTGCAGCCACCCCCTTTGGGGCGCGAGTACTTGACTGCTTCGTCTCAAGGAGTCGGCCCCAGGCCAAGCGCTGGAATCCCCTCGCCGCGGAAGCGTCTTCCGGAGCCCGGGGTGGTGGCTCCTGGAGCACGGCGGGTGGAGCCCGGGTGGGTAGCCTGCGTGGTGGGTCGTGGGCGCCCTTGGTGATGGTTGCCCGATGAGGTTCGCCACTGTCCCAGACTCTCAGACGCCAGGGCAGTGGGAGCCTCGAAGAGGCCCAGATGTCGCAACGGGGGAAGTCGACGTCTGCTTTTCAAAAGATCCCGAGGGTGAGCACCACGCCCCCTTCCTCCAGCCCTTTCGGTGCCGGAAATCGCCCTGAGGCTACAGGGCTAGGAAGACCTGAGCAGGTCCCCACCTCCCCATCTTCACCTTGCTGGGGAGACTGAGGCGGCTCCTCTTCCCACCCCTGTTGTTCAGAGGTCATACGGGGCTGATAGGGGTCTACAACCCTGGCTTCCTCACCCCTGCCCGGCTCTACAGCCCCAGAACCAGGGCATAGGTTAGGGAAGAGACCAGTCTGGCTAAGAAAACAAGACTCCCGCTGGCCTTTGTGGGCACCTGGGTGCCTGCAGTAGACTTCTCGGAAGGTGGGGGGACTCCAGCAGGACTGGAAGGGGTCTGAGAGGAGAGGGAAGGCATCACTCCGTGTAAACAGAAATGTGGAAGTGTTGTTCAGTGATGTGACCCACTGTTGCTCCTGCAGAGAGGTGGAGGTACCCGAGCACCTTCTCCCTTCCTCTCCCTCTTGCCCCCAGCTCCAGGTCCTCAGCCTCCACAAGCAGTTGGATCAGCTCTTCCCTGCTCCAACTAAACCCTCTGCAGCCCTACCTCTGGCAGTTCCGTGGTCTGCCAGGGAGCCCCTCCATCTGTTGCTTTCCTCTTGCAGAGTGCCCTTAAACTTTCCTAAAGCCATTTCACACCTAATTTCCCAGGAAGCAGGCAGGCAAAGAAGGGTTTTTATCTCAGTCTTGTGGATGGAAGGTGTAGGGCCTTGAGAGGGACAGTGGGTTGGTGAAGGTGAAGACTGGCTTGGAGCCTGCCTGGACCTCCTGCCCACCAGCCCTGGGGTGTCTTCCACATGGGCACTGAGGCAAGGCAGGCCTTGTCTGAGGCCCTGAAACCTAGCCCCTTCCATTCCACACACAAACAAGCTGCTCTCTCGGCAGGACATGGACAGCAAACATTTAACGAAAGCTTAGGTGTGGACCAGCCATCGACTGGAGCTGCACACTGTCCTGGAGGCCTGGAGGCCTGGAGGCCTGGAGGCCTGGCCGGGAACCAGGAGACCTATGAATGAGGCTGGGAGGGATGTAGGAATGTGAGAGGTGGGAGGGAGATGGCCTGTAGGGTGCAAGAGAAGAGAGGGAGGCTCCATACTGGGTGATGGGGCTGTGGACCCCACCCTCCTGGGAGATGGGAGAACCTGGCCCCCAGTGGACTAACCTGGTCCTGAGTAGTAGGCTGAGGTCCACTGATGGGCTGTCATTGGCCAGAGAGGGTCCTGGGGTATGGAACCCTGGGCAAGCTGGTAAGTCTGATCCCCAGGGAGGGGGAAGTGAGGAGGAACAAGCTGTTTAGTGACTCTGACCAACAGAGGAGGAACTAGTGGGAGAAGTGGAAGTGGCTAGGGTTGGGAGGGGTAGTGAGGAGGGGAGGGATTGATTAGTCAAGAGCACCTTTGTCCTGGGGACAGTAATGAGGGTGGGGAGGATCGTTTTATCTGGTGTCCCTGAGGGCAGGAGGTTCTGAGGTCTTGGAGGAAGTTGTGATGGGGCAGATGATGAGGGGGTGGGGGTGGGACACCCCCAAAGAGGGCCCCTGGATGCACAAGCTCTAGAGTGTTCAGGACTGAGACAAAGATTAGCACAGAGGACCCTCCCTAGGTGGGCTGCAGGCTGGAAGCTGGGTATGGAGCCAGAGTTTCAGGCCACCTGGCTGGTGAGGGAATGCCAGCCACCACAGACCAAGAGGAAGCTCCTCGTCTGGGTGGGTGGGAATCCGCACGGATGGGGCTGGGCTGGGGGCCAAGCAGCCTGGAGCCTATGGCTCAGAGGTGCCCTATGCAAGGCTGGCAGTTGGGGGCGTGGTGGGCATGGGCTCCCCAGTGCCTGGCAAGCAGGGCTCCAAGAGAAGGGACACAGACAGACATGGAGTGACAGGAGAGCACAGCTCCAGGGCACCCAGACGGAAGCAGGGATTCTCTAGGAGCTGACATCACATCCAACACACGTTAAGCATTCAACCACAGTCTGATGGGTCTTTCACAGAAGGAATGGATTTCTCTTTCTGATTGGGTTGCTGGTCTGCCCATGAGAACTGAGACACTGGGTTTGGGTTTCAGCAAAATTCTGAACCCAGTTGTGGGATTCCTGGACAGAAAAAGGGGCAGAGGCTGGCTGTGTGCCAGGGGCCATGCCCCAAGTTGGCAGAGCCGGGACAGGCAGAGCCCCAGCTCCCCATGTGTGCTGCTGCAGGTGCCCACCAGCTTCCCGCACCCCCAGTCACAGGGCGCTAGCACCAGTGTGGTTGCAACCGTGTGTTTATTCAAAGCGTGCAAAGCTGAACATGCAAGCGCGAATTTAACTTAGGAAGATCTGCCGTGGCCCCGAGATGGCATGCTAAGATGTTCTGCTTGGCCAGGGAGCACCTGGCTGCTCAGACCAGCCCGTGGGTCTGAAAAGCCCGTGGTATGGGGTGCTCACTGGAGACTCCTCATCTGGAGGCCAGAATACCTTGCTAAAGAATAAAGCAAAAATCATAGTGGTCTGGGGGCAAGGGGTGGGTAACAGAAACTATCATGCCCTCTGGGGCCCCTTGGGGGTGGAGTGGAATGTGACAAAGGAAGGCAGGGGTGGGGTGGGGTCGGGGGGATGGACTCAAAGGCTGCTGGCCTGCAAGGAAGGGTCCTCTATCTCTTGGGAAGTGGTGGTGGGTCCTCAGGGAGCCCTAGGGGATCCCAACTGGATTAACCATGGCCAGAGACAGTGGGACGTCAGAGTCAGGGCCCAGACCGGATCACCGGCTGAGACGGGGCCCAGCCTGGCCAGGCCTTGGGACTTTCTGGGCCTAGGAGGCTTGAAGTGGCAGAGACATTCTTTTAAAGGGGCCCACGGGGACCTGGGACCTCTGGAACTCTTGGACAGAGGGCAAGGGCAGTTTCCACGGGGGATTCTCTAGGGAAGTCTAAGTTATTAGAAGCGGCTGAATAAGCAGGGGGTGGGGATGCTGCCATCACTGGTGTGAGCCGGTGGCCCCAGGACGTCACTGCCACAAGTCCCCGGCCGCAGCCCCATTGTCATTCTCGTGGAACTTGTGCAGGTGATCGGCAAACCTGTGGGGCACAGAAACCTTTGCTGTGATCAAGTGTAAAAAGGAGAGAAGTGTGCATGTGTGTGTGTGGGGCAGGGGGAGGCGTAGAGATCTCCAGGGGCCGTGCACCATGTGACAGACAGGGTGGGGGCTGAGCAGAGTGGGCATGTGGGGGGCTGTGGGGTGGACCTGAGTGGGGGGCAGTGGTGGAGGGCTGGGGGAACAGAGGACAGAGGAGGAGCTCTGTGGAGCTGCTGCGGCTCCATGTGGGGCCGTGGCGGGACTCGGAGGGTGTCCTCACTTCTTGGCGCAGAAGGTGGTGCAGTCCCTCTCCATGCTCTCGCTCCACGCCAGCTTGTAGAGAACCTAGCCGGGCAGACACCCTGTGAGCCACCTGTCCCGAAGGCCCCTGCAGCCCTGGGGAGGTTCTCATGGCCCCAGGGCAGGAGGGCCTTAGAGATGCTCCTGTGCCTGCCTGTTGCAAAGATAGTCACTCAGGCCTGCACGTGGATGTGCCACGCCTAACAGTTTTGGGTGCACCGCTGGCAGGGGCAGGGCACCCTGGGCCCCGGGGTCAGACTGGGAGCTCAGGCTAGCCATAAAGAGGCTGTCTTGACTGTGGCCTCGCTGGGGCTGGGGGTCTCCGAGGCTGGAGCCCTTCAGAAGTTCCCTTCTTTGTGCAGCCCACCTGGCCGTCTGTTAGAGGAGTCAGTGAGACCCTCAGACTCCAACAGCAGCCCTCTCATCCATCAAGCCCATGCCCTGGATGGAGTAGGCCAGGCCTCTTCCATGCAGGGGCAGGGCTGCTGCCCCAGCCAGAGGGCCCAATGGGTGGGCCTGTCCTCTCCAGGGTGGGCCAAGGCCCTTGAAGGGGAAAGAAGTGGCCAAGAGCAGATGGTGGGGCTTGGGGGTGGCCTGGGTGCCAGGTAACAGTACCAGGGTCCCTTCCATCCCTGGGAGTCGGGGGTGTGGTGAGTGCTTCCTAACTGCCTGTCAGATGCTCACCAGGAAGACCAGGCAATGCAGGAACAGCGTGTAGAAGAAGCCGATGGTGCGTGCCATCTTGTTCGAGAGAACCAGCCGCCCCTAAGGAGCAAGCAAGGTGCGGGATGGGCATGGGACAGGCCTCACCCCCTCCGGCAGGGCTGCCCTGGGCTCCTGCGGAAAAGGCCCTGGGGCAGCAAGGGCAGGGAAGGGGAGGCAGTCGGCTCCCATTCCATTGTATCAGCTGGGAGTTTGGGCTCCGGGAATTCTAAGGAATGGCCCCCCCTGCAGCAGGATTCCAGAATCTACCACAAATGGTACTCCAAGAGGAGCTGTCCCAGAGGGGGAGGGACTGTGTTCTGGATCACACAGCTTCTCTTGGTAGGGCATGTGAGGGGTCGGTTGCGTCCCTGGGGCTCCTCCAGGCTGGGCTGGATGGCGTAGGTGATGAGGTGGCCCGTCAGGGTTGGTGTCTCTGGAGGCCAGAGACAGAGCTCAGGCCTCTCTTAGGTGGGCACAGTGGGGAGGTCTCACCATGCTGAGTGTGGCCTTGTCCCAGGGGCTGAGGCTCAGGTACTTCCGCTGCCGCTCCTGAAGTGGGAGGGATAATGAGGAGAGGACCCCAAAGGGCTCCACAGCCTGGGCTCACTGCAGAAGGGACCCTGCCCTGCTGTCCCTGCAGAATGCCAGGGGGCTGCCAGGGTCCTCCCTGGTGCCCAGTCCTACTTGGCATGATGCCCCAGGCTGCACCCAGGGACAGCTGCCTCCTGCTCTCGGTGGTGGCCCATTCTGCCATGGGACAGTCTTTCCAGGCAGGGCTTCTGTGACCTGAGAGGTGGGGGAGGGGAGTTACAAGGATAAGGGGAGGCTACTGCAGGGCACTGCCACCAGGAATTCTTTGCTTGGCTGCCTGCGCCCCCAGGGCGTACACCTGGGGTGGTCCATTCACTGTCACGCACCCTCACCTAGCTGTCAGGCAGGCGTTCCTAGAACTCTGGGCCTGCCCGAGGTGGACCCTAGGCCTTCATGGCACCCCCGTGGGCATGCAGGCTGCCCAGGTGGTCTGCTGTGTGGGTGCAGCGGGAACCTGGGCCTGCGTGAATGGACCGGGGCTGGCGGAGTGGGGAGTAGGGGAGGCTGACGCCAGGGGTGTGGGTGGCTTCTTCAGACGTCCCAGCCCCGTTGGCCCGGCCCGGAGGCCAGGCTCACACACCCGCTTGCTGAAGGAGGAGAAGGGGTCCAGGCGCTCCTCATACTGGGATGAGTACCGCAGCTCGGTGTCATCGCTGCTACCACCCTGTGGGGTGGGGGGAGGAGAGACCAGTCACGGGGGCCCAGCAGGAAGGCCTGGGCAGAGGGACGGCTGGCTGGCAGGGTCACACAGGAGCCTCAGCAGCACAAAGAAGGTAGGGAAGGGGGCCCACAGTGATGGTGAATGTGTTTGGGGACAGAAGTCCAGGGACGCTGCCTAGGGCCAGAGTTCTCCCACGAGGTCAGGGCCTCAGTGCCTTAGGGCAGGTACTGGAATGTATAACACAGACAGGGCTGGGACCCATGTGAGGAGGGGGTTTGGAGGGGGTTCGCTGGTAGTGTGTGGGGTGGCTGTGGGGAGCAGACACGTACCTGAACCACCAGAGGAAGCCCAGCCAACCACGGGTGTGTTACAGGTTTGCACAGAGCATGGGCGCCCTCTGGTGGCCAGAGAAGTGCTCCACTGGGTGACATTGGGGCTAGTGGCTGAGGGTCATGTCTCTTGGAGACCTCCAGCCAGAAGTGTCACCGTCCCCACCCTTCTACCGCCCACCCATTGTGTCTCCACAGTCACAGAAGGGTTTCCTTGCATGAAGTAGTCCCCTGTGAGGCCTGAGGGCTGAGCGAAGCCAGGGGCAGCCCTCCTGGGCCCAGAACAAAGTGAGTCATTTTCTGCTCTGTTCTCTTGTTTGTTTTTGGATGTTGGACCAAATTCTGGTATGATTTTCCAACAAATGTCAGTGTGTGTCCCCTGCCTCTCAGTGCACCTCACCCCCTCCTGGCTGGTTCTGATGGATGAACCTCTCTACCAGGGCCCCACTGTGGCGGGGGGGGGGGGTCTCCCCAGCTCGGGCAGACGCTGGGCAGGCAGAGGGGGTCAGGTGGCCTGGTGCTGCCCAGCAGGTCACTGCCTCACCCCACTGCCTTGGAGTGCTGGGCCCACCTCTCTCCCTGCCTGGTACCCCGGGGGCTGCAACTGCGGAGGGCACTCACCCGGCCAGGATAGCTCTGCAGGAACTTGATTTTCTCAAAGAGCTTGATGTTGTCGGCGCGCAGGCTGTCCAGCTCACTCTGCAGGGCTTGGATGGTGTGCTGGGCCATGCGGTTCTCCTGCGGGAGGCAGGGTGGGTGGGCAGGCAGGCTGGGCCAGCGGTAGTGGGTGGCGGAAGAGGCCTCCACGAGGGCACAGGTGCCGCTCTGCTGCCTGGAGCGGCCTCTTTGCCTGGGGCCATCTCTTTGACCTACTGAGACCCTGTTCTCAACTTTTAAAAAGTATTATTGATATAGAATGCATATAACGTAAACATCACCGTTTTTAAGTTCACAATTCAGTTTTTTTTTTTTTTTTTTTTGTATCTTCACCATTCCATCCCCACTACTCCCAGAATACCTCATCGCCCCAGTAAGAAGCCTCGTTGGTCAGCAGTCACCCCCCCCCCACCCCCCGCCCCTGGCAGCCGCTACCCCACCTGCTGGCTCAGTGCCTCTGCCTGCTTTGGATGCTTCAGGTAAAGGGAGTCAGATGCCATGTGACTTTAAGGCTTGCCAATCCAGGGGCAAAGCGAAACGGGACCTCAGCTTTCAACTTGAGTCAAGTCCTTAAATAGGCTTTTCCTTCGCATTGTCAAACATTCAGGACTAGAAAAGGACATGGTAGGATGGCGACCCCCACCCCCACCCCCATCAAACACAGAATTACCAAATGATCCAGCAATTCCACTTCTGGGGATACAGCCCGAAGGACTGAAAGCAGGGTCTTGAAGAGATATTTGTACACCCACGTTCCTAGCGGCTTTATGCACAGTGGCCAAGAGGTGGGCGACCCAAGCGGTCTCGGACAGACGAACGGATAAACGAGGGTGGTCTGTCCGTGCAATGCAGTGTGATTCAGCTAAAGCAGACGGAGGTGCTGACATGGGCTACAATGTGGAGAAAGCTGGAGGGCACTGTGCCGAGCGAAATAAATCAGTCACGAAAAGACAGATACGGTGTGATTCCGATCCCGTGAGGTCCTTAGAGTGGTCACTCAGAGAGACAGAGGGCAGAACGGGAGGGGGCGGGGCGTCAGTGTTCCCCGCCCAGAGTCCCAGGTTGGGAAAGGGCTCTACACAAGGATGGTGGTGAGTGTATTTAATGCCACTGAACCGCACACTTAAAAATGGTTAAGATGGTAAATTTTATATTTTGTGTGCTTTGCCTCAAATTTTAAAAGGTACGTGATCAAAAGTCTAGATTTTTAAAGCAGAAGGTAGAATACTTGGCACTTTTTCCTCTCCCACCTAATTTAGTTCGAAGGCCTTCTTTATAGGGCCGCACAGCATTTCAGCGCGCCGTCCGCGGGCCAGGGTGGGAGTGTGGGTGCTCCTGCCCCACGGCCTGTGCGGGCAGCTGCGAGGGGAGCAGCCCTGGCCAGCCCCCATGTGAAACCTCATGAGCCGAGGTCACAGATGGTTCCCCTGGATCGGGCCCACCCTTGTCACGGGACCAGCACCGGGCCTGGCCTGCAGGGGGCGCTCAGTGAATGTCAGCCTGTGCGGCTGAGCCTGGAAACCCCACAGGGGAACTGTGATTCTGGAGAGCAAGGCTCTAGAACGTCTATCACCAGGGCAAGCAGTGGCTCGTGGAGGAGAATGGAGTCCTTCCTGGGAGGATGATCATGGGGACTTGTCTCTGTGGGATGGGGGGTCTGCAGAGTCCCCAAGGCCCGAATGGTGCCACCCCTGGGTGCTCCCCTGGTCTGTCGCTGGGCCTTCTGCACTCCGGATCCAGTGGGGACACCCTGGAGGCTTTACAAGAAACTGTGTGCTCCTGCTCCTTTGACTCTGTCCCCGACGCTCACTCGTCCCGTCCCCTGCTCCTCCAGGACCACCGCTCTCCTGCTGGTGCCCAGTCACCACCCACGCACCAACAGCGCCTGCGCGGAGGCGCCTCACGTTAAAGGCCCAGACGCCATGGGACCAGCCACCTTTGCAGACCACTCCTTTCTCATGGCGCCCCTCCAGGAAAGCTGCCAGCCCTGCGCCGAGCGGCCAGCCCCTCTCTCAGCCCCACAGAGCCCCGCGGCATCTCCAGACTGTTCATCTCTGTTGATCTCAACAGACCCTCCAGTCTCCAACCTGCTCCCACGTCTCCATGTCCCCCATTTGGTTCACGTGGCTCTTCCTGGATGGTGGCAACCACTCCCCAGCCACCGCCTGGGGCCAGGCTTCCGTCCTGAGCTGGCTGTCCGACTGTTCCTTCTGACCCCCGTGCTGACAGCGTTCCCCTGCTCAGCCCTTCACTGGTGCCCCAACCTGGCGGTGAGGTGCTTGCCTCGCAATTCTGCCTTCCCTTGCAGCCCTGGAATGACTCGGAATGACCTGCCCTCCCCGCTGGCCTGTCCCGCAACTCTGCTCAGGTAGTCACCTCCACCTGGGATGTCCGACTCCTCTTTCAAAGCCCAGTGTGGCACAGCCTCCTCCAGGAAACCCTCCCTGACTACACAAAACTAGTCCTACTGCAGCTTATGGGCTGTGACACATCTTCTCCCCCAGCCTGAGTGCCCCCCACTGTGTCTTCAGGCCCAAGGCATGTAGGGGAGGGAAGCCCGTGACTCACGGCCTCCAGCTCCTGGTTCCGGGCCCGGAAGCGCTCCCGCTGGCTGGAGATGATGGAGAGCAGGGAGTCTACCTGGCCCTCGGGGAGGGTGCCACTGGCTGGTGCCGAGGGTCCTAGGAGGGAGGGGACAGTGTCTTGGGATGGCAGGAGCCAGAGCCCAGCAGGGGCCCTCAGGTTGGGGGGTCCCAGTCCCGAGGGAGCTCTGCCTGGGGGGCAGGGAGGGGTAGAACCAGAGAAGAGGGGCCCTGGGAGGGGCGGCCCCGCCCAGGTGTCGGAAGGCTGGCCGAAGCCCCCACTCCGTACTCTGTACTTGGATCAAAGACCCCGCATCTGTCAGACTGGGCCCCCCAGCTCCAGGGGAAGCACGGGGACTCCGAGGGCGCTGGGAGGTGGTGAGTGTCTCCTGCCCGGGCTCTGGCCTGCGAGCTGCAGGAGGCTGCTTCCCTTCCAGCCCGGGAGCTCTCTGGCTGCATTTCCATGCCAAGGCCTCCCTGGGGAGCTGGCCCCCACACACCAACCCTTTACAGGCCACTGGCAGGGTCAAAGAGCATCAAGGGGGCAAGGCAAGTGGGAGTGGACCTCCCTTTTATGTTGCTGCTGCATTGCTGGAATAGGGGCCTGACTGTCTTTGGGGGAGGGGGCGTGCTCTTTGGGGACCGGGGCTCTGGCTACACGACCTCCTCCCCCTTCCCTGCTCCCAGCTGGCCCGTGCCTGCACAGGTCCCTCCTCACCAGAGAACAGGGCTGTGGCCTCCTTGATGGGCTCTGGGATCTTCTCCAGGCCGTGCTCAGCCGCACCCTGCAGTGAGAAGAAGAGGCAGGGGAGGCACCTTCATGTGCAGCATTGAAACATCCTTCCAAGGTGCCAAGCAAAGTGGGGGGCAAGGAGCAGTTGGGGTGGTCTGGTGGCAGGGGCAGGCATAGCGGCAGCCACAGGAGGACCTGGAGATGCCACCGTGCATGGGTGGCCAAAGCAAAGGCAGGGTGACCCTGGCCTGCCAGCCAGCCTGCTGCGTGTCCTGGGCCAGTCCAACTTCTCCCCTGAGCCCCTTTTCTTCATTTATAAAATAAGTGGGGGGGGGTGTGACGTGATGACCTCCAAGGGCCCTTTGGGCTCCAGCAGCCCATGATCTTGAGGCCTCAGGTCTTCTTGCTGTGAGATGGGTGGTAACCCTGGCCTTGTTTCTGTCCCAAGCTCCAGGGCAGACGTCCAAGCCAGTGCCTGCCTCTCTGCCCTGTGGTCTGGCCTCCTGAATCGGGCCTTCAGGTGAAGTGAACAGGCAAAACCCAGAGGAAGAGCCCTGAGCAGGTGGCGAGGGGGCAGGGAGTGGAGGGTGGGCTCACCTCGGCGTCTGGCCGCTGGATGGACTGGATGGTGCTGAGATCTTGTTCCAGGCGGGCGATCAGCGCCCTCTGCTCAGCCGCTGTGGCCACGGCCTCGGTGACGTGGACCTGCAGCTCCGCACAGCGCCCTGTTGCCAAAGGAAGACATGGTCATCAGAGGGAGCCTGGTGGGACCTTGGTGCCGCCCCCCCACCTGCCTCTCCAACCACCAGCCAGCAAGCAGGACTCCCTGGGAGCCTCAGTGAAGTGCCGGTGGCTCCTTCTGCACCTTCCACTGCCCACAGGACCACCATCGGAGAGGCCAGCAGGGTCAGGGGCACTGCTGGCCCCAAGAACTCTCTCCACCTACAAAACCCCCTGGGTTGGGGAAGGCGCCCAGGTTGAGGGTTCAGGAGGGACGGATTGATCCCTGCTCTGCCATGACCGGCTGGGTGAGCCTGGCCAGCCGCTTCCCTCTCCAGGCCCCACTCTGCCTGTCACCAAGGAAAAGAGGTTGGACACAAGTCCCAGTTTTCTTCCAGACTGCTGCCCTGGGTCAATGCCCAGAGGAGGCCTGCTGGGGTCGCAGAGGTGCAGAGACGTACGGGAGGTGCAGGGGGAGGTGAGGGGCCCCACCTCTGGACCCGACACCAGTGGCCTCTCACCCAACGGGCCCCAGTATGTTGATGGGGACAGGGTGGAGCCCCAAGAACCCCCTGACCCACGGCCCTGTCCCTCTCTTCTCCACCCGAGTGCTAGCTAGCTTCGCCGCAAAGCAAATCCAAAATAATTCTGTGTGGAGACGTTCCTGCCCTTTTGGGAGAGGGGAGATGTTGGGGCAGCCTCCCAGCCCGGCCCCCGAGGGAGCCTTCAGCAGCTACTGGCAGGGAGGACCATGGTGGCCCGGGAGCCTGGGCAGACCCGAGTGAGTGTCAGCTCTGTCTCTGCTTCTGGTTGGCTGTGTGGCTCTCTGGGCAGCTGAACCGCTTGGTCTGAGCCTCACTTGTAAAATGGTGAGGACAACAAACCTTTCTCAGGGCCCCAGAGAAGGAGGCCCAAGCCTGGAGGCACAGGATACTGCCCTTTGCCCGGGGAGGGGGGGGGGGGCAGACAGCATGGCCACCAGGGGGCACTGTGGCCTCAGAAATGTCCCACAAGGTCCCAGGCTGTGCTGTGCAAGTCTGGCTCTGAGCCTTCCTGGTGGACTCACCCCTCACCGTGCACCCTGCTGGCCAGTGGGCAGGGCAGAGGTGCTGGCTTCACCCCACCTGCTCCATCTGCTAGATGCCTGCTGTATGCCAAGCCCTTTACACACCTCATAATAGCCCAGTCAGTCTGGATGGATGATCCCCGTTCTACAGACAAACTGAGGCCGAACCCCAGGGTGTCCACCCCAGCCATGTCCGAGCCCTTCCCCGGGGAGGGCCCTGTTGGTTCAGAACCTCAATAGCTTCCTTCCTTCAGGTATCACTGACCCCTCTTTCTACCTGGCAAGCAGGTGGTGTCGGCAGAAGTGAGGGGTCTGAGGTAGGGCTGGGGGAAGAGGCTGGACCTGAGGGCAGGGCCAAGTCAAGAAGGGAGGCCTGTGGGTGGCAGGGCTGGGGTCTGGCCTGCAAGAGCTTCATGCAGACCCCCTGGGCGAGAGGCCCGAGCGCCAGAGCCTGCTGGCCTGGGGTGCAGCCCTTGGCGCCAGGCCTGCGGGATGGTACTGAAGAGCAGAGTCACCTTGTTGCACCACTCGTGCTTAGGAGGTGAGGTGGACGGAAGTCGTGGTGAGATGCGGGAGAGGGACCTTGGGAGGGGACAGGTTCAGTTCCGGCCACTGGGTATCCATAAGGACCGCCGCAAACAGAAGCACTTCCAAAAGTGGTGTTGGGACTGGCCCCATTGGGGTGGGCAGACAGGCCCCAGCACAAGTGGGGGTGTGGAGCCCAGAGGAGGCTCAGGTAAGAGGCACCCTGCTTTCAGGGATGGGGGCCCCAGGGACAGGGGCACAGGGTCGAGGGGGAGAGCCCGTGAGAGGCGGCGCAGCGGGGCGAGCCCTGTCCCCGGAGGCGAGCACGCAGGGCGGCGCAGGGGGAAGCGTGGCGTGCGGGTTGGGTGCGATGCCGTGAGATGACAGCATTTTATTTTGTCTGTCACCGGTCTGTGGCCACCCCAGCGTGGCCTCAGCCAGGACCCTGCGATAGGAGCGACTTGCAGCTCCTGGAGCCGCCTGTGGGCCTGGGGGAGTCATGGGGGTGCCCAGGCTGGTTTTTCTGTGTATTTGTGTCTGCGCCTGCAGCTAAGGGGTTGGGCACACAGGTCCCTGACAGCAGACTCCCCATCTTAGGCAGCCCCAGGCAGCTGGTGCTGGGACACTTTGTTACGCTGGCCTGGGGAGCCTGCCGCTGCTGCCACTGCAGCAAACACTCCCACACACAGGGTTACCCGCTAAACTGATCTCTGGGGGTGCATGACTGAGTGTTGGGGTAGCTATCCCTGAACGGGTGGTGCTGGGTGAAACTGAGGGCTGGCTGGCTGTCGTTCACAGCAGACATGGAGGACGGCTTCCCATGAGTCCCAGCAAAGAAGCTGGGCGTGGGCAGGAGACCCAAAAAGACCTGGACCTTGTCTGGGAGCCCAGCTGGATCCCAGCCATGACCTGTCGCTCCATGCTAGGGGGATGAGGCGGCCGGGAGACTGACCATGCAGGCACCCCAGATGGAGGGGGTGCCTCCGCTATGCTCGGCCTCCCACAGGGGGAAGGGGAGAGCGGCAGCCTGGTTTGGCTCTAGGACTACGAGGTGCTACTGGAGCAGCTAAGGGAGCCTGTGTGGGGGGAGCTGCACACATGGGCCCAAGGCTGGAGATGCGGGCAGGTGAGAGCTCCCTGCGTAGGGCTGGCTGAGCGCTGCCTCCCACCCCCCAACGCCCCGGCCCCATCCCATCAGCAGACATGGAGTGCACCGAGTGCTGCGGCGAGAATGGCTAGAACCTCCTGGATGCCCACGTTCTCAGAGGTGACCTGGAATACACCCGGGAAAGAGGAGGCAGGAGGCAGGATGGAAATCGAGAGAGTGTGTTAAGGCACCAAGTTGAATAGGGACCATCAATGGGTAAGGAGGGGTCACCGGTGCCCCAAGAAAGGCTGTGTGAGGCCCCAGCCAGGTGGTGCAGTTGGTTAGAGCATCCTTTCAATACACCAAGGTGGGCTCCCTGGTCAGGGCACATATAAGAAGCAACCAAGAAAAACACATGAATAAGTGGAGTAACAAGTGTTTCTCTCTCTCTCAAATCAATTATAAAAAGAAAAAAGAAAAAAGAAAGACTGAGTGAGGTAACGGCTGGATTGAATCTGCTGGTGAGAATTTGGTCCAGGGAGCAGTGGGGCGGGAAGCGGTAGGGGTGTGGAGGAGGGACCTGGGACCACTCTGGACAGACACCACAGAGCCACAGACGTCCCACAGGGCTGCAGGATGGGGAGAACCTGGTGGGAGGGGCGTGCTCAAGGGGGAGGGTCTTCGGGAGTAGAGAACATGCAGAGCAGAGTGTCTGCAGTGGGGAAGGGGCTTCTGGACGGGGAGAGGCTGCTCCTAGGAGAGGGAGGGGCAGCAGACAGATGCGTGTGGGGGGGGAGCGGAGAGAGAACCCCTGGCTTCATCGAGGTGGCAGGGCCCCTGTGACATGGGCCCCAAGGCAGCCTCGTATCCTTAAGAAAGTCCACAGAATCATGCCATTCTGGGAGAATCTGAGAAGGCTTCCTAGAGGGTGCATTTCACAAAGGGGAGAAACATCAAAGCAAGGTCAAGGTCAAGAGTTAGAAGGCTGGACTATGACTTAAGGTCAGGGCACCATTTTTGACTGCAGACTGATTAAATGCAGAACCTTATCACGGCTGGATGTAGCACAATGGCAAGGCCTGGGGCTCTGTGCCCACAGCTTTCTTGAGGGTGGGGCTCCACGCCATTCCATCGGCCGTGGGCAAGCCAGGCGGGAGTTCTGGAGCTGCCCACACATCCACGGCGTCCCTGCCTCTGCGCCTGTCCATCCCTACAGGTGGCCAGAGGTGAGCGCTGGGCACTCCCTGTGCCGCAGGCACCAGCCCCTCACTCCCATGCAGAGGGTCCCCCAGCCAGCGCCCCCTCTTCTTTGCACAGGCTTAGAGGCGCGCTCTTCTCCTGCCCTCCTCTCCCTCTTGACTCCGCTGCCCCCTTCAGCAAACTGCCCGAAGGAGTTGGTTCTGTGTTCACTTCTCTAAACCCTTCCTGTCAGACTCAGATGCCACCACGTCAACTGTTCTCGCCAAGGTCACACATTGCTGTGTGCTCAGCCCTCGTCTTGCTGACCCATTAGCGCCCTGTGCCCTCCCGGGCCTCCTGTCCTGCTGGCCGCTCCTTCTCAGCTTCCCTTGCTGGTTCTCCTCCTCCTAAGCTGTGAACTCTGCTGCCCCGGGGCACTGGGCCTGCACGTGTCTCTCTTTCCTCCTGTTCTCTCTGCCACCTCGAGTGCTACTGATAAGCTGATGACTCTTCCATGGATAGCTCCAGCACACCCCTTTGCTGGGGCTCACTCTATCTGGATGTGAACTCACACTTAACGAGTACAAATTGAAGCCCGGTATCGTCCTCCCCCCGCTGCCTGCCTCACCACTGCAGGGCCCCCCGTTGCACAGCCCCGGGGTGCAAGGCCATCCTCCAGGGGCCCAGACCTATCCCTTGGGGGGTATCCACCTCGTCTCTCACTTCTTGCATTTAACCCGTCCCAAGTCCTATTTTTGGCTCTACCTTCAAAGTGCATCCAGAACCAACCACTTTTCACCACTGCCACCACTTGGTCCAAGTCACAACCTCTCATTTCGATTATGGCAACAGCCTCCTCACTGGTCCCCCTTTCCCACCCTCACCCCTAAAACCGAGTCACACAGCAGCAGCCAGAGAACCTTTTAAACAGCAGGATCAAATCACACTCTGCTTAAACCCCCCAGTGGCCCCCACATCCCTCCGTGCAACAGCTGAAGCCCCGCCATGGCCCCCGAGGCCCCACCAGCTCTGTGTCCGCCTGTCTCTCCGGCCTGCCGGTCTGCCCCGAGGTTACTCTGCTCCAGCTACACTGGCTCCCGGCACATACGCGCCATGGGGCCTCTGCGCTTGCTGTTCCCTCTGCCTGGACTGTTCTTCCCTTGCATCTGCACGGTTCATCCCCACCTCTGTCAGACTGTTCAGGTGTCGCCCGCACAGCGAGACCTAGCCTGGCCACCCGACTGAACACGTTAACCCGTCTACTTGCTCCCCCAGTCCCCCTGAGCTTATTTTTCTCCCACGATGTTTATCACCGTCAAAGCTGCTATGTAATTCTCTCACTTGGGATGTTTACCGCTTGTCTCCCCTCCGGAAGGGAAGTTCCATGTCTGTCCCCTGCAGTGGCCCCAGGGCCCAGAGCAGCAGCACATGCGTGGCTCTCACTGTGCGTTAGCTGACTGGGTGAGCGGGTTCCGCCAGGCAGGGAGGCACCGCCGGCTGGGCCCCATCTTCGAGAACCTGGCAGGGCCAAGCCGCCTCTGCTGGTCCCACCGCCCGACGGTACCGGCCGGCCTCAGCTGGACCCCTGCGGGCCAGGCCCTGGCCCCGGGGCTGCATGTGTGCCAGCACAGAGCCCTGGGGTGACCTGCGCCTTGTGCACAAACCCACACTTCGTGGAGGGGCTGGGGGCACCTTCACCTGCCTGCAGATGCTCTCAGCTCCACTGGAGTCCTTCCAGATGCCAGAAAAAACAAGCCTCGCCTGGAGCTGCCCCCTCTTGGCTTCGCTCTCATCGACCACGTGGTCCGTGCGCCCTTCCCCAGCACGGCACTCGCTGTCCTTCCGACCTGCCTCTGCCCACTTCACGGCCGCTTCCTGGAAGCCCTGCCCTTTCCCAAGTAGCCGACCAGATGCTCCGCAGTACCAACGAGGGCCAGCCTGGGCTGTGGCTCTGCACCTGGCCAGCCTCCCCTCTGGGCTGTGAGTGACTTGAGGCCAGCGGACACCTAGCCTGACGCAGGCCCCCGGCACAGAGCAGTTCTCAGTGATTGCCTGCTTACTAGATCGGCGAGGGAGCTCCGTCACTCTGACCTCAGCGCTATTGATATCTGGGCCAGGTCATTCTTCGTGGGTGTGAGGTGGACTGCTCTACGCATTGTAGGATGTTTATCAGTGTCTCTGGCCACTCTTGAGGTGCCAGTAGCACCCCTACCCACTTGTGAGAGCCCAAAATGTCTCCAGACATCGCTGAGTATGCTGAGGACAAAGTCACCCCCTTGTTGGGAACCAAGGTCCCAGAGGATCTGGTCTCTTTAGACATGGGAGGCTTCTGGGTTTGGCTGTGAAGGGGCGGGGTTCAGCCTTGACAGATGCTTAACTCAGATGGGTCCCTAAGAGCGAGCCACCTCTGTGGAAGGCGCAGCCCCCTTTGCACAAGGGCGAGGAGCAGGTTGGGACCCTCCTTCCTGCCTGTGACTGAGTCCAGGGGTGGCAGCCTCAGCCACCCAAGGAGCTGGAGACTCGAGTCTTCAGCAGGGGGCTGAAGAGAGAGCTACTGGGTGTGGGGGACCCCGCTGCCCAGGCTGCGAGGCTGGTGGCTGCGGGCTCCGGCGAACCTGCGGGAGCGCCTGGCCTGCGCAGGCCCCTCCTGCTCTGGCACAAGGCGGAAACAACCTTCAGTGGAGGCAGCTGGGGCAGCCACCAAACTTGATAAAGGATCGCCCTCACTGACAGGCAGAATGAGCACGAACTGAGCGCTCGCTGCAGCTTCGGCGCCGTGCCGAGAAGCTCACGGGTTATTGTCGTTTGGTCCCCGCAGCAGCTCTGGGAGCCTGGCGTCATTACATTCCCATTCCAGAGACGGAAACGAAAGCTCAAAGAAGTGAAATTCATTCATTCTTTCAGAAAACATTTCCCAAGCACCATATAAGACTTGCCCAAGGTCACCAGCTGCTAAGAGACGCTGGGACTCCAACTCCAACGCCGCTTGACCGCAAGGAAGGGCCCGATGCCTCCCTGTACAGTGAGTGGGGTCGGGTCCTCAAGCCTAACTCCCTGGAGCTCCGCCCTCCACCCCCCACAGAGCAGCTCTGCTTCACCTGTTCACAAATAATTTTGCCTGAAAAAACAAAAACAAAAACAAAAACAAAAACAAAAAGGCCCTTTCTACTGACGCTCCGAGAGTCCAAGCTTCTTGGAAGAGACAGAAACTTCTGAATGCCTGCCCAGGGCTGGGCGGGGGCTGCACCTCCCACTTCCCTTAACACAGCTCAGCCCACGCTGGGTGGGCCAGACTCCTGTCAAGAGCCCGAAGCCCAGCCCACCCCCACCCCAACATCACAATCCGAACTTTCCCATCAGCTACCAACACCGCCACCCTTCAGGAACCAACGCTGTGCTGAAGCAGAGAGCAGCGGGCTGCCTGCCTCCCGGAGCCGCCACGGAGGAGCCACGGGGGAAGAGGCAGCCGTGGCCCCGCGGCCGGCGGAGGCCCTGTGAAACGCAGCAGGCAGGGCCACGGCGGGCAGACGCCTGGCTCCCTCACTCCGGCGACCCTGTCTCGTCGCCCTGCCCTGAGCACCTGCGGTTGTTTCCTCAGGGCATCAAACACGGCTCACCACCTGGTCAGACCCACCTCACCACAGGGCAAGGAGGGAGCCCCCACAGGGAGGCTGAGCTCGGTCTGGGTGGGGCGTCGCCCACTCGCAGCCGCAACGCGACATCTAGCTTCCTGGGCTGCCCTGGAGCTGGCAGTTTCCAGAAACAGAGTCAGGCTTGCAAAACCACGGGCGACTGCTGCTTTGCTTAATTAACTGTCACTTTAAAAGCGCTTAGGGAGACTTTGTGGGTAAAAGGACTTTGTGCCAAGTGGGTTTGTTTTGTTTTTTACATTTTACTTTTTAACTTAGCTGGTAGATCTTTAAAAAGTGGGGGCGTACCTAAACTAGCAAACGGAAGAGCAGCAGAATGTGAGCTGAGTTAGACCTTTCTCAAACTGAGGGAGCTCTAGTGATTTTATGCTAATTTCTCCCATCTTGGTGTGGGGGGGAGGCAGAAATTTGGGGGCAGCTTTAGACATACCCATGCCCTTGAGTGACCCCGTGAGACTTGGGGCTGCCGGGTCGGGGCGCCTGGCACTGGTGGGAGACTGTGCCAAGCTCTGGGACTGCCCACTAGAGGGAGGCTCAAGTCCAGTGTAACTCGTATTTCTGTGTCACCTGTGGGAGCTTCACAACCGAAAACCACAAACTAAGGCACAAGGAACGAACACCTCCCAGGCACACGTCAGTAAGGATGGCGGCTCTTTTCCAACCCTGCAGCTCTCAAGACGAAAAACGTCAGTCACAAGCCTGCGGACCACCAGCGGCCAACTCTCAGAGCTCTCCCACCCCAGCCCTGAGCAGGGGCGGGAGAGGCCCCTTTTACGGGCAAGACCATCACAGACACCCGCACGACACTGCTCCCTCCTTCTGGAGTGGGAGCGCACTCGCCTGCATTATCCAACACCCTCAGCTGGTCCTTCTTCACCTCAGGAGTCAAGGACACACGAGAGACCCTCACAGAGCAGGCGGAGGCCAGGCAGATTTGGCTGGCCATGGCCCTGGGCGCCCAAGCCCATTCACTGTGCTGCGGCCACAGCCCAGTGCCGCACACGGTACCGCGGGCCCTCATTTCACAGACGGCGAAGCGGACACTGTGACCGTCAGCGCCTCAAAGGCGCCCACACAGTTAAGGCGACAACGGTGAGCAGGGACTGTGTGTCTGGCGGAAGGCTGGGCAGTGCGGCCTGCTGGTGCCGCGATCCCCATGCACCCTGCCCAGGCCCGGCTTTCTGCCGCCGCCTGCCAGGGTGCCACGCACCACTGGGAGCACAGGAAGGTGGAGGACCGGCCACCTCAGAATGGCAAGTGCTGGAGGTGCCTTTCGACCCCGGATAACAGTGTTTGCTGCTTCTCAGGCCAGAGCATTTTAAATAAAAACGACCCACACATTCTTGTGTTTGTATAAAAGATATTTACTTCAATTATCACACCTAGGGTGCTAGTGAATAATAATAATACATGGTGTGAGTTTCATACAGTGATATTGCTTCTCCATATCATATAGGGACCGTTGTACAGTGCTGAGAACGAACATCGTATGGCTAACCAAAGACAGAAGGGACAACACCGAGGGGCCGACGGGCGCCTCCCCCACCCCCATGCCAGCCGGATCAACTTCTGACTCTTAACGTTGAAAACAAATAGCAAGAAATAAAAATGTTACTAGAGATGGGTCACAGCAACACAGCAGAGGCTTCTCAAAGCTATTTGTACAAAAAAAAAAAAAAAAGATGCCTTTTTTTTTTTGGTCAATTGGGTCTCTGTGAGGATTTTTAAAAAAGTCTGTGATTGTGAGTATTAACAAATGAGCTCTAAAAACATCTAAGACTTAGTGCGTTACAGAAAATATAAAATACTGCTAAAATGTAAGACACCACAATATGCTGGGGGGAGCTGAGCTTATTGAGAATTCTCCGGAAGAAGTCTGCCGCTCCGAGAGCGCTGGGCTTGTGCTGTGTTTAGTAGTCTGGACGGGGGCGTGGCTGCCCGCTGGCAGGCAAGTAGTTATTGCACAATCGCAAAGAGCTAGGTCTTCCTCAGTGGACAGGGACGTGGGAAAACCACCTTTTCTTTTCCCACTGTTACAACAAGCTATCCTCAAATGCTTTACGAATTTTGAACGAATCCTCACATCTCCAAAATGCACAGCATTTTCCGAGGGGGGTCTCAGATGGTGGGACATGAGATGCCTGTTTTCTCAAGGAAAGAGGCAGAAAACGGCTTGAGAGAGAGAAATGCATAGACTAATTAGAGAGAAATGCAAACCCTTTTGGGGAGATGAGGGCAGTTATTTCATTGGAGGGCATTCTTTCAGGGAGATGAGAATGAAATCAGGACCTCTGATGGTTTTCAGAGAAGGGGAGAAGTTGTGGCATGAAAAGTGAGTCGGGAGTCAGCAGGCCCCGGGGGGGCGGAGGTAGCCTGCCTCAGCCTGGGTCGGGCGGGGGGGCGCTTCCTTCTCTGGTGCCCATGAGGGTGAGCTCACGGGCCCCAGACCAGCCCCACTTCACCCTCACAGCCCAGTGCAAGCAGCTGGGTGTCTTGCTGGCTGTGCTGCTTGCCTCAGAAAGCTCTGTCCACATCTAACCTCCCTCCACATTTAGCCACATTAAGGGGAGGAGAGGCTCCCCTCAACCTCCTTGGTGTGGGTCCTCAAGCCACAGCCGAATGAAGAAACACTGTTGCTTTAAAAGATGGTTTTGACCAAATTAATATGCAAGAAAAACAACAAAACAACAACAACAACAACAACAACAACAACAAAAGCCAACCCACGTGAGCCTGGCAAGAAACCATCCTCGCACTCAGAAGTCACAGCCTGGGCCAGGCCGCCGCACCCTCTCGGACTGTGGCTCACGGAAACTTCATGAACCCAGAAGTCTTACAGAGGCTCTAGGAGGCTTTGGGGAACTGAACTGTGTTTAAGTCTCCTCTGCAGCTTCTCACACGAGTGTTCTTCAACTCGGCGTTTCCTCACACTGGTAGATTTTTGTTCATCAACTCTCATTTAAAAAGTCAGACACGTGGAGACCAGTTTTTGAGTGGCTACTCTGGAGGCAGATGTCTGATTCTGCTGGAGAAGCCCCCTGTGCCCCCCAGTCAAATCCCCAGGCCCTTCGGTTCTTGTTTTGGGGGGTGGGATGGGGAGGGCAGGAGGCAGAAGACAGTAACCACTGGAGTGATGGCAAAAAGCATTTATAACAACAACAACAAAACAACACAAAACAACAATATACTCCTGATAAGTACTTAAATGATTAACCTAATAATAAATAGAAGAGGATAGAAATAATTTTTTTTCTCAAGGAAATATCCTTTTATAATTATCCTCATGCACACTGGCAGGTCAGTAGCAGTCAATCCATCTCACAAGGAAAGGTTAAGTGCTGGAAGGGATGGCGGTGGTCTCACACTGCAGAGGCTCTCAGCTGCTGAGGCCCGCATGCACGCCCCCTTCCACCGCCAGCGGTTCTGGCCAGGCGCCCTGCAGGCCGAGCTCAGTGGTCAGAGCCAGAGGCAGGCCAGGGGGCAGGGGCGGGGGTGGGGGCAGCCTGCTTTCCCTTCAGTTCATGAACACGTGGAACTACAGTGAACGTACTCACCCACAACCTGAATCGTCCTGGTCTAAAGCTTACTTTGAGTTCATTTGGTGTGCAATACATTATCTCTTAAAAATGAAGAAAAATGATTTCTATTGCACAGAGCTTTTACACATAGTCATCTATTTAAGTGCTTTCTGTTTAAAGCAAACTACAAAAGAAGACAAAAAGAAAAATGAAAAAGGGGGAAAAGAGAACTCTGAAACAAAAGCAGCCCCGTGCCACTTCCGTCTGCCTTGCTGACGGGAGTCTAAGCCCGCCGACGGAAGCCCCGGCGCTTCCGCGCGCACTGTGCTTCTGACTGTGTTCCACAGGGACGTGGCCGTGACATTGGGATATAAGGCACCTTTCCTTTCTGATCACAGAAAGCTTGATACATAGGAAACAGCATATTTTGTGGTAAGAAATTAAAGCCTAAACGCTACAAAATTTACAGTAACACAGACTATACTTCTTAACAGTGTTGGATAAATTAAAATGATCACGAAAAGCAACTCAAAGGCATTTTAAATTTAATAACAGGGGGTTTGGGGAAGTGCACATTTATGCATAGCCTAATGTCTTTCTCTCGCCAGCCTTTTTTTTCTTCTTCTTTTTTTTTTTTTTTAGGATTCTTTGCCTATGATGCCCAACTTTTGAAGTTAGCATTTTGGAGGAGACTAGGCGCTTTGGAAATGTCTTGTTAAAGCTAAATGTCACTTCATCCAAAAATGAGAATGGAGGTGATGCCACTGCCAGTGTGGACACAGTGTCTTTGGAGCGAGGGTGGCGGAAGGGCAGAAGCCAGGCCCGGGTGGGAGGGAGCAGTTCCCGACGGGGCCGACGAGGGGCCGCCATCGCATTTCCTTCTTCCCTGACCAGGCGTGCGCTCGCGGGCAGCTGAGCTGCTGGGACAGGAAGGCTGTGGGGTGGGGCCCATTTTCGTCCAGCTGGCTGCTCCCCATACCCTGTCCTCTGCTGTCTGGATCCACCCGGATGGAAATGCAAATGATACTGTCAACCCGGATGGCTCTCTTGGCAAGCAGCACGCTGGTCAGCCTGTCAGCCAACGCACTGGGAAGTGGAACTCTGTCACGCTGGAGTCCCAGGCCATCATCGTGCTGCTCAGGACAGGAGCTCTGCCTTGTGGGCCTCGAAGGCTCCCTTAATGACACCAAGGCCCAAATGAAATCCCCGAAGCACTGTGGGCATTTCTGCACAGGAGCTTTTCCTGGCAAACATCCAAGCACACAACGATGGCACAAATCTAAGGCTCCCATTTCCCAATTCTTTCCATCAGAACACTTTGGCCACCAAAATAGATGGTCCCAATTCCAACCAGCAGCCCCAAGAGCTGGATTTTGTTAGCAATGGTGCACTGTTTGGGAGAGAAAGGGCCATGTGACTAGAGACCAGGCAAGTGGGCTGGAGAATGCCGTATCCTCTCCTGTCTTTGAGATGCTTCCAGAGGAGCGTCACAGTGGAGCTGAAGTCACAACCTCTAAGAGGCAATAAAGACAGAGCTCCCTGATACCAGGAAGGAACCCTGGGGAAGTGTCCTCACGTGGCCATTTAGGGGTAGCCCAGGGCAAGGAAAATGACTGTGACGGAGCGGAACAGCTGAGTAGGAATGGGCAGAAACACAGGCAGGCCAAAGACAAGTCCCTCTGAGGCCTGAGACTGCCCCTGTCTGCCAAGGAAACAGCTGACAGATCTTCCAGAACAGGTGGAAGTACGGAGACAAATCCACGTGCCTCGCAGAGCACAGCCGTCTGCCCGCGTTGTGCTCAGAAGAGAGAAGACGCCTGCCCACCAGGCCAAGGTCATGGAAGCCACCCTTCTAGCTTTCTGTCTCCCCGCAGCCCACTTGCCGCACGCTTCTGACGGGTGTGGGGTGAGGAGTGACGTCCAAGGGCAGCACGGGTTAGTGAGGTAGACGGGGACAAATGAGGATTGTGACAACACCGGAGAACATCCAGGGAGGGAACCAAACCTCTAGCCTGAAGGGACGTGGCTAACACCCACCACACAGGCCAGAACCTCGCCTTGCCACGCCGCCGCCCGCACAGCTGGCGCGCCGGCCTCCAACAGTGGGGCCTGCAGTGGCCACGAGCAGACCCCTTCGCGGGCCTGCTGAGAGGCACCTGTCACAGTGCATTTGAGGCAGAGGCTGCTGTGCCCCAGCTCCAGATCTACTACGTCACGATGGCCGTTTCCCGGTGAGCTGACCCCAGGATGTGCGTCTGCTCCCCCGCTCCTCTGCTAGCTTCAGTGAGGTTGGTTTCTTTAAAACCAGGGGAATGAAAAACAACGCACAGAGTATCAGTTGAGTTCACTGATTACTCCTGTGTGGAAGAACGGGCAGGAGTTTAGGAGGGACAGAGAAAGCCGGCCCAGCTGTGGCTGGGGAGGCGCCCTCCTGCAGCCCGAGCTGTCTGAGACTCGCACTCCAGTCCCTCAGGGTGTGACTGCCGCCGGATCTTAGGAAGTCAGCCGACTCGACCTGCCTTCTGCCTGGTTTGCTCAGGAACTGCACGGCTGATGTGCCCTGGCTCAGGAGGGTCTGTCACGCCAGAGAGAGCACAGAGTGACTTTTAACCCAAAACTCCACAGCACTCTGGGTCTGGACCGCCAGACCACCAACCGGCAGACCTAAATGTCCACATCAGACAGGATGGTTTCAAAATGGGGAGAGAACAAAGATGCCAACAGGAAGGAAACTAGGCAGGGAGGCATTTGGGCTTAGGAAGTAGAGGGGGGCCACACACAATTATTCGTTGCTTCAGTCACTTTCCCAGACACAATGGCCAGGGTCTGAGAGTGCTCATATAAGTCAAGATCCTGGCATTTGCCGGAGACTTCTCGCAAGCCTGCGTCTCAGGGCCGTCTGCTGACCGTAAGCCACTGCGCGTTGTGGTGCTCCTCAGGCAGGGTGGCTCTGAGAATAACTGCGTTGAGTAATGGCTGTGGTCATCTTTTCTAAAGGAGAGCAGTCTGGTGGACAGAAATCACAGACATCCTGACTGACTTGAAGTTCAAGCAAGTTGGTCATTTGGGAGCCAGGTGGTGGAACCGAGTGGGCACGGGTCTAGGCCAGAACCCACACCTCCCACCACAGACACCACAGGAGAGCGTGGGCAGGAACCAAGGGCCGAGAGGCCAACTGCGAACACTGATTTTATGCTGAGCCTCCACTTAGCCAGCTAAGTAATGGCAAAAACCTTAAGTTATGAACACTGCCTCCAATTAACAAAAAGAAGCCATTTAAAATGGTATAATGGAGCTTGTAATTAAGTGTTAGTGTTTTATATGGAACCGTTTTCCCCAGGAGAGAGGTACAAATCAGCTTTTTAAACTGATGGAGCATAAAGAGGAGGAGGTTGGCTGCTTGTGGGAGCTACTGCTTGGAACGCCAGCCAGCTGAAGGTAAAACCCCACGGAGAGGATGCTGTTCAAGGCACTTGAATATTGCTTCTCAAGATGAAAGCTCAACCCTTAGACTCAAACTGAGGGCGCAACGAGGAGAGGGACACTTGCCCCCACTGACAGGTTCCTGTTACTTAGTGGCAGCTCTAAGAAGTATTACAGACAGTGATAGCTTCAACATAAAAGAGAACAGGGTTGGGATGGCAATAAAAAAAAATAAATAGAGAAAAAATACAAATACAGGACCGTAAGCAAAAATTTAACCAACTGATTGTATCGAGCACCCAGATGTAAGTCTGGCAAAAGAGACAGAATGGAAATCAACAATAACCTAGTTAAAAAAAAAAACCTCCAACACAACAAAAATGACTAAATTGCTTGGAAGAGCCAAAGTGGCTGTTTTAGACTGTTACTATTTGGCCACTAGAATGAACAAATTTATAATTTTTCAATTTCCTCACATTTAATACCTCCATAAATAACAGTCATGCCTTTAAAACTAAAACACTACCCTAATATTTCCTGTTAATTCCCTGCTTTTGATTCTGATGGAAATCAGATATTTAGTGATTCATCACACACGGTGACAAAATTCCCTCGAGGTTTTTGTGGAGAGGACACCACAGTGCTGTTGGGGGCTCTGCTCCTCGCTGTCCTAAGGGTCACTAATGCAAACTTGCTCTTCTTAATGCGCCTGCATTGAGCCAGATGTTAATCTGTTTCCCCTTAAGCTCCTCCAATTTGAATTCTCTTCTCGCTGAACCAGACCTCAAGTTCAGAGATGATCCAACCATCGAAAGACAAACGGCCTGCCTCACAGCCTCCTAGAGCCTTCTGAAAACTTCTCATTCATGAAAAGGCATTGTCTTTAGTGTAGTGACTCTTAAATCTGTGAAAACTTGAACTAAGTGCTGCAGTTGCAGGTTAAAAGACTGTAAATGAAATATACAATTTCTAAAATGTCATGCAAGAAATGTGGTTTCACATCTTACAGTCAAAGTCCTACAAGTTAATTAATACAAGCACACTGAGGTGTGATAGCGGGAGCATACCTCTAAACTTGTAACTCCCTCCCACCCCCAAATCAAAAAAGATAATATTAATTAAACTTAAGAAATAATGAATGCACCATTAAAATGTCATCCAAAGATGTTGACCTAAGACAAAGGTTTCAATGATACACAATACGGTCAAAAGTTTTCAATCAGTAATATACAGTATGACAACTACATCTTGTAAATTATACCCAATACTGCCGGCAGTCTATCCCTCTAAAGAATATTTGCCCCTTTCATCCCTTCCTAACAATCAGATAATAAAATACAGCACCTATAAATAAGCAAAAAAAAATATATATATACCGAAATCATCTATTGTTAGTTTAAAGATATGGCAATAAAGGAGTCTAAATTAGCAAACTTGTAGAAGCCATAACTGAACAGCTTATTGAAAAAAGGTGGCAGTAATGCACTCTATGTGTGCACAGGTACTTAAGAAAATACACAGACGTATAAAATTGCACACACACACACATGCACACTCGCACCCACCTCTGTTCTCACGCATATACACATAAGACAACAGGAGGAATCAGAGACAAGTTAGACTTTTGATTTGTACTTAGACTGACCTAAAAGACTGACTTAGTAAAAGACTGCATAAAAGAACGTCCCGAGAGGCGATATGAATGAAGAGTGAATGGTCTGGTCTGGAAGTGAAGAGTATCAACATTTTGGTGTCAGTTTGGGCCATCGCTATGGGGGTGGGAGCAGAGCCCAGATTGCCACGTTCTCTCTTCTGCAGGGAAGGACGCTTCCCACGACTTCAACAGTCATCAGTGCTTGTGGTGGGAAGGAAGGGAAAGAGAGCGTGAGCGGGAGCCCTGCCCAGGCCCAGGGAGCGGCGTCCCCTGGTGGGGCTCAGTCCATCAGGCGCCTGGGAGAGTGGTGTGAGGTGTGGTGCCTTCTGTGCCAAGGAGAGACTGCTGCCTACTTGGAGTGGGCCCCGTTTGGCCCCAGAACTGTCTGCTGTGACCTCAGTGGCCTACTCTTTCCTCCTTTCTTTAAATGCTCACACATGTGCAGACGCACTAACACAGACATAGACACCATAAGTTAAACAAATGAATGGGTACATGCTACAGTTCTAACTTGTCTCCTAAACCTCCGAGATATGAGGTCTGATCAGCGTGCTCTGCGGTTAGAGGTTAAAAAGCAGATTATAAAATACCTAGATTCGGATCTTTTCTTTTGTCCTGATTTGGCCTAGAATGGAGTGTATTAAACAGACCCTGGTCAGCAAAAGCCCAGAGCCAGTTAAAGCTATGGATCGATGTGCACTACACGTCAGGTTCTACTCACGTACAGGAAACACTAGGTCAGCTACCACAAAACTGGTTATTTTCCTGATGTGACTTTTCTTTTTGTTAAAAAATATGTGGAGTAAATGTGTTTTATTTTAATTCAAAGCTTCAAACGAGAAGATTCTTTACTTGAAAATATTTAGGAATCCAAACTAGTGTGTTTAGAGTCGGTTTGACTGTGCAATCTCTTAGTGGCAACTGAACAGCTACAAAAACTTTCTTTTTTAATTTTTCTGAAAAATCCCCCCCCCCTTTCCTGGTTTAAGAAGATAATAGTGTATTATCGCTCTGAAGCCATTAGATGGCAGATAAAAAGCCCCCTTTTAATATGTGGGTTTGATTTTTTTTTTTTTAAAGCCCACACGAAAGAGGAGGGCGCAAGGCAAAGCTGTAAGAGTTATTCCAGAACCTGTGGAAATCACTTAGGGCAATAAAAAAAACACTTCAGGGTACAAAAAAGCTCGACTACACATTTCCGTTTTCTTCCTTGAAAACACGACATAGATTGGGCTTAATGCTCCTTTGTTTTCTATATGCACCTTGGCCTATGGCGATTTTGCCCTGTGGCCCGCAGGGCAGTAAGTGCGCAACACGGTCCGCCCGTGGAGTCGGCGCCCGCCCCTCTGCCCTGCTCGGCGGGCTCGCTCGGCCGGACTCGGCCCGGCCCCGACTCGGCCCGGCCCGGCCCTGCTGGGCCCCGCGGGGTGGGCGGGCGGCGCCTCTCAGAACTCCCATTCGATGGGCTCCTCCCGGCTGGCGGCCTTCTCCAGGCGGTGAATGATGCTGTTCAAGTTCGCGGCCTTCTTCTTTCTCAAGGGGTTGTCTCGCGAGTCCCTGGCGCCCGCCGCCTCGGGGAGGCCGAAGAGGCTCTGCAGCGAACTGGGCCTGCGGGCGGCCGCCGGCGCACTGGTGCTTGGCAAAGCGGAACCCCCGTCGGCGTCCCGGGCCCTGCAGGGGCCCTCCCCCGGCGGGGCGGCTGAGGTAGCGGCGTCCTCCCCGGCGGCGGGCGCGGCGGCGGCGGGTTTTGGCACAGGCCTCGGGCCGTCCGCGGGGCCTTCGGGCGGCGGCGGCGGGGCCCGGGCTCGGCCCTCGTCCGCGTCGTCCGGGGCTTGGGTCCCCGAGGGCGGCGCCTCCGCCTTCTCCGACGGCCCCGGCGCCTCCTCCCGCTCCTCCGGGGCCGCGACGGCCTCTGCAGGCCCTCCCTGAGACTTGGTGGCGGCCGTGGGGCCACCCGACTCCTCAGCGTCCGCGGCGCCCGGGCCCTCGGCGGCTTCCACGCCGTCACAGCTGTCGCCCTCAGAGCTGGGCGCCGGCCGGCTGCTTCGGGCCGACGGGGAGTCGCTGGCCCCGGCCTGGCCCTGGCTCCCGGCCTGAATCTCCTCAATGAACAGTTCTCTACGGATCCGAGACCTAGGAGACACAAGCGGGGAGAGCACCGTGAGGTGGCCGCTGTGCACAGGCGGACACAGGCCCTTCCCTGGGGCCCGCCGGCCTCCTGCCGCCCCTGTCCCAGCCCCCTGACTCCTCCGCACCAAGTCTCACCCGCCCACCCTAGCCTAGTCTCTGTACAGGCTCCGCTTGATGTCCCCCAAACTCTGTGCCTTTGCATAAGCCGTCTCTTGGTTGGAACGCCTCCACCCAACTAGGATGGAGCACGGATGTTACTTATCCAATGGCACCTCCATCCCAATCCTGCCAGGCCTCGGACCAGAATGCGAATGGCAGGGTCCTGTTACTCTGTGCACACGCCCTGGCAGAGCGTGGGGCTTTACTGGTATACAGTAACGAATGCTGAGTAACTGCAAATGCAGGATGAACAGTAACCACTACTTCCTCATCAGGACTTCATGACAGAGAAGCAATTATTAGGGCTAAAGTGGAATTCCATCAGATTATGTTTCAACTGATCTCCTTCTTTGAAAGGAGACGACCAGAGAAGGGTCACGAAGGGTGACGTTTGATCAAGCAGAAGGCAGGCCACGCATGTGCTCCCACACGTCAAGCACGTGTTAATCAACCTGAGTGTGCTCCAGTGGTTTGCTGGGTCTGAAGGAGACGACTGTGGCCCTGGCCGTCCCTGTTTTGGAGCCCTTGGAGACATCACAGGAGGGCTCCCATTAAGTCCTTTTGTGCTGAAGTTTCTCCCCCCATCATGCTGACAGTACGAGCCTCAATCAGACATCTCTCTAGGTGTTTATTCCAGAGTTGAAAAAGCCAACCGTTAATGGCAAAGCATCTTCAGGTAAATTAGCATCAAGTCTAGTGCCCTGCAGAGATTAGCCTGCAGAAAGCCCTTGGATTAGGAATGCAGGAAAGTATTTTCTGCAGTACATATGACTCAATATAGGTAATGTGTTTTTTTTTTTATTTTAATTTTATTTTTTAAATATATTTTATTGATTATGCTATTACAGTTGTCCCATTTCTCCCCCTTCATTCCACTCCACCCTGCACGCCCCTCCCACCCACATTCCCCCTTTTAGTTCATGTCCATGTGTCATAAGTTCTTTAGCTTCTACATTTCCCACACTATTCTTGCCCTCCCCCTGTCTATTTTCTACCCACTATCTATGCTACTCATTCTCTGTACCTTTTCCCCCCTCTCCTCCTCCCACTCCCCTGTTGCTAACCCTCCATATGCTCTCCATTTCTGTGGTTCTGTTCCTGTTCTAGCTGTTTGCTTAGTTTGCTTTTGTTTTAGGTGTGGTTCTTAATAGCTGTGAGTTTGCTGTCTTTTCACTGTCATGTTTTTTATCTTCTTTTTCTTAGGTAAGTCCCTTTAACATTTCATATAATAAGGGCTTGCTGATGATGAACTCCTTGAACTTGACCTTATCTGAGAAGCACTTTATCTGTCCTTCCATTCTAAATGACAGCTTTGCTGGATAGAGCAATTTTGGATGTAGGTCCCTGCTTTTCAAGATTTCAAATATTTCTTTCTAGCTTCTTCTTGCCTGGAAGGTCTCTTTTGAGAAATCAGCTGACAGTCTGATGGGAACTCCTTTGTAGGCGAGTGTCCCCTTATCCCTTGCTGCTTCTAGAATTCTCTCCTTTATTTTAATCTTGGCTAGTGTAATTACGATGTGCCTTGGTGTGTTCCTCCTTGGGTCCAACTTCTTTGGGACTCTCTGAGCTTCCTGGACGTCCTGGTAGTCTATTTCCTTTGCCAGATTGGGGAAGTTCTCTTTGATTATTTGTTCCAATAAGTTTTCCACTTGTTGCTCTTCTTCTTCCCCTTCTGGGACCCCTATAATTCGGATGTTGGGAGTTTAACGATGTCTCGGAGGTTCCTATGCTTGTCCTCATTTTTTTGAATTCTTGTTTCTTCCTCGTTTTGTTTGGTTGTTAGTTTCTTCCTTCTGGTCCACTCCATTGATTTGAGTCCCAGTTTTCCTTCCATCTCTATCAGTTCCCCATGCATCTTCCTTCATTTCACGTATTGTAGCCTGCATTTGTTCATCTAATTTGTGAGCAAAATCAACCAATTCTGTGAGCATTTTGATGACCAGTGCTTTGAACTGTGCATCTGATAGGTTGGCTATCTCTTCACTGCTTAGAGGAATTGGCTCTGGGGCTTTCATTTGTTCTCTGGTTTGAGCCATTTTTGGTGGGGTTTTCTTGTTTTGTTTTGTTTTGGTTTTAGTCTGGTCACGGCTATTACGTAGTGAGGAGTGGAGCCTTAGGTGTTCCTCAGGGCGGGGCAGCCCAGTCGCTGGGTTGTGATGCTATATGTGGGGGCGGGGTCTGAGAGGGAACAATGGCGCCTGCTCCGCTCTCTCCTGGATTCAGTCCCTTCCGCCACTTCCCCTTTGCCTGGACTGTTTGCGCTCATGAATGTGGGACCACCTGGACAGCCAGCTGCCTTGTGCGGCCTCACTGGGTCTGCACCGTTGCCCCCCTGTGCCCGGGGTCCGCCAGCTTCTGCCTGTGGGCCCGGGGACTGCCAATCACCGCCTGTGTACCTGGGAACTGCCA
Source organism: Glossophaga mutica (assembly GCA_039655065.1). Taxonomy (NCBI): domain Eukaryota; kingdom Metazoa; phylum Chordata; class Mammalia; order Chiroptera; family Phyllostomidae; genus Glossophaga; species Glossophaga mutica. Next base: position 83,988,295 of record CM077305.1, read on the forward strand.
GCCGCTGCTGCTTGCCTTTCAGGCCGCACCTCCACTTTTTCCTGCCGCGACTCCGCCCCTCTTACCGGTCTGGATGAATGGTTGTTGGACTTCCGTACAGTTCAATTTTCTATAAGTTCTGATTGTTTTCTTGTTTCTAAATATTTGTTGTCCTTAATTTTGGTTGTAAGAGGAGGCACAGTGTGTCCGCCTACACCTCCATCTTGGCCGAAAGTCCAATATAGGTAATGTTTTTTAGAGCACGCACTCAATGTCACATCTTGTGTTGGATGTGGGAAACGCTGGGAGCAGGGAAAATCTGGTTTTAGCTCAGTCCAGTATATCAGCTCTGCTGGTGGCTGTCTGCTACATGATTGTTCCCTGTACAGGGCGAACTTGAAGACTCTTGTCCTGAAGACGATTTCTGAGCTTGAGTTGCAGGGCGAGCTCCTGAACGCCCCTAGAGGTTCCTAGGGGTAACAGAAGGCTTTCCTCCTTCCCTGGGGCTACTGCGGGAATCTGTGAAATGACGGTTCTGTCAATAGGCTCCTGGGCACTATGCTGGGAGGGTATACCTACTCTTTACTGGCAGCTGAAACTACCAGTTGGGGTGAACACACAAGCCCACTCCACCCTGGTTGGGGAAGTGGGAGGCTAGACAGGCAGCTGAGGGTTTGGTCCTAGCCAGGTCACAAGCCCACCAAGTACTAACTCTGAGTCCAGGGGCAGACTGGCCCAGAACAGGGCACAGGCTTTTTAGAATCAGGCAAACCTGGGTTTGCATTTGGCTTTGTCACTTACTACCCATACGACTTGGATAATTTCCTTAATGTTTTTGAGCAAAATGTAGAGAACGGTATCTTCTTTGCAAAGACAGGAAGATTAAGTAAAATATTAAAAGTATAATATAGGACACAAAGTAGACCAAACCCCCCCCCCCAAAAAAAAAAACAAAACCCCAACCCCCCAAACAAACTATTCTTACCATGGAGGTGCCTTTTGAATGACAGAAATACAAGTGCTAAGGCTGAGGTAGATGGGTTGGGCTGGGGGAGGGAAGGAAAACTTCATGCCTGCGGCATGGGATCCAGGCTGCCGCCCTCACCAGCTCAGTTAGCATGTGCAACCTTTCTCTGCAAAATGGGGCTGGTAGCACTGTACTTGACTGCTGATTGGAGGATCTAACGAGACGACACACCTATAAAGCTATGGCTCAGTGTCTGGCACATACAGGGTAGGAGAAAAGTGGGTTCTCAGTTGTGAGCACAGAAAACACAGAGTTTATTATTCTTTATTATATTATTATTTTTAAGATTTTATTTATTTTTAGGGGAAGGGAGAGAGAAAGAGATGGAGAGAAACACCAGTGTGTGGTTGCCCCTCATGTGCCCCCTACTGGGGACCTGGCCTGTAACCCAGGCATGTGCCCTGACTGGGAATTGAACTGGTAGACCATTTGGTTGGCAGTCTGATGCTCAATCCACTGAGCCACACCAGCCAGGACTATTGTATTATTTTCCATAAACAACTGTAAAACTACTTTTGCCCCACTCTGTATTATGTGCTCAAAAGATATGAGACATCCTCCTTCTTAGCCTAGAATTGTCTCTATGTCTATGAGGAATATTGTCTTCTGGTCTAGAAAGACAAGGTCCCAGGAGCAAATCTGGTTTTCAGACAAGTCATGCGAACTCCCAAAAACAGTTTCTACAAACACTCTCAAAAGAGTTTCTACAGGGTGGACCTGACCTTCCAGGAGACCAGGAGTGTTGTGGTGTGTTGTTCTAGCATTCCGGGTCCCACTCCTAGGTAAATGGTCACTCTAAGTTACTTCCTGTTTCTTTAGGGGAAAGGGCAAGAGGAAGTGAAGTTTTATTTTTTTGATGGGAGCAAAAATTGATCCAAGCATTATTCCCCAAAGGTTCCAGTGGGGCAGGAGAAAATAAAACCACTGTCTGCTGTTTAACTCCTGCAGAAAGAATGTAAGAGATTGCCTTTTTGCTTGGGAATTAAGCGCATTCAGTGATGTGTGCTGAGTGAGTACTACTGTGTGCCAGACCTTGTGTGAAGCTCTGTGGGTAAGTTTTATTTGAGCCAAAAAGAGGACACACCTACCTGGGAGCAAGATTTCAACAGACTGATGGTGCTCACTTCTTACCAGACTTATTTTGAGGTGCGTTAAGTTGGCCTGTACCGAGCATTTAAGGGAAGAGCTAAAGCCAGGGAGGCAGCACTTGCTCTGACTGAGTTAATGCTTGGCACTTTACCTCCTTCCTGGGTGACCTTAGGCAATAACTTCAGTTCTTTGGGCTTTATGCTAATTCTGAATGACTTTGTACTCACTTAAAAGAAAAGTTTATTTGAGCCAAAAGAGGATACACCTAGAAGCAGGATCTCAATAGCCTGACGGTGCTGACCTCTTCTCAGACCTATTTTGTGGCTTACAACATTCTTGTTCTTTCAAGACCCTGCACATCTCATATTTTTCCACATCTCCACAGCTGAAACCAGCCTCTGTCCTTTGCTCTTCCATAGCCCGGCCTGTTTTGTTGTGGAGTTATTTTTGAAAGAAAGCATTTATGAAGTGCCTACTCTAGACCCAGACCTGAGCACATTTATTAAGTTTTGACAGCCTACTGCTATTCTCTATCTCTCCCGCTTCTCTATATTTGTCAAGGGTGTAAACTGAATTTGCTTTTCCACAATGACCCACTGACCACCATGTGGTGGGCATTACCATGGTTGTCAGGGGGCCAGCAGGATGAGTGACAGCAGCTGAGAAACCGGAAGAGAGTGTGCCCTGGACAGGAGGCAGTGACTGACACTCCACTGAAGCCTGAAGGGGAATCTTGGGGAAAAGGTGGCCCCAGCAGGACCAGGGAAGATGGTTTTGGAGATGTTTTGTATAATTAGCACCTTGACCCAGATTTTAGTAATCTATAGCTTCATGCACTATTGTCCAGAGTTACAACACCTGCATTAATATGGACCTAACTTGAAATTACATATTCAAACACACCTTTGGGTCTAGAAAGTGAAAATGGGGTGCTATAACACCTGGCAGGGAGAAGCTCCGGTGAACCTCTGCTCATGCTTCCAGCCATTTTCCTCCATCTTGCTTATTCACGACTGTGGAGGTTTCCTTCCAGGTAGAGGGGGCTCCAATATTGTAACTGCTGGCCTCACTTTGCCTGTTTTTGTCTGATTGGTAAATGATGATTAAGCTGGTTATGCTCAGCTCACGTACTTTCTTTGTCCTCCTGGGAGCTAGCCCACACACGGGGAGGCCTGCCTGGGGCCGGTGCTGCCGCAATGGGTAGATCTGCCTGGATCTAGGTGTCAGGTAGCAGGTCTATTTGGCTCCTACAGTAAGCTTCATCTGTTAACTTAGCCTTTTTTAGCAGTAAAGGTGCTATTTGGCTCCCATCTAATATTTAAAAATTTTCCAGTTTGTTCAGAACCTGGGAGGTTTATTGGGCCCCTTCAGACACGTCAGCAGAACCTATCAGAAGAGGCAGGGCCCAGTCAGAGACACAACTCCTCCCGCTGGCCCCTGACTATCTGTGACCTACTGCCTGCCCCTTGTTTCAGGTGAGTAACTGAGGGTCTTACCCACACTAGGTCCTTGTCACTGTGGTGTACAGGAGGACCTACCCTGGTTTCACTGGTCCCTAGAGAAAATGAAGTTTTGATAAGAACTTGCAATGGAGATGACCCATTACAAGACATGAAACAAGCAGGAATTTCCATCAGGCCCCTGGAAATTCTTGGTTTCTGGCGGTAGGGAGTCTTGATTACAGCTGTGATCAATAATTCATCATCTTTCAGTGAATTTCTGTGATCTAATCCAACATGTCACCTCAGTTTACTTTGTTCTACAAGGAGAGCACTCAGCGCCCCCTACTCCCTTCTGAGTTTTGTATTTTCACCTGTAGAATGCTGATCACACTATATGCATTATATAGTTGTGAGGATCAAGTAATACAGTGTTGGTTAAAACACTTAACTCAGTGTTTGGAGGTCTAGCAGATGGTCAATAAATCTTCGTTCGCTTGGAGCTTTCCCAAAAGAAAGCGTTTTACACTACTGAATTTATTTAATCACAAAACTAATAAAACTAATATGGAAAACAATATAGTAAAAGATCCCGAGAAAGCATTAAAAACATCACTTATGAAATGTCCACTGCTACGGAGCCATGAATGCCTCTACTCTCCCTTATTAAATGATACAAATTAGAGGGAAAAATTTTTTGGTCATAGATGTGGATTTTCTCTAACTACATAACCCTGCCACTTGGGAGTTAAGAAGGACAACAGAACAGCATAAAAACCCAGCCAGCTAGCCAAACCACTGAGAACTAACCAAGTTCTCAGTCCCCAGCATGCCAGGGGCGTGCTGCGCCTCATTCCTGTGGACTGCTACCAGCCACGCTCTGCAGTGCAGACCGACCTCTTGCGCAGGGCTGAAAGCGTGTTCTCTGGGAGCCTGACTCGCTGGGCTGAGAGGAGGGGCATACCTGTAGTTGTGGAACCAGTTGATGACAGTGCTGGTTTTCAAGTTGAGCTGGGTGGCAAGTTCTTCGATGGTTTTTGGTGACGGGTATGGCTTTTGCTGATATGCTCGTTTCAGAGCTTCTTTCTCTTCAGGAGCCAGCACCACACGGGGTTTCTTCAGCTGGTGCTGGGGCTGGGGGCTTGCGCCTTGGCTATAGTCAATGCCAACGGAGGGGGGCTCGCAGGGCTGACTGTCGCTGACGGAGCTGTGTCGCCGCTTCATGTAGGCTGAGGAAGAGAGAGAGGTCGGACTCAGGGGTAGGCCCAGCCAAGAGATCTGTCCACACCCCTGACCCCACAGTACACAGTATACCATTGGATTGAGGTTACAAGCTTGTGGCATCAGGCTATTCTGCCCTGTTCTTCCAAGAGCATCTCAAAACACGTGCACCAGAACCACTCTGAGACCCAATGCACACTCATCGAGGACTGGCTCTGTTGTAACGGGAGGCTCCCGCCCGGCTCTGTATCACTAGCAGTTCAGTGGGGACGCAAACTGGTGCGCAGATAGAGGACCCTCGTAGGGAGAACCAAGGGGGTTACTCGGGCCAGCCTGGGGAGGGCCAGGGAAGTCTTCTCGGGAAAGATGATGTTTAACCTGAGTCTTGAAGGACAAGGAGGGGCTAACCAGGAAAAATAGGTGATGAGGTGGAAGCTGGTAGGAGGCTGCTCCAGAAAGTGGGAACAACACGTGCAGAGATGCGGAGCCACATGACAGCATGGTTCACGTGGCCTGTGTGTGTGCACACACCAGGGGCGCGGGTGCAGGAGCAGCTGCCCGGCTTATGGCTGGAGAGATGGACCAAGGGCAGGACAAAGGTTTGGACTGTATCTTAAAGGCAGTGGAAAGAAACAAGATTTTCATCAAGGGGATGATGTGATCAGCTATATGTTTCCGAAAGGCTATTCTGGCTATGCCTTGGAGGGAGAAGGGCTAGAACACAAAAAGTCATCAAGAGCTGAAATAAGGCAGTAGTGACAGGGTTGGGAGAAGAGCACATGGATGGTGGAGATGTTAAGGGGTAGAACTGACAGGATTTGGTGGCTGATTCAATGAACTAGACCAGGGGTACCAAACTCATTTTCACCAGGGGCCACATCAGCCTCACTGTTGCCTTTAAAGGGCCAAAATAGCCCTGGCTGGTATAGCTCAGTGGATTGAGCGCGGGCCTGCGAATCAGAGGATTGCGGTTCGATTCCCAGTCAGGGCACATGCCTGGGTTGCAGGCCAGCTCCCAGCAGGGGACACACAAGAGGCAACCCTACATTGATATTTCTCTCCCTCTCCCTCTCTTCTACCCTTCCCCTCTAAAGATAAATAAATAAAAAAATCTTAAAAAAAAAAATAAAGGGCCAAAATAATTTTAGGACTGTATAAATATAACTACTACTTAACTGTTAGGGAGCTGAAATTACATTCAGCCCTCTGAAGGCAACCATGAGGCTGATGTGGCCCCCAGTGAAAGTGAGTTTGACAGCCCTGGAATAGACAGAGGGGAGCTGAGGATGGCTCTCTGGTCTCAGGGGGATGAGGTGGGTGGTGGTGTCTTTGGGTTGGGAACCATGGAAGGAACAGATTAAAGGAATAAGATGATGGTTTATCTTAGAGGTGTGATGTTTGAGGACCCTCTGGGTCCTCCACATAGAGATGCTCAGTAAGCAGTTGGGTAGGTAGGTATTAAGTTCCGAAGAATGGTCTGGGCTGGAGAGAGGACTCTGGAACCACTCGAGTAGAAACTGTAGTTGAAGTCAATGGCATTGCTGAGACAGAGAAGCGCTGAGGACAAAAGTGTGGAAAACAGCCACACGCAGAGGACACTCCCAGGAAGCAGCAGCCACGAAGGAAACGGGCGGGAGGAAAATCAGGAGATGACGGGGCAGTAGAGGGATGAGTGGAGAGTGATGGCAACAACATCAGGGCTGCAGAAAGGACAGTCCGATGAGGACCCAGCACGTCCCGTGGGTTTAGTGACTAGGAGATGACTGGGGACCTTGGTGAACAGAGAGTGGAGCTGTGGGAGCAGAAGCCAGACTGCGGCAGGGCTGATAGGGAATGCGAGGTGAGAAGTGAAGGTAGTGAGAATGAATTACTGTTTTAAGAAGCCTAATCGTAAAAGAAAAGAGACAGACAGGATGGCTTCTAGAAGGGAAATCTAGGATTGAGGGTGGGTCTTTATAGAAATGAGAGAGAGCTGGAAAAGCTCTGAGCCGAGGGGACAAACAAAGCTGGTGATGTGGGTGAGAGAGGTGACGGTCCCTGGAGGTGCGCAGGGACGGGCAGAGACAGAGAAACCCATAGGGACTAGCGGGGAGTCGATGGCCTTTGTTTTCCGTGTGAAGTAGGAAGACAGGAGACAAGGCGATCTGAGGTGATGGGAAAGGAGCCTTGTGAGTGGAGGAGTCGTGGGGAATGGTGGTAGGGGTGGTGGAGAGGGACGGCTAGGGGTGGGGAGAGAAGCACAGAGGACCCCACTGATGCTGGAGACACAAATCGGAGGGGGCGCCAACCCACAAGGTCTAGGGTATTCTCTAGCAGGTCCCAGATGCCAAGAAAGATGGATGGAAAAAACTGGCAGGGCACTAACCCAAGGTTGGAAGTTGCAGAGGGATGAGGAATGGAAAGGTATGTGAGAGAGAGTATCATAGCTGGAGAGTAATGAAGTGATGGATCACAGAGTCTGGGATGTCTGAGGAAGGGGCTAAAGGCAGCAGAGGCAAATTATGAGGGAAACACGGAGGGGTATCTGGGGGCCATCTTGGGTCAGATGCAGTGAACAGAGAAACACGGAAAGATGGAAGGACGGTGGAATGTGGCAAGTGCGGTATCTGAGTTTAGGCTTTGAGAGGTAGAATGGTTGTGGGTGATAACAAGATTTGGGGAACATCCAAGGGTTGAAGAGGTCAAAGAGCTTGCAGCCCAGGTGATATGCTGGTCAGATGGGCCCTAACATCTCCCTGGAGGAGGCAGGGTATGAGCACGCAGGAAGACTGTCATCCAGGGGCCACGGCCTTGAGAATGTGCAGAGTGAGCAGGAGTTGGCAGGCAGTGGAGATGAGAAGGGGACTTATAGCAGAGCCTGCTGGGAAGAGCTTCGGGAAGGCAGGGTCTGACCAGGAGGAGGGGGACAAGTGGCAAGGGCAGGGCTCAGAGCTCGGGGAAGTCTGTGGCCTGCCCTGGAAGGGGCACAGGAGAGCAGAGTGGCACGGAAGCTGGAGACGAGGGGACTATGTGTAGAGATGCTGTGTGTTTTTACTGTGGAGTAAGGGTTAGGAGGGGCGGCGGGGAGTGGGCCGGCTGCGACAGGCTCAGGGACTCAGTGTGTGGCTCTCGCCTGGGGATGTGCCGGGTGGACTGTGAAACAAACAGGAGGCGATTCCTGGATTTCAGGTTCTCTCGGTTCTGTCAGTACTATCTGGGCATCACCTGCTCTTCTTATTGTAATGCGTTAGTAATCACCGACTAAGCTTTTCAAGCAAATAAATCATCCACAGTGATCTTTCTAGTTGATTAGTAGTTTGGACTATGGTCTGAAAAGTCTTTAAAACTTCTTGATACTGATGGAAGATGGGGAATAATGTTTAATTCAAATGGTATGTAGTATTAAGAGTGCCAGTGTCATCCTCAGCAGCTAACATTTATCATTAACCTTCACAGTTACACGGTGGGAGAGACCATTGCCAGCCCTTTGTACAGATGAAGAAACTGCAGGTTGCAGTGGCTGAACGACTCGTCTGAGGCCACACAGGTAGGAAGTGGCAGAACTGAGGCCTGACCTCAGTGCGTTCCAGGAAGCACAGGCTGCCCCACTCAGTGGCGGTGGCCCTGTCTGGCTGCAGTATGGGAGCAGGGCCCGAGGCTGTGTTTGTGGGAGCCACAGAAAGCCAGGGAGTCACACTTCAGCAGCACTGATGGAGGGGTCTCAAATGTCTCAGGAGTAGACTAAGGACTGTCAAGGTGCATCTGTACCCTCCAGGGAGAGGAGCCACGCCTGTGAACTAGAGAGGCTGCGCATGCATGTGCGTCCGTGTGTGCAGGTTGGTTCAAGGACCATCTCATGAAGGGGACACAAAGCAGAAGGCAGGCTGGGGTAGAGAAAGGTTTCTAGAGAAGAAAGGAAGGACAGAAGGCAGTCAGTCAGAGTGATAAAAGATTCAAGCTAAAGGGAGAAGCAAAGCCTTATGGGAGAGAAGGGAGCACAGTGTACGCATGAAGCCCGGTCTAGATAACCTGGTGCGGAATTTTTAATCTAGGCCAGAATAGTAGCACAACTTCTTTTCATCAATTTTAAAGAGATAGGTATTATTTTAATAACTACCATTTATTGAGCACTTATGTGTGCTGGTTATTATGCTAGGTACATTCTTTCTAATCCTCACAACCAGAAAAGGTTAGCATTATTACTCTCACTTTACAGATGCAGAAACTTGGGCTGGGGAGTTACCTAACTTGTCATTTTATGATTCCGACTAGGAAATAACTGAGAAGGCCAATTGCCACCCCTCCCCCGACCCCAAATTAAAATGACAGAGTTAAGAGACTAGAAAGAAATGAGCCTGGTCTGTCTGGCCAGCCCCATCCTGTCGGGAGGACGGCCAGCGGTCTGCAGAGATCACAGGAAGCACTATGCTCTGGGCCACCTGCTGCTGAGTCTGATGGGTCAGGTGCCTTGGCCTCCCACTGGGGCTGGTGAAGGTTCCTCTAGTGAGCATCCCCACCAGGGAGAGAAGACAGTGGGGCCACAGCTGCTTAGGGACCTTGGGATGTGAGGAGGGCCTGGGCCCCACTGAAATAATAACTCTTTTGTAACACAAGATGGCGCCCAGAGCCTGTGCGGAAGGCAGAGTGGAAACTTCCCCCACAACCCCTGACAAATCCTAAGATCTATTTCTGGGGGCTGAGGTCCTTTTCCACTGGCCCAGAAGGAGAAATACACCAGGGAGTGTCAGAAACAGGGCCCGACTCTGCTGACATCTGCAGCAACAGGAGGCTGCTCAAGAGGTGGCTTCCGGGAGGGCCGGCACAGACGTGCAGATCCGCTGCTGGATGAGGGAGCTCCCGGCACTGAGCAAGCCCAAGGAGGAAGGGCAGTGCCTTTTGACAGCGTGGAGAACACTTTAAAATTGCCTGGGTGAGCACCGATAATTGCTGAAACTCAGAGATGGATATACTGGGTTCATATGCCATTCTATTTTTATATTTGAAACTTCCCATAACAAGAAGTTAAAAAACTTTGGGGGGTGATGTGGCACCAGGCTTGCAGCACTGCCTGGAGTTGCCTAAGAGGCTGTGGCCTGTTCAGAGCCTTGCTCTACATACCTGAGGGCAGGCAGGAGCCCACCAAAGGGTCCCAGATGGGTGGAAGGCCGTTGCCTGGGCACATAGTCCCATGTGGTAGGCACTCAGCTTGCGGCACAGAACATATCTGAGAGCATCGGCTTTGAATCTAATAGTCCCGAGTTTGGATTCCTGCTCCTTACTTATGCCAGCTCTCAAAATCAGGAAAGTTTCACCCTGGCTGCTATAGCTCAGCGGATTAAGTGTGGGCCTGAGAACTGAAAGGTCGCAGGTTCTATTCCTGGTCAGAACACATGTTTGGGTTACAGGCCAGGTCCCCAGTTGGGAGCGTGGGAGAGGCAACTGATTTGAGATTTCTCTCTCTCTCTTTCTCTCCCCCTTCTCTGAAGATAAATAAATTAGGTAAGTTTCATAATGCCAGAAACTCATCTTTCCCAGATAATGACATCTGTATGGAATGGAGCTGTGTGGATTAAGGGAAGTCTCAGCACAGTGCCTGGCACCCAGGAACTGGAAGCATGTATTGTGATACAAGAGCCTGCCCACAAGCTCCTAGGGGCGGCGTCAGAGACCCTTGCTCCTTTTGGAGCTCCACCCCTTTTCCTGGTTGAGTAAGAACAGTGATGCTCGGCAGGTGGTGAACAGCAGCCTCTCCTGGTGAATTCAGGGGATGTAGGCCTGGGCTCAGAGGAGCTGGGGGTGAGGCCAGGGACAGCCACATGGGTGGTTGTTGGGCTGACTCCTCTGCAAAGCTGATTTAAGGAGGGCAGTTGCAGCTTCTTATGGCCGAGCCAGCAGCTGGTACCAAATCTCCACATCTAAGGGATTTGAATTCAGCCACTGTGTGAGTTCACAGTACTGCAGGTGAGTGACCCAGGACTGCCCCTCTGAGGCGAGGACTCACTAGTGAGAAGCGGCATGTAGGAGTGCAAACCATGAGACGGAACAGGCATTACTTTTCCACCTCCACGGTAACCCTTTAGAATCTCTCCTGTGCTACAGCCTCCAGGGTACAAGGGGAATGCCGATCAACACTCGAGAAGGAGCAGAGGCACTGGAGGAAAGTGTGGCACTGAGTCCTCTAGGAGGTCATGTCCTCTACTGGCAGAGACTATAAAGTCACAGCAGGAGAGATGTTCTGGCAGAAATTTGCTCTGGCATTTTCCAGGCTGGGCGACCTCAAAGGAGGCACCTAACTTCTCTGAATCAGAGTGTCCTTATCTACAAAGGCATTTATTAGTGATCTCACCAGTAAGATCGCCTGAAAGCCCCTGGCACATGGCACACTGCACAGCAATGTTGAGATATCCTGCTCACCCAACAAGACAAACGACAGCAAACACAAGCTACCACTAAGGGCTGGAACTCATTTCTTGACGACCTTACTCTCCTGAGAGAAGAAAAAGGGTACACTGACCATCAGGGTGGCTATCAGGAATTGTCAAAGTGCTCCCCAATGCTCAAATGTCCCTGAGTTAGGGCTGCTAGGTAGCAAAAGATACAGATTTTCCCATCCCTGGCGGATGACTGTCAAAAAAATCCTCTGCCCTGCCTTACAGTCCCTTGGTTATGGATCAATGTTCCTCCTCAGCTCTGCATGCAGGCTTTAAAAGAAATAGCACATTTATAAATGAGAAAGCAGCTGGCCGGGGCAGTTACCTTTCTTTTCCATCCGTTTCATGTCCATCAGCTTCTCCACGTTGTTGGGGTCATTCAGCCACAGCTGCATTCGGACAAAGGGCTCCCGTCCCTTCAGGCTGAGCTTGTGCCAGGGCTTTGGGCGAGCAAGGAGGTCAGAGACGGAGCCTTGGGTGAGCCCTAGAATGGTCTCCCCAAATAAGCGCTGACCTAGAGAGAAAAAAAGAACCAAGAGAGATGTCATCATTGAGACCCAGGCATCTGGAAGGATAAGTATGTGTCGAGATTAAAATCAGACACAGGTTTTAAAGACCCAGAGTCTGGTCAGCTGGGTCTCGGCTTGGAGCTTGCACTTTGTAGAAGCATTTTTTCAACCAGACTTGTGACAAACGCCACTGCAGACAGAGTCAGTTTTGCTCTTGCATTTGGCTTATATACAACGTTTCTGTCAAAAAGCCTTCAGGCTTTGGACGAACTGAGGCCTGGATAATAACACCTGCTGCATTTATCAGAGGTGGTTAATCCCAAACCTAAGCTTGGGAGGTTTAAGTAGCACACAGGGAGATCTCTTGTACAATCTCAAACCACAGGGCTGTCTGCACCAGCTCCTTTCACGATTTGCAAGGTTATGAAGACTTGCTGAGAAAACAGGCCACTTGACCCAAGGTCACAGCAGGAAAGAGAAGGAGAAAGAGCTCCTTAGCTCTGTTTTTCTGAAAAGCAGGCCATTTTCAATTCTAAAGTCTGTTCCTGCAGTATAAGCTGCCTCTGCTGCCTGGAGCTCAAAGTGCCTTTTCTTGATGCCCTTCCCCTGGGGCCATGGTGGGCAGCGGGCTCCCCAGGCTGATCAGAGGGCGGACTGCTCTGGAACGCACAGTGGCGTGCTCATCAGAGGCTTAAAAAGAAAATTTCTCTTATCTGAGAGCCAGTCAGCTGCAGGTTAAGAGGAGCCACCACTTTTAAAGATACAAATGTGAATCAGGTACAACTGGAATGACCTGATGGGACAACTTAAATGAACAGGACTTATTACGCAGAAATGGAGACTGGAATCAGAGAGGCCAGTGCTTGGTACTGTAGAGCGCATGGACATGATACCTGGGCAGAAGGGACTGTGGATGAGACTGGCTTATTCCCTCTGTGCATCACTTCCTGCGTCGGTGAGAGGGAAATACTATCCCTGCGCTCATGGGGTAGTTGTGGGACAATGGAGGAGGGCTGCCTTGTGAAAACCGGGGCTCCAGTAAAGTTTAGAGTGTGGAAAGGTTTGGACTTGAGAAATTAATTTTTTTACATCACTCATTTTAACTTAGAGACACATTTACCAAATTTGTAAACTTGTGGTTTCTCTGCTTTTCAAACTGTTAGTTGAGGATACAAATGTCCCAAGCTTTTACCCATTTTTTAATGTGGTTGTTAAAATAAATTTTTCCTAATTCTCATCTGGCAAATGGATCTCATTTCATTCAAGAAGCTTGCTATGTTCAGGAAAGCGATATACAGCTAGTACTATTTGCTTGATCCATCTAGTTGTATGGGGGGCAAAAATCAAGTGCTTTTCCTTCCTTCCTTCTTTCCTTCCTTCCTTCCTTCCCTTTTCTTTCCTTCTTTCCCTCCTCCCTAGAAACAGAGGGAGAGAAACATAAATGTGAGAGAGAAACATTTATCAGCTGCCTCTTGTACATGCCCTGACTGGGGACCAAACTTGCAACCCAGACGTATGCCCTCACCAGGAATCGCACTGGCAACCTTTTGCTTTGTGGGACAATGCCCATCAACTGAGCCATGCTGGTCAGGGCTCAAATGGAAAATTATTTGTATTAGTTTTAGAGGTTTCAGAGCAGTGACTCTTGATTGTTTTTGAGTCACAGACCTATTTGAGAACTGGAAGAAAACTACACATTCTGTATATGATTTCAAGAGATTGACAAATGAATACCCCAAGGTCCCAGGCCAAAGGTTAAGAGACTGTCTTGGTTGACTCTCAGTTAAGGGTCGTCTTTGCTGCCTAATTCAGCTGTAATCTGGCTCCCTCTACATTCATTAACTCATTAAGAGATTCCAACAGGGGAGGTAGCTCCTCTCCTGGAGAAGCGGAGACCAGTGAGAGTGACCATGGGGACCACTTGTCATCTCTAGGTCAAGGATGACACTGCCATGGAGCCTTCTGGAAATTACTGCTCAGAGGCTTACGTTACCTGCGTGGCATGAGAAGTTTCACCCCTCAGAGCACTGGTTTATGCCTCATGGTGTTTGAAAACAAAGTCCCACAAACCGTGGCTGCAGATGAACACTGTCAGCTACGACTCTATCACTGATGGGGAAAAGGGTAGGAAGGCCAAGGAGGAGATGTTAAGGTTCATGATCTCATACCTGGGATCTTGCAACTTATCAGTGTTTGAAAACCAGCGTTTTCTTCAGCCAGTGTCCAACCTTTACGTACTAATGCTATTTCCTACCAGGGAGCGGGCAGCAATACTACGTCAGGCCTGCTTCCTTGGACTTGCCGTAAGACTGTGAGGCAGGGGTGACACAAATCCAGGAATCCCCGCACATCTCAGTAATCGATGGACACACGGGACTTGGCCATTTTTAAGTCAACGGCTAAGTTTTTATTTTTACAAACTAATTAAAAGTGTTCTCAGTGGATATCACTTCTCTCTCATTGTGTTTTGCACAAGCAGTCGTGTAGAAGGCCTCAAGCAGACAAGCGGCCTGACCCCCAAGCTGTGAGGTCACTATGCAAAGTTTCCCAGAGCTCACTTCACTGCTTCTCTTTTCTTTCCCACCCCCTGGGGAAAACGGGCACACGAGGCCCCTCCTGAAGGTGCCGGCAGATTCCAATAACTCCCGAGGGCCATCTTAACGTGCACTGCAGAGAACAATGCTCTTTTAATTGACTTTTACACCCGGGCAGTCAGAAGGTCAGAAGTGTTTGGGGAGTGGCTATCTCTGTTCTCTGGATGCCTGAACCAGGAGAGCCCCCACCTGGTCAGTACTGTCCTGCAGGAGCACGGTGGTTTGAAATGACTAAACACCCTAACGATCTCACAGCTGTGGCCACTCATCAGTGGTGCCACAGAGCCCTCCCTGAGAGCCCCCTGGGGCAGAGCACTGTGGCCTGGGTGTGACACCCAGTGGGAGGCCTGGGGACTGGAGCCCACCTAATGAGGCAGCAGGAATGGCAACAACAGACCATCAGCTGCCAGGCAGAGTGCTAGAAATTACCACTACTCACAACCCCATGGTAGTCATTGTTACTCCAGTTTTACTGAGAGGGCTCAGAGAGTAGCCTGCTCAGCATCACAGACAGACACTAGTAGAAGAGTTAGAATTTGAACCCAGTCTGGAACACTCTTCCACCATGCCATCCAGATGCTGCTGGGCTGATGCTGATCCTGCCCAGCCCTGGTGCCCACAAGGATTTGGAGCCCTACTGGGCATTCTCCAATCAGGTAGCTCGAGTGACCGTGTGCACTGGCACAGTGGTGAGGAGCCGGCTGGGACCAACCAGTGGAACTGTAGCACACTGAGTGTCCACAACTCTGGAATGTTCTATGAACGTTTAAAACCTTTGCTGACTCAGCCTGAGTCCCCTCCACTTGTTCCTCCTAAAAACTCCAGCAAGAAGTGACCTGCCACCTCTGGACTTAGCTGTTCAGAAGGGAACTTACCAAGGTTGTTGTCAGTCAGCACCTCCTTGACCCTCTTGGTTATTCCGTAGGTGTCCAGCTCTGGAGACATGGCTACCAGCTCTTGAATGCTGAGGGCTGAGTGTCCGGAGAGAGGCAGTGGGGTGGTAGGCTGGGAGTCTGAAGCAGGCGGGTCGCTGGGTTCTGGTGGTTTGCCGTCCTTACTTGTTTCAATAGTGGGACAGGGCTGCTGGACCAGTTCAGTCAAACTTTTCACCGATTCACTGGAGCTCATTGGTGATTCGGGTGCAGGGCTGCAGCTGGCAGAGGTCTTTGGCGTGCTTTCTGTAATTAAGGCACACGGAAAACTGAGGCTGAAAACCTTATGTCACCACGTACATCTACTTTCTTTACCTAGGACAGTAAGTAAATGTCCTGTATAAGAAGGGTATAGTGCCCTGGCTGGTGTAGCTCAGTGGATTGAGCGCGGGCCTGCGAACTGAAGGATCGCGGTTCGATTCCCAGTCAGGGCACATGCCTGGGTTGCCAGGCCAGTTCCCGGCAGGGGACATACAGGAGGCAACCACACATTGATGTTTCTCTCCCTCTCTCCTTCCCTTCCCCTCTAAAGATTAAAAAAAAAAAAAAAAAAAAAAAAAAATCTAAAAGAAAAAAAGTACTTAAAAAAAATCTTAAAAAAAAAAAAAAGAAAAAGAAGGGTATAGTATGGCAATCTATGGATCTTCGTGAATTGTTTTATAGTTTTTTGACTGAGGTATTAAAAAAAAGTAGCAATAGGAGAGGAACTACAGGTTTAAAGAAGATGTTTCTGAGGACTCAGTACAGGGGCATTCTGTTAAAAATGTGGCAGCGACCCGGTGCTGCCGCTGCCATGATTTCCCCTGACGCCCCCTCACAGCTCTCTGATTCAGAAGCACCTTGCCTACACTGTGACTTACATACTGACCTGTCCACAGTTTCCCGAGCAAAACAAATGGATATATTATTTTACATGAGCACTGCCTATGACGTGTGGTCACCACAGTGACGACCCTTGACAAAGAGACCTAACCCTCCAAGCTGGCACCCGGCAGCCCAGAGCTGAGTCTCAGGACCCCAGGCTGGTTCCCACTGCGACTCCCAAAGGCTCCCCCAGCAGCCAGACTGGAGGGAGCTGACGGAGGAGGAGCGCCCATCCTGCTCCCTGTCAGACCACAGGAGGTGCTTCTGAAAACCGAGCTCTGTCCGCGCCGCGCCGCGCCGTCACCAGCACTAGAAGAGATGGGGCCAGCATGGGCGGTCGGATCTCCGCATGCTCCTTTCTTAAGAAGCATCTTTGAATTGCTGTTGAGTGTGACCACTGGGGAATGCCACGCTGAGCTCTGTTGGTGGGCGGTCCCTTCTGGCCTACTAGGATCACTCTTAAAACCTGACATCTAGTCTAGTTTTGGGATGTCTGGAATAAAGGCCTTTGGCCACTCCCTAATTTTCAAATATAGAGAAAGACTGTGTCAGGAGGAAATGCAAAGTGACATAGCACCATGGTCTCACCCACAAGGTAAAATCTGCCTTTGGCTCTGCGGCTTGGTCATCCTCCCCGCCCACCCCGCCTCCCGCCCCCAGCCCCACTGAGCAAGGCACACAGCAGACCTCACAGCACCGTGTGGGAGGGGCCAGGCCAGGCGTTGTCAGGTGGACACTCTGGCCCCAGAGATGACAGCTCATGAGGCCAGGCCACTCAGTGAACATCAGCACATACAGGAGGTCCCCAAAAGACTCACTGCTTCATCAAACAAAGCATAACACCAAATAATAAGTGAACTACACTTGGCCATATAACGATAGTACCCTTTGCTGAATGTATTATATCCAGGATAACAACCTATTTTGAACCCAAAAGAATGAAGAATGTATTCTAAACATAAGGGATATTTTGTATAATACTTAGAAAGATAAAATCTCCCCCCAAAACAACTGCAACTCAACCAATAGCCCCGTTTATTGTCCTAGACCGCAACAGATTTCCAACAGCCCATATACCTGTGTCTCAGCCTGGACAATCAGGTTAGAAAACAACGACACTGGTTTGTGAAAGATGTGAGAGAGACAGACGTAACAGCAGAAATGGTCCATATAAATCTTTAGGGCAATGTGGGTCCTGCAAATCGGATTTCTTCTCTCTCTCACCTCCAGGTCATCAGACAACTGGATATAAAACCCAGCAAATGTTATTTTTGTATCTGAAGCAGCAAAGGAGTTGTACTGTAAATCTGCCCTGATTCACCCATGCGAGGGACCAATTTGGCAGATCATCCATCTTGCTCACTGTATACTGTCAAGGATGGCATGAATTTCCCACATGATAAACAGATTTCTTCTCAGGTTTGTGTCCTTTAACCTACAGCAAGGTCAAAATCATGGCTGCCTGGCTAACAAACAGCTCGGTGCCGCTGCCCTAAAGCTCTCCCTGCTTTGTTCTGGGTGCTGGCTGAGGCAGAGCTCCCGAATAACTCAAGTGGCGGTGCATTCCCTTCTTTCAGGCTTTCTCAGCAAGCCGCTCACATGCATTTTTGCCATAAAAAACCCTTCAAAGAACAGAGGCGCTCACCACATGTGACCAATGTCCCTCTGTGCTCCAGATCGTGGCTGCAGACAAAGGCAAACCCTTAAGATCAAAACCCGGTGTGGGCCTTACAGTGTACTGGGCCAGCTGGTGCCTGCACTTCCACTCCGAGTCTGTGTCTAAAAGGTAACAGGCAACTTGAAGCCAAGTGTGCTTTTGGGGGACACTTACTAACAGACAGGTGTGCACACAGATGCCACCATCATCTCAGGTCACAGAAAGCAAAATCTGGGCCATGTTTTGGTTATTTTTCCCCAATCCTCCCTTGAGGACATGCTTACTGATTTTAGAGAGAGGTGAAGGGAAGGAGAGTGACACCAATTGGTTGCTTCTTGTATGCACCCTGACTGGGGATCGAACCCACAATCTAGGTACATGCCCTGATTAGGAATCAAACCTGCGACCTTTTCGGTTTGTGGGACAACACTCCACCCAGCTGAGCCACACTGATCAGGGCTGGGACACCTTTTCGGATAGTCATGGACCAACTAAACAGCAAACAGGCTCACTGGAGATATCAGGAATCCACATGCCCAGAACATCACGCTGGAAAGAGGGTCATTCTTCAGAAAGCCATTTCCAGTAGCACCGCAGCTCCAGGGGCAGGACTGGAACCGCAAGGCCAGACCCATTAACAAGCTCCCACCACCCCTGGCAAGGTGGCGGGCCCCTGGCGTGGGAGCACAGGTGCTTGCCCGTTCGACTCAGCATCATCACAGAACAAGAAATGTTAGTCAACAGAAAAGATGAAACCTTCCGATTAAAACTATTTCTTTGAAAGAATGAGGCTTTGCTCTACACCATGTGCTTAAAAATAATTCAGAAAAGAGATGAATGAGTAGTCCCACGACTGGCACTAAGGCGCTGAGCTCGGGGATGGGAGCCGCCTCTCCGAGCCAGCGCTGCTCACCGGAACCCTGTTCTTGACCTCCCGGGACACCCTGGCTTCCAGGCCTGCAAAACGCAGACAGTGCTGTAGTGAGGAGCACACCTGCTGTACAGTTGTTGCTAAGAAACACAATCTAAATTTGATGGTAAGAAAAAGAACAGTTATTAAATTGTATTAAATGTACTTGTTTATACAAAGGTCCCCATATTCCACATAAATCTCATGATTTATTACTATTTGTTCCACAATGCCTGGCACAAGACTGAGGTGCTGGTGATAGTCTCAAAGGCTACGTCTTGTATGATGCCATGTAGATGACATTCTGGAAAAGGTAAAACAGTAAGGACAGAAAACTGATCAGTGGTTGCTTGGGGTGAGGGGTAGGAGTTGACTTCAAAGGGGCATGAGGGAATTCTGGGGGGAAGATGGAATTACTCTATGTCTCGATTGCCAAAATTAATGTAAATTAAATTCCAACATAAACTTAGGGAAAAAGTGCTGGTGGGAAGAATAAATGAAGACATGTCATTCCATCCATTCTTTCACTCATTCCCTCAGCTTGCTGAGCCAGGCCTCGGGCAACGTGGCAGTGAGTGGGCAGAGGCAGCCCTGCCCTGTCCGAGCTCACACCTGTAGGGAAGGTAGGTGGTCATTAAACAGAAGTCCCTAAAGGCATGAATGTCCCGATGGGGGACGGGTGAGGGAGCATATGGCAAGGCGGTGGGAGGTGCTGATGTGGCCCAGGGATCAGAGACCTCCTTGTAGATTACGTTTCAGGTGGACTTCAGGCATGAACAGGAATCAGCCAGGTAAGTCAGGAAGAGTAGGAGTAGCAGAGAAGGGGAGGTAGATTGTTCCAGACATCTGGTGGGCTCGAGGCATGAAACTGAGTGCACCAGGAACACCAGGCAAAGAGAGGCCCTGAGGGGCTGGGTTGTGCAGGGCTTCTGAAGTGGCTTCCCGCACTGGGGAGCCAGGGAAAAACCCTTCGCCCTGGCAACGCTTCTCTTCAGGTGACACGAAGTGGGCACCAGAGGGGGTATTGAGGCCTTTTCTGAAAGAGCAAAGAACTGGAGAGTGTCTATCACCAGGCGACCAGGTCTCTACATTGTGGCATGTCAAACAACATACTATGTGCTACGGACAGCAGCGAGAACGTCGGGACTGGAGCCCCAGGCACCCGCACCTAGGGCGCGACGCCGAGCCCCCAGAGCAAGGTGTGGGACAGAACAGGGTCGAACTCCTGTGTGTGGGTGGGTGGGGAGCTGTCCCGTGCAGTATGTTGTGGTGTCCGCTGGGACACACAGCAAGGGTGAAAGTCAAGCGCAGGGATGAGAAAGGGCAAATTCAGCATGGTGACTTCTAGGAGGGATGAACTTTGGGAGGGGGCTTTGGCTCTATCTTTAATGTTTTCTTTCTTTTAAAAACATAGGGTTGAATTATGACTAGTACATGTTGTTCATTGTATAATTCAGGAATTTTATGTTTCAAATATTACAGACCTAACATCAAAAAGTAAGAAAGCGAGTGAGAGCGCTGTCATTTCAGCAGAGGGAATGAACCTGCTGGTAGCAGGTCGGGCCAGGTGGTCCCGAGGGGGCGGCAGAGGCCGCAGCCTGGAAGAGGACAGGGAGTGGGGTGGCGAGAAGTACACAGGTTCAAGAGAGACTTAGGAGGCGGCTTCAACAGGACTTGGGGGCTGAGCGAATGTGGGGAGAGCTGAGGAAGGGGGAGACAATGCTTGCGTTCGGCACCGGGGCTTGGGCAACTGGGTGCACGGGGTGCCGTTCTGGGAGAGGCTGCACTGCCGCAGGGGAGTCTTGGGGTAAGAAGGAAGAAAATATTAAGAAACCCCATTTTATCATCATTTGTAACAGCAGCTCCTACTTAAGCTAACGTCTCCTGTGCACTCACTGTGTGCCCGGCATTGTGATGAGGCTCATGGGAATGAACTAATTCAACCCTTACGACAACCTCACTATGTGAGGCAGACATATCCAGTTTCCTCTTATTTTTTTAAATCCTTACCCCAAGACATGTTTATTGATTTTAGAGAGAAAGGAAGAGAGAAGGAGGGAGGGAGGGAAGGGGGGGAAGAGAAAGAGAGAGAAAGAGAGAGATCAGTTACCTCTCAATCGCACTCCGACTGGGGATCACACCTGCCACCTAGGCATGTGCCCTGACTGGGACAGAAACTGCAGCCTTTTGGTGTGTGGGACAATGTTTCAACCAACTGAGCCACACGGGCCAGGGCCACTTCCTTCTTTTGAGAGACATAAGATGCTGTGCCCAAAGCTACACAGCCAGGAGCTAGCCAGATGTTCCATATTCTAAGCAGCCCACCCACACAGCTGGGTGATGCCTGCATCCGTGTGGCTGTTGGTGGTGGCGCGACTGGACATGGTTTCTGCACACTCCACATACCAGTGTGCATGAGTCGCAGAAACCTGATGGTGAGCCACAAAAGCCAGTCCACGACCAGGGTGAGGGAAGGGATGCAGTGCACTTAGTAGCATGCACGAATGTGGCAGTGTGCAAAGGGTATTTACACAGTTTCACTCAGCTCTTGTAACAGTGCTGAGGCAGAAATACAAATCCTGCACTCCAGGGGAGGAAACTGAGGTTCAGAGAGCAATGTGACTTATTCAGGTTAAATGGATGCAATAAGGATCTGCATGAGATCAGCTGTGGAGAGCCTCCCTGCATCTATCCATCCTTCGCCTGCCAATCACTGCAGTGCATGGCAGCCTGCCTGCTTTCTCCTCACTCACTCACTCAAACATTTTTAAAGCACCTACTCTGTGTCATGCATTCTCCTAGACAGTGAAGGTAAATTAGACACAAACCTTGTTTTTAGAGAGTCTGCAGCAGGTAGGACGGGAACAACTGAAAATAGGTAATTTGTGTATTTGAAAAGCCCAGCCAACGTCCCATCTATTCGATTTTGACAGCAACAGTAAGGTGTTACATTTAAAAAGTGATCCGTGTGGATTCATTTTTTGTAAGGCTTCAAATTTTGCATAAAAGTCGCCTGGTCAGTAAGATACAGAAAGCAGGGACAGTGACTCAAGGCCCTCTGAAACACACGAGCCATTCAGGAACTATAAAAGGATTATGAAAAATATTACATTCCAAAAACAGCAGGCAAACAACAGCTGCTTTAAGTTTTCAATAGAAGCCAACTGAAAATGCACACCCACCATAATTTTCAGAGGCATATCTCTACAGTTTATCCGATCTGTTTAAATTTCCATACCCAGCCCTCTATCTGCAGTAATAATAATCCAAATTCCATTTAGTGTTCATTTGAGCAGTCAGGATAAAGTCATTTCTTATTATCTCCCCACTGTGTAAAAAACAGCTTGAAGGTAGGGAGTCAGCAAGCATTTTCACCAAAAAGTAATTATTGTAAGTGACATTTTTACTGCTGGCATGCCATAAGGCGAACTGTGCATTCAGAAGGACAAGTTGCTGAAACAAAATGACAGGGTACTCTGTGACATTCTGACAAGAACCCAAACATTATTTAACTGGCGGCTGGTCTGATGCGCCACTTTTCACTATGTCCACAGTTTAGGCTTCGAGCTCATGCCAAACCAGGAAATTCCAAGTGCCCATAAAGACAGACAAGTCTGGAAAGATGGGAGAGAGAAGGCAGAAGACTGGGCCTGGGGGCGCGTCAGCGAACAGAGCCGGGAGCAGCAGGACCCCGGCCCGGCACGTGTAAATGGGACTGAGGCAGGACATCAAGGACAAGAGAAAAGGGAGAGCAGAGAGAGGCAGACAGAGATAGATGGAGCCGGAAGGGACAGAAGCTTTGGCAGCTGCAAGCGGCACGATGGTGCCAGGGCGTGCAGAATGTTCTGAAGTGCCCGTTGCTGGCGTCTGCTGTCCAACAGAAGCCCTGGTGGCCTGGAAGGACCCTGCCCAGCTTGAGGGCCCTTCCAGCTGACAGTGCTGACAGCTTCAAAAGCCACAACAGGCAGGACTGCTTCCCAGCTGAGCCCGACGTAGATTGTGATGGAGACACTAACCCTGGGCCGAACCGGGGGAGACCTGACAGCAGCCTCCGCAGCTCTTCTCTGAAGAGATCCGTCACCTGAGGGTTTTTGGCCAAACAGCCTCTTTAGAAATAATGAGGTTCTTGGCTTCAAAAATGAATAGCTACCTAATTTAGTCACAAATTAGCCAGGCCTGTGCCACCCAGGATTCTGAGACCCTCTTACTGACAAGTTCCAACATCTCCAAACACCAAACCTTTCCTTGGTGGTGGTGGCAGCACTGATGAGTTCCTCAGGGCCTGGACACTACCTCGGAGGCCAACAGCAGACACTCCCGGCCCCTGAGGACCACACCCTATTTCCACAGTCACGTGTCTTTGTTAAACACAGCCAATATAAAAACACGGAGGTTTTTACTTTTGAGTATGAGTGGGATTTTGACTGATTAGCAGGAATTTGAAACAAAATACTTGGATACTTTAGATGTCATGCACACAGGAGCTTTCCACCCCGCTTCTACCATGCCACTGGACATTCCCCAGAGTGGGGAGAAACAGAAGTGATCTAACAACACAGTAAGGTGTGTCAGAAGCCCCCAGTGGCCATACTATGAAACAGCCTTCCTTCCTTCCCAGGGCTTGCACCTGATGCCCTTGGGGACAGAAGGGAGGGGCCTCACTGCCCCAGGTCCCATTCATTCCCAGGGGCTCCAGAATACTGTGGGGGGGCTCCTCAACATCAAGGGTCCACCACACACCCCTCCCCACACCCAGGCTTGTGCCACCCCTTCTTGCTGCCTGGGATAGGCAATTCTCTTGGTCTTCAGCCAGCCTGGGCATTGCCTTAAATCACCAAAAATCTCAGCAAACCTACCAAATCACTCTTTTTTCCCCAACAGCAGAAAAGAATAACCTGAGAAAGGTTGGGGGTGGGGCTGGAGGGAAAACCTGATGGGAGGTGGGGAGCCAGGGGGCTGGGTAGGACCCTCTCTGGTCCCCGGAAGGGTAGATGCCACCTCTGTCAGCTCTAGTTTCTTCTATAAAATGGAAGAGCAATGATTTCTCTCCTGCACACAGCCTAGCCCCTGCCAGGCCTGAAGTAAGGCTAGCATAAAATGAGATGAAGGCCTCTGGCACAGAGCGGGTGCTGGTGTATGTGCGTGAACATGTGTTTCTAAGTCTGCCTAAGGAACTATTCTTTGGAAAAGATAATACTGCTGGGAAAAAAATGGAAGGTGGCAGGAAAAGAGGAAGACCAAATAGGAGGTGGACTGACTCCACGGAAGAAGCCACAGGCCGCTGAGCAGGGCTGCTGTGCACATTGCTCATTCACAGGGCCTCCAGGGGCCAGAGCCAACTCAGCGGCATGCAACACCCACAAGGCACTCCTATAGTGACACAGAAGCCAACATACAAACCTTTATTAACAAAAGAACTCTGTTTAATAAAAGCAGAGTTTCTATTGAACTTGTGCCATTTCTAGCTTATCTCCCCCAACTTGACTCCTAAACCCCTTCGAGACAGGGCCCGTGTCTTTCATGCAGAAAGGCAAACCTCTAAGTGCCTGGTGTCAAGACACAGGGGTGAACCAGGCAGATGTCATTAAGTTACTGTCACAAAGGCCCTGTGACGAGGGAGAGGCCAGGGATGCAGCGAGGGTGGTGGGTGCTCCCAGCACCGTGTCACTGAAGGGTGAGGCTGGGTTGGGCATGGAGGGGTGCCAAGGCCTGAGGTGGGGGGAAGCGGAGAGGCGGGGCTGAGGTGGGGGGCAGGCTCCAGCTGCATAGGTAGTCTGGACAGAGGGTTTTGGCTGTAGTACTGCACATGAAGGAGTGCCCCGAGGTGTGGGCCAGGGGGAGGGGCTGTGGACATGGAAAAATGAAAAATCTGACAGGCGTTTAGGAAATAGAAACTGCGTGTGCATTTGGGAGGGGGTGTATAAGACGGAGAGGAGTTGAGATGGGCTGCCAGACTTCCGGCTAGGCCATCAGGAGGGCAGGGGAGCTCCCACTGGCACAAAGAACACCAGCAGGAGAGCCACTCCGGGCAGAAAGGCTGAGCTCAGTTTTGGGTGTATTTCACTGGAAGGGGCGATGAATACAGGTGTCTGGTGGGAGGTCTGGTGATGGAGGCCAGCACGTCAAGGGAGGCCCCGGGACTGCCTGTCCTTGGCTGCTCACCTTGGCCTGGTGTGCATGACAGGGGTGCTGGCTGAGGGCTGCTGCTGAGGTCCCTCGGGGGTCTGCAGACATGGGGTTCCTCCCGTCATAAACATCTTGTGCCACCCAATGCTTCCCTCACTCTTAGGGTTACTTTTCACTTTCCTATTTCCTCCCCAGACTGGGAGAGCACACTGGGGAAAACCATCTTAGCAAGTCTGCACTGACTTGCACTGAGGGGAAGCTGCGGCCATGACCTGGTCCTGTGGCCGCCTGGGACCTCAGCTGGGTGAGAGCTCACCTGTGGGGTGGGGCGCAGCAAGGGGTTCAGGATGTAAATTTGCTCCCCCTCAGGTCATTGTTTTTCTTGTGTATCTTTTATAGGCTCTTAAGAAAATACACACGCAAAAAGGAGAGTCTGGAAATATTTCAAATTACCCATATTTTTCGGACTATAAGATGCACCCCCCCCCCATTTGGGAGGAATAATGGTTGTTAATGCTGCTGTTGAGATCTGTTTACATTTACATTGGTGAAATATTATGTTATTAAATATTTTACCACATTTTTTGCTTCAAAAATTTCCCCCCTCTAAAACCTAGGTGCGTCTTATGGTCCAAAAACTACGGTAAATCACAATTCAACTTTTGCAGTGAACTCAGTCTGGCAAAGCTGCAGAAGTGACACAGGGTGACAGAGTTGGCCCTGCTTCAGGGGCACAGTGCTCATGCTGTTCCCGGCTTTTCTATACAGATCCGTACTGATTTAGAAATAATACTTTCAAATTACCTTCAATAACCTTATTACCAAACCAGCTGTGTGTATTAACACTTATCAATGTGCCCCTGTGCATTAAGAGAAAATGTATGTCATACCAACAGTCTAAACATATACATTACTGAGATGGGAAAAAACAAGCCCTCTAGTTAACTGCTTTGCAGTAATCAAAGATTAATCACTGCGTGAGTGTGCGCGCGCGCACGGCCTGTGTGCACAGTTCTCTGCTCTTCAGGGTTCCTTTCTGGCTTTGGGCAAACCTGCCCATCCTTCACCAACAGTTACACTCTGGCAGGCAGCTCACACCTAATAGCAGAATTAATTTTCCCAGATTTCCAAGAGCTGGAGGGGCTAAGAAGAAGTTCTTTCCAAGCCTTCCGAGCCTTCTAGGCCTGCAGCTCGGAAGCTCTCAGAAACACAGTAGACAGCAGGCTTTGAAGTGTCAATCTGTACCGAGGCTCCAGTGTCCGCCCCAAGAGCAGCCTGTCCCCTCTCCTAACACCGTCAGGCTGCCTGGTGTGCTGGTGGTGACGTCTGGGGCTGTGATGGCATGTCCCTTGGAGAATCCATGGCTGACTACGGACGCCAAAC
This sequence comes from Glossophaga mutica, assembly GCA_039655065.1. Lineage (NCBI taxonomy): Eukaryota > Metazoa > Chordata > Mammalia > Chiroptera > Phyllostomidae > Glossophaga > Glossophaga mutica. The sequence goes on from CM077305.1 coordinate 84,014,435, forward strand.
ACGCTGCTGTGGAGGCTGCCTGCTGGCTTCCCAACAATAGGCAGGTGAGTGAACGGGTCTGGCCCCCCAAGGGTCAGGGCTGTGAGGATTAGAACCAAGTGACGTTCTGTCCTCCGCAATGGTATTACAAAAGCTATTAAGGTACATTATTTTACACATCCTCCCAATCTCTCCATACTGCTTTACTTAATTTGTGATGAAATTGTTGAGAAAGGGTACTTAATGTAGGACAGTCAGTAAAAGTAATTTATCATCTTCCCGCTTCAGTGCTCATGTTATCAGTGAACTCATTTTCTGCATTCATCATGCAATCAGCCTATTATTTGCATATTAATCAGGCAGTGGACCATGAAAGAACTGCATCCCAGCCAAATGCTGCACTATCTCAGGAGAAACACTCAGTAATTATCATACATCAGTGTTATGATGTGGTAATTGATTATAACATCTTTCTGCTGCCCCTGGGGAGCCCCTCTGCTAACCCAGCTCCCGGCACTCTGGACAGGCTGTTCTTTTCCTCCCCAAATCAGAGGAGCTGCTGCTGCTGGCTGAGTGCTATTTCTGCCAACTATTGATCCTTTCTCCCAATTTTGTGAGGTATTTAAACCGTGTGGGACAAAACTGAGGGTAACTCAGGAAGGACAGGGTCTATGTAGCCTGGGGCAGGTGTCCCTCTGGACTCCGAGGGTCTTCTGTCCTCAGTCGTCTGGTTTCAGAGGGGCTGTTTCGGCTTCTGAGAAAGTATCAAACGAAATGCTACAACTTCAGTCTCTTCTCGTTGAGAAGTTAGTACAAAGGCAGTTTGGCTGCTTTATTTAGGAGCCAAATGACAGACTAATTTTGGTCCTCTTGTAAAGGACAGACGCAACATCTGCCAATTCAGACTCTGGCTATATTTAGGGACCCAGTTCCAAAGGGAAGAATGAAACAAAATCAAGATGAAGTCGGCGAGGGGCCTCCTGGGTGCTCTGGTCTATCCGGGTCCTCTTCCTCACCCCTCACGGCAGCCCGAGTGGGGCCCACGGGCCAGTCCACACAGGGCTGAAGCTGGGGTCCTGGGCTGGCTTAGGACCACAGGCAGGGAGAAGACATGACAGCGAATGGGCATGATCTTTTAGCAGAGAAAGGACCTCAGGCCCCAGTGCGTTTTCCTGGGATTTAGACAGGAAGGGGTTGCAAAACAGTGTGGACCTGCATCCCAGGCTGCGTGAACAAAACACTGTCGGTGGCAGAACTTAATAGTCTGACTCTGCCACTGAGTTGCTGCCGGTTCTCGCTCCTTCTCCTGCCCGACTCCACAGAATAAACACCAGGGCAACTGAGGTGTCTGATTTTCTGTTTGTTGTTGGTGTTGTCTTGGATTTGATTTTTGATATCTGTCCATTTATAATTTAAACCCAATTTTGTTCCCCGTTTTGCAACATGGCCATGACTTTTCTCAGTGTTGTTCCAAGGACCAAGCCTTCACCCATCATGGAGGAATCAAGTCCTCAGGGCTGAGTGGTGACCTGCCTGGACCTGGGTGCCCTGTGACACCTCCATGGCCGCGAGGCCGCCGCTCTCAGGACCATGTGTGATCTACCTCCTTCCTGACTGGGGGCAAACTGCCTCTCATCCTGAGCTTTGGTTTTCTCAGTCTGTTAGACGGGGACATCATGCCCACTTACTGATTAAGGAGGAAAGGTATTAATTAGCATGGCGCAGGGCACACAAACTATGCAACTCTGCCAGTTTCCTCATTGCATTCTAACACCTTTTAAAGATTACCTTTGGGTTTTAGGCATTTAAGCTTCTTCATCCCTTCCCTAGAACCAAACCATTGAAAGCTGAAGTCCTCATTTGCTCCTATGACCTATTTTTGCCTCTGGTACTAAATGCGCAGCATACTGTAAATTCAGTTTTCCAAACAGCCTAAAAGGGAGAGGAAGGAGACGTGTCTAGAGGCTTGTGGCTAGGGCTACTGGGGCCTCCCCCAAAAGGGGAGCTAGGGTGTGCCAGCACCGAAGGTTCAGTCAAGGCCATGGAGAGAACTCGATCGGGATGGTGCTGCTGCTCACCCAAGCCGAGATGACTCTACATCCAGACCCTATGTCCAGACCAGGAGGCCTGGCTCCACACCAGCTTGCCCCAGTGGCCTGAGCGATGACCTGCCGTCTTACTCTTAAAGCTCAAGGTTTCGGGCTGGCTTTAAGGAACGGTAGATGGAGTGACGATGTCCAAAGATGGACGACACTTCGGAGAAGCCAAGAATTGGGGAGCTGTGTGCAGGTCCTTCAGTGGCCCTGGGTGCTGGCCGCCATCCAGCAGTGTTCGCACTGGGTATCTCCACCCAAGGAGTGGGTGGCTGGACTTCTCTGTCTCACAGGCAGAGGCCCATGCAGATACATTAGCCTACAGCCATCTGCGCGCGCACAAAACAACATGTAATGGGAGAGGCTGCAGCGGCAGCCGCTGCTATGGAAGCTTCACACACAAACGTATTTAAACCTCGCACAGCCTCGGACGTAGGTACTTTATTTTCCTTATTCTATAGAAGCAGCTGAGACCCCGAGATGTCAAGTTACTTGTCCAAGCCCACCCTATCACCGGTGGCAGAGGTGGGACGAGCCCTTGGCAGTATGTCAGCGCCTGTCGGGTCTTACTGCTGCTCACGTGTGCTGGCTACGGCCAGGCAGTTTATGCTTTGCTGTGAAAATCCATCTAAATCTCTCTCTCTAGTAACTGGTTAAATAAAATACGGTATGTCCAGATACAGGAATCCCCTACAGCTGTGAGAAGAGGAAGAACTTCCCTACGCGCGGGCCTTGTAAAGTGCCCACTGCGCGCTGCCGGGTGAGAAGGCAAGCCCAGTGCCTGGGTCCTGCATGAGCCTTCTGTGCGGGACAAGCGCCTAGATGCACGGGCTCTGTGGGAGACGGGGTGCGGGGCTGCTTCTGGGGAGGGTGGCTAAGGCTGGCAGATGAGTGGAGGGGGGGTGACTTATTTTTTAAAAAGATATACGCCCTTTTAAATCTTGCATTTTACAACCATGGTGCCCTTTCCCTTTCCAGAAAACCCCCACAAATAATAGGAAAAATCGGTCAAATAAATTTCTTATTCTAACTCTCTCCTTTTTTTGAGAGGCACAGTGACAAATTTCACTCTTGCTACAGACATCTTTGGGGGCTGATTTATGCTGGAGCACCCATTCTCGGGGATTGTGACGACCTGCTGCTCTGAGACAAAACATTGAGCAGTGGTCTCTCTCCATGGCTGGCTGCCTGGGGATGCCTGTGCAGCGGGGTCTGCAGGTGCTGTGTGCTCTAGGGGAGGGCAGGCTGGGTCGGAGGGGGGGCGGTGGGCTCGCTTGTCCCACCCTGGCTGGAGGTGTGAAAGGCCTCCATTCTCCCTCTGCCCTCCTGTGGTGATGTTGCAGGGCAGCTGTTTCAGGATCACATGACCAGTCCCCACAGTGAATCCCACAAATGCCAGGGATGGCTGGGAGAGCTGACAAAGCAGCGTCTGCATACAGGGAATACCAGGAGGTCATCCTCACTAATCCCCTTTCAAAGGAACTCGTGAGGAGCACATCCTCCACTCTTGCAGCTTGCAGGCTTGGCGGAGGCTGCCTCTCATCACTCTTGAAGTGTTAGAAATAAATACACAGGGCGCGGTTTCCTGGACCACCTTGGTAGGCACTGGGGAGACGCCTCACTGGTGGCAGAGTAAGATACCACACTGCAGCTGATGTGAAAAGGACCCTCCAAGACCCTTGGGCGGATGTGCCCTAACCCCTGCCTGAGCTGAGAGTCCTTCCTCCCAACTCAGCCTCCTCATCCCTCTCTCCACTTGAACGAGGTCTTTCTCCACATGTGGCTGAAGAACCCACCCTTTGGATCATCACAGCCCACTGACTAATACACGTCCTTCCCCGGATGACATCTCTGCTTCTCTACTAAGGTTTTCTGAGCTTCACAAGCCCCACCTTGCAGCCCTAGACAATTTCTCCTTAACCATCTGGGTGGTTTGGGGCACATCTGGCAGTTGTTGGCATCGCCTCAGTGTGCCAGGTGGTGTCCGCACTGCGTATACCAGAGGCCATGCTATACCAGAGGCCATGCTGCTGCCGGTTAAGCTTAAGACCCATGTCCGCCTCTCCATGATCAAGCAGGTCACGGCCTAGCTCCTGGTGGTGCACCTGCTCGGTTTTTAGGCAAGGGGTTTCACCTCAGAACTCCAAACACCCTCTTCAGCTTCTAGCTGCTGTCCTGTCTTCTCTTCACAACGGGACTGGTGAGAACTCCAGTGGGCTGTGCCACCAATCGCTGGCCAAGGCTCATCTCCTCTCAAGAAAGAGCCCCCACAGGGGGAAGGAGCGCTTTGAGGGGAGCCAATGCCACCATGGGCAGGTTACAGAGGTTGCCCTTAGAGAGCAAGGACTCTCCCTCCTGTCCACTGCGTATACTTTTCTTGATATATAGGACTAAGGGGCCACAGCAACAGTATTGCACAAAAAGAAAAGACAAACTTCATCCACAATCCACTTTCCTACTGTCACTTTAAAAGAAAAATAAAAGGCCTCTGAATTCGGGGCTTCTAGTGTTTTTACCTTTTTCAACAGTTCCTTCCCTGTTGGCGAACTTTGTATCTGCAGAGCTCTCCTTCTAGAACAGCCCCCTTCCTGACTCCTCTGCCCTCCACGGCACACTCCTGCTCTCGGCCCTCTCCTTGGGGCACCTTCAGCGCCAAGGAGCCTACCTGCACGGCAGCGGCCGTGTGCACCAGATAACAGACAGCAGGAAGGTAGGTTGTATCTGAATCCAGAAACCCGTCCTTTCTGACCTCAAGAGTAGAAAATCCCCTTATTATGGCACTCTTGATGAAAAAAGCCCTAATGCAGGTTACAACTAAGAAAGAAAGAAATGACGAGGCGACTTAGTTCTCCTGGCCACCATATTCAGTGGGTGCAGGAGGCTGAACCCCTGTCCGAACAACGAGCAGTGGCCGTTTCCTTAGGGAAGGGCACTTTCTAGTTCACATGCACTTTCCAGGATTCTTTTCTGTTTCTGTTCTGTTGTCTGTGGCTACGTGTAAGTCAGTTACATCCAAACCTTTTCTACTATTCAAAATAAACAAGGGTTGGAATAATTCTTTTCAGAGAGAATGAATAGTTACTTTCACTGATTTACTCTGATGAAAGCTAGTCTAAGCCATCAAATAGGGTTTTGCTTCCTTTAGAAAGTGCCATGGAATTTTCTAGGGGTGCACTGGCCCCTCTGTTTCCCAGTAGGGCATCCAAATGCCCCACCCTGATTTAGTCCTTGAAATCGAGGAACTAATTGCTTATTCAAGGAGGCCGAGTCAAACCCTAACACAGAGTTCAGAACACTGAAACCCTGGGCACATGTCCCGGGTCATGTCAGCAGCCACACGCGCAGGAGCCCTGGCCTGTCCCTCGCAGGGAGGGGCTGTGGCCACTAAAGCTCCTGCTGTGAGGCCTGCACAGCACACAGCCCCGTGGTCGAGCGTCAGGGAGGGGCACACGTGGGACCACCCATGCCAGAGACGGACCACAGCAGCTTCCCTCTCTGGAGGCAGCTGACACTCCACAGATTGAAAATAACAACAGGGAATTCTCCAAGGGTGGAGAAGACTTGGAACCTGCAGTTCCTGACCGACAAGCTGGGAAAAAGCCGGACATTTGATGACCACTCTGAGGAGAAGGGGCTATCCTTTTGCATGTACAGCTTGCAATAATGTACCAGAAGCTGAGGTGGACACTTGTTAGCTGCGGTAACGGAATGCTCCCACGTGAAAAAGTGACAGAGCTGAGCGCACTGGGCAGCTCCTCTATCAGATTTCTGTGCGTAATGATGGAGGTGGCAGCCAGGAAACTCTGTTCCTCCCCTCAACCCCCCTTTAGAGTTGTCTCTTGTCTTCTTCCTTCCCTAGAGGCAAAAAGATTAATCACACCAAAGAACTGTGAATACGAAATGAGCTTTAAGGAATAAAAAGGAAAAAAAAATCCAGTGGTTTGCTAGATCATATCTACTTACCTCTGTACCTACCCACAAACACACCCACCCATCCCTTCATTATAGCTCAAGGTTTTCTTCCCTTTAAAAGCACCACTAACTGGTAAGCAATAACTTACAGGCCACGTTCAGAGAACATAAGCCTTGCTAGGCCCCTCTCTCTCCTGTACAAGTGCTTACTGCGCTTCCCCCGGCACTGCTATTGCTAAGCAGTGCTCAGGAAGCCGATGGATGATACCTGGGATGGAAGGCAAACAAAAGGGAGACTTAGGAAACCAGTCCCCAAAGGGGTAGCTGTGACTCCACCTTCACGTAGGTTTGCTGTATTAGATCAAAGAGGCCCTGCTGACCACCGCCCCCAACACTGGGAATTTGAAAGAAGCCAGCATAAAAATGTTTGTAAAAAACTGGACTACCAGGATATATATGAAGAGCTAGCTGATCTGAAGTTCTGTCCTTTAAAAACTTTAAGAAAAAAGTTACTCATACGGTTGGCATAGACCCTTCGTGGTCCTTATTCTCCAAGGCCACAACAGCTTCCAAGAAAAAGCACAGGTCACTAGCTGAAAATGGCATTAACTTTCCTTAATGCCCAAGGCCATCACCCCAATGCTCAGATCATTAGAGGGGCATTCAGAAATGGTTATATCCACCAAGAGGAAAAAAATGATGCAATCAAAACTTCAGTTTCATTTCTCTCCCCTTATCGTAAAACTGATCAGCAAGTTTCACATACAAATCATTAAGGAAAATGGAGATGCCGAGGGCAACAGAGTTGGGCAGAAAGAGCCAGACAGGAATTCTTTAGTGAGGAAAATAGATTCTTGTGTCAGCAGTTTGCCGTTTAGATGAGTGAGGCCATTCCACTCCTGGGGCACCTTATCACCATGGTAACCAAGCACAGAGCCCATTAGGTCCACACCATCTCGGCAGCAAATCTGTAGCTCTTACTGAAAGGCTATGGACAGAAGGCAAGTCTTCCAAAGTCCTTCTATACCTGGGAGTCTAAACTGACCTCCAGGCCAATCTGACGGCCTGGATTCTCAGACACTGAGTGTTTCTCACCAACATTCAGGAATGAACAAACTGAGCATTAGAATTACCTTCCTGAAGCCAAGCTGCCTCGGGGTAGAGGTCTCATGGAGCTGCCACCAAGGACACAGCACCCTTCTGGGACTGGGGGCTTCTTGGAAGGATTCCGAGGTAGCCGTGGTGAGAACAGGGACTCAGAATCCTGGAGAAATCCTAGGACCAGAGGCTTTACTCCCCTGCTTTTGGGGGAGCAATGCTGAATGCTTCCTCAGAGAGACTGCTTTTTAAGTTGTCAAGGAAGGTTCTGGAGTCTCTTATAGTCATTCATCCCAGTGATTTACCATCATTAAAATTCTATTTTTGAATCTAAATTCCACCTGCTGAAAAGCACAGCTGCTTTAATTTTTAGAAACACCCCTGAAAGGAGAACACTGACAGTAAAGACATTTCAAACAAAGAAAACTACCAGCCACAGTCTTGCCGTTGTACAATAATCTTTCTTTCCATTTTGAAGCATTATCTAGACTCCCTTGATCCAGAGAAAATTTTTGCCTTAGCTACCATGATGGTACTTAAAAGACTGTATTTTCATAGGATACAGAAATATTTTCTTATTTCTTCAATCCCCACAGTTATTGCTTCAACTGATGACTTCCCTACTGCCGACCACCAAAGGCGTGCACCAGGTAAGCGGGCTGCACTCCATCCCAGTCTGGCGGAGAAGACACGGGAGAGGCCTGCCTGCCACTCTTCACAGACACCGCTGGGAAGTTCCACAGCGCTCACTGTTACCCAGAGGCCCACTGCCTCTGCCTTCTTTCCTCCTCCAATCTGCCAACTCCCCAAGAGTGTTACATTACTTCATTTTATAAAGTAATTTGATGCCCTACAAATATCACTTGCATCCCTCCCAGGAGCCCGTGCGCTTTCCTAAGGTCGGGAACGTGACTGGTGTACACGTGTTCCCTCGCGGTGGCGGCGATTAGCTGCTGCACAATAAAAAGCAAAACACTGTTCTTCCACGGTCTGTCTGGACACAGAGGTGGTTTTGGCATCGATCGTTAACTGACCTGGAACTGCAGGGAATTTCCCGTTTTATTTAGGAACAAGGGGTTTGGATTTAAAAAACAGTCACATGCTGCCAAGTTAGGCCCTGACTCGGATGGGGCAGCAAATCGTTTCTGGGCGTTGAAGAGGAGGCCAGTGTTCTGTGAGAGTGAGAGGCCTGGCGGATTTTCCATGCAAACGCCTGCAAAACTTGAGCACAAACAACGGTGTCCAATATGTTCCCAGCTGACTTCTGAATGTGGGCCAGTACTGCCCAAGTTCTCCAGCACTTGCTAATCGAATCGGCCAGCCCAGAAGAAGGGAGAAGGGAGTCCACCTGATTCTTCCTCGGCCAGCCAACCACCCCATTTAGATGTGCAGCCAAGAAACCTACAGCTCGGGCAACATACAGCCTTCCAACCTCCATTCTGGTCCGAATCAGAATGGGATGCCTGAAACAAAAAAAGCCCAACCAAGAACTTCGCTGCAACCGACGCGCTCTGGCTGCATCTGTGCGTGGGTTTGGCATCTTGCAGCAGTAGCGGCCGCCGCCCAGCTGTTCCCTCACTACACATGTTTTCCCTAGTAAAACTTCCAGCAGGCTGGCAGGCTTCACGCTCCTCACTTAGCTTTGTTTGTGTTTTCGATGAATCAATGGGATATGGAGACTAATCAAGATGTTTAGAAAAATAAAGAAAGAAAAAAAGAGAACAGCTTGTGATTCTGGCTGTTCCTGAAAGCTGGGTGAGAAAAGCTCGGCCCATGCGGGATCCCCGGCAGGACATGAAAGGGGGTCTCGGAGCGTGGGCACGTGAGCCAGCCTGGCTGGCTGCACCCAAGCGCTGCAGTTAGGGGGCCCTACAGTGCAAGTGCCACCTCAAGGACCTTGCAGCTCTCAGATGCTGTCTCTGCCCGCATTCCACGCCCTCTATCAACTGCTCCTGGGCTGGACCCCCAGGCTCAGCTCCACTCTGCTGGGTGTCCCTGACTCTCTATCCATCCAGTTACTGAGCTATGGCTCCACCTGCCTTCATTTCCCTCTTGCTTGAAGGTGGCCCAGGATCTTCCGGAGGAACTCGGCTGCCCCTACCCTGACCATGCTTGTGCCCTCCTATTAATGGAAGACCCGAGTACAGAATCTGTCCCTGACTTGAACCATAGCCCTCAGTCCTGAACACAGGGCTTCACATCTAGAAGCTGACAGACTGATGAAAGAATGTAGTGAGGAGCAAGACAACGCTGGAGGAACTCTGCACTCAGCTGTCGACCTCTCTCCCCATCAGAAAATGCAACCATAAGGAGAGCAGTCTGCCAACAGGATAGCACGTTTTCAGCTCCCTGGTCCAGAATGAGGGGCCCTTCGAGTCTCTCTGCTGCACACCAGAGGACAGGGGAACACACATGGCATTTCATAAAAAACAACAGGAACTGGCTGGTTACCTGAGCTCACACAGCCCTGCTGCAGGGGGTCCTGTAGTGACGTCACCGAATGGAGGACTAAATAAGAAAAAGGAGTACAATTAAATCAGGAAAAAACCCCCAAGAGTTTAAAGCTTCCTAATGCACTGAGTGTAGTGAGGGGGTATAGCGCAAGGTCCCAAAGGCCTAAGGGAGCATTCCCCCCTCGTAATGGGGAGGGGCCAGAACGCAGGGTCCACGTGGGCAGGCAAAGTGCTGCTGGGAGAAGGTAGGACCCTGGCTGGGGAACAGGCGGAAGCTGTCATGCTTCACGTCTGTGCCTTTGGCTGATTTTCTTTCCTGATTCCCTAATTTAGCTACTTGACTTTAACCTATATTTATGTATAAACAGCGTTTTCTTAATTGGTAACTCATTTTCTGCTGCTTATAAAATTAGCTAGGCACAATTTTCTCGCTCCTAAAAACTGAAGGTTGCCCCATGGCAACAGGTGGTGGAGGAAGAAGGACAGTTCTCTGCCTCCAGTGCTGTGTGGCTGCCCACCTCCCTACGCAGATGCCCCTCCTCTGTCCCTGCAGCAGCCTGGGGTCGCCCTCACCTGGACCCTGCTGCTGCCCTTGGACTGGCAGGACGCCCTGGCCCAGCTCGCCGTTCAGCCAGAGCTGCATCCGGATGAAGGGTTCGCGGCCTTTCTGCGTCAGCTTGCTCCATGGCTTTGGCCGAGACAGCATGTCACTGACACTGCCCTGGGACAGGCCCAGCACCTGGAGTGGGAGACAAAGACCTCTGCATCAGCACCCAGGGTTGAGTGGGAGGCTGCACAGATGTTTCAGTGATATGTAAGAACAGTGCGGGAGGTGTGACAGAGTCAGGGGACACACAGGGAGCGCGTCTGGCGGCACCACTGCCTGAGGGTCGGTGGCAGCCTGGGGCGGGTGAACAAGCTTTTCAAGGTCACCGGTGGGCTGCTGCCCTGGTACTAAGAGCCACACTCATAGTTACTGCTTTTAGCTCCCTGGGAGAGGCAGGTTGGGAGAGGGGTGGGGTCGCCATCCTGCCAGGGCTGCAGGGTTGTTGTCTTGACAACCTAAGAGGAAACATTGAAAACATCTTGCTCTTTGCCTGGTGGCGCCAGGAAAGGCTGAGGTGCTGGAGCCAAGGACCCCTTTAGAGGCAGGAGCAGCGGATGCTGGCGGGATGTTGGAAGCCAGGCTCCTTTGCTGGTGCTGTGCCAAGCTGGCATTTAGAAAGACTTGCTCTCTCTGATCACATCCTGCTCTACAGTGGGGGCCCAGAGGTGAGCTGGTGGCAACGGGGGAGCCAGCCGGGAGTAAAACTCACTGCAGATGGTGGACAAGTTGCACGTACATTCCCGAGTTTTCTTATGCTCACATATGGCCATACATATGTATGGGCACAAACACCCCCCACAGGACACAGATGCAGCCCAGAGATATTTAGGGGCTGCATCCGATCACTCTTTGAAAAGTTCTCAAGTTCCAGAATAAACTGCACTCACGGGCCAAACAAGTTCAACACTATTAAGTCTGCTAAATTTAAGGCATGAGCACAAATGTCTATTTAAATGTTCTCAAATGATATTTTTACAACACTGAACTAGAAATTTCAAGGGACTTGAAATTCTCATCCTCATTTCTATTCCTCCCATCACCTTTTGCAAAACCAGGACGAAGAGATCACAGTCAGATATTGCAAGGATTCATAGCATCGTATGCTGCAAATGGCGACCTGAAGGCAGGACAGTGGGGCGGGGGGTAAGAGCTAGGCAGGCAGGCCCCTTGGGGGCCACTGTTGCCCCAGCCACGTGCCTCTTAGGGTGGCTGTGTTTTAAAGGAACAGAGCACTTCTCATTATGCTCAGCATTCATTACTTAAAACGATCCTGGGGTATCATGGTTATCTTGTATTTTATAGGCCTGGTGAATTCCCATTATCCAGAATCTCGTTACCAGGAAGTGGCAAGAACAGAAAGGGCCTGGGAGCTCATGCACACACCACTGGGAACCAGGTTAGGACGGCGTGGAAACAAGGGCTTTCAGGGTTTTGGCCACCTCTAGCTGTGTATTCCTGGGCAAGTCACTTCACCTTTGGCTGGAGAACACCCAAGCACCCACTGAATTATGAGAAAGGTACAGTTATTCTTACATGGCCTTTGTGTTCTCTGCACGCTGGGATCAGATCTTTTTTTGGCCACCATAGCCTGTAGAGGTGCCTCTGGGCTGCACCGGACAGCAGACATAGGACTAGAATTCAGTCGCTTAGTCAGCTCAGGCGCCTAGTTAACTTCCCTGAGCCTCACTTTCCTTAGCTGTCAAAGGGCAACTTTCCCGCCCCCTCACAGTGTGACTGAGTGGTCTGAAGGAGTGGGTGAGGAGGTCTGGCCCGGAACCTGGTCCCTGACGTGGATTCAACAAATGAAAACATTCACTAGCCAGCCTTCCCAGATGTTTGAGAGCAGACAACTCATTATGTCTGTGGTTATTTAGTTCATGGGTGATGGCGACATCCTGCAGATACTTATTTCTAAGCAATGAAGAGAGATAAGAAAACCCAAGCCCCCAATCCCTTACCTTCTCCCCGAAGATCCTTTGACAAATGCCATTCTTGGCCAGCTTCTCTTTCACCTGCCGGGTGAGCTCAATGGTGTCCACCTCCTGGTACATGTAGATCTCATACTGCTCGGGTGTCAGTGGGGGGACGGAGGGCTTGGCGGGCTTGGACAGGGGCACGATTGGGGAGGAGGGCAGAGGGCTGTTCTGGGGTGTCTCGCTGCGGCTGGCTCCGGTAAGGCTCAGCTCCGAGCTCTGGGAGTACGGGGACTCCGCGCTGGGCCATTCTTTCCAGTACTCGGAGGAGGAGGGTCCCTGGAGCTGGCTGCGATCCCCCCGTGCCTGGCTGCTGCTGCTGCTGCTGCCGCCCCCACCTTTCTCTTTCCCACTGCTGGCTTCTTCGACCTTAGTCTCCTCGGAAGGAGCGCTGCTCTTTCTCTCTGGCTGCACCGTGCTCCACCAGTGGTCCTTCCACCCGCCGCTGCGGCCTAGCTCATTCTTCACATGTCGAAGGACGCCCTGTGCAGAGTCGGCCGCTCCCTGGAGGTCCAGCCCAGGCGCGTCCTGGGACTCCTTTTTGAGGGCTGGGGGGTTGGGTAGAGCTGAGGTGTTGGAATCAGGGGCAGAGGGGGGCTTCTTCAAGGAAATGGCTAGAGGAGAGTAGCTGGACACTGAGGACATGGGCGAGGTGGATATTAACTTGGGGGTCAGGATGGCCATGTCAGTCTGTGACAGTGGTGTCTGTTTTAAGGCGGGGTCGAGGGCGGCTTGCTGGGCCTCCATCTCTCGGCGGGCTTGCTGGAGGATGGAACGGATGGCGTCGTCAGAGCTTCCGCCGCTGGACGTGGAGGAAGGCTGGGCCGGCTCCGCTGCACGGAGCAAACACAGAGGTTAGACCTGGTGGAGCTGCCACCTGTGGTAGGGACGTGCTTCTTTCACTCCACTTCTTCCTAACTTGACCTACCCCGAAATGCAGAATATCAGGGAGGACCGCACAGCTCTCTTGTCCGACACATCCCCAGTCAGTGAGACATTCGTGTGTCTTGTCTGAGCAGTAGGGGACGGCTACCCCTATTGCTCAGGGACTCCTACCCACTCCCGCCTCTCTCACCAACAGAGAAGATTCACTGTCAGGGACTGTGATAAGAGGGAGGAAGTACGCTCTGCGATACCCATTCTGGACTTCCCTTTCCCTGATGATTTTTAAACAATATCCTTGTGTATTATATTCCAAAGTTCTAGTGGTTTTGTCAAGCTTTAGAAATGTAATTTCTGTTAACAGTGGTGGTGCAAGACCAATCTCCCAGTGTAAGTGGCCAGGTTCCCTTCTGGGTGAGCGACTGTCTTATGGCCAGCAACCCTGAGCCCCACATTAAAGGGCAATGGACAGGGACCAGGGCTGCGATCTCCAGGGGAGTTGAAAGCATGGCTCGGCCTCAGGATCTCCATCTGTAAACTTGGGATGGGTGACGGACAAGATGAAAGATTCTTAACTGGGGTTATGCACTAGAATCACCCGCTGGGCTTGTGAAGATGCACAAGCCTGGGCCCCAGCCCTGGAGTGTCTGATAGAGAAGCCAAGTGTGGGTCTGGATCAGCGCCTGCATTTTCAACCAACTCCCAGGTAACTGTGGAGGGAGGCCCTGGCTGAGAGGTGCTGGACTGAATGTTCCCTCCAGGTGTGTCAGCTCTGCAATATGCCTTCATATCTGGGGGAGGAAATCATACAGGCTGGCTCTTCTTCAAATGAGGCTGACAAATGCCTCAGACAACAGTGACAACCTTTAATGCTTCTGGAGGACTCGACTTTACCAGTTAACAGAAAGCCCTCCCTTGGCCAGCCCACATGACTCCCACAGCCTCTGCAGGGGCAAGCAGCACCAGCACTCTGCAGGAGAAGCCGCACCCGGGAGGGAAGAGGCGATCCCTGGGGTGACACCCGGAGGTGGGTCTTTCCACTCCCAACTTGGGGTATCCGCTACCCTGCCAAGCTTTCTGTTTGTTCAGCTATGCAAGGAGGGGCTGGCTTAAACCTCGACTCTGGCCTTGAGAGTAAGAACCACACCAAACTGAAGGCTCCACCCATCGCCAGGCAAGATCCCACAAAATCGTTCCCAGCCCCCGGGGGTCTCTGGAAGGAGGCAGATGGCAACAGAGAGAAAGTGCTAGGACGAGAGTTGGGAGATCAGGGTTCCCCTCTAGGATCTACCAGTTAATGAGTTTGGGCAAATTATTCTAACTTTCAGCATATTAACCAGGGATAATAGGGTAACAAATCTATCGTCCAGGGTTGTTGTGAGGAACCAGTTTGAAGAGCTGGTTTAAGGGAGGTGAAAACGCCCAGCTCAGTCCTGCCCCCCAGCAGGGAGCACTGAGCTCGCCCACTGAACAAGCCATGTGGGAGTCGGCAGCCTGGGGAGAGGATCCAGTGACCAAGGCTGTGACCAGGTGGTGGCCCATCCTCAGCTGCCACAGGTCCTCAAGGGCAGGCCTGGCAGGAGCCCCATGACTGGCTTCACAGAGGGGCTCTGTAGAGCAGGGCTTCCCGGGCACAGGGCAGGTGTGCGTGAACCCTGGGAAAGGGACTCGGGCACGCGGTTCCCTCTCCAGCAGGTCTGAGCTGTCTACAGCGGAGCTGTCGACGGCATGGCGCCCGTCTCAAACAAAGCTTCACCATAGAAACACCAAAATGTGGGAGTTTTCCCCTTAGAGAAGGCAGCTCTCAGGGAGCGCCGGGCCGACTCCTGAGGTGGACAAACCGCAGACGTGGACACCTATCCTTCCAAACTTCCCGCTCCTCCCTAGCAACATTCATTCCATAAAGCAGCTGTTAGGAATTTATTCTTTCTCAGTAGCGTTTGGTTAGGTGTATATCCAAATCACAAAAGGCTATATTGCATTTAAAGAAGAAATTTGATTCAAACTTCCAGTTAATGTAAGTCAAGAATACCCTAGGCCATGGATATATTCTTGAGTCAATGGTCAAGAATGACATTATGGAAAGAATGGTAACTCTCAGCAAAATGCATATTACACAGACCTACTTCTCTCTGCACTTGCTTAAATGCTGAAAAATGTACATTCTGTTTTTTTTTTTTTTAAATAAAAAGTTAACTACCGCTGACCCAAACACCCATGACAATATTCTAATTAAGTTCGGGAAACAGTGGTCAAGGGAGTGGAGCCCGTACCGGTTTTCTGCACCTGCAGCTCCCTTTTGGCTTGTTCCAGGATGGACTTGATTGCTTCATCGGACCCAGTCTCTGAGGCTCGGATCCGGGTGGTGATGTTACCTGCAAGGAGAAGCCACACCAATGACATCACACCCACACCTCGGACAAAAAGCAGTGCTGCACGAAGAGGCACTCTGACAAATAGTTCTCACCGGAGTGGAGGCGGTGATGGGGAGGAGGCAGGCGCGGCCTCCCATTACCTGTACCTGCTGTGCGTGCAACTTCACAGCAGGTACCATGACCCCGTGCAGGAAGGGCTTCCTGCGGAATCTACCTGGCACTAGATGTTACTCAGCCAGTGGAACAAGCTCTCACATTCACCCAAGCTGGACACCCACGGGTTGGGACCAGGGAGAGCAAATCATTTAATCTGGCATAAAAAAAAGATGAAGGAAAAAAGCGCAATGGTTTTCACAAGTCATTTAAAAGCAACTCCAACAACTGCTTTGGCGTGGGGCTATGTTCAAGGTTCTATACGTGTATTTGAGGCTGGCGTATCAAAAGGGAAAGTGGAAAAGAAGGGTTGAGACTGATTACTTGTCAATCATTTGGATGTACAAGGTGAAGAGGCTGAAGGCTTAACTTAAAATTTTCAATCTGTTATCATGTATTGTCTTTTAAAAATTTATGAACGAGGAGAGGAGCCTACAGAAATCCCTAAAGGATGAGAATTCAGTCTTTTGGTCACATGGTGATGCTTTGCAGAGCAGCCACAAGTACAGATGCACTGAAGCTACTATGGCCCGGGGGCTGGCCCCAGTTCTTTCTGGAAGCTGTCCACATTTTAATTTTTCACTGCCTGACTAAAATAGGAACCGCCACACCAAACCATTTAAAACCCACACACCACTGGGACCAAGCCCCATTAAAGACACAGCTCTAAGGAGTGCAACCGGGGCTGGCTGCCCAGGGCCCACAGGAAGCTGACTGTGATGGGAATTTGTCCACTCCGCAGCACCTCCAACACATTTCAGAGTTAAAAGAAAGTACAAGGAAGCAGCAGTATCTCATCGGACTCAGCCACCTGATTTTTCTCGGAGCAGCCACTGTTATGCTCTCACCTGCTCCTGAGAAAACGGGACAGGCGTAATTGGCGTCTAAAGGGGCTGGGACTCGTACTTGGGCACTATTTCTTAGTGGTGGAGCCCGCTTCTCACCGCTTCTGCACCCAGTAGAGTGCAAGCAGCTCGGGAGGAAGAGGCCTTGCGTACTTGAACCCGTGCTTTGTTTTATACTTACTAGCTCTGTTTTTCCATCAGGTTCCAGGCCAGAATCACACTGCACAGTTTTAACCCAAATACACAGCTAAGGACATGCTGCTTCCTAGGTTACTAACTGCAAAGAAAATCACCTGCCTGCAACATACCTTCAGACCCATTTCTTCGTTTCGGTACTTCCTGAAATAGTCTGTTCAGGCTCTGGCCTGGATTCTCTGTTGAAAAACAAGTGTGGTAAGAACAAAACAATCAGGGGGATGGTGGTGTTGACGATATGGGCTGCGTGACATGAAATCTGAGCCGCCTGTCACTGCGGAGAGGGCTCAGGGCTTCCTGTGCAACTTGGGAGCTACTGGAAAGTTCTGAGAGGCCCTTCCCTGGCTGACTGGCCTCAGAGGTTGTGGCTCTGCTGCAAAAGGTGATCAGACAGACCTGAGGCCTGTGGCACCAACGCCGCCAGGGGCAAAGAGAGGGAGCCCTGCCGCTAAGCGAATCGCCCACCAGCCCCCGGGACAAAGCTCACATTAATCATCCAAAGACAGTCAATTTCAGTTAACATCGCCATAAAAAGCTTGATGTGCTTTGTGCAAATTGATGTTGTTGTTCAACCGTCTCCCTTCTGTTTGTTTTGAGGCTGCATTTCAAGGTTTTCCACATGCGCCTGACAAGACTGCCTCTCTCCATCACTGCTGATTTGGCAGAATGGTCCCCTGTCATTAGGGAGGGAAGGAACTCTTTCAATTAGGGGCCGCACTGATGTTTTACCTTTTTATTGGAGGGTGGGGTAGGAAGGACGTTTTAACAAAACTTTCATGTATTGAACTCAAGGCAAGTGTGTTTTGCTTATAACGCTAAATAAATCACCAGTGGAACATAAGCACCGGGAAAGAGCTGACCACAGGACACACTGCCCCATGGAACCAGCCCTGTGCAAGGACCGACCCCAGTGCTGCTGCTGCTCTAGGGCTGGACGGCACCCAGGGACTCCTCCTCACGTGGGGTCCAAGGCCAGTTGGACCACTGGACGCTAAACATGAAAGGATGTACGTAATGTAATTCCCTCAATTCAACGCACAGTACTGAAACACTGAGTTCACTACGTGCGAGGTGCTAAGCGGGTTTCAGAGGCCAGACCTCCCAAATCTAACAGCTTTCGCTCATGCCAGTCGACCCTTCAACTCTGGAAACAGTAGAACCGAAGAGAGTTTGACCTGATGTGATGTGCACATGTTTCATCACACACAGACACGCACACACAACTCAGTGACGGGCTGACAGGCTGGCACCAACCCACGAAAGTCTCTCACCTCTTTGTCTGCCTTGGATGCTGCGAAGAGCCAAGATGTTCTGCTCATCCGAGAGGAACTGCTTCATCTTGTGAAAAGGCTCCTTGCCACGAACGGTCAGTTTATTCCATGGCTTGGGCCGGGCCAGGATCTCGCTCACGGACCCTTGAGACAGTCCCAAGACATAATGTCCAAAAATGCGCTGTCCAATATTGTGCTTGATCAACTGTTCTTTCACCTGCCGGGCGATTTCTGCAGTGTCTATCTCCTCGCCCTCGGAGGCGCTCCCAGCACTTTCTGACTGGCTGGGAGATGGGGCCATGCCATTTACATCTGGGCTTTGTTGTAATGGACTTTGGGATGATATGGAGTTTGTGCTGTATGGACCTGTTGAAAAAATCATGCTTGTGCTTCCTGCTTCCTGCATGGCCTTGGAGTAGAAGGACTGCATTAGCTGTCGTTGGAGGAGAGAGTTTAGTGCAAATTTTCCCGTAGAAGCCAGGGGTAGGCTGGGGCTTGCCAGGGATGAGCTGAAAAAGTCTTGAGTTAACCCCGCTGGTGAGAACTGGTGTGTACCATTAGTATTGGAAGCCTGCTCCCCTGTGTTGCGGGGCAACTGAGGAGGGGGCGCCGGCAAAGGTCCAGGACGCCGACTCTCAGGCTGGTCTTTCCCTTTTCTCCTGGCTGACCCTACAAGGAAGGGCAAACATAATGCATTATGGGGGATTCAAAAGGGAAAAAAAACCAAGACCAAAATGCAAAGTTTGCCCCACAAAAGGGAAAAAAAGTGCAGATTTTACAAGGGCCAATGAGGAGTGTTGGTTTGTTTTTCAATTGAATTTTTAATTCAGCCAAACGAGGCCCCCCGGAAACAAGCAACATGCATTTCATGTTTGCACCTTTCTTGTACGTTGCAGCCTGGAGAGTCCCCTTGACATAGATTCAAATTCCTAAAGTGACAAGGAGCCGGTACCACACACAGTAAAGAGTTGACAAGTCGCAGGCCTCTGATCAGGCCTCTGGCATTCGAACTATTCCCAGGAGGGCCCCACCTGAGGAGCAGCAAACACTGACATTTTGGGACCAACGGATTCTCTCACACCACTTGCTCTGAGGCGAATGCACTGCACCGAGTCCACTCGATCGAAGGCACGCACATTTTAAGAATGAAATATCATCGGAGCCCGAGACACTTTTAAACGGTTTACCAGCTGCCAAAACCAGAAGCAGTCAGTGACGCCACCACTTTGGGATGAGCAAAGAAAGGCTAAGGATGGGGGAGGCGTTCCCAAGGAAAACCTGACAAAGGAAGAAAAGCTCCACTGAGCCTGGAAGGGCAGGGCCAACCCTGGCAGCAGCCCCTGAACACACCACGAGAGAGAGGCCGCGCAACTAGGAAAAGATCAGAAAACCAACATCCTCCGAGTGTCCCTCTTGCCATCTCCTGCGACACTGGCTCTGACTGACCGCCGCAGACACTCCTCAGCCACAGCTCTCACCGTGACCATCTTTAAGCAGGCGGGGAGGGAGGGAGAGGAGCAGTGAGGACGAGGAGGAGACCAAACACTTATTAGTCAAGGTTCTCATCAACCGGTGATGTTCCCGTCATGCATCGGCCCAGACTCACAGTTCACCTTCCTCTTCCTTGACCCCTGGAAGAGGCCGAGCATGGCACGCAAGACCCTGTCAACCTACCGCTCAGGTCGCTGTTGGAGATGCGCAGTGCGGCGTTCTCGGACTGCAGCGAGCGGTTCTTCTCCAGCAGCAGCACCTCCAGGGGCTTGGACGCATCCTAGACAAGGCAGAGTTGGGCTCACTGTGGGCGGGCCATGCTCCTGCGCCCCAGGCCCCCAGACCCTGCAAGCCCCGCTCCTACGGCTTCCTGCCCGACCCTCTATCCCATTCCAGCCCGTTATGGATTCGGACTTCCCTGAAGATGCTCAACACGAATGTGGAGACACTCTTAGGAACCCTTTCCAAGAGAATTCATTTCAGTTGAAATAATTTTTTTTTCTTTTAGATAATTATTCTCTCTTCTGTCTCCTAATTCAAACTGTCTAAACCTAAGCCTCATGTGGCAACAGGACTGGCTTCAGAGCCGTGCACCTGTCCGAAAACCATTGCGAAGGGGCTGGCCACACAGAGTCAGCTGCTTCCTGGGCACTGGGGGCAGGATTCCGCTACAGGACTTAAATTTTAGCTGGCTACCAGGGTACCACATGCCACTGTCACCTTGCCTCTGCAGCTAATACAGGTTCCTAAGCTGGCACTTTTGGGGCTGATCTTCAACACAATCTGAAATAGTTTTTATTCAAGTTCAAGTTAGCAAGTACCAACTTACATCACGATTTCATTTAAATTGAGTTATCAGTTTGGAAAACACTAACTTTCCTTTTCAAGTAAAGATAATTTGCTTTAATTTGGTTAAAGATTCTTGAGGAGTGGCCAGTCAGCTGTGGGCGAGCGGTCTCAGAAATGCAGAGGCGGTGACGCTCACCCAGGGACGGACAGTGACTGTGGCTGTGCTGACGCCCCCACATGCCCACAGTGAAGTGAGACCATGTACCTGTGTCCCAGCTCCTTCGGATGGTGCAAACTCCATGGACTTCAGAATACTGCGAAGAGCAAGATAGGGTGGTTATTTCCTACTCGTACATTTGGTAACAGTCATTCTAATAAGCATCAGCATCACCATTTCCCGCTCTCCAGGAACGGAGGATCTGACAACTTTAACAACTTCCCTGGCAGCATTATCATCTGATAATGTCTCTAGAATAACTATTCAACTAGCAGTTGGCCAGCAAAAGTTTCTTGCCCGGCATGTAAATCACTCCATATGGAATCACACCAGGTCTGCTCAGAGTATAATTTTAAAGTTGAACACAGACATAACATTGATGCAAGTGGAATGTATTTGTAAAGCTTAGTGAGAAGGCAAGAGCTGGTACAAGAAACCAACCTCAGAGAGAAACCTCAGCACCCCAGGGCCGCCACCCCATATGCTCAATTGGGAACTGGTACTGGGGACAGGGAAATGGGTAAAGAGCACGGCCAAATGGCTGGATGGCTCAAAATCTGACACAGACTTTCTCTATTGCCGCAGGACAGGGAAGGAGCACCCTCGCAAAGGTGTGGGAGAGCAGGATTATTTCTCCTTTGTTCTCCTTATCACTGAAATCACATCAGTCTCTGGCCTGTTTCAACAAATCCGAGAACTGAGTGAGTCCAGGTGCCCAGAACTGATGCTTCTGGCACTCCTTTAGTGTGTGCGTTGCTGTCTTTCTGTGAGCTGTCGGGGAGGAGAGGGCGAGTCCACGTGGGTGGTCCCTCCCATACACGGAGGGAAGGTGGGAATGAGCCTGATATGCATCCCGGGCAGGGGCCACCCGTGTTCTCCCAGCATTCCTGACGCCACAACTTGAGCCTCTGCTCTCTGAGCTCCATGGAAGTGTCACCAGGAGAGCACGCTGTGTAAAAATACCCAAGGCCCCAGGAGACCTCTTTCTGCCATGGCCACCACAAGGTTCAGTGAGCAGCTGACTGCTCTTAGTTTCTCTACGGTTGTACCTGTGCAGCGGCCTTTGTCATGTAAACCAACAAAACAGAACGAAGAGGAGCTAATGGGGATAAAACGTGTGCTGGATTGGCCAAAAAGTTTATTTTTTTCCGTACGATGGCCCTACTAGTGCTTAGTTGTCTGTCAACTTCATCTGAAACAATTTTGTTAAACTGTATTGTGACAGCTGTCATATTAGTGTACATTAAAAAAACTTATCAAAATTGGTTTATTTTTGTGCAACCATTTTAATACTGAAGATGGAAGAAGATATGCAACATTTTTGGCACATTATGCTTTATTATTTTAAGAAAGGTAAAAAAGCCACTGAAATGCCAAAAAAAATTTTGTGCAGTGTATATAGAAGGTGCTGTGACTGATTGAATGTGTCAAAAGTGGTTTGCAAAATTTCTTGGTACTATTGACATTTTGGCTAAATAATTCTTTGCTGTGAGGCTGTCTGACGCATTGGAGGGCCAGCCACACCCCTGGCCCCTACCACTAGAAGCCAATAGCAGGAGATGGCCAACATGCTCAAATATCCAAATCAATTAAGTTATTGATGAAAATTAAAAAAAAATGTGTCTTTTATTTTATGGAAAAAAACTAAACGGACTTTTTGGCCAACTCAACAATTTTATTTCCCAGCAGGCTGTGGGAAATACTAAAAGGACTTGGCCCCGTCACATCAGACAGAAGCCTGGGACTTGTCCTTTCTCAGTGACCTTTCTCACATTGCTCACAACCACATTCTGTCTGCGAGTTTCTTTAGATCATGTAAGAGAAGACGGAGTCTTGGAGTTTATACCAAAAGCACCAGCGTCTCTTCATTTAGTCAATAGATATTTTCCGATGACCCGTTACGTGCCCGACACTGGAGAGTCAGAACCACTTGGCTTCTCATCCTCATGAGCATCACGGGCTCTCAGAGCAAACGGTATCCAGATAGCACGGGAAGGGGAGACCCTGCGGGGGCCCTTGGACAAACCTGACTGGTCTGCAGACGGGTCTGTGTGTTGAGGAGTTGGAGTCTGAGATGGGCCTTGAGGCGCAGGACGCTTTACAGACCATGGGGGAACGGAGTCCCAGGACAGAGAGGGGAAGGAGATGTGAGCACATGTCTGAAAAAGCACTTGGATCACTAAGAAGTGGGAGGCCAAGGTCACATTGTATCAGAAAAGCCACCGAGTGGGGTGGCTTTCGGACGGTGGGTCGGCGGGGGGCAGGGGCTGGCGTGTGCAGAGGAGACAAAAGGGCAGCAGGAAGGCGGGAAGGGTGCTCTGGGAGGAGGGTGGGGCCAGCGAGGCAGACCAGCAGATGGCAGGACCAGACCAGGGACGTGCTGCAGGCTAGACTCAAGGAGCCCTGGGAAGGGAGGTAAGCTCGGAGTGGAGGTGTGTGGCTGCTCTCAGCGCAGGGATGGAGGGGAGCTTGGTGGAGGCCCCAGTTCCTCTGATTCCACACTAAGAGATGGCACACACTTTCTTTCTTTTGAGGGGGGAGGAAGAAGGAAAGGGAAGAAGACTGTGACACAGAGGCAGGTACAGAAGGTCTACTAGGTAAAAAAAAAAAAAAAAGATAGGGCTTGAAGAAGCGGGAGCTGTCGAGAGGTTTAGGGGCTGTCCAAGAAGATCCAGCAGAGGCTGGGTGTGGGCAGGGGGAGTGAGAGTGCACAGGACTGGGCCTGGAGGCACCTCATCAGGGAGGCTTCGGGAGGTCACGACTGAGGGAAGGCCCTGGACATGGTGGCGAGAAGGTCAAAGAGGCTTTCTAATGGGCTTTTCTAGCAAACCTGAGGGAACAGAACTGAGAATACAAAGAACAGCATGCTGAGTTGGTTGGTATATGCTTACTTTAAAAGGAGAAATTAAAAATGTCAGTAAGAGAGAAAGGAGCTGACAGAATCACAAGAAGGAGTAGGAAGGAAGGGAGCCAGGGTCCAGGTGGAGGGCTCGGCCTGGACAGACTGGAGAAGCCAAGGACAGAAGCAGTGATTCCGAGGCAAAGGGGAAAGATACGGGGTGT
Source organism: Glossophaga mutica (assembly GCA_039655065.1). Classification (NCBI taxonomy): domain Eukaryota; kingdom Metazoa; phylum Chordata; class Mammalia; order Chiroptera; family Phyllostomidae; genus Glossophaga; species Glossophaga mutica. The sequence continues at coordinate 84,037,831 of CM077305.1, forward strand.
CTGTCTTCTCTGTGGGCAGAGCACCAGGATGGCTGCTGGCGGGTCAGAGCTCGGGTGAGGACAGAGGAGGCTGCTGAGGGTGTAGAGGGGTCCCTGGGGCAGCATGGAGCCCGCAAGCAGTGGGGAAAAGAAAAGCCTGCAGGGACCGGGTCAGCACACCAGTGACTTCCTTGCAGGATTTGATAACCTGGCCATGGAGGTGGGGGGCAGCCAGAGGAGACTCTGCAAGGCCAGGCTGGAGGATGAGGGGGCCGTGTGCTCTACAGGGGGCTGCCCAAGAGCTCCAGGCTAGGGGAAGTGGTCATGAACTTGGAGGATGCTAGAATTGGGGGACAGGTTAGGGACCAGAGCCTGGGAGCTGCTGGAGGGCCAATGTAGGTTCTGGGGAAGGAGTCTGAGGCAGGAGCGCCAGGCTGGGTGGTGGGGCCTGAGGAGGGAACGTCTAAGCTTGAGCATTTAAATTAGCACTGAAGAGACAACGTGCTTTCAGATGCTGCCTCCCAGACAGGGAACTGGAGGTTGGGAGAAGGAAGTCCTAGAGTCTCAGTGACCGGGGAGGTGTGAGGCCAGGTACACTCTTCCACCTGGAAAATGTTTCCCTGCTCTGCTTCTGCTTGGGGGAACTTACAGCTGAAAAACAAGCTTGTATTTTGTAATTTCTAAAATAGCGATGTCTGTGCATACTGGCGTACTTAAATGAACAGATCCATAACGAGTCCAAAGGACCCAGGCACAGGCCTCCCTGTGAACACCCACAGCCTGGGCAGCTCCGGACCCGCCCTGTGGGGCAGCGTCTGCTGAGGCTGAGACCTAGGACCCGGGGTTGCCCCCTCGCTGCCACGGCATTTCTCAGCAAATGTCCCCGTGAGCTCCAGCTTGTGAGTGGCTGAGCAGGCATCTCCACACTTACTTTAGTTCTTTCTTCACCTCTTCATAGTCAGCCTGTCCTTTGAGTTTTTCTTCCAGTTGCTGAAAACAGAGAGGAGTTTTATTAGTTGCCATGACTGAAATAGGTCAATAAACTCTGCTGTGAACTGAAGTGTTGGTGTTCTCCTCTCCCCTTCCTGGTACTGCGTATGTTGAGATCCTGACTCCCTCTGTGATGATATCCAGACACGGGGCCTTTGGGGATGGTTTGCTCATGAGGGTGGAGCCCTCATGAATTGGATCAGTGCCCTCAGAGAGGTCTGAGAGAGCTCCCTTGCCTATTTGATTCTGCCCTAGGAAGACACAGCGAGAAGAAGGCAGTCAGGGAAGGGAGCTCTCGCCAGACACCAAGCTGGCTAGTGCCTTGATCTTGGACTTTCCAGCCTCCTGAATTGTGAGAAATAAGTGTTTACTGTAAGTGCCCCAGTCTATGGTACCGTGTTACTGCAGCCCGAACAGGCTAAACAGACTTCACTGACTACATTCCCTGTAAATCGTCCAGTCTCTGGTCTGCTGTGAGCATGCATGTCAGCGGGCACAGGCATATTCTAACACACACAAACACACACACACACACAGCAATATAAGGCTGTAGTATAAAATTTGGAAAACAGTAAGGAAAAGGTCAATTTGTAGGAATACCATGAAATGGCAAACAGAATGAAGAGAAGCTCTCCTAGTATTTTGAACAGAATATTTTGGCTTGCTGATGCATATGCTCAGTTGCCGACGCCTTTGGTGGAACTCTGCAAACAGAAGCTGTGAGCGCCTTTGTCATTGAGATGGTCATCAGACAGGCACCAGGAAAAAGCACTGGTAGGGGATCTTAGGGGTGGAGGCCTGTTCAGCTGGGCAGTCACTGGTTTCCCCGACAGTTCTGCGTCCTGTGGGGAGGGCCAGCAGGGATGCAGAAGAGCACGGGGGACCCCCCAATGGCTCTTCAGAGGAAAGGTGGGACTCTGGCCCGGGGGGCCCTAAGGGGTGACGGCACATCCCCCAGGTGGGATGATGCTCTGACACGCTCCAGCGAACTTTGTGTGCTCACGCGGCATTTGGGGAACTGGTTCTGCACAAGCTCCGCAGGCCCTGTTTGCTTTTTTTCTCACCCAAAGGGAGCTCTGGGCAGGGGGCAGGTGGGGCGGGGGATAAGGCAGCCTAAAATAAAACACGAAGACCCAGCCTGTTGGAGGGTGGGGGTGGTTTCTAATGATTTAGCTGTTTTCAAGCCTGGAGCAAACAAATTCCAGTGCCTGAATCAAAGCACCTTCCCAGCTACAGGTCTTCCAGTTGCCATCTGCTTGACTGGCCACAGTGATGATCACAGTTCAAAGCCAACCCCGAACATTCTGGAGCCAAGGAAGGAGACGATCCTCTGGCCATCAGCCTGGATATTTACCTGAATCCCACCCTGTTCGTTGTTACAAGGATTCAGCTGTTCTGTAAACAAAATTCATTTAGTCCATCTTTTCTATTGCGTTTCCTGGCAGTTTTGTGTGTTTTCCATTGCATAAAATTGCACTGTCCTAGTTCCTTTTTAAGACCTCTTGCCAACGTTATGTATTATAATGGTTTCTGAGCTATAATCAAACAGGGGGTAGCATGCACTTATTTCCTGACAAAAGATGCTCAGAAGGTGCTCATGAAAAAGTGATTATTTCATTCTTCTCCCTATAGTGGAATAGCAGGAAGCACTAATGTGCCAGCCTTCCCTAACAAAAGATTATCCACTGCTGCTGGGATACAGAAACACCTTTCAGATTAAGGAATTCACTGATGCTGGACACAAAACACCCATAAAACTTGGTCATGTTCAGAGATCAGGAGAAAGGAAGAAAGGCAGCGAGAGGAGGAAATATGGGGCATTTCAGAACTCAGCATGGCATTGAACCTGGAGTTAATTCAGTCCCTTATAAGCTGGGTAACTTTGGATGACATGTTAATGAACTTGTCATCTGTAAAACATGATAGCAGCAATTACCTTAAAGGGTTGAGCAACAGGGCACAAAGCAAGGACATGGTGCAGATGATGGCACTGTGGGGCCTTGGATGCGGGACCATTATCACCGCCAGGTCCCAGTTCCTCTCCCTGAGAGCACAGCTGCAGGCCTTTTCTGTGGACCTGAGATGGGCCCTGATCAGAAGGCTTCAGGACTGGAGCCTGTGACTTGGTTGCATGTAAGTATGCACAGGGAACTAAATAGCTTCCACTGGAATTTCTGCCACCTACTGGGGGCGGCTTAATTAAGAACCCAAGACCATGCCTGTAAATCTCTAACGATGTCTCTGGCCCATTGGGGGAACAAATGGGTGGAGGTCTGACAAAGCTTGTTCCGACCTGAGAACCTCTAGCTCGTCCTCACAGAATTCCCCGCAGAGCGCCACGCAGCAGAAGGTGTGGGACTGAGCGCTGGCTCTGATGCTGAGAATGCCCATCACGGCACAAAGACCGAGCGCCCTCAGCTTGGTTCTTTGACCCAAAACTCCTTGCTGAGTACTCCGAAAGTCTACTTTCGAAGACTCAATCTGGAAAGGGCAACAGATGCTCCAGTCTGTCATTCTCGCTGGAGACTCTTCTCTCGGATTTTGCTCACACTCATTGGGTGGGTCCCATTCTACACCTGGTTCTGCATCCTGCTGTCTTACTTAATTGTGGCAACACCCTGCAGAGGCAAACTTTCTGTACAAAGAAAGAAAAAGAATCACTGAGTTCTACGATGAGACCTGCTGGCAGCAATTCGAGGAGGAAGCGAAAGGCTTGTGTGCCGAGGCCAGGCCAGCGCCTGCTGCGAGCCTGCGCTCTGTGCCTGGTCGGTGGGGTGGAGCCACATAGAGGCAGGGCGACCTTCAACAAGACACTTCACTTCTCTAAGCCTCAGTGTGCCCATCTGTAAATGGGGGTAGTGCTGCATACAGTACAGCGCTTTTACGTGAAATAATGCCTATTAAGTGCTTAGTGTGGCGCTTGGCACACGGCAGAGCACTCTGTGAGGGCGGTTATTATTCTTTGTCCTTGGTGGGTGATCCTGAATATGACTGAACTGTTTCTGGAGAGACTCAGCGACTCCGAATCCAGGGGCTGTTTATGAAGTTCTCCACATCCCAATTTGTCATCTCCCAGTGTCCCCACTGTCCTGTGGCAGGTCCACAGAGAAGGAACACAGGTACTGGGAGCAATTCTGACTGTTAAATGCTGATTGCAGGAAAGGCAGCCCCAGATTCTGTGCCACGAATGCAGAATTTGGAAACCAGATTATCCTCCTGAAAAGGTACTTATCTAAGAACACACGTGGGCTTCACACTGACACGTGAGACACGGCCAAGTGTCCGGAACAGGCTGCTAGCCCAGCTCTGGCCTGGCTGAGTGTGACCTTCGTGCTCCTCATATGAAAAATGGGCGGGGGGGGGTTTCGAATACCAGCGGTGAGGAAATGTAGGGCAAGCAGGCGCAGGCTGCCAAATGCCCCTCAGACATGACTGTTTTATGATATAGGTCCCGTGCATTTAATAATAGAGTGTGTATGTAGTTCTAGGAACTTAGTAGCTGCTCATCAAATGTTTCTTGAATTGCTAGAAGAGTTATCTATATGAAGTTCTTAAAATTCTGGCTAAGAGTCAAATAATAAGGACATTTAATTTAAAATGCAAAGTATTTTGCGGTGCAAATTAGGCACTGCGTTTATAAAAGATGTCTGTCTTAGTCAAGTTATAAGATAGGGCTTTCTGTATCTAGGGATACCAAAGTCTGGGACCTCTGGCATTGGAGACTAATGCAAAGACCCTTGGAAAGGCATCCTTGTCCAGGTATCGCGGTGAGGGCAGCAATACTTCTCTGCAATAAAGCAAACTCCAGGCCAGAGGAGTGACTGTGTTCCAGTCTGTACACAGCTCCACCCATCTCCTCCAGGGGATCAGGACCAGGCTCTCGGCAGTGCTGTCTGAGGACTGACAGCTCAGGTGTCGGTGTGTGACCCCTGGTCCTCACCTGGGGCCCTGTGCTAAGGGGCCACCATTCAGAGCAGAGCAAGTGTGACAGGGTTCCCTGGTCCAGGGGAGGGCGCTGAGGCACAGCCCCTTGGGTTGGTACAACCTTTGTGGGGTCCAGGACTGGGCAGTATGCAACTGAATGGGAGGGGACCCACTCCAGTTCCCACAGTTTCTCGGTGAGAGGTAGCATGTATGTAAATATTGAATCTACCAATGCTGCACAAGGGGGAGAAGCCCAGAGATGGCTGGGTAGGAGCTATGCGCACATGGACACTGAGAACTCGAGACAAAGGCCAGAAGACTGCAGGGCCAGGTAGGGGTTGGTGGGGAGAGTGGCGGTTAGGTTGGAGGGCTTGCTGCAGGCTGGAGAAGTGTGACTCTGGACAGAAGAGGAGCCCCTGTAGGTGACCCTGTCACAGGTCACCTCTAACTTCTATGAGTTGTGATCTAGGTGTGACCCAGGCACAGGGCAGATGGGAGCCAACTCCTTCTCATGGAATGGTGTCATCACAAACCAGGGGGGCCCTGGTCCAATAGAGGTCACCTGGACAAGACAAGTCACGGGCAGCTACGGGTGCTGCAAGCTGGGGCTGTGCTAGTGAAACATCTGGGTCTACTCTCCAAGCAACCAGAGGCGTGTCTTTCCAAGACAACGCATCGTAGATTCCCACAGGTAATCAGCTCCCTGAATGAATCTCCAGTTACACCTGCTGGTTTACAGCGATTTCACAGGAGCCCACCTGTGACCTCCAGCCTCCCCTCAACACAGTCCTTGAGGCCTGCAGCGCTAGGCCCCCTGGTTTTGTCAAGATTGCTTCCCAGGGGCCCCTCCCCTGGGGCTTGCCACTGCTCCCCACGTGTGGCCACCTTTGCCCTTCCTCCTCCCTGCAGAAGGCTCACTCTGTCCTTCCCTCTGATCTGCTCTCAGAGCCTTCCAGACCCAGCCAGGGCAAGGCCGTGGGAGGCTCGACTCTGGGATGCTTGGCCCTGGGCTCCTCTGCTTTTGAAATGCTGATGCTAGGACTCGCTCACACCACCCAGGGTAAGTTTCCCCTGTGTTGGGTGGGTGCTGGCCTCCCCTAACCTCAGTGACCTTTTCCACAACGCAGCAGCCATCACCATGCCTGCTTGCCCCACAAGTGTCAAATGAGATGTGTATGTTAGAGCTTTATACATTGAGATGACGATGAGATACTTGTTAAAACATTACCAAGGGCAGCCTCTGTGCGGAGGAAACACACTACCTGGTGAGGAGACTTACGTAACCAGAGAGGCAGCGTCCAGAATTAAAGGCACCGAGTGACTCTAAAGAAGCAGTCATCAGTCTTTTTTCCTGTCTTACCCTCCTGAGGGACACATCATGCTCTGTTGTGGGTCAAGAGGACCCATTAGCACCTCAGGTGGTGCGGTGAGGGGTGCAGAGGGTTGGGGAGCCATGCACAGTTTGGAGACAGTCCTGCAGGTAATTCCAATGCACCTGCCAACAAATGTGATTTCTCCCTATGGGAAGCTGCCATCCTTTTAGCTAACTTTTCTTCTAAGTATCATTTTAAATGGAAGCTTTTGGTAGTATTGCTTTCTGTGCTACAGTGAGCATAATGCAGGTGACTGCTTAATTATACTGTCTCTGTTTTAAAGTGTCCCAACAGAAGACTACAGAGTAGAGTTATCAGAAAGGCAGCCTGGTAACGGCAGTTGGGTTCTTCATTAATTACGAATACAGAATTATCCCCTGCAAGTGGCACTGTGCTTGAGCACGTGTCAGGTTGGGCAGGGAGGAACATCTCCCACTTCTGAGCTGGTTTCCATGTCTCTTCAAAGGGCAGGGGACGTACTACTGCGTGTGGAGAGTGAGGTGTTCACGGTGAACTTGGCTCGACAAAGTGGAACACAGGGAAGGAAAGACTGGAAAACACCCAACTGTCAATTTATTCTCAAAAAATTACGAATCAGTTGTTTAAGGGAAGGGAAGAAATATCAATCACAAAGAGACAGAGAGTTTCAAGGTGCTAGAGAAGGCGACCCGCGAGTCCGCAGGCCACGCCCCCACAAAGCGCGCCGCCACAGTGTGCCAGCGGGGAACCCCTGCACGCTCGGCCCTCTCTATCATCTCGAGATGCTCGTGAGACCCACCTCCCACACCCCACGGGTGACTGTCACCAGCATTTGTCTCCGAGACTAATGCTAATGTTCCTGCAAAGTACCCACAGTTCCACGATGGTGAGAGAGCGAGAAGCTGCAGCATCCTCAAACGGACCCTCGTCTGAGCCCCCCACAGAATGTCTCAGAGGCCCTAGAGCTGGCCAGCGAGGTCCAAGCAGGAAAGGGCTGGAGGAGGCAGGGAAGGGTGGGGGAGGGAGGAGGAGGAGAGGCCCCGGGAAGTTCAGGTAAGGCTCAGTGCTACTTCTGTGTGGCCACTACCACTGGGCCAGAGAGCCAGTTGCAAAAGCATCAGGCTGTCAATCTAACAGGTCTCATTCATAAAATATTTTCTTAATAATTGTATCGCTGCTTAGTTTAGACTTGAGACTATAAATTATACACATTAGGGGGAAAAAGCCCTGGGAAGGTATCTCATTCAATTAACCTTATTCCTATGGGGAAGGCTAATGCCTTCTGTGTGTGGGTTCGATACTGGGGAGAGCTCTGCTCCTGGCGATGAGGGGTTAAGATAATTAAAATCAGAGAAATCTTGTTACTAGAGGATATGTTTTGATTATTAGATCAGATGAAGATAAGGGAGCAATAATTTTGGAAGAAGTATTGCTGAATTGTTTCATTAACTGCACAGTATTAAAAAATTCCCCCAAGATATGGATAAAGAACATTAATTTGTGAAAACTGCGTTTCATTTTTTGTGAAGGCAAACATTAAAACCTTAACTGATTTAGAAGAAATTGCTCTATAATAAAAAATGTAAGGTCTACAGTCTCCCTCTCATGTAGTCAAATGCAGAATGCATTTGAGTCAAACCCTTTAATGGTAACAGAGGAGGGAAAGGCGTATTATCTAATAATAATGCCAATGCTGGGGTCAGAAACGGCTGTAACATGAGAAAATTAGATTTAATCTAGAAATAAAAAATGAGCCCTGGTACTCTCTGGGTAGGCTGATGAGAGAAAAAGACACACGGAAGAAATAAACGCTGTGGCCGATGACAAAAGTGACCAGGTCTCAACCATCTCCCCCACGTTGCAGGACTGTTTTCCCCGAGGGGCCCAGGCACCTGGCAGTTTCTCAGGCAGTGGGGGAAACCCGCCCCAAGGGGGTGGAGGAGAAACCAGCGAGGGAGAGCTGCGGGGCCCGCCAGCGCCAGCGAGGTCAGGTCAGCGAGCTGCCATGAGGACAGGCTTGCTGGGAACTTACTGAGGTCTCGGTCAGAAACGTCCTATGTTGAGCAGAAAAATTTCAATGAAAAAAAAAAAAGAGAAAATGAACCTAACTACATTCTAGAATTGCTTTATATAAGAAAAAGTTGCCTTGACATTTTTATAACTAATCTTGATCCACCTTACTTAGTGTACAATGACTATACTTGGCAGTCACTCACGCACGCACTCACGCACCCCACGATGGATGCTGAGCTGGGCCAGGAGGCCCAAGTGGGCACGGCTCAGGCTGGGGAGGGAAGGCAGAGCATCGCTCTGGCCTGGGAGCAGGAAGCAGGGACCCCGAGCCTTTGCTGGTCCTGTATCTTCAAGGTCAAATAAGACGCTCCGAGAAGGCCCTTCTGGCTCTGACATGCTATGAGGGTCCGAGGACTATCTTGAAATTATACTAGTAACTTCAACAGACTGAAAATACATTAGATAATACATACATATATTTTAACATAATGAAAAAGGTTTCAGGTTCTGCGTTTGGGATTCAAGGTTATGAGAAACCCCAGGAGGATCTAGCTTTTGTCTGGGCTGGTATGGTTCCCAACTGTGAGCCTTTGGGCTGCCTGTGGTACGGCACAGGCCTGAGCGGCCAAAAGTGGTCCTGCAGCTCGAGAGCGTGGCCCACAGGGTCTGGAGCGCCTCCTGCTTTCATTTCATTAGGGCACGAGGAGAGCCTGACTTTCAGTGTGCAGGGTTTCCTGTGGGCAGCCTCCTCTAATGGCATATTTATGCAGGCGGCCTTCGGACTTGACAGTCACCCTACCCCGAGAAGCACACAGAATCTCCAGGTCCACTCTGTCAGCCCCAGTTCTCAGGTGGTGAAGCAGAGCCGTGGGCGGGCGGGTGGGCGGGCACTGAGGATGGGGATTTCCACCAAGTGCTGTGTGCAAAAAATGGTCGGTCAAGAGGGAGGCGCTGCCCAGGCTGGAGCTGGCAGAGGGGGTTCAAAGTCCGTCTCCCTTCCTTGGGCTCCAGGACTCCATTTCACAGAGGTTTAAGGCTGACATGGTGACAATTCTAGATGTGGTACCCTCCAAAAAAGAACTCTGACAGAGCTCATTCACCCATGCTTCTGACTGAGGTGCCCTGAGGAGCTCCTTGCCTGTTCTACTGTTCTCGCTGGAGGCAAAAACTGTTGGTGATGGCTGGAGCTCAGGCTGAGAAATATCCAAGCAGTCAATTTTGCTTTTAAAGGAGACCGAATGTTAACCATTATCTTTGCAGACCACAAAAATGAGAATACCTTGTGGAGGGGCCAAGGCACGACCAAGACAGGGCCACGGAGGCAGCTTCAGAGAAGAGGCCTCTGCCACGGTTACTACACCCTTCAGGAGTCCCAGACGCTGGAGGGCAGAAGCAACCCACTGAAGAGCTCAGGGTGTCAGTGGGGAGCCAGACCACTGAGCAGAACCCGGGCTCCCTCCGGGGCCGCATGCAGAGGAAGACAAAGGGTGTGCATGTATGCATCCCACCGTCCCTTGCCCGCTGGCCCCCACGGCGCCCTTACTTTGAGTGTGCTGTTCTTGGCACTCAGCTGCTGCTCGAGCTGGGATATCTGGCTGGCTGAGTTCTCCCGCAGCTTGGTGAGGCTGGCCTGGAGTCTCTGCACGTCCTCCACCAGCTGGGCGATCTCCCGCTCTTTGGCGGCCAACTCAACTTCCAGGCTGGAGCGGGTCAGCACCTCTATGGCCTGCTCCTAGGAAGGAGAAAGGAAATGACAAAACTGCACCAGCTTTAGGCAGGTGATGAGGGTTAGGTGTGTGGTCGACGGTGGCCAAAACCAGCAGATGGGAGGATGTGATGGTGAGCTCAGGGTCAGACATTACTTCCTGCCTCTGCTTGGACAGGACCAGCTGACCGCCCCCCCAGCCCCACACCACTGTTCCAGCCGCATAGTGAGCCGCCACCGCAATCTGTCCATTCAACAAGCATTTATGAGTACCAGGCACGCAGCAGGGGACAAAAGGGTGGAAGCCCCTTTCTTCACAGGGCTTCTAGTCAGTGGGATGTGTGGGTGGGTGAGATGCACTAATGCATTTATTAGTAGCATAAAGTGTGTTGGGTAGTGATAAGCACCAGAGAAAAGCTAAAGCAAGAAGGGGTCATAGGGTCGGACTTGAGGGGCAACCGGTGTTTTTAATAAGATGGTCAGGAAAAGCCTCATGAGACGGTGATATCTGAGCAGAGATCTGAGGGAGGTGACAGAAAGGGCTATGCTGGTGGCTGGGGGATGAGTGCCTCAGCCAGGGGACCAGCAAATGGGAAGGCTCTGGAATGTTCCAAAGTGTTCAGATCTTCTCCCACCAGATGGGATTTAATGTCCTTTTGGTTCATCACTAAACTACCTAGGTGCTATGTTATTTGACAAATTGATTTTCAGAGTCAGCATTTTAAAAAGAGTTAAAAGATGCGGAAGATGCACATTTGGAGTCCCTCTGCTTAGAAATTCACATGCTGATAGATATTTTTAAAACACTTATCCCCTTCCCTAATTTGTTCATAGTGGAAAATAGGCAAAACAGGGACAAGGTATATATATATAAAAAAAGAAAAAGTTAAATCTGTAATTCTACTTCCCAAGGATTAAAGTAGTATTTAAAAAGAAGATTTTATTTATCTATTTTTAGACAGAAGGGAAGGGAGGGAGAAAGAGAGGGAGAGAAACATCAATGTGTGGTTGCCTCTCGCATGCCCCCAACTGGGGGACCTGGCCTGCAACCCCGGCATGTGGCCTGACTGGGAATCAAACCAGCAACCTTTCAGTTTGCGGGACAACATCCACCTCACTGAGCCACACCCATCAGGGGTAAAGTAGTACTTTTTTTTTAAGTTCTGAAAGTAGTAACAGCTCCTGAAAGAATTCTGAAAACTTTTCTGCGGGGCGGGTGCACGTTTGGGCATGACTGATGGGACCGGGCAGGTGGAGCTGCCCAGGTGTCTCTGACAACAGAGACCTGGAGTGGCTCGCACTGCAGCGTGGAATGCCACTAGCCTCGCAGTCACTCGCTTCCCGTCTCAGCCGTGCCCACACCCGCATGGAAAACGGGAGCAGCAGCCCCAGGTGGCAGAGGCAGCCCTGCCACTCCACGCACAACGTTCTCGTCACGGGCTTTGTCACATTCGGGGCCGCCAGTCGTTCCGACGGATCGTTTTTCACATCTCCCTTCTAGGAAACCAAGGCTTCTATGTGCAAAGAAGTGACTCCTTTCTGTTTCCTTGATTTGTGTAATACCATAAAAGAAGATTTTCATTTCTCCCGCCTTCTGGAAGATCTGCACATGACCCTGCCCCAGCACCTTCCTGCCAGCTTATTTAAAAGGCACATGCTGTCCAGACCAGTTCGGGTCAGAGCTCGCTCCAAGGACAGGTGCCAGTTCACAACCGTTGCCAGTGCACAGACAAGGACAGAAACCGAGAGTGGTGTTTAGAAACGCTTATAGCAATTCAACATTGCCATGACATTTTTATTGTCTTTTATAAAGCCATTAGTATATGACAGATTGGAAGTTTAAAAATCAAAACAAGACTGTCCTTTCCCATGGAGAGAATGAGAAGCACCACCCTAGAGAACACTGGGTGGGTCAAGGTCAGGGGGCTAGCGCCTGAGACAACAGCTAGAGAAGCAGGCAGAGGTGCCCTCTGAGGAGGAGAGAAGGGCGCAGCATTAAAAGGCTGCTGGGTCTCTCGTTCGAAGGAAGAGGGGCTCCATTTCCATAGGTGGGCACAGCAGCTGGAAAGGGCAGAGAGCAGGGCACAAGGAGGCAGTGATGCTGAGAGGCCAGCTCATAAAGGAGAGGGCATGTTGGTGACTGATGGTGAATGCTCAGAAGGGCGGCCAGAGGTGCCTGTGCTTGAACCCGCAGGCCTGGGGGAGCAGCGAGGGGACTCAGTGGCAGTGGTATTCAGGGAGGCTGGTCTCACGGTGGGTATAGGAGGAGCCATGTTATCTAATTTAACTTATTTATTAAGTTTCCAACCTGAGAGATGCCAGCCATACAAACTGTTTTAAGTGCTCTTAGGGAGAGAATCTGTAAAACAAGCCAAAGGGTGATCTGGGTTCTTTGTGTGTGTGTTTTTTTTTAAAGATTTTATTTACATATTTTTAGAGTGAAGGGAAGAGAAGGAGAAAGAGAGGGAGAGAAACATCACTATGTGGTTGCCTCTCTCATGCCCCAAACTGGGGACTTGGCCTGCAACCCAGGCATGTGCCCTGACTGGGAATCAAACTGGTAACCCTTTGGTTTGCAGGCCCACACTCAATCCACTGAGCAACACCAGCCAGAGCCGATCTGGGTTTTTAAACAGGCAAGTGTAAGTTACTGTATCAGGGACAAGTGGCTCAAATAACACAGGGCAGGGCAAAAGTGGTTTATGGTCATATGTGAAATAGAGTTTAGTGCTGTATTATTATTTATTAATCACTGTATTATTTGCCATATGAAGAACTGTAAACCTACTTTACTTTAGCCCCACCCTGTATATGTAAAAACTGCAGCTCTTAGTGCTGTGGGCCCAGGATGAGAACCTAGGGGCAGGCAGTCCCAGAGGGCCGCCTGCTCAACTCCTGAGGCCCGCTGTGGCCTGGACACACATTGACCAAGGGACCTTGGGCACATTAACTAACTCAGGAAACTGGACCACAGTTTCTTCACTTACAATGTGGCAAAAATCATCCGTGTTCTGCGTACACTAAATGAGATGAGGTAACACACTCCAAGGTAGTAAGGCCTTGGAAGTAAGATGGAAAAGATCACCCTACTGTAAGCCCAAATGCAGCTCACTCCCCTCTCACACACGAGGGCACCCTCGTCCGTGGTGAAGACACATGGGGAAACTGGGAAAGAGATGAGCAGGGCCCAGGGAATGATTAGCGGGCTGCAGGAGGAGGCAGAGGCCTGTGCCTGGGGGGTGACCTGGGCTTCTGTCTGAGGGCACAGCTAGAGAGGAAGTTGTATGACGGGGTGAACAGGCGTGAAGAGGAGGGGCAGCCTTTACGGATGAAGGGAGGTCGCTGTCAGGAGGCTCGGGTGCTGTTGAGATGATTACCCGAGAGGCGAAGTGCCCATGGATTTAGAGCGCCAGGACAACGGGCTCCCTCTTGTCCCCCCAGGCCTCCACTCAGCTGCACCTGGACCACCTGGGGGCTTTAGAAACCATGTGGGTCCCAGGCTCCACCCTGGAAACCATGGTTCAGGGGGCCAGGACTCCCTGGTGGTTCTGATGGTGTTCGGGGTCAGGGCCCTTGGCTCAGACTATAGCCCCTAAAGAGAGGGGCTGGCTTTTTTTCAAGTATGAACAAGTGTGAACAAATGTGAAAGAGTGAGGTCCGGAGACTCGGGGCTCCAAGGCCTGTAAGGACGCCTTGCAGTTCTCGCCGGGGCTGGGGCTCTGATGGCTCGGGAGCCGGGAGAGGAAAAGTGGAAATGCTTTGTCAGGTCTAAAACATTGTATTAAAAAAAAAAAGAAGGGCTTATGATGATGATAGTGGTGGGGGTGTTTCCAAAGGGAAAGATGAATGTAAAAACGGAAGTTACTGAGCAGTAATCCACTGTTTTGTCCCTTTGAACCCATTCGCCTCCCCCCTCCCCCAACCTGCTCGTGTGAAACATCCCGGTTGTGTAACTGTCTAGCGAGTCCTCCTACTGAGATTAGAACATCCACGCTGACATAAGCCAGATAATCATCTCTTTTATCCTGCAGCCATTTTCATATTAAATATGAATGAGATGCAGGATCAAGACTCTGTGAGGAAAGCCTAATTGTGAAATGATGGTGCGCCCAGGACCCCAGCCTGTGAGACAGACATGAAGTCGAAGCTGACCTTAGTTTTATTTACTCCAGCAGGGGAAAGATGAGAGAATGGGGACCTCAGCTTTACTCCTCTCCCTCACTGCCACCTCTCCTCCCGCCAACTCCTAGTGGCTGAGGTAGGCAGGATCTATGTGGTGTACACACCCGATACATTCACCTGACAGACAGGTGTATTTTTCTAATACCACTGTTTGTTTAGGTTCAAGAAGGTGGCCTGGTGTGGTACACCAGAGCCCTGAACTAATGATACTTGTTTGTAATACCTGATGAAGGACCCGCATGTACCCCGTTCCACTTAGCACACAAGGAGGTGGGAGGGCTGGATGTGGGGAGAAAAGTAGACTTTGGAGTAGGACAAACTCAGGACAAACGCCAGCTTGATCATTTTCTAGCTGTGTGACCTCTGGCAAATTCTTTTAACTCCTCTGGGCCTCTCACTTCCCTTCCCTGTAAAATGAGGATACTAAACCCTGCCTCTAATGACCATGGTGTCATGATGCAGAAATGAAGTGACCCCATAAAGTCCCAGCCCAGCCCTAACTCTCCGAGGGGCAGCTTGCCTTCCAAAACCTGTGATTCCTGTAAGACACCCAGCAGATCGGTTCTGGCCTTTGCCAGATCCATGGAGTCTACTGTTTCTCTTTCGAGTGCTGCCAGCCAAGCCCAACAGCCATTCTCCTGCTGGCCCAGTTTCCCGCGCCTGCTCCCTGGCTGCCTGGAGCTGATGGACTGTGGGAACGCACCCCCGAGGGCCGCTGGCAGGGCCGCTCCTGGAAGACGGAACCTGTGCCATGTAAACACTGCACTTAGCCGCTGATGAAGTGTTTAAGCACCCCTAGGATCCGCAACTTACTCTTCCTGAAAAAAACATTCATTTCTTTCTGAAATGTTTTGGTTGCCACAGTCCAGGATGGTGCCAGAAATCCTTTCAATTGAAGCATTTAGCTCAGGAGCCCTGTGTGGACATATGAGGATGGATGACTTTCTACAGAGGACCAGAATCCACTACAAAGGCTGGGAGAAGCCGTACTACCCCTCTGTCTTCTAGGACCTTCTCCCGCCAAGACGCTGGGTCTACTGCGGGTACGCTTGGAGGAGGGGACGCTGACAGAGTCGAGGGGCCATTTCAGGTAAAATGAACACCAGAGTGCTTGAAATATGAAGGATGCAATGGTTCTTA
Source organism: Glossophaga mutica (assembly GCA_039655065.1). Taxonomy (NCBI): domain Eukaryota; kingdom Metazoa; phylum Chordata; class Mammalia; order Chiroptera; family Phyllostomidae; genus Glossophaga; species Glossophaga mutica. Next base: position 84,053,116 of record CM077305.1, read on the forward strand.
AATTGGAAAACTTTGCTCTGTGTCCCAAGATACTTAAATCACGTTTTACTTAATGTAAAGAAAGAAAACAAAAAACACCGTTAAAAGGGGTCCTGGCACCAAAACTTTGCTTTAGATTCATTCCTGGGGAATAATTTAGATTCAGTTCCCACGCTAAGGTGGCAGAGGGCCTCCTAGCCAAGTCCTGGCTTGGCCACTGGGACCGAGCAAGTGCTCTAGAGCCAGGGGTTGAAACTCATGGAACTCCTGCGCCTTCATCTGTACAAAGAAGTAACAATGCCCTGCTTTACAGGTGAGGTGGGGCGATGGCTGCAGAACTGACGCATGAACAGACAGCAGCAGCGAGCTTCCCTGGTTTGAAAGTGCACTCTCTGGGAAGGGCCTGGTTCCTTCCCCTTACTCTCCCAGTGTCCACTGTGGGTCCTGGCACACAGTAACAGCTCTGTAACTCTTGTTATGTAACAAACAAGCACTTACGTGTGCAATTCAGTCATCACCATTGGCTGTCACAGCTGAAGGGATCTCAGGATCACTTACTTCTCATGCTATACACAAGAAAACCAAGGCCCAGAAGTTTCACTGACTTGATGTGTAAAACAAGTGTAAAATGGAACTGAGCTTCCAAACCAGGGTTCCTGAATCAGGGATGATGATGCTGCCAACCACAGTAAGAGTAATCGCTAAGGTTTCCTGAGGGCTTATCATGTGTCAGGTCTTATTCTAAGCGCTTTGCTCAGATTTCTGAAACCCTTGTAAAAACCCATTTAACAGATGATGAAACTGAGACTTGGGGAGGTTAAGTGAATTGCTCAAAGTCACAGAGCTGACAACTGCAGAGCAGTGGTCTGAGCCCAGGGGTGTGGCTCCAACACCCAGGTCTTAACTACGTGCTGCTCCATGTAACTGCACTGCATGGAAGGAAGGAGTCCGGAACCCGATAGTTCTAAGCTGCCTCGGTCAAGCTGGGAAAGTTCCAACTAAGAGCAATTTTAATTAATATCAGAAAAGTCATGAGGCCAAAGGGCTGGAACGTATGGTTCCAGAATGCCTACACTTCAGGCAAGACTCGGAGGGGAATGTTATCTTATTACCTCTTTGGCCATCCAAGCTCATCACAAAATTCTTCTCACTCTGGAAAGACACATTCAGGAGAAGACCACACCTCCAATTCTCCCGTGTAATTCTGGCAAAGCTCCAGTTTCAGATCCTGCCCAGCTGCCAGCCGCTGCCCCACAGGCCTAGCCAGGAAGACGCTCCCTTTGGTGATGGGATCTGTCTCCACCTCCACAGTGGGCGGGCATCGTGCTGACCACAGAGCATTGGCACATGAGCAGTAAAACTCTCCCTCTGACTCTAACAAGTTCCATCCCCAAATTGTTAAAAGCATTCCCCACCAGGACAGTAGTACTGCTTAAAATATTCCAGAAAGGGATGTTAAAAAGCAAAAGAAGAAAACAGCTGCAATACAGAGTTACAGATGCCAGGCAGACAGAGTCCCCACAGGGCCCAGCTACCCACCACGTCCGGCGCCTTCTGGATCTGCGAGGCCAGCTGGAGAGAGTGGTTGGCTGACGAGAGCTGCTCCCTTAAGGTCTCCGCCTCTCTCTGGGCCACCTCTGCCCTCTGAAGGAAATGAAAAGGGTGAGAAGAGAAAGTACATTCAGTTTAACAACTGACAATTATTACAAGAACATTCATCAATTCATGCCTGACTGACTATAATTGATTTTCCTAAACACTCAACCTAATAAATGCTAGAAAAAAAACATAGAATGTGATGGATTTTTATTTTAAACAGTACAAGGAAGAAATAATTGAGCGATTATGACAGTAATTTAACGCTAGGAGCAAGGAATCCCCTGCTGATAGTAATGCTCCGGCCCACTGAATTTCCCAGACTGAATAAATACAAGTGGAAATAGAGTCCTTTGATTCAATTTCTTCCTATTCTCATAGACCAAGAAGATTTTATTGCAGGATTACTCCTGGGAGTAATTCTCACGGGTAAACAGTGAATTAAAGACACTCTGGCTATTCTCTTCCTAAAAACACGCACAATATTGTGGTTGTTTTCCTTCTGCAAGTATTTCCATAAATGTACAGGGTGTAAATGCCGCTTCTTTTGTGAGGGCCAGGCTTATTTCAACATATTTAACCCTTGACTGGACAAAGTTTTCTAATGCCGAGGCTGGCATTCCAGCCAGCTGGCTGACTTGGGGCCAGAGGCGGGAGGGTGGCCCAGACCCACTGGGGAATGGGGAGGAGCGCAGCTGACCGTAAGAAGGAGGTCCAAAGAGAAACGAGTAGACACTTCTATTATTTGCATGTAACTCCTGGCCAAGCAAACGAATGCTACTGGAGAGCAAATCAGGATTTCCCAGAGGGCACTGTGGTGTAGTGGGCCGGGCTGGGCATGTGGGATGGAGGGACTAGGGCAAGTTACCTAACTAAGCTCTCTAAACTTCCACCCTCCCACCTCCAAGTGGGAGCACCGCCTCCCTCTCACGGACCTTGCAAGGATTAACACCCGCAGAAGTGCACTGTACACAGAGCTCATTCAGAAGTGTTTTATAATGGGCTCGTCCTGATTTTACAACTATAATTGAGATGAAACTCTACGATGGGTGAGAAACAGTAGCTAAGTTGACACTGGGCATGCAGGCAAAGTATCGTGCTTATTCTTTCTACCAGACTTACATTCTGCTAATAGAAACTATTGACAAGAAAAGCCTGGTTGAGCAGGGCTATTTCATGTGTTTTTGAATTCTGTGGTGTGATGGTATGTGTCTAGTGATCGCTAAGAAGGACTGAAAAACAGAAACGAGAAGTTGGCCTGCCCCAGTACTCGCCGATCAATCTAGCTGCACAAGAACGGGCCAGCAGCTTTAAGCAATCATGTGACGGCAGCGCAAATCTATCTGCTCTGCATACAGACAGATCAGGATATTTCTAAGAGCAGTTACTTTTGCCCAGGGTGGTGCTGGTGGCTGCTTGCCCTGCTTCTCCAGGAGCCCTTGGAATTGCACTCAATCTAATCCACACGGCGCCTGGCCAGGCCTGTCTATGCTCGGGCAGTTGCCTCCCACCCTCTCTGCTCCAAACAGAATCTAGAATAGAAGCACCCGTCGGGAAAGGCGGCGATATGACGGGTGAGGTTTAGGTGGCAGGGGTGATTTCTGGTTCATGCTAACTGCAGGAAAGTCTCCTCTTCAGTGGAAAAGATCCACCCCCCACCCCAGGTTATATGCAAATGTGCTGATAAACATGTCATGTTAAGGAAACGTTTACTCTTTGCTTTCTAGTTAGCTAAACCCTTGGGCATAATGTCTCCACGACTCTGCCAGGAATAAGGTGCATTTTGACATAGTTCTAGTCTCACTGACTAGAAAAAATATTTCTTAGCCTAGAGGAGAAGCTGTTCTGGTGGCAGGCAAGCAGCAGTGTCCCCATCCACCCTGCTCGGAAATACTGGCTCGGAGTGCTCCAGAACCCCCAGGGCTCAGGCAGGCCTGGGTTGCGGGTTCATGACCAGGACCTCGGGCAGGCGGTTAGCCGTTCGGAGGAGAGTGCTGTCTCATCAAAGGCCCATGGCTCACAGAAGAAGGAATCTAGCTGTTAATGATTTCACCTTTGGTTTGCTTCATTTCTCTAGAGCTTCTGTACTTTATTCAGTTTCCAAGTTCATGTACAGAGTAGCTCTGTGACCTACCCGTGGTGGTCATAGACTTATATCACATTTGGCTTGGCTTGATTACTCCAGTGCAACTTTTTGATTGTTTTGGATTTATATTATTTATTTTGGCTTTATACCCTGAGTTCATAAAAAAATAAATAAATTGAGATGGTTTATGCAGCTAAACATGGACAAAGCTCAACAATTAAAAACAAAAACAGGACAGGAGTGGCTGATTCTGCGGTTGTGTGTTTAGCCCCGTCTCTGGCAGCTGAAGCAGGAATCAAGGGGTGTGCTGTGCCGGGCCAGCACCACCGTGCCACTGGTTTCCAGGGTCTCCCATCCCCCGATGCCTGCAGGCCAACCAGGTGATGTGTGGTTGTTTCTGAAACTGGAATCACTGACAGGAGGTGGAAAACTTCGGTGTTGTTTTCTGATCTGGAACCTCAGACATGGAGATGTGACCGCCATGAGACACACTCAATTCTGTTTCCATGGATGGGCCCCTCCCTCCTCCCCTGTCCCTCCAGAGGCAGAGCCTGGGGATCGAAGCCAGGGCTCCCACAGGCAGCTGGAAACAGCTCTGGGTGTGATTTAGTTGCCACCCCTACGATGAGAATAGTGCCTTGCCAAACCTCAGCTGCTCTCCTGGGAGATTTCTCTTGCTGGCTGTTGCTTACTTTCTTTACTTTTCTGAGAAGACTAAGTGCTAGAAACATAGGATAAGTAAAGAAGGAGCTAGAGCCCTGAGGTGACCTCATTTCAGTGATTCTACAGGAAGGAGGTCAAAAGCTCCACCAAGAAATTTACTGCCATGTGTCCCAAAATGGCCCTGCACTGGTGACCAAAGTCCCTGTTCGAACCTGTTGTCTGTGTTTCCAGGACTCAGTGCACAGCGGCTTGGATTTCTTTCTCAGGTCAGCCAGGCTGAAAGCTGGAACCACACCAGGCCACCCATGGAAACCTTGCTTGTCACAGCCTGAATCACGGTTTCAGGAAAGCCAGAAGAGCAAATTTCCCTATGTCCTCCTGCCACAAGGGGTGGCCCTGGGGACTCTCTCCAGGTCTTGTAGGTCCACCTGACGTGGGCTGGGAGTCCAGTTATTATACAGAGAGACCAGGGTTCCCAGGAGACCCAAGGAGTGACCAGAGACACAGACATGGCTCTCCCATGGGCAAAGAGCCCGGATGAAACCAGCACCTCCTCCTCAGGGCCTAGGAGGTGCCCACAGGGATGGGCTGCATCTCAACAGTGCCTGCTCACAGCAGGCACTCACAAGTATTCGCTGTGTGGATGTGGGTTTGACAAATGGGGGCTCTCTCGGAGCTGGAAGTGATTACCCCAGACTGTGATGGGGAGGCAGGGGCTGGGGGACTGAGGCTTTGCTCCAGGCCATGTGAGTGGGAAGTGGGAGACCTGGGATTCAAACTCAAACTTTCTCCCCCTCAGAACACAGAAGCCTTGGTCAAAGAAAAGGCCGTGTCTTGCTCCGAGTTCTTTTTGCTCTTTGCATTTCTCTCAAATTTGATTCTATCTCTTCAGTGAAGTTCAAGTGTGGTTTTCAATGTAACCTCAACCTGAAGGGTCTTCTGTTAGGGCAGCCTTCCCCTTAGGAGTCAGGCAGGCTGGCGCAGGGAGGTCCGCTCCTTGAAAGAACTCCCCACCCCTGCTGTGGTTCTGGGCCCTGGCAACTCAAATCAGGGCTGCTCTGCAAGGAGGGGCGGAGGAGGAGCAGCCAGAGGAGCTGACCCAGTCGCTAGGCCCACAGACAGGTTTCATGTGGTTGTAGAGTGCACAGCTGTGGTTTCTTATTTCCTGCGAAGCCTCAAAAGTTCTAAACCTCTACTGTTCACCAGTTGAGACAGTATTAATGCAAGTGCCTTGATGTGTACCAAACAGGTGTGAATGAAACCTGGGCCTCACTGACGGTCGGTGGCGGATCACTCTTCCACTTCTCCACAACAGAAGCTCAGGTGCTTTAGCAGCAAAATAGAGCTTCAGGTCTCGGTAGAACACTGCTGTAAACCTCGTGCAAAAATAATGTTATATGCCAATGAACTAGGAAATTGCTCCTCCTGGGGATTTCCCCTGATGGGAAAGGCGGCTGAACCAGATGGCAGGCTGTGCCCATGCTGGTGTGCAGCCCTCGGTACCCCTCCTCCTGCCCAGCCCACCTCTGCCTCCTCTCCCCTGGGACCACCTGATTTCAGGCCCGAGTCTTCTTGGCTCCAATCTATCACAACAGCTGCTTACTGCTCCCCTGGCTTCCAGTCTTTCTATTCCCATACATTCTCCAATGTTTAGCCAGAGTGATCCTTCTAGAACTCATCTAGTATCTTACTTCCACCTGTGATTCTCCACTGTTCTCAGATGAGGTCCTCCCCACACCTAGCTGGATCCCTTCCTACGGGGCCACTCTCCCTCTCTTGAGCCTCCTGGTTCTAGCTCTATGAACCGTCCAAAACACCCAGAGCTTATTATGCCCCACCTCGCCTGCCTGGAACCCATCTTCGTGACCACAAGGAAAGATTTTCTCCTTGTGAGTCGTCCTTGTTGACCCATTGAGCCATCTAGCTCAATTTTCAGTTCACTCTGCGTGTGATGCCCGGTCTCATACTCTCAGCAAGGGTCGGGCAGCATCTGCCTGCACAGCTCCCGGAGCTCACTTCCTCTGGTGGCAGCTCTAGGCACCTCTAGACAGACAGAACTGAGCACGAGCGTCCCTTCCTCCAGCATCTGAACTCAGCCATGAAAAGGGCAGACCCCTTCTCCTGACCAGCCCCGAGGAGCTCCAAGGACAGAATTCACCATGCCCAGCCCTAGGCCTTCCCTTGTGCAATCATTTAACAACCCACGTTCCTGGTGCTTGGTGCAAAGTCCCTCTGTCCTCTTTCCTGCTCCCCAAAGATTAGGAATATCTCCAACCCCCCCACTTTCTTTTGTGTTAGGGCCCCTTCCAAGTTCTGGCCATGGAGGGGATGAGGAATGAACTCTGGGTACCTGCCTTCTTTTCGGTGTGGTTTCCAGGGTAATTCTTATTCTCTGGTGATGGACCAATTATTGAAGATGGTGTAGAATCACCACCTCCTTCCTTCTAGAAACTATTTCTATTAATGTAGCCTGAGGTTGCAATAATTTCTTGTGGCAGCCACATCAGGCTAATAATTCCCCCTGGTTGTTGGTAGAACTCTCCTATGCCTTTCCACACCCCACCAAGCTGGCATTTCCCTAGGACAGGGCTTTGTAATTCTCCCACCAAATCTTTGCTCCTTCAGAAACTACAGAGTGAATATTTATGGAAACATTTACTTCTTACCCTGGCACTTCACCTTTAATCCTCAAAACAATCTTGTAAAGGAAGCACTAGTTATCATTCCCTCCCTTCCCTTCTCTCACTTAAAATTGAATTATGGCAAAATACATATAACATAAAATTCACCATCTTAACCATTTCTAAGCATACAGTTCAGCACAGCTAAGTATATTTACATTGCTAGGCAACCAGTCTCCACGACCTTGTCATTTTCCCAACAGAAACTCCGTATCCATTGAATAGCAGCCGCCCACCCTCTTCCCCGGCCCCTGACACACCTCGCGCGCTCTCTGCCTGTGAGCGGGACTGCTCTGGGAGCCTTGTGTCAGTGGGATCACAGTGTTTGCCTTTTTACGACTGGCTTACTTCCCTTAGCACAATGTCCTCAAAATGTTACTTGGAAGTGGCACCTTTCTCTATGGTTGTGTCTGGTATCTTGTAGGACAGACACCCACCCAAGTGGCCTCAGACCTTGAGAGCTGCATCAACTCTGCCCAACTTCGTTAGCACCTGAGGACTGCCAGAGCCTGCATGTGATGTTCATAGAATAGGGCTATCTGCCTAACCAATCATGCTAACCCCAAAGGGCCATCAAAAGAGGAGGCACTCCCATGAATGGCCTGGGAGAGAGGGAGGGGTGGAAATTTGAGAAATGCAAATGGCAATCCTGTGACAGAGAAGGTTAACTCCTGCCAGTAACTACTTTTGAGTTAAGGTTTCTGCAAAATTGAGCAGTGCTAACTGAGTGAAAACAAAGACCCAAAGTAAATTAGCAAGTAAAGGTGAATAAATACTTCAGCACCTTTGTGAGGTGAAGCATAAGTGGTGCTTTTACAGCAGGGAGATGTGTGGATGAGTGCACCTGGGAAACATGACGTCTGAAAGAAAGGCAAAGGAGGCCCTTGTTCTGCGCCTGCTCCCCAGCGTGCTGGTGACAGCACAGGCTCCAGTCCTGGCCCTGCAAGGACCAGCCGTAGACCTCAGTTTCTGAATCTGTACAGTGGGGATCATAACAGCACTGACCTTGGTGGGCTGTGGTGAGGTTTAAGTGACTCTTTCATGTGAGGTGCTTAGAACAGAGCCAGGCACAAAGCTAGTTACTCAAGAATTGGTAGCTCTTTCTCCTACTGCCATGATCACTATTACGTGAAGCTGCTCTCTCAGGGGCTTCACTCCATGCATCTCTCTTGGGCCCCTTGCATGGGCCAGGCCCAGGGTCCTCAGGGGTGAGTCTGGGTGTGTGACATAGAACACACAAAGTTCTTCTTAAAGAAAAAAGGAAATCCACACATCTCCTGGGGCCATTCTTATGCATAAACTGACCTTCACATTCCAACAGACTTGAGGATGATTTTATTAGTCAAAGAATAGATAACTACACTCTTTCTGCATTTGCCAAGGTCTGGGTAAGGAATTCCAGACAAGGGGTGGGTACCCCGTGGAACTTCCCAAAGGTGGGAAGCGGAGACCACAGACCCAGGAAGGACTTTCACCCTGTGGGGGGCTGTGCTTGCCTGGGCCACAGAGGCACACTGCTAAGCTCTCCTGTGCTTGTGGCTGCCCTAAAATTGAGTGGGGGAGGCCATCCTCTGTGGCCTTCTGGGGCTGAGAGGCATCACGGCTTTGGCTGCTTCTCCTCACAGAGAAAATAAATAGGCAGACCTCTTTCTTTCCAAAACAGCAGTACCATTTGCTGAAGCAAAATGTTTTAGCCGTTCTACAGAGTCCTTGGGGAGGGAAGAGGTTCTAAAGGTGGCCAAATTTTTTAGGCAGCTGAGTATCTGGAGCCACTCAACATTGTGTGCCTACTTCGTGTCAGACACTGTGTGGGGTACTTCCCACAAGGCACCTGTGCCAACTAAGTGCCAACCAAGAGAAGGCTGAAGGCCCTTGCCAGACAAGTGGCTTCAACCCAGTGGAAGGGCGTGACAGACTTCTCTACATAGCATAGCCCAGAGGTATGAACTCTACAGCGTCACAGCTGCCATACACACAGAGGTGGGTGCTGAGGACACGAATTAAGAAAAAGAACAAGGGGTAGTCACTTGGCAGCGGACGTTCACCAGCGGGTGTTGGGGATGCTAGGGCCACATCCAAGAGTTTTCCTGTGACTTTCCATGTACTTCTCAAGACATCAGGAAAAGTGTCACCATTGACGGCCGTATGTAAAAAATATGAGAATAACTGGCTTTCCAACTTAGAGAGAAGCATTTTCCAAGATGACAAATGACTATGCTATTGCGATTTTATGTCTGAAGCTATCAAACATCCTACCTGGTTTGCTCTTTCAAGGTCCGTCATGATCATTTCGATTTCGTCGGCCCTAGGAGGTGAGAGGAAGAGAGTGTGTTAGCAGCGAGACGGGCTGGGGGGTGCCCATGATTCTGAGTGCAGCAGAGTGGCCCGCAGGTACATATTCCAGGCAGAGCCCCCAGTTTGGGGGGAGAGGAGCCATGCACAGCTGTGAGGGGCACTACTCTCGCTGGGTGGAGGCAGGCTTGCACTGCAGAAGGGCTGATGGGGCACCTGCGCTTGTGGTGCTCCCAGCCTTGTCAGGGACAGAGGACCATAAAGAGATAAACTACAGTGTTCTGCCAAGAGACCGAATAGAGCTCTGAACAGAATACTCTGGAAAAACAGGAGGGACAGGTGAATTCTCCTTGGGAGAGGGGATCTGGAAAGGCTTCAGAGGAGGTCATGTGTGAACCGGGCTTTGAAGGACAAGTAAAAGTTTGGTAGGACTGAGGGAACCATGAGAAGGTGGAGGGAAGGATGGAAACCCAGGTCGGAGGGCACTGTAGTCTGCTCTGTAAACCATCAAGTTCACCATCATTATCTGGCCTGCTTACACGCAGGCAGTTTCCGGGTGCTTTATTTTCAATTTTGAAAGCACATCCTTGAGTAATTTGAAGGCAATCATACAACATACAACATCATGAGAGAGAGAGGGCGGGGGGGGGGGAGAGAGAGAGAGAGAGAGAGAGAGAGAGAGGGAGAGAGGGAGAGAGAGAGAGAGAGAGAATCCTAGAGAATTGCTGAGACTCCTACTGAGAAGAGCGTGGTTAACTTCAAAAGTCTATGGGAGGTTAGGACTGGACCCCCGGGCAAGCCACTGGCCCAAACTTCTGTTAGCACGAGCCCTGATGACGGCGCCCCTGTCAGGGGGCCCAAACCAAGACTGGCTGCGACCAAGGAAGGTTTCACACACTCATGGAGGACGGAATGGAATGTTACAGCCACAGATCCACAGTGGGGTTCGGGGCCCACTCCCGCTGGGGCCTTCTGATGCCGCATTCTGTGTGGGCCTGAGTCTCTGCTGCCCACAGGGCTCAGTCCTACCCCTTGGTGCCACACAGCTGGCCTTTCTCCATGGAGTCTCTTGCCACCTCCCACCTCAGCCCACCACCCAATCCAATGGCCCTGTGTTCCAACAACTCCCACCATTGTGGGCTCCTAAACAGCCTTGACCTGTGCTATCTGCCTGGATTACCACCACCCCCCCATTCCTGGGAGCCTAATCTCCTACTTCTGCCCCCTCCCCAGCCTTTCCCAAATCCACCCAGTGGCTCCAACTAAGGGAGCAGCACAGCCCAGTCCCCTCCCCTCCACCCTCCCGTCTGTATGTCTCCTTTGCCTTCATCTCTAGTGCCTGCACAGGGCCTGGCACCAGGCTGGAGGCCAGAGTCCTGAACGCAGCCTGTCCTGCCAGCGAGGGGTCAGTCTACTCCCTGGGACAGCCTGAGGCACCCAGATTTTTGCCCCCCAAACCTGCTTCTATGGTACTACCCTCAATACCGAGAGTTATACAAACTATACACAGGCTCCGGCTGGCTGTTTTTTTGCTGTCTGCTGCACCCAAGGCTTTTCTAGCCTTAACCGCACAGTGTGATTAGAAGCAATCTTATCAACTCCCAGCAGCCCAAATGGGGTAACAGATGCCTTGTGATCAGGTTCAAGGCTCATTGTATCTGTTTGAAATAGTATCCTGCTTTCAGACTGGGCTGAGACAAGTCTGAAACGACTCATAAAATGGCCTAGTTAAATGAAGTTATTTTTAGGATGACTTCCTGAAGAAGGTAGTGTCTCTGGAAGACACACCCCCCAGCAGGGCCTCTGCAGTGCAATGCTGGGTGCAGGGGGGAGGGCCGGGGGCAGCTTAAATTACTAAACATCTCACTGCATCATCTGAAACGGAAACCTCCAAGATCTCAGAAAAAATGCTGAACAAAGAAAAGACAGTCTAATGACGACAGAGGATAAAAAAATCATAAAAGGTATTACGGGTGTGAAACACGACAGGAAAGGGAGCCTGGCTGACAGTCTGTACAGAAAGCTGCTATCTCGACAGGCTGCTGGTGCAGCGTACACTTCACTGGTTACGAGATGAAATCAAAAGTGAACAAACTTTTTCTAAAGGCAAACCCCACTTTTAAACACGGTTTTGAACTTGAATCAAACAGTTACACCTATATATTTACAAACTCCAGACATGGACACGGCAAACTTCCCCACCTGCGGCCATCAGCCATTCATTCGTTCTCACCCCATGAATGTTCCTGACACCCCGAGTTCCTGGCCTTGGGCAGGGGCTATGGGACGGGCACACACAGACGTGGCTCCTGCAGACCTTGCCAGTACTGCACATTGAGAAGACAAGGATGGAAATGCTTAGCTGCTGAATACTTAAAATAAGATTTATAGGTGGTGTCTCACTTTTCTCTCGAGACCAAGGGAGCTGGCTGCAGGACCTGGCAGCTGGACGGGGGAACGGCCTGGCCGAGTGAGCAGAGCTCCTGAGCAGGGGCCTTGGTGAGGGGTTCTGCTAATCTCTCCTGCTTGGTGCTCGATGAGCCCTTTCATCTTCCTGTAATTCGGGTGAATTTGTCTTTGTCATTCAAATATTTCTTCTGATCTGTTTGGAACTCTATTATTTGGATACTGTCTGCACATCTACTTCTGTCCTGCACATGGTTCAGCGTTTATCTTTTCTTTCTGTTTTCTGGATGGTTCTTCCATTTGACCCAGCCGTAGCTGCATTCATCCTGCAATTTACTTTTTCTTCTGTCCCTTAGTTCAGTTATTCTGCTTTTCATACCTGTTCTTTCTACTTCATTCATTTAAAAAAATTATCCCTTGTTTTTGCTTTACACTGTTGTTATCCTCCCTTCTTTTTCTGAGTCTATCTCTCACGCTTACTCTGCACCCATCTGTTTGGCGTCAGATCACATCAACTGTTGGGCGCGGAGGGTGGGTCTGTCTTCCGGAGGGATGTTCTTTTCTGGGGCCTGATTTTCCTTGGGGGCGTCAGCTACTTTCTCGCAGTGAATATGAGGGAGGACAGAGAGGCAGGCCCTGCTGTGTGTCTCTCAGGAAGAAGTGAAGAAGAAAGGCACATGGCAGGTGTTCAATGTATTTTGCTGAATGAAGGAAGAAAGAGAAGGGAGGGGGATGACCCCAGGTCCCAGAGGAATCAGTGATCACTCCCCTCCACCAGGAAGATCCTCTGGCCAGAGCTTCATCTTTAATTCTCTGGAGTCCCCCATCCTGTGGGTCAAGAGATCGGGGTAGAGGTGTGGCTGCCTGCGGGGGGTGGGGCACTGGCCTACCCTTGCTTATTTTTATCCACTCTTCAATCCTTGCCTGGCTCTGCCATTGGCCAAAGGGCCAGTACAGGGTCAGACACAAGCCAAGGCTGGAGAAGAGAGGAGCTCCCAGGGGCTTGGTTTCATCTAAAAGCTGGATAAGCAAGGGGACCTGTGGGGGCTGGGAAGTGGTGTCCAATTCTGCCAGATTTAGGGGATCTGGGTGGGTGTGAGGCCTCCTTAGACAGTGGATGGTTTTGGATGCTCATTAGTATGCCTACTACCCAGAAAATAATGCACCATTTCCAAAAGGTTTCAAGTCACTTATAATGAATCAGTTACAATTAAACAGGAAGATGCCTTCTCAGCAGTCTGAGGCAATCCCTGGAAATAAATTTCAAGTTTTTCCATCTTGTGGTCAGTTTAACTTTAGTTACTAAGCAACTGCTAAACTGACCAAAATATTGAATGTGATAACAACTACTGCGCTTACCTTTCATTAGGAGAGCAACTCTCATATTTCCAAAGCTTTCACATGCTAACGAAAACACTGAGCTCCTCCGTTCAAAAGCAGGGCTACTCAACACCAGGTGTCCAGATGCCAGTGGGGCCCAGAGGGGCCCATTCACAGAACGGGCCAGAAACCAGAGAAGGAGACAATGGAAGGAACCAGGCAGCAGTGGGCAAGGAAAAGTTCAAATTATTATTTTGAAAGTCTGTAGGCTGGTGATTGTTTTCAAGGGGCACGCTTTTTGAAAGATCAAAAATACATCTGGCAAGCTATTTACATGCGATCAGGGCTTTTGAAGATGTGAAGTGCACCACTGGCACTTGCACACCAGGACCAAGAGGCGGGGCCTTCGACCACCTGTGCTGGTCTCAACTCAGAACACACGCCTGCCACTGAGTCTGTTCAACCTGCTCTTCTCCAAACCCCCGTCCCCGCCCTCCCAGAAAAATCAGTCCTTCCAGATAAACTACCCTCAATAATACAAAAACACCCAGAGGGTAATACTACAACTGTACATGTTATCTGAAAAGTGCAGTAATGAATTAAATGCCATGTGCTTTCATAGCAGCATGTCGACAATATTCCGAAGGTGTTTCATTCTTTTCATTTTGAAGGGTCAACTACATCAGGATCTGGAGTCTGACATTAGTCTAAAATCATTTATTTCCCAGGTTCTGAATAACCACACATATTGTTTGCTCAGCAAAACTATTTATTTAAAAAATTTAGTCCTCTCACCTTTTTATGAGCTGACAGAACAGCTTTCACTGATCTATTAACCTGCACGGCATTATGCTCCACTCCAACTTCAAAGAGCGAAAAATTTCAGCCTGGCCTAGAATACTTGGTTCATTCAATCAGTTCCCCACAGATCATTTCAGGGTACTCTGCACCAGCACACAATTTTTATGAGGAACTTAAAAGGACATGGCCAAGGTCGATGGAAGGGAAATTACATCCACACTAGAAACTCTGTATTTATTTTCACACTAGCCCCCTGAGTGCTAAGGGATGGCACCAGGGCAAGGCAGGTGCATATTTCAATATCCAAACACTCACACTGCCATCAGAAGCTGTTAAGACAAAGTATATCTACTAGCAGTTAAAGAAGTGTCCCGGCCGCCTTCAAAGATCAGTGCGTCTTCTTGGATCCAAGTCAAAAGCCAAGTCTCACTACTAGGTTGTAAAGTCTTGAGCATCAAAAGAAATACCTAAAGATGAATTCTCTCTGATTCAAAAATTTTAAAAACAAAAGCTTCAGTAGATATGTGTAATAAAGTGAAATCTACCCTCTCCACCTGGAGGCTGTGTTTTGTGGCCTCATTTGCCAGGAAGGCGGATCGTTTTCCCGACAACTTACACATCAGACCAGGCTCACTTAGCACAAGGAGGCAGAGGAGACGACGAAGCAGGGTTCACCGGACCAGCATCAGAAAGAGCAGGGAGGAAAAGGAGGTGGCCAGAGGGTCAGGTGCTGAGGAAGCTTTCTTGGCTATGGGTCTGGAATCCCCTTAATGGGGGCGGGGGGCCCTCAGGAAAGGTATTTCTCTCTGCCCCCACACGGGCACAGAGGTGAGGAGCTGGGCACAACGCAGAAACGTGGTCTCTGTAAGGAAAGGCTGGTTTGCAGTCCCACGTGACAGCCAAGCAGGACTGTACCCAGAGAAAGTGGTGCTGTGCCCTCCTCCTGCACAGGCACCAACCTGCCCTGACAGGGGTGGGTCACAGACTGGGAAGGGGGTGGGAGACAATCTCTGCTCCATGCCTACTGAGCACCTACTATGTGCCCCAGCTGATGGGAAATAAAGGTCAGGGGAGTCGGCAATGCTTAGGAGCAGTGGCATTTGCCTTATTACCAGCACACTGGCCGTACCCCGTATGTCCTAGGAGCTCACAAATAGCACAGAGTGTAAGAAGGCAGCAGGGACCCTGTTACTGCCTTCTCAGTGGTGGGCACAGGGAGGTGAAGAGACCCGAGTAATTTCAGTACCGTGGCAGCCCAGAACGAGGAATAAAAAGCTTTGCAAACACACGGAGGCACAGTCTCACCAAGGAGAAAACGGGGTCTGTATCCTGGAAGATGAAGGCAAGTTTGCTGGGCAGAGAATAGCGGGGCCAGGAGAGGAACAAGCAGACAGAGAAAGAAACCCCACATGGTGGTGCCTGTTAAATTCTGTCGCAGCATCACGGTTGTCTCTTGGGCCTTCAGGGTGCCCCGTGCCCTCACCTGCACACGATGACAGGCTAGGCTCTTCCTGCCCCTCTTGTGCCTCCTGTTTCCTTCTCTAGGGTGATGGCCCTGACCGGTGCTTCCAGAGCCACCTCACAGCAAGAGTGACAGAGGGGTCCCTGTGTGGTGCCCGACTTCAATGGCAATGCACCAGAAGTTTCACTGTTAAGCACGTTGCTGATTTTGGACTTTAAATATAAACGTTTCTCTTTTGTTAATGAAATATGTGGTGGTTTCTATTTTATTAAGATTTTTTTTAATAAAAGATGGATATTGATCTCATTAAGTACCTTTCAAGTATTTATGGAGCAAATTAAATGGTTTTTCTCCTCTGACCCACTAAAATGGTAAATTATAGTTATTTGCTCTTTGGTTGGTTGTGGTGTATAACACATTCAATGTTCTCTTGAATTCTGTTTGCTAATATTTTAATTAGTGTTTTTTCCATAAATATTTATATATGGGATTGACCTTTGTCTTATCTTTTGTCAGGCGAAGTCACGTAAACACTTTCAAGCATTCCCTTCTCTTTGTAGACAAGTGAGCGATCACAGATTTGACATCATCACTCTTGGAAAACCCAACCCCGCACCCCAGCTGTATGGCCCGGGCAGCGCTGCCAGGTAGGCGGGGCGCCTCCAGGCCGCCTCTCTGTCACCCCAGCCTGTATTTCTCAACACCTCCTCTCTCATGAGGCCTGTGGCCTCTTCTGCCTGGACAAGTCCTTCCCCTGGATGACTTCCCATGGGGGCTGGTGTTTGAATCCAGTCTGCCTCGGATGGCTTGGTGGATTCCAAGAGCTTCTGGCTCCCTCCCTCCCAGTTAGATCCAAAGTGTCCTTTGGGTCAGGATCCTCTCCTTCTCACTGTGAGACCAATTCTGCAGGAAGCGGAGGATCAACAGCCAACTACAGAATGACTTCCCGTAAACATCTTTTTTTTCCAGCTTTATTTCCCAAGTGTCGAACAATCTAGTCTTTCAAACAAAGATGCCTAAGTGCACAACTGTCTCTTCATCAGAGCCATTGTACCGGGATTTATTTTGTTTCTTGCAGATGTGCTTTTTACTGTTTACTGGTAATACACATCCCGTGTAAATTTCCTTCTGTAGCTCAATCAACACTCTTCGCAGATTCTTGAGTCCTACTCTGTTCCCTGAGACCACCATGCTTATCCTCATGTTTGCCTTTCTGCTGAGGTCCCCATGGCAGCTGCTGTCACCAACCAGGGCTCCACTCTTGTGGCCATCCTCTGAAAGGTCTCCTGGCAGCCTCACTCCCCATCGTCCACTTGTTTCAGTTTTTATTGCACTTATTACACCTGTCTCAATGTGTCTGGTTCACACATTGATTACTTGTTGATTTACTGCTATAATCCCAGAGGAACACAGGAGGAGCCCACTAAATACTGATTAATCAAATATGCAAACTAACATCTGTGCTACCCAAGGCCACTCTGCTCTGGACAAATAATTCACTGGCTGGTGTGTTAAAGAGCAAAAAGTGTAGGGGTATTCCGCCAAGTTGTAAATATGACTTTTAAGAAAACGGTCTCTAAGTTGTTTTTGCAGAAGGAAAATAATTCCCTTCTCTTATCACTTTTAATAGCCTTTGAAAAAGAAGGCAACAGTCTCCTTAGAAAAAGGTACTTAAAGACCCATTACTGAAGCATGCAAACATTATAAAAATAAAACCTGAGTTAGGCTTCCTTTGCTCCACAGACTGTGAGCTCCTGGAGGGCAGGCCCAATCGGTCTGGCTCGGCTGGGATCCTCATGCTCAGCACAGGGCTGGCCACAAACTGGGGTCTTAGCATACCAGATCGGGAGGGCAAGGAGGGAGGAGGGGTGGAGCAAGTGTCAGTCACTTGAGGAAAAGTTTTCTTGACAGTGCTCATCGTATGACCAGTCCTATCTTTCCTTTCCCACCTGGGTTAAGCCACCTCTGCACTGGTGGGAGTGAAGGGCAGAGGCAAAGTCACCCAGCATCCTTCTGAGGCCCCCATTAAATATGTCACTCTAGAGTGGACCTACGCCTCCCTGATCAAACATGGTCCTGGGCAGAGAGACAGTGGGAGAGCTTGCCACTTAGGGATAACCTTCTGGAAATTACGGTTTTTATTCTTGTTGGAAATGAAACTGTGTCAAGAGGTAGTTAAACGGCCAGAATGTCACCTCTGCCTGCTCAGAAATCAACGACAATTTGTTCACTTTTATGACCATCATGTTAAATTTAAATGATACAACAGTAACAATAAAAATCTATTTTAGTTAAGCCCCATCTTTTCAATCTCTAATGGGAAGAAAATTTCCCTTCTTGCCCCACTACTTAGCAGACTTATTTATATAAAATGACATAATATCCTCCTTTAGTTTAATCTGAGTCCAGCTGACAACCAAGTGGTCTTCTGCAGCCCACACAGGGTTGACTTTCTGCCTGTACCACACCAATAGGGCAGCTCTAGCAGGCCAGTCACTCACCAGAGTATGACCCTCTGACCTCTGACCGAGTGACCATCACTCAGGCTTCCATCTTCTCTGAGCAGGGACGTGGGACAGCTGTTGCCAGAGAATTAGCTTATGAGATTGCGTAATTCATTCTGCTACGAGACCACCCAAAGCCTTTGGGGCTAAGCGTCTGGTTAATCTTCAGATGCTTCCTGCCATTTCTCTCCAGTTCTAACACTGTTGCTTTAAAAACAATGGAGAGCAGGTTGGATGTGCAGATCCTATTCTTTCCTTAAATCAGGTGCCATGGGGTTACTACAAGTGGGATGGAGAGACTGGAGGTGAAATTAAGAAAATGGCGGTCTAGGGAACCGGTAGGGCACCGCTGGCAGAGCATTCTGCCCCACAGCCTTTTATCCATTCGACTTCGAGCAGACCTTAGAACTCAAGAGCTGCGTGCTCGGGAGGAACAGAACAATCTTCCTCAGAGAAACTGGTGTAGGATAAAATAAGAACATCAAAGGAGTAGAACAGGACTTCATAAACCACAAAGAGCCCTGGCTGGAGTAGCTCAGTGGATTAAGTGCCGGCCTCTGAACCAAAGGGTTGCAGGTTTGATTCCGAGTCAGGGCACATGCCTGGGTTGCAGGCCACCTCCCCAGTTTGGGGCATGAGAGAGGCAACCACACACTGATTTTTCTCTCCCTCCCTTCCCCACTCCTCTCTAAAAATAAATAAATAAAAATCTAACAAACCGCCCCCACCCCTGCGCCCCGCAAGACCTGTGCACATACTCATCATTACTGCCACACATGAAAATCAAGACCTTTCTCTTCTGGTCACAGCTGATTTTCAATACCTGAGATCACTAGATGATACTAGTAACCACTCAGGATTAAGTGGCCTGTGCCCAAAATTTCTAGCCTGAATCCGTTCAAGCTTCTAGGTTCAACTACAAACTTACAGGAGTTACAGAGGAACACGCTCAACTACATCTGGGATGCTGTTGGCAGAACCCAGACTTGGGAAACTCTTCAAGACATATGAACCAGTTTTGTACACAAATAAATCACAAGGAAAAGAAAAAGAGGGAGGGGAATCTATAAAATGAACAAGACTTAAAAGGCATACCAACCAATCGCAATGTGTGGATCTTACCTGGACCTTGATTTGAACAAATTTATACAATAAAACCATGATGACGTTTAGAGGTAGTTACAAATTTAAGTACCAATGATATTAAGAAATTAGTTTTTGATGTGGTAGTAGTATTGTGGCTGTATTAAAAATAAGAGTCCTTATTGTACAGATATACATGCTAAAACATTTATAGGTAAAATGGAAGGATTCTGGAAGGAGCTTCAAGATAAAATGGGAGTGGAGTGGGGACAAGTGAGACAAGATCAGCTATGAATGAAACGGCAGGAACTGCAGAAGAGACACCTGGGGCTCTGTCCTCTACTGTATGTTGGACATTTAACATGGCAAGGGGAAAAAAAGCTGATAAAAAAGCAAAGGCCATCACGGTGGTTTGTGTCCGTTCATCACTGTCTGCTGAGTATCAAGCCTGTACTGAGCTCTACTCTGTTTGCACAGAACTGAGGTGGTGAGCTGGCCAGCACCCGGGGAGGCTGCAGTGAGGCCCCCGGGAAGGAATACCGGTTAGAGAGGGCGTCCCCTGCTGGAAGTCCAGCTCTGCCTGAGACTCAGTACTTGGCAAACTTTAGTTGAGACAGTTAACTTCTCAGATGTCAATATACTCACTTATCAAAGAGGAGAAAAAAAGTGTATATGAAAAGCACCTCTCTGTAAGAAGAATGTGATCGAAGAAAATCACATATGGGTATTTTTCTTTGATATAGAAAAAGATTGTTTGCTGAGAACAGAGTCTGGGAGGAGAATGGATTC
This sequence comes from Glossophaga mutica, assembly GCA_039655065.1. Lineage (NCBI taxonomy): Eukaryota > Metazoa > Chordata > Mammalia > Chiroptera > Phyllostomidae > Glossophaga > Glossophaga mutica. The sequence goes on from CM077305.1 coordinate 84,072,778, forward strand.
CGGAGGGGACAGTTTGGAGGAGACACCCAAGTCCCATCCTTCATCCCACCAAGAGAGGGGCTCTCAGGAACTGTTCCCACGTGGACAATGGAGGAAACTGAGGCCCACCTGTCTACCTCTCACCAAGTGCCTCTGTCCCCACAGAGCTTGCACAGACCATTCCAGAATCTTTGAACAATACCAGCAGGCTGAGGCTGCTGATTCTTCAGATTTTTTTTCTTTTTCTTTTTCTATTTTTAAAATATATTTTATTGATTATGCTATCACAGTTGTCCCATTTCTCCCCCCTCATTCCCCTCCACCCTGCACACCCCCTCTCACTCACATTCCCCCCCTTTAGTTCATGTCCATGTGTCATAAGTTCTTTAGCTTCTACATTTCCCACACTATTCTTGCCCTCCCCTTGTCTATTTTCTACCCACCATCCATGCTACTTATTCTCTGTACCTTTTCCCCTTCTCTCTTCCTCCCACTCCTCTGTTGCTAACCCTCCATATGATCTCTATTTCTGTGGTTCAGTTCCTGTTCTAGCTGTTTGCTTAGTTTGCTTTTGTTTTATGTGTGGTGGTTAATATCTGTGAGTTTGCTGTCTTTTTACTGTCCTATTTTTTATCTTCTTTTTCTTAGATAAATCCATTTAACATTTCATTTAATAAGGGCTTGGTGATGATGAACTCCTTTAACTTGACCTTATTTGGGAAGCACTTTATCTGCCCTTCCATTCTAAATGACAGCTTTGCTGGATAGAGCAATCTTGCATGTAGATCCTTGACTTTCAAGACTTCAAATACTTCTTTCCAGCCCTTTCTTGCCTGGAAGTTCTCTTTTGAGAAATCGGCTGACAGTCGGAGGGGAACTCCTTTGTAGGTGACTGTCCCCTTATCCCTTGTTGCTTCTAGAATTCTCTCCTTCATTTGAATCTTGGCTAATGTAATTATGATGTGCCTTGGTGTGTTTCTCCTCGGGTCCAACTTCTTTGGGACTCTCTGAGCTTCCTGGACGTCCTGGTAGTCTATTTCCTTTGCCAGATTGGGGAAGTTCTCCTTCATTATTTGTTCAAAGAACTTTTCCACTTGTTGCTCTGCCTCTTCCCCTTCAGGTACCCCTATAATTCGGATGTTGAGACGTTTAAAGATGTCCTGGAGGTTCCTAAGCCTCTCCTTATTTTTTTGAATTCTTGTTTCTTCCTTCTTTTCTGTTTGGTTGTTTCTTTCTTCCTTCTGGTCTACCCCATTGATTTGAGTCCCAGTTTTCCTCCCACCTCTATTGGTCCCCTGTGCATTTTCCTTCATTTCACATATTGTAGCCTTCATTTGTTCATCTAATTTGTGAGCAAAATCAACCAATTCTGTGAGCATCCTGATCACCAGGGCTTTGAACTGCGCATTTGACAGGTTGGCTATCTCTTTGTGGCTTAGATAAATTGGCTCTGGGGCTTTGATTTGTTCTCCCGTTTGAGCCTTGTGTGTGTGTGTGTGTGTGTGTGTGTGTGTGTGTGTGTTGTTTTGTTTTGGTCTGGTTGCAGCTGTTATGTAGTGAGGGGCAGAGCCTTAGGTGTTCCCCAGGCAGGGCAGCCCAGTCGCTGGGTAGTGACGCTGTATGTGGGGGTGGGGTCTGAGAGGGAACAATGGTGCTTGCTCCGTTCTCTCTCGGATTCCAGTCCCTTCCACCACTTCCCCTTCGCCTAGATTATCTGCATGAGTATGTGGGACCACCTGGTCAGCCAGCCGCCTTGTGTGGCCTCTCTGGGTCTGCACCGTTGCCACCCTGTGCCTGGGGTCCACTAGCTGCCACCTGCACGCCTGGGATCTGCGAGCCGCTGCTGCCTGTGCACCCGGGTCCTCCAACCTCCACTTTTTCCTGCCGCGACTCTGTTCCTCTTATCAGGCTGGATGAATGGTTGTTGGACTTCCGTACAGGTCAATTTTTCTATCAGTTCTGGTTGTTTTCTTGTTTCTAAATCTTTGTTGTCTTTAATTTTCATTGTGTGAGGAGGCACAGTGTGTCCACTTATGCCTCCATCTTGGCCGGAAGTCTGATTCTTCGGATTTTTAAAAAATGTTTTGGGAGGGCTGTTGATATATATTTTTAAAGTCTCCTTCACGTATTTCATGTAAAATTTGTCAGCACATCTTTCCAGAGGCTAGAGCACTGCTTGCCCTATTTGAGTGTCTGCTCTCTTAGGACTGCCTTTCAGATCTTGTTTCCCTTCCCCTGTTTGCTTTACCCTGTAAACACGCTGCCTATGGCCACCCAACAAGTGCTGGCCAAGTGACTGTGAAGAGAGCCCATAGGATTTCTGGCACTGAACCTGTGTCTCTCAGAGTCTCTTGCAGTGTACAGAGGATGCGCCGCTGGCATTCCCGGAGAAACTGCTCTGGTGTCGTAGGTAGGGAAACTGAGGCCCAGGGTGGAGTACTGACAAAGGAGCTCAAGGCCACTGTGAGCAGCTGGTCTAGGGTAAGAATCCTGCTTTTTCCTCTCAATTGTAAGGGATTCTAATTACCCCTTTCTTCCCTTAAGTACTACTTGATAGAACTGTTAAGAAAAGGTTTGGTGACAGAGAAGCTAACACTAAGAATAAAAAAAGACATCCAATTGCATACCAGTTATTACTCTCAGTTCCTGCCCCCTCCTTACCTCCAAGCTCAAGCCCACAGTGACTTCCTGGGCCCTGGGCCCCTGTGTGGGGCTCTAGCTGTCCTCCCACCACACTCCACCTGGAGGCCTTCTGACAACACAGCTCCCCATAAACCCAAAGCTCCTTCCTCACCTGGGCTTTCTCCAGCAAATTTAATGCTCAGCTCACCTGTGGCTTCAGAGGCCCTCACTGTATTTGCTCACACTCCCCCCACCCACAGTGGCTTTGCACTTAAAGTCAGCTGGCGGTTTCCTTCACTCTGCAGGCTGGGAAGTGAAACTGGAGGACAAGGCGGTGAGGGCAACAGCACATTCAGAGGAAAGACAGCATCCTTCCTCTTCTCACTGGCACCAAATGTCTGCATTTCAGGAGTCTAAGTGCCTTTTTTGGGGCAACTTAAACATGAATAATTCAGTGGTTCCAATTCTACTTGTGAAGTGTTAGACAAACAATTCAGATGGGGCCAGACTTGCTGGCCCCGTGAAGACCGTCCCTTCCCTTCATTCTGACATCATCTGACTTGGCCATGAATCTTTCAGAACACCCTCCATCCTGTCTAATCACTGAAATACCACAAAGGAAGTTCACAATACTCAGACATAGGGAAAAAATAGAAAGGTTAATTGAAACATAAAGTTTTCTCTTGTAGCCAAGTAAACAGCGAGCATACAAGGGCGTCCCAGGAAGGCTGCACTTTCAAAAACCCTATGTATGGAATGTCTCGGTCACATCAGGTTATTAAATAGTTGAGCTTTTTGTTCAAACCCAAGCCTTAAAAGAATCTTCCTTATGGAGCTCTACCCTTGAACTTTCAAGACTCATCTGTAGGGAACTTACTGCTTCTGTGTCTTGTGTTAAAGCACCTAGAATGCTTTTTGGAGATAGGTGTGATGAAAAGTTGAAGTTAAACAAACCACTTTTTGGTTTTATTACAGAATTCATTTTGGGAGAATTCAATTCACTTACTGGAGAAGCCAAACCATCTTTCATACGTTCATGGCTGGGAAATGTCAGCTGATACAGTCTTGAGGCCTCTCCATCAGGAAGACACACACAGCAGATAACTGCCTTGCAGCTCAGCCATGCTTGCGATTATGGATGTATAGTGTTGTAATTCTGGACAGGAAACCAGATTTAGTCACTTTTCAAATGACGGGGAGGGTGCTCCTCAGATTTAACCCTTAGAGAAGAACTCTGGATAGCCAGGTGACAAATAGCCAAGTTTAGTGAGTGAAAGTTAAACGATGTGATGACAAGAACGTCTTTGTCTATGTATGTCACCCCTTGGGATCTAGATGGTGGATCTCAAGTTTGTAAAAAAAATATTTACCGTGTGCACCCTGTCTGGTGTGGCTCAGTGGACTGAGTGCTGGCCTGCGAACCAAAAGGTGGCTGGTTTGATTCCCTGTCAGGGCACATGGCTGGGTTGTGTGGCAGGTCCCCAGTTGGGGGTGTAGTAGAGGCAACCGACTGATGTTTCTCTCTCCCTCTTTGTCCTTCCCTTTCCCTCTCTCTGAAAATGAATAAATAAAATCTTAAAAAATTTACTGTATGCTAGGGAATAAAGAACTCACCACTAGTTGATAATCCTGCTAAACAATAGTAGCTACACTTTGTGAAGGCAGTAGAGAATTGTTGCAAAATCCAAGTAACTTGAAAGAATTCACCAGCAGGAATTTGGAGGTTCAGAGCATTCTATAAAGGACTGGGTTTCACTGCAGAGGGAAACGGCAGGGGTAACAATGTAGGGAAGAGAGCATTTGAAATCTTGCTCCATGACAACTGTCTTCAGTGCTGGTGCAAATAAACTCTTATAAACATTCTAAAAAAAATACACAAAGTAGGGAACCATAACTTACTGGTATGCTTGCATATGATGTAGTAACAGTACAGCATGGTGAGGGAACTGAAAATAAAGATATGGTTTCTTTAAAGGTGTCAGAAGGCTCAATGGCTTTGCATCTGACAGTGAACTTCAGTACGAGAGGAGACAGGGCTGCACTGGATAGTCAGAACAGGCAGTGTCAGCTGAGGTTTTGGTCTGCCTTCCTTAAATAGACCAGAAAGTTTATGGCAGAGATATTATGAATTAGGAAAAAAAGTATCAACAATGAAGAAGAATGTAAGTGAAGAGATATCAGTAAATGTAACCAGGTCAAATTCCCTATAAAAATAAATTGCATATGTGAAGAAAACTCCAAATCTAACAAAATGTAGTAGAAACACACTTCAAAGGCAAAGATTGACTTGATATTTTTAAAAGGCTAAGGTAATGTTTTAAGCCATGCTCAACAATATAATATGTAGCAAACCAAAATTATGGAGAAATAAGTCATATTAAAAAGCACAGTGAATAATAAAGCACAACAAGCTTGAACTTGTCTTAAATCCCAAACCAAGAAAATTTAGAGGATCCAAGATGGCAGAGGAGTAAGTGGAAACTACACTAACCTCCTCCCAGGACGAATCTGGAATTACAACTAAATGGTGGAGAAATCATCTAGAATAAAATTAACTGAACATTAGCTGAGAGAAGCCTTATAACCAAAGATAGACAGAAGAAACCACTTCACCACAGTGAGACTGGTAGGGAATGTGGAGGAGGAGCGAGAGGGCTGGCTGGGATCCCACAGGTGGCAGCTGAAGTTCCGGAGGGATATTTCAGCAGCCGAGGGGTTCCACCTGAGAAGTGTGGGGTCTAAACCCCAAGCTGGGCTCCCCAGCCTATAGCACCAGAGACAACTGGAGTTACAGAGAGCCTCTTAAAGGGCCGATGCACAAAATTTCATTTGCAGCCACTCACCCCGGGCTCTGGCAGAGGTAGGACAGAGTGGACTAGAGACACTTGAGGAGAGCTTGGAGCTGGTGGCTCTGGGGAGAGAACTGAAGGAACAACTGCTAAGATCCCTGTGCTGAGTCATTCTCCATACAGCAGAAGCCATCTTTCTCAGGCAGAGCACTCCTCTCCAAGTGGCATTAGCCTGAGAGGAAGCAATATCCCTGCCCAGAGGAATTACTCTGCCCCAGGTGCTTAAACAAGGCTGCTGATTACAGCTAGAGGCTATATTACTGATTAGTTTAACAACTAAGGCTGAACAAAGAAGCTGCCAAAATAGGAAGACAAATACACCACAAATGGAAGAACAAGAGAATTCTTCAGAAGAACTAGATGAAATGGAAACAAGCAATTTATCAGAGTTTAGAGTAATGATTATAAGGATATTCAGCAACATGAAAAAAAGACACAGAAACCATAAAAAAAAGGACCTGTCAGAAATAAAGAATGAAACATCCGAAATAAATAATACACTGGAAGGGATAAACAGTAGGTTAGATGAAGCAGAGAATCAAACCAGTGATTTGAAAGAAAAGGTACAGAAAACACTCAGGCAGAGCAGCAAAAAGAGAAAGAATTAAAAAAATGAGGAGAGCTTAAGAAACACTTTGGACATGAAGTGTAATGACATCCACATCATGGGAATACCAGAAGGAAGAAGACAGCGAGCAAGGTATTGAGACCTTATTTAAAAAAATAATGACCGAAAACATCCCTAATCCGGTGGAGGAAAAAGACACAAAAGTCAAGGGAGCTCAGAGAGTCCCAGACAAGTTGGACCCAAAGAGGCCTACACCAAGACACATCATAATCAAAATGACTAGGCTTACAGACAAGGAGAGGATTCTAAAAGCCACAAGAGAAAAGCAGTCCTATAAGGAAGCACCAATTAGACTATCATCTGATTTCTCAACAGAAACATTTCAGGCCAGAAGGGAGTGGTGTGAAATATTCAAGGTGATGAAAAGCAAGAACCTATGACCAAGACTATTTTACCCAGGGAAGTTGTCATTTAAAATGGAAGAAGAAGTAAGGAGCTTCCTAGAGAAGAAAAAGCTAAAGAAGTTTGTTAATACCAAACCAGTACTGCAATAAATGTTAAAGGGCTTGTTTTAAGGAGGAAAACAAAACAAAACAAAAAAAAAAACCAGAGGAAAATAGTCTAAAATGGCACTAAATACGTATTTATCAATAATTACCTTAAATGCGAATGGCTTAAATGCTCCAACCAAAAGACTTAGGGTAGCTGAATGAATAAGAAAAAAACCCCCCATATATATGCTGCCTCCAAGAGACCCATCTCAGATTGAAAGATACACACAGACTAAAAGTAAAGGGATGGAAAATGATATTTCATGCAAATAGAAAGGAAAAAAGGCTGGGATAGCAGTACTTATATCCAACAAAGTAGACTTTAAAACCAAGGCTGTAGTAAGAGACAAAGAAGGACACTATATAATGACAAAGGGAACAATCCAACAAGAGGATACAACTCTAGTAAACATTTACACACCCAACCTAGGAGCACCTGAATGTGTGAAGCAAATCTTGATGGACATACAGGGAGAGATCAACAGAAATATAGTCATAGATGGGGATCTTAACACCCCATTGACTTCAATGGATAGATCTTCCAGACACAGAATCAACAAGGAAACTGTGGCCTTAAATGACACACTAGATCAGGTGCATTTAATTGGTATCTTCAGAGCATTTCACCCCAAAGGAGCAGAATATACATACTTTTCCAGTGCACATGGAACATTTTCTAGGATGGACCATGTGTAGGACATAAAACAAGTATCAGTAAACTTAAGAAGCCTGAAATCATATCAAGTATCTTCTCTGACCACAATGCTATGAAACTAGAAATCAATCACAAGGAGAACAATGAAAAATACAAAGAGATATGGAAGCTAAATAACATTTTATTAAACAATGAATGGGTCAACAATGAGATCAAGTAAGAAGTCAAAAGATACCTTGAAACAAATGAAAATGAATGTACAATAATCCCAAATCTGTGCAACACTGGGAAAGCAATCCTAAGAGGGAAATTCATAGCATTACAGGCCTATCTTAAAAAAAAAACAAGAAAAAGCTCAAATACAGTCTAAATTCACACTTAAAGGAACTTGAAGAATAACAACAAACAAAGCCCTGAGTGAGCAGAAAGAAGGAAATAATTAAGATCAGAACAGAAATAAATGAAATAGTCTAAAAAAATGATACAAAAGATCAATGAATCTAAAAGCTAGTTCTTTGAAAAGATAAATAAGATCGAAAAACCTTTAACCAGACTCATCAAGAAAAAAAGAGAAAGGACCCAAATAAATAAAATCAGAACTGAAAGAGGAGAAATAACAACTGACACCAAAGAAATACAAAGGACTGTAAGAAAATATTACGAATAACTGTATGCCAACAAACTGGACAACCTGGATGAAATGAATAAATTCCTAGAAATATACAATCTTCCAAAACTAAGTCAGGAAGACTCAGAGAATCTGAATAGACAGATTACACCTAGTGAAATTGAAGCAGTAATCAAAAAACTCCCAATAAACAAAAGCCTGGACCAGATGGATGGCTTCACAGGTGAATTTTACCAAACATTCCAAGAAGAACTAAGACCTCTCCTTCTCAAACTATTTCATAAAATTCAAGACGAGGGAAGTCTCCCAAGCTCATTTTATGAGGCCAACATTATCCTAATTCCAAAACCAGACAAAGGCACTACAAAGAAAGAAAATTATATGCCAGTATCCCCAATGAACCTAGATGCTAAAATCCTCAACAAAATCCTAGCAAATCGAATACAGCAGTGCATCAAAAAGATCATACACCATAATCAAGTGTGATTCATTCCAGGAATGCAAGTTTGGTACAAGATTCACAAATCAATAAATGTGATGCATCACACAAATAAAATGAAGGATAAAAACCACATGATCATTATTAATAGATACAGAAAAAGCATTTGATAAAATCCAGCACTCACTGATAAAAACTCTTAGGAAAGTGGGATTAGAGGGAACATACCTAAGTATAATAAAGGCTATATATGACAAACCCATTGCTGGCATCATACTCAACGGGCAAAAACTACAATTGTTTCCCTTAAGATCAGGAAAGAGACAGGGATGTCTGCTTTTACCGCTCATTCAAAATAGTACTGGAAGTCCTAGCTACAGCAATCAGACAAGAAATAAAAGGCATCCAAATTGAAAAGGAAGAAGTAAAACTGTCATTATTTGCAGATGACATGATACACCAAGAAACTACTAGAACTGGTAAATAAATTTGGCAAAGTAGCAGTATACAAAATTAATATCCAGAAATCAGTTGCATTTTTATATGCCAATAATGAACTAACAGGAAAGGAAATTAAGAAAACAATCACAATCACAATGGCTACAAAAAGAATAAAATACCTAGGAATAAACCTAACCAAGGATGTAAAAGACCGGTACTTGGAAAATTATAAGACACTGAAGAAAGAAACTGAAGAATATACAAATAAGTGGAAACACATACTGTGTTCATGGATGGGAAGAATTAACATCATCAAAATGTCCATACTACCCAAAGCAATCTATAGATTCAATGCAATTCCTATTAAGATTCCAATGAGGTATTTCACAGAACTAGAACAAAGATTTCAAAAATTTATATAGAACCACAAAAGGCCCTGCATAGCAATAGCAATCCTGAGAGAGAAGAACAAAGTTGGAGGAATCATGCTACCTAATATCAAACTATACTACAAGGCCATAGTAATCAAAACAGCATGGTACCGGCATAAAAGCAGACACATAGATCAATGGAATAGAATAAAGAGCACAGAAACAAGCCCACACCTTTATAGTCAATTAAATTGGACAGAGGAAGCAAGCATATACAATGGGCTAAAGACAGTTTATTCAATAAATGGTGTTGGGAAAATTGGACAGATACGTGCAAAAATAAAACTAGACCACCTTCTTACACCACACACAAGAATAAATTCAAAATGGTTCAAAGACTTAAATGTTAGACCCGAAACCATAAAAATCCTAGAAGAAAACATAGGCAGCAAAACCTCAGACATTGTTCATAGCAATATTTATTGGATATATCTCCCCAGGCAAGGGAAACAAAAGAAAAAAAAAAAAGAAACAAATGGGACTTCATCAAACAAAAAAGTTTTTGCACAGCAAAAGAATTCATCAACAAAATAAAAAGACAACCCACAGAATGGGAGAACTTATTCACCCATACGTCTGATAAGGGGTTAGTATCCAAAATTTATAAGGAACTTACAAAACCCAATACCAAAAAAACAACCTGATTAAAAAATGGGCAAAGGACCTGAACAGGCACTTCTCCAAAGAGGACATACAAATGACCATTAGACATATGAAGATGCTCAACGTCACTAATCATCAGAGACAGACAAATTAAAACCACAATGAGATACCATCTCACATTAGTCAGAATAACTGTCATCAATAAATCAACAAACAACAAGTGCTGGCAAGGATGTGGAGAAGGGGAACACTTTTGCACTTTTGGTAGGAATGAAGATTGGTGCAGCCACTGTGGAAAGCAGTGTGGAGATACCTCAAAAAATTAAAAATGGATCTGCATTTTGACCTAGTGATCCCACTTCTGGGAATATATCTGAAGGAACCCAAAACACTAATTCAAAAGAACGTAAGCACCCCTATGCTCACAGCAGTGTTATTTACAATTGCCAAGATGTGGAAGCAGTCCCAGTGTCCATCAGTAGATGAGCGGATAAAACAACTATGGGACGTTTACACAATGGAATTCTACTCCACCATAAAAAAAAAAAGAAAGAAAGAAAGAAAATTTTACCCTTTGCAACAGTATGGATGGACCCGGGGAATATTATGCTAAGTGAAATAAGCCAGTCAGAGAAAAGACAAATTCCATAGAATTTCACTCATATGTGGAATCTCATGAACAAACTGAACTAACAAGCAAAACAGAGACAGACTCATAGATGGAGAGCAGACAACAGCTAATGGAGGGGGAGGGAATAGGGGAGGAGCATTGGAGCAAAAAAGTAAAAGGCTCATGGACATGGACTGCTGGGAGTGGGGGTATAAGGGGACTAAATGGTAATGGAAAAAATACAACACAGATTAAATCCCCAAAAAGGAAAATTTATAAAATATGTTAATATAAAAATGGAAAGAAATACAATAGGAAGAAACATAACCCTACTGGAAAACACACTGCACTGCTCCGAGACTGTGACAGTTATGGGGTTCTGGCTGCACGGGCTCTGAAAACAAGACCGCAGCTGAACTTCAATAGGGGAACTAGAGCCCTTGGTTTATATGAACAGGGTAGACATTTAGAACCACTGTTATTCTTCATCATTTTTCACAGAAAAATAAGAGAGATGTTTCTTTTAAAGCCAGGAATGAAAGAAGAGGATCGGATGCTCTGGCTGTCACAAAAGGGCCAAGTTCACGACTTGCAGGGAATATGGTCACACGCTCACCAGATTCTAGTATTTCACATGAGCGAATGGGCAGAGAAGACCCACGAAGTCAGCAAAGCCCCATGTTTTTGGTAAAGACATGAAAGCAATAAACTCCCATGTACCGGTAGTAAATAGCTAGAAAATGAAATGTAATATCTATCTCATCTACAAAAGGGACATAAATATTAAACATGTGGAAATTAAAATAACATGGTATAAATTTCAGCTACAGAAAATTGAATTACAAAATGCTAGTGGCAAAGAATGCTAATGATAATATTTCTAATTTGTAGCTGCATTAAAGATAAATAAATACAAATTTATCTCCCAAGTTGACTTATAAAACTTGGTAAAATGACAAGATGCCTCAAGAAAATCAGGTGACCAAAATACCAAATGATTTTTCTTTTTAAAACAAGCAAACAAAATACCTCCCCCAAGAATAGTAAACTGGTTGTATAAGATACCAAAACAGAAAACAAAGAGACATTATCGAAACAGCATGGTGTTTATCCTAAAATGAAAAGTTACGTCAATGGAATGAAATTCCAAACAGAAATCCAGAGATAGATATACTTATTTACATGTATCTCTGGATATATATAAATGTTAAACAGTAAAGGAAAAAATGTTAAACAGTAAAGGAAGAAATCATAAATATGTTGGGGTAAAGTGGATATTAACATAAGAATAATATATATACACACATCGTATATGCTGTAATAAATTCCAGACAGGTTAAAGATATAATAAATCATTAAAAAGTAAGAAGAAAATGTATTTGGAAGGAAAGACTACTTTCTATTATTGAGACTATATTAAAAATGATTAATAGTAAGGGTGGTGGGACCTATCTCATATATTAAAATTACACACATATATAATACTGGACAATAAAAACCATTAAAACACACATGAAAAGAAAAGCAATTGATAAGTAAAAGCAATGATAAATGTGAGTGGGTAGCTAAAACCCGTAACACATGTGGAATTAGTAGTCAGTTCCCACCGTGCCCTTGTTCAAGGGGCACGAGGAAACTTACAGGGGAAAGAAGCAGACGGGCAAATGGTGAGTTCTGTGCTAACAACCACCAAGTGAACCATCTGAGGTTCTACCCAGCATGGCCGAGAGAACAACAGAAATCACCGCAACCTACACCTCACCTTCTGGATTTGGCACAGAAAGTCCAAGACAAATTTGTTCCCTAGGGCAGACCCGGAGTTGGCCCTGGGTTTAACCTCTGAACTTGGCTGGGGGTGGGCTCATCCCTCTGCAAAGTAACAAGTGAAGGAGCCTCGAAATAGCATATCTTTTGCTCTTATGATCTATTTTTCTGAAACATATTTTAAGGAATTATTTTTCTAAACAAAAATTCATTATAAAAAAAACTAAGATGACCAAATGTCCACAAATAAAGAAAGAATGGTTAAGAAAACTTTAATTCATCAAGAGAAAATAAGATTTGCCATCAAAATGTAAAAACCATATGAAATCTTGTCAAGAAAAACAACACGGTAGGGCTCACAGAGTGGCCTCCCCCGAGCACGCCCAGTGGGAGCAGCAGTCTGCGCACAGCGACGCGACGCGCGCACGCACGCACAGCCGTGTGCACCTGAAATACGCGCGAATGCCTTGGTCTTGACAGTGAAACTGGTTAGGGAGTGGAAACACACATCTCCGATTTTACTTTTCACTATACATAGGGCTAATTATTTAATAGCAATTAATTAACAGAGACAGACTCCGTGGACGTTCACTTGCATGGTAGGCAGCTGCTAGAACCCTGACAAGAGCCGAACTAGAGGGCATCAGAGATACTCATGACGAGGATGGCGGCTAACGTTGCATGAACCCTGGCGCCGGCGTCGCTGAGCACTTCGTGCCTATTAACTCTTCGGCACTCACGTGGGGGCAGACTTGATCACAGAACACAGAATCCAGGCCTGGAGAGGTTAACTGACCTGCCCGAAGACCTGCTGTTCAGTGGAAAATAGAATCAGGTCAGCCCCCAGATTTGGCCTCTGCACAGTCCACCTTCTCTCCGCCAGGCTGGGAGCTATGTTTAACTAAAAAGTCAGCACAGAAGTACAAACTGCTTTAAAGATACACATGTTCATGAAGATGGCTCCAAAATGCTTGTTTATGCCTGGCGATTCAGGGCTAGAGATGGGAACTAGATAGACAACACAAGTGATTCTAGAGAGGCCCTGTGGAGAACTGCCTGCAAAGAGGTGGGTCCTGATGGCCACCAAGGCTCTGGCAGACTCATCAACATAAAGGCTACAGAAGCACTAATTCAGTTCTAATTTAATCTGACGTTCAAAATTTAAAAAAGGTTACAGTGAAAGAGCACCTATCTCCCCTGTCCCCAGATCTCCTTCCAGAGATTTTTTTTTTTTTTAATTCACAAGCAGACACAGCATACAGAATTTTGAACCTTGCTTTTTTTTTCACTTAATTACATACATTGAAGATCTTTCCATACCGGTACATAAGGAGATTTTGCATTCATTTTTTAAAGAGTAATAAATGAAGGCAGACTAACTTAGCAGTCCCAGCTAAGGTGAGTTCTGGAAGACCAGAAGCAGAAGGACTTCCTGTCCTGCCCTGCCCTGCCCTGGCCAGCTCCTCACACAGCTTTGGAGACACTTGGTTGCTGAGACTCACAGGCTAGGTACATTCCACCAGACTTGAACCAGCAACCTGGCTGCATGTCCTGAGAATTATAAATCAGAAAACCCTTCACTTGGCAAAAAACTTGGCATTGAGAATCCCTTGGGAGAAGTCCAAAGAGTGCCAGAGATAGCAAAGCAGAGCCTCACAGAGCGGAGTCGGCGGAGGTAGGTGCAGTGACAGTGCCAACTGCGGCCCTCACCCACACCCTGAGTGCTTACCTTCCATCTGCACCCCCACCTTTGTTGGCTCGTAGGATATGCTAATATTCCAAGAATCTTGCTCTTTAGACTTTTCCATGAGGGGTGGGACATAATGGTTGTGTGAGAGTCCTGAAGGCAATGCCTGCAGATGGCATAGGGGGATGTCCACACCTCCTGGCATATTAACTCATGGATTACTCAAACACTGACTGACCTCCTGCTGCATGCTGGGTGCACTGACCCTTGGAACCCAGAGGCGAGGCCCCGAAGAGCTTACAGTCTGGTGCGGCAGGTGGGATGGTCAAATTCCCAAGTCTGACACGTGGGGCAGGGATTGGGGCTCCAGGAGATCCGGCGCAGCGCTGTCCTTTTCCCCTTGTTTGGACAACTCTCTTCTTAAACCAAGCATCAGTCCTCAGACAGAATAACTGGATAGGAGTTTTCTCACCTGTGGTCACCAGACCCCACACATATGGAGGGCTGCAGAGCTCTGGGTCCACCCCAGATCCCCTGAGTCAGATACTCAAGGGTGGGACCCAGGAATATTGTTTTTAACCAATGGTCCGAGGAATCCAACTCAAGTTCAGGAGTCACCCACCTGTGTGACGAGGGGCAATTTACCTAATTCCACTGTTCCTGGAGTTGGGAGTGGAGTTAGGAGGACTGACTGTTTTACAGTATCTGAAGTTACAGATGTGCTTAGCTTCGCCCTTGCACCATACATCCTGGCCCTCCTAGAAGACATCTGGAACTACCCTGTATTTCCTGATTGAAACAAATTAAGGGAGTTCTACCTTTCAGCATGAACCTTCTTATACAGGGGCTGGTTCCCTCTCACTTAAAATAATCTATGAGTAAATGCTCATATTGTAAGACAAATAGCAGAGCAAGCACACATGGACTTGATTTAATAACCATACAGAACACAGGCCCCGCTACAGGCTTTTCATTTAATTTTCAACCAAGTGGCTTTCCCAGACCATCCAACTAACCCAGCAGCTCTCTTCCCCTCACTCCCTGTTCCTTTAACTTGCTTTAATTTTCTGGGCAGCATCTGACACTACCTGAACTTCTATGATATGACAATCTGCTTGTTTGCGTGGAGACCGCCTCCAGGAGGGCAGGGACTTCATTTTTATTCATTAAAGGAAGATTTTCTATTTCCCCTTTTCTAGGCTCTGAGGGTACAGTGGTGAATGAGGTAAGACTCACAGAACTTAGATTCTGGGGAGGAGAGAGACCAGCAAGTCGGGAAATACAGGGTGTGCCACAGAGAAAACATGGACTGGGAAGAGGACAGAGACGGCCAGGAGGAGGATGCCAACTGCGCGGCGAGCTGCAGGCGCTGTGTGGACTCTGCCTTTGATTCCTAGAGAAGTGGGAGCCACTTCAAACTTCTGTGAGGAGTGAAACCAACAGCTTACAATGTGAGGGGCTTGCTTCGGGTGCTGTTTTGCTAGGTTTGATGGGAAAGATCAGAAGTTCCGTTTTGCCCAGGTGAAGCTTGGAAGGTCTTAAGGACAACTGGTGCTGAGGGGAGAGGCCTGGGCTGGGAACACACCATGGGAGTCATCAGCACAGAGAAGAATTTAAAGTTTAGTGGCAAGCAAACCTCCTAGGGACTGAGGTGAGCAAGCGCAAAGACAGAGCCGGAGACACTGAGGTACCACGGGTGCCCGCAACAGTGCAAACACACTGCAGGCACTCAGTAGATGCTTACTGAATGAATGGATGGATGAATGGATGGATGGATGGATGGATGGAAGGATGGATGGATGTTCAAATTAACCCGTGACACAGGTGGCACTGCCTCCATTTTTATGAAAGGAGAAATGTCCCTTAGCTTAGACTGAAGGCACTCTTATGCCTTCTGTTCATCATTATCCAAGTCAGACCCAGATTTTCTGATGTGGTTCTTTTACCCTGGCTTACTCCATGTTCGCTAACGGCAGGTGCTGCTCGACACAATGGGCTTTGCCTGGAGGAGACCCAAATCCCACATTGCTTCACACAGGTGTCTAAACATGTGTGGTGAAGACTCAAAGGGACCAGCAGGCATCCTCTGTCCCTGGTGGAAGGGTTCCTCTGGTACAGCTGGCAGTGACCCACTGCCTCACTGCGTCCACGAACTGGACAACATCTGCCCTTGCCCACCTCCAGCCATAACTGTTTCACATGCAGAAGAGGTAGGTTTTATGAAAATCACACAAGTAAACTATTATTAAAAGCCCATGTAATATGGCGAGCACTGTGCAAAGTACTAGGGCAGAAAGGTAGGAGGGTCGTCTCGGCTGGCAAGATGTGCTGACCTAATGTTGTTAAGCTTTCTTGTGCCACGGTCCCTTCCAGCAGGCTGGTGAAGAGTATGGACCTCTTCCTAGAGGAATGTTTTAAAGGCACAGGGAAACAAGTATTCTGAAGTGCGGGTATTATAATATTGAAAACCCCAAATTTGTGATATAGGAACCCATGTTCTCATGCACTACGTAACAAATCTAGCGATGGGCCTAAAACCTATACTTACATTTTGAAGTAGCAATAAATATGAGCAGTAATTGAGTATTTGCAACAATTATAATAATGTGAGGTAGAGATATCTATGATTTCCACTTGCAACAGAATCACAGATCTGTACTTATTCTGGTTTGTTGGCTTTATTTGCAATAGAAGAAAATGCTACATTATAGCCAGACTTTAGTGAAAATAAAGATGTATGTTTTCTGGGTTCAAATTCATGATTCTCCTGAATTCTCTCCATGGGGTGGAGAGCCGGAGTCCCCTCACATGCACGCAGTGGCTTGTGAGGGTAGGTGTCGGGGCAGGAATGGGGCACAGAGGGGCTGGTGAAAAGGCTACCTATTAACTGGGAATGTAAGGGGGCAGGGAGCTTGGGAAAAGGCCCACAATTCCATGGGGGAGTTAGAGTTGGTGTGAAATGAAGCTACAAAGGCAGAGCTGCATCCTAAAGCACCTTGTGCATTATGCTGTGATTTTTCAATGAGGGCAAAAAAAGAGTCATCAACAAATTTTAAGGAGGACAGATTTTGACAGAATCAGATTTATATTTTAGAAAAGTACTTTGGCATACTTGGAGGATGGATCAGTCCAGGTAGAAAATGTTAGAAAGATACCGAAGCATCCAGGCTAAGAGATGAAAAGAGCCAAATCATGTTAGTGGCAGTGGAGACAAAAACGTGTGGGATGCAGAATGTCTCAAAGAAGTGGAATTAATGTGGACTAGGCAGGAGGGGTCACAAGAAGCAGGAAGGACCCTCTGCCTGTGGGATAAAGGAGGAGCATATACACCTGGAGGAGGGAGGAAATGGAAAGAAAGTTGCCTGTGGGGAAGAAGGAAGTTATGAAGGACAGTGAGTTCACTTGGGTTTGAAAAGAGGCCTATGGTAGAATTGTCTAGTAAGGAGCTGAAGATACAGAACTTTCTCTTAGGGTATTTACCTTTTTCTTATTGCATTGTAAAGGCTCTTTATATATACAGGCTCTTTCACTGTTATATACAGTGCAAATATTGTTGCCAGTTCATCCATCCACCCACCCATCCCTTTATCAATTACCAGAAAGCTGTGAATTTCCGTTTGTGATTTCTACCTTGGCATCTTACTTAGAAAAAATTTTCCTGCTCCCACATTATGTAAGTGTCCATCTAAAATTTTCCCCTAGTGTTTTTATGGTTTTGTTTTTTTACATTTAAATATTTAAAACACCTAGACTTTATTTTGCTTGGGGCAGTTAATTATTGTGGCACCACTTACTGAAGACTGCATCCTTCTCTCAGGTATTTAAACTCAAGCAATTTTTATATACATCTTTATCTAAACTTCTGCTCCTTAAATTTTAAAAATACAGAAAGCTACCCAAGGAAAAAACCCAATCAATCATATGTCCACACACAAAGTTAACCACTGGTCTATTATCCATTATCAATGACAAATTTGGATTTCAAACTCCATTTACACTTTCTATGGAAAATGAAGAGTATCCAGTAGTCTTTATATTTTCTAAACCCTACAAATTCTTGAAGGGTACAGCTTCTTGAAGGGCAGAAAGACCACAGAAATGCATCGGTGTGAAAACAGTCAAAGGAAAGATAAATGAAAAGGTAAAAATATATGCTATACAGTAAAATTTCAAGAACATGCTCCGCTTTTGTGCTCCAGGCTATTTGGATAACATTCCAAACAGTACATAATTTAATTTCTTCCCCAACTCCTTTAGGTTTACCTTTAGGGAAATTAGAGGGCACACGTGCAGTCGTTCGGGGGTTAATTCAACTGATGCTGAGTGCCCGGAGTCTTTGCTCTGCTCATCAGAGCATTAAATCTGAACGCTCAGGAGAGCAATGCAGCCGGGCTGCAAGAGTGATGCTATAAAGTTCTGCATTAAAAATTCATATTGCAGGCTTGCCTCAGAACTTGGCTCTGTCTGGAAGGAGAGCTGGAGGGGAAATATGAGACACCCCACTGTCTTTCTGGCAATTGGAGACATTCCTCAACAGACAGCACCTCAGGAAGAGAATGAAAGGGCAAACAAGCCATGAAGGAAATCAATGAGTTCAATTAGCTAGCTTTCGCCCGCTTTCCTTCAGTAAGCTTTTCATTCTTAAGGCTGGTTCAAAAAGTTTCTCTGATATCCCAGAACAAGAGCCCTAGCCATCCTCACTGGTGCCCAGATGTTTGGCACCTCTCTTAATTTGGTTTACACCAGCCCAGAGAGCCCCAAATTCTCCAGCCAGACGGAACCAGATCTCTTCTGAACTTTACAAGTCACCCCAATGTGTGGCTGGAGGGGACTGCACACTGAACAACTTGTCTCCCTTTAGAAAGTGGGTCCCACACACAAGCGGTGTTTAGATTTCAGAAGAGAGCTACTCTGTATGTATTCACCTCCAGAACTGATCCATTTACAAAGGAAGGAACAGCTCCACAGTGGTTTGCACTTTTTGCCCCCCATATTAGCAGCACCCAAATGGTAACAACTTAGGAGTTATATATTCAGAGTCCCTTGGGAAGCTGATGCAACACACCGCTCCAGCAGCTGCAGGGCGCTAACACAAAGAGCAGGTCCTGTGGTGCAGATGGACCGATTTTCACAAACTCGGCCTGAAAAGTGATGGGATGCTTTAGGGCTGACACAACCTTTCACTGGGGGAAGTGAACCGTTTTTTCAGTGGGCCAGGTAGCATGCTGGGTACTTTGCAGATACCAGCAGCAACGGAGGCCCCATTGATTGAGGGTGTGTGTGCCGATCCTGCGGCAGGCACTTTGCGTGGCACTGCGTCATTTCACTTATTCAGAAACTAAGGCCTGAGGGAAGAAACAGTGCCCTGCCCAAGGTGCCTCCACTCATGCCATCAGGACTCAAGCCCTGCAGTGACTCAGGAACACTGTGCTCTTCCCCGACGCTCACGCTGTCTGCCCACATTCCTGGAGAGCACCTTTCCTGAAGGCCACTCCACACACAGGCTGCACAGACTCTTAGATTGTGCCCATCATTCAGCCTAATCCCCTTGTTTTGCTAATGAGGACACTGCCACTGCCAAAGAGGGAATTTTGTAAGGCCACAACTGGTGACAGAACTGGAGACTCCGTGATCTTCACATCCACTGGCCAGAGGAGGCTGTGACATCTAAAATGTCACAAAGTAGTAGTCTGGTAATGAGGCTCTGTGCCAGTGCCACTGGGGGCCCTCAGAGTATTCTGGGGTCCAAATCCTCTCATCTGATGATGTCACAAGGGAGGCTCCTAAAGATGCCATAGGCACTGGCAGACTATAAACACACAAAACAATCGAGCTAGTGTGAAACTCCCTAGTTTAAACCCTGGAGGGCAAGGACAGCAGGATAATAATAAATCCCCTGAACAACAAGCAAGTCCAGGACACATCTATCTGGCGGAACACCGTGCAGCACGGCGCTGTTTCTGAAGAACAGCTCATGACAAAAGAAATATTTACATACGTAGCGAAAAATAAAAGAAATGAAAACTGCCTATCAGTTTGATGCCATTGTGAAAAAGAAAAAAAAAATACTGTATAGAAAAAAAACAAAACAGGGCAAGGAACTATGCCAAAACGTTAACATCAGTATCTCTGTGTTCAGAGATAACAAGGGATGGTCTGCCTTTTCAGATACTTCAGAATTTTCTAAACTTTGTATAATAAACAGGACATTTTAGATTAAAAATAATAAAAGCAATTAGTCTTCATTGACTTGAGGGTATTCAATGGAGAAGATAGTTCCTCACTTCTGCCAGCCTTCCTGCCTCCCTTCAAAAGGGCCTGACTGGCCGGCATGTGGCAAATCATGCTCTCCTTTGTCACGTTAGAAGCAGAGAAGATGTGCTGCGTTGAGTCACAATGACCTGCACGGCCACAGCCCTCAGCGGCACCTAGGTCCCCGTGGTGTGTCAGAAGCGCCTGGCTTTTGCAGGAAGTTGACTGGGGGCAAAAGGTGGAGTGAACATTCCAGGCTGGGCCTCCATCATAATTCTTCCTTTTCAAAGCACGTTAAAGGTTCAAATGGCTCCTGCTTTCCTCTTAGAAGACAACAGCTCCCTAGGTTTGCCTTTCTAGAGGGCAAACAACCTCACTGGTCATTCACCACTGCTGTACCCCTGACCCACCTGTCTTCACGGTAAAGGCTCATGCTGATTTATTACATCAATAAAAGTAGATGAGGAACCAGCAACCACGCTAATGTGCATGTGGTAGACAGAAAATAAGACAAGGGTCCTTGTCTGAGGGAGTTTAGTTGGCGCTTGTCAACCCTACACAGTTTTGTGGGGGTCTTACCAGGTCCCCACAGTCTGGGAAGCGGGAGGCTCACCTTGCAGATCACTAGACTAACTATGATGTACACGCCGCCGTTTTCTCCCAACAGCCCCTTATCCACTTCCTGTAGCTTCAAACTGTGAGTCCCCCAAGATCTATCTTTATAGTGAATCAGAAAAACTTTGAAGACTTCTAAAAAAGCATGATTTCTATAAAACCATGCCAAACCCAGGTAACAGTCCATGACTAATGCTTTTGTTTACAACACCCTCTTCAAAGATGCTGGATGAATATGATTTTTATCTCTATATTTGTAAATATGCTTACACGTGCCCACACGTACAAGGCAGCTGTATGTACATCTACATACACGTGTTTTGTGCACAGAGCCCATGTGTCCACGTGCACATTATACTTGTAACTGGCCCACCCCCTCACCCCCTTTCCTCCATCGTTCTCGGGCCAGGACAGCGTGGGCCTTCAGGAAGCTTAGCTGAAGGGAGGAGGCATAGAGGGGGCCGATTCTCATTGACGCCACGTAGTTTCTAGACCTGTGTGGATCCACAGAACAGGTGAAGAATCCTTGGCACTCAGAGGAATTCCCACTTGAATTTGAAAATATGAAGCTACCCCCTTTTTTCTGCACAATCCCCTGGAGTGAAGAAAACTCCAGATCAGGGTTGCATTGCTCAGAGAAGATGAAACAGCTGCTGCCAGTGCAAAGTCGAGGAAAGCGCTTTGGGGTTCACCCAGGCATCAGGTTTTAGGTGCAAAGCTCGATACTTGTACAGGGGGAAATTCCCAGGAATTTTACAAAATACACACACTCTTTTGAAGATCAGATATGGGGGCGGGGGGGGAGTCTTCCGTGTTCCCTCCAATCTGTTTTAGTTATTTCTAAGGATAAGGGACGGTAGGTTCTTTACACAAGTCTATGCCTTGGAAATCATAAAAGTAGCTGCTTCGCTATTTTTAGGGAAATTAATCCAACCAGGATAATTACAGCAGCCCATACTGGAAACTGATGACTAATCAAAAGAACAGGAAATAGAAAAGTTTACGATCTTAAAGGTACAGCAGAGCGACTCTAGTTCAGGACAGTGAAGGTGGTCTTTTCAAATTCAATAGGGGGAAGCAAAATTGGTCTGATGAGATTATCAAAATAGTGTGCGAGTCTCAGGCTTCGTCACCAGGGCTCTGTCTGGCCCGGTGGCCTGAGTTTTTCATGTGGAACTGCAAAAAGAAAAAGAAAAGAGAAATCAGTCTGCTCAGGTAAAGCCAAAGGGGCTTGTGGGAGAGGGGCAGAGACTAGAAACCCTTCAGGGAAGCCTGTCATGCAGGCAACACAGAAGCACCACAAAGGCACCGCACAGGCCTCCGAGGCAGCACTGCA
The DNA here is from genome assembly GCA_039655065.1 of Glossophaga mutica. Classification (NCBI taxonomy): domain Eukaryota; kingdom Metazoa; phylum Chordata; class Mammalia; order Chiroptera; family Phyllostomidae; genus Glossophaga; species Glossophaga mutica. The sequence goes on from CM077305.1 coordinate 84,094,808, forward strand.
TTTCGAGTCCCAAGGACCAGATTTGGGGCCTAACTGTGCGTCCTGGGACTGTCCCCTCGTCTGTGCGGTGAGTGCAGTAAGAGCTTTCTCAATGTTTGTTGGAGAGAGTAGACAAGATGCCATGTAAGAAACCACCGTGACACAGTCCACAGTGATCTGTATGCACAGAAGGTATCTGCCCTACCACCGTTCTGTGGCATTTCACTCCTGGGAGTCCTGTCTTGAGCTGTCGGTTTTGTCACCTTTTCAAATTGCATTTCAGGTCCTCCATGCTCCACTGCTGGGCACGGAATTCCCTGTCTCCACAATGTGGGGCACGGGCTCCCTGAAACAATTTCAGTAAAGCCATAAGCCAAGCTCACGTGGGAAAGTTTTCTGCTTTCTCAGAGCATATTTGCATTTTGTGGTAAAATACTGGTTATATGCGTATACTTGAAATAAAGAAAGTACTCTAAAATTAATCCAAGTGAAGTTCCTCATAAATGTCTCTTTTGTAATGTAGTGTGTAAGTAAGTATATGTACACACAATATAGCTCTTTTTAAAAAGGAATACAACATGAGTAACCTTAAGAAATATGAATTTTACTGGCAGGAAAGGTTTGGGAGGTGCAAATTCTCCTAAGACTAACATTAGCTATAAAAAATGTAGTATTTCAGCGCAAATCAGTATTTTCTTTCATCAGAGGCTCAGAGCCTCAGCCCACAAGTTAAGAGGAACGTAATAACCTGACTGTATGTGTTATAACTGAAGTTCCTTTTGCAACCAGCATCCTGGGGGACAGAGCAAAGAGGTGACCATGGACTTGAGCTAAAATTGGAATTCCTGAACTTTTGCTCAGGACGCAAGGATCCTGGCCAAGGGAGCCACACCCCCACTGCAGTATGCAGTAGCAACCTAAACCTCAGCACTGCGAGTGGCTGCGGAAGACGGGCCCAGGCCTCTCTCCGGGGCCGCTGCTGCCCACCGAGGGCAGCCTGTCCACCCCCAGGTCCACCTGGGGAATGACTGCACATCACTGCTTTGCTAGGATCTCCTAGTTGGAGTCATCGGGGTGCTAAGTAAGTCTCCATCTGCTAAGAGGTGGGAAGATCTGTAGACAGGGTGACCATCTGAGAAGGAGGTACTTTTTTAACTTAAAAAAAAAAAAAAAAAGGCAGAGAAATGATTCATTTATTTAACCCAGAAATGGTTATAATCTAAAACCCTGCAATCCTATTACGCAACAACTGTTTTGGCAAACGCCGCTATGTTCGAACAAATATTAAACTGTGCTTGCCATTTGTCTAAGGAATCCTGCATTAATAAACATGAAGAAGAACACTTTTACCTCCCACTCTCAATGACGGGACCAAACAAAGACCAGCTGTATTCATCAATGGGTCCTTGTTCTGCACATAAAGGCTAATTACATTTTGCTTCAAGCCTACACATGGAAAACTTTACTGCTGCCGTCCCCATCACAGTCAGCCCGTCCTGTCCCGGCTGACGCAGGGTGATGACTGTACACGATAAGCAGGGGTCCTGGGACAGCCTTGGTGCCATCGACCCGCAGGCTTCTTTACAAAATGGGGGTGGGGGACGGTCACCTCAGTTACACCTCCCAGTGACAGAGAGGCAGAGGCAATGCATGCTCTTTAAATCTCATGGTGGAGACGACGTCATTAAGGTCAGTCTTGTGCAAGGCCTGCTAATTTCAGAAAAGCACCCCAAGCCCTCCTGCGAGATCGCTGGGAAAAGCTGCTGCTGTCTGCAGGGCTGCCACTGCGTGCTGGGCGCGACACCCCCCCCTTCTCATTAGTGTCCACCACCACCCCAGGCCCCGACTCTGATGCCCACTGAACAGGTGAGGAAAGAGAGACGTAGAGGTCAGAGCTTATCCAAGGTCACAGAGGGAGAGGGGGCAGTGGACCCCCATGGTCTACTCCCGGGTCAGCCTTCTCCAAAGCTTGTGTTCCCCCATTCTCTCCCCACCCCCTTCCTACATTTTCTGTCAAGAAATATATAAGAATCCCTCTTTTTGAAGACAGAAAATAATTGTTTCGAAATGTTTTAAGACCGTTTGTGAAACGATTTGCCCCAGGAGGGTTTGTATTCATGTGTATCAATGAAAAGATGTCTAGTCTAATAAAATACACGTGGGTTGGGGCTGAAGCAGATGGAGGAGGGACAAACCTTTCCCAGGAAATAACAGGGGAGAGGAATGTGGAGGGGGAAGCTTCATGTGGGATCTCCAAGACTGAAGCAATTGCCTCCAAAGTTAAAAGAAAGTAGCAATTATTATCTCAGTCCATTCTCTACATTTTTTGTGGATTACTTACTCTGGGAACCATTTGCAGTAAGTGAGTGTTTGGCCCCAGGCTCCCTCTCGTTAGTAGCCCTCCATCTTCGAATTGTGACATGCACGATCCCCGTCTGTGCCTAAGTCCGGCCCTCGGCACCACTGTGCCCACCTTGACCCTACGGAGAAGCTATTCAGGACTTCTGGCTGGTCCTCTAGAAGAGCAGCCTTGCCGGCCTTGTGTTTTCACAAACTGCTTCCAGGAACGGCCTCCTTTGGCCTCCAGAAACCCTTCACCTTCACTCATCTTTCAACCTCAAATCACACATCAGCCCCTTCAGAAAGGCTTCCTGGACAGTTCGTTCCTTTCCTTCCAGTTGGGTGGGGTCCTGTGCTGAACATCTGCCATTTCCATCTCCAGCTCCCTTCCCCCATCTCCCGAGGCCTGCCCTCTGGCTTCTAAGTTCGCCATGGGAGTCCTGGCAGGAACAGGGAGGAGGAGAAGGCCAGGGGTTGCTGGTGCTGCCCTGGGTCTCTCAACTCTCCCAAAGGCCACAAAAACTCTCAAGGTGCCCATCAAGCTGGGCATGGTGGCCTCAGCCAGTGCTCGCTAAGGATGCTGCATTCCCTCTGTGGTCCCCTCCTCCTAGCCCATGCCACGGCAAACAGTCTGACTGTTAAACTCTCTCTGACTGCTCTAGTTGGCGTGTGCCGTCTGTCTTCTGTAAAGACCCTGACGGGCAGGGTGCCCATGCTAACTGGTCCCCTCTATCACAGCAGTGACCACACTGTAGGGCAATGGCTTTTCTCTCCTCTGAGCCTTTCATCCCAGGCTTTCCAGAGCCCAGCACAGGGTTGGGCTCAGAGCAGGCCCCCAGGAGTGTCTGCTGGGTTAACGAGTGGACCAGTTACCTTTGGATCACGTCCATCGTGTACGTGCCAGGCTTGTTCTCTCCCCGCGCACATGTGCATACCACACCCTGCCTCCCCACTCATCACTGGAGAGCACAGAGAATTCCCTGCGATGATCACAGAAGGGGACGCACCCCAGCGGCACCCGTGCCCCTGTCTGCAGTTTCTGACAACAGCCAGTCCTGAAGCATTTTCATGATGAGCAATCGACCCCCTACATTCTGATTCAATTTTCTGGTTCTGGTTGAGAGAAGTGAGTCACCCCCCAGCATTAGCTGGGCCTATAGTGAGGCCAGGAAGAGGATGGGGACAAGAGGCTAAGACATCCCTTCCTCTCTGGTTCTGTCTCCCAGTCACTTCCCCAGCCACCATGTTCCCTACCTAGAGAAAGTGAAAACCTGAGAGTAGAGGAAAATTTCAGTTCTTACTAGATGGCTGTTTTCTGTTGCTTCCTAGTCCCTAAAATGGTGATCAGACAAAGACAAATTTTCTGTGCGGCTCTTTAGAAGCCCAGTAAGAAAAAATAATGATGGCTCTAAACCAGGGACAGTATTAGCCACCATGTGACAAGTAGCATTCTTTGCTGCTAAGTTGGAACAGCCTCAGTGGACACTCAGCCATCAGGCAGTCAGTCTCTGTCCCCCAGTAGTGCACGCCCACGGCCGAGAGCACCTGCCTGCGTGCACGGGGGAAGGCATGGCAGGAGGCGTGGCCTTCTGGAAGCTGAATTTTCATAACACTCTCAAAACAGTGTTTTTTCAAAATGGTTGTGATTGGGATCTACAGGAATAACTGTACTTTCCAGTGAGATCCTGGGAGGAGGGCGGCACTATTTAGTGGCAACCCCCACCCCCCGCCCACCCCCAAGGCCCTGTGTGAGTGAGCATACCAGAACTTTCTTACTGGAATAGGCTGCCTAAGAGACACAGCCAGCGGCACGTGGGTTTTGCGGGGAGCTGGGAAGAGGCTCCCAGAACAGGAAAAGGTGACTCAAACCCTAGCCTGGCATTGCCTGTCTGGACTTTGGGACAGAAGGCCTTGGCTAGGAACGATCTCTGTGGCTTCTCCACCTTTCTTGATTTATGTCAAAATAATTTCTTTTCTGGTGTTCTGTACGGAGGGCGGGCTGACAAGAAGTGATCCTATGTCAGACCACTGATTTCCTTCTCACAAGAGCCTTGTGTGACACACCTGACCAAACATGCACACTCACTACACGTACACATCTGCACAGGGACACCCGGTGTTCCAAGGTGCCACGTGCACAAATAAACCCACATGGGAATGAAGGACTCTGGCCCAGGTGAAGGCGATGTGATTCGTACAGACGAAGCAGGTCCCATGGATCCCTCCTTCTGTAAGTTGACTCGCCCCAAATTTCTTAGAAAACAGCAGAGTGTTAACCCGGCTTCACAGAAATTAAGGAAGAGAGTTTCAGGCGGGAGGACTGTTCGGAGAGCACCAGAACTTGGGCATGAAACTGACACAAGCAAGCCATGGGTGTGACACTGCGTTCCTCATGGCAGCTCAGAGGCCAAGGACCTTCTAAACCCTGCACCACTTTGCAAAGCCCACAGACGGAAGGGAGAAGCAGGGGAAATCTTTTATGCATCAGCACAATCGGGTGGGACCTGAAGCCAGGCAGAGACTTACTTGGCAGTAATTTCTTCATCGTATTTGGTTTTCAGGTCAAATAATTCTGTTCGAGTTTTTTCCAGGGCTGAAAGGCAGAGGACATAAAATCATATTGTAAGATACTAATTGTTTAAATTAAATTTAAAAAGGAACAGTATACAAGTCATATATACTCACTTTAAAAGAGTCAAAAATTACAAAAGCACATAGAATGAAACGGAAAATCCCCTTTTACCGCCACCTCATCTCATGCTATGCACCTCCTTGGACATAACCACTGTTTATTATAGTTTAGTGTACAGATTTTCTTCCTGTAAATATTTTGTTATTTAAAGTATTTCCATGCATAGTTGCACATATATGTATATATTTTTCATTCCCCGTAAGTAGAGTGATACAAATATTCCAAGACTTGCCTCAGCAGAGTGGCATGAAACTGTCTGTCAGGACACAGGCAGTATCAGTGACCACACGCCCTGGTGCGGAGCCCGCCTGCCGCCAGTCAGGCCCTCCAGGCCTAGAAGTGCAGGCCTGGGGTGAGGGGCGTCGACATTCCACCTGCAGATCGATACCACCCTGCTGGCCTCCCAAGGGGCTAATTACATTCTCATTAATACTTTGAGTGTGACTATTTTCCTATACTCTCACCAACACTAAAGAGTATCAATTAAAAATTTGTGTGACAGTCCGATAGGCAAACCAATCTTTCACTGATTTAATTACCATCTCCCAGACTATTAAAAATCATTAACATTTTTTTCATGTATATCAGCCGTGTGCATTTCTTCCACAAACTGCCTGTGCACATCCTCTCTCTACTGTTCTACTGGACTGTTTGTTTATTTTCATTGATTTGTAGGAAGTCTTTATATATTTTCAGTATTATTCATTTGTCTGTTAAGTGTGTTGTGATTATCTTCCACATTTAAATTAAATATATAGTGCTGTTTTCCTTTAAGAATAAAAAGAAAAATGAAAAAAGTAATAAAAAATTTAGCATAACCTTTTTGCTACCTTTTAAAATTTTAAGGTCTGTTATTACTGTTCTCCTTAACTTCACAAAGGGTAGAAATAAGTTTTTCTTTTCCTACTATCTCTCACAATGAAATGTCAATCCTTGATACTGCAGTGATTTAGGTGTGTTTGTTGGAGAAAGAGCAGGAAGACAGCGTGGCTTGCAGGAGGGATGAGAATGTAGCTCAGATCCCCCGACCCTGACACTGACGACTGGGTGTGGGTGATAGAAGAAATCAAGGCAGAGAAGCTGGCGCTCTCTGAGGCACTCTGGGGCGTGGGCTCCCTCTCCTCCTCCAGGCTCCCCAGGGCAGGGCAACGGTATGAGCGAGGGGCCTGGGGGGACCTGGAGATGGACCAAATGCACCCATGTCAGTCCTCCCTGCATCAACGTGACAAGAATGAAGAATATCACACCTGTTTGCAGGGTCTGAACTTTGTGTTCCGCTTCCTCCAGCTTTGAGGTGGTGGACATCTGTGTCTCGTGCAGCTTTCTGAACAGGAAGAGAATGAAGCCAAATTGGTCATCTTGTTTACCAATATAAACATCTTGCGTGCTCTGGAGCTGTGCCCATCAGCTGTCTTCACCATGACACGCACAGACAGCGACAGGCCCACGGTCAGGTGTCGCTCGTCCACCACAAGCACTGCGGAGCCTGCTGAGTGATTGCGTGCACCCCAGCTCTGCACCTTTATGTGTCACATAAAGTGAGGTGTGCACCCTGTAGAGCTTGATGGGTGGTAACTGATGTGGAAGCTTATCTTAAATGTAATTTGTTCTTGAAATGCCAGATATTTAAAAAAAATCATCATCATGCACTCATTGTTTTCTGAAGTTAGCCCAAGAAGAATGATACATTTACATTTTGCTGACACAATGAAGGAATTTGTTAGAATAAAGGATGTACTAAGTAGATGTGACAGCTGTTCCATTTCTGTTATAATGGAATGCGAATGCAACGGCCATACCTAATGGGGAAATCTGAGTGTTTGAAACTACATTCTACATATTTACATTTCCCAGGATCTCCAAATGAATTCTCTGGTCAATTGGGAGGATTCCTTCCTCCCAATCTACAGAAAATTCTCCAAGAATAAGTTCATTATTTTTACATCATAGGGATATAATATTACATACTCTCATAGTAATAAACCTTTGGGAATACAGACAAGTAGAAATGAGTTTTAAAAAGTCACCCAAATTTCCATCACCTATGGAAATGGATTGCTCACATTTTCACATACATCAATTATAAAACCAATATATGCCCTGAATTTAACACACACACACAAATACTGTAAGCGCATGGAAGGTAAAATGCCCTTTTCCTTCCTTGGTTCCATTTCTTTCTAAGATAGAGCTCTTTCACAGCCTCTGAAATTTTTCTACATGTACAGAAATATAACATAACATGTGCTATACAACAGTGTAACATACACTCATGCGGTACACTACAGTGTAATGCACACTCACGTACTGGACACTGTAGTGCACTACACACTGACATGTAATACACTGTAGCGTGTATTACATGTGCACTGCCCGCCCCCTTCTCTTAGGACAGAAAGGATGACAGCATGCAGGTTGTTCTGAAGCTTGCTTTTTCACTTATCCTCAGACTTTGGAGATATTCTGCTCCAGCATATATGGTTCTTCTTCATTCTTACTAAATAATTGACATAACCAGGCCTCTACAAACATTTTGATGGTTTATCATTTATTTCCACTGAACAATTCTGCAGTGATCATCATGCAGGTTTGCTGCATGATTCTGAGAGCACATCTGTTAGATGAAAATGGTCAAAAGATACGTGCAATTTTTTTGTTTTGATAGATAATGAGAAACTTCCCAACAAAGCAAACCTTACCAATTTAAATGCCCTTCAACAGTGTGTGAGTCTCTTGTCCTATTCCAACACCGAATAAAATGAAACTTAATTTTACTGCTGAGTAAAGCTGAGCATTTCTGTTGTATGAATGGTCTGCTTATTGCCTTTGCCCATTTTTTGCGGTCCTTTGATTTTATCTTATTAATTTGTAAGAGTTCTTTGTATACAAAGAAAATTAGCCTCCCCCTTTTAAATGGTGCTAATACTTGGCATTTGTTTAAAAAATGTTTTAAATTTTAGGTAGTCACATTTAGATAATTTCCCTTTTCTGATTATAGAGATCTCTGCACTCCAAATTATTAAAAACAAAACATTTGCCCAAGTTTACTTTCATTACGTACATGATTTAATAATTAATATTTAAATCCTATATCCATTTCAACTTTTTCATGTAAAGAATGAAGAACTAGCTTTGTCCTACACCTCCAATGGTCAGTCAGTTTATTTCATCTTTTTTCCAAAAAGATTTTATTTATTCATTTTTAGAGAGAAGGGAAGGAAGGGCAAAAGAAAGGGAGAGAAACATTGATGTATGAGAGACACAACAATTGGTTGCCTCTCACACACCCCCACCTGGGGACCTGGCCCACAAGCCAGGCATGTGCTCTGACTGGGGATCAAACCAGCGACCCTTTGGTTTGCAGGCTGACACCCAATCCACTGAGCCACACTAGCCAGGGCTATTTACATATATTTTTAAAGATTTTATTTATTTATTTATTTTAGAGAGAGGGGAAGGGAGGGAGAAAGAGAGGGAGAGAAACGTCAATGTGTGGTTGCCTCTCATGTGGCCCCCACTGGGGACCTGGCCCACAACCCAGGCCTGTGCCCTGACTGGGAATCGAATCAGCGACCCTTTGGTTCGTAGCCCGAGCTCAATCCACTGAGCTACACCAGCCAGGCTATTTACATCTTTGAATAAAATAAATCCTTTCCTAATTAGAAAAGTCAACTTAGAAGTATTAACTTGTCATATGAATTTATTTCCGCACTTTTATAATGTACGAGTTTGTGCTGCACAGATGGAATTGCACCGTACATATTTAATCATGCGTTTTCCACTTTATGTTATGCTGGATACATTTCTGGTATTACTGCAAATTCTATGTAACTACTAGTTTAATGGCTGCATAATATTCCAGTTAGGGATGACCCATCTTTTACTGACCCATTTCTCGTTGGCAAGCATTTCAGTTGTTTATATCCCCCCCGCCCCCCATCCATTATCAGTAACATGGTGAGCAATCTCTTTGGGCATAAATTGCTTTTCTAGGAGGCAATAAGAGTCTCCTCATCTTTGAGTGCCCTGACTTCTTTGCTGGGGTCTCGGCCAGCCCAACACTCCCAGCAGGGTGGGTGTAGTGTCCCTGCACAGAGTCAGGCTTTGCCTTGGTCCTGAAGTGCAGACTTCTGTGAAGCCACATCTGAGCACAGGGAGGCCAGGGCTGCAGTGGTGGATCAGGCCTGGGCCCACCCTAGGTTGACAAGGTGGGAGGGCACCTAATCCGAGGCCCAGTTTCTCCACCTGTAAAATGAGATGTCCAATCTGCAGGTCTGTTCTGGGCTCAGCAGTATGTTCCAAGAAGGCCTCACACGTGCGGAGAAGGCACCAGGTGAATGGAGTGGGTCTTCTTCTTTCCTAAATGAAGCTGCCTTAGCAGTGCTCCAGAGAGGCCTCTGTGATACTTGAGACCTGCACAGAGCCCTCCTTCCAAAAGTGCCTGTGGCTGCCCTCAGAGTCTACCACACAACATCAGGGCCGGCCTCTCACCTGGAACCACACCTTTAGTGCCCCTTGTTAATGGGTACACAAATTTCTTCATGACAGGTTTAAAATAGAAAATCTGCATTTCACCAGAGCTCCTAAAACCCAACTTATGTCACCTGAATTGGTAACATCAACAGTACTTACAGTTTTTATGAGAAATCTAACTTTCATTAAATCGTCACAATAGTGAAAAACTATTTCACTATTTGTGGAAAAGTTTTAGGTGAAGTAGGCCATTAGAGATCTAAAATTCACAGCAGTTGGATGGGTCATTAACATGTTTTACTGATATCAGCTCCTACCTGAAGCACTGTGAGGTAATAAAAAGATGAACAATTGGCCCTGGCTGGTGTGGCTCAGTGGATTGAGTGCCAGCCTGAGAACCAAAGGGTGGCAGGTTCGATTTCCAGTCAGGGCACATGCCTGGGTTACGGGCCAGGTCCTCAGTAGGGGGCGCACAAGAGGCAACCACACACTGATGTTTCTTTCCCTCTCTTTCTTCCTCCCTTCCCCACTCTCTAAAAATAAAATCTTAAAAAAAAAAAAAAAGGTGTATAATTGCCATGTATCAACCATGCACACTTCATTGCACACTTCATGCTCAACCTCCTGACCCATGTGGCCTGGACGGACACACCCTGGCCCAATGACTGACACTGCCCGCCCATCCCCAGCGGGGAAAGACCAATGCATTTCACTCAAGGTACCCTCACACATTATAGAATAAGGGATGCCTTTATTTTCCAAACAAAATTTTGCCGAGAGCCCATAGGATTTTGGTCAACAACCTGGGCATATTTCACAGGTACATCTTATAAAAACTGTCTTGTCATGTGAAGTTTAGAGGTAAACCATAAAAGTTCATTATGTGCAAACCCCAACACATGCTCACCTCTCCTTTTCTGCAAAATCATTTTGTAACTTTTGTTCCTTTTCAAGAGCTATAGTCTCGGCTTGATTCTTCAGAGTCTGTTCATATTCTCGGATTTTCTCTTTAAGTGCTTTTATTGTAACCTCTGTAGAAAGAAAAAAAAAACTACCATAGGAGAAGCACAGTTCCATGTGGCTATATACACAGGCTTTCGTAACTGAGTGGGATTGGTGTGCTTTAAACTTTAGCTCTTCAACTCTGACACAAAATCAATGGTTACGAGTCCCTTCAGAGACCTTTTACTCCCTAAATGTTAAATTGAACTTTAAACGTTTAGGTTGAGGAGGATCAATGGAATTTGCTGGGAAGAAGAGCTATGGTTTCTCTAATACAGCTTAAAAAGGGGCAGGGGGAGGAATCATGGTAAAATATAACATTATCTTATTGATGGGCCTTAAATTAGTCCTCTACTGAGGGAAATTAATGAAGTTTTACTGTGGGTTTAAGTATTTTCTTACAAAAAACCCCAGCCCAGATCATAATTGTGTGCACATTTCTCAGCCAAAGTCGCATACCTATCTACAGGCCCCCCTGGTGGTGGGCGCACCTCTGCTGTGTCACAGTGATGCACCACGGATGTGCTACGTGGGTACAGGGTGGATCTCCTTGGCTGGAAGGGACCCACCCTGTGCCCAGGGAACACCCTCCGCCCAGGTCAGAGCCTGGCAGACTAAGGCTGTGTGCACTGCAGACTCATGGGGCATGGGGGAGCTGCTCTTGAGGGAGGGTGAGGGTCAAGGATGTGGGCAGTGGTGCTGTGCAAAGAATGAGCCCTGTAGTGCCCAGGTTCAGGACACAGGGCCCACTGGGAGAGCAGGCTGTCCCTGGTAAGTTCAGGCCACACCACCAGGGATGGCATGTTTACAGCTGTCACTTCAGTTATTCCCAAATGGGAACGCCAAAGCAGATGCAATGAATGGGGTGAGCTCCTTACTCAGACCCATGGGTGGCTCTAGGGCAGGACCACTCCACGTGTTCCCTCCCCTAGATCCCGCTGTACTACCCTGCATGTTAGACAGTCCCCAGCATAGTGCTGTGGTCCCAACTCCAAGGAGAGCGGAGTGCTTGGGGAACTACACCTGCTGTGCACAAATCCATCTCTTGGAAGGTAAAGCTGAGGTTCTTTGTGGCCCCAGCACTTGGAACTCTGGAAATGGCCAAGACACAAAGGTATGAAGGAGACCAGGCTGGTCTGACAGGGTGAGGCCCAGACAACGTGATAATGGGGTTCCAGGCTCATGGGACAATGCCACCGCTTTGCCCAAGGAAGAGCTTGGATTGGCGGCCCTTGTCCTTCAGGCTGTAACTCACATCCACCTTGACTGCTCGAGCTGCACGGGCACGCTGGGCAAGGCAGGAGCACATCGACTGGGCACCTAGTATTTATGTGGCTTAGTGGATAAAAACTAAAGGCTCTTTTGTTAAAAGAAGAATTTGGCCCTTTTTATTAAGTAGAACCTGGAAGGTTCTCCTTAGAGGAAAAGAGAGAGAATTAAAACTAATGACCCTGTCAGAGCATTTGAAAGAAGAATGGGGATTTCTGCTTTTTGGATTGGTTATTTTCGGCCCGAAAGAAATGCTCTGTGAGCATAATGGTTAGCGGCACGCACTACTGTCAGACACACTGACAGGGCCAAAGCTGAGCATCGGTGGAACACTTCCAAAATGAACTCCGAGATGGATCACCTCTGAAAACGTCTGCACATTCTTAAAGCCAATGGTCTATGCAATGGTGTGAACACAAAGCATTTCTGCGTCTAACAACTGGTTGGAAATACCTGCACAGCCCTTGGACCCCAGTGTTCCTTCCAATGGGGCTTCTCAGTGTGACACCCCTATGCTTCTCCGGGGGACTCTGTCTCATGAGGTCTCTTTGCCACCCTCCAACCCCAGGTGAGCTGCTCACTAATCAGCTGAACCTAAGCCAGGAGCTGACTTGTCCAGGAGCCTCTAACTCAGGTCCTCCTGTTCCCGGGCCTGGGTCCCCTACAGGGAAGCAGGTGAGGGAGAACACAGTGGCCGAAAGGGTGCTGAAGTGCCCTGCTCTAATTAGCTGTACCTGGGCCTCCAATTTACGCATCTTTAAATGGGGGGGAAAATTATAGCACATAATAAATTCCTTTCCTGCTCTAACTTTTCATCAATTTACAATATGGCTGTGATAATTAAAACTAGTGACGTGTACCTCAAGCCTTCCAAATTAAAATCATTTTTATACTGGGAAGAAAAGAGAGGAACTTGACATTTTTCTGGAGGTTGGAAAAATCTGTTAAGATATCAATAAATAAAGAAAAGGCGGGGGTGGGGGGAGTTCTAGAGAAAAACAACAGTGCTCACGAAGAGAAGCCGACCTTTACCGAGTGTCAGGAATAGCTCCAATGTGTCACCTGCATCTCCCTTCACCTACAACAATCCTGTGCCGTCAGTATGAGAACCCCCACCCAAGAAGAGGAGGCTTATGACAAAGTGAGACCCCTTGTTCAATGTCGCACAGCTAAGCAGTGCCAGTGAAGGGACTCAAACCAGGCCTGTAGGCCCCCGGTTCCTTTGTTGTTAAGTCTTTGACTACGTAACAAACGGTTTCATTTATAAACGACCATCAGATGGGGCTTTTGGGGAGCGGAACCCCTCGCACTAGGCTGTGGTCCTCGCCGGGCAACTGGCCATGGAAGGGCTGACAAAGCAAGGTGGGGGCAGGGCACCAGCACCGGCACCGCCTTCCCACAGAACAAACATCAAGAGTGGATCTGTCAGAGTAAGATGCTGGAGGTCGCGAGGAGGAAAAAACAAAAACAAAGCTCACTCCTTTTGGGTAGGGCAGCAGCGAAACCCAGGTGTGAGAATTTAGAGGTTATCTTCCACCTGGGCATTTGGGTGGTCCTGAAAAGAAGCAGCTCCTCTGGGAGGGAGGCAGCACCTTCTCCCACCCAGACCCCAGCCTCGGGAGTCCAACACCTCACGTTCCAGCAGGACGAAGCTGTCCTTGAGTCCCAGTGACTCACTGCTCCCTGTGGCACCAGATGGATATGTGTGTGGGGGGGGGCGGGGCGGGGGGGGTCTCAGCTGTCCCCGAGCTCTAGTCCCCCAAGGAAGGGCAACCACGGGACTGCTGCCCGCACTGCCCAGGCCACACCTTCCAGCTGCTCGCCACAGTCTCTCCCTGGAGCCTCTCCATGCACACTCCCTCCTCACAAGCCTGTCTTCAATGGTCTCAGAGCCCAAGGACACTTTCAAAAATCATCATCAGTTAATTCTTTATCCACCCTTGGAGAACATTAAATAGAAGGCCACGCAGAGGAGGTCATCCACGTGGTTTGCCTTTCCTTTCCAGCTCCTTCCTCACCCAAACCCAAACAAAACTGAACAGGCTGCATTTCCACTTGGAGTTGCCTGAAAATCCTACAGCTGCTGCCAGATAAGGCTGTAATTTTTCTTCGAGACAAGGAAGTCATCAGGTTCCCGGAATCTGAACACATCTAGGTTTTAGGGGCAGGAGCGATTCCTTTGTTCTTCCCTGACAGGAAACGCCAGGCAGCCTTTGCCCTCTCCGTCTTGTTGACGGCTGGGCAACCACACCAAGAGGTCATTTTCTTTCATTAAATTCGTAACGAATAGGTGACGCTGACAAGGAAACAGGAGTGCTTAAACATGCAGACTTGTAGGGTGCATCTAAAGCCTTAATGTATCGGCAGCAATGACTAAGTGACTTGCTGTCCGTGACCCTTTGATCACGAGCTGGCTCTCTGACAGGTGTCGCCCACAGGCAACGCATCACTCTTTTAAAAGGCAGATCCTATCACATGATGACACAGGAAGAGTTTTAAAAGAATCCTGATCAGTCCCGTCACAGGGCAATAAAATCATATGTAGTTACTGTGCAGAGGAAAAGTTTTACTTCTAAATAGCTGAGCATTGTTATTATCTCTCTTTAATGTTTCTGATTCTTACCCCACCCTGACTTTATGACGTATATAACAATTAGAGCTAGTCCCAACAGTATGGGGAAGGCAATTAAAAAATAAGAAGAAAGAAAGAAAGAAAAAGCCAAGCAAAGCACGCATCTTCCACCAACCTTGATTTTTCACTTCAGCAAACTCCTTGTTGTATTCTTCAAGAGTTTCCCTAAGCTTCTGGTTCTCTGTTTCAATGTCGTGCAGGCGCTGCACTTTGAGCTGGAGCTGTTGCCCGAGATCCAGAGCTGGCACGGGATCTGCACGAGAGAAAAAGATACAAAACCCTCTGGTGGAAACAGACAAGCCACCGTCATGGTCTCACAGGGGCTTAGGCAGATCTCTTCGGGTGCCTGGGAAGTTGGCTTCCAGGCCTGGGGATGCCACCAGAAGTTGGAGCACCTGTGGTCTTGCCACCTCCTTCCAAGTCCCTGAAAGCCCCTTGGCTGAAATGCAGGCACTTCTTTGTTGCCTACAAAGGGTGTGAATGTAGACCCACCCCAGAGCCCACAAAGCATGGAAACGGGATGCAAATGGCCACGCGCTCACCGGGGTTTGCCCGTTGCTCTGGCATAGCGTGACACCGAGTCTCTGAGCTGAAAGGAAGAGGGGGTCGTGTGGTGGCAGCAAGGGGAGGGGCCCTGGGAAAATCCTCCATGCACCTACAGCTGCACCTGGAGTGGCGGGGGGGGGGGGGAGGGGGGTTGCCATAAGCCACAAGTTCACAATTAATTCTTATGAAGTTGGAAAAAACACCCGATACTCTGAGAGTGTCTCACTGTCACAATACACTTTCACAGACATTTTCTCATTTGAGCCTCAAAGTAATGCTGGGAAAGAGATGGAAGATGTGTGCTAGATCCTTTCACAGAAGTGGAAACGAAAGCTGGGGGAAGCGGAGCGACTTGTCCAAGGTTTCCCGGCTAGTCAGTGGGCAGAGAGGACTCAAACCCAAGACTGTTAACCCCAAGTGACTGCCGTTCCAACAAGGCAGATCCCCTGATGGAGACAAACACAGCCTTTGTAAGAGGTCACCCTATTTAGGACATGCTCACTTCTCATCACAAACCCTTACTAACCAAGGACATTCACAAGGGAGTCAGGCAAGCTGGAGATGGGAGACCGCTGGGTTTCTGCCCTGGGAAGTTCTGCCGTCCCCGGAGGCACAGCTGGTGAGCCGACCCACTGTCACCCATCTGAGGCCATTGAGCCAGGCAGCCAGGAGGCCCCCACACTCTGATTACAGTGTAAACAGCAGGAGACAGCACCTGGGCCAGTTATATGAGGTCTTGTGGCCGGTTCAATGTACTATCTGCTGTCAGATTTACTTACAAAAAAACTGAATTTTAATCTAAAGTTAGAGATTGCGGACACAGAATTTATGGTATTGACTCTTGGCCTTCAGCACAAAATAGAGAGGCATTAAACATTCTTCTGGCATCAATTTGATCTTTATTTTTTTCTTCTGTTGCTTAAAAGGCACATATAATCCACCTGCTGGGCACCAGTGGAGCACTTCCTCTAGAACACTTGGGCTCCACCAGAGTAGAATACCCTAGTCCGCCAGGCTTAGAAAAGATTATTGAAGATATTTCTGGTATGGACGCCAGCATCACTTATGAAATGGCTGCAAGGATTTAGTCTCGGTGGAGGAATGCTAAACACCAAGCACAGTGGATCAACAAGGGTATATGTTCAAGAGCTCACTTAATTTTCAAATACCAGAGTCATTAATTTTTCAGACCACCCCTGGTTCCTGGAAACAAGGGCTACATCCACCATGTTTCTGTCGACGCGTCTACCAGGAGCCAGGAACTCTCTGAGATGCCGACGCCTTTACAGAGTTTACAGAAGGCGCGCACTGGGATGTGTCCAGCACAGCGGCAGACCTGTGCGTGGG
The DNA here is from genome assembly GCA_039655065.1 of Glossophaga mutica. Lineage (NCBI taxonomy): Eukaryota > Metazoa > Chordata > Mammalia > Chiroptera > Phyllostomidae > Glossophaga > Glossophaga mutica. The sequence continues at coordinate 84,111,088 of CM077305.1, forward strand.
GTTTAATACCAGCACTGCCCGTCACGTGGAACCCCTGGCTGCAGGGCATTTATTCTGCGTGTATATACAGTTTATGACTATATCACTTTTTCATTTGTGTCTTTTCATTACTATTTTACTCAGCATTTAAATATTTATATTAAATCAGTTTTCAAAAGCTATTTTGTGGAGATAGTTCCTTGTAAGTAGGAGCAGTAAACAGACTGAATTACTCAGAACATTCCAGGTGTAGGTTTTTTTCATTTAGTATCTTTCCAGGGTACCTTCCCACCCTCCACCCCTCTCTCCATGGCCTCAAGGAAATAAATGCTGCGCCCACACGGTCCCCTTCATAGAGAACTACAAACTGAACTTGAAACAGAGGTCAGGGAAAGACTGAGGAGGAGAACCGCTGCCCTTGTATAAAGTCCTACCAGTGTCTGTTCATGTAGCTTTCCTGCACAACTGCTCTTTGAAGAGCTAAGCTGGCATACTGCCTTCCATCCCTAAAATTTCTGTTGACAACTTTTCCAGTCCATACCTTTTAGAAGGCCAGTACCCACTGTGTCTGCTTAGAATACAAACTAGCTTCCCTTGTTTGATTCAGCAAAAAATTCAGTGACATAAAAATAACACACACATTATCAAGTAAATGGTAACTCTGGGCCTTTAGACAAAGTTTCAAAGCATTGTATTGTAAATGAAAATTCTGGCAATCTCATAATTATCCATTATGGCATATATATTTAATTTAACACTATTAAAGGTTAATGCCTAAGTAGCAGAACTGGTCACAGAATAGAGAATGAACTGAGCGTTCAAACATCTCTATGCATTAAACTTCAAACTTTACTACAGTACAGTTGAATGACTAAACGCCTACAGCATTTGAATATTGTTTGGGATTATGTAAAAGGCATTGCTAAAGTACCTCTTAGGCTTAATTTTTATTACTTGCATTAAAGGAACAGCTAATTACCACATGACAATATAATGACTCCAGCGTGTTTGGGCTAGAGACCAAAACAACGACTTTCGGCATGCCAAACCCCAACCTGCATGTTAATCTAGGGGAAATCATAGCTTTTTTGTCTTGTTAATGATTTCCAATGCCATTTAAACCCCACACAAGTATTGTTAGGCCTTATTCTGAATGTCACAAGCCTCCGATCTCAGCAGCTCAATTAAGGAATTGTCTGGGGGAGGCACAGGAACACGCCCATACGTGGAACAGGAACACACAAAACCCTCAACCTGTCTTCCCTGCCTCCTCCAACTCAACATGCTTTACTGCCAGTTCCATCCACACAATGTGACAAACTTGCAATGTGCTTTAAAATCATCTAATAGTTAGTCCCCGAAACACTCTTTGAGGCACTATTAAAGCTCTTTATGTGACACAGGGATCGAAGAACATAATCACACAAACAACAACAGGGGCACTCAGCACCTTCTCCTAAGGACCTGTAACATTATCTCATTATTTCCAGCCATCACGGTCAGGGCCTGGGGAGGGCGCTCGGCAACAGGTCTGGTGCTGGCGTCTTACTCAAGGGGCTGGGGGTTGGAGAGAAGCTGGCTAGGCAAACAGGTATGCAAAATTCTTATGAAGATTTCTGCTTCCTGAACTAGCAGCCAACTAGGACTCTTCAAGTCCTAATTTAACAGGTTAAGGACCTCTCTGCTCCAGGTAAAGCCCAAGTGAGGCACTGGGGTGAACACGCAGCCTCGTTGGCAGGGACCAGCTTCCCAGTGGAGAGAAACCATGTTCGCAAATAACAAGACTGAAACAGATGGGCCACACAGATCAGACAAGTGGAGGACCACTCCCGGATAGAGAAACTGGGAAAAGTAGATTTTTTTAAGGAGCAGACAGAATTTAGACCCATGGAGATGGTGGGGAAGTCAATCCATGCGGAAGATGCAGCAAGCCAGGGGAAAGGAGCAGGGAAAAGCCAGGCGCAGTTCCGTCTACCGGTGGCTGGAGCCCGAGTACACGTTCTGTGACACCAGGGCTGTTCTAGCTGCTGGGGGACACGAAGCTGATCACGACAAAACCTTGTTGTTCTCACGGACCTCACATTCTGAAGTGAGTGAGGGAGACAAAAAGCAGAACCACATAAAATAGAACTCTTTTAAGTAGCATCAAGCATGAAAGAGAAAGCAGCGTGAAGGGGAATGGAGATGACTGTCAGGGAGGGTCTCTTGGAGGAGGTAACAACTAGGCCTGGGATCTGGAGGGTGAGGAGGAGAGACTGCGAAAGTTCTGGCAGAGAAACAGCATTATAAAGGCCCAGGGCTGGGTGTGAGCGTGGCATATTCCGGGTACCGAGGGAGAAGCCTGGAAGGCTGTGACAAAAGAAAGGGAGGGTGGCAAAGCCCATGTGGTCAGGGAGGGAGGCTGTGCTCAGGATTTAAACAAAAATATGGGCACAATTAAGGAGAGAAATAGAATGTATAAAGAAGAATAAGACAGAATTCTGGAGCTGAAAGTAAATGGTCCGAGGCGCCTTGTGCAGTAGTAGGTAGTGCACCAGTTGCATAAAAACACAATGCTGAAGAAAGCCGAAGGACCGAGTTTGGGTTCCAATTCCAATTTTACTCTTTTGTTTGTTGTCATCCTCACCCGAAGACACCGTCCCCCCCCCCCCCCAGTGCTTTTAGATGGAAGGAAGGGAGAGAGAGAGAAACATCGATGTGCGAGAGAAGCATCGGTTGGCCACCTCCGGTATGCGCCCGGGCCTGGTATTGTAAGTGATTGGACTGGGGATCACACATGCCTGTGCCCTGGCTGGGGATCAAACCCATAATTCAGGCATGTGCCCTGACTGGGAATTGAAACTGCATCCCAGTGCTCCAACCAACTGAGCCACGCTGGCCAGGGCCAAGTCTGCTCTTGATGGGAAAAGCCTTCAGAGACTAGGACTCTTCCAAGACAGGGAACTGGGGAATGAAGACAAAACCTGCAGTTATCTGAACCATAAACAGGTGTGTTAGTTTTCTAGTTGCAAAGTATTTAAGAGTTTTAAGCTTAAAGATGAGTTATACAATTTTCTTTTAAAAAGTTAAGTGTTCCAAATTAGTTGTTCTGTTCTGTGACAGCAGATGGCTATCAACCACATGTTGTCTGGCAAACTTTAAAAAAAATAAACACAATCTATGTCTTTGAAGTCAATGTGATGTTTTAATACTTAGTGGGAAAAATACTACTTCTTGAAAGAAACTCACTTATAGCGACAGCATTCTAAAAGTGGATATTTGGAAATGTTCCCATCATTATATAAACTTATGGGCAAAGACAACGTCCTCTACAAAAATGTCTCAATGCCTTTTATCATATGAGAGAGAGTATAGATAGCATTAAGGGTTTAGAGTGTGGGGCAGATTGCATGTGTTCAAATCCCAGCTCTACCATTTAACTGGTTGTGCAACCTTAGACAAGTTACTTAATATTGAATTACTAAGATAATACGTGCATACATTTAGAAAACTGCCTGGCATGGAATTAACACTCAATAAATGTTACCTTAAATCTGTTTATTGCTTTGGGTAATATGGTCACTTCAAGGATGCTTGATTCTTCCAAACCATGAACACAAAGTATCTTTCCATTTCATTGTATCTTTTTCAATTTCTTTTAATAATCTTTTGTAGTTTTCAGTATATAGGTCCTTCACATCCTTTTTTAAGTTTATTTCTAGGCATTTTATTTGATGCAATCCCCATCAAAATCCCAAATGTCATTTTTTAAAGAAATCGAACAAAAAATCAGCAGATTTGTATGGAACCAAAGATGACCCCTAATAGCCAAAGCAATCCCTGGGGGGGGGGAGGAAGCTGAAGGCACCACACTACCTGACTTCAAATTACACTACAGAGCTACGATAATCAAAACAGCATGATCCTGCAGAAAAAAAGATACACAGACCAATGGAACAGAATTGAGAGTGAAGAAATAAAACCACGTATGTATGGGCAAATAATTTTTGACAAAGGAGCCAAAAACACACAATGGAGAAAAGAAAGCCTTTTCAATAAATGGTGCTGGAAAAATGGGAACATTGTATGCAGAAGAATGAAACTAGATTAGAGTTTTTCTCTATGTACAAAAATAAACTGAAAATGAACCAAAGACCTCAATATAAGATCTGAAACAATAAATTACATAGAAGAAAACACAGCTACTAAACTTATGGACCTTGGTCATATAGAAAAGGCTTCCTCTGCACAGCAAAAGAAACCATCAACACAACAAAAAGGCAACCAACTGAACGATATTTGCAAACAACAGCTCCAACAAGGGGTTAGTATCCAAAATACGTGAAGAACTCATACAAATCCACACCAAACAAACAAACAAACAAACAATCCTATAGATATATGAAAGCGTGTTCAACTTCACTAGCTATTAGGGAAATGCAAGTCACAACTACCACCTCACACCTGTTAGAACAGCTCTTACCAACAAGACAGGCAGTAGGTGTTGGAGAGGTTGTAGAGAAAAAGGAATGCTCATCCTCTGCTGGTGGAACATAAACTGGTACAGCCACCATGGAAAACAGTATGGAGGTTCCTCAAGAACAGAGTTACCATGTGACCCAGTTATCCCTTTTCTGGGTATCTACCCAAAAACCTCACAAACATTTATTCACATATATGCACCCCTATGTTCACTGCAGCATTATTCCCAGTGGCCGAGACATGGAGACAACCATGGTGTCCCTTGACAGATGCTCGGACAAAACAGATGTGGTACATGCACGATGGAAGACCACTTGGCCACAAGAAAAGATGAAACATTACCATTTGTGACAACATGGATAGACCTTGAGAACACTATGCTAAGTTAAATAAGTTAGTCAGAAAAAGCTATGAACCATACGACTTCACTCATATGTGGGACATAAAACTGAAACTCAAACACACAAACAACAGTATGGCGGTTACCAGGAAGATGTGGGGAGGGAGTAGTGAAGGGAAAAGTGCCTCAAATATATGGTGGCGGAAGATGATTTGACTTTGGGTAGTGGGGAATAAAAAAAAAAAGAAATGTTACCTATTGTCAACTGACTCAAAACTGATCCACTTGGCAAAAGGATTTTCCAACTGTTTGTTACAAATATAAAAAAATACAGTTATCTTCTTATTAGTTAGCAAGAAAAATGAAATGTCAGGAAAAATAAGAATTTACTAGCTGAATTTCAATAAATAGTGTACCACCCTATAACTGGTACACAGGTTTCAAAAGTACAAATCATCTTTTTGTAACGCTAGCCAGTAATGCACTGCTTTTGTTTAGATCCGTGTATCTTTGTGATTTATCTTTTCCAGCCATTTACGGCAGGCCCTAAAACCAAGAATAAAAATAATAAAACTGGGAGACTTCTGCTTCCGGGCATGACAAATTAGCTGGTACTGGGCTTGCCCTCTAGTCATAAACAACTAGAATACTGGCAGACTATATGAAACAGTCATTCACAGTCACTGGACAACTGGCAGAGCACGATGGGGGTCTCTGGAGCAGGAAAACAAGTGAGGTGGGCCCTAGGACCACCCTGACTTTCTGCCAGGGGGCACCTTCCAGACTGTAGCACCGGGAAGGGCGAACCCAAGCGCAGCATGAGTCTTCCTGCATTAAGAAGACAGAGATCAGAAGACTGGGAGGCTGAAGTCTCTGGAATTTGTAGGGCTAAGTGCTGGAAAAAGGAAAGATATGCAGAGTGAGAGCTAGAGAAATCTGCAGAGGAGTGAGTGAGAGCCTGTTGCTAAAAGACAAGGTGCACAGTATGCATGGGGTGAAACTTGGGAGGCTGGGCAAAGAACTACAGGGAAGCCTAAGTAAACAATCCCAGAGTTCACAGAAGGTTAAGAGACTTTTGAGCTGCAACCAGCCACAGTGGAGAGAGATTTATTTAACAGCCAGGGTATTTAGTAGAAACACCAGAAGGGCCATACCAGAATGGAGGTCTATATTAATCCTGAAGTAGAGGCTACTCCAGACCCAGCACCTAAACCTTAAAAATAAGCATCAGAATGATCAGGCTGATCTGTAAGTAATTTAACCAATGGACAAAACAAACTTCAATGCTCTTCAGAAAGACAAGAAAATCCAGTTAACAATTACAATGTCCAATATACAATCAAAAATTACTACACATGCAAAGAAGCAGGATAATGGGAGGGGTGGGGGGCGGGGATCAGTTAATAAAAACAAAACCAGAAGTGACATGAGATAATGAGAGTAGCTGACAAAGTTAAAAACAGTTATAAGCATACTCAACAATTTAAAGAAAGGCACAAACACAGTAAGGAAAGAAGAATCTAATAGAATTTTAGAGCTTAAAGTACAGTATCTGAAATGAAAAAAATTCCCTGGACTGGCTTAACAGCAGATTAGACAAAACAAAAGAAAAATCAGTGAATTTGAAGAGAGAGGCACAGAAACTGTTTGAACAGAGGCATAGAGAAGAGACCGAAAAAAAGTTACTAAAGCCTAAGCCACTTGCGAAACAGCATCAAGTAACCCAACATACATGTTCTAGAAAGAGGCTAGGGGTGTATCTGGGGAAACAGTGGCTAAATTTCCAAATCTGGTGAAAAGCTATAAACCTAAATATCCAAAAAACTCAATAAAATCCAAGCAGGATATATATATGAAGGACACAAGAATTAAAAAACCCTTAAAATCCTAAAAGCCAGAGAAAAGAAGAATCATCACACAATATATAGAGAAACATAGGTAAGATTAACTGGAGACCTGTCATAGAGAAAAGCCAATACAAAAAATACCAACATAGAATTTTATACCCAACAAAATAATAACCTTCCAATATCAGAGTGAGGCAGAATTTTTTTGTTTGTTTCAGATGAACGAAAGCTGTCAGAATTCACTGCCAGTGTACCCACAATATAAGGAACTTTAAAGGAAATGTTATAGACTTATGGAAACCCGGATCTACACAAAAGAATAAAAAACGTCCAAACGGTAAAGATAGGGGAAAAATTGAATACTGTTTTTCTCATTATAAATTTCATTAAAATATAATTGACTATTTAAAAGCAAAAATAGTACAATGTATTGAAGTGTTAAAACATGCAGAAGTAAAGTGAATAATAATACATGAAGGATAAAAGGGAGAAAATGAAAATGTATAATAACATTCTTACATTACATGTGATGTAGTAATATTATTATTTGAAGGTATAGTATGATAAATTAAAGATGCTTAATGTAAACCTTAAAGTAACCACTGACAAAATAAAAAAAAAAAAGAGTTATACAGCTAATAAGACAAGTGGGAAGATAAAATAAGATCATAAAAAATAATCAAAATAAAGCAGGAAAAATACAACAAAAAACAGGTAAGACAAATATGAAACAAATAGCAAGATGTTAGACTTAAACTCATCTATATAATTATATTAAATGTAAAAAATCTAACACTCCACTTAAAAGGCAGACTGTCAGACTGAATTAAAAAACAAGACACAGCCATTTACAAGAAATACACCTTCAATACAGCAACAAAGGTGTGTTAATAAGGACAGAAAGAGAATTAATCAAAAGAACACTGGAGTGCTGACGTTCAAGTGAGACGAAGGAACCCTCATGAACGGAACATTCCCAGAAATGAGGTAGATTGCCGTTCAACCTAGAAGAATCAATCACTGAGAAGATGTACCATTCTTAAAAGTACATATGCCCCAAAATAAAGCTTCAACAAACATGAGTTAAAAACTAACAGAACTGAAAGAAGGAAAAGAAAAAGTTCACAATAATACAATAAAGACTTCAAAACTCTGTTCTCCCAGATTAACAGTACAATTAGATTGACAAGCTAGACCTAAAATTTATATACAAACTCAACTAGCCAAAGCAATTTTGAAAAACAAGACCAAAGATAAAAGATGTGTATTACCTGATTTCAAGACTGGTTAGACAGCTACGGTAATCGAGATAGTATATCAACATAAGGATAGACATACAGATCAATGAAATAAAAGAGGATAAAAAAAAAAAACCCAACCCCCCCACTCACGTATACCATCCACTAATTTTTCAACCAAACTTGACCCTTACCTTACACCACACAGCAAAATTAACTCCAATTGTGTCACAGGCCTAAAGGTAAAAGATAACACCATACAACTTCACTAAAAAACAAAGGGGAAAAAATTTATGACCTTGGGCTAGTCAATAATTTCTTAGAACGTAAAAAGGAAGACCCCCCCAAAAAGAAAAAAAAACTAATAAACTGGACTTTTGAAATAAAAAAAATTCCTGCTCTTCAAATGACAACAAACTGGGAGAAAATATTTGCAAAATAACCCATTAAAAGATAGGTAACAGATTTAAATAGACACTTTCTAAGTGAAGATCTATGAATGACCAAAAAGCACATGAAAAAATATGCAGCATCATCAGTCATCAGGAAAACGCAAATTAAAATCATGACAAAATATGCTTTTCATTCCCTAGAAAGTCTAAAGTGGAAAAGACTGACACCACCAAACGACAGGGACGCCGTGGAGGAACCAGAGCTCTCGAGTGCCCTTGGGGGAGGGTACATGACCCAACCACCGTGAAAAACAGCCCGGCAGCTTCTTGTCAAGCTGCACCTGCACCCAGCCCATGCCCCAGAGATGCCAGTCCTGGGTGTTTTCCTGAAAAAATGAAAACCTATGTCCGTGAATGCTTATAGCGGGTTTATTCATAAGAGCCACAAAGGAACAATCCCAATGCCCATCAACGGGTGGGTGGGTAAGCAACTTACTACACACCCACACAGTGGGTCCCATTCTTCAATAGAAAGGACAGTGATACCAGCAACGAGACGAATCCCCAACACACTCTGCTGAGGGACAGAAGCCAGACACAAAGGGGCACAGACTTGTACAAAGACTCCATTTAGGTGAAACTCCAGAAAAGACGAATCTCATCTCCAGTGACGGAAAGCACGTCAGTGGTTGCCAGCATTTGGGATCATGAGGGAACTTTTGAGGTGACAGAAACGTTCTATATCTTGATTGTGAAGGTAGCCATTGTACCAAATTGTATTTTATATGTAAATTATGCCTCAATAAAGTTGATTTTGAAATACAGTATTTTAGTGAGTTTTCTGTACTTCTAATAAAATATAAAGTTTAAGTCCTTTTTATTTTTCATCATACCCTTTAATTCTGTCTATTGTTAGTATGATTTACAACGTATTAAATATACACTGTAATTACACATGTGTATCAGATAGGAGGGAAGGAAGGAAGGAAGGAAGGAAGGAAGGAAGGAAGGAAGGAAGGACATATTAGGGTTAGAAATTCAAAATTTTTCGCTGTTGGGCTATATGAATAAAAGTAGTTTGCAGACCACTGACTCAGACCCATTCGGCTGCTGTGCAAAAGGTGGACAGCAGGCTGTGGAGTAAAGGTGGTGGGCTGGTGAGGTGAGAAGCGATGGTGGTTTGGATGAGGGCGGTGGTGGTGGACGAGGATGTGGTAGAATTTGGGATACATTCTGGAGGCTGGGTCAGTAGGACTTACTGATATACTACTGGCTACAAGGTGTGAGGGGAAGGAATTCAGGAGGAGTCCTGAATTCCCTTGTGGCCTGAGCCACTGCATGAATGGTGGTACCATTTACCTTCCTGGGAAGGCTTGGGGGAAAATCAACTGTTCTCTTGTGGTCACGTGGTGTTTGAGAGCCTAACAGACATGAGAAGTCACCTAGGTGGAGAATGTAGTGGAGGAACAGAAGCTGAGAGTCCTGTAGAGGTGGAGAGGTAGCCCTGGGACTCTGAGGAGGAGGAGCGTAACCAGGTGGGGGGTGGGTTTAGCAGCATGATTGGCTCTCAGAGGACTGTGGCTATGACGGGGAGTAGAGAGCTGGAAGGCACCATCCTTATCTGACCACATGAATGTTCTCAGTAAAATATAAGCAGTGTGGGGATCGGAGTGGGAAGAAAATCTGAAGTGGACAGTGGGCATAAGGTTGGGGCCAGTTGATGCAGTGTAGACTTTATGTGAACTAAGTTACTGCAGTCCTCCTGGTACTTGGATACGTCTTGTTTTGGATTCCCTGGGTCACTATCACACACTGATAAGCCCGCCACCTTGGTGCAGAGGACACTACTGACTTCATACAGAGCCACAGAGGCTGAAAAGCAGGGCTTCAGATTAGGTGGGTGATTGAGTGGGGCTGAGGTGTGCTGGGAGGGGCTGGGGAGGCTGGTGGGTTGGAGAGAAGGCCAGGCCAGTGGTGAACTGCTTTTCCACATACTGTGAGAACTGAGAAGACCAGCCTCACGAAATCCGAGTCCATGTTTGCACAGAGGGCTCTGCAGGCTATGGGGCTGTGCTCTGCCATCAGCCAGAGGTTGAATGTGCCTGTTGTGAGTGCCATCCCTGCGATGACATCACAGCTCAGCAGACGCTACTTTTTGCCAGGGCACTCTAGGCTAATGTAATCATACGATTACATAATTAACCCAGCTGTCTCATTAAGAAAATCAACTGGAATTCAGAGCATAATTAGTCACACAGCAATTAGCATGCTGATGAGCAACTGATGAAAAGCTGTCTAGATATCAAGTGTGCCAGGACCACCCCAGTTACGGCAAAGTGGGACAGAGGCGACACACTGCCCCACGAAAGCGAACCAAGGATTCCCCACGTCTTGGCTAGACAGTTCTCACACTGCAGCCACGCGTTGAGGGGCAGAGGGAGAGAGCCCTAAAGACAAGGCAGCGTGCAAAAATGGGGACAAGCAATTCAGACACCCATCCTGTCACATTTGCCTTTCTTTAAAATGTTTATAGCTATTTCCTCAGCCTGCAGACGCACAGTGCATAAAACAGAGAGGCTGGTCAGGCCCCATGTTTGTTTTAACATGGTCAAGGAGGGTGGGAAAAGTGGCCCCCTTGTCTGGGTTCCAGTGTTGGGTGGAGCACAGTGTCCCTGTCCTCTGGTGCCCGAGGCTCCTTTGGAGCCGCTCAGTCCCACAGCCCAGGGAGGAGACCACAGGGCATCCGTGACCCATAGCCTTCGTCTAAGGCTGCAGCCCTGGTCCCACCTCGGTCCCGTTACAATGCTGGCGGTTGATTCTTAGAAGGAAAATGTTTCATGAAGGTAAATTGAAAATGTGAAAAGGGAATCCTGCCATCCGGGCACCTGAGGTCACAGAGTTCTCTCGGGAGGGGCCTGGGCACGGGCTCCTCTGCCAACGCCAGGAGGCCTAGAACAGGCGGACCGGCATAGCCTTTCAGGATCCAGGGGAGCAGACATATTTCTACAGCCTTCAAAAATGCCACCAAGTGGCCCGTTGATGAAAACCTTGGTATGAGAAGCGAGGGGCATGTCCAACCAAATCTTAAGCTTTTGATACTTTTTTCCAGGAGTCTTGCTATGGGATCCTGGAATGGAGGATAGACGGGGAAGAAGAAAGAATGAAAAGAAGGTGTTTTCTAATTTTAACTAATAAGGGTGCCCTCACTTGAAACCCGTGTGAGGAGTACAAAGGCCTGATTACTATTTTATTCTCATGGAGGAGCATTAGAAAGTAGTTCTTGCCCTGGCTGGTGTGGTGTCCTCCTACACAGCGGAAGGTCACCGATTCTATTCTGGTCAGGGCACATGACTGGGTGGCGGTTCGGTCCCCAGCTGGGATGCATGCAAGAGGCAACTGGTTGATGCTTCTTTTCCTCTCTCCCTCCCTTCCCCTCTCCCTAAAAACAAACAAACAAACAAACAAATAAATAAATGCATCTTTTTTCTTTTTTTTAAAAAGGCAGTTCTCAACACTGATGATCCACTTTAATTTTGAGTTCTCAACGCTAGGCTGACAGGATATTCACCAGGAAAGGAGGCTGTCCTAAACCAACTGACATGTGGCCCCACGAGCACCTCAGAGCAGGGGCATGCCCAGAACTCCAGAGTGGGTCCTGAAATGGATGCTCTACACAACAGGCCCTCTTCAGCCAGCTCTCTTCCAGGACTTTGGAAAAGTACCACCTGCTACCTACGACTGCAGGCTGCTCGCTCTGCAGACATAAAGTGAGAGAAGTCAGTCAGGAAACACTGAATTCTAGCTGCGTTACATGAATCATAAATATTTTATACTACTGCTAATGTGCTTCCTAAGATTTAAATCTTAAAATAAACTCTTCCAGGCACTGCCTTTGTGTTTGAAGAGTTTGCGTCTGCAGGAGAAACACCACCTCTTAGCAAGAAGTGGAAGATGATTCTCTTTCTATGGGGCAACAGACAGAGGTAAGGAGAACTTGCAAAGCGGTTCTTCTGTGAGCTCTGCAACCAAAGCAGAGTTCTGCAAAACCAATGGCACAGGTGGTAGCTCCACCAACTTTGTCTCTTTTTCTCCTTCCTAGGAACTTAAAAAGAAAATACCACCACTGAGATATTTCTGGGACAAAAAAGTCACAGTTGTCTTTCATAGAAATTATTAAGTGTAGATAAATAACTCAGATGACCACTGTTTGACTTATCTGTAATCCATTAATAAGGGCTATTCAGAAACTAAGAGTGCGAGTTGAGTATTTTACTGATTTAAGCTTCCCTCCCATGGTTGTTGAAATAAATGCATGCTCATTGTGAAAAATCTGAAAAGTATCAAGAAGCAAGAGCAAGGCACCCACACAAGGTTAACTTCTGGCAGATTATGCACGCCATCACAGCTGTGCTTGGGGCACAGGAAAATTCCAGCTATGCACGAGCGTTTACGAGGAAGTCATTCCAGAATATTTCCAGCTATCTGAGGCGGTCACATTTTAAGAGCAGATTTATTTATTTCTTGTTTCATTACAGTAAGGGATGGAGGCTGCCTGTTTAACCTGTTTAATTATGGAATATTTTCTCAAAAGTGCAGTAGAGTCTCCCAACAGCCAAACAGAAACCACCTGAAGGAGGCCAGCAGCCAAGTCTCAACTGCATTTGTATCTTAGGTGCACGGTCTGGCACGCAACGGACTTCAGGCAAGTGTTAGCCGAGGGGATGCGTGAAAATGACTCAACACCACACCTGAACCTTTTCCTGCACACCTGGCATCACCGTTGTTCACAGATAACCCCTGAACTCTTGCTCTTACCCACAAGTATCGATGCCAGTGCAGAAGGACACTGGCCTGCTGATTAGGGGAACCCCCCATCGGGGGGGCCTGGCCCAGGTGCCCCGGCCAAGTCGTGTTGTTGGCAGATGGCTGCACTGCTTTCCTCATGGCTGACTGTTAGCAAATTAGTAAATACAAATCTCAATCAGAGGTGCATTAACGTAAAAAATTTAAACATTTGCAAGTTTAAGCTATCCCTATCGATCATATACATTACGATATAAAAATCTGCCTGTGATAAAACTGACAGATGAAGCCATCTAGGTTAACGACATCAAATTTTGTAACTTACTTATGAATCTAAAACTACTCTCCAACTGCTATCATGTTGACAATGAAGGCGAAGAACGTTTTCAATTAGAACAACAATTAGAGATAACAGAACTAGGAACAAGAGGCTGATTCTCCAAACTTTTGTTGGTCCTCCTTTTAATTATGTAAGCCATGTAAACAAGCAAACCAAGTGAACAAGAACTGTTATCCAGAAATGATGCTGTGTTAATTGAGTTCTGGGCTACAGCTGCCCTCATCACCTTTCCAGCACCGGTTCCACCTCTCCACTCCACATAAAGCTGGAAGTTCTCTCCGGCTTCACGCCTGCCACTTGAACCACATGACCCCTCTCTCCCTTCCCACCTCACCGTGGACCCCTTTCCAAATCTACTGTCCAAACTGCAGCCAGGATGACTTTTTCATTACACATACCTGATCATATTAGTTCCCTGCTTAAAACTCACTCATGGTTTGTCTGTTGAAGTCCAGAATCCTTCACATAATCTACTAGGCCCCCACCTGTCTTTGCAGCTAGGTGGCCACACTGGCATATGCCCTTTACTCAGGTGTCCTATTAACAGTGCCCCCTTGACTACTGACAGTGCCTTGGTTTGGAAGATACAGTACCTGGCCACTCTCCTCACTGCCCTCTCTTCCTCTTGTTCACTAAGCTCACTGCCCTGGGGCATCTGCCTCTGAGCCTGCCCGATCCTACCCATTCTACACTCTTATGCCCAATGGGCTCTGCCTTATAAGCACTTACTACACTTAAAATTCAATAATTACTTGTGCAATTACTTTTAATGCCCACATTCCCACCAGGCTCTGAAGTCCGTGAGAACAGCAAGTTATCTGGCTGATTTGTTCACTGCCCTATCCTGCAGCTCAGCATGGTTCCTGAGACAGAGAGAGGGGGCGGCATGTAAGGTACTGACTGAGACATCCCAGGGAATAAGGGTCACAGCAGCGCGGAAGGAGAGTGTGCTGTGGCTAAAGAGGCAGAATATCTATGATAAAAAGCATCTTAAAATACCCTAAAATTAACTAGGGAATGTGGAGCAATTGGGTAGCAAATGAAAAAGAACATATACATGAGATCTTAACTATTTTGACTGTTCAGAGGACTTATCAGGATGAGTATGTATGTAAATGTTTATCCAGTGTCTTTAATAAGATGGAGCTTATTAAAGGGATAATAAGGAAGGAAAAATAATATTTCTTAGGACACTGGGTTTGGAAGATGAAGAAGGGGGAAGAGCTGGGGTAACTCTGATGCTTCTCCCTTGAACGGCTGAGTCACACCACTGGAGGAGAGGAGGGCAGGAGGGGAATGTGGCGGGGTGGAGGGGGATCCCATGCTTGGTGCTGGGTTTAAGAGCTTGGGAAGCCAGCAGGACAGCTGCTAAATCAAACACAGATTTTGGATGCCAGTACCAGCCACAAAACTGAAGGCCTCTGAGGCACATATCTTGTTCTGATGAACCCCAAATGCTAAGTGTCATATAAATGTCTGTGCAGGCAGGTAAATCTTTATAGGGTGACACCATGCAAAATTTGCCCAGAGAGCTATTAAACGGCTGCAACTCAATGAAAGATACATTCTGTTCCCTTGCTATTTAGGTTGTTAGAATGCTCCAGCCTGTTCTCCCTCAATGGAAAGTGTCAATCTCCGGAGTATAGTTCACTGTGAACAATTAAAGCCTGAGCCCCAAAAAACCTCGGAAAGCATGTGAAGAAATAATTTAATCCATTAATTCATCTGGCAAATATTTATGGAGCTTCTGCTACGTGGCAGGCACTGGGATAGACCCTTGGGAAATGCACAGGGACAAGACCACATTGCCCCAGTCACTCTGCCCAGCCAGAAAGGAAAGCAGCCGAATCCCAAGAAGTTACAGAGGGAAACACAGGCTTCTGGGAGGGGAGCGTGCGCATGACAGGGCAACCTGACTGAACCTGGGAGGTCAGGAAGCCACATCTGAACAAGTGACCCTGCAGAGGTAAGATGGGATGAGTGGAGAAGGGGCCTAGCCTGCTGGCGGGATGGAACGTGGGCTGGAAGGAGGCGAGCACAAAGCCTCAAGTCGCAGCACTGCAGACATGAGAGGGTGGTCTAAATTGTGGAGGGCAGAAGTTGGGATGGAGAGAAGTGGATGGAACTGAGAACATTCTGAAGGCAGGATGGCCAGGACTCGGTGGCTCAGTGCTTGGTGTGAGCAGCTGGGCAGAAGGTGGTGCTGCTCCCTAAGAGAAGAACTCGGGAAGAAGATGGTTTCCTCCGGACACACTGGGTGGTTTCAGGGTGCCCATCAGCCACCCCAGTGGGGATGTCCAGGAGGCCACTGGGTACGAAAGCTGACGCTCAAAAGTGAGAAATGGACAGAAATAAAGCTTTCTGAGCCACTAACATGACCTTTCGTGAATCCTGCTGTGGAGGGCTCTGGGGTGGCTCTGGGTCGACAGACTCACTAGGTTGTTCAACATGTCATAACTGCAGCACGCCAGGCCCTGCTCCTGGTGCTGGGCGTAGAGCAATAAACCCAGCTGCCTCCAAGGAGCTTTCATTCTAGTAGGGCCAGTAGATAAGAAACAAAAAAATTTCTGGAAGGGTGGCAAGTGGGGACTAGTTCAGTCAGGCTCCCTTGCCAGTCTCCAAGGCCAATGGGACTCTGGCTCTGGCTCTTCCTGGGGCAGCTGGTTGGCTCTGCCTGGGCTCCTGGAGCTGGGCCACATGGCACAGAGCTGAAATACTGGTCCCGTTATTCCTAAGAGGTTCCTGTAGTTTTCTGAGACAGCGTGAGTTGATGTTTCTTGAACTAGAAGACCTAGTGCACCCCCATCACTGTTTCTGGGTTTGGTGGGCCTGAGGCATGTAGACAGTTAAGGCACCTGACTCCCCACAACTATGTGACTGTCAGTAAATGCAACGCTATTGACCGGGGCCCTTCCTGTAAACCTCAGCCGCAGCATTACTTCATCTGAGCAGTAAGGCTTCAAATCGCAAGGAGAGTGCGCCGAGCTCCGCAAGGAACTTGTTAGAACTGCCAGACCACAGCCTTTGTGAGATAGAAGTGCCCAGGATATGGGTGAAAGTGCTCTATGTGGCAGGCAGATGGGCTCTGACTGATTTTTATTATGATAGAAAACATCAAATGTTATTTGCTCCCACCATCTTACATGAAAATGCAAACTTTACTTCTCCAGGCAAAAATGATAATTACAGAGAATATCACCAATATGGGGAAAAATGCTAATGGTGTAACGTTAAGTGAAAAAAGCAGAATGTAAATATGTGCTCATATTATGATAAAAAGATTCTATAAAACTTATATACGTGCATGAATAAAGTCTGCTTAGGAGAAGAGGAGTGGTGATGGAAAAAAAATGGTCTCACCTTTTTCTATGGTAAATTAGGATGGAAAATAACTGCAGTAAAAGAAACCCAACAATTTGTTAAAGTGGCTGCCCAGCTGAGAAATTCACTAAGGGAAAACCCAGATAAAAACTGGACTTTTAAAAAGGAGAGTGTAGGCTATTTAGAAAACAGCAGCTGAAGGCTCTCTAGGTCTTTGGCACAGATGAAATAAGCCAGCCCCCTTTCAACTAAGTCACCGACATAAAACCTGCTTTTGTACAAGATCACGCCAGTGGGGCCACCAAGGTGCCGGACTCGAGAAAGACCGCACCCTGGGCATCAAATGAGCCCTTCGCTGTGAAGAAGCCTTCCTCCGAGCCTCAGTCAGTCTTTAGGGAACCCCTAGTTGGTTACAAACTCTTGCAGGAAGTCAAAAGGCCAGAATTTGGAACCAAGTGCTAGATAAACTCCTACAATAGCATAAGTTGAGAACAAAGAAAACCATTCTCCATCACTAGGCTATTCTCTTACACTCTTCCATTTCAAAGACAAAAAAATTGAGGTTCAGAAAGGAAAAGGAGTATGACGAAAGCCACACAACAAGGCCCTGGCAAGAGAACCTGAATCTCCCTATTCCCTGTCCAAAGTGCATTCTGCCGCCTGTCGCTTGGGGTGACCTCTATTAACCCCAGCTCCCAGAGGGGACTGCAAAGCCCACAGTTGACCTCAGTTAGCATGCAAGTTCAGACCTGTTTCTGCTTTGCTTTGTTACAGTAGTTCTAGTAATGTCAGTAATCCACATACTTTGTTGTAGCTAAATGGGCTACCACTTGCCCTTAGCTGTAAATTTTAAGGGAAAGATTTGGTCAGAGGTCACTGGTTCCCTGGATGACCTGGTGGGGAGTGAGGCATTCTAGGTGCCCTATTAGGGCCCCTCCCAAGAGTGGAATCAGTCAGCCCAGAACCATGAACGTCTGTGTTGTCTGCAGAGCACACACACAGGTTCTATTTCTTCCAGTGAAATGAGCAGCATTTTATACCAATACTAAAGGTAGCCCCACAGAAGTGAGTTTCTGCATTTGCAAAAGCATTAACGAGAGGTTATGTAATGACTTTAAACAAAAGGGCATCTAGTTTCCATACCTACCCAAAGGCTGGGTATGAGAGAAATCACATTCCCAGAACTCCTCGGTTTCAGGGGGACGTTGCCATTGATGGAGGAATTCTCTTAGGAAAGGCTGTAGCCAAACAACTCTCCAGACACAACGCCCGCTGATGGGTTATGGAACAGGGCACGGGCTTACCTGGAACATCAATCAATCTTTTGTAGACGTTCAAGAAGGCTGCCTCAGCTTCTTTGCTTCTTTTACTCAGTGCATCAATCTGAAAGGGAATGGAAGAAAAAAAACAAAGGGCTCAAAATTTGTCAAGAGGTAATAGAAAAATCATTACGCATCTAGTAAGTTCCCACAACAAATGGAAGTCTGCCTTCTCCAGGTAAATGCTGGACAGCTGGGCCTTCAACCTCTCCAAGGAAATGTCTGTGAACAGACAAAGGGCAGACGACTCACAAGGGCCCAGCTCCTAAGGGTGTAATCCAGGGGCAGTTCTTTGAGATGAAGCCATTGGCTACGCTCTGTCCCATCACCCATGAGCGTGGGCATTCCATAGAGAAAATGCCCCAGCACCTTTCCTGGTCTCTTTCCGTCTCCTGCCGGTATTACTAAGAGCTGACTGTGTGCTGGGCACTGTGTGGGAAGTGGGGCAGAAAGGGACAGCTCCCAGCCCCAGGAGCATGTGGGCCAGTAGGGGCAACAGGTATGCAAAGAAGTGATGAAATCTCAGCTGGGAAAGGGCTAACTAAGTAAGCAGAGCCATGGGGACACAGAGAAGGCACATCAAGCAGGAAAGTAGGTGAAGTTTGGGTGGTCCTGAGGAGCTGCTCAGCAGGGTGGGAAGGTGAGAAGCTACCTGAAAGGGGAAGAGCACATGCAGACACCCAGAACACAGCTCTTAAAGCTGGGGATTCACGGATCATCCAGAATAATTTTATGAAAACCAAGAACTGTCCTCCTAGCAATACACCCCTGTACACACACACACACACACACACACACACACACACACTTATGCACTCTATGTTAGGACTCTCACACATCCACTAGTATCCTGCCCATAGAACTCAGATTAAGAACCCATGGATGGGGCTGTGACCATCCAGGGAATATGGAGGTCCCAGGGGGTAGAAACTTGGAAACATGGGAACACTGGAGGGTGGTGAGACTGGACGAGTGAGGGGATGAGATCATGAAGTGCTGTCCGGGCATGTGGGGGATGTACTTCATTAGTCACGTCAGAGCATAAGGACGAAGAAGGCAAGAAGGAGGCAACCGCGCAGAGGCTGCCCCTGCCCCGGGCAGTTGGGTACTGTGAAGGGCAGTTGGGGTGGGATCAAGAAGAGGAGGGCAATCAGAGAGGCTACGGTCCAGCTGAGTTGATGCGAGGCACAGAGGAACAAGGTGAGTCCAGGATGAAGCCCAGGCTTCTAGCTAGGGCAACGGACAAGTTTCTGTGGCAGTGGCCAGGACCGATTTGTCTCATGAACTAACCCAGCTAAGCTAGGTTCCCTCCAGTGTAAAATCTATTCAACAAAGCCAAGTGGCTTCTGGAACCCCCGAGTACACCAGACGCGGACCCACAGAGGCTCTGACTGTTAGATGGACTCGGTATGCATTGTGCTCACATAACACATTTGCTGAGACAACAGATCACTTTTTACACCTGAAGAATGCAAGATACTACATGCACAAAGTTCATACTGGCTCAGGAAAAGGACACTAAATTATATATTCCTTCCGTCCCCTCTCAGAATTATACTCTCTGTCTCCAATGTTATTAAAGAGGCAAAAGGATGTGGTTTAATTACAGGGCCTCTCACCTGAGACAAGCAACAATTTGTTGAAGGCTGAGAGAGGTCACCTGATTAAGGATGGGAAGGCCCTGAGGAGCAGGACACAAGGCTGGTGGGGGCTGGGCCTCAGGAAATCCAGCGCAGAGCAAACTAGTGCGATGCAAGCGTTTCCATGGCTAACAGCTGCGCTCCACAGTTGTTAGTTAAAGTCAGTTGTTTGGAGCTTGGACACATTTTCCCCTCCATAAAATAAGGTTGTGATTTAGGTGTTGGAGAAGTTTTCAGAATAATCCGTAAGGACTACTTAAATATGACAAGACAGTTCTCTTTATTTTTAAAATAAAATGTTTTCCCCCTCTGATTAGCAATTCATGCTCATTGTATAATTAGAAAAATACTACAAATAAAGGGATCAAAATTATAATTCTGATAAGCACTGGTGAAAGTCACCCTTGGACCTGTAATCCCTTCATTTTTTTCTAATTTAGGAAATACACAGTTGAACCAAATGCAGGCATACAGGGAAACTATGGAGACCGAAGACAGCGTAGTGGCTATCTAGCTAGGGCTGGGGACAGGGAGGACGGGGCTCGAAGGGTGACGACTGAGGGGTGCGGGGCTTCTTTCTGGGGCGATGAAATGTTCTACAACCGACGGTGGTGACGGTTGCACAACATCGTGAATACAGTGAAGGTCAGTAAACTGCAGACTTGGAATGGGTGGATTATATGATTTGTGAATTGTCTCAATAAAGCTTTTAAAAATGTACGTGTGTTTGAATGAAACAATATGTAAAATTCCATATTGTGCTTTCACTAATATATCACTAATCTTTTAAAATATCTATTACAAATTTTGGAAAGTTTCTTAATAGTTCTATTTCAACCATAGCTAACCACCATACGTGCACACACACACGAGGTGAGCACAGTAGGTTACAGCAGTGAGTACGTGAAATAGAGTTAATAAGCTATTGCAATAATCATAAGCTGCATGCCTTCTTCCATACGAACAACTGTAAACCCACTTTGCCCACCTCTGTAGATGTTTTGAGTGACAATGGATTTGGAGTTGCCTCTCCAGATATCTGGAACACATGCTGTGAGCCAGCTCTTTCCCTCACCTGCGAGTGCATGCCCCTGGGGAGCAGTGTCTGCCCAGAACGCAGGGCATTCGCCCTGGCTGCTCTCCACATCAATTGACACAGAGGCCCTTGCTTCTCAGGTGTTCTGACTGAGTGTACACAGGTGGTTGCCTCTGTGGCGGACACAGGATGGGATCTGGAAGGATCTTGAACAACATCTTCAATCCTCTGTCTGTGTGTTGATGGGACATGAATGGGGGGAAGACAGGGGCTGGCAATCTGCACAGCACATTTGGGGACTGTTATGGTTGAATTGTGCCCTGGCCCAATACCTATGAATATAACCTTACTTTCAGGTCTTTGCAGGTGATGAAATAAAGATGAGGTCATTAGGATGGGCCCTAGTCAATATGGCTGTGTTCTTATAAAAAGGGGAAATTTAGACACAAAGTCATCCATACAGGGAGGACGGGGGCTCAGAGGGTGATGACTGAGGGGAAAACTCTATGTTAACATCAAGGCGGAGATTGGGGTGAGGTATCCACAAACCAAGGACTCTCAAAGATCACCAGAAAACCAGAGGAGAGGCTTGGAACAAACTCTCCCTCACAACCCTCAGAATGAACCAATCAGATCAACACCTCTACCCCGGCCTTCCGGTGTCCAGAATCGGGAGAGAGTTCTGGTGTTTAAGTTGCTCACTGTTACAGCAGCCCTAGTGAATTAATACAGGAACCATGATTCTGAGCCCTCTTCCTGTTCCCTCTTCCTGGCTTATGAGGCTTCTTGAGAGGCAATAAGCACTCCATGAGGTTGAGGTTCTAGTTGAAGAGGTCCCTCCAGCCCCCTTATAAGGTTTTCAAACCCAGAATAATTTGTGGATTCTGGGAATTTTGATAGTTTCTGTATTTTTTCACTCTTCTGACCCCTCCTGATGTCCAGGGCTTAGCCTTGGAGTTGAACTTTTGGTCTACCCTCTGCCGTTGCCCTCTTCTCTATGGGGGGGTTCTCCTTTGCTGCCACCTGGGATGTGCTATTTTTGTGTGTTTGCTTACTTAATGCCCTTCACTCACATCTCCACCTGCTGAAGACCTATCTGTGCCCTGAGGCCCAGTGTGAACCCACCTTCCGCCAGAATAAGTGTGCTGGGTTCCCTCCAGCTGGCAGGGTTCTGCATTTGGAGGGAGAAAGGTGGACTCTGGAGCCAGGCTGGTCACCTACACCCACCTCCCAGGGCTGGGTGGTTAGATGAGCTCTTGTGCTTGGACAAAGGCTCCATGACAGAGACTTTGTCATGTCCAAAAGCTTTCTTCTGCATCCAAGGCTACAGCCTGGGACGGGAGCCCTGTCTGCCCTTTTATCGCTTGGTCAGTTAGGTGGAAATAGAATATCATCCTCATCTCCATGTCCTCCACCCTCCATGCCTGCCTGCTGCAGGTGATCGGGCCCATGTGCTGGCATCTTTGAGATGGTGAGCCAGGGCTCATTTTGGCAGCCCTCTCACATGAGGGAAAGAGGTCTGTGAATAAGAAGAGGTGTGGGGTGAGGTCTTAAGGCACGGAGGGTTAAAAGTAGGAACTGAAGTTAGACATTCTGGCTACTTAATGTGCAAAGACAGCCTGAGTAAAGATTCTGCCTACAATTCCCACTCTCTTAAAAGTCATTTTGAGGAAGGGCAAGGACAGGTGGCAGGATTGGGACAAATCTGGAGAAGCTCTGACTGTGCCCTGGCCCTGGGTAAAACCTGTTCTGCTCGAGGGATCAGCCTTCTCTCCTGCCACACCTCACACTCCAGCCACACCCGGTTACTCCCAGTTCCCTGAATAAATGAGCAATTTCCCCGCAGCCTAGAAGGCGCCTCCTAGGAATGCTCCTCTGATCCTTGAGACTCAGCTGGTCCATTTCTCAGCGCAGCCACTCCCATCACTGTGTGGGGCTGTTCCAGAACTGCAGGTAATGCTCCCTTGGAAGATCCCAAATTCCTTGAAAGCCCGAACTATGCTTTCATCTCATAAGCCTTATTTCCCAAAGATTCGAATATAGTAGGTGTTCAATACATTTTTATTGTGAATAAAAATTTATCAAAATTGGTCAACAAGTGAGCATCTAGTTAGGGTATCCATTTTAAAATCTCTATAAAAATGCTTATATAGAGAGAACCCCAAAGATGCCACCAAGAAACTACTAGAACTGATAAATGAACTCAGCAATGTAGCAGGACACAATATTAATATCCAGAAGCCAGTTGCATTTTTATATGCCAATAAAGAACAGAAAGGGAAATTAAGAAAACAATGCCATTCATAATTGCTTCCAAAAGAATAAAATACCTAGGAATAAACCTAACCAAGGATGTAAAAGACCTGTACTTGAAAAATTGTAAGACACTGAAGAAAGAAACTGAAAAAGGTACAAATAAATGGAAGCACATACCATGTTCATGGATAAGAAGAATTAACATCATTAAAATGTCGGTACAACCCAAAGCAATCTATAGATTCAACGCAATTGCTTTCAAGATTCCAATGACATATTTCACAGAACTGGAACAAATATTTCAAAAGTTAATACGGAACTACAAAAGGCCCCACATAGCAACAGTGATCCTGAGAAAGAAGAACAAAATTGGAGGAATCATGCTACCTAATATCAAACTATACTACAAGGTCATAGTAATCAAAACTGCCTGGTGCTGGCAAAAAAGCAGACACACAGATCAAGGGACAAGAATAAAGAGCCCAGAAAAAAACCCCACACCTTTACAGTCAATTAATATCTGACTGAGGAAGCAAGTACACGCAATGGGCTAAAGATAGTTTATTCAATAAGTGGTGTTGGGAAAATTGGATACATGCATAAAAATGAAACTAGACCACCTTCTTACACCACACAGAAGAGTAAATTCAAAATGGATCAAAACTTAAATGTTAGACCAAAAACCATAAAAATCCTAGAAGAAAAAACAGGCAGCAAATTTCAGATATTGCTTATGAAAGTTTTTTATTGGATATATCTCCCCAGGCAAGGGAAACAAATGAAAAAATAAACAAATGGAACTACAGCAAACTAAAAAGTTTTTTGCAAAAGAAAAAACTTTTAGCAAAGGAAATCAACAAAATAAAAAGAATCCACAGAATGGGAGAACATACTCATCCATACATCCGATAAGGGGTTAGCATCCAAAATTTATAAGGAACTTACAAAACTCAATAGAAAAAAAAAAAAAACCCCAACAAATAACCCAATTAAAAAATGAGCAAAAGACCCCAACAGGCACTTCTCCAAAGAGGACATACAGATGGCCATTAGACATATAAAAAGATGCTCAACGTCACTTATCATCAGAGAAATGCAAATTAAAACCACAATGAGATACCATCTCACACCTGTCAGAATGGCTATCATCAATAAATCCACAAACAGCAAGTGCTGGCGAGGATGTGGAGAAGGGGGAACGCTTCTGCACTGTTGGTGGGAATGCAGACTGGTGCAGCCACTTTGGAAAGCAGTGTGGAGATATCTCAAAAAATTAGAAAATGGATCTGCCTTTTGATCCAGTGATCCCACTCCTGGGAACAAATCTGAAGAAACCCAAAACACTAATCTGAAAGAACATAAGCAACACTATATTCATTGCAGCATTACTTACAATCGTCAAGATACGGAAGCAGCCCCAGTGTCCATCAATAGATGAGTGGATAAAACAACTATGGGACGTTTACACAATGGAATTTTACTTGACCATAAAAAAGAAGAAAATTCTACCCCTTACAACAGTACGGATGGACCTGGGGAATATTATGCTCAGTGAAATAAGCCAGTCAGAGAAAGACAAATATTATATGATTTCACTCATATGTGGAATCTAATGAACAAACTGAACAGGCAAAACAGAGAGACTCATTCATAGAGAGCAAGTGACAGCTAGTGGAGGAGGGAGGTTAGGAGGTGGAGGGATCGAGGAAAAAGGACTCATGGACATGGACAGCAGTGTGGTGATTGCTGGGGGATGGGATGGGACATTAGGGGACTAAATGGTAATGGAAAAAATACAATAAAGATTAAATTAAAAAAGAAATAAAGACAGGTTTGTAAAAAGAAAAAAATAAAGAAAATGCTTAACATGTAAAGAGTTCTCTGTTCAGCAAGCATTTGTTTCACATGCTGCTGTGACGACAGCCTCTTGGCTGGAGGGGGCACACACTGGAAGCACCTTTCCCGCTGCACGCACCCGAGAGCGCTCGGTGAGCCTCGGCCTTGCTCTCCCAAGATGCCCAGGGGCTTCTTGGATCCCTCAGCTACCCTTCTGGCAGCATCACATTATAATCCTGAGTTTGGTTTTCCTGTAATATCAATTAAATTAAAAAATAAAGGTCTATTTAATGGCGCTAAATATCAAACAATCAATATTCGCTTACAGTATATGAAAACTCAGGACATGTTTGCAGACAAGTTCATGGAAATCAACTGCGAGAACCCTGAGATTTAGAAGGGGTGAGAAAGTGCCTGACCATCTGGGTACCCGCAGAGTTGCACTGTGGAGTTTGGGGAGTTACGTGGTGTGCTGAATTACTGCTCCCAGGCACGGTCCCCCCTCCTTGTAGGAGTCATTGCACACCTCTGCCCACTGCCACGTGACCTGTGCTGTAACAGCACCCTCCACGTGGGTGCTTTGCCACCCCGCTGATATCAGGCTTGACTACATGAATTGCTGTGACCAACAGAATACAAGTGACCGTGCCATATGCCACGTCTGAGCTTAAGATTTAAGAGCGACTGCGTGGTTCAGCTACTACACTTTCTCTCTGTGTTGTAAGTCCAGCATGACCGGACACATGGTGCCAGAGCCGTTGCAGCCAACCCACAGCCACCTGCGAACTACGAAGGGGAAACAATCTTCCATTTCCATAGGCCACTGAGACGGGGTTCCTTGTTACTGCAGCATGACCTGGTAAAGCAGTCTATTTCAAACCCTAGGAGACCGACACACGTCTAAGAAGAAAGCACAACGGAAAAGTAAATAATAAAAGACCAATATCATGAGGGTTAAAGGGTTTCTGTTTGTTTTGCAGTTTGATTATTTCTGCCGGGGAGGGGCAGGGGAAAGATGCACAACAAAGTAGAAAGGGCACAGGGTGGGAAATCAGAAGGCTGGACTGAAGACACGGCTGCGCCATGCCTTTGGGGATGCTGAGCCAGCTATGAACCCTCTGCCTCTTCGAAGTTTATTTTCTTTTTTTTTAAACTTTTTTTTTTAAGATTTTTTTTTCCCTTTTAGATTTTATTTATTTATCTTTAGAGGGGAAGGGAAGGAGAGAGGGAGAGAAACATCAATGTGCGGTTGCCTCTTGTATGTCCCCTGACGGGACCTGGCCTGGCAACCCAGGCATGTGCCCTGATTGGGAATCAAACCGCGATCCTTCGGTTCGCAGGCCCGCGCTCAATCCACTGAGCTACACCAGCCAGGGCCGAAGTTTATTTTCTATGTCTAGGAAAATGGAATGACAGGAATGCTTGCCTTCTAGGAACCTGGGAGAATAGCATGAGACAGAAGATGTGACAATAGTTTGGAGCTACTCACCAGCTAATTTTCAATGATGGTGATTAATTATTGACCCATGATGTATTTAGAAGGAGAAACATCATGCAAATATGTCTAAGTTAAGCATCCAAATTTCAGAGGGCCAGTTAGAGGAGCATTCAGTCAAAGTCTTATAGTACAAAAGAACCTGCCATTCTTAAAAGAATTAACCTGTTAAGACTGTCTCTTACACAGCATTTATAGTGGTTACTACAACTTTTTAGGGGTATGCTTCGTCTTAAAATGATATTCCCTGCAGAAAATCCCTCACCCACCAATAAGTCAGAGCATGAATGGTTTTGAGGCTGTGGGGGTTGTTATTCAAATTTTCAATAGGAGTCTCCAGTTTCCTGCAGAAGGAAATGTGGGGAGAACAGGTACAAGCCTGAATTTTAGCTGGAAGACATTTTGCTTAGAACTGAAAAGAAGACAAAATAATGTAATATTGACAAATGTGTAAATCTTCTTTCTCCTCCAGCCCTAACCACCAATCAACCAAGAAATTCTGTTTGTTTGGCCGCAGAAGTCAGATTTCAGCATTAAAATCTTCTTCCCTCCTCTGATGCTTCAGCCTTGATTGCGGCTCCCCACGATTTCCAGTTTGGACGCTACAGCGCAGTACCCAGTGGACCTCCCTAACTGCAGCCTCTCCTTACCACAGAGCATGACGTGTCCTTCACAGTGGTCATTACCCTAGAGCTCGGAGAAGACATGTGGCCACCACTCCCTAATAGCTTCCCCTCCCCCACAACTATATCCCACACCCTCAGGTGGGGGTTCCAGACCCCTTCCTCACATGGCCATTGCTGACGCTGCCAACTGACCACGCTTCCCTCAACATGCCACGTCCCTCATGCACCACTCCAGGGCTTTACACCCTAAGTCCTCTGCCCTTCACCCCAGGCACAGGGAATCCAGTTTTCCCTTCATGAGTCAGTCTAGGTGGCGCCTCCTTTGTGATGTCCCCCAGACTCCTCCAGGCACCGGGGGTCATTTGGTCCTTGTGCCACCTGAGCTCTCTGTAACTCCCTCTCTGCCCACTTCTCACCATGCATGATGATGACTCATGCCTGTGAGCTTCCTCTCTACCTCCCTGTGGTCTGTCCCAGGCTGGGGGAGCAGCACCTTTTCCTGGGTCCTCAGTGCTCAGGTCTTAACTAGCTACTGGAGCTGCCTGGGAAGTGTCTGAATGAACGCGGGTGGATTCGAGGCAGAGCGGGCTGCACAAGCCAAGGAATTCCTTGAAACTTACTGTTGAATTCTGCAGCATTGATTACTTTGGAAGATCAGAGTAAAAAAGGCAGTTTCCTATAATTAAAAGCTTTAAGAAAAGCTTTTACTACCCACCAGAGTTTAGTCTAGTCTAAAAAGGGGGAAGTCATGATAGCCCAGCTCTGATCCAGTTTGGGGAAGAACAAACTGTTCTTGTCAGAACAAGAGAGCCCTGGCAAGGCCATGTCAGCAGGGGAAAGAGCAGGGAGGGGCTTAGGGGCTGGAGATGAAGTGGCCAGGTGATGTCATCTCTAAAGAGGCGAAAAATTCAACCTCTTCAGGGGGTTTTGGTAAGTACAGTCGTCCCCCCACCATATCCTATGGGGGATCTGTTCTAAGATCCCCAGTGGATGCCTGAAATGGCAGATAGTACCAAGCCCCATACATACCATGTTTTTTCCCTGTACACACATATATACTCATGATAAAGTTTAATTTATAAATTATGCAAGATATTACCAACAATAATAAAACAGGACAACTGTAACAATATACTGCAATGAAAGTTACGAGAAAGTATTCTACTAAGTAAATTAGGGTTACTTGAACACGAGCACTGAGCTATTGCGATAGTTGATCTGGTAACTGAGACAACTACCGGGCGGCTGAACACGCAGGGTCTACAGTGTGAGGACGCAGGGCAAAGAGGTCGTCCGAGTCCAGGGAGGGACAGAGCGGGACGGTGCTCATGCCACTCAGAATGGCACCAACACTGAGAACTTCTGAATTGTTTATTTTTGGACTTTTTCATTCAATGTTTTTGGACTGTGGCTGACCTCAGGTAAGTGAAACCACAGAAGGTGAAACTGGTTCACTATACTAAAAGAGAATGTGTGCAAAGTGCCTACAACTGGGCCTGGCACTTGGCAGGCATGGAATGCTCTCGCAGCTGCTTCTATTACTGAACACTCTGTTTGTACACTGGCGACTCCCAACCTCCCCGAGTCTGGGGGCCATGCCTGCCACGCACTCAGCACACAGTGAGAGGGTGCTTTCACATGCACAGTGTGGCACCACGAGTGGGCTGCTGCAGGTGCCCCGGCGCTGCCCGGCTGGTCAGCCCCCACTGGCCGCACACAGGGTGCCCCATCACATCAGCTATGAGGCACAGGTACAGACAACAGCGTGGACTTTTACAAGGGCCCTGGAATCACCGAAAAAGTACGAAACAGAAAGACTGGCCTTGATGCTTGTCCACGGCTATGTATTTGGAAATGGCAAAGGCTCATCTTTCCAGGGTGTTGCCGGAGCCTTGCCAGGCACGGGCAGGACAGTGCCACACAGGGCCAAGAGCCTGGATACAAGGTCAGGAGAGCAGGGTTGAGCCCCAGCTCCAGCACAAACATGGGAATAGTACCATAGCCACTGAATTAACCTCTCTGTGCCTCAGTTTCTTTGTCTGCAAAGTGGGGAGAATAAATCTTGGTTGCTTTGAATGGTGACAGAGCTGCCATATTGGCAGTACCACTTCTCAGATGTAGAAACCAATGACGTCACTCAGAACCAGGCCCCTCAGCAAGGATATGACTCCTCCCACCCCAAGGGTATGAGGAAGCCCCAGCACTGTGCATTGAGGCTGGGGACGGGACCCAAGGCTGTACAGCCAGTAGAAAGAATGTGTGCTTTGAAGGAACAGAGCCCTGGGTTTGAATCCAGCCCTGCTTGCTGAATGACCTAAAGGTAGCTTTACTTACATTCTTTCTGCCTCAGTTTCTTCATCAGTTTGGTGAATAATTCCTTCCTTGCTGAGGTGTCATGAAAATAAAATGCAAGACACTCCCACATTAAGTATCTGGGACAGTATAAAATATACAGAAGCTGAGTAAACATCAGAAATCCAGATCCAGCATTCTTTCCACTACATCACAGGTTGCTCCCCCTTGCTATCAAACCAAGCATAAAGCCAAAATGATTGAAAGTCTTGGGGGACACAGACTCTTAAACAACATTTAATATACTACAGTGGCAACAGTGCAATCAGAAACAATCCACTAGACTATATATACCCTGCAAATTTACAAGCTAATGATTTAGAAATAAACATGGTCCATTAACATAATTTTCAAATCAATGTGCTCTGCTGGACTATAGGCCAATAAGATCAGCAAGAGCTGCAGCAACACAAGAGAAGACTTTTGTCTCACTCTGTCTGGCTGCAGAATTCTTTCAAGAGCAAAACATGATTTCAAGAGCCACGTGGACTACCAGAAGTCGTCAGAGAATCACCAAGCTCCTGTCCAAAACAGGCGTGGATGTGGCCACAGCTTGGAAGTTCTAATTTTAACTGACCACGGCCATGTAAAAGGAGCAGGCATATTTTCTGAAGGAAGATCACAGTAGCAGAGCCCAGCAATTCTCCTCTAGGTATACATTTACTTAACGCTGGGCAAGTGCTCCTCCTGCCAGTGTGAGAGCTCTGTGAGACCAGAGGAGACACGGTGTGGAGCGGGCGAGCCCTTCTCCCAGGACCCTGGTCACCTCTGGAGCAATGTGGAGAGAAGAGTGGTTGCAAACAGGTATGGGAGCCCACTGCCACCACCAGCTTTGTTTCTCAAGGTTGTACTCCTTCATGATCAGTGACACTCAGGTGGAACTCAGTGAAGAAGAACCACATCCATGATACTCCCTGTCACAGGGAACTGAACAGGACTTACTAGACCAACCCCAGGCTAGTTTTGGTTACAAAAGCAGTGCAGCGTAGACCTGGGCAATGACACAAAATGCATCTTACATACACTGAGAGAAGTAGTTCTTAACTACCCACCAAGTTTCTAAGAAACGAAAACTGGAGAAGTCCAGAAGAAGGGACAGTGCCATGACGAATGAGTGGGGACTGAGGATGTGAGGCCATGGGGAGAAGACCTGTGGCAGAGGACAGTATGACAATAATAGTGAAGACAGTAAGAACAGCAACAAGCATTTCTACCTTCCTTTACAGGCACATCTTCCACGTACCTCTCACATCCGGCTGTCAGCACATATCTAAAGGGTTCTTTGGGGAAGAAGGATGAGCTATCTCCTCCCTCCCCAGAGTGCAAAACCAGAATCAACAGGTAGAAGCCACAGGAAGGCAGATCACAGCTTCACAGCACGGAAATCTCTGCAAACAGCTGAATGCTTCAAAGGTGGAACGTGCTGCCTGCCTGTCTCACTTACTAGTTTGTTCACTCCCTCACTTTGTCAATAAAATCATTTCTGGGACGGCTAAAATGTGCCTGGGGGTGTGCTGCTCTATCCTCTTGGGCCAAAGCCTCCCATTTCCACTCTCACGAGGCCTGGTGCAAGGGGTGCTGTCCCCCTGCCCCTCCACAGGTAAACACAGACGATGAATGCCTACCTAAGATTTTTAAAACACCATTTTGGGGAACAGATGATACATGTATATAAGTAGAAAATTTTAAGGTATAAAAACATATGCAGCATGCAGCGAGGTTGCAGAATACAAGATCAATACACAAATACCAATTGTCTCTCTCTGAACCAGCCACGAACCATCTGAAAGTGAAATTAAGAAATGTTCATGGATTGGAAGACTTAATATTGTTAAGATGGCAAAAATCCCAAATCAATCTATAGGTTCAGTTCAATGCCTACCAAAATCCCAACTGGCTTCACTGCAGAAATTAGTAAACTGATCCTGAGATTCACATGGAAATGCAAAGGATCCAAAACAGAGAAAACAAACTTCTTTTGTAAAACAAAGTTGAGGACTCACACTTAACAATTTTGAAACTAAGTACAAAGCTACCAAACGGTGGCACGGACATAAGCACAGACACATAGATCAATGGGATAGAAGGCCCTGAAATAAACCTTCACGTTAAGGCTCACTGGTTCCTGACAAGGGAAAACACAACCCAATGGGGAAAAGAAGAGTTTTCAACAGACGGTGCCGGGACAGCCTGTGCTCCACCTGCAGAAGGATGCGCTGGACCCCTCCCTCTCACAGTGTATAAAAATTAACTCAAAGTGAATCAAAGGCCAAAATGTAAGAGCCAAAACCACAAAACTCTTAAAAGGGAATACAGGTGTACATGACCTTCATGACCTTAGACATGACAGCAAAAGCACAAACAACAGAAGAAAAGTAAGCAAACTGGATTTCATCAAATTTAACACTTTGTGCTGCAAAGGACACCATCAAGAAAATGAAAAAGGTACCCCACAGAATGAAAGAAAATTTCTGCAAATCACTTATCTGATAAAGTGTTAGTACTCAGGACACGTAAAGATCTCTTGTAACTCGACAATAAGAAGATAAATAACTAAATTAAAAATAGACAAAGGATCTGAATAAGCATTTCTCTAAGGAAGACATACAAATGGCAAATAAGCACATAAAAATGAAAACATACATCTATGCATAAAATTGTGTATGAATGTTCACAGCAGCATTATTCATAGTAGTTAAAGGTGGCAAAAACCTAAATGGCCATCAATTGATAATGGATAAACAGATGTGGCGTGTGTACAATGGATTATTTTTCAGCCATGAAAAGGAACAAAGTACTGATACATGCTACAATGTCAATAAATCTTGAAAACAGTATGCTAAGTGAAAGAAATCAATCACAAAAGACCACGCATTGTATGATTTTGTTTATACGAAATGTTGAGAATGGTCAGATCTGCAGAGATGGGTAAGTAAATCAGTGGTTGCCAGGGGGTGGGGTGAATGGGAAGTGACTGCTAAGGGGTGTGGATTTCTTTTTGAGGTGATAAAAATGTTCTGAATTAGACAGTGGTGATGGTTGTGCATCTTTGTGAATATACTAAAAACCATTTAATTGTGAAAAGAAAAAAAAAGTACCTGCCCCTGAAAGTGTAAGTATACAGTAAAAAGTAGGTCTCCTTCCTATCCACGTTCCCGTCACCCAGCTGCTTGGCCTACAGGCAAAGATTCTCTTGTGTGTCTTTCCAGAAATATTTTACGCATTTATAAGCATCTGTGTACACACGCTTCCTTTAAAAAATGGTAGAATATTATAGATATTGTTCTGCATGTTGTGTTGTACTAACTGAAGGCAGTTTCCAAGATAACAGAGGATCAGCCTCCTTCATGGTGGGAGGGGGTGAAGCTTTGCGGGTAAGGGGAGTCCGAGAAAAGGCAGACTCACTGGCACAGAACAGCCTGTTCAGAGGAGCGCAGGACCCTCTGTGCCTGGAGCAGAGGAGCTGAGTGGGGAGACAGGAGGCTGAAGAGCAGCAGGCAGAGGCTGGACGGCTAAGCCAGGGGGTGGCAGCGTTACATTGAAAGGCATTGGGAGTCCCTGAGAATGTTGGTCAGCAGTGACATGAAATGATCCCTCTGGAAGGGCAGGCAACTCCACAGCAGGTTGGGAGACAGTGAAAGGGTGGCAGTGAAAGGGGAGACAGGGAAATCCATGTGTCAGAAAGGAGGGAGCCAATCTGAGTGAGGTGAGGGAAGTGGAATTCACAGGATTTGAAGGCAGGCATAGGTCCTCCCAGAGTTCTGGACAGGGTGACTAGGGGCTGGTCACCTCCTTGAGATGCGGAACACAGAGGTGAGTGTGTCTGGGGGGAGGTGAAAGTGTTGTTTGTGAGAGGTCCAAAGGGGGAGCTCCAGGGGGCATGAAGTTGGAAGGGAGGCCCAGGCCCAAGACAAAGGTTTGGGACCATCGGCCTCTAAATGGTCCAGATGAGGTTACTCAGGGAACACAGATGGAGAGGTGTGCAGCGGGAGCCCCAAAAGGCTGGGGCTGATTCCTGGGGGAGCGCCAGTATTTAAGAGGTCGAACTAGAGCAACCTTTAGCCAGCACTGCTCTATAGCATGACCTTTAAACATATACGTATGTCTCTACAGGGCAGATTTTTTACTACAAGGAGGAGGCACAGAGAAGCTAAAATGACTCATTCAGGATCATACTGGTAAATGATGATGTCAGGATTCAAATCCAGATCTGTCTAGTTTCAAAACCTATGATTTGTCTGTTTGGTTTCTCTGTTACTCTAAGCTGCCTCCCCAGGAAGGAGCCACCCAAGGGGCAGGCGGGAACGCTGGAGAGCAGCCAGGACAGGGAGTGAGGAAGGAAGGAGCAGTGTACGTGCCCCGTGCCCCAGGGTCTGGGCCCAACACGGATGCTGCTAGGAAGTGCTCCCGGGCATGCCCTGCGTGCGCACCACAGGACGCTACTGTGCTCTGAGGGCTGCGGCACGGGTCTGCCGCTTTTCCAGAGAACACACGCTCAGTTTGCTGGGGAGGGTGCCAGGCCCCATGTCTCTGGGCCAGAGTTGCTCTTCCAAGTCCCTAAATACCAACGGTCTCAGGCCTGAGGGTGAATGGGGCTTGGGGACTGGGGGTGCTGTGGGGACAGGGTGGGCTCCAAACCAGGAGTGGAAGGGCTGAGGAGCACTGCCCTATCTCTGGTGGGTCCCCAGGCTCCTTCCCCAAACAGCCCTACAAACCAGTCTCTTTTCTTTTCATGTTCCTATTGTAATCTGGTAGGTTTCTGTCTCCTTGTTATGCTGGAGAATAAAGTGTGACCTCACAGGTCTGCCCCTCTGCTCCTACTTCTAAAGCAACTTCAAGACACTTCTCAAGCTTTCAGGCTTTGGACTCAGACATTGGAGTTCAGGTCTCAGCTCTAAGGCTGATGAGCTGTGTGGCTTCAGGCAAGTTGCTTGATTTCCCTGGGCTCATTTTATCCTCTCTACAGAAGTGATCATAAAAAGCTCTTTGGGCTGAGCTGCTGTGCGGACTACATGAGATAACTTATGTGAAGCTTCTGGCATACAGCCGGAGCTAAAGAGACACTCGCCATCATTTTCCTGGAGGGCTGCCCTCAGAGTCTGCCATGTTTCAGAGGAACCTGCTCTCCAGCTTGGTCTTCATTTCCTACTAGAGGCCTGGGACTCACACCCAGTCCTGCCACTTTAGGTCCTCACAGACGGCCTGAGAGAGGGGGCAAGAGACGAGGCCAAGGAGCAGCCCCAAGCAGTAGCAGAACAAGAGGGCGAAGTTGGTGCCAGTCCCCCCGGGGAAGAAGGGAGCTGGGAGGCTGCTGGCCCACCAGGCCAGGTTGCTTCTTCCTGGCTGGCAACTTAGAAGGCTCTGGAAGTTTTTACTTAGAGGGGCACAAATGAAACAAACACCAAGCCCGAATTTTTATTTTTAAATTAACAGTGGTCATGCCCCTTCCACAGAGGTGAGTGGAGTAAGCATTCGACCAAGTTCAAACAACTGGCTCCAATCCATGACAGTGCTCAGTCCACTTCTGATCACAAGGGTGGCTGTGCGGCTCGTCTGTGCCCATGGCAACCAATGCGTGCCTGCAAGTTCCAGGGGGTGGGCTCCTTCAGGCTGGGAACACTTGCTGGAGGTGGTGAGTATGTAGTGACAAGAGGGTGGCATTTGGCTGGACATAATGAGGTTGGAGGGAACCAAGGGCCAGAACTAGGGGGGAACAGGCCTCACCTCCAGGAGCCTACTCTGCTCTTCAAACCCATGACCCTCCCAGCCGGCCACTTGCTCTGGTTGGTGGTAACATCTCTAGGACGGGGTGGTGTGGAAGGCGGCACAAAGTCATAAACATGGTGGTTCGTAGATGTAAAACGTTGTGCAAGTAATTATTAGCATACGGAGCAGGGCTGCAGCCTGAAACAGACCGGGGAGTGGTGGAACACGGAATGTCCGCATACAAGCAACAGAACTCCTCTGGGTTCTCAGCACCACCAGTGTCCCTGTACTCCCTCCCAGAGTCATACACATACGGTCACAACCCTCTTCTTGACCGTCTGGTTCTTGGTGTCAGTTCCATTTAAGGAATTACTGCATTAAATTGATGGAACATTAGTAAAACCTAATTAACATCCAGATTAAGTGTTTCTAAGGGAAGCAAGATCTGCACAAAAATAAAATACCCTAGTAATTTAAATTCCACGGTATTCAAGTAAATACTACATGACTGGACGTTACCAGTTGAATAATTTTAGGCCAGGGGAAAAAAAACTATTAGTTAATCTATTCTTACAAATAGTTGTTGTTGTTGTTGTTCTTCTTCTTCTTCTTCTTTTTTTTTTACAAATAGTCCTTCTAATCCTCATTCAAATCTATTCCATCACATTTATTATATGAGGAAACAGAGGCATTGAGAAGTGAGCTGACTTGGTGAAGGCCAAGGTTACTGACATGAGGCAAGTCAGACCTGAAACCTAGTCCCCCTAAGTCTAGGCCTCATGCTCTTGCCTTCATATCACAACTGCCTCCAGGTGCCACCTGATCCCCTAAATGGGGCTGGGAGTATAAACAGACAGAACAGAGCCTTTTTTATTGATGGAGAATGCTATTGATTTACTGGGGGTATTTACTCTCTGTGCCCCCACCCATCCCGCCACCTGCTCAAATCCATCTATCCATTCATCCCCACCCAAACACCCATCTGTCCATCCATCCGTCCATCCTTTATCAAAGGCCTGCTATAAGCCACATGAGGACACAGATCCTGCTCTACTGTTAAGCTCCATGAAAGCAGTGTCTGAATTATTCACTATCAAGTGCCAGGGTCTAGGTCAGGTCTAGCCTGGCATGCAGTAGATGTTCAGTAAATACTGGATGACAGAATGAAACACTAAACCTTGTTCTTTAGAAGCTTGTGGTCTGGAAGGGCAGACTGACATGAAGAGTGGGGCATAATGCAGGGTGACCAGGGTCACAGCTGTAAACAGAGCAGTACAGCAGCTGAGGAAGGAAGGCATGGTGGCCTCCGCTGAGGTGACTCCTAATTAGCTAGTCACAGGATCGCTCTGGGGCTCTGTCAATGTGGGTTCCCTGACACAGAACCTGTTTCCTGAGCTGTCAAGGACCAATGGGTGAGTCCTGGGGCTCCCTCTGGGCACTGGCACCAGTCTCTTCATCATGCGGGACCTCGGATTCCTTACTTGTGACCCTCTAGTCTTTAGAGCCTCTGGTCAACTCTGCCAACATATCATCTTGCTAATTTATTCTAGAGCTCTTTGAGCTCCCTTTTCTCCATTTCAACTCAGTCGTTTCTAATCAACAAACATTTTCCAGGCACCGACTGTGTCCCATACACTGGGACACCAGAACCCTCTGTGCCCTTCTTTGGGAGCAGGACCTGCTGTCGAACCCTGGGGAGCGTGTGTTCAGGGGTGCCTGGTGCAGGTCCTCCAGCAGAGAGGCAAACGAAAGCTGAGGAGCGCCTGCTGCACGTGGCTACATGCTGTAAACATCCAAGAACTCGAGCGATGGTTACTGAGAGGATGTTAAAAATCATTATCTACTGAAAATATTAGATTTGCTCTGGATTGTTCATTACATACAATGGCTTAATAGGACTTTTATTGAATAGCTGCAGAGCTCTGGGCCGAAATCAATTTGCCGTACACTCGGAATTTTGATGTATGCTGTTGACTTCCACAACACGAAGCAATTTGTAATAGCTTTGGCTCTCTGTTGTTTTCAAAGCTCCTGCTACATCACAAGCATTTATTTCTGACCACAAAATTACATTTATTCAACAGAAAGCAGCTCTGGGTCTTTAAGAGGTTAACTTCTGAAGTGCTTGGCTGCTCTCCAGCCCGTCGGAGGAGCGGCGCTGGCATGGTGGCACCGGCGGTGGCGGCAGCACCGGGCGGGCAGCCGTGATTAATAGACTGCTGAGTGCGCCCCTTTCCACATGCACGCGGCTCGCTCCCCTGCTTCCATAGATCATGGGCTTAGCCTCAACATATCTGACTGAAATTGAATTTGGCTTCTCTCTCAACCGTTCATTTCCTATGTTATGCAAGGTTATACCCTTTTCTGCATGAGCAGAACCAAACCAGCTGCAGCTTTGGAGAGGAAAATGTGTTTTCAATTAGGAAACTGGCCTGGATATTGAACCACAGTCCTACTGCTCCCCTAATTGAGCCATCATGGAGCAGGCCCATGGATAGATGCTGTATCACCAGGCCTTCAGGCTTCACTGTGAGATAATTAAAATGCACTGTCACCACCACCGTCACCACCACCGTCACCACCACCACCACCACCACGACCATCACCACGACCATCACCCCAACCGTCATGTGTGAAAAGGCCTGAGAGTCTGAAGATGGTGTGCTGGATGAGAGGGAAGTCAGTCCCCACCAGGAAAGGGGTCAGGATAAGAGGCTGTGCTGGGGTCCTCGTGGGGTACACCTTCTGGCCAGAGCCAGGCAGTGTCCTCAGGGCCTGGTCTGCTCCATATGTGCCTGTGAGGGACACTGGGTCCCCAACTCGGCAGATACCTTTGAGGCCCCTGAGGAGGGAATCAGCCTTATGCTTGTTGTGGGTCACTAGGGCAGAGCCTTCCACTCAGCACTCAGTAAGGGCTTGTCAATGAAGGAGAAGGAAGAGGGAGAGAGATGCAGCTGAGAATGCCTTACTAAACAGCTTGGAAGGGAAATAATGCAGACCTATGAGATAGTGTGGGCCCCTGAGAGAAAATTAAAATGGGCTGAGATGGTAAGAAAAAAAAAACAAGGGAGACGAACTTTCACTTAGGTCCTGAAGGATGAAAATGATATATTTTTTAATTTACTGATTTGAGAGAGAGAGAGAGAGAGAGATCAATCTGTTGTTCCACTTATTTATGCACTCACTGGTTGATTTGTGTATGTGCCCTGACGGGATAGAACCCACAACCTTGGTGTATCAGGAGGATGTTCTAACCAACTGAGATACTCGACCAGGAAAGGATGGAAATGATTTTTACAGGTGAGGAAGGGCAAAAGGTTATAATAACAAAGGCCATGACTTCAGAGAAAGGTTAGAAGCAGGAAACCACAAGGAATGTTCAGGGTACAGTAAACAGACCAGCCTGGTGGGAGCAAAAGCCAAAAATCTGACACCTGAAAATACATTTTAAACTAAATTACAGAGCCCCTAACATACCATCTAAGGTGCTAGAGTGGGTACTGAGTCACAAAATTTAACCAAGAGCAACTGCCCTTGGAGGGAACCTAGGCTAGTGGTTCCTACAATCACCTACAGATGAGATTCAGGGTGGACTTTGTAAAATTAGACTCTTAGGTCCCACCCCAGACCTGATGAATCAGAACTCTGCAGGGGTAGGAAGTAAACGCAGGGAGCTAAATTTCTGGAAACATGGTCAGTTCTCATGTAGCCAGTTACTTCATCTGAGCACCAGCTTTAGAAACCACCGATCTGGCCCAGTCTTCTCCAACACCACCCTGCCCACAACACATAATGCAGGACTTGCTACAAGCACAGCCATCCTGGAAACATGAACATGTGTGCATGCATGTGCACACGTGTGCATGCATGTGCGCATGCGCACACACATCCCTGCCCTCCGGGTTTCAGAAGCATTAGGCTTCGTATAGGACAAGTTAAACTATGTTCCAATATCTGAAATATAAGGCAGAATGTCCTCAGGCTCAAAATCAAAAGAAACATAAATGAAGCCCTCCCAGAGATCAGAAGGGGAAGTTTGTTTCTGGTAGGTACTTGGGGATGACCTGGAGGGTACGGCATTTGGGTTGGGCCTTGAAAAATGGGTAAGAGCTGACCGCATCCCTGACAGGTGGTCCTCTGGCCCTTGTCTGAACACCCCCAGTGATGGGAAATTCACTACCTTAGATGGCAGCTCATGCCATTTTTCAACAGCTCTAATTGCTAGAAAAGTCCCCTTCTATCTGCTGATGACAGCCCACTGGCCTGCACTGGACTCCAGAGCTATGGGGCTCCCTGCTGACTACCTCACTCAGCCACTCATTGTACAGATGAGCAAAGTCAGGCGGACAGAGGCCCAGGAGCTGCCCGAGGTCACAGGAAAGTGAGTGGCAGAGCCTGGGCAGGCTCCCAGGTCCTCTAACTCCCTGTGAAATGTTCTTTGAAGTAAAGCACTTGGACACCCTGGCTTTATTTAGACATGGCCTTTAGATCTGAACACTTAAATACATTATAAGCACAACAGATATGGGCCACAGGACATCCTTGAAACTCTCAGTCACTTTCAACTAATTCATGGAATATTTACCCAGCTTAATCCATTCATCTATTATTTGATTAAAATCCATCAAGTGTGCACGGGGCCTTTGCTTGCCAATGCACTCAGACCTCTCCTTTGGACTAGGGCCTTTCAAAGCAACTTAACACCAGGGCCCACCCGACCGCTGCCTGCCCAGCTCTCCCTGGCCTGCCCTCCTCCCTCCCTCCTTCTGCCCCAGCACCTTGGCCTTCTTTCGGGCTCCTAGTCATCTCGAGCACTGTCCCTCCTCAGAGCCTTGGCACTTGCCCTGCTTGGCCTGACACTCTCCCAGGTTCTGTACTTGGCTGGATTTTCTCATCGCTCAGGTCTTAACTTCCATCACCAGTTGGGAGAGGCCTCCCAGGACAACGATCTCTGCAGAAGCTGCCCTGCTCTCTCCGCTCTACTCCACTTTTCCATCTATTTCCCTCCAAGCACTTGTCACCATCTGACATTACTCCTCGTATTTATTATCTCTTTCTCTTCACCACAACACAGGCTTTAAGACAGCAGAGGCCTTGTCGACTGTATCCGTGGCTACATCCTTAGCTCCTATTTGGCCCAGAACTACACATAGCTGGCTCTCAAGGTTTTACTGAAGGAAAAAATGAACAAACATCAGAGAGAAAAACCCACCATCAGAGGCAATGTGGGGCTTCACATGGCCTGAACACTGTCAGTATGCTACACCTGCCATGGGCCTTCAGTTCACAGGGAAGCTGCAAACCATTCCTTGGCCCCCCATGTGGGCCATGTCAGCAGGTGATACTGGGATGAAGCCACAGCCTGCAGTAAACCTGGGCCCCACTCTCCTAAGGGGTGCAGATCAGGTCATAGCAGAAGGTGTGTCCACAGTTATGGATATTTATGCAGGACAATGTGTGGAAAGCCAGATCTGATACAGGAGGGGCTGGTGAAAAGGGGAGAGGCCTGAAACTAAGTTTGCCAAACACTTTACTTACTCTCTCTGGGCTTAGTTTCTTCATCTATAAAATGGGCTGCTGCTTCTCCCCCCACCCAATGGACACCTACTGCATGTTCACTGGGGCCAAGTACTGGGTATACATACAATGGAGGCCCTGGTTATGCAGACACAGAAAATCTAGAGAGAATGACAGCTCACAACCACAATGAACAACACTGACTCTGAACAACAGCACAAGGTGCTACAGGAGAAGTAGTAAATGGGCTGTGGTTTGGCCTGAGGGTCAGAGACCTCTTTGAGGGAGTGACATCTGAGGTGAGCCCTAAAGGATGAGTAGGAGAGCCAGGCAGCAGGGCTAGGGGAACAAGGTGGGGCAGAGGGAGGCGAGCTGCGGCCTGTCGTGAACTCTGAAGGCTGAGGTCAGGGTTCTGTGTCCACCTCAGGGGCCCTGGGGAGCCACTGAAAGGCTGTGAGCAAGGAAGTCACCCGGTCCCGGTGGATGCATGGAGGAAAGGTAGGGGTGGGTGGTTAAGAGCTGGAACAGAGTTCAGTTAGAGAACCACTGCAGTGGCCTCAGTGACACACGGTGGCTTTGGACAAGTGTGGGTGGTAGGGATGGAAAGAATCAAAAAGATCTGAGTACACTTCAGAGGAGGGACGGAGGAGATGTGGGTATACAGAGAGAGGAGGGAGAGCTAGATTTCAGCTGAGGCGACTAGGTGGACTGGGGAGTTATTCCTAAGAAGGGAAATGATGGAGGAGAAGGACACTTCAACAATGTGGAGGTTGGAGAAGGGGAGGTGGTTATGGATTATGAGTTGTTTCCTGTGGAATACCTAAAAGACAATAAATAGGCAGTCTTAGATGATCCTGGAACACAACAGGGAAGATGAGGAGAAATTTGAGTTTGCAGCACACAGATACCAAGAGAATATAGAGCAAAGAATGCAGTGATTCAGAGGTCAGAAGGTAAAGAAGGAACTGCCCAAGGAAACTAAGAATCAATAGCCAGAGAGAACCCAGAAGGCAAAATGTCATAGGCTGTCAAGAGAAGAGAACCTATAATGAGAAGGATAGACAGGTGTGCCGCATGTTACTGAGGTGTGTGTGTGGGGGTGGGGGGCGGTACTAAAAGGGTCAAGGGAGAGTTGGGCAGACATCAGACCAGGGTGGGTTGAAGAACATTGAAGAATACACACAGGGTGGAGATAGCTCTTTGGAGAAACCTGCCTAAGCGAGCTGGGTAACAAACAAGGATTGGCCTCTCTCTCTCTCTTCCTCTCCCTCTCTCAAGATGGAACATATTAGCACTTGTAGAAATGCTGAAGAGAATAATCCAGTAACTAGTGGAGATTGAAGCTACTGGAGAGAGCAGAAGGTGGGCTCCAGCACCCACAAGAAAGAGCCCGGTGCTTGAGGAAGGGGCGCTTCCTCTCACAGTAAAAGCCAACGGAGAAGATGGCTACAGCTTTGGAGACCCGAGGGCAGGGAGGTCGAAGCAGCACCACTTTCCAGTATCATGAGGACTGGGCCAGCATACACTTGAAAAGCATCTTGCACAGCGCTTGAACTTGCTAAGTGTCCCACAAATGCCATTTGGAACAGTATTACAAATGTGCTATCCCCCTCAGCCTGCCCAAGTGCATGGCCTCACTGGAAGCATCCAGTGATTTGCCTGGAGATTAAAATTTGTCACAGATGAAATGCAAAGAGAAGGGAGAAGATAATATTTAGTTTCTGACAGGCAAAAACACAGAATTATGTAGCTCCTGCCTTGTAAGCATGAATATTTCTTTTTGAAAAGAGTTCATACTTACAAAAATAACAAAAGAAACACCTGCGAGTAGGGACATTCCCACGACATTAGAAACCTCCTTTGTGCCTATACCTGCTATTCTGAACTTCCTGTTAAAACTTTTCCTTATGGTTCTATTTTATAATAAATACCTGCATCCCCAAACAAAGTCAGCTCGCTACTGCAGTTTGGTATTTCATTCGCTTTCCCCTGAAATGCTGTATTCCATCGTATGACTATACCACCCTTTATTTACTCTTCATAGTGCAGATGGAAATGGGCTGTTTCTACTTGTTTACTACTTTCAAACATTCCTGAACTTGTTTCCTGGGGCCCATGTTTCCGTTTATTTAGGGTATATACATGGGAGCAAAACTGCTCTGTCAAGGTATACCTTCTTCTTTAGCTTTAGTACCTGATGCCAGATTGATTTTCAAAAGGTTACACAAATGTACACTCCTATATTGACACTTGAATTTCGGCCAACCTGGCAGGCATGAGGAGGTTGCACTGAGATTACTTTCATTTGCATTTCCCTGACTGTGAAGGTTGAGCGTATTTTTACATATATACTGACCATTCTGATGGTCTCTTGTGAGAATGCCATTCATGGGTTTTGCCCATTTTCCTGTTGAGACATTTGTCTTTTTCTTATTAATAGGTAAATTTAAAAAAATATTTAAAAAATACTAACCCTCTGTCAGCTATGTACGTGGCAACTGTCTCCTCCTGGTTTGTGGCTTGCAGCCAAGGTCACCCAAAGTATGATCCGCTTACAGCACGGCCCTAGGGGCACCATACACATCAGAGAGATTTGAATCTTTATTATGAAAAAGATTCAGATAGGTCAGAATCTTTATTATGACAGGTCTCCAACAGATGACATAAAATGTCTTGAGAAAGTAGATCCTTCTACTAGTTTCTGCAAAGGTGAAACTGAGCCAGCGGTGGGATTATCTTTTCATTTTCTCTAGGATGCCTTTTCCACGGGAAAATAAAAAAAATAACGCTTTTACTTTTAAATTTTAATGTAGTTGAATGTAACAATTCCTTCCTTTATGGTTGGTTTCCCGTTTAAGAAATCCTATCTTACCCAAAGTCATCATATTCTGTACTTTCTTCTAAAGGGTTTAAAGTTTTACCTGAAGTCTTTACCTGTAATTTATGTTTGCACATGGTTCGAGGTAGGGAACTAGTTTCATGTAATTCCATAAGGATAACCAATGGTCAGAGGACCATTTAATGAAAAGTGCACACTTTGTTCACTGATCTGTAATGCTCTCTTTGCAATGTACTTGGCTTCTATGTGTGCACAAGTCAGTTCTGATTTTTTATTATGTTTCATGGGTATACTTAGCTATCCTGTGCCAATTACTGTAGCTTTGATAATCTGGCAGGTCCAATCCTCCATTATCAGCCTCGTATAAATTCTGGAATCAGCTTTTCAAGTTTCATGAAAAATCCTGTTGGAATTTTGACTGGATCTACGATGGCTCACCACGTAATCAATTTGGGGGAAACTGGTATCTTTAATAGTAGTGGGAATTTCTATAATTGACTGCCTTACCTCTCTCTACGTAAATCTTTAATATCTTTCAATATAAAAGTTACTCTTTTTTTCCAAAAGAGTTTCTATGCGTTGCTATCATTATATCTAGGTATCCTTTATTTATTTATTTTTTTGTTGCTGTTTCCAGTGGTGCCCTTCCTCAGTTTGCTCTTGATGTAGAAGTATGTATTAACTTTTGTATATTGATTTTGTATCTAGTAACCTTGTTAAATAACAGAGGCTCACTTGAAAAATGAATTTTATTGCTTCTGTTGCAATACTTATATTCTATTTCTTTTTTTTTTGTTTTCCATACTAACTATAATGTTAAATAAAAAGCAGCATTAGTAGGCATTCTTGTCTTGTTTATGATTTTAAAGGGAACGTTTTAAACATCACTGAGTATGATGATTGATGTAAGTTTTTGATAAATACCTTTACCCAGCTTAAAGGAGTCCCCTTCTATTCCTAATTTGCTGATTGATAATTT
The DNA here is from genome assembly GCA_039655065.1 of Glossophaga mutica. NCBI lineage: Eukaryota > Metazoa > Chordata > Mammalia > Chiroptera > Phyllostomidae > Glossophaga > Glossophaga mutica. The sequence goes on from CM077305.1 coordinate 84,155,410, forward strand.
TTAAATTATGAATGAATATCGAGTTTTATCAAATTCTTTCCCTGTAACTACTGAGATAATATTTTCTTCTTTAATCTGTTAATGGTATTAATTTGCATTCATACATTTTTAAAGTATTAAACCAAAAAGCATTCTCAGGATACACAGAGCTTGATGGATTCAATTTACTAATACCTTTTAAAGGACTTCTGCATATCTATTCATAAATTAGACTACTTCTATATTCCTTTCTTTGCCCTGGCTGATGTGGCTCAGTGGATTGAGTGCTGGCCTGTGAACCAAAGAGTCGCAGGTTCAATTCCCAGTCAGGGCACATGCCTGGGTTGTGGGCCAAGTCCCCAGTAGGGGGTGCGCAAGAGGCAATGACACACTGATGTTTCTCTACCTCTGTTTCTCCTTCTCTTCCCCCTCCCTAAAAATAAATAAATAAAATCTTTAATACTCCTTTCTTTTACTGTTCTTATCTGATTTTGACATCAAGGTTAAACTAACCCCATAAAATGAGTTAGAAATTGTTCTCTTTTTCTATTTTCTGAAGGAGCTTGCAAAAGATCAGAACTATTTCATGAATGACTGACAGAACTCCCCATAAAAATGCCTACACCTTGTAGAAATATTTCTGTAACAGTTGTAAGGCTATTCAGGTTTTCTACCTCTTTTTTAATCAGCTTTGATATGTCATAGTATTCTAGAAATCTGTCCGTTTTATCTAGGTTTCTAATTAAATTGGCATAAAATAGGTTATAATATTCCCCTCTTATCTTTTTATTTGCTACAGCTGCAAAGTTATCCCCATCATCATTTCTAATCATTTTTTTCTGTATCAGGAAGGCAGCTTGTGTATTGTAGTAATCTTTGCAATGAACCAACTTTTGGGTTGTTTCTCAGGTTTTTGTTTTCTTTTTCATTCATTTTCATTCTCATATATTTTTATTATTAATTATTTTGATTGGTCCCATCTTCCTATTTTCTTTGAGGTTATTCTGTTGTACTTTTACAACTATTTAAACTGGATGCTAAGCTCATGAATTTTCAGCCTTTATTTCCCTTCTGATATAAGCACCTAAGCTATTTAAGAGGGTTTTCCTCCTGGAGGATACCAGGTTTAGGCAGCCAGCTCCCCTACCAAGAGGAGTGGGGCCTAAGCCAAATCCTTACCCCTCAACCTGCTATACTCTGATCCTCCTCAGGGAGAGAAGCAAGGAGACAGTGAGATAATTTGAAAGATTTAACATTTTTCTAGAGAGTGGGAGTGTCATTTCACTGAACTAAAATATGCCTCAAATTGGATTGACCATTTAGGTTACTTTTCCTGCTCCCACTAATCAGTTGGCTGGGTTTGTGTAGCACACAAGCTTAGACAGAGAAATAAATATGCTGGAAATCTAATTTCAGTGGGAGTTAAATTTGATGACTTTGTTATAACAATTACGAGTAACTATTACAATTATAGTATTCCAAACTTTTCAATCAAGGACAACAAATACAGTTGTTTACTATTTTTTCTAAGGTATTTCCCAAGCATATATTCTGGGGTCCTTGTCACCTTATTAATAGCAACATACCCTGGAGAAAGGATAGAGGCAAATGTTTTAAAAACTGCCTCCAGAGGAACCTCACTGCTCAAGCATCTACTCAGTAACTATTTTTAAGAGCCCAAATACTTTACTTCCAGCTGCGACGTCAGGCACTGGGAATACACATGGCCCACAAGACAGGACATGGAGGTTGCCTTCACACACTTACAGACTCATGGGGAACAGAAACAAAGTCACAGGCAGCTCTCAGGCACGATGACAAACACATTACAAGCAGTGCGGGGTGCAATGGGAGCACATGGTACAGGGACCTGGCCTATCACTGGGGCTCAGGGAAGACCTTTCCTGAGGAAATGACACCAAGCAGAAGTGGTCCAGGTGAAGTGAGAGGAGGAAGGAGTGTCTGAGGAAGAGGTAGGCCCATGCAAAGGCTGGGAGGCCGGCGAGCGTGGCCGATGCATTAAGGGCCAGGAAAACATGCAGAACAGCTGTGTGTCCAGTGTTGGGTAATAAGCAGTAAGAAAAGTCCACAAAGATAAGCAGCTGAATCATGCGGGTTTCCTAAACCACAGGAAGGAAGGTGTCTGGATTTACCCTGAGAACCACAAGAAAACACTGAGGGGCGTAAGTGGCCCCCGGCGACGTTAATGTTTCCCATGATATTAAAACATACTAGAAATGCACATTATCGCAGGGACGCCGAAGTCCTATGGAAATATCTAGCTGTCCAAAACCCATTTATTCATTTTTCCCTTTTGAGGAGCTCAAATAGACATGTAATCTATATGAATTCTGAGGCAAAGAACACGTTTTCACTAATACCATGTATTTTTTCAAGGGGAACTCAAGTACCTCGGGATGAACTTAAAAATACGTATCTGATAAATAAAATTGTGTTCAGTAAACACTAAGGAAGGGTATAAGGACAAACGTCTGATTAGAGAAGCTGGTGTTCTAGAAAAACAAGCTGAATGGATCTTGCCCATGGGAGCACAGCGCCGAGCCGCCTCCCCGCCCGCCTCAGCAGAAAACCAGCCTTCGCGTGGGCGGTCCGTCTACGGTTGTCCTCTGCTGTGAAGCACGTTCTTCAGAAACAAGGAGGACTTAGTCCCTTCTACTAAAGTCAGCTTACCAGCAAGCAGAAATTATTTACTAAATATAGAAATTAGCAAAGACTTGGTAAATATTAATTAATGGTATATAAAAATATTTACTTTATGAATAGCCTTTTAAAAAATGGGCAAAATAGGAAGCCTAAATGCTTTTCAGGCATTTCAAATTTCGTACATCCAGAACCAAACCTATTACCCTATCCAGAGTGTGAGATAATGTCTAAGATAACTTAGATTCTCAAAAACAACAACAACAACAACAAAAACCCTGCACAGCCCTGGCTGGTGTCGCTAAGTGGATTGAGTGCTGGCCTGTGATCCAAAGGTCGCCAGTTTGATTCCCAGTCAGGGCACATGCCTGGGTTGCGATCCAGGTCCCCAGTAGGGGGCACATGAGAGGCAACCACACACTAATGTTTCTCTCCCTCTCTTTCTCCCTCCTTTCCCCTCTCTAAAACTAAATAAACAAAATCCCCCCCCTCCAAAAAAAAACTCCACAAAAAACCAAACCCCATATAAAACTCAATGTAATAAAAATAATAACAAAGGTGAGAGGGGACGGATATATATATATAAACCCCAAATGCAACGCATGAACCTCACTGAACCTGGGTGGGGCAAAGCAGTTATATAAGACACAATTTGGGGATAACTGGGAAAATTTGATTTTGGGGCTGAATATTATATATCATGGAATTAATGTTCATCTTCCCAGGTGTGACACTTGGAGTTGCTGTGAAAATGTCAGGGAGTGTCCTTAATTTTAGGAGGTGCACATGCATGTTTAAGGGCACGGTGCTGAGCTACCTGCTACTTACTCTCTGATGTTTAACACTGGGGTGGGAGCCGATGTGGCAAAATGTTACTGAATGGTGAGTCTGGTCACAAGGGTGTACAGGTGTTCATCATAGTAATCTTTCTACTTTTATACAGACTCAAAATTTTTCAAAGAGAAAGAAAAACAAGCAAACAACAAAAGTAGCACACTTAGCTATTTCAGGTAGAGAAACACTAGGCCAGTGGGCCTCACGAAAGCTGCTGAACAGGTAAAAGAACGAGATCAAATCAAATGTGGGCAGGTGTAAGGTGACAGTTTCACTCCATAGAATGAGGGTTGGGAGATGTACTTCTGAGGAAAAGGCAATCCATGTCCTTCCCAGACCTGGGATATCGATGTCCTCTGTGCCTCACAGAGCTAAGTCCAGGGGGCTCCCTACGCTGGGCGTCATTAACAGGGAGAATAGCCTGCTGCACTGTTCTAAAACCTTCACCGTCACCAGCAGTCACCGCTGCTTCGGCTTCCTACATGAGCCCCTCGCTGTCCTGGAATCTCCTCTCTGCCATCCTCCTGACTAACCTCATTCCTCCCTCACACCTGCTGTGGCCTGCATACTGAAGCATTTGCCAAACGGTGGCCCTCACCTCGTACCATGCGCTCTGGCCTGGGATTCCAGCCCCCTTAGCAATGTGTCCCAGGAGGCACCCCGTAGCCCACATGGCTCCCGAATGGGACATCTCACCTCTCTGACTCCTGTCTTTGCCCCTATTCTCTGTGAATCTCCATGGTTCTACCAACCTGGGTCTTTAGAGGACTTTAAAAAGTCTTGCTTCCTTTCCCCAGCATTGTTACTATTTTCATCATTGCAACAGGAGAAGCTAAGGGCCAAGTGAGTCACTCCACACCAAACAGTAACCAAATTTCTGGCTTTCCAAGACCCACCAAGTCTCTGCACAAAGGACTGAGAAGGAGCTGGAGTGTCACCCACCTCCACTGCCTGTCCTCCTCACGGATGTAACTCCACGGTGGCCAGGGCACACATTCCAGGCAAAGGGCAGCCCACCCACCAGCCCCCCTACCCCATCCTTCTCTGGAAGGGTGTGTTAGAAAACTTTTCCCTACACTGAGTCCAAACTTACTCCTTGAGACTTCTGCCTGTTCTTTTTTCAAACCTCAATCAAGTTAACTTCCTCTTCCCCCCAACAGCTGCACCTGAAAGCGCAGCACAGGAGGCCCCCTGGTGGCAGCAGCCCCAGGCAAGCAGGGGGGCTCAGGGGCTCTCGTGGGCAGCGGTCTAAACAAGCTCCGCCCACCCAGTGGCCACAACACACCGGGAAGTGCAAAATCAGCAAAATCAGCATGGCGTTGGGTAGGTGCAGCTGGGAAAGGTCCACCTGGGTAAGCACCTTCTGTTAATGGCATTTACTTAATGAGAATAAAAAGAAAGTGCGATAAACTAACTAGGAAGGGTGGCTCAGGACATAAAATAAATATAAACGCTTACCTCCCCTTGGAAGCTCTTCAGCAGCGGCGCTACCTGCTTGCGCAAATCCTGAAGCAAGAGGAGTGGGTCAGGACACAGCCATTTGAGAAGGAAAGAGAAGGAAACATTCGTTAAGGCCTGCTAAAAACAGCTTTGAACTCAGTGATAATTATCATTACAGAAAGCAATCCCGGCCCCTCTCTGGTTTTGTTCCTTGATTCATACAGCATGATGCCAATTGGCGCCCCATAGTTTCTGTGAACTTGAGGATACCACTAGATTTAGTTCTACTGAAGTCTGGTTATATATACTGTTCCTCATTTCGAATGTGGTATGGACTAAAGTCTTTGCTAATGTCAGTCTGAAATAATTTACTACAATAAAATAGAAGGCAACAATGAAGGTTAGGCTTGTTTGTGCCTGAAGTGGATTAGGGCCACGGACCTGCATCCTGGTGTCACTTCTGAGCGCACGGTTCCAAGGAGAGACACCTGTTTTGGACCCACGTTTGATGCAGTCACCGAGAATTTTATCCCCAGCCAGCAGCACCCATCATCTCCTTGGAGAAGGGAGAGGTCAATACTTTTTGTTCCTCCTTTGGAACATTTTCCACATTTTTGTACCAAAAAAAACCAAATGACCAATGACCAAAAAAATAGCTTTTACCAGTCTCGTCTTAAATAAATAGGGCACAATGATGACCCCCAAAGATGCCCACATCCTAATTCCCAGAACCCGTAACTATAGTAGGTCACATGGTAAAAGGGATGTCGCAGATGTGATTAAGTTAGGGATTGAGTTGGGAAGCTTCTCCCGGATTATCTAAGCAGATCCAGGTCCTTCTACGAGGGAGGCAGGCAGGGGGGCGAGGGTGGGAGCGGACACCAGGTGGAAGCAGGGGTGAGAACGATGTAGGGGCTGCGGCTGAGGCACACAGGCGGCCCCGGGAAGCTGGAGAAGGCAAGGAAACAATTCTCCCTTGGAGTTTCTAAAACAACTCTGCCAACACTTCATTGTAGCCCAGTAAAACCCATTTTGGACTCTGACCTCCAACATGGTCAGATGATAAATATTTGTTGTTTAAGCCACCAAGTCCACACCAGTTTGTTACAGCAGCAACAGGAAACAAACACATGATTCGATTTAGCCCACTGTACTTTTCAGAAAGACAGGGGACACAATACACACCTAAAGGGGAAACGAGGGAGAAAAGGATAAAAAGGGACAAGAATCATGGAAGAGAGATCAACGCTTGATCCCAGGCAGGGTCAGTGGTACAGCCTATGCTTTAAGCCACACTTCTTCGCCAGAAACTTGGCAACTACAGGCACTGAGGCAGGAAGTCTAAACAGGAGTGACTTCAACGTGCACTGGGGTGGAGGACATGACATGGCCTGGACTCTGCGGAGGGGAGGGTGAGGACAGAAAGAGCCCTCCAAACTCTGGGCTGGGTGGGTTAGCTACTCTTCCCTCCCGCTGGCTCTCCTGGGGAAGGACAAACAGGCAGGACGGTCACACTGAGTTGGTCACACTGCAAACACAAGATGATAGATGGAGTTTGTTGTTTTCTAAAATTGCTGACTTTGATGAAGACAATTCGTTAAGGAGGTGTGGCTATATTCTCCAGCATTCTCACTAAGCAGTGTGGTGCCCAGGTGCGGATCCAAGTGGGTAAAAAGCTAACACATTTTCCACGGAGCTGGTTCCAACGGGATGCCCATGGCATGCAAGCCTGGCTCGCATAGGCGAGTGGCGAATCTACCTCTCAGAAGGCCACAACCCTGTATTAATCTAATTTTTAAAAATAAGATGTGAAACAGTTCAAGGACGATTATCTCAATGTGACGTTTGCCTTCCACCTGTCAGTGAGAATGATAGCCCTTTCAGGCCTGGGCTTTGAGGACAGCCCTTCCGTTCTCAGGGAGCTATAGCCGAGCCCCATAGCAGGCAAAGGAAGTTTGGGAGCCCTGCGGGTGGACTGCAGGCCTGCCTTGCTGTGTCTGACAGCTGGTAGCACCTGGTGGCTCTTGAGAGGGTCCCCTAAGGCTTCCAGCAGGTCTGGGTGGGATATTGCACAACTGGACACAGCCAGGCCCAATGTCACGGGCTTTCCTTCCTGTTTCTCACCGAGTCTATAAAGGCGGCTGTGTGCATAGTCAGGAGTGCATCATCTTCCCTCCAGGCTGGGGGCTGCTTGAGGGCATGGAATGGGTGTTAGTCCCCCTCATCTCCTTTCTAGCACCCAGTGCAGGGCTAAGTGATATTTTGCTGAAGAAACCTAGGCACAAGAGGCCTCAAAACTTTAAAAGGGTGAGCAATGGAAGCTGGTCACATCTCATGGCAGGTCTGATGTTCTCTTTTTACTGGAGCGGCTGATCCTACCTCACAGTGGCCTACTCCCCATACTGTACAGCAGGGAGGCTGCAGGTGTGAGTACTGGCTTGGGGCACAAAGTGTCCCCTGTGGCCCATGGACTGACTGGTCAGCAGAAATGCTCCTTCCCTTGTTATTCTGGCACCCCTATGATGCAAATGTTGGACCTCTTGAAGTTGTCCCAGAGGTTGCTTATACTATCCTTACTGACTTGAGCATCAACAGGGAATTGCTGTTGAGAGAGTGAGTATGGCCTTGGGATGCATTTATGTGAGTGTTAATCTCTGTCTCCTCCCTTCTCATACACAGGGAGAACCAAAAGACATGGAGACTTCTGGTCAAGATGGAGATGTAAGTAAACATGGCTTGTCTCCTCACATAACCACACCAAAATTACAACTAAATGATAGAATAACCATCACTCAGAACCAGCAGAAATCGAGTTGAATGGAAGTCTCACAACTACGGAATTAAAGAAACCACATCCATCTAGATTGGCAGGAGAGGTGGAGACACAGAACAGGCTTGTGCCTCACCCACGTGTAGTGGATAAAAATTTGGGAGGGCTATCTCAGGAGCAAGGAGTCCCAGCCCCACAGCCCAGGGTGCCAGTGCCAGGAAGATAAGTCCCCATAACTTCTGGCTGCAAAAACCAGTAAGGATTGAATTGGGGGAAGAAACTGCTGGAGTCCGAAGCAGTTTCTCTTAAAGAACCCACACACTGACTCACTCAGACTCGCTACCTCTGAGCTCCAGCACCAGGGTAGCAGCTTGAAAGGCACCAGTGGAATGTGGGGAGGAACTGAAGTGTCTGGCATCAAGGTGAGAGCTGGGGGACAGCATTCTTCCAGACAGAGAGGTAGGCAGAGGCCATTACCCTTTGCTGAGCTCTCCCTGCTCAGAGCTACAGAGCTGGCAGGCAGGTGCCATATCTGAGACCCCATCAAATTGGCCAACACAATTTACCCCACTCTGGAGATTCCCTGAGTCTCTGACCCACCCAACTTAGTTATTAACAGTGGCTTTTCCATTTGAATGGCTGGTCCTGGCTCAGGCTTTACGACTTCCTAAATCCTCTCAAACAAGCAACAGCTGGCTTCAGTGAGCCCCCAGCACCTGTACCCCTTGCTAAGTGGCCCCAGGCCTGGCACTAGCAGCAGCCAGCCAAGACTCAGAGCTTGGCTTCACCTGAGAATCTCCAAGCCCAGCACAAGTAGCAGCCATCTCAGATTGCTCTATAGCTCAGGTACAGTGGCCCCAGGCAACACACAGGTGGGGGCTGACCTTGGCCTGCACCACCCAGGAAACCCAGGGCCTTCACACCCAGTGACAACTATAGACCACATTGGGAATACTACCACCCTGCCCCTGCACAGCTGATCCTCCACAAAGGGTGGAGGTTGGTGGTCAGTGGTTACAGACAGCCCTTGCAGCTGGACTGGCCTGGGTAAACCTCTCCCATTGACCTGCCAAAATCAAACAAGGCTCAACTACAAGAAGAGGGTGCACTCATCCCACGTGAAAGGTGCACCTTGAGTACCCGGCTTGGGTGATAGGGGAGGCTGTGCCACTGGACCCTATAGGACACCTACTACATTAGGCCACATTAACAAGTCATGGAGTCATAGCAGTTCTACCTAATACATAGAAACAAACACAGGGAGGAAGCCAAAATGAGGAGACAAAGGAACAGGGCCCAAATGAAAGAACAGATCAAAACTCAAAAAAAGAATGAAATAAAATGGAGATAAGCAATCTATCAGATGCAAAGTTCAAAGCCCTGGTTACAAGGGTGCTCAAGGAACTTAGTAAGGACCTCAATAGCATAAAAAGATTAAGTTCCAAATGAATGATACACTAATTGGAATAAAGAACAATTTACGGAGAAACAATAGTACAGTGTAAAGCTGAGAACCAAATCAATGATATGGAACGTAAAGAACCAAAAAACAATCCATAAGAACAACAAGAAGAAAAAAGAATCCCCCCCCAAAATAAATAAATAATAAGGACAGTATAAGCAGCCACTGGGACAACTTCAAGAGTTCCAACATTTGCATCACAGAGGTGCCAGAAGAAGGGAAAGAGCAAGAAATTGGAAATCTATTTGAAAAAATAATGAAAGAAAACTTTCCTAATTTGGTGAAGGAAATAGACATGCAAGTCCAGGAAGCACAGAGAGTCTCAAACAAGATGGATGCAAAGAAGCACGTTCCAACACACATTGTAATTAATATGCCAAAGGTTAAAGATAAGAAGGGAATCTTAAAAGCAGCAAGAGAGAAGTTATCTACCATAAAATGGCCATAAATACATACCTGTTAACAACTGACTCTAAAAAACAAAGTAAGCAAACAAGAAGAACAAAGACAGAATCATGAATACACAGAGCGTTTTGATGGTTGCCTGGTGGGAGAGGGTGTGGGAGAATGGGTGAAGAGGTGAGGGGATTAAGAAGTACAAATAGGTAGTTACAGAATAGCCTCCAGGATGTAAAGTACAGTGTAGGAAATGGAGCAGCCAAAGAACTTATATACGAGACCAGGGACACAAACAATGGTGTTGGGATTGCCTGAGGGGTGCTGGGTGAAGGGGGGGGCAAAGGGGGGAAAATTGGGACAACTGTAATAACCATCAGTAAAATATAATAAAAAAGAAAAAAGACATGGAATGTGTGCATGAGTAAATAAATGAAGAATAAACAACCTCACAAAGAGTATCAGTAACTGGGCAAGTGAGCCTGCCTAAAGGCTGGCTCCTATTCCAAGCCAGCACTGCCCAGCAAACATGAATGCCAATCACCTATATAAGCTTAAAATTTTCTATAGCTATATTTAAAAAGCAAAAAGAAACATGAAATTAATTTTAATTTCATTTAACCCAATATATCTATGATATTATCACTCACCATGTAATCCAGAGAAAAATTATTAACAAGATACTTTACATTCTTTTTCTGGTTATTAGGTCTTTGAAATCTGGTGTGTATTTTACACTTCAGCACATCTCTCTTTGGACTGGCCGCATGTCACCTGTCCCTACTCACTCGGGTGCACTTGGTCACATAGTCACCATTATTTGCATCTGGGGACTAAGAGAGGCCTTCTCAAGTCAGGGCTCTCCTGGAAGCCCCCTCTCAGATGGTCAGAGGGGGAGGTGAAAGGACAAGAATCAAGAGAAGTAGGAGGAGAGCTGGGAGAACGGAAGGTTAAGAGGAGGCAGTTTCAAGAGGGAAAAGGTGCTTTATTAAATGCTACCACAGAGGCCAGAGAAAATTACTAGATTTAGTAGCAGGGAGTTTTGGTGGCACCGAGAACACCTTGAGCAGCACTGAGGCTGGAAACCAGCCTGTGAGGGGCTGAGGTTGAGGGGGTTCTGAGGCAAAGGCTGCAGTAAGCATTAGGAGGGGGAAGGTGGAGAGGGTTGTGGAGTGCCATGCGGCAGAGCGTCTCCGGCGGAAGTTAACAATGCAGCAACTCCCCGTATCTGTGGGGGCTACATTCCAGACTCCCAGTGGCTGCCTGAAACTGTTACAGTTCTGAATCATTATACATACTATGTTTTTTCCTATACATACGTAGCTTTTCACTCAAAAGGAAGCACCTTCCAGCTTCTGTTTGGCATATCTGAACGGCCAGCATCATTACTCTTGTGCTTTGGGGCCATTATTAAGTAAAATAAGGGTTACTTGAAAATCAGCACTGTGATACCCAGACAGTTGATCTGGTAACCGAAACAGCTACTAAGCAGGTGACTGACGGGTGGGCAGTGTACACAGTGCAGAGGCGTCGGACAAAGGGGTGACTCATGTCTCAGGCAGTACAGAGCAGGAGGGCGTGAGATTGCATCACACTGCTCAGAAAAGTGAGCAATTTAAAATCTATGTATGACCTGTTTATTTCTAGAATTTTCCATTTAATATTTTCAGACCAAGGGAGACTGCAGACGCAACCTCAGTGAACAAAACCGTGGATGACGGGGGGACTGTTGTAGTCATCACTCGGTGAGCGTCCGTCACGTGCTGAGTGCGGCCTCGGGGCCTCAGGTGTACTAATGGACTCATTAGCTTTTCACACCAGCCAACATTTCATAGATAAGGACACCTTAGGTTCAGAAAGGGAAGGACATTTGTCCAAGGTTACAAGACTCTGTAAAGAAATCAATCACTTTGGCCAGGTTTGGGTGTAGGGATGACATAGAGGGGCCACCTGGACAGCAACTTGGGGGGTGGTGGGAAGCCCGGCATGCATATCACTCAGAAGGCTTACAACAGGCCCCAACTCAGAGGGGAAATGGCAAAGCTGGATGGGGTCACAGAAAGTGAAGGGAGTGGGGCCAAGGAATTTAAGACCACTGTGGGGAACGAATTAGGGACAGCACCAGTGCGGCATGGGGGCGGGGGTGCCTGGGTGCAGGCACAAGTCTTTGGTGCCCTGGAGCTCAGCCCACGAAACAGTAACTCTTACCCAACTGGGCTCATCCCTGCCAACGGGCACAGAGCGAGTCTCCCGAGAACACCAGCTTTGAGAAGTGTGGAAGGTGACAAAGGTACTTTCGATGACAGTGCCAAGGAAGGCAGGAGAACCACACCTCTCGTAATGATTGTAAATAAACGCCCCTCTGCTGTCCCTGCCATAACCAACACACTATATATTAATACTTCACAAGTCATTTCTTTGGGCATTTTTGCATCTCGTGACAGATCTGCTAAAATAACCTTTTAGATGTTAAAGCTGGATGTATGTGTCCCTACTCACACACACACACATATCTGAAGACAGCTGAAGAGAAAAAAAGGAATAAATATTCACACACACACACACACACACACACACACACACACACAGATAAAAAATTACCCGTTCCAATTTTATTTTTGGCAGCTTGAGAAATTCCTTATCTAATTCTTCTACCTGTGATTATTACATGGTTTGATACTAACCCAAGGATGCTCACTGCTGACCCCTGGGCCACTCCATCACCCAAGAGACAGGACGTGACACAACTCACTGCCCCGTTAGGACAGAGCGTCCTTTGCTGTCTGCACAGTACCGCCGCTGCAGGCGCCCCTGGCCGCTGTGTGCAGTCCCAAGCTGAAGAAAGTAGGGTCCAGGCCACTCAAAACCACACCGGTGTGAATCGTAATTAGGGATATAATACAATTACAAAACTTATTAACTTGGTTACACACAATTCAGTGACAGGTTTTTCAACACTATTTTAAATTTGCTTCCACCCTGTTCCATTTATTGAGCAAAAAGCAACAAATACCTTAACACACAGAAGTGGTATCTTTGAGATGATTAATACTGGAGGTCTGTTGGTAAAGTCAGAAGAGCGCATTTCAACCTCCTCCCCCTCGAGTACAGTGCAAACAATAAGCAATGTTTATAAAGAGATGCTTGTGTGTGAAATGAATTTTCATTATCCTCCAAACCACTGATTCACAACTCCGTTTTTAGATTAAAACATTGAAAAGAAGAATGCTATTCAGGAATTTTCTATGTAATAATGGGTGTGGGAGAAAACTATTCTGATTTAAAAGCAAAAGAGAAACAAAAACACAAAATGGCCACATAGTGCTCAGGTGTAACTGTGAGGTACAAGCAGGAGACGCCCCAAAATATACATTCCGTGGACCCATACAGTGTGAACCTTTGGCTTGCGGCCCACTCTGTGTGGGCACTTACAAGAGTCTGGAAGACTCTGTTCCCACCTTGCAGCCTGGTACTAAAAACACCCCATGATGTCTCTCTCGTACCACGGTGGCGACCAAGGTGTGAGGGTGTCCAGGAGAGAGTGGCACCGAGGACATGCCGTGCAGGCTTGGAAGGACAAGCAGATGCAGGGGAATGGCCCAGGCATTACGTGTAAACTGAAGGAGCTATGAACTACAAAGGCATCTTCAAAGTCGTAAAATGTCTCTATCTTTGAAATATTTTGCAATCCAGACTTTTTGGGATGTTTTACGGAATTTTACAATTTCACTTTTGCTCCACAGTAGCTCACACGCACTCCCGTGAAATGACGCCTGCAGTGAAGATGCACAGCTGTTTGGCTGCAGCTCCCAGTGGTGCCTCACCCTGTGTGGTGGCAGCCCAGGCGTGGGCTCCTGTCTTCTGTGGGGACAACATGGCCTTCTCAAGAGCAGTGGGGGCTAGACTAGGCCACCTCCGAAAGGCTCCACTCAGCGACTGTCACAGGGCCGCCACACCCTGCCCCTGGTGTGGCTGCAGGAACTGGTAGGAGCCCAGCCCCGAGGCACTGGCAGCAGAGGCTTCACCCCTTCGGCTCCTGTTTTAGAGCTGCCTGGGCCCAGGTACCCTCAGCTCTCCCTCCTCCCTGGCCTCAGTTCACATTTTCTCCATGTGCCTGTGAGGTAAAAGGGCGGGGATGCAGTGTAATCCTTGAGAGGGCCCAGGCAAAAAACAAACGACTGGCTTGCATTGAAAGCCCTAGAAAATGTTTGTGCATGAGGAGGTTACATGTTACACCCAGGGCTAAAAAGATTATCTCTAAATGAACCTATTAACCCCCGGTTTCCCCCTCATTACTCAGGCCTCAGAGCAAGAAAATTCTAACTTGAAAATGTTTTTAGGTATACTACTAGTAACAGTTCATTGGTGAATAATTTACTTTAAAGAAAGGAGAGCAGATTCAAAGTGATTCCACTCCCACTGACTTGCTTTATCATGCATTTGGTTGAGTGCAAGATTAAAGCGGCAGTGACCCGGTCCGCCCATGGGAGTGTGAATGGCTGACACTTCTCTCCCAGGCCCCTGCTTGTCCTCTGACGACGCCTGGTGAGTGGAGTTCAGCTCTCCCTTCAGCCCTTCTAAGTATCTGACAGGCCCACTCATCTCTCCATGCACCTTCTTCTCCACTGGTGTTTCTCTCTGGACCAAACACCACTCTGCCCATTCCTGTAACATCCTAGGCGGTCTCCTCCTGCCCAGGATCCTTGCTCCTTGGGCTATACCAAGTCTCGCGTCCCTCTCTCACTCTAGACACACGGCATCTGTTAGTTGTTCTAAACCCTTGCCAGTGTCTCTAATGCCCAAATTTTACTCTCAAGATTCACAATGTGTAAGGAGCCACCAGAAAGCCCTCGGCTGTGTTAGAATAAAGTTCTAGAGAAGAAAGGGGATTCTAATAAGAGCCACTGAATAAATTCACTCCCTCTAGTCAGCTAACTGAACTGCCCCAAAGAAAGGATTCTAAAGATCTTTAAAAATACTCACATTCCAGATTATATAAATGCCAGATTGGGGCAATCTGAATGGAATACTGCATTTTTTGGACGATAAGACATGCCTAGGTTTTAGAGGAAAGTAGGGGAAAAAATTTTGAAGCAAAAAATGTGGTAAAATATTTAATAATGTAAATGCATAATATTTCACCAATGTAAATGTAAACAGAACTCAACAGCAGCATTAACAACCATTATTCCTCCCAAATTGGGGGGATGGGGGAGTGTGTCTTATAGTCTGAAAATACGGTAATTTCCTTTTAAAGAAATTTCTATATAGAGTATTTTCTTAAAGAAAAATGCAAAGAAGATTAACTTCAGAAACGAAGCCCACTATTTACAAGTACATTAAAACATGATAAATACAACATTAGATACAAGTATTGCAGTTAAAAAAAACTTTTCTAAAAGTAATATCAAATTAGTAATTTGTTTTTAAACCAAGACAATCAAACGGAAATGAGAAAATGACCTTTTCTATACCTTAAAGCCAAAATACCAAAGACAAATCATTCAAAAGCAACTAGCTACTGATTTTTCTCATGTCTTCAGAATTCTAAAATATCCTGATGATGACAGAATTACACTTCTTAATAAAGAAAAGCCTACACAATTCGCCATATCTGAGGCTAGTCTTATCGACTACACAATATAACAATTTGCTTTCTTATTGACAAGTCATCTCTTCTAAAAATAAGTTTATGCCTACTTGTCAAGTGGATTTTTATAATGTCCTGGTGGCACCGATAAGATAATCACAATTATCTATAAAAGAAAGATTGCTCTTGGTTCTTATTTCCCTGGGTTTCATTTCAGAGAGCTAGAGTTCTCCCTTATCATGTACATAAGAGCACAGACCAGGCATGGAGATTTTAAAATAAGACAAGATATATTATAGGATGCACAGATAGTAGAGCTCAGCTTGAAAATACAGCTCAGTGAAAACTGAAGTTTCTTTTTGTTCCAGGGCACTGAAGCCTTTGCTTCCTGTCCATCTCATCACCTGGAGGTGCAGCATACAGCCACCCACGGGTGGGGCACCGCAGTTCTGGTTACTTTTATAGAACACATACTCCTTCCAGTCCTTTGTGACAGAAAAGAGAAATTTTCAACTGAAGTGTTAAATAAAAAATATCTTTCTATACAACAGTAGACAGTATGTCCCAGCAATTTCTCAAAAGATTTTAGTTCACAGATTTGAGAAAATTCCATTAGCTTTAATTATTTATCAGCAGTCAATTTAGATTACTGTTCTTGACCTATTTTTACAGTGTACGGGCCACCCAGCAATGAAATAAATGAATAGTCCTTTTCTACAATGATTTTCTAAAATAATAGAAAGCTAGTTTAAAGAAGGAATGAAACCCCAAACATATAATTACCACAATATATAACCTGCCACACTGCCTTTGTAGCTAGATAAAATGCATATCTTTGTAAGTTTTTTGGTTATTAAATAAGATTATCTTGAAAGGGATAAACTCACTCATGCTATAATTTCTTCCCATTTAAATTTCTTTGCTCCATTTAAAACATGTTCTGTTTCTTGGCAGAAAGTCTCTAATACTGATGGATGTGCCTCCAGCGCTGCGTCTAACAAAAATGCGTACCGGGAAGGCCTGGGTCTGTGTGGCTAGAGGAAGGTGGGAGCACAGGGGAGGGTGTGCAGGGCTCAAGCAGAGGGTTCCTGTGGTTTGCAGCAAGCGCCAATCCTCGGGGCGCTGGAATGCAGAGGGGAGGACCCCTGAGTTTCTGGACAAAAGCGAATGGTAGCGTTGTTCAGAATGACTCATTTGATGACGCAAAGTGGCAGGATTATCAGACTGGTGATGCTGGAGCTTGGACCTACGGTGATAAAGGCTGAGGACGGTGCCCAGGACAGAGGCTCTGGTGGAAAGGCAGCTGTGGCAGCATGCGGCAGCACCTTAGCAGTATGGGAGAGTCCCAAGGTCCCTGAGACAGTGGTTCGCAGTGTACTGTCTGGGACTCCTGGCTCCTGCAGACCCTCCCAGGGGTCCCCCCAAGGTCAAAACTGGTTTCATCTGTTCCACTCTCATTTTCTCACAGAGGTACAGTGACATTTTCCAGGTTCCATGTGACATGTGATGATGTCATTAGGTGCCTGTGTATTCTTGTGCTTTAAAAGTCTGTTTTAATTTCTGTCAATATTGACAGAAATGCACAGACACAAAGGCTCTCTGGAGTCCTCATTTTTCAGAGACCAAAATGTTAGAGAAATGGCAGCTCTAACAGTTTCTGGTCTGGTCTGGGAGCAGAGACCTGCGACCAACTGTTGTCAGGATGTCAAGGCTGTTGGCTGGTCCCCTGATGAACCACCAGTGTCCCGTGAAGTGGCTGGGACCACCAGCAGCCGCCTCTGGGCATGGCGGCCTGCCCCCCGCCCCGCCACGTCTCATGGAGTCTGTGGGCCTGAGGCGTTGGAACTACGGGATCTCAGAGCTTGGGCTGCTATCACTCCTGCCTGGTGGCACAAGGCCTTCCTACAGGACTCTTGGTGGCCAAGGGTTCAGTGGTAGGGCAGGGAAGGAGGCAGCCAGGTTCCTGTGACTAATTTTCTAAATACATCTGACTTGCCTTTAGGTCTGATTTAAAAACATTCTTCCAGGTCACTTTCTGAATAAATGCTTATGTCTAAACTTTTAGTTTTATTTCAGAACTTTGAAAATACTGCTGTGATTTGTTTCTGTATCCATACATCAGTAGGTTTTAAGTTTGCCCAAAGAGAGAACTGACATAGTATACATATAATTTATTACAAAACCATTTGAGTATTTACTACATGCAGTAAACGAGGTAGCCTGCATCCCCTGCCCTCAGAGGCCTTACATCCTAGTGTGAATGATGAACCAAGGCTGGGCTCCTGACAGACTATTGAGGGGCCATTCCTGGGGCGACTGATGGTGCTCGGTCCACAGTAGAGTCAGTGAGTACGTGTGCACTGAGTGAGTGAACAGCTGCTCTTTCCAGACTCATCGGCAAGCTGACCTTTCACGGGAACTGCTGCAAAGGGGATTCATGTGCTAGACGAGGCACGTGCCCCAGAGGTGCCTTTTTGCCCTGGGGCTCTCTAAGAGAAACCAGGGAACGTGCCTCCTACACCTACTGTGTAATTTGCTCCAGATCTTAGGTCCTCCTAACATTCAGATAAATAGGCTATTTCAAAATGGACTGCAGACCAAACCTCCAGTGCAGTGCTTCTACTTCTAGGAATTTACCTATAAGGATGATCAGAGATGTAGGCAGAAATTTATGCATAAAATACTTAGCATGTGTTTATAAGAGAGAAAAATAAGAAATGACATAGATGCCAACAGTAGTGGATAACTGTTTACTAAATTATTAAATAAATTTAATAAAGGAATACAATGGTGTATTGGGTAGTAAAATTGTCTTGAAAGGGTAGCTAATACCATGGAATAATGCACACACCAATGACTCAACAAATATTTGCGGGGTACCTCCTAACGGGCCCTCATGTAAACAGGCTCTCCTTTTAGTGGGGTGTGAGACATGAGTCAAATCACCATCCACGGAAGAACACTCCACAGCACCGTGAAGAGAAGGCATGCATGAGGTAGGCCTGGTCCAGGACAGCAGGGGGGCTCCTCTGAGAAAGACACGTGACCCCACATCTGGAGTGGGAGTACCGGCTAAATGGGAGGAAAAGGAGGCCACAAACTACAAAATGAGTTTACAGTATGACCCCCACATTGTAAAAAAATGAACGAACAGAGATGTGTGTTTGGATGAGAATGGCAAGAACCGTGTCAGTGTCAAATGGTAGATGAATGGAATTGTGGCAGATTTTTAACTTCTCTTGTCTTTAAGTTGTATCCTTCAATACCAAAAACATTCTTTTGAAAACAGAGGATGGGGATCAAGTGATAGTTTTAAAAAGTAAGATGACTCTTTGAAGGGTTACAGAGCAACTGTGGCTTTTCAGCGCCGGCGTCCCCACACGCGGCCGGCCGCACGGTCCGCACCATCCCCATCTGCACACGGACCCCAGGGGCAGTGCATGATGCACCTGCTGACGCACAGCCAAACACGCACATTTCTTCAAAGGAAAGTTATTTTATAAGCACAATAAGTGGCAGCAGGAAACGCAATGGACAATTGTTAGCATTATATTTTTTAAATTTATACAAAATACTAAGGTTGGGGAAAAACTATGCTACCAAACAATATGTACAGCATAATCTTCACTGTTTTAAAATGTTAATATTTACGAACAAAAAAAAAGTTAGAGGGATCTAACTAAGGCAACATGCTAATAACATTTGTGTCTTAGATCTCCTTTATGCTTTATGCAAATTCCTATAACAAACATTCATACTTTGTACAGCCAGAGAACAAAATCACAGATCTTAGACAATGTCGGGGAGAATTCAAAATAACATCTCAAACCAACACCAAAGGGGCAGGGACAGCCCACACACAGATCCCACAGGAGATGCTGGACTCAGCAAGCAAGTCACGAAACGAGGACGATTCTGCCAAGGAGACAGAGGAGAGTCTGTCAGATCTCAGACACGGTCCCTTCCAGTCCTGTTCTCAATTTTCTTTGGTTCCCGCCCGAAGGCCTTACTTCAAGTTTATTCATCACTTGTGTGCAACTAGCTTACTTAAAATAAAGCAATGTGGGAAAGATACACCTTCATCTTAGCTGAATAATCAGCACATATTGTTTATTAATATTTACTCACTTTACTCCTGCAGAGATGCTCAGAGGAGTAATTAATAATAAATGATGGGAAAACCTACTTGTAGACACCAAGCACACTGTTAGTGCTTTCTCACACACTCACTCAAATGCACAAATGGAAACAGAGTTGGGGTCCTTCACTGGCAGGGTCCCATCTCTAGCAGTAGTAGAACAAGGTACCGGGTGAACCCTGAGCAACCAGAAGACCCTACAGGCGTGGGATCCAAACAGGGACCTTAGAATTTTTACACACATTTTTTCTTTTGGAAAGTACTATAGAACCGTGGAAATATGAAAGGTAAACCCCAATTTCTTAATTTCTAAATGGAATTATTTATATCATACGGTTGGAAACCAAGTACGAGAAACATGTGACTTGGTGGGAAGCTAAGGAATTTAAACCTTTGGATGAGATTTTGTTTAAAGACGGTCAGAGGCTTCCCAGTGGGCTACCTCAACCTAACAATTAAGGAGAAACAGAAGCTTTCAGGACAAAGAAAGGCTTCCTGGTCCTCATCCACTTCCGCATCCCACACAGCAGACTAGCGCGCTGTTGGGAAGGGAACCACTTACCCACCCCCACTGCACCTAAGGAAGTCCATCTGAGGGCACCAGGAACCACCTCCTTAGCTTTAACAGTCTCATCCAGGAGGTCCCAGGCCACAGGAATCCTAGAGGTCGGGGATGAGTTTCATGATGCCTCGCAAGGGTGGGAGAAAAGCATGCTGGTTATGCTATGGCCTCAAGGTCTGAAAGATACTTCACGCACTGACTCTTGTTAGTCTCATAGCTCAAGGAGTATATCTGCAAAGCAGTCTTCTTAGTATTGAGGTGTATACCCAACTTTGTAGTTCAAAAGCATGCATGCACTTTCAAAATTAGCACACTTCATGGGAAATTCTTGGTGGGGAAGAGTGGCTCTGTGGTGGGAGTAGAAAGTGTACCGAATGTCCCTTTGAAAGGCCATACATGAAATGTCTAAGGGCACTTAGAACAGCACTCCACTGTGAAGTCCATAGAAGTTGGTCTCTTATGGGCCGGCTGCCCATGAGGTGCGAGGGCCCTGGATGGCAAGCGTCAGGCACAGCTTGGAAACCACTGGACTTAGGGAAGCAGAGGGCCGGGCACTCATTTTTAATCCTGTCCCAGGGAATGGAACTACGAATTACAACAAATTACATCTAATTCCATTTTAGACTAAAGCTACAAGAGTGTGTATGTGCATACAAGCATCTCAGTGGAAAAAGCCAGACCCCTTGATGCCCAGTATGGGAGGGGGAGGAACTAGCCACAGAAAATGCACTGGGTACTCGAACTTGGGTCTGTAGAAAAGTGCTAACTCGGGGAGAATTATTCCGTGTTTTTGGTAAACAAATGGCTTTAAAATAGTTTTGGAATTCCTCTAGCAATCTTTCTCTGGCCTGTTACCAAATACTAATTTTTTGTGCAGTCATGGAATTTTCTTTTAAATACACAGTATAGCTACTTTGTAGTGAAACAATTCAGGGAAGAGATACAGTCTAACAAGTTCTATATCTCTTGGCTGGAGCTGCCGGCCCTGCTGGATGAATCATAGAGAAGTCCATAAATGTCAAGGCATTTGCACAGACTTTTCTCTTCTTACCATATATGGCAAATATAGATCTATTTATCTCCAATCATCTTGACTTGAGCTTTTGCATTTTTCTTACCTTATTGCCTTTCTTAAAAATTTCTCTTAATCTATGACTCAGTCTCATAAGGGAGAGAACACCCGAGTACAGTGCTGACATTTATAACCCCAGGCTGGGGTGTTTTGTTTTGGTTTTCTTTTTTGTATGAGGACAGCATGTTTTACATTGGTAAATATTTGAGGTAGGTCGAAGTACCTAATTATTTACGTTCTTGTTATATCTTAGCTGAGCAACACAGCGTGTAAGGATTTCCACAAGAATTTAACCTGAACACATTTTCTTGCCCAAGGAATCATATTTCTTATCACACATACAGAAATCAGCTGAAAAATAGTGGTCGGTGATGATTTTTTTCATATATTCTTTAAAGAGATAAATAAAAATATTTTCAGGGTCCTAGAAGCTGGCTGCAGGGAAAGTCCATGACTGGTTAAGATGGTTTAAGAATTCCCTGGGGAAAGCTTACTGCATTCATTCACTCACTCATTCACTCACTCGCTCAATAAATAATCACGTACTGAAAGTCAAGCTTATAAAGAAGTGAAGATGGATGGCCCCGGGCTGGTCTCACCCCCAAGAGCACACAGTGCGACCCATGGGAAGGGGCTACAGAGTACTCCAGGTTTCAGAGGGAGATGGCTTTGGTTGGGGTTGGGGTGACAGGTGGGTTTAGTTGGGCTGAGTGAATAAATGGAGGTGGGCATGGAGAGGAAACCAGGCAGGGGTGCAGGGAACTGTGGGTCAGGAACAGGGAGGTTGCTGCAGCTGCCCAGAGGAACGGGGTGGGCTACGTGTCCTCCGGGGCAGAGGGGATCTGTATGCTGCTGAAGGCAGCCAGGGCCTGGCCTCTTTGTGACCCCAGACAATAACTTCAGGATCCAGCCGCTAGAGAGGCTGCAGGGTAAAGTACAGTTAGTTATCAGTCTATCTTCATTTACTTTCATATTCCCCTTGTGGGAAGTGCAAAGTCTGCAGATATAACCTTTAAAAGTTGCTGAACACCAACAAAAGATAAGTGAAGAAAACTGGCTGCAGAGCCCGGGGTTCAAACACCCAGCTGTCCAACCTGAGGCTGAAAGGACTCACCTGCAGACATGCACAGTAGCCTAAGATACGTAATCACGTCCACCAGTGGCTCCTGGAGGCTCTACGCAAACCAAAGGGTCTTTTGCTGGGAATGTTCATATACTCAGAGGACCACCTGAAGGCCCATTTATAAAAACAACGTGGGATCAACAAAACGGCAATCGATGCTTAAAAGTTCATTTGATGAAACTACTTAGGGATACCTTTTAGAAGAGTCCTTTCTGTGGTCCATACTTATCTGTCGCAAAATGGATGTTTTAAATTCAAGGTCCTAGGTAAAATAACAAAAACTGTCCCCTTGAACGAGGGAGCACACCCCGGGTGCTGCCCTGGGTGAGCGCCAATTCCACAAGGTGTTCTCGGCCTCCACAGAGGGGGTTCACAGCACAGGCAGAAGGGCTGTCCCCCAAACACTGTCGCCACCCAAGGAGATGGCAGCCTTTCCAGAAGGGCACTTCTTGATGGTCTCAGGAACAGAGTTGAGGGGGTGAGTGGCTTCTGCCAGGCAGGGAATCATGGACTCAGTATGCCCTCCTCCAACGGGCCCTGGCCCCCTGAACGTCAAGTCCTGGGCGTGATGGGGCTTTGACACGTCTGCCGCCCTCTCACAACCCTTTGTAACACGAGGCCCGTATCTGATTCCCACTACCTGACAGGAATGCTACGAAAACAGACGGCAGCATAGATACACCGTAAAACGACATATCCAGGGAGGGCGTCTTCCAAACAAAGTATCCTTTTGAGGGGTTGCAGAAATTAATTTCAATAAATTAACACGTAATACATGCCTGGGGCTGGGCAATGTAAACAGAAAGCCTTTGCCTGGCATCATCCGGAAAAGCCAGCAAGTCACTGGTACGCACACACAGCTCCCGCAGAGCCCCACCGGTACTTTACCCGAGACTCCGCAGGGTACTCTTTATCACGCACTTGTGCGCAGCTCGGTCATTGTGAATCCCTTTCTTATGTAAGCAAACCTGCACAGTCATCCTTACAAAAGTTCAAACTGGCCTGGGTTGAAATCCTAGCTCTGCCATTTAATAGCTGTGTGAGTTAGGCTGCTTTCTTAAATTTTCACCTTCTGAAACCTCAGTTTTCTGTGTTGTTAGTTGGGAATGATGTTTCTAGTTTTATAAGAACAATGTCTGGCACACAGTAGGCATCCAGTAAATAGTTTTGAATGAACGAACACAGTAGGTCCTCAATGTAACTAACTATAACCATGACAGCGATGACGATGACCATGACATTATAATGATCTATATGCACCACTCAGAGCCCCTGAACCTGTGTCTTTCACCTAAGTGGTCTGCCAAGTGCTCCTGTTACAGGCAGGTATTCAGGTGTCTAACCTGGTTGATGGCAGGCTGTTATTTCTTCCTGTGCACTTAGGCAAGGGCTTGGCTTTTACTCGGTGTTCCCTCCATGCTGCTGACTTTGGCCAGCAGTGTGTTCTCTAAAGCCCCTGCTGTCCCAGGTTCTCCCCTACTCTGTCCCTCAGGCTGCTAGGTGCAGCTCATGATGCCTTGACAGAGAGGGCTTTTCCCAAACAGAAATTTCCAAAAGTGATCTCTGCCTGCTAGTTTGTAGCCAGGGAAGGTCCATTAATGTCACTCATTTCCTCCATTGTTACCCTAAGCTCAGTGCCTTGCCCCTCTTCTCCCAGATGGCATGAGTATGACTTCCTATGTCCATCCTGTGGGCACCTGGCATTTTTACGGCAGGGAATCTGATGCTGACAGCAAGGGAGGCTGTTCACAGCGGTGTGTCTTCTTTTTTAAGAAGTCCACTGTTCTGAGAGGTTGGAGCAGAGTGACCTTTTATCTTTGAGCTTCCCTTGTGTGCTACAGACGCTCTTTATATGTTTTAACATGTACTGAAGAGAGATTAAGCTAAGTGAGGCATGCCATTCACGAAGGCTCACAGAAATTATGCCTGTTAATCTTTTAAATGGCAAGAACATTGTGCAATACAAAAGGAATCTTAGTAATTCTAAAGCTTCTACCCAACTAAGAAAGTTTAAATTTACAGAAACACACACTAGAGATAAAGAAGGTCAAGAAGGCTGGCCAAGGCCAAGCCATCCCCCACCCCAGCATAGAGAAGCAGAAGGAGCCTGTGGAAAGAGAGAATGGGTGGAGGGTGAAGGGCAAAGAGCAAAAGGCTAGGGCTCACTTTTGGAAAGAGGCTCGCCTTCCTGGTCTGGGCTGAGCCATTTCCTTGGAGTTCTTGGAACTGAGCTGCTCTGCTGCCCTCCGCGCCCTCCCCCCGCCCCCCCGCACCACCCCCACCTCCTGTGACAGGTACTTCAGGGTGATGGGTGAGACCTGGCCCCACCCCCAGGAGAATTCTAAGGGCATCGTTCCAGAGGCCGGCATCACAGCTGGTGCTACACTACGCCATCTCGTGAAGTGTTAGAGCAGCCCTTCAGATGGATGTCCTCACTGTGGAAATAAGAAATCCGGGGCTGGGCGAGGCGGTGTTTCAGTTGAGCCTATCTAGCTACAGTGCACACTCAGGGGCTGGCTGGCGCCAAAGCTACCGCACTATGCTGTCTCCTAAGCTATCTTTCATCTGGATCTGCCACGTCTTCGTGCGCTACAGTCAGATTACTCACTCGAACCTGCTGGAGCACGTGGCCAAGGACTCCCTGTGCCTGCGTTCCTCCCCTGGCTTTCTGGAACTCTGACCTCACTTCTGGCAAGCCTGAACTGCGGAGAGTGATCAGGAGCCCAGTATAGTGCTGATACGCCACACGTGAACCTGTACCCACCAGAAAAAACAAAAAGAAAAGCACTGATAAAGGGCCTGCCTGTGCAGAGTCGTGGTTTCACATACATGTACCTTCATCTCTCCTTCTCGAAATGTTTTTTTGTTCACCTTAAATGTGCAATTTGATTTTACATTCCTACACATCTTGTTCTACTCAAGGTAAGGAAGAGGGCCTCGTCTCCAGACAGGCGTGCTCACGGCAGAGCAGGACAGAGCGAGAATCAGTATTCCGGGCACTCTTGGCAAATGCCGACTGACATTCTAACCGTAGAGGTGAGTGTGCAGCGCGCAGGGCTTGCTCATTCACTTCAAACCTTGCACAGGAAAAGAACGATGTGCGTGCAAATGACACAGCGTGGGACGAAAGAAAGGCACAGGTAAAATATGACGGATGCTCAAGTGAGAGAAGGCCTTTCCTGTTGCTGGATTGAGGGAGGCTGTGAGGAGGAGGGGGCATGTGAGGTAGGGTGGGGGCAGGTACTTCTAGAAAAAGGCCACAGTATAACCAAAGGGAAGAAAGAAGTGAGCCAAAGGTCCATTCAAGGAAAACCAACACAGGGTGAGACATGAGGGAGACCAAGCCTGCTGAGCCAGGGTCCCAGGGGTCACCCGGGTCATTAGGAGGACACAGACCTGGCCTGAAACATAAGAAGGGCCACCGTCCAAGGCAAAGGAATGAAGGGTCGGATCAGGGTGTGCTTTAGGAAGGCTTGCCTGAGAGAGGTGACAGAATGAGCTGGAGGCGAGAAAGCATGAAGGTGAGGACACTGATTGGGAAAGAAATTCTAGGCAGAGGTGGTAAAACCAGAACTGGGGCAACGGCGATGGAGAGGGAGAAGGAACACAGTGTTCTCTGGAACCGAGACGAACAGGACCTGGTAGAGGAGGTGGCGAGAAGACGAAAGAGACAGTGGAGATGAACTCAGGGTGAAGGTTCAAGCCAGCGTGACAGGGCCAGTGGCCCTGCAGCCAGGAATGAGGAGCAGAGGGCGGGGGGCAGCCCTGAATGGCGATGACCGTGAGAAGCCCGCCCCCGAGAGCACCGGGAGCTAGCAGGCCTTTCCAACAGAAACCATGATCTGGAGGAATGAGGCCCTGGGACCCGGCGGATGGAATCAGGGGTGGGTGGGGAGCAGGGCCCAAGCACAGAGCCCTTGAGGGACGTCCATATATCAGGAGACAGAAAGAGGACACAGGATGGAAAAGTCACAGGCACTAAAAGGGACAACAGGATAAGGCCTATGAAACGGTAGAAGGCCTGGGTGAGCAGTATAACCTGAGAGAGAACAGAGGGTAAAAGCCACCAAACAGGCTTAAAACATTTCGGACTGAGGGAGCAATAAGGCTCGTGAGCCAAGTCTATGCCCCTGGAAGGGTCAGTAGCAGAGGAAAAGAGAGCAACCCCAAAGCACCTGGCGTAGAGCGACCGCAGCGATGACGGCGATGACGGCGATGACGACGACCACGACGACCACGACAACAATGAGACCGACAGGGGACACATCTGCACATGGAAAATCTGGAAAAGCGGAGGCTTTTCCGTGCAGCCCTAGTCCAGACTGGTAAGGCAGGGGCCACCTCTCATTGCTCTTGTGTCCCCAACAGCCGTGGTAGCTGCAGTGATGCTTAATCTGACGTGCTGAGTGGTTTTCATGCCTGCCACAGGCATCTCCTTCTAGATTAAATCAGTTTCTGAATCATGATGAAGAGCCAAACGAATTCACCGAGAACCTTATTTTCCCGGGGGGGGGGGCGGGGGGGGGATCCATTCTACCTGGATTCTAATAGGCACTGGCATTGCAGAGTTCTCCTTTAAGGGAAGAGTGCAGTGTGGTTAGCAGTCCAGAGACTTCTAACAGAGGCTTCCCCGTTTAAACAGTAACTAGACAAAATACAAACAAACAAAAAACCCAACCCAAAACATTAACTAGACGGCTGGCCTGTTTTTAAAAAAAGGGTTACCAACTGGATCCTCCAAAATGGGTTGGAACCAACGAAGATCTACCTGCATGCTGGTTATAACTCCTGACCGTCTTTTCCTTCTTCGCTCCCAGGTTAAAAGGAAGAACGGAACAAAACAGAGGTGGTGGCTTTCTTTCTGAAAGGCTGCAGCTCCACCTGGAAGTCTTGCACCTACTGCTTTCCAAGGTCCCTGACCAATCACCACAAACTCAAACTCCTGTGGCCTTATGTTCCCAAGCTAATCTTCCATCACCTCCAAAACCTGACTGGCTGGTTAAACTCACCTACGTATCCACCGATTCCTCACCACTTTTCTCTTTGGGGACCTACCTCTAAGCTGCTCTTTCTTCAGGGAAAGGGCCTAACAGAAGCTGCACCACCTGCACCTCCAGAAGCAGTTTCCAGAAGGGACTCATTTTCAGAAGGCAAAATGAGCTGTGTGCTTCCCACAGGCTGTGCAGTCTCAAGTGCCCTGACCCTCAGTCAGAAGGTGGGCTGGGAGCCCATGGTGGATGGATCGGAGAGGGGGGCACACCCACACTCTATGGGGCAGAGCTATGCAAACCAATGGCAGGAAAACTGTCCTCGAGAGGAAAGAGGCCAGAAGTGCAGGCACAGGACTTAAACGATGCAAAGGTGGCACCACAGGGCAGTGCTGAGCTTCGAAAACAAAGCACTGGAAAGGATGGTGCAGGCAGGTACCCAGAAAAGGGTCAAAAGAACTCCTCTTTTTAGAAGTAGAGGACTCTGGACCTGGGGCAAGCAGAGCAGCCAGGCTCAGAGGAGAGAAGGATGTCAGAAAGAGGTAGTTTTGATGCATCCACAGGAGGTTCCACGGGCCCATCCTAACTCTATTAAAGGCCCAGTTCTCCATGAAACAGGGGCACTGCATGACCCCCAGTGACGCCCGGTCAGAAGCCATCTGCAGGAAGTGAAGGAGGGATGCAAGAGGAACACAGCCTGCAGAATTCCACCCAAGAGAAGCAGCAAGCCACTTACCTGGGGGCATCGCAAACTACGGCCGGTCTGAGCAATCCAGTGGCTGTGGTGTTTTTATGAACTGTGAGCTAAGAATGGTTTTTACGTTTTTAAATGGTTACATTTTAAAAGGTTAGATAAGTACCTACCTAACAACTGATTTTGCCGCTTGGCAGGCCAGGCCTAAAATATTAAGTATCTGGCCCTTGAAGAGAAAGTGTGGGGTCACCCTGATCTGTTTATTCTCTCATTCTCTTTGACTGTCCTCATGCGTCTACTGTCACAGGTATGTGTACCTGTGAGAAGGCTGAGCACTGCCTCATATCCGGGAAGTCAGGCCAAGTGGAAGGAGCCAGGGGACCAGAGCCACGTCAGCCTCATCGCTCTCCGCCTGTGCACCAGGCATCACCTGCCCCCTCAGTCTCCATGCCTGGGAATGACTCCGGTTAAAATGTTGCTATAAACATCAAATGAGATGTGAAATATGACTCTACTTTTTAAAAAATTCAGATCACTTTGGTGATGAAAGTTTATTGTCATTCGTGGTTATTGAGTTGGTTTATCACCAAAAATGTATTCTCTTTTCCTGTAAACAAAGCCTGACATTCTCTTCTGGTCACAGGAATAAATAGTGAAGGCACTGGGGGGGACTTGCTCAACTGCCGAACAGGTGGCCTGAGCAGTCTAACTCACGCTCCCACGATCCGGTTTCATCACCAGAACAGGCTAGCCTCTCTGTTCACACCCTGATAAGCCGACCCACCTGGGGGAGAAGCCACTGGCCTGCTGGAGGTAGCTCACCCAGGCTACACGATGACGTTTGGAAAACCCTTCTGGCTCTGCATCCAGACGTACGTGAAGGGTGACAAAGGATTAAGCCATACTTTTTAGGAAACTCAGACCATCCAAACGTCTTACAACACAAAGCAAGGAGTCGTTCAGGGACAAGGGTGATATTTCACATCCAAGGTTGTTCTAACTGAAGTCCAAATTAAGTCTAACTTAAGTGACACTGTGGTGATCTTAATACCTCATGAATCCCTCTCATTTAACAGCCTATGAGGAGGACAGGTATGCCTCTCTGAGAACGAGGAATCTGAGCCTTAAAAGACCTGAGCGACCTGATGCTGACACGGAACCCAGGCCTTTGACCCCCGGGAAGGGCCCAGCCCTGTCCACCGCACAAAAGCCCCTCCCTGCAGCTCCAGGCACCTTTCAGTAAGACAGTAAGGCTGTCACGTGCAGATACAAGGCTGGTGGTCTGCGCCCGTCAGGTCACTTTTCAGGCAGCTGAGAAGTAACCTCCTTCATTATGATAGCTTCCCCCAGTTGCTAGGAAGGACCTTGCCCCAGTTGGTGAGCCTGGTAGGGTCGGATGGGAAAGAGATCCTCCCTTCAAGGATCAAAGGACCCTCTTTACAAGTCCCTCAATACTGAGGAGCCCCTCAATACGTGGCAGCAGCTAAAAGTTCCCTTCCTAAGGAGTGAAAGAACTCTACCCAAGGGGTGGGCTTTTAAGAGTAAGCTGCTACAGGTGGAGGAGGCTGGGATGGCCCGGAGCTGTTCTCAGATGCACAGAGCTTGCCCATTTCCCTGGAGGCCTGCAAACTCACTGTGGCCTCATCCAAAGCACCCAAGCAGACCTCCCGTCAGCCTCAAGCAAAGATGCAGCTGAGTTCCTGCAAGGCTGTGGCCCAACGGCAGAGCTTCTTTGGAATGGGATAGCCAGGGAGGCCACCCCCGAAATCCTGCTCATGCTGGTAAGAGCCAGATGAGACCTGAAACCCCTAATGGGGTAAAACCTGCAAGAAAATATGAGGTGGGATGTGCCGCAAAGCAAAAGAACCAACCCCAAATCTTGAGCCACTGGCACAAGAGAGAAGGGACCAAACCAAATCTCTACCCCCAACCAAACCCAGAATTCAAGGTGACATGCAAAAGTTGTAACCACACATTATTCTAATTTTATAAATAGTTCTCTGACCATCTTTTTAGTCAAATTTGTGTAAATTAATCACATTTTTCCACTGATATAACTGAAAAATGAGTAGTGATGTCTCAAACTTTAGTACATTCAGTAAAAACAATGAGAATGTAGGCATGTCAGCAGGCGCAAGGGTCTGTGACTTCAGGCACATCTGTGATCTCTCTCTCCAGGAGGAAGGAGTGATTTTTGCTCAGCACACACTCGCTGAGAGCCTGCTGCACACCCTGTGCCTACGTGGACAGGAAGATTGCCCAGGACTCATAAGCTGGGGCTCTGCAAGGAAGATAAACACAAAATAATGGCAACATAACAGCATGAAAAGGCAAAACAGAAGCCTGTCCATGACACACAGGGGTAGCAGGGGCAGGTCTGAGATGGGCTGCTCTAGATCATCGCCTGCACGAGGCCCACACAGCCCCTCCCCTCCCCACCCCGGGGGGAACGGAGAGCTG
This sequence comes from Glossophaga mutica, assembly GCA_039655065.1. Taxonomy (NCBI): domain Eukaryota; kingdom Metazoa; phylum Chordata; class Mammalia; order Chiroptera; family Phyllostomidae; genus Glossophaga; species Glossophaga mutica. The sequence continues at coordinate 84,185,579 of CM077305.1, forward strand.
GCCCGGTGTCCCCAACCCCCCGAGAAAACCTGTTTAAGGGTCTGAAACCCGCCTGACAGTCCCCTGTGGGTGGGGCCATGCCTTACTGATGCTTCTGTTCCTAGCACAGGGCCTGGCAAATAGGACACATTTGTTATAAATGTTTACTAAAGAACTTAAAGGCAGAGAAAGCATTTCCATTCCCTACTCTTCCCCTCACTCATGGCTAAACAAGTAAGAGCTTTTCCGTTAAAAGACAAGGAACCAAAAACTTAAACATGATTTTGTTCAGGAGGGAGCAGTGGTGAGAGCTCTTGGGAACCACCTAAGATGAACCTGGTCTCCAGCAGGAGCCTGGTGCATGGGCAGCTCTGTCGTTTTAAGAAGATCCCAGACTACCCCGGGAATTCTCCGAGTGAAGGCTGCAGGCATGGGGCAAAAGTACATAATGTTGATTAACTTCCCCTTAATACTGATGAACACGCGGCCATCCCATCAGACTTGGGAAGCTGCACATACCCTGCCAAATAAGCAGTTTGCTGAAGTGCGGACAGATGTTTGAAGGAGAGAAGCCGGTGCATGTGAGGCAAGGCTGCTTGCTCCGCTGTGGCCTTTACATGCCTGCAACCCGGCTCTTTCTGGAGGAGTCTAACGCAGGATGAGGGTGGCTATCCATACAAGAACGTTTGCAGATGTCAACAACGTACATGGGACATATGTTGCTCTCCGGGTCTGAAAACTGTTTAAGAATCTTTAGAACTGAAAACGTTATCTCCCACGTAAGACGGATGAGAAAGAGCGGGGTCAAACCAGCGGGTTGGGAAGAACGTTTGGAAGGTTTCATCGACAAGCTGCCTGTGAGAGATGCTTCAAAGTCCGACTTCTATTTCAGTGCTAACATCGGGAAACAAGCTTAAGACACGTGTGTCTCAAGTCGGGGCAGCTGCTTTTCCAAACAGCTCAAAATAGAGACTCTAGAACACGCACACACAACACTGACAAACCAACGGGCCCTGGGTGGGCAGAAGGGATTCCATTTTCTTACCAAACCTAAATACTTCAAAACCTATATATTTTTAAATGAGATCCAATTCCATACACTCGTCAGTAACCTTGAACCAGGCAGCCGGCCCACTCACAGGGCAGTGCAGACCCCTCGGGAAATTTTAATCTTGGAAGCAGTTGGGTCCAAGTGGCCCTGCCGCAGATGAACACATCGCACTCTGTCAGGGGGTCTTCTCAGGCAATCTGTCACCGGCCTCAGCGGGGCAGAAACCACACACGAACCCTCTAATTGTGGGGTGCTCTCTGTGAGTGGTGGCAATCCTGCTGTCTGGCTGTAGCCAACATAAATCAAAGAAAAGGCAGCTCCCAAGTTGCTGTGTCTGCTAGAGAGCTGAGATTTCAAAGTAATCATCTAATGCTCACCACCAGTGAAGTTAACAGGGCCATGTGTAGGTGCGGCTGTGACCGGGCCGGAGGAAACACCTCAGAGAGGGGAGGTAAGAGCTGCTTCTCCTGAAGCACACCCAGGAGCTAGACGGAGACCCTAGCAACAGACGCCCTTTCTGCATACCAACAGTCAGACCACCCTGCCTCAAGCTGGCCCAGGGACAGCAGATGCTCTGAGATGCAGGATGTGGTGGTACAGTGGAGGCCAAAGTGTCCTTCCTGCCTGTCCACAAAACCTGGAGGAAGCTGCTGGGCTCTCCTTGGCCATGTCAGGCTCTAGAGGAGGAAAACGCTGCAGAAGGCACTGCACAGAGGTGTGGCCCGAGGGCCACGAGAAACACACTTCAAAGCCCCACTATAAACCTGAGAGGTCAGCGGTTTTTACCTATAATACCCTTGACATAACCACTCTACTTAAGAAAGGGAAGAAGAAAGCTGGACTTTGATCTTTAAATAAGGAAGCAGCTCCCTGCCCACATACGCTGCAGAGCCAGCTAGGAAGTGGGTCCTTCCCCCCACCAGGGCCTGCTCAGAGACCAGACAGGAGACCAGATACCGAGGCCGCTCTCTTCACTCCAAAAGGCCAATCTTTCACCAGTGATGGGTTTACCTTCAGGAGAAATGAAGTCAGGGAAGCCATCCCGCACCCACCACCATCCTTCCTGAAACACCACAGGCCTAAGTGGGATGCAGAAAAACTGCTTTTCTCATGACTGGCGGTGCTTGCCTCCGGTTAGGATGACAAATGCCTTTCCGGCAACCCTGGGTGAGCCTTGGGCCGGGGTATGTCCTGTGCTGGGTTGATCATTCTCTCCCCCTGGGGCAGGAACCACCCACCTTACCTCTGCACCACAGGTTCAGCTCTGCAATGGGCATGAATGCCCAGGAAATGTGGTGAAACAGAGGGTGACCTTTGCTGAAGCTCACAATGGTACAGCGCCTGGCTCTGTGCCAGGCCCTAGGGTTGGGGCAGGAGGGCACACGGCCCCAAGAGGCAGTCCTGCTGCAGGTACCTGGTTTGAGACACACTGGGGCAGCTTGTGCTCCTGTGGCACGGGAGTCCCTGAGACTGGAGGACGACAGCCAGGCCAGTGAAAACTGATCAGTGGGTGCTGGCAGGGCCCAGTGGCACTGGGTAGGGTTGGGGTAGGAGCTGGAGGCCCTTATGACTGGACACCAACCCACAGTGAACCCTTCTTGAGATCCTCATCCCAGGAAGCCTTGCCCCAAACATGGGCTCTGAGCTGTGCTCAGCCAGCCTCCTTTATTCCCAGGCTAGGCGACAGTCTGTAAAATGGGGAGAAAATAAGACCAGTGCCCAGGACAGGCCTGAAGTGCACAAGGTGTGCTGAGGAGAGATCTCTGGGGGCGATCCTATCTAGGTAAACATGTCAGACAAGTTCCTAAAGGAGGCTGCTTTGGACAGAACACCGAAGGGGATACATGATTTTATGGCAAGGTAAGTACAGGGCCATAGCAGAGGAGAAAGAGATGACGGTACGGGGGCCATATTGACAAGGCACAGAAAGAAGGATGAGAAAAAGGATGGCAAGAAAGGAGGGAGGGAGTCGTCATTAAAGCCTTGCATTTGGCGATCATCATTTCACCTTCCTCCCTCAGAAACCACGCAGCTCCTACATTCACCTTGACTGCTCGGGGCCCCTCCAGGCTTGGTCACAGCAGGCTGGGCAGAGATAAGCCAGAAAAAAGTGTCTTGCTGCAATATGCCCGAGCAGCTGGGCTTGGCTGCCCAGAGTGATGGGCTGCCCTCCACTCTAAAGGCACGATTCCAGGAGGGTCAGCCAGGGTCAAGAGCATGAGACCCAAGTCCGAAGAGCCTTCCTTCCTGCCTCTTGCCCACTGCTGACTGGAACAGATGACAGTGGCTCAGGAAGTGCCCACAGTTGTCTTCCAGCCGTCCTCACGTGTACGGCCTCCCTGGGAGTTCTCCCCCATCAGAAGGTCAGACTTCTCCACCAAATGTAAAATAGGCAGATGGCCCTGCAGCTCTTGGATAAATACGAACAAGCACTGCCAAGCTGACTGTAAACTACCCACCAATCTGCTAAGTCCCCATAAACACAAATCGCTCTGTGTTCACCAGGGTGTCGTCTTGCCTATGGGACCAGGGCCAGACCAATGCGCTTTTTAAACATCAACACGAGTTTTGTGCAAGTAAATCTAATGTCTGATGACTACTGTCTAGAGACGTTTTATAGTACTCTGCAGGATTATTTTTTACACTTGTTTTTCTATTTTGTGATGAAAATTATTTGCCAAGTAAACTGTTACCTTAAGTTCTGACAATGTTTATCATAAATGACCCTTCTCTCAGAGACAGTTGGTTAAGGTCATCTAATCAAAAGGCATGAGACCATAATTTAAGCCAAGCAGGTTCAGATGTTTTCTTGTAAGAAGGGATCCGGACTCATTAATTCTGAAAAGAATGACAGCGAGAACAGGGAGAACCTGATAAGGTAAACAACGTGCTCTGTCACCGCGCATGGTTGCCATGGCTCACACACAGTTTCCTCAATTCCATGTGGCAGCAACAAGCAAGCCAGGGCAGCTTTAAAGGGCCTTCTCAGGAGAATGTGAGAAGGAGTCCCAAGCAATCCAGGGAAAATGTGCCTGGAAACCCCAGTCCCCAACAATTCCTAGTAATGGTCCACAGGCATTCTACAGTTTCTCTCTGGAAAAACGGACAACTCTCTGAGTTCTCAAATGCCCTCCAAAACCAAACCAAGACCTTCTGTAATATTCTTGGAAGGTGGGTAATAAGTAGATTCTTGAAGGCAACATCAGAGAAAGCTGAAGCCTTTAGCCCAGATCCAAATGCAAGTACCTGGGCAGAGAAAGCCAATTAAAGGTATGCAAGGCTGGCCAAGATGTCTCACAGAGATTATTGCCAAGGTAATACCAGCAGAGATATAGGAGAGAAAGAATGGCAACCCCTAAGCTATGATGGAGAGAACGTGAACAAACCCACGGTCCTTAGGAAATAAAATGGGTAATCTTGGTAAGGTGTTGATGAGGGAGGTGAGATAAAGGAAGAGGGCTATCCAGCAGTCACTGTCAGACTGCAGGCTGTAGCAGCCCAGCGGACAATGGGGCCTCCACTGAGCCTGAGCAATAGGAGATGACCAAATTGGCTTTGAACACGCTGTACTGGATGCTCAGGGGCAGCTGGGACAATGGATCCAGAGCTGGTTGGGTTGGGAGCTGAAAGGACAGAGAATAAGTGGAGCTCTGAGAATGGCCTGGCCTCCCAGACAGAGAATGAGCATGTAAAGGGCCAATGCAGTGACCCAGGAGCACCATGGTGACGAAGAGAGGGGAGCTGGGAAGCTAGGGAGGGAGGGTCTGAAGCAGTCCTAGAAGCCAAGGGAGGAATGCATCCCAGACGAAGGGGTGATTAAAACAAGGCCTAAGAGAACTCTCTGTCTTAGAGACACTGCAGGTGGGGCCAGATTGAAGATCCTGGGTAAGGAATGGGTGGTGTGGACAGAATGACAGCTAGAAGACCAGCTCTGTCCAAACTGCTCAGAGAGGTTCAGACATCTGCGTGGGCCACACAGCTAGGAAGTGGAGGAGCTGCTCCTTCTAATCTGCCCTAGGTGTGCAGAAAGGATGAATAAATTAACTAATAAACAACACAGTCTCTCTGAGTGGCAATTTGCTTCTTTCTTGCCTCAGCGGTTCTCTGACATACTATGAAATGGAAGAGTAAGTGCTCCCCTGGGGACCACCCCCAGAGGACCCTGAATACTCTCGAGACGGCCATCAGAGCAGCTGCAGCTCTCAGCTCCCAGCCCCCAACAGCACACAGGGGATTCTGACCTGCAACCCTGCTTAGTATCTACGCTGGACCAGCTAGCGGTATTCTCCAGATCATAAGAGCTTTCTTACAACAAGTTTGCCATGTACAGAAGGCAGAGACCGTTGGACGGCAGAGAGGTAAGGCCTTGGGGCCAAGTCCTTCTCAAAAGGGAAAAGCTGAAGCCCAGGCAGATGAAACCCTGAACTGGACATGGCAGGGTGAGGCCAGGCCCTCCTTGGGGCAGGATGAGGGCGTTCTCCAGGTCTGAAGACTGGGAGTATTAATAAATATACTGCTATATATACTAATATATATTATCTTCTATTAAAGGGAATTATGTTGTTTTCTAATAATATATAATTGCCGTAAACAAAAACCCCTCAATAATACCAGAAAAGATCAAAATTCTGGCAGCCCCCACCCCCAGATTCAGCCCTTGGAATCAGTCTGAGGCACCATCTTCCAGACAGGCAGAAATAAGCACACCTAAATCAGTGTCAACCTATGGGCCATATGGCCGCTCAGCAAACTGCTCTTTATTTCATTTTACAAACATGTACTGAGTCCCCTTGCTGGGCACCAGGTATACAGGATGCTGCCTGGGACCCACCAGCCATGGGCAGCATCTGAGGCAGGGTGACAGCCTGGATCCAGGTCACTAGCCAGTCACTCTCTTCTTATAAACCTCCCTTCTGTGGGCCTGAGCTTCCCAAATCAAAAACCAATGAGGCTGGAGTTTAAGTTTATAATTTTCAAACTTCCCTGTATTTTCAGTGGTAGAAAACTATTTTCAAATGAAACTTTACGTGACCATGAAATACTGTAGGACAAATGAAGACAGTCACTCTGGTTGAAGACAGGCACTCCCCTTGAGCTTTAAGGGACTTGCTTGCATGAAACCTCCGGACCTAAGGAGCTGGCCTCCGGGGCCCTTTCTCCCTCCACCCTGTGATTGCGGCTGCACTTACCTGGGACACAGAGCACAGCTGTGGTCTTGGCCATGACCTCAGCCACGTGGCCCAGGTGCCTGGCCTCTCAGGGACACAACATTTTAGCTGGTATTCTAGGGCACTTAAAACTGTTCTGCCTATGGTGGTGGTGGGGGGGATCCAATGCTTGTTTCAAATATTGCTTGTGTTTCAGCAGCCTTTTGCTTTTGTATTCTGTTTTTAATGAAGTGAGACCAGAAGTGTTGGATCTCACGAACCACCCAGAGAAGCACTTCCCTTCTGAACTGGGGGGGGGGGGATGTTAAGGGGGTGCCTCAACAGTAACTAGATGGCCCGACCAGCCACCTGTTTCTTTGTGCACTAGTTCACAGCAGTGGGAGGTTTAAAAAGCACTGATAGGCTCAGTAATGATGCAAAAGTACATACTGAAAGGAAAAGGGAATTTCGAAATCCCACTGTGGCCTATTACTACAACCGGCCACCCTCTTCCCAGCACTTGCCACCAGGAACTCTGGCAGCATTACTGGGTGCAAAGGCTAGGTGCTGGGGGATAATGACAGAGGAAATACAGCCACGTGTTCCTCCCCAACCACACACCAGGAAACCCTGGTTCATTCTTACGCTCAGCAGCTTTTACTTATCTGGTCTTGTTTCAAGTTCATTTTCTCCAGCTACCCCATTGACTTCTATTTGCATGCAGGTGCTATTCCAACACAACACCTTTTCCTCAAACATTTAGCTCCTATAGATGGACCCAGTTCATCTATGAAAGGGAAGAACCAAGCCAAGGGTCCAAACAGGCTTTTCTTCTAATAGGCCCTGGGCCCTGTGAAGGCTTAGGGTTCCCCGGCGGTCAAAGAGGGCATATGGATATGCGCTTGGAGAAGCTATGGGGCAGATTAGCGGGGATGTGTGCACAATGGGACTGAAGTAATTGTTACTTGTACCTGCTCTTCCTGGCAGGGCCGAGGCTGCAGGATCCCTCACAAGGACGGCTGCCTTCCACCTCTCGGCCTCTCCCCATCAAGTCTTGTCCCCACTGTGGTAAGGCCATCATTCTATTTAGAGTTACTCCTCAGAGCTTTAGAACATACATATAAATTATAGCCACAGAAGTGTGCAGAGAGACACTACAAGTGTCTTCTATGGGGCGAAGTTTGGGCGGGGGTCACATCCCTGCCCCACTCTGCCCACATTGCTGTCCTCTTGATCTCCACACGCCTGGAGTCTGTGTAGTGGGAATGCCCGAGGGTGGGGCAGAAACTAAGAATGTGGACCAGCTGGAGGAAACTCTGCTGGGATCAGATCATCTGCGCCTGCCTTCTAGCTTTGCCCCAGCTCACTGCCAAGAGCCACACCAGCCTTAGCTTCCATTAAACAGAGCATCATCACCTCCCAAAGTGCCTTTGAACTCAAACTCCAGATCTTTAGCTAAAATTAATGCCGAGCATGGCCAGTGGAGGGTGCAAAGCTCAGGTCTGGGTTTGGGTCTGGGCTCTGCGCCTTGGCAGCTCTGTGAGAGCCTAGAAACATTTTTAATGCTTCTGAGCCTATGTTTTCCTATCTGTGAAATAAAGATATGATTACCTAGCCCACTGGGGTGCTGTGAGGTTAAATGAAGTAATGGCTGCAGACAGGGGAGTGCTGGGTCTCACCGTAAAGCCAGCCATTCCTGCTTACTGCCACCATCACCACTGCTCAGAGCATGCAAGGTTCTAGTGTGGCGCCACTGGGGACAACGTGTGGCATCAGATGCCATCCGGACTCTCTGGCTCCACAGCTTGGGGGAATGGGACCTGCACCATGAGGGGAGACAAGACAAAGTCAGGAAGGTGCTGTGGGAGGGAAGAGGGCCTGGGAAAACTCACAGAGGGGCAGGCCTCCAATCTGGGCCTTGGAAGATGAGCAGGATAGTGACAGGCAAAAAGAGAAGGACGAGCATGCCCCCAAGCCCCAGCACAGGGGAGCCCTTGCTTCCAGAGGGGATCCCAACATCCTGAGAACGGAATGTCTGAAGCATTCAGGCGAAAGCTGCGTCTGTCGGCAGCAGGGTGTGGGGCCCATCACAGACAGCGGGGAGTGTGTGCCAAGGTTTGCAGGCCTCATCCCAAATGGCCTGGGAAGCCAGGGGATCCTGAGGGCCATGGTGACGGAAAGGGTCGGCCAGGCCATGTCCTGGACGCAGGGAGGCCGTCAGAAGTCTTCAGGGCAGGCCACACAAGAGACTGGAAACCTGAGCAGCGCTGTGGACTTGGAATGAAAGAAAACCGGTGGTAGAGAGACATGAGGCTTTGGAGAAAGACCAGAGGCAGGGGCTGAAGAGGAGGAAGAGTTGGTGCTGACTCATCTGAGAGGACAGCAGCTGATGAAAGAGTTTTCGAAAAGGTAAGCCACACCATGGTGCGGACGCCACAAATAGCGCTTCGAGCTTTTCGCAGCCAGGGAGAGGTGACACTGTCTTCACAGCTCACTGAGAACTCCAGGGTTCGGCCTGGATTTCTCACCTCCCACCCCAGCCCCCAAACCGGGATGACACAAGCTGCGAGGCAAAGCAGGGACACTCAGGAGACACCAGAGCTGACTCACGAGAACAGCTTCTGCCACCAAGACCTTCACCTCTGCTGACCTTTGTTTTCTCGTCAATAGTTAGCGTAGACCTCCTCCCAGTATAAAATGCACGGCATATTTGTTTTTATTCCATGTAAGGAGTAACAGAGAGCCAAACCGATGCTGTTAATTTGCCCTTTCCTGTCAGACCAGCACTCCTGGGCCTCTGATCTCCCTCTCATTAAAGTGACCACAAGAGATACCACTGTCACACAGAGGAACAAAGATAAGAGGCCCCTGACACTCAACTCATAAAACAAATTTCTTTTTAAGTAAAAAAAAATTTTTTTTCAAAATCTCTGAAACATAAATCTGTAACAGACTTCAAAACAAGCATCGGTCCCCCATTTATCATTTCTTCCCCCTGAAGATATGAATGTCTATTAGTAACTATTGCTGGTAAATGCAGTAAATGACCGTGCTCACCGAGTATCTGAGTCACAGCTGAACAGAGGACTACTCCCCCCGCACCCCCCGGCCTCTTCAGAATCTCAGGGTTAGGATAAAAGCAGCATCTCTTGGCCCACTCCAACGGCTCATGTGAGTGCATCTGTACATGCATCCATTCTACATGGTGAAGTCTGCTACATGCTGTGCAGTGCGTTAGCATGAGGTAGAGTTCACCTGAATGTAAGCAGAGGGTTGAAATGCCAAAGCATTCCTCAGAAGCATGTGGCCCAGCAGGGAAGGACTCTGGGCTGAGCTGTAAGCGAAGCAAAGTGGGGTCAGGGGCAGGGAGAGGAAAGAATGGGGCACAGGAAGAGCCCAGAGGGACAAACTTGGGATTCCACCAAGGTCTGCAAGGCTGGAGTCAGGCTAGGGCCACGTCACCATGGCTCCCAGGAAGGGCCGGACTTGTCCTGTAGGCTGCAGGGAGATGCTGAAGGATCTGAAGCAGGAGTCCCTGAGAGGATCAGCTTAGAGCTGAAGAAAGAGCATTCCAGATCAGTAGCCTCATGTTGCACACAGGGAAGCTGTCCACAAAGGCATCTGCTCTAGAATAGTAAGGTCCACAGCTGGGCCCTCGTCTCCTCACACCACCCAGTACTTCCAGTCTCCCAACAACCACTGAGTCACAGGAATTTGGAGAATAATGGCCATTCGCTCAGTTCTGTGCTACAGCTGGAACCCAAGCTCGAGGAAGGCTTCAGGCGATGGTGCCACAGAAGGTGGCCTCCACAGCTCACCCTGGGATCCTTCACAGAGGTGGAAGAGGCAGAGTGTGAGCAGGAACAGGTTCTGATCCAGGCCGTCACTCGCCAGCACAGTGACGGGGCCACGGGAAGGGCCCTGCTGCTCATCCACTTCGGGGATTAAGTGGAAGGATAAAGTGCAGCACATAACAGGTGTTCAGGAAATGCTGCTAACTCTCTCTTAAGTGAGTCATAAGATGAATAGGATTTCTATTCATCAACCAAGAGCTCAAATTCTTTGATGATATTTTCTTTCCTTGTGGAAAAGAGCTTTACATTCTAAGTAATAAATAAATGCCTTGAAAACAAACTCTGGAATTGCAACCCAAACTAGGAAAAAGACTAAATTCAACATTCTTCTTGGAGAAGATAGAAGCACCAATCTCAACTGATTAAATTTTACAAAAATATTAAGAGCTAACCCGAAGTGCATCATTACTAATTCCAACTACCAAGCATTATTATAAAAGTTACACATGAAACCAGGCACCATTTTCTAATTGTAAGTGCCCCCTGAATTGTCAACCAGGGGCTCTGGTTCACATATCAACAGTCTACAACAAGCTCGAAGCTTCTTCTGGAGACGCATTAGTCTCGGCAGCCCTCAGGCCCACGACAGCCCAGGTCCTCCTCCCAGGAGGGCAGCTCAGAGGCCAACACGAGACACTCCGGAGTGTTACTGCTCCACATACCGTGCTCTGTGGAAGCCATGTTCCTTTAAAAGATTCTGGAAAGTACATTTCTGCAGCCATAATGCCTACCTGTTTAAAGAACCCCCGTGGGAACTCGCCCTGAAGAGCAAGAAAGCTTTTGTAACCCTAACAACCACGCCACATCAGCCTGCTTTGTGATTGTTTCTCGCACTCAGCACCATCACCACCATTTATCGGGCACCGTACTTCGTCCCCTGAGCTGTGCTAAGTGCTGTTTTACGGTGTCATTTCATTCAATCCCCACAACAAGGAGGCGGTTTCTGCTGTCATTTACAGATGAAGAAACTGAGAGGGGGACCTCGGGACACCTCCCCAAGGCTGCCTGGCTGACCAGAGGCTATCCAGCCAGGGACTCAGGCCATCTGGCCCCAGAGCCCAGGCTCTCAACCTCTCTACTTCAGGACGTCCACGACACACAGCAACCCATCTCCACTGCATTTCTCTGCCTGGTCTAGAAGGGGCCGTGAACCCTGCAACGTGCATGGTATCTGACCTTCACACGCAGCGATGCCGTGGGCACTGCCTCAGAGCCACCACTCTGACCTTTGATAAGTCACTTCCAAAAACAGACCACTCCTCTTGGCATCTGTTCCCAACACCAGGCCTGAACTGCAGGCGACCGGCAGTGCCTGGTGCATGGCACTGCCCAGTATTCTGAGTTGAACCTCAGCTTGAACCCAGGGGGCCTGGCTGTGTCTCCCCCAGCACAGGAAGCCCCTTCAAGAGACGCTGCAGCTCGCCTGGCCCTCCGGCAGCAGGGCAGCTCAGAACCGAAGGTGAAAGTATCTGAAAGCCAAGACTATAGACTGTATACACATAGCAATTTGTTACTGTGAAAAACCATCTGTTTCTCGGTATTACAATCCTCAGAGGGCAAATTATAGCTAGCGTTCAACATAAAACATCAATTTAAACCATCAACTATTCATAATTTCAATTCTTTATTGGAAACCAAGGACATAAATGTCAGGGAATAAAGCAATATTTCTTTTATTAACTGTTCCATTCATCTGGCTATTAAATAAAACCAGGGCCCCAATAAATGGCAGGAGTCCTTGCCTGACAGCCACACCAAATAGCTCTATAATTCTCAGACATTTTAAAACAACGAAAACTGCATTATTTGAAAAGTTGGAAACTTTAATATATAATAAAATTAAGATTAATGTGATCTTAATACCTTGCGAAACTGTTTGCAGTGCCCTCATATTCAAATATATTTCTTCTTGTACGTTTTATTTTTAACAGTGCTCATTTTGTACTGAGAACGCACTGGTTTTATGAGCAGCTTCTGCAGATGCCAACCACCTCCAGCATTTTTCACTGACATCTAGTTTTCCCAGGCTGAAGCCACCTCCTGCCTCTGAGTCTCTGCCAGGCGGGGTGGCATTTGCAAAGTGCAGCTGAGAGAGTGTGTGGCCTTCAAAACCCAGTCCCATGGGACACTCACAAAACAGCTAAGTAAAAATAGCCCGATACAGTGCAGGGCAGACTCTTGTTACAGGAGATTTTTTTTAGGGAACAATCTGAGCATTCGAAAATGAAGCCAAGAAGATGGAGGAGAATATTACTGAGCGTCCTTTGTGTATTAGGGCCTGTGCTGAGGTTTTTACATGTGTCATTTTGCAGCAGTCCTGGGTAGGTACACTCTACAGATTAGAAAACAGGTTTAGAAAGGTCAATCACCCTACTCTCTCACACTTTTCCCTAGGAGGTACGGCTGTGTGCTAACCAGAAAGGAAATAGAGAAATAAGACACAGCGCTCATCTCCAACACTGGCCGTGCTGGCCGCCACCACATAAGCAGCTCTTGAGAGCAGTGAGCAGCACCAGGCCAGGGCATCGGGAGCACAGAGGAAAGGGCTTCGCCCCTCACACACCCCACAGAGAGCGGAGGAATAACTGCAGAGGGCACCAGGGAGGGCTCCTGGGGGAGGAGACTGCACCTGGGCTGAGTTTTATGCAAACATGTTTTGACCTTTATTTTAAGGTTTAATTTCTAAGATACAGATTGCCACACTAACATAATAGTTATTTTAAGAATACATATACAACATTAGAGAAATATTTTCTATTATATTCAAAACACCCATAATCCATCGGGAGTCCCTAGCAGAGCTCACAGGCCTTGACCTCCTGCCAACACAGGGGCCCCACCTTGTTATCTCTAGCATAACCATCTCTGTGTTTCTATGCAGTATCCATGATTTTAGTTTTTAGTGGTTGTGTAATCGTCCTTCCTGTTAAGGTGGGCTGTCAGTAACTACTGGTTGAATGAATAAACAGACTAGCTGGTAAGTGCTCTACTTGGGCGCAGCGCACTGACATCCGCTGAATGCTCAGCCGCACGCCTCTGTGGGCACTCTGTCAGCACCCAGGGGGATTAGCACCATTCCTGCTTTGTGGACAAGGAAACTCAGGAGGCCATGGGACTTCTCCTCCCTTGTCCTGACACTAATTCCAGGGCTGTCTAGGAGCTGGGAGCATTTTGGGGGGCTGAGGCGCTGATGCTAGATGGGGGAGGAAAAGGCTGACAGGTCCTGGGCACAAGCTCCCACACCAGCAAGCGCAGAGCTGGTCAAGGGCACACAACCACCATAACTCCCAGCCTGCCCCGGCCCCTCCAGCCCACAGTACCTCAGTGAAAAAAGGAGATGGCCAGGGCCAACCCAGTCTCTGCTCCTGTGGACGCTGTCTGCACTTCCAACTATGGAAGAAGAAAAGGCTTCTCTAAGGGTAAACTACTTTTTATTGGTGTCTTATTGGCCATAGTTGAGTTGTACCTTTTAGCCAGAAACACTAAAAGAAAATCCAGCAATCAACAGTCAAGAAGACACCACCAAAGATACAGTTGTACAGCTTCATAAGGTTTGAGGTTTGCCTTCTTTACTTTGCTCCTTTATTATTTCAGGTCACTCTGGTGAACATAGAAAACAGTTGACTTTCCCTCCTGAGTGTGTGTGACCAGGCAAAACCTCCCTGCTTTCATTAGAGTCAATACTTAAAAGTTCAGAGTCCCTGACATTTGCATTCACAATTTAAATACCATTCCGAACCCTTTAGATGTAATTTAATAAATACATATCTGTCAAAGAGAGTGACTGACAGCCTCTGCTGGGAATGGCTCACTACCCTCATTTGGGCCACAAATTGGTGGTTCACAAAGCCCCGGCTAGACTGACTCTGAGTGCTCTGAGCTGAGAGTCATCATTTGTTCAATGCCGACGACACGCCAGCCACTCCGGTGGACACAGAAATGAAACAAGTATTCATGAAACTTACATCCTAATGGGAAAAGACAGGTGATGAACAAAGAGACGAGGAGTCAGAAGACAGGAAGTGCTGTGGAGGAAACGGAGCAGAGCGCAGGAGACGGGTGTAGGGGAAGGCGAGCAGTGCTGGGGCAGGCTTCTCGAAAAGAAGGGGCAGGCGACCTGCACGTCACAGAACTATGGTGCTCCCTAGACAAACCTGATGTTCGCACATTAACTTCCATTTTCTTTTCAAAATTCCAAAAGATACAGCATGTAATTTGGTGGGTAAACTTTTTTTTTTTTAAACACAGACTCTCTAGAGTTGAGTGTGGAGGAGACTGGATGCAAAGGCTGGACTCAGGCGGAAGAGAAGGGGTACAAGCACTCGTCTTGGGGAGAGAGCCAGGGCTTCTGGGCCCCCGAGGATCACAGGGTTACTTGGAGGCCTGGCTGGCTGACTGGCTGGGAACAAAAGTGGTAAACAGCTGACTAAGAACAGGAGGAGGCTGTGAACATCACAGCAGCGGCCGCTTGGTCCAGCAGAGGGGATGAGAGAGACTGTCGAGGGCTGCCTGGGAGCCAACCTACAGCTCCTTTTGTATTGGCATTTTCTGCTCCAGTGTGAGGTGGGGAACTGGTCAGTCAGATCTGTTAATATAAGAAGTTCTTACTTTGTAAGATCTTGTTCTTACCTCACTGCCCTGGGCAGCCCTTTTTTATCACAGTATTTGTCACGATCTCCCCAGCCTGGAGTGCTGCTGCTGCTGGTCCCTGCTTCATCAGCTTAGCGCTAGACAGAAGCCCCTCCTTTCAGCAGCTCCCCAGCGAGGCCCTGCTCACTGCACTCCAACACCTACCACTGCGCCTGGCAACACAGGTCCTGAATGAACACGTGAATGAAGACGTAAGAAACCTGGGCCCTGGGGGTAGTGGGGGGAGGGCTATCTGTCCAAAGTCTCAGGCCTATTCATTATATTAGGGGCCACTGGGAGTCCATCCCAAGGTCTCTTTTACTTGGGGCTGTTTCTGAGTTACTGTTATACAAGTATAACATCCTAGAAGTGATCCTTTTCACCTAATGTTTGATTTTAACAGTATGGCAAGAATGAGTTATGTGATTTATCGAATTATAATTCAAAATCTAGTAACATCAATTTTCTGTGCTATTTCATTAACTTGGGTTTTTGCCATAAAATTCTAACTTGTAAGCATTACCCGACTCGAGCCTGACCCTGCCTCTGTGAGTGATGACCTACTCTGGGGGAAGAGCCCCAGGAGCCTCCCACCAATGCCCCTTTTCTGCCCCAGGGGCCTTTGCACTGGCCTGTTCCACAGGGAGACTGCTTTTCCAGCCCAGAACCCATTTCCCAGCCTTACAGGCTGGGACACGTCAGTGTCTCTCTAGTCACCTCCTGGAACATTTTCTAAGTAGTAAAAATGTTCTTCTGAGAGCTTACATCTGTACAGCTTGTCCGGGAGTTAAGTTCCTCACTGATTAAATGGACACTCCCAACTTTATGGGAAAGGGTGGGCAGCCCCACTATAACTTGTGATCACTGGTCATTGTTCTGCCCACAAGAATTGCTGGCCAATCAGTCAACAGATGTTTACTGAGCACCGATTAAGTCCCAGGCTCTGTGCCAGGGATTGGAGGTACAGCCTGAGATGACCAATAAGGGTCCCTGGTTTCCTGGGACTAACATTCTAGTAGGGAGAGACAGGCAGAAAAGGAAGGAAAAAAATACACCAGACAATGTATGACTGGCAAGGGAAATTGGCCTTAGATTGAGATGCGAGTGCTTGGGATTCCTTGGCAGGCCAAGGGGAAGGAAGCCTGGGGCACAGACAGAGGCAAGTTCAAAACCCTGCTGACTGAGCTGGAGTGGCCGTGCCCACACAGCCTGGGTTAGGCAGGAAGGTGTCTGGGCTCCAAGCTAGGTGGCTGCCTGAACTGAGCAGCATTCCTTGGGGGGAAGTGAAAAGAAGAAAAGGAATAGGATACTCAAATTCTTGTTTCAGCACCTATGAAATGGAATAAAGTCTAATTTAAATAATTCTCTGTAATGTGAGTTACAGTTACTTTTGTTTCCCCTGAACTGTGAGAGAACAGGGCAGTTACGCAGAGGCACACGGAATCTTTACGCCTCCAGTGTAATGAGACACAGCAGACCAACGAACGCAAATTCCAGCTGTCAGTCTGTGTGGATGTGCCGCCATCCTAAATGCCAGAGCGCTGCCACACACGCACTCGTCATCGGAGCCTTAGAGGCTGCTCAAAAAAAAGCAAAGGAAAGGAGAGGGAAAGCTCATGGTGCAGACCTTCAATTCCAGAGAGCTGAAAAGTTCTCGGGCTACCACTTCTACAAGTTTTGGCCTTTAAAGAAAATTTCAAACTCCTGTTCTCAATCTGGGTTTTTAAATAAAAATTGCTATGCATGGTTTTGATTCACAATCCCTATCTCTCAAAGACAAATTTTATTCTCCTTTATTTAGAGTATTTAAAAGAATATTACGCTGAGAAAATTAGCTATCAACTTGGGGGAAAAAGTTAGATCCCTATACTTCACACCATATACACGAAACGGCTGTCAGACTTTAGAAAATCAAGTGAAAAACCAGAATGCCTCAATTACTACAAGAGGATATACAAAAACATATGTATATTTACAAGACAAGATTTGGGGAAAATATTTGCAACATATAAGAGAGGAAGAACAAATAACCGCACACTCTACATACCATTAAAAACCAAAGACAGGGCAAGCAACCCATGAGGAAAAGGGGCAAAGGATGTCAAAAGGAAATTTCCACAAGAGATACTACTAGCTAACAAACATGCAAATGAATAGCCAACCTTACTTACTGACTGAGGAAATGTGAACTAAAGCACTATATTCTCTGCCAGTGGAAGATTTAACAACTGACTTATCAAGTGCTGGTGAGGCTGTGAGAGAAAGAACAGTTTGATTGCGCTTCCCATCACCTGATGAGGAGCGACAACAAAGGCCACCAGTTCTGATGCCACATTGGCAGAACCAGCAAAAGGAAAACAAGTACACACCCTGTGGCCCAGCAATTTCCTACCTAAGAATCCCTCTCACAGCAACACCTGCCCCGTGGGGTCAAGGACTCATGGACAACGATGTCTTCTGCAGCCTCACTCATTCCACAGACATGTAGGCCCCACCTACAATACTATTCTCTGTGCTTGAGAAACATCAGTGAATTCAACAGGCAGAGAGTCCTGTCCTTACATCCTAATAGGGAAACAACAATAATCAAATTTAATTATATGCTATGTAATTTATAATGGTGACCTCTGAAATGTGGGAGAGGAGGAACTCTAAATTTTTTTAAGTTATGCATGTCTAAAGTGGTTTAATTTTTATAAGCATACAGTAGTTCTCCTTTATCCATGGTATAGTTACCCGCAGTCAACTACAGTCCAAAAATATTAAATGGAAAATTCCAGAAACAAATAAGGCATAAGCTTTAACTTGGGCACCGGTCTGAGCAGCATGACGAAGTCCCATGCTGTCCCCACTCCATCCTGCCTGGAATGTGAATCTGCCATTTGTCCAGCATACCCATGCTGGATGTACAGTACAAGAGACTTTGAGAAGTTAATCACAGTATATTGTTATAATTGTTCTATTTTATTATTAGTTATCATTGCTCATCTCTTACTGTGCCTAATTTGTAAGTTAAACCTCGCCACAGGTGTGCACGTGTAAGAAAACAGTGCAGGCAGCGCTCGGCACCATCTGTGGTTTCAGGCGCGGACGGCGGGGGCAGGGAGGAGCTTGAAACGGATGCCCCCTGGATGAGGAAGAGACTACTGTATCGATTTGGTAACAAACATTTAAAAAATAAAACAGCAACTGCCACAAAAAGGCCAACGTGCTAGTCAACTGATGCAGGGTCTCTGTCCCACAGACAGGGACGGCAGCTGACTGGCCTCCTCCTCCATGGCCACGGCTGCTGAAGGGACAAAAGGCCAGAGAATGCAAGCACCACTGGCGGATCACCCCCGTCCACACCGAAAACACTTGCTGCACAGCCTTCCCTCTTGTCCTTTCAACTTGTTTATCTCACATGCGGTACACAAATTCATTCTTATTATAAAATTTAAGAAAATAAAGACTAAGGAATAAAAAAGTAAAATCCTTCCCTTGACTTCCTGAGCTGTTAGCACAGCCAGCCAGCTGCTCCTGTCTATGACACAAGAGGCACTTCTTAGGGTGAATGATCCTCTCCCAAGCTGAAAAAGCCAACCTGTAATATATCTACATCTATATTTAGATTACAGAATTAGATCCCAATTTAGTTGACTTTCATCTCAAAGCGTGTGATGTTTCCCAGGGCTGCCTGAATTAGATCTCCTACCAGTTAGAATTTCCTGTAAGCTAGGATTAAAAGCTCTCGCTTCCTCATCTCAATCATTATACAACATTTCAAATTTTATAAGAAGTTATGAAAATATTAATGTAGTATTTCATTTCCTAAAAATATGTAAAAGACAGGGAGAAAATGAAAACCGACATTCTGCATGGCTTAGATGAAGGAGCACTCACCAAACTGAGATTTTAGGGGACCTGAGTCTGCCCTTGGCTTTGGTCAAGTCCTTCAGCCTTTCAGGGTCTGATCTGATTCCCAGTCTTTACAACCAGAATTTGGGGCTATGTGAAAAATATTCGAAACACCTGTCCCATAAAAGCTAATTAGTAAATGCCGTTTTGCTTTCCCTCTTTCTTTAGAACTTTTTCCAACTCTGGGGGTCCGGAGAGGAGAGCGTCTGATCTGGGGGCTGGTGATATGGATGAGCTCAGCTGGGGAAGCTGCATACTTAAGGATGTGTGAACCTTTTTGTGGGTATATCAAACTTGTTCATTACGGTCTAAGTGAAAAAGAACGTATTTCTTCCTATACCCAGTTCTCCCAACAGCAGACTGCGTCCTGGCATTGGCTTGATGGGGAGTCTCACAGAAAATGTGTTTTCTAGGGGTTGTGACATCCGTGTGAGGTGAGTCCCTAGGAGGCCATGGAGCCATGCCAGTGGGCCCAGCTCGCCCTGGGGCCGTGTGTATCGGGCAGGGAAGGGCTGGGAGGTGAGTTCAGCCTATGAGGAATCTGCAGCCGCCTAGCCTCTGCTGAGGAGCAGGCCCAGTTCTGCTGAAACCCGAAGGCACTCTGATGGATTTGAGTGACTAGACAAGGACAAAATGAAGCAATCTGACTCTTCTCTCCTGGAACATACCAGAATGTACAAGCAGTGATTTCAGCCACCTGAAAAGCAATCCTCCAAAACCCGAGTCTTCTTTATAGATTCAAATAAAGGAAGGTGGAAACTGGCTGGACTGATCAGTAATAAGATCCGGAGCTTTTCACTGTGAGGTCACTGATGAGAACCCTGTTCAGGTCAGTGGTGACAGAAAGTCATGACTCCACAAAGGCACCAGGCCACTAAGGGATAGTGTGTGTTGGTCATTCCACAACAGGCTCCAGGGCCCCGCCTGACACCCACCAACACCTCTATAGACAGCGCCTAGGAGGGGTCCTGGATCACCGAGGCTTCTCTGGGAGCTGCTCCTCCCTGCTCCCATCACATTGGCACTTGACCTTTCCACTGGCCACAGCACCCTGGTCTAAAGGAGACATCAGCGCCAGCAAGTATGGTTCAGATGGTTGGAGTGTTGTCCCATAAACGGAAGGGTCGTGAGTTCAATTCCCGGTCAAAGCACATGCCTAGGTTGAGGGTTTGGTCCCCATCAGCGTGCGTGCTACAGACAACCCATCGATGATTCTCTCTCTCCCTTCCCCTCACTCTAAAATCAATAAGCATGTCCTCAGGTGAGGATTGATAAATAAATAACATCAAAACTGCACGGAGACAGTCCTTTGCTGAAGTTTTAGAAGTTTAAGTTAAGGGCTGTGGGAGTAAGGAACCTCTCTCCCTACCCGAGGCTGTACCCAAGCACATGAATACCCAGGACACGCTGATAGCGTGTTCTGCCACGTGAATGCAGCAGAGCAGGCCCCTGGCAGAACCAGTCAAGGGAGAGTCAGGGAGAACAGCTGAGCTCCGGGCCCTCTTCCAGGATCTTTGGAGCGTGGGCTAAATGAGAACGGCCTCCCTCCAACAGATCCCCTTAACCCGGCCAGCATCAGAGGCTGTTACTTGTAGCCAAGAAAACCCCTATACAGACTTCCTTGTCTCCAAAGAGTATGTCTCTTGAGAGAGAACCAAGAGGGTTTAATGGGGAAAGAGGATTCTCTGCTTCTAATGATCAATATTTTACATACCACATTTGCCCTGTATCTGAAATAAAAATGTGTTATCCACACCTCATAAATGCAGACAGTTCTTCTACCTTTAGTAATAAGTGTTCACTCTGAACAATGTGCCTGCAATTTTCTTTTCTTCTGTCAGATAAATGTGATGCTACCTCTATTAACCCAGAAGATACACACCAATGGCATTAGGTTGCTAGAAATTTGAAAGCAATAAAACCAGGAATGTGAAGGTCTGAGATGCTCAGCTGAGGTCTGGGGAGACCTTACCCACTCTTAAAGATTGGGCCCTGAAATCCTGAGTGTGGCCGCTGCTGACGTTCCTATACCCAACATGGTGGGGGTGTAGGGGCGTGTGGGCATGGCCTGCCCACATGGTCTGTATCCAGGATAGTGTTTCCATCAAAGACAGCAAGGAGAGGGCTGCCTCCCCCACGCCCCCCAAACTAGACATGGCAAGAAGCTATGTCTCTAGAGCATCTACAGTGGAAGTACTGGAATCGTCCCACATTTTCTACCCCAGGCTGCCTGGCCCCCCATCACTCAACAGGATTCTGGGCCACTTTTTGTGGCTGTCAGTCAATGTCTGCTGGGAAAGTAAAGACTAATTTAAATTTTTAACAAGCCCAGCAATTAGAAAGGCCAATCTGCTGCAAAGAGCATCATGTTACACATTTGAAATTGCAATCCAAATAGTTCAGATTCTGCCCTCCGTTGGAATATACATTTTTATTTATGACAGGTAAACTGAAATTTCTATTCCCCATTTATTATCTTGGTTTTTAAGAGTATGACATATACCACAACTGACTGCAATGAGAAGACAGGGATGACCTAGGAAAGAAAAAAAGAGGCGGCCTGGATCTGTACTGAGAAACCCTAACCCGGGGAGAGAGGAGGTCAAGGGCAGAGAAAGCGACTTTATTAGTGCAGGCCAAAGGCCTCATTTTTCAAGATAAATGCTAATTTCAACGGACACATTTAAGTAGGCTCCAGGAGCACACACTGCACACATTTTCCAACTAAAGATAGAAACTATGCTTAAAAAGCTAATTTGGTATTTTTAGAAGTTTGGGTTTCTTTGATCTGGCCAAAAGAGGCTTAAAATTCAGCTCCCAACTATTTTAGTCTCCACTTTACAACTTTGAAATAACTGGTACATCTTAAGTTCCTCTAAACCACTGACAGCGTATGAATCTATAAGCCCACATGTTGGAAAAGCTGACAATTCATGACTAACTTGACATCAGGGTTTTCTTTGTTGTGAGGATCCATGTTTTGTAAAAATGAAGGTGAAATTTCAAAAAGTGTGATTTAGTCACTTTTGTGGGTAACAAATTTTGGCCTCCCTAACCTAAACATACGCTTTACCTCTTTAAGGCTCAGGGAAATCTGGGTACCTCCGTAACTCAGTCTAGGTGGTCTAACGTCCTTAGGGTGACGACAGATTCACTTTTGGGTGCTCACTATAACACACAGGCTCTGTCTCCAAGAATTCTCAGCATCAGCCCTTTAGGTGACCTGGCCAGTGCTCTTTACCAGCGAGGAAAGGGGGGCTTGGGGATGCCCAAGGTTACACAGCTAATGGGTTGCAGAGCTGGGGTCAGCCTCAGGGGTCTGCTGCTCCTCAGCTCATAGGCTTCCTCCCCTGACTCCCCTCTGCCTCCCACTTGGGTAGCAGGAACATCCTGGAAAGGGGTCAAGGAGTCTAGACTCTTCCTGTGCCCTGATGCCCACACGCCCAGGGTTCTGAGCCCCTTTAAAAGCACCCACAAGCCTGGACAGGGTTGATGAGGAAATGTACTTGGGCCATAGTGTTGGACTCTTGAGCCTCATATTTAAATATCCATTTGATTGATATGGGAATCCCCTACCATTTAATTTTTATGTTAAGACAGAGGGGGGAAAGGGGATAAAACCCTAAGGTATTACAATTACTTCAAGTAACAGTGAATCTTCAAACCGCGTTAGCCCAAGGATTTAGTGGGCTTCCTAGGCCTATTACCTCTTTTTACAGATGAGAAAACAGGTCCGGAAAGAGGAAATGACTTGTCTAGGATAAATTCTGATTATTTGTTCCTGGGGACCCTTTACATATCTTTTCAGAAAGGGTGGTACACACATCGTCCCTTCATAGGGTGCGGATTGTTTCAAGGATGTGGTTTAATTGAACAATTCAGCTAATAGAATGTGTGTTTGTGGTTTTACCAATGACAGATGCAAACCCCAGCTAAGCAAGTGGGGTTTATTTCTTTAAAGTAGTTGCAGACCATTATTTGCAAAAGAATTTGTGTTCAATGAACATTACACCTACCAGCTTTTAAAAGCTTCTAAAACCTGCAGTTTTGAATCTTTCCCACTGGAGACAGAATCCAAATTGTCAGCTACTATCAGGTCTAGTGTGGTGTTTCAGAAGCTGTTACAGCTTTATTAGCCTCTGAAAAAGACACTTAGCTAAGTCGCAAATGTGTTAAATGAAAAAAGACTCCAAATAGTCCCTTTCCAAAGGCAGCTGGGACCCAAGTCATGGATGGGGCTGAGTGTTGACCCTGGGACGGTCTTATCAAACACGCAGAAATGTTCTACAAATATTTTACAAAGTAAATGTCCAAGGAACACTCTGTGTCCTTGCCCTTCTGTCGGGAAGCCCCTCTGCCCGCCCATCTGGCCCATCCTTGAGCATTGCCCTGGCAGATCTGCTTACCCCAGGGGATCATGCTGACACCGACTATGTGACCTGGTCAGAGGGAGCTTTGTAGGGTTACAATTAAAACAGGCAGAGAGCAGTGACCGGTGGGTAATGACCCTCTGGAGGGCACAGGTTAACCTGGGCAGCCTCAAAGAGCCACCCTTCTCAACCTTGTCTCAGAGGGGACTTCAGAACACAGGTGCTGCGGCACACGGCAGCACCAGGGGCCCCAGAGAAATGGCACGGTGGGGAGCTGCCAGCCAGGCCCTGTCGGTTACCAGCCGTATGACGTCAGGCAAGTCCTCCCTCCCTGTCCTCAGGTGTACCACCCACACCTGCACTGTGGCCAGAGTGGCCTTTCCAGAGCACAAGCCCTGTCACCAAGGCCCTGTCATTGAGCACACATAGTCTCTGGTCACTGAGGATGCTCCAGACAAACGGTGCATGAAGTGGCAGATCGACAGACACAGGACAATCGTGACGACTGTCAGGATGGCTCTTAGGGCTGAACGCCCAGAAACCCAAGCACAGACAGTCCTCCCCTTTCATTCCTCCTCCTCCTCACTCCCGTTCCTTCTGAGGACACAGACTGTGCCACCAAGACAGGGGCCCTACTGACCTGCACAACCATCCCACAAAACACCCCCCTTTCCCCTCGACAACTCTGCACACTCACTCACCCCTGCCTGCCTTCTCACTTGCCCTCTCTTCCTACCCTTGCTCCATAAATAATTTTTATAATGTAACATACATTTCATGTAACATACATTATTTCATGTATTGTCCACGCCCTGCAAAGCAGGGCTGCTCACCATCCCCAGAAGATCGTTTCCCTTTCTATGGAACACCTCCCACTTTTAAACGCTCCTAGCCAATGACACAAAGGGAATAAGGGTAAGACAGCCCCAAAGCGCAGAAGGTAAGCTTATCCTCTAAGAACAAAACTGTGAAAATGAGTGAGAATAGCCATTAAAGAGATGGAACCTAGGCAACAATCTGAGAATGTGTGGCTGAAAACTTTCAGAGGAACCTGTCAAGTCCAACCGAGGTGAACTGGGCATAGCCGCTGAGGCATAGCAGGCACTGAGCTGACCTCACTGGGCTCTGGGGGCAGGTGCCGGCAGACAGAAGGCACAGTGGGTCTTCCAGTCCTGGCCAGGGTGGTGGGCACTGCGGGGAGGTGATCTGGCCCCCAATAATCCCAGCTCCAGGCCCCAAGCCACCGAGGTCCTCAGGTCCCCATGCAGCCTGCTGGCCCTGGGCTGATTTCCCTCAGACCCACCTGGGAGGAGGGAAGGCCAGCCTGGAGGAGGCAAAGGAAGGACAGGCTGCTGACAAAGGCACTGAGCCAACAGGCTGTGAGTGAGGCTCTTGTGTGCGTCTGGGTGGCCTGAATCTACTCCTGAGGGACCCGCTGGCTTTAAATCAGGGAGAGAAAATGTGTTTCCTGGGCAGTGTCTTCGGATAACGGCTCCACAGACACCCCCTAACTGAAGCACCGCCATAGGGGCAGCTCACCCTGAAGGTGTAAATCAAACATTATCTTCTCACATCTTCCTGTGGAATTAACTTCTCATTTTGGAGTTCCAGTACTATTCCAATGCTCAGTACATTGTAATGGCATATATTTGTACCATAATATACTATATTTTTAAAAAACGTGTCTGTTTTCAGGCCTGCCCCCTAACCAGCACTGTGGGTGCTGCAAGAACAGTAAGTGATTCCGGACCCAGAGAACCTGGTGTCTGGCATGGAAAACCATCAGTGACCACGAGAGACAGACTACACACAGAGGTGCTTCCTGGGTTCCTGGCTTCTCTCTGAATCTCAGCGGCAAGCGGTGCATCTTCCCTGCACATCCTCATGGCTTCCTCTGCTTACCTGGGAGCCCTGCTAATGTTGTATCAAGCCACATTAGCAACCAATGCTTACCTGGCTCACTCCATGAAATACTCTGTTCTAAACACTTTACCTGCACTGACTCACTAAAAGCACACAACAACATCCTAGTCATCCTACTTTTCAGGTGAGGTGCTGAGGCACAGTGACTTGCTCAGATCACAGTGCAGCGAAAGTGCTGGAGCCATTGCAAACCGAGGCGAGCTGGCTCCTCATGCGATGACAGAGAAGCACCGACGCCCTCGCTGATGCCCAGAATGTTCCGATGAAACCAGGTGCCACAAGCTCTTCCTCATGGACAGTCCCTTGTTCACAGCCTCAAAATGACATTTTGGTAAAGGAGGATCCCAATTTTTAGAACATGTTAAAAGCTGGAAGAATTACCTTGTATCTTCACTGCTTAAGGAATACAGAGGTATTCTCTCTCCAGAGATGTGAGACCACTGATACTTCAAAACTCTAAGACAGCTTTCAACATGACTAAATATCTAATATTTATTCTGTCTCAACAGATCTGCTTTAGGTCACAATTGTGACACATTAAAGTTATGTTCTTTGTGGATTTCATATATAATGGATAGCTACTTAGGGCCCACTGTGTAATCACTGTGGACACAACACCGATGCCCATTTTCATGAACTTGGAACATGATTTGATTATTTCAGGCTACATGGAGGTTTGGTGGATGCCGCAGCTCTGCTTCTTGGGACATTTCTTAGTGAGATCCAGAAAACAGAGGCAAGAAAGCAACCCCAGCAACACACTGCTGTTTGAGGAAGGGGATCCCTCAGGCACAGATCCGCTATTTCCGAGGATGAGCAGTGGCAAAAGCACTGGAAGGACTTCTCTATTTGGCTGGAAAGAAGCTCATTGTTGTCAAGTGCTCTCTGAGTTAGGCTTGCACAGAACAAAAAGCCACGGGGGCTCTGCTGAAATCTACCACCACCGTTAAACCCCGCCCTCTCTACACACACACTGGGAAGGGAAAGACCCCCTCTCCCTGTGATTTCAGATTTGGTAATGATTAGTTGAACAAGAAGCCTGCTTCACAAGCTTTCCTATTTCATTACTAGGTTTATAGAAGGAAAGGGATCTCTTCCTGTGCTCTGGTCCAAATAAAACCATCCTCACACTAGGCCTGGAACCAGACAGGGTGGGCTGACACAGTCCCTTTCCAGCGCTGACACAACGATGTTCCACTGACGGGAGATGGACCAAAAGCACTGAGGCTGGCATGCTGGGTTCCAGTTCTGTGCAAGGCCGCCACAGCAACCTGAACCAGCATTTCCAAAATGTCCTCAAAAGCATGGTTTCTAGGATCAGGTGGGCGTGTTTGTGATCAAGATTATAATGGCAAAAGAGAACGGGAAACACTAAATAAAACAGAGCCAGCTTTCTCTTTTTTTGACTTCTTCAAACCTGGATGTGTTCCGTACCTTGGCCAGCTCTGAGCCAACACTGGCAATGACTATGTGCCAGCTGTTCTGGGCACTTTATATTAACTCATCTAATTCTTATAATGACCCAATGAAGCGGTGTCTTTACAGTTGAGATGGCTAAGATGTGGAGAGGGTAAGTGGCTTGCCCAAGGTCACACAGTAAGTGCAGGGACCAGAACCCGCACCTAGACTGTCTGGCGCCCCACCTGCACTCTTTCAACCACATCTATGCACAACCCCGGGTGCCTAGGGAGTATGTGCTGAGTGGGAGGAAGAAGCACCAAGTGAAGGAGTAGCACGATCACGGACATGAAACTGGGGGGAACTCAGTTTTTCCTGAAGTCAACTGGTCTCTTTCTTCCCCAGGAATAGTCTCTGCAGCTTGTGCTCTTTGCAGCGTGCTCGGGAAGTGACCACTCAAGCCCACCTGTTCAGTGCAATGAAAAGAGTGCAGGCTTTGGTCCCTGCTCACCACACCTGGATCTGACTTCCTGCTCTATCATTTCATGATATGTCTTTGAACTTCAGGTACTCTGTATGTGAAATAAGGACAAAAATAGCCAACCTGGGTCATGGGGCTGCTGAGGCAAAGGGCCTGTCAAAATATTGGTCTGTATTAGCTGGTAATAAATAACTGGTAGCCTTACTATGATTATTATGCCATTTCAGATGGGGACACTGGCAGGTTAGTAACTGATGGGACTAGGCTCAGGGCCGCTGCTCCATTCTGACCCCTGCTTCTCCTTCCCTCATGCAATGACATCCTGCTTCTACTTTCCACCCCATGAACAGCAGCAATAACCTCTGAAGAGTGGGGAAGAGGTGAGGGGAAAGAACTAAGGCCAACCCCTGGATCCACCGGTGAAACACCAGGCCCAGCAGGGGTGAGTGTGGGGCAAGATCGCTGTCTCATTTATCATTACCATACTAGCACCCAAAATGGGAGCCCCGTTGTGGTATGCAATGAACAGGTGAATAAACCAACAGGACCCCTCCCAATTTGCAGCCAAACACCAGTTTTGAGGAAGACTAGCTATCCAAACACAGTGAGGACAGCATGTTTTCTGGCACTAAAATTAGAGGCCGGAGTGAGAGCTATATGCAAGGTTGTGGAGAAAGTGGCAGGTAGCACAGAGCAGACATCAACAGGCAGAACCAGGAGGTGTAAGTGGCAAGAGCAAAGGCAGGGGCAAGAATCCTAGAAGGGGGTGAACCAGGAGACTTCAAATGCAAAAAAAGAGGTAAAAATTACAGCTATACCTTAATAGTAAGTGCTTCGGGCCAAATGAAAATCCGAGATTGATAAATATGGCATCCGTAATGAAAGAAAGGAGTCAAAGATTATGAAAGCATTAGAGAAATCTACTTCTCCCAGAAAAGAATATTCAGCACACTTCTACCATCTTCTGATACATGATAAGGGCACACATAAATACATCCATTTATATATGCCTGCAAACCAAATTCCACAGCACCCATGGGCAGAATAGAAGATAAATAACAATTCATTATCTCTGGTCTCTACAGGCAGCTGAAAACATGCACTAAATAGAAATGTTAGATTAATACACAATAACTTCAGCTGAAATCAAGATCAAATTTCATTATCCAAAAAATTTAAATAGCAGATCCCAAAAGGGGAGAGTAATTCGAGAATCTGCTTGGGGACATTCAGTTTTGTTCTTACAGTTTGTGTGGCCAGATTCATGTTTTCACTGCCAGATAAAAAATGGTATTTAAAGAAAGATAAACACAGGAGAATATTAAAAAGATAAAATCAATACATATGTCTTTTCAGTTAGTTCCTCAGACATCTAATTCCTACCGGTATTTTTTTTTTTTTTTTTTGGAGGAGGAAATGGCTGTCGTTACTGTTAATTAATTTATTTTCTGGTTACAGAAGTAATGTGTGCCACAGTAATGTATGTTTGAGGCACAGAAAAGCATAATAAAGAAGAAGTTACTCGAAGTCCCACCTCCTAAGGCACAGGCATACACCAGAGACACTGCTGGTTCGGTTCCAGACCATCTCAATTCAGTGAGTCCTAATCTTTTTGCTGGTGGAGGGTCTTCCCTTCAATTTGTAAAAAATGCAACATCTGTGATGTGAAATGGAGTGAAGCACAATAAAAATGAGGTATACCTGTACTCATTACTGGTTTGGCATAGTTCCTTCCAGTATTTTTTCTGTTTCTTTTATAATTGTAGTGACTCTCTCTATATACTTCCTAAGAGCTGCTCGTTTTGTTTAAGCCTGCCCAGACGCTGCAAACTCTGTTTGCAAGCATCAATGGCAGCTTCTGTTGCTTCTCTGCTTTAGTTGTTCTTATACTAATCAATATCGTGACTGAATGAACTAATGACTGAGCAAACAGATAATATCGCACACTGCGAATCTCCATGCGGGGCTACCTACAGTGTGCAGTGCTTCCCAAATGGTTTGGGCAAATTATATTTTAGCATAAGAATGATAATAACAATAATAACTAATATTTATTGCTAGTTTAGAGTTTAGGAAGCATTTTCGTGTGCATTAAGCTCCTTCAACCGTCCCAGCAACCTTATACAGAAGTTCTTTCTATGTGTAGTTACAGACGGAGAAAACCAAAGATGAGAGGTTGAACGGTTTTCCTGTGATCACACTGCAGGAGGTGACACAGGTCACAAGAGGTGAGACCTGTCTCCAGGTCAATGGTTCCCATATCTACACCACTCTCCTGAGGGCCAGCCTATTTACTGAGCACCTCCGCTTGGAGGTATCTTGGAATGATCTCACTAGTACCTCGGTATCACTACAGATCTCCATCTATTTATCTATCTAGTATCCCACTAGCATTTCAAACGCTCTCAACATCAATCTCATTCTTGACAGCACCCAAAACTAATCCCTTCTGGGTCCTCACTTAACAGCAGCACCACCAGTAGCTCTAGACAGAAAACTCCTGCCCCTCCCTCACCCCTACATCTAGCCATCCCCAAGGCTCAGTCCCCATTAAGAGAAAAGGCCTTGGTTAAGCTCATCCTTCTTACCATAGGGCACAGCAACTGGCAAACAGACCTTTAATGGACAATGGGAGGGAGGGAGGGAGGAATACGTGTAACTCTTTACTTTGTTAAAACAACGCACTGCCTTGCAACAGAATTAAAGTTGTGGCAAATGTGCAGGAAAAAAATCTTCCATCTCGCTGAATTCTCTTTACAAGATGAGGTTCTTAAAAACAGGAAATAAAAAAGTGCATATTAAGAGTTCATTCAGAATTTTATCTGAAACCAGGACTTCTCTAGCTTTCCTTGGTAAGAACTAGAATCTCGCAATTAATCATCCAATTAATTTTCAATTCTCCTTTACAAAATGAATCTCATTAGTGAAACCTGGAATGGAGCGAGACAATGAACTTGCCATCAGCTTGAAAGAGAGTGAATGATGCACTTGAAAAGAGCATTAGGATAAAACACGATTAGTAACTGTGGTCTACGGCGGAAGAAGCGTCTAGCTGAGGCAGTCTTAAATAAGCAGGCAGCCATAAAACGTCCTCTAAAATTCATTTTAAGGGACCATGCTATTATAAAGCAACTGTGCCAATTTACGGCGCCTTGATGGCATTCAAGTCTTATTAAAACAGCAAACCTATTCTCTTAAAAAGAACAATGGTATTGTGAAAAGCACTGCAAAATTAATCTGGTTATTGCCCTATAAAGAGTCAAGCATGTAACTATGTTTTAAAGGGTCCACAGGTTGTGCCATGTTCAAACAGAGAACACGCACTTGATGGAATCCTCAACAGAGCGTTTCCCATTAATTAGGCAATGACAACAGCAGCCTCCCCAAATCAAACAGGAACAAACAGGAAAGAAAAGAATATACTTCTTGTGAGGGGGAAAAATACATGCACACAAAGAAATTAAAGGCAATGCACTCCACCCTCAATAGAATCAGTTTCAACAGAAATAATTAGAGATCTTACTTGGGCTTCCATGGTTTCTTCACCCTGCTCTAAAAAGCAGAAAGAGCCTCCCGATGGCCCCTGGGGAGGCAGAGCTGCCCAGCCTCCGTGCCCGCTGGTCTTGCCAAACAATGAGTGACTGGAAAAGCAAGGTGCTCAGGAGACTAGAAGAAGAATCTTCTTAGACAGGATGGGGTAAAAGGAGTGCCAGAGAGACCCCACTGGGAGTCAAAGAGAGCTGGGGGTGGGGGGCAAAGTATCGCAACTCAAAAACGCAGAGAGTCCTGTCATAGCCATGCTCACTCTCCCATTACACACACAGCCCAGGTGGAGTGAATGCTCTAGGAAAGAGGCTGTTTTTCCTTAAAATAAAGGTATTTTATTTTATGATGTAAAGACAACCTTCACGGAAAGAGGTCCCATTTAAAACCTCAGTGCCACCCCAAACACCCTTCTGGTCACCCCTCTAACTGAACCAAGCTCTCTAGATTCTTCAGTCTCCTGCATGCTCTCAAATCTTGCTGTGGCCTCAGGAGGGCCCTCAGCTGGCTCTCCTGCAAGTTCCCACCCCTCGACTCTGGCTCAGTTCACACAGTACCTCCATTCTTACCCTCCCAGAGCCCCCTAGGGCTTGGCACATACACCCTAACTTACAGAGCACCTACCAGACTTCAGTGCCCACTCCCACCTCCAAAGCGGAGGCTCCTGGAGGAGCAGGACTATTTTTACCCACCGGGACACTCCTCCTCACCCTTCACGAGGAGTCTGGCACATGGCTGGGACTTCACTAATCGCATCAATAGCAGGAGTAATAATAGCAGATGTTCCAGACACGTGCCCCAGCCAGGGGTTCACGGCCCTTGTCTCATTTAATTGGGGGAGGTCAGACTCCCCCAGCTTTATGGGTGGGGACACTGAGATTTAGAGAGGCTGGACTACTTGCCTGGGGACAACACATGTAAAGGACAGGCTAGGATTCCCGTCTGTCAGACGCCACCTCTGTTTCTCCACTTAAAACACGCCTGGTGAATAGATTAATAAATATCAGAACCTTTCAAAAAGACTCTTTTCTCTTTTGCAAAGTTGAACATTTTCTTAGCTACTAAAATTTGGAAAAATTTCATGGGAAAGCATAGCAAAATCACAATTTTTTAAAAAATGAAACAGTCTCACAATACCCAGAAATGATTCCTGCTTGACCTAGAATCATTTCCTTCCAGTCTTTTCCCTATGGACTTACACGCACTAGCTCGTGTGTTTGTGTGTGTGTGTGACAGTATTTGAACAAGTAGCGCTGTATGTGCAAGTATTCATGTTGTGGGTTTTTTTAGCATTCATCACACAAAGTTTTCTGAGGAAAAAGTTCATTCCTTTTGATGACCCATTTGATTTACTAAAACTGACTCACTTCATCATCGAGTCATGAACTATCTATTCTTTCATGAGTCAGATTACAATTCTGCCTGTCTGGTGTCATAGCTGATAAGTTAGCTGGTGATAAATATAACCAGTATCTGCAAAAGGCTGGTCCCAACACAGAAATGGAAATGACCTAAGCCTGGCACCACTGAGGGCACAATGTGACGGAGGCACTGCTAGTCTCATGTCAAATGTGACTGTGTATGTTCCATCCCTCTGGACCATGTGGACAGACGGTGGTGCTGATCTTCTCCACTCCAAAGCTGCTCTCTCTTCCTTTCAACTGTAGAAACAAGGCTTGGCAAGTATTAGATTGCTTTGTGGGAGAGGACACAAGTTGTGACTCTTACCTCTGCCTCACAGTGGCCTCCCATGGGCAGCTGCAGATCCCCGGGCCCCAGCCCTGGGCCTATATTCTTGCTACGTTCCCTTATTTGACTTCCGCTAAGTGGGAACAGCCTTTGGCCTGTCCCCCAGGCCAACACAGCTCTCAGCGGCATGGCAAGAGGGGCCTGGCAACTGGGCCAGCAGGAAGGATGCAGTCTTGGGACTTCTGAACTGATCCAGGAAGGCCAAGCCTAGAACAAACCAGGCTGCGGAGGAAGGTGGATCGAGAGTTAAGTACACTGGCCGTGGGAGCAGACCGACCCGGGTCAGATCCCAGCTCTGCTGGTCGCCAGCTGAGTGGCCTGGGCAAGCCCTTCGGTTTCTTCATCTGTAAAATAGGCATTATGCCTACCGCATGGGGAGTTATAAGAACTACATAACGTAAAAATCTCAGCAAGGGCTTGTTAGTATTGTTACTGAGAAGTGAGAGGTCCCTCGTCCCACACAGCTTACAGTAACAGCACAAGTGGGACAGAGGACCCACCAGGGAGCGGGCACGGAGCAGACCCCAAGTCATCTTCTCCCCTCCTGCAGCTTGTGTTTGAATAGCTTCTGAGTTTAAACACCATCTGTGCTACATTTCTTACTTGGTAAGACTCCCGGCGTCACCACCAGGGAAATCTGTGGGCTAAAGAATTGGTCACCGCTCAGTAGTGAGCACCCAGGTGTGCCTCCTGCCCTCTCCTGCTGACAACTGTGTGACTGAAAGCATGCGACTCCGGAAGTCCCTCTTAGCTGCGGTGGCCTCTCTCTACAATGGAGATGGTGTGGCACCTGCGTCATACGGTCGTTGAACACTTTAATTAGATAACACATAAAAGTACTACCTAAGACACCAGGCAGTATGTCTAACAAACAACAAGGATGGCAATAATAAAATAATTACAATGGCTAGCACGTATTAGGCCCTTACGTGGAGTTATGATTTGAAAAGAGGTTGACTTCATTGGTATGTTCTCCAGAACCAAGAGCCTAAGACATTTAGAACACATTAAAGATAAAGAAAATAAAAGTCAATGTGAAATGCCAAGCTCTAATTTCAATATTCCAGTGATGAGTGAAGAAGTGAACTAACACCTTCTTCTGGACTTCCCAGGAGAAGACTGTTAAAAGGTGAAGCAGTGTGTCCGTTTCAATCGTCAGTGTCCAGGGACCCAGCAGGCATCACCAGATCCGCCTGTGCTTTGGCACCAGCGTGGGCCCCGAGCCTAGAGCCCAGCTGATCTGGCTCTCATCTATATCTGGTACATGATGTCAGCCTAGGACATCTTATTCTTTCACATTTAATAAACCAGCTTAAGACATCATTACACACCACCCTGGTAAACTCATTTTGAAACTCTGAAGGCGGAGGGGTACACCTCATGTTTCTTACTAAAAGAGAAGTTGCTTAACTCTCCGCTGGTAAAACATGAACTGCCACAAATATCTTTAAAAAGAGCGAGGGCCAATTCCCACACGGGCTCGCTTTCTGATTTTACAGATGAGAAGGCTGAAAACAAATACACAAGAAAGTTTTTTTCTTCTAATAAGCACCTTTCTACAAGAAGGTACCAATTATGAAAACCAGAAATGCATTTAAATGCTTCTCATTGCACCAAGTGGAATGTCAGCCACTTTTATTTATTACTTATTTGAAAAGGAAGGAGAATGAGGAGAACAACATTTCCTCTCCTTCTCTAACGAGATGAGTCTCCATTTCTGAACACCGATCAGTCAGTTAGCTGGAAGGGGGGGAAGAGGAGACAACTGGAACCCCACGTGCTGACTCAATTCCCCACCTTCTCACACATGAAGACCAGGAATGGGCATCATGCTAAAAGTATAGTGTTCCTTTGCTCATTCTCCGAAGTCCCCAACACACATTTTTGGGTGGCCCACGTGGGCCTGGAGTACAGAGATGAATAAAATGACTCCACCCAAGGAGCCCACATTCAAGTGGGAGAGGTGGACGGGAGGGCCAGCACCTATAGTGCTGCATGTAGCACGAGCAGCGCCTGCTGGGGACGCCCGGGCAGCTGAGCGAGCGCAGAGGAGGGAGACCTGCTGCGCGGGGGAGCCGCAAAGCTGGGGGGCTCCAAACACACCTCCACGGCAGTTAAGGCCTTGGCTGAGTCAGATGACCAGCAGAAGTTAGAGAAGAGAAAGGCGGTGGCAGGAGAAGGGAGCCATTCTGTACTGAGGGACACCTGTGCAAACGCATGGGCTGGGAGAAGGATGGTATGTTCTGGAACCTACAGGTAGTTCAGCCTGAGCACCGTATCTGCTAAATAAATGAGGGAGGGAAACTGGTCAGAGATCTTAAAGGGCCTTCATTCTTGAGACTGACATTCCCTGAAGTGTGTTCTGTGGTTCTCTAGCAGGGTTCTCACACCTTACTTAGCAGGTAGGTAGGACTGGCTAAGACACAGACGCTGGGCCACGCCCAGAGCTTCCCATTCAGGAGGTCTGAAGGGGACCCAAGAATCTGCACTTCTAACGGGTTCCTAGGTGCTGTGATGCTGCCGGTCTGGGACCACACTTTGAGAACCGCTGTTCCACACAACAGGGGCCAGCATGCCAAATCTGGCCTACGGCCTGCTTTATTTTTCTAAATAAAATTGTCTTGGAACACGTCCACCATTTATGTGTTGTCTCAGGCTACTTTACAGCAGAAGTGCATAGTTGCAAAAGAGGGTATGACCTGCAAATCCTAGAGTATTTTACTACCTGCTGCTGTACAGTGAAAAGCTTGCCATCCCTGCTGTAGGATGTCCATGGGCGAATAGAAAAAACAGTAATTTTCTTTACTGCAGGACTTTGCGGAGCCTTTAGTAACTAATGTTAATATTCTGAGACTGGTGTTCCCAGGAACACATAATTAGTCTATGGGATGACACTAAAGGATTTTAACCGATGAATTCATTGATAGAACTGAGCTTTAGAAAATCACTCTGGGGGCAGACAGACCGAAAAGGAATGAACTGGCAGTAAGGAGACCGTTATATGGTTGCTATGGTAACTGCACAGGACCTGACAAGAATATGCACTAGGGTAGCGGTCAGCAAACTTTTTCTGAAAAGGGCCAGATAGTAAATGTTTTGGCTTTGCAGGCCATTTGGTCTCTGTTACAAATACTCAGCTCTGCCCTGGCAGCACGCAAGCAGGCACAGAACAGGCAAATGAGCTTTGCCGTGCTCCAATAAAACTTGATTTACGGAGTTTCAGTATCGGTTGATGGATGGCAGTGAGGAAGGGCACAACAATGCAAATGTTCTCAATGCCACCAAATCATATACTCAAAAATGGTCAACACGGTAAAATCTGTTAGGTATATTTTACAATTAAAAAAACCCACTTGTGGACACTGAAATTAGAATTTCATATAATTTTCATGTATCGAAATCTTTGTCTTTTGTTTTCTTTTAACTATTTAAAAATGTAAACACCATACTTAGCTGGCAGGGCAGGCAAACGCAGGTGGCGGGCGGCACGCCGCTTGCCGATCCCTGCACTAGGGCAGTGGGCATGAAGAGGAGAGTGCAGATGCAAAAGCCTGACAGGAGCTCAGATCAGGAACTGGTGACTCTGCCTGAGGGAGAAGAGGAACCTGGGCTTCTGCTCCCCACCCTCCCCGCCGGGGTCAGGGACTTGTGGAAGGCATTAACAGGACGGCAGGCAGTCGGGCAGGCAGGTAAGCGAGTAGGGCTGAGGTGCCCAGCCAGCATGTGAAAGGGAAGGTGTGCGGCTCAAGAGGGCAGCCTGTACTGAGCTGTCAGGTCTTGGGAGACACACTTGGGAGATGCCAGAACCCCCAGGGAGGCCCATGCTTTGGGCTGCCGGCCACTTAGGGTCATCAGTCTCTCCCTAGGGCCCCTGCCTGGCCCCCAAGGATTCCTGCCTTTTCCTTTTAGAAGCCTCTCCCTTAGTAACTGTGCCCTGCAATGCACTGCCCAGCAGGGGAAAATAATTCTGCCTCATCCAAAGTAAATTATTCTTATGAAATCCAATCGGGGATTAGGGATTAAATAATAATAACACCTCTCAACCTGTAGGGAAGGTCACTCCATGGATTTCTAAATTTCCAATCTGATGTGGACTGGTATTATTATAAAATACAATAAAAGTGCCACTTGTGTGTCACTGTAATGTCAAGCTGCTATAAACATTTCTAAATGCCTGCTCTGAACTTCTGAATACTGCAGGCCAGTAAAGACCAGTTTACTGGTCCTCTGGCTGCCCTCTGACATACTTTGAGTGGCACACTGGCCTAGATCATGCTTCCTGAAGTTTCTCTACTGAAAACAGAGCAAAATGTACAACCCAATCAGGCCAGCAAGCCTGATTTCCCAGGACGAGCCTCTCTGGAAAACTGGGGACCTTCCTGTGCACCGGAAGGACAACCACCCGCTACCACTACACAGCAGCAGGGTGAAGGTCAGCAAAGGCTAGAGAAGAGACGCTGTGCGCCTTTGTCTAGGGCACAGGTCAGAACCCAGTGGCTGGGTTGGCACAGCGCAGCAGAAACAAGTGGGCTCAGCAAAGCAACCAGAGCGCCAGCCCTGACGGATCTCAGGGAAACAGAGGGGCAGCGACACTCCTCTGTTATACCAGGGAGCAGACAACTCTTAACACTGAACGTCTACAAATAGGCCACCCCTTATTTCAAATGCTCACTGTTATGAAAAAACCCAAGGCATTTCACAGCTCTTTGAGACACAGATTCGTAAGTGATACCCAGCGCACAGAGGGAACATGCTGCCTACTCTAACAGAGCAGACATGAGTTTCTGCGTTTAAGAGATGGAACTGCAAATCATTTCAGAAAAATACTCAATAACTAATTGTCATTATAATACCAAGTTTACATAGTCAAAATAATGGACAAGTGTCACCATGTAATAGAACAGTACAAAAATGGTAATTTTACTATGGAAAGTTGGAACTTGCCATTTCAAATTAGCAGAAGCTGTGAAGTGGGCATTACTGACAATGTGAATATAGTAATTGGGGCTGATTTCTTGGCGCCTGGCCGAATCCGGCTGCCTGGCGTCCTGTGAGTTAATTATAGCTCTGTTAATAGAGCGGGAACACTTAGCAAAAAGACACAGAGATAAAACTCAGCTCAGGTCTCTCTGCAGACGAGGCAAAATATGAGTGTTTTGGTTACAGATCTGGTACATAAGACATTATTCTCAATTAATTTCTTAAGCAGTGGCCCTAAGGAAAATACAGATAATTTACTGCTAGTGGTCAACAATCTGCAAAAGCCAAGCTTTGTGGAGGTGCCCTTGCTCACCTAAAACGTGTCTTCACACTTTCCACGTTGGCAGCGTAATATGGCTAAGTCATCTTAATCTAACTCCGAAAATATTTCATTTACAGTTTGAAAAGTTTCCTTTAATAAAATTCCAGAAATCAAAATACATGATTCTCCCCATATTAGCTCTATCCGCAGACTGACACAATTACTTCACTGTAGGCTTTTTCTTTAATTTTAGAGATTTCATTGCATACTTTCCAATTTAAGATTGAATTCTTTCTGCCCCCATGTCTAAGTCACTGCCTCGCTGATACAGCGGCATGCCCCATGCTGAGTAGCTCCTTCCATTGTAAAATGGATGGATTTGTGCACTGCACTAACTTAGAGATTTATAGGGAAAATATTCAAACTTGGAGTCATTGCTGAGATGGTGAAATTATTTTGAAGTGAAGTTAGTTAAGTTTTAAATCTGTCATCCGACCATTGAAAATACAGGCCAGTCACTGCTTTGTTGTTCTTCAAACCTGCTTCCATCTGCCTTCCCCTAACCGGTACCATCCTCCCAAATGAAAACATGGACAATACATCCCCATGCATTCACGGTTCCCCTTTGCTCTTTATCTTCTCCAAGCTGGTGGAGAGACTGGTGCAGGGCTCTGCTTCTTGGGTGTCACTTGCCCCCACCCTCCCCAGTGGGGAGGGCAGCAACGCTGGGGTCAGACTAAGTCTGATTCCACCTGAGGGACCTGGGCAAACTCTTGGTTTTCCTCATCTGTAAAGTTAAGGTGCCAGGCCCTACCTCGGATGACCAAGGGGGACACATGCAATAGGTCTAGCACAGCCCTTGGCTTCAGTGTTCGATAGATGAGTGACCCTTCCTTCCCCTGCCCCTCTGCACTGAAGTATGGCCTCACTCCCCACTCCCCCAAACTCAGTGATTCTCCAAACTCTAAATCCAACATTCGCCACTGCAGTACTGGCGCCACTGAGAGCCCTCTTGAAACCCTCCTCTTCCTAAACAACTCTGCCCTCAGAGAATTGCCATCAGCCACTTCGCGGCTGGTCTCTGGCCCTTGCGATGCTGTCCAGTCTCCACTTCAGGCTAGAAAAGGCCAGCACCTCCCCAGCCCC
This sequence comes from Glossophaga mutica, assembly GCA_039655065.1. NCBI lineage: Eukaryota > Metazoa > Chordata > Mammalia > Chiroptera > Phyllostomidae > Glossophaga > Glossophaga mutica. Next base: position 84,223,988 of record CM077305.1, read on the forward strand.
CAACCACTGGCTTCATCTGGGGCCTCCCATGCCATCCCCCTTTCCAGACCTACAACTCTAGTTTGTGATCCTCCAACCCCATCCCCTGGGCATAGACCCATGAGGAAACATCTAGAACTCATTCTTTAAATAAGCAAATGTCTCATCTTGACTTCCAAACCAAGTCCTTTGCCCCTCGTATCCCCAGAACCCCACGGGTGAAGGGAAGGAAAAAAGGGAATACCCTAGAAACAATCTCCAGAGTCAGAACCATTCTCCCGTGCACAGGCAGCCCTCAACCACAGAAACAGGGTACGTGGACAGGCTACCCTCAACCACAGAAACAGGGTACGTGGACAGGCTGCCCTCCCTGAGCCAGGCCCAGGCCAGCGCCTTCAGCTCCTCCCTCTGGTCCAAAGCCCTGAGGTCAGAAGCCTGTGGACTCTACCCCTCCTTCTGCTAACACCCAGTGACCCCCCACCTCAGCCCTACAGCCCAGGCCTGAACCAGGCTCTCAGGATGCCCCCAGGGTCTCCTCTCCCATGCAGAATGTTAGCTTTGTGAGGCAAGACCTTTCCTTGCACCCCAGCTCCGAGCATAGCACCTGGCACAGAGAGGACACTCCAAAATACAGGGTTTCCATGAGCACAATTTGAAATAGCAATAAATTAATTCCTACATATAACTTACAAAGTGCAACAGAGGGAATTTACTCACAATTTAGATATTAATGACTATTTTACCTTCCTGGCAATGAACTCCAAATTCCACTGAATGGTTTCAGCCATGTTATGCTTTGTATCTAAATGATAGTGGATGTGTTGAAAGCAAACACATCCTGAAGCTAAACTTGCAGAACCCGGGTGAGGCTCGGTGGGAGAAGGCTGCAGCCCAAGGCCTTCGGTGGCTCTGTGCTGTGTGCTCAGGAGATCCCGTGAAGACCCCAGTCCTGGTACACACCTGGCAGCTGCCCCATGGACTCATCAGTCTCTCAGCAACCGTGAAGTCCCAAAGCAGGCTCGGGGCTGAAGGCAAGCCCAGGAGTGACAATGCTTTGGAAAAATGCGTTGCTCCCTTGTTTTCTCATTCTCATGGCACTTGGTCTTAACATGGGGTACCAGAAGCAGCAGGGCTGACCCTGACCCACATGCTCGGCCCCAGGCCAAACCTCAGTACCTTCCTCCAGAAAAGAAGCTCTCTTACCTCACACCTGGCAGGCAAAAGTTTGGGCATAATATGTACCCAACGTGGCAATGTGGGGACTCTGGCTGCCCCAGGTGCAACCTGACTATGGCCACCTACTCTCTGGGTAGGTCAAGGTGTCTGCTAGAGGTCAGTGAAACCCTTGAGGGTAAGAGCACCAACCAAGAGGCACAGGGTTTTATTCAAAATAAAAACAGAATCACCAACAGAAAGACACAGCATGCCAGATGACAGTGACAAGGCAGGGAGATACGGCAACACCACCCTACTAGTGGGAGCTCGGTGGAAAGATCCAGGACCAGCTGCTAGACTAGGTGTACTGACTCACTGAACAGCAACCGTGAGCAGATCCCGTTTCCCTCATCTGCGGAGTGCGAGGGGTGGACTCACTCCAGTAAACTCACTGGGAGTTCACAGGCCGCCACTAGGAAACAGAGTTGAGTTTGGGCAGAACAGACGGTTCCTCACAGGGATAGACAGTCACTCTCCTCAGCTGCACGGGGGCCATGGGCCCCAAGCACCCATCTCCCTGGAGCCTTTGGTGAGTGAGCTGGGACCGTAACACCTAGCACTTAATGTCACTGAGACCACCAAGCATACCACTTACAGTTAAATGCCTCCTATCAACTTACCAACATCCTCCTAGGGAACAGCAGGAGTTCTGTTTTCTTCGTGCTGGACTGACAAAAAGCTGAAGCTGCAGACCAGGCTTTGCAGGGCTCATCCCACGCTATTACAGAGGACTCTCTGATGTGGCCATCCCCACTGCCCAATCCCCTTTCTAGAAAAAGCCACAGTAGAGGGTCTGGGCAGTGGGGACAGGGGTCCCTTCCATGCATCCGATGAGTCAATGACCTGCTCTCAAACATGGGAATAGCTAAGTCTGGTAACTAAAGAAAAAACAAGTTTTCTTTCCTGAGTCAAGGCACCGATGGATGGTTTGGCAAAAACCTCTGTGTGGCTCAAGTTGTTGTGTTGCTTAACTAGATGTGGTTCACTTAAAATAACTGGCAACCTGAACTTCCATCAAAAAAGGATGGGCCAAATGCACCAGGGCAAGACGAACACAGGCACACTACACAGCAACGAAAAGTACAGACCAGGCCAGGCCAGTACAGACGGACTAGACAGATGTCCCTGACACACAAGCTCACAAAAGGGAACCTATGTGGTGTGGCCTCAAAGTCCCTAACACACAGCATGCACTTTTCAATATTACTGAACAGAACTGAGCCTATGTATGCATTTAAGTATACAGAGCTATCTGAAACACTATTTGAAAAACATTAAAAAAAGTGACAAGTTATCTTGGAATGACAGAATTTCGGGTGACTTTTTGTTTCTTCATTTGTTAAATGTTTTACAGCTAACCCATATTATTTTAATAATGAGAAAAAACAAAGCTTTTTTTTCTGTTTTGAAAAAGCAGAAGTGTACTCTACAGGTGATGCTATATGCAGACATTTTACATGTCACTTCAGGAGAACACAAGAATAAGTGCAACAAAAATGCAATCGGCAGAGAGCTGCAATTAGGTCTGTCTGTGCAAATGCAAGAGCATCGACAATATTTTCATAAGTTGCTTATTCTTTATTTAATGATATTTATTGATTGCCTATGTAGCAGGCATTATGCTGTGGACGTGTCAGCAACCAAAATTAGAATCTAAACCTCCAAAAAGTCAAAAGATGCCTACAAACACAATCACTGCTCTTAAAAAAAAAAATCATACTATTAAGGAACATCGCTCCTACCCTACTTCCAGCCCCGCTACTGCTTCAGCTCCCATTATCTCTGAGCCTGGCTCTTCACTCTGCATCCTGCCGACTCATAATACTGAAAAGAGCCAACTTGAGAGAAAACACTAAAACTGAGCCAAAAATATTCAAAGACAGGATGAATTCAGCCATGCATGTGTAGCAAAGCATCTATCTACTTGCTTAGAGTTAGATAAATTGTTCATTTGTCTGCGACTCAGTATATAAGCATTTACCAGGCTGGGAAGGAAAGTAACGCTCACCAGACACCTGCACGCAGGGTGCGAAGTGACACTGAGCAGGGATGTGAGCTCAGATATTCAATTGCAGCCATTCAAAGAAGGACAGGTTCCTGCCCCAGCTGAACTGAGGTGCAGAGCAGGTAAGTGACCCACCAGCAGCCAATGGAGGCAAAACTTGAACCCACGTCTGTGTTGCTCAAAGTCACACACAATACACAGCACCTAACACACTCTGGTTCTCAGAAAGCCAGGGTGCATTGCCATTGGCTACTAATGGGCAGAGGAGGAACGACAGCAGGGGGAAGAAAAGCCAGGTGGCCAGGATCTTTAAGGAAAGATGCTACTCTAAGACAAGTGGTTGGCAGAGTGATTGGGAGACAGAATGTCTCCCTTTTTCAGCCAGCTGTTTGGTTTGGAGTAGACACTGTCTTAAGTGAAAATCCTTTGAAATAATACCAAATACAAGTATAGACTGAGAGACACACCTGCAGAAGTAGGTCTTTTGGAAAGAGAATTCAAAAAACTTTTGTTCCGTTTCACTTATTCTGTGAAAGCAAATCTATGACCCAATATGTCTGCGTTACAGACATGCAGCTTCCCTGCTGGGAATTTTCCTGTCCTGGCCAGGGTGCTCCACCCTGTTCGCTTTGGGAGTAGTCTTTTTCTCCCTTAGTCATACTTTTTTGGACGTCCTCCAGCCCTCCAGCTAAACCTGCAATACCCTAAAAAGGTAGGTGAGCGTGCTTCTAGGATTTAAGCGTCTTTCCCCACCTACTGGAACAGAAGTTGGGTACGTTTCTACCCAAACCAGTGCAAAAACAGACCTGGGAAACAATGTGTGCTGGCATGTCTGACAAAACTGCACTCACCGCCACCAACCCAAACGGCTGAAAAACAGGAGGAAGGGGGAGGGACCCGGGGATGGGGACCTTTCCCAGGTCTGCGGTTTAACAAGTTGTTCTCAGAATTTTCTAGTCTTTTAAGGTTTGCAATGAACGCTGGAATTTAGCAATGCGAAACGCCCCTTAGAACCAATGTGTCTAAAGGCTTAAGGGAAGTAATTAAAAATTCAGAATTCTTTAAAGAATGTATCTGTTGACCCGTTCATATAATAAAGTCGTCATTACTGAGCTGTGATCCAGCATGAAACGAAGCAGACCAAGCCCAGGAATGCCAAGGCATTAAAACTACCAGACGAGCGAAGAGACAAGCCTACTCTCACCACCGGGTCATCAAGCCAAAACGGCCTACTGTGATCTCAGCAAGGGAGAAGATCCAGTAGGTTAAAACTAACTTCGAAGAATAGATTCCACTGATATGCTTAGGTTTTTTTGTTTTGTTTTTCTGGAAGAGTTCCCTTGTATTACAAAATAGAGATGCTAGGTATTTCTTCTATAGTCATCTTTAAGGTTCTCCAGGAAGTGTAAGAAAAGCCATAGAGTCTACAGGAGCACCCCACTACTAAGCAGGGACCTCACAGGACAGATCCCCAGTGCAGTGACAAAGGCCACCCCTGTGCAAGTTTTGGGAAAGTGTAGGCTGGGACTAGCAATTCAGCGACTTTCCCTTCAAACTGAACTCCTATAGCACAAAGTAAGCGGGAGAGAGACTCTAGTAGGGTTCCCAGGTCCACCCCCCGCCCCTGCTCCAAGAGAGTTGGCCAGGAGCCTGTCGGGGGCTGAGGCTCCACCAGGCCTCAGGTTGACAGGAACAAGCTGCCCTGCTGGCTGCTTCCATGGAAACAAGGTCAGATTGGCAATAAGCCCCAGCTTTAAAAGAGCCACCTGCCTCAAGGAAGCCCGGCATGCTGCCCTTTTCCTCCTGACTTTCAAATTTATAGCATGAAGATGAGATGTGCAGAGCTGTGGACTGAGGAGAAAGCGAACCCTTCCCATGGATCCTGTGTAACTCTGTACAAGTCAATGTCCCTCTCTGGGCCTTAGTTTTCTTCTGGGTAATGTGACAGAATGGGCCACTGATTGCTAAGTCTGCCCGTCCCAGCCCCAGCTGTGACAGCATCCGTCTGACTCAGTGCACAGCGGCATCACAGCATTCAATCCATGGACCAATCAACAACTCCAATCAGAACTAAAGAGGATCTGAGGTATAGCCCCTATCTCACAACCTGAGGAGAAAGCACATTCACAGGAGAGTTCAAGGACAGAGATATTAAATAACAATATGAGGAAATACTAGAAGGGCATCTACAATTCAACGAACAAAGGGACTGAGCCTCCCGGTTCACAGTAGCGTAGTGCTGCCACTCATAGTCACTAAGAGACTGCAACCTTCCATTTGGCCACACATGTGCTCAAGGCAGGCATGCCTCTTGGCCTCGCCGTGGTCTTCAGCGCTGGGGGGGAGGCGGGGGAGGATGGACATCTTCCTGAAGTGTATCTCTGGGTGAGCTTGTCCCCCAACCACTCTCAAATCCATTCTCCCTTTGGGACATAGGACTAGAAATCAGTCAGCTTTACCAATGCTAACCTAGCCCTTCCTTCTTCAAGGAAGACCACTCACATTCAGAGGGAGGGCGAGTAGGCAACACAAACAGAGGAGAAATGGGAGGCTTTACACAGCTCGTTCTTGGTAAAAATGGAAAGTGCACTTGCCCAGCCTCCCTGTTAGACCAATCAGGGTATCGGGGAGTGTGCGGCTTCTAAGTCCTGGGGGACTGGGTGTTGGGGATCCCGGGATAAGTGCAGTCCAGCCACTTCACAAACCCCTCTCTACTGGGGCGTGTCCACACAAGGGAATTCTAATTCTACTTGGCACTAAAAGGACCGACCGACACACACATGACAGCACGGTGCATTCAGATGCACTGCGCTGAAGTCTTTCCTCTGCGCCAGACTCAAAAGCTTCAGGATCCGTTTATACGGCATTCTGGAAAATGCAAAAATGTGGGAACAGAAAACAGATCAGTGGACTGGGGTTGGGGGAAGGTCCCCTCAGGGCGGGGAAAACCACCCTCTTAAACCTTGTCCTTCTGTGGCTACCGCCCTATCGCCTTCCTGTCTCGGCCAAGCAGTTTCAGAGTCCACGCCTGCACCCCCTGGGACTTGTTCTTATCTTTCGGTTTGTTGTGTCTCCTTCACTTGAATGTAAGCACGGAGAGGGCAGGAATTTTTGCTATTCTGTTCACTGCTGTGTCCTCAGGGACTAGAATAACGCCTGGCCCAGAGAAGGCTCACGACAGGCCTTCGTTGAATAACTATGACATAACCAGCACTTGCCTATTCTCACCTGGTCCCCTCGAGCAGGGCCTGGCAGGCCAGGCTCCACCTCCACCGCACCACGTCCCTGCTTCTCCACACCACAGTGTGCAGCGCCAACTGTGTGACGCGTAAACCAGGCCAGGTCACCCCGAAACGCTTGCCCTGTGAAAACTTGGCAGGGCCTTAGGCAGACCGAAGTCCAAGTTCCTTGGCCTTGCTGTTGACCTCTCTCTCCAGCAGCAGCAGCCTGGGCCTTACCACCAAGGCAGCCCTACCCCTCCCTGTGAACTCTTTACTCCAGGTGAAACCCCTCCCTGGCTCTGGGCCAGATCAGGGCTCCTGCATCTCCCCCAGAGCCCCTTCTCTCTGCTCCAGGCAGCCACGGGGCACTGCTGTCTCCATTTTGCCAATGGCTACTCTTTATCAAAACACTATTACACCTCGCCAATCTCCTGCTGGGCCACCAGTGCCTCAGGGCAGCTCTGGGTACCCCAGTGCCTCTCAGAGGGCCAAGACCCCAGACAACCGCGGGGCGCAGCCCATGAAAAGCGCACTGAGATGGGCCTCAGCCACTCATGCTTCTCCAGTCCAAACTGTCTCACAGCTGTCACTCACTACATGAACAGTCCCCGCCTGCCCCCTCGCCCAGGGCGATGCTGTCTTCGCCTCTACTCCTGGAGGACACGGCAAACCCAACAGCACTTTGGCCAGAAGTGACTTGAAACAAACCCGAAAGTTTACTTTGGAAGGGAGTTAATACTAAAAGTTGGAAGACATCTTCAGGACAATAAACACCTCCTTCTTCCTTTCTTCCAGCTTCTGGCACAGCACCTTCCCCTAGTGGAAACGCTTTGTGGGACACAACCACAAGGCTCATGACTAAGGGGCCACCAACTCCAGGGAGGGTAGGGCAGGAGAAGAAAATTTCACAGAAAGCCATAAAATGTGGTTCTTGTCTCCTGAAAGCTGTGATATCACTTCTGTAATCTACTTCCATGGTTCTTGTAAGAACCATGTAAGAATCATCAGTCAGTAGAGGCTCTGGTCTGGGAGCTAAGTTTTTAAAAGTCAGACAGATTTTCTAACCATATCCCTCACCAGGAAGAGAGAATAATACCCCCAAAGTTTCCAGAAATAAATGCGGAAATAGAAGAGGCACCTTCTGAACTCAACAGAAACTATTCTGTAACTGTAGAAGGCTGTCAGAGCAATACAACAGAATACACATCTCTGATAATGAAATGGTATTATAATGCAAATAGGTACTTAAAAAATGTCAAATTAGCTGTTTTTAAAATAAATGGAAACAAAACAAAACATTTTTTAATCCCTAACTTAAACAGAAGGAAAGTCAGATAGATTTTCAAACTTGTACAGCACTACTGGACTTTGAGGTCACAGTTTGAACACGCTGCATTCTGAATTTTTAAACATACCCGTATCCTTTGAACAACATGCATTCTGTTTCACAAAGAGACTGAGGAGGCTACAGACTTCCTGATAAATATATTGAAGCTCCCTAGGGGAGAGACAAGTCCTCTTCTATTGGCTACAGTGATTTCAATGGGTGGAGATGCATGTTTTATATTGAACATTATTAACCAGCTGATGGGGCTGGAAGAAAAGAGAAAGGAGGTGGGTTGATCAAATAAAGCAAACTTCTACAGAAAACCATAAACAGCCCTTCCGGCTTTCTAACTACCATAAAAATCACTTAAAATTTTTACAGCAGAAAACAGAAGTAACTTTTTTTCGTCATTTCAAAGCAGAGCTCTAAAAGTTTTCCTAATTTAGGGCTAGAAGACATGATGATTATTTTTAAATGTCTGGTTAAAAATTAGAAAGTCTCAAAGGTAAGCCACAGACATGCGGACTATCCCTAAGTATTTCTATTTCTGTCCACGCACCAAATAGTGTTGTCAGTACATGAATATATTCATCTTCGCTTGTTAACTAAAACACTCAACTGCATTTACAAAATCAAAAATTACTAAAACAGAAATTTTTATTTTCTATGCAACATGAAACCTACTGAAAATCATAGAAATTAGTATGATTTCATTATTAGAATAATTTTCTTCTGATTTTAATTTCAAAAAGGAAAACCATAAAGTCTATTAAGAAATCCATGACAATGGATAATGTGGGAATATGGACTTAATATTGTTTGCTTAAGAAAAAGGTAAATAGCTAGCTCCAAATTCTATTTTAAAAATCCGCTTCATTATTTTCTTAAAGGAAAATGTCCACTTAAGTATAAATACTAACAAAGGCTCTGTATTTTTTAAAGATTCTCAGAACCCCTGGACTAATGCTTGCCAACTAAAACACCTACTATGAATTTAGTAATGGGTTATGCAAACATAAATTACAAGGCCAGACATTTTAAAAGGAAAAAAAGGTGATTTATTGACGTGCTGGAGACACGGCAGGATAGAAGCACTATTTCAATTTTCCACATATTCCTCAACACTGCAGATGTGCTAATGCAAAAAGAATTTTAAAATAAAAATTACTCTCAACTTTTCTGGTTCTAACATATCAGTTCATTTACTTAAGAAGCATATCCATGGAACTCATTTCCCACCATTATAATCAATAATAAATCAGATTAAAACATTTAATCTAGTTTCAACTACAAACGGATTTGAAAGAAAAGAAAGAAATATAAATATTTCCCTAATCTTAGAGCAGCAAAAAGCATTGAACCACAAGTCCCATTCTTCACTCTGTGAACCCAACCTGCCCTGATCATATTTTCTCCTTTGATTTCTTCATCCCTGTTCACAGGCCATTTTGTTTGAGGGTGGACTGGGGTGGGTAGGGCATCACTGTTGGAACCAGTATGTTTTTCTTTACTGTGGCAAAGTCATCATTTAAATATATATGAAATACTTTTCATGTTTTGTTTATATATAAGCAAAACAAATAAAAACATCCTTGTTGTCAACTTTCAATTAAAGGGAACAGAAGCTATCGCCCTTCTCCGAGCAGGTCATGGGAACTGCATTGGGCTGAAGAAAATCCCTGAACACACATCAACAGAAAAGGAATCTTTTTCTTCATTTTGCCAATGGTAAACAGCTTCACAAACGGTCGTTTTCAAAAGCACATGGAACTGCGTGGCTGAACAAGCCTATCTCAACAAAGGTATTGCTTGAAAACACTCTTTAAGAAAGAACACACATTTTAAATGCAAAAAGCACAAAAGAACACCACTGTATTCTGGCAGTGTGCATTCCTCCCCAGAAGGCTAATTTGTGTGTACACACACACACACACACACACACACACACACACACACGATAAGGGTTCCTGGCACTTTGATTATGTGAACACACCTGACCCCAGGGAAATAGGCTGCGACCAGCCCCATATTTCAGATAAACTAAACAGCCAATAGACAGTAATGGCTTTAAGCTACTGATGACCTGGGCCAAAAATGAAGAACCACTTAATCTTCTGAAGGAAACTGTCAATGTTAGGAGGCCCACGGCCGACCTTTCCCCCTGATCTTAATCATAGCCACCTATGATAACAGAGGGGGGTTATTTTTGTGCCTGGCTCCAGACTACAATGATCAATCCTTCAATGCTGACTATTTTGTATCCACACAATGACCTAGAGTAAGCTAAGAGTGTGTGGTTTTCATGGATCCCTGGAGTCATACATGGAATGAAATTCATCCAAGAATAAGATCTAAAATAACTCCATCAAAACTCTAAACACTCTGTAAAGTCTCTCCATACTAACCTACAAATTCAATGAAATTCCAATAAAAACCCCAACAGAATTTTTTAAATGGAACCAAATGGTTCTAAAAGACATGAGAGAATAGTCTGAGTAATTTTGAAGAGCAATGAGATTGGGGGCCTTCCCTTACCAGAAATCAAGCCTTAGTAGTGACATGGAAATAATTATGACAGTTATGTAACAACAATCACCAGAACGGACAGCGTCTGGGCAGGAACAAACAAGCAGGCGATGGGGGCGGACCAGGAGCTGGGGGGTGGGGGGAGTTGCTGGTACCACCAGGGAAATGTAGACTGGATGGTGAATGGTTTGGGGACAAACGGTTCTTAATGGACAAAGATAAATCGAATTCTCACCACCCACATGAAAGCATTAGGGGCCTAACGTAAAAAGCAAAACCAAAAAACTACTGTAAGAAACATAAGACTGTCTCTGTGACATCAACATAGGAACAATTTCTGAGATAAGATTAAATTTAAAACAAACTCTGTATCAAAAAATGGAAAATATTCACCTGCATTAAAATTAAAATCTTCCATGTGACAAGTGACACTGTAAACACAGTAAAAAGACAGGCCGCAACATGGGAGGAGGGAGCAGCAAATGGACACCTGCTACGAAGGGTCCGGACTCAGAACATCAAAATTTCCTACAAGTTGGTAAGAAAACAGTAAAACAATCCAGTAGGAAAATGGGCAAAGGATATGAGCAGTTCAGATACAAACGAAGAAAATCACACTGGTCTGTCTTTGTACAAAAGGATGTTTGCCCACATTAGAAAGAAGAAAATACATGGAAACTCCTGAGCCCACTCCCCAGGACACATATAATAATAAATGTCACAACCAAAAATCCACTTGCCATCTAAATAGAGCAATGGATACATCTTCCGCAGTTCATGACACAGTGGAACGGTGTGTCCCAGCTTTAGTGAATGAACTAGGTACATGTACATAACTCAGCTACACCACTAAAAGGTAACGCTGGGTGAAGATGACAAGGTGTCAAGGATATGTCATATATACCTATTAAATATATCTATATTAAGATATTTTACATATATCAAGATACATTTGCATAAAACCATTTGCATAAATAATAAAATACACGTACATCTAAAACACTAGTTAGTGAATGTGTAAGCATTGTTATGACTACAAAAAGCACACAGAAATGAAACATCAGTCTTAGGATAGGGTTCACATCTGAGGAAGAAGAGAGAAAAGAGGGAAGTGGATGGAAGTGGGATTTTTCACTGTAACCTTTTACTTCTATTTGAAAAAAGAGGCATCTGAAGCAAATGGGCAGAATGTCAACATCTATCTAGTCTTATCGAAGGACACAGATACCTTTGTTTTGTTTTTGATATTTTTCAGTGTGCTAGAAACATTTCACACTACAAAAATCAGCCCCGGTTGCACAGCTTCATACACAAAAGCACTACTTCCTGCAGGGGAAGCCCCGCAGGAGGCTCGGGAGCCTCCTCAGGGGAGGCAGAGGGCGCTGGACCTTCTGAGTCTTTCTGTCTGAGCCACCACTCCCTGGGACAAGAACAGGGTCTGTTTGACAAGCCTTTTTTAGGGTTGAAAGGTATCCCACACCTTACAAATGCAATGTTCTAGTGCACAGCAGGGAAAGCAGAGTGGGAGGTGTCAGGAGCTGAGGTGGCCCCCACCTCCCAAGGCTGGAAACCCTGGGGGAAAGCTGTTGTCCACCGTCCAATCTCAAGATACTTGATCACAGACCTCTTTGCAGCTGGCCCTCTTTAAAGTATCCCCAGCGTGTCAGTAAATAAATGAATACATATGGGGTGAAACTGGGGCCCCCACTACTGGCCTTCTGAACTAAAATGGCAACCTTTCGAATGGAAAGCTAGGAAACACCAAGACTAGAGTCCCGCCGCTGGAAGGTGCTCAGTGTGTAAGTTACCCCCTTGAGAAGTAACCCAGACTGTTCTCTCCCCTGCATGCGCTGGAAAGTCTATCTGCTGGGGAGGCAGGGAGGGTGACTGCACGTGGCTGACCCCTCTTGTGAGGCACAAGCAGGCTCTGCGTGCCTGGGCGACGGCCCCGGAACTCGGTCAGTATTCCCCACGGAGCAGAGCTGCTGCAGCACAGACCTGCAGCGGGTTGGCCTCGGTCGGAAACCTCCGGCCAGTGCCACTGGCCATTGGCTGTGACATCCTAGGGGACTTCCTCCTCCTCTCTGGCCTCAGTTTCCTTCCTTTGAAATAAAATAAGATAGCCCTGGCCGGTATAGCTCAGTGGATCGAGCACAGGTTGCGGACCAAAGAATTGCTGGTTCAATTCCCAGTCAGGGCACATGCCTGGGTTGCAGGCCAGGTCCCCAGTAGGGAGCATGCGAGAGGCAACCACACATTGATGTTTCTCTCCCTCCTTCTCCTTCCCTTCCCCTCTCTCTAAAAATAAATAAATAAATTATTTTAAAAAAATAAGATAAAATAAATATTGTATCTATTTCATAGGTATCCTGTGAGTGTTAAACCAGCCAACACATTTAAAGTGTGTGGAACAATGCTTGGCACACAGGAAGTGCTTAGTGAGTGTCAGCTGCTGTCATTAGCTATGCCTGCAGTGTCCCTGGGCCCTCCACACAGAGCTGCCCCCGTACATACTGTCCCACACATGATGGGATCACCATGGGCTGTCTGCTGCACACAGAATGGATTCTGAATAGAACAACCCCAAGAGTTAAAGTAGGCAAAGCCCACTAAGAAGAGCAACACCTACGTTTTGGACCCATGGGGAAGACAGACCTGAGCAAGCCTGAGGAGGGGGAGGGCCAAGTTCTAGGGCCCTGCGTTCTAGGCCCCCCAGCACAGTGTCACCACCTCCTTTCTCAAACCAGACAGCAGCGGGGATCCGGCTTGCTCAGAACTCACACGCAGTCAGCGGCAGGCCCAGAGGCAGAGTCCGTGTGACCTAAGTCCCAGTACAACTCTCCTTTAATTATGTCCACTATGCCGGGCGTCTGCCTTCTTGTTAAAGTACTGGCCACAGACGAAATTATTATACTCTGCACGGCAGGCATGTAATGCTCCTTGCAACCATACTTTTTTTGAAACTCATATTTGCAAGTTAAAACCAAGAATCAACATATTAGTCAGTAATCAATGTTCAATGATTAACCCCACCCACAGGCTCCTGGCCAAAGGGAGGGAAAAAACCCTAAGCCAACAAATCTCAGGATCAGTGGGGCTTGTTATCCCATTGTCTCTTTCTTGACTAACATAATCTCCAAATTAAAGGGGAGATTTCCCTGTGCTTTGGCTTATAATAATTCCTGTAAGTTAACCAGCATTCCCAAGCAAACGTCAGATTTTCGCTTAATTGCTCCTCCCTGGGTATACTCCCAACTAAATGTACCTCCCAACACAAAAAATCCTTTAAACGAGTATGTCACTTCAAAGTAATACTCAAAATCCTTGTTTTCAACCCAAAGAAGAGAAAACCGCTTACAATTAAATGAATAAAAATTGACTTCTGGAAGCTAAACAGAGACAGTTTGGTACTGTGGTTACGCCCTGGTTGGTGGGAGCCCGTCTGCCTGGTAGGCAGGTGGCTCACACTCTGTGATGTGACACTAATGACACTCACCTGCCCGGGTAACTGCAAGGGACAGCGAACCGTCTGGGGCACTTAGCATAATGCTGGGCTCTTAGTACTCAATAAATATTAATACGTAACAGTTCACCACAATTACAACCATATTCCATGGCTTTCACATTTAGCCATTACACCTTACAGGGACATTTCTTGAGAAGAGGCTGTGAGCTCCTTTCTACAACCAAGTTGTTATTACATCCTACGTAGCATGACTTTCTCCATTCATGACGCCTGGCAGCTGAACTTACTGACTAGAAAGATAAGTTACTGGCCACTCGCAAAGAACAGCTTCCAAAGAGAGTCCAGCAGCAAATATTTCCACTCCACAAGCAGTACAGCTAAAGCAAAGAGAGAAAAAATGGCCATCTGGACACATGGAAGGGATAGATTTTTATTTTACTGACTCTATTCAGATCTGCCGTAGAAACTAGTTCTATAGTTTATAGACCTATTGGCCTACTCTATGCTTTAAGAGCACTTTTTAGAATTTTAATATTCTTTCATAGCTTTAAAATCCATTGATGAACACAATTTCTCCACTCAAAAGATTAGATATTAATAACATACACACAATAAAAGTGTGCCATTTATTGAGCTTCTACTATTTGCCAGGGTTATTCTGGATATTCTACAACTCACAATGACACCAAAATAGTCACATCACCCCCATTTCCTGGATGGGAAAATGGGGGCTCAGAGAGATTACACAACTCGGCCTGGTCTTGACTGAACTTCCACACCACACCAATCTAATAGTCTGTTCCTTCTGACAGTTATTAAACTCTCAAATACTTTGTCTGTTGTGCTTAAAATAGCCCTTTAAAGCTGCTAGACACATGAAGGAAGCAGTACACGAGCTCAGGAAGGAAAGGGAACGCCAGTCCTGTCGACATCTCGGTGAGTTTGGACAGACCGCCCTTCAGGGTGCACAGGAAGAAAATGCAGCCTGGGGCTCTAGGGGCCACCCCACTGCCCAAGGTCAGGGCTCCATGCACAGCTCTGGTTCCTGAGTCATGGAACAAGAAACTGATAGACTAAGTCTTTGTCGATTGCCTAAAAATTCCCTTTTCAATAAGGTCTCCCTCCAGCCCATGTTTCTTAACTAAACTTCCCAACATCCAAATTAAACAGCATCCCCAGTCTCTGAAAGTGGAGGGACTGGACCTGGGGCCCAAAAGAAAGCGGGTGGTAAGCGCAAACAAAGACAATCGGGCCTTTAGCAGAAAGACATGTCAGGGACTCCTGTGCTCAACAACCTGTTAAATTCATCAACGGGGCGGGATGTGCAAAGGGACATTTCCCATTCTTTGATTCAAAACACTTCCCCTGACTTCCTGAAGAACCTCCACCCATCCACGCTCACTGCCATATTGTCCTGTTTTAGTTCTCATCACCACCTGAAATTATCTATGTATCTTTTGTTCACTTGGTCACTGCCTGCCTGCCCCTCTATGAGAACTGGAACCTTCTCTCTCAGAGTCTGTGGTATCTCAGTACCTCAAACTGCCCTGGCCCCTCCCTGAGAAGGGTACAGAACTACTTGTAGAAGAAAGGGAGGGGGAAAAAAATCACAGGAAGAAACGTGTTTATTGAGCAGCTACTACATGCTCTGTGCATATGAATTCATTTCTCATGCCTAGTAGCTGGGACATTCCTTACTGGTTCTGCTCATTTACACATACAGGGTGCAACTCTCAGACTGCTCAGTGACCTCCTCGCTCAAGGTCACTCTGCCTGAACATCCAGGTCACCACTTACTAGCTATCAACTCTACTCCCAGCCCAGGGCTAGACATTTACCTTCCAGAAATCTCATCCATTCCTCACCATGACCCCTTGAAGGAGGCAGAATACAGTTTTGCCGGTAGAGGTTAAGTTTCTGTCCCAAAGCTACTGAGCCATGGAGCTAGGACTTGGCTTAGCCCACCCAAGCCTGAGCGCATTCCTCTGCTCTGCAGGCCTTTGTGCTTCCCCCGGAGCATGCTGCAGTGTCTCTCTGGAACGTGGACGCAGAATGTGGCCACAAGCCACTTCCTGACTTGGGCTTGAATTAGGGTTGAGTTACATTCATTACTCTATCACATGTGAGGCAGGTTTTTTCTCCTAGGGACCCAAAAGAAACAAGCAAGTAACCTATTGGGTTGATAAGTCATCTTAAAGAGTTTAATTGGTAACAGTTAAAAAGTTCACTTTTAATTTTTAAACATTTTCTAGTTAAAGTCTTATTATAACTTAACGGTGAATAATTCTAGAATAATTAACATCCAAGTTGATTATTTGGGCTTTATAATTTTGCCAAATAATGGAGTAGCCTTTTTAACACTAAGCTGTTACTGCCAAAATGAAAATTCACACGATACTTTTAAGTGGGGATTTTCTTCAGAGCCTAAGAGAACAACTGAATAAAAACCTGTGCAGCGATTCCCACAGCCCTACAAAGACAGGCATTGGCACACCCGTCACCGGTTACAAACTCCAGAACATCTTCATACCCCCGAAAGAAGCCCTAAAAGCACTGGGAGTCACTCCCTGTTTCTCACCCCAGCCCCTGGCAACCACCAGTCCACTTTCTGTCTCTACAGATCCTAGACTTTTCATATCATGTGGTCATTTTGTGTCTGGTTTCTTTCACTTGGCATGTTTTCCAAGTTCATCCATGTTGTACCATGCGTCAGTGATTCACTCCTTTTCATAGCTGAACAATATTCCAGTTGGGCTGCTTCTACTTTTCGGGTATTCTGAATAACGCTGCCATGAACACTTGCGCACAAGCCTCTGTGTGGCCGTGGCTTTGGTCCTTCTGGATATGCACCTAGGAGTGGACGTGCTAGTTCATAGGGTAACTCTATGTTTAACTTTTTGAAGAACTGCCAAAAGAAGGCATATCTTGAATTCTTTTTCATTTAATTCTGTACAAAAAAATAAAATTTATGTATCAAATAGTTTTATTTATTATCTGCCTGGTTTGTTTTTTTTTTTTTTTTTGAAGAGTTTATTTATTTATTTTTAGAGAGAGAAGAGAGGGAGAGAAACAGCAATGTGTGGTTGCCTCTCGCACACCCCCAACTGGGGACCTGGCCTGCAGCCCAGGCATGTGCCCTGACTGGGAATCGAACTGGTGACCTTTTGCTTTGCCAGATGACACTCATCCAACTGAGCTATGCAGGTCAGGGCTATTATCTACCTATTTGAGAAACAAATCTTACAGAATGATATAACTTACATTTTATAAAATTCTGTTTTGTAAAGCAAAGACCCCTAAATCCACACTGTAGATATGATGGGACCTTCCATACTCCAGGCATCGTAAAGTGTCCACAGTATCCAAGGTCGGCGGCTGAGTGAAAACGCAGCGGAGGCACAGCTGCGCTGCCCAGCAGGCCCTCACCCTTCACAAGGGGGAGAAAGCACTTGCACCAGAGCTGTCAACGCGCCTTGGATCAGGCTGAGGTGCCGGCTGAGGCTAGATTCCTGGACCTTTAACATGAGCAATTTGTTGGGCGATGGGGGATACCCATATCCCAGGCTAGGGTCCAACTGCACCAGTCCTCTGAGCTTGCAGCCCTCCCTCCCACTAATGCCCTCCCTAAAGTGCTCATGTCCCTGGGGGCATGTCTGTTCTGCCCTCTTTAAAAGTCACAGTTTTTCAAGTCAGTGCTGTGAGTTTCAACTAACCCACTCGAGTGTCCAGTGAGGTATGAGAAACATTATGCTGTTGTTTTGAGTTTTTCATGTACATCGATTTTAGATTCTTAGGAGAACAGAAGCAAAAACAAAAGCTGTGTGGTGAACTGGAGAGCCATATAGGCTTCCACAGTCTGTCAATCGGTTTAAAGCAAGGGAAGGGTTGAGAGTTCAGTTACTACTCTGCACACACACTTGTCCAGTCACAGCGAAAACGTGTGAGCAGTGCCATAGAGTTCAGAAAGCACAGCGAGGACGTGGGCTCCTTTAACCCTCACTCCAGTTCCACGATGCAGCTGGAATCACTGTCCAGCCTTAGCTGCCTGACCGACTGGGGGAACCAGCAGGGTCCTGCAGGGTGAAGACGCCCTCCAGGCTTCTCATCAGGCCCCAGCCACGCTGTCTCAAGGCAGCCTGTGCAGGACGTGTCCATTTGAATCGCGACTTTATTTTTAAGTGACTCTCTTTTTCCAGGCTGAGTCACTCCCTGCAGTGTCTATATAAAGGCTAGAGAGGCAATGACTAAATGCATTTGGGCCTGGGCCACAACTATATATTACTCCCCCCACCCTCCCGCAGCCTGCTGACTCCTTTTCTCACTGGGAAAGAAAAAAGAGTCAAAACTTTGTGGCATCTTCCCATCTTTTGTCCTCTTCACGTCAGTAAAAGGGGAGCATGTGGCTTACGTGTGAAGGAGACAGTGTGGGACACATGATTTCGTCTTTCTCAGAAACAGTTCCCCACAATCAGTGCAAAGGTGATGGTGGCCTTCCGAAGGAAGACACCCGCACCCCCACCCACCTGTCAGAGTCTGAAGGAATGAATCTACACGTCAGGCCCATTCCAATGATGGCACGAGATTTCATTCCAAGTCATACCTCAAGGCGACTCCTGATTTTTTACAACAGTTTCCCAAGAATGTAAAACTCAGAAAAACACTCTAGTCCGAGACAGAAAGGGCAAATTAAGATTCTGGCACTCAGGAAATGAACGCCAGGGAACAGGCAGTTATGTCAGCAGTAAAAAGAATGTTCCCTGTCAGAGCCAGGCCTGCCGATCCGGGAGGCGGGCTGCGAGGGTGCGGCTGGCGTCAGGCCCAGGGCCACCTGCCCTGGTGGGAACATCGAGTGAGGAAGGGGTGGTCAGCCCCAGCACTGACCCCACAGAGCTATGCCCCAAAAGGTCAGGGTTGGGGCTGAGCTCTGCTGATAATGGCAGAAGTGAAAGATGGTGACATGGAAAGAAGTCACCTGCATCTGGGCAGGACACATGTAGAAGACACAAATCTGGAACGTAAGCATGGTTGACCAGGTGTCATGAGGATTAATACTCCAGAGCAAGACATGTTTAGGCAAAAATACATCAGGGGAAAAAAAATGACCAATGAGAGCTCTGGAATTGCAGCTCAGTTTTAAATCTCACAAAAGAGTTGTGGTCCCTTCTACAGGAAACAAATGAACCTTGCAAAGTCAGAGAGAGAGAGATGCCTCAGATACATTCTACAGACGGAGGTAGACACAGTGACAGGACAAAAATGAACCTGGAGGGTGGTTTTATGACAAAAATCACTGTGTCTCGGGTCTGTGACTCTCCTCCTCTCAGCTCCCCCCATAAAGGGTGGTTCTGCCCTTACCGGGAAAAAAAAAATGTAACAAAACAAAAAACATCCCTGTGCTCTTTCTGGAAGCAAGTCCAGCACTGAAGACTCTTCTGACAGTCAAGCATCTCATTCAAAGAGCACAGGCCAGTGAGCGGGAACCACTCCCCTGCCAACATCCTGTGACTCCACCTTAGGGCCCGCACTCACTGAGCCCCACTAGCGTTTGCTCCCGCTTCTGGGCCTGCTGGGGAGGCAGCAGGGCCTGAGAGTTAAGAGCATCGACCCTGTGCCCAGACTGCCTGGGATCAAGCCTCAGCTTGGCTGAGCAGTAGCTTGTGAGAACCTCGAGTCAAACTCGGGTCGGAGGAGCAAACATAAAAATTAACCAAATGAAAGAGCAAGTAGAAAGCAATTCCTAGGCAGAATCACAAACCCTAGCTCTGTCCCTTTCATGGCCCCTGAAGGGAAATAACTCAGTTTCCACAGGTGAGGAGACGGCCCAGTTCCCTAGGGGTTTCTGGGCCGTGGCACCTGTATACTTCCATGTCCCCACTGATCCAGTCTGCCGTCAGCTTTATCAATACAGATGCCATCAGTACAGAAGCCATTTGGGGCATCAAAGGTAATCCTGGCCTGCCTGTGCCTCAGACCTCTGATCAAAGCAACAGAAGAGCAGAAGGCAAGGGCTTCTGCCTGCAAGGCACAGAGTTCTAACACCACCGGGCCTCAGGAAAGCTACTGCCTCCCCGTCCCCTGCACACACTGCCACCTGCCTGGCCTTGCCCTTCGCCAGCCTCGGGCAGAAGAAAAACGTCATCATTGCAGAGGTACCTGTGCCTGCTGCCAGCGTGCAGGACCCTCATCACAATGTGGGTGGCCCAGTTCCTCCACCTGAGTGCCCAGCCTGGAGGTGGGAGCACGGTGGCCTCTGCCCAGAGGTAAGGGCGTTGGCACTGATGTCTCACGCGGCCCTGCCCCACCTTTCATCCCTCCCATCCGACCGCAACTAGAAGGCGGGTGAAGGAGGAGACACACAGGATGCTCCCAGAGTGGCATGTCACGACTGCCAGTGTGCTCCCCAGAGCTGTCCTCTAAGCCAGGGGTCCACACGAGTCTCAGAGTCCAAGAGAAACCACACGCAAATATGTGCATTTTTCAGGGGAGCAAGTCCTTAATGCTCACCAATATTTCAAAAGTTGAGAACCAAGGCCCAAAAGCAGCCCTGTGTACCTAGAGTAAGAGTTCCTGAGGTGCTTGTGGCTTGGAACCTCTCGCCATGGATATGCTAGTGTTTCAGGGGGGAAGTCTGCATTCGGGAGACTCCAGTTATAGCATCCTAGCGCTTAACACGCTGTGACAGAACGTTCCACTTGCGTGGTATGAAAACAAGAAACTTTGTAAGAACAGGGACAGGATTCTACCTACCCTCAGGGCCAAACTGTCTGACGCACAGAAGGTGTGCAAAGGTGTCAGTAAAATGACAGACTGTTATCACAAGCCAACTTTTGGAACACTTTGGTTGAAACTACCTATATTTATTGCTTTTTTAAAAAAAGTTCCCTGAACTAGCTTTGAGGAGCAGAAAGCTACATCTCGTGTGTTCCACAGTAAACATTCTAAGTTAGTACTAGTGACAAACACGGGCCAGACTCACATTCTCACAGATGACGAAGCTGAGACTTTGGGAGGCTAAGCAATCTGCCCAACAGCAACAGCGTACGATTTCTGCAGGTAAGTCACCTGCGGACAGAATAGGGAAAGCAACACAACCTAGAAATGCCTCCACAGTTTTTTACATTCAAATGTCAATTATTAATTCAAAAGGAAATGACTGGTCACAAAAGTAAGATTAAAAAATGTTTTTCTTTGAAAGGAATTCATTAGTCTGAATCAAAGGAATGCATAAAACTTTATGAGTATTTGCAAAGTCATTACAATCTCCTTCCAACTAACTACACTTTTGAGGTTAAAAGACATAAGCAATTATATCAACTGACTATGTATGTATGTATTAATCTAATGACATAAAGCTGAAATTTAAAAAAAAAAATTATTCTAAGCAAAAGATATTCAAGGCTCTGGTCACCCCGGTGCCAGCCTCTCTGTTCCTGGGGCTTGTCCCAGGGAATGGCCATCCCGGAGGCCGCCTGTCGTCAGAGCCCACCTGTCCGTCTGGACTTGAGGTTTCCCGGATGCCCTTGGGCAGGGCCAGCCTAGGAAAACACAAATTCTCTGTTGAGAGAAAACCTCACTCACCTCTGCCTTCGCCCTAGTGACTAATCCTGCCTATTAGACTTACCAGATATTCAATAGACACTGGGAGGACATTTTCTTCTTTCCCAGAACAAAGAAGAATGCCAGCTTTTCCACTGAGAATCAGCACACCTGACACAACACAAGCAAGAGCACCCCGAACCCTGGTCTGCATCAGTTGCTCCCCTGGAGCAAGGCAGTTCTCACTTGGCGATGCCTCCTAGTCTGGGTCCACAGGAGGAGATGCCTTTCTGCCAGCAAGCTGATTTCTTTTTTACTCCTGAGAACAAAGTTCTAATCAAACTTCGTTTTTATGGGTCCATTTTTCCAGAATGTTCCCTCTACAGTAAGTGGTGATTTGTTTCCTCCCTTTTTAATAATCTGCCCAGCAGCAGAGTCGGAGAAATGGCCGATGTTGAAGAGCAGTCGGCCCCTCTCAACTGAAACCCCAAACACAGTGACAATCCAATGTGCTCTCTGGACCCCAGGCCCCATGCTCACTAGAGCACCCACATTTACTGCCAGGCCACTCCCCACACGCTCCCCTTCCCCTCTGGGGGGGCCAGACCACCCCTCCCCCACCTCCACTATGGCCTTACATGGCTTCAAAATTTCAAAGAGAAGGTTGTGGTTGGTGGCATAAATGAACCTGACAGTCTCCTCCACCAGGTCTCACCTCAGGGTTCCCACAGGGGCCTACGCAGATTTCTAGGATGGACCTGGGATAGGAAAATGCAAGGGAGGAGCGGGGCGAGCCTGCCAGCAGCGTCGCCCTCCCACACCTGCTGGAGATCTGAGCGAGACCCACTGCCGCGGATGCAGCCCAAGTGGGTACAGCCTTGCAAAACTGGCAGAGGCCAGAAACAAGCACGATGACAACTGCCGTCCCCTTCCAGGAGGGTTTCTGGGTACCCTTGTCCACAGAAGATAATGCCTGAAAATGCGCCCTGAGAAGAGTGCCCCAAATGGCATTTACCAACCAGGCTGTTCTTTCCCAAGCCTCTTCTATTTATTGGGATTAGGAGACAAATTGCAGTTTAAGGCTGGGTCTCTTCAAGTAACTGGCATGGGATTCAACACAAGCCATAGAGCTGGTCCCCAGTTGTGCAAAACGAGGCCTATTTAGACATCAGGGGGAGAGACTGGGCCCAGTTCAGTCCAACCACTTTACCAGCCCGGGCAGCCCTCAGGGGTGGGGGAGGGACGGGGACGACACACACACACGCACACGCCCCTAACAGCTAACCGGAGTCCGCGACTCCAGAGGAACACCTAAGAATCCAATTCTCTGTTTCATCCTTTCCACAGGGCTTGTCATATGACTGATGAGATTTACTTTTTACTGTCTGGCCCCTCAGAAGAATGACCTTAACTTTCTCAGATTTTCTACAAACACTCCTGGACATATAGTCACCAAAGGAGGGACAGTCGGAACACAGGACAGCAGATGACGGCTGCTTACTGCAACAGTGCTGAGCATGGCTCAAGAGATAAACACGATGGGCGGGCGGGGGGAACAAAGTGAGGGGCGAAGGCTCGGGGAAGCCCACTGCCAGGCCCTCTGGGGAGGCCTCCTCCGGCGTGGCCTGAGAGGAGGACAGCAACAGAAGGAAGTCCTGCCCCCGGTTCCTTTCTTTGCTCCTGTCTTTACTCAGGACAAGGTGGAGCACGGAGGACACAAGCTCTCCCCAAAACTGCACAAAGGGCGCAACCCCTAGGCACAAATTACTCTGATCTGCATTTTTGGTCAGATAAAATACGGGAGACCCACGCTTAAGGGCAGGGTGGGGTGAAGAGGGTAAGTGGTGGGTCTCAGATTTAAAACCTTTAGGTAGGTCTGACCCTAGAGTGTTCTTTCTCTCCCCTGAAATATCATGTTCTCTCCCAACATATTTATTCTGAAAATGAGGGTTAGCTAGTTTCCGCAAATGATTCACAGTAGCTCTTCCCTAAATAGCAAGCTCCTCTGGAACACTTAAAACAAGTCCACCTTTAAAAATTCAATGCACACATCATTTTTCAGGATTTCTGTATATTGTAAATGAGGTATATTATAAAAGCTGGAGGCATCCCTCCCAGAAAGTAGCTTTTCTTCCAGGCCTGTTCCTTTGTCCTGTATGGAAGAATCCGGAGGCCTGGGAGCCGGGGCCAAAGCCGTGAGCAGCTGCAGCTCATTCGCCCCTGAGTGTGTGTGTGTGTGTGGGGGGGGGGGGGGGGGGGGGCGGGGTGCAGGAGGCTGGAAGAGCCCACAGCACAAGAACCATCGTGGGCCAAACTGGCGGAAGCTCCCTGAAAAGCAATTCCCACATCTGTGAGACTGTCTGTAAAACTCTTTTTATTTCTTACTTAGCCTCTGGTAGGGACTAAGGGTAAAAAGGACCTAGAAAGCAGGCCAGGAAAATGCTGCCCCAACTACTCCAAACACTGTTCTCCAAAACACAAACTTACAAAAAATAAAAATAGGAGCGCATGAAAAGCACATTTCCAGTGCCCTTTAAAGCATATTGCAGGAATCACAGGCATTTTAAAGGCCTTACCAGATTAAATGTCTGATTTACAAGAAGGATTGGCACACTGCATCCTGGGACAGCTCACCTCCCCCTCCACCCCTATGTCCTCATACTCGGTGATCCTCTATGGACTCAGGGTGGCACGGGCAGGAGCACAGGGGCCAGAGGCCAGGGCAGCCTGAGGAGCTGACCTGGCCACACACCTGCGTGTGCATCTGGAATTAGCTCATACTTTAATTTGCTCAGACAACCTATCAGTGCCCGCATTCCCCAGCCCACATGGAGGCATGCAGGCAGTCTGCTGGTATGGGGCTGAGGGCAATTGAAAGCAAGAGGCAGACTGTCTGACAGAGATGAAATGCTTACAACATGTCTTCTGAATATGTACCAGGATACTGAGACCCCTTCAAGGAGACCTGGACGAAACACTGCCTCACCTCTGGAGTGTTCTTCTTGAACTCTCGGCTCTGCTCGATGAGCCGCTTTCTGGACTGCTCGCTTTCATCTTGCCGGTTTGCCAATACTGTTGCGGTGGCATCAAGTTCCCTCTGTTGAGAGAAACAAAAAAAGGGAAGATAAGATTGTAATTGCACTTTGTACCAGGGGAGATCACATTTGCATTTGACCAGAACACTGGGGAGGGCCCCTGTACTCCGGGCACTGTCATCTCCTTGGCAGAGGAGGCACGGGCTGGAGCGGGCAGGGAAAGGGACACAGTTACAGGGTTCCATCCCGCCCCACCCGCCGGTTTGAGAACACCAAACTCGCTCAGCTCTGATGTGTGTATTGATGCCACCTCACAAACGACTGTTTCTGTAACAGTACATGCAGACACATTTTTCTTCGCTAAGACCAGAGCCAGGCCAGTGCCCAAATGCCATCCTCCCTGGAATCACTCGCTTCTGTTCTTAACAAGTGTCTCTTCTTGTCACATCTCTGTGCTCCGTCTTTCCAACTCGCCCTGTGCTCTCCTCATCGGGGCATTCTGTGTGGCTGTCCTTCAACCACGCAGGCGTGGGGTCTTTTGTAATGACACTTCATTTGCTTTCATTCAAGAAGTATTTATTGCGGGGCTAGACATCGTCTCCAGGACCATTAAAGTTAACCTGACACTTGTTTCCCAGAGGAAGCTTCGTAAGGCAAATTCCAAGAATAATGATTTCCCATATCTGGTAAACTTTCAGAAACAAGGTGCCTGGAAACAGTGGGTGTTCTTGAACTGTTTCACTTGCACTGGAACTCTGACAAACTCCGGGAGTGGGTTCCCTGTAAGAGGACCTGTCGGGGACTAAGGGTTCCAGGCTCTGCTATACACGACAAACTGACACTCAGAGCATCGGAGAGCTTGTGCCCTGAACTCAGACCCACAATTCTGGGAGGAGCAACCAAAAGGATCTGTTTCAGACAAGCCCACAGCAAACAGGCCCAGAAATGTGTTCCAGGCTGACAGCAGGGGCTCAAGGACACGTTCCCATAGCCACCAAGAGGCCCATTTTAAAGAGACACGCTAGCACATTCTGCTTAGGATTAAAGTAGCTGCCCCAAGTGTCTTCTCAATGGTCTGGACTGTCCCTCCCCCAGGTGCAGGCACAACAGAGTAAAGACCCCCTCAAAAGCTGAAAGGCAAGTGAAAACCCATCCAGAGCCATCTGGGAAGTAGGTGAGAGTTTCTCCACCCACTCTCCATCCACTGCATGAAGTTCCACCTGCTTTCCTTTTTGGTGGAAATACTGAGGTAGTCTGTAAGCCCTGCTGGTGAACACTTCACTCGCGGGGTGAGCCACTGCCAGACTGGAACCAACATCCAGTGTGCTGTCGACTCGGAAACTGCAGACAGTTTTAAGGGTGGGGGGTGGGGGGCACTACAGGGTGAGGGGAGAATACCACACCATACTTTTCCCTTTAGTGTTTCTGGCATTACAGCAAATCTTGGGCAAACAAGTCCAAAAGAATAACTCGGGCTAGAATTCAAGAACAGATGTCAAAGCTACTGCAGAGAAGAGGGAAACACTGCACATTTTGATAGACCACATTTGAAACACAACCCAGTCAAGTGAAGGCAGGAAAAAAAGAGCAGCCGAACCCATGCGGTAACACGGGGATGGGGAGAGAGGAGAGGAGAGAGAGCAGTCACAGATAAGCAGAAGGCTTTTCAAAAATATAAACAATCTGGTAGGAGGAGGACTTAGACATCTATATTTAAGCAGCAGCAGCAGAAGTTATAAAGGGAGACTTCAAGAAGGGGGGAAAAAAGCCAATATTGAAATATGACAAAAAATGTAAAGTTGACGTCTCGTTCCAATCACACACGGATGCAGAAACTTGGAGAAAAACAAAGAGCCCTGACTGCTTTCAAAGGGCCCTACTTCCAGACGGGGCAGGGGAGGGACACAAAATCAGCAGTGTTTGGTGACTTCTGTGGCCAAGTGCTGGGGGCTGGGAGGTCACAAGAGGGAAGCACTCAGGGACAACGGCGGTGGGGAGTTGCTTTGAAGACGTTGGAGAGCACAAGGTCTGGTTGGTGAGACCCTTTGATTCCTGAGGCTCCCCACGCGCCCGAGCCTGCCTGAGCCTGGGACAGGTCATTTGCTGGAAGGAAAGCCCACCTTTAGCGCAGGGATGCAGGGCCGGCGAGCCCAAGGAGGCCTCCTGCTGGCAGTCGGGAACCCTCCAGGGGCCTGCCCCACTCCCTCCCCCACCCGTGCAGACACACACAGGTCCACGTGAGAAACAGATGGGGGTCTCCAAATTTAATACCGCACTGCCACCCGCCACCACAAAAACAGACTGGCACGGTGAGGAGGAGAGACTGAGCGTCCGCATGTCTCAGTAGCGGCGGGGGGCGGGGGGGGGGGGGCGGGGAGCTGTCACCTCCCCAAGTTTGGTTAGTCACATGTAAGCCTCACAATCTCTGACCTAGTCCTTCGAGAAAACACCACTGAATCCTGAAGAACACCAAGGCTGCCTCAGGCTGTGGGGGCAGCACAAAGGGAGAAGGCAGTTATTAAACATAAGCCAAATACTGTTTTATTACCTACCTAGCTGGCCTATACTCCAAGTGTCAAATATAACGACATATTAACAAGGGAATGTAATGTGTTTGGGGGGGTGGCAGTGGGGTCTAAAATACAGCACCCTCAGCCCCTGAGTCACTGGTCACATGTGAAAAAGGAGCACGGAGAGTCCCCACATCTGAAAAGCATTAAATACTTGCAAAGACTGAAAAGGAAAACAAAACCCTAAACATCCAGCAATGCCACACTAGCTTATCCACTCAAGGACTATTCTGCAATGGCTAAAAACAAATACAGTCCTACAACCACGACATGAGATGGGGTGAGCTTCAAGACACATTTAAGCGAGGAAAGCGAAGTGCAGAACAATGCCGACGCCGCATCAGACAGCTTCTGTACACACGCCTGCACAGGCTTCGACTATCGCCAGCAAGTCACAGTACTTGTAGCTGTCCTTGGCTCTGAGGGGGCACCAGGGAGAAGAAAGAAGGGACTTGCTTCTTCTTCTGTGTGCCTGTGTGTATCTTTCCGCCATTTTGCCATGTGCACAGATTATATTAATTTAAAAAATCCTGCTAATGTGATAAAACACACAACATATAATTATAGAAATGTATTTTACACAGCGCCCCCCCCAGAAGAGTGTTCACAGTCTGCATGTCCACCTGCCCGGGGTTGGCGATGACCTCCTAACTCGCTCTGCTGATGGGAAAAGTGAGGCGAGCACATCGTTTGTCAAAACAACAGCTGTTTCTTGCCCAATGCACTGCGCGCTGGCCAGGCACAGAAAATGCCACTCGGCCAAGCCAGGCTTTCCCGAGGAAGGGCAGAGGAGGGTGTCCCCTCAGAACTACTGAGAACTCTTCTGCTAGAAACACCTGACGACCCCAGATCTGAAGTGACGGGAAATTGGCAGGGCTGGCAGCAAACCCGCAGGCCCTGAACACAGAGGCACTTCCAAGTAGGCCGGGAGAGCTGGAGAAAGTACTGGAAAGCATCGTGCCAGGATGGCACCTGGAGAAACTGCAGGGTTTTCTTTCTAAGTGACCAGGGAACGACTGATGTCAGGAAGCGGCAAGATCCACGGAAAGACCCCTGGCTGTGGGACCAAGGGCTCAGTGTTCGTAGGGACACCTCTCTCTATAAAGCGGGGACTGCCGAAGAGCTGCGGGTGGCTGCAATCCTATTTTCCTCATGGATTATAACTTCTGGCATTCTTTTTCTCCACTGCTGACAGATCCTAAAAGGATCTCTCTGCCTGAAACTCAGTCTCTCAGACAAGTATTAAAGATTTATTAAACACAAAAAATAAACAGCAACCACAAAACAGCCTATTTAAAAGAAACTGTGGGAAAAATCTTCCCAAAATAAAACAAGTCTTTCAATAATGCCAATGATCACTTTGGAACTGCTTGCCTTTAAAGTGTGTGTGTTGGCTGCCTGTTTTAAAATGGGAGCTATCTGCAGTGCCACCTTTGTGAAACTCTCTTCCCAGCCCAGGCCGGGCCTGCAGAGAGGCCCCCTGTCCCCCAGCACCCCTGGGCCGACTGAGAAATCACCAGCTAACTGCACCAGCAATGCCAGCATTGCCTTTTTATTGTCGCTAACTTCAAACCAAAGAGTTCATTCACCTGATGTTTCTTTAGGGACTGGTAAACTAATCAAACAGCAAATCCTATATAAGAATTTAAAAGATTTATTAGTGAAAACAAAGAATACTTGTGAGAAAAGAGAAAGGCCAGCCACAGTTCCACACCAGGTAGTCCACATGACATTTCCTATTTTGTTCCCAGCAACAGAATCCTTTGGACAAATATTAGCTCCTCTGGCTAGAAAGAGTCGAAGGGCCCAAGCCCACCTACCAGCCTCCCTCTTGTCATCCCCTCCCCGGGCCTCTACACAGAACATCACCAGCCTTCAACAGCAGCCTCGGAGAACCCTGGCTTGGGATCCAGGCTCCACCTCTGCTGCAACCTGTGTAGTTTTGTTCAAATAACATTCTCTAGGATAATGCATGTCAAGTGCTCCGTCAAGGTAAAGTTTTCTGTACTATCAAAGCCACGGACCTGACCTCAGGCCTCAATTCATTCTGCCACCAGTTCCCTAACTAGGCTGGGGGTACCAGGGATGAACAGATGAATTGAGAGCTGACCTTGAACCCAGGTGTCCACGGTCCAGTTGAAGAAACTAGGCAGATATGGAAGAGTGACCAGACAGAAGGGACCAGGCCAGTGGAACAAAAACAGAAGCAGAAGGTAGAAAAGGGTGAACACACTGTCAGCAAGAAAGCTCTTCAAGTTTTTGTGAAAGATGCCTATCGTGGCTGCAGCCTGTGGGTGAGACTGACTCAGTCCCCATCACCCTCCTCCCTCATCTGGGCTCACGGAGCACCTGGCACAACCTGTGGGGAGGTGCTGTCAGAGACCCGGAAGGAGGGCTCAGAAGAGCCAGAAGCCTGGTCAGGTCTCCCCAGGATGAGGGTGGGGATGGGGTGGGGGCACATGAAAGTAAAGTGCCATCAGTGAGCAGGCGCCAGAATGGCTTGGGCATGCTGAGAGGCAGCATGCTTGGTAGCAACGTGAAAACAACTGCGTTCAATTAGAAATGTAAAAGCCACTCCCAGACATGTCCCGAAACAGTGACCAGGTCGTCCACCTTGAGTGCACAGATCTACAGGCCCACGCACTGTGCTTACACACAGGATCTCTCTGGAGGGCTCCGCAGGTAACAGAGGTGGCTGCCATTCCGTACCCTGGGGAGGAGAACGAACAGGAGGGGCACTGGGCATGGGGAGGCCCTTTCACAGTCTACCTTTGTACAGGCTGAACTCTTGAGCATGTAAATGTAATGACTACTCCTAAAAAGTAAACATTTATATTTTAAAACCTCATTTTTTCCCTATAATGACACAAGGTAGGTTTTTAAGGGCTGATAAGGACCTACGAATGCCTCATTCCCAGAAAGGTGCTCCTACGTGGCACTAAGGGAAGTGCATTTTGTCCTGTGCATGGGTGTGCAGACTGGCAATGATCTCTATCTAAAGAAGAACCCTGCAGAATTCCCAAAGTCAATGTTAATGTTTTCACTTACTTTATACGTTTAAATAGAGAACCAAGTCTGACCCCATATTTCCCAAGTGTTTTTTTTTTTTCCAGACACTTAATTCTTACTCACTGCTTTCCCACTCACAATCTCACCAACAGGTAAAACAAAAAGCTGAATTATGGCTACAGTATTCTGTCATGTGAGGTCAGTCATGTGGGCCAGCAGTGAGCACTTCCACTTAGGAAGCTGTAGTTCCCACAGAATTAGATAGATCTCCAACAGAGACCCTAGTGGACGAGTGGCAGATGGACAGATGGAACACAGGGAGAGACCCACCCCACCCCTCCTCACCCTACCCTGAACTGTGAGCTCCCATAGTCCTTGCATGCAGCCCAGGAGAATCTCAACAGAAGGCAAGCAGGGAAAAGCACACCTAAGTGGAGGGAAATAGCACTGAGTAAAGGCAGGAAGGAAGGAGGTATAGGAGTGTGTACAGGGAGCTGCAAGAAGTTCAGTCTAACACAAGATTAAGGCGCCCTTCGTACCCTCGTGGGTAGTAATTACCACAACTGTACAGGTGGTTGGATACACACAGTTACCCTAAGAAAGGGGGCATGCCATGCCATAACCCAAATCAGAGCTGGTCATTCTTGCCCGAATGCCTTCCATGGCTTCCGAGGGAGGCTTGGGATAAGACCACCAAGGGCCCGCCAGGCCCTACTCAGGCATGTGGGTCCTCCTCCCTTGCCCCCAGAGGGCCGGGTCTGCTCCCTTCCCTCAGACCGCAGCACGCTGTTTCCTCCACTACGCCTTTCCTTCCTCTCTTCTGTGAAACTGTGTCAGACCTCTGGTCAAACGCCACTTCCCTACCCCCATCCCTTGCCCAGAAGAAGCAGTAAGGTGTGTGCCCCGCCCCATGAACTGTCCCTCTGGCAGGGACCTTAGTTTGCAGTTCCACATCCTGGAGGCCATGCGCTCTGGCAAGGCCTGTGTTTTGCTCACCAGGGGGGTTCTTAGCACTTGACAGGGTGCTGGGGCATACCACAGGTGGGTAGTCAAAATTTAACAAATGAAAGAATAAGCTAAAAATAAAAGGCAAAATAAACTAAATGCTATAACAGAAGTCAAGGAAAAAGTGCTAAAGGGCTCAGAGGAGGAAAATTACTTCTCCTTGGGAGAAAATTAGAAACAGCTTCGTGAAAATAATAGCACATTGAAGAAGAGCCTGCAGGCCAACTGGGATGGACTCTGGGCAGAGGGACCAATAGAAGCAGAAAGGGGACAAATTGAAGAACTCTGAAGACTGGCAAGGCTTCTTTCTAGTAGAAAACAGAGGTAGCTGCAAATAAAGTAAAATAAAACAGGCACTGAGGCCTTGAATGGCAGAGAGTAAGTCTGGAACAGTTCAGGAGGTGGAAGAGGAAAGGCCAACAGAGCCGGCTCTGGAAGGCAAGGATGGCTGACGAAGAGGAAAGGGGGACCTGGAGGAGAGACACGCTCTCCTCTCACTCACCCTCAAAGGACTGTGGGTCAAGTTGCAGAATGGTGCTATTCTTGTGAATTAGGAATATATGGCTAATCGGGGCCCCACCCTGCTGAAGTAGCCCAGGAAGTAACTTTCATCACAGTTCCACCCTCAGAACGCGAGAAAGGGGAAACAGGAACCGGAAAAGGCCATCCCAACAGCGCTTTTAGGGAAAAAGGGAGCAGCAAAGTAGACACAGGGTTCATTGCTGAGGTTCTTCCTGTGAGGTGGTCCACATCTGCTTCATTTCTGAGACCCCAGAGGGAGATCCCAGTAGGGGGTACTCAGGGAAGAAGTGCTTTTCTGAGAGCAGGGAAAGCGAGGTTCCTGAAGTGTCCAGTACAGAGCCCAACACACAGTAGGTGTGCAGCACACACTGGCTGAACTGGGTGGACAAGAAGTGAGCTCTCTGGGTTAAGCACTCCCTTCTCTGACTCAGGGAACAAAAACGTGGGTGTGTGGACAAGCAAGGAATGGCTTTATAGTTGAAGTTTCTAGTTAGCCAGGGGTTTAATCAGAAACACTGGGTTTCAGCCTTCACTGAAATCTGTCCAGCACACCCAGCCATCTTCTCCTATCTTGGCAGTTAGAGTCAAATGATAAAAAAAAAGTAACCACGCAACCTCCTGGCCAGACCTCACAGAGCGCAGTGGCTGTATTTCTAGTGTGAGGGCGGGTCCTCTTCCCCAGTACTCCAGAGAAAGGAGAGAGTGTTTGGGACCAGGAACGGGTGCTGCAGGGGGTGCAGGTAGAGGGAGACCAGTGTGCATATGGACTCTCACTGCCTGTCAGCTGTGACCAGCCCAGCTGCCCAACCTACAATGGGGACACTCATACGTGCCTCGTAGAGCTGTTCTGAGGATTAGATGAGATAAAGTGCTGGTACCATGAATGATAATGTTAGTTTCGTTTTTCCTCTCTCTATTCAACCTGACCTCACCTTCAATAAAGATTATTTTCTCATACCCCTTTAACTCTTAAAACAGTGTACATCCAGTATGTACTCAGTATTTCATGATGCTGGGAGACGACTTGATATTAATTCCCAATCTAGGAAATTCAAGAGAAACAATTCACTCCAACATAGACTTGCTGCCCATGGCCTTTCCATCCAAAGGCTGAATCACCATAGGTGGTGCAGGTGGGGAGGGACAGAGGTGGGGGTGGGATTCTCAGTGTATATTTTTAAATAGAACTTTGATTTTGGATCAAATGGGGGCATGCTCAGAAAATAAAATTGAGTAAAAATAAATAAATTGGCCTCACAAAACCTACAAGCACCAAGTTTTCATACAGCCTTTTTGTGAAGTCCTCAGTATTAAGGAATTTCAACAGAACCAAGACTTTGTTTGCGATTGTTTTTTCACCCCGTTGAAAACCCACTGCACAGAGACAAGAATGCCAGATGCATCCAACAAGCATCGCACTGCGCACAGCACTCGCCAGACTCCCATTTAAACAGGGAGACGTGAGAGACAGTCTCAGTGCTGCATAATGGAGTTTGGGCGCGGAGAGACCCATGTCACTGAGAGGAGGCGCAGGCAGCCCAGGGCTGTTGCAGGAAGAGGAAAAGATGTCTTTTAACCCTAATGAGAAGAACTCAGCTTTCCCTACTAATTGAACCGTATCAAGTTGTTGACATCCGACCAGTTTGGAGCTACAAAAATATCTGTTCCCTAAGTAGCACTCTTCACTGCTGCACTCTCTGTCTGGATCGCAAAACAAAACTCAGTTTGCCTGCCAGCCGCAGCCTTCCAGACATGCTGGGCTCCAAAGAGCAGGAGTGCCTCGACCCTCTCTGCTCTTGTACTTGTACTCCTCCTGGAGACCAAAGACCAACTTCCTCTCGTGAGCCACCCCGCCCCCTCTGCCGCACCGTCTGGGCTGGTTCTGCTGCCTGACCATCACGTTTGCCTGGGCTCTCTAGAGCTTTCTTCTCTGTCTTGTTCTCAGGTTGAATGAAGTAGGGGCTCCTTGCCTGGGTCCCTTGTCTTCTGCTTCTGTGTTCCCCACAGCCTACACCTTCCTCTGCAGGACCCGCACTAGGGACCGCGGCGGGGGGGGGGGGGCGGGGGGCGGGGTGCCAAGGTCTAACCTGTTGGCACTAACAGTACCACGGGCCTCAGGATGGACGTGGGAGAAAAATGGCCACAGGAGCTTTGTTAGTCCCATGTCACAAATGAATAAACCAAGGTTGAGCTCATGTGTGATTTACCTGCTAACAAATACCCAGGAAATAGGTGCCTTGACTCCATGGCATTTATCATTCTTTTTGTACTTTGTATACATTATTAGACAAATCTTAAAACCAAGTCAAGGAACAAGTATAAAGGACCCATGGAGAAGGACAACGGAGGGGTGGGGAGGACTGAATGTGGGAGGCAGGGTACACGGGGCAGGGGAGAGCAATGGGGGGAAATGGGGACCACTGTAAATAATAATAATAATAAAGAACCAAATGGGAACTTGTTAAAATGTTCGCCTGTCCGTGAAAGTTGATGTGGGAGGCAAGGCTGTCTGTGGCTAAAACAGCCACTCCCCCGCCAAGCTCAGTGTTGCTGCCCCACCGCTCTGGCTGTGGGACCGCAGATTGATGATAGGGAGAGATGCACCCAGCCCCATGGCTGCAGGGGGAATGGCGAGAGGGGGGCACTGGAGAGACCTTCGGTGGGCTGGCCTGTCGACCAACAAACGGGAACCAGGGACCAATTAATTAAATGAGGGGGATGAATGGGAACTGCACTATCTAAAACGGTAGCCACCAGCCACGTATGACTATGGAAATTTACATGAAATTAAAATTCGGTTTCTCCTGTGCAGTAGCCACATTTTGAGGGCTAGTGACAACTATATATGATGGGGCAGACAGAAACCATTCCACCAACACAGGAAGTTCTACCGCACAGTGCTGGTCTAGAATGACTGTCCAGGTTCTACGGGTGACATTATTAACTGTTACGAAGCAGATGCTGCTGCCCCATTTCACACACTGAGGGAACGGACGGTTAGCTGACTGGCTTTGCCCAAACCACAGCACAGAGGGGTCGAGCCAGGATTCCAGCCCAGATCTGGAGAACCAGCGCTGTGGAAGCTGAGGCTCTGCAGTAAACCGCTGCCATGCCTCTTTCCTGCACTCCAGCTCAACACATTTGACTTTCCCTGGGAAATGGGAGGCTAAAAATGAGGCAGGGACCAAAAAAAATGTTTTAATACCAAAAACAATTATGCCACTGCCAAAAGGAATAACTCTGATCTCCTCTACACTGGTAAATGTTTTCCTCCTAAAGTATTTGTTTCACAAATAGGCCTTTAATTTGAATACTTTTGGAGCCAAAAGTTCGCAGTTGAAAATATTTATTTCTATTGTTTGGCAGGAATCAATTTGTTAGGGCACCAGCCACTCTGGCAAAGGTTTCCCTTCCATTTCTCTGGGAAAACGCTTTGCAGCAAAACTACCCCAAAGCGCGCGTTCTCTCTTTTATTCTTCCTCTTCCCCTTCCCCTTCTTCTTCTCCCTCTCCCTCTCCCTCTCTCTCTCTCCTTTCTCTCTCTCTCTCTCTCTCTCTCTCTCTCTCTCTCTCTCTCTCCTTTCTCTCTCTCTCCTTTCTCTCTCTCTGGGCTATCCCAGCCACAAACATCTGCCAGCACAGCCACGGCTGTGAATCAGGCCGACCATCAATGCCTGTGCTATGACAGAGACGCGCCGGGGGTTATTAGAAACACAGAAGTGGGCTGGTGGGCAATCGACTGAACGTGATTTTCAGGATCAGAGTATATTTTATTTAATTATTTTGCAAGTAGTAGGAGAAACAGAAGTAGCAAGTAGAAGACTTGTGATGCAATATTAGGTTATTTTTCACACAGCCCTGTCTCTTCTGGTATTCGTGAACTCCAGAAAGCCAGCAGCAGGATTTGGGGAAGATGGCGATCCACCCTAGCTACAAGAATTTAGACAAGTCACCAAGATGCCCTGAGCCTTGGTTTTCTCATCTATAAAATACACTGCCGATCCTGGCTCACAGGGTTCTTGGAAAACTGCACGACATAAAGAATAACTCTTGTAAGTTAAAAAATTCCATAGAAATGGTACTTGTTCTTATCTTCTGCAAGGGTAAAATATCCTCCAACTTCCTCACTTAGCTCCCTTTCGGTATAATCCAAGGGTGGGGGGTGTTTAAGAGACAGATCAGGAAAGTTAAAAGTTATCACAGTTAAAGGTGAAGTGCTAATAACTTCATTTTGAAACTGTCAGGTTTTGTTTTTTTTTAAATCACAGCTGTGGCTTGCACTAGAATGCTACCTGTAGCTGCATTTCCTTCTCACATTTTAATTAGCAAATAAAAACTCCAAAATCTCTCAAAATGCTTTTGTCTAGAATAAGTCAAATTCAAAAGATGCCAAAGAGCTGGGGAAAACCAAACTAGTTACCAGCAATCCATCAGCAATACAGAGCAGGTTTATTTGAGCCAATGTCAGGCCAAGAGATGCCACCTCTGAGCCAGCTTTGATTTTATTTTTACAGTTAATTTTCAAGATTCTGGGTGCTTGGTGAGCATGGTTTGTAACATCCTGCCATCGGCTGAGAGCTGCTGCCAGCCAGATGGCCCAGCAGAATGACACTCGTATGGCAGGGAATGTGAATGTCCCGTATGATTCCTTCACTCTCTCCTGGCACCAGTGCCGCGGGCCACTATCAGGAAACCTGGATGCTGGGTGCCAACAGGTGACACTACCTGAGGGCTCCTGGCGCCAAGAGCTGAGATATGACTTTAAAGGGACCATTTAAATCCTCAAAAGAGTTTCATCTCTAGCTAAACGAGGTGTGAGAAACACTCAGGTAGGAAAAGGGGTTCTCACTTCATGAGCTGCCCCAGAAGTGCTGCTGCCAGTCTGCCCACTCTGGGCTCTGAAATGGTGACTCCAGTTGCTGGCTGCACTCCACCCTATCCAGGGAGCTTTCTAAAAAGCAGTTGGAGGGGCTCTTTAACTCAGATTTTAAAAAGCCAGCTGGAGAGCTATTGCTAACTATCTAAACTCACACTAAGGGATGGAAACACAATTGACAAGCACAATAACAAAAAATGCTACCAACTATATAAGTGGATTCCGATACTCATTTGCATGCAGTGCCCTCGGCCCTGCAGTTCCCAACACCCTCCAAGCTCTGTCCCAGCGTGGACAGTCCCCATTCATCCCAGGTCTTGACGCTATGGTCTCCTC
Source organism: Glossophaga mutica (assembly GCA_039655065.1). Classification (NCBI taxonomy): domain Eukaryota; kingdom Metazoa; phylum Chordata; class Mammalia; order Chiroptera; family Phyllostomidae; genus Glossophaga; species Glossophaga mutica. The sequence goes on from CM077305.1 coordinate 84,260,615, forward strand.
AGTGCCCCATGGGGAGAGGCACAGAAGCGGGGAGGTAGTACTTGAGGCAGAATATTAATGACAATCACAAAGAATTCCCAATCTCTCTGTGCCTGCTCCAGTTCAGGTTTACATCGCCTGTTTTCCCCGAACTCCAGATGCTATTTCTTAAATACACAGATATCAAGGAGATTTTTCTCTATGAAACTCAGCAAAATGCTGTCATTTGTCTCGGTCCAGGAATGACATTTCTGTATGCCCTCTGTTCTTGGTCCTCTATGTTTGTGCCTCTTGTGACTTCTCGAGGGATTAAGGGGGAGGAGAGAATTCTGACCTTGTTCGGGGGCAAAAGGCAGCTCCCCCAGCAGAGTGCAGTCTACAAAGGGTTACCTCCTGCCCCACCCTTCCTCCTCTCAACAGCACCTGCCAGAGGCCTGGACCCAGGACACTGCCCCTACAGCACCAAGAAGCAACTGTGGCCAAGTGGCCTTGGTACATACACTCCCTGGCTGTTTCTCTGCCCATGTCATCCTGTCACAGGCAGGAAGCCACAGGCATGATGTGTAAGCAGCAGCCACTGCCTTCTAAGCCAGCGAACGTCTGACTCTGCCAAGCTAATGTGAATGTAAAGAAACTACTGCCATAGATCTGACATGACAACCCAGATCTCCAATCATGAAAAACAAAAACTACCAATTATGTCTAGTAACATATTTATTTTATCAAGATTTTCAACAAAACTTGAGACAAAAGATGATTCCTAGTTTACTCCTAGCTATACCCCCATCCCCAACTATCTGATCAGTGGGTTTCATTGTACTTCTAAACACCTGTATTATACTAAAGAAACTGCACATGATCACCAAGAGTAAAAACTCTGCTACAGTGGGAACACCTGAATTATGGAGATCCAATGGGATCGTGAAAAATCTGCCTGCATCCCAAAGACTCTCAGAAGAAAAGATAGCATCCGTTTAAATTTGACACTTAACGTGGAACTATGGCCCAAGGCAACCCAAGGTTTCACTCCCAGGGGACAGCTATGAAGCCCAAATGCTCCCAGAAACTACCCCTCTACCACTCAGCCCCTTGGTCAACTCTGTCCACTCACCAGAGGCATCCCCCCCCCGCTTCACTCATTATAGGGGACAGGGCCAGCCAGGGCATAAAAGCACACCAAAAGCTCACAACTTGGTAAAGTAAGTGGATGACTATAAGACAGGATGCTACACGAGAGGTACCAAGACTACTGGGAGTCGAGGGGAAGAGAGATGACTTTCTGCTGAGAGGGTCAGGGAAGACTTCCTAGGAAAGGGAGGAAGAGATGGTCTTAAAGCACAGGTGGCAAACGCAAGGCCTGTAGGCTGAATCCGGCCCTCCACCTTGTTTTCTACCTGGCAGCAACACTGAGCTCTCGCTTAACTGTTAAGGAGTAGTTACATTTACACAGTCCTAAAATTACATTCAGCCCTTTGAAGGCAACCACGAGGCTGATGTGGCCCCCGGTGAAAATAAATTTGACACCCCTGCCTTAAAAGATAGGTGAAATTTCACGTGGGGGAAAGGAGGAAAGAGGGAGAGTTCCAGAATGTACAGAAAGAGCACAGGCAATAAAAATAGCTGCAGCTAGTTTACTGACTCCTGCTTTACAAATTTTGTCATTCTTACGACGCTAATGCGGTCAGTATGCCTGTTCCACTGATGAGGACACAAGTTCAGAGGTAAAGGCAACCTGACCAAGATCACACATTTAGGAAGTGAGATTTAGAAGGCAATATTTTCTACACCTAAATCTGCTCCCTTCCAGAAGAATGCTTTCAAAACTGCAAAAGGCTTGGGGACAGTGGGCTCCAGGGACACAGGGAGAAAGAACTCTAGGGTTCCTTTCCCTTCTAAGGTTCTGTGATGACAGCTTAGCCGTGGAGCAGGTGAAGGTGGTCTTCATATCCTCCAGCTCTCCTTTTCCGTAGTCTGCCCTCTCTCTCCTCCTCACAAGGGGCAGGGGCAGTTCCTCCAGGTTGCTGGCACCAGGTCTGCTTTGAAAAAAGGCAAGACAGTGGGGTCTCCAGGGCCAAAGTTACTAATTATTTATTGAGTCACTAAGAAAGGTGGAGGCAGATCTAATCGGAGCTCTGGCGGTGCATTTGAGTCACAGTACCGTTTACTCTCTAGGCTCCTGGCAATCACGGCAGATCTTTAGAAAGGTCATTCTGGCAGTGACTTAAGAATGAGTTAGGGGGAGAAGAAGCTAAGAGCAGGCCATGCAATTCAGCATTTCCGCAAAGAAGCCATGGGACGAGAAAGAGGGTCACCAAGGACCAGAGAGGTCCAGACTTAACAGCCGACGAGAGGATAGCCACCCAGTAATATCTGCAATGAGAGTGAGAAAAGGGAAAGAAGAGAAACACAACTTGTCTCAGAAAGAAGAGAAACACAACTTGTCTCTGAAAGAATCCTGACCCCGCTTCAATGAATAAATACAGGAAGCAGCCACAAGAAGAGAAAATAGGATACACTAAAATGGAATTATGAGCCTGGCACTGAAAAGCGGTGGAGACTTTCTCCATCCCAGCTGTTGCCAGCTTTTGCTTGCAGCCCCCCTGCTTTAAATGCTCACAGAGGCCCCAGAACCAATCAGCATCGGACCTGTCAAATCTGACTGCTGGAATAAAAATGGAAAGGCCGAGTGGCAGCCGTAACATGGAATTTCCTTGTTTTTATTAGTTTAAGGCTCTTAAAGAGTAACTTTTACATTGGGGAAAACTTTTCAAATATGTACTACTTGAAACTTAGATCCAGTTACCTCTCACATGTTTTCAATCACTCTGCTTGCCAATTTTACTAGTTATCAAAAGACATTTGTGGTTGAAAGCGGGGAATGGGCTTTCCTCTCCCAGTACATCTGCCCTTCCCACAGTGACCTCACCCTGCTGGATCCCTAACCCAGCCACCAGCTGCCAGAACAGCCTGATGGGGGTGTGCTACCAGAACTGGCAGCTATTTATTTCATAGCACTAGTGCTACAGAGATACATAGGTAAGGATTTTATTTTAAACAAAAACTTTTGATAAAATCCAGCTTTTGCATTACTATTGTTACTTAAATGAATCCAGAAACACAAGTTTCTCTTGAAATGCACACACACTAAAACAAACTTGGTTGCTCAATGCTCAGTTCCTACAGTTAAACCTACTGGGATGCCGGGGGAGTAGTGGGCTGATAACGCCACACTCTGGGTCTTCTTCGACACTGATGCTGGGCATGAAAAGAGTAAACTACAATGACCCTCGTGTGATCCTTAAACCAGCAAAAAGTAAGACAGCCTAATTCACTGGTCACTGTTAGAAATCTGCTAATGAACTGAGTGCAGAATCTCCAAACCTCCAAATTCCAAATAAAGAGCCCCTTGTTCTTTTCTTGCTATGTTAGCCCGACACACCCAGGAGTGGGTAAGCCTTCTAAAGGCATTAAACCACAAATGCTTAGTGCCGAACAATGTTAAGCTCCATGCTGTCGCTGGGAGGACAGAGACGGGCAGTGGTACACTGAGAACGAGATGAAATCCACGCAGGCGCCCTCAATAGTTTCCCCAACATACATTCAGAGGAAGACCTATTAAGACTGGAGGCTTTCAGAGTGCTGGCTGAAAGGAGGCCGCCCCCGTGTGCAGTGTACGGTGTGCTTCACATATAGTAGCAGGTGCATGACTCCCTGACCCTCCAAGTCAGCTCAGAGGGCCCGGGAGCCAGGGCGCATCTTATTCTTCATGTGCACTGATCACTGGCCTGAGGTATCAAGGACAGTACTGACTGCTCATAAGAGATTGTCGGGGGTGGGTGACGGCGAGTGGTCTGCACAGTTCTGGCTGAATACGCACTGCTCCCATGAGCACAAAAAGGCAGACAAATCCTCTGAATCGAAAAGCTTCGTATTCAGCTTGTTAGGGACAGGCTCCAAATTTCCGACACAAACATTTATTTTTAATCCAGCTCATTTATTTTTCATTTGAAACCTGTTAATTCCATGACTGAGAATCCATCAAGTTTTAGACTGGAATTAATTTTAGCAACTGCTTTATACCAAAAATATTAGTAGATGTAGCTGTGTAACTGGCCTCACTTCACACACTGTCACTGAAAGTCTGCGTGTTCGAATTCCTTCCAGATAGTACAATTCACGCTGACAAAAAGCGTTCTAAAGTTGGTGAGCTCACAACTCCTTCTCGAGAAGCACACAGAGCTGTCGGGAGCCACTGTTGCTAGCAATCTGGTCACTGGCCCTTTTTACACAGAACTCACTGTGGCATTGCTTCGTCCCCTCCCTATGCAGGGAGGTGGCAGGGAGGTGACTGTCACCGAGTACATATTGATTCTACACGGCTTGCCTTTCAACAAATGCACACTGATCACACACTGTTTCTAGACAGGACTGCTCCCAGGTGTCTGGTGGTTATTTTTGCACATGCACCCTCGCTGATCTCCTGCTCCAATCTCACCTGTCACACACTAAGCTGTCCAGCCTGGAAAGCCATTCATGTGGGTTAAGGCAAGCTGAAAGTCGGGAGGCTGTGGGTTATGGTCTGCCATCTTGAGACGTGTATCTTGCTTTATTTTACTTGTGATACAAAAAAAAATGTGGCCCTCGAGCCACCAGTAGTTCAGCCCTTTCACACTGCCACCAGCTCCACCACTGTAATAGCTGAGCAACCATCATCACCTCTGCTTGACCGGATCTGCCTGAAAGTTCACTGCCGCAGTATCTCCAAGACAAGGACAGGTTTTGACTATCCAATTAGTGCTGAAAGCCACTTGAGTTCCATCTTGTGGGGCCAGAATTTTAGTGGCTCTCAGTCTATCTTCCCTAGAATTCTTTAAGAATGCGGGTTCCTCCTGCCCTTGGAGGCAGGGCCAAAACCTTCTCTGGGAAAGTCACTGAGCAAAGCTTACTGACACCCCTGACCTGTGGAAGGATATTCTCCACCGTACGGTGAGAATAACCCACCACAGCAATTTCAAAATCTCAGATTCTGTTACAGTCAACAGTATCCACACCCAGCAGCCTGACAGCAGTCTCCACACCTAGTGTCTGTCTTCTCCCTGCCACTCCGGTCCTCAGCCAGCAGTCAGTGCCCCAGGCAGGCTCACCCCAACTACTGGGCTTAGCTTTCCAGTGGCCCTGCATATGGAAATCCCACTGTGGCTATAATGGGGTGGCCCTGCTACTTAAGTCCTACCTTTTTTTGCAAAGCTCCAGGAAAAGCATTTCCCAGATAATTCCTGAAACGCCCAGTGTCTAAGAAACCTGGAAAGCTGAACAGGGCTCAACCTGGGACGGGACTTTGGGTCATAAGGTCCAACAAGGCCACCATCCCTGTACTCTGGTGACTAGCTAGATGGCGTCTGGATGGGACAGCCCAGCAAAGCATACTCTAGGTCCTCAGAAGCTCTGCTTTATTTTACAATCCAACCAGGTCTTTGTTGTATTCAGGGCTATCAGTTCAGGAGCCCCCAAAATGTTCAAAAGGTTCTCCTCCCCAGCAGCACTCCCCCACTGGATTCCTCCACAAGAGTTTCACTAAAGACTGGCATTAAAGCACACTATTTGCTTATGAATGTAAGGGCCTGTGAAAGGCCCAGAACTGCTCTGCACTTGATACTGCATTGCCAAAGCATTTCCATTCTTCAAAACTGGGGCCATCATTTATGCAGCTCTGCAGATTTGAATAAAATTCTGATCACACCTTGCTTAACCTTCTGAGGAATTATAATACTTCTACACTAATTTAATTTTTTAAAAAACACACACACACAACCCCCACATTAAGACAGTTCCTACCTGGCAACACCATCATGATAATAAGACACGTACCTGTGCAACCTCCTCTGTGTACCAAGTGGAGACATGGGCCCCAATGGCAGCACAGACTTGGAAGCAAAGAATGTGCCACTTATTTACATCTCCAAAGCGTTTCAGATTCAAACTTGAATATATATTTCACACAGTACCAAAACTTTTAAATATCCACAAGAAGATTTCATTTTTATAGGCAATAAACATTAAATCTAAAGAACTAGAACATAAAAAGTGTTTTAATACCACATAAATCACCTTTCCCTAGACAGACTAAATCTCTGAAGGTTTTAAGGACTGCAATATAAATTTTTATGGCAAATTATCTACATAGAAATTATCTGCATGAGATGCACTTTCACTTCTCATTTACATAGTGCTGACAATCTTCCCCGTCACAACAGCCAATCCAATTTGGGAAATCACACATATAGGAGAACACTAGCATTCAAGCTAGGCGGAGACCTCCTCTTCTTTCTGCCCATCGTCTTCATTTGATGCAGCTGGGTCTGTCCATTTTTCTACAAAAGGACTCACAGCCCACAGGGGGTACGGCTGCTCAAAAGGTGAAAGACATTCAGAGGCCCTGCCCAAAACGCGCTTCCTACCCAGCTCCACCTGGGCCAGCAGCCAGCCAGCTCGATCCCACAGCCCTAGAACTGGTGTTTTAGGAACTTTCCGTTTACAAGGCAAGTATTTTGCACATGGTTTTGTCTTCGAGATTAAAAATTTTAAAGGAATCCCAATAAAAGTCGGAATTAGGACTGTTCTATCAGAGAGCAAAATATGATAATGTTATCAACAAATACTTTATTACATTAGTGAGTTATAAAGTTTACAACCTGGCCCCAAATTACGAGGAGACTGAGAGTTTCTATTCCCTCTTGCAGTTATTTCCTAATAACAGAACAAGAAAAAGCAGCAAACATGCCTGGCTTTTAGGCCTGCTATTAATCTTAGCCAGTCGTCTGAAGAAGGAAAAAGAAAGGGTTTCTGTAAATGGTCTCCCTATTGGTTTTATTCGTATAATAAATACTAAAGTTAATTTTTGTGCCTTTCATCTAGGGTAGTTTTAGGGGCTGTAATGGTCTGAAAATTTAAATACAGCTCTCCTTCGATTTCTTCCAGGGCCTAATTAAACAAAAATAGATCTAGCATCACAAAATTCTGCACAAAAAATGAAAATAAAAGAAGTATTTTGGCAAAGGGCACCAATTTTAACTGACTCTAGCTTGGATATATAAGCATTAACAACAGACTGTTGGGAAGGGAAAGCACATTCTAACAACATTTTTCAATTAAACCGTCACATTCTCATGAAATAAAAATCCACATAGATTTTTTAGGCTGCGTATAACATAGTAATGACAAGCCCATTTCCTCCGGCTCATTACAAAATTTTCTTGTTGAAGTGGCAATTTCTGCCCTGGACGACTAAATGAGGGTAATTAGAGGCCCACAGCAAGTTCTGAAAAACTGAACAACCAGAAGACACTCTGAAATATGGTGCCAGAAACACTCTGCTTCGCAAATGAAGGAGGTAACATTTTCTCTCCAGATTAAAAGACACTTGATGCCAACTAACAGCAGCTTGTGTGATCTTATTTAAAATGTGCTAAAGCATTACACCACTTCACCAAATGGGAGAAAAAAGGAACAATACTAGACCTAAAATTAAAAGAATCTGACCAGCGAACTGCTTCTAGATGCAGTTTTCTTAAGAAGGCCAACTATCCTTAGCTTGCCACCAGACAGCTCAGGGCAAGGAGGGCCACAGGGATGGGGACAAACTCAAAAAACATGCCAGGGACCTGACTCATTCAACAAGCATTTAATGAGTTCCCACCTCCTCCAGGCTGGTTTATGGGAACAAAAGAACGAAATGGAGCACCGCCCCTACCCACCCAGGGCTTTCAGCCAGTGGTCTGTGCACAGTTAGGTAGAGCAACCCAGATCGTTAACAGCAGCAACCACAACGCCTTAAAAAGTAATTCAATTTAATGTCTATTGACACAATGCAATGGAAGAGACGATAAAAAAATTAGCAGACAGCCTTCATACAGAAATTCAACAACCTGACCAACTGGTCGAAAAATCAAAATATCACAATTTCTTTGAGTTCAGGGGGGATAAGAAAGGATTCCTGCCCCCAAATTAATGTTTGAAGGCACAACTCCAAATCTGGAATTCGGATGCCACCGTCTCCACGACTCTTTCCCCGCTCTCCTGCGCCAGTCAGAACTCTCTCCCCCTCAGCTGCACTCTCTCGAGCACGTGTCGGATTCTGTGTGGTTCTCAGTTATCAGTGGGCCTTCCTGACCCTTCTAGAGCACAGCTCCTAGAAGACAGTGGCTGTCTTAGTTGTCTTCGGATTCCCCGAAGCACCTAAAGCAGTTAGAAGTGCACGCATCTGATCAGTAAGTGCATCTCCACATCTGCTCCTCGTTCTCAGAAAAGCCAGCCCGACTCCGGAGCTCACTACCGACAGCCAGCTTCCCTGCACTGCAGTTCTCAGTGAAACGGTGGAAGTGGTGCGAGCATCTACATCTAACAGTTAAACATCTCCGAGAACAGAATTACAGGATCTACAGTAATTCTAAAAGATACCTCCATAGGAAAGTGTTCGAAACAAAATAGAAACATTAATAAGTAAAAAAAAAAAAAAGCAAGCAAAAAATTCTGCTAAATGATCTAACACTAAATAAGAATGAAGACATCTTACTTAAGTGGCAAAAGAGTCAAAAATAAGAAGCAAGCAACAGCTTAAACAATGTCAAACCACACTTCAGAAACAAAAAAAGATCCTGTTAGCCTGCAAAGTGAGACGGGGTAGATGGCAACAACCACAGCCATGGAAAGACTTAAGGTGAACCTACCCAATTCATTAAGCACGTAATGATTAAATGACAGTTCCAAAAAATACAATGCAGAAAGTAGAAAGGTAGATTTGTGTTCCTGCAGTAAGTGGAAATACACAAAGTAGAATAAAGCTATTTTTCCAACCAAGTTTTATGTATGTTTTATAAAAGATAGCCGCCATTTTGCTCCACACCCACTCACAGAAGCAGCAGCCAAAAACCGTAAGACGCATGTTTCACCCTGACCCCAAGAATAAATCTAATGCAAGGCTCTTCAGGGCACTCTGCCCAGGACAGACGCAGGGCTGGCTGTCCAGCCAGCTCTGACCCAAGGCAGGAGGGGGAAGCAGAGGGGGAAGAGAGACGATGGGGATGGGAATGGAGCCCTCCCGTGACCTGCTTAGGGTTTCTGTGCCTCTGGGACCTCTGGAAATGACGCCCCCGCCCTTCTCTGCACAGTGGCCTCTCACCCCACTGTGGGGTTCCTGCTCTGAGCAGACAGACTCCCCGTCACCCACTGTGAGCACTGCCGGGCCTGCCTGCCACCCCGCGTGACCAGCCCCTACACTTAGGCCTGTCGATCTGCACCCCGTGCTTCTCCTAGCACTCTCTTCTCCCAGGAGGTTTCTGCCACCGGCTTGCCCTCTTCCCGCATCCGCCACACACCAGCAGGAATGGTCATCTTTCAGGGCAGCTGGGTCTCTGCTTCACAGACCCTGGAACCGCTGGCTAAGCTAAGTGAGGCTAGAAAAGCTTAAATTTCCAGAAAACAGCATCTCCAGACATCTGGAGTAAAGGAGAGTTCCGGTACCTTGCATTCAACCAGCAAAAATACTGCATTTGCAGCTGTAGACTTTCTTCTTCTAAGAAATTATTTCCTGAACATGTCACATGCACTGGATGTTTTAGAAGAAAAAACTACTTTAGTCTTCTCAAGTCTGTTTTATGAATTCTTTAAAGCTTAGAGTATATTAGAACAATTAAAGGAGAAAAAAAGAAAAACTAATGTGCGCCTGGAGACAAAGTTGTGAGGAAGGGGAAGTTTCTTCAACAAACGATCCTCAGGGGAAATTTTTTTTCTGAGCATTAATTTTCTAATCTGCAAAATAAGCGTAATACCAACTTGGTAGAGTTTTGTGAGAACGGATTAAATAAACTCAGCAACCTTTAATGACTATCTATGGGCCAGATCCTGGGGAAGAAAGGAACAAATGAGCCCGATTCATTCATTCGTTCGTTCGTTCACCCATGCAAACAGTTTAGGATTTGAAATTATCACAATGAACCAGATATTCAAGATGGCAGTATAGATAGGGAGGACAACAAACCAATATATTAAATAAATTTATTTATAAGTAAATGAGTATGCAGATATATATTTATCTAGAAACAAATATGAATTTATTATCAATGGAATTAAATGAGATAAAGCACAATACCAGGCATAAGGAAAACACTTAAAAATGTTATTGAACTTAGGACCCTCAGCAAGCTTTATCCTGGAAGTTCCTAACTTCGACTGCACACATCAGAGTTTCCTGGTGTTAGATGTGTTCTTCCAGAGAAGCATGCAACGATCTCCACAACCACTGAGCTGAACCTAAACCAAAAGACACCTAAGAATTGTAAGTTCTAGGAAAAATTAAGGTCATTTTCATTACCAGATGCAGTTAAAGGATTTGGTTTTTCAATCCCTGGACACTGAGAGCAAGAGGTGCCATAGAATAAATCCCAGCAGAGGACACTGTTTCACTGGCTTGTGCCATGAGTAGATATGGATTCCACCCTGCCCACTGGCTCCTCCCAGGGGACCCCACCAGGGCCAAGGGGATACCCGCTGCCATGGGTTCAACACTGACGCTGGTGTCCCAGCGGCTCTCAGCCTCTCTGGGAATACACAGTTCAGAAAGAGAGGAGGAGACTGTGGAGTGGTTGGGTAAGAGTGTGCCCGTGTCAGGAAGAAGGGAGGAAATGACACTAGCACTGCACCTTAGCTGCCCTGGTCAGGCTGCCTCCTAGAAATCTTCCTGCCAGCAGAGCCTCTGCCAAAGCCACCCCGCAGTGTCCACCAACCTGGAGGTGACTCCCAGCAGCATTCATCACTGACTCCATTCAAAAGAACACGCACATTCTTGGGCATAACTGATTTCCCTGATCTGTGCTTGGCAAGGGGTGAGGGCTCACTGTGGCTGAATCCTGGACGCTCCTTTTGTCACTGCGGAGCAGCAGTAAACCCAGGTGAGCCAAAAACCTGTGAGCTCTCTAACTGCCTCCAAACTGCAACAAGGTGACCCTGACCCAAGCAGGTGGGAGGAAAGGGGTGGGAGTGGCTGTGCAGGGGCTCCCGCAAAGGTCAGGGCCCCTCCTGACCACCACAGCGCTGCCGCGCACTAGTGGACAAGATCCGCCTTCAGCCAAGCTGGTGTGGAGACTTACTCGGACGGGACTTTCCAAACACATGCTATAGATGTGGATCCTTGCCGTGGACCATGAGCTCTCAGTGGTGCCAATAAGTACCACGTGTGGCTGAGTCTAGGGAAAAGCCAGCACCCCTTTCCCAGGAAGTCCCTGCAAGCTCCCCAAAGCTGAGACTGACATTTAGGAAGGTGAACACGCATAGCTGGGCTCACAGCGGCACAGACACTTGGATTTATCAAGAGATGGGAGAGACTTGGTAAACTCTTCACTTGTCACTACCCAGGTGTCTTCCCTGGAGGAACAGGGACCTTAGACTCAGACCTGCCACCTGCTCTCAGCAGGAAGGCAGCTCATCTCTCTTTCCTCCTCTGTGAACGAAGCTTGTAAGGACTGACGGAGAGCTCAGAACTGTCCCTGGCACAGCGTAAATATTCCATAAGTGGAAACTACTATCATTATTCCTTGAAGCCAACAGCCTCATTAGAAAAAGCCAGAGAAAGTATAGTTGGAAAACATGAATGTTTCTTGACTAATTTACAAGATGCAAAGAGGAAACCTCAACAGCACTAAGCTGGACCTTGAGCGACAACGGGCCTCTGAGGTCTAGGGTTCCCTGGGAAGATTCCTCCCTTCCCCTCTCCTCCCACCCCGGCCTGCAGGAGGAACCTGCCCCTCTACCACTGTCAGTCCAGGGCCTCTGCACCCCTCTGCTGATTGTCACATTCATCTCTACCTAAACACTTGCCTCACGCCCCTCTCCTGGCTGGAAATCCCCTGGGCAAGAGGAGGAACATCCAGCCCAGAGCAGGGCACCCCTGTACCTGAAGCTCTTGACACTCCTCAGTGAACAGACCTCTACCAGCCTCCAGCCAAGGGAAAGAGACCTCCAAACACTGGCCACATGAAAAGGCTTGTGTGTAAAAATAATTCGGTTCCACAAATATTTCCGCTACATGCAGATCACAGAAATAGGCACTGTAGAGGGCACAGAGAGAAAGGGGAAGAAGTAAGAGCTTCAAAGGGCCTGACACCTAGTGAGGAAATGAGGAGTGAGTGGAGCGCTCCAGAGAAGAGTAAGAGTGTTCTGGCTCCTAAAGCACCATCAAAACCAGGCAGAAGTGGAGTCCGGGATTCCAGAACAGACGGGGAAGCGGGGCGGGGAGTGGCGGCTTTGAATTGCTGAAGATCCCATTAGAACAAATCCCCTGTTTATCCAACATTTGTGGTGTCACTGTGTAAATACCCATTAAAGTGCCAAACCAAGTATTAAGCACTTGTACGCTAAAGTCAATGTACTATCACGCACAACTTTGCAAAAGGGAAAAAAAAGAACATTAAACAGAATTAACTATAATCCATAAAATTGACAATCACATGTATTTTTTACTCAAAGCCCCACCTATTACTATTCTGCCTTCTTGGAGAAGCCTGCTTTCCCAGGGTGGAGATGGGGAGTTTAACACTCACCTACCCGCAGGGGGCATAAGCAACTGCCTGTCCAAACAGCACCGGGCCTTTGGGATGAGGCCCCCACTGGCATGCTGCCTTCCCGCCCCATCGGCAAACCAGCACTGCAGCAATTACGGGAGAGAAGGCACATGCAGAATCATGGGAAAGGAGAAAGGAGTTCTGGGAATCCATCTGGAGAATTCTACAGATAAGACAGGAGATCTCGAGGCCCATGGCCAGGGACCTCCTTCCCGGTATTTCTCAATAGCATCTGGCATGCCGTGGGGGCTCTCTCACATTGGCTAATAAAAGCACAACAGTAGATAGGAATAGCCTTCTGAACTAAAGCCAACTTTGTCTCTATGTACGTATTATAAAAACCTCACACAAGCCAACAATTTCTATACTGTGCTAGTTTCGTCCCAATATAATTTTCAATACCTCTGTTGTAAACAGAGATTACTGGCAGGATTCTGATGAAAAGGATGGCAACATTCTGCATGCAGACTGTGTGACAGATTCACCCCATCAAGTAAATACATGATTAAAAAAAATCAGGTGATGGGCACCAGTCCTACATATGAAAAATCAGCACAAGGTAAAGAGTAAATGAACAACCATCCTCTTCACAGTCTGAAATTTAAAAACTGAGCCAGCAAGGCTGAGCTTTGGAATCAGTCACTGATCTGAATTCTCTAGTCCCATCTCCAGTAACTCAGGGCTGTTCACAAATGAAACAACAACGGTGACATACCACCACACAGAGGTGCTGCTACGTAGAACGTGCAGAACCAGTGGGGCCTCAGAAGTCTGCAAAGTCTTTATCCCTGCTTTTCAAATCCCGGGACAACCCGAAGGTGGGGGAAAGAGGCTAGCCTGTCCACCACCTGTGTGGGAGTCCAACGCTCCAGCGACTCTGGAGGTCACCAGGTCATCAAGAAAGAAAGATCCTTGTCAGGAGCCCGGCTCTGAGCAGGGAGGGACCCACATGCAGACTTCTTTGTTGGTTCTTCCTGGATCATGGCCATTAACAGCTGCCACAACCATGGTTGGGAGGGTGGGGGGGCACCTGCACAAGGCCATGTATTTCAAAGTCAAAGGTAACAAGAGAGACCACCGAACAGGGGCTCTGAATGGGAGACCAAAAAGAGCACGCTGGCTTTATTCCCGTGCACACCTTCCTTCATGGCATTTTTTCTACAAAGGAGCCCCGTTGCCAGTGTCTGATAATCATCACAAACTTTTACTGTATTCTAATTTCAGGAAAATAGGTCTCCGAAAAGAGACACTTCTGCTAACTAGGCTAAACCAAAAGCTGTGGGGGGCTGGCTCCACAGTGCTCCTGTCAGACAGCATGGCCACTGCCCCTCCAGCAGGGCACACTCAGTGACTTGCCTCCTCTTCTACCAAGTTAGTGGACAAACTGATTTACTGTGTTATGCTTATTTATGTACTAGCCTTATCCCACTCTTGCTACTAGGAGAGAAGTTCCTTTTTCAGCAATTTACTGTGCTCCTAATGTGCCCCTCATTGTAGTAGACAGTTTGAACCCTCTCCTCTAATTCCCCAACCCTTAGAAGCCATAGCAACAGACTGACGCTGACGCTGCCCTATGGCGTGTCGAGCACTGCGTTCAGCAGCATTACAACGAGCACTCCGCCAGGCCCCAGGAGGTCCTTTCTCAGACCACGACACTAGCTCCTAGAGGCTGAGAGCCTGCTCCTCGGCCCACGGTCAGAGCTCTGCAAGGTTTCAGAGCCAACCTCTCTCCCCATTCCCAGTTGGCCTGCCTTTCATGAGCACAGGGACAGAGCTGTCACAGAAGACACTGGTCAGCACCCTCTGCCACTGCGTATCCTATAAAGGTCCACCCCGCCTGCGTGAGGGCAGGTGCAGTGTCCACCTCCCTCCCTGTTGTAGGCAGCCTCCCCCCACCCTGCAGAGAGACTGATGCACACAGTTCATGGGAGACGACCAGGACCAGCGAGGCCTCTGCATCGCTGCAGGCCTTTGTCCCACACACATCCCGCCAGGGCTTGGAGGCGCTCAGCCTTCTTTTTTTTTTTTTTAGAACCGAGTTTCAATATTGCATTCAGACTCTGATTCGGCATGACAAAATGACTCAGCCATCCTACGGAAGTGTAGGGGAAAGCCAATGCCAGCATTCCTCCCCGCTTCCTCAACGTCGCCCCCCTTCAAGGAGGTCTGGGTGCCATCACAGAGTTGTTGGTTCCCTTTTCTTTGCAGACAGAACACCCAATCACATGACCCGGTGGCCCAACAGGTTCTGTCAAATGGCTGAAAAGGCAGAAGAAATTCTTGACAAATCGGTGGCGTCAGAAAATCAATTCCCAAATGCCATGTAATTCACTGACAAGCCCACAGGGGCATTAGTATTGAATGAGAACGGATTTCTTTTCTTAAAAAAGGACCAAGATAAGAGCAAGAAACATATTTACATTTTGTCTGCAGACCCAAGATCTCAAGCAGGCGAGCAGGAGTAATGAGAACAGCGCGTCACAAACAACTCAGGCCTGCCAGCGATGAAAATTAATGGGAAGGTGAGGAGCTTCTTTTGATGCTGGAAGGGCTCCAGTAAAAACTGGTCTGTACAAGGGAACACGGTGTCAGACTAAGAGAGAATCAGCTTGTCTGACTTGTGGTTTTCTTGACAACATTCATCTTCTCTTGGCCTGATACAGGGCAATTAGTGCTTGTCAGCTGAATCATGTGTTATTAAGATCATTCAGGCATTTTTTAATTACGGTTAGCGAGACAGACAGTAATGAGATCTCCAGCAACTTTAACTTCCCACTTCCTTTTCAGATAAATCTTAAGCTGCTTTTTTCCCCTGCCCTACTGATGTTTCAAAAGAATTGTTTATTCCTGCAGGTAGATACATGTAACCCAGCCCCAGCTTCCCCCACCTCCACATAAAACGTCAGCTGCTGGGGGGCTCCCCTCAAATAAATCAGACAAAGACACCTTTCTCAAGCATCTGATGCCTCCAGTTGGACACGGGACAGGCAGTTTCTGCTCTACGAAATGCTCCTGACAGAGAATTCCATTCTGCAGGCCTCTTTTGAATTCGTGTCTCCCACCTCCAGGCCCTCGGCTGGCTCTTTCCTGTTGCTAAAGGGCGACAGCCCATGCTCCACCTGGCACGACCCCCATGGTCCTCATTCCAAAACCTACTGTTCACTCTATTAGCTCTTTTGCATCTTCTGACATAAAAACCCAGGAAGCATAAAAATGACTTAATTTGCTTTTATACTCTATATCTCATCCTATTTGCTTTTATATAACAATTCTCAGAAAGGTTAAAGTATAATATCTGGTTCAACTTGAATCTGGTTTCATAATTTTTGTCATTTTAAATGTTCCCCTTACATCAATATTTCATTGAGGGAATGATTTCCTTTCCTGGGAGATTTCAAATTTTTATGGTCCCAGTCCTTTCTCTTTATATAGCCATGAGCCAATGTGCTCTCGGAGCTACTTCTGGTTCACCATCTGTTTCTTTATGAGGCCAGCGAGAGGGGTCTGGGGGATGTGTGATAAGGAGAAATGGGTCCCCAAAGCCCATTCTTGCAGAGGACGCACACCCTCCCCTACGCTAGCAGCACAGTCACACCCAACACGGCCGTCTCCGCGGCAGGAGGACTTCTGAACGTTCGGAAACAAGCCCCAACCAACGACCACGCACAGGGATGGGGTCGCTCTGAAGGCAAGTTCTCCAAGTCCCATGACCCACTCCCAGTAGGGTTTTTATGAAAGCAATTTTTAAAATAATCTTTTGCCTAAGTTTTTTCAAAATGCTTTTTCAGAGGAGCACTTTACAATGCATTCCGGACCTTCTTGTGCTTCGAGTCTAATGTGACTTCAGTTGTTTTTTACAGCAAGCCTTTTTCTGCAGGTTTTTGCACAATTCTGGACAAGGCACTCACTGCAGTCCAGAAACACACCCTCTCCTCCCGCCCCACCGTCACCTTCCCTCCCAGCCCCACTTGATCCTGACAGACCCTGTAGTAGTGCAAACGGACACACACACACACACACACACACTCACTCACTCTCCAAGGAGGAAGCAGTCTGGCCTGCACTTAATGACCACAAGTAACCACGGCTCACACAGCTGGATGCCTTCCATGGAGCTACCGTGGTGCTTCTGCGCAGTAGCTGATCCTATAGATGAATAAATGCCTACCTCTGGAACATCACCAGGAACCCTACAGGTGGCTCCCTAAGCACCCAGTGAGCCCACTTTTATTTCCCAGCAAGGCTGGGCCATGAAAGACATGAACCACACCAGGTATCAGAAGAAAGCACACTACCCCCCAGGAAGCCACTGTGGGGGTCACAGTGCCCAAGGGCACTGACAGCTGACTGGGCCTCCAGAACAGGAGGCAGCAAGCCCAAGAAGAATGCTTTAGACTATCAGAGCCACAGTAAGCCCAGCCTCATCAGGTAAGACCAGCCTCAGCCAAGAAGAGGACCCCATTTAGCCCCTGAGAAAGAAACACTGAAACATCAATGGTTAGAATGTATTTACCTAAAAGAATGAAGCAAAAAGTTAAAGGGCTAGAAACGAGAAATAAAACAGGAAGAAAGGAGGGATCCACCCTAATTTCAAAGTGTTTAGGGGAGATCACTCCTGCTCAAGGTAGATGACTTATAAACATATGTTAAAGCCAACAGAAGGGGATGCGGAGGGGAGGGGTGGGGGGGAGCGCGCAGGGAGGGAGCCAAAGTCACCACAGCTACCACTGGTGCCCTGTACTGCCATCATTCCACCCTCACGGGCAGACCCAGAAACTCCTCCTGGGCTCAGCTCAGCAGCACAGGTCAGCCCCACCTGTCCCCTACAGGAGTTTTTAAAAGCCCGTGTAGGCTTGCATCACTACAGAAAATCACAAAGACTGGCAATATAGGGTCAGAGCCCATATCCCAAGGTAAACAATCTTTTTACCCTAACAGTATTTTGAAGTGAATAGTTTCTTTTACTAAAAAACTTGTAAGCCACTGGTTGGTCTTTTGACTTTATTAATAGAATTTTAAAAAATCACACTGTATTCAAAAGTAGCAGTTTGTTTCTCTGGTTCAGGAGCCACGCTATCTGGAACAAAACTGCATGAAAGTGGGCCTGTCTAGTCTCCCCAGATCCCGGCTGCAATGGCGTCCTTGGCTCTGCCTGCACCTGACTCACGTGGGGGCGACGACTTCAACCAACTTAGAGGGTCAGGCTTCTCCTCACTGGCCCCACCTACACTTTGTCAGTCTAAGCTGCAAGCATTGAGGTTCCTCAAGGTTTTCATTGGTAGAATGTTCACCTCAAACACCACTTAGCGAAGCTTTAGCATGTTACTTGGAGCCGTGAGGCCACTCTCTGAAGGACTTACTGCCTTTCTGGTGGCACGCACGGAGAACCACTGGCCATTTCATAAGAGGAGGTGGCATTATTTCAGGCTGGAAAGGAGGGGCGGAGATGGGGAGGGGAGATTGGGAGGGAGGGAGATCACAAATGTGGGGGGTGGTGTCCCATGGTGACCAATTGTATTCTCTCTTCTGATTCCTTGTCTCAAGGGGCACTTACACTCAGGCCTACAAAAGAGAGTAGTTGGTTTTGCTTTTTTTTTTTTTGCATTCCTTCTGTACACACTTCCTGCATGACCAGAGTGACCAAGAAAGAATTAGAACTACACGTGGACTCTGTGTTAGGGCTGTGGAGAACAAGCCCCTCTCCACCGATGCTGGGGGAGTCTAAATGGACAGTGAGGGTAGTCTGGCTGTACCTACCACATTCACAAACACACATGTCCATGGGCCCTACAACTCCCCTTGCAGGAATGTACCCTGCAGATATTCGTGCGCCAGTGTCAAATAGCGTATGTACAAAGGTAAAGTTCTTCAGATGGCATTGTTGTAAGAGCAAAAACTGGAAATAACCCAAATATCTATCAGTGGGGAAATGGGCACATCAAACACAGCCATCCACAATATGGAATATCATGTTTCCCTGAAAGAGTGTGCGCACGCGAGGGGCAAGTAGGGAGGGAGAGGGAATAAGAATTTTTAAGCTTTCATGAGCTGTTAGGGAAATCTAAAAAAATTTAAAGCAAGGTGCGGAAGATCATGCATAACATGCTAGACTATGTGTACACAAGGGGAAATGATGACATGTATTCATTTCTCTGTGTGTAAATAAACTAGGAAGGCACACAGAAAAGACACAGCAGTAGTAAAGAGGGGGCAGGCTGACAGGAGGCTTCTCTTTATGCCTTTTTTTTGGGGGGGGAGGGGCGGGTGAACAGCAAGATTATGTTACTTATTCGGAATTAAGTAATACAAGGGATCTGGCACAACTGTTGCTATCAGCTGGTCCATCTTTTCTGGACATCCTGAGTAATATGTACCCAAAAGTCTTAAAAATATGTGCACCCTGTTCACTCAACAGTTAAATAAGAAATTTAACCTAAGGACGTAATCCTACATTAAAAGTAATTATAAATGACATGCATATGTGTACGAGAATGTTCATTCCAATGTAGTCTGAAGAAGTAAAAAGTTGAGAAAGAGAAGATAAATTTAATGAAATACAGGAAATCATACAGTGGAATACTATGTAAAATATAACTTTAAGAAATAACATTTTTCAGTAACACTGAAAAGATATTAATAACACAGTAAGCTCTAGGTTAAAAAAGTTGTTACAAAACAGTATCCCAAGTGTTATTTCCCTACCCTGTCCCCACTCCAGGGAGGGTAGGCTGAATCCTGAAGGACACAGACCAAAATGTTAGCAGGACCAGTGGTAATTTTTATTTCCTTCGTTATACTGCTTTTAGTTACCTACTTTTTTCATCTTTAGATTCCGTTTGCTGGGGTGACATCAGTTGCCAGGAGCACACAGGTTTCAGGTGTGCACCTAAGACACATGATCTGCATACTGCATCGTGCGCCCACCCCGCAAAGTCGCATCATCCTCCGACACCTGCAGTTTCTTCACTTTACTAGCATTTCTTGCTTTTTAAAATGAGAGAGAAAATCATTTCCATTTTAGAGGGGAAAAAAAGCCAGATCAGTAGCTGTTTTTCCTCTTACGCAAAATGTTAAAGCCTACACAATAGCGAATGAAACAAACCTCTTAGGCCATAAAGAATCGCGCTCCACTCCGGCACAGAGACCGCCGCACCCGAGTGTCAGGGGGAGGGTCTGCCCCCACCCAGGTTCTGACCAGCAGCCTCCAGACCAGGTGTTCTTTCTGTGCAAGGTAGGAGTGGTAAACAGAAACCAGAACCAAAATAGCAAACAGAACACCGCAGGCTCAGATGGGGAGCTGGAGAAGGGTTCTCGTCCTCCCTTCTATGTTTGGCACAAACAGTTCTTTAGCTTATTATAGGGCAGTGTGACAGAAATACATTCTAACAGCAATTAAACACCGCGACAAACAGCCAAGTGTTTTCGGTTAATAAGGAGCTCTGCTTATAATAAGAGAACTCATTGTCTAATTCAAAACAGCTGAAATCTAAGCCCTCATCCATATTTCTTACGAGTGATTAGCAGCATTTTTTAAAAACAACAAAACACATCCCATCTGCTCACCAAAGCCATGGCACACAGTTTATTGTATCTGAAAAAGGGTGAACCACATAATCAAAGAGGTCTGGGCTTGGATCCGAACTCTGCCATTTCACAGAAAGTGGTCCTGGACAAGCTCGTTCTCCGCACCCTCCCTTTTCTTGCCTGCAAAGTAGGATGTACGTAAGGCGCTGAGCATGGCACCTGGACACAGCAGCAAAAACGACAACAGGTCCCCATTAGCCTTATTTCCTCTTGGTGACCTCTTCCTATCACCAAGCAGAACTGTTAGAAATTAAAGTCATCTAGCCCCTAGCACACGGTAGGACTCCGTTAAAGCAGCAGCATGAAATCTCTCCACAATGAAAGGCCCATCTGTTCCTGAAGTTCTAAGGTGGCCACTCCACAGGTATCAAGAGTGTGAGTTCAAATGCCCTAGAACTCTACTCAGTGATCCCTAAATTTTTCATTTCGGTAAAATGGTTGTCAGTGGGCATCTACAACGGAATTTGTCCATTTTGCTGCAAATACACTGAACCCCCATCTTCCACAGCCACAGGTCCCAATCATTTCTTTCCCACCACCAGGCCGGATGCATGGCCCGTGAGAAGGCATGAACTGAGTCTGGTGGGTCAGAGCCAAACCTGTCACTGACCAGCCTGGGGACTGGGCCAATGAATGGACCTTTCGGTGAGACCCCAGGACAAGACCATCAAAGCCCTTGCAGAACGGTGCTCAGGACCAAAACAGATCACAACCCTAAGACTTGCCAACAGAGCCAGCACCAAGGCGACACACCACAAGCACGTCCTTCCTCCCTTGTGAGCCTCATTCCTCTCAGCTGTGGGTCAAGGTAACGAGCTCCGGACTAGTGCTCGGGGAAGCTCAGCCTCTTCACGTTTCAGCTGCTTTTTAAGTAAAATGGAGATAACACGACCTGCCTTCTATACACCTTTAAGGATGTTGTCAGGATTAATTGAATGGGGCATATTAAGCTCTTATTTCCTCAGAGAGAGACACCGAGTTAAGTACAGGATATTATTCCATCAACGGCCTGCTTTAATAACATCCCCCACGACTGGCACGAAAGGAATGTACCATTTCACTCCCACCCTGACTGTAATAATCCTAATTCAATTAAGCCAGAATCTCGTTCTGGAAGCATCTCGTTTCAGGGATGATATATAACTGTTCCAGACTCATGGCCTGGATAATATTAAATATAACTTTTGGGTTGACCTTTGCTAGGGCATTCTGAATATCCTAAAGACTACATACGGAAATGTGGGCATTATGGGTCTCTTCACTGTAGCAGTTCTCCTGTCCTCGTTTTTCTGCAGAAAATTCACTGATATTGAACAGAAATAAGCAAGGGCTCATTTTTCTACCAAAAGGCATAATCCAAAAGAGAAAATACAACTTAAAATTGTCTTAAAATTGTAGAAGAACCTGAAGGGTTTCATCTACCTTCTAATGTTTAAAATAAGAAAAGAGAACATAAAAGGTCTCCAACAAATGAAATTAAAGCCACCATAATTTCAGTATTCTATAAATGAGCAAGAAAAAGAGACACATCCCACATAAAACTCTCCAATCTTGAAAAAGTTAGGCTGTAAGTGCAATAGGTTACTAAAGCCTATTCATATACATGCTAAGACAGTATATACTGCTTTTTCATAATGACGCATTTCGAGAATACATAAAATCACAAGATCCTATGTACCCGCCACCCGCTTTCTCAAACTTTAACACCCTGCCACATTTGTTATTTTTAAAGGAATACAATATTACAGTTGGAACAGCCATTAAACCCTCTTCAGTCCCATTCTCTCCCCTCCCACCCCCAATAACCACTCTCCAAAGTTTGGCATTCCTTTTCCAAAAACTCTTCTAAAATTACTAGCTCTTTGTGGTGCCATAACAAGATAAGGTACGGCTGTGCGCAAGTAACTCCACATGAATAGGAGGGTTACGCGGCACACACCCTTCGGCTGGCCTTTCCTGCTCTGCACTGTGTTTCTGAGGTCCAGCCCCACGAGGGGCACGTGGCCGGCCCTCCCCCAGAATGCCCCCATGGACCTGCACATTCTTCCCGGGTGCTTACTCCTGTAGCGTGCACTGCCAGGAATGTTCCTGTGCACGTCTCCTGTACACGTCTCCCAGATCACACTGATTTCATCTAGGAGGGAGCCTGCGTCATCCTCCTGCAGGCACCCTCAACAACTGCTCACCAAGAGTAGCTCTGGTTTGCACGTCCACCAGCGGGACAGTTCACACAGCAAACCCTTGATATGGGCAGATTTTAAATCTTGCCACGTTGGTGAGTGTAAAAAAAAAGAAACACCCAGGCTTTTCATTTTGAAAGCTATCATGTAACTGAGAACACCCCCTCTTAATCTCCACCAATTTAGTGGACCAAGTTAAGCTGAGCTGAGGTCTATATTCTGCCGATGAGTCCAGGATTCCCCAACAGTGTCAGCAAGTCAGAACGCAGAAGGATTAACCCTACAATCGCCCCAGCCTTGGATGCTATGATCAAATGATAGTAGTAGTAGTAGTAGTAGTAGTAGTAGTAATAATAATAATAATAATAATAATAATAAAGGGGGTACAGAGAACACCTGCAATGATGATGTGCTGCAAGTTCCTGAGAAATGTCAGCCAGAGCACATCAGCTCCCACCCTGCTCTGAGCAACACCCACACCTGGGCACCTCGGCGCCCCCCACAGTGTAGTCAGATGGGCCCAGCTCCATAAATATTTATAAAACTGATACATGCATGGCACTAGGCAAGGGTTTTTAAAAATTATTTGCAGACTTCATAAGTGTCTACCCCCAAATTATCCATTACCAGCCTAAAAAAGCAAAACTTTATAAAACCCTCACAGCTTTAGCTGAACTTTGAAAAAAGAAAAATAAAAACTCCATACCACAAAGAGGAAAATCTTGTTAAACCAGTTCTGCCACTTTAGGTTAAGATATTTAACATCCTACAGTCTCATCAAGACTGCAGTGATGTTTCTGTTTAAGACATATTCTGGAGGTTTCTTCAAGAAATAATCTGACAAGATTCCCTAGATTCTCTCATCCACTAAGTCTGAGAGGGGAGTTTCGGGAAAGGCAGTGGAGACACAGCTGTGACTGAACAAGCGCACTCTCCGTTCACCGGAACACCCCAGCCGAGGCCCAGCAGCAAGTGAACAGCACAACCCCATCTACAAAAGTAAC
Source organism: Glossophaga mutica (assembly GCA_039655065.1). Classification (NCBI taxonomy): domain Eukaryota; kingdom Metazoa; phylum Chordata; class Mammalia; order Chiroptera; family Phyllostomidae; genus Glossophaga; species Glossophaga mutica. The sequence goes on from CM077305.1 coordinate 84,283,976, forward strand.
CTGGAGGCCTGGGCTGCTGCTCCACGCCTATGTGACCTCAAAAGGGGCTCTAGCAGAATGAGCACACAGGCATCCAACAACGAGGTGCTCCAAAGGACCACAGGGCAAAGGAAGGCAGAGGATGCAGCCTTCAGTCAACATTGCCTTCTGCATTTGGGCTCAGAGAGGGTGTTTGGGGACTTGGACTCAAGCCAGGCAGGATGAGGACCTGGCCTCCCAGGTGGTGGTGGTCCTGGAGGTGGAGTGTGGGGCTGGTGGGAGCACATGGAGGGGGTGGAGAGTCCACTGCGGGCCATGAAGCAGTGTCTCTAAATAGAAGTGGGAAATGAGGCAGTGGAGGAGAAGACTAGAGGGGATAGATGTGCAGAGCTCTAAACACTAGCAGGGGGAAGCAACCAGAAACCTGAACATAGTACAGACTTCCAGTCATGCCGCTGCCTGATGAGCCCTTACCCTACCCTCTCTGGCCTGCTCACTAGTGTACCTCCTCCACCGTGAGGGCACTAAGACTCCCTGAGCCAGGGCCCAAGGCTTCCCCGATGCAGAGAAACCACTGCCTCCCAGGAGCCTTTTGACCTTGGCTGACCTTGTGCCATGTGGCCTCCCTCCTACCCCTGCTCATTCCCTTCCTGCCTCCTTCACTGACCTCTCTCCCTCTGCTGAGCCCGAACTGCAGCACTCCCGTGGCAGCACTCAGCCCTTGGCAACCTTTCCCGTTAAATTCTATCCCTCAGGGAACTCATTCTTTCACATGGTGTCAACAACGGGACTCTGCCAGGCGTTAGGAAGACCTGTGGCCAGTTTGGAGTTCCCTTCAACCTCATGCATTTGGTCCATGCATTTATTAAGCACCTACTAAGTGCCAGGCACTGTCCTGGACACTGGGGATTCAGTTCAGATAGGACAGATCCACCCTGTCCTGGAACACTTCCGTTTGTTCAGAATGCCTGAAAGGCAGCACACCCTCCCCACACACTGATGCCCCCTGCCATCTGGGGGTTTCTTTTTAATCCTCACCCGAAGATATGTTTGCTTAAATTGATTTTAGAGAGAGGAAAGGAGAAGGGAAGAGGGAGGAAGAGCGAGAGAGGGGGAGAGAGAGACAGGCAGACAAACAGACCTCAATGTGAGAGAAAAACACAGATCAAACATTAATCACGGCTGTCTTCTATGCAGCCCCTGACCGGGAACAGAACCCAGAACCTTTTTGGTGTACTGGAAGATGTTCCAACCAACTGAGCCACCCAGCCAGGGCCCATCTGGGGTTTTGAAGAACTCAGTTCACCTTCCAGTCATACCCAAGTACACACTCGGGCTCACCCTAGACTCTTCCCTCCCGTCCCCGAACTACAGTTACCCAGTTACCGACTCCTGAGTGGAGTTCCTCTTACTCCTTCTCATTCTTGACACCTGACACGGGCCCTCATAACCCTGGAGTACAGGCACCAGACCATCCAGCCACTCGGCTCTCTGCGAGCAGGGAGGTCTTCCTGATACCTCATCGAAGCCATAACACATCACTGCAGAAAATCTCCAGTGGCACCTCCGAGCAGGTCAGACCTAAATCACTGTGCCTGGCACTTCAGGCCCTTCAGTCTCATACTCCTACTCATGCTGCCAGCCCTCTCTCCCCCCAACTCCCTTCCAGATCTAGCCACAATCCAGATCCTTAAGTTCAGTGACCATTCTACTGCAGATTCCTAAAGCACACACTCTCTCTCTGTCTGCTCTGAGTTCTGCATTGCCTGTGATATTTCCTGCAGTTAATGTACACCAAGTTCTACATAGCTAAGCTTCCCCATAAATGTCCTATTGCCCAGTTAAGTGAGGGGTCCCCTGAAGAGCAGGTCAAGGCTGCAGTCATGGATCACAGCACTGTGCATCCAGTAAGTGCATCAACACCTTGGGAGCATCAACAGCTTGCATGTCCACAGTGCAAGACAGATCAAGGAGGGAGACAGTCTGCCTGCAACTAGGAGAGCTGCCCGACTGGAGGGGAAGAGTGAGCTCGGAGTGGCCGGCCAGAGGAAATGCCAGGCCATAACAAGGCCAGAGCAAGCAGGAGGGCAGAGGCCAGCTCAGATGGGCACAAGCCAGCTCTACAAAGGGCAACGCAAACAGATGAGACTGGTCTCAACTGGACTGAAGGGAAGTAAAGCCACCAAGTGACCAAGCCCAGCAGAACTGGACATGTGACACCTCAACGTTGAGGCGAAGGTTAAAGTTGCCCTACAAAGAGATCGGCTTTAAAAGAGAAGAGCAAATCATCTGACGTCTGAGCTGTTGGAGGCACCCAGAGATGTAAGGAGCAAAAGGAAAAGTCAGCAGGTTAAGTGTTGGTCAGCTGACACACTCGCTGGCCCCCCGTGTGCCCTGCCCCCACCACCCAGGTGTCAGGGGCTGCTGAACACAGTGCACTGCACACCTGTCCTCACTCCCTGCCTCCCTCTTTCTCCCCAGAGACAGAACCTTAGGCCTGCCTTGCCACTTGGCTGTGACTTCATCCTGGTCACTGCCAGTACCCCACCATGAGCAGGGCTTCCATGTGGCTCTGGCTATGGGACACATGGCTTGTTGGCCAGACTGGATAAACAGTCTGCCATTAAAACAGCATCCAAGGAGCCTCCTGAACAACCAGGATGCTGCTGCCTGAACAGCTCCATCACACACGTTCTAGAATGTACCTCTGTGTAAAGAACCGCCATCATTTCATCTATGGTTGCTGACTCTTCCCCACCTTGTAAAGTTAAGCATACAGAGAAAAGCAGAAATGCTGTGGTAATATAGCACACACTAATTATCACCAAGGAAAGTCAAATCACACTAAATTTCAAATATAAGTTTCATGAAACTTCTTACATGGCAATTTCCCCAAAGGTCCCAGTAGTGCCTTCTCTACAAACTTTGAAGTCAATGCTTAGAGGACAAAGTAGAACCACATTTAACTCAATGGTTATGACTTGTCTCATTTAGATTGTCTCAGGGTTAAAATTCTCATGATTTCATTTGTTACCAACAATTTAATGAGTTATTCACTATATCAATCATGAATAATCAGTAAACAACTATGCCTGCTCATTATCTGCTCTAGTTTAATTTGAGTCCTTAAGATAAATGTTCATGTCTACAATAAAGGGTTTGATATGATTCTACTGTCTAAAGACTATAAAACAAGCATTCTAAGTATCTCTTCCTTTGGTAGATTTCAAGGTCACCTACGAGTACTTTGCCAAGGTCTCTCAAAAACAGATTTTGCTTTCCCTTGAAAGCATTAAAATATAAGTCCCATGAGGGCAGGGGCTGTCACAGGCTCCAGTCCCTGGCACTGGGCTTGACCCTTACCGAACAAAGGAGGACCAGTTCAACAAGGGGCGATCACACCGTCCGTCACGGTCATCATAAATAACACTCACACACCTCTGCACTTGCAAGGCGTATGCACACACCTCCTACAGGCACAAACATCTGTGTTTATAGACCACATACAAGTGTGTAAGAGAAAGCCAGCTGCCCCCAGGGCACGCGCATGCCGCATGCCACAGGGCTGTCTGCAGCTGCACTGCCAGACTCCCACTCCGCCCACCCAGCTCGTGTGCGTTAGACCCCCAGCATCGTGCGTCACCCACCACAACCAGGAGGGAAAGGTTTAACTAACATCAGACTTTGATATCACTCTCTGTCAAGGGGCTCTTCTGTCATCTTGAAATAATGACAGAAAATAATACATTGAATTATACAGGATTACTAATAAACATTGAACAGTGTGAGAAACACAATTTAACTCTAAAAGTAAAATTCTTGAAAAAACAGACAATTTCAGCCAAAAGAAATAAAAGATTTAACTTCGCTAATCTTCATGAACATTAGTGCCTCTACAGGATTCAGAAATATGTTGTCAAAAGGTCATACGCATAAGCATCCACTGTGAAGAATAAAAACAGTTGTTCTGGGTTTCTTGACAAATAAGAATAACCACTCTGTAATAAGAGCAACTGCTGGTGGGCGCACACAGCCAGACAAACAGAGCTTTGTGCACCTGGGCCTCCCCGCTGCGGTGCCGCAGGGAGGGCTGGAAATGGGGTGGAAGGTCAAGTCAGCCGGGGCCAGCGTGAGACTGGGACCTCAGATCCCAGGAACTTGGGCCCCAGCCTCCTCTTCTCTCACAGGGCTGAGGTCATGGGCAAACACTCAACCTCTCTGGGTGTCAGTTTCTTCCCCATGATTGAGAGGACAGGTCTAATTTTGGTGATTCTACAAAACAATTCAAACAAATGGTATACATTGTGAATATTGTATGGGAAATAGTAGTTCCTGTTTTTTAAAGAAATAATTCAGATGGCTCACTAAATATATTCATCATGAAGCATCCCTACGAAATATAAACTTTAAATAAGTTATTAAAAATAACTACCATTATTAGGAAAGTGAAAATCAAAACTACAATGAAATACTACATCACGCCCATTAGAATGGGTTCTATCAAAAAAAAAAAAACAAAGAGAAAACGAGTGTTGGCAAGGAAGCAGAACCCCTGTGCACCACCAGTGGGGGTGTAAACTGGCACAGTCACTATGGAAAACAATATGCAGCTCCTCAACACATTAAAAGTGTTCCACTTCTGGGTACACACTCAAAAGAACGCAAAGTGGGGCCTCTAAGAGTTATCCGCACACAACAGCTAAAACATGGAAGCAACCTGAGTGTCCATCCATGGGCCAATGGATAAACAAACTGTGGTCTACCCATACAATGGAACATTATTCAGTCTTAAAAAGGAAGGACAATCCGACGTATACCACAACATGGCTGAAACTTTAGGGACATCACACTGAGCAAAATAAGCCAGTCACCGAAAGACAAGTGTTATATGGTTGCACTCCTAGGAGGTGCACGGAGTAGGAGGGGGCTGCCAGGGGCTGGGCGGGCTGGGGGAACGGAGCATTAGCGCCCAGTGGGTGTGGAGTCCGGGTCTGGGAAGCTGAAAGAGTGCTGTGGAGGGACAGTGCGATTGGCTGCACGACAATGTCAATGTACTTAGTACCACTGAACTGTGCACTTAAAAACAGTTAAGATAGTAAATTTTATGTGCATTTTACAAGTTTAAAAATCAGGAAAAAAAAAAAACAACCTTCCAATCACATACACATTGCATGCCTTCTGACCACCTAATAGAAATACTTATCACTTAGGAAGGAATCTAGCCAAAAAATAAAGTGACCCAAATCAGATCTTCAGATTCAGAAACAGATTAAAAGGGGGAGAGAGGTAGAGGGGAAACTGGTCAATTAAGAAACTTAAAAGACTGAAAGACCTATGAATCAATCACAGTGTAAGGAACTTACTTGGATTCTGATTCAAATTTTTTAAAATTATGATATTTATGGAAAATTTGAGTAATGACTAGAGAGTTGATATTAGCAAATTTTTGTCTTTTGGGGGAAAATATGATTATGGTTTAAAAAAAGTCCGTATCTTTTAGAGATACTGCAATATTTACGGAAAAATAGGTCTAGGGTTTGTTTCAAAATTAAGTTGGGGCAGGAGAATGAGAAAATACAGCTAAAACAAGGCTAGCTATAGGCAAGTAATTATTGGAGCTGATAACAGATACAAAAGGATTCATTATACTCTTCTGTTTGGGCATATATTTGAATTGGGAGCAACATTTTCTAGATACACTGAACAATAGAAGGTCTTTATCCTTTCTGTATTTTAAACTTCAGGTATGGGATTTCCGAACACATACTAAGCACTTATAAATTGTAAGAAAATCAACACAACAATTGCCCCTACACCAACCCTGGTAATGAAAACAATTTAAGGGGCATACCTGGGTTGCAAATTATACCAAGATGTCCCCAATGCAAATTAGGTCAATAGACTTACTCAAAAAGAGGAACATCCCCCAACCCCTTTACAGGCAACTCAAAGGGAAAGGGCTGGCAAGTCATGAGCCAGCCCAGCAGAAAGCCTTCCCTGAGCACCTCCTGCGCCTGCCTTAGGAGCTGGCGTTGAGAGGGTCACATTTCACAGGCAGCTGTTCTCTGTCAGGTTGAAGGGCCATCACAGGCTGGATGGCAGGCAAATAATTCCATGGATGGCCTGGTGTGATTTGTAAAGTGAACTGAACAGAATACAAACATCGTCCATCTACAATACAGTATGACTTACTATATAAAACCTACCAGAATGTAAGCTCCTTAAGGGCAAGAATTATCTTGACCTCTACTGGCCAACCTCAGAACCAAGCAGAATGTCTGGGACGTGGCCAGAGTCACTAAATGAACAGATATCATAAAGCCACATATCCACAGAAAAATATCCAAAGGAAATTAATCACAACCTTAATAGCGATTATAACTCTGCTAGTGGGATTATGGGTGACTGACACTGGGATGATGATGGCCTGCCATTCCCGACCAGCCTGGACATGGTGAAACCGCACTCATGCTTCAAGGCTCAGCAATACCATTACCACCAATCAGGACTGGTCAGTGCCTGCTCTCCACCCCACCCCTCCCCTTACCTCCCAGCACTGAGCCCCTCGTCCTACACCTGGCGCAGCCCCATGGTAGTTAAGGTGCTGGACAGGTGTCCTCCTCCCTTCCTGCCACATGGGAGCTCCTGGAGGTCCAGCCAGCAGTGAAGGAGCTTTGTCGCCCCATCATCTGGTGCAGTGCCAGGCAGTTTGTTAAATTCAAATGACCCAATCATTTTGGTTCCAAAAGACTGGGGCAAAAAATGGGTTGCAAATTTAACACCTGCTACTGACCTTTACCAGCTAACTACTAAATGTGGAACCAGATCTTCCACTTCGAGAATCGACTACTGAACGGAGTTTCAGATGATCAGCACAAACAACAACACAGAACCTACGGCACACAGAACAATGGGCCAGGGCACAAAAGATGACTGTTTAACTAGCAGGTAGATGCAGCTGAAGTAAAACACTCAAACTCCCACACTGGAACCTGACACAGTCAACACAAAATGCGTGCCCACCTCCTCCTCCAGGGTGCTGCGTGACAGACCACTTCTCAAGTGAGCCAGCACCTCACGCGTTCACAGACTCAAGAATGGAGAGTCAGAAGAACTAATGCAACCGGCTGGTTTTACAGGTGAGAAAATGGGGGCTCAGAGAAAAAGTTACTAGCCCCAGGCCTTGGGGAGGCCAGAGCGAAAGCAGAGCAGGACCTGGGGTGGAGCTCTGCCTCAGGCCGCCTCTCCCAGGTGACGCCCACAGGCTGTCTCACCGCAGTGGCACACAGTCAAAACTCTTTCCTGTTCTTCATTTTCTTCTTCAGGTGTGATAATGGTGTTATGGTAGTTTTTCAAAATACAGATATTATCTTTTAGAGATATATATTATAATATTTATGAATAAAATAATTTGATGTCCTTTTCAAAATTCCAGAAGCAGGCGGGGGTAGAGAGGAAACTAGACTGGCCATGGGCTGCTAACTGGTGAAGCTGGTGGCAGTGCGGGGGGTTCATTACCGTTCTCTCTCTAATTTGAAGTATGTTTGAAATTTTTCATAAGGCAAAAATTTGTCTTAAGTACTTTTCAAAATACCAAGCAGCAGCAATGCTAGTTTCTTCAAGGAGAGTCTTTGTCACCGTCCAGGTCTCCTCCCCTCAAAAAAAAGAAAAAAAAAAAGGAAGAATGAAGATAAAGAATGAGAGAGGGAGAAAGAAAGAGAAAATGGGAGGGAAAAAAGGAAGGAAGGGGGAAAAGCGCCCTCCCACTTCAAGACACTGCCCACGGAACTATGGCGGGGCCCTCGGAGGGGGGCTTACTGATCAAACAAGTTGTCAAGTCAGCAGAGAAAACAAGCCATGTCAGTGTTAGATCATTAAATCAGCATTCTGGCAAAAAACAGTATTTCCAAACATTCTGATGACAGCTGGATCAAACCCGCCAATACTTGACAGTAATAAATATAGTTATTTGGGAAGAAAAATAGGGAGTGACCTTACAGTTCCACTGAAATATGCCAAATAAGGAAAGCTTGAAGCTGTAGGAAATGGAAAAGAACGGCTAATATTTGGCAAGCTTCCTTTATGATCAACAAATTAAAATGTTAAGGAAGCAATTTGTTGAGAAAAGATATTTTTAAAAGGAGCTGAATCATGTAGGTTCAGCCCAGGATATGGTCAATTGGTAATTTTAAATCATTTTTTTAAAAGTTAATGTTTTCAGCCCCCAGAAACTGCATTTCAGACATCGCTGAGTTAATCATAAACCCTCCTCTCTCCCAGCTCAGGTGGCGGGAAGAACGCCTGGACTTAAGTTTCACTGAAGCTCTGCCCTTAACCCCTGGTCCTGCAACTGCAAACTCAGCTTCCACTGGAGTCGCTTAGATAACAAAGAAGATGAACAAAAATACGACCTCAAGTCTAGTTTGTTTTTTTTTAAATTTTTCTGCATTTTTCAAAAACCATTCTATTACTCTTAATTTTTTTAGAAGACTTTATTTTACTTTTAGAGAGAGGGGAAGGGGGGGGTAGAGAGAAAAACAGCAATGTGCAAGAGATACATCAATCAGCTGCCTCTTGCACACCCCCAGCTGGGGACCTGGCCCACAACCCAGGCATGTGCCCTGACTGGGAATCAAACCAATGACCTTTCAGTTTGCAGGCTGGCACTCAATCCACTGAGCCTCACCAGCCAGGGCTCGAGTCTAGCTTTACATTTCCAAAGACAAGGGATGCCAATCCATTTTCAATCATTAGCCATCTGACCTACTTGAATCTACAAAGCTTAATGCTACTGGATTTCTTCAACAACAAGGAAAGTATTAGTGGCCCTGACTGGTGTGGCATTGTCCTGCAGGATGAAGGGTTGTTGGTTCAATTCCCACTCAGGGAACCAGGGCATGTGCTTGGGTTGTAGCTTTGATCCCTGGTTGGGGGCGTGCAAGGGGCAGTGGATCAATGTCTCTCTCACACGTTGATATTTCTCTTCCTCTTTTTCCCTCTCTTCCCTCTCTCTAAAAATAAATAAATACATAAAGAATTTTTTTAAAAAGTTATTAGTGCATTGATTTTCACAATCCATGAATAAGCAGGAAGACTTTCTTGTGATTAAAAAGCCATTCCCATTCTAAGGGCCTAAGTGCACCTTCATTAAGGCACTGCAGTTCACATGGAGTAGCAGCAGCTTCATAAATAGTGGCTCAAGTGATAAGTCATGGAAAACAAAAAAGCCTGGGAGAGGGGCGAGAGGGGGTGCTATTTTATAGGGGGGGGCCTCTGAGCTGAGACCTGAAGGAAGTAAAACCAACCAAGGCAAACCAAAGTCAGCCACCACAACGGAACCCCCACCACCATCCCCCAAAACAGAAACTGAAACACTTGTGGCAACAATTTTGTCTACTTGCTTGGTTACAAGCTGCTTTAACTTTGTCATAACCTTGAGGAATCTAGATATCTTTCCTTTTATCAATATATACCAAGCTCCCTGGTAATGAGCCCTACTCCTCAGTAACAACTGAAATACAGTGTCTGGTTTTCAAAATACTCTTTGTTCCGGCATTAGCTCTGCACTGAGCAGAGCGCCTAGGCTGTGCTCTCGGCATTCAGTTATAACATCAAGCTGGGGTGAGTGACACATGATGTGACCTGTACTAGACTAAGCTATCTGGAATGGCCTTGAGTGACTGTCCAGGCAGCGCCCAGGGAATGGATGGGTCTAAGGCAGCTCCTGCAAGACTTGCAAGCACCAGGTGCCCACCTGCCCACAGCCCACAGGGGACAAGGCTGACTGGAGAAAACATGGGAACAAATTCAGCTGTGCCACTGTCCATATGATTCATTACGTATCGCCCAAAATTAAATCGCCCAGGGTTAGTTCTACCAGCTAGCCAAAGGTCTGTCCATCCACAGCCGGAATGGAGACCAGAACCCCTCATCTGTTGGTGAAGTTCAGCAGGTCTTGTAAGGACTTGGTGGGATTTGCTTCATATCCAGTTTTAGTCGGCTTTCACACGGCCAGCTGAACATACCGGTCTCTCTGCAAAGTCAGCTGTGGGGCTGCCGCATGCACAACATCCAAACCACCATGATCAGCCTGGAGCAGGCAGGCAGGCAGGCAGGCAGGCAAACTGAGAGCACTGGACTGGCCACACATCCACCCAATGGGAGCAAAGACTTCCACACAGCAGCCAGGGCCTCCAAGCCAGCTCATGCAACCTCACTGTTAGGGCAATTCGCTCCCTGCCCCGGCATCCTTACTGTTAAGTAAACCTGATGAAGATGATCTCCGAAAATCACCAGGAAGAACAACTAAGAAAAATAAATAGATAAAACCTTCCTACAATTATGCAAAGCCACAGGAAGGCTAAGTCATTCTGAGCTAAGTCAAGGTAAGGGGCCACACACAGCCTTGTTAGGGCAGGAGTGGGGGCCAGACAAGCTCCGTCCACCCTTTCCTGCTCATTTACAGGGAGACAGTCCTCAGAGTTTAAAGGAGCCCAATATATTAATCCTCAACTGGTTGAATCCCATCCTTTTGCTTCACCTGAGTCCAACTCATTCAGCTTTAATTCAAAACAGCTGATTGCAGAGGCGCTCATCCTCATTTTTCATTCTAGTCCACATCATTCCAAAAGCCGACTATTAAGAGCAGTGAAAGGCCTTTTTGTGTTGAAAACATCTTTTATGTATTGAAAATGGATGAAAGCCATGCATTTTGACTCCTAAAAAAAAGCATTTCTTTTTACTTCTACAGATATTTCAAAAATATGACATTTATTGAATGCTATGCCTATTATATGCAAGGCACTGTGGGAGGTGCTGGAGCTTCAGAGTCAAACACAGTCCCTGTGCTGATAAGCTGACCGCCTGGAAGAGGGACAAAACCAGGACCCAGATGACTGAAACACTAGGTGCAGTGAGGGCAGAAATATAGGGCAGGCCCAACATGCCCCGGGGGGTTCAAAGAAGGACAGATTCCATCGCTGGAGGGGATCCGAAAGGCTTCCTTCAAACAGAAACAGGAACTTGAGCTGGGCAAGACTTCAGAGGCTGAAGGAGAAGGATGGAGAGGGGGCTCCGGGCAGAAGGCACAGATAGCATGACGGGGGCGGGGGGGGGGGGGCAGGCTCAAACACCCAGGGGCCTGGTCCTGCTGGCAGACATGTGTGGGAGTCCCAGGAGGCAGCAGCAAGCAGCAGAGCAAGGGGGCATGGACAGGTCAAGGAGGATGAGGCCCAAAGAGGGATCACAGAATTAATTTGGCTTCAAGAAAGCAGTTCCAGCTAATGATGACGAGGGAACCAGAGAGAAGAGGGAACCTTGCAGTTGCCTCGTGGGGGTCAGGAGGAGGCTTTTCCTCAAATGCACAAGCAGCAGTGGCATGGCAGTGACTGGCTGCCCCAGCGTTGTCCGAATTAGAGAAACAGTTGAACTTCATCTAACTGGGGCAGCTTTTGAAGTCACTAACCACAAGGAGGAAGCATTTCTTCAGGCCTGCAGGAAACAGATTGCGTCGCTGTGTCTGTCCTGGCTGGGAGAGGCACAGCCCTCTGGGGTTTCCATCTAGAGGGAACAAAACCCGTCTGCTCGTGCCATCTCTCTGTGGAGCCCACTTCATTTTCCACATCCACCAGACTTGGTGACAGCCCCATTTTTAGAGCCTTCAATTACAGAATGGAAAACACCAGCTCGGAGAAACAATTAAGGTTAGGGAGGAGAATGGATGAAGATACGGTACTAATGCAGTAAACACTGCAACTGTGGAATAACATTCTGGTCAGTACATATCGGTGAGGACTGAAGCAGTCCTTACTTGCACACTTCCAGCTGACCCAAGCTGTTCCTTAACACAGGGCGAGCATACAGAAAAAGCACCAGACTGAACGTTGTGACTTAGGTGATAAAACACCTGCAAAACCCTGATGACTCTCCTACTGTGCCACCTGTAAATTCGAGTAAAGTCCTAAGCCTTGTCTGCGATTTCTCAATGAAGAAGAGCCAGGTACTGTGGAAAAAAGAGACCACAGACACACCAGGCGTGGTCCCTCAGCCCAGAATGGCCCCTGGCAGGCAAGAGCACCAGGCCGAATTAATGGGATTCAGCAGCCCCACAGTGGACACAGCGGCCTGTGGAGGCTGTGGGGTTTCAGAGCAGATGGGGCTCCTCTCCTGGGGCTGGGCAGGCAGAGAGGGTTTCTCAGGGAGGCAGAGCCTGAGGTGGGGTCTCCAAGGGACGGGTCCATCTCCTCCACAAGGGGAGAAAAGTGATTTCTGAGGCAGGAAATTAGACCTCAAAGTATTGGAGAAGATAAAAAGCAGGAGGAGTGGAGACAAAATAACGGACAGGGAGGTATGTAACCATCACAGCAAATCACTGCAATGCAAGTCGAGTCCGTTTTTAGTCCTTTTGAGAGTCAGCGTGTAAAAATGGGTGGGAGAACCACTACTCAGAATGAGGTGCCACATAAAGGTGAGATGGGGGTGTCATTTCCTTGTCCAATAAAGATGTTACAGTTAATAATAGCTCCCATTTACAGAGCAGCTACCCACAGGCACCTCACATCTATTCCCTCATTGTGTTTTTGTAACAAACCAGTTAGGAAGGCGTCACCTCTTGCAGACAGGAGAGTGGAGACATCCAACGCACTCAGTGACAGAAACAGCATTTGAACCCAGGTCTCAAGTGTCATGCTGCTGCTGCTCCCCATCTCAACCAAGGCTCCTCCACCATGGGACTGGGTTCTTGGGGTTTCATGAAGTTGCTCTGAAGATGATCTCCAGTGTAATGTTAATCATGTGTCACTCACTCGCAGCCTGGTTGGAAGGAGCTCCCAAAAGGTTTCTTCAAAAGACAAAACTAATGTGTTATCTATAAAACTGGTGTTGTCATATATAGCCTTACCCCATACATAAATTTAGGCATTCTGAAAACGTGTGACTTCCGGGTTAATATGGCAGATTGACACCTGAATTATCTCTGCTCCCTCCAGAACAGCAAGGCCTAAACTCACAGGACAAAGAGAAAAAGAAAGGGGAGAGCAAAGGAACAGCCCTCTAACTCTCAGAAGCTGGAAAGCTGTTGCACCTGCCACAGCAGCCTTCACAGACCAGAGGAAGAGCACAGCCCAGCCTCACGATGGGAGGCCCACAGGCAGCAAGCTAACTCATGCCACAGAATTTAGAAAGCCTCAGAAAGGGGGAGCAGCAGGGATTTCAGAAGATAGGGGTGCAAGGTGAACAAAATGCCCATGACAGAAGCAGTCATACCCCTCCCCCACCTCATGCAGCCTAGAGACCCCTCCCCCATGGTAGGCAGAACATGGGGTTCCTCTAAGTCATGTGCAGGGGGCCTGAGTGACCATGCCCAGCCCTTTCCCCAGCCTGGCTCCTAGAAAACAGGTGGTCAGACATGTAGCCCCCAACCACTCCTCCCAGCAGGGAAACTGTCAGGCCGAGAGAAAAGAGCCACAGACACTGACACTTGGCAACTTCCCTCAACAAAGCACCTGGGCTGATCACTTACAGTGAAGGTCACCAAGAGACTGCCCCCAAAACCATCCCCAATACCACCCCCAATACACACACACACACACACACACACACACACACACACACCCCTTCCAGGTAAACATGCTAGTGCCTTGTTCTTAGGCACAAACAATGAAATGCCACCATTTAAGGGAAACCTGTAAATGGGACTAAAACAAGAAGAGAAAAAGAGAAGAAACAAATCAACAGGAAGAAGGATAAATAAAATTGGTCTAGTCACACAATTAGGCATCAACATCAGAGAAAATAGACATAAGGTTTACTATCACATCATAGATGAATCTCCGAACATAACTTGAGTCAAGAAAGCAAGTTCTGGAAATCTACATGCAGAATGACAATACCATTTTTATAGAGATCAAAACCAAGCAGGAGTAAAAATATAGCATTTAAGCATATACAGGGTGGGGCGAAAGTAGGTTTACAATTGTGAATATATCAAAGTGTTATTCTTATATTATTTATTAATTATTGTATTATTTCCCATAGGAACAACTATAAACCTACTTTTACCCCACCCTATGTACAACTGTGATAAAAAAATAACATTACTTTAAGGCTGTCATGCAATGAATACACAATTGAGGACAGTGGTTACCTGTCCTGGATAGGGCGGCAGTAAAATGGGTGAGGGCACACAGGCTGATGAGAATCACTGGGAACGCTCCGGTTCTCGGGTTGAGGTTGGGTCGAGGGGAGAGAGTTCATAGGTATTAGTCACATTATTACATTTTGTAACCAAAATGTGTTATATACAGTTGTTTACATGAAAAGGTATTAAATAATACTTTTTCAGCCCTGGCTGGTATGGCTCAATGGACTGAGCACTGGCCTGCAAATCGAAAGATCATCAGTTCAATTCCCAGTCAGGGCACATGCCTGGGTTCCAGGCCAGGTCCCCAGTTGGGGGACGCGTGAGGGGCAACCGATTGATGTATTTCTCACATGTTTCTCTCCCTCTCTTTCTCACTCCCTCCTCCTCTCTCTAAAAGTAAATAAATAAAATCTTTTAAAAAACAATAATAATAATACTTTTTCGTAAAAAATTTAAAAAGTGAAAACAGAGAAGTCAATGCAAGAAAACTTAAAAAAACTGGCAAATGTAGGCAGTGAATAAAGACACTGCATCTATGAAATAAGGACAGGTCATAAGAATGGGACATTCAGAGGACAGGAAAGGAAACTCTTAAGTTAAAAATACAACATAAAATATCAGAAAGATTAGAAGAAAAGTACATCAGAAAAGACAGACATGAAAAGTGAAAGGCAGCAAAATCAGCAGATGTGTCCACAAGGCCCAACGTCTGAATAACGAGTTCCGGAGGGCAGAAAACAGAGGCAGAAAATAAAGACACACACCGAGGCGCATTTTCATACCTGAGGATGAGAGTAAGGCAACGGCTCTAGAAGGTGTTGGAGAGGAACAGCACCGTGTCGGGAAGCCAGAACACCCTTAACAAGGCGAGCCCTGGATGCTGTGTCTTTCCAATTCCAAAGGCCCTGCTTTCCAGTCAACTTCTAAGCTTGGCAATGACCACGGGAGGCCAGAATGAAGATCCACAGGTATGAACGCCCTTTATCAGGAACTACCAGAGGAGATCCCCACAAATGAGAGATTAACCAAGGAAGAAGAAACCACAGAATTCAGGAAAGAAGGAAAGGAAGCCCCAAATGATAGGGAAGGGGTTGGCAGCAGCCAGTCCTGGAAAGAGCAGAAAAATGAGGGACCAGGAGGGTTGTTGCCATGAAATAGAAACCTACCTATCTGACAGGTTCCCATGTTTTAAGAGATATACCAGTATATTGCTGGAAGAGAATTTAGGGATAAATGAGATAGTGTGCACAGAAAACTAGTATTTATATAGGCCCAGATATCCAAAAGATGAATACCTAAAATGGGTTGAGCCAAAAAGAGAAATATTACTCTGAGAAAAAGGAGATGAGGAGGCCTATCGCCCCCCACAAGTCCCGTAGTTCCACATCTGTAAGTGAGGCCCAGCGCTGCGAGATGCATAATCCTGCACTTGGACAAGCAGAGGCTGCTCTGGGGTGCAGGAGCTTAGCTGAAGGTGAGGCAGGGGCTGGTTCTTTAACACTAAGCCTTATATAATTTTTTAAAGTATTTTATTTCTTTATTTTTAGAGAGAGGGCAAGGGAAGGAGAAAGAGAGGGAGGGAAAAATCAATGTGTGGTTGCCTCTGGGGCCCCCACTGGGGATCTGGCCCGCAACCCAGGCATGTGCCCTGACTGGGAATTGAACCGCAACCCTTTGGTTCACAGCCCGCACTCAATCCACTGAGCTACACCAGCCAGGGCAGCCATATATAATTTTGATAAAAAAATGAAAATGAAGTCTTTTGAAAGAAAGAAAACATGCAAAAACAGTAACTACCTTTAGATAATTTTTATTTTAAAATAAAATATATTTAAGATGTACAACTTCCATTTTTCAGTATCTTAAACAATTCCGCACTGTGACAACCTTAAGGACTACACAGAAAAGTGTTTATCCTGCCTTATAACTGTTTCACTCACGAGCCTGACCTCAGGCCTCCCCAAAGGCTGCCTGCAGTTGCTGGGATGAACAGCCCAGGATGCCCAGCAAACCTGGGCTCATCGGGCACCCAGAATCACCAGCACTGCAAGGAACCATCAGGCCATTACCAGACGTTTTCTTTTTTCCTTGTTATCCGAGATATTTTATCAATGAACTTTATGACTTTGCTTCAGAAATCCTCGCTGAAGCGTATTCTATACAACTATTTCACCATGTTCTCCAAATGTCATATTTCTCTCTGGTACATATCTACGAATCAGGTCAAGGGGTATTTTATAGGAATTTCCTACGTTTGTAATTCAGGCAGTAGTTCCACTGCATTCAAAATTATGTGATATATGAGGGGGTACTAATATTAGCCACTCTGCCCTTCTCCCATACCCCCAACTCCACTGCACTTCAGAAAAAGACAGGACTGACAACGTAAGAACTCAAATCTGCTGCCAAAGAAGAAACACCTATTTTGGAAACAGTCTTCAAGCTCCTGGCCAAGAAAACAAAGCTCAGACATGTAAATCACATGGCAATTGCTGCATCCTGTTCGTGGCTGTCAACAGTCACTAGACAGAGCACACCCAAGCTCTCCAAACAGGCAGAAAGATGCCTTGCAAGTATTCTGTTGGTCTACACACATTTTGTCTTCCATTTGCTGTGAATTAAAAAAGCTACTAGAAATAATTTGTATCCTTCAAGTTGAGCACATTCCACAAGCGGAGGCTCACTCCGCACCAAAGTGGTAAATTCAGAACTAAATCTGGCCCCCACGGAGGCCTAGCAGGCTGAGAAAATCAGAGAACATTCAAACAATGACTAGTCCCAATCAACATTAAGAATCAAGTTGCTTCATCTGAAGAAGCCTTCTGCCATCTGGATCTGGAAGGACTTCCACTCTGAAATTCCTCCTCTCTGTAGGAAGTTTGTCACCAAATATTAAAAGCTGAAGGTGCCAAGTATTGCATGACTCACATTTTTCATTTACCCACTGAACATTTGATGTGGAAGTTACACCCAAAAGCAGGCTTTTGCCTTAACGTGTAAGCAGTTATTTTTAATCATATATGGTGGGGGAGCATAAAAGAAATAAAAATAGTAAACAGCTCATCCATATATACCCAGCGACCCACAGCCCAGGGATCATACTGACACTGTGGCATCTTGGTCTGGGCTACTGCTGCTATCATCCTTTCGCTACAAGGCAGGCAGGCTCTGCTGGTAAGCTGCCAACATAGTGCTTTCCTTGACTTTTTCATTTTGAGGCTAAAAAACATTGGGACAGTATAACGGGTGCTGTCCTAAGCTGAGTCATACATAGTAAAGCCCCTATAAACCAAGTTGCTTTATTATCACCATTACAGAGGAAGCAGGTTAAATACCCAAAGTAACACAGCTAATGAATGGAAGAGCCAAGATTCCAAGTCAGATGGGTCCTCTACAGCCCCAGCCAGAGTGCCCTCAGCCAGTCAGTCGGCGGGCAGCTGATGGGGTTCGGGGAACATCCAAAGGCCCGCCATCTAGAAAACCCCACATTCTCACACACCGAGAGCTGACATTTCCAGGTGGTAATATACAGGGGTCCCGCACAAATAATGCCCCTTTTTTATTTTAAAATCTTTTATTACAAATTCATAAGCATGTAATTCTGTAACACAACCATATCATACTCAAGCATGCCATATGACATTTTAGGTGAAATGTTCAAATTATAACCATAAATTGTTACACCCATATTATTACCCTGCCAACCACACTCAAACAGGCATTCCTTCCGCCGGGCCCTGTATTATGGAGCCAGCACAAGGAGCGAAGGCAAGGCTCCCCAACGTTCACTTCCCAAACAAGTCTTCAGACTTAGCCCTGACATTTGCCAAGGCATTGGTGAAAAATATTACCTTCTCCGAAGGGTAGCTACAGGAGGTTTATAATCAGTACTTAATTTAGTCATTTCTTAGTGGCTCAGGCCAATCAGAATGAACGTCAATGCTGAAATCTACAGTGAATCCCTACAACCTACATGTGCAAACAGCCCCAGTCTGCAACTCTTGTGTCCTTCTCTCTCCTGCTCTGGCACTTACAGCTAGTCCTGACTCTAGAACTTCCTGTATTTTCTTCCAATTTGCTGTTTTAATATGCTAGGACACTGAAAAGCAGATAACCAATACTATTAGAACTGTGTGTGAAAAAGAGCTAGGTTTAAAATAGACTTAGGCCTCAGAGGGCATAGGCACCTCCCTTGCACAACCACACAGACTGGGGATGCCATTCCCTCCCTAGCAGCTCAGCCCACTGGTTGTTAACCATCTTCTGGAAAGCTCAACTTGGAAGATAAGGGAGGAGTCATTCTTTAAACATATGAATTAAATAAAACCAACCATCCCTTTTAAAAGGATCTAGACCAGTGATTCTCTAAATTTAATGTGCATATGAATCACCTGGGGATCTCATAAAAATGCAGGTTCTAACTCAGTCTTCTGGGGTGGAGCCTAAGATTCCAAATTTCTAACAAGCTCCCAGGTTCTGTCCTTGCTGCTGGTCCATGGACCACTCTGAGCTTCAACAGTCTAGATTAGAACACCGCTGTCCAACAGAAACATAATACATGCCACATACATCATTTTAAATGTTCTGGCAGTCAGCTTCAGGCCTAAGCAAGCCTCCTCTATTCCCTCCCCACCTCTGTCCCCATACCACCTAATAGGGCCAGTGGGTCTTAGCCAGGAGGTAACCAGAATTTTAGCTGGACACAGTATCTCAGATGTACACAAACAGTATAATGAACCCCTAAGTATCATCTCTCAGCTCACCAATTATGAGGTCATGGCCAATCTATACCACACTCCACTCCAGAATCAGAATCTTAGGGTGACTCCCCCCACCCCAGGGGGTCCTGAAATGCAATGGGAGTTGTACCACTGGACAATAACATCAGAAACAGGTAGTCCTGAGAAAACAGAAGTGACTGGAGCAAGGCACCAGGAGGTTCTCTGAGAGCCCTACTGCACCCCTCACACCACACCCAACCCTAGGACTGCCCCTCTCCACCAAGCTGATAATGCTGTCGCCCTAACTCTCCCAGCAGGGGCCTAGGGCCTAGGAGACCAGCCAGAAAGAGAGTAAACACTAGAATAGAGGACGAACTTGCCCCAAAACCTGCACAGAAAAAGCAGACAGAACAAACGCCACTGAACAAGAACTTAAAATGAACACAGTAAAAACCAGGAGAGGAGAGAAGTTGGTGGAAACAGGAAATAGGACAGAGATACTGACAAACTTTAGAAACTGATAGGAAAAAAAAATAATAAACACACCCTGGGTCTTAATAATTTCAGGAATAATCCAGATTCTGAATTCCAGAAGAATAAAATAGATTGCAGAATTTTAAAATCCAACAGAGAAAAATTCAACCCAACAAAACCTCAAACAAAAAGGTACCACCCAAAAAGTAATGGTAAAAACAAAATAAAATTGTGAAAGTCCTAATATAATCACAATCACCATAAGTGTGTACCAGTTAAATGCAAGAATCAGACTCTCAATCTGGTTTAAAACACAAGACCCTGCATCGTGTATGTAAACTAGGACACTGAAAGCAAAAGGACACAGATGAATTAGAAATAATGAAAGAAAAAAGCATCAGGCAAACAGAAGCCACAACGAAAGGAAGAAAACGAAACAGATTACTTTTAACATCACGACGAATAAAATTTAAAGCGGAAAAACATCATAAATGATGAAGAAAGAGTCTATATACAATACACAAAAATGGAACAATAAATGAGGAAGACATAAAAGATGATCATATATGCATCTAACAGTATAGCCTAAACACCATGCAATAACTGCTGACACTACGGGAAGAAGCGAGCAAAGACACAGAAGAATTATGTAACGTGAAGCTCAAAATAACACATTTGGAGAAAAATGTATGCCCAAACAGCATATTCTTTTTGAGAACATTTACAAAATTTCACTATGTGCAATGTACCAAAAAGTCTCATATATTCCAAAGAACTGGCAGCATGTTAACTATGTTCTCTGACCATGTATAATCAAAATAAATATCAATAACAAAAGTCACTTTTTTAAGTGTCAAAAATCTAAAAAATACATATATATACGAAATACCTCATATATATGCTATTAAATAACCCTTGGGTTAAAGACAAAATTTTAAGGGAAATTACAAAACTAATACAGAATTATAAAATGAATAAAAATGAAAGTACTACACGTCAAAATTTATGGAGCACAACTAAAATAATACTTAGAATGTATTTATTAGAAAATGAGAAAGAAATGAAATTTAAAAGCTGAGCATGCCAAGTAAGTTACGAAAAGAGAGTGGCCTCAAAGAGACTGTGAAATAAAGGTGGGAATTCAGACACATAAACCAAAAAATAAAGATAAAATTAAAAAAAACAAAAAACAGAGATTTTAAAAAGTAAAAGCTGTTTTTTAGGATTAATAAGATAAACAAAACTCTACAGACTGAAAAGTAATAAAAGCGTAAGACAAATTAAAAAATACAGAGTGCAGAAAGAAAATGAGAAATAAGTGGAGCCAAAGACATTTATAAACATAATGAAAATATAAACAGGCATACAACTTTTAAAACCTAGATGAAATGCATACATTTGTAGAAAACTATAAAATGCCAAAATTGGCCCAAGAATAGAAAACTCGGATAGACCAATAACAATTAAAAGTGAAATGGTAAACACCTCCCAGCCCACTCTCAGACCCGATGGCTTCACAGGTAAGCCCCATCAAATTTAAGATACAGACAATCCTCACCTTATACAAATGACTGCAAAACAATTTTAACCCACTTTATGAGATGAATATACCTCAATTAACTGGGTAAGAAAATTATTGGCCAACTTCATGTAGTAGCGCAAATGTCAAAACTGTGTATCAAATCCATCCATATTTTTTAAATACAAGACAATGAAGAGTTTATCCCAAAAGGTAAGGGTGATTCAACATCAGAGCATCAACCAATGTATTTAATTTAACACATTCATGAACTGAGGGATAAAACTGCATGGACATGAATAGATTTTAAGAAAAAGTATCTGCTATGGGTTAATGCTTGTTTATAGCAAAAACTCTCAGAAAATTAGAGAAAAAGGAGTTAAAATAGTTCCTTAACCTGAATAAAGCTTCTACCAAAAACCTCCTTTTGACCCATTCATTACCTTTAAGACAAGGAAAGAAGAGGCAGGCCGTCACCACTGCCATTCAAGAGCCCTTCAGGTCCCGGAGGACAAAACAAGTCACTCCAGTACCAGGGATGGAAGGAAAAGGACCAAAAAGACTGTCACTTTTTTTGCATGTGATATCGTCTCCTGAGAAATACAACAGAATCAAGTTAACCAGTAAAACTAACGAGAGACTCCGCAAGCTCACCAGTTTCAAAAATCAGTAAATAAAACCAGTAGCTTTCCTCTATACTACAATAATCAATTAAGAAAAAAAATTTAAACAATAAAACACTATCCACAATGCTACAAAAATTGTAAAGAACTAGGACTTAATCTAATAGAGATTAGACTAATAAAGAATACATAAACCTTTATGGAGAGAAACAAGACCTAAATAAATGGAGAAATATCCTTGATCAAAAATGGGACAACTTAAATTTATTAATTTCTCCTCAAATTAATCTGTATATTTAATCCAAATACAGTAAAAAAAAATTCCAGCAGTATAGTACTTATGGGGAAATGGGCAGAAATGTGCATGAATGAATAATGGACCTTGAGTAGCTAAGACATTTTTTAAAAGATTTTAGTTATTTTTAGAGACAGGAAAGGGAGGAAGAAAGAGAGGGAGAGAAACACTGACCTGTTGCCTCTTGTACTTGCCGCGGTCGGGGACCAGGCAGCAAACAGAGGCACGTGCCCTGACCAGGTATCAAACCTGTGACTTTCGGCTTTGCAAGATGATGCTTAACCAACTGAGCCATGCTGGTCAGGGCAAAGTATTTTTAAAAACTGACAGTGACCACAGACAGGGGAAGGGGGAGGGTCAAGTCAAGGAACATATATGTACAAGGGACCTATGGATAAAGACAAGGGAGCAGGGGCGAGGCAAGGACTGAATATGGGAAGTAGGGGGTGGGTAGGGCAGGGGAGAGTAATGGGAGAAAATGGGGACAACTGTAACTGAACAACAATAAGAAAAAAAAAGAAGAGCAAAGAGGATAAATTCATTCAATCAGAAACAAAGAACCGGCATAAAGCCACAGATATTAAAATGGTGCATGGTACCTGTCCAAGAAGAAACAAATTGTGTAGTGGAACAAAGAGCAACCTCAAACGCATACCCATGCATGTATATGGGGACTTGGAGTACCTCAAAAGGAGCTTCCCAAAACAGCAGGTGGTGTTAGAAAAACTCACTACTCTCACTGTTTACAAAAAAACAACTCAACCTAAATGTGGAAGACAAATCTATTAAGACTATCAAAATACAAATACCATTGTGATCTTGACTGGGGAAAGAGTTTCTTGAACAAGACTGAAATGACGCCAAGTGTAAAAATTGACAGATTTGATTTCATCAAAATTAAGTTTTTCTGCCCTGACTAGTGTGGCTCAGTGGACTGAGTGCCAGCCTGAGAACCAAAGGGTTGCCAGTTCGATTCCCAGTCAGGACACATGCCTGGGTTCCGGACCAGGTCCCCAATTGGGGGTGTGCAAGAGGCAACCACACATTGATATTTCTCTCCCTTTCTTTTTTCCTCCTTTCCCTTGTCTAAAAATAAGTTTTTTAAAAATCTAAAAAAATTAAGTTTTCTATTAAAGGACATTGAAGACAATAAACAAACAATGAAGGGGCTGGGAAAGATATCTGCAACAGTTAAAGCCAACAGAAGATTAGCATGTAAAACATACAAGGAACTCTTATAAATCAATAAAAAGATGGTAAGCCATTTTTTAAAGGACAAAATATACGACCAAACCCTTTATAAAAGGGGAAATCTGAAAATCTAACAAGTATAAAAATGAGATTTATAACAAGTATAAACCTTACCAGTGATTAGAGAAAAATCACCTCATTGAAGCACTCCTTTAAAACCATCAGGAAGAATGGCAACAGTTTCTAGGAAGTACTAATGAGATTGTGGGGATAGTGAAGTAACATGCCTCTTTGGGAAGCCATTTGGCAGTCCTCAGTGAATTAAGAACAATTTCAGCCCTGGCTGGTGTGGCTCAGTGGATTGAGTGCCAGCCTGCAAACAGAAGGGTCACCAGTTAGATTCCCAGACAAGGGACATGCCTGGGTTGTGAGCCAGGTTCCCAGTTGAGGGTACGCAAGAGACAACCAATTGATATGTCTCTCACACATCAATGTGTTTCTCACTCCCTCTCCCATCTCTAAAAATAAATAAATAAAATCTAAAAAAAAAGAAAGAAAGAAAAAATAGAACAATTTCACCCAAGACTCAACAATCCAGTCCTGAACATCAGTCAAGAGATGTGAAGATAGCGGAGGCCCAGGGGTGTCAGGGATGTTAGAGGCCACCAAGGGGGACCATCCACAGGGAAAGGGATGCGTGAACTAGGGTGGTGCTATGAGCTGAATCGTGTCCTCTCAAATTCATATGCTGAAGCCCTAACCCCCAACATGATGGTATTTGGAGGTGGGGCATTTGGGAGGTGTTTAGTTTAGATGAGGTCGCGAATCCTGACCGTGAGGCCCCCACGATGGGATGAGTGCTCTTAGAAGAAGGGATGCCAGGGAGCTCCCATGCCCCTCTCAACACCCTCCATCACGACAGGGCATGTGACGGTTCAGAAAGAAGGCAGCTGTCTACAAGTTCAGAAAAAGGTTCTCCCCACGAACAGAGTCAGCAAGCAGCTTGATCTCGGACTTCGCAGCCTCCGAAACTATAAGCAATAAAGGCCTGTGTTTAAGCCACCCAGTCTGTGGTATTTGTTACAGCAGCCCGAGCTGACTAAGATAAGTGCATTTTTAAGATGGAATCCAATGCAGCTATCATGAAAGATGAACAAAATTTATAGGAAGTAACATGAACAGATCTCAAAAACAGTGATGAGTGAAAAGGAAGGAAAGAAAGATTTATAGCACAATGCCATACTTATGAATTAAAAGTACTTACACACACAAAAGAGGCCACATGCTTTACAAGAATACATCCATATAAAGGCACATTAAACACATTAGAATGAGGAGAGAAGGGGACTAGAAATGGAAATGAGCATAAAGGAGAAAAAATTAATAGATGAACAATGATGTGATGTGCGGTAAATTGAGGAGTGACTGCTTAATACAACCCACAGGGGTTAAGACACGAGTGCGCAGACACACACAGCACACCATCTCACCCTGCGGAAGCAGAAAGCAGAGGTTTGGCTTTTCCTGACCATGATAAGGTAGAGATGAAGAGTGCTAAAATTAAAATTCTTACAATTTGACTTACGGATTTCAATCTTTAACATGATAAAAACAACTGGCAAGATGCTGCTAAACTTTCAAAATTATAGTGAACTAAGTTGATAATGGCCCCTCATTTCTGTTCCACTAAGGCGGTAAGGTGACCTACCTATCTGAAGTGACAGGTGCACAGATACATACACACGGCCGAGTAAGACACGGCCAAGTAAGATTTGGTATTTTGCTGTAACTTATGGAACCTGTCAATTTCATTCACAATTTACACCAGCTCCTAATTATACTTAACTAAATATTAACAATTCTAATTGCTTAATGCTTTATTGGCTAGATCTAAAGTATTAAGGGACATCTGGCTTGGCAAATGGGATTCTGCCTGCTATGAGGAAAGAGAGCTTGGAGCATACATGTCCTTCCCACACTCCCAAGTGTACGTTCACCCAGGCCTGGTGCATCTCAGAAACATTACTCGTGATCCACAACGCAGTCAAGAGAAATGCTCGATGATCTGGATTTTAACTGTAATAGTCTTGGTTGCCAGCACAGAAGGCTGGAGGCAGGGGGACTGCAGGGCTGAGGACCAGGCCCCTTGCATCTTCTGCTCTGCATCCGCTGCGGGTGCGCTTTGTCTTGGGCCCACCCCACAGGGCTACGACGGAGGTGGCAGGCCTGGAAAGCTTCTCCCCACACAGGAGTGTTTGCAGGCAGAAAATGGCAGTTTGTCCTGGCTCATCAAGTTCTGTCAGAGAAGCAGCACTTTCTTCTCATAAGCAACTCTACCAGATATTCCGTCTCTCCAGCCAAAACAAAAAGAAATGCCCACCACACCTGGTGGGAAGTGGGGGAAGGGGAATACCGGAACACCAGAATTAATTCAGATGAACTTCAAGTTTTGTCCCCAGCAGGCAAGAGGCCCCTTGGTGGTTAGCAAGGAAGGAAGGAAGGGGAGAGACCAACCAACAGTGTCTGCTCTCCCAGGGCTTCTCAAAATCCGACCATAAATAACAGTGGCTCCAAAGTAGGGCTGCCCCGCCGTGTGGGTTCCCCACGGAGTAGACAGGAGGGACAACCACCTGGCGTTAAAATGAGCACCCTGGAGAAAAAAATAGGAATTAATACATAAGAGGTCAGAGAAAGTAACAGATTCAAAAAATATGATCTAGCAATTCCAATCCTAGGTACATTCCGAAGAAAACTGAACACACACCTTCGCACAAAAACATGTACACTGATGTTCACAGCATCATTATTCATAATAACTCCCCCACAAAAAACCAACCTAAATGTCCATCGAACTATGCAAGAATAAACAAAATGCTGGATAACCACACCATGGGACATTATTCAGCCACAAAAAGGAACAGAGCCCTGGCACATGCTACGACACGGATGGACCTAGAAGACTGCACTGAGTGAAAAAAGCCACACGTTGTGCGATTCCATTCTCACGTGAAGTGTCCGGAACAGGCAAACCCAGAGGCGGACAGGGCATTAACGCGCACACAGGGGCAGGGGAGTGACTGCTCCTGTGTGCGGGCTTTCCTGTCGGGGTGCTGGGAACGTCCTCGAACAGGCTGTGGTGACGGACGCGCGACACTGTGAACGCACTGACAACCAATGAACTGTACACTTTAAAAAGGGTAAAATCATGAATTTTATCTTTAAAAATAAAAAGTAACAAAACAGAGGTATCAAGCATTACATCAAAGCAGCACTTTGCACCAAGTCAACAAGGAGCATACTCAATAGAAAAAAATTTTCCCATGAGTGCTCTGCACCATCATGCCCCCAAATTTAAGATAGTTGTACGCTCAAATGTTTTCAAGTCCCACTCTCCCTTGAAAAATAGAACACCAGTGAAGACTTCTAGGCCTTCTCATGGCCCCAACCCAAACACCAGCCTCAGCTTGTGCTTCAGAAGCTGGAGGCTCCTTTGCCAGGGTAGTCTGCTTTGCACATTCAATAGGGAATCACTGCAGAAAACTCATAGAACGTCATCCCGGTACATCAAGGTTGCAGGTTCAACCCCCCAGTCAGGGCACATACAAGAAGCAACCAATGACTGCCTAAGCAAGTGGAAAAACAAATCAACGTATCTCGCAGAAAACAGGACATTGGCCACCGAATACCACACATGGGCACCACTGTTAAAGTCCATTCCAGAAGCTTCCCTGAACAGCGAGATGACAGGTATGTCTATCCTCTTTATTCAAGGAAGGGCAAGCAGGTGGCTGCCCAGGGGCAAGACAGGAGGCCCTGGGCACTGCAGCCTACTGAGCGCTGAGCAACCCCGTTCTGAGATGGGCTGGGCTGCTGGCCCCCGTATCAGGAGGAGATGGGAGCGCCCAGTTTTAGGGGTAATGGTCCACCGAGGAGATTTCTTAGCAAGACCCCTCCTCCTAAGACAACATAAAACCACCACTACTTGCAAAGAGGAAGCCCAGAAACATAAGGCATCCACAGCTCTGTTCACTAGTCCCAGAAGCCCTGTGCCCCGACCTCCTAGAGTGAGAAGCGCACAGTAACATTTTTAAAGCTGGCTTCTACCTTCTTCTTTTTACCTCAAGGTGGTTTTCGCACCTTTTTCTTCCTCCAATAAACAGTGTTTTCCATTCCTGAAGCCTTCACTTTCACTTGAAGGCAACCTCCCTCCCATGTCCCAGAGAAATAGAGAATCACACACTATGCCCTCCAGCCACCCCAAACTCACCTTCCTAGTATTAGACCTTCTCTCCAACCTGCAAACAAGTTCCGGCCTTTGCATTTCCTAAAACAACCTTTCCTGAAGAAAGCACACTATCACCCTCCCCTCCCGCCCTCCTTGCACTTCCCACTCGTCTCACACCTTAGCATGTTCCAAGAGCTGCTCCCGGTGAGGCAGGACAGGGAGGTGCCTCCCGAACAGCCCAAAAGGCCACTGGCCTGACCCCAGGATGTAGTCATGGAGATGCTGAACAGAAAATGTCAGTCCTGAGCCCCCTCCCCGCTCCAGTGAGCACCTGACTTGCCAACAGGTACCACACTATAATTAGTTGTAATTGAAGCCCAATGTAATTAATTACATAATTTTTAAGTGTTCAAGTTTAAGTCCATTAAAATTACATCATGAAACTGGGGAATTAACAAAGGATTACCAACAAAAAGCAAATAGGGAGGAAGAGGGAAACCCCAGGCTGGATCCATGCACATCTGAGTCACTCGCCCAGGTGGGGTGACTGTCAAGTACAGGGCAGTCACCCCACCTGCTTTTAATAAACCTGTGGGGCCCAGCCAGGCAGCCGCATGCACAGGCCGCCTCTGGAAGGGCCAGCACCAAGTGACCCTGCTCTGCTGGATGCTCAGTGTCAACTGGGCCTTGAAGGACACCCATTTGGTGCACTGCTCCTTGCCCCTTTCACAGAGGCTTTCCCCAGCCTCAGTTTCCTCCACTGTCACCTCCCCTGCAGGCAGCCTAAATGCCACTCTCCCAGCCCCGTCTCTGCCACAGCCACTCTGACCTCAGAGGCCCTCCCCGAAACACCAGGGCCAGGGCACCTCCCTCGCCCTCACCCCAAGAACTCAGTCTGGCGTCTTCTCTCCTGGCCCAGTCCATCTCCCTCTCTTACTGAAGGAACTATGACTGCCACACCCTCTGAATCCATTCTTTACCATTCTTCCCTCCACATTCCGATCAGCCTTTCTTATTGGGATTCCAGAAGGACTTTCCTAAACACAACTCTGAGGACTAAGTTGTCTCTCTTCAATTTAAAAAGCAGTTACCTCTCAGGGCCTTCAGAACCAGAAATGACTGCACAGGGCTTTGCACAGAGGACCTGTTCTGTGTGTTCCCAGGCCCTGAGCACTGGCTCTCTTTAAACAACTCATTCCTGTATTTGCTTTCTGTCTCTCCTACTAGAATTAAAGTTCCTTGAGGGCAGGGATTTCCTGCTGCTCAGACAGGAGGATGGTGTGCTAGACGTGCGCCTGGACTGAAGAAGGTAGCGTAAGTAGATGGAGCAAGATGGCCCAGCCCATTTTTCCAGGTCCCTGCCTTGCCCTCCCCGTGCAGATGCCCCAGCCCTTATAAAATGATGCCTGGATACTCTGTACACCCTGCTGTTCTCTGACCAGCAGGGCCAGGGACTTATTCCCTTCAGTACCACAGAGACTTAAATAGGAGCTGAAGCAGTGGTCAAGGCACCATGGAGACATGATCGATGAATAAATGAATGAATGAATGAATGAATGAATTGCCCCAAGAGTCTATTTAAAAAATGAGATGCTCCAAAAACAAACAAAACTACAAACAACTTCATTGAAATGCACATTATTTTCAAGACCTGCACACCTTTCTACATATTTTTTAAAATGTGTAACTTTATTACAAAACAAGCTGCATCATCACAAAAAAATCAAGCATGTAAAAACATCATCTAAATCCTAAAAGTTCAATTTTTCCATGAGAATTCCTTGAGGAACATAAGCTAAGATCTAAGAAGTGTCATCTGACCAGGTAGGCGTCTTCTCTCAGGAGAGATGCCCACCCGCAGACCCCTCGTAAAACCAGTCTCCTACTGAACTCACCAAATTCCACCTTCAGGTGTGGCGAAGAACAAAACCCAGCATAGTCAGTGCTTCCAAGTGATGCGCATGGGTTTGAATCCAGTATCACTGCACTGACTAAATCGACTAGCCTCCCAGGAGCTGAGGGAGCAGAGATTTTTGCCTTAGCCATCAAGGGGCTAACTACAAGTAGCGTCTAACAGTAAACTGCTCCCCAGCACCAGCATCAGGCCAGGTATCTCAGAAAAAAGTCCTAGCTGAGACTCATGCTCCCCCAGTCTGGTGCTCACAGCACAAGCGTTGGCTGGACAGTGCGCGACTGCTCCTCTGCCAGCCTGCCTCCTCCCTGCCTCCAGCCCAGGTCCCCCAATCGGGCCTCTCTGCTGCCTACCATTTCCCAAAACTCTTCCAACGAATTTGCTGTATGGGGCCCAGAGGGTAGCAAGGGACATAATAAGGAGAGCTGCCTTCAACCTGACACCAAAACTGCACCTCAATTATCAGATAAAGTTTGCTGACAGCATATTCATGGCCTGGGGAAGGATAATCTGTCAGATAACCCTTCTCTTTGGAGTCCATCTATGAGCTGACTCTGCAGTCTCAGGGCAGGGGAGGCTTGGATCCAGAAGCTCCCTGTCCACCAGTCAACCCAGGGCCCATCACATCCACCTCACAGCAGGCTTTATTTCCCTCTTCAGCTGCTCACATTAAGACTCACCCATCGCCAGGCTCATCTTGGGTGGCCAATGGACATGGGCCCCCTTCTGAATCCCCCCCATAGCCTCATCACAAGGACCCCATCAGTTCAACTGAGAGTTGGTCTCGGGAACAGCAGGGACGGCAGAAAAAGCAAGGACTGGAGTGCAGGAGACCCAGGCATCCACCTTCTACCCGCTGGCTTCTCACCTACCAGCTGTATTGTATCTCCTTCCTGAGACTATTGTGGGCAGGACAGGAAAGAAATCAAGAGCCTAAACCCCTAAACTGACACCACCCACTGTCAATACTCAGGACACAATAGCTGTTAGTGTATATACTAAAAAACCCTTTTTGAAAAGTATCTGCCTTGCCACCAACGAAGATAAACCAGCTACAATATGTGGAGTGTCCAATACCACCACCAAGGCTTTCCTTCTCTTCTCCTTTTACTAAAACAGCATGCAGTCCTCACTCTGGGACTGGGAAAGTTAGACGGGAGGGTGGGTCCCCTAGTTAAGACTAGTTCTCCAGCCCTCCCCACCTCAAGTAATACCAAACTCTTAAGCACCAACCAAAACATAGGCATAAAGCCTCTACCACAGGCTTCATGCCCCAGGTTTCGGCTCATCTTCTAGACTTCAACACCAACCTCCCTATTGAGCTGCACCTCTCCTTTCCCCAGGACTCAGCCCCTGAATGCCCAGCAGATCCCAAACCCCAAGCATCCCACAAAGAGCACACCCTCTCCCCTGACCTGGAGTGGGCTCCTCTTCCTCCTTCCTGTCCCTGTGGATGTCAGGCTCCACCCCCACCCACGCTGGACCTCGGGTCTGTGGCTCCTCTCAGCCCCCCGCCCTCAGTGAAGTCCCAGCAGCCCTCACTTCCCCAAATCCATGCAAATGATCATGCAGCCAGACAGTGACATCACCTCTTTTACAAAAATATCGTAGGTACTTTCTTTGTAAATGAAGAAGCAGACAAAGCATGCAGGCTACGAAGGCCACTGCTCTGAAATGGGGCTGGCCCAGAGCCTCTGCCCAGACCCACAGGCAGTTCTAGGGCTGAGCACACACAAGACATTTCTCCAGTGCTGACATCCAGACCTTCGTGTTTTTTCCCACTCACTCTCTCGTATCGGGTGGGTTCCAATCCTTCCAATACACATTTTCCCTGTCAGTGTGGCAACACTTCCTCCCATGTAGGCTGTGAGCAGAGTCAAAGGAAAAATCTGTCAAAGAATTGTTCTGTCCAATTCTAGTTTTAAAAATGTGAATTTTTTGTTTTATGAGCCACAACTACAATTGTGTATATTTTAACTAATGTATATGTCACCTTGCAAAGACAGAATTTAATAAATGGAAATCAAAAAGAAAGCCATGTTCTATGAATGTGTACCTATTGGTAGCTGTCAAAACACAGCCATTTTAATATAACGTACCCACCTCTGACAATCCTACAAAGAATCCTATTTGCATTCTTTAAACTAGCTGAATGAGTCCTAAATCAGAACACATGGGACTATGCCCTTGAATTCGGCCCACATTTCTCACGCAGCAGGACTTTCTGGGTGTCCAGGGCAGGGTGAAACAGCAGGTGCCTAACAACAGAAGGTAGCAAGCAGGAGCGTGAGTGGTGAGGATGGCTGGAAGGTATGGTGGGTGCGAGAGGTCAGAAAGGGCCAAGAGGGAAGCCAGAGCTCAAAGAGGAGGTCTCAGAAACTACCAGCCACACCCCCCACCTGTGCTGCTGGAAGGCCCTCGCTCCCATTCTCCCCCAGGTGTACGGAAATCAGCTCAAGCTTTCTCTCCCCTCTGGGCACTTTCTTGCTCACCACCCCAACCCCCCTCACCTCTGCCCTCTATTTTGGTGGCCTTCCTCTGCAGCCCTCCAACATCTCAGGCACACGGCCATGTCACAGCCGAACCCCAGCTGTCCCATCCACCTCTCCCACAGAAGGCTGCTACCCTGCCCTGCACCGAGGTGTCTGGCACACCGGGGCTCTTCAGCAGCCCTAGTTTTAAAATGAAGGAAAGGAGGAGTGTGTGCAATAGGGCCCGATACTCAGACGTGCACAGGGAAGATGACGAATCCGGGATCCCTAAGTGAGGCAAGGTTTAGGTAAAGACAACCATCAGAAACTCTGTCTGCTGGCCTGAAGAATGTGGTCTCCATGTGCTAAACTGAGCCTCTGTGGGTGTTTAAGGAGAGGAATGACATGATGAAATCAACGGTTTGGGAAGATTAATCTGGCAGCCACATCTATAATGGATTGCAACTTGTACTGAAGGGACAGTTTTGAAACAAGTAAAGCTACACACTCAGCTCTTGTGTGTTAGAAAGATTTGGCTCTCGGATACGACAGCCCACCCCCAAAACTAACTGCATAAACACATACAAAAGATTTATTAAAGTATCAGTTCATTTAAAAATGACAGCATAATTATATACCAACACAGAGCAGTGTACAACAATAGCAAGCCACTTCAACACTCCCCTGGCAATGACATTCAACCATAACTGGCAATATCCTTCCTCTTCCAATCCCACGTCAATGCTGACAAGCTGGAGTGCCGGGCTGAGGAGTGGGTGGGGGAGAGGAGATGACAGCATTCCCTCTGAGATGGCCAGCTCCAGATGGGGATGTCCTGATTGTGCACCACTGCTCTCCAAGGCAAACGCTCGCCAGGCCCTGGCCACCTCCCTGGTCCTCTGCACGTGCCTGTGGCTCTGGCCTGTGGAAGACCAAGGCATCTAGACAGGCACCTTGCAATAGCCTGAGCTTCTCATCTGGCTCCTGGGTCCCACTCGTGCCTCCGAACCTAACCTTGTCTCCTACTTGGCTGAATGATGTGACAGCACACAGCATTACATAAGCAAGGAACTGAGGCACAGCTAAAACGACACAGCTCCAGGAAATTCATGTTTCTATACTGGTTTACACAGATGCTCCTGTACTCAGTTTTGTTTCAAAACTACTACTTACATTTTTGCTATGTGAACAGGGGAGGAAGATGAAACTTGATTTGTAGGCCTACTTAGGATTTTTGTTATAATTTATGTTGGTGACTCAAAATCTTTTCCCTTTGAAAGGTTTATGTCTTATGGGCAATTGCTATCTACATGCTCGGTGAGAGCACAGCAAAACAATGTGAAACAAATAATTCACTGTATACAGATCCGTATGGGTTCAAGTTCTAGGTCAAGTACCATGGTGAAAAACAGAAAATAAAGGACAGTCTCACCATTATCTGCCACACCTTTCAGAATGA
Organism: Glossophaga mutica; assembly: GCA_039655065.1. Taxonomy (NCBI): domain Eukaryota; kingdom Metazoa; phylum Chordata; class Mammalia; order Chiroptera; family Phyllostomidae; genus Glossophaga; species Glossophaga mutica. The sequence continues at coordinate 84,316,985 of CM077305.1, forward strand.
AGCAAAAATAGTGATAGGAGCAACAGAATGTTCCTATTTTCAGGGTAAGAAAAAAAGTCCTTTCCAAACCTATCAAAAATTAAATGTACAATTCCCTCCAGCAACTATTTTATTTTTAATTTTCATTTACATAGTATCTTTCTTCCAAGAATCTCAAAATAATAGAGCTCCATAAATACTTTAAAAAAAAAAAACAAAACAGTTGTCACAACAAAGGAAGGGACAGGCCTGGCAGGGTAGGAGCTCAGAAGGGGCCAAGAAACGGCAGGTCCGGACGGCCGCGGGCACTTGGGGCTTGCAGCAGGCGGAGGGTGGCTCCACAGAGGCCCTTCCCGTACCCACAGCCCACTGGCCTTGCTTACGTTTGCAGCTTCAGGCTCTTTGAGACAAGGAGTCATTACTTTTGGTGTCCTTTACAAACTTCAATCAAATTATTTTTATCTAAATACCAATTTCTCACCTGAAAAACAGGAGGAAAAGTGGCAATAAACCAACGACCCTCACAAGTCCAAAACAGCAAATGAACCAAGATTCCTATAATGAATTCACATTCTTTTCAGTATTTAACACATAAAACTGTATTAGAAAATAAAATACTAACAATTGGGGGGAAAGACCCAATGTAAAAAAAAGCCTATCTTACATTTAGGAGGAAATTGGGAAGAAGCTTTTGAGGGCTATTTTTTTTTTTTTTAAACAGCTGGGCGGACAGGATCCGAATGCCTTACATTTAGCCAAAAGCTGTTAACGCCCAAATAAAATTTTAGGACAATGAAAATGGCATTCTGTGTCTCCCAGTGTCACAATATTCACTTAGGAACTAATTTTTCTATCTGTTTTCCCCTTAACCAAACTCAAAACACCTCACCACCATATACTGGGTTGGCCAAAAAGTCTGGTTAGTTTTTTCCATAAAATAAAAGACATTTTTCACCAATAACTTTATTGATTTGGATATTTTGAGTATGTTGGCTATCTCCCGCTATTGGCTTCTAGTGGGTAGAGGCCAGGGGTGCTACTGAACATCTTCCAATGCATGAGACAGCCCCATAGCAAAGAGTTATTTGGCCAAAATGTCAGTAGTACCAACAAACTTCACAAACCACTTTTGACACATGCGATTGGTCATAGCACCTTCTCCATATACTATACAAATCTTTTTGTGTTGCAGCTGTGTTTTTACCTTTCTTGAAATAATAAAGCATGATGCGCCAAAAATGTTGCATATTTTCTTCCATCTTAAATATTAAAATGGCTGCACAAAAATTCACCAATAAGGTTTTTTTTAATGCATACTGATACAACAGCTGTCCCAATATAATCAAACAAAATTGTTTCAATGAAGTTAAAGACAACTGAGCACTACTTTTTGGCCAACCTAATAAAACTTTCAAAAAAGTAACTGCTTTTACTTACAGCCAAATAGAAAAACATCTTTAAGAAAACAGGCCCCATGCTGCTATACTCAGGGTAATGCTAAGAAAAAACAAGCTTCTGAGTAAGCTCTGCTGATTTCCTCCAAGTTGCCTTCCTAATTCAGAGTGAAAAGCAACCAGGATTTTCACTGTCAGTTGACTCTGACAGTCATGAGCAAGAGGCCTGTGGTGGCCTCTTGCGTTTTATAGTTTTATAAAAGTGTGGGGCCAGTCTGTTCAAGAATCCAGTCAGTTTCATGTGAAATCTATCTGGCTATTTTTCCAGTGGCTCCCAGGTGTTAAGTAAATTCTTAGGAGGAATGAACACTCCCAACAGCATGCCTTTCCCATCTGCCGGTGTTTTGGTGTTTTGCGTTTCTGAGGATGGGGGGTGAGGGCAGGGGTCCTCTGAATAAGGATCCATGTTTAAGGAACTTCCCAGGCTGCCCATGATATAAGGGCTCTATAGTAAACACAAAAATTCTGCTCTGGGCCTCCTGCAGTAAAGAAAGCCTTCAGATTTGAGTGAAGAAACTGACATTTACTTTGTGCACTAACATCACCCTATCGGAATTCAATTACAGCAAGAATTAGAATTATTTTTATTATAGAGCTGTTTACTTTTCACAGGAAAGATTCTTGATGGGTTTTGCAACAAATTACACATCTTTCAGAAAGAGCTGTTCACCCTCAACTGTGCTTCAAAACTGCTTCAGGCGTGGCATGAATGAGGGCGATGCCCCCGGCTCCTCCTCAAGCCCGGGTAACTTCCTGCGGGGGCATCTCCTGCCCAGCCAAAGATCAGTCTCCTCTGCCAACTTTTCCAGAAAACAGCTGAAAAGCAGGGCTGATTACAGCTTGGCAAACCCAAAAATGTGACAGGACCAACACCTCAGTACAAATCTTAGTCATCCTCTTCAGTAAAATCAATACCCGAATACCAAGCAAAACTTTGTTCTTACGCATAAAGCAAAACCCGGGCTATTCACTGACTTTGAAAACTAGAATAGGAAAAACGACTTAGACAATCCAGAGCGCCCCACCATTACTGAAGTCTCCTCCTAACCGTTAGTTCGTCTTAGGAGGTAGTGCTATTCAGGCTTATATCTCTAAATGTAGAACACTTAGAGACGCAGTTTCTCTGAGAATTCTAAATCATTGTCAAGGTATAATAAATGTACTCAAATGCTCTCGACAATAAATGTTTATTAAATCAGAAATCACAAATGAATTCACAACCCTTTTGCCGTAAAAGTTACATAATACAGACATTGAATCACTTGTCTACTTATACTATTAAAGTTCCCTGTTGCTCCATGATCTGCACATGCAGTTCTCTTGGGTGTCCGGGCATCCAGTCCCTAAGATGCCCCCAGCATGACCGGAACGTCCAGGTAAACGGTAGTGGGCCCAATGAGAGGTCATGGGGCTCCTCTTCAAACAGCTTCAACAAAACAAATGGCCTTAAGTGAAAAATGTCTCTGTGCTTTGCTATAATAAGATTTAAACACAGGATTCCAAGAATTCCACCTGTTTCCAATTAGATAGCAGAATTGCTTGAGTGTTTAAACTACATTCACTTGCTACTTATACAAAACAATTCTTCCGGGTTTTTTGAACATTTTAAGTATGTTAAAATAAGATTACGGGTCTGGTTTAAACAATCAGAGGCAGGGGAATTTCAGCTGAAACCAAAACTATCTCTCTGCAGCCATAATGCAGAGCTTCAGACAAAACAACAAGATATATGAATGTCTATCTTTGACAATTACTTGTAAAAATCAGACCTTTCATAGGGAAAGCAATTATATTTTTTAAAGTTACACATTAAATAATTTTAAATAGGTTTTAAAATAATTTCTAAAATTATGTATAATCCTATATGTTAGAATAACTTCCATAAAAATTTTTAGATAGTGTTTGTTTTACAGTCCATCAGATACATTTGTCTTTTAAATATGTGGAATTTACATGAGGCCAAATCTGTGAACTATATAATGGAAGCACAAGTGGGAATTTGACCTAGCTCTGTAGGATTTTTCACGTTAGATTTCTCTTTTTAAAAAAGGACAAGTTTAAGACAACTTATTTTCCCCTTAAAAAAGAACAATTTGTGCCCTGCCTGGTGTAGCTCACTTAGTTGGACATCATCCCACAAAGCAAAAGGTTACAGGTTCAATTCCCAGTCACAGCACAAGCCTGGGTTTCGAGTTTAGTCCCTGGTCTGGATACTTATGAGACGCAACCAAGATGCAACCTATCCAGTGGCAACAGATCAATGTTTCTCTGCCTTCTTTCTCCCTCCCTTTCCCTCTCTCTAAAAATAAATCAATAAAAGCTTTTTTTTTTTTTTAATAGGGCAAGTTTTCCTCTAACAATTTTGTCCTTCCTTCAGTTCTCTGCAAATGTGCCTTGGGCTTTATAAACCAGTTGAAATGAATATGGCTTTTTCTACTTCGAGCCTGTTTTCTCTCCTAAGAGAGACTGTGAGCCAGCCTGAGGAGTTTTGATCGCTGACTGCTCCAGGTAGATGTGGGGGGCGGAGCACAGGGGCACAGCTCCCACATAAACCCTGGCAGGCTTGCTCTAACTGTACACATCAGGGAGAGGGCTTTTTCAACAGCCATTAAAGGTCTTAGGCTCAATCAGCTCACCAGACAGCACTTTTCAGGTTAGCTCTGTGGATTAGGAGAGAATAATTCCTGAAGTAACTGACAATCTGTCCTTTTCCCCTTCCAATTTTCTTATACAACTAACTCCTGGCAGGAGATGGGTCAAATTGGGGAAGCAGGCAACAGGCCTCTATGGACCCAACGGTGTCAGGAGTTGTTGCACAACTTCATCTTCACTGACTTGCACACACACACAAAACCCCTACACATTTCACAGAGAAAAACTTGATCAAATGATAACGGCCCCTGCATTACCCAATCTCAAAGACACCAATGTTAAAAGAACATTGGAAAACAAAGACAGCAGCGACAGCAGCAGAAGCCCAGAAGCAGCGTAGAAACCCATTATTTGTTTACTCATTGTTTCATAAAAGTTACTCGATAAGATACATTATTTCAATCAAAATAATATACTTCTTATGGAAACAGTCAGGGGGTGACAGGTAACATACACACTTCCTTAACAGGAGAAAACAAAATAAATGGACTTTCAGCAAAACTGAAACTGCTTTCTTGCTTTGAAAAAGAGGAAAACGTTTAAAGTTTACTTTTACAGAGAAGCTCCTTAGAGAACACTAGTCACCATACAGGAATAATGTCCCAAAGGAAAACAAGTCACTGGCAGGCCCCATCCCAAAAAGCTATACTAATATACAGGGTTACAACAGCTTGTTTTAGGTGTCCTCTTTTCAAAGGTGTGTTTAAAAAGCAAATTTATAGAATCATGTTTTTTATTTAAAAAAAAAAAAGCCTGTTTTTTACAAGTGTAGGATAGGATAAAAACTTGTCCAACTAGTCTTCGCAACACCAGAGCACCGAAACTTCCATACCACAAGCCTTTGGAACTAAAAAGGAAAGGAAATGAAATAGAGCTCAATGTTCAGAAACTCTCTTCCTGGGCACTCACTCTGCCACCTAGGGTAGTTGGACAGACCAAGGAGAGGTCAAGAGCCCAGCCCTGGCTGATGGGTTGTGGGAGGCACACATCTGGCCTTAGGTTGGGAGACCTACTGAAGTCTCAAACATGGATCTGGGTCTAGTTAAGGCCAGCCTCTTCACCCTCAGGTATCAATGCCACAGCCCACACTGGGCTCTGCAGGCAACCTGATCGCAATGGAAGGGGTTCTGGAAAGATGAGAAGAATCTGAAACTAATGAATTCTCTCTTCTCAAACTGCAGTCTCATTGGGTCACTTACTGTCTGTGGGAATAGAGATGACGCTAAATGAGATATCAACTCAAAAGGCCTCTTCAGGGCCCAGAGAAAGAACCAGTTCAGCCTTATACTTTGAATGTTGGCAGTCCATAGTCAACTGAAACTTCTCAAACATGCGATGAAGCAGCAATAGAAAATCATCTAAGGCCAAATCATATCTAACATCGAAAGTCAATGAGTGCTCAGGAAACAAAATGATGCTTTTTAAATTTAAAATTCAAGATCAACATCTAATTGTTCATTCACATAAACTGACAGGGAAACTTTCCATCGAATCCTAGAGTTACACAGTTAAATGTCCTTATGCTATCCTGAACAAGTAGCTAACCACTGGGGGCGGGGGGATTGTCAAAGAGTTCTGTAAGATCTAATAACTCTCTAGAAACCAAATGCATTCCCCAGGCAGTTTTGCCAGAATGCTTAAAAAAGAATGTCACAATCATGAAGTCCAAAAGAAAAAGAAAAAAAGAAGGAAAGGAAAGGAAAGGAAAAAAGAAAGAAAGAAAATTAAGGTTTGTCTCTTAAAACTCCACAACGGGTTTTACTTTAAGCACAAGAATTAAATTATGGTAAAAGGGAGCTATTTTTACTAAAACAGGGTAGACCAATTTATCAAAAATGCCATTTGGCTGTGTTCATTACATTCAGGAATCTAATTTACACAATAGACACTTTGGAGTAATCTATTTTAGTCAATAAATACTCAAAACTCCTTTAAGTTTTAATCTTATCGGAAATACATATTTCACATAGTCTTCTTCCGAGTTAAGCGAGAAATCTTAAATTTCATAACGACGATGAGTCTGCGTTATCGTTTTTATGTAGGCAAGAGCAGAAAACAAGCATATACAATTAAAGTTGTCAGACTCCATTTATATATGTTTTAATACAATCCGCTTGATTTCATACACGCCAGCATCTGGATTTCATTTGCTTTCTTCCTAAAAGTATTGTAGGTCACAATCACCAGTCCTCCAGGTTAGGAAAGTTCGGCCAAGTTTACCTTCACGCACACCTTCGAGCTGGGAGCAGTAGCCGGCCCCCAGGGACGCTGAGGGGCCCCCGGAGCGCAAGGCTCCCCGGGCCCTTCTAAGCCGCAGACTGTCCCCAACGCTCACGGAGCTTCTGGCGCATAAGCCGCTCACCTTCAACTTGGCTCCTGCTACGCACAACAGCCACCTGGCAGAGTACCGAAGCTGTCCAGGAGCCGCGATCGCGGAGCTGGCAGGTTCCGGGTGGACTACGAGGGTGCGCCGCTCCTCCGGGTGGGAGGTGGATGGCAGGAACGCGCCCCCTGGGTACGGCGGCAGCTTGGGCGCCTGACCCGGAGCCGCGGCAAGATCCCCCCGCGGCGTCCAGGACTCGGAGCACAGACCACGACACCGCACACCACAGTCCGGCGGGTCCCCCGGGGCTTCGCTTTCGAGAACCCGACCCGAAAAGGCATTTCGGAGCCTACCCGCTGCGCGCTCCATCGCACAGCGGACCCTGCTGGAAGGGCAGGGCCGGGGAGGAGAGGCCAGAGAGGAGTGGGAGAGTTACTAAGGGCCGCGATAGACTCGGCGCCGAGCAAGGGCCGCCGGGACAGGCGGCAGGGAGGAGGCGACTCCCGCACGGGCAGACGGCGCGCCGGGACTCAGCGCCGGGCCTGCGCTACGAAAAAGTTGCAGACCCCCGCCCGTGCCCGCACCGATGACCGCCAGGCGCTCCCGAACTCCCTGACACACGGGCTCCGCACGCGGGGCGCCCCGCCACCCCTCGCAAGTTTCTCCAAAGCGCCCCTACCCGGCTCCCTGGCCGAGGAGTCGGTCCGCGCTACTTTTGTAGGCACACAAAAGAGCGGGACGGCTGCGGGGTCTGCGGGTAGACCCCGGCGTCCGCCCGGGCGTAAACAAACCCAGGGGTCCACGCTAGGAGCCCAACGCCTAATGCGGGAGTGGCAGCGCGGCCCGCCCGCTGACAGCCCAGGACAGCGGCCGCGACCCGAGCCGGCCGGCCGGGGCCGTGTAGCGATGACGCCCGCACGCCGGGCCACCCGCCCGCCTGGCCGGAGCCGGGCCGCGCCGCCGCAGCCGCCGGTGGCCGCTCTGACCCTCCCCCGAGCCGGCGGCACCACAGCGCCACCAGCCCCAGCTCCGCCGCGCCGGCGGCAGTGGCGGCGGCGGCTCCTCCTGGAGAAGCAGGCGCTTCACCCCCCACAGCAACTCCCCACAAACTTTCCCCAGGAATACGGCGGGCTGGGGGCGCGGGACGTGCGGCCGGGTGCCGCCGACGGGCCGCAGCCCCCTCCCGGCGCGGCGCGGCGCGGCCGCCCGCCACCCGCTCACCGCTCGCGTGCGCACCCCGCGGGCCGCCGGGGCCGCCCCCTCCCCGGTCCCGCGGCGGCGGCAGTGGCGGCGGCGCAGGGCCGGGGGGGCGCCCGGGGTGGGGGCCGACCCCGGGGGCAGCGGTGGCGGCGGCGGCTCCCGGCGCCATCTTGGGCTGATCGATGAATTGAACAAAGAGGATCAATTTCTGATCAAGCGAGTTATCAATGGGGGCCGGGGAGAGAGAGGGACTTGTCCCCGACTCGGCCCGGCTTTCCCCGGCACCCCCCTCCTCCCCGCCGCCGCGGCCCCCCGGCGGCCGGGCAGCCCGGGGCCCCGGGGGAGGCCGCGACCGCCCGCAGCCCCCACCCCCGGGCGAGAGGCCGAGCGCGGAGAAGCCTGACCTGCAGCTGCTGTAAATCAAAGCGCTTCCAATATTGAAACATCGATCCCACATTGGCCGCCATCTTGAGACATATTGAGACGGAGTGAGAGGCTGATAGAGAGGGGGCTGGAGTTCAGGAGCCGCCAGGAGGCAGCAGGCGGGCGGCGCCAAAACCCGGCCTGGAGCCGGCCGCCGCCACCGCCACGGAGGACACGGACTCCTCCTCACGGCGCCGCCGCAGCCACGGCGAGCCCGAGCCGGAGCCGGAGTCAGAGCCCAAGGGCGCGGCGGCCGCCGCCCGGCCTGGCGCGCGCGGCCGCTGCCCCCTCCCCCAGCGCCCCACACCTAGCCCGCGACCCCCGCCCCTCCCGGGCCCCCAGCCCCAGCGGGCGCGGCCGCGGGCCCGGCCCCGAGGGGGCGCTGAAGGGCAGCGGGAGGGGTGCTCCGAGTCCCCGCTGGAGGCTCGGGGCCCGGCTCACCTGGACTAGTGTATTGGGCCCCCGGGGGTCGCGGTCGCTGGCAGAGGGCCGCCCCTTCAGTGCCTTACTTTGGGGGCTGCGGGCAAGGAAACAGCGCCGCTCTGACTCGCCCTCCAGCTGAACGCGGAGCGCGCCGAGCTGCCGCGACCACCTGCCGGAGTCCCCACTCGGTGCCGCGGGGGCCCACGGTGACTGCCGTGTGCGGGGAGAGCTGGCCGCACACCCACCAGGTGTACCCCAGCGGGACTCAAAGACTGAGCCGGCCAGGGACAGCGTTTCATGCTGGGGGGACTGGAGTTGAGGGAAAGCACCCCCGACCCTCCTGTAGCCGCACAAGTTAATGGCCCGCACAGGGGCAGCGTGGCCCCCTCACCGCAACTCGGGTGGCCAGCGCGCCTCACAGCACCGCACCGCAAACCCGGGTGGCCAGCGCGCCTGAGCTACGCCAGTTTAGGCCACGACAGGAAAAGTCTCGAAGCCCAGCTCCGTATTCCCCCCGCACCACTTCAGCGGAATAGCCCTGAAACTTCCTGTAGTTTAGACACCTCGGTTTTCACTCCTTTGGGTGCGGAAACTTGAAAAGTGTGGGAACACTTACAACAGAAAGCATAGTCCTTAGTCTACAGAAATGCTAAAATTTAAACCAAAAAGTCAACTCTCTTGAATTTTTTTCTTCGCAGAAACCAGACAAAACACACGTTTTATGATCGTCATCTTTAATTGATTATATACACGTGTGAGTTTTTAGAGTTTCCAGTAGGAATACTGTACTTTTACTCCCGCATTTCATTTAAAGTGTAATTAGTTAAAACAAATCCCCAAACTCCTTAATCTTGAAATTTATATGTAAATAAAATATGTGTGGAATACAAAATAAAACATGAGATATAATTGCTATTCAACTGATCAGCGAAAGTTTGGTGCTGATCATTGGAGCGAATTCAGCATTTCTGAATGAAAGCACTGGAAATGAAAGGGCCCAAGATTTAGAGAACACAGGAGCCCCCTGGTCTCGCACTGCTGACCAGGAGCTTCACTTGAGTCAACATTCGGTTCCTGACATCTGGAGAGGGGGTTCTCCTAGCGTCCCCATCCTTGCATCCTTGACCAACAGAAACGGCAGGAATCAGGTAGGTGGGTAGGAGCGCGCGGGCGCCCAGGGGATGCGTGGGAGCCTGGGCCCCACGTGCCTTAATGCCGCGCCTCGCAGGGCAACCCGGACCTAGGATGCTGAGGGCCGCCTGAGTGTGGGGCGACGGAGCCCGCAAGCTGTCGGCCGGCGGCCGTGCTGCAAGCTCACACAGCGCCGCCCGGTAGAGGGCAGCGGCGCCCTGACACCCGCCTCCTCCGGTCCCCGCGCACGTGCCCACCAGCGCGCCGCGCGCCTGGCCACGCCCTGTCCCAGAGTCAGGCCCCTGGCGGGAAACGGCATTGCCACCTCTGGCGATTCCAGGCCTGAAGAAATGCTGCTTGTAACGATTCCTCCCCTATCCTACACTTGCGGGTACGGATGCCCTCCCCTCCTATTTGTCTGGTGGCAAGCAGATGAGACCTCGGGGTTGCCTTAACGATGGCTAGACGAGTAAAATGTGCAGGGACTTATAAAAAAAGATTCCTCCCTGGGGAAGGCTCAAGGAAGGATCAGGGAAATGGTTTGGATTTGGTGCAGATGTTCTCAATCTAATTATCGTGTCAATCCCCTGGGTTTGAACCAAACAAAAAAAGTGAAATATATATGGCCTGTGTAATACTCCAGAAGTACATCTGGTTGGAATTCAGGGTTCCGAATAATCCAGTGCAATATTTTAGAAATAAATTTGATGAGTATTAAATACCCTTGGTACATTTCTGGTTATATTTGCATTATTTACATGCTAACTTGACTTAGAAAAACATTACATTGAATAGCTCAGAGGTTAAGCTCTAAATAAAATTTAGATTTCTTGTGCCAAAGTTTTGGGTTATACAAGGCTTCTTGGTCTCTAAGGGGTGGAGGCAGGGAAGTTAGAATAACTTTGCCAGCACCATGAAATGTTACGTCTTTAAAATGGCATCAAGATAAACCACTGATCAGAAATTATCTTAACTGAGTGAATTAATCCACAGGGACCTATAAAACACTTTAAAGTACATTTTATTTTTCTTGAGCATAGACAGAATAAGAACAAATTATATCTGTTTCTAGAGGCTATTTTCTTTTCCTTCTCCCCCCCCCCACCCCCAGATTGACTTTCAGTTTTGCCACTGTAGAAGGTCAGGAAGACCTACTGCCATCCAAATATAGTGAATCCACAAAGTTGTATACTGTATAAAATAGTCAGAAAATGGAAAGGTTTTAAGACATAGATCTCCACCAGCACCTACAAAGACAATAGAATAATAGCCGTAATCGTACGGAACAAAGTGTGAGTGTGAGAAGCAGGCAGGTTAGCAAGCGAATTGGTCCAGTATCAAGAAGCATCTTGATTCAAAATTGATGTTAGAAGGAAGCACAGGAAAAAAAAATCCAGAGGCATTCTTTTCACTTTTTGATGTTCATGCTCTCCCTTTAGGAAAAGAAAACTCCCAGTGCCCAAGTATACGACTAAAGTCCCCAGCTTCTAAAAATCAAATTCCAAGTAATCGGATGGGGAGGACTGACCAAAATGATATTTGTTCCTGACATCTTTAAATGAAATACAACTTAGCATCAAATAAAGCAACTAAATAACTAATATAGGAGCCCAGAATTCCTAAATTTCCTTTCTGACCCATTTTATTTTGCCTAAGAAAAGTTCAGTGGCCATATTGGGATGTGATAATACTGATGCATGTAACTTACAGAAAATTGTAAGGCACTTTTTAAAATTCACACATTCCTACCCTCCTGGCATTGGTGAATGTTCTTGTCCCCCAACATCTACATATAAGTTATTAACTCTGCTAAGGGGAAAATTCTCTAAAATACCATATGGGTTGGTTATTACAAAATTGTTCCTCCTTTGGTAGCACTAAGAAAGGAAAATATATTACCTTGTTTTCTAAAGATTCTAATTTAGTAATTATTCTGATACACTTAACCCAATTCCTTGAAGGAATTAACCATCAAGAATTTCTTCCAAGCTGAAAGATGTGTTACAATGTAGGGCATGATAAAAAAAACAAACAAAAAAATCCTTCACAAAAGAGTCTTTATGTTCTGAGATCTTATTTATAATGGAGAAGTTGCAAAATAATCTGGAAAAAAAATGGAGAATAATCTGGAGTGTTTGAGCTCAGTCCAAGAACAATGAAAAAAATCATGAGTCTGAATCCTACGTAGTACGCTTAAAAAGAAAACCTAAAAGATTCATTCTAAAACCTTAATTCACTTTCTGAATATTTTTGTATTCAAATTAGACTGGTTTTGAATAGTTTTCAACATGAAAAGTTTCGGATAACCAGAGACACTACGTAATACTAAATGTTCACGTAATTTGTTTACAAATAAACATAAAGGCGTGGCTACTTTTTCGTGCATGGTAGAAATACATCATACTCCCAATAAGTCATACAGGAATCTCAATTTTGCAAATATAGAAGTTGAAAATTATATCAAGGTATATAATTAATTCAAGTTGACTGAATTTGTACACGTTTTAAATTTAGGAATAGCTAAGACCAGACAGAAGTTTTGACACACTTTAAATTCGAAAAGGTCTTTTCCTTAAATCTAAGGATCGTGAGTCCTGATCGGCATGGCTCAGTTGGCTGAGCATTGTGCTGCAAAGCTGAAGGTTGCAATTCAAGTCCTGGTCAGGACACAAGCCTGGGTCGTGGGCCAGGTTCCAGGTTGCGGCATGTGAGAGAGGCAACCAGTTGATGATTCTCTCACACATGGATGTTTCTCTCCCTCTTTTTCTCAATCCCTACCCCTCTCTCTGAAAATGAATAAATAAAACCTTTTTAAAAATTATGAATAACAGAGGAAAATTATGCTCTCTTCCTTTTGTCTTTGGCGACTGCCTTCCAGAACAACTTGGCATAGACTACTGGAATAAATAAAAGGAAAATTCCAGTCTCTCTCTGTCTCTCTTTCTCTCTCTCTTTCTCTCTCTCTCAAGCAAACCAACTACTTTTATTTGTTTTGTGTTTTAAATAATACTTTATGTTAATTATTTCTAAGTACACTATTCCCTGTACTATATAAATACCAACCAAATAAAAGTACACATTTTGCTACGTGTAATTACATGCATAGTACATAATTCATCTCTATATGCCAAATGTATGTGTAGTTATATAATTGTACCAAGAACCTGCCAAACTTGTAAGAACAAACTATAATGATTTCTGAACAGTAGACTCTCCTATTCACCACCTTCTCAGCCTCTGCCTGGTGACAGCATCTCTCAGTCTCTAAGACCCTTTTTGGAATCTTCAAAGACTTTGTTTCGGGCCCACCATTTAATTCTGCCTTCCACTTCTGGACGGCATATGTGGATGCCACTGGCTCTCTCTCGCTGTCTTTCTACACCTCTAATGATTATGTTCTGTTCTCCTTCGCTCGTCTGAAACAAGGAAACCTGCAGCTCTGTCTTTCAGATGGAGGTGGCCCATGCTTGGAAAATGCATCTAGCCTAACGGACTAAGCTGCTCTAACTGCTTTGGGACTTTCAAGCCCCCAAGTGGGATCTGAGGCTTCTCATAGCCCCACAAGTTCTCCAACCCCACCCCACCAGCCACACACACCCCATCCCAGTCTCTTTTAAGGACTTATAGTCTAATATCAATTTTCTTGAAATTTAGAATCTATTGGAGTATCACATCTCATCTTCCCCTTTTTATTTCCTCCTTATCATAAGAGGTGCTCATAAATGTCATAGTACATATTTCCTGTATACCATTGAAATAAACGTCATTCTGGATGACTCTCGCTGGTGTCATGGATGAATCACTAGGAATTAATAGTGTACATCGTCAGTAGCTTGAAATCTGTAAAGTACTATAGAAACATTATTGTTATTATGCTTAATGTAAACTTCAAGCTCTGTGCTAAAACCTTAGATTAATTCCTTTTCTTCGCTCCTGGGGGCTATGAGATGCATACATTCTATTTATATTGACCTTTCATTATTAATATTGGCCTTACACTATCAGTTTACCTCCAATATTTTAAATACGCAACTATGTCCCTGGGGCCAGTCAGTACATATAGGGCAGAGACATAGTTCTTAAAAATTGTATTCAAAACATTAAGCAAAATATTGTCTTGTTTCTCTACAAGATCTTTTATGACACATCTCTGCAGTTGTACGGTTGGAGTTGAATGAAGATTTGTTTTCAAGAAATGTAATTAGATTTTCTTTTGTCATAAGCATTGTCAGATTTGTATATTATTTTTTTCCTGGATAAGTGTGGTTTGTAAGATTTTGAAAGCTTGTTCCAATGAAAAATAAGAAAGCTGATATTTCTAGCAGTGAGTAGAAGACATTTTTCATTCCCTCAAGCTTCACTCATGTTAAATATTTGATTTAGTGTCAGTTTTTGAGAATCTGTATTACAATATCTTTAGAGGTTTAAGTAGCTAGCAGAATCTCATCAGATGTCAAAATTTTGTTTGTGTGTGAGATAGAAGGAAGGAGCCAGGAAAGTGGGCCTCTAATCTAGCAACATTTTTTCTTATTAAAATATTCATACACATGTAAACTCTGAAAAGCATAAATGTTAAATAAAAGAATAAAATGCAAATATTTTCATCATGAAGGTATTTCTGGTAACAACCCCCCCCCAAAAAAAAACAACGAAATGAAATGACCTACTGTCCAACAACATAGACATTATTAAATAAACGGTGCAATAGTGTGCAGCCATTAAAAACTGTGTTTGGTAAAATACGCAGTGACAAGAGAAAATGTTTATTGTATAAGAGAAAAATGGGATGCGGCACAAGCTGCACTACAAAAAATAGTGTATTCTGTATACATGTAGAGTGTTGAAAGAAAACAGTAAAACATTAGCAGTGTGTGTCTCTGCATGATGAATTTATGGGTAAGTTTTGTCTTTTTTAACATTATAAAAGATGAATTCTACATGAGCATATGCTACCATTATAATGCAGGAAGACAGCAGATATCACTTAAAGTAAGGATATGAAAAAGTCTATGTCGTTTCTTTAAATAGTAATTTAATTCTAACCTAGAAGGGGTAGCGTGATCGAGTAATTATAATAGACAATTGAAAACAGAGAGGGAAAATCATGTCCTAATTTTGTGACTGAGTCACTGTTTAACTTTGCCTCTGTTTCCTGCCTATAAAATGGGAATAATTAATACTTTCTTGTAAAATGCTTTTGAGCTCTCCAACAAAGATGCTATAAAGGTGGAAAGTGTTGTTCTATTAATGCTAATTGAAATGAATATAAAGTACAAAGGCATTTGAGAGAAATTGAAACCATTATGGTCTAAAGGAGAAAGGCACAGGGGATACAATGCCAAGTGCTACATTGTGACTGTGGGATCTTTGTGTTCTTTAGAAGGGATTTTTTTTTTTGGGGGGGGCATATCAGGATGTCACCAGTAATGTTGGAACGTCCACCGTCCAATCACTAGACACCACATCTTGAGCAAAGTGCTATGTCAGACACTATAAGGAAACACAGAAGCAGTAAACAAGGACCCTGCCATTAGAAGCTTACAGTTCTCTTGGAAACAGGGCAATAACAGGTGGGAAAAAAAAAGATTCAACTTAAGCACACGGCAGATAATATCCAGGAAAGAAATTGATGACATATTAATGCATTCCACAGCATTAGTGTTGATCTGAGCAATGAACTGAGATTTGTTCTCAGTTTAGATGAGTAAAAGATTTCAGAAATGATGGAATCTTGTCCAGAGCAGGATGTAAGGTGTGGAAAAAAAGGTAAAGGGTATTTGGAGTCAGGTAAAGCATGCACAAGGCAGCACTGACTAAACCCATACAAGAAGGGGCACAGTGCCCTGGCCAGGTAGCTCGGTTGGTTAGAGTTAGAGCGTCATCTCGATAAGCCAAGGTTGTGGGTTTGATCCCTGGTCAGGACACGTACAAGAATCAACCAATGAATGCATAAATAAGTGGAACAACAAATCGATGTTCCTCTCTCCCTCTCTCTCTCTAATATCAATTAAAAAAAAAAAAAACTTCCATTAAAAAAGAAAGAGCAAGGAAGGAAGGAAGGAGACACAGTGAGTGGGCTGTTCAGCTGGGAGCCCAGGAGGTGGAGATTAGGCTGGCACCTTAAAGGCCAGCTAGATGGCAAGATGCTGCTAGCATCTGTGAAGGGGAGGTGGGGAGAGTGCCATTCTGGATGATGTGCCACAGTGCTACAAGTGGTGTGTGGTTCCTGTGGATGACCCACTCCTATGTCGGCACCCATTTCTAACTCACTGTGTCAGAAAGGACCCTGGCCTTAACCGCCCAGTCTGCATTTAAGCCGCATATAACCACAGAGTGGGATATGGGTTCAAATTCTGATGAAGAATGGTTTGACCTTGAGCATGTTAGCTAACCTTGCTGAGTCTCAGTTTCCATAATAGAAGTGTGCACTATATTGTGTGCGTAAGGATTAAATGAGAAAACTTGCATAAAATGCTTTCATCACTACCTGCATACAGTACAAGCCCAATAAAAGTCAACCGTTAGTGTTTAATCTCATTCAACTGCATTACATCCGCATACCTGACTTTGCTTCTGTGTATTCTTATGGGTATTTTCATACCATTTTACAGACAAGCAGACTGAGATTCAGGGCACCAAAATTTGCTTTCTCAACCAAGCTGGCAAATACCTGCTCAATTTTCTGACCACCTTAATGATGTGATCTCAGCTGCCCCCTCCCAAATGCCTTTCCAAAGCAATTGATGCTTTTATTTCCTTTCCTCCAACAAATATTTATGCAAGGTCTACTCTGTGCCAGGTTTGGAGCCTGAGAGAGTTCTCTGCTCCTTCTCCATCAGAGGGCTGAGCAGTGGGAAGAAATCCCAGAGTGAGAGAAGAACATCCCTCATGGCCTTCTCATCCTGTGCCATGTCATTGCTGGTTATTAAATGCTTCTCACCTCCCTAAAACTCGTTCTTCATGCCATAGAGGGCTGTAATCCTTCAGCCTTCTTTGTTTTGGCAACGTAAGCACTTATTACCAGAATGAAATCTTTGGTAGGTCTGACTTTGGCAAGAGCTATTCTCATATTCAGCTTGGAGACCTATTTATCCCAGACCTTTTATTTCAGAAATCAGGGCTAGACCAGAACCACATACAGAGAGGCAGAGTTTCCTGCTTTCCTAAATGTGATGAGAAATAAAGGCAGCTCAAACCTGCAACGTCCCCAGAGCTTCCGTTGCAGGGAGGAGGGAGGACACATGGACGCATGCATGTGGGGGGTGGGGAGTAATAGGGAAGGCAAGGGGAGTGGGGGGGTATATAAAGCCAAATAAAATGCATAATTTTTGTCCTGAAGAGAATTTTAAATCTAGCTGAGAAGACTCTGGAAACACACAGTTGGTTCCATCCTTTACATTATTCGGTATCGACAAGAACACAATATCCAATGGAGATAAAGACCCTGTGAATCCCAACCATATGCAGATCCATTGCTGTAGCTGGTTGATTCTGCTCTTGAGACATCAAGGTCCAAGGCACCCAACCCCATGTGACTTGGTCATAGACCCCCTATACTTCTTTCTCCTTTGTGGACTTTTGAGGGCAGGCCTCCCGCAAATAAAACCTATGATGAAACCTCTTGGAAGGGAATTGGGAAGAGAGTCATGAGGGACCTCCAAAGGCCAGGTTGAAAGTCACAATGCTGAAAGAGTCACCTTTGTCTGTAAAAGCACCTAATAGCAACAATTATGATCCACTGGGCACCTGCCATGTGTCCTGTGCTTTACACAGCTTTACCTATAAACCTAGAAGCAGGTTTGCAAGGCAGGAAGCATTATTAACCTTTTACATACACTGCGTAGGAAGACTTCAACTCGGAGAGGTAGAGACTTCTCCAATGGGACTTACTCACTGGTAAGCCAAAGCCTGGGCTTTCTGCACCACCCCAGACCTACATACAGCTGCTCTGTCACACCTGGGCACCAATCTGATCGGAACCTACCTGGGGCACAGCACAGGTAGCCTCTCTTTCACCCCTTCAGGAAGTCCTGGGTATTGCTCATCCAGGAGGGATCCCTCCATCTTACCTTGCAGCAGCCTGCCCGCCAGCAGTCCTTCCCGGTGGAGGTTTTGTCTCCAGACATTTCTGTGCAACAGCGGAGGCTCCAGATCCCCTGTTCCAGCGCATCTATAATAAAAATTGATAACCTGATCTTGGTCTTGAATGAGACATCTATTGCAAATAAGAGACAATGGGGAGAATCTGAGAAGTACAAAGAGTCCGTCTTAAGTACAGGCAGACGGGATGTTTGGCGATCTAAGCAGTTGGAGAAGGATGTGTTTTCCTAGTCATCATTGGGAATCTCCTTGCTAATTAATTGCCCAGGGTTCTTCTTCACTTGAGGGGAGTCTGGTCTAATAGACTGTCTGGGGAAGTATCTGATTAACAATCCCATTCTGGCTACAAGTCTGCCTGGGAGGGTGGGGTCAGGGATAGTGATTAATCTAAGGCGTGCAGTTTAGTAAAGCGATTGCAAGCCGTTCCCTGTTCGGTATCTTACCCGCTCTCATTCCTAAATTTAATACTGACTTGTGAGTGGGAGGTGGGATTAGTTTACACAAGCTCCGTTTATCCGATAGCATTTTATTACCAACCGAGTCGGACCAGGTGGTGGGGTTTGGTTTTGTTTTCTTTTGGAACTGCTCTGGGTTTCACTGCTGAGCCAGTGAGTTCCCACCCCCACCTTTAGATGCTGTGTTTTCCGTCAAAATGGGCTCCCTTAGAAAACAAAAAGAAATGACCCCCCTGGCTCCCCCCCGCCCCGCCCCCGCTCCTGTCCTCTGTAGCCTGATCTATTTAAGACACATTTTCTTCAAACAAATCCTGCCCCAGTTTCGCCAGGGCCTTCTTCCCTCCTGCCCTCCGCTGGGCGCATTTGACACCAGCTCAAGAATCTTGTAGCTTCTCGCCTTTCCATTCCCCACGGAATTTGTTATTCAGCACTTCAAAGCGGAGACTTGTTTGCACCTCTTGTTTCAAACAATAGACCAAATTTCCTGTCTCTGCTTCTCTTAAAAACTGCCTCCCTCACGCTCCCAGCAACGATTGCAGGGGCCATTTACAGATGAAGAAATGAGCTAAATCCTCACCCACCCTTGTCTCAGAGACGGACCATGGGGCAGAAAAGGTCGCAGGTGAGGACATCAGACGGGCCAAACCTCTGTGCAAACATGAGGCTCTGCAGCTATGAAGCTGGGCAGCTTCGAGCTGGTTACCTAACCTCTCTGAGGCGCTACCTCTGAACCATAGCTAACTTGTTGCATAGGGCTGTGGTGAGATGAGATGAAATGATACCGCAAACTCCCGCCTAATGATAGAGGTTAGCAGTACATTCCCTGATTCCAGGTTGCCTGGATTCAAACCCGAGTTTCAACATGCTCTTTGTGTCCTTGGGCATAAGCTGCTTAAACTCTGTGCCTGCACTTCCTCCCCTGTGAGATAGAAAAATTATTGTACCTACCTTGTAGGATTCGGGAGTTAGTACACAGAAAGTGTTAGACTTGGGCTCGGGCAACACTCAGCAGAGATCTTCCTCCTCCTCCTTGTTCCTCACTCCACAACGGGTCTTTGGCCCCACTCTCCCTCAACCACTCTATTTTACACTCTCCTGCTCTAACTCCTTCCATAACTATCACAGTCTTGTTCAGCCACCCAGATCCATCCAGGAGTCTGGTTTTTGTGTAACTTCAGGATGATGAAAATGCCCGAGGAATGGATCCACAGCACTGTAGAAACTGTTCTGTATGGTGCTGTAATTGTAGTTACGTGACAGTATGTATTTTTCCAAACCCATAGACTATACAGCACAGAGAGTGAAACCTAGTGTAAACTATGGCATTTGGTTGATAATAACACATCAATATGAGTCATTAATTGTATTAAATGTACCATACTAATGCAAGATGTTAACGACAGGGGAAACTATGTGTGCTGGGGGTGGGTATATGGAATTCTCTGTACTATCTGCTCAGTTTTTCTGTACATCTACAACTTCTAAAAAATAAGGCATAGTAATTAAAAAAGCAAAAAGGAAAGAAGGTGCTTTCAGATGCCTCTGCCTGCTTCCAACACACTCACAAATAATGGCCAGCAGCCAGGAAGTGAAAGTATCCCTTCGAAGATGACCTGAAATTAACAAGGATGATCTTGTCCTCAGGTCATATGCTAATGGACTACAATGAGCCAGCTTTGTCCCTGGTTGGTAGCCAGCCAGACAGAAGCCATTCTGAGGGCCTGGCTGGGGGTCTCTGCAAGGCACCTTCAATGTCTCATAGGTTTTGGAGTAAAAACTGTTGGGAGTGAACTACCCTTACCTCCTCGTCCCTGAGTTCACAGAGAGAGTGACTGTCATTTCCCATCCCCCATCCTCTATAGACACATGTACAACCTTTTCAGTCCTGGGCTCTGCAGTAACCACAGCAATGGACTTGTCTTTCCCAGGCTTTGGGGCCTCCACCCTTGATCCACTGGCCTCATCATTCTGACTCGCTAGACATGGTATAGCGGTCCAGTGAGTCTCTGAAGCTTCTCTTTGAATCCAAAGGCTCCAAAGGCCAAACTCAATGAAAGAAGCAATGGATCCCACAGAATAAAAACAGCCTCCCCACCAGATGCAAATCCCCCTGAGCAATGGAGTTCTGATGGTCTAGTGTCCTGAGGCCAAGATAACTGTGGAGTAAAAACAAACATAAAACAAGCAGAAACTTCAAAAACCTTTTAAAGACAGACAGAAACTTCCCCAGCACCTCCTGTCTGATTGCCAAGTTCCCAGACTCTTCCCCTGTGAGACTGAATTTCCACGGCACATCATGGATTAATAAAACCATCGATTTAAATACACGCACACAGTGTGTCGTGGAGGGGGCTGGCCCCACTGCTGTTACCAGGAGCTAAGGTTGCTGATGATCCAGCAAAAGTCAAACGTAAGGCAATGGAATGTGATGTGAACAGCAATATTGGAAACTATGGTGAGTAATAGTACAAGTTGCCCTAGCAGTGTGATAGCGGAAAAAGCACAAAATAGTGAAGCAGAGAATGTGGGGTCAGATCAGGCCATGCTGCTCACTGGCTGTGTCACCTCTTCAAACCTCTCTTTTCTAATCCGTAAAATGGGGCAATAACACTTGTCTCACAGGCTTACTGCAAAGAGTATTTAAGATACAGCATGTCCAGCATCTGGGAAGGTACCTCACACAGACTAGTTTCCTTCCTTAAGACAAGGTTTTAGATCCTAGATCTTTATAAGTGATGTTCCTCTAAAATTTGTCTGAGCCCAAGAAGATAAAGTAGGAAAAAACATAAAATGATGCATCCATGACATCTTCTCTGTTTTGCTTTGCATTGTAAATAATTTACAGCATTAAAAATGACTTAACAGCAGGTCTTTGAGGGACATAAGAAAATACTTTCTAAAATGAGGGATAGTCTTCATAATGAGAAGCAGAGGAAAATTTAAAATTTAGACAAGCATCTTTTACATAGTTATTAATCTGGTTGGATAGGGTTTTTAATAATTAAATGGTATTACTGCAATATAAATGATAGTTTGTTAGGCTTAAATGAAATGTACATTTAGGAACTTAATTTGAAATATTGCCTACTTTGTTATTCTATTTTTCATAATTGTATGTGTTTGGAAATTATGTTTTCCTTTCTGCACTGCATTGTCTGCCCACATACGTGGTCTTTTGCTTTATTTATAGGAATGTTATTTCTTGTGTTTTAAGGAAATCGATACGAAAACTCTAAATGACAAACTCCAAAGCTAACTTCAAAAGTTTCTGACTAATCACTAATGAAATACCCATAATAGATGAGGAAGAAAGCATAAATCGCAATGAAATATAACTTCATTTCATAAACTTCTCATGTTTGTTTGACAGCTTCGGATATTTTCTTTGTCATTTTGTAAATCAATACAAAATACAGCTAAACAGCAGACTTAGCTGCTCAGCCTGAGATAAAATAAGAGATTGAAAGCTCCTCTATTACCAGCTGTCGATTGCTGACGATCATATTGCTGAATACAAGAATTTTTTTTCTCTGTCCAAACATTTCTGAGCCTCCAAGACTCTCGCTGAGGGTCAGATGCACGCACACTGTGGTTGTGAATTCACAGCACACAGGACAGCACAGCTGGCAGTTATTGGTTTGGTTGATCAATACAGACAGGATGGGGAGGAACCACCCCACACCGCCCCGCCCTCCCATTTCTCCCATTTTGAGACTAAACAGTTCACTCTGACCACCTAAACAGCACAGGTTAACCAGGTATCCTAACTTCCTTTTTCCTCCTGTGCTACGACTCTTTCTTCACCGCCTTCCCAGCAGCATTCACCCAGGAGGAATGAGTTCCCCCTAGTCCGTGAGCCCCGGGACCCCTTAGCCGGTTCCCTGGGAAGTCCCTCCTCCGCCCCTTGCACAGTTGGTGGCTGCTCTCCTTTACCTCCTCGCACCCTGACAGCCACTCTCCGCCCTTTAATCTCCTGCCCTGAGCCCCAGGGAGACCATTTGCAGGATCCCTTGCACTCTGTCTTCCCCCTGGGTTAGGCTAAGGGGGCTCCTGCTTTGTAGAGTGAGAGGGAGAGGCTGGGACTTTCTCGCCCACTCCCTCCCTCCTGCTTTGCCACTGGAGTCTGCATCCTCTCACAACAGGGCTTCTAGCAGGCCATCCGCTCACTGGGCCATCCCTCCCTCCACTGTGCCCCAGCTGTCACAACCCCTCGCTGCCCCTTCTGGCCCAGAGGGAGTGCCAGCTTTCTGCTGTTGCTAATTGTGGGGGGCCTCCACATCCCTGATTGGCTCCCTCAGTTTTGGCCATACCCAAATCATCTTGAATCGTCTACATTTGATTCTTGTTTCCTGCTTGGCCCTTGACCTATACAGCAGGAATTTCAGAATATACATTTAATTTATGTGTATATATATATATGTGTGTATATATATGTATATATATATATATATATGAATGAAAATGAATAAAGGAAACATGTATGCAATTCTGCAGAGTAAAATTCAGTTAAGATTTGGTTCATTTTTGTCCCATTGTCAATATGTATAACATCACATTTTTAAAGTACCCCTGGATGGCTTATCTTCTCTACTAACATCTGAGAGTGGGAAAGAAGGGAACAGATCTGTCTTCTCCCTCTCACTGGTTTGTCTCCAGGGCCTGGATCCGTCAGTAACAACGTGCTGAATGAATGAAGTCATCAATGGCTGGTCTCATACAAAGCACCACCTCTTGCTGGGGCTGAGGCATGGTTGTTTGCAGTTCCGAACTGAGAGCATTTAGCTCTGAGGATTAAGGAAGAAGCCACGAAAGCCTGTGCTTGGAGAGTAAGACAGTTTGACCCTGTTTCCTGAAGCACAGAGAGAAGAAAAGGGCAGTTAAGGATTATATACTCTCTTGCAAATGGTTCATAAGGTACCCTGGGAAGTCTTGCAGAACACCCCCCACCGCTCCCTCCCCTCTGCACCCCTGCTCTCCAGGGAGGCTTGTGGTTTCTGAGCCTGCCTGGTGGTTGAGAAAGATACTTCTGCAAAGAAAGGCTGTAGCTGAAGTCCCACACAGGCCCAGAGGCGGAGTGCACAACTGCCCTCATCACTGGGGAGCTGTGTCAGAGAGAAGGAAGCCCAGCACCCAGCTGAGTGACCTTCGGGTTCTCCACTTGAAATGTGGGGTAACAGCTCTCAGCCCGGGAGGGTTGATCTGAAGATGAGGCACGTGTGAGCTGTCTGTTCAAGACAGGAACTTGGTCAAATTGAATTTTAACAGTCCCTCTTGGAGGAAAAAAAGAGTAGCAAGCAACCCACCTCCTGTGAGATTTCGTGTACCTTAAATCGTGGATGTTGAGATCACTCAGGTAGGAAATCACCCAAAGGGCAGGGTCAGGGGATTGAAAATAGCACCGGCTTCAGACCAGGCAGGACCCAGTACGAACCTGGCCCCGCCCCGTCTAGCTGGGTGACCGTGCCCAAGTTGCTGACACTAGTGGAAGTATCCTTATGTATAAAATGGCAATAATTCCATAGACCCTTAGCACTGGTGACTTCATGTTAATGGTTTCCAGGGTTTGGTACCAACCGGAATCTCTGTGATCTGTGCTAATTTGCAGTTTTACTGGACGCCAGCAGGCAAGTGCACAGGAGCTGGTCATTTTGCCAAAGAGTTATCTAGCATATGGTCCAGCATCCTTACTGGGCTCCACTCACACTGTGTACCTATTAGGAGTATGCTACGGTATATATTGTGACTTTGTGATTTGGAGGCGTGACTACTTAAAATGTGTAGCGGAGGAAATAATTAAGCATGGTAGAAGCTTAAATTCTTGGAGCTAGGACTTATCATTCTGGGTCCACTTTGATGTCTGTTCAAGGTGTGCCAGGAGCTGCCTCAAGCCCTCTGGCCATACTCTTAGAGGAGGCCAGGCTCCATGGACCCACTCTTTGGTAAAGGCAGCGCCCCCGAGAGGGCATAGCTGGTGTGGACTTCTCCTCTAGGCTGGGCTGAGCTATATACCAGGTGTTAGGTGGGGTGGGAAAAAAGAGGATTAGAAAGTGATGCAGAAATCAGGTCTGCAGGGGCCTCAGTCTTGCTTTTAGCTCTAGGGCAGGGACAAAGGTGATGTGATGGAAGTGGGCATCTAGTGACTGGCTGCTGGCTGTGCATTCAGAAAGGGAAGAAGGTGGGGACCGATGGCCCTGGCCCCTCTGCTTTTCACGTCTTCATTCCCTCAGTCTTGTCTTTTGTGTTCCCCCAGTCCAGTCTTTTGTGTTTATTCTCCAATACACAGGACACGGTGACCAAATCATCCACTTAAAACTCCACAGGTGCACCTGGGTGGGCATACTGAAACACTCTTACCTGGCCCTCTGCTCCTAATCTTTCAGCCTCTCCCCCATTTTCCTTGGGGGTTAACACTCTCAGCCCCCACCCAGCATCTCAGTCTTCGTCCTGCCTTCCTGTCCCATAGCCAACGCTCCAGCCACACCAGACTCTTCCCTGCTTCCCCAACATGCGCACCAGTGTGGCTCTGATGGTCCTGGAGTGGTCAGTGTCCACTCCGATTTGTCAGGGTTCATCTTTTCTAATTGGTTAATTGCTGGAGTTTTCTAGACTTACCGCTTACTTCTTTCTTTGCCCAGAGTTTAACCACCCCCTATAAGGGGCAGGCAAGTCTTCCCTCCCTCCTCACGAGGTAGTTGGCCAGCCACTTTCTGGGATAGCCAGGAGGTCCTGACTCTCAAGGTCAAGGCCATCCTTTGGCACCCAATGCAGGTCACAGAGATTGCATCTTATATTCAAAATTTACCTGCAATCTGTTTGACCATATTTCAGCTGCTTTTCAGTTTCTCCCACTGTACTGAGCTATTTGAACATAGAGACCTTGTCTTATTTCACTTGGCATTCCTATCACCTATAAGCCTGGTACATGGTAGGTAATTAACAAATTTTGATGAAGAAAGGAAGGAGCCAGGTTCACTCCTCAGTTAAGAGTTGAAGGTCAAGGGTCATGAGGTCTAAGTCCATCTCCCTATGCCCTTCATTTTCAGAGTCTCTCTCTCTCTCTTCTTACGGAAGAGTGGGAGAGAGATGCCAGCCACTGCTCACTGTGTTCGTTGGTGACCAGCCTCAGCCCTGGCTCTTCCACAGCTTCCTGAGCACTTTCCAAACATCTGGCGCCGGTGCAAGAGGAGCCGGGTGGGGCCTGGAGCCAGCATTAGGCCATCAGCAAGCTCTGAACCTGAT
Organism: Glossophaga mutica; assembly: GCA_039655065.1. Taxonomy (NCBI): domain Eukaryota; kingdom Metazoa; phylum Chordata; class Mammalia; order Chiroptera; family Phyllostomidae; genus Glossophaga; species Glossophaga mutica. Next base: position 84,342,364 of record CM077305.1, read on the forward strand.
AAAATCCTGACGGTCCCAGCAGCCAAGCTGGACTGGGGCGTGAGATCATCAGATGCCTGAGATACTTGAATCAACTTGTTCGCAGCTTTCCCCAGTCATGTTTTTCATAATTCATGATTCACATGAGATTTTTAACAACAAAAACACTCAGATTAAATTTTTATATGAGATGTTTTTCGCTCCTTATACAAGCGTTATCAACCATTTCCATCACAAAAAAAACTTCTGCCCACTTCCATAATTATTGAAGGATTTTTTTAAACTTGTTTTTCTACTTAATCTGACTCGGAGATAAGAACCCTGGGTATTAAAAGATGGCATTAAATTGTGGTTTCTCAGGTGACTCAGGCAATTTGATGATCCAATTTGCTTTCATTTGTGGAACAAACATCATGTATTGTTTTTTTTAAAGTCACAACAATATCCTAACGTCAGTTTCACCTCTTTCCTTCTGAAAGAATATGCAAAGGAATAGGCCATTTCTCTTCATTTACATTGATGTGTTTCAGGGGGTTATGAAGGTAACCTACGAGGGACACATCATAGCCTTGCTGAGAGTTCCATGTCTGTGCACACAGGGCGACCTCACCAATTCTCCGGTAGCAGCCAGACGGCTGGTCCTGGTCGCTGTTGTTGTTGACACCCTTTCAAGGCTCTCCATTGATCCTCCTTCTGTACTCGGAGTTGCTGCTGCTTCAAGGGTGAGCCTTGTGTCAAAATGCCTTCAAACAGCAGAAGGGGAAAAAAACCAAACCTTTTTAAAACACGAAGTAATATATTTTTATGTTATGTGGATTTTATCTCAATTATAAAAATTTAAGAATAAAACTACGGAGAAACTGGACAGAATTCAAGGATTGGGTTCCAGAAGTGTCGCATAATGCAAGTCTTTTAGGGAATATCCCTGTTATGGATGGGCCTTTCTTTTGTTCTGCTTGTGCTCCTTGGCCCACTGAGGGCGCAGGCACACTCCTCAGAGGTGAGGAGAGTGGCTCGGCCAGCCTGTAGGAAGAGCGATGGGGTGCATGATGGGGAGCGCTGCCCAGGCCCCTCCTGGAGGGCGCACACCCTTCATTCCCCTGCCACCGTGAGTGCTGGTGGCTGACAGTGCTCAGCTGAACCCTGTCCCAAGACTGCCATCCCCCAGAGATGGCCACCTTGCTCAAGGTTACACCCCTCTGTGAGTGTGGGTGGGGGCAGCCTGACCCCTTGGCAGTCAGTGTAGAGGGTGTGGAGGCCCAGCCCCCTTGCCTCAAGGGGGGACCATTCTGATGCATCATTCCAGTCCAGGGGGACCCCAAGGGTTGACTGAGGCCTTTTTGTGGCTGTATCACAACTCACCCCTTCCCCCTGTTCAAATCTACCTCCCTTAAAAATGTTGATCCAGAAGTACTGATCCCAATAGACTTCCTGCACACAAGTCTCTGCCTCAGAGTCTGCTTCCTGGGAAACCCGACCTCATACGAGCAGGGAGGTGGGAGAGGAGGTGCCTGGGAACTGGCTACTGAGGGGACAAATTTGCTTGTCCAGGGTAAAGCTCTAAGAGCATAATTGATGCCTCGGGCCAAGAACAACCTTTTGCTTCTTTTCTTTTCTTAACGGCTTTACTGAGATACAATTCATATATCGAGACCATACAATCTACCCATTTAGATTGTACCACTCAGTGATTCTTGGCATGCTCACCCAATTGCCTGATCATTTACCTCAATCTGTTTTAAAACATTTCCGTCACTCCCAAAAGAAACCCCACATCATTTAGCATCCACTCCCTATTCCTGCCTAACCCCAGGCCCCTGCCCAGCCCTTGGCAACCACCAACCTACTTTCTGTCTCTATGGATTTGCCTATTCTGGGCATTTCATATAAATGGCATCACACAATACATGGTCATTTGTATGTGGCTTCTTTCACTTGGCGCAATGTTTTCAAGACTCATACATGTTGTAGCATGTATCAGAACTTCATTTCTTTTTCTGGCCGAATAACATTGCAGAGTCTAGATGCACAATGTGTTTACTCGTTTGTTAGGTGATGGACATTCCGGTTGTTTCTGCTCTTTGACCATTGTAAATAATGCTGCTATGGACGCTCGTGTGTAAGTTTCTGTGGGACCGTATGTCTTCTTTCTCTTGGGTACATACCCAAGAGTGGAATTCCTGGGTCATAGGTTAACTCTATGTTTAACCTTTTGAGGAACTGCAGACTCTGTTCCAAACCATGTGATGTTCCTACCAGCAGGGTAACCCTCACGCTCCCTGAATAGGCCTGTCCCGTGGAGGCCTTTCTGGAATGTGCATCTGCACTCCCTCCCCTTGTGCCTCACCTCTGATGCATTTCCAATGATCTTGATTTTTATCATCTGTAAGCCCCACCTGAAATCTCCTCTCCTCTGGGAAGTCCTCCCTGATTATTCCAGTCCACAGGGACCTTCTTCCCTCTTTCTGTGTACTGGTTGCTTTGTCTTTGTGGTACAATATCACCATGTGCCCTGTGCCTGGCCCACCTCTGTGCTCCGTGCACCAGACCTGACGCCTGGCAAGAGGAGGGAAACCTTTGGAAAATGCTTGCTTCAACCAGCATGATGGAGGTCAGTGTTGACAGGGAGAGGGCTTGGAGAACGGAGGGAGCCTCAGGCAGCAAAGGACAACTGGCAAAAACAGCGTCTTGTTTAGAAAGTCTCCTGGCCCGGCCAGTCGGTTACTCTCTTTTGTTCACCTTGACTATGGAAAGACTTCTGTCTGCATTCTCCGTTCTTCAAAGCAGACTGATCACACCGGCCCCAGCCTTAGTGGAAACCTTTTGGGGCCAAGCTTTCCAAAGTGACCAGACTCCAGGAGTTCCCACATGACCTGAGCAAGGAGGGCCAGAAGCAACCAGTGTCCCCCTGTTTCTGCCTTCTCTTGCCCAAGCTACCAGGAACATCCCCCGGCCGCCCAATCACGGAACCACAGAACGTAGGACTGTGGGGCTGGGAGAGATGCTGAAGGCCAGCCAGCCCTAAGCGTGGTCCTAGGACCAGCAGCATGCGCATCACGTGGGGCCTGGGTGGAACTGCAGTCCCAGGCCCCACCTTGGACCTGCTGAGTCAGAATCTGCAGGTCAGCAAGGTCCACAGGTGATCCACGTGAACTTCTAAGGACAAGTACTTCCCTGCAGCACCCTGACCAACTGCCGTCAGTCCCCCGCCATCATCCTTCCAGAGTAGCCCCATCCATCTCTTAGGACACGCTACCAGAAAACCCCGGTTAGCCAAGATGGGATTCCCTATAGCTTTTACCCGTGGATCCTAGCTCCACACCTGGGACCCATTCATGGTAAGCTCCACATCTCTGCCACATGACAGCCATCAAAGAAAGCCAGACGCCCCTGTCACTTGGGGGGTGAGCTGGTAAGATTGTTCCTGAAGGGCGTGGCATGCTTCTCAGAAATCCAGTGTGAGTACGGTGTCTGGAGGCCACCGGGGAGCCCCCAGGAATAGAGGAGATGGGGTGGGAGACCGCTTGAGAGCTGCGTGTACCTGTCTAGACCTAGTCAAGGCTTTGCACAAACAGGATTGGAATCCTTTGCTGGCAAGTTTGGCCTCATGCAGGTATTTAGAAGAAAACCGTAAACATATTTGGCTTCCTCATCCAAAGGCTGCTGGAAGTTAGTTCACAAATACATAATTATCATGCACGTGTTCTGTGAAAGAGGAAAATGTCATTATACCCATTTTACAGATCAGTTTAAAAAAAACACACGCAGAGACTGACACCCTACCCAAAGGTGAGGGAGCGGAAATTGGAATGGAGAAGCCTGGCCCACGAGGCCCTAGCTCTGGCCAGTCGGGAGAGTCACTGATGCCTTTTGTCACCAACTAGCCGAGGCTGCTTCTGAAACTGAGCGGTGGCCCAGGGAATGCAGTTTAGATCAACCCCAAGATGCGCATAAGATGGAAATAGAGATGGCGCGGGAGCACACACCACACTTTGCCCACAAGAGATGCAACACATTTTCATAGTCAAAATTTACATAGTTCTTTATTCATGAAATTATGAACAGCTGCTATTTTGCCGCATTCCCAAGAAGAGTTGAAAAGGCAGCAAAGAAGAGAACAGACACGTTAGGCAAACTCCATCTGCCCCTCGTGTCTAACACTTTCTTCCCTGCAGATAGCAGACAATGGGTTACCAGATGCCGCTGCCTGCTGGGGAAGGACCCAGAAATTTTGTGTGACCATGAGCCAGCACAGATAATTCTTATCTTTTTCCTCTAAAAAGTATAAATGTGCCCACTCCCGTCCGCTTCCCAATAACTGTCCTAGGACCCGTGTTCTTCCCAAAGGAATGGCGATGGTGGTGGACCCTCGAGGGAGCTCCAGAAATGGCACTCCAGTCTCCACCGAGGTCTACGCACCCTAGCTTCCTCCTGACTTTTGAAGAGGGCTCTGCAGTGTGTAAGCCTCCTGCACGCCCACCACCACACTTGCGATTCCTAGGGACTCCGGAAGGTCGGTACCATCTGCAGAGCAGGTCACTGAAGCCAGAAACCACCTGCCAGCATGCGGTCACCCAGCCAGTGGTGGTTCTTAATGTGACCTTTTTTCTATCCTGTCATGTCCATGGAACAGTGCTGGCTAAGTGTTTGGGGCAGGTCCTCCAACAATTAGGGCCTAGGCCCAGTGGCATAGCCACTGTGCAGCGCCCCTCTGCCAGCATGAGTATCCCAGGAGGCACCTCCTACACCCCAGGTCCAGTCTTTGCCTTACGCAGTCTCATGGCAAACACCCACTGGACACCTGTGTGCCCTCTTCCAACGCAGTTACACGAAGTTTCCTTCAGAAATCAGGAGGGCATCCTCCCTGATTTCCCGATGTGTCGTCTGTCACAGGGGACATGAAATGCCAGAGCACAGCCACCCCTACTCCTCCTCATCCCACATTTGTCTTTCTCCTTCCATGCATTTGTCTTGGACCTTCGCTCCAGGGGCCACAGCGTGGCTTTCCGTGACTGCTCTGGACAAAACCCCCAGCAGGAAGAAGCAGGGACAGGTCCCGTTGGAAAGGCCCCTGAACAACTAGGGGACTCTTGAAGGTCCTCTCAGGTTGTAGGTGGGAGAAAGGCCAGCTGCCATTTTGCACACTGGTTAATGGGAGGATGTGTTTTTCTTGTTTTCTGGAGAACAGCCTGCTTCTCCACACCTTGAGGCTGAAATCAAAGCAGGGAGAAACACATTCTGAAAGATGTTGTAAGGGAGATCAATTACCCCACTTTCTTTGCCAATGTAAGCACTGGGCCTCCATCTCTGGACATCAAAACATCAGGAGGATGACAAGAGGGTATCATCTTATCTCCTTACAGCTTGCTTATGCCCCAGTTCTGTCTGTCTCTCTCTCTCTCTCTCTCTCTCTTTCTCTCTCTGGCACAAGAAAGAGAGTGAGTGGGAAGCCCTGTATCACTCTTGCTTGGCCAGAGACCCCACAGGGCTGGGCTAAACCCCAAATCCAGGAGGCTGGCTCAGGGTGAGTGGTGGTGATCTTTGACTTTACCTTTGGGACTTTGATCTTTATCAGAGCATGGAAGAAAAGCTGGATATTTTGTCTCAAGGCCAGGTCCTGATGGCTAAGGAGATGTTGCACCAAGCAATCAGGTTGACTATGAGAGGGCACTTCCTGTCGGGGAGTTAGCAAGCACCCAGCTGGCGCCCACTGTGCGAGAAAGGAAGACTGAGATCCACTCTCCAGAGACAGCTTGCAGTGGAAGAGTTAAGATGTCCTGTCTGGGGGTCATCTGTGGAGCGAGGGGCCCATGGACTAAGGCCCAATGTTTGCATTTCTGAGTGCTGTCCCCTGCCCACCCATCAGCCATGTGGCCTGAGGCAGGTCACTTTAATTCTCTGATTCCTAGTTTCCTCAGTGTAGGGAAGAGATGACCATCGGGTGCCTCCCTCACAGGGTAGCTGCACATCCCAGCTGTGACCCTGAGTGTGAAACTTTGCGAACTACATGTCTGGGTGCAGCGAGGACGGTTCTCACAGGCAGGAGGGCCTCTGTGTCCATCGACAGGTGCCAGGCAGCCGTCCAGCAGCCCTCAGTCTACCCCGTCAGCTGACAAGCAGGACACCAGCGTGGAGCAAATCATCAGGGTGGACCTGGAAAGCTGCCATCACAGAGAATCAATGGAGGATTCCAGTTCCAGACTGGCTTGGCCACCCCGCACTGCCTGCCTTAGGCAGTGATCTTGTCACCTGAGAGAGACAGACTTGCTCAGCCCTGGACAAGACAATCCAAGCGCCCACTTACACCCACATTGAAGGGGCCCTTCTTGGCAGCTAGCATGAAATGGTGATGGTGCTCCAGCTGGTTACCGAGATCGTGGTTTTCACTGGCCGCCTCCCCACAACACCGCCCCTCACCAAATAAGGAGAGATGGCAGTCAAATGGCAGAGCGCCATCCCCAGGTGTAAACGGAGGTGTCGAGGTTCCAGGACCTCCATGCTTGAGGTTCATGTAAATAGAAGAACAAATCTGCTGCAAAGCCCTCAGCACACAGACTCTGTTGCTGGCGGCAACACTCTCTGCACTGCCCCTTCGGGGTGGTCTCTCACTTAGTGGGAAGTTGAAAGCCCACCTGGCCTCTTCTCAAAGGCACATAGTAACAAAATAAATCGAAGCAAATTTTAAAAATTTCCTCATTGCAGCTGTAACTCACTCTGGGCTAGTAGCTATTTACAAGCATGTCCTATTCCTCCTAAGCAATTCTGAGGGACCAGCGCATCCCTGACCACAGCATCCCTGCCCACATGCTGGCCTGAGGAATCTGGTTAGAGCTCCATTTGCAAGGCTGGTGAGGCCCCAATTGCCAGGTCGAGGCTGAGGCTGGTGAGGGAAGGGTGCTCAAGATCCACTGACGAGGACAATGTTGGGTTCTGTGGCCATGATATTCTGACCTGGACCTGACACACCTGGACACAGAGCCCACCATGAGGAGCCTCACCTGGTAAGGTGGACTCTACGTCCCCGAGAACCTGAATACTCCTGTAAGCCACAAAAGGAATGCCCATGCTTGGTCTTTGGGACAGGTGATAGGAGAGGCTGCAGCGGCCTGGAAAGTCGCAAGGACTGTTGGTTCCAGGGAGAAACGGACGAAAAGCTCTGCTCCGGGACCCTCAGCAGAGTAGGATCTGGGGGCTGCAGGGCATGGAAGGCTCAGCTCTCTCCTGCTGGACCTAAGGCGGGAGAAAAGAACCGGGAGAGCTTTTCTCTCCTGTTCCCGAATCTGACCACCGTCTCCCCTCAGACCCATCTGCTCTCTGAGGTGGGAGAAGAAAATGAGAGAAGAGAAAGAGAAAGGAGGGTGGGCAGGGGGTGGGGAGGGCCTGCCTCAGAGGGTTTGGGCTGAACACACCGCACTGCACGCGCACGCAGTCCTCCCCTTTGGTGGGCCAGGCCCGCCTCTCTGCCAAAGTCCCCAGCCCTCGCCAGGGACCGGTCCTCAGGCTTCCCCGCAGTCCTGCCAACAGCCCAGGCTTTGCGACAGCCTTTTTCTCGTTCTGCTCTTTTCTGAAGCTTCCATTCAAATGTTTTTTAGCACAGATGCCTCATGCATCAGTCCAATGCTAAAAAGATGCAGTAAGTGAAATTTTTGCCATATGTTAATACACATGTTTTAGTTTCCATAAATGCTCAACGGGGTTTTTATGGTACTCAGAATGGTGGTGTTTATACTGTTTTAAGACGCTTTGAATTCAAATGTGCAAATGATTTTTTACAAGATGTGATTCGAGGACGAACCACAGTTGGGGTCTTCTGCCATCCAGATGGAGGCTTTCGGTTACCCTGAGCCTGCCACTTGTGACTCCAGGCAAAGCCCTGCCGTCCCAGCTCCTCGCTGTGGGCGGACGGGGTAGGAGGCTGGCTCCGGCAGCTGACCAGCACCCAGCTCTCTGCGGATCAGGGCAAAGAACTGCCCAGGGCCTCACACACCCTGTGGGACCATGCAGGTGGGACCTGGAGGAGGGGACCTGCATGCAGGTGGGACATGCAGGTGGGACCTGGAGGAGGGGATGTCACAGAGGAGGGGGTCCCTGGGCTGGGGCCTGAAGGGGCCACGGGAAGGGGTTGGCAGGAGGAGGAAGGGGGAACGACCAGCAGAGTCAGAGGGGAAGTGAGGGGACGCTGAGGTCTGCTAAATGGAGGTTTCCATGAGGAAGAGCAGGCAAGGCGGGATGGGGTGGGCCTGGCTCCAGGATGCAGCCGCCCCGCCCTCCACTCCCCTGCTGCCCCGTGAGCCCTGCAGGAATTCTCCCTGACGCCCAAACGCCCCATGCTGTTTCATAGACCCCTCCATGCCTGTATGGGGTTGTTCTCACTCTTCAAAATTTCCTTCCCACCTGGAAAGTTTCTACTGATCTTTCAAATCCCAGCCTCTGCCTCCCCTGACAGGTGCCGCCCACCTCCCCCTGTCCGGCCCCTGAGTTCCGTCCAGGGGCTCTGCCATCCAGTTTATGTCACTGTAAGTGTTCCTGTGGCCACGAGCCTGTCACCGAGTCCCTCTGAGCTCCTTAAGGACAGGCCTGTGTCCTTTCCATGTCTGCTCCCCAGAGCCTGGCCCAGAGCTGCAAAGAAGCCTGTGGAAGGAAGGAAGGAAGGAAGGAAGGAAAGAAGGAAGGAAAGAAGGAAGGAAGGAAGGAAGGAGTAGAAAGCCGTCTCCAGAGCCTGGTAGGGAGCTGAGGGTGCGGTCTAGAAAGCAGTCCTTATCTTGTTCCCACACCCAGCTTATCGTCTTCCTCCTGCCCAGGGGGTCCCATGGGAAACCCAGCTCGGTGACTCACAGCTCCCTGCTGTCGGCCAAGGGGCCAAGAGAGTCCGTAACCCACCCCAGTCAGAGCTGGCCCTGACCACGCTGAAGGGATGCGGCTGAGGCCAGACCACTGCCAGGCCCCAGAAATCGCCCCAGTGGAGTGAGGACGTCTCTGCAGGTACAAGTGCCCAGCTAGTCCTGGGAGCCAGAGGTGTCCTTGAAGGTGTCCTTCAAGGCTTGAGGGGTGGGACAGGCCTCTTGGCTACCCGGCTGGAGTGTCCTAGGGTCTCCTCCTGCTGTCCGGATGGCAGGCCCTCCTCCTGGAGTTCCCTGAGCCAGGTACTTCTGCATCTGCTCTCCCCCCTGAGAGTTTGCCCTCACATGTCCAGATTCGTTCATGCCAGTGCCTCGAGCTTTGTGCGATCTGTGGGGAGAGCTGATATGTTCTGGGGGAGCCCGGGGGTGTGGGCATGAAGATGGGAGGGGGCGTCTCCATCTCTGTTGTTTTAACCAAGCGTCTTTGAAATTTGGAAATAACCTCCCCTCCTGGCAGCCGGCTTTTTCCCAAGGGACTGAGGGGTGAGGGTACGTAATCTTGGAGCCTCGAACTCCTTCAGGGGGATTCATATATATGTTGCCTGTAATTACAGGTCGATAATGATATAATTTATAGTATGTATATCATCATTTGTGAGTGACTGGACAAGCTGGCAGGCAAGGAGTGTGCAACCGTGTCATAAGCTTGTAAAAAGGTAATTATATTTCTTTCTGATCTAGCTTTCGCCTACTCGGTCAGGCTGGGGTACTGTGAAATGAGTGATGATGGGTGAGCGCAGGAATCATTGGAAGTTAAACATGGGAGAGCTTGCCATTTGAGGCCAAGAAGCCTTTTTTTTTTTTTTTTTTTTGCCCCCCTCTGGAAGTCAAGTCTGACTTGAGGCCAGGAAAACTGTGGGATGGGACCCCACAGGGGCACCGGTTTAGCACAAAGAAGGCTCTCCACAAAGGGGGACATGGCCTCCTGAGAGGCCATGGCTCTCCTGAGACCTCCTGGTCTCCTGAGACCCCCAGAACTGTTGCTTTCAGGAGAAGACTAAGAAGCCAGTCTTTCTCGAGGTCTCTCAGCCCCTGGGGGAGTTCTGGGGCTGGAGACGCTTGTCATGTCTTCCAAGCCTGATGGAATCTGCAGGAGTTTAGATCTAGAAGGAGTTTGGTTGGAGTATGGAGCGATGGTTGGAGAAGATTGGGTTTTATCTGCACCCCATCGCCCATTCTCAGTAATAAAGCTAAGCTGCAGAGAGCCCTTGGCCCGAGATATAATAGTGTAATGTAATTACAGTAATGATACTTTGTAGTTCTATAGTGCCTTTCATCTGTGGATCTCCAAGTCCTTTATAAACATTAATTAATTCCCATAACTCGGCGATGAGGTAGGTAAGTATCATCATCCCCATTTCACGGATGAGAAAGCCAAGATGCAAAGAGGGTAAGTGATTAGCTCAAGATCACCCAGAGAGCCCACTGGCTCACCTGGCTGAAGTCCATTCTCCCCTGCTGCATCCCCGCCGTGGAGGGAGGGCTGCAGACGCCCTGGGGCGTCTCTCTGCAGACCCTCCGGGGAGTGCGTGCATTGCCTCCTTCCAGAGATCAGGCGGATGTCCCCTTGTGTGCCTGCACTCTGGCCCTGTGGCCTAGGGAGGTCCCTGAGACTATCTGGACCCACAAGGGCTCTTAGCGACTTGATCCCCGGAGGAGACCCTCTGGGATGAGTTCACCCTTGTATGGGACAAGTGAAGCACTGCCCTGACCTCTTCTCATTGTTACCCATTCAGCAAGGCCTCCTTATTGCCACCAACCTAAGCCACATCACACATGGAAACGAGGCCACATCCATTTTTTAAACTCCTACTGGATGCCAAACTCTGAGTAGCCCCCTGGGAGGGCCTGATGTAATAGAAAGACATCTGGGCTGAAAATTAAAAAAAAAAAAAAAATCAAGTCTGGTCCATGCTCTTTGTTCTTTGATTGCTGTGTGACATTGGGCAACTCACTTTCTCTCTCTGGGCCCTGATTTTTTTTCACCTGTGGATGAAGGGAGATACAGATTGTCTCCCAGGGTGACATTCTTTAACTTCTTACCTTTCACTTGGATGGCAGGACAGCCTCCTCATGTGGGCTCCCTTCCTCCCCTACCCACCCCCACAGTCCATCCCACAAACCCGCATCAAGGGCCAATGTGTCGCTTTGCTAACAAACCTTTAGTCACATCCCTACACCTGCAAGGAGTCCAAACCTCTCCACCTGTCATTCAAGGCTTGGCACGCTCTGTCCCAACTCCCCTGTTCAATTTGGGACCTCCATCGTGAACCTTTGGCTCAGCCAGACCTACTTTTCCTCCAAATAGGCCATGTTCATTCCAACTTCACAGCTTTGGCCATACCATTCTCCCCTCTGCCTGGTTTCTATGTACTTTTGAGACCCACTCCCTGCTCACCACTGTGTTGGATACTGGATTAAAATCCCATCCTTCTGCAAAGCTCAGCTCACACCTTTCACAGTCTAGGAGACAGCTGCCCAAAGAGCAAATGTGAATTTAGGTGGCATTTCTAGAGGCCTAGCATCCATAAAAAAAGGAGGTAACAGTCCTATTCTCTAGAATATGTGGGTGTTCTCAGAGAAAAAGCAGGCTGACGAGGGAGTTGTGTCGTGTATGGAATGGTTAGGGGACCCAGGGTCAGGTCATCGGGAGAAGACTCAGTGGGGCAGGAGACCCTCCCGCCCCTGAGGCTACAAAGGGCCCGCCCACGGGCTCAGCTTCTGGGAAGGAGGACTGCAGTTCAGTAAAAGGAGGAACATTCTTTCCCCCCCAGAGCTGCCGGGAAATGTGATGGGGTGATGAGTTGTCTGTCACTGCTTACTCTGGAGAAGCTGAGGACGGGCTAGTCACGGAGGTGTGGCAGGAGCTTCTTTCTGCAGTGTGAGAACCCAGGGAGACAGGCTGCTCAGGATGGCGGCCCGGCTCCCTCTTGGGTTGCCTGGTTACTCACCTGACCCCAGAAGTAACCAGGGCCACTTTGCTCCTGACCACTGGAATCATCTACAGAAGCAGGAGGGCAGCACCCAGTGTGGAATAAGCTCGCAGCCTCCTGCCAAGTGCTTCCCTGTGTCCCACCTGCCCCTGGTGGGGGTTCTAAAGGAAGGGGCTGAAGAGGCTACCAGACCTGTCAGACAACATTCCATGAGAACAGACTGGAGGAGCTGAGCCCTGTCTGGGTTCTCAGGTCCTCACTGGGCACTAACTACTTACTAGGCACTTCACTTTTATCATCCCAGTGATGATTCAGTGTGGCGTTCTTTCCTGCACACCCGACTCCAGAGCTGGCATAGACAAGGAAAGACAACGGAACTCGGAATCAGGGACTTGGGTTTGAGTCTCCACTCTGCTCTTTACTAGCTGTGTGGTCTCCGGGAAGTTACTTAACCTTCCTGAGCTTCAGGTTCTCAGTGTAATTGTGTCTGCCTCCTCGAGGGGTTGTGAGGGTTAAATAGGCAATAAGACAGAACTACAAACTGTCTGCCACTTCACCAGGGGAGGCAGGAAGGACCATCTCAGATGAGTAATTAATTAAAAGAACCCCGGGGATGACGTAATGCTGGTGGTCAGGGCTGCGCGGGGAAGGCAAAGACCAGCCCTCCGCGGGCAGGATGAAGATGTGGCCCCGTCTGGTCTCCCACATGCAGGCCCCTGGGAATGATGAGGTGTGAGAGGCCGGGTCTGCAAACCATGGAGGAAATGGAGGAGGCAGTGGGGATGTGTTCACAGGTCTCCTGACATAACAGGGAGGGAACTCCCCACTACCCTCCGACCCCGACACTTGAATTCATTTACTCATTGGGCAAATATTTAGTAAGCAGTACCTCCTAAATTAAGGACTGTTCAGGCATTGTGGGGGGTATGGCAATTAACAAAGTCCTGCAACTCTGCCTTTCATATTCAGGTCAGGGAAGACTGAAAATAAACAAAATGAAACAATTACGATAAAACATAATATCGGGGAGGGTTCGGAGACGAGAAGAGCAAGAGCACCGGGTGAGGGGGGCTGCTTTACAGAGCAGGAGGAGGGTGGGTCTCTCCGATGAGCTGACTTTGTGAGCAGAGACCTGTGTGCCCTGAGAAAATAAGTGAGCCCTGGGGATGCTGGGAGAAGGAGGGAATGAGAAGTGCGAGGGCCGTGAGGCAGGCGTTGGTTTGGAGAAGGAAACATTGCCGTCACTGACACCGCCCACGGAGTGCTTCCCGCGAACAGGGCCCTGGCTGTGCCCGGCTTGGGGCACACATGCGGACAGAAGCCGTGGAAGGGGAAGTTTGGCTGCGGGGCTGGCTCTGCCACCAGCTTGCTGTGTGACAAACACAGCTCCATGACCTTTCTGGGCTCTATTTCTGTCTTTGCACATTGAAGGGTCAGCCTGAGCTCCAAGGGTGGGTTCTAGCATGTGTGAGCTTGAAATGTGGAGACCAGCAGACGGACCTGTGGCATGGGGATTAGGAGTGGAGTGGACAGTGTGATGTTTCCCTGCTGAGGCTGAAACAGGACTCTAACGCTCAGCAGCAACAGAGATGCCCCGTGGTGCCTGAGAGGCCAGCCCCTCCCTTTGCCAGGTTTCAGCTGCTGTGGAACCGAGCCTCCCAACACGCATTGGAGGCTGAGGTAAAGCTCCAGCAGGCCCGTACACCCAGGTGACAGGCACAGCTGTCCGTGTAGTTTGCTCAGATCAGGCCTGACACCTGCAAGTCTTCTTGCACTGAGTGGGGTTGGGATGAGCTGCCCTGGTATTCCTGGAAATCCAGCCAGCTGGTGTAAGGCAACTGGGCAAGCAAGGACTTATTCCAGGGAGGCCTCCAAGCTAGGGCTGGCCCCTTCTGCCCAGGGTCCCAATGAGGACCACTGGGTGCAGCCTCTCAGCTTTTGCGGCAAAGCACCCAGCCACCCTGACTGGGCCATTTGAGAAGTCCCCTACTGTCGGAGTTGAAGCATCTTCATCTGTAAAGCTGACAAAAGGCTCCTTCTGATCTTGCATAGATGCTCCGGTACTCGTGGTCTCAGATGAGACCACGTATGTAGAAAGCCCTTGGTGAACTATACCGTCCTATGCCTGGCTTGGTTTTCACTGGGAAAATGACTGAGACCCAAGCTAGAGCCCGGACTCCATACTCTGCCCGCTCCCTTCAAGCAGGCTGCTACGCAAGGGCTGGGTGCCCACGTAGGCCTGTCTGTTCCTTTTGTTTTTCTTGTGGTCTTAACTTTCTTTTCTTTCTTTTGGAGGATTGAAAATTTTTTATTGATTGAAATCAGAAAGAGAGAAAAGGAGGGAAAGAGAGAGAGACGTCGATTTGCTGTTCCACTTATTGATGCATTCATTGGTTGATTCTTCTGCGCGCCCTGACTGGGGATCGAACCCACAACCTTAGTGCACCACGATGACGCTAACCAACTGAGCTACCCAGCTGGGGTCTAACCAGCCTTCAGTTTTCATAGCTGTGTGTGTTTGCTTCTGAGGAGCTACTCCAGGACCCTTTAACTCAGCGCTTCTCAGAATTTAACGTGTGCACGAATCACCTGGGGATCTCGTTCGCATGATCGCTCTGGCTCAGCAGGCCTGGGTGGTGCCCGAGATCCCAAATTTCTAAAGAGCTCCCAGTGTTAAAGAAAAGATTATTTAGTGACACATTTTAAAGATGGTCAGGAAGACTTTATTCAAGGGGGGACTATTGAGCTGGGTGTACGGACTGCTGCAATGGGGGCTTGCAGTAGGGGAGAGGGATTGGGCTCAGCTCCTAACACAACGAGGAAACGTGGGACTTTATCACCAAGAAGCAGGGCAGGGTCAGTGGGTGGAAAGTTTCTGAGGGGAAACACCGGGGGTAAGAGGTGGGGACAGGGTTCTGGCTCAACTAACCCGACAGGCTTCTTGCTGAAGGCAGACATCACCAGGAGATGGTGGAGGACGGGGACTGGTCAGAGCTGGAGGGGGATCGGATACGGAGGATGCGGGATTCTGGTTAAACTGGCTTAGCAAAATTTGTGCTAATGTTGGACATGCAGAAGAGACAAACATGGAAGTCCAAACATCAGAGCCTAGTTGAAAGAGTTCGGGGGAGCCTGAGGGGACTTTGGTCAAGGGTGGAATCTCTGTCCCTGGGTGACGCTGATGCTGTGGGTCCAGGGACAGCTCTTGTAGTAGAAGACCAAGGAACCTGACACTCAACATTCAGAATTCAGTGTCTTCCCTTCCACACCCTCCTGCCCTTGTCCTGTATTCCCCACAGCACTGGTAAGTACCACCGTCATTCTCTTCTTCTCAAAACCTTTTTTTAAAAACCAACTTTATTGACATGTAATTTATATACGATAAAACATACCCATTTTAAGTGCATTTTAACAGTGGTGTACACTCATGTAACCATCATCCCACACTCAGTTCTAGAACTTTCCACAACCCCCAAATTTCCCTCATGCTCTTTTGTTGTTGGATACCCCCCACTCCTCCAAGCAACCTTCTCAAGGGCTTTGCCCCTATGTTTTTCCCCTCTCTTTTCTATCTCATTTTTATGCTAAGTCCTTCCCGCTGGTGTGCGTAGATGCTCCGGTACCTGCCCTCTTCACTCCATGCACTTCCATGTCAGAACAGGTGGGCTAAAGTTGCCTGTTCGCCTAAGTCTCCTTTGAAGGCAGAGGCTGAGTTTTGAGTTCTCGTCATATCACTCATGGCCAGCAAGCCCTCGTTGAAGGGATGCAGGCTGTGTCTCGAGGCTCTGACCTCCGCGTTGACTGTGTGCTGTTGAGCGCATAGATGGGTCTCCACCACGAGCGGGAACATCCGCTTTCCCACAGATCCTTGACTATAATGATTGAACAAAAAAGGCTTTCTCTTTTATTATCTCTCTGATAGAAGAAAAAGTCCAACCTTTTATTCGGTTCACATTTTTCTTGGGGTTTTTTTTTTTTTTTTTTGGGAACATTAATAGTCTTTTACAGTTTTAAGAAAAATTGCATAAATAGAAATCATTTTTCTCCCTTGTAATGTGGTCTTTAGTGGTGTTTGTTCTCAAAGACCATACTACGTAAAAATCTCCTACTGTCTCCATTTCTGAAATTTTATCCATTCATTCATCAAACTGGCTCTGTGGGCATTGGGGAAGGGTACATAGGACACAGTCCAGTTGAGGAGGCAGGTAAACAAGTGGACTTGGGGCTCAGTGTGATGTGTGCTGGGGTAGAGGTCGGCCCAGGAGGTGAAGGGCACACGGAGCAGCGAGTAGATACCCCAGGGGAGTCCAAGAGGGCTCCGCAGCTGGACTTTGTGTTTTGCTTTGAAGGAAGAAGAGAGGTTCGCAAAGTGAGAGGTAGGGAAAGGCATACACATCGCAGGAGCAATGTGATCAAAGGCATAATAATAACAAATATTTGTTAGATGCTTACTGTGTGCCAGGCATGCTTCCCAGGGCTTTCTCTGTGTTTTAGCCCTCACTGTAACTGCATGAGGTAGGAATATTTATCCTCATTTTACAGGTGTGGCAGTGAGGCAAAGTGAATTTCAGACTTGTAACTGGCATTCCAGGACATGGACCCAAGCGGTCTGGCTCCAGAGCTGGGTTCCTGACCACTGCCCTACACTACCTGGGCAGTGCTGGAAGATGCCACGTTGGGGGAGCTGTAAGTAGAGGGTGGGGGCACAAATGGGGTTATTAAGAAACAAGGAAGGTCTTTCAGAATTCTGAAGGGCCTTGAATGTCAGGCTGGTTAGCTTCATGTCTGGACAGCTTCATGTGGACAATGGGGAGTCACTTAAAGACTTAGATGGGGGAAATGAGATCAGTTTGTATTACGGACGATTGCCCAGGCAGCAGCATGGTGTACGGATTAGAGTGGTAAAGGCCAGGGGCAGAGGGGCCTAGGAGGAGATGACAGGGGCTGAGGAGGAGGCGATGACCAGGCCTGGCCCCGGTGGCGCTGAGGGAAGTGGGGGAGGGGCCCACTGGAAGCATGGTAAAGGCATCACTAAGTGGGTAAGGGCTCCAGCTGCCCAGCTGCAAATGGACCCAGACACTGCGTTTAGTTTTCTCCTTCTCCGTGGACTGACTTGGGTGGGGGTCAGGCTGGCCAGATGGAGGACACTGTCCCTGGTGAGGCCACTGGGCAGAGCCCAAGGTCACAACCAGACAGGCTTTTCTACACCCGGGCAGCCCCCAGCCTTTGAGTGGGAGTCATTCACCCTCAGTGGCAGTCCTGGGGCTTCCCAGGGAATCCACCTCACTTTTCAGAGCAGAATGCCCAGGTGTGTGCAGAGGTTCTCACACTTTGGCAGGCATGACCTGTAGACGGGCAGTTGTTTAGAGTGCACACACCTGGGTCCTATGCCCGGAGATCCTGCTGCAGTGTCTGAGCCCAGGGCCAGGCCAGGTGTTTGTAACACGGCCTCCGTGGCCTCACATCAGCCAAGGCCTCCCTTGCAGGCTGGGGGCCGGAGGTCCTCTCTGGATATAAAGGATGGAGTTAACCGACACTAGCACCTTCCTGGTACCAGCAGAGGAGCCTGTTTCTGCCCAGTGGTAGGCAGAAGGTCCTGAGAAAGACAGCCGCCCTCCTCCCACGTGAGTATCTGGGAGAGCCTCGAGAGCCAAAACCAGGTTGGGTGAAAGGACTGGGAACTCGTCTTGAAACTGAATCTCCATGCTCCTTTTACTTAAGTCCTAGGTTTTGGGGGGTCCTGGTAGGATCATGGATGACAACGCTGTCAATCACTTCTGTGCAGCCTTGACTCATTCATCCTTCCCCAAATTAGCCAGGGAAGAAGTGACACACCTCTTGGTTGTTACAGAATAGCCGTGGGGATGTGAAAAGTACGGCATAGGGAACATAGGAGCCAAAGAACATATGCGCATGACCCATGGACGTGGATAATGGTGTGGGGATCGCCTGAGGGAGTGGGGGGCTGGCTGGAGGAGAGCAAAGGGGAAAAACTGGGTCAACTGTAATAGCATAAACAATAAAATGTAATTTAAAAATAAGAAAGAAAGAAAGGAAGAAAGAAAGAAAGAAAGAAAGAAAGAAAGAAAGAAAGAAAGAAAGAAAGAAAGAAAGAAAGAAAATGACTGACCTGTCTTCTGCCATTATCACAAGGACACAGCAAGAAATACATAGTATGTATTTGGTTTCTATAACTGGTACCTGATGCAGGGCTTTTAAAACCTTTGGAATTTCCTGAGTGGCGAAAGAGATAGTACCATCTTTTTATTCATAACAAGGCCCTTTCAACAGATTATTGAACCTGAGGAGGGGTCATGGGAGCCCCTGCCTTTGTAGCCCCCTCCGACAGAAGTGTAGGTACCCTGGACACCCAACACTTAACAACTGACATCTGAAGTGGGAGCAGTCTTGTGGGGCTGAGCCCTAAACCTGTGGGGTCTGCCCTGACTCCACGTAGTCAGTGTCAGAATTGAATTGAATTGTAGGACACCCCATTGATGTCCAGAAAGTCAAAGAACTGGTTGTTGTAGGGAAGAAACCACACACACATTTGGTGTCAGGGTTGTAGGTAAAAATGGCTTCGAAGCACCACCATCTGTCTTTCTCTCTGAGCTATGAGCTTCTCAGGACGTGAGATGGACAGTTCACCAGCACGCCCAGGGCCCAGCTGTGGGCCTGGCATGGGAGTGCTTTGTAAGAGCCCAGGGAGTGAAAGAATGAACAGAGCCCACCCCCCCGCCAGCTTCCCAAAGAGAGAGAAGGAAAAACAGCTGGAACTGTCAGAAATATGACAGAGAAGAGTCAAAAAGACATGGAATTAGCTACATACACGTGAAACACAATTCGTGCTTCTCTTTACGCTGTAGTAGTATAAAAAATAGCGATCTTCTCAACAAGACGGAAGATGAAAGCTAACACTACCATGTGCACGGCAGCAGAATCCATCAGTTACACCCCTCTCCCGGCAAACACTCTGCCCGCTCACTCAAGTGCACCCCACGTTCATGTTGACAAGGCATAGCTTTGTGTTGCGGGAAAGACAAATGTCTTACTCTCCTTCAATTATTAGGTATATTGGTCATGGTCAGCTATGGTTTCTGTCTTGGTGAGTGTGATTATTGGAAAAAGATGTGAAAATCACAGTCTGCATTCATATTTCTAAGGGTTCAGCTCAGGCCATCTAAAACTCATGCACATGGTTGGAATGTGGCTCCAGTGCATATGTCGAGTAACAGGCAGTCTGACCCTGAGGGCTGGACCCCAAGGGCTGGACCCGTTGCTCAGGAATACCCATAATATATCGTATGTTAGGTTCTTACTCTTCTATGATGGAGTCAAAATGGTGGGACCCAGTGATTCAAGTATTTCTTTATCACCGGTAATTAATTCCTATGCAAATGATGCCAATATAGATATAGAAAATAATAGGGTGTCAAGCTAGGAGACCACACATAGTTTGAAATTTGTGATGGATACATTAAATTTTATTATTTATTTATTTTTTAAAAAATGTGTGTGTATGTATATATGTATTTATTTATTTTTAGAGAGAGGGGAATGGAAGGAGAAAGAAAGGGAGAGAAATGTTGATGTGAGAGAGAAACATCGATTGGTTGCCTCTTGTACATGCCCTGACCAGGGACCGGACCGACAACCCAAGTATGTGCCCTCACCAGGAATTGAGCCAGTGAGCTTTTGCTTTGTAGGATGATGCCCAACCAACTGAACCACACTGGCCAGAGCCTAAATTTTACTTTTAATATATGAGAAGTTTAAGGCAAATCTAGAAATGTTGAGGACTCCTGGTGTTTGGATTTGCAAGGGTAGGAAATGGATAATAGAATATGCTCTTATTCATGCCAATGTTTTGTCAACAAAATACACCTGCAGAAGAAAACCATTCACATATCATGAGGAGGTTCTGTTCGGGAAAAAGAAAAATTTCTGTAAAAATTCGGAAACACAGAAGATGTAAAACGCATCTGAAATCATTGTAATTGGGCGGGGCAGAGAACATTGATTTCCTGGTGAAACTGTCACTAACAAATTATCTACTCACTCATAAGAGCTGGAGGAAACTAGAACATACCTAAAACTTAGAACTAAACATATTTTATTTCTCAGAAAATAGTGTTTATCATTAAGTCATGACAAATGTATTTGTGAATAAAGGCAATTTGGAGGGAGTTGCTGGAAGAGATAAAGCAAGGTATACTAACTTATGAATCCGTTGATACCTATAAAAGTTAGCAAATTTAAGATGAAATCACTATAGGCCCTGGCTGGTGTGGCTCAGTGGATTGAGTGTTGGCCTGCGAACCAAAGGGTCACTGGTTCGATTCCCAGTCAGTGCACACGTCTGGGTGGCGGGCCAGGTCCCCACTAGTAGGTAGGAGAGAGACAACCACACATTGATGTTTCTCTCAGTCTTTCTCCCTCCCTTGCCCTCTGTCTAAACATAATTAAATAAATAAACATTTAAAAAAATGAAATCACAATAAAAATAAAACCTGAAATGTTTCAGGGCATGCCAGAGGAATCAATGTTTCTTCATTCGATGATGTGGCAAGGCCATGGGTTGGGCAGTGAAAGAACCACGGTAAGTTTAGGTAAGAAAAACCCCGATCACTATCTCAATTATAGAGGCGCATGGGTTTTGCTAGTATTGGAAAGATGCTTGAGATCAACCTCTCCATGGTCATAAAGACATCTGCAGCAAATCAGAGAGGGGTTCCTAGCACAGGTGGTTAGACCCACGACCGAAGGCTTGACAAACGTGGGGACATTTGGCCGCACAGCAGTGGCATGAGGAGGACGAGCCAACCAAAGCTGTTTAGGCACATCGTTGTGCCCATCAGTCGGACTTTGAGAAGCTGAGGCCTTTGCAGAAAAATGAAAACGATGCGAGTGCTTTCACTGTGTTCAATTCTTTGTTCTACGCTATCCATTCATCTGTGAAAAGATTGGCGGTTACCCAAAACACATGTAACAGGAGTCGTGAAGCAACATGCAGGACGCCGGAGAGTTTGCTGAAGTCACATTGGGTCATACATCACCAGGCTTTATCTGCTGTGATTGAGTGGCTTCCAGAGATTATTGAAACTTCGGAAGCAGCATTTAATGATTATCAGACACACAGGTGGCCCCTGAATCGAGGATTCCTGTACATGTGCTAAATGTTACAGGAGTATTTTTTTTCCTGATGAGCTTCAAAGTGAAACCATAGGCATGTTTTCATAGTGTTCAAAAGTAAAAGCAATCTACACTGTTTATCATCTCAGAGAAATGATGACTATTTGAAAACCGTTGGGCAGAGAGCAAAGGAAACTTGCCAAAAACTAATCTCTTGGGTTCAAAGCAAAAACAAAGCAAAGCAAAAAACCTTCCTTTCAGAGAAGAAAAGTTTTGGTGCGGGGCAGGGTGCATGCTTGTGTGTGTGGTGGTGGGGAGGTCCTGGAAATGCGGATAGTAAATGTTTCTCTGCTATGTCAGAACAGTATCCAACAATACTCAACCCATACATGTTTTGTTACTGTATTGCTAAATTTAAATGTATGCTTTTCAGCAAATGATTATAGTAAAACAAATTATATTTTAAATAACTGTTTAAATGCAGTTAACCAGACATATGGGATACATTTGCAGACCTGATGTAAGAAAGAGCCTAGAACTTGAGTTTTACCAGAGCTGCACACAGTTCAGCCTGTGCCATTACGGCTGGTCAGGGCTGGAAGTCAACACCTTCAACCAGTTATGCCTGCATCTTGGCTCTGCACTTGGCCTTGGCTTGACCAAGGTGAAGAGGCTTGTTTCCAACCCCATGTTAAAGCTGGTAGCTGACACTGAGAACAGCTGGGCAGGGGTTGGTTCCAAAACGGGGGATATGAAGGAGTTCTGTTGTGCCTTGGAGAACTTTACGGGACTGTCTGAGAGGTGGGGGGCTTTATGAATGCTGTCTCACCTGGGAAGCTGGCCCTGGGTTGGGGGGGCTCATTTTTCATATTTTATCCTTTAAACTTGAACTCTCAGTTCCCCAGATGGACTGTCCCAGATTCAGGTAAATGAGGTGTAGTTGTGGGAATGACATAATAGAAGTCGCCATGTTATTTTGTGAACATGTTTTCAGGTTATTAATAAACAAATAAGGTAACTATTTAGAAAAATAGTTAACCAGAGACATCTTGTTTGCCTCTCATTTAGGTCCACTGGTGGAGAGGGTAGTTGCACTATGTCCAAGTTAATGGTCATTTTCTGCCTGTCAAACACAAATTCTACTGAATGAATGAATGAATGAATGAGTCCTCAGGATGGCTGCAGGCAGGTAGAAAGGACTGGTGAGCTGGAGACCAAAGAGCCTGGGCCCAGGAGAAGAGTCAGGCTGACTGGGCAGGACTGGCCCACCCTCCTTTCAACAGACTCAACATTTTGGGTCTGACTCCTTCAAGGATGCTGCACTGGGCTCCAGGTAACGTCTGCCATTGGATGGGACAGAGCAGGCTTGGGGGGTTCAGAGGACTCTGCAGGATTTACCACCTGAGGGTTACTCACTTTCCATTTGCAGTGCCTGCTTGCATGCCCTTGGCACATAGCTCTTGTTACTCTACATTGCCACCACCTCCAGCTGTGTCCTCCCACAGAATCCACATTCTGGGCCTGAGGGCGTCCTGAACATAGTGTGGATGATGTGGGAAGCCGGGATGTGTCCTCCATCCTGCTGGAGGCTTGCCCCATGACCTCTGGAGTCTCAGCCCTACCATGTGGCATGTGACCTGCCAAGGCCTCTGCTGGACAGTGTTAACGCACATCTGTTTCTCCTAGCTCCCTAGGGTGGGTCCAGCAGCCAGCCCCCAGAGACCTCCCTCCCTCTGAGGGAGATCGTATTAATCGCTGTTGTCCAGAGAGACTGAACCAATAGGATGCATATATAAAGAGATAGAAAGAGATTTATTATAGGAATTGGGTCATGTGATTATAGAGGCTTGAGAAGACTCGTGATCTGCTGCCTGTGACCTGGAGGCCCAGGAGAGCCACTGGTGTGGTCTCAGTCTGAGCCCGGAGGCCCGGGCACCAGCCCCAGGAGCACGGGTGGTGTAAGTCCTAGTCCGAGCCTGAGGGTCTGAGAACCAGGGCTAGAGCCAGTGGTGTCAGCCCCCGCCTGAGTGCTCGAGAAGACCAATGTCCCAGCTCAAGGCATCAGGGAGAGAGCCATTCTTTCTTCCTCCGCCGCCTTTTTGTTCTCTTGGGCCCCTCAACAGACTGAATGAGGCCACCTCCACAGGGGAGGGCAAGTTGCTGTACTCAGTCCACTGATTCAAATGCTAATCTCATCTGGAAACACCCTCACAGACACACCCAGAAATAAAGTTTAGCCCAGTTTCTGGGTACCCCATATCCTAGCCAGGTTGACACGTAAGATTAACTATCAAGAGATGGTGCAGGCCAGTTTTCGCAGGTTGCAGTGTGGAAATTCGTGGTTGCTGAGGTCTCAAAACGAGGAACGAGGGTTGGGGTGAGCCTGCCCTGATGGCGGCCCTCTAACTCTGCACCTTGTCAGCTGAGCGGGGACCCTGGACTTCCCGAGCCTCAGTTTCTCAAACTCCAAAATGGGAATAAAAATACTCTCCTGGAGAGTAATGGTGAGTCTCAAGTGAGCTGGCCAACAGAAAGCACTTTGTCAACTACAACACAAACGGGAGACGAGACTCTCAGAAACCCGAACCTGGTTCCTGAGTTCTGACGCCTTTCCCTCCCTGGGGTTTTCATTTGCCCATCTTGCGTAGGGTGGCCACAGACTAAATACTATTTTATTTAGTATAAGTGTGTCCCACACATTGCTGGGGACATACGCACACTAAAAATGTGTTGTTCATCTGAAATTCAGGTTTAATGGGCGTCCTGTATTTTTATATGCTAAATCTGACCATTCTGTCCCCGCAAGACACCAAGGTGAGCGCAGGCCTTCTCTCAGGGGACCTGCACCACAGCCTCGGGTGACTGGGAGAGCGGAGGTTTGTTTACATGCAGTCCCTGCCTCAGGTGGGGAGAAATCGCAGGGCTCCCGGACTGGCCGGCTCACCTGAAGAGTAAGGCAGGAGGGCTGGGCCCCTCTCCAGTTGAGCCCGGGCTGCTCCTGACCGGCCTGCTGCAAGGAGGATGGGCTTGGGGGCTGCTTTTCTCAGAGTTGAGGGCAGCACCTGTCCTCCAGATGACTAATAAAAACAATGGTTCCTGCTATGCATCAGGGGGAAGTAGGAGAGGTCTGTCCAGAAAGTATCCAGCCGCACGCTATGAAAAATAGAGACATTTATTGAAGAAGATACAAGAAACATTGTCCAAGTCCCTTTCAATGTAGGTACCTTGGGACCTCACACAGTTCTCCCAATCACCATCGGCTGCCCCGTCATATTTTTCTGAATTTCATCGACAGTCTGAAATCTCTTCCCTTTCAAAGTGATTTTAGTTTTGGGAAAAGTCAGAAGTCTCAGGGAGTCAAATACGGGCTGTAGGGGGCCTGAGTCACCTGGGAGATTTGATATTTCTCAAAAAAAACTCGACACATGAGGCACGAGCAGGAACATTGAAGCTGCCAATCACCAGTTGCCCGTAGCTATGGCCTTCTGAATCATACTAATAGTTTCTGTGATGGAATGTTCAAGCTTAACACAAAATTTGATGCAGATTCATTGCTCTATTTGCTCAGTCATCTTGAATGCGACAGCCACACAGTACACACGCTCACTCAGCAGCGTCTACCGCCCCCCCGATTAACATAGTGAAATCATCATTGTTCACTCGTGCGAATTCCTGCCCACTCTCCTTGGCTGTCAGGGTATATCGATGTCACACAAATGGTTCTCATTATGTTAACAATGGTTGGACTTTCTCCAGACAGACTTCATATATTGTTGTCTGCAATTTACTTTAAAATGCATAAAAAAAACAAGGTGGATTTATGGATGGATGGAGATGGGGACGGATAGATGGATATATGATAAAGGAAAATATAAAGAAATGTTATTGGTAGAACCTAAGGAGAGGTATATTTATTCCCTATGACACCATTTCAACTTTGCTGTATGTTGGAAATTGTTCATAATAAAATATTGGGCAAAATGTAACTAATTAAAATGAATTTTAAAAATTCCCTCATTATAGAAAAATTGGAAAATACAGAAAAATTAACTCCTAAATCTCACAACTCAGCAATATTTTGTTATATTTCCTTCCTGCCTTTTTCTATGCATTTGTTGTGATGGTTGTTTTACAAAATTGGAACCAGTCCATTTTTCGCCACTATAAATAAAGCTCTGGAACACCCTTCGGCAGAAGTCTTGTTACTTAGCCCTGTACCCTTTCCCTCCAGATGGCTACTGGAGAGCATTTCTCTGGCTATATCTCTCACTCAAGAATCATCACCCTGCCCTGCAGACATTTTAATATTTTTCCTGGGCTCCTTCCTGGGGTCCCTTTGAAGGTGGAGGGTGATCTCACTAAGACAGAGCCCCTCCCTCCCAAGAAGGGCACTAAAGCCCAGGAAGGCACAGGGCGGCACCCAGGTGACACACAGGTAGTACTAAGGGTTGTGGCATAGTCCTGCTCTCCGTCCCTGGGAGAGAGGGGCTTGATGTGGAGAGCCGTGGGGAGGGTCGGATGTCTAGAGGCCTGTGTAGCTGCAGGGCTTAGTGGACATCCTCTGGAGTGAATGGGGCGTCTACACATAGGGTAGTCACCATTGAGGAGCAGTAGGGTGGGAGGGATCTTTTAAATGTGTTTTTATAGTTGAATGTGTTCTTTACATTCCATTTCTGCCCGCTAGTATTGCCATTTCCTTATATTTAGAAGATATTTCGGTCTTATTTCTCTGTGTTAAACCTGGAGTTTAAAACTGAACCACTGCCTCCATGCTGGGCACAAACAGCAAGAGAAAAGGATGAAGAATCTTACAAACAATATTCCTTTTGCTCTCTCTGCTTTTTCAAAGAGGTGGTCAAGTCCTGGAGATCAGCCACCTGGGCCAGAGCCCCAGCTCTGCCAGGGGCCTTGGGTCACCTTGGGCACCTCAGATCGCCCTTCGTAACCTCAGTTTCCCCATCCACAAAGCAAAGGGGATGCTTTCTACTTCTGTGGGAGGCGAGACAGGGCGCATGCAGGTGTGTGGCATGGGGCCAGATGAGGGAGGCCCTTCGTGTCATGAGTAGGGTTGGCCTCTTTCTTCCCTAGCCTCCTTGGGGAGGTCACGTTGACTTGCAGACTTGGCTTCGCTCCACTGCACACGGCTCTCTTCCCTGGAGCCCAAGTGGAATGTTTTCTCTTCCCTCCTCCTCCTCCTCTTCCTGTGCACTGTCTATGGGACTCCTCCAGTGTCCCAGGGCTCCCCCGGGGCGGCTGAGCCCTCTCCCACTTGGCTCCCGCCCCGTAGCCTACCAGGCTGTTTCCAATTTGGACGCCATGCATCTTGCCCCTTCAGATCATAGCCGCCTCTTTGATGGAACTAATGATGATCTAGGGCTCCGGGGCCCCCGACCTCCCCAAACTGAGATAAATCCTGCTTCTGCACAGACAAGGGGCCTCCAGCCCAGCATCTGATCCCACTCCTCCAGGCTGGACTGCAGGAGGTGGGGGGAGGCGTCTCTGGGAGCCCCCTCTTGGAGGGCAGTGAGGGCCACATCTGAAACCAGGGAGACAGGAAGTGAGGGATTTCTCCAAGGCACTGAACAGGGTCCCACCACTCACTAGGGGGAGTTGGCAGGCTGTGAAAGGGCTAGCTGGGCGCACCTTATCTCAGCAGACACAAGGAAGGAAGCTGAAGCAAGTGACAATCACTTAGGCCTGCTTGATCATCAGGCTGGGTTCCATAGCAGCCCCTGGCTGTTTCCTTGCAATGCTGGGGACATGGAGGAATGGGACCTTCTTCCTACTCTTAGGGGCTCAGGAGTGAGGGAGAGGGATGGGAAAACAGATAACTCCAATACTGTGTGCTGGGGTGGCCATGGTGGAAGCCTGGGGACTGTGAGCACAGCAGAGAGGACCTGATGCCGCCTGGGAAGCCTGCAAAGCTTCCTGGAGGAAGTAGCCCTGGCCCTGAGGAGCTAAGGAAATGCAACACAGGAGTATTTGAGCAGGCAGCGGCTCCTTGTGGCTGGAGTTCTGGGTTCCTGGGAGTGGGTGATGATGCAGGTATGCCCAGGAGGAAGGTGCCACTGGCTTTGGTAACTCTATGGCCTTCCCCGAATTCAGTGTGACTCCAGGGCAAGGGGTTTATCACTCTACTGCACTGACCAGGCAGGAGCTGGTACAGGTCTAAGGGACAGATGGAAGAGGAGCCTAGGAAGCCACATCGGATTTATCTAGTGAAGGATGAGGAGTGATCAGTTAGCAAGTTGGGGCCCTCCCAACCCCCGCCCCAGGTAATCCACGATGGTCCTTGGGGCTGCTGCCATACCTCCCATCCAGTTCCCTAGATACTGTTGGATGCACTGGGATTGGCTGGTCTCTCTTGAGGACATTGTGTCTCTGAGCCAAACCACTGGGTGGGGGAATGGTGGGTGCCAGGCCTCCAAAGGTTGGGAGGGTTTTGTCAGGGTCAGTGGTAAGAGGGGTGGAGAGGCAGGACTATTTGATTCTACCCAATGACACTCTTTTCTGAAGAGGGCAGCTCCCCAGACAGTGCCCCTTTCTTCCCAGTGCCCCCT
The DNA here is from genome assembly GCA_039655065.1 of Glossophaga mutica. NCBI lineage: Eukaryota > Metazoa > Chordata > Mammalia > Chiroptera > Phyllostomidae > Glossophaga > Glossophaga mutica. The sequence goes on from CM077305.1 coordinate 84,369,868, forward strand.
ACCCTACCCCTCTGCTTTCTCAATCTCTTTCACTTCTTCCTCCTTCACCCCTATTGCTGGATGGCCAAATTCCACCTCATATGCATTCATTTAAAAAATTAGCCCTGGTTTGTCTGGTTCAGTGAATTGAGCACTGACCTGCGAACCTAAAGGTCACCAGTTCGATTCCCAGTCAGGCCACATGCCTGCGTTGTGGACTGGGTACCCAGTTGGGGGCATGCGAGAGGCAACCAATTGATGTTTCCCTCCCTCTCTTTCTCCTTCACTTTCCTTCCCTCTAAGAATAAATAAATAAAATATTTAAAAAATTAAAGTTAACTTAGGTTCAATTAAAGAATTTTGCACTTTCTGGGAGTGTAGCCAAGCTGAGGATCCACTCATTTAACCCAGCAAAGGGCTCTGCTCTATCCAACACCTGTGACCCTCAGGTGGGATGCAGGAGAGCGTACTGCACCCTCATGCTCACCAGCCTGCCCCTCCCCGGGGGGGGGGTGAACTCTAAAGGGCTTTAGTGCTTCTGTTGGGGGCCTGCCTCTCAGCCATCTGCTAGGGTGGCTTCAGAGACCCCTGCAACCTGGGCCCAATTTTCTGAGCTCTGTAGTTTTGTTGTTGTTGTTGTTGTTGTTTTGTTTTTTTAATGAGGCTCTGAGGAGCCTTCATCCAGGCCAGTGGTGACACTTTGCAGGGGCGGGAGGAAGGGATGAAGGTTATGGGAGTGGGAGAGAGCTTTGCAATGGTCTGCAGTGAGTTGAGCCCTTCTCGTCCAGCCTTGCCACTTTGAGCAAGAATCCCACCCTGGAAACCCCTCTCAACTTCCCAGATAATAGATGTATGGCCCCAGTTTGCTCCCAACTGGGAGCTTTGAGGGCAGTAGCTGTTTTTGAGGCCATCACTTTGCTCAGGACCTGTAAATACAGTGGGTGCCCAATAAATGCAGTGTGGAACTCTGTGACCAGCACACCATCTCTGTTTAGTCATCCATCAAACAGCTGTGGCCCCTCCAGAGTGGGGTTTGGGAAGGTTGCCTTGCGGGGAGGGCTGGGAGTGTGGTTGTGCAGAGGCCTCATTGGGGGCTGTTGGGAGTCCTTCTGCCTGGGCTGTGGCTTTTTACCCCAGGGCGGCAGCCATGTACCCCCGGAGGAGAACGTATCTGCAGTCTGTGCCCATCACCTGAGCTGCACCGGCGGGTTGGATAACAATTATTGGGAGAGGTTAAAAAAAATCATTATCAAATAACTACAGCCTGAAAAAGTTGGCGGGCGGGATGGAAAACGTGGTCTGGATCACGCTGTTGCCGCCGCCGCCGCCGTTCCAGGCGCGCCGCGCCGCGGTAGCCAAAAATGGGAGGAAGCACATCTGTAACACATTTCTGTGATGTTCACCTTTGAGACCGCGCGGCTGGATGGAGGCGGTGAGTTCACGCGAAAGGAAAAACTCTTTAAGAAGCTTTCCTTAGGGGACCTGCCTGGCGCGGGCGGCCGCGGGCCCGGGCGGTGGGGAAGGGCGCCCCCTGCCTTGCGCGGGCAGAGCGGAGAGGCATGCCGGGGTGGGGTGGCATGGGGTGGCATGGGGTGGCATGGGGTGGCATGGGGAAGGGGGTGGGGGCTAACTCTCTCAGTCCAGTTTCCCAGTCTGTACAAACCGGTGGCTGGATTTTAAGGACACTTCCATTGAGGACGCTCTGAGAGTCCCTTTTGGTGTGTCCCTGATGGAGGGAGAGAGACCAGCTCTAGGGTGGGGAACAGGCAGGGAGGGAGGATCCCTCCTCTTGTCCTGCTGTTGCCAGGTCTCTGTCATTGCCTTCCCAGCCTTCTCTGTACATTCCAGAGCCAATGACGTCTTCTGGGTGAGCATCTGCCTCTCGAGTGAGGCCAAATCCACCTTCCTGGACAATCAGTGCTCGGTTTGTGCGAAGGGTTGCAAGGAGCCCTGCTTCTTGAGGAAAGAGGACCTCTGCCCCTCCAACATTCTCATTCCTAGTGTTCTCTTCTCAGGTGTTTAACATGTCCCTCCCTCCCTCCCTCAGGCCCCGAACATCCCTGACTTCCCTAAAGCCCCTTTGCTCTGTTACTTACTACCCCTCCACCTTCCCTCGGGAGATTTCCTTCCCGGAGTGGTCCAGCCCTCTTTATTCCCCTTCCCTCGCCCCTTTGAAGTTGTCTCCTCACCCTTGCATCCCAGGGGCTGGTTTTACCTCCAGAGCAGAAGCAGATTGGGGGCTGACTCAGGCTTCCAACAGAGCCTCCGAGCTCTTCAAAGTTAGTTTTTAAAAAGTTAGGTGGGCTGTGGAGAGCTGGAGAGATGTAGGAGTGAAGTGCAGGCACCCCACCCCCCTCCTTGTATGCACACACACACTCACTCACTTCCCTACTTGCCCAAGAGTGAGGCAGAGCTGGAGTATTTCCCAAGGCCCGGGATTTCTACCCATAATATGTCATTCCCAGCCTTTGCCCACCAGGAGACAGAAAGCACTTGAAAGATATTGTTAGGGGGAGACAGACTGTCCCTTGGCACAGATAGTGGTCATGTGCTCTCTTCAAAATAGTTAAGATAGTAAATTTTATGTTGTGTGTATTTTGCCATAAAAAAACTGAAAAGAAAGAAGCAGAGCAAGGATTTGAACTTGGGTTATTTGGCCCTGGAATCTGTGTCCTTATTTCTGCACGCACTGTACACCTAGACGATGCTCAGTAAGTATTCATGGAAGGAAGGAATGGGAAAATGAATGAGTGACTTCAGAGGCCTTCACACATTTCCGCTTTCTTCCCACTCCCTGGCACCTCGGTGTCCTTGCCTTATGCATGGGCCTGGGCCCGTGTGTGTCTTTGCGGCGGTGCTCTGTGAACAGCCCTCGCTGCATTTCCAGCTGTCTCTCTCCTTCCCTTGTGTTTCTCAGCGCTCCCTCAATCACCTGGCTGGCATGCCCTGCCTAGTTGTGAGGGCAGCCAGGCAGCTGAGGCACTACGGATGGCCTTTTGGGGCCCTCACACCTCCTCCTCCCTTCTCAGGCATTGCTTTTTCATGTACAACTCGCCTTCTCCATGACCAGGATATGAGGTGGGGGCTGAGAGATTCTACGACCCTTCAGTGCTGACTCCTTTCCTAGGTCTCAGAGCTCCGGTCCAGTGGGTTAGTAAGGCTGTTGGGATTTCATCGGGCCTATCCCCTGAGTTTGGTTGTGCCTCCACGAAAGTTGGGATCTGGGGTCTGACTCTCTGAGTCCTACCTGTCTGTGGGATCCTGTTTCTGGGTAACCAGATGAGAGTATCTCTTTTCCACCTCTGGTCAGAGTTGGGCCAACATAGCCCTGGGCTGTATTTACCCCAGGTTGCTGTCGGGGAATTTCTCTCAGTTAAACCCAAGTCAGCTCTGCCTCTCTATTCATTGCATCTGTTCCTTATAGTCCCCAGACACTGCACAGGTTGGGAGGACTGGACAGAAGTTCAAGATTAGTTAGATCTGGGTCAACCTTGAACTACTGGACTCTAGATAGGCCCACAGGGATGATTAGGAGGGCTTGGGAACTGCTGGCCTACACGTGATTGGTGATTAGGACCCCAGGCCCTAGTCCTTCTAGGGTGCGATGCAGAGTACTGTTTGGTCAGGAGGTGGTCCCTCAGGTGAACAGGCATCTGGGGGCAGGAGCAGATGGGAAGAAGGGCCAGGAGCCTTGCACTGGATGAAGCAGAGAATGGGGCTGCGGTGTCCGGGAGGGGTAAGGACAACCAAGGATGGACAGGGTCCCAAACTGCCAAGGGTGCTGGGCAGGTTGACAAGGTCAAGTTGGGACCTAGGGTGATATGGGCCCAGGGCTGGGAGCTGGGTTATACTGTAGCGCCCCCAGGAGGACACAGGATACTTAGAATTGGGCCACAGGTCAGAGAGAGCTCGCTCCGAGGGGTAGCAAGAGGTTTTTACCCCAGAGGGAAGATGAGGCAGGGTCAGTTTCTACAGCAGATTCTCTCACTTTGCACTAGTCGTGAATAACCCAGAGACCCTAATTCAGGGTCCAGAGCAAGCCCCTTAGCCCAGCAGACCCAGCCACGCCTCGGTTGTCTGTTTGGTGAATTATTTGCAGCTCCCTGTCCCTTCCCTGTAGTCAAAGGGAGCTCAGAACAAGCTAGCTCACTTCCACTTGCCTAAGTAGGCCCCATGTGCAGATGGAGTGGGACACTGGTAGGACAGCTGGATATGGCTTTGACACTGACTTCCAGAAGCCTGCTCGTCCCTTCCGGTCTGGACCCTGTGCCGTGTGGATGGTAGAGGGCCCACCTGGCCTGGCTTTTCTCCACCTCAGTTTTCCCAAGAGGTTGGTTCTGGCACCAACTGTCACCAAATGGTAAACAGCCCAGTACAACCCCACCCCCCAAGAAACTTAAGATAAGAGACACCCCTGCAGGGAAGGAAGAAAAAAACCTAACAGGAAGCCAAGTGGGTAAACCGTTACTGGCATTGATGTCTCTCTTTCCCAGGCAAGAGAGGCTGTGCCTTTGGCTCTCAGGCTGTCATGGTGGGGAGTCACAGAGGGGAGATCTCTGTGTACCTGGGGGAGGAGTTCTAGGGACATGAATCACCAAGTGATGTTATTTCCTCCCATGACCCTCTGGGTCCTGCTGAGGCCCCTATATGTGGCCTCTCCTGAGGGGCTTCCTGAGGGGCCTGCAGTCAGGAGGCAAAGTTACCAGGAATGGAGACCCAGAGGTCAGACAGGCTCACCGTGAAATTGCTGAGTGCCTTTGGAAAGTCACTTGGCTCTCCTGAGTCCCCTGACCCTTCAGAATGTGTCTCCTAAACTGTGCAAAGGTGATGAGAGTGTTTGCATCACAGGGTTGTTGGGAGGATTCGCCAAGATAATGCAGGTGAAGAGGTTAGCACAGCGCCTGCCACACTCTGAGTGCCCAGCAAAGGGCACCTGCTGTCCTTTTCAGACATGGCTGAGTGAAGCTTGGGGCTGGAGGTGGGCTGGTTGGTGCACTTTTCAGACCTGGAATCTGATGGGGGGAAAAAAACAACTTCCACCCCAGCTGGTGTGCCTCAGTGGATTGAGTGCCGGCCTGCAAACTGAAAGGTCACCAGTTCGATTCCCTGTTAGGGCACATGCCTGGGTTGCGGGCCAGGTCCCTAGTTGGGGGCAGTACAAGAGGCAACCAATTGATGTATCTCTCATACATCAATGTTTCTTGCCCTCCTTTCCTCTCTCTCTAAAAATAAAATAAATAAAATCTTAAAAAAACATAAAATCTTCCGCAACCATCCAGATCTGATCATTCTGAAGTTTTACAATGAATGCTCATAAATTACCCTGTGAGGTAGGTAGAGTTATTTCTATTGATTTCTTTTTAAATTAATTAATTTATTTTTAGAGAGAGGAGAAGGGAGGGAGAAAGAGAGGAAAAGAAACATCAATGTGTGGTTGCCTCTCACATGCCCCCTACTGGGGACATGGCCCACAACCCAAGCATGTGCCCTAACTGGGAATTGAACCAGCAACCCTTAGGTTCACAGGCCTGCACTCAGTCCACTGAGCCACACCAGCGAGGGCTATTTCTAAGTGTTTAGCTAGGCGGCTGTTTTTATACAAGGTTGGACACAACATCTCAGGCAGTCTTTTCTGATACTACTTCTGTCATTGTGTCTGTTTTCAGTGCAAGTTTCTAGAAGGCAGTAGTGACATCTGATGTTCTTCCCTGAGTTCTGTTCTAGGAGAGGAGATGGCAGGTGCCATGGAGGGAGAATGAAGGCTAAGTTCTAGACAGGCCCAGAGATTTAGCGAGGCCAATAACACAACTTCTTCCCCTCCCAAGTTCAGAACCCAGTTGACTGAAATACTTAGGAGTCGGACCCTCTCTGGGGGCAGCTGACTAGAATGGAGCATGCCCAGAAGGGACTAAGTGGACAGAGTCACTTCTTTCTACCAAATCCACCAATCTGGTAAGTCTATCCTTTTCACCAAGTGGACAAAGAGCAGGACATGAAGAGAGGGCTCCGCACTCTCAGTGAAACTTCAGGGGTCGATAGTAAGAGCTCCCCCAATACATAGAGGATCCAGCAATCACCAAATAGTGTCTGCTATTATCCTATTTCCAGCTTTGCATGGACTTCCTTGGCTACCCACATACACTATTAGATAGAATATATAATAGTATTATCTATTGCATAACATATAATAGTATTATCCCTAAATGTGTTATGGTACCCACAATATTATTGCTGAAACCCCTTCTGATTCTAACATCCATGGCTCTGAGATGCTGATCTGAATGAGGCTTTCTCCCTCTCTCTGTTTACATTTAGGCTGAGATATGTGCTAGAAAATGCCACTTTGATTTTGGTGGATTTTCTCAAAACATACTTGAAATCCATTTTCCCTTCTCTGATTACAGTTGCAGAAGAAGTTGTGTCCCAGCTGATTTCCCTTTGGGGGCCTGGCCCGCGGGGGCTGGGTCTGACACGGGCCCGGGCTCCACCTAGTGCAGCGGAAAGAGCTCTCCAGGCCTCCATTTCCAGCCAGAAAATGGGGGACCCGGTACTTTTTTCTTGCTTTCTGCTATGGTCTGGATATTTGTGTGTCTCCTCCCCACCCCCTGCCAAATTCATATATTGCATCTTGACCCCCAACGTGATATTTGGAAGGAAGGGGGCCTTTGGGGATGACTAGGTCATGAGGGGGAGCCCTCCTGAATGGGATTATCGGTGTGACAAAAGAGGCCCCAGAGCGCTCCCTTGTCCTTTCCTCCATGTGAGGACACATTGAGAAGACGGCTGTGCATGAACCAGGAAACGGGTGTCCACCAAACACGGAATCTGCAGTGCCTTGGTCTTGAACTTCCCAGCCTCCAGAACTGCGGTAAATGAACTTCTGTTGTTTACAAGCCATTCGGCCTGTGGCGTTTTTGTTGTATCAGTCAGAATGGACTAAGAGATGACATGAGGCACGCACGAAATATTACCCGTGGGTACGGGCATGTGTTAGTCTGTCTGCCCCGCACCCTTTCCTTGCTATTTCTAACTGATCCAGTTCTTCTGGCCATAATGATGGGCCCAAGGGGTTTTCACATGACACTGTCTGGACCTATCACCACCCTTCCCTGGGACTTTAAAATCTATATTGGAGAGACCAAAACCCCTCTGCGTTCTGGTCACAGAGCTTGCAGAAGTGAGTCTGAGGCTGCGCCTCATGGAGCCAGGGGTCTGTGGTGAGAGTGAACCGGCTGGCCCACTGAGAGAGCCAGAGCCTGAAGCCTGCAAGGCCTTGCATCCAGGGGGCCAGGACCTCCCCGCCTGGCCCACATAAGGGTCAACGGCATCAATAGATTCCTCACTTTTGCTTACACTTATTCCAGTTAGGTTTCTGTCACTTACACCTAAAGAGTTTTAACTGCTGCCCCCTTGGGAAGTTACGCTAGAATATAAGCACCAAGAGAACAGCAACTTTGGGTTGTCGTCTGCTGTCACCTCAGCACCCACAGAATGCTGAAACTTACATTAGGCGCTCAGTAAATGTTTGCTGAGTGGATGGTTCCTGGTGTTCCAATGGCCCTAACGGAGCAGAAGCACAGGCTGCAGGAAGCCACCTGCCTTGTTTTGTCTCCTGCTTTCCTCCTTTCTTGCTTTCTTCTTCCCTCCTACAGCCTGGCCCCTAGCTAGCATTCTAAGCCTGCAAAAACTAGGTCAGACCCGAGGCTTGCCTTCGCAGAGCTTAGATTCTGGGTGGGCCGGCAGGATGGAATTCATCTGTCCACATGAGAAGTCAGCTTGGAAATGCACCCTTGAGGCACAGGCCCAGCATGTCAGGGCTCAGAGAGTGGGGGTACTCAGAGTAAGTTTCTGGACAAGTCTTTTCTGTTCCATGGCTGGAATCTGTGCTTCAGGGACTTAGACGGGCTTACAGTAAGAAGGGGCAGGGTGGGGCTTGGTCATCTAGGAGTATGAGTTGTGTGAGCTGAGGTCTCAGGAGGAGACTCCGTGTGTGTGTGTGTGTGTGTGTGTTGGGGGGAGGTATGCCCTCTTCCAGGCCCTCAAGCTGATCTGTCTGTCCAGAAGCCCTGACACCCCATCGTGGTGGGGGCCCCTAGCCCTGGCTGTCCAGATTCTCAGTTCACCTGTGAGAGCAAGGCCTCCAACTGAGAAAGCACAGGAAGCCAGAGATAAAGAGGAAAGGACCTCAGCCAGCGAAGTCCCTCTGGCCCTTCAGCAGCTCCGTGCGGATCTGGCCCCAGCTCTATTCTGGTCGTTGCAGCCCTGGCCTCCCTCTTTGAGTTATTAGCTGTGGGATTGTCAGATGGCGAAATGAAGGTTCTCAGCATGCCTGGGAGGTTGCAGGAATTCATTTCACACTTGACTATTTTTTCTAACACTTACTAATGTCCTTCATGTTGGGCCCAAAGTTCTGGCAGCTCTCTTCTTACAAAATATTGGGGGCCCAGAATTTCTCCTGCGGTGGCCAGCCATCATCCTGCAGGCAGGTGGGTGAAGCAGGGAAGACTCTGGGGCTTGTGCTGGGTGCCAGAGCGGGGGGAGAGGGTGGGTAGGGGGAGGTCAGGGTTCAGTTTCCCTGAAAACAGCTCTGAGCCAGAAGGCAGAGAGCTTGGCTTCCTTACAGAGTTACTGCCTTTCTCAGAGGCAAAGTTCCATCACCTGTAAAATGGGCATACTGCACCCTCCCCCAGGGGTTTCGATGAGGACGAAGTGGATCATGACATGGATGCTCATGCCTGGGACAGTGGCAGGCCCCTGACAAAGGATGAATGCGAGCAGCCAAATTGCTCTTTAATCCCCCTGCTGAAGTGGAACAGAGAGGCTGTTTTCCTGGCCAAGGTTTCTCTGCTCACTTGGCCAGAGTTTCCTTCCCTGGGGCTTCTGCTGAAATGTTACAGTTCACAGGGATTTCCACTGCGTGACTGACCGGTGTTAAGCAGGACCTTGTTTGATCCTTTCTGAGAATCGGACCCCAATCCTGTCTCTTCTCCTGTTGTCATTTATTCCCTCTCTGTTGATGCAGGAAGTGGGGCAGCGGGGTGGCAGGGGGACAGGGGCAGCGGCAGGCCCTGGTGGGGGCAGTTGGACAAACTGTGCAGACCCCCACTGGAGTCTGACCAGCTGCTTCTCATGGGCAACAACTATGCTCAGTTTACTTATCAAATTAAAAAAAAAAAAAAAAGCAAGCAAGGAACTCAGCCTCCCGGACACGAGGGTGTGATTTGTGTAGGTCGGGAAGTGTGGGGGTCGGTGGGGGGGGAGGCTGGGCAGAGGGAACAGCCAGGAAGAGTGTTCAGAGGCTCTTCCTGTCCCCCACCCCATGAACAGCATCTCTCATGGCCTCCAGCAGCCTAACTTTTACAGGGGCTCAAGGAAGCATCCAGAATGCTCATGCTTATCACAGGGAAAGCCCACAGATACTTTGTGAATGGCATAGACCTCCCCAAGTTCCAATCCAGAAAGCCTGTCTCGTGAAGACTGCTTAAATCCCTGCAGTGGACCCAGTGGTTGAGTCCCCACTACTCTCCCTGCCAGGAAAGGACTGTCCTGACTAGCCGTGTAGGGTGACATAAAAGTCACCCCTGTGTCTGCCTCACCTACACCAAGTACCCCCTACGGGGTGAACATGAGGTTGCATCCCCCCTCTTCCTGCACCTGACCAAGAGGGAATGACTGGGGACGCCGTTCTGCAGAACAGTAATGTGCCCGCTGGGGCAGGCGTGTGGATGGCCCTGCCTGGGTGCAGGCAGTAAGGGGGCGCGTCACCATAAGGAGTAGAACAACAACAATAAATCCAACTCGGACTCAGCCTGCTTGTAGGCTCGCTGTGCCGGCAACTTTAAGCCTCGATGGCGATGAGACACTCCCTGCGCTGGGACGGCAGGTGCCCTCCCTGTGCCCGTTGCTGTGACTGGGGGTGCAGGTCCCTGGGCAGCTGCAGGGACTCTTCAGCTTGTGCTCAGGGCTGGCCCTCCTTTTTGATCAACTGCACAAGGTTGAGATGGAAATGAACTTGAAGGTGTTCAGGGACACAAAGAAGTCAAAGTGCCAGCTCAGAAGGCAAGGCCTTTCTCTGCTTATGACCCTCCAGGTGCTTCCCCAGCTGACGGGGAAGAGAGGTGCAGGGGCCAGGCCCTGCGGAGTTGGGATGTGATTGTAATAATCACAGCGGGAAGCTCTTGGAGGGAGCTCGGCCGAGGAGGCCATGATCTGATCTATGTTTGGGAAGAGTGGGGTGATTCAGGAAGTTGAGAACAGGAATGGGCTCCAGCAAGACTTCAGAACAGCATTCCTTGATCTACCTGCAAAGCTTTTCCAGCGTCTGCCCTGGGCAGGGCTCTGGGCCAGCTCCGGGAGGTGTCAGCACGAGTGAAGCAAACTGGCCCCTGTTCTCAGAGGGTGCACGACCTGGAGGGGAGGCGGACATTAATTCAATAATCTCACCAACGTTGACACGCTGACCAGTGCTGGAAAGGGACATGCAAGAGTCCCACGGCAGCAGGGAAGGCTTCCTTGAAGGATTGATTTCAGCAGAGATCTCAAGACAGAGTGAAGTAATTAACTAGGTACAAGAAAAGCATGGTGGGGAGGTTGTCCAGAGGCTGGGGGGTTAGAGGGGGCAGAGGACTTGGAGAAGCTGCAGTGAGGCCAGTGTGGTTGGGAGTGAGGGCACCATGGTGACCCTGAGCTGGCAAAGGCTCGGCGAGGACAGGGCCAGGTTGGGGGCTCTGTCTTTAACCTGGGAAGGCTTTCGGCCACTGGAAGGGCACCTGATTGGAATTGTGTGTGCATGTTATTTTTAGATATGATTGACATACTAGTTTCAGGTGTACAACATAACAATTCAATATTTGTATAGATAATGAAATGATCACCACAACGAGTCTAGTTAACATCTGCCACCACACGGTTACAAAAACTTTTTCTTGTGACGAAAACGTTTAAGATCTACTCTCTTAGCATCTTTCACACATTCAGGACAGTGTTGTTAGCTGCAGTCACCATGCTGCTCCTTAGACCCTGGGACTTGTTTATGTTATAGCTGGGAATTTGTGCTTTTTAACCCCTGTCTCCCACTCTGCCTGTCCCCCACAGAGTTGTGTTTTACACCATGATGTAAACAAGAACAAGGAAGCCGAAGCCAGAGGATCCAGCAATGGGCCGAGCCAGGCCTGGCGGACCCACCAGGAGTGGCTGACCCGGCAAGCGGGCAGTCGGACTACCAGGCTCCCAGCGGCACAGCCGTGGCAGCTGCGGAAAAGGTACTGCCAGGGCGGCGTGTGGTCAGTCCAGCAGGATCCACGGGCATGGCTCCCAGTGGGCACCAGGGTGCGGCCCAGCCCTCTGGCATGAAGGCGCCAAGAAACATGACTTGTTCCTTTTACATGCACAGCGACCACAGCCTTTGGTCCTGATAAGTAGATTATGTTGATTCATGGCCTTGGACTTCAAGTCACAAAACCACAGTCTGGCTCAGTGTTTTTCACTCGGGAGTAAGGAGATAGCTGGTCCTAACGTAGCCACGAATCTCCCCGTCTTAATCACAGGAAACTCTGTCAAGTTGGCACGAGGCTTGCCCGGCCTGAGAGAATGCTGTTTTTCTGCTTGGCTTGCTGGGTGCAAACACCTTAGCATGCAAAGAATCACTGGAGGCAGAACTCAGGCTGAGTGTGGATGTAGCAGGGAGGGTGGGTGGTTGTGTGTGTGTGTGTGTGTGTGTGTGTGTGTGTGTGTGTGCGGTTTTAAAAAAAATAACAGCTTTTTGAGATATAACTCACATACCATGCAACTCGCCCATTTACGCTGCACAGTTTAATGGTTTTCAGTGTATTCATGGAGTTGTGCAACTATTACCACAATTTCAGAAAATTTTCATCACCCCCAAAAGAAATCCTGTACCCATTAACAGTCATTCCCCATTCCTTCCCATTCCTTCCCCAACCCCAGCCCCTGGTAACCACTAATCTACTTGCCTCTATAAATTTGCTTGTTCTGGATATTTCATAAATGGACTCATTCACTGTGTGGTCCTTTGTGTCTGGCCTCTCTCACCGAGCATAATGCTCCCAAGGCTCAGCCACGCTGCAGCATTTGCCGGTACGTCCCTTCTTGGTGTTGCGGAGTGATATTCCACTGTACGGATAGACCACATCTCATTTCCTCAGTTGTCACTTGATGGACATCGGATCGTTTCCTCTTTTTGACATGAATATGCTGCTGCGAACATTTGTGTAGGTGTTTTTGTGTGGACGTGTGCTTTTATTTCTCTTGGGTACACACCGAGGAGGGGAATTGCTGGGTCATGTGGCAACTCTACATTTAACCTTTTGAGGAACGGCTGTTTGCCAGAGCAACTGCATCTTTTATATTCCTACCAGCTGCATGTGAGGGGTCCAGTTTCTCCGTATCCTCACAATGCTTCTTCTTTACAATTTCTTGGGGTGACATTGGTTAATAAAGTTATAGTTTTCAAGTGCAATTCTGTGATGCACCATCTGTATACCATGTTGTGCGCCCACCACCAGGAGTCGAATCTCCTTCTGTCACCACAAAGTTGACCCCTGCAGCCTTTGCCCCCTACCCCTCCAACACTTCTTATTGTCTGTCTTTTTCCTTCTCATTATCGCCATCTAGCTGGGTGCAAGGCAACCTCTCACTTCGGTTTCAGCTTTCATTTCCCAAACGCCTGATGATGTGGAGCGTCTTTTCATGTGCTTATTGGTCACTTGTAGTATTTTTTTTTTTTTTGAGAAATGTCTCTTCATATCCTTTGCTCACTTTAAAATTGGGTTATTTTGCCTTTTTATTATTGAATTGTAATAGTTCTTTATATATTCTAGATACAAGTCCCTTATCAGGCAAATGATTTGCAATATATTGAGCGAGCTGTTTTAATCACTGGAGATCATCTTCTGCTGAATGAATATCTTGCCTTTTGTCCCCCTTACAGTGGAATTTCAACTAGGAAATGTAGAAGGAATGACGAACTTGAAAATCACCATTTGGCAAATGCCACAGTAGGAATTGTTTCAGGTAGGAATCGTGAGTGGGTATTGTTAAAACTGGTGGGCAAAAAGTATATTAAGAAACAGGGCATTTACATCCTCAAGTATTTCCCCCACTGGGTACTTACTAACAACACAGGGGGAAGGGCAGCGTTACACTGGGGGGGCTGGGCAGGCGGCGTCCTGATTCACATCAACAGTATTGAGAAAACCGATGCCGTGTGCCCCCTGGTATGAGGCACTGAGAAGGAGATACAGCTGCATTTTTGTGGTTTTCTCACCAAAAATGAATACCGTGAATTTGCTGATGAGGAAACACCAGACAGAACTACGTGGAGGGGCATTCTAGAAAACTACCGACCAGAACCGTTTGAAAGAGCCGAGGCCGAGGAACCGTGCCGGGTAAAGGAGGCTGCAGGCTCGTGACAACGAAAGGCAAGGGATCCTGGACCAAATCCTAGATCAGAAAAGAGACACTTGTGGGACTCCCTGGGAAATTCAAGTGAGGTTCGTGGGCTAGGTGGGACTAGTTCCTGATTTTGATCGTTGTACTGTGTAAGATGTTAACGTTTAGATCATCTTATTTCAAAATGAAAAGTTAACAACAGCAAAACCCTGCTTTCAAAAAGCCCCCTTTAATTTCCCATTGCCCAAAGCAGGAGATCCAGTTCCGTAGCCAGATTGCCACCAACCTGGATGCTCTTTCTCTGACCCACTCGGAGCAGGCCTATGGCTCTGTTATTCCGAAGGCAGTGAGGGCCCTGGAGGGGCTTCAGCGGGCGAGGGTCCTAGTCAGTTAATTGCCTCTTGGTGGGTGGATTTGTTTGGACACAGAGAAGCAAGCCAGTTGAGAAATAATTTGCAGTTGTCCAAGGGAGAAGGAATAATGACTGAGGAGGGGACAGACTCCAGAAGTGTTTGGGAGGTGACATCAGTAGGACTTAGTGATGGAATGGGGTGGAAGCCCCATGGGGGACGTGAGATCGACTTTAGAGTTACAGCGGCTGGGAAACTGAAGGCCAGAGAGCGGATTCCGTTCGGGCGGCTGCCCCACGTGCAGGGTGCGTCACATTTGTGCCTGCGGATGTGTTCTCCCTGCTTCTCCACCTGCTCTGTGCCCGGAAGGCCAGACGCTGTGGGTGGCGGCACTTGCGCTCCTGCTGGCTTCCAGTGATGTCCAGCCAATGAGACACCAGCAGGAGATTAGACGCCGGGCAGAGAGAGAGGTTGTGGTGTCTCCCCAGCGCCCACTCTTCCAAGTGTGTCCGTGGCTGCATTCATCCAACCAAGACAGCCTCCAGCTGGGCAGCCGGCCTCCCCATGCCCTTTCCTGCCTGGGAAGGGGGTGTAATGTTTAATCCTTGGGTGCCTCACCACCCTGCATTGATTCTCTTAGCTCTCTGCTTTGTAATTAGTCTCCTTATTACATTTCTTCAATTTTCCCATTTGAGTGTGAGCTCCGTTTCTTACCTGGTCCCTAGTACACGAGTTAGCAAAAATGCCTTCTCTGTATTTTGTCATTATTGTCATTACTCATCTAAACTGTAACTGGTTAGTCATGGGAGGAAGAGAGATTGGGGAGCCCCGTCTCCTTCACCGTCTTGCACTGCGTTTCTGTCTCCGGCAGCCGTGCCGCGTCCCACGACCTCTGCCCATTGGTGTAGGGCAGGCACGACCAGGCCAGCAGGGCTCTTCTCTAGGACACTTCACAATAAAGAGACATGGTTCTTGGTGGTGCTAATGAGCCTTAAACCGATAGCTACAGAAGATACCCCAAGTCCTTCCATTGCCTCAACTAGTTCAAGTTGGTGTCCCATTGCTGATAGCCTGAAGGGTATGATGAATGCAGCTGCGTATCACGGGGGTGGTGCCATTCGCCCGGGCTCTGGTACCGAGGGAGCTTCATACTGTGTGTGTCTGTTTCTGTGGGGTTTATTTTGGAGCCTAAAATCTTCCCCGCTGGACCCCGAGGTTTAGGAGCCATCTGACATGGTGGGGGGAATTGAAGCCACGGAGGCAGGTGAGATCGGACAAGAGGTGGAACAGCATCAAGAGTCAGCCTTCCAGGTACATGCCTCCCGGTGGCATTTGCTGCATTCGTTGCATACGGTGCAACGGCAGAGGTTCTCAGCCCCCGCTGCACATTCACTGATCATTTCAGTTTTAACAAAATACCGATGCTCAATCCGCACTTCAGACCAGTGAAATCAGTCTCCTTGGAGGTGGGGCCTGGGCATCGGTGTTTTATCAAAACTCCCAAATGATGCTAATGTGTAGCCAATGTGTAGAGGAATCAGCTGAGCCTGTTGGTTTTGAGGGTGTGGGTGGACCTGATTCGGGGCTGGGGCTGGCACTGCAGGGGGCTGGTGGGCACAGAGAAGACGCAGAAGGCACATCCTCTGCGCTCGAGGATCCAGTGCAGGTGAGGAGCCGCCCAGGCCTGAAACGGTGATTAGAGAACAATGCAAGGCAGCCTGCAATTAACTGTTACACTGCGCGCTGCCCACTCTCATTTGGAAGTTCCAGGAACAAGGAGGCTGAAGGCGCCAGAGAACCTACTGACTAACAGCTCCGATGGTGCAGTGTTCCCTGTCCTTCTCCTCCCTCAATTCTGTGGGTCTTAAGTGGACTATAGGGTCCACAACTTGATTCCACTGAGCTCACAGGCTTCGAAACATTTTTCTAACTGTAGAGTGCTGGACAGATGTGAGCTCGTGGCTGGTGTCAGAGCAGAGGGCTTGTGGCGGGATTGTCAGTGGCTCACAAATGCTTGATAGAAAGGCCTCTCATAGGAGGGGCCCAAGGACCCACAGCCCCCCTCCTGCTGACTTTCAGTTTGAAGTGACCGTGCCCACTGCCCTGCAGAGGATGCAAATCCATCCAATTCCACCTCTTGTCTCTGCCACAGAGTCAGGGGCCCTGTGGCTTTGGGTGTTCAGGGATTCAATGCTGCTACCACAGCTCCCACCCCTACTTGTCTTTCTCCCAGGCTGAGATTACTTGAACTTGGCCTTTGAAGGGAGATCACCCTTCAGGAGCTCCCAGTCTGATGGGGGAGGCAGACACAAGAACCGATGATTATAGCCCAGCCTGAGCTGTGCATCTTACAGAGGTGTTGATGTCGGATTCTGTTCCAGCTGCCTCCTCCCCTTTAAGGCCATCGTTCCCGTCACCTCTTTGGTGAAGCCATTTCTGGCTCCACCTGGTAGAAGGAGCTGCCCCCCGTGGTCCTCTCTGAGTCTGTGCCGTGCTTGCCCCTCCCAGCATTTCCCTGCCTACCCTATCATGTCTCCTTAGGGCTCCCCTCCCTGTCCCCTGGACTCTGCGAGGTCCAGATCTCTGCCCCACTCAGTTCTGGGTCCCAGGAATGCAAGAGGTGCCCGGAACAGTGTCAGCTGTGAGGGCGAGTCCAGTACCAGTGGAGTGGGGTAAAAACCATCGTTTCAAGAAGTGGCACCAAATTCCCCTTAGAAAGGAGTGGTCCCTGCGTTGGAAAATTGATTAGACTTTCTGGGGGAGGAAGAAGGACCACAGGCGTTGGATGGTTGTAGTTCGACAGCAGATGCGATTGGAGGGGCAGGAGGATGCAGAAGGGGGACGCAGGGCAGAGACAGCGGAGAGACCTGCAGGGAGAAAGAGTCTTCTAACTGTGAAGCAGGTCTCTCTGTCTCTGCAGCTGCCCGCAAACGTCTACCCACACAAATGCCTGGTGGAAGTGAGCTGGGGATGGAATCTAAGGAGCGAGACTCGCACAGCTGCATGGCTGTGGCAGCGGCCTACGGGATCTTGAGCAAGAAGCCTCCAATGTCTCTAAACCAGAATTCAGTGGAAGCAGGGCTTCAGGTCATGGGCAACGTGAGATGTGGCCAGTCTTGCCCCCACCTCAAGACTCCTCGGACGTCTTGGGAAAGGAGCTCAGAGTCCTCCACCACCCACAGCTGGGGTGGGCTGTGAGTCACGCTGGTGCAGCCTCACAGCGTCAGCATGACGCTGCTGATCCCAGCTTGCAACACCAGGGCATCAGTGCCCTTGAACTTGGACTCTCGTACCAACTGTGGCAGCAGGGCTGGTGGAGTGGGGCAGCCTGATGCTCCCAAGGAGCCCTTGGGAACTTCCCTCGCCTGCCCATGTCAGGGGAAGAGGAGCTGTTTCACACACGACCTTACCCAACAGTCCGAGGGGTGGTGTGAGCTGTTCCAAAGGGTTGACTTCCACTCATGGCTGCTCAGGGAACCACCACTGCTGCCTCCTTCCTCGATGTCTATTGAACAAGGGTCCCAAGCAAACAAATGGAGAGGTTTAAATCTCTAAGATAAAAATAAGTGTGGGATAAGGGGGGCTTTGAAGCCAGCTGGTAGCTCCAGATTTGTTTCTTGGGAAATATTTTTTCCATTGGATTTGCTAAGAAACCCGTGGTAGCTTGAGTGGCGGACATCAACCAGCCAGCACTGACCAGCTCCACGTATCCCCTCTGCACAGACAAAGCCAAGCAGGTTATTGCTGGCCTGGGGGGTCAGGAAGGGGTGCGTGCACCCACCAAGCCCCAGGGCCACCCTAGCAACCCCCTCTCCCCTAGTTCTCACTGAGCCGAGACCTCTCGCTCCTCCCACAGGTGAGCATGTTTACTCCCTCCCTCCCTCAGCAAACATTTCCTGAGCATCCCCTGTGTGCCCCGACTGCACTTGGCATGGACAGCTCAGAACGGCCCAGGCATGACCCCTGCTCCTAGGGGTCACCATCCAGTAGGGACACAGATGGACATGGCGATGGACAGTTATCATAGGTGTGGGAGGGCACTGGCAGATTTGGCTGGGGGCTCTGAGACCACCAAGGAGGCACCTTGCCCAGAAGAGGTGGGGCTGGAAGCTTCCTGAAAGAGACAATGAGAAGCTGAGTCTTAAAGGATAATGAGAAGGAGTTAGCAGAGGCTGAGAGGGTCTTTAGGCAGAGGCAAGAGCAAGGGTGAAGGCGCAGAGGGGAGAGCCAAGGCCCTGTAGCAGTGGGGCAACCTCAGGACTTCTGGCATACCCTCTCAGACCCCTGTCCTGGTCCCACTTTGGTGGGGAGGCATGTACAGGCCAGGGAGGGCCTGACCTGGTGCACCTCTGTTGCCTCCCTCCCCAGCCCGCTGCTCCATGCAAGGCCCGGCCCAACGTCTTGCTCATGCACAAATGCCTCTCTAAGCTGGGCTCAGCAGAGGCTTCGTGGGCCACCTTCATGGAATTTCAGACACAGAAGCCAACTCTGGCCAGGTTAGGCAGACAGACATTTATCCAAGGATACAAGTTTCTGGGAAGGCCAGGGTACCAGAACCAGGAGTGGGGCCCCAGTTCCCACTGCAGGATTGCTGTGCTGGGCATAGCGGGCTGGCTCCCGTGCATTCCCACACCAGTCACGGCACTGCCTTTGGAAACCGGGCATGGGGGCTGACCCTTGCCAGCCAAAATGAATTCCACGTGGCATCTATTTCCCAGGTCACCCCTTCCTGAGTCAGGTGGGTGTGTGATTGGTGGAGCCCAGGCCACATGATTAAATAAACCCTGGCTGCAAGTGAGGCCAGAAGGCGTGGTGACTGGCCTCTGTGAGGGAAGATGGAAACTCATAGGGTGGGGAATTCTCCAGATGCTGGGAGAGGGTTCAGAGGCGTGGGGAAGGAAAAGAATGATGCACAGGTGCTCTTTAATGCAGAGGGTGGGGGGCCCTCTGTCTGGCGTGATTCAAGTATGATGGACACCCTAAAGTCCTGCCATAGGCTACTCTACTTCTTCTTCTTTCATTTGTCCTTCAGCCCATTCATTCACTCCTTCATTCGGTCAATCCTCAGTAACAGTCATGCTCTGGAGGACCATGTGCTCGGTATTAGGGTCTCTGGGATGAGTCACACCCTTCATTGCGGGCCCCACTGCCACCCCAGGAGCTCACCATCTGGCGGGGGAATAAGAGACAGGCTGGCAACTCTGACGCCAGGCAGAGAGTGACCCACTTCAGCTGTGAGTCAGGGCAGTGGTCGCGTGCATTGCAGGGGGACTTGGTGGAGGGCAGAATTTTGAACTGGGCATTGGAGTGCGTGTGGGATTTATGGATGGATAGATGGATGGAGAACACAAAACCCCAGGCAAAGGCCTGGAGGGCGGCACACTGAGCGTGTACAGGGAATGTTCTGGCAGCTTAATATAGTCCTGGTGGACAGGAAATAGGGTGTGCTTGCCATATGTCAGCAGTTCTCAGTAAGGAAGAACTGGGTCTGTTGGGCCAAAATAAAGAGAGTGTGAAGTGATGAAGAGGGAACTAGAGAGGGGAGACAGGCAGGGGTGATTTTGTGTTGGGCCTCAACGCGCCAGGCCGAGGACTCGGTGGATCGCCTCGGCAGCGGGAGCTGCGTATCGAAGGATCTGGGCAGGCCAGGAGTGGGATTAGATCTAGATTTTGGCAGGACCCCCCTGCCGAATGCAGGGTTGGATGGCATGGGCTGGGGCCAGACCAGGGCCAGGCCCGCACCCACCCCAGGCCTCTACCCCCCAGCGCTGGACACAGAGGCACAGAGCGGGCACGTGGGCACTTGCCTGTGGGCTGAGGTGAAGAAGGAAGGCGGCTGGGTTCTGGTGCTGCGCTTTCTAGGTGTGTGACATCCCCTCTCTGTTTCCTCATTCAGCTCCTTCGAAGGGTGAATTGGGAGGGGGCAGGGGAAAGCCTTTTGGTAACTGCAGAGGGCTGGGCTCAGGTTTAGGGGTCCTTCGAACCAAGGCCCCGGGCCTACGGGGTGTGGGTGGATCCCAGTGCCTCCCAGGTCACAGGACTTCTTCCCATGCGTGGCGATGCAGGAGGGGGCTGGGGCCGGCGGAGTCTCTGACTGTGATTTATAAACTGCCGCCGTCAGCCAACCACTTGGTAGTACATTCACCCAGCTGGGAAGGCCTGGGTCAAGTTGGCCATTCCCACTGTTAGACTGGAAAAACTCACTGTTGGGGAGAATGTCTGGGGCAGGAGGCCACTAGGCCAGGTGGCCACTTCTTCCTCTTCTGGGAGTTACTCCCAGAAGGGCCCTGAGTCCTTCCCCGGTCACAGTGACCTCCCGAGGTCCCACCAAGCAGGCCCTGACCGCCCCTCGGATGAGCTCAGAGCTTCCCCTTCAGGCCTGCCCCCTGCCGGGGGGTTCACCCTGCTGTAGAATTCCTCTCCCTCCAGAGGTTAACCTGAGGATGGCAAAAAGGCATCCAGGGTGGCACTGCTTTGGTACCAGGGCGGCTTCCAGGCACCTTTATGAAGTAGACACGCATCTGTCCGAGGAACAGGAGTGCTGTGTACTCCTCCACCGAGGGTCTGGAAGTTCTCCGTGGTTTTGCACGTGGCTCAGTGGGCAAGGCAGGGCGCAAGGAGCCCAGGGTGGAAGGCCCTGAGGGGAGCAGTGTCCCCCAAGGCTTAGAACCAATGGCCTTATTCTAGAATAGGCGACTGCAGGCCTGTAGCACTGCTCTCGCCACAGGCAATCAGGGCCCGGGAAGGTGTCCTGCAGGGGGTGTGCCACCTCCGTCAGCCTTTCTTTTTCTTTTTCTTTTTCTTTGTTGTCATGGTGACAGCTGTTGACCTGCTTTGGCGGTCCAGGTAATGTGCATGCACCAGAAATCACACGTTCCGCAGAGGAAGGGAGCATGGCCGTGGAGGGAGGGAGGACAGGAGAGGCGTTCTGCATGGAGTGCGGCAAACGTTCAGTGGAGCCCTCTGCCGCCACCCCGTACGCCTCCCGCTGGGGCGGCAGGCGCACAGGCGTAGGGCGCTCACCTCCTGTTTTTTCCTCAGAAGGACGTTGTGACTTGTTTTCCCTTACCCCTGCCGAGCTTTGGGTTCCCCATCTGGAAAGTGGCAACTTCCCTCTGGAGAAGTGCCCGTGTCATAGGACTCGATTACTCCTGCTCCCACTTGGTTCACTGTTTCCTGAGCCCGGAATGAAATGTTTGCTGTGGCTTTTTATAGAGATGGCCATATCCATGGACTTCCTCATTAGACACGCACATGTCCTTCCATCCCAGGGCACGTGCTGGGGAATGGGCATGGTATCTGGAGGGACACTTCTGGGTCTCACTGGCTTTGTGACTTTGGAGATGCCCCTTCACCTCTGGGAACCTCAGTTTCTCATCTGTAATGGGGATGATATCACACTCCCAGCAGGGGAGAAGGGCCTGTACGATGAGCCCAGGGCTGGTGGGGTGCCCTGAGGGGTGGGGTCCCCAGTCACCGGCTTTCACGGACCCTGTTCTGCCCCCGGAGAGCACTTGCCCGCCCTGTGCAGACTGTTGGCTCTCACAGCGGTCCTTTCCCTGGAGCCTTGGTGGGAAGGGATGGCACTGTGCCCTAGTCCCCTGTCCTGGGTCTCCACCTGGGGAAGCCCTGGGGCACTTCCCCAAGGAGGTGGGGATGGCTCCGTGGCTCCTCTCAGCTCCCCAAGAGAGCAGCAGCCATTCTGCCTGAGAGTCGGAGGAGTTGAGAGAGAAAACGTGGAACCAAAATAGCCTTTTTTCCATAAACAAAGCTGCTTTTCGTTGGGGGAATGTAAACAGGCAGATGCGTTAGGAGACGGTGCCATCCGGCAGAGCAGTGGGGGAAGCGACAATGGGAGGCCCGCAGCCTGGACCACCGGCGGCATCTCGGCTGCCCCTCGCCAAGCTGGAGGCTGGGCAGTGAGGCTCCTCCTGTGCCCAGGGAATCAGGGCAGCCTGGACGCCCTCTTAGACTCCCACAGCACCACGGCTGCTCTGCGGGCCCCATTCTGATGGGGCTTGGGGCCTCTTCTTACGCTGTGTGCAGCCACCTGTGGGCTGAGAATGTCTCCTGGGGTGGGGGGTGCAGGGACCTCTGGCACCAGGGCCCAGCGTGCGCCTGACATGGAGCCAGCAGGAGGGAACATGGCCGCCCCTGCCCACCACCACCCCTACCCCATGTGGGGCTGGCTCTTCCTTCTCTGATCCCCACCCCGAGTTCCTAGGGCCTGGTGTCATGGCATTGTGTAATAGCCTCGAATCCCTCCAAGGTGCCTTACGTTGAGAGGGGATAGGTCCTGTTCAGAGAAGGGGCTCTACATGAGGCATCCATTGGGGTCGGAGAGGTGGGAGAGACAGCAAGTGAGAGTGGTTGAGGGTGTTGGAGTTAGTCTGCCCCGCTGGGTGGGCCGGGGCTTGAGCTGCCTGCCGAGCCGTTGCCCGGCTCCAGCGACGTCAGCCTTCTAGGCTTGGCCCAGCATCTCTCTGCAGGCTTCTGGGAAATGGACTCACTTCTGGGTTTGCAGCTGCGGCTTTACTGAGACCACGGATCTGTTTTTGTCAAGGCATTGGGGGGTCCAGCCTCAGAGCTACTGAGCACTCCAGGAAGATCGTCTGTCAGGGAACAAGAGACGGTTCTAGATGCAACCATGACCACGGCACTGAAAACATTGCACAGCACCCCCCCTCACACCTTCCTGGGGCTCTGTGTGAAAGCAATGTTATTGTACCCCGTGTACAGATGAGCAAACACGGCCCAGAGCCGCGAGGGGCCCAGCTCGCAGGGGCAGAGCTGCACCGTACCCCGCCAGCCAGCCTGCGCACAGAGGTGTTTTTCCACCGTGTGTGACCTTGGCTGGAGACAGAGACCACTGCCTCCTTGTCATGCAGAAGAAACAAAAGCCCAGGGATGGCTAGACGCTTCCCCAAGGCAATGAGGCGAAAGTCCAGGGTGGAGCTGGGACTGCCAGCCCCAGGTCGGGCCCCTCCACTTCACAGCAACTTTGTTGTGGGCCTGTGAGTGTGGGCAAGGGTGGTGTCGGGCATGGAGGGGCGGCAGGGGCCTGAGAGGAAGCCAGGCTGAGGTGCTGGGGAGGGGAGGCCTGGGTGACTGCCCGCCCAGGAAAAAAAGGAGGGGCAGTGGGACCCTCACCTGTACAATGGAATGACGATGGTACCTGCCACATAGGACGGGCATAAGCATCACTGAGACCTGGTCACCAGTGAGAGGAAACTGTCCCTCTCCCCAGCCTTTTATGTCTGAAGGTGGTGACACGCTCCTGTAAAAATAGCACTTGGAAAAGCGCCGCTGGCAGAGGGGGTGGGACAGTCCTGCTGACAAGGGGGCAAGATGATTGCTCTTCCCGCAGGGGAGCGGGGTGGGGCAGCGGCTGGGGGCTGGGGGAGGGGCTTGGCTGAAGCCCACACTGGGGAGGGCAGGAGGCTACAGTGGGAGCCCAGGGAGGAGCAGGTGGCCTGGTGGGGGCCGAGCAGTGGGTGGGCCAGGGGAGGGACAGGCGTGGGTTGTGTTGAGGACTCAGTGGGGTTCAGCTAGGGAGTTGGCTGGGGGGCTGCCCTAGTGACCTTATGGGGGACCTTGATTACAGCCCAGAAGAGGCCAAGCGGGGGGAAACTGGAGAAAGAGGAGACAGGCCAGGAGGTGGGACAAGGAGAGAGGAGTTTGCAGGGAAGGAGTGTGCAGTTTGCATCCTGGAACATGAGCCAAGAACCATATAGAATCATTTTCTTGGATAACGTGTCCCCTTGAGAGAATGTCTGACTGGCTCCGAAAGTTCTGATGAAAGCGGAGAGCCAGCGTCCTTGCTGGCGGAGGGGCCATTCCCGCACGGACCAAGGGTCCCACGGGAACCCTCTCCACCTGCTCGCCCGTCTCTGAGAAGGGCCCCGTACTGTCCCAGTCCTCCCAGCATGGAACTGAGTCCTGGGGAGTCTACTCGCTCGTCCTCAGGCCCACAGCCTGCTCTTGCCTTCTCCTCCACCCCTTGTCCTGGCCACTGTCCCCATCTGGCTACTGTCTGAACAAACGGTCGTGCTCTGTGTCTCCCGCCTTCCGCTACCCTCCCCAGAGCTCTCCACCTGCTTCTTGCTGCCACATAGAGTCTACAAGGGGCCCGAAGCGCTGTGGTGCACTTGGAGCTCCCATGATCAAAGCCCTTCCGTGGCTCCCTGCTCACAGGGATCCACGCTTCTGGGCCTCCCGCCTGGGCTCCGCGTCCCGTTCCTGCAGACCCCATGCTTCCCTCCACACTCTTCCCTTCCCTGAGCATTCTCCTCCGGCACCTCCCACACCTCATCTCCAGGGGCGGAAATCCTTGGCTCTCATCCCAGCCCAATCTCCATTGGCTCTCGCCAGGTCCCCCACCAGAACCGTCTCTCCCGGAACATTCTGGAGACGTGCGTTTGGGGTAAGGTGGACATGGACTGGAGGGTCAGGATGAGGGTGTGGGCTGGTTCTCAGCCTGGATGTGCCGTGTTTGGGCTTCACTTGGCTTGGGGGCCTCTGGTCACTCATTCCTCCAGCTTCTCCAGCTTGGGGCCTTGACTCTGTTGCCCCACGTGGTGGGGCGAGCCCAGCATTGCTCCCAACTGCAGCTGTTTCCTGTGGTTGGCAGCGCCCTCCTCTGGACCTCGCTTTCCTGTTGCAGCTGGTGCTAAACTACCCTCCACTTTCCTCTTAGCCTCCTAAAGGGATGGTCAGGAACCAGGTGAAATCTTGGATTGGGGAGGAGCTGAATCAAGGATTCTGAACCCAAGCCCTGACTCTGGTCTGCTCTAGAGAGTTCAGCGGGTTCCTGGAGCCTCCCCACAGCTCCGGGGAAGCCGCCATGGTGGGAGGGTGGCCAGCTGTGGGTGTTGAGCTGCACCTCTGAGGACCCGCAGGCTTGCCCACCCCCAGGGAAGTTGTGGTCAGGGCCGTGATTCACAGCTGCTGCTTCCATGAGGTCATCTTCATTCAGCCTCGTCCCCACATGTATGAGGCTGCCTGGGTGGGGGCTGGCCCCGTGGGATGGGGCTGCTGGTCCTTTCTTCTTCCTGTCCCTCTCCTTGGCAGGCAGAGGGAAGCGGGAAGGCAGTAAGGTGGGCTATCTATCTCTGCCACCATCTAATTGCCACAGAGGTAATTGTGCTGGGTTTTCTCTGACACCTTGAGATTTTTCTCCGGGGCCTTCCATGGTGGAGCCAAAATAACCCCAAGGTGGCTGCAGGCCCCAAGACAGTGCCTATTGCTAAACCCCAGCAATTCCCCATCATCCCCGCTGCGACGTGCCCGAGCTTTGAGACAGTGTGAGTTTATGATAGGTCCCATTATGTCTCTTGCACAAGCACTGAGTGTTGAAATACCCAACGGATGATGACAGTGTTGAAATAACCTGTCGTCTCAGCACTTTCCCCGTCATTAGCCAGATGTTCCAGCCCTCAGAAGCATTTGCAGCCTTTTGCAGGGAGGGAGGGGGCCTGGACTGAGGTAGCTAGAGCCTGGGTGGGAGGCTGGGGGTGGGTGGAGTCCCCAGGAGAACAGGGCAGGGGCTGGGTCAGCCTTGGAGGAGTGTGGGAATGGGCAAAGGGGAGGTCAGGGTCTCCATTGCCCCTTCATCCCAGAGTCCCAGGATCTCCACCAGAGAGCCCTGTGTGTGCTCCGCATGGCGGGAAGGGGGAAGGTTGGGAGGGAATGTCCTATCTGGCTCACGGGGAGCCAGGCATATGGGCCCAGCTTTGCTCAGAGCGCGGCTCAGAGAGGAGAAGTGGTATCCTGAGGACTGTATTCCTGCCTCGTCTCCTCTCGAACTGGGCCTGTGACCTTGGACCTGTGCCACCATCATGCCCCCCCGCACACACACACCTTGCAGTGGCTTTTGGGAGAGCACACTGGGGCCAAAGGGGTTGCTACTGATGGGGTAAGTAGGCCAGGCTGGACCTCTCATGTCACCTACTAGACAGGTTTCTAGAGTCAGGCTTCGGGCCCAGGTTTGCACCCCAGCTTCCCTCTTTTCTGTGTGATGTTGTGCCTCAGTTCCCTCATCGATAAAAGGGAGATTAATAGATCCTCCTGTGTTTGTTTGATACCTCTCTCCCTGTTGCCCACCTGCACAAAGAGACTTTTCTAGTAGTTGTCATACAACAGAAGCATCTAAAGCCAGGGGAAGGACAGCCACCAATGGTGGAGGGGACTCCAGCATTCGTGGGGGGTGGATGAGAGGCCCAGTTCCTGCATCTGTTGTTGATTTGGAGAATTAAGTGGAGGAGTTTGTAGCTAGTAACTGAGCCCGAAGGTCCTACAGCTGCCAAGAGCTTATAGCTGGGTGGGGGGACAAAGTTTTGATCTTTAGTGCCTTCTCTTTCTCCTGCTTCTGGAACCCAATGTATGTCCCCATGGGCTATCTCTCTCCTATCAGGAAAAGACAATCCATCAGTCATTCACACCTTAGTGAGAATGACTTTCCTGGGAGCTTGATCTCTCAGGGCTAGTGTGTCAAGGGATCCAGAGACCAGCTCAGAGCCACATCTCTGGGTTCTCAGTCGTGCCATCTTCAGGCTGTGTGGACCCTGCCTGGCTCAGGCTGTCAGTCTGGCCTTGCTTGCCAAGGGCAGCAGGGTAGTTTTCTGCTAGTCCCTTTGCCCCCACCAGACTCCTGGCTCAGGGGAAGAAGCGGGCCCCAATCAGGGACCTAGTCTGGGCCAATGGTTCAGTCTGCCCTGGCTTCCATGTGCTGTGTGATGTTGAGTAAATGCCCTCTCCTCTCTGAGTTCAGTTTCCCTATCGGTATCATGGACCCAGAGAGCATGTGACTTAGGGGGTTAATGTGGGATATGCGTGCCTCTGCAGGAGGGGGTCGAATGGCCATGCAGCGCTGGTCTGGGGGACAGCAGGGCTCTGACGGCAGGTTCTGACTGCACCTGGAGGGAACAGTGGCTCAGCTGCCCAGCAAAGGGGCTGGAGGGGAGACTGGGCAGCCAGGGGACTGCTCACCCCAAACCTGGGCTCAACACAGATGCCTGTTTCAGTGACTTGGCATCTCAGTTTCTCGGCGGCCACCTCCCTAGTCCAGGCCACCAGCACCTGTCTCACAAACAGAGCTAGGAGCCTCCTAACGGATCCTCTACTGATCATCTACCCCGGAAGCCAGAGTGGTCTTTTTGTTTTCCAGAGACCTTTTAAAATCCTAAATCAGAGAAAGAACATTCCCCTATCACATCCTGCTTAAGCGCTTGCTGAAGTCTCTCCACTGCACCTAAAGTGAAAATCAGGCTCCTCATCACGGTCCTTCTTCCATGCCCCTCCCTCCCGGTGCTGTGGGGCTGCCTCAGGGCTCTGGCACATGCTGTTCTCTGTGTGCCCTGCTCTGTGTGTTGCTGTGTATAAGGCGCGGCCCCAACTGTCAGGAAAGAAATCTTTCATTTTAATTTTTTAATTCAATTATTTATATATTTATATTTAGAAGCAAACCCAATTATTGTATTCCGGGGTATTATTTTGCATATGGATATAATTATTGCTTTCCACCATTATACTTTTTAATGCATAAGCAAAAAATAGAAGATTTAGAAACATTTATAAGAGGGTGGGAGGGAAGGGTGGGGGAAAAATGGAGTCAACTGTACTTGAGTAACAATAAAAAAAAAGAAAAAAAACATTTATAAAATACAAAATTAGTACTACTCATGTATAATGAGCATCCTTATTTTTCCTCCAAAAATTTGGACAAGAAAGTGAGCATTATACACAGCAAAATACAGGTACACGCCCACCCCACATCTCTTCTTCTTGCTCATCCCACCAGTGGGAATGTCTCCTTAAATGTCAAATCCTCAGGGAGGCCTTTCTGAACGGCCTGGTCTGATGGAGCTCCCACCCCCCACTTCCTCCCTACCGTGTCCACTTGTTTCTTTAGAAGTCCCTGTCACATGTGTAATGATCTCATATTTATTGTTTGTCTCCCCCACTAGAATATGGAGATCTTGTCTTTCCTGCTCATCCCTAACTGTGCACATAGTAGGTACTCAACAATATTTGTTGACTGCACAAAAGTGTCAGTTGGTGAACCGAGTCATGTATATGGGGGATGATTTGCTAAAGGCCCACTATGTGGGCCGGGTGAGTTACAGAGAGGGTGCCCTTCACCCAAGGTGACGCCGTGGGCATCACCAGGGACTTTCAAAGGCTGCCTGTGCCTGAGCCCCTCCCCCAGAGATGCTGGTCCAGCTGGTCTGAGGAGGTTCTCGGGCATCGTCATTAAAAATCTTTAGCTAATTCCAGTGTGTCTCCAAGGTTAAAAACCGCTGATATAGCCCTGAAAGAAATAACAACAACAAAACTTTATTTTAAGCTAATTTTAGTTTTACCAAAAGTTGCAAAAATAGTCTCAGAGTTCCTATAGACCCCTCCCCCAGCTTTCCCTAAAGTTAGCATCTTCCACAACCGCAGCACAATCATCGAAAACAGGAAATTAATGTTGGCACAACACTATTAAGCAAACTGCAGATCTTGCCTGAATTTCACTAGTCTCTCCATTACCGTCCCCGTCCGGTCCCAGAGTCCTATCCAGGGCCCCACGCCGCCTCCCCACTGTCACTTTCCCTCACTCTCCTTGTGTCGAGAGCTGTTCCTTGGTCTTCCTTCATCTTTCATAACCTTGGCACTTTTGAAAAAGACCGATCAGTTATTTTGTCGAATTTCTCTCAATCTTAGTTTGTCCAGTGTTTTCTCACGGCTGGAGTGAGGTCACGAGTTGGGGGCGAGAATGCCGCAGAAGCAGCGTGGCGTCCTCTGTGCGTCACGGCAGCATGTCCTGTGGCGTTAGCCTGGCTGCCTGGCTCCGGCGTGCTCTCCAGGTTTGTCCAGCACGGGCGCTGTCTCCTTCCTTCCTTCCTTCGTCAGTACCTGGAGAACCATCATGTGAGGCTGAGCGCATCATGGTGGGCACCAAGCACGTCGTGTTCTGTCAAACGTCTGTGCATCACTTGTAGCCTCCACTGGCTGATATCATTTGCAACAATTATGACCAGGTATTTGTATGAAGATCCCTTTTCCCATTTTCTTCTACAGTGTTAATTGGCATTCTGGTGGGTGGAAGAACTGTCCTTTCTCCCCCATTTATTTATTTATCCATTCTTTTTGTATCAGTGTGGCATAGTCCTGCTTTTAATCCCTATTAAATCTTGCTATCTTGGGAAGCAGGCATCACTACTGTGATTTAGGAGTGAGGAACTGTGGCCAGGAGTATGTAAATCACTCTCCTAAGGTCTCCCAGCTGGTAAAGAGCTGAGGCGAGATTCCAGGTTGCTCCAGATTCAGGCTCCGTCCGTCTTTTGCCTGATCACGGCTGCAGCTTCGAACGGCCTTTGCCACCACCCTCCCCATGCACATTTCTCCCGCCCTCAACACCAGAGCCTGAGAACAATTGAAATCCTTCCAGGAGCTCCTCCTGTCCTTTCAATTGAGCTCAAGCTCATTAGCTTGGCTGAAAAGGCCTTTTCAGATCGGACTTCAGTGGTTCTTCAAGCCCCATCTTCCCCTGTCCTTCCTTCCAGGCTCCAGCTGTTCCCAGACCTCCCCCGGCTGTGTCTCGCCTCCAAACCTTTGCCCACGTTCTTTCTGCTGCTGAGAACGTGGCTGTCCTGTCCTGCCTCACTTTGACTCTTCCTCCGGGGCTCGGACTCAGGCACGCAACACCCTAGGCATGCCTTGAGGCTTCCCAGGGTGGCGGTACTTGCCCCCTGCTTTGTCTCGCCTGCTGCTGCTCCGGGTCTCCTCTCTGTCAGGGAGGGTGAGCCCCTTGAGGGCAAAGATGGGATCTATGGACCCCCAGCACTGGACACATCAAGGTCTTTGGTTAATGTTTGTGGAATGGGTGAAAACTGGACTCCCAAACCGACTCTCTTTCAGCTATCCTGTGTACCGATTGTGTGTGTGGCTGTGTGTCACGGACTGTAGAAAATGAAGGGAAGTTGGAAGAAAAAGAAATATGTCCCCAAAACTGAAAGCACCAACTGTGTGAGGGCCTGCAGAGGACTGGGCGTTGATGGAATGTCAGCCTAGTTATACCCCCCAGCAGTAGCTCTGTAGGAAAGGAGATGGAGGCTCAGAGAGGTAGAGTGACTTGTGCAGGGTCACACAACTGATTAGACCAGAGCCAAGACCTGAACCCACTGAGCCTGCAGGATGTCAGAGTGCACTCACCAGCCACTACCCCGCGGGGCCTCTTTATTCCCAACTAGACGGCCAGTGCTGGGGCCCGACACAGGGCTTTCAATGGGCGCCAAATCTGGTGGCTTTGGCTGGCTTTTCCATATGTCATTAATTGCCCTCCAGACCTTGTCTCTCTGGGTGTTTCTGTTATAGTTAAAAGAGCAATAAAAAACAGCATAATTGGAAGACAAAGGCGACTACCTGGCCAGCCCGCCCTAAGGAGCGGAGTGCCGGTAATTTGGGTGTGATCCTACTTGTGACTAATGCAGAAAAATTATAGCCTTCCGTGTACAGGTGTGTACAGGTCGCTGGGTGGGGTGCCAGCAAACATGGCATTAAATTCGGGCAGTAAAACCCAGGCTTGTGGTGGGGACCCACAGTCAGACGGCTCCTCCTCTCCCTCCCTCCTACCCCAAGGAGACACTGTCCATGCAAAGCCCTTTAGAATCTGCAAATTGTTCTTGCTCGAGTGTTTATAAGGACAGAACCCCACCCACCCTGGTGAGGGGTTGGGTGCTCCAGGTCAGGAGACCAACAGGCCAGTGCTGAGATGGTGTCCATGGGGTGGGGTGCCATCAGGACCAAAGGTTCCAGCTCTGGACTGGTTGTGGCCCAGCAGAGGGGGTTCAAAGAGGTGTCCCACCAGACCAATGGACCCGGGAAGGCTTCCTGAAGGAGGTGGGGTGTGGAGAACCATCTAGGACTCCCCTCTTCCCTGCCTATCCCTTGTCTGCAGCTGGAAGGAAGTCCTGATCTTGAAAGGGAGGGAGGAGGACACCCACTAGGTCCCCACTGAGCACCAGAGCTGCTTCTCCAGCCACCTGCCATCATATGGCCTGAGGGCCCCGGGCCCAGCCAGCCCAGGCCCTGGGCCCTGGGCCTACTTAAGCCCACTGAAGTAGCTCCTCTCTCCCTAAATCAGAGAACCCTCTTCCTTATGCAGAAAGCAGACTGCAGAGAAGCCAGGAGCTGGGAGCTTGGATATTGAACATGCTGGGTGTGAGGGCTTCGGCCCTAGGTGGTCCCACTTTGACTCAGTGCTGCCCTGGGGCTCTGGCCACAGCCCCTTCGCCTTTCAGGTGTTCGGTGGTCCTGAGCCCCAGGCTTCCCTGGGGTGCCGCATGCCTGCCCTGCTCAGAGCCCGTCGGTCACTGCAGTGACTGCAGCCCTTTCTCCCAAATCTGGGGGAGGGCAGGTTGTTATGGGTCTGGGCCTTGGTATTTAGGGATAAACAAGCCACCAGACACACACCTGATAAACATCAGTGCTTACTTACAATACACGGCAAGTTGTTTGCATTCACGTCATTATCAAAGTTTCAATGTGCGATGCACTCACGTGGCTCAAAATCCAAACTGTTGTCGAAAGGCATCACAAGTCCCATTTCTCTGCATGTCTGAGCCATCCCATCCCCCTGATCCTAGAGAAACACTTAATTCGTTCCTTGTGTATCCGTCCAGTGCTCTTTATGTAAATGTATAAAATGACACACATTTGCATGCACATATGATGTCCACTTCTTGGGTTTTTACCGAGTGGTACAGACAGGAGACTTCTGCCCCTTCTCCGCCTCCTCTTCCCTCTCCTTTCCCTTTTCCTCCTCCTCCTTCTTCTTCTCCAACAGCTGTGTAGTATTCCATTGTGTGGATGTACCATCGTCTGTGTCACAAGGCCTTTCGGATGGACACTTACCTGGTGCCAGGTGTTTGCTATTCCACTGAGCTGCGGTGAATGAGCTTGTCCATACATCATTTCTTACATGTTCAAGGTGTATCTGTCAAGTAAATTCCCAGAAGTGGGATTGCTGGGTCGTGGGGTAAATGCCTCTGTAACTGTGATAAGAAATGACTAAACCACCTCTCACCAGAGCTGCCCTTTTTTCATTCCCACCAGCAACATGTGAGGGAGCCTGTTTCCCAACACGGCAGGCTCGCCAGCGGGCGCTGCTGTGGTGCTTTTGGATGTTTGCCGATCTGATAGGTAAGCAATGGTATCCTGGTTTAGTTTGAATTCACGCAACTCTTAGTACTGGACTGCATTTCAGTATGTTTAAGGGCCACTCAGATTTCTTTCTCTTTTGAATGCTCTGTTCAGATCTTTTGCCCACTTTTCTATGGGGTGGTTCATCTTTTTCTTCTTGTTTTCTAGGAACTCTTTACATTGTAGGGAGATCAGCCCCTTGGCTATGAGATGAGTTGTGAGGATTTTTCTTCCTGTTTGTCTTTTGAATTTGTTTATGGTGTTCTTTATCAGATAGAACTTTATAATTAAATTAATTCACTGTCATTTTTCTGGTTTTTGGATTTTGAGTCATTATTGGAAGACTTTCCCCACACTCCAGTCGTAAAGGGGTTCCCTCATGTTTTCCTCTGATTCTGTCACAGTTCTAATCTCCGCATCTAGTTATGGGGTCCTTTGGAGTTCCGTGTCCTGGTCTCCAGGTGTGCTGGTCTTTGGGTGGTGTCCCAGGTATGCCGACACCATTTATTAACACTCTCCTCTTGCGAGCGTTTGAGATGTTGCTCCCTGGCCTATGTCATCAGTTTCACTCAAATAAACTCTTATAAAAATTAAAACAAAACCCTGAACTTTGGCCCTGGCTGGGTCGCTCAGTTGGTTAGAGCATTGCCCCTATATGCCAAGGTTGCAGGTTCGATCCCCAGTCAGGGCACCTATAAGAATCAACCAATGAATGGTAAATAAGTGGGACAACAAATCAATCTCTCTCTCTCTCTAATCAATACATAAAAAATCTTTTTAAAAAAAAAACCAAATTTTCATCTTTACCTCCCCGATGTAAGAGGCCACCTCCATCAACACTAAGTTCCAGTGTGTTTGGGATCTGTTCCTGGGCTTTCTCTCTGTCCCATTGATCTGTCTACTCACAACTGTGATAAGTAATGAGAAAATGTATTTTCAAGATAAAACTCGAAGCTTTCGAGCAGTCTGAACTTGCCCTCAGCCCCTCCCCGGCCCCCTCAGCCCCTCTCTCCACCACCCACCCGGCCCCCCTCAGGGTGTGAATCACTCTCTGCCATCAGGGCGGCTGCAGCCCAAGTGCCCCTAATGTTTATTAGCTGACTTGTCCGCTCTTCCAGGAAGTATTCCTAGCCGTCTGCTTGCCCTGGGCAGGTTAGTAACTTGCTCAGCAACACCCTGAGTTACCTCCTCTCGCTGGAGCACTTATTAGAGCTATTGGGCTACAGCGTAATCACATGTTTACTTGTCATGGGGCTCCATTCCTCCTGGTCGTGAATCAGTCAACATTCTTCTTACTCATTTATAGGGCAATAACACGGCTGCAGCCTGGAGTGCCACGTGCAAAGTGTTCGATTCTTGTAAAGTGTCGATCAATCCAGGACGTTTTCGAGTTCCCTTTAGGGGTGGGCGCTGGACTTGTCTCCTCCTTCCCATTGCCCCCACCCCTCAGCCTTGCTGCCCCCTACCACAGGCTCCAAGCAGACCCCAGATGAGCCTCCTCACCTTTGGGGAGAAGGCTTTGCAAAAGGTCTGAAGGCCTGGACCTCTGCTTGTCTTGGGTCCTCGTCCTGGAGAGCTGAGGGGCCACCATCATTCCCTCCTAAGTGCCTCGCTGCAGCCCACCAGTCCTACCCAGGTCCCACGGGTTCAGATGACACATCCCTACCCCCAACACCAGGCCCTGGCAACTTCATGGGCAACAGGTCGCAAAAGGCTGCTGTTTGGGTTGCTACTGAGACGGAGAGGATGCAGGTGAGGGGTCTCACTTTTTTGAAGCCCCTTCCTTCATCTTTCAGAGGAGGAAGCCAAGCTGAGTTGGGGAGGTACGGAAGGGGACTAGAACCACGGCCTCCTGCTCTTCAATCTGGGCAGGCTGCGGGGAGGTTTGGGCAGTGCCCTCCGCCTGCCCCAGGCCTCCTTGGGTAACTGATTTCCCAGCCAGTGCTCTGGGGCCTGAGGCCTGGGAAAGCATGACCAGAGGGTGCAGAATGGTCAGGGCTGGCCCCACAGCAGGGCCAGAAACCAGCTGGAAAGAGAAGAGCTGGCAGGAGCTGGGCAGGGCTCTCTGGTACAGGGGACAGAGCCCTGCTCTCCCAGCCCCCTCCTCCGCTACGTCCGATGTCCTCATCCGGAAAATAGGGACACTAACCCTGACGTGCAGTTCCTACCTCAAAGGTGGCAACCTTTGGGGTGAGCTGTACCCCAAGGACATCTTTCCTCCCCACGCCCAGCTCTCTCCTCCTGTTTCCTAGAATCCTCTCTTTCAGTCTGGCAATCTAGCCCTCCCCAGAGGTTGGAGAGTCAGGGCTCCCTCCTTTGTGGTGCTGCAGGAGTTGGCCAGGAACTGACGAAGGCCCCCCCACCACTCCCCCTGGTGTGGGGGAGTCTGCCTGTGGCCCCCAGAGCAGGAAGATGGTGTTTCCGGTTCTGATTCCGGTCCCCTCCTCAACAACAGCTGTGGAGGTCACCCTAACTAGTTACCCGACAGGAAAACGCACCTTGCCACAGCGAGCCTCTCAGGCTCTCAGAGTTCAGCCTGCAGGAGGAAAGTCTATTTCTCCATCAAATGTGACTTTGATCTGCTCCGTGTGAAAAAGTTCATCCCCCGAGTCCTCCCCAGCTGAAAATGCAAGTGCAAGTCTCCCCTCCCCTCCTTGCTGTCCCATAGATTGTCTGATTTGTTTGTCAAGATCCCGAGCCAGAGAAGGGGAGGTGGACAACTGGCTGCGGGTCCTGAGTCTGTGACGCAGGCCAGGAAATGCAATGATCGATGGCCCAGGCTCTGGAGCCCTTCAGAGGTGGCTTTGCCTGTGGTTCTGCTGCTTTAATAAGCTTTGGGCGAGTTTCTCAGCCTCTCTGAGTCCCAGCCCATCTGCCACCTGCCTCTCCAGGTTACTGTGAAGACGAAGCGGAGATCGTGGAGATCGTGGGTGTCAAGTGTTTGGCAGGGGTCTGCCCACAGTAGCTGCTCAGCAAACGGGGCTCTGTTGTCTCCAGAACTGAAACCCCAGCCTCCGCCCTCAGTCCCCACTCCCCTACAGGCAGAGTCCCCTTTCCGGCTCCAGGAAAACAGCTGTCCCCTCTCCCCATGACCGCACCCCCACCCCATTAGAGCCAGATCATAAAATCTCTAGGGGTGGGAGGCTGGTGACATCTTTAGTGGCGACATTTGGGTGAAAAATTCATGACCATCAGTTACTCGAGGAAGAGGGGGGAAAATGAGCCATTTCCGCAGCTCAGCAGCGTGGCTCTCCCTGGCTGCAAGTCCACAAATCTATTTTATGTGACGAGATCTATAGTCTAATAGAAGGAGCTTATCACAGACTTAAGAAAAAGTGCACAATAATGCGCCACTCTTTCCCCACCTCTCAGCCTGCAAGGCGCCCTTCTGGAAAATGAGGGCAATGGCGCCTCCAGGAGCCACGCAGAGTTCACGGGCCAGCAGAGCGCCACGGGGCGGCCCCGCATGAGACCTGGGCAGCACCTTGCCTACCTTTGCTTTGCCCCTCCCGAGACCTCTTCCCAACCTTCATCACCACAGTCGAGGGGGCCCCAGGTGCCACCCTGTTCTGTGAAAGAGTCCTCGCCAGGCCTGGAAGTCAGTCCTGCAGTGCCAAGAGCCAGTTTGCCTGCGCATTGACACAAAGGGGAAAAGGAAGTCTCCCTTCTCCTACTACCTCTCTCCACTGGGGACAGAGTGCCGGGCTGACGGGAGAGGAGGGTGCAAGGTGGGAGTCTCAAATCCTCTTCAAGCACTTTGCTTCTGGGTCCTGGGAGGCTCCACGCAGGCCGGAGTGGCAGCCGCTCCTCGGGAAGCCTTGCTGCGGCGCTCCGGGAAGTCGGTGCTCTGTGTGCAGCCCAGGGCTGCCTCAGCAGGTGAGGGAGGTGCCTGCAGGGAGCAGGACCAGCCTGGGGGTCTGCTTCAGGGTGCGGTCCCGGGACAGACCCTGGTCCTGGAGGCTCACAGTGATTCTTGTCTCAGACTTCAGTGTTGCCCCCACTGTCCCCATCAGTCAACCACGGAGACCCGATCCCCTGGACACAGGTTAGCCAAAGTGGTGATCCCACTGGAGCCCCAGGCCAGTCATGTGCTGTGCAAATGAATGACTGAGTGAATGAATGGATGGCTCGGGCAGGAAGATCCTAGCTTGGTTCCAAGCCTTGTCCCCTGAGATGTCAGGGCACACAGAGAACTAAAGGTCAGGCCTGCTCTGGGCTTGTTTGTGTGAGAAGCCTGGAGCTTCCTGGGAATGAAGTCACCTGGGCTTATAGACACATACCTTTGAGTGGAAGACGATGGCTCAGTGCTTGGTGGTGGTGGTGGGGGCGGTCATTTTAAATTTGTTTATCTGCCTAGTCATATCTACTTGTCCGGAAAAGAATGTCACCAGTCACACAGAAATGCATATAGATGATAGGATAAAAGACAGAGAAGGCCCCCGGGGGCCGAAGAAGGCAGAAGGCCAAGGGGCTGCTTGGAGTCTTGGGTCCACAAAGTCCTGTGGTTTCCACTCCCTCATCTCCAAAATGTGGGTGACATGGAGCCTGGGGCTGTTGCGAGGATTAAACAAGATGAAGCCTATAAAGCAGTCCACATGGTGACATAGCCAATAATCAATCAATAATCAATTCCTAAATCTGTGATTATTGCATGCCAGTTGCTGGGCCTGATGATTAGGGGAGCTTGATCAGTCCTTATGTCCACAGGTCTGTGGGGACCCAAACAGTGACCAGGGAGAGGGGACATTCTTTCCAGGGATTGAGGCCTGTGAGAAGGACCTTCTGTGCATCCCCGAAGGCAAGCCTGGGACAGGTGGAGGGCAGCATCCCTGACAACATTCCTGTTGCAGGGGGCATGGGCAGTCCCTGCCCAGAGCAGCCCAGGAGAAGGCATTCCGTGAGGGCCTAGCCCCGTGGCTGCAGTGCCTTGGCTGGTAATGCTGGAAATCCGGAGCAGCGAGGGCCCGCCTCACCCATGGGCAAGTGCTGCGTGGATGTCCCCAGGAGCCCAGGGGTCAGTGCCAAGGCACAGGGGAGGGCTGTGGTGAAGAGCGGCACAGACTTGGAGGCCTGCTTCTCAAGGGCTCTGAGACACGGGAGCACAAAGGGTGAGGTTCTCAGCTGCCTTTCTTTGTCCTTCCTGAGGCACACCCAGCTCAGTGCAACCCTTGGCTTCCCCATCGCCACCCTGACTCGAGTCCTGAAAGAATAACTTTGACTGCAAAGGCTGGTTCCTCCTTCCTCAGGCCATCTGCTCAGGCTGCCTGCAGGCCTTTCTCTGCCTTCCCTGGCCTGGCCCTTCATCTTGCCTTCTCATTCTAATCCACACCAAACTCTAGCCCCCACATGCCTGGCAAGGTTTCTCTAACTCTTGCTTGCCCCTGGGCCTTTGCACATGCTTTTCTCTTTGCCAGAACGCACTTCACCTGCATCCTCTGCTCTGGCTAACTCTCCAGGCATCGGCACAGAAGCTACCTCCTCAAAGAAGCCTACCCTCCCCCTGAGATTGAGTCAGGCTCCTCTCTTGTGCTACAAATCTCTCCTCCTGCCCTCACAGGTGCACATAAGACCCCAGGCTGTAATGGCCTGCATCCTTCCCGACACCTATTTGATATTCCATGGGGGCAGTAGCTTTCTTTGTCTAAGCTGGGCCCCGCTGTGTCCCTGGTGCCCAGCACAGGGTCTCACATGTAGGTGTTGTCGAATGAATGAAAGACTGAGTGATGTGTTGTTATTTGGGTGGTCCTGGGGGTTGGCTCCTTGACCCAGTCTGTCTCAGGTGCAGGCAGGGCCATGGTGTCTTCTGCAGGCATCAGTGTCACAGTCACTGGTCTGGCAGAGGCTGTAACCAGAAACATCATTGCCACAGAGACCTATGGCAGTGGGGGAGAGGGCTCCATCAGGTGGGACACAAGAGGATTCTTCTGCCTGGGTCCTCCTGGGAGCCGGAGTCTCCATGGGGTGAATGAGGGTGGAGCAGATGAGGGAGGCATGCAGAACATGGTGTTCGGGGGTTATTATTGTAGCCTCGTTTTTGTTCCTTGAATTTTTTAATATCCCTGGGTTAGAGTGACTTCTAAACCTGGTTTCCAGATGAAGGGAAGATCCGACTTCAGTGGAAACCAAAGACGTCGCAGCTGAAAGGCCCAGGGAAGGTCCAGGAAGAGGGAGCAGCCGGCTGGATGCACCTCGGCTAGAGCTGCTCTGTTCTCGCTCCTCTCACATCCTGGGCTTCTGCTATGACCTCACTTGTAAAGCGAGTTCTGCTGCTGAACCGACGAAAAGCTGCAGATTGAGTCCAGAGCAGGCATTTACAGGCTTCCTCCCCCAGGCTTCCCTGCCAGCCACCTGCCTGGCGTGTGAGCGGTGGCAGTCCGAGCTCACCCAGCGAACGCTGAGGGCGCAGCCGCCAGGTGAAGTGACACTTGGGCAGGGAGGCAGCCATAGCACCTGTGCCAACTGGGGATATGTGGGCTCCGACCATGTCCCACCCCCAGGGCCTCTGCAGTCATGCCCCACACGGGGCGGCGGGGCCCGAGTGACAGAGACAGTGTCTGAGCACGCGGGCACAACAGGGCTTGGCCACAGCTGTTGTTTAGTGAATGCTGCTAAGTAAATGAGAGGAAGGATGGCTGGCTGCGTGAGTGGCTAGATATTCTTAAACGGGGGTCTCATTACTGCTCAGCGCAGGCAGCAACTCTGACTCCTAGATGGTGCTGAGGAGGGTGTCGATCTCGAGGAACAAAGCGCAGAGCATAACCAGGGTATCCACTTTTGGTGTACCTGAATGCTTGCATTAAAATAGAAGTGTTTGAAAGCAATCACTTTCCTTAAGTAGGTTAAGCATCTCTGTTGTGATCCTGCTTACAGCTTAGCAAAGCCTTTTTTTCCCCTTGGAGTGTTCAAAGGCCAGCTTGAGCTGAGCCCATGTCCAAATTAGGCCAGCTCCACACTGGTGCTGCCCGAACTCCTGACGGCCGACCTTGCTGATTGATCAGCTCTGCAATCACCCGGGGCAGCGTGTGCGATTATCCTTGGCTGGGGCTAGCTGCTGCGTCCCCTGCGTCCCCTGCATTGAACCTCAGAAACCATCCCCCCGTGTTATTGATGTTCCCCAAGAGGCCCAGAGGTGACTCTGTTAAAATATTATCTCCTCCAGGGACATTTTAGGACCAGACATGCTTGAGGCAGATGTCAAATAGGGCAGGGGGAGAAGCACGGTTTCCCATCCTTGTGCAAGGAAAAGAAGAAATCAAGCAAGTGGAAGAACAGATGTTGCCGCCTTCCTCCTCGAGGCCCGGTGGGCTGCAAGGCATCAGAGGGGCCAGGCCCGCTGTTGGGAGGTGCTGGCTTGCTTCCTGGGCTGGCCTGTCGAACGTGCTGCCCCCCTAGCCCCTGAGGGTAAATGAATAACACTGACTCTAAAAAGAGAGAGAGACAGAGGCAGAGAAGGAGAGAACGAATGAAAGAAAGCAAGGAAGGAAGGGAGAGGGGGGAGCAGCAGCGTTTTGCTCCTTTTCATGGTGTAAATTCTCCTGCCAAAACCAGATGTGCGCAATCTCTCTCTAGAGCAGTGAGCGCCGCCTCGAGCCCATGCTCTCCAAGCCCAGCCACCCAAGCCCATTGTCTGTCGTACTGATGAAGCTCGAAGCAGAGCCCTAGGCTACAACAGGGGCAGAAGCAAAGCTGGACGTGAACCTAGGCTTCCAACCCCCGCCCAGGGCTGGCTCCGTGATGTCCCGGGTGTCCAGTGACGCAGCCCGCGCCCCTGAGAGTGCGGGTGCTAGTGGGCTGCCTGGGCTGGCCTAGCCCCAGGTGTTCAGGGGCATGAGTCCTGGTGACAGCAAGGCAGAGCTTTGTGTGTTACACAAGCCAGACGGTGACAGATGTGTGGTGGGGTGATAGAGGCGTGGGGCCCAGTGCAGGGCAACTCCAGCGCTGAGTCACCCCCTCACTCAGCGCATTCTACAACTTAGCTTTGTCTTGCTCCTTGAGAGTGTGTGTGTTTTAAATCCATCCCTTTCCGTCTTTCTTTTTCTCCACCTTTTTTTCTCTCACTAAATGTAGTAGCAGACCTCGGTTTGGGTCTCGTCTTTGCTCTGGGTGCTGTGTGACTGCGCTGGTCACCTATTCCCTCTGGGCCCTAGTTTCATCATCTCCCCGGCTTGGTCACCTCCGACTGCTATAATAAAATAGACTAGACTGGACGGCTTAACAACAGACATTTATTTCTCACAGTTCTGAAGGCTGGGAAGTCCAAGATCAAGGTGCTGGCAGATTCAGTTCCTGGTGAGAACTCTCCTCCTGGCTTACAGATGGCCACCTTTTTGCTGTGTCCTCACCCGACCCCTTCTTTGTGTGCCCAGGAAGAGAGCGCTTTGGTCTCTCTTCTTCTTCTTCTTTTTATAAAGGCACTAATCCCATGAGGAGGGCTCCACCCTTACGACCTCATCTAAACCCAATTACCTCTCAGAGGCCCCACCTCCTAATACCATCACCCTGGGGCTTAGGGCTTCAGCATAGGAATTTGGGGGGCGGGAGGGGGTGAGGGAGGGGATGGGGTTGGGCACAACTAGTCTACACCCTAAATACTCTTCTAAAAGTTCTTTGAAAATTGGGTTTAGGGTGTGGGACAGACCACCCCACCAAACAGCATCATGGCGGTCCCTGGCCGCTGGCGGGGTCCACACTGTGTCTGAGCAGGGTCCCTACCCCAGCGAGGTTCTGAGGCCCCGTGGAAGGTCCACTGAAGCCGCCACTTAGGGACTAGTCATGGGAGGCTTCCTGCTGCAGGTGATGAGGCTGGGAAGGCCTCTTTCCCTGTGGAGGGCAAGCCCCTGCAAAGGCTAGGAGAGGCTCTGAGGACAGCTGGAGCCTCTGAAGGACAGAGTGGAATGCAGGCTGGGAAGTCTGAGAGTGGCCTGGCTGCCGGGCCTCGGGGTTCAGTCTCAGGCAGGGAAGGAGGGCTTCAGACAGGAGCTCCAATACCGTCTCTGTCATCAACCCCCCAACCCCCCGCCATGTAACCTGGGGCTCTCTGAGGCCCGGCTTCCTGGTCGGTAAACCACTCACAGAATGTTTGTGAGGAATACATTAAAGAAACCCCTCGCACGGAGCCTGGCACAGAGCGGGGCCCATATGTTTTGTTAGTGCCCTGTCTCTGTCATGTGAATCCTCTTCAAGCATTTATGGAACATTTACTGTGTCCTCCTCCCTGTGCAGGCCACGCTGAGCGGATGGATATCTGTCCCAGGGGCCTGTGGCCTGAGGTGGGGGATGGATAGACGCAGAGGCCAGGATGAGTTTGGTGAGTGGGGGTGGTGTCCGAAAGGCCTCCCTCTGTCTCTCTGGAGTCTGGGGGAGGGGGGCGGGAATCGCCAGTTTTGCCAAGGAGAATAGAGGTGGCCAAATGGGGTGCAGGTGGCTGTTCATTAGGTACTTCCGAGCTGCAGCCTGTACTGCGTCATGAGAAAGGCTGGGGGCACCAGCACCCTGAAGTCGAGGGGCTAGGCAGAGGTAAGGTACAATCCAGGGAGATGCAAAGGGAAGACGGAGGCGCTGCCCTTACTGAGCACCAAGTCTGCGCCCTGCCTGGGGCCAGGACTCGTGCAGGCGGACTTCATCTACGACGCTGTGGACTGGATCGCCCCCACTTTACAGATAAAGGAACTAAGGTTTAGAGAGAGAATGAGGGTGGGAGTGGGGAGCC
Source organism: Glossophaga mutica (assembly GCA_039655065.1). Taxonomy (NCBI): domain Eukaryota; kingdom Metazoa; phylum Chordata; class Mammalia; order Chiroptera; family Phyllostomidae; genus Glossophaga; species Glossophaga mutica. The sequence continues at coordinate 84,411,502 of CM077305.1, forward strand.
CCAACCCAGACTCTCAGGTTCATCTCCCTCACGAAGTCTCCTATTTTTCTACCACTGTACTGCACCCCAGGGGCAGGGTTCCCCTTGCAGGGGCTGTGAGGCTGGGGCAGTGGCCAGGCACTGGGGGACTCGGGGGAAAGGGGCGGACAGGGGTGGAAGTCATGGAGGGAGCCCCAGGGTGTATGCCTTGAAACTCAGGGCGAGCATGGGGCCTAGAGTGGGGCTTGGGCCGGGGTCGCTGACATGGGGATCCGGAAGCAGTAGTACCCAGGTGGGTGCAGGAGCAAGGGAGGGGTGGGCAGAGCGCCTGGCTCTCAGGCCTGCGGTAGCTGCGTAGTCGCTGTGGGTCCCTTCCGTCCTGATCCTCGTTAGCGCGGCGCCACCTAGCGGCGTCCTGTGGAAGCAGCCTCATGACCTCGTCCCTGCCAGCTGGTGGGTCCCTGGTTCCTCTGGCTTCTAAGCCCCCAGGCTCAAAAAGAGGGGTGGAGATACAGAGGAGAAAGGGACTGCCCCCAACCTCACCTAAAGAGTAGGAGGTGACACTTGGCATCTAAAGGATTGAATGGATGGAGGTTGGAGGAGGAGGCTGGGGGGAGGCTGGATAGCACAATGGGCTTTGACCTTGACCCCAGTCTGGGTAGCTTGCCCTCTCCTGAGTCCCAGCCTCTGGGCTGAAGGAGGAGGAGAGATACTAGGGAAGTTGTCCAGACGGTCAAGGAGGAAGAAAGGCTCTGAGGATGCATCAGGGCTGGGGGAGGTCTGGACAGAAGCCGGGGCCCAGAGTGAGGCTGGAGGTAGAGACCGGTGAGTCAAACTGCAGGTGGGGGCAGAGGATGTGGGAGGTGGTGGTGGGAAGGACAAGGACCTGCTTGGGGCTGGCTGGCTGCCAGAGGCCGGAGACTGGAGGTGCTCCCCTACTCCCTACTCCCCTGCAACAGAACCCCGATCAGGGAAATGACCCCTTCTTTATCCTCATCCTCCTGCCCTGCGCTGGCCCCTCCTCTGTCCCCTACAAAAGGAACTCACCATATTTGAGTCAAGAACACGCACACATCTTCACCAAAGCTAATGATGGGAGCTGCACGGCCCGCATGGTACTGGGGGTCATCAGGGGAGGGGTGTGCTCTGTCTCCCATGCTGCGGGGAGGTTGTTCTGGCTCTGTCCTGAGTTTGCCCATGATCTGGAACAAGCACAGTTCCTCCCTAGCAAAGTCCCTGTGTGTGGCTCTGGGTAATTCCTGCTGGTAAGGCTGGAAGTGTCTGTGGCCAGGGGCCTAGGGGTGAATGGGAACCCGTTACTGCTGGAACCGCATTGAAAAGTGAGGCTGCCCACACCTGCTTTAGGACATTAAGACATTAGTCTGATGGTGTCTCTGTGTGTGTGAATGCACCTCTGTGTACCTATGCAAGTGAAGCACCAGGCAGAGCCACCCCTTTGACTATGCATTTTGGGACAACCTGCTCTCCCTGCCCTGTACCCCTTCTTGGAGCAGCTGGGTACCCTCCTGTATCCCCCAGAAGGACCTACAAACTCCTTCCAGGTCGAGGCTGTTTTTTGCCCGCCCCGCCCATGCCTCAGCCCCTGCCCACAGTCTCACTCTCAGCAGATGCTCACCGTGGGCCTTGGCCAGGGGAAATTTCTCCTTAGAGCTGAACTCTGGGGCCACCTGGTTGTCTGCCTCCAGCCCAAGCGCCCTGTCTGAGGACATCGAGGTGGGAAATACGAGGACATTCGGCAGCCATACGCTGTGTGCTCTCAAAAGCCAGGTGTAAGAGTATTTTTTCTGCTGTGTCTGGGCCTGGAAAAGGCCGGGATCTGCCCCTCCAGACCTGAGAGTGAGGAGGAAAGGAGACCCAGACGCACAGTAGGGCCTCGTGGACACAGGCAGTTACGTGCCTGTTTATTTTGTGGCCACACTCAGAGCCTGTTTTTAGAGAAGAGAGGACACATCGGCACGTGTTTTGTATCTTCAGGTGACGATGTGGTGGACACCGGAGGACGCGGAGCGCGGATTTGACTGGCGTCGTAAGTCCTTTTGTCATGCCCCTCCCAGGTGACGGCAGGCCACCGGGGTCCACGGCAGAGGGAGAGGGGCCCCGCTGATTGAGGGCTGCGAGCTCATGGAGCCCCCAGTGCGGTATCTCCTTACAGAGTCCGGGGCCACACCTTAGGGTGGTCATCAAGCCTCCTTGCCCAAGGTCCCTCTGTGAGGGACAGAGGGAGGATTTGAGCCAGCCTTGACTGACCCTCAGGCTGTGCAGATGCCTAGAGGCAGGGACAGCGACCAATATCAAGGGCAGGGCGGGGTCTGGAAATGCCTCAGAGTGGGCACAGCTGGTGCCTGCTGTCCAGAAATCTGGCCGCTGCTCCCCTGGGGCCATGATGTCCTGGCGAACCGCTGTTCTGTGCTTTGGCCTTGGGCCCCAAGTTGAGGCAGGAGTCTAGGGTGGGGCCTTGCCTCTCGGATCACTGTCCCCACAAGTCAGCCCCCAGGCAGAGATGTTCTTAGAGCTTGTTCTGGGACTGGCAGCTCTGCCCTTCATCCTTGATAAGAGCTCCTGGGTTTCCCAGGGAGGCAAGAGGCCCTCCTAGGAAAGCAGCAGGCATTTCCCCACCCTTCTCCCTTCCCGGCAATCCCTGTCCACTCCCCTGCTCCCGCTCTAAGGGCTGGGACTGGTCACTGGGGTCCTTCCTGTCTTCCTCTAGGAGATTGGCCAGCCCCCTGCAGGGCCCCAGGGAGACCCACATGGGGAGCTCTAACAGAGGGGCCCAAGAGACAATACGGGCAGGAAGGCCACACGAAGCACTGAACTAAGGGGTGGACCGTGCCTCCATGCTCTCACCTGGGAGTGAGGGGGTGAGTGCTGACCCCCTGCACCTGTGCGAAGGGTCTTGGGTTGTGGGCGTTCTGGCCTCTCCTTCTTCCTGGCTGGCCCAAGGCTCTGGCCGACCTCTCAGGCCTCCTCCCTCTCTCTCAGCTTTCTCTTCCGTAATGGGCTTAGCCAAAGGACCAGGTGCTGGGTGCTGTGCCTCCCTCTGCCTTCTCTGCTCCCCACTGCCATGGGACCCACTCGGAGCGCCAAGATAATTTACAGAAGAAAATGAGGCTCAGAGAGGATGTCTTGCTCAATATCACACAGCTCGTGAGTGACAAGGGTGGGCCTACTGCGTCTTCAGTCTCAGGCCATCCTTGAGGGCTTCCACCTGAGCGGGATGCCACTTCTGTGATCGACGACATGGCCACGCAAGGAGTGTTGGTGGTGGGAGTGGGGTCCCAATGTTCCCTGCATGCCACCTAGACACGGAAGCTCATCCAGGGCCTCCACCCTCGGGATCCTGAGCCAGGGATTTCCATCTAAAGGTCACGTTAGCACCCTGCTTACCCTTCCCCTTAAAGCTCTCCCCAGCAGCTTTAAGATGCTGGGAGATAGGAATGACTTAGTAATGAGTTCGTTTCATTGGCTTTCCCCCAGTCTGGTATTCAGAGGTTATCGCTGCGTGAGTTGCTGCGTGGCCCATGCCAGAGTTTCGCCGTAGCACGTGCTTCTGTACGGGCACGTGTGCGTGTGTGTGTTGCACTCTCAGAAGTGCCACAAACACCTCTTTATCCCGAGGGCACTCTGTTCCCGCCCCTGCCCTGCACAGGAGGGAAGCAGGGGCTGCAGCAGGGAGTGGCGGGCGCTGCCAGCTGGGCCCAGTGAGGAGTTGTGTCTGGGATGGGGTGTCGTAACTGGCAGCCTGGCATATGAGTCACCGGCCAAATTAACTCGTTTCCTTTGGGGAAAAATGTAATCAGTTATTGCACTCTGTTCCATTTGAGCAAATAAACTCGTCCCGTTTTTTATTTCTGTTTTTTTTTTTAAGTTTGGGGGTGGATGGGTACAGATGGGGAGGAGGTCAGAGAGGCCTGCGGTGGATGGATCGGAGACAGCTGCTGTGCGAAGGCCTTGAGGGCTGCCGGGAACAGACTGAGAGGAGACGCGATCTCGGGTCCTGCTGGGGGTGGGGGTGGGGGATGGAAACGCACATCTGAAGAACGTTGCTGCCCACAAAGCACATTTCCTGGACGCTTTTTTTGTTTCTGTGCCCACCGACTAGAAGAACATGAGAGCCTTGCAGGGAGCAGGTGGGTGAGGCTCCCCGGGGCCCGAGCAGGATCGGTGGCCCCCCAGGGCTCAGTGTCCTGTTGCCGGGAGCGAGCCGGCTGGGAGTTTCCCCCAGGCCTGCCTGTGTGTGAGCGACCACCCTGCGGTCACCTGCACGGGCCCCGTGGGGCCTGGCCCTGCCTCCACGGCTTTCACGTTCACTCTGCCTCCATCCTCAAACCTACCCCAGTGTCAGCGATTGCAGACTGTGTCTCAGGTGAGGGGTCTCTGCCCCCCGAGAAGTGGCACAGTGCACCGGACCTGGCTTCCGTCACCTCTCCCCACGGCATGGGCTCCTTTCCCCTCAAATGCTGGCTACGAAAGGTATTTGATCTTAAAGAGCCTGAGAGTTCAGGCCTCTGAGGGATGTTGTGGCCTTGCGGGCTGCCAGCTGGCCAGACGACATCTGTCTCTGGTTGGGGGCTGGGTAAACATCCTTCCTCTCCTGGGAGGTCCACCAGTGCCTGGGCTTCCCCAGCCCAGGTTCCCCGAGAAGCCCTCCGACTGTTCGCAACCCATGCACCTTCCGCCACCCTTCCCCCACCTCCCACTGCTCTGTACTGCGATTTGCTAACCTTGGGCGTCAGATTTGTGTCCACTGGCATGGTCAAACGTTACAGTGCCCTTGGGATGCAGGTGGGTGGGCCTCCCATCCGGAGTCATCAGTCTGAGCAGGGGGATGAAGGAGAAATCTACACCCAGCCTGGCCCCTGGCCTGGGGTCCGGTCCACGTGGAGGCAGCTGCAGGCAAGACCTGGGACACCGGACCCTGAGGAGCCAGGTACAGGCCTTCTGCCCAGGGCCTGAGTGCCAAAAGGGGACAGCTTAGAATGGGGAAGCATCCCCAACCTTGGACAACAGATGGGGTGCCCTGGGAGGCAGGCCCTTTTCTCTGGCAGTGAGAAAGGGGCTTCTGTATAGACAGGTGGTCTTGGTCGGGAGGGAGAAGCAGCATCCATGATGGCCTCGTTGGTAGCAGAGGAGCCAGGAGCCTTGTGAGAGGCCATGGTGCTCCCTGCTGCTGGGCGGGGCTTTGGAGGGCGGTCCTACGGTCAGGGGTGGGGGCTGGGAGTCACGAACACAGGACTGCTTACAAGAAACTGGTTGGGGAGACATGGGGAAATTCTGGATGTGATCATTTTAAGAGGGACCATTTACAGAGCAGTTTATATGCATGGTCTTTCCAATAAGCTTAGAGTGTGGGCACAGTTTTTATGCCCATTTTAAAGCTGACTAGAACAAACTGAGGCTTCGAGGGTGACTGGTGGCTATTAGGGCATCTGACAGCAAACCCGGCACTGGCTGCCTGTGGTGGCACGTGCCTGCTGTCATTCCGTGGCTTCGTGGGCATGTCACCTCCCTGATGTAGCTGTGAGCCCCAGGGCTGAAGACCCTCAGAGTTTTGGGACCATCTTGGTTCCTGGCCTGGGCCAGGCAACTGCCCAGTGGCTCCTGGAGACCCGGATCCTCTCTGACGGTGCCCTGTGTCCTGAGCACTTGCTGACCGCCGGCCCAGGCCAGGAGGTGCAGAGCAGCCTCTTTCTCCAGGAAGCCGAGCCTGGTGCTCTGTTCACAGTTAACAGGATGCCACCAGGAGAACCCCACTGGGTCCTGACCCTTCCTTAGCCAGCCCCCACATGCTGTGCAGCTCCCAAGCAGCTGGGCCGAGCCTCAGCACCAGCAGTTTCTTCTGGGCCTCCTGAGACCTCCGTTTTCCACCAAGAGGCCTTCATTTCTGCTGGACTCGCCGGTCTGATGGCCTCCACAGAGCTTTCCTGGGTGATCATCTCCTTAGATGGGAACAAAAGTAGAGGACAATTCATACTAATTCAAGTTCACACTGACTATTCTGTAGGATATCTATGTGTATGTGCATATACATGCATGTATATATGTAAAGGCAGGTACACACATATGCACCTATATAGGTGTGCACACACTCACATGCATACACCCCAAATGGTAACTGGAATTAGCTCTGGGTTATGGAGTTACTGGTAACTTTTATTTCTATTTTATACTTCTCTGCATTTTCTAAGTTCTTATAATGAGCACATAATAGAAAAAGTAAAACAAGACCCAGCCATCTGAAGCAGTGGGCAGGAAAGCCCTTCTTGGGCCTGAATGATGGCCTCTAGAGCTCTGCATGTCTGTCCCCATCCTCGGGAGGGCGGGCAGCTGGGGCCATGGACGTGATAGGGGTGGTGGGGTGGTGGGGTGGTGGGGTGGTGGGGTGGTAGGGTGGTGGGGGAGGTGCGTGCTCTCAGGAAGAATGCTGTAGCCCCCGGGACCTTCTGGAGCACACCTACAGTTGTCTTCAAGACACCTTGACTCTGAGAGTGAGTTAGCTGCAGCTCATTCTCAATCAAGCAGGAAGCCAGCGCTCAGGGTGAGACCTGCACTCTCGGCGTTGTCCCTTCGTGGTGCCTGCCCTCTTCCCCACTCGCTGACAGTCGGGGCAGGGTGAGGGGTGGACAGTGTGGGTGTTCACGGCCCAGGAGACCGGCTTGGGCTCCTCACCCCCTCTGCACACACTATTTAGACAGCTTGTAATCCAGGCCTGTGGGGTGCTGGACTCCCTCCACGCCCATCAGAGGCCAACCTCCTGAGCAGACAGAGGGGAAGAGGGATAGGGTCAGGGACCTCTTCCACACCGGCTGGTTCCAGGCTCCGTTCAGGCAGTGCTGGGTGTGTCTGGCAAGTCTGGCCACCCTGCCACCGAGTGTGACGGCAGGGCAGAGACGACATGGTCACCTCGAGGCCAGTCTGGCCTTTAGGTTAGTGTCTGTCATCGAGCCATTGGTGGGTGGTGTCACAGAATCAGAGCAGAGCAGAAAGGCCTTGGGGACAGCTTTTCTGGTGGCTCTGTGTGAGCTTGTTCCACCCTGGGGTATTTGGACGTGCGTGACAGTGTGATCGGTCATCATAACCCAGGGTGGAGGGGCTGGCATTGGGTGGGTGGGGATGCCCAGGACCCTAGTGTGCCCAGGGGCCCCCCTTCGTGAGGGGTGGTCGCTGCTTCTCACTCAAACAGCAAATACCCCACCAGACATGCCAGTGGCTAAACACCCTGTTTAAAATCATTTGAGCCGAGAACCAAAGTCCGTTTTACACATGAACGCAGTGTTTTCTTTGCACAATTTAACACACACTGGCTCTCCCCAGAAGGCAGTGGTAGTGAAAATGGAGGGAAGCTTGTCCTTCGTTCTGTCACAGATGTTTCAGACAGCCACACCCCTGAACGCAAGGCTGCCCGTGGTGTCTGAGCGGCTGACGCAGCAGCACGACATCAGCCTGCGCCCGAGATGCCGTGTCAGCGGTGAGTGTGTGAGCGGGTTCCCGATCCCACCGCTTCCTTCCGTCCGCTGGTGTAGACATGCCCCAGCATTTACACATTGTTCAAATATTGCTTGCTTGTAAATCACATTCCTTTTATTTTTTCTTTATATGCAGGTTAAGGTGTCGCTTTACTAATTTGTAAAATCATGTATGTGGATAGGTGAGATCATCGATGAACTTTATTTCTGGAGAGGAAAGGAGATGTTACAAGGCATTTCCAATAGGAGAGGAATTCTGAGTCTTACAGAGTGAGGACCCCCGAGCCCTCCACTTCATGGATGGGAACGATGGGCCCAGGGAGGCACAGTGACCTGCCGGACATCACACCGTGAATGAGCAGACCTGGGATTAGAACCCTGGTTTCCCTCTTCCTGGTCCAGGGCTCTTTCTGCTTACTCAGTAGCTTCTGGTAGCCCTTCTCAGCCTCTGCTGTCCTGACAGCTCCATTCCCTGTTCTCTGCTACAGAGATGGATGAAAGGTTTTGGGGTTTGTTTTTTTTTTTCTTTTTAAAAGTTGGGGACTTTCATTTGTAATTTAATGGAAGCTTCCCCCAAAGCCAGTGAGGCCCTGGGCTGTGTGAACCCAGGCGTTTGCTGGCGTCCAGGGCCTCTCCCAACTGTTTGGCCTGGCCACTCTGGCCAGACTCCCTCTGGGCCAGGCTGGAACCAGGCCAGACGACCTGCTGTGACCTTATCTAGCCAAGACACAATTTTCCCCTCTTCTGAATAGTTTTTCCAATCACCAAGTGAATCTGAGACTGCCTATTCTTTCGACGACTACCTTTCAACTCAAGTTATGGATTTATAAATAATATATATGGCAAGTCAGTGCTGGGGAGAGGACGTTCATTTTGCTCTGAAATATTTATGGCCTGGAGTGTCTGCTTACTTTTCTTCGGAGTCATTTTTTAGCACAGCGTGACGGAGAGCGCGACAGCCCAGGGCGTCTTCGGAGGCAGCAGCACCGATAGCCCTTCCAGCCTGGCTGCTGAGCCTATCCATCCCCTGGCCGGCAGGGGAGACAGCAGCTCGGCCGGGGAGCGCTCCCAAACCCAGACCTCCTAAATTATCTCCGGGAAAGCTCTGTACTGGTGACAAGATTCAGCACCACTGCCTTTGAAACAGACGTTGCTTTCCAGTGTGCAGTCTGAATAATAACAGACACTATATCAGGCTTTCTCAGATGTGATCTTGAATCCCTGGGCTTTTCCTGGGAAGTGTGCGTTCTAGCTCTCACTTTACAGATGGGGAAACTGAGGCTCTGAAAGGTTAAGGAATTTCTAGAGGCCGTACCATAACCAAAGAGGAGCCTGGATTTTTACCCAGCCTGGTTGACCCCTCACTTAATCTTTTCCCCTGTGCCAACCTGCCACCCATCCCGGCCTATCACTCACCTGTAGCTGGGAGCCAGTGAATGGATTCCAGATCAGTTTCCATGGCAGTGTCTGCCTGTCTGCCATTTTTGAACTGCTGGGCGCTTGGGTCTGGGAATAACAATCTGTGTTCAACAGCAGGGCTTGAACCCCAAACCCAACGTGATGGACACATTCTTGCAGGTGCTTAAGTGGGTCCAGACGGGAGTCTGAATCCAAGAACGATGGTGCCGGAAGAATGTGTAGAGGCATCTTGTCTGACATCCCATGTTACAGGTGGGAGATTAGGAGAGTGACAGGGACTTGTCCAAGGCCACAGGGATAGTTGGAACTCATTAGTCACAATGGTGTCTCTCAGAGTCTAGTCTTCTGGTCAACCTCACCTCTCTCCCCAAACCTCTTCTCTTACAGGAGAAAACTGAGACTTGGAAAGGGAGGAGCTTGACCAGAACAACAGGGGTGGACGGATACGAAGCTGTGTGCCTCCTTGGTCTGGCTGTGAATCTGCTAGTGAGTTAAAGGATTTTAAGACTGTGCTTGAGGGGGGAAAAAAATCCATGAGTATTTCTAAGATAGCTGGACCAAGGCATAGGCTTCGGTCAATAAAGTATAGATTTGAGTCAGTGGTTGGGATTAAGTGGGGAGGACAGGAATATAAGGCAATGGGGAAAAGGCACTTACATTCCTAAGAGCTGGTGGCTCTGGGCATCCTGAGGACAGGGCTGCCTCTGAGTTGCCATCGATGCGGCAAGAGACAGAGAATTGTTATATGAATGGATGACAACATTCCTGAAAAAGTCCAGCTCAGTCCTGAGTCAGAAGGAACAGTCGAGCTGTCCTGTCTTGATTCTTTGGCCTTGTTCCCTCAGCCCTGCCCCTGCCATCGGAAGCCCCCTAGTGGTAGATAATCTTCAGAGATGGGCCCCACAATGAACCACACGCTTCCTGCTGTTCATGCCCTTGGCTAGTCCCTCCCCTTGAATATGGGCTGGCCCCGTGTGCACCAACAGAATGTGGTGGACACAACTGAGTGCCGTCCAAGGCCACATCAGAAGAAAGCTTTGCAGCTCTCACCTGGCTCTCAGCTAGGGGTTGCTCTGGGTCTGGCTGCTCTGAGACTTCCGTATTGTGAGGAAGCCCAAGCTTGCCACATGGAGGGGAGACGGAGAGATCTGGCCAGGCCTCCCATTAGTGAAGAAACCGCCCTGGACTTTCAGGTCAGCTGAGCATGTAGATGATTCCAGCTGCTGCTGCCACCACCTACCTGCCACTGCACAAGCAACCCCAGGCCAGAGCCAGCCACCCAGCTGAACCTGGTCAGCTCTATAGAATCATGAGAGAGAGAATAATATAACAATTAAAACTATTATGCTTTAAGATGACTTGCTATGCAACGATAGGTAACCAGAACACCTTGCTTTGCTGATGCCATCTGGCTCTGGACCAGAAGTCCAAGGTCACGTGAAGGTTTTAACATCAGCCTTCTCCCAAACAGGACGCAAGCCAGGCAGCCTCTGGGAGACCAGAGGGCCCATGTTTCCTCTGAGACGGCCTCTCCGGGCCGGCTGAGAAGCCCCTGAGAGCATGTGCAGGGGACCTGTGGAAGGAGGGCCTCGCTGCCCTTCTCTTCTGGACAGCCCTCCCTCACCTCAAGTCGTTCGCAGGCCTTACCTCTGCCCTTGGTTTCTGACCAGCTCCCAAAAAGTGCGGTCAAGAGGCCCCAGGGTATCATCCCTGGGGGACCCCCAATGGGTGGGAACGGGGCTGCTTCCAGGCCCAGGGCTATGCAAGCAGTTGACTGGTCGAGACCAGACGAGCAGACACTGAGCATGGCTAGACACCTGGAGAGAAATTGGACATTGCCATGACAACTAAGCTTGGAGGCATGAACTTGTCTCCTTGAATACGGAATGGTGCACAATGACACTGAGCACTGTCCACTTGCGAGATGTGTCACAATCGCCCGGAGAAGCACCCTGGCGTGTGCAGAGGAACCACATACTGCCTGTGATGGACAATCTAGCTTGAGAAGCAGAGTTGGAGCTTGTTTTGTGCCTTCATGCGTCCCCTTCTGGGAGGAACCAGCCCAGGGGCACAAACACCATTGGCTGGTGCAGTGTGGACTGAACCCCAGGCCCCATGCTCACGCCCCTGACACCCAGGGGCGGGGTGGTGGTGGTGGTGGTGTTTGTGCCTGGCACAGGCTGCCTGACTGTCCGTGGCAGCCATGGGTAGAAGCTTGACCCTGCAGTGAGAACTTGAACAGCCTAAACCTCTGCTTCCTCCATGAAGCTAGATCTTGGGAGGCTCTGGGCTCACCGCACAAGAGAAATCTGAAGTCCTGTCTCTTACGGAAAAGAGCTGCAGGATTCAAGGACTTTGCAGGTCTTTTTGTAAAACAACCTGGTGACAATCAGTGGCTTGAATTTCCCTTAAACGCACAAGACCTCAAGTTAGCAAATTCATTTAGAACAAGGTTTTTTGAAATATCCAAGGAAGAGTTAGAAGGCTCAGTGGATGGACCCCAGGTACTAAAACTTCCAGAGACCAGGAGCCAGCTGGCTTGGGTGTGAGGCGGTATCACACTGTGGCTTTTATTTGCATTTCCCTGATGCATTTACGTTTCTCTATAAACTGTTCTTTACTGAAATAATGTAGCATTAAATCATATACTCACAGGGGCCATCTATTAAACGTCTGCTTGGGACAGGCCCTGTTCTTGGGGCCCTTATCCCACAAACTCATCTGGACTTCACAGCCTCAGGCAGGAAAGTGGGTGTGGTGGGCAGAGTGATACCACTGAGATTAGGAGATTACCCTGCATTATCTGAGTGGGCCCAACGTAATCACAGGGCCCTTTAAAACAAAGGGGAAGTCGGAGTTAGAGATTGGAAGGTGCCACTTGCTGCCTTTGAGGATGGAAGGGGCTATGGCCGAGGGACATGGAAAGTCCAAGGAAAAGGTAGGGAAACATTCTCCCTACAGCCTCCAGAAAGAAACACAGCCCTGATTTTAGCCCAGTGAGACCCATTGCAAACTTCCGATTCCAGAACTACAAGATAGTAAATTCGAGTTGTTTTAAGCTATTAAATTTGTGGCAACTTGTTACAACAGCAATAGGAAACTAGTACAATGGGGTTCAGAGAGGCTTCCGAACTTGCCCAGGATGGCACAGCATTGAGATCCAGGTCCATGTGATTCCAGAGCCTTTGCTCTCTCCCTCCGCTCCACGCTGCCCCCTGCTGGCGCTCTAGGTGGCCTTGGTGTAGAGGTGGGTGGGAGAGGAGTGAGGTCCGGCACTGGGCGCCTGAGGGAATGGAGAAAAGAAACACAAACGGAGCGAAGAGGCATCTGTGACCCTGCTGGCTGCAGGACAGCTCTGAAAAAAACGCTTCCTCAAGTCTTCAGGCAGCTCATCGTGACCCCAAACAAGGAAGGTTCACAGCAGGGTCATCGTCAGAGACCAGGGCCCTCCCACCACAAGGACAAATCCATCTGGGGGGGTTGGCTGGCTCTTGGAAAGAAGACGCCTCTTGAAAGTCAGAGAGCCGCAGGTGAATCCCGTGGCACCACAGGGTGACTCTCGAGGAGCCTCAGCTTCCTGGTGAATAAAAAGGGGCCGACTCCACCTCAGGATCCTGAGGCAAGGTCCCTGCTGCCCGTTCCGAGGCAGCTCCCTTTTCCGTGCATTTGTAACTGTCGTCCACTCTGATGTAACCTCCCCCATTGCCCTCCAGTCTGAGCAGGATGCTTCCTGTAACTCCCACTGAATCCGCCTTGTGCAGTCAGATGCCTCCCAGCGATGGTTCCAAAAAGACCCCGGGCAGTTTGTCTTGCATTTGTCACGCTTTCACTCCTCCATTTTGACCTCCATTGGCACCTTTCCAATCCTTTCCTTCACACATCAGAGCCAAAGAGATGTTCTGGTCACACACTAGGCAGAGCTTGGTGTTCATCCCCGATTCCCCGGAAAGAAGGCTTGTTAGCTATCAGAGGGGCAGCCAGCACCGCTTCACTGAAGGTCTCCAGTGTCAGGTCACTGGGCTCTACTCTGGGACTGGGCCTTGTCACTGGGCGCCTGACGGAGGGGAAGACGTGGAAAGCAGCTAGCTAATCAGATTTGCAGAACGTGCTGACTCACTTACAGGCGTCCTAGGAACCCCGGCCAGGATGACTGCCAGGATGACGGTGCCAGGCACGTTCCTCACGGAGGCTGGCGCGACTGGTCAAAGCCAAGTAGTTGGGGCCCACTGGAATCTGCTCCGGGGAGCAGGCAACCTCTGGGTTAGTGATTCTTTGCATCTCGACCTCAGGGTACCCTGAGGTCATACAGTGGTCGCTGCAAGGAGCCCGCAGGCATTTCTTTGTTGGAGTATACTGGAGGTCCCCAGTGTCAGAAAGGCCACCCTGAGTGGAGAGCTGGGCCTGGGCAGAATTTGGAGTTGGGTGTGTGGGCTGGAGCCCAGGAACAGGGGGGTCTCTGCCTGCTCGAAACAGCCTCCCCTGGGTGTGGCTGTGCACCCTGCTGGCTGTCCCACAAGGACAAGATGGGGAGGCAGGGCTGGTGCAGAGGCAATGAGTGCTATCTGCCTGGAGGAGCTCAGGGGAACAGCTCCCGCCAGGTTCATGGCTGGCCTTGTACTCAAAGTTGCCTCCCTGGTGGGGCCTCCGTTAGCCACCCTGTCTTAAATTTCACCCTCTGCCCCACCCCAGACTCTTCCTGTCACCTTTCTCTCCTTAGCATGTGCCACCATCTAACCTGTGATCTATTTATTTTACTTATTTATTTCGTTTATTGGGTGTGTTCCTCCATAGAATAGGAACTCCATGGGAACAAGGGCTTTGTTCCCCATCTTCTTCATCGAGGTGTCCCCACCACCAACACAGTGCCTGGTACAGGGTAGGGACTCAAAATAGGTCTGTTGAATGAATGAGTGAGTGAGTGAGTGAATAAAAGCGGTCCTTAGTAAATACGATCCTCCCTCTGAGGCAACAGTGAGGGCTGGGTGGTCAGGGGACTGATGTCCTCGCAAGGCCAGCAGTGAGTGAAGGGGGTCGGCGAGGCTGTGAGCTGTGAGAAGCAGACAGGTCTGAGCTCCATCTCGGGCACTTTCCAGCTCTGCAGACTGGGGCAGGTGGCTGCTTTTCCAGTTCCTTCATCCTCAAAATGGGGATGACACAGCGAACTCAGAGCCGTAATAGACACTGAAGGGGTCCTTGGCCTTCAGAGTCTTTTGGCTGGAGGTACCAGAGGTTATTTGCAGTTAAACACACCATCCATGCCCTCTGTCCTGGAGGGGTCTGGGTAACTGGCAGTGGGATGGAGCATCTGGGGACCCTGGGGCAGGGGACAGTGGGGGAGGGGCAGGGTGAAGGGAGCAGGAGCTGAACTCCCAAAGGAAGGAACGCTGTAGGAAGTCCCTAGAGAGGTAGGCAAGGAAGGCGCTGGGTGAAGGTTGTGTGCAGGAAGCATAAGAGGGCGCTCTCGGATCAGCACGTGGGAGAGAGGGATGGCAGCGGGGGGAGAGAGGGAGCTGGGGGCTACAGCCAGACCTCATAGCTGGGGCTGGGCCTTCACAGCCCAGCACTCAGCACCCATCTCTCACAAATGCAGGTTACCCCAGGAAAGGGCCAGCCTTGGGAGCCTCAGCTGGGGTGGCTCTCTTCAGAAGAGGGTAATTCGGTCATCTTCCCAGCAGTTGGGGGTAATTCCTAAGATTTTAAGGAGACTTTGGATGGGGCAGCAGAGTGTCCACTCCAGTGGGTCATTAAGTCAGGGCCAAACTCAGCTGACCTAACCCTATTGTTGGCACAGGACCCTCAACCTTTGACCTTCGTGACCTCTCGCTGTGGTCCTCCTGGTCCCTTCTGTTTTTCCCCCTCCCCACCCCACACCCAGTCTCTCCTAATGGCATTTGCAGGACCCCAGGCCCTCACTCAGAATGGCTGAGGAAGAGAAGCAGGGGCTGGGGTGGGGGGGGGCGGTGAGAGTGCGGGAGAGGGCGGCCGGGAACAAGGAAGTGGAGAAGCTCCTGCAAGTCCACAGGCAGAGAGCCTGGTGAGGAACAGTGGGTCTGGACACCGGGCCTCCCAGCTCTGCTGCCTACCTGCTGTGTGGCCTGGGGAAATTCTCCTTCGCCTCTGATCTTCAGCTTCCTCACTTGCACAGTGGGGGCTTGGAGGTGGGGCGCATCCAAGGGGAGGTGGAGGAGAAAAACCATGGCCGCTTGTAGACAAAGTCAGCATGTGGAGGGCGTGTGTTGCCAGGGGATGCACCTTAGAGCCCTGTCTCTGGGGGTGCAGAGCCAGTCTCCTTCTCTGGAGACTTCAAGTGAGTGCTGGGGTGGGCCCCAGGGTGGGGGACTCTGGTCACCCTCGCCCCACTGTTGAAGCCTGTGAGGACTCTTGGCCCAGGGCGAGTGGGTGGATATATAGCTAGAGAGCTTTATCACAGCCAAGCCCCAGGGAACAAAACCCTGAGTCACCCTCAAGGTCTGCACAGCCAATCCAGGGTTGATGAAAACAGCAATTATGAGCTGTGTTATTAAAGGCGGCAGGATTTTAATTAACAATAGAATTACCCGGTGGTGGGACCCGGGGAGGGAAGGGATAATGATGGATTGCTGGAAGGTGGTCAGGGCTGTTGTTTCAACTTCTCTCAGCCCCTGCTAGGTCTGGAAGGCAGGGAGGCCAGCTTTCCAGTCACTAAGGAGGAGCATCTGCAGGAGCTCGG
This sequence comes from Glossophaga mutica, assembly GCA_039655065.1. NCBI lineage: Eukaryota > Metazoa > Chordata > Mammalia > Chiroptera > Phyllostomidae > Glossophaga > Glossophaga mutica. Next base: position 84,427,093 of record CM077305.1, read on the forward strand.
GGCCAGGTTGGCCGGAGGAGGGGGCGACTTTCCCCCCTGCAAGGCCTGGGTGCAGCTGAGATGATGGGCTCAGGTATGGGTGTTGGCAGGCAGGGCCAGGGGTAAAACCCCCGCAGAACCCAGGGATCCCCAGCTACAAGGTCTATCAGGAAGAAGGCTATGCTCCCCATCTGCAGCTCCAACCAGCCTCCCAGAATCCTCTTCGGCCTCTTACACCGCAGAGATCCAGTTCCCATCCCATGTGCAAGTATCCCGATCACATTCAAGTTTCAAAACTAATGAATATGAGTCCATTGGTTTTCAGATCTCTTCCTTCCCCACTCCCCTCCCCCCAACCCCACCGTTTCAACAACCCTTGTTTCAAATGAAACCTTACCATGAAGGCAAATGAACACAAGAGATCAACATCCAAGTGCTGATCAGGGCCAGTGGGGGAGTCTAAAGCCCTCCCCCTTTCCCACTCTAGGCAGCAAAGGGCCTCTAAGATTATTTCAGACAAGTGCACTTTCTTTCCCATCTGCATCTCCTTCCCCTTTCCCATGCAGCATCTGGGTGGTTCAGATGGTAGCCCAGACCTTCAGGACCAGACAGGACAAGGCAGGAGCTGAATTTCTGCCATTTAAGAAAAGTTTGACTCAGAAAGGGCAAATCAAAAAGTTTTCTGGCTGACGCTCAGGGCAATGAGGGCGAGCTCTGGAGCCAGACCGCCTGGGCCCCAGCCCCAGCTCTGCCATTGGCATGCTGAGTGATGTCGGGCAAGCTATTACACTTTGTCAGCCTCAGTTTCCTCAGCTGTGAAATGGGTGTGAGGCAGGACCCTGAGACCTCTCTTCAGAAGGCAAGGTCAACATCGCCCAGCATGTCACCTCACAGAATGTTCTGCAGCTCCTGTGAAGAACAAGAGTCTGCATGGGCCACGCCCTTCAGACCAAGCCTGTTGGTTAGTCAGGTAAAGCTTGCTGTGACTGCCCACGGGGCTGGCTGTCCTCCTAGGATGGCCAGCTCAGAGTCGTTGACAGAGCCCATGTGGTTCTTGCCCAGATGCTGTTGTGGGGCCAGGAGGGGAGCCTTCAGCTGGAGGCATTTAAATCCTGCCTCTGGCACTTCCCACCTGTGTGGTCGTCAGCAAGACACTTGTCCCTCTGAACCCACCTCCAGAGGGACACATGAGGATGAAATGGGGCGGCCTGCGGGATCCAATGAGCCTTTCTCTGTCTGCATCGTGCTGGGCATCTCAGTAACTTTCAGCCCAGCTGACCTCTCTCCTCCTGGAAGTGCATTTTCCACATGGCCTCCGTGGCCCTGCACTCTTGTCCCCTCCCCCAGCTGCCCCCCAGCAGTCCTTGTGGTCAGGGCAGACGGACCTTGGGCCCGGGCACTATCAGGACGACAGACGTTCTTCCAGCTCCTCCTAGGCAGTCTGGATAGACAGATCCCTCTCTTAGTTTCTTGTCTGTGGACAGGTCTGTCTTTGCCTCATCCTTCGAGGTCTGGATCCAGTACTTGATTGTCTCTTTAGTTCAGCGCTGATTTGCTTGCCACCAAGCAGCTTCCCAGGTCCAACTCATAACCCTTGTTCAATAAAAGATTAAGTGGTCAATGAGAGAAGGGGAGTGGGCTCAGATAGCTCCTAGGACATTTACTGACCACATAAACTCGAATTCCGTGGGAATCACTGGAAGTGATGCCTTGGACCAGGGTGTTGCTGCGTTGTGGGTTCAGTACCACTGCACAAGTGCAAGGAGCAATAATGCTGTTTGCTGAGCACTTGCATATACATTATTGTTTGTTAAGCACTTTTACATTGTTCTACTTGGTCCTTTAAGCTGGTGTCTTTCTTTCTACTTTATAGATGAAGATCCCGAAGCACAGAGATGTAGACCCCTTTGCTCAAACACCCCCACCCCTGGAGATGTACTTAAAGAATTAGACAAATAATTCTTATATTTGTGACAGGATAAAAGATTATATGCAATTGATGTTTGCAAGTCCCATATTTACAAATTCACCTACTCACTAAAATTTATTCATAATCCCAAAGTCAGCACTCACAGAGTCTCCGCTGTCATCCACATACGTTTGCAGAGTGGTGACACTTTTTATTTGTCCATCGTGGCACATTCCCCACTGAGGCTGAGCGAGGCCACGCTGTCTTCTTGTCTCAGCCGACACTCAGAGGTGCCGGAGGGTGCAGGCGGTGGGCAGTGCGGTGCGGTGCAAGCGGCTCCAGCTCTGGGACCTACCCCATGGGACTGGAGTCCCAGCTCGGGGCCTGTAGGTGGGGCCGCCTGAGGCCAGTCAACGAACACTTTTGAACTTCATTTTCTCTCTTTTAAATAAAAACATAGAAATCTACCAGGATGAGTTGTTTCGGGATTTAAGACTATAATCTGTGTGAGGTGTGTGTGCACGGACCTATTTCTCCTAGGAGCAACGTTGCAATGTTCACGGTGTGGCAATGCCAGCGCTGTTTATGGCAACTTTCCAGAATGTAACTATCAGGAATAATGAAAATTGACTGCATTATTCTCACATTTACAACAATAGAGGGACAAAGGAATTTTGGAAATAGATACGAAGAGATGCAGAGCAGGAGCAGCGTGAGGATAGGATGCCAGCAGGGCCGTGTCAGCTCGAGATGCTAGAAACCCTCAGGTGAGCAACTTCTATGCTCAAACGGTCTTCACAAGTTTCCAAGGGAAATGAGTGGGTTAGGGTCAAAAATCACAGAAAGTAAAAGCCCTACAAGTGAGAACTAACGGGAAAAATATATCAAAAAGGGACTCACAGAAATATTAATACTGAAATTATTAAACAGAATGCAAAATAACTATGTTTATATGTTTCTTTAAAGATTTTATTTATTTTTAGAGAAAGAGGAAGGGAGGGAGAAAGAGAGGAAGAGGAACATCAGTGTGTGAGAGAAACATCAACCAATTGCCTCTCGCAAGCCTCCAACTGGAAACCTGGCCTGCAACCCAGGCATGTGCCCCGACTGGGAATCGAACCGGCAACCTTTTGGTTCACAGGTTAGTGCTCAGCCCACTGAGCCACACCAGCCAGGGCCGTATGTTTAAAAGAATGTTACGTCAGCTTGAAAATATGAACTTGAAACAAACACATTTGAAAAACTAACCAAATAACCGAATGGGATTTCTACCAATAAAAATTACAATAACTGAAAATAAAACAAACATGTTTACAGATGAAGAAGAAAACTAAACACAGCTGAAGAAAAAAAGTTAATGAACTGAAAGAGAGATAAAGAAATTATTCAAAACATAATGCGAAGGGCCAAAGGAGATGAAAATATGAAAGAGAAGCAAAGATACATAAAGGATGATGGGGTGAGAAGGTCTAGTATGTATCTAATCAGAGTTCCAGAAGGAAGAGCCAGGAAGAATGGATGGTGGCTAGAAATTTTCTGGAATTATTGAAAAACTAACTTTCGGATCTAGGAATTCCAATGACTTTCAAGCAAGAAAGATGCACAGAAATATGTGTTCAGATGCACTGCTGGGAACGTGCAGAACTCCAAAGGAAAGGCGGAAAGACGGATCACCAAAACAAGCAATTAAGTTGACAGCTGACTTCTCAGGAGCAACAGTGGAAGCCACAGGATAGTGGCTGATATACTATTTCAATGTGCGGAAATAAAATAACATTCAGCTATCAACACAGAAGCCAGAATGATGACTATAAAAACTCAGATAAATGTCATTGTGCCTGAAAATTTTCAGCAGCTCCTCATTTTGCTCAAAGTCTACAATGATGACAAGCCCCACAAAATTTGGTTCCTCTATTGTCTCTGACTGCCTCATGTACTCTCTTTCTCATACTCTGTTCCACCCATGCTTGCCTCCTTGCTGTTTCTTGAACACGCCAATCACACGCTCATCTCAGGGCTTTTGCTCCAGCTCTTCACTCCACCTAGAATCCTCACCCTTCAGATATTCACCAGTTTTTGCCCACATGTGGCATCCTCAGTGAGGTCTACTCTGAGCGTCTTATTTGCTGTTGCCATATGCGCTCTCTCTCCCAGGCATTTCTGACCTCCCTTTATTCTGTTCTACTTTTCTTTCCTTTAAAGATTTTATTTGTTTATTTTTAGAGAGAGGAGAAGGCAGGGGAAAGAGAGAGAGAGAGATTGATGTGCGAGAGAAACATCTATTGGTTGCCTCTTGCACTCCTCAACTGGGGACCTGGCCCACAACCCAGGCATGTGCCCTGACTGGGAATTGAACTGGTGGCCTTTTGGTTTGTGGGACGACACCCAACGCACTGAGCCACATGAGTCAGGACTCTACTTTTCCTTTTGACGTAGGTTTTCACTTTCACATACAAGATGCTCGATTTGTCCATTTCGTTTATTCTTCCTCTCCTCTCTTCTATAATGCAAGGCCAACAAGGACAGGAAGTTCTGAGTTCTGCTCACTGAGGTGTCCCAAATGTCCAGAATGTGTCCTGGCACATAGTAGGCCCCCAAATACATAATGTTGGATTAATAAACCAATTCTATACTCAGCCAGACAGTGGTATTTTCAGATAAATAAAAACTCAGCTAGACCTTTATAAAATGAAATCCGACTGCACTTGAGGAACGAATATGATCTCTGGGGAAAGACCGAGGTGAAAAAGGGATGAGGAGCAGACACAGTGGCAAATGCAAGGGGGGAATGAACTCGGCCCGTGTGAATAATAACAACGTCTGATGTTCGTGGGGGCACGGTTTAGTGCTAAAATGCTCGTCAAAAGTAGCACTTAAATTGGAAGGAAAGTGATTTAAGTTAAAGAGTTCAGGGTTATATTTTTCAAGAGGAAGAAATAACTTTAGAATTTATTAAGCGTGCATGTTAACATAACTAACACAATAGCTAGAAAAATAGACATACAATATATAACTCATACAAAGGAGGGTGAGGTGAGAAAACAAGATGGGAAAAAAAAGAGAGAAAAAGCCCTAAAAATCTCAGTCACTCTTGGTGGATGTATTGTTGTTCAGAAAATATTCGCTCGGCCTTCCCACCTCCCCCTGGGAGGAGTTCAGTTCCCCACTTCACTGTCGTTGAGCTTGACCACGTGGCTTGTTTTAACCAATGGAATGTGAGTAGATGTACCGCAGAGGCTTTAAATGTCCTTGAATGATGTGGCTTTGTCTCCTGTGTTTCTGCCACTGCCACCTGCCCCAGACGACCTCTGCTGCTTCAGCCTGGCCCCAGTGAGAATATTCTTAGAGTATATCCACAATATGGAATAATGCAAAGATCAGGCAGAGCTGTAGCCTCAGACCTGAAAGGGAGAAATACATTTTTTTTTGGATTCCTCTGAGATTTTGGCATTGTTTATTATTCAGTATTCTTGTGGTAATATTTAATTAATGTACAGATCAAAAGAAGACAAGAAAAGAGGGGGAGAAAAGAAGCAGAAAATGCAGGTTGAATAAGAAAACAGGATAAGATGGTGGAAATGAGCCCAAATTGATCACTAAGATGTAAATTGCTAATCTCTTTAGTTAAAAGATAAGACATTAAGATAAAATTCAACCATACGCTATTTACAAGGGATACACAGAAAACCCATAAGGATCCAGAGATGGAGTATCAAAGGATGCAAAAATATATTCTAGGCAATGAAAAAGAAACAAGAGAAGAAAGATGGGAAGGTCATATCGAGGTAAGAAAAAATTTGGACTTTAAGACCAAAAGTTTTACTAGAGGTAGAGGGTCAATAAAGAATAAAAAAGAGTTAATTCAACCCTGGCTGGTGTAGCTCAGTGGACTGAGCGCGGGCCTGCGAACCGAAGGATCACGGTTCGATTCCCAGTCAGAGCACATGCCTGGGTTGCCAGGCCAGTTCCCGGCAGGGTACATACAAGAGGCAATCGCACATTGATGTTTCTCTCCCTCTCTCCTTCCCTTCCCCTCTAAAGATAAATAAATAAAATCTAAAAGAAAAAAAAGTACTTAAAAAAATCTTAAAAAAAAAAAAGAGTTAATTCACCAGGAAGATGGAGAAAAGTTCTCATCTTCATACATTAATAACATAGCCTAAAACATTTAGAGCAATAGTTGACAGACATAAAAAGAAATATGAAAGTCCGTTTTAATGGGACAGTTAAAATTATTGCTTATAACAGCTCGTAAATCAAGTAGATAAAAATAAGAAAGTAGTTAAAAGATTTAATAGTATGTGTAACACACTTGGTCAAGTGAGTATGGAGAGAACACTGGACCCAACAACAGGGGAGTATTATTTTCAAGGGCACATGGACATTGGGAAAAATAGCTACGTGGTAGCTCATCAAGTTAGCACAACAAACTTCAGAGGTTGTGTATCATAAGCCTATATCCCAGTCTGATGATAAAATTATATGAGAAAATGATTGCAATATGATATGATAAAAACCACAATCAAATTGATTTAGAAATCAGTGATAGATAACTAGAAAACCAGTCTACATTTGGAAATCAAGGAAGAAAAACCTCTTAATCCACAAGTCAATTAAAAAATATCCATGATCATTAAGTGGAATACTATTGAGAAGAAGAAAAATGTCCTGGCTGGTGTGGCTCAGTGGATTGAGTATTGGCCTGCAACCAAAGGGTCACCGGTTCGATTCCCAGTCAGGGCACATGCCTGGGTTGTGGTCCAGTAGGGGGTGTGCGGGAAGCAGCCACACATTGATGTTTTTCTCCCTCCCCCTCTCTCTAAAGATAAATAAATAAAATCTAAAAATAAAAATTAAATATAGTTATACACATCAATATAAATGAATCTCCAACTAATATTTAATAAAAGAAAGTCACAGAAGGATGTGTGTAGTATGAGCCCATTTACCTTAAGGTCACAACAATCAAAACAAAACAATACATTACTTAGGGATATATATGTGGGTGGTTTTAAAGGAAAAGCAATGGAAAAATTAGTCTGAAATTCGGAAAAGTGGCTGCTCCCAGAGACACACAGGGGGCTTCTAAGTTTCTAGCAATATTCTAGTTCTTAAAGTGAATATTCAGGCTTTAAGTTAATGTTTATCATATAAACCGTATCTATATATTTAATCTATTCTGGGTATAACTGATGTATTTCACAATAAACATCAATTTACCAAAAAGGCTCAGACGTGTAACTTCTCTGTGTTCTTGAGTCCTTGTCTGGCCAGAGGGGTGGCTTGGCTCATGAGAATAAAGAGCTTCTTTCTAAACAGATAAATCGGGACGGGCACAAAACTTGACTTAGTTCATTAAGTGGAAAAAAATGGTCTTGTTAAATTTGGTATTTTTTCCCAGATGGCATTCATTTCAGGAGACGGCCTGAGCATCATCACTGTCTCTCATTTGCTGAAACAAATTCCCGGCAAATAAGGGCATTTTCCATCTTGAGCTGCTGTTTCTGCAGCTGCTATTGTGGCGTCTCCTTTCCTGCCGTGGGCCCTAGTTTGTTCCACCCTCTTTTCCCCTGCTCCTCTTCTTAATCTCCTTGTCTTAGAATTTCAGGGCTGCTAGAGAATCTCATTCCATGCACACATTCTGCCAACCCCAGCTGTGTAAAGGTGCAGCTTCTGCTTACATACCTCTCCTGTAGGGAACTCACTCCTAAGTGTGCTTCCTGATTTGAATGCAACTCTAACAGCCTGTAGCATCTACCCATTGCTGATGATTCAGCAATCTGGGGTCCCAGACCAGAGTCTACCTTGTCTTCCTTGGATATTCTGCAGATGGTCACCTATGGCAGCCCAGTCCTCCCTTCCTGCACCCCCAAATTCTTTTCCTTCTGAGAAAATTTCCTTTGTTTCTGTCCCTTCCCCACATCATTGCTGACTTCTCTGAAAACTAAATCTGCTCCAGCCTGTGTGGGACTTTATGAGGCCCTGGGAATGTCCTTACAGGCTTTGGTCAGCATTTGGGTGGGTGTGGATATGAGGCAGGAAGGACCAGCAGGGAGAGGAACCTGGGAGCCTTCAGGGTGCTTGAGCCAGTGGACCAAGTACAGACCCTGGCCACCCAGGGCTGCAAGGTGCCAGCCTGGCTTGGCAGCAGACACTTCTCTAAAGACTTGAGGAAGCCCCATTCACCTACCCCCACCTGTTCATGCAGTAAGGGTTTCAGCCTCTCATTCGCCAGCTTTCTCACATGCTGCCACCCTGGCGGACTCCATGACTTTTGGGTTACCTTTGCCCTGGACTTTGAATCCCTTGCTATGCCACTCAGCCATTTCCCCCAACTGACACACCTCGGCCATGTTATCAACTTGAATTTGACCCCTGAACTTAACCCAAAAAAGTATATAAATTAAAATTTAATCAAAGTAATAAAGGTTTTTTTTTTTTAATCACACAGAGGAGCTTATACAAGGAAAAGCAGTACAGCCCCGCCCGCCCACTCCTCCCTGACCATGTCCCCTTCTTCAGCGACACCATTTGTAACTATTTTGCTTTCCCTTCTTCCTGGAGATTACTTTCTTTTTTCTACGAATGTAGTCATTTCACTTGTGTCTGTCGGCAGTTTGAAGGGTCAGCCACGGAAGCCAACTCTGGGTACATGTCTGCAGAAAGGGCATTTGTTAGAAGTCTGTCTGGAGAGTCACAAAGTTGATGGGAGACTCGAGATCCAGGAGGTCAGGATACCCCGGTTCACCTGGTATTGATCTGGTGAAGACCCCTGCAGGGCCCAGATGCTGCAGCCTGTGTTTCCAGCACCCCAGTGCTGGACACCGTGCTCTGCAGTCCCCGCCACTTGCGGAAGCCGAGGGTGGCTGCCCCAAGCAGCCTCCAGTCTCACGGGAGCGGAGTCTGCATGGTGTCTGCTTCTCCACCTCCTGGTTTTTGCAGCACAGTCTGAGTGAATGCATCCTGTTGGCTGACTAGGGCATGAACCTGACCCTGGCTGCATGGGAGGCTAAGAGAGAGTACTGGCATTTCTTCCTCCTCTGGGGCAGGGGGGTCCCCAAACAATGGAGAGGGGTGCAGATGCTGAGTGACCAATAAGGATGACATATATCTACTACCTTGGTATTTCTTGATTTATCAATTTTGGATAGCTGCAGACCTCTTGCTCTGAGACCTGAAGATTTAACTTGCCTATCCCCACTCCAGCCCCGCTTCCCCTCCTTACATAGTTAACCCCCACTTCTTATCACTCTGTGATTTATCTTCAAAATTTTAATTGTTCCACCAATCACTGACAACCTGCCACGCAAGATAAGGCTTCTGAGGCCTCTCCCATTTATATCGGCTCTCTTCCTCACCCCCTCCCTACAGCCGTCACTTCCATTGTTGTGGCTTAAACTGTTTGCATGTTTAAACCTAATGAAGTCTTCTCTGCCTACAGTCCTGATTATGAAATTTGGAAATAAGTAACATGCTTCCATTATTATGTCCATGTAAATCGTCAGAGGGGTCCCCTAGTGTCCTTTCTTCGATGTCCAGCTTTTATTTCTCTGGAAGTTTCTCAGTCCTGTTCTTTTGCTTTCATTTGTTGCATCTTAAGTTCTTTGGATATTCCAGGGCAGAGACCATCAATTCTACAGTGTCCCCAGTTTCTCCTGGGACCCTTCTCTTGGGTTGGCCAAAAAGTTCTTTTGTGTAAGAGTACTTTAGTACTTAGTTGTCTTTAATGCCACTCAAAATAATTTTGTTAGATCGTATTGTGACAGCTGTCATATCAGTGTGCATTTAAAAAATCTTATCAAAATTGGTGAATTGTTGTGTAGCTATTTTAATATTGAAGATGGAAGAAAATAAGCAACATTTTTGGCATATTATGCTTTATTATTTCAAGAAAGGTAAAAATGCAACTGAAACACACAAAAAAGACTTGTGCAGTGCATGGAGAAGGTGCTATGATAGATGGAACATGTCAAAAGTGGTTTGCAAAGTTTCATGCTGGAGATCTCTCATTGGATGATGCTCCACGGCTGGATAGACCAGTTGAAGTCGATAGCGATTAAATCAAGACATTAACTGAGAACAATCAACGTCGTACCAAGCAGGAGACAGCCAACAGTCTCAAAATATTCAAATCAAGCATTGAAAATCATTCGCAACAGCTTAGTTACATCAATTGCTTTGATGTTTGGGTTCCACTTAAATGAAAAAAACCTTCCTGACTATACTTCCACATGAGATTCTCTCTACTTAAACATAATAAAAATGTTCCATTTTTTAAAAAAAATTGTGATGGGTGATAACAATTGGATACTTTACAATAATGTAGAATGGAAGAGATCGTGGGGCAAGCGAAATAAACCACCAGCAACCACACCAAAGGCTGGTCTTCATCCAAAGAAGGTGATGTTGTGTATTCAGTAGGATTGGAAGGGAGCCCTCTATTACGAGCTCCTTCTGGAAAACGAATCAATTAATTCCAACAAGGACTGCTCCCCATCAGACCAACTGAAAGCAGCACTCCATAAAAAGTGTTCAGAATTAGTCAATAGAAAACGCATTCTCTTCCATCAGTATAACCCAAGACCGCACGCTTCTTTGATGACCAGGTTAAAATTGTTACAGTTTGGTTAGGAAGTTGTGATTCATCTGCCATATTCACCAGACATTATGTGTTTGGACTTCCATTTATTTGTCTTTACAAAATTCTCTTAATGGAAAAAAAAAATTCAATTCCTTAGAAGACTGCAAAAGGCACCTGGAAAAGTTCTTTGCTCAAAAAGATAAAAAGTTTTGGGGAGATGGAATTATGAAGTTGCCTGAAAGGTGGCAGAAGGTAGTGGGACAAAACCGTGAATACATTGTTCAATAAACTTATTGGTGAAAAGGAAAAAGGTGTCTTTTAGTTTTACTTTAAAACCAAATGAACTTTTTGGCCAACCCAGTACCTGGTGCTTGCTTCTTGGCCCATCCTCTTCGCTGATCAAGACATGGACCTGGTACTTCCCTTCATTCTTCCCCCGGGCTGGAACCACAGTTGCCTGAAGCCCATTTCTTCCTCTTTCTTGGTTTGCTTGCTTTTTTTCCTCTTGGGGCGGGGGCGGGTACGGTGGATAGGTGATAAACTTGCTGAGAACTTGCATGTCTAAAAACATCCCCTGGTCTTCTGGTTGGATTGCTAGTTTGACTGAGTCTAGAACTCAAGTTAATATAATTTCCCCTAGGACAGTAGAAGGCATTGCTCCTTTACCTTCTGGTTGATGGTGCTGTGGATGAGAGATCTGTGGCTAGTTGGTTTCTAGTCCCTTTGCAGGTGACTTGTTGCCGCCTCTGCCCACCAGAAATGTTTCGGAATGTCTGTTTACCACTGGTCTATATTCTGAAGTTTCACTGGGTTGCTTCTATGTGTCTTTACTTTTGTTCATGGTGCTACGTGCTCAGCCAGCTCCAATCTGAAGCCGCGGGAACTTTGTGTTCTAAAAACATGTCTTCTGCGTGTCTTTGGTAACTTATTCCCTTCCATATTCTCTGTACTCTCTTTCTGGAACTCCCAGTGTTAGGCATTGGATTTCCTTAATTGACCTGATTCAGCTCATCTTTTATCTTCTGCCTCTCTCTTTTTTTCTACTTTTTGGGAGAGTCCTCGACTTTCATCAATAAATGTTCTATTACATTTAAAAATTCTAGCAAAGATATCTTTAATCTCCTAGAGCTCTTTTTTGTTCAGTTATTGAATTTTGAGGGGTGATGGAAATGTTCTAAAGTCAATTGTGGAGATGGCTGCGCAACTATGTGAATGTACTAAAAGCCCCTGGACTGTATGCTTTATGTGGGTGAACTGCGTGGGATGTGAATTATATCTCAGTGAAGCTTTCACCGAAAAACAGGACAGGACTCTGGACAGCATGCGTTTCTTGCGGCATTTGCTGCGGCCGGCCGAGGGGCTCCCTCTGCCTCCGCCTCTGAGTGCAAGTGGCCGCCCTGAGGAAGAGCCCTGGACTGGAAGTCAGCAACTGCTGTGTGCGCTGCCTGCACCCACGCTGAGCCCCACTCCCTCCCCTGGCTCTGCAGGAACACTGTGAAGTAATGAAAGAAGCAGAGGATGGAGGAGCCAGCGATCCCCATGGCAGAATTCTGCCCAGGATGGATAGCCTGGACCCTGCGGGATGGGGGCAGGGGTAGGATGCCCCACCCTCCCTGCTCTGAGAGATGCAGCCAACCCTACCATGCTCTCTGTCTTTTAACATCCCAGAGCCTAAGGATTTGGGTTCTGAGTCTGCACAGAATCAAAGCAAATTGCCAACTAAAAGCCCTTGGTTGTTAGCATTAAGCGGCTAAGCGGCGCATTCAGCTGTAACTTGTATCCAGAGTAATTTTGCCAGAGCCTTTTTTTTAGATGATGTTTTCTTAACAACCTACAGAGAACTCCAGTCTCCTCCCCTCCTAATCCCCTGCTTTGCACAAACATGAAATTAATCTTCTCGATACCCAAGCTGATTTCAGAAAGAAGTGAGCAAGGAAAAAGGGTGGGAGAGGGCTCAGGGGCAATCCCACGGTCCCATCCTCAGAGGTCTTTCCCACATTTGACTCAGCCCAGAAGGGGCAGGTAGCTGAACTGCACCCAATGCTTCATAACATCCCCTGGACCAAACCTGTGAGGTATCTGCAGTGATGGGTCACTCACTACCTCCAAAGGTGGTTCTGTCTGAAAGAGTTTTGCCTAAGGCAAAAGTCTCCCTCAGCGTAAGCCGGCCTCTGTCCCCTTCTGCGGTTCTCTCTTGAGCCCAGCTCTGCTCTCTGGGGTTCCAGGACCACCACCACATGCCCCGAGCCTGTTACTGATCAGTCAAACCACTGACAAGGAGTCCCTGTGCTGAACCCATAAAGGCAGATGGCCTGTTCCTCGGTGTTGGCCACGAACGGGGCCGACAAGCACTGGGAGAAGCTCAACCCTGCAGACACCCAACACCTCCCATCCCAGTGGAACACATCCTCTCCCAGCACCCTGCCCAGGCTCAAAGGGTATCATATAAATCGGAACAAGACACCCCTTCCTCCAGGTAGATGCAGCTTCATGGCAGGGCCAGAGATTCAGGACCCACTGACACCTTAGCCAGGTGCCCCGGAGCATGGGCAATGCACACAACCACAGCAGGCTCCCCTCCCGGGTGCCCAGTCTCAGCGAATGGCTCTTGCTTTCCCCCGTGGTGGTTTGTGCTGGGTCAAGTTGGCCCGGCTGGAAGCTGGTTTCCTAGAATCCCCTCCCTTGCAGGGGTCTGAGTTCGAGTTGGTCAAAAGAGAAGTGTGTGCTCGGAGGGCTGGCAGGGCTCAGGACGGGAGGGAGAGATGCAGCGGCGCCCACAGGCTCCTTCCTCTGCACGTCCCCTTCCTGATCCACTGCTAGCTCTTCCTCCCCACGGCTGGCTCTTCCTCCCCACGGCTGGCCCTGCCCTGCGGACTCACAGTGACACGAGCCTTCCACCGAATGCTTGGCTGGGCTCTCACAGAGCGGAGGCGGCGAAGACAGCCTTCCCTGGACTTCCATCAGTGTCTACACCAGCCCTGGCCTCCCACTCCAGCGGCCAGACTCGCCTGGCTTCCGGACTTCTCTGCAGTGTCCACTTGCACTGCTGCTTTAAGAGGGCTGGCTGGTGACTTTTCCTTGGTCCCTGTCAAGCACTCTTCTTTGGATCTTTATGTCCCAGACCCGCCCTATGCTGTAATACTCATCGCAGGTCTGTTTCCCCGACTGAGCCTGGGCGATACCCACCCCGTCACGCACATCGGAACAAGAGGGGGGCCTGCCTCAACCCCTCCCTCCCTCCCTCATCGGCTTATAGTTCATTATTCCTCATGCCCCGTCTGTACCCCATTAGTCTAATTGACACCCTCCCCTCATCCAGGCTTCTAGCACCTCCAGCCCCTCTTTCCCACACTGTTCCCCGGGTCTTTTCTGGTTTTCTGGCTCTGGCCCAACTCCGGGTCTGTGGTTGGGCATTGCTGCACATTTCTCTCTGCCCCAAACCTCTCCAGCACTCCCTGTCTGCACAGGACCAAGCTTCCCCTAGGGTTCAGAGACCCCCACAGGGCCTGACACTTGCCACCTTCATAGGCAAGTCCCCATCATTTTTTTGTTCCCATGCCCTGTGTCAGCCACACTAAATGCTCCCTCAGCTGAATCAGTGTCTCCTAGAGGGTCCTGGGGGAATGAGGGGACGAGCGGCGTCCTGTAGACAGGCTCCCTCCAGTCCCCTTCTCTGACCCCACTGCAGCTTCAGTGTCACCTCAGCCCACTTGTTCCCTTGGCCACACCCTCCCACTAACCCCATTTGCAGCCAGTCACTCCTTTAGGGTTCTCCTGTGGTTCCTTGGACCTTCCCATGTCCCAGCCTGTCCCACCGGGTGGTAGTGGCCTTTTCGCTCTGTCTCTCTGCCAGTGAGCGACCAGGCACCAACATTCTGCAGATGTGGTCTCTGCGCGTCGTCTCTGGCGCGCTGAGGCCTGTCTCCCCTCCTCTGAGCCTCCAGGCACCATTTTCGGTAGCCCGAGGGCTGACCTGGACCCGAGCCACTGAAGGACAGGGTGGTGGAAGCCCGGCTGTGGTGAAGCCTGTGGTGGAAGTGGACTCGGGGCCTTCTGACGCTTGACTCAGGGCTCTCGTTCGGACTTTTATCAGAGCAAACAGGTTTTGTTGTGCACTTCACAATCTTAGCATCTTTATCGCACAACAAATTGGAGAGGATTTAGCATGTATTTAATTAATTTGACGAAAATATTTCAACAACTGTAAACAAGGCTGCGGAAACACTCTGGGAAGCGGTGCCCCAACTCCTCCAGGGCTTAGAGAGGGCGGAGGGCGGAGGCTGCGCTGACGGACGGACGCGCTGGAACTGTCTGGGCGGGCGGGGTGGGCGGGGCGTGGCGGGGGCGTGGCACAGCCTCGGCGCCAGGGCGGGGGATGACTCGTCAGGTCTCACGTCCTGGGAAACCCTTCCGTCTTGGGGACCTAGGATGGTTGGTCCCCTCCTACACACTTTCTTCTGCTGGCTTCCCTGCAGCTCTGGGAAGCTGCTCACGATTTACCCAAGGCTAAACAGCCAGCAGGGGACCTTCAGGGAGGAAAGACAAAGACTTGGAAAAGCCTTCTTGGCCCAACCCCTGGGGGACCCTGACCCCAGGGAAGACCACACTTCCCTCTCTCCGGGATGCTTTTTTTTTTAAACATCAATTTTACTGAAATATACTTGATATATAATTAAGTGCACTCATTTAAAGCACACAATTTGATAAGCTGACAGGTGAACACATGTATACCCAGCACCTAGATCCTGGCTAATGAACACATCCATCACGCCCAAATATTCCTCTGTCCCTTTCGGGATCCCTGCCTACTGACTTACCCCTTCATCCCCGTCCCAGGAAACCTCTGAAATGTTTTCAGTTTCCAGAATTTTATATAAATGGACTTATACAACATCTACTCCTTTTTCTCTTTTTTAAAATAAACTTTTAATTTTAGAATAGCTTTAGATTTAGCCTTGGCCGGTATGGCTCAGTGGATTGAGCATGGGCTGCAATCCAAAGGTTGCTGGTTTGATTCCCAGTCAGGACACGTGCCTGGGTTGTGGGCCAGGTCCCCATTGGGGGCCACATGAGAGGCAACCACACATCGATGTTTCTCTCCCTCTCTTCCTCCCTCCCTTTCCCCTCTCTCTAGAAATAAATAAAATCTTTTTAAAAACCAACATAACTTTTAAAAAAAGAATATTTTTAGATTTACAAGATAATTAAAAAGGCAGTACAGAATTCCCTTACACTCCACACCTAGTTTTCCTTATTATTATCTTATTATACATTAGTGTGGCAAATTTGTCACAATTAATGAGCCGATACTGGCACATGGTTATTAACCGAAGTCCACATTTTATTCAGATCTCCTTAGCTTTCACCCAATATCCTTTTCTGTTCCAGAACCCAGGATCCCTGTTACGTCCAGTCATTCTGTCTCCTCAGGCTACTCTTGGCTGTGACGGTTTCTCAGGTTTTCCTTGTTTTGGTCACCCTGACAGTGCTGAGGACTATGGGTAAAGTATATTAGAGGCTGCCTCACAATTGGAGTTCATCTGAAAATGTTCTCACGATTAGTTACGAGCTTGGGGAAGAAGACACGGAGGGAACGGGCCCTTTCGCTTTCTCAACGTGTCCTCTCAAGGGCCCACACCATCAGCGTAAATTACGGCTGTTGGTGTTGACCGTGGTCGCCTGGCTGAGAGAGGGTTTGCCAAGCTCCTCTACCGCAAAGTTGCTCTGTCCTCCTCTGTGGAAAGAAGTCACTGTGTGCAGCCCACACTTAAGGAGTAGGGAATTATGCTCCCCATCCATAAGGGCAGAGTTGCTACATAAATTATTTGGAATTTTTCAGCCCAGGAGACCTGTCTGCTACCATTCGTTTATCTGTTCATTCGTTCATCCCCACCAACATACTAGAACTTGTGTTTATTCAGTATTTGAACTTGGACAAATTACTTAGCTTCTCTGAGCCTTGGTTGCCTCATCCGCAAATTGGGAACAGTAACCGCTACCCTGTTCGTTTTTAGTGACGCTATATGCAAGCCCTGACCCGGAGCAGACCTTCCACGATTGTGTCACTATAGGCCACTAAAGTCATGGAGGGCTTGCTAGGGGAGTGTCAGGTGCTGGAAGGTGGGGAGGGCTCAGAAAGCGAGGCACCTGTGTGTCTAGGCATGGTTGAGGTGTGCTGGGGAAAAATGACTAGAAAGGTGCTTTGGGTTTCTGTGATTGGCTGCAGGGAAGGGTTCCTGGAGATGGTGGGGGCCGTGGGGTGCCTGGGCACTCACTGGACCTGGGCAGGGGCCCTGGGATGGCACGCAGGGGCCAGAGGTGCGGCCGGGCCTGGATGCAGGAGTGAGGGAGAGGGCGATGCAGACATCTCCAAGCCCCCAAACTGAAGTGGCTGGTTGTGGGCGGGGGGCGACCTGTCCTCCTTCGACAGGGTTTTATGGCAGGCCAGAGACTAAATTGTCTCCCCTAGATTCAATTGTTGAGGTCTTGAACCCCACTGTAACTGCATTTGGAGATGGGGCCTTTAAAGAGGTGATTAAGGTCAAATGAGGATATTAGGGTGGGGCCTTGATCTGCCAGGACCGTC
The DNA here is from genome assembly GCA_039655065.1 of Glossophaga mutica. NCBI lineage: Eukaryota > Metazoa > Chordata > Mammalia > Chiroptera > Phyllostomidae > Glossophaga > Glossophaga mutica. The sequence continues at coordinate 84,444,148 of CM077305.1, forward strand.
CTTATATGAAGAGGAAGAGACGCCAGGGTGTGCATGCAGAGGAAAGGCTTTGTGAGGACACGGCGAGAAGGCAGCCGTCTGCGAGCCCAGGAGAGAGGCCTCAGCAGAATCCAACCCTCACACCTCCGTCTCAGACTTCCAGCCTCCAGAACTGTGAGAAGTAAATTCCTGTTGTTTAAGTTGCCAGTCAGTGGTGCTTGGTTCGGGCATCCCGAGCAGACTAATAGAGTCTGAGGGAGGCAAAACATCTCCATGAAAAGCAGGCCGTCAGTGCCATCCCCTGAAGTCGGAGCAGGACATGGCCATTCATTCTGGTGAATGGCTGGTACTGAGAGGCCCTGATGAGGTCACTGCGTGGGGAGGGCTGGAGGCAAGAGGAGGATCTGAGACCGGGTTGCCTCTGGTTGTGTTAGAGCTGGAGGCAGTGAAGGGACCATGGAGGTGGCCAGGAGAGAAGAGGGGACAGGTGGGACCTGGAGAGTCGGGTGTGCCCAGGGCCTGCCCCAGCCCATCTTCATGACCCCAGCGATACTGGGGACTGGTTCTTTCCCTGATGCCTCCTGAATTCATTTTCTATTGCTGCATAAAACAGAACCATAGGTTTAGTGACTTTGAACAGCACACACATTATCTGACAGTTTCCACAGGGCAGGAGTCCGGGCACAGCTGGCTGAGTCACCTGCTCTGAGTTTCCTGGTTGCTCATGGCAAGTCCTTTCCTCCTCAGGCCTTAGTTTTCAACCACAGGACCAGGGGGTGGACCAGAGGGTCACAGATGTCCTTCCAGCTCTCATTGGGGCAGCAGAATCCAGCCTGAAGCTTGGCCCCTTGACTCTGAGGAAGCTCCTGAGATGAGAATCCAGGAAGGTAAGAGTTTGTCATCAGGCCTTAGATGTGACACTCCCAGCAGCAGGACGCTTGGGAAGTTTGTGTGCGTGCACTTCTGGAAGCCTGACCTATGACAAACGCACTTGGCGCAGAAGTGCCCCTCATCCTTCCTGGGGTATGTCGGGGGCAGATCCCCAGGCAACCCCCATGACCCCTGCGTCCTATCAGTCCATGCCTTTGTGTAATCGCTTCTCCCTGAGTGTGGTGGGACCCGTGACTTGCTTCTGACCAAAAAATTATGGCAGAGGGGATGGAATGTCACTCCATGATTAAGCTACATTATAGAAGACTCCTTCTTAGCAGGAGGGTCTGGAGAAAGACCCTCACTGCCGGCTTGACAAAGTAAATAGCTATATTGGAAAAGGCCACTTGGCAGGAAACTGCAGAGGCCTCCGGGGTCTGAGGCAGCCCCCAGTGGACAGCCAGCAAAAAGCCCTTGGCTACACAGTCACGCAGACGTGGAATGGATTCTGCAGCCCCTCCAGCCAAGCCTCCACCTGAGCCAGCATGGTCCACGTGGTCCAGCCCGGCCAGCGGCTTGCCCAGGAGACTCTGAGCAGGTGACTCAGCCAACTGTGCCCAGACTCCTGTCCCACGAAAACTGTCAGACCATAAATGTTTGCGTTGTCTTAAGTCACTAAGTCTATGGTTCTGGTTTATGCAGAAAACGAATTCAGGAGGCATCAGGGAAAGACTGGTCCCTGATGTAGATGTCCCTCACCTCTGGCTTACATTTCTTGAGGGTCAAGTTCCTCATCTGCAAGAAGGGGGAGATTGGAGCCACCCTGGGTTAGCCAAATCTGAGATCCACTCAGCAAGGCAGCTGGCACATAGTGGATCCCAGAACATAGTAAGTCACTTCTTTTGTGACATATTGAAAACAATCATCTCCCAGTGCCATGTGACTTTGGGAGACTAGGCTATGCCTGTACATTTGACCTGAGTGTTACAAGACTTACTTCTGTTGTTAGGGACTTTATAGTTTACCAGGCATTTTCTCACTGAGCAGGAGAGAAGGAATTAACCATCCATTAGTGGTAACCAGGTAACCAGGGCAGGTGGTAAGTGAATGAACCTCTTCTTGGGTTGCTCTGGGCTGCTGGGCCCCTGCTCCAGGTTCCATTGGGATGTGGAGCCTCTACTCTCTGTGCTGATGGAATGTGGAGAGTGGGGAGCGGGTGTTGGAGCCGGTCCAAGCTTGCTGGCTTGGAAGTTCTCAGTGATGGAGACGCAGTCAGCAAGGGTGTGTGGAGGGGAGATCCTGACTCTCAGACCTCCCCGATCTGGCTTTGAGGGGCTTCCAAGAGAGAGGCATGGGCTGGGGGGTAGTCTCGGGCACACCTGGAGGCTGGGAGTCTGCAAGGTGAGGCTCCCCATCGAGGGATGGACACTGGAGAGGCCTCTGAGGGCCTCATCAGCCAACCTCCAAGTTGTAGGCAGGGCAGATGCTGCAGAGCCCAAGCCAGGCAGGACTGGTGCAGAGGTTACTATTTCAGAGCCTTGAGCTTCTCACTAGTTGGGTGACCTCAGGAAGTCACTTAGCCTCCTCTATAAATGGGACCCTAACAGACCACTTTCTAGGGTTGGAGTGCAAGAAAAATGGGCTGGGCCCGGTAAAGCACTGGACCCAGTGTCTAGTCCATCGTAAGCACCAGTGAGACATGGCTGCTAGGAGGTCAGCTCTGAGAGAGCAGACGTGCCTGTCTCTTGTCCACTACCACACCCCCAGCGCCCAGAGTTACACAGGAGGTGCTTGATAGATATTTGTAAAATTAGTGAAGAGAGAACCATAGGGCCACCCTCCCCTCATTTGTCCCTTCATCAAAGTTATTTCCTGCGGAGGGTGTCAGGTAGTCCCTGAGGTGGATGGAGTGGCCCCGCCCTCTGTGCTTGTCCAGCTATCCCTTCATTATTGCCAGGCAGGGTGCAGGGCAGCAGGCATAGGGCCCCTCCTGCCCCCCGAGGGCCCTGTTGCTGTACCTCTGCTGCCTTCTCATCCTTGAGGTCGAGGGGGGAAGCGCTGGCCCCACTTGACCCCTTGCTTTGACTCACACTGGCTTCTGAGCCCACCCAGAATGACTTTCCCAGCCCTTGGGTCCCGCATCCAGGCAGGGCCTGCCCCCACTGTTTACTCTTGGCAAATGGACCTTCCCGTTTCTAAGAAAATGGCTTTAATTGGTAATTATCTCATGTCTTTATTGCCTTTCATCAAGGTGCCTGCAATACCCACCTTGTTAAACTGAATCCTTAGAAGGTGCCGAGACTTCAAACATGCCCCTGGTTATTTGGGGTGCCCTGCAGGCTCCCCACAGTGAGAGTACTCCAGGGTCAGCGCGGGCGTCTGCTGTGCCGCTGTGCCGCTGTGCCCAGGGCCTGCTGGGAGAAGGAGCATGACCCTGGGAGGCTTCACTGCAAGCCCCAATCACCCTGCTCTGAGCAGGGCTCTGAGGTGGGGCAGGGAGAGGGGGAAAGACCTTTCCTTATCTTTTTTTAAGTATATTTTATTGATTATGCTATTACAGTTGTCCCATTTTTCCCTCTCCTTTATTCCCCTCCACCCTGTACCCCCCTTTCTTATCTTTACCTTTGGAGTGTTTACTCCTTGTTCTTCCCCCAGGGCTGGGGGTCCTGCTGCAACCTTCATTCACTCACCACTCATCTGACCATATTTACTGAGCAACGACTAGGTCCTGGGTTCAATATTTCTTCCCATGGCTGCCTGTGGAAGCAATGGAAACTCTATACCTTGCAATCCTTCCCAGGCAGAGTGGAAATCCGCTTGCCCCCTGCCCCGAGCCAGCCCAGGCTCACCTGGTTCCTGCACCCCTTCCTCCTACAAGACATGCCCGGCCTGTCTTTCAGTCCCTGCGTTGGTCAGGGTAAGGGGGTCGGGAGGAGAAAGGGAGGGAGAGAGGGAGAAAACAAATGGTGTCTATTTTAATGAATTGGTTTGTGCGTTTGTGGAGGTCCAAGTTCAAAATCTGCAGGCCAGCAGCTGGAAACCCAGGGAAGAGCCGCACTCCGACTCCAGAGGCCCTTTGCTGGCAGAAGGTCTTTCTCACTTGGGGAGGTCGGTGATTGTCCTGTTAAGGCCTGCAGCTGATTGGATGAGGCCCACCTGCATTATGGAGGGCAGTCTGCTTTACTCAAAGTATACTGATTTAAATGTCAATCTCATCCAAAACACACATTCACGGAAACATCCAGAATGGTTTCATCAAGTATCAGGGCATCTGTGGCCTAACCAAGTGAACAGATAAAATGAACTATTGTAGTCCCTCAGGTGAGCAGGTGGTAAGATGTGGACATTCAGGTCAGAGGCCATCCTCCCCCGACCCCCGCCCACATACACACATCACCCCACCACCAAGGTCCAGGACTCTGGTAGGCAGAGGGAAGCGTGAATGTTCTGTCATCAGAAGAGAACTTCTCCATGGGGAAAGGGCCCTGCTCCCATCCTCTCTCTTCCTACTCCCTTTCCTCCTTGTAGTCCCACTGAAGTCCCTCTCTGATGGGTCCTGGGCCTGCCTCCCAGTCTGGGGTATTCCTCTTCTCCTCTCTGGAGAACGAAACGCCCCGTCCCTTTGGCTCTAGACCAGGCATGGCACAAGTGATGGCTTAGGGGGGTCTTCAGCTCCCCCATCCGTCTGACAATATCTGGTGCCTCCCCCACCCCAGCCACCTGAAATAGGCAAAACAAAACAAAACAAAAAATCGGGACATTTGTTATACAAATGGAACTGCAGTGTGAAACGCAAAGTTTCCCCTTCTAATAGATTGTTGCTCCTAAGCTCATCTGACAGAGAAATCCTCACCCTCCCCAGCTTGCCCCCATCCCCACCCCCACCCCATTCGGGGATGGTTGGGATGCAGATGGGCTCCCAGGCCCAGGTCGACCCCTCCAGAGAGAGCTGCGGGTCCACCGCGAAAGCACAAGAGCTACACACACCTCACCGAAATGGGCACTGTTATCATGATTTCTTTCTCAGAACACAGGCCAGTTTCAAATCGAGGTAACTGACTACACTTCCCTCGTCAGTGTGGCCTTGGCCTTGCTCCTTTCATAACTGTAAATCTCCCAGTGGGAGCCTGACTTGATCACAATGGAACCTGCTCTAGCAGTTAAGGGTTCTCTTCCTGGCAGGGAAGGACCCAGCTCGAATTGTTCGGTTTTCATTCTAAACCCGGGTCTAATGAAATGTGGGGGAGGGTTCAGGTCACCTGACACATACAAAAACGGAATCATGCATACATTTTGTCACTTGCTATTTTAGCTTGTTATGCAAGCATCTTTTTAGATCACAATATTCACCTGAAATATGATTTTTAACAGCTGTGTAGTATTTTATTGTGTGAATGTGACATAATTTATCGTATCCCTGTAATAGAACAGTTACTGCCCAGTTGTCAGTGTGGTTTGCGGAGAGGAGCAAACTTTGCCACCCTGAAATGTGTCTCTGCATTAGTTTAGGATGACTAGTTTTTCTAGTTACCTTCTGCTTTCCCCTTGATTTCTAAAAAAAAAAATTAGATAAAGGGCCTGTTCCTGGAATAGAGCTATCACCAGAGATAACTACAAAGAGGAAGAACTCGGTGTGGCGTGGGAGATCAGGCAGCAACCAGAGTCAGAGTCCACTGTGGCCTGTCATCTCTGCAGGGCCCGTCAAACATTTATTTACCAAACATTTGCTTTTCTATCTCCATGTCGATTGCCTTCCTTCTCTTTGAAGTCCCAAACCACTACCTACTTCTCCTTAGTTCAAGATGGCGTATAAACCTCAACTACCCAATTTGTCCTTGTGTAACAGAGTGATGAGGCCAAATGGCTGCAGAAGGCAGGGGCAGGGAGAACCCCCAGGCAGAGTTGAAGGTGAAGAGCAGCCCGCCCTCCCTGCGAAGGGAGGGGCCGCAGAGCAGGGAGATTGCCTGAGGCTGCCTGGCAGCTCATAACTCAGCAGAAAGGAGCTTGTGCGGAGTATGCGTGGTTCATGACTCTGCCCTCTTGCTAAACATGGCAGCTGGCAGAGGGGCAAAGGCAGACATGACCGACATTAGCCCTCATTGGTGGCAAAGCTGGACACTCCCCCTGGCTTCCAGAGCACATGGGATTCTGGGAGAGGGCTTTTAAACAGAAGGTGGGCAACTGGGAGGCTCCAAAAACAGAAATTGATTGTCTCACAATTCAGTTCCTAGAGTGGAAGTCCAAGGTCAAGGTGTGGGCAAGGTTGGTTCTGTCTGAGGGCTGTGAAGGAGAATCTATTACGGGCTTCTCGCCTAGCTCCTGGTAGCCTCCGGTAACCCTTGGCTTATAGATGGCATTCTTCCTGTGTCTTTTTAAATTAAATTTATTGGGGTGACAATGGTTAACCAATGATATAGGCTTCAAATATGCGGTTTTATGACACATAACCTGTGCGTTGCGTTGTGTGTTTACCACCAAAGCCAACTCTCCTTCCGTCACCATATATTTGACCCCCTATGTCTTCACATTGCCTTCCCTGTGTGCAGGCCTCTGCCACATCCCCCCATTTTATAAGGATACCAGGCATATCAGATCACAGCCCATCCTAATAGCCTCATTTTAATTTGACCTCTGAAAAGACCCTTTCTGCGCATAAGGTCATAACCCGAGAACTTGGCGGTTAGGACTCCAACATCCCTTTTTTTCTTTCTTCGGGGGGAACACAACTCCACCCATACGCTAGATGATACCAGTTAGAACACTTGGGTTTATAAGAATTTACAAGTCCAATGGCAGATGTTGAAGAAGAGGGGCTCAGCAGGGTGTCGCACGCAGCTGGTGAGGCTGAAAATTGATAAAGCCACTTAAAAAACATTTGGACATTATCTCGTAAAGTTAATTCTGTGCACTTCTACTTTCAGCTAGACTCCCAAGAGAAACTCTTGCCCACGTGTACCGGGAGACAGCTACAGGAACGTCCAGGGCAGCACTGTCCCTGGCAGCAAAATGGTGCCCGTCGGTGGGTCGCTGGACACGTTAATGCTGCTGTAGTCACATGATTGAGCACAAACCGCATAGAGCTTCCTGTAACAACATCAGTGAAGTTTGCTGTAATGATTAGCTATTGCCACAATAACGTGGCATAAGAAATCACCCCAAGTTTCCAATGGTGAAAGCAACAATCATTCATTCTCATGGATCTGCAGCCTGGCTGGGGCTGGGTTGATCTTGGCTGATACAGACTCAGTTTGGCCGGTCTCCCTGCCTCCACTAAAGTTCTGTGGATTAGCCGGCACTGCTCTGCCAAAAGATGTCAAGTCAGTAGTTGAACTTTTAGGCCTTATAACACAACACAGCCAAGCTCAAAGTCTTGGGACAGGGAAATATCCTACCCATGATAAGGCCATGGTGAGGGTGCTGATTTGGGAGGTGTGAAAGATTGGAGCCAACTTCCCATACTTAGTATGGGGGGAAAAAAGTGAAAAAGGCAAGTCTCAGAGGACTTTTGCTGTCCCTTTATATTAAAGTTTAAAAATAGGCAAAGTTAAATAATACATTATTTAAGAATACATAAATATGTACCAAAATAAATAATGAAGAGTACGCTAAACACAAAATTCAGGATGATTGTTACCAGCTTGGCAGAGAACAGGTGGATAGAATGTAAGTTACTGGTAATATTCTAGTTATCGGGTTAGATGGGGGTTCATCAGTATTCATTATATCAGTCAATCAACCAATCAAATGAAGAAATGGAAAAGGCCAAGCATGAGCAATGATGAGGGTGTCCCATTAACTAAAGTTCATGATTAATCTTATTCTTTAAACTTAAGGTTCAAGAAGTTCTGCTGGGTCATCTGCTGACGAAAGGCCCCGGCTGGACCTGGAGAATGTGGGTCTGCATCCTCACTGCCCCCCAAGCTCCTAAAATCTCTCCCTTAGTGTTTGGTTTTCTCCCAAAGTAGACCCAGAATTATACTCGGAACTCTGGGATAGCACCCACTCAGGAGAGAGGTGGGGAGAAAGGAGAATCCGTCCCCTGCTTCACAGAGAATGTCACCTTCCTAGGATTATGGATGGGAGAAGGCAGATGGGCGGCTGGTCCTGTGCCTCTGGGACACGCATTACATTTGGTCGAGGGAAGGAGCTGAGACTCCGCGCCTTGGAGAAGTACTGCCATGTACAGCCACTCAGGCTGTGCCCCGCTCAACCGAGGAGGCAATCCCTTCCCCAGTAGGACAGGTTCCAGGTTGTCGCAGTACGTGCGAGTGGCGCCCCCTGGAGCTGTGCAGAGTGGCCCCGCCTCAGTGACCAGCTCCAGGGCTGTGGGCTTAAAGACTGAAACACGAAGGTCACTTCAGGATGCTTCGTGTCCAAGGATCCCTGGTCTCCTGACGCAGAGGCAGCGGTCAGAATCACTGGACACCGGGGATTCTAAATGAAGAGAAACTGGCCAGACAGAGGCCGAGAGGGGAGTCCAGGGGTCAAGCAAAGATAGCAGACAGGAGAAAGGCAAGGGGCTGGAGCCTGGCGGAAACACAGTTCTGACAAACCCCTCAGCCTCCTCTGCAGCCATTTCTCCTCACGTTGCGGCTCTTTACAAACGGAACACCCCTCATCCCTTGAAAGTTCGGGGAGAGAGGGGGAGAGAGTAAGTCACGAAGAACTGGCTTCTTGCTGGACTGGGGGCCCCCTCTGGGGAGCTTGGAAGTTCTGATTCCCTGAGGCTTCAGCCCAGGCAGGCCGAGTAGAGGAGGAGGTGAAGTAAGGGCAGGATTTTCTGGGGGAATTTATTCGGGGTGCCCACTGTCCTGGTACAGAGGGCTACCAGAAACTGGAAACCGATGTGTGAGAGAGTGAGGAGCGAGGCAGGGTTTCCTCCGTGGAGCTCACAGTGCAGAGGGTTTGGAGGGCCTGGGAGTGCCCCTGCCCCCAAGAACGCCCCCTGTGGTCCAGGCGGGCCAAGGGCCCGGCCTTTGGTGCTCATGCACCTGAGCAGTCAGACCCGGGGGAAGGCCAGGCCTGCGGCCCTTCCCCAGCAGCAAGGCTGTGGCAGGCCAAAGGCAGCCCTGCTGCCCCTCCCCCATTCCCCTCAGTGACCTCCACAAAAAGGTAGATGGAGGTCAACGCAATAGTACATACTTCATTTTTTAGTAAGTCAAACTCAAGCACGTACGTCAGTTGGAGTCTGTAGAAAGAGCTGCGTCATGCCAATTACACAAGGCCCATCGCTCCTCCTGCCCCGTTTCTCTCCCTGCGTCAGGGTCAGCTTCTCTCAGTTTTAGCTGATTTTTTTCAGTCGTCCATCATGGCACTAAAACATACCTGCACGGCTACCGGTTGGCTTCTCAGGTCTACACGATCTACGCATTCCCCACTATGAGAGGTGAGCATTGTGCTACACACACACACACACACACACACACACACACACACACACACGCACACACACACACACACGCACACACACCTGAGCCACATTTCCCAGCCCATTGACCTCCCCATACGCCTGCACTCCATTCAGTCTAAGAGGCTGCCGCTTCCTTGATTTTCCCAGTGGTATCAGTGAACAGATTTCGCACAGCTCCGCACGTCCATAGCCGATCTGATTCTTGAACAGACTGGGGTGTGGACCGGGCCTGAGTGGGTGAGCCGTGTTCGTGGAAGGAATCAACTGCAAACGCAGTCCACACATGTTGATGAAGAGTGTCTGCTGAGGACAGGGCGCTGTGCTTGGGGCTGGGGTGCGGGCCCGTTCTGGGGGGAGGAAGTGCTCCCTGGGAAGTCACCTTCTGCAAGTTCAGTGACGTGATGGCCCCCACACAGGCTGGGCCCAAGCAGGGTTGGGCTGTGAGGTCTTGAAACAGAGGGGCAGGGCGGGGGTGGTGGTGTCAGTCACAGCCGTGTCCTCTGCCAATGACGCGCCAGGGTTTGGAGTCACAATCTATAAGCACCAACCGTGTTCCAGGCACAACGTTCCAATCCTCGTAACAAACTTGTGAAGGGAATACGACCAGCTCCATCCGTGTTCCAGGTGAAGAGACGGAGATCCTGGGGAAATTAAGTGATGTGCACGAGGTCGCAGTGCGGGCAGGCCCAGCAGCCCTTGAACCCAGGCCTCTCTGATTCCAAATTCACACTCTAGCTTTTCCACAGCCCCCAGAGCTCTGGAAAGCAGACCGTGGGTGCACTGCCGGTCCCCCTACAGACCAGACCACACGTGGGCACTGGGAGGGAAGCCATTCAGAGGAGGCTCTGCCCTGCATTGTCCCCCTCCCTGTGGGTGTTGGCTTGGGTGGGTGGGGGGTGTCCTGGCTCAGCCATCTTCCTTGGGTGGTGGTTGAGGTCCTGCTGGGGTGATGAACTGGGGAAGGGAGCCCTGTCTGCAGGTTCATTTCTGGTGGAGGCAGGGAGGATATGTGGGGGGTTTTAAAAGTGATCCACCCCCCACCCTGGCTTCTCATTGACCCCACCCTAAGCCAGGCTGAAGTGGAAGCTGCTGGATGCTGGGCAACCTGGCTAATTGCTAAGCTAGGGCAGCAGGGTGTGGCTTGACATAATTATAGTCTCCGCTGTTGCCAATGGCCTTGCTCACAGAAGAGGGTGTAAGCAAGCCGGAAGCACACATTAGCGCAGCAAACTGGGCCTGCGTGATGACTTCCAGGCCCCTGGGAGGGCCCCACATCCAACACTGCCTGACCCACTGTCTCACCCACTGTCTCCTTCAGGGCGCCCGCATCTCAGGGGGGGCCCATCTGGACCCCCCCCCCCCCGCCCCACTACCCCAGCTTAGCTCAGGTTTCCTTGTGAGTGTGGGTATAAGTCTTACAGTGGCCTTGAACCAGCCCTTTCTCAATACGGGCCTGTTTCCTCAGCTTTCCAATGGGATAGGGGCTGCTTGTCTCTTGGGAGAAAGAAAAGGATGTGAACCAGGGGGTCTGGCCCCACCATCCACACAGCTCCAATTGTCCCTTCTCTACTCCAGGCTGACTCTGAGACTCCTCCTACCCAGGACTCTCTTCTGTGCTGAGCTCCCACAGAAATGCCCAGTGGGGCATGTACCTGAGCCTCTCATTTCTCTCTTGTCACTCCACTCATGGAGGGTAGGGGTCTGATGTGACAGAAAGATCAGGGGGCTGGAGCCAGCTGGAAGGTGGTGGGACTGTTGTCCTGAAACCCCTTCACCACTCTGCGCCTCAGTTTCTCCAGCTGTCAAAAAGTGTGAGGTGAGAGGAAGCAGCATTCAGGGGCTTGGGGAAGGCAGATGGAGATGCTGAGATACAGAGGCTCAAGGCTGGGTGGAGAGGCTGGCAGAGGATGAAGGCTGGGCCGACCATTGAGGTTGCTCTCAGGAGAAAGAAGAGGCCTGACCTCGGTCCCTGATCTGGCCCCTTTCCAACGCAGGCCTTCCCTCCTGTGGAGAGGGTGACTGCCTGCCAGGTTGCCTGTGGAGTGACGCTGCACTCAGAGCTCCCACTTCCACCCCTGGACCCCTTGATCCTCGTGGCTATGGCCTGGTCACCAGACACCCTACCTACCTCTGCAGTCACGCAGGTCTGAGGAAGGCAATGGAATCACGTGGAAGGATCTTCCCTAGTGGTCAGGACAGGGGAGTCAAGCCAGGGCTTAGGAGGCCTGGGTTCTGATATCTGCTTCACACCATCTCCTACCTACCCATTGCTTCCTCAGTAATGAGATCAGAGATTGGGCTAAGGGGAAGGTCCCCTCCCCCTGAGGGACTCCCCAGATAAGCCCTGGGAGGCAGGGCCCTACCACCAGGGAGGTGAACGCTTCCTAAGGCTGACCTTCTCCACTCAGAATCCAGACCAATAAATTTGGCATTGAGCCCAGGGACATCCAACATTCACTGTTCGTAGAGTACCCCTTTCTCATGGTCGAGGCATCCCCCGTTCCCAAGTGGGTCAGGCCAGGGCAGCCCACACCCTACAGTTAATATTTCAGGCAGAGCTCGAACTTACAGCCAATTAGCCTTTTTCTCCTTCTTATCCCAAAGGAAATTGCCTTTCCTGTCCGTCAACTCTCTAATTACCAGATGGGACAACTGAGATTTTGAGGACAATTAGGAGGAGGTCTGTCTTTTCCCAAACTCCCCCGGTCCCCTCCTCTTCTGGCCCGCCCCTGTCTGGAGCCTTCCTCTAATTTGGAGCCACTTAGAAAAGATGAGGAAGCCTTTAAAGCTAGGAAGAATGTCTCCCGGAATGCATCCTGCCTGTTTTATAAGCTGTGGCCTAGAGGACTGGCGAAGGCACTCGTTCTGCAGAAGCACAGGAGAGGCACCCTGTTCAAGGGGCCTGTGGCCGCAGCATCCTGCTGTAAAAATAGCTGAGGGTTTGATGGCTGGCGGAGGAGAAAGGGCAGGGTTCGTCTGCTCAGCAGGCCAAGAGTCACCCTAAACCAGGAAAAGAGGAGCCTCTAAGCCAGGTCTGAGATCTCTTCGCTGGGTCCTGCTTAGGCCTTTGAGATCACCTTTCAGTGGTTTGGATGCCACTTCCGAGCAGCCCCGTTCCCTCTGCGCGCCTCTCCACCTGACACTGGACCTTCACACTACGCACCTACGTAACTGAGCAGCTCTGTGGGTGCCCTGGGATATTTCACACATTCACCCGCTCCTCCCCCAGAGCAATGAGAGCTCCTATCATGTCCTCCTCATCCTTAAAGGCCTAGTTTGTTGAACCCCACCCCGTAATGCCCCCTGTAAATGAGCGGTAGCTTTTTTCGTCTGGGTCCCTCACTCAGAACCACACCCATTTTGCTCACCTCTGTGTCTGCAGTGCCCAGCACTCGATAAGTCCTCAATAAATATTTGATGAATGAATGAATAAGAGCGTATACCGTCTGACTGGGTTACTAAATGGCCCAAACTCAGGGATTGTCAAGGACAAGTTTTTCATCCCCCAGAATACCCAGTGTAAGGCTACAGTAGACCGTCAATAAGCATTTTGCCAAATTACGTTGCTTTTGCTTGTAAAATAGTGATCTCTCCAACAAAGGTGGCATGCAAACAAGGGCCACCTGACGGGGAGGCTGCAAAGGACTCTCAGGGTCTAGCAGGGCTGGACTCAGACGGCCAATGGATTCCCCTCTGTGCTCCTAGAGGCCAAGCGGTTGGAGGCCTCTAGATGGAGCAACGCTGGTGAGGCCCCAGGCCAAGGACGGGCAGGTTGTTCTTACTCTGTAGGGTGGGGGTCAGAGAGAGGAAGTGATTCCCATGGGCGAGGGGAGACGAGGGAGCATGTGATGTGGGCAAAGGCTTTGAGGAAGGAGATTGAGGGAAGCATGTGTAAACAGTGGAGGTCAAGGTGGTGACTGGCTGGGGCAGGGACCAAGGGCTGTGGGCCTGAGAGGGCAGGGGACAGACTGCCGAGCATGAGTTAGTGGCAAGAGATTAGGGGTGAGGGGTGACAGGTGAGGTTACCTGCCCCAGCTTGTTCTCAAGTGGCCTGGATGACAGGGATCACCTGACAGGGATCACCTGACAGGGAGGTGGCTACATCTTAAGACACTTGGTCTCTTTCAAGTTCCCTTATGGGCTTGCTCACACCTGGGATCTTGGGTTGCCCTCTGTCTGGAAAGTGGGGTGCTCTTCACAAGGTGCTAAGTACACCTCTGACTCACTGGAGCCAACCTGGAATTCCAGTTCCGAGGCTACTTGCTCCCAGTAGCCCCTGGCTGGGAACGAAGACCCCTGAGGGGTCTCTCTGACCCCAAGAACTGGCTGTCACAATAGTCACTTCAGCACAGTAGTCAGTTGAGCTAAGCAGTGTGATCCAGCGATGGCTAGAGACTCACTACAGACCCACATGGCTGAGAGGGACTGTGGCAGTGAGGTTTCCCCAGGGACTCCATCCACGTGGGGGTTCTGCCCTCCAAATCCCGGCCAGTGACTTTAGTGCCCACCTCCTTCCCACCGCACTGGGCCAGGTTGCTGGGTCGCTGGCACCATTTTTCAGATGCGGAAACTGAGGGTCTGTGTGTTTCAGAGTGAAGGTCCCACAGCGAGGGCAGAGTCCAGAGCTTCCCCTTTTCAGGGTTGTTTTGGGTTCCCCACACTCCTGATCCCTGTGCCCTAGGGACAAATGTTTCTCTCTCTCTCTCTCTCTTTCTCTCCGGGGGTTCCATGAGCTCCAGAAGATTTCTGACCAGCTCTTCCTGCTCTTTCATAATATGAAGGAGAAGGAAGCTGGGGCAGGAAGCTGTCAGGACTAATTTGCCAAGCTCTTGTGAACTCTGCCGCCGTGACTTCCTCCCACCTCACGGTGATTCCCACTGCATTTCCCTCCCTTCTCCCTTCCGCAGGCTGGCCGGCTCAGGGCTGTCCTGGCCCTCAGGAGCCCCTCCATGGTCCTGGGCTGTGATCCCCAGAGGCAGGAGCTTAGGGGCATCCTGTCCTTGTGTGAGGAGGCCTCCGGCCAGCAGGAAGCAGGAGGTATAGCCTCAGATGGCATCACCTCTCCTGCGCAGCAAGGCTGGGGCCAGGAGAACCTGGGCCAAGCTCATGGACAGGGCAGGGAAAGGCTGCTTGCTCCCCAGGGCTGGTGCAGACGGCGGCCACCTGTCCCGCCGCATAGGCCCAGAAGGGGCAGGCCCCAGCCGGGCTCACACAGTCTCCTGCGGGTGGAGGAGGGGCTGGGACTGGAATCCAGGCTCCTGCCCCAGAGTCAGTTGCCCTTCACCCTGGTCTGCTGTGGTCGTTTGGTCCCTGACAGGGGTCGGCATGGCAAGGCCTGGCTCGAGCTCAGCGGGGAGGGTTCCATCACCAGCCTCGGGGAGGTTGGAGGGGTCAGACGTAGTCCGCCAGTCTGGGGTGGCTCTGGGAGGGCAGCACTGGCATGGACAGAACATTCCGATACTTCTTTCTGGAACCACTAGGAAGAGGGCCCTTGGTCAACCAACTTACCTGTGTGTGCCTCAGTTTCCTCACCTGGGCAATGAGGTAAGGATGGAGTGTGAAGATGTTTTAGAACATAGCCTGACCTTCTGTGTTTAAGAAGTGTTCGATACTCTTCTGATCATCCTCATTACATGCCTCCCCCCAACCGACAGCAGGAGGTCAGCCTTCCCCGGCCGTGGAGGCCTGCGGCCAGCTCCGGGGACACTTAAGCCGTCCTGTGCCTGGGGATGAGTGAGCTCACTGCCTGAGCCCCTAACTGCCGGCCCTGGCAGCTGATCAGATAGATCAGGGGCTGACTCAGTTGGACAGATGGGGCGGCCGGGCTGAAGTGGACACACGGGGCCCTTCCAGGGGCAGATGCAGGCTCAGCTCGGCACATGTGCTGGAGAACTCTTGGGCTGGGCCAAGCCTAGAGAGGATGGGGCCTGTCCAGATATGTGTGTGGGGCCAGAATGGAGTGGAGATCTGATTTTTCAATTCTCCCTGATCAGAATCACCTCCTTTTTTCTTTTGTCTCTTCGCTTTCCCACTCCCTGAGGAGGGCCCAGGCTGGGGTGGGTGATGGTGACCGGGCCAGGCTGACGCAGAAACCCTCTTCAAAACTGACCAGGGGGCGTCACTTGCTACGCGCTTTTCCTACGAGAGGACTGAGCCTTCTGGAGGATGGCGTCCTACCCAGAGTCATGCAGCTTGAGGGGCCGGGCCTTGCTGCAGCTACAGATTTCCCCAGCTGGTGTGGGTGGCGCTGCCTTGAGAACCCGGCTGCCCTGCCGTGGTCTGAGGCCAGGTCCTCCCAGTTGTGCATCTTACTTTGTATCTTTACCCAAGAGCCCCTTCCTGGGCCCTGGGCCCTGGGCTGCTAAGATCCGCTTGGCCCAGTGCTGGTGGAGATCTTCGAGGCTTAGACTCTCCCTTGGCCTGACAACCCCACCCACTCTGAATGGCCCCAGACAGGTGTCTGGCAGGGAACACTCCATCCTGTCCTTTGTCACTTTCCAAACTGTTGTCCGGACCTAGAAGAGTATTTAAAGAGCCACCCCTGGGCCTCCCCAGCCCTGCTGCAGCACGAGGGAGCACTCCAGACCATGGTAGGCTAGGGCTACCCTGCCTCCTGACCCTGACCTCATCCTGTGACCTTGACTTCATTTGTGATTCTGACCTTCACCTCATTGCCTGAACTCACCCTGACCTTGACCTTGCTCCTCTCATTGACATCCTTGCCCTTGACCTGATGTCCCTGGTCCTGACCTTTTCTTCACCCTTGATGTCATGCCTGCACCTGGCCCATCCCGGCCTGCCCTTGATGGGGGGCCAGTCCGTCCATGCGGGTCCTGATTTGGGTCTGCTTTCCTGGATTGTGGGGGTGCTGCTGAGGTGAAGGGGAGGACGAGGAAGAGGAAGGTAGAGAAAGATAGGGTGGGTCAGGCTTAGACCTTTCAAGCCAGATGTGGGGCTCTGCTCCTGTTGAGAGGACGTGACTCCTGTGAGGGTTGGGTGGGGATTCCAGGACAGCCTGGGTCCTGCTGGCCTTGCTTGGAGGCCCTTCAGCCCCGTGGGGTCTGCCCTGCTGTCCTCCCTGCCCCTGTGCTCGCAAGGGCTCTGTTCCTGCAGGCCTGTCTCACACACTCTCACCAGGCCCTCTGGCCTGAGAAACTCTGACTCGGCTATCAAACTCCAGCTCAGAAGCCACCTCCTCTGGGAGGTCTGCCCTGAGTGCCCAGGGGCAGAGGGGCTTCTCTGCGTTCTCAGTGCCCATCCCTCCCTCCATCACCCTCAATTGACTGTCTGTCTCCCAGCTGGACTGTGGTCTCCTTGGGGACAAGGATGGGGCCCAGTTCAGCTCTGGGTGCCTGGGTCTGGGCAGAGGGCCTGGCTGGAGATCGGCAGGTACCTAATAAATGTCCTGATGCCTTGAGATTGGCACACCTGGGGAAACCGAGGCTTAGATCCTCTAACTGCTTTTTCTGAACATCACAGAGGCTGTGAGCAGCAAAGGCAGGGTTAGACCTCAGGTGTGGGCTAGCCCCTTCTGCCCTGAGGTGTTCTTTTCAGGGGATTTTTATTTTTTTAGGGGCACATTATAAACAGGAATTCCCAAGACAGCCGGGCTGCCAAGGGACCAGGTTGGGAGACCAGTTTCCCCTGCGCAGTCCTCCTTCGGGGCTCCAGGACAGGGCCCGGCACACAATGGGGCAATGCATCATGGGGCGGGGGCGGGGGGGCATCGCAGAAGCCTGGGATGGGCCGGGGTGGGTGACATCAAGGCCGAGGGCAGGTCTGAGGAGAGAAAGGGCAGAATATCCCACAGACGGAAGTGATCGTTTTTATTAATCAGAGGGAAATGTATATGTAATTATGTGAGATGAACTCTGCAGGGAGGTTCTTTTCTTTATGATGTCTGAAGGGATTTATAAATATTACAGAGGTTTTACGGCATCATAACGTCCTGGCTGCCCTGCCAGCCCCCCTTTCAAAGGATTAGTGGAGACAAAGCACCCAGTAAAAGCTAATTATAAGTCAGCCGTGCTGCTGCTCCTGAAGTGAGCCCAGGCGCCGGAGGGAAGCGGGGGCGAGTGCAGGGGTGGGGGAAGTTGGGTGGTAGGACAGGAGCGCGCTGGGGGAAGGGAGACCACACAAGCATTAGGGGTGGGGGCACGTGCTCTGGGGATGGGTAGACAGGACTTGGCAGGAGGGTGGTGCAGGCTGAGACGGGACAGGGGCTGGGGGTGGGGGGATGGGAGCAGGAAGCCTGTGTCTGTTCCAACTCTCTGAGCCAGTTCGAGGACTCTTTGATTATGGGGGCCCTAGCGATGGATACTGAGGGCAAGGCCTCCTCCTCAGGGGGTCTTGAGGACCGAGAGCTTTCAGCGAATGCTCAGTAGAGGACACCCGGGCACCGTGACATCCTGAAAGAAACCCTGGAATTATTCCATGTGGGTGGTCGCCTGCTCTACCTGCTGGGGAGTTCACCCCTGAGCTTTGGGTCCCTATTTCCAAGCCGATCCCCACTCTGAGTCAGGGTGGGACAGGGGACCTCAGAGAGGAGCAGACGCAGAGATATGGCAGGACAGCGTAGTCATGCGATGGGGTGTGGCTGAGCTAGACTGGTGGGGAGGGAAGCACCCGGGGGGCTCTAAATTAGCTTGGGGGTCAGGGAAGGCTTCTCGGAGGAGGTGGCAGAGAAGTTGAGCCTGGAGGATAAGAATTCTGCCAGATGAAAGGCAGGGCAGGTATTCCAGGTAGCGGGAATGGCAGAAGCAAATGTTGGGAGAGAAGAAGCTCAAAGCGGGTTTGGGACAGAATGAGGGACCTAGGAGGGTGGGGTTTGAAGTTCTGGGAAAGAGACGAGGGACAGACCTTGCAGGGCTGCAGAGCCCAAACGTTATGCTGGAAACACCTGGGAGGGTGGCAGGCTAGGAGGTGGGCCCCATTTGAGGTCTGATGCTAGAAAAGATGCCCCTCTCTCCTTCACAGCCTGGGAGCAGACCACCCGCCTTCCGGAGCCCAGGGGCCCAGGTCAGGAAGCAGCTGGCTGGCCTGTGGGGTGGGCGCTCCTGTGGGCTTCTTGCTGTGGGCTGGGAAGCCACCCTGCTTGTCTGCAAGGCTTTATTAGGAGCTTTGTCTGCCCGTCTGCTTCCTGCTGGAGGGTGGTGGGGGTGTCATTCAGAACAATGACACTGGGAGATGAGGTGTGAGGGTTGGGAGGCTGTGAATGGCTGGCCTCCCAAGGAAGAGGCTTTGGCAAGGCCTCACCTGGTACCTCACAGGCACCCAGAAGAGCCCGGAAAAGAACAGAAGGTGGAGCCAGCTCCAATGTCTTCTCCATGTTTGATCAGTCCCAGATCCAGGAGTTTAAAGAGGTTGGTCATTGCTCCCGGGGGCCATCGGGAGGATTCACAGATGGCCTAGAATGCACTGGGGGAGCCAGCAAGGCGTGGGCTCAGCCCTCGGTCCCTGAGGGGTGATGATGTCACTATTTTTAGTGGCCATGGTGTGCTTCACGACCTGCAGATGTGACTACGTCCCCAAGCAGTCCTGACCCCTTTCCATCTGAGCCTGTGCTTGCTGTGTGACCTCGGGAAAGCCCTTCCTCTCTCTGAGCCTGTTTTGCTCTCTGTAAAAGGGGGTTGCTGCGAACATGAAATGAGGGACAGGCATGAAGCCCCAGCAGCATGCTGGCACACAGCAGGAGCTCAGCGCCGGTTGGTCATCACTGCCATGCTGGTGTCCTGCTGAGCTGGGCAGCCTGGTAGCCCGAGGGACCTGCACTGAGGCTGACCAGGCAGCAGCGTGCAGGAAGACAGACCCTTGAGGGGAGGGGTGGTTTCCAGGGAGGGAAGCTGGGTTTGGGTGAGCGGGAGGGTGACTTTTCAGTGCTCGTGTCTCTGCCAGGCTTTCACTATCATGGACCAGAACCGGGATGGCTTCATTGACAAGGAGGACCTGAGGGACACCTTTGCTGCCCTGGGTGGGTGACCAGCACCTGGAGAGGTGGGGGCTCAGGGCAGAACACGCCGTCCAGGAAGAGTGGTTGGCTGGGGGCAGGCCAGGGCAGCAGTGGCTGTGAGGGGCTCGCGTGTCATTTGGGGGTGTGGGAAAGGCATGGCTGCTACCGAGAAGGCCAGGAAGGATTCCTGGTTGTCAGAGGAGACCTTGCCAGGGAAGTGCCCTCTCACTGGGAGGGCATTTCAGATGCAGGAACGGCCTGTGCAAACATCAGGGGCAGAAGGCTGGGGAGCCTCCGTCGGGGAGAGGCTGGAGATGTGCACGGGTTCCACACCTCAGCTGGCAGGGGAGGATTTTGCCCTGTCTACAGCCCAGGGAGGGGCCTGAAGGGGGCCTCAGGGACTGGGTGGGGTGGGGGGTTAGGTTGGGGGGAGGGGACAGAACCAAGTCATATCTGGACTGAGCTTTGAGCTCCCGGAGATCTGGTTGGCCCCTGGAACCATGAGGAATCCCAGAGTCCCAACCTCCTGGCAACCAGTTGCCCCCCCTGGGGACAAATGAGCCTGAGGCCCAGCTTTTCTAGCCCCTATGCACCTCAGCTTCAGTTTCTTTGAGCCTCAGTTTCCTCATCTGTAACATGAGGATGACAAACAACTGACTTGCTCTCCTTTTTAGGGAGGCTGAGGTGGTGGCAGGGGGCAGTGAGGCTGGGGCAGCCCAGTGCTGACTGGCTGAGTGCGCTCCCTGTCCGTGGTCCCCCAGCAGGTGGGCGGGGCCTTAAGGTCTAGTGGAGGGGGGGCAGTGCATGGGAGAGCTGCGAGACTCTACAGGAAGCTCCGTGGTCCTGCTCTGTGTTCCCCTGGGCTGCCCGCAGGCAGTGTCCCCTCTGACCCTCGCTGTGCTCCCCTATATCCCTACCTCTCCCCACCCCCAGGCCGCATCAATGTGAAGAATGAGGAGCTGGAGGCCATGGTGAAGGAGGCCCCTGGGCCCATCAACTTCACGGTTTTCCTGACCATGTTTGGAGAGAAGCTGAAGGGTGAGTGAGGCCCCAGGTGGCCCAGGGGAGGGAGGGGAGAGCGTGTGTGGGAAGGCAGGGCCCTGTGCGCACACATGCCCCCACTGACGCCCACCCCAGCTGCAGGAGCATGCATCTTAGCAGCCCCGACCCCATCGCCAGCCCTGCATCGCAGAGTGGTGGTTACTGCAGTGACCCCTGCTTGCAGGGTGGTGAGGGGCCCAGCGGGACAATTAGTGTGAAAGCTCTGCCCCCATCAGGATGCTGCCTCAGCCCCACTTCCCTACCCTGGGGCTCATCGTGCCTGCTCTGCCTCACTGCCCACTGCCACGGGAGGAGAGGGGGTGGGGGTGGGGGTGGAAGGTGCTGTGACCGATCACAGTTCGTGCCCTGGGGAAAGGGTGAAGGGGCCTCATTCACAAGTGAGAAGACTTAGGCTCAGAGGGGTCACCACGACTGCCCCAGGTGTCCCAGCACCAAAGTGGCAGAGATGGAACCTAACCCCGACTCCTGGTTCTAACATTGTACCTCCTAAGATGCCAGGCCTGGCGTGCAGGGTGGTGTGTGACTCAGGACATCTCTGTCCCTTTCTCTCCAGGCTGTGGGAGCTGCTCCCTGCCCCTTAATGGTGTCCTCTGGGCTGGAGGGTGCCATGGTCAGAGGGAGGGGCCAGCTTGGACTGCAGCTGCCCTGGGAGGTGGTCCTTGTAGTCACCCCACCCTCAGGGTGCCTGATGCTTTCCCTTCCTCTGCTGGCTCTGGGTTCAAAACCTAGCCCCTCACTGACCCCCAGGGTGACCCTGGGCAAGGCTTCTCTGGTCTTTGTACCTCAGTTTTTATCTGTAAAGTGAGCACTGTGGTAGCTTCCTGAGGCTGCTGTAACAAGTGGCCACGCACTTGGTGGCTCAGACAAACAGCGATGTTCCTTCTCATGAACTGGGCTGAGCCTGCCTGTTCCGCCAGGCCAGCGGGGGCGACGGGGGCTGGGGCTGGCTGGGCAGGCACTCTCCCCCCTCTGACTGGACAAGGACACTTTGTCATGAGGTTCCCAGCAGTGATGGGGGGATGTAGCCACCCTATCCCCTTTTGATGTGGTCCAAAGTCTGCAGAGCAGAGTGGCTGCAGGGTCAGCACTGTGTCAGGCTTGGTCACTGTGGACCAGCTCAGAGATGGCTAATGACCCAGATACCATCCTGTCCTGGATGAGCTCCCAGTCACATGGGGGAGACACAACTGGCCCTGACCCAGTCTGATGGTCTGGAGCCCAGAGTGGCAGAACAAGCAGGGTGCTCTGGACGTCTAAAGAGTTTGCTTCAAACCCTTCCTCCCCTTATTAGTGGGGACCTCAGGCCTCTTTGAGCCTCAGTTTCCTTTTTGACAAACTGGGGACATAAGCACCTACCACTGAGGTGCTCTGGGGGTTCTGTGGGATAAAACAGTGAAGCTGCAGGGTGGACCGGGGCACAGAGCGCTCAGATGAGCTTGTGGCCGTGATGAGTAATGTTCGTCCAGATCTTTACCATTAACGATGCATCATCATAACGGATTCCGGAAAGCAGGCAGCAAACACCACCTTTTTCTCTATTTCACCAGTGACACAGCTTAGCCTTAAAGAAGGAAGGGGGTATCCCTGGTCCACAGTGAGTGGGAGGGCAGTGTGACAGAGGTGAGAGAGCACCACATATGGGTCACCTGGCCACCTGCTGTCATTCACACAGTCTGTGAGGCCTTGGGCAAGGCTTCTTTCCTGGGCCTCAGGTTCCCCACCTGTGCCACCAGGGGGCTGGATGTTCAGTCTCGCTGTGGGAAATACAGCTATTTCTTCTAAAGACTTCTTTTCCTGAAGCCCATGCTATGGAAGCCATAAAACCACAGCTGCTCCTCCTCACTGCCCCCCGCCCCCCAGCCTGCTGGCCTACCTGCCCGCCTCTGGCCAAGACAGCCTTGCAGCCCCCTCTAATGCCGCTGCCTGAGTCCCGGTCTTCAGCCCCCAAGTGCAGCACGTCCCCCTCTACCCACAGCCTCTCATCACATCTTGGGTAAGGAGGACGTGCCAGAGTTGCCCTCCCACCTCGCTAATCCCACGGCAGCATCAGGCGTGAGAACTCGGACAAGCCATTTAACCTCTCTGAGCCTCATTTTCTTTGTCTGTGAAATTGGGCCAATCATCAGGAGGTTAAGCACGTAGTAAGTGCTTAGTCAGGGTCTCCATGGACAGCTGTGCAGGCGTGTGTAACCGAGTACAGTGTCCTTGGCTATCACTGCTGTTCCTCGTTTCCCCGAAACCTCTCTTCTCTTGCTTCAAGTGGGCTTGGCCCTCACTGTGGGGTGGAAGTTGGGGAAGAAACCCCCAAGCTGTTGCCCTCTGTAGGGGCCGCAGGATCTGCCCCCATGCACCCCGACACCTCTCCTCCAGCCCCTGCCCATTCTCTTCATCTTGGCGCTCTCTCTGCCTGTGTGCACTGCGTCTAGGCACGGACCCGGAGGAGACCATTCTCCATGCCTTCAAGGTGTTCGACCCTGAAGGGAAAGGTTTCATCAAGGCCGATCTGTAAGTCCCCTCTGTCCTCCATTTTGGTTTTCCCTTTCTCCAAAGCCTCGGGTACTGAAGGAGCTGGTGTGGGGTCTGGGCGGGTGGCGGCACAGCCTCCTCTGCCCAGAACTCAGCCCAGCTCCACCATCTCTTGGTGTCCCTTCCCCTCTCTGAGCCTCAGTGCCCCCACTTCTGTGCGGAAGTGTACAGGGAGTATGAGGTCTCCAGGGAGGGCTTCCCAGGGGCAGGGGGCGGTGGGGAGTAGAGGTGGGCCTTGAAGGATGACTACAGGTGCCTGGACTGAGGCAGGGAGTATTCCAGACGCAGGAATATAGCAAGCGAAGTGCCAGGGCTTGGTGTGCGTGAGGAGGAGGAGGAGTGGGCTGTGGCTGGAGGGTCTGAGTGGGGGAGACTGAGCACAGAGAGGCAGGCAGAGCCTGTAGGGGGCAGCCCACTCGCCAGGCTCTGGACCCTGGGTCTGCCCTGGGGGTGCAGGAGGGCCTGGGAAGGAGTTAGACAGGGACAACATAGAGGCCAGCAAGGAGGAGAAGAGGAGAGGGTCGCAGCCACCGTCACTGAGATAGAGGGGAGTGGATGGGTAAGTGGAACACCAGAGGCCAAAGACAATGGGATCCAGGGTTCTGGGGGGAGGAACGGGCCAGATGTTAGCCAGGCCCTGAGTGGATCCGGGATGGAGGTGGGCACGTGGGAAGGGAACAGCCCAGCTGGGAAGACATAGAGGGTAAGGTGGCTGTGGGCAGCCGTCCAGTGGGCCACTGGGCTGCCATTATGGAGGTGGGGGCACTGGCGCCTGCTGCGCCTGGGAGCCTCAGCCCAGTGAGAGCTCAGTGCGGAGAGTCAAGGGTAGCGGGCAGGGGCAGGCAGGGCAGTGGCCACCTGTCCAGGGGCTGGGACACTGAACTGACCTCTGACCTGTCCCTGGGCCATCCCTTCAGAGCCTCCGAGTCCTCGCTGGGCCTGTGGGTGATCCTGGGCAGGCAAGATTTCCTCTCCAGGCCCAGGCTTTTTGACCAATTACTATGATGCCCAGGCCTTGGCTTTGAGACTAGTTTTGCTGCCTATTAGAATCATTCCTTAATGGAGATGGGGTGGGAGAGGGCAGGGGGCAGGGGGGAAGTGGGGAGGGTCTGTTTTGTCTCTCAGACATTTTCACTGTCCCCTACTCCCCAAAGCTGTGAGTCACTCTCTCCCAGGAGGGTGGGGTGATGAGGATTTCTCCAGGCTACAGCCCTCTCCTTCCCCTCCCTGAGAGTACACGGTTCCTGCCCCCATCTCAGAGACCTGGGAGAGGCACTGGGGTGGCCCCTGGAGTGGCCTGGACCAGCCCCTCTGCGGCCATTCACCTTCGCTCCCACCAGCACGAGGCCAGGGCTGGGAGGAACACTTTGGGGACCCAATTTGGGAGCCAAAGGCACCACCCAGGGATAGGGGACATGGAAGATGTGGCTGGTCGCCAGGCAGGCCACAGAGGAGACTCTGGTTGAAACAGAGTCTGTGAAAAGTCCCCAGCTTGGAGAGTTGGAAACTGTGACTGTCCTGTAGTAACATAAATAATGGAAAATGTACGTCGGCCCTTAGTGCAGCCTGCCGCTGCTGGCGCCACAGGGCACTGGGCGCTCAGGGCCTGGGCAGCCCTCTGTGCCCGCCCCGCCTGCTGCTCCCCCAGAGCCCTCTGGGCGTCCTCCCCGCAGCTCCTAAGGCATCGGTCTGTCCCCACAGCCTCAGACTCAGCTTCCATGCCTCATCTCCGGCTCCTGTGCGCAGCTGCTCTGGACCACCTAGAGGGACAGGCCCCACACTGCCACCGCAAATCACCCCCCACCCGGAACCTCAGTTTCCCTCTCTATAAAGGGAGTTTACAGCACTCACTTCCCAGGGCCATGAGGACCAAAAGACACCTGCGCAGGCCCGGGAGGACAGGCACCTGGATGGGCCTCCCCGTCCCTGGGCTGAGCGTAAGCACCTTGCACACTGTAGAGCGCTGTGCAGATGTCAGCAACCGTCACAGACAGTAGAACAGGGAGAGCAGTAGGACAAAGGCAAAGAGGTTGCCCTCGGTAACCTTGAGGTTGGTTATTAATGCACAACGGGACATCAGAGTGGCCCCCAAGGTCATGTCGGAGTCCCAAGGTCATTACAGTTGGTTCCCGCTTGATGCTGGGAGGAGAGTCCATGTTACAAAAGAAGAAACTGGGGCTGAGCTTAAGTGTGCATTTGAGCCCACATGGATATCTGGAGGCTGCAGGGCCAGCCCCATCCCCTTCCCTGCCCTCATTGGTGTCCTCCTGGGCCAGGACTCCTCCCCCAAGCCTACCTGCCCTCCTCACCCTAGGATCTGTGTGTCACCTCACAGGGTGGCCCTTCCCCTGAGCATGACCATTTCTCTCCCTTGAGCAGCATCAAAGAGAAGCTCATGACCCAGGCAGACCGGTTCAGTGAGGAGGAGGTAAGCTCTGGCTTTTTAGGGTACCATTCCGCACTGCTAAGAGTCTTTCTGGGATGCACAGCCCTGCCCTTCTCAGGAGTCACCCCCCACCCCCAGACCACTCTTCTTTAGATGCTGAGATGATGCCTCCCTGGACTCCTCGGATGAGAGTAGAAGGGTGGGAGTGAGGGGTGGCTGTGGGACCCTGGCCTCTGTGCCCTCTACTGCCACATCTCCATCTGCACTCTGACACCCCCGGGTGACCCCTGGTATTTGGTCCTGGCCCAGGCTGACTCCCTGCTCCTTCCCCAGATCAAGCAGATGTTTGCGGCTTTCCCACCAGATGTTTGTGGCAACCTGGACTATAGGAACCTATGCTACGTCATCACGCATGGTGAAGAGAAAGACTAGAAGGGGATCACGGACCTCCCTGCGGTCAGACGCAGCAGCCAGTGGGGGGCTCCTGCGACCAACGTGTTTAAGGAACTGCTCTCCTTGCTTTGGGGGTGGGGTGCAAAGCGAGAATAAATAATGCTAACAAGCTCTGAGTTTTTGTGATTAATACTCCTGCTGGGGAGAAAGCTAAACATTCCTCTGTTGTTGGTTTTTCCAAAACTTTTTACTTCCCTGGCTTTGCTCAAATGTTCCTGATGAGCAAGTGTTTAGAACTAATTGACAGTTATAATGATCCCCAGCTGGGCCACAGGATACTGCCTTCATTTATGAAGCTTTTATTGAGCACCTAGTGCATGCCAGACCCATTGCCAGTCCTGGGGACGCAGCGATGAGCCAGTGCTGTCCTGGGCAGGAAGGTCATGCAGCGAGGAAGACAGGAATTGGGGTGGGGACACAGAGGGAAGCAAGTCCAGGAGAGACCCGGAAGCTAGGAGCTTGGGGGAGGCACAGGAGGTGGGAAGGAGGAGTTGATCTAGGGCATGTTTGAGGAGAAGGCCAAGGGCTCCTCCACAGGACACACATAGCACCAACCATAAAATAGAAGTGCATAAAATGGACTTCATCAAAATTTAAAACTCCTGCTCAGCAAAAGACAACATGGAGAACATGAAAAGGCAAGGCACTGGGCTGGAGAAGATATTGGCACTGATAAATTTTGACAAAGATCCCAAACATACTTTTTAAAAGTCCTACACATTGATACTGGAAAGATTACCAAAACAAACAAACAAACAAAATAGATGACAAAAAAAGGATATCCAAATGGCCAGTGGAGACCTGAAAATATGTTCAACCTCATTTCCCATAAGAAAAATGCAAATGAAAACTTCCATCAGGTGCACACCCACTATGGCTGAAAGTAAAACACTTGACAATACCAAGTGTTGATGAGGATACAGAGCAAACAGAACTCTTCGATTTTGGTAGCAGAATTGTAAAGAGACCCAGCCACCTCGGAACACTCGCTGGCAGTGTCTCCTAAAGTTAAAATACATGCATATCCTGGGCCAGCAGTTCCACCCTAGATATATACGACCAGAAATGTCCATCATACATCTTTCAAAAGACATGTGTTAAGATTTTACAGACTTGTAAGAATCCCAAAGTGGAAACAAGACAAGCTCCACCAAGAGGAGAACTGATAAATGATGATATGTTTGTGCAGCAATGAGAAGCTACAGACACACAGCGCACGCAGCACGGTGATGGTCTCGTGCACCACACTGCACAAAAGACACACACGAGAGAGCTTACTTAGTTTATTAAAAATTTTCTCATAAGAGCATACTTTAATAACACATTTCTATTCAGGTGTAGTTCACATACCATAACATTTGCCGTTCTAAAGTAATAATTCAGTGGCATTAAGTGAGTTAAGTACATTCACAGGGTAACTACCGCCACTGTCAGTCTGTAGAGCATTTTCATCCACCGGAGAGGAAGCACGTTGGCGGTCACGCCCCATCCTTCCTGCACCCAGCCCCTGGGAGCCGCCCATCTTCCCTTCCCTATGGATTTGCCTCTTCTAGACAATGCACATAAAGGAAATCACACAACACAGGGCTTCTTGTGTCTGGCTTCTCGGCCCACTGCTTTCAGGGTGCGTCTGTGTTATAGTACTTCATTCTGTCTTCCACCTAATGTTCCGTCGTATGGCTATATTACATTTTGTTTATCCATTCATCTCTTGATGGCCATTTGGGATGTTCCCAGTTTTTGGCTACTATGAGTAAAAGTGCTGTGAACATTCATGTACAAGTTTTCGTGTGAATATGTTTTTGATTCTCTTGGGCACATACCTAGGAGTGAAATTGCTGGGTCAGACAGTAACTATATGTTTAGCTTTTCCAGGAATTGCTAAACTGCTTTTCAAAGCACTTTCTGAAAGTGACTGCACCATTTTACACTCCCATTGGTAGTGTTTGAGTGTTTCACTTTCCTCGAATCCTCACCAGCCATTGTTACTTTTCTTTCCTTTTTAAAAAATTATAGCCATCCTCGAAGGTAGGAAGTGGTATCTCATTTTGGTTATGATTTGAATTTCCCTGATGATTGCTGATGTTGAGCACCTTATCATCTTCTTACTGACCATTTGTATAGATTTGGAGAAATGTTTGTTCAAGTTCTTTGACCATTTGTAAGTTGGGCTGTCTTTTTTTGCTGTTAGGTTGTTAGGGTTCTTTATATGTTCTAGAGAGTAGACTCTCTCCAGACATGTGATTCGCAAATATTTTCTCCCATTCTGTGGGATGCCTTTTCACTTTCTTGCTAGTGTTCTTTTATGCGTTTTCTTTATTCTAAATGTTGTATAGTTTTCAAATTTAAGACTTTAAGCCATCTTGAGTTATTTTCTTGTTTATGGCATGAGGTAAGGGCCCAAGTTTATTCTTTATCCAATTCTCCCAGCATCATTTATTGATGAGACTATTTCCTCCCATCGAACAGTCTTGGCACTCTCGTCAAAACCCAATTGATCAGAGATGTATGGGTTGATTTCTAGACTCTCATTTCTAGTTCATTGATCTCCATGTCTAAGAGTACGTGCTTTCTGATTCCATTTATGTGGAATTCAAAGCCAAGCAAAACTAATTTATGATATTAGAAGAGAGAGTAATGGTTATTTCTAGGCTTGGGGTGAGGGGAGGTGAAGTGGGGAGGGGAGGGCTGAGAGAGAACCTTATGGAAGCTGAGACTGCTGTCTGTCTTGATCTAGATGGTGGGTATCAGGTGTAAACATGCATGAAAGATGACCGAGCCGAGCCATTAAGATCTGTGCAACTACCGCATTTCAGACTATAAGACGCACTCCCTCCCAATTTGGGAGGAATAATGGTTGTTAATGCTGCTGTTGAGTTCTGTTTACATTTACATTGGTGAAATATTGTGTTATTTATGTTATTAAGTATTTTACCACATTTTTTGCTTCAAAACTTTTTTTTCTATTTTCCTCCTCTAAAACCTAGGTGCATCTTATGGTCTGAAAAATACGGTAATACTCTTTACTATATTTATGTTCTATAGTCCAATAGAAAGGAAGGGAGAAAGAAAAAGATGAGGAGAAAGAAAAGAAAAACAAAGAAAGAGAAAGAAAGAAAGGGAGAAAGAAAGAAAGAAAGAAAGAAAGAAAGAAAGAAAGAAAGGAAGGAAGGAAGGAAGGAAGGAAGGAAGGAAGGAAGGAAGGAAGAAAGAAGAAAAGAGGGTGGGAAGGAAGGAAAAGAGAAAAGACGGCAAAGTCAGAGGGTAGGGTGGAGAAAATGGAAGTGGAGGGGACTTGGCTTTGGTGACTGAAGGCAGGATGCCCTGGGGCAGAGAACTCAGGAGAAGTGGCTCTGGGGAAAGGGCTGAGTCCGGGGGAGGGGGAGCGGGGGGAGGCTTGTCCAGGAGGCAGGTGGATGCTAGGGAAGCAGCAGCTGGTGTGGGACAGAGAGCCTGGGCTCCTGCGACCAGTGCAGGGAGAGCGGGCGGTGGGACGAGAACCCACAAACCAGCCCCGAGCACTGAGAGCAGGAGGAACACGGGGGCCGAGTCGGTAGTAAGCTGGCTGACAGGTGGGAACTGAGGGCTGGAAGATTTCCTGAGGTCGAATCGAGCGGAGAAGTGCGAACAACCGGGGAGCCGGTGTCCCAGGCGCCAGGCTAAGGTCCGCATGTGCTCTTATTCGTCGTATCCCTGTGAGCGCAGGAGAGGAAACCGAGGCCCAGAGCTGGGTGTGGAGCCCAGGAAGCCTGGCTCCCTGACACTGCCGCCCAGAGTCGGGGACCTGGGGGCAGGGACTGAATTTACAAAAAGGAGGTCCCGTTTCTTGTCCCTTGTCTCCTAAGCCCCTTGTTCCCTCCAGGGGAGGTGGGGAAAGAGGTGTCCTCATCAGCCTGCTGCTGCCCTGCTCACGTCACAAGAAAAAAGTTCTGTGAGCAGTAGTGGGTGGGGCCCGAGGATGATGGAGAATATTCAGAAAGAGGCCTCCTTCTGCCCAGGCCTCCCTCCTTCTGCTCTCCAAGAGTTCAGCTTTCCTGGAAGTCAAGGACTCAGCTGCCCAGGAACTCATCAGACCTGTTTGTGTCCCAAAGAACCAGGCCAGAGCCAAGCTGGAGGGAGTGGGTGCCACAGGCATTGGCTCACCTGCTTGGCTCACCCACCTGGCAGCTCCTGGCTGCCCTGCCCCACGGCACCCAGGTCTGCTTGCCCCGCAGAGGCCCAGCTCCATGAGGACACACCAGTGGGGAAGGCCAGAGGGCCTCTGTGCAGCTCAGGAGAGAACGCTGGGGGCCATCCTCTTGCTCCTTCATTCCTCCATCCTTCAGACATCCATCCACTTACACTGCCTCTGTTTCAGGGCTCACCTCTGTCCTCAAGGGGCTCCAGGTAGGAGAGCCACTGTGACCTGGCTTCAGTGGCCCAGGTGGGAGGGGCACAGTGGGCCAGTTTTGAGGCCCTTTGGTGGCTCCAAGGCCCTAGTCTCTGCCTCTCTGGACATCTCTGCAGCACTGCTTGCTCATGGTCCCTCTCCCCCACGCTGTGGGTCAGTGGTAGCCTCGGCTGCCCCTGACTGGGCCCACCGCCACTGCCTTCAGTCTCTATGACTCTTTATCCTGTTCTTGAGGGATTCCTGGACTGGCTTCATAAGATCCCCAGATGTGGTCCCCCCCGACCATCCTGGTTCAGGCAGCCGGGGAGGTCTACAGAGCTGCCCCTTCCAGGGGGCAGGGCGGCTGAGGCTCCTGACAGCTGGAGAAACACCAGGAGGAGCATACACGCGGGTGGGCACCTTGCCTCTCCGAGTCATGTCTGGAATCACCTTTGTAAAGGGACCAGAACTCCTGTGGCCTCCCTAACCTCCCCTACACCACTGTCCTCTTGGCTCTGGGCTCCTGCTGCACAGCTTCATTCAGTTCCTTGAGTGCTCTATATTTCCTTCTGCCACAGGGCCTTTGCATACACTGTTCCTTCTTCCTGGAACACTATCCCACCTGGCACCGCCCCTTTCTTTGCCCAGTTACTCTCTACTTAGCTTTCTGCTCTCAACTCTGCATCACATCCCTGGGCCCTGATGCCTGGAATAGGTCAATCCCCTTCTGTGCGCTTTCAGGGCACCACGTACTTTTAGCCGGAGAGGTATAGTGGTGTTTGTTTTCCCCACAAGGCTGTAAGCCTGGGATCAGGTTGGATTTTGTCCATTGGTGTATGCCCAGAACCCTGCACAGGGCCTGGCACCTAATAGACCCTTGGGAGACATTGAACCAACACCAGGAAGCCCAGAGAGCTGACCCTGAATTGCAGAGGCCCCTGGAGGCAGCTTCCACAACCAGCTGCTTCATGCTCTGGGTCTCCAAGGAGACACTATGGGTCAGAGGGTGAGGCCAGGGCCTTTAGCCAGTCCAGAGCCATCCCTCAGGCTCCATGGCTGGGCCTGTCTGCCTGGCCCTTAGTTTCCCCAGCAGAAGAGATCCTGTGGCTCTTGGGTTCGCAGGGACCCCATCCCTGGGCCTGCCTGGCTGTACTACACCAAAGGTGACCTGTCCCGTGAGCTGGCCAGACTGGTGTTCTCGGTGGCCCCAACCCGGTCCTGGCAGGTGAGAGGCCAGAACCTCCAGGCGCGGCCATGGCAGACCTCGGTGTCCCCAGGGATCTGGCCCTGCCCTGGCCTCGCTGGCTCCCCCAGACAGCTGGGTCTCATTGAGGCTAATTAGTCCCGTGAGCTGCCTGGGTCTTGGCATTTCATTCTCCGCTGTGATCTGTCAGCCGGGGCCTTCGGACGTAGCCCCGTATAAATCACGAGGGGGTAGCTGTTAAGAGAAACAGCAAATTCCTTCCACCCATGTGGCTGGCTAAATTGACTCTGAGAGCAGATTCCCTCCTGGCACTCACTCAAGAATGGCCAAGTCCTTTGAAGGTCTTTCCAGGACAGACCCCAGGGGCTTGGAGCCGGCTGGGCGGGAGCGGGAATTGCCTGGGGAGCCTCTGCTGACTGAGGGAGGGCAGGGCCGCCCCAGGACCGCGGCTGCTGCAGAGACCCCGCCTGAAGTGGTTTCATCATCGCTCTCTGTCTCTGTGGCAGCCCTGGGGGGTGACTCTGCACCTTTTCTTTTTCACAGCCAGGAAATGGCTGACAGTGGTGGGTGGCAGGCGGCTGTCGATGGGGTCCCCAGCCAGGGACACTAAACCTCAGAGCAATGAAACTTCCTGGTGGAATTTCAGGCCTCAGGGGTGGTGGACAAATGCGGCAAGTTTATGAAGGGACCCGTGTAGCCACAGTCTGTTTAGTGGGAAATTCTACTCCATTCCTGATACAAGCTTAACCCTGGGCTGGGCCGAGATTTCAGTCTGGCTGAGGGTTAGTCTGGGCCTCCGGGGACCCCCAAGTGTCTGTTTGTGTCTGTCTGTCTCTTCCTGTCTGTCTCACACGTAAAGCCCTCAAGTCTCACTTGCCAAAGGAAGAAAAATTCTGCAAGGGAGACACTGAGAGGCGGTGGGGACCTTTGTGGGCTCTGGAGCCAGAGGCCTGGGTTTGCACCTGGCTCCAGCATATCTGGGTGGGTGACCCTGGGCAAGTCACTAACCTTGCTGTGACTCAGTTGTCCTTCTTGGAAAGTGATGACAATGGTAGAGTAACCTCACAGGGTGGTTCATTCCTGCATGAAAGCCAGGGTTAGGGATCCAAAGGTGGACAGGCAGACGTTATCCATCATGTGGACCTCTGCTGAGCTTACGCCCAGGGGAAGATAGATGCCATAACCAATGACAACATAGTGATGCAAGAAGCACTCAGGAGGGTAGAGAGGTGGACAGTGGACCAGGTGCAGGTGGGGAGAGAGTAGGCCACCTGTGGAGGCCACAGTAAAGTTTTATCCCAGGAGTAGGGACACATCTATTCCATTGAGAGTGACATGATCACAGATGCAACTTCATAACCCAGAGTGACAAGTGCAAAGTCTGGAAAGGCTTCCTGGAGCAGGTAATAACCTTAAGAGTGGCTAGGAGAAATGCAGGCGAAAAGGGGATGATGATGGGCCTCCAGGTGAAAGATGGAGAAAGGGAGTTTTCTTCCAGAAAAGTCCATCCCTGATCACATCGAGCAGAGAGGCTCAGTTTGGTGCTGGTGAGTCTCTGAGCAGACCGTTGCCCTTCTTCACAAGCAGGGGGCGGACCACAGGCTGAGAGCTGCCCTTTGGCCCCAGCAGCGGCTAGAATTGAGCAGTGGCGGCTTTGTTCCACTTCATACATTTTTATGCTCCCCCTCTGTTTACGGCACGTAAGCCTAGCTTTTCATTTTAGTGAAGGTAGTAAGGTTTCTAGAAAAGCTTTCTTTAAAATAAATGTGTATACATAAGTTGATTTAAGAAAAATGATTAATGTAAACAATATTTAGGGGCAAAAGTCATGAATACGGGATGGGAATCGCTCAGATTTGGGAAGAATTGAATCTGAAGAGTCTGTGAAAGACTATTCTGAAAGCTAATGTGCCCGAATTGTCTGGAATATAGGTTCCAGAACCCCTGTGCTGAAAGTGTTAGCTTTCAGTCTTAAGTCCAAATCTCCTTGAACAAAGAGGTTCCAACCTGAACCCCAAACCAGCAGGGTGGGGCCAAGAGAATGTGGCTGCTTATTGACAGGCAGACAGACAGACAGACAGGCTCCCCACCTCGTGAGTGTTTGATGCTGGACACGCACATAAGCTTGGAGTTGACCATCTTGAAGCTAAACTCTGCGGGTCGTTCAGAAGCCAGCTCAGTCCCATGGACGTGGCATTCTGGCACCCTCCTAAAGCCTGCTCAGGGCAGGGCCCTCCGTGCCCACTCCCCTTGTCCCTGTGCCCTAGCCTCCCCCAGCTGGTGTGCCACAGGGTTCTCGGCTTGCCTGATGCCTATGTTGTGAGGGTGGAGCAGATGAAATTTCAAAGCTCCCTTCTTGGTTCAGCTGGGACCACCCAGCCAAATTTGCTTGGTGCAGGCAGAAGCCATCAGTGCTGTGACCTTAGCCTCTGCTTGGGGTCAGCAGGCCTCACTGACCAGAAGCTGAGGTCATTTAGCAGGGGGATTCATGGAGAGGCTTCAGCCAGGGCCACGGAGGGATAGTCCTGCTCACTCCAGGAGGACTGGACTCACTCACGCCCCGACTGCTGGGGAACAAAATCAGATAGGGGCAAGCCCAACAGGGAGAGGCCAGAATGACGTGTGAGGGGGGGGTGGCAGTGGCTGGGCCTGTGCAAGCAGGGACCTCCTACCCTGAAGCAGAAGGTGAGACTGGCTCCTCAGGTGTCCCAGACAGCACAGCCAGGCAGGTGTCTGGGAATGACAGGCACTCAGCCTTTGGGCTGCTCCGGGGAAGAACCTTCTGCCAACCTGAGCCTTTGTGTGGAAAGGCGCCTCCGTAGGGAGTGAACTGCCTGTGACTGGAGGCATGGGAGCCGAAGCTGATGGCCACATGGCAGAGATGGGACAGGCTGGCTTTTAGAAACAGAGTCACTCAGGGCAGAATGATAGGGGTACATAAAGCAGTCACTCACTGCCGGCGCTCACTGCCTGGCATGCAGTGGGAGTCCCTCTCCCACCCCACAGCTTCAGTGTGGCCCAACCAGGGTCAGAACCAGGGGCAGGCTGATCCAGAAGGACCCTGTGAGGTATTTGAGATGCACAGTTTTGAGATGCACAGAGCACTCTGTAAACAGATGAGGAAGCCTCGGTTGGGAGAGAGATATCCCTTCCCAGCCACTTCCCTGTCCCACTCCCCCCGCCCCCGCCCCCGCCGCCTTTGCATTCAACCCGTGTACCTGAACATGCTCAGGATCACATTCCTGTCCGAGGCCTATTACTGGGGTCACGGACACTAGGGCGTGTGTGTCAAAGGGACGGCATAGGGTGGGCAACACATTAACCTGCAGCCTCTTGGGTGATGCTGGGGGCTGTAAGGTGGGATTTCAGGTCTGTTGAGGGACTTGGTGCTCCTTAGCTGGCAGGGAGAAGGCTTCCAGGAGAGGGGCTATGTCTTGCTGAGCAGGTCCTCACTCTCTGGGCCCCAGACATCTCCGTGCCACGAGGACACTGGACTGGGGGTGGAGGTGGGGCTGGGGCCATGGGCGTGGGCCTGGCGAAGGGGCTAGAGGGACAGGCCAGCCTGGAGCCGCCCTAATCTGGGGCTTAGCTCTGACTTCAAAGCTGGCGGCTTGGTTGGAATGTCCAGCCATGGTGGGGGCGGAAGAGGGATGCCTGGTTCCCATCAAGCTCCAGAGAGTAACTCTGGCCTCTTGGGGGCTGTGGAGATGAAGCGGGTGGCATGAGGGCAGGGTTGGAGATCTCAATGGGGGCAGATGGTGTGGGGGAGCCCCGGCCGCTTACAGCTGTGTGACTTTGGGTTCGTGGCTTCACGTCTCTGGGCCCTTGCATTCCTCATCAGAAAAACTGGGTGAGCGGTACCTACTTCCCAAGGCAGCATCTGGTATAGGGCCTGGCCCAGGATTGGGAGACCCCAGTCTGTGCCTGTGTAAGAGCACAAGTTTTTGTTACAAGGGCCATCCTTGTGGCCCCACAGCGCCACCTACTGACAGCTGAGCAGCTGTGCCTGGCTCTGACTTCCCTAAAGCCACCTGGGCTGGGCGTTTTCTGGACAGCCATGGGCAAAGGTTAAAAGCACAATTTTAGGGCAGACAAGTCTGAATGTGAGTCCAAGCTGCCTCAATTTCTGGCTTAATGACAAAGTAAGCTCTTTAAACTCTTGTAAAAGGTAACAGCAGACAGAGAGTACCCACTGTGCTTTATTATATCCATTCACACATGTCTCCCAACAGTCACAGGATGCCTATTGCTATCATAGATGAAGAAACTGAGGGCAGAGAGGGTAAGACACTGGCCCTAGGCTGCACAGCCAGTAAGTAGCAGAACTGGGATTTGAACTCAAGCAGCATGCCTCCTCAGCCCTTACTTGTTACCGTAGGTTGAAACACAGCTAGTCTAGCTAGCTGCCTGTCAGAACTGCAGGTAAGAGTTACTCCTGGTAATCTGGCTGACACTCTTGGCTCAAGATGCTATGTTATGGTGACTCCAGCACAGGATTTGTTCCGGGTTCAAGTGCTGGCTCCTGTGGGATGTGGGCAAGCCATGCAATGCCTGGTGCTTCAGCATCCTCATCAGTGGCTTGGTGCAAGTGTCGGAGATGAGCCACAGAAGGGACACACAGCACCTGACAACAGTGGGCTCTCTGCTGTCCTCACACATCAGCGCTGTCCTTGCTCTGAGCAGCCGCGCCCCTGCTGGCCCCTGTGCACCGGGGGGCCCCTGAAGCAGTCCCCACACTGCCCCAGTCCTGTGTCTTTCAGGTGCCAGAAGGCTGGCAATTGGGGGTGGGGCTGAATGCTCAGAGGAAAGGGGATTTTTTCCTGGTTCTGATGTCCAGGGGAGAGAGGGGAGGCTGCCTGGACCCCAGGGCCTCAACGGGTGGGAGAATCAGCCGCCGTTTAGAGCCTGATTCAGGGAGGAGGTCCCTCTCTTTGTGCACCCCCAGGGGCCCTCTGTGTAGCCGAACCCAACCACCTACTTGGGAATGGGAGTGGGGGTGGTGGGGGTGAGGGGGCCTCCCAGGACAAGGACGGGGTGGGAGGAAATGCCTGCCACCCTCTGTCTGGTGTGATCACCTGAGACCCCTTGTTTCCTGGTCTGCAAACAGGATTTATGCCTCCAGCCACTTCCAGCTCTAAAACTCCCCCAAACTTTTCCTTCCCCCCTCGGCATGTCTGTCAGGTGTCGGATCAACCAAGGACATGGGTTCTAGGCCTTCACACACCTCTGCTGGGGAGAACCTGTCTGTGACATGCGACCCCTGCTCCTCCAGAGGGAGCCAAAATCTTCCCACTGGCCACTATGGGGGATGGTAGGGCCGAGGAGGGGGCCCCAAGGCTCAGGATCTGGAGACAGCCATTCCGATCCAGCCTACCCTCTTTCAGCGCAATGCCCCTCCCAGGAATGCCCACTTCAACTCTGTAATTACTGGTTCTTCTCCTTCCTGCCTCACCCCCAAGCTTCGTCAATGTTTGCCGGCCAGCCGACAAGAGTCTGCTGTAAAACCTGGAGGCCTGAGCCAGCTTGAGCACATCCAAATAAAATGGAAAGGCAAGTGGACACCCCAGAAACCCATTGTCCAGATGGGGAGACTTTCCAATGGGACCACAGATCCAGCTGGGCCCAGGGCAGCCTTGGTTAAAGGCTAAGGACACTCAGCAGACCACCTTGCAGGGAGGCACCTCTTGGACAGACGCTGTCCCTCCACAAACCTACCAGTGAGAAGCAGAGCTCCCTGTCACTGAGTGCTGGGGGTCCCATGCCACCTGGTACGCAGCCCTTGACAGTCTCCTTAGCTCTTAGACCTCCACTTTGAGGTTCAGGCCTGCCACCTTCAGGGGCATGGGCCAGGCAAGCAGGAGAGCCCATTTTACAGATGAGGAAGCTGAGGCCCGGAGAGGAAAAGCAGCTTGCTTTTGGACACACAGGCAGGAAGTGGCAAAGTAAACCCCAGAAGCTAAGGCTGACAGCTCTGGCTCCAGCCCCTGGCTCTGGTCTACTCCTTGGGGGCTGGGCCCAAAGAATGTGGGTCCCCAGATAGCGCTCTAGGTTGGGGCTGCTGTAGCTTGGGAGTGGGTCTGGTCCTGGGTCCTGAGGTAGATACTGTGACGGGGTAAAGGCCTAAGAGGAAGGACCATTTTAGATGAATTAGGGATGGAGAGGCAGGTGGTGGGAGATGCCTGGAGCTGGAACTTTCTGAGCACCTGCCTGCCAGGCCCTGCGCCTTGGGCTTCGTGAGGATGATGTCTCTGAAACCCCCCTGAAGCCCTGTGAGATTGGCAATAACAGATCTTGACAAAGAGCTCAGATTCCAACTTTAAAAAAAAAAAGTCCTACATATCAATAATGAAAAGATAACAACCCCAAAAAAATGGGAGGTGACAAGAAAGGGTATCCAGATGGCCAATAAAAACCTGAAAAGATGCTCAACCTCATTCCTCATAAGGAAAATGCAAATGAAAATCCCAAGAAGGCTCACACCCACCAAATGGCTAGAATAAAGAAGGTGGGTACCAATATCCTCACTCTGCAGATGAGGAAACTGAGGCGCAGAGAAGCTCAGACATTGTCCCATAGCCAACGATGCCCAGGGCTATCTGCCCTCAGAGTGTGCCATCTTTATGTTCCAAGGCTGTGGCCAGGCTGGCTTCTGCTGACCAGAGACTTCCTGAGTGCTTCAGTCTGCAGCCCCCGGTGGGCACCTCCATTGGCCAGTCCTGTGCTGGGCACTGGAAAGCAGAGCTGGCTCACCTCCATTGCTGAATAGCCGTGCCCAGGAGCAATGGATGCACCCAGAAACAGCCCAGGGCGTGGTCTCCGCAGTATCCCATGGGGCCTGGAGAAGGAAGAAGCCCTTGCTGCCAGGGGCGGAGGGAAAAGGCCAGGCACGGAGGAGCTGGGCTTGCCAGAGCAGGAGAAGTTTCAGGAGGCCACAGCTAGCCAAGCTCTGTGGGTGGTTGGGAGGCAGGCCCCTGAGGGTCAGGCAGCAGGGCCTTGGGCCTCCAGCTAGATCTAGATGGCTGTACTGAGGGCACTGGAAGCTGCCTTGGAGGGCTTGGGCACTGTGGGCCCTGGCATGGCCATCCCTGTGGGGAATAGATGGAAAGGCCAGGCTGTCATACCTGGAGCAATGACAGAGGCCGCTGCTGGACACACGGTGGGGCACAGGGAGAGGGGTATGCACCCCATCCTGAACTCTGGCCCTGTGAATACTTGGAGAAGCCAGCAGCTGCTGCCCTGTCTTCACAGGTGGAGTCATGAGGGCAGAGGGCAGAGCTCTTTGGCCATCTACGTTCCATTTCCTCTGCCTCAGCTTTGGCTCCCAGGCCACGCCCTATGAGCTCGCAGAAAAGTAGGGCCTCCTATGAGCTGCAGACTAAGGATTCTGGCAGATTGCATCCAAAATGGAGCCAGCTGGTCCCCCTGAATGGTCACTTCCCCACAGGGAGTTCATGGTCATTGGGGGGCA
Organism: Glossophaga mutica; assembly: GCA_039655065.1. Taxonomy (NCBI): domain Eukaryota; kingdom Metazoa; phylum Chordata; class Mammalia; order Chiroptera; family Phyllostomidae; genus Glossophaga; species Glossophaga mutica. Next base: position 84,482,824 of record CM077305.1, read on the forward strand.
GAGCCCAGACCCAGAGGCCCTTTCACTCCAGTCCCCAGTTGGGCCCAGCATGTCGGGGCCACTAGTCTGGGGTGGTGTGTGTCTGTCTGATGTCACCCGTCAGCTTTGTCAAACCCAGACGACCAGAGCAAATGGGCTGCTGTGTCCTGAAGGGCAGGGAGCTGGGGGCTGGGCTATGCAGGGCGCTTGGTGGGTCTGGGCCCCAGCTGGGCCTGGGCTTGCTGTCGAGGGTGAACACTCTGCTGTCCACCTGCATACTCTGTGGTCCCAACCATCTGGATTTAAATGTTCGTCCATGGAGTGAGGTGTCGGCCGGGCCTGAGGGGCCTGGGGCCTGTGATTTGTGTCCCCCCACACTGGGTCATCAAAGGCTTTACGAGACCCTCTGGCAGACCCACTGGGTTTCCACAGGATGAGATCATGCACCTGAAAGCAGGGCCCTCCCAGCCCTGTGCCCTGAATGGGCTGCTTGTTCTCCAGACCTGGTTGTCAGCGCCCAGCTTAGCGGGAGGGTGGGTGCCTGTTGGCTGCTCCTGCCAAGCAAGGGGCCCAGCGAGAGGCCAGGCGAGGGCAGCAAGAATCCGAGCAGCTCAGACTTGACCCTGATCATGACCACCAGTCAGGGGACCCTGATCGCTCTGCACTCCAGGACCTAGCAGGTGTGCCGTGGGGAGGGGGTGTCGCATCACGGAGGTCTACACTGTCTGGCCCACTCAGCATCCGTACAGCTTCTGATACCCAAATACTCAGTAAGGGCTTCGGGGCTCCTTTCAGCAGCTGGGCTCCAATGCCTCCCCTGAGGTCCAGCCACTGCTCTCGAGGTGCTTCCAGCCCAGGGAGCAGAAGGATAAGCCAGTGAGTCTGAACGACAGGGCACATATTGCTATATTAGAGGAACAGGCACGGAGAAGGGAGCAAATGCTGGCCCGTGGTTGGGAGGGGGCTGCGAGCTCTGCCTAGACTTCTAGGCAGGAAAAGGAGGCTGGGAAGGGTGAGAACACAGCATGTGCAGAAATCTGTGCCAGGTGGGGGCTGGCCAATTCATAGACCCATGGGGCCCTGGCGTAAGACAGAGAGGCAGGCAGGGGACAAGGAGGGAGATGGCTATTGTAACCCCCCAGCAAGAGGCGTGAGGCCTGGAGCACTGGACAGGGCAGGACAGTGGATCGTGGGGAGCGGGGGCAGAAGGAGGCAGGCAGTAGAGATGCCCCGTGTGGGCCTGAGGGAGCGCTCCTACACAGCTGGGCCTGCCACCTGGTCCTGGGTCTCCCTCGGGGCCCTCACTCCCTCCCCGTCGTCAGAAAGTGGTGTTCCGACCTCTCCTCCAACGCTTGCTTTCGTGACATTCCTCCCGTAATTTGTTAAATGTCTGCACACTGTTTGACCATTTTTACACTTCTTAAAATTTTCAAACTTTTAAATACCAAACAAACAAATAAATAAGTCAGTGAAACCACAGTGGGTTTTGTTTTGTTTTTTAACTTAGCGGACTAAGTAAATAAGCACTCAGAAACACACACAAATCCTTTCACACGGTATTTTAAGTTCAAAATGATACATATTTAATGCTCCACAGCAGGGGTTGGTAACTCCCTGTGAAGGGTCAGACAGTAAATCTTTCAGGCGCTGTAGCCACACCACAGACGCACAAGCCCACCCTTGTGCAGAGGCGGCCTCGGACGGCGCGTAGATGAATGAGCCTGCCTGTGTTCCGGGCACTCTTTATTTATGGAGACCGGAATTTGAATTTCATATAATTTTCTTGCACCAGTCATCAAATGATGTCCTTCTGATTTTTTAACAGCCATTTAAAAATGTAAAAATCATTCTTACCTTGCATATTGCACGAAACCAGGCAGCAGCTGTTCTCTATCACTTCCTGGCTCCTGTTCGATAGTGTAGGGCAGTTAGTCTCTTTAAGAAAGTAAATGACCACTTACAGATGCATATACATCCAGTAAGTGGGTACCCCATTTGCTGCAGTTACCCATTGCCGCCAAAACTTACTAGTTTAAAGCAATGGCCGCCTCACTAAACCTTGTGAGCCTGAGTCAACGGTGCTCATCTGGGAGGTTTTTCTGCTTCATGTGATTTTCGCTGGGGCTGCAGCCGTCTTGGGGCTTGACCGCGCTGGAACATCCCGGGGGGCTCGTGCATGTGACTGGCCGCTGATGTTGGGTGTTGGCTGAGTCCTGAGCTGGGGCTGTCAACCAGAGTTCCCGAATGTGGCTTCTCCACATGTTTTGGAGCATGGTGGCTAGATTGAGAGAAAGATAGACAGACAGAGCGGGGAGGAAGGAGAGGGAGAGAGAGAGAGAAGCAGCTACCCGTCTTTTTAAAGTCTAGGACTGGAACTGGCACTATGTCCCTTCCATGACATTCTGTGAATGAGGTGGTCACAGGTTAGCTTAGACTAGGGGGGAGGGGAAATATGGATAGATCCCTCGAAGGGAATGACATGTAATTTGTGGCCGTCTTTAATTCACAGTACCACTTCTCAAGGTCAACAGGTAAATGGACGAACTGGTGTGGATTTCAGGGGACTGCTGGACACCTGAGTGTCCGCTGACCGTACACACGAGTGCCACAGCCAGCCAAGTGGTGGGGACGCATTTCCAGCCAGTTAGGGCTAATATTCATTGAGCACCTACAATGGGCGCATTGAAAGTATGATATTATTGTATCTCATAATATCCTGTGAAGCAAGTGCTGTTGTTATTCCGCTTTTACAGATTAGAAATAGAAGCTTAGAGAGGTCTACCCAGGAAACATAAGTTGCAATGTCCACAAGACACCCCATGATGAGCCCCAGTGTCAGGGTGTGCTGTGGTCTGCAGCTCAGAGGGCTATCAGGGCTGGCCGGGGCAGGGTTGGGGAGAGGGTGGGCATGGCAGAATGGCTTCAGTGGCAAGAAGTGACTTGTCCAAGGTCACCCCAGCATCATGACTCTGGCTGAGAAAAGAACTTGGTGCTCCTGACTCAAGGTCCCGCCCCCAAAGCTCTGCATTTTCATTAAAATTTGCAACGTGGACTCTCTGAGCTCCAGGTTTCTCATTGGCAAATAGAGTCAATAATGGCTTCATCTCAGAGCTATCATGAAGACCAAACAAGAAAAAGAAAATCACTACCAACCTCATTTTGGAGTGTCAAGGCTGGATCTTCGGAGCTGGATGGATAGGAACTACTCACTTGGCATTCCAGGCTCTGCAGTTTTCTCAGCTATAAGATGGGCCCAGGTGCTGTGAGATAATGCGTGTTATGCGTGGAGCCCAGCAGCTCCCCCCTCCTGAAGCCGGTAGAGGACAGCAGCTCTGTCCCATCGCCGGATCCCCAGTCAGTGACTGACAGACAGTACTGCTCAACATATATTGAGTGTGTGAATGAATGGATGCATCCTCCAGCCCCCGCAGCCCTGAGGAGAGAGTACAGAGGAGGACAGCAGGTGCCCAGAGGAAGGGCAGCAAAGGGAGAGTCCCCTGAGGACCGCTGCCTGCCTCGTGGGAGGATTGGGGTCTCTGGGATCAACAGACCCAGGGCCCTCCTCACTTGATGTCTAGAAGTCCTTGGGTAGGGGAAAGAAGAGAGGAAGATTCAGTTGTGTGCTGCAAAATGTGGGGAAAGCCCCAGTTTGTAGCATTTGCCAATTCCCATGGTAGAAATGCTCTCTGATTTCAAGGTATCATGACATCAGCTGGACTGCAACTTAGGGAGAAATCAGCGATCAGTTCTCAGAGCTGGCACTCGCAGGTTCCAGCACCACTGAGTGAGTGTTTACCCCCGTCTCCCCGCTCCCAGAGCAGGGCAGAGTGGGGTAGGTGCACATGGACATCCACGGTGTGCACAGTGACAGAAGTGGGCTAGTGACCATGGAGAAAGGACCTGCATGTGGCCTTCCCCTGAAACTCAAGGGGGGTGGCTGGTTGCTTTATTTATTCTTCTCTACTCTCTCCCATGAGCAGATCCGAGGCATTTTATAGCAATGAAGACAATGCGATAAGCTAGAGGGAATAAAGAAGAGTTTGGGAGATGATGAAATAATTTGGAAGGAATAGAACGAAACCAGGAGTGAGATTAAGACCCCAAATTAAGGCACACAGTACTTACTTTCTTCTGATATCCTGAGTGCCTCCCCTCCCTTGTGGCCTTGATGATGAACTTGGCTCTGTGCCAGACTGACAGCTGAGAGGTGAGAAGGTCTGGGGAAATCCAGGCTGGAGAAGAGAAGGCTGAAGGACACTACCGCTTTCTTCAAGTTTCTGCGGGGACGTTCTGGGGCAGCAGGAACACACGGGGTCCAGAGAGCAGAACTAAAGTCAACACGGACCTCCCGCTGCGAACCAGTAGTTCACAGTCTGAGCTGTTCACAGAGGAGCCTCACAGCCTCAGGAGGCAGTGAACTTCTTGTTAGAGGAAGTGTGTAGGCAGATGCTGGACAGTCACTGTTTGGAAGCTTTCTAGACACTCGACTTGAGGGCCCATAGTGAGGCTGTTGACCAGTCAATACGAGGAAGAGGCTAGGAATGTGGCTGTGGGCCAATGTCCAGTTCAGCAGCTTCCTAGTCACACAGCGAAATTTCTTAACCTCTCTGCCTGGGTTGTTCTGCCTCCTCACCTCCACCTTCACCTCTATGCCCTCCAGGTACCCTCCTAACTGGACTCCTGGCAGAAATGTTCCTGAGCTCCTAGGGTTCCCAGAGCAAGCTGAGCTTAAGAGGAGCATGTGCATCAGTGGTGGGGAGAAGCAGCAGTGTTCTGGGACTCAGCCTTCCCCTTCAGCTCCCACCTATGCTTCTCTGCTGCTACTGATGGCCTCTCCTTGGGAGAGAGGCGGTCCTGGAGGCAGGTCCTGCTTCTGATCCCCTCTGTCCCCCAGATCTCAACACATAGAAGGTCTCAGTGAGTGCTTGTTGAATGAATGAACAAGAAGATGGATGGATGGGTGGATGGATGGATGGGTGGATGATGGGTATTGGGATGGATGAATAATTGGATGGGTAACTGGATGGGTGAGTTGATGAATGGATGATGGGGTGAATGATGAGTGTGTAGATAGGTGGAGGGATACATGGATGGATGGCTGATACTTAGATGGGTGAATGGATGGGTGAGCAGAGAGTAGGTAGAGAAAAGAAGGGAGGGAGGGGAGTGCATGGCCCTTTAATACAATTGCAAAGCATCCTCAACTCATTTATTTTGTTTTATCCTCACAGTTCTGTTTTGAAAGAAGGGCTAGAACTATTAATTCCACCTCCAGAACTGATCACTGAGTAGAAAACTAGTAAAGCAACTTGCTCCACAACAAACAGGGTAAAAGTAACTGGGGCATGTGAAGCAGACCTGAGCCCTGACTTCAAGGGGCTCCCAGAGGAGCAAGTCCAGGATTAGTTGGATGGGATTGGGGCAGAGGCCTGGGCTGAGTGCTGGGGACACCAAACGTTCCGGGAGGGGGGCTCTGAGTCAGCATTTCTGAGGTGGTGAGGACCTGCTGGACAAGGAAGGAGATGCAGGGTGTGGCCAGGTGAATAACGATAAGGCCATTGGTTTCAGGCTGAGGCTGTGTAGGACCCTAGGTCACAGCAGCTCAGCTCCCCGCTGGGACAAGCAGATGACCTGGGCGGCTGAAGTGGGGGATGAATGGTGGAGGGGGCGGGGGCAAGGTCGGGGAAGGAGGTGGGGATGGATCTTTGAACTTTGAGCTCCGGCTGTGGAGTTGAGAACTCATCTGAGGCCATGGGGAACAAGGGGTCTCCCAGCTGAGAGAAGAAGAGCGCTGGCCCTCACCCAGGCTGTCTCTTGCCCTCCCCCCACAGCCGCCTGCCCCGGGCTCACGCTTGGCACCATGCCACCCCCAGATGCTCTGACCTCAGCCAGGCCTGGGCGGCAGTGCCACCGCCTCGGGCAGTGAAAAAGCCAGCCAGGCAGAGGCCCACCCACGACTGCCCACCCGGGGAGCGTGGCCCTCTCCACCACGGGGCTGCCCGCCGCTCTGGAAGACCCCAGGGCCGGGTTGAGGAGGCTCAGCGCGTCTGCAGCTGCCTCCGCGCGCCAGGTGTGCGGGGCGCTCGTTAGGCCCCGGTGCGAGGCGGCTTGCAGTGTCTTTCTGAGAATCCCCGAAGAAGGAAGAAATCAAAGGCTAGGGATTGAAAAACAAGGACGAGGAGATATAAAACAAGATTTCTATCTAAATAATTTCCTCTAATTGCTAGTAAGAGACATTAATTTTCCTTTTGAAGCTCCCCGCGGCCTGCGGCGCCCCGGGCCGTGCCAAGATGGCAGCCCGTCTAGCCGGATTAGCTCACCGCCGCCCGCAGGTCTGGCTGGGTGCCCGCCGCCGGGGCGGCCAGGCGGGCTGGGTGCTGCTCCGTTCCAGCTAGGGTGCTCAGGGCAGGGGGTGCGGGGTGGAGCGAGGCCCGATCTGGTGCGCAGAGGCTGAAGTACAACGGGCCTCAGTGCTCGGTGTCCTGGGCAGGCTCCCAAGGGCCCAGGATGGATGCCGGAGTGTGGGGGCCTTGGAAGCCTGGGCTTCTCGCTCCCCTGACTGTGGCCCCCCCTGGGCAGAGCCAGGTGAAGGCAGCAAGGGTGAGGCCAGGATGACAGAGGCCCAAGGGAGTGGCCCCTGCCCTCTCACAGCTTCCCTGAGGAAATGGGCCTCGTTATTATGGCCATTTTACAGCAAGGGCACTGAAGGTAGAGGGTGAGGATGGATCCCGCTGTAAGAGGGAGGCTGCGCTGAATTGAGCTTCCACCCCAGGCCCTGGACCTCTGACAGCTGTGGGGGCAAGTGCAGGGAGAAGCCAGAGTCTTTAGCAAGGCGTTCAGGGCAGTCCTAATCTGCCCCCAGCTCTCTCCAGCCTCCCCTCTAACTGACCCTTGTCAGGTCTGTCCAGCACCTGGGCTAGAAGCATCTTCTGGGTTCCTCTAGCCCCACTTGCCCTGGCCACACTGACTGCCATCACCCTCACTCGCTGGTGCTCCCTCCCACCTAGGAGCACTCCAGGGCCCGGGACCCCTCCGTGTCCCACACCCAGACTGGGGCCCACATCCATGGGGGTGCACTGGGGATGCTGGATGGAAGGAAGGCCTGTGCTCCCAGAGGTGCGGGGTGTGTCATTGGTGATGGAACTCACATTGTCTTTTACCCTAAGAGATTTTTCCTTCTCTTTTGATCCCTTGCATTTTATGAAAAATAGAACACATATGTTCCTGATTAATTTCTACAAAATCACGGAAATGTGATTTTTAAAGAGGAAATGTTGACTTTTTAAAAGAGTCATTTTATGTGGTGTCTCCCTTTAGAATCTTTCAGGACTTCCTTTACTCAGGAAGTTGAATTTGGGAGGAGAGGGGCCGGCTTGCCACCCACCGCCTCCCATCGGCACAATAAGAAGCGGCGCTGTCGCAAAGGCTGGCCCTGTGGGCAGGTGTCCCAGGGCATCCTCACCTCACCTACAATTCTTCCTCGGCTCTCCACAGCCCTGAGGATAAAGCCTGGGCGCCTTGGACTGACATTCAAGGCCTCCTCAGCGCAGCCCTCCCGGCCTGTGGGCCCACCATCTCCTGCCTCAGGCACCGGATTTCCACGCTCCCACAGCAGCTGCTCCTCTCTCTGTCCTTTTGCACGTATCGCTTCCTCTGTTAGGAATGCTCTCTTCCTATTTTCTCCCACTGACAAACTTCTACTCATCCTCCAAAAACCAGGCCCCATGCCTCCTCATCTGCTTAGCATTTGCTGCCTCACCCAGGCAGCCCCCTGGGCTTACCCTAACATTCCAAGAAGGGAGTCCTCACTTGACCAGACAGGCCCCGACATGCTGCCTTTGGCCTGCCTCCCAGGGTCACTGAACTGGGTGCACAAAGATGAAAGGCTGGTATGACGTAGTAAGAGGTAATAAAAGTGGAAAGACAAACCCTGCCCAAATGAAAGCCATGCACAGTGTTTATTTTTGGTGTTTTATGGGGTGCTTTTGAGGAAGGGAGATGGAAAAAGAGAGTTCCACAGGGGACAAGCAGCAGATTTCACCCTTGGAGAGGGAGGCAGGAGAGGAAGGACAGCCCCTCTGGTTCAATGCTGACCTCTGGCCATCACCTGGATTCCAAAGGAGCCAGAGTTGCTGCCTCAGCCCAGAGCTGGTCACAGGCAGGACTTTAGATCCCAACAGAGGGTCCCTCTGGCTCACCCACCCTTCACCCCCATCCTCATCCACACTCCGAACCTCTTCTCAAGTGTTTTGTAGCTAACCTTATAAGGTGGGTAGGATAAGTACAACCTGTTTTACAGATGAGCAAGCCGAGGCCCAGGCATAGAGGGTTGGCTTATGGCTGCATGTTAAATTAGCAGCCAGGCGAGGACAAGAACTTGGAGCATCTGCCCCACAGTTTAGACTCGTTCATTCCAGCCCAGCTGTCTTCGGCCATTGGAGAGGTGGCCCTGGGCAGTTCCAACCTCCAGCCCTCATAGCAGAAGGCACCAAATCAGTCCGTTTCCTCCAAACACACCAAGCCCTGCCTTCCTGGACTTCCTGCTTCTTCCCCTCCTTACCACAACCTGCTGCTTCTAAGCTTGAAGGGGAGTGGACCATGCATTAAAAGTTCCAGCCATAAAACCACATGGTCCAGCTGTGGGAGGCTGCTCAGTGGGCAGGTGGGCCCAAAAACATGGAAGACCTTCATATGCAGATTCCTCCTCCCTATCCAGCCACAGCCTAGAGGGCTGCAAGCAACCTATGCTCTCCCCAGACTGACAGGAGCTGGGGAAACCAGAGGGCTTCCTGCAGGTATGGCCCATCTGTTGGTCAGAGCCTTCCTCTCATTTTCTCGAGTAACGAGAGCCCGAAACCACAACAGAGACTGGGAGGAGCTAGGGTCTGGGAAAGGCCATGGGTGCTGCTAGGTGCCAGCCCAAGGGAAGGGCAGTGGTGGGAATATGAAGGGGACAGAGCTTGACCCTCAGGGAGCATGTATTCTATCACAGAAGACACTGGCCTTGGATGAACCCCACTTCCCAAGCACCTATTAGAAACCTGGCTCTGGGACCTTTTTAACCAGGCAACCAAAGAGGCATGATGGTGAACACTGTGCCCATGAGCAGGGATGACCATCTGAAAGAGGGCTGGGCGTAAATCTCCATCAACCAATCCCAATCTGGATTCCATTCTGACATCTCAAGGCTCTGCTAGAGCCCATTCTTGCCCTCTCTTGTGAATTTCACTTGATTAAACACTCAACCACCCTGGCAGGAATATAAGTGCTTACCAATGAACCATGTGCTTCTCTACTGCGCTGCATCCTTTATGATTAGGCTGGGCCAAGTGATCCGTTTTGACCAATAGGATGTAAGTAGAGGTGACCATGTCACTACTGGGCTGAAACGAACGGTTAGGAGCCAATGCACTCTCTCTGTCTTTCTCTTTTCCTGCCACAGCAATCTTAGAGGGACACATTCCAGATAATATTGGTGTAAGATTCAGGAAGTCCTCCACACCAAACTTAAACCTTTGTGTTGGGTTGAACAGCTGAGGTTTGAGGCTTTCTCTAATGTTGATTACCAGAGTGTTATTACCCTGAGTAATAAAATCCTGGCAAATAGGGATTCGGGTCTCTCTCCTGCAGATGAGCATGCTGAGGCCCCAAAAAGGGACTCAGTGCAATCTGTAGTTAAAGAACCACTTCAGCCCCCTGTGACAGGCTCCAGACACCGAGAGGTATTCCCTGCCCCTTGCATTGTCAGCATGTTGAAACAGCCATAGGGACACAATAGGGAATAGGCAAGGACAGCTTTTAAAAACTTGTGTGCTGTTAAAACTCCATCAGGCTCATGCAGACCATGATATGCGGGCAGCTGCTGTTCAGAAAAGCACAAAGGAGCCCTAAAATTGGTCAGGTGCCTGGGCCGCCCAGGCCTGTGGCAGGATGTGCGCAAGGCATGAGGGCAGCTTGCAGGGCCAGCTGTCAGACACTCCACCTGCAGCACAATGGATGGCAGGTCGGGGCCATCAAGATGACGGAAAAGAAGGCAGAGATAGGGCCTGATTTACAGGCACTAGGCAAGAAAATGCAGCCAAGATTTATGAGGGCTCAAGTGACTCATTGGAGCCGAGTTTATTATCCATCACATACATCTGAATGTGTATTTATGGCTTTCCAAATGATCCTGTCTTATTGAAAATTATGTCCAAAGAACATCAATAGCAGTACATCAACACTGAGAAGGGCTGATCCAGAGTGGAGTTCAAGGCCTCTTCTAGTCACCCAGGGACAGCAGTGGCTGGACTCATTTGTGTGTGCACAGGTCCACGAAGCAGACACAGGCCCGCGGGCACGCGGAGCTGGGCCCTGCACTAGAGCCGACGTGCAGAGATGAACCCACCTCACAGGGCCCTGCCTGCACCCCACTGTGCCAGGCACTTGAGCCAGGTGCTGGATCTCATGAGGACACTTCAGAGGCAGCCCAGAGGGCAAGTGAGAATGCTAGCTCTGTCACTTAACTGCTGAGTGACCCCAAGCAAGCTACTTAACCTCTCTCTATGAGCCTCAGTTTCCTCTTCAAGAAGGTGGAAGAAACAATGATGGTTATCCCAGAGAGTAATTAGGAGGCGTGCAAGATGCTGCGTGTAAAGTGCTGACCCAAGTGCCTAGCATTCAGTAAGTGCCCGTCAGTGTTATTTTTCCGTTAGTATCATGACTGTTACTCTAAGCATGATAATGCAATGTTTGTCAGAACCTGACCATCAAACCAAACCAAACCAGACAAATTTCTGGCTGAAGGAAGCCCCATTCAATCGAAGAATGATTACTTATCCGGTTTCCACATGCCGGATACTGGAGAGGCAGGGCCAGGCAGTCAGATAACCACCAAAAAGGGATGTTTACGTTGCAACTTTATGAATACATGACAGAAATGGTTATGAATGACTTGCCTTGCTCAAGTCTCAGACCCTTACATGACTTACCAAGCTCGGAACTTTGTTGGTTACTAAGCTCAGAAGCTGATATTCTGCCAGTACACCCTAGTATGACTGTCTCTTCTGTGTGTGTCAGTAAATAGCAACCACCCTAAACACTGAAGTGCTTCTCCTGCTGCCCTGGCCACCCTCCACCAGGACCCCCGGGTTAAGGACCTGTGCTTTGATCCTTGCCTATGGCTTTTGTCACAGAGGTTCAGACAAAGAGGCAGGCAGCACTGCGCTGGCACTTCCCCCATTGCTATGAGCCTTTCCCCCTTTAGTGGAAGTGACTTCCAGGGAATTTAGGGAACTGGCATCCTTTCATCCACCCCTTTCCTTTTTTGCTTTTTCTTTGGGAGACAGACATTGAAGACGAAGACATTCAAAACAATCCATATATGGGGAAAATTAGGAAGACCATGCACATCCAGGGAAAGGCTCGGTAAACATCTAGGAAGACCTTATGTTTATGTCTTAGGCTGATGATCCTCAGCACAGAAACATCCTACAAATAATTGAAAAACATTGAATAATAACGAAAAGCATCAAATCCAGAGGAAGGAGAAGAATCTTATTTCTAGAGTTACCACATAATTTGGCATTCAACTGGATTCAGTCTAGATCCAAGTGTTCAATTTACAGTAAAAATTTTACCCCAAATATCATAGAAATTTTGTATGTCAATTGTAATTGGGAAATAAATTAATTTTTAAAATAAAAAGGGCAAGGGAAACAAAAGAAAAAATAAACAAATGGGACTACATCAAACTAACAGTATTTGCACAGCAAAGGAAACTGTTAACAAAATTAAAAGACAACCCACAGAATGGGAGAACATATTCACCAATGATACATCTGATAATAGGTTAATATCCAAAATTTATAAAGAATTTTACAACTCAACACCAAAAAATCCAATTAAAAATGAGCAAAGGACCTGAATAGACACTTCTCCAAAGAGATCATACAGATGACCAATAGACAGATGAAAAAATGCTCAACTTCACTATTATCAGAGAAATGCAAATTAAAACTACAATGAAATATTATCTCATATCTGTCAGAATGGCCATCATCAATAAATCAACAAACAAATGTTGTCAAGAATGTGGAGAAAAGGGAACCCTGTGCATTGTTGGTGGGAATGCAGACTGGTGCAGCCACTGTGAAAAACAGTATGGAGATACCTCAAAAAATTGAAAATGAAATACTTTATGACCAAGTGATTTCACTTATAGGAATATATCTGAAGAAACCCAAAACACTAATTCAAAAGAGTATATGCACCCCTATGTTCATCACAGTGTTATTTACCATAGCTAAGATTTGAAAGCAGCCCAAGTGTCCATTGGTAGATGAGTGGATAAAAAAGCTGTGGCACAATACTGCTCAGCTGTAAAATAGAAGAAAATCTTACCCTTTGTGACAGCATGGATGGTCCTGGAGGACATTATGCTAAGTAAAATAAGTCAGTCAGAGAAAGACACTTACCATATGATTTTACTTGTACGTGGAATTTAATGAACAAAATAAACTAATAAGCAAAATAGAAGCAGAGTCATAGAGACAGAGAACAGACTGCAGCAGGTTTGGGGGCTGGGTGAAAACAATGAGGGGATTAAGCAAAACAAAAAACAAAAAACCTCATAGACACAGACAACAGTGTGGTCGTTACCAGAGTGAAAAGGGGGTGGAGGGAGGTAGAAGAGGGTAAAAAAAAATAATAATAATAAAATACATTTTAAAAGCATACAAAGAAGAAGAAAAGTATGGCTTATTCAAAAGAAAAAAAATAATCAACAGAAACTGTCCCTAAAGAAGACCTGATGGCAGTTATACTAGACAAAGACTTTTAAATAACTGTCATAAAGATGCTCAAAGAAAGGAAGATGTGGAGGAAGTAAGAAAAACAACATGTGAAGAGAAGTTGGAAATATCAGTAAAGAGACAGAAAACCTAAAAACAAATCAAAATGGAATTCTAGAGCCAAAAAGTATAACTTAAATTTTAAAAATTCACTAGAGGGATTCAAAGACAGATTTAGACAGACAGCAGAAAGAATTAGTGAACTGGAATATAAGGCAACGGAAATTGTTGAGGCTGAGGAATGGAAAGAAAAAAGACTGAAGAAAAGTGAACAGAGATTAAGCGTCCTTTGGGACACCACTAAACAGACCAACATACACATTGTGGTGTCGTAGAAGGAGAGAAAGAAAGAAGAGAGACTGCCTGAAGAAATAATGCCTAAACCCCCCCCAAATGTGAGAAAGGCATGAATGTAGACATTCCATAAATGCAATGAATTACAAGTAAAATAAACTCAGAAATGCCCACACTGAGACATAAGCAAACCCTCAAAAGACAAAGAGAGAAAACAGCAAGAGAGAAGAGGATCGTGGCATAAAAGGGATCCTCAACAAGATTACCAGCAGATTTCTCCTCAGACACTTGGGAGGCCAGAAGCAGGCTGATATATTCAAAATTGTCAACCAAGGATCCTAAGTCTGACAAGACTGTCCTTCAAAAGTGAGGGAGAAATGAAGACTTCCCAGACAAACAGAAATTGATGAAGTTCCTGACCACTAAGCCTGCCCTGCAAGAAATGCTCAAGGGAGACCTGCGAAGTAAAATGAGAGGATCCTAAACAGCAACTTTAAGCTGCGCGGAGAAATAAAGATCTCAGCGAAGATAAATACGTGGGAAATTAGCAAAGCTAGGACTCTTGTAACGTTGGTTTGTAACTGTACTTTTTGTGTGCTTTCTACATGATTTGAGAAACTAATACATTGAAAATTATTTGTATAAAAGCTAGTATTACTGTAATTTTGATATGTAACTTCAAATCTTGTTTTCTACATAACATAGGAGACTAATGTTTTAAAGAATTACAAGTTTATGTTTTTGGCAACAGAGGTATAACGATGTAATTTTCTGGCATCCACACCCAGCAAGGGTGAAAACAAAGCCGTAAAGGAGCAGATTTTGTGTGTTGTTGAGGTTAAGCTGGTATAAATTCAACACAGAGTGTTATAGTTTTAAGATGTCAAATATAATCCCCATAATAAACACAAAGAAAATAGGTATGGAATAAACACAAAAGGAAATTAGAAAGGAACTTAATCATTGTACAACAAAAATTAATTAAACATAAAAGAAGTAATATGGGAAACGAGGGACAAAGAAGCTATAAGTCACATAGAAAAGCCATCTTTCCTTATCAGTAGTTGCTTTAAATGTAAATGGAGTAAGCTCTCCAACCAAATGACAGAGATTGGCAGAATGCATCAAAACACATGATCTAACTATTTATGGTCTGTCTATAAGAGACTCACTTTATTTTTCTTATTTTTTAAATTTATTTTTATTGCATTTTTTTCCTACAAGAGACTCACTTTAGATCCAAAGACACAGATGGGTTGAAAGGGAAAAGATGGAGTGCTCCGGCTGATGTCTGGAGATAGTAAATGGTTTGCTTTCATGCAGGCCTTTGATACGCAAACCAGCCAGTCCAGAGCTCAGCCACCCACTCTATCTGGCTTTGACTCTCCAGGAGTCAATATTTCTGTGCCCTAATCATCCCAGGGCCAGGCATCAGGCAAGTAGGGACAGTCCCTGCACTGTCAAGCCTGCTAAAATTATTCAAACTAGCGGCTCTCAAATCTAATCAGCCTGTTCCCCTGCCTGACCCATTCCTTCTCTTAAAGTCCACAATAAACCCTTTGCTCATGCATTGGCCTTGCTCTCTGTGCCTACTAATCGACCCAGAGGCTTCTCCGTTTGGCCCTGTGTTGTGCCATGGCTCCTGGTTCTAGGGAACTGTGAGTAAAAGCGCCTTCCTTCATGACAGTCTCCTCCCAATTTGTTGGCCTTGCCATACCTGATTCAAACAAATCCCAAGTACATTTTAATCGAAGCTCCCAATCCTGCTGGGCATTTTCCTCAAACTGGCACTTTTTTGCTGAGCCTTCCTTCAGTGGGCAGTTCCCATGATCAACCAGGCTGGCTGCTTCCAGGTGATCATGAGAGTTGGAAGGAACATGGATCCCACTGTCATGTGCCCGTTGTCCCTCCTTTGCTGTAAAAATAGGTGTCTTGGCCCAAGGTATAGTGTGCAGGATTCCAGGTTGGAAAATGAGCGCTCTCTAAGCCCACGTGTGATGCAGGCAGAGACAGCGAACACGTGTCTGGAGTAGATGGACATTCATCTTCTCTTGCCCCTGGACATGAGAGCTCCTGGTTCTCAGGCCTTCGGACTCAACTTCAATTAAACCACTGGCTTTCCTGGTTCTCCAGCTTGCAGATGGCAAACTGTGGGACTTCTCGGCCTCCAGAGCTGCACAAGCCAATTTCTATAATAAATATCTATTGATCTATCTACCATACAGGATATACATATCCTACTGCTTCTGTTTTCCTGGACCCTGACTAATATAGCATCCATTGATTATTCTTTCCCTGGAGAACCATTGACTTTTTCCCTGGTTCTTTGTAAATATGTTGAATAACTTTAGATTTTATCTTGGAATTTTGCACATTATGTTAGAGAATTGTGGGTCCTATTAAAATCTTCTGATAAGTGATTTTTTGTTAAAAGAAGGAAATCATTACAGCCAGGTTCAGCCTCCAAGTTTTGATCCTTCTTTTTCGAGCTATGATTGCAGTGCAAGTTACATTTTTAAAACCTTTGCGACGTTATTCTGGTTCACCTCACTCGTGCGCTCCCTAGAGGCTAGTTTGGGACTTTAGTCGTGGTCCATACTAGGAGATAATAAAGTATGGCCAACAAGCCCAATCCAGCCTGCAGACAGTTGTTTAAAGGCCTATGAGATAAAGCTGGTTTTTATATTTGTAAGGGGGGTGAGGGTGGGAGAGAGAGAGGGAGAGAGAGAGAGGAAGGAAGGAAGGAAGGAAGGAAGGAAGGAAGGAAGGAAGGAAGGAAGGAAGGAAGGAAGAAGGAAGGAAGAAGGAAATACATGACAGAGAATATATGTTACCCACAAAGCCTAAAATATTTACTATCTGGTCCCTTCCAGAGTTTTCTGTCCTCAGTTGTCAACACCTTGGCTATGCTGTTTCAGGTCAGTTTCACGCAGACATAACACAAGCCTTGGGACTGTTCCCACACATTTAAAGAATTCCTTTTTCTAGCTCCTTCCTCCACAAGACCAATGACACTCCAACTTTTTCCTGGTGCTCTCACTAGAAAGCCAGGGTTTTAGCCTCTCTGCTGTGCCATACTTCCTACAACTGAGTCCACCTTAGGGAAAAGTGGCAACAGAAAAAAGAGAAAAATATGGGGATACCCCACCCTCTTTGGATCAAAGGGCCCGTGCCCAGGTGATCAGAGAGAAGTGTTTGCTCTCAGAGTTTTAGGTGCACGTGGGCTGCTGTCACCCAAGACTACAGATTCCTGCCTGGGGCTGCTCTCGGGACAACGCCAGTTAAAAGTGAAAGAAAAAAATTGGAATTTCCACCTGTGCTCTCAATCCTGCAAGATACCCCATTCCTGGTTCTGTGGCCAGAAAGACAGAACCTTTCTTAGAGCTTATTCAGTTTCCATCCCCGCTCAGAGTCCCAGGATTTGGGCTGTGATAGAGTTTAACTTGGAAATGTGGGGGAAAGCAATCAGTCAAATCAGGGAGCTCACAGCTATTTCAGTTATTCTTTGAATTTTGATTCCCCTCCCCAGCCTACTTCCTGAGATTTACTTTTCAGAGTCCTTAGGGAGCCAGGGTTTTAGCCTGGCCATTTACATATCCTTCCTTTATGTAGCCGGTTCAAGCGTTTTGGCTGTCATCAGCGGGAGAGCTAAGGTGGACAGTGCTCACACTGTCCCAGCTGGATCCGGAGGTCCGATGATGATGGGCTGTGTGTAGCACACTGAGCCAACTAAACTCACTTATTCATCCTAGCAAGTTCACACACTTAAAATTCTTCTAAATGCAAAATAATTTCATCTGGGAATAATGGCCATTTACTATCTCCTTTCCAATCTTCACATCATTTTCCTGCTTTACTGTAGGGATTGGAAAACATTTTCTGTGAAGGCCAGGCCAGAGAGTACACATTTCAGGCTTTTCGGGCCAGATGGTTTCTGTTGCAATGACTCAGCTCTTCAACTGAAGTTTGAAAGCAGCTATAGACAATATAGAAGTGGATGGCATGGCTGTGTTCCAATAAAATTTCTTTACACAAACAGGTGTGGGGCCGCACTTCTGGAAGGACAGAGTAAGGACTTCCAAACACTGCTCCTTCAGAAAAGCAATGAGAATGCTGGCAAGAAGTGTCAGAATCAACTTTCTCATGACCAAAGGCTTGCAATAATCTGAGGAGTGGTGTGTGTGTGTGTGTGTGTGTGTGTGTGTGTGTGTGTGTGTGTTTAAATTACAGTGAGAACAGCAAGCTTTCTGAAGTTTTAACTTGCCTTATTCCCACTGCTCCCTCCACAGCTCCGTTGTGGGCTTGAAAAGTACTAGCCTCCCAAGTCTGCTGGCTGTGGAAAGCAGCCGCCCTGGAAGCCAATAGAAAGGAAAGAACAGGTTTGGCTCTTCCCCCAAAAGTCCCACCCCCAGAGACTTGTCACTGTGCGACTGGTCTAGCAGCTCCCCGAAAAGCTCCATTCTCAGGGGTTGTCTTCATTTGACCTGACCCAGAGCTCGTGCTGCGTGGGCAGCACTGGAATCGCTGAGCTCCCCTGTACGGTGCTGACTGACGTTCTGACCTCCCCACTGTGATTCTGAGGGTAGCGGGGCCTCCCCTCCACTTGACCAATCAGACCCGCAGGGTCAGCTGAGGCAGGAAGCAGTACCCCTCGCAGAGCAGCGCTCTGAGCAGCCCCTCCACCCACCAGGAGGTCCCCGATCTGGCTGTCTGTCCTGCTCCTGCTGATGGACTGCTTTCTCAGTCGGTCCCCTGTGCCCCTGCTGATTTTGAGCCCTCCCACATTCTCCCACTGAACGTCTTTTCTGCCTCACCCAGACAAGCAGAGCAGGATTCGATTGCCTGCAGCTAAGAACCCTGATGGATATACTATTTCCCACGTACCATTCTATCACAGGCACAGTACCATGCATTAAATATTATTCAAAACATTGTTTTAATGGCTGCACAATATTTCATGATATTTATGCACCAACATTTGTTTTAGTCATGACCTAGTGTTTGAGTAAATTGTAAATTTCTGTTAAATACTAGCAATGAATATTACTGTAGTCACATTTTTAGCTTCGGTTCTCCTTAGGGTGGCTTACGAGTGACACTACCAAGTTAGTGGTATGGACATTTAAAAGCTCATGTGGTAAAAAGCCAATTTTTTTCTGGAAATTTTATACTAATTCGTGCCCTCATATTTGTGCCCTCATGGGTAAGAATGTTCATTCAATTCCACTCCACTCAGAAAGATTGAGTAATATAATTTTAAACAGTCTTTAATAACCTCATAGGGGGAAATCCCATTGATATTTTTAATGGCTATTTCTTTAATTACCAGTGAAGCTAAATATTTTTAAATGTTTATTACATATTTTTATTTCTTCTTTTGTATATCTCCTTTTGACTATTTTTTCTTTTCTCTCAAATCAATGCATGGCTTTTATTGCGTCTTTAAAATATCGCAGACGAGTCTGAGGACTCATTCGGCATCTCGCTGTTTCTAGAGCTGGACAACTCAGCCTGCTGAGCTGCACCTTTTTCAGAATCCTAGCTGCCTTCCCCAAAGTTTCTGATATCCTCATGTTTAACAGCTGTGGCTTGCTGAATCAAAGCAGCTGAATTTGATACAAGTTCAGTGTTGCTTGAGATACTAAACAAGCAATGCCTGACCTCATCCGAACCCTGTGGATATATTTTTCAGCCAAGAAATGTCAGATTTGAACAGGAGAACCACCTGTATAAAACAACATTTGGTGGGGGAGTGAGCCTACACAGACTCCTCTCGTAACCGAGGCCCAGGGTAACACCCTTGATCCTGTTCTGTACGTGACTGCAGATAGTGCAAACAGCAGCCAGTGCCTTTCCATTGCCCCGCCATTTGCGACCAGAGCCTCTTCATTTCCTTTCCAAGGGGACTGAGTTCTGCACTGATGTGATTGAAGTTCCTCCGCAGGGTGCCTCTGGGGCCCTTCACAATAGCCATGTGGCCCTTCAGAGTAATGTCGGCATTTTCTGGGATGTCAACGGTCTGATTGCTGAGAATGGTCTTCATCCTTGCAGTAGATGCAGCAAAGAGAGCTTGACCGTTTTTCTATTGGAATGTTCATTTTCATTGTTTTATAACTGCTTTTTATATATTAGAAGTGTTAACCCTTTGTCACACTTTGTGCCTTGTGTTTAGTTCTCCAATAAATTTCATTGAATGGCTCTTTAAAACATAGAGATTAAAATTTGTATGTGTTAAATTCTCTTGTTCTTTCTTATTTTTTCCACTGCTTTTATGTTTAGAAAATCTTTACTCATCCCAACATCAAATATTTGTCTCCAGGTTCTTCTAGATTTTTTATGATTTCCCTTTTTACATTTACTTCTTTAAATCCTCTGAAGGTTATACTGGAGTATGGTGTGAAGGAAAGAGCTAATTTTATTTCCTTCAAATAGCTAAGCAAATGTCCCGGCATCATTTGTTGAATAACCTGTTCTTTCCCCACAGATTTGCAATGCCACCTCAATAAGCTGAGACTTGGTAATCACCATGGTAACGGGACTGCGTTAAAAGCATTTGTTCTCACAAAGTGGAGGGCTTGTGCCCAGCAGGGCTTAGTCTGGCCTCGCTGCACATCTTCCCTAATTAAGATATACCTTTTGGTTTTGTGTTTTTAAAGAAATTCTCCCTTTATAGCCATGATGCAGAAAGAAAATTAAGGCCAAGGCCCTTCCATGCTCAATTTGCTGAGCTGGGCCTGCTAGGGTGGTTGGAGCAAGGGAGGCAATGGGCACCGAGGTGAGAAAGTGGGCAGTGGTTTGTTCCCGTTACATCCTGAGAACTTGGAGGGACGTCATCAAGGTCCTTGAATGGCTGGAGCGCGGCAGGTAGGACGGTCATGTTCAAGAACGCAGCTCTGATGTAAGACAAAGCATAGACGGCTCTGTCAGCCCAGCAAGAGCCCAGCTTGAGGCCCGAAGCATCCCTTCCCTTTCTGGGATGGCAGCTTCTGCCACCCAAAGGCAGCAAAGTCCACATTTCCTGCTCTTTGGAGCTTTTGCCCTTAGGTCCATGGAGTCCTCTTTCCTTGTAAGGTGTCTGTGTCCAATCTTGGGGGGCAGGGAGAAGACAAGACCTGGGCCTGTGCTCATCTGCCAAGAAGGGGGAGACCTTCTTACTCTGGGAAAGTCCCAGGGGGCCTGAGCACTGAAGGGAGAGACAGTGAAGATGTTTGACCACCCCTTTGAACATCGGGTGACTATGAAGCCATCTCCTGCAAAGGGAGAGTGAGCGAGAGGTCATAGCAAGCCGTAGGAAGATACCAAAGTCACAAGCAGGCAGAAACTCTGAGGTCAGAGACAGAACACTGGTGGCAGTGAGAGGGAGGACGGACTCACCCAGAACTGTGATTAATCAGCAACCTCCTCCCGCTGCGAGACCCTGAGGATGAATCAGAGCTGGCACTCTAGCCTTGGGGCTTGTCCCTACTCCCAGCCTATCCTGGGGGTCCCCTGAGATCCTTGGAGCCTTGCCATAGGCTCCTATTACTTGAGGCACTAAAATGGGTTTCTCTTGCTTGTAATCAAAGCAGCCCATAACCCAGTCAGCATGAGGGGCCTGGGCATGTGCTCTCGGCCTTCCACTTGGCATGTCTGCAGGCAGCGCTTTTGGCCCAGGGTCTCTAGTCTTCATCAGTCACCCCTCTCTGCTTCTCCCTGAGGGCCCAGGGACTGAGGCCTGCCACAGCACTGGTCCGGGTGTGTTTTCTCATATGTCCTCCCTCCCTCTGCTTGACTGATGTCAGTCTGAGGCCTGGTCGGCAAAGAGCCAGCACCTCTCCTCCCTCCTCACCTCCAACAGGAGCATCCTTTGGGCGCAGGCCCTGCCACCTGAAAGCAGCACTTTCCAGCCCTGGGCTCCAGGTGGGCTCAGGTGGGCTCAGGTGTCCGCCCTTGGAGGTGCTACCAGGGTGGTGCTGGCTGCAGCCCTGGTTATTTCTCCCCAGTGCTGTACGAACACCCTGCTCTCTGTGATCTGTAATGTGAGAAAGGTCAGGGGGCTCCACCCCAGTTGAGGGCAGAGTAGCTCAGCTTCAGGAGTGACCAAGCCTTGTGGCTGACCCTCTAGGTCACCCACTGGTACCAGCACAGCTGAGGTTCTTGCTGTGCCAGGAATCTTGTAGAGAGGACAGTCCTGTGGGGACAAGGGTAAGATTCAGTCCCCCATGTCCTACAGAATCCTCGCAGACCAAGCCTCAGGGTTTAGCTGAGATTTCTGGAACGCACTGATCCCGCAGATCTGCCGAGGACCTCCCAAGTCATCACAGTGGTTAGCAGGCTCCAGCTGGGCCTTAAAGAGTAACGAAGCACTGGTACCTGCCACACATGGGTGAGCCTTGACATCATTATGCTAAGTGAAAGAAGCCAGATGTAAGAGGCCACATATTGTATGAATCCATTTGTATGAAATGTCCAGAATGGGTCAGTCTGCAGAAAGCAGATTACTGGTTGCCTAGGGGTAGGGGGAATGGGAGGATTGGGGGTGTTAATAAATGATACAGGGTTTCTTTGTGGGGGTGATGAAAATATTCTAAAATCGATTGTGGTGATAATTGCCCAACTCTAAATATAATAAAATCCACTAAATCGAACACTTGAAATGGGCAAGTTGAACAGTATGTGAATCACAGCTCAATAAGAAAAGCTCAGTTACAAGAAAAGGGATGTAGGCTGCAGGGGTAGAAATCCTGGGTTCAAATCCTGACTCTACCACTTACTGTGTGGATAACCTCCTTGTGCTCACCTGCACAATGAAGACAAGTAAAGCACCTGTTTCATCAGGCTGCGTGGAGATCGAGTGAGGCGGCACACACAGTGGGCTCAGAACAGTGCCCTGCCGCACGGGCCGCTGTCGAGTGAGGCAAACCTTTGCCGGATAAGGTGGACTGTGAAAGCCTCAAGAGGCTGAAGGACTTGCGCAAAGTCACTATGATAGGCTGAAGAATGCCTTGCACCCCCAAATGTATGTCCAAATCCGCATTCTTGGGCCCCGTTCAGAAAGAGGGTGATTCTAGATGCAAGTGAAGGATCTTCAGGTGAAAAGATCATCCTGGATTACCTGACTGGGCCTGAAATCCAACAAGTGTCCTCCTTGTAAGAGACACACAGAGGACAAGACAGACACAGGGGAGAAGGCCAGGCGAAGCTGGAGGCCAAGGCTGGAGGGATGCAGCCACAAGCCAAGGGGACACCTGAAGCCATTAGAAGCTGCACAGGGCAAGGCACGGCTCTCCCCAGTGCCTTCAGAGGGAGCAGGGCCCTGACGACACCCTGATTTCAGACTCTAGCCTCCGAGGCTGAGAGAGGAGACATTTCTGGTGGTTGTTCCAGCAGCTCCAGGACACTGGTGTAGCCGCTCGGCTCACAGCACTGGGGCCAGGACTGTGGACTCCAGTGATCACTTGGGACCCCTTCACTGCATTGATCTGTAAATGAAAAACAGCTTCAACCGCAGTTACCATGAAGGTTCCAGGGATGGGCTCTGCGATCCCCTTTTATAGACAAGGACGCTGAGGCCCTGTTATCACTTGCCCAAGTCACACACCCATCAGTGTATGGGAAGTTGGAGACTGGCTGTCTCCTCCAGCCACACCCGCTCCTTAGATTTGTCAGCCCCTGCCTGAAACAGCATTTAACTTGCCTTTTACAATGCATCAATTGCAAGTTCATTAACTGGCAATTGAAAGTTACAGGTGACATTAGAATTTATTAATAACATTGGAAATAAATCTCCCTGGAATTCAAGTAATTGAAAGCCTCATGAAATTCTCTTTTTTTATAATCCATAAAACGGGTCCGGAAGAGAGGTGTTCCAGAAATCTCCAGGGTGGTTGGGATTGCCGGCGTGGGTGGTTGGGGTGGGGAGGGGCTTCCGTTCTGACCAAGGCCATTCTTGGGTGTCTGCCCGACCCTGCCCACCACATTGTCACTGCCTCTTAGAGTCTGCAGGCAGTCACTTTCCTACTGGAAATGTCCCGTGACCCACTGCAGCGATCAGAGCTGGGAGCTGGGGGTGCAGATGCGACCCTGCCCACAAGAGCACAGCCCCGTTATGGGGACAGAGCTGTGGAGGCGCCTTTTTGATTCAGGGAGGTGAAGGCTGGGGTGTCCCACTGGCACCTGGAATGCCTCTGGCCAGAGTCAGGCGGTTCCTGCCCATGTGGAATGGCCCCATGTGGGCCTTGGGGACACGCCAAACTCAGGGTGAGAAGACTGTGCCCCCAACATGCCCTTCCTGCTCAGCCTGGAGTGGGCCAACCTCACCCAGGGTATGCTGGGAAGGGTGCTGCTCGGAAGTGGCTCCCGAGACCCTGGGGACTGAGTGTCCGATAAACTTCTAGCCACACCTCAATTCCTTCCTGGTCCCCAGAAACAAGTTTTCTTTCTTTCTTTTTTCTTTTAAGATTTTATTTATTTATTTTGAGAGAGGGGAAGGGAAGGAGAAAGAGAGAAACATCAATGTGTGGTTGCTTCTCATGCACCCGCAACTGGGGACCCGGCCTACAACCCAGGCATGTGCCCTCACTGGGAATCAAAACTGTGACCCTTTGGTTCTCGGGCCAGCACTCAATCCACTGAGCCAGAAACAAGTTTTCTTAAGTTGTAGCCCCAGGGACTTACACCAGGAAATGTGAGGTCTTGTTGGAATGCCCTAGACTAGGAACCAAGGCTGGGCTTTCCAGGGTTTCTGGCCCACTTCTGAGTTCATCTGGCCCTTTAGTGGAATGTTCTCCATTCCAAGGCAGCGCATCAGCAGCCAGTTTCTGCCCGAGGCCAGGACGTGCTCCCTGGCTGAGGCAAAGCACACCCCTCACCCCAGCCCTTCCATCAGTTTCTCGTTGCCCGTGTTGGGAATATTAGAAGGACTTTATGGCAGGTATAGCACAGGACCCACCACTTGCAACAGATCCTGCTCTGGGCACTGGGATGGGGGCTTGGATTGGTGGGAGGTCTTAGGAGGGGCTGGGATGGTGGGGAGCACACGGGGAGCTGGGGTCGGCCATACAGGGGTGTTTCATATTTTAACAACAGATTCAGCAGCCCTAGTGGGAACCAATGAACATCGACCCAGTCTGAGTTCCCTCCACACTGGGGTACTTGCCAGAAGTCACTGACTAAGGGGATCCCGAATTTCTGCTTTGGCTGCTGGCCAGCAGGGGTGGGGCAGGCGAGGTTCCCTGCGGTGGACTGAGGAGCCCTGTCCATGTCCAGACTCAGTCCCACACCTGCCCTGCCCAGGAGACCCTGACCCCCTCCCCCGACCCACAGAGTGGAAAGGCCCAAGTCAGGGCCTTGCTTCCCAGGCTCCAATGGGCAGGGGTGTGAGGAGAGAGGCTCTCATGGGGCCAACAGCGAAGGGCTAGGGCCTTGGGGGAATAAGGACTGTGGCTGCTCTGGACCCTGGAGGAGGGGCCCAGAAGGGCAGGTGTTAAGTGAAGGGCTATCAGCCCCTGTCCCACCACATACACACACTTGAGCACACGAACACACATGCACATGTGTGTGCCCACCAGTACATGTGCATGCTTGCACACTCATGCATGTACACATGCACCAGGGCCTGGAGCCTGTTGGCAATCTGAAAGGCAACGCTGAGTTTAATCTGGGGCAAGGGAGGGCACAGGGACACTGTGGGCACAGGGAGGAGGGAGTGCAGGCGGCAGTGCCTCACAAGAGGCTGGGAGCACCCTGGGTGGGGGATGGAGAGCAGAGCAGACTGGGGAGGAGACAGGCTGGGGCAGGGTGGGTGGGCCTCCGCTAATTCTCCCTCATTAACCCCCTGGGTGGCCCATGTAGGCAGGTGCAGGGGTGGGAGCTCAGGGATGCCTTTTACTTTCCCCCTTTCCTGGGCTGACCCCCCTGAGCCCCCTCCCCAGGAGCTGGGAGGAGAAGGGCAGTTTCAGGCGGCGGAGGTTGGCTGTGCTCTGGAGGCCCAGCAATGGCATCCTGGCCGAGGGCGCCGGGGGATTTGCCTCACCCTTCTTAGTCACCACTGGGCCCTGTCGGCTGAACACCAAAGTGCAGATCGGTTTCCACACATGGGCACAGAGACACAGGCTCACCAAAGGGTTCCAACCTGACTCAGTGGGGCTGCAGGGGTCAGCGAAGGTGACATGTCAGGATTTTGCCCAAGAAGAGCCAAGAAATGTGCTTCTGTGAGGGCTGTAAGTGCCAACCCCCCCACCCCCCACCAGCTAATGAGAATGAGAGAAGCTCTAGGCCTGAGCTAAGGGCCTGGCGCTGTCCTTTGTGTGGCAGCAGTCTGAGGCGAGCCTAGGGGGACAGAGCCCAGACTGGGGGCCAGGAACAGGGGAACCGCTGCAGATTCCTGAGTAAGTGGGGAGTGCTGTCAGGTTTGCATATCAGAAAGATTGTCAGGTCAGATGGAGGGGTGAGGCCCCAGTGACCACGAGAACCTGCCGAAGCTGCGTGTCTCCTATGAGCCAATTTCCTGTCCTTCCAGCGTTCGGGGTCCTCCAAGATCTGATGCTTGGAAGCTGCTTCAGTCTCCTTCCCATGAGGATTCCTTCTGCTCCTGTCTAGCCTGCTCGGCTCATCACCTGCCACTGGCCTCCGCTCACACGTCCCCCCAACCCTTGCAGTGCCATCTCCCGGTCCCTTGGTTCACGTGGACTCCTCTTCCTTCAGGAAGTTGGCAGCTGAGAGCACAGCCTTTCCGAGTCCCAGAGACCCGTTCTGAAACCCAGCTTCACCACTGACCGCTGTGTGATCTTGGGCAAGCCACTTGACTTCTCTGGGGCCGAGCTGACCCTCCACGCAATGGGGAAGGTGGCTATGAAGCTGAAGGGAGGTGAGGCCTGTAGGCCGTTTAGCAGGGGCCCTGAACTCATTCTTAAGAAGGACCAGGCCATGTCCACCTCCCTGGGGAGACCCTGTCCCACACCCCCAGCCTGTGGTGACTAAGGACCCCTCTGGGGTCCACACCTGCTGTCCTGCCCAATTCAACACAGTGCAGACTTAGCCTGTCCTCCCAGCTGGCAGGGACATCCCCTTGGAAGTGGGTTCCTTCCTGTACCCCCGTCCATCCCCAGTGGCTCTGAGGTAGGCTTGGGAGCACCCAGACATCCTTCTGCTGTGCTGGGGGGCTCACTCCAGGCTCTGTTAGCGCCCACCTAGACTGTGCAGGATCCAAGGTGAGGGGACAAATGGAGGCCCCACGTGTCTAAACATATTAAAGTTATGTGTGCAGCTAAACCAACTTAAATAAAACATGCTCTATGCTCCTACTTTGACAATATCCTTTGTAAGGACCTGGGAGATCAGGCTGAATTCGGGTTGTGACCTCACAGAGCTGTGCTAGAACATGATGGCCTATGGAAGGCTAGCCCCTGGCCCTTTGATCTCCCACTTCCCCGACCCCCCCGACCGCTGCTTGCATCTGCCCTGCCCCAGGGGCTCTATGTGCAGGTGTGGACTGCCACCTGCACACCTACATTTAGTCCACACCCTCCCAAACAGCCCCCCCACCCCGGTCTAAGGACGCAGTTACTGGTGGTGACGGGGGTCTGCCTTTAAGACATTCACGGGGAGGATCCCATGTGGAGCCCGGGCTGGGGGCCCTAGGGCAGCACATCTGGTGTCCTGGGGAAGCAGAACAGGCTCTCTGAGCGACCTATTCTGCCAATGGGTCTGGGAGACTGAAATGCCTCCTTGCCCGCTTCACTAAGGGGTAGAGGACTTTGCTGGTCAGCTGGCATCAGGTCTTGTGGGAGCTCCAAGGGGGCTTGGGGCAGGATGGGGGAGGGGCTCCAGGGAGCCCCGAGGGTGGCCTGGAGAATGAGAAAGGGGCCCAGACACCTGGGAGAAGCACTCACGCCTCTGTTTGGCCTACCCTCTCCCTCCTGCACCCCTGCAAGCACATGGTGTGCATCTTACCCGAGGGGCCACCAGAGAGCCACCCTCTTCCTCCCTTCCAGCCCTTCCCCACGCTGCCTGCAGGGCCCTTCCCTGTGCACCTGACTCCCGCTGACCCCTGAGGGCCCCTTTCTCGTCTGTGGGCCCTCCTCACACTCCCTGATGACTCGCTGCCCCTCTGCTGTGCTGGTGTGACCCGTGGCCACCCCCTGCCACATGCGTCACACTGTCTAGGACTCGTCTGTCCTCACATCCAGTCACAGCGACACGAGATGTGGACCTTCTGAGGATGGCTCCCTGCAGCACCCAGGGGTCACAGTGGCCAGGCTTGCCAGGCCCCTGTGCAGCTGCAGCCACGAGACACGAGACCCAGGCGGGGAGAGCACCTTTATTGTCAGAGCGTTACAGACTTCCCGCCCACCTGTGACCGCCACTCTGGGAGAAGCAGTCTGCAGAAGGCCGCACCTTCCTGGAGAAGGGCGGTTGGGGCCCTGAGGGCAGGGGAGGTTAGCAGGGTCCGGGAGCAGGCTACAGCCTCCCAGGAGCACCTAGAGCACTGGGGAGGGAGCGTTCCTGCTGCAAGGGGCGACATGCTCGGGGTGGCGCCAGCACCTGTGAATCTCTGAGTTTGCTGCCCTCGCTTGAATGCGGATCCTGGCCTAGAGAGAGAGGAGCACCAGGGCATCCACGGGGCCCCCCCGGGCCTGAGAGGCCGTGAATGGCCTTGAGGGCTGTGGATTGAGCGCTTCTGTCTGGGGCACTGGGGGAGTGGGGGCTATTGTGGAGCGGCCTGGGCCCACTGCTCTGTGGGCAGGCGCATCTCTCCCCAGCAGGGCCCGGGACTCTGGCAGCCCTCCTTCCTCTGCTTCAGGAGGACATTAGACTTGCCATGTAATGCAGAAGTGCCAGCCAACGAATTCCCAGAGAGACCTGGAGAGGGCAGGGCTGCAAGTGAAGTCCCCGGGGGGTGCATGTTCCTGTTAAACCCTCTGTCCTCCGGCTCAGGGGTGTGGGGGACTTGGTAGGGGTGGGTAGACTCAGGGAGACTGAGGCAGCAGTGGGCTATACCAGTTTGGTGTGAGGACCCTTGTATCCCAATGCTCCTTTCTCATTCCCGAGTCCACGTGACTCACGGTTTACTCAGGGTCTCGCTGGCCTTAAGCCAAGGGATCGGAGTTGAGGAAGGAGACCCAGGGCCCTGCCCTCCTTCCCTCGGCTGGCCCAACCTCCCCAGCCCAGTGCTCATCGCCCTGTCTGAGTTTCCTGTGAAGAGAGGAAGATGGCCGGATAGAGAGCTCAGGAACCGAGAGGCCTGGGTTTGAATCCTACCCCAGTCCTCCATGGTCTGGTGGTTTTACAGGTTATTTATCCTCTCCAAGCCTCTGTTCCCCATGTAAAGTGGGGATAACAAGCCTACCTCCTAAGGGTTAAATGAGACAATGTAGGAAGAGCTCCTTGGACAGGCCCAGACGCCTCAGGAGCTCAGTAAATGATAAGTATTATGATTATTCTCACAGCCTTCCTGGCCCACCCAGACTCTGTCTCCTGCAGGGGGTCAGGAGTGGGCGAGGGCAGGGACAACAGCAGGGCTCTGCCAAGGGTGTCACACCCCTCTGGACCCTGTCCTTGGAGGTGCCATCTGTCCCTGAGGCCCCCGAGCTGTGGGAGCCAATGTCCCGCATGATCGTCCATGCCTGGAGTCCAGTCCCATTAGGGGTGCCTTCAAGATCCAGTGCTGGCACAGGCTTCAGGGCTGGGTCTCCGGTGGGGCGGGGCTTATCCTGGAGAGTTGGGCCCTTACTTCCCGCTGCTGGCCTGGCCAGTGCTCTTCTGCACAGGGTTGGGGCCGAGCAGGGCAGCGAGGGAGCCATCAGGTGGGGTGCCACCGCGCTTCATCTTGAGGTTGGCTCTCAGGACAGCATCCTGGCCGGAGCCCCCCTCAGGGGAGGCCAGGGGATCTGGAAGGAGAGCAGGAGGGTGGGACTTGGGAGCACTCACAGGCACTTCCACTTCCGCTCCCTGGCCAGCAAAGGGAGCGCTGTGCCCAGCGAGGACAGGGCTTTCTACTCATGCATGCCTCATTCATTCACCCAATCTTCTGCAAATGCTGACCAGGGCTGGGCTCCAGGCCCAGAGAGGTGCCGGTCACCACCCTGCCACCAAGGAGAGACGTGGAAAACCCACTCCATGAGGAAACAGACTCTGCAGAGCACTACGAGGAGAGCGGAGGTCGGCTTCACAGAAGAGGACTTGGGGCAGGTCCTGACGTGGGGGCTGGTGTTTAGCAGGTGGAGGGTTGGGCTTGAGCACAGGCCTGGAGGCGGGAGGGGCCGGGGGTGACTGGGTGGTGGCCCTGTGTCACTGGGCACCAGGCTATGCTGGGGAGGGACCTGGGACTTGATGGACCTAGAAGTCAGTCATGGGCGGCAGGGTGTCAATGAAAGTCCTCCACCAGGGGAGGGACAGGGTCTGGCTGGGGTTTGGGGAAAACTATCTGGCAGCCAAGCAAAGGGAACATGGAAGCAGGGAGACCAGAGACAGCGGTGGCTGTCCCGAGGGCAGCCAGGAGCAGGGAGGTAGGAGCAGAGGGAGATTCCCAACTCCGTGGCCAGCTGGGGGCCCGCCCGTCCCTGGGCTGGGTCGCTGCTCACCGTGGATCCCGATCATGTGCTCCAGGATGAGGACTCTCTCTGCCAGGATCTTCAAGGCCTCCCGCAGCTGCTGCACCCCCTCACCCTGGCGTGGGGGGAGGAAGCAGCCAGGGTCAGGGCCATTCTGCGTCAGCGTGCATGTCATCCCCGTCCCCCCCATTCCCACCTCTTCCCTGTCACCATCATCACTACAACAGCCACCGTCCACTACGTGCCAGGGGTGGCGTTGGAATTCTTGTTCACAGACAAGGGACCTGAAGCACAGAGAGGGGAACGAGAGTCCTCTGGACACACAGCCTGGAAGGGGCCGACCAGGGCCTCGTGCCCAGGCCTGTTCCCGCGAGTCTGGGCTCTTCCTGTTCCACAGCTGCCTGCCTGCTTCCCCTGTGTGCCCTTCTCTCCAGAAAATACCCTGCAGAGCACCTAGCATGGGCTCACGGGCCCGGGAGCTTTGCCGGTTTCCTTCCTGGCACTGCCCACAGGAGAGCCCATTCCCGAATGAGAAGGAGGGGAGCCGCTGCTTCCAGGGTGCCGGCGGGAGCGAGGGAGGATGGCGAGTCTGCACTCGTGACACCTGGCCTGCACCTGGGCCAAGGACCTCGTGTGCCGAGACACACGAATGAGCTGATTTACTGAGAGGACAGGTGTCACATCCACTTTGAAAAGTGATGCTGAAGGGACAAGGCCGGCCTGGGATCAGCAGCAAAAAGGACACCTTTTTCTTGTGTAACATGACAACTGCCATGACGTTCAGAATAATTCAGCTTAAAACAAAACAAAAGGGGACCAAGAAGCATCCCACTGGGTTACAAGAGAGTTCTTCCCACCAAGGAACCGAAGTCCACCAGGCATTGTGCTGTGGATGGTATCTGGGACGGGGGTGTCCCCGGTGAGGGGTGGGGCATCCAGGCCCCTCTGTCAGGGGCCCAGCTAAGTCCCAGGTCCCTGGGCCACAGGGTGCACTCCTACGAAGTGGGGAGGAGGGTCATGGGCGCCCTCTCGGTCTGGTGTTGCAAGAGGCCTGTGAACCTGGGCTTACACCCCGGCACTCCCATCTTCCCCCCACTGCCTCCCGAGCCCCCCGCAGTTGCTCCGTTCCAGCATCTTCCCCATTTTCCAGTCCCACAAGGACCTCCGGAAGGTCCCACAGCCCCAGTCCACTTCCCCCGGCTCTCTGCCTCCAAAGCCCACCTCCCCAGACACGCCCCTCCTTGGAACCTCCCCCCAGCTCACTCACTCAAGGGGAGACTCTCATTCTCAGCATGCAAGGCCTCCCCTACTAGCCCTTGTGCCTTCACCCCCAGTCCCCAGCACCCCTCCTGCTCCCAGAAGGTAGAGGGTCCCCATGGCCATCTCCTCACCCCAATATGTCCCTCCCCACCCATCCTCTGGGCCCCTGCATGCTCCCATTCTTACTCCCTCCTCATCCTCTCTCACGTCCACCAGCCATCTGTCCACCAGCCCTTGACCCTGTGGACATATCAGTGCTGCTGATGGCCATACCCGGTGCTGGCCATGAGAAAGTCCTGTCCCTGGAGAGGCGCCCGGCCCCCCACCCTGAAGCCTCCTCCACGGGTCTGCGGCTCCACCTGTCCTCTCCAGCAGGCTCTCCCCTGGCCCCTGCCCTGGGCCAGTCACCCTGTCTGTGCTACCCCCATAGCAGAACCTTCACCCTATACTCCAAGTTTTACTCATCTGTCTCCTACACTGAGCGGGAACCCCATTCACCCCATGGTCGGTCGGGAAGTGCTGGGGGTGGAGCCGAGTGGTATGAGCACACATCTCTTTGGGACCTGCTCTCCCACTAAGACACAGCCAATCAGAGGAGGGACCAATGGCACAGTTACCTCTGCAGCAGCTTTTTCCTCCTCTTCCCCCTTCCTGCCAGGCTCACCCTAAGAAGAAAAGCACACAGTCAACAGCCAGTGCGGGGTGGGGTGGACCGGTGTCTGGGATGAGCAGAGCAGCGGAAGGCCATGGCCCTGGTCACCTGCACAGCCTCACTTGGGAGGAGGGTGTCTAAAGTTGGCTTTAGGGGCTAATTCTGCTTCTGGGGCGCATTGGGAACCTCCTGAGCTCATGTCTCGGCTCTTGCAGGAATCAAGAGCATGCCTCTTAGGACTCTGCTTCTCTGTCTCAAAAATGGAGCCAGCCTCACAGTAACACCTACCTTGTACTTATGCCTCCTGTGTGAACTTGAGCAAGGTCTTTACCTCTCTGTGGCTCAGTGTTCTCATAGTATCTACCTCATAGGACTGTTAAAAGGATTAAGTAAGTCAACGTGACAGCGAGCTCAGACTGGAGCCTGGTGCCTGGAGGTGCTCTGAAAGGAAGCCTGGGAGGAGGCACGGCTCTGGAGGCTCACACACCTGGGTTTCAATCTTGGTTCTGTGGTTGCCTTCCTGTGTGACCTTGGACAAGTTACTGAATCTCTCTGAGGTGCCAGTTCTGGCAAACGGGGATAATGAAGCCCAGTCTTACGGGTCCCTGTAAGGGACTATACTACGGGTGAGGAGCACCTCTACCGTGGCCAGCACATAGTAGGTACTCAGCAAAGATCCACCCTTCCTGCAGAGCCCCATCCCCTTCCCTACCCCTCGATGAAGGAGGTTCTGCCCGTAGGAGCAGTAGTTGAGGCTCATAAAGTTGTGTATCCAAGAATGGAAATTGGAAGTCAGCTTTCTAAGCCTCTTACATTCAGAGAGGTCCAGAGAAGGGAAGGCACACTCTGGGTCCACAGCAAGTCAGCCCAGGGGTCTGGGCTCCCTGGAAGACACTCTGGTACTCTCAACCAACCCCCTCTAACAGGAGGCTATTTCAGGCTTGGTCACACTCCCAGTGAGGCAGCTGCCCCACCCCGCCCCCACCTTCTCTGCTTGGGCATCTGGGGTGCACTCAGGTCACTCCTCTCTCTCCTCCGCCTGGTCCTGGCTGGGTGGGATAAAGCCATGTTTGGGGAGACTACGTAGGGCTGAGCTCAGGTAACACCCCTCGGGACAGTTCCCACCCACCTGGTGCCCTGGGCCCCGCACCAGAGCCCACCGCCCCAGGTGTGGTCTACCTAAACAGTCCCACACTTACGGACGGCCCCGTCACGCCCCGCTCTCCGGCCAGGCCCTGCAGAAAACCAAATAAAGCAGGTTAGTCCTTGCCAATCCTCCCCTGCCAACCCCTCAGTCCTCCCCTCCCCTGCACTGGGTTCTGGATCTGAAAAATAGGAAGGCCACGCCTGGGGACCTCCCAGGTTCTACAGCCACCTTCCTCTGGCTCCTAAGTGAACCTCAGCTGAGCCCTCAGTCTTCTCATCTGTAAAATGGGGCAATCAGGAAAGGAAAATGGGTGGTAGAGCCCGCATCTTCTCCCCGCACCCTACGCAGACATTGAGTAACAGCAATGGCAATATCGAGGGTACCGCACACAGACTTCCATCAGTGCCATGCCCAGCCGGGAGGCTCCCTGAAGCTACAGACGCATGCGCCCAGCCATCCTCCAACATCCCCGCCCGGCCAACCAGGGTGCACCCCACTCCACCTCTCCAGAGTGGACACCTGGCCTCCGTACCTGACCCCACCCCACATCACCCTTCTCAGGGAAACGGCTCCATGGTCCTCCCAGCTGCTCCAGCACACTCCTGGGAGTTCCCCTTCTCTTTGCCTCACTCACCACATTTATTCCATCAGCCAGACCTGTCAGGCCCACTTTCTAAATATGTCCATTCACTTGGCCACTTCTACCGCTACCACCCATAAGTCGCTCTCAAGTCCCCCTCTGCACTGCTGTGGCCCCTCACCCCCACCTTCCATTCCCCCCACAACAGCCAAGGGGCCCTAAAGATGCAAATCAGATCATGGGCTCTCCCCCGCTGGCACTCAGAGTGCCCTTTCCACTGTGACAAAAACCCGGCCTTCAGCTCCGCGGACAAGGCCTCTGCCTCCTCCCCCAGCATGCTCTCCTTCCCTCAGCAGGCCCCAGCCTTTGCCCTGCCTCAGGGCCTCTGCAGCCGCGCTTCCTTCTGCCTGGGCTGCTCCTCCTCGGCACCTTTACATGGCTGCTGCTCTGGGTCCCTGGGCCTCAGCCAAAGTGCCCTCACCTCCTCACCTCCGTCACTCCCCTCCGGTCGCAGCAGGCTTCTCCCCAGTTACTCTGAGGCCATATCACCTCACTCAGTTCTTTTCTGACACTTCCTCGTTTTTCATTGTCTGCCTCCCCTATTAGGCTATTAGCTACTGGAGGGCAGGGGTCCCGTGTCCTAGTTCTTGTGCCCAGTACAGTGTCTGACGCAGTGGAGGTCTCGGATGTTTGGTTCATGAACAGCATTTATTAAGGGTCTCCTCAGGGTCTGCTGTTTTCCCTCTACTATCCCCTTGATTCCTCACAATAAACCTGCCCCACGGGGATTTTTATCCTCATTTCACAGATGGGGAAACTGAGGCCCGGGCTCACTGGCTGGAAACTGGTACAGTTAGTTTCCAGTCTGTCTGTCCTGCTCAGAGGACAGAATAGGGGCCACCTGGTCCTCCTTATTCCTATCTGACCCCTCTCTGGGGTCCTAAGGGGACCCTCACCCCTCCCAAATTCTCGGAGGCCTTGATTCCTTGGCAAGGGAGGAGATGATGGGCGGGTCACCAGACTGGCCCCACCACCCACAGTGAGGCCACATTCCGGCCCCTCTGTGATGAACAGAGGAGGCTGGTGGTCGTTCTGGTATTGTTAATATTCAAGCCAGCCTTGGCTGTGTGGGGGCCTGGGCAGGCCCTGGCACTGGGGCCTGGGAGGGGTTTGTCCACTGTGGCCCTGGAGAGCCAGGGATGGGCCTTATGCCCTCTGGCATCTGAGCGCTGGCCATAGGCCCCCAGCCTTGGGGGAAAAAACCACAGTAGGGAGGTAAGGAGTCAAGATGCCAGTGACCTGAAGCCCCCTCAGGCTGATGCCTGGTCACACCCTCTCAAGAGGGGTTGGACAAGCAGCTCAGACTCTGTCACCTTGAACCTCCTTGGAACCTTGCAGACCTGGGACCCCAGGAGGATGTGGTCTGCTATGGGTCCCTGGGCCTCTTTGCCCCTCATCACAGTCTTCTCCGGCCCTGTCATTCTCTTCCCTGCGCCCCCAGCCCCTCTCTCCAGGGTTGTGGATGGGACCTGATGGGCAAGGAGGGTACTCCTAGAGTTCCTGGCTCTGGATAACCTAGACTCTCAGCTTACCTGGGCTGCCCCCACCCCTGATTCAGGAGCACATCAGGTCTGGGGACCTCTCAACCCCTCTGCAGGCCAGCCTGGTGTGTGCCACAGCTCCTCTGGCTCCGCCCTGTGCTGTGCATGGCACAGCCCGGGACAGAGCTCCGGTCCGCCCCTCTCTAGGGTCTGCGCACTAGCCAGCCTTTCCCCTCCACGCTGCATCCTCCTGGTGCAAAAACACACCGTGGGGACAACTGGGAGCAGGTCAGAGCCGAGGGACACTGGCTCTTTGGTGTGTAGAACATCAGCTTTAGGGGTTGGACTGTGGCCTCGGGTGCTGCCTGTGCCATCAGATGGGGGACAGGCACCCTCCAGAGACTGGGGGTATTTGTCAAGTAACTAAAGGAATGAATGAACGTGTGGGACTCCCCAGGTCCCCGTGCCCACAGGGCCAAGGCCTGGACCCATGTCCCTCACAGTGTAGGGGTCACCTCTCAGCACCCCCACCTTACGCAGAGCTCCAGAGCCCCTGATCTGGTGGAACAAGGCCCTGGAAGGGGTTGCCGGAAGCTGTGCCCAGGAGGGCACTTGGGCACCACCCCTGCTGCCTCTGCCAGGCGTTCTGGGCCCTTCCTCCTCCTCGGAGGGTTCTTCCTCCCAGGCCCTCGGGCTCCTACAACACAGGGTGCTTCCATTGGGCACTTCATTTCTCTTTTGCTCCTGTCTTACGAGCCAGAGCCCAGAGAGGCCGCCTTTTAGCCCAAAGTCCCACAGCTGCAAAGGCGGCACGAGCTGGGGTTGGAGCACCCAGTCAGGCTTTGGGGAGTCCCCTCCCACATAGGTGATTCTTGGGGAGGAGGGGTGACAGTCTGTGGTGCTGGCCTCTCTGGACCTCAGTCAGTTCATCTGTGAAATGGGAATGACACCAACACCTCTCCAGCACAGGGGAAATGAGCAGCAAAGGACACTGCCACCAATAAAACCAAAATCCCATGCCTACCTGCCCCACGTCCCACCTGGGCCCAGGTGGGGACCGCCCAAGAAGCCTGGTTCCTCCTTGCCTAGGAAGCCAATGCCCCCTCACCCACCAGAAATGAAAAAGGCCTTACCTGGGATCCAGGTACACCCGGCGGTCCTGGGGGACCGTGTGGTCCCGGGGGACCTGTTGGTAGAGTCATAGATGGTCACCTGGGGCCAGAGAAGCCCTCCACCCCCATCATCTCTGGAGAGGGTCATTCTCACCCTCCCACCCCAGCCCCTGCCCTGGGCCTGTCTCCATGGGTAGCGAACAACGACTTGGTGCATGGGTGGCGGGGGAACGGCGAGCACGCACTCCCCTGGCCTTCTCGGCCTGCACGCAGAGCGGACGTCCCACCTCCAACCACTCTGCGTGCAGCCCCTGCACCGCAGCCTGCCTCATCCATGGGGCCACCCGGCAACCTGCCCCCAGCCAGCCAGCGGCCTGGCAAATCTCTCCCGCATCTGCCCCTCCTTGGGACCTTGGACTAGATATTCCTTCTTGCCTGGGTAACTACAACTGCTTTTTGGTCGTCCACTCTCCACGTGGATACCCAGAAAGCAACCACTCAGGAAGATCCCTCTCAGCCAGCCCTCCACTCTCACGTGCCAGACACCCTCACAGGAAGTTCCTCTGCTTCTGTGCCTTTGACAATGCTGTCCTTCCTCCTGGAGCTTCTCCATTCCTCCACATCCCTGCAAAGTCTTTCCTTCTGGTCTTTCCTATTAATCTCAGACCGAGCATCACCTCCTCCAGGAAGCCTCCCCAGCACCCAGCCCCAACCTCTCTTCTAAGCAAACCTCTGACATGAACCAGCCGCTACCCTTGGCCGCTATCAGTCTACACGTCTGACTGACTCATGGGTCAGAGAAAGCCCAGAGGGTCAGGCTGGGCCATGGGTGTCCAGCCCGGGAAGCGGTGTTCCTGACTGAACTTCCAGCATGCTTGGGAGAGTGAGGCCTCCGTCGCTGGTGGCCTGCATAGGCCTGTGCCTCCTGGGCTGCAGGGAGCTCCCTGGTGGGCTGCACCAGTGCGCCCCCATGCTTGAGGAGGACCTGCAGGAAAGCACACCCCAGGTGGGGCACACACCTGCATGCAGTTCAAAAACAACCCCCTTCCTCCGGTCAGAGCAAATCACCAGCGGTCCCCAGGTACTCTCCAGCTCATTCCCTCGCCTCACCCAAGCGTTGACTCAAATGCCACCCTGAGGACGAGGCCTGCCCTGGCCTGGCCTGGCCTCACCCAGCCCTGCTTTCCACCTGCCACTCCCTCAGATCTGTGGGCCTGACTCGTTTGTGGTATCTGAGCAAGGGCGCCTCCCTCCATTACAACTCGAGCATCACCGGGACGGGAACCTCTGTGTTATTAACCTTCATTTTGTTCAGGGGCCTAGAGCACTGCCCAGCAGGTAGGATTGGCTCAGTGAATGTTTTTGAGCATGCAAGAACGTACATAAATGACAGGGAGTGAGGGCTCTGGGCCCGGGGACACCCACAGCTGGACGGGTTGGGTTTCGGTGGCCCTGGCCCCAAATTCCATTCTTCTCCAGTGAGGGTCCAGGGGGCATGGGGGTTAAGCCAGATCCAGGCTCAGCCCACTGAGCCCCAGGGCTACCCCTTCCTCCAGGGCCTCATCACAACTTGGGGCTCCTACATCCAGTCCCACAGCTGAGCTGCCAAACAGCAGCTGGGGCAGACCCAGTCCCCAGCACCCTGTCAAGGCCATGGGACCCCAAGTGACCCCCTCAAGGCCCCTTGGCCCAGGCTAAGCACAGGAGAGGACACCCAGTCCAGGCCATTCGGTGCTGCTGCCCTCTGCACTTACCTGGAGGGCCGGGGGGACCCCGGGGCCCCGGGACACCAGCCAGCACCGTGTCCACGGCGGCAGAAGCCAGCTGTGAGTCTCCATCTGCGGGAAGAGCAGATGGCCTGTGACCTGGCAGGGTGGGGCCGGCAGAGCTTGGAAGCTGGGCCTGAGGTCCCCCAGAGCCAGGGCAGGCACCTGGACCCCACTGGCCTCACAGCAGCAGGCAAATGGGTGCTATCATCCCGCTGCTCAGAAGGGCACATGGAGGTCAGGTCAGAGGGCAGTGAGAACCCAGAAGGCTTCATATAAAGATAATGTCCTTCCTGAACATTCCAGACTCAGCCTCTGGCCTGTCCCACTCTCTTCCCCATGCCCCAGGCTGGCACTGTCTTCCCGGTTCCATCCCACATGCCTGTCCTGATATCCCAGTTGGCTCACTCATTCAGAGCCTCCACCAGGAAGTCCTCCCTGCTCACCCCTCTGAGCTGCCTCCATCAGGGCCCTGGGCTGGGGTGAGGGTCTGTCTAATGGCCTATCTCCCAAGGCCTGAGCTCTTCTAGGGTGAGCCCCATGTGATGTCACCCTGCCCATCCCCAGAGCAAGGCCAAGAGCAGCCAGGCCCAGGAAATGTCTGGGCTGGGAGTGGCTACCTCTGCCCCTCCCTCCACACATGGAAGCCACCGGCCTCACAGCAGATGGGCCCCTGTGGGTGCTCAGTCTCCACCAGCTGTCCCCACTGGGGCATCCCGGCTCTTCCCAAATGCTCACACCCTAAAGGCTGCCCTCCCTCAGGGGCCCCATGGATGAGGGGAGGAGGGTCCTGCCCAAGGAGGGACCTGGGCACTGGAGGGGGCAGGTGGGCAGCATCAGGCACATGGCATTGTGCCCAGGCCAGGGCAGCCCGCAGCCCTCGGATGGCTCCTCATGGCCCAGGGCATGAGCTGCTGAGCCCCAAGACCCCCAAGGGAGTCACAATCACACTCCATTTTCTTGCTGCCCAGGGGGCATCTCTGAGCCCACACTCGGGTGAAAAAGTGGGGTGCACAGTGAGGTAACATTTGCTCCAGACACCCCGTGAGAGAGCCAGTCCCTCCCCAGGCCCTGGGCTGCGGGCCTGGCCCCTGAACTCCCTGAGGACAGCCCAGGGCCCCCAGTTCGCTTAGGAACGAGTCCTCCCTTCTGGTTCAGGTTATGGCCCAGGGCTGTTTTAACAGCCTGGAGCAACTCCATCAAGAAATATGGAGTAGGAGTCCACCCCGACTTTACAGACGGGAGAACGGAGGCTCGGAGAGGGACAGTGCAGTTCAGGTTCAGGCCTTACCGCTCAGGCAAGGGCTGTGCTGCCCGGGGGGGACAGAGCGCCTTCAGGATGGGGGATGGGGCTTCTCCGACAGCTGACAAAGTGTCCCCCTCCACCACAGTGCCCACACTATACCCACCCACCCTCTCTCCTCAACACTTAAAGTCAATCCTGTCACTTGCTTCTTATACAATCCTTCCCAGGTTGCCCAGGGCACTTAACAAAAATGCTCCCCACAGGCTGCAGGCTCCCTCAGCCCAGCTGGCGCTGCATCACTGCCCCTCAGACCCGGGGCTGCCACCCACTCCCCAGGCTTCCCCATGTGTAGGCAGCGCTTCTAGGGCTCAGAGGGGCCCTCTGCACTAGCCTGTGTCCCTGGGGGGCAGGAGTGCTCACTGCTGTATCCCAGTGATGACACACAGTAGGTGCTCAATCAACACTTGTCGATTGAGGGGACTGTGACAAGGAGATGAGATAACAGATGACCTCAGTGGCACTGCCATCACCAGGCAGGGAAATTGAGGCCAAGACAAGGAACGGAGTGTCCTTTGAAGGGTGGGAGCTGAGCACCAAGGAAGAGACAGGTCATGATGGGGCTAGAGTGAGATTGGGGGTCAGTATGGGTCCCCCAGAGACCCCACCTGTCCAAGCCCACTCCCAAGCTGATGCCCCACTCACTGATGGGTCCCTTCTCAGGGTCCTCTGGGGAGGGCTAATCCCTCAGCAGACAGTGTGGCTCAGGCCGGCCCCACCCCACCCTCAGGCCAGCACTCACTGTCCTTGTCGGTAGGTGGCTGCAGGGAGTAGAGGACACCTTGGGGGCCATTTGGAGGGAGGCCCGGGCTGCCTGCTGGGCCAGGGGGGCCAGGGGGTCCGGGGCGCCCCATCTCTCCAGGAAGCCCGCGGGGTCCTGGGGGCCCCAAGAGGCCTGCAATGGGGAGAAGAGGAGTCACGTGAGAGCTGGGCCTGGCAGCCAACACTACTGACAGCCAAGGGGCCCCAAAGTGGGCAGGGTTGGCAAGGGTCAGTGGTGGCCTCTAGACCGTAGTCTCCCTGGAGGGCTGTCTTGGAATGTAAGCGAAATGGCTTCCCCCTTCCCGGCCCCATGCAGGGGGTCTGCTGGGGCAGCTGGGTGGCAGGGGCAGGGGAGGCAGGGACAGCTCTGGCCAGATGCCCTCTGACCCCTCCAGGGACTTTAGCTCTGAGGCAGGAGCACCAAGGGTGTCACTCCCCTGGAGGAACCAGAGTTGGGTGCTCCCTGGGGGTATTTACATGACTGAGAACAACCCCCAGACCCTGGCAGCCCCACCCCCACGCAGGCCCCCGCAGCTCGAGAGCCTTCTCTTCCTCCTGCAGCGTAGGGTGAGACCAGACCCTACGGTGGCTGCGATGGGCAGCAGTCAGGGCGCTGGTGGGTGTATGAGATGACTCGTCTGCTTAGAGAGGGAAGAAGCCCCAGTCCCCATTCCCCAGGAAACAAAGGACAAAGTCAGTGTCCTTACCGGGAGGCCCTGCTGGGCCCGTCTCTCCTGCCTGGCCCCGGTCACCTTTGGAGCCTGGGGGTCCTGCAGGCCCGGGTGGGCCTGTCTGCCCAGGGGGCCCTGGGGAGAGAATGAGATGAGGCCTGAGAACGCTGTGGGCTGAGCTGGTGGCTCCAGGCCCAGCCGTCTGTGTCGTCCACGCAGACCTGCACCTAGGAGCCCTGGCCACCTGAGGCTTCCCGAATGGGCAAAGGGACCATGGTCAGCTCGAGTCATTCACTACAGTTCACACACCACTTGCACCTATTAACCTCTACGATCTCAAGTGCTGCTTTTGTTTCCTTTTGGCGGGTGGAGAAACTGAGGCTCCAAAAGGTGCAGCCTCTGCCTCAGGATCCCAGAGCCAGGCTGCAGATGAGTGAGGCTCCCTCACTCCACATTGTTCTTTCTGCCTCCCGCTCAGAGCTGGGAACAGGGCTGGTGGCAAAGAACTCCCTCCAAGTCCTCCTCAGAGACTCCGGGAAGCCCTAGAGGACATGCCTGCCCACCTCCAGGGTCTCTGAGCCCCAAGGATGAGTGAGAAGGGGCAGAGAGGTTGAGAGGCCTGCCCTGTGGCCTGGGGACAGCCCCTTCTCCCTCGGGAACACCTGGAGAGGGTGTTCGAAAAGAATTGCTGGACTGACGGAGGGACCTTCTCGGGCTCTTAACACCCACTTCATCTCCGTCTGCAGTGACTGTGGTCCAGGACCCGCAACGAAGGACTGGACAGACTGCTGCTTTGGGGAGTCTCCACCTGTTCTCTGGGATTCCCGGAGGAAGCTGAGTTGGTCACCATTTGTAGGGTTTGTTCGCCACCCAACGGCCATTCCTTAGAACTGCACATTCCCTTGGAAGGAGCGAGGTCTGGCGGGAAAGACCCAGAGCTCCTCCCAGCCTTCCCCTCCCACCCACCATGGGTCAGGACCTGGGTCCTCCCTGGGATGGGAAGCCTCCCTCTTTTTCAGTTTCCGAGAAGGACTTGAAGAACATGGGTGTGGTACAGCCCTCTGGGGTGAGATCTTGGGGACAGTGGCTAGAGCAGTGGGTCAGGGGACCCAGAGGGAGAGGCTCCCCCACACGCACAGCAGCCTGAGCTCACCCCTCCTCCCACAGCCTCAGCCCCTCAGAAGAATGCAGAGTATCTGCTGCTCCCCCAGCCCCAGGACTGGCCACTGGAGGCCGACCCTCCTACTGCCTGGGACGCACTGCCACTCTGCTCCTGCTCCTAACAGGAAGGGCACACGCACGGCGCCGAACAGGGCGGAGGAGCAAGGGAGGGGCTGGGCTTGCACTCCAGCTGCGCCTGGGCGGTGCTAAGAAGCTGGGGGCCCCACCGGGAGAGAGGAGGGGAGGGAGAGCATCGCCTCCTAAGGGCTCTAGGGGGAGCAAGAATCGTGGTGACAAGGAGCCCCTGGATCGTGGCCAGCCCCAGGGGTCACTTCTCCGAGCCTCAGGTTTGTCCTCTAACCCCAAGCTTTACTAGCTTATCAGAATGATGACAGAGGCTATCGGTCCAGCCTGAGTAATATAAAAAGACTTACTCACTGGTACAGCATGGACACTGGCCAGTCAGAAGGAGCAAGATCTGGCGGGAAAGACCCAGCCTTCCACCCGAGTGCGGCCATGCTGACGGGCACCAGCTAACCGCCCAGTCAGGGAAAGGCCCCGCACAGCGCTTGGCACGAGGCGGACGTTCAGCAATTCGAGCTACGGTAACTAGTTACTATTAATATTTGCAGACTCAGGGGACAGAATTCTGACCAATGGATGGAAGCTGCAGAAAGCAAATTTTATCCCTGACTCTAAAAAGTGGAGGAAAGGGAGGAAAATGGAGGAACAGGGCAGCAGTGGTCCTCCAACTCTAGTCAGAGAGTTTAGACAGGACCCCCCAGAAAGTGGTGGGAGACAGTTAACTCCCCGTCCTTGCGGGTATGCAGACAGGGGCTGCTGTACATTGACCCAACCAAGGGGTAGGCTGGGCTGAGGGCCTGAATGAAGACACTAAGGGGCAACAGGGCAGCTCACGAGGACAGTAGCTGGACTCTAACACAATGAGGAATGGTGGGGACTGTGGCAAACTGCGGAGCTTGGACAAAACCTGAAGGGGCAGACATGACTT
Source organism: Glossophaga mutica (assembly GCA_039655065.1). Lineage (NCBI taxonomy): Eukaryota > Metazoa > Chordata > Mammalia > Chiroptera > Phyllostomidae > Glossophaga > Glossophaga mutica. The sequence continues at coordinate 84,525,426 of CM077305.1, forward strand.
AGCTGCAGTCCATTGTTTCCATGAAGGACTGCCAGCCCCAAGAGTCAAATCTTTTATTTTCCTAGGAGAAGCCAGAAATCCTGATTTTTACGTGGTATCTCACAGTGTTTAAATGGTAGCTCAATTTTTTTAACCATCATGTGGGCATGTTGAACCCAGAGGCCTGGTGGATGGCCTACTTGCGGACTCCCCAGACGGCCACTCCCGGGCCTCTCTGGCTGGCCGAGCTCTCCCCTGTAGGCTGCACTCACCGGCTGGCCCTGTGGGCCTTCTTCGGGGCCCCGGGTGGGCGAGAGGGATAGCGTCGGGCAGGAAGTCCTCATTCCAGGGTGGTGGGGTGCTTTGAGGGGTTGGCAGGTCATTGTCCGGGCTCGAGGGCCGCTCCGCTGCTTCCAGCAGGAGAACCTGGGCCAGAGGCAGGCAGAGGGTCAGGCCTGGGCCAGGCCGGGCCCACATGGGGACAGGGACGGCTCCTGTGAGACCTTCAGCTGCCCACTGCTGGTGGGTGGTCACCTTCCTCAATGGGACCACAGCTCCCTTGCCAGAATGCTTCCTCTCCTACCCTTCTTGCTTCCCATTTCAGGGCAGCCCTCCTGGACCTCAGGCTCAAGCAGGTCCCCAGTGGACATGTTCAGAGTCCTGTATGCTTCCTCTGGAGCGACCGCCACCGGGACTGGAGATCTGTGGTTGTTTGAGCAATGACCATGGTCACCTCCACCTCACTGCTCCTCTAAAGGAGGGGCTGGTGTGTTTGTCCCCCATGCTGCCTTGCTCAGGGCACAAACAGCATGGTCAGGGAGTGTTTGTGGGTGCATGGGTGGGTGGATGGACAGATGCAAGGGGGAGGGAGGGAGGAAAAGGAAAGGGAAAAGGTGGAGTGAGGGAGAGAGAAAGAAAGAGAAAGAAAAGGAAGGAAGGAAGGAAAGAAGGAAGGAAGGAAGGGAGGGAGGGAGGGAGGGAGGGAGGGAGGAAGGAAAGAGAGGGAGAAAAAACTAAATGGGCCTGGTTTGGTTCATGAGTTTTAGTAAGAGCTCCAGGAAAACTAAAGGAGGCCGCGGTCACTCAGGGGCAGTCTGGAAAGCAGCCTGTCTTCTCCCCTGGAGGGAATCAAGGGTCAAAGACTGCAAAGACCCAGGGCCTGGGCAAGGAAACTCCCTCCTTAATTCCCTTGAACTTGGAGCCAGGCCTCAGTAGCCTCAGCAAAGCCCTGCTGCCTCCAAAGAGGCCAGCAGGGGGCACTGCGTGCCCAGGATCAATGCAGGGTGGGGGGGCAGGTACCGAGAACCTAGGTAGGCCCATTCAGGTGGTGGAGGTGGGGCGGAGGATGGGGAGCTCTGGGGTCCCTCAGTTGTATTAAATAAAGTCTGACTTTCTGCTCCCACTCCATGGTGTGGCCCTGGTCTTCCGTCCCATCTGCCTGATGGGAGGAATTAGTCTGGTGTCTCAGGTTCCCTGTAGCTCTTGGGAGGGAGCCCGCTAGAGTACTAGACACCGCCCACCCAGGGCCCCTCAGCCTGCGGTCAGCCGCAGCATGTCCCCTCCGGCCTGCAGCTCCAGGGTCCACAGCAACCCTGGCCTTCCCTGCCTCCATCTGCCCCCTTCACCTCCTGGAGCTCCCCCACCCCACCAGCACAGCAGGGAACGAAGACCTCATGCAGACGGAGCCCTACTGACCCTGGCCCTGCTCCGAGCCTCCAGTGTGCCCTCACGGGTGCCGGTCGGCCCTGCCCTGTCCTTCCTGGGCCTCACCTTTGGGTTATTCCCTCTGCTCTGTTCCCGCCCCGAATGACCCCCAGGGCCCCTCCTGATTCAACACTCTCCCCTCCAGCCTTTTGCTCCTGCAGGGCTCCCTGCCCTTCCCTCCCAAGGAAGACCCCGAGACACCAGGCCACCCCCTCCTCCCTGCTGTCTGTCTTACCCTTCGGGCAGAGCAGGGACCTCCTCTCTGCCCCCCTACACTCCCTTTGTGCCAAAGCCAGCCACAGTGGGAGGGGCAATGCCACCAGCTGGGCCACCTGGAGTTGGCACCCTCCCGCTCCTGGTCCCCAGAGCCTGGCACAGGATAAGGGCCACCTGATGGGGGCGCTCAGGCCCTGTGGCCATGCAGAGTGGCTCAAATCCTGGCTCTCCCATGTGGCCGCTGTGTGACCGGTGCAAGCACACAGCAACCGACAGGAAAACTGAGGCCTCTGTGAGCCTCAGTTTTCCCATCAGCAAAGCTGGAGTGATAACAAGCTGCCTTCACAGCACTCAGGCCTGGGCTGGGCTGGGTTTTCCCGGGTGTGTGGCAAAGGGTCCTTGTGAGCAACCCACAAGTGTTCTGCAGTGTCCATGGGCCTGGGTCAGAGTCCCTGAAGATACTAGGGAACCAAGCGTCTCAGGGTCTCCATCTGTGCTGGGGGGCTGGGCTCCTGTCCTGTGAGCCTCTAGTGACTTTTCTGAGGCCCCCCCACCCCCCCCATCCTGTGATCCTCACAAGAGCCCAGGAGACAGGAAGGGTCACGGTGGCCACATCGCAGGCAAGGTGGAAATAAAAGTTCAGAGACCACAAGTGACTCATCCAAGGTTACTCAGCAAGCAGACAGCAGGGCCCCATGTGGTGCCTCGTCTGCTTCTCCAAGCTGGACCTCAGCTCTGGCCTCAGCGGAGCTTCACAGAGGCAAGAAAAAGGGGACTAGTTGGCTCAGCACCTTTGGGGTGGAACCTGGTCTTCTGACCTCAGAAACCCTACAGGGAGGAGAGGGTTACAATACCTGCCTCAGCCACAGTTTCCACGGGGAAGCTGGCCGGACATTCAGAGTCAGAGTCTCTGGGGCAGTGGAGGAGCTGGGGACAGGGGGCGAGCTGGCTGCTAGTGGCAGGTGATGGGGACCCAGAACAGTGGGCACAAGGATGGGGGTGAGGATTGCAGGCAGGACCTGGCAGAAGGGGGTGGATGTGGGCGGGAGGGGCTCTCCCAGTTTTGGCCTGGCTCCAGGGACAGCAGGGTCGCTACCAATCAAACAAGGGCACTGGAGAGGGCAAGACTAGAGGTGAAGGTGACCCTGCGGGGGGTGGACTCAGTTGCAGTGTCTCGGGGGGACCTGCACATGGACATTCTTAACAGGGAGTAGTCAGGAGCAGTCAGGGGCAGGTGCAGGGATCAAAGGGGGGCCTGACGGGGCTCCTGGGGGCAAACCCTGACGTTCCCCTTTTGTGCCCTGGCTTTAGGCTCCCCTGAGGGGACCTGCCTGACTCACTTCTTTCCGGGACACTTCCCACCCAGACACAAGGCCCGTGGAGCCCACAGACCAGGGCAGAGGTGTGATCACAGCCAAGTTAGCATCAGCCCTGGCCGGAGTCCAAACCCGCCTGGCCTGGCCGTGGCCAGCCTCCTGCAGAAACTGACCCCACCCCTGTGGGGCATGAGCTCCCAAGGCAGACAGCAATGGGTATGGGGACTCGGCCCAAGAAAACCAGACCACAGCCTTCCAGGGCAGTGGCCCTAATGACGTCATTGTGGTCTGGCCGATTGGCATCAGACACCAGCGGAACGCTGAGGCTTCTGTGACCCTCATGCAGGGAAGTCCCCTTGGGCTCCCCGCCACTCCTGTGGTCCATGAAGTCAGAGTGTAAACTGACGGGGAGGAGAGGAAGGCAGAGAGCTTTTTCCTGCTGGCCGTCTGCCTCTCTGTCCCCCAGCAGTCATTCCAGCTGTCCCAGGAAGACAGTGTGGCAAGAGTCCCAAATCAGCTGTGAGGTCTGGGTCTTCTGGCAACACAAGCACCCACAGTCAGCGAAGATGGTGCCGGCCCTGATGGCTGTCTGGACCCCACCCTCTTCGCCCCTTGCTCCAGGACCCCAACTGTGCCCAGGGAAAGAAGCAAGATTGCCCAGGTACTCGTTTTCCCAGCTCCCTTGCAGCCAGGAGGTACATGTAGCCCAGTGCTGGCCAACGAGACATGATGAGTTTGTTGGGGGGTACCGACTGCTTTGGAGCGTGACGTCAGGATGTGATGCCTTAAACGGCAGTCGTCACTTTGTGAGCATGAGTCGTGGACCATCAGGACAGAAGGTGAACCGCTAATGAGGTGAAGGGGGAGGCTGCGAGGAATGTGGCTTCTTGAGCCACCAAACCAATCCCAGAGCCATCTGCTCCTGAACTTTTTGTGGAAGAAACAGTAAGCACCCTTCAGGAGCTCACTGCCAGCAGTTAGCTTTCTGCTACACCCGGGGCCTTCCTCCCAACACCCTGGAACAGGCTTTTTGTCTGAGGGGAGAGAAGGCTCAGCTTTCAGGCCTCTGGGTTGCTGCTCCCTGTTGTCAGCTGCTTGATTTGACTCCCATCCGGGGTCTGGCTGCCTGACTCTGCCGTCAGCCACCAGACTCCAGCCTCTGGCCTGGCTGACCCCAGCTCCTGTTGTCTGACCCCTGTAGGCTCCCCTGACCTCGGTACAGCCCCCGGGGCTGCTGCACTGTCCTGACAACTTGCCCAAATTCTGTCTTCCTCCTTCCCCAGGCCACCGCCTCTCACAGCCCTCTGACCCAGACCAACACAACTCCTAGCAGCCCTGTCTCTTTAGGATACACTCGGGCATGAAGCAGGCAGGTGGGCATCTAGAAGGTGACCCAAACAAGGCACAGAAGCTGAGACAGGAGTCTTCCGGCCCCTACCTGGGGACTGAGAAGGAGGTGGGCTGCTGAACTTCCCACAAGGAAGGTGGTGCGACCCCCTCCCTGCACTCCCCAGACCCAAGCTACCTTCCCCGACTCCCCACCCAAGAGCCATCTGAGCTTCTGCCTGTATACCCGCCTCGGAGAGACCCAGTGAGGAGCAGGGAAATGACCCCTTCAACTCCTATTTCACTGGGCGACAGAATGAGGCCTGGAACTAAGAAGGGACATCCAAGGCAGGGTTACTGCTGGGACAGGAAGCGTGGCCCTGGCTCCTCTCACACATCCTGCTGTCTCTCCTGCACCCCCAAAGTCTGCAGAGGGGTCACGACCCTCATGCTCAGGGCCAGAGAGCAAGCCTGGCCACCAGCCTGCTGCCCATGGCCGTGCTGCGGGGAGCCAGTTGGAGGGAGGTGTCGGGCTGGGAAGACGTGGGCGGGAATTGCTCACGGCAGGAGGGCATGAGCGAGGGCCAGGTTGGGCGGGGACAGTGTGCCAGTCCTCCCCCAGAGTTGTGACTTCTAACACCCGGAGGTGCTGGGCTGGGGCCAGGGCAGGCTGCAAGCCGAGGCTCTGCCAAACCACACAGAGGCTTCAGGTGCCTGGAAAATGTCCGTCAGGCAACTGGCCCAGGGACCCTGCCTTTTCTCGATTCTTGGGTGCCAAAAGTTCAGCCCAGCACCCTGACCATTCCAGGGCTGCCCCAGCCCCAGTGTGGCCCACGTAGCAGCATCTGCTCCCTGAAGCCTTCCACCCCCAGCCCCTAAAAGCCACTAACGCCCAAGAAGGTACAGGGTCCGCACCCCAGGCCTGTGAGCAGGAGCCTGGGCTATTGGAGGGACCTCCCGCCTGCAGAAGGGGTCTAGTACAAAGGAGGCCATTCATGCACTGGGGCATTCATGTCGTGTGCTCTGTACGAACGTCTCCCACGCACCTGTGTCTTCATCGGTAAGGTGGGAACAGATGTGGAACTGATGATAACATGGACCCTCACAGCTGCCCAGCACCTGACCATTTCCCAAGCCAGGTCCCACCACCGAGTCACTTGAGACCCGCGGCAGCTCTGTGAGGCTGGCGCTTTAACCCATTCCACATCTGAGGAAGTGGGGCTTGGCTAAAGTCACCTAGCTGGCGGGTGGTGGTCCCACGTATGTCTGACTCCAGGTGGCAGTCACCTGCAGTGCCCATCTGACTGGCCAGGTGCCCTCACAGTCAAGTTCTTAAGGCAGGGAGCAAGGCCAAAGGCGAGGCGGGGTTGGCGAGGGCCAAGTTCATGTGCATATTGTGTCTCTGCATATGTGTCTGTGTGCTCGTGTGTATCTTTGTGTGTCTGCACGTGTGTGTGTTCATGCGTGCCCATGTCCTTGGTGTGCATGTGCGTGCAGGGGGCACCGGCCTGTCAGGCTCTCCTGGGCCTGCTGTCAGGACTCCTGCCTTGGGGGTCCCTCAGCCCACCTCGGTGCATTGTCCTCACTCCGGCCTCCCTGGCAGCTGGCCGTTATCGTACCACTTGCTGGTCAGATGCCCTCTCCTGGGATAAACCACCTGCCCCACCTGGGAGCTCTGCCTCAGGCTCAGGTAAATCCAGTCTCCCAATGCTGGCTCTGCCCTGGGGCCAGGCGACCCCCCTTACAGTTTTGCTGCCCCAAGGGGTCTGTCCTCCTGCAGGCCTAGCCCCTCCAGTCAGTCACCAGTGGCTGCTCTCAGACTTCTGGGGTTCTAAGGGAGAACAGCCCAGTCGGGGCATAGCCCTCCTTGGCCTTCTGCCTGCCTCTACCTGCCAAGGGCTTTCTCTGGCCATATGACTGAACTTGGGGGCGGGCCAGGATGACAAGGAACACCACCCATCAGACGCCTGGCCCAGTGAGGCAGGGCGGGGGGCGTCCTGGCCCCTCCAGGGCCCACTCTGCAGCATGTGCTCCGCCCACCTCCCAGAGGGTCACTCACAGGTAACCTGCCTGGCAACACACCTGCACCTCAAATGTTCTCCCTTCCCTGGCTTACTTCCCTTCTCTTCCTCAATGCCACCTGGGGCCATTCCCAGAGAAATACTTATCCTTTATCAAGTCCTTCAAGTGCTTCTGGGGCGACCTGCTCCTCCCCTGAGGTAGACAGGCTGGCTAGTGCTGGCTCTTCTGTGCCCAGCCCGTGCCAGACGGCAGGAGGAGGAGCCAGAGTTGGAGACAGTACCTCTTTCTACCGAGGGGTCAACTTCTGGGCATCCAGTCAGCTATTTTACAAACAATAATGGTGGCTTTCTGATAGCAGTGCTCACTAGCACCGCCACAGTTACAGGCCTGCCAGGTTTCCGTTAAGGACCCCTATTTCTGGCTTCACCATAAACGATCAGATTAGCTGATCTAGTTGGGTAGTGCACAAAAAAGCCCCCTGCCCCTAAGGCCTGTACCCAGACCAGCCTATGGCCCAACCCGGTGCCTTCAGATTCCTTGTTCTTCCCACTCCCCTCCCCCACTCCAGGGGGCTGGCCCAGCTTAGAGAAGGCCACCCAGAACCACCTAGGCCCCAGCAGCACCCAATCCCTGGGACCGGGCTGCATAGGCCTTCCGGGCTCCCTGAGGCTAGGGTTTCCCCAGTCACTGTCTGCAAGGTGGCTGACGCACCCTCCCCACAGCCAGCTCTCCAGGCCCAGGCTCCCCAGTCCGTCTGACCTTGGCCTCCAGCGTGATCAGTCGCTCACTCATGTCACTGAGCCGGGTACAGTTCATGCATTCTGAAAGAGAAGAGGATCCCAGGTGAGGGTGGAGTGTGGATCCCGGGGAGGAGCAGCCTGGCCACCAGGACAGAGTCTGGATGAGCAAGCAGGGAAACCTTTGACTGGTGTGCCTGGAGAACTCCTGCCCACCCATCAGGGCAGTATCCTAAGCATCCTCTCCAGCATGCAGCCTGTCTGACCTCTGAACCTCCTTTCTGAGCACCCGCAGCACATGGTACCATCCGTTTATTCAGCAGAGTGTCTGAGCCAGCACTGAGCCAGCACCTGCATGCCTTGTCAGCCTGTGAGCTTCACGATGGCAGGGGTCTTTGTTTTGTTTGCCCATGAATCTCAGCACCTGGCACAAAAAAGTAGGGACTCAAAAGGCCTGAGAGTTGATGAATGGATAGTAAATGATATGTGCTCCCTGACTTTAAAAACTATCGTCTCAAAGACAGAGCTGGTAATGTCCATGCTGGAGCTTTAAGAACAGAACATGCAAGAGAGCATCATGGGGGATGCCAAAGCCAATCTGGAGTGAGGAGTAGGTGTTCAGGGAGGGCATCCTGGAGGCAGTGTCATCTAAAATGAGGCCTGAGGGATATGCAGTGATTGGCCAGGTGAGGAAGTAGGGAGAGGCCAAGTTCAGCATAGGGAAGAACAAGTGCTGAGTGAGGCCTGGAGGGGAATCAGCAACTGATAAAACTGCTTTTTCATGCACTACCCAATTAAATGGAGCTAATCTGATCATTTATGGTGAAGCCAGAAATAGGGGTCCTTAATGGAAACCTGGCAGGCCCGAAACTGTGGCGGTGCTAGTGAGCACTGCTATCAGAAAGCCACCAGTATTATTTGTGAAATAGCTGAATGCATTTTTAAAAGGCTATTGTGAGGGCATTATTTTGAGGTGACTTTTTAAAAGTTAACATCAAATCAACTGTAAATTAATTTAACTATTGCCTTAAGGACCTACTAAAGAAAGTGCCACCAAATTTTAAGTAATAGTTGCCATGTCCTTGTCTAAAACACAATCAATGTTGACTTAAACTTTTTCACTAACGGTTGTCTTTGTTTTTAAATCTGATCTTTCTGTTGGGTTTCTTTTTCACTGAGGAAGTCTTACTTCCCTACTCATGGGGAAGTATTGACTTCGTGGTAAGCATTCTAAAGCACCTGAGTTGAATATTTTTGTACATTTTTATCAATTATTAAACCTCTTCTAGCGGAAAAAAAAAAAAGTAGGGGTCTCCCAGCCGCCTGGCCAAACTCCGCCCAGCACGCCTGTGGGCCACCACTGCCCAGCAGGAGCCCCAGCGCAGAGGCCCCGGCAGGAAGAACTCCTGAGGCCAACGGGCAGCTGGAGTGGGTGAAAGTCATGGTCAGGTTTGCATTTTTGAAAGCTCACTCTGGCAGCAAAGTTTACAGGGGTAGGAGCAGGGGGGCGGGAAGCCAGTAGAGTCACCTCCCCAGGCACGCATCTCCCTGGGCCGTGATTATCTGCTTCCGTCTGACTCCCCCTGAGAACCAGAGCTTGCAATAAGGAAATAGGTGGTTCAAAGCTGTTCTAAAGAGCTTTTATTGCTCTGGAAATCAGGGGACACCCGAATTCTTCACTCAGTTCAAAGTATAACCCTACGGGAACCTACTCTGGTTAAACAGACAGACACACAAGAGGTCCAGGGGAATTCACTAGGTCCCACTGGGTGTGTGGCGGTCCCTTGGCTGCGGTGAGGCCTGCATGCCCACCAGCAGGGTCCAGAGGCCCCAAGCCAGCCTGTCCTTGGAAAGGTCCCCTCATTGCCACTGAAAGCAAATCCCTGTTCCAAAGTGGTGGTTGCTCTGTGAGAGGCATGGGGGGTGGCCAGGGGATCTGTGGGCCGTGAGAATGAGTAGGTGGTTCAGGCTGCGTCCTTCCCAGGGTGCCCAGCCTCGGGGCCAGGAGGGCTGACATCCACTGCTTTCTGCCCGCCAGCCTTGCCTGGGTTTATAAGGCCTCATGTCCCTCCCTGTTCCCTTGGGTTGGGCCCAGCCAGTGGTTTATGGGCATTTTTTAGGAAAAGAACATCCCTCTCCCGCAAGAAACTTTGTCAGTAACCTCACCACATACAATAGATTAAAGATGGAGGTGTAAACGCTGAAACTCTAAAACGACCATAAGAATGTACACAGTTGTCTGGCTCTGGGTCGGGGCACAGCTTCACAAAGACCAGAGAGACAGAGGGTGGTTATGGTTGAAAGGGGTGGGAGGGTTGGGGGGATTGAAGACACTCGGTTACCTCTAGTTTCTCCTGGGAAAGGGATGGTAAGGAAAGGAGAAGATTAGACCACAGAGCAAAGAGAAGGGCAGGGGGGACCCTCTGCAGATGGGTGCTGTCAGTAAATGAGGGGTCGGGGCCCGGACTCTTTAACGCTCAGCGGGCAGCCCCTCTGGGCTCCCTGCTCAGGCTGGGACAGCAGCAGGTGGGAGAGGGGAGGAGTCCTGCCTGGGCACAGGGACTCACCTGAGAAGAAAGGCCCACAGGTACTGACATTGGGGGAGCCCCCCTGGGGAATAGCTGAGGCCCCAACCCAGTCAACAAGGCCAAACCCCAGGGAAAGAGTCCGAGGCGGCTTTAGTGCCCCTTCTTAAATACAGACGGCCCAGCACTTCAGGGTGCCTGGGCCTTTGCAAGAAGCCTTTCATGGGGAAGACAGAGATCAAAACAGAGAGGGTCCCATTTGTCTCTCCACCCACCCTCCACCCCACCTCCTCACAACCGCACCCTCAGCCACCTGAGGCACAGGGTCGGGGGCGCCCATGAGCCCCTTGGTGACCTACTACTGCTGACAGGGTGGGCGGCAGGGCGGTGAGAGTGAGGGGGCTGCCCTCGGAGCAAAGGCCCAGACTGTCTTGAGCAGCCACGTCTTGTGGGGAGCAGGCTGCTTGAGCCCCAGCCCCCCACCCCCCCATGGCCTGGGGGCAGCAGGAAAAGCAGGGGGAGGATGGATGTGGGTAAGTTGTAAATTAGAGCCCCAGCTCCACCCAGGGAACGTTTCAGCAGTGTTTACGGACCTTGAACAGTGTTTCCAGGGCCTGAAGCAACAAACAGGTCTCTCTGCAGTGGGGAAGGTCAGCGGAGGGAGGGGGCGCCTCCGGCTCTTGCAGGAACCTATTTCTGGAAAGTGTGCTGGACCCAGGCCCAGTCTGCTCTGGCACTGGGCACCCTGTTTGGCAAGTGAGGATTGCTTGGCTGCTGGTGGGCACAGGGGGTCCAGCTCCCCAGCCGCCAAGAGGCCCAGGAGGCCCGGCCAATGAGCAGGGAGGGGCAGGTCTGTCAGCTTGGCCTCCCTGTGCCACCTGCCCTGGCAGGCGCTCTGAGACCAGGAGGCTTTTATGGTTCCCCTGGCATTCTGTCATGGACAGGCAATTAAATTGCATTTGTTTAACTTTCTGTAATTATTCGCGGAGCAGTGGAAACATGGAAACGGCACTGATAGGACTGACCGGCTCTGGCTGGGCCAGGCCCTGCCTGCCCAGCTCCAGGCCTCGGTTTTCCCTCGCTGAGATGAGGGCTCTAACTTTCTGGGGTTCCGCAGACTCCCGTGTCTCCAGTCCTCTCCCCAGGCCACACAGGCCCACAAGCGCTGGGCCCCGCACATTTTTTTTAAACTTTTTATTTTATTTTAATTGTTGTTCATGTACAGTTTTCTGTCTTTTACTCCCAGCCCAGCCCACCCCCAGCCCTCCCCACCTCGCTCCCATTTCTACCCCCGCCCCTAGTTTTTGTCCATGTGTCCTTTATACTTCTTCCTCTAAACCCCTCCCCTTTTCCCCTGAAATTCCCTCCCCTCTCCCCTCTGGTCACTGTCAGCCTGTTTTTATTTCAGTGTCTTTGGTTTTATTTTGCTTGTTTGTTTTGTTGTTTAGGTTCCTGTTAAAGGTGAGATCATATGGTATTTGTCCCTCACCGCCTGGCTTATTTTGCTTAGCATGATGCTCTCCAGTTCCATCCATGCTGTTGCAAAGGGTAGGAGCTCCTTCTTTCTTTCTGCTACATAGAATTCCATTGTGTAAATGTACCATAGTTTTTTGATCCGTTCATTTACTGATGGGCACCTAGGTTGCTTCCAACACTTGGCTATTGTAAATTGTGTTATGAACACTGGGGTGCATAGGTTCTTTTGAATCAGTGTTTAAGAGGGCTTGTCAGGAGGGCCGAGTGGTCTAAGGCGCCAGACTCAAGCTTTCGCTTCCCGGGCCTGCACATTTCCTGGTGTCTAGGACACAGGTGCAGAAACTTTTGTCAGAAAATCTTTGCCAGTGTGTGTATATCAGAAGTGTGGATGTGCCAGACAAACCTGTGTGTGTGTGTGTGTGTGTGCGCAAGAGAGAGAGACTGAGACTAACTCCTTGGTGTGGCCAGTGGGAAGGGAACTCTGTACAGACCACTAACTTACTACGTGGCTTAAGAGGACCTCATTTCACCTCTCTGCACCCATTTTCCCCTTTGTAACAGGGATTTACATGGGGTCAACTCCAAGGGCCTCAGAGTCCTAGACTTCTTGCTCTTGCCACCTGCACTCTCGCCCTGGGCTGTCACTGCTGGGTTCTGTGCACCTACAGCAAGAAGGCAGTTGCCAATCCACCTGCCACTTGCCTTTGGCCGGCAGTGCAGCTGATAATGGCTCTGCACCCAGAATCTGGGACTCGCCTCCTGAATGAGGCTGACTCCCAAGGCCCAGCCCCTAAGAGGGGCTTCATCCCTAGGGTAGGAGTTGGCTACACCAGAGGTATCTAAAGACGCAGGAGGAGTCCACTGTGAGCCTTGGGCCATGAGACCCCAACAGGGAGAACCAGGGCACACGGGTGGTCCTGTCCCCAGAGACCCAGCTCCCTCTGTGAGAGGTCTTTGAGAAGGGTCTGCAGGAAGGTGACATGTACAGGGTAGATGTCACCAGAAGGCCAGTCCAACATGGCCCAGCTGGAGGAGATCCTTTAAATTCCCCTTGGGACCTTTCACTTGAGCCAAGACTCTTAGGCCCTATTAGGAGAAGGAAGTTCCAAGGAGGTCAGTGGAGTCAGATATTGCAGGTACAGGGGCAGGGCAGGCCAGGTAAGTTGGTCACGAATGATCACAGGGGACCACAGGGACAAAGTGGTCCTGAGTGGCCTCAGTTTCTTAAGTGGGGCAAGAGATGGGCTGGGCCAGCACAAATACATGTGGCATCTTCCTAGCTCACTACACACAGGGTCAGTCCTGCTCCTCCAAGAGGTTAGCCCGGGGCCACACCTTCTTTCAGTGCCTCCCTTTTTCCTCTCTGGGGCCTGGAGGTCAGTGAAGACCCTGCTCCACTAGTGAAACTTTGGTCAGCTCACTCTCTGTCGGAAATGCTGAACAGTTCCCAATGCTCTCGGGAAAATGGCCTTGCCTTAGCCAGGCTTAGCCAGACTGCCTTGCACTCTCACTGCCACAGTCCCGTCCAGGCCAGGCCAGCTGCCTCCAACTTCCAGGACACACCACCAGGGCTTCCCCAAAGCCCACAGCCTCTCTCCAGTCTTCAAGTCAGAAGTGTTGTTTTGAGGAAAGATTTTCTGGCTAAGATTCTATACCCAGCTCAACTATCCCTCAAGATTTGAGGGGAGAATAAAGGCACTTGTAGACTAAAGAAAGGCACATGCATGGTCTCCAATATTTATACTCCAGTCACCTTTCCTCAGGAAGATCTTGAAGGATGTGGCCTGTCAAAACAAAGGAGAAGACTAGAAAAAGTACCCTAAACAGGGAAGGAAACAAAGACAAGTTCAACATGGGAGAGAGACAAAGGGATATCCCAAGAAGGGAAATGAAGGAATGACAGTGTGCAGCAGGCTGGAATGAAACCCAACTACACTAGAGCAGGAGACAGGCAGTTCTAGAAGGGAGGGAGCCCCTGATGCGTGTGAATGTGAGGAAGAGAGAACTAAACTTCTTTTGGAAAATCTGGGGTGAATCAGTGACGTGCCAAATGATACAGCTCTATGCTATGGCATTAAAAACTAAGCAAGAAAAAAAATGATTAATTTTCAGAAAAATGAAAAGTCTAAAGCAAAGAGAAGCGCCTTGGTATACTACCTGAACCAGTATTTGCTTTGTTATAACACTCCATTCATTGCCTATTGATCTAACTCAAATAATGAAACCATTATTCAGGAGCTGGGGAGGAGGAGGTGGCCTGGAAGATGGGTCAGGGGTGAACAAAACCACCTGAACCCTGCACAGGAGGAAGTCAACAGAAAATCTCTAGGGTTAAAAACCATGAGAAACAGCCATGTATAAATGTCAGTTAGCACTATGGAGGTAAGCACCGCCTCCCCCCCCCCCCAAAAAAAAGTACTTGACTAAAGGGAATGAAAATTGGGAGTAAAGAGGGGAACAGGGGATTGCTCTTTCTCACTGTAAGCCTTAAGGGACTCTTTGCCTTTTTGAAAACACACTTAATATGCATGATATAATTAAATGTTTAACTGGGTAAGGACATGAAGCGTGCTCATGATGCTATGTCAGAAATATACAAAATTGTATCTGTATTCGGTTTATAATTATATAAAAGGTAAATAGTCAAGAAATGGAACCTGGAAAAGTGGAAATGGTTGCAGTGGTAGGATTGGTAGGATTATAAGTGTTTTCTTGTTTTTGTAAAATTTCTGGGGGGGAGTATTTTATTCTTTTGGCTCAGTTTCTGGCTCTAAAAATGGAGCCAACCTTCTCTACCTAGATTGGGTTGCTGTGTGGGGTGGCAAAACCGAGGAGGAGTGGTATCCGCTTACCCCGGTCCCTTTGTCCCAGCCTCCGACAGTGTCTCCCAGCACCTGGGTCCCTGGCTTTTTCACCTTCCCCAGCGCTCAGCTCCTGGCTTGGCCACCCCACCCCTCAGGGCCACTACAACACTGAGAGCAGCTCCCTACCCACGTGGGGCTGGTGGACTCTGCTCCGCTCTGCATGAACCCACCTCTGGTCCCTCACAATAGCAGGCACACAGTAGGTTCTTAATATCCATGGATTGAATAGTTCTTACAGTCTGAACAGAGCAGAAGACCTTGAAAATCAGTCAGAGGTAGGGAAACCAAGGCACAGAGAGGAAAGGGAGTTGGCCAAGTTCATGGCCTCATGCCAAGTGAGCCACCCCAGGTCTGCTCCCTCGGTCTAGGGCCTAACCATTGACCACAGACCATGAGCCCATCCTAGGTTCACTGGGGGTTTCCTGCATTATGAGGAGAGATTTGCGCGGGTCCTGAAGGTGAAGAAGAATGTAAAGATCTGGCCCCACTGCCAAGCCAGAACCTCTGCAAAGTCATTGAACATCAAGTCTGTTTATTCATCAATAAAATGGGCCTGACACTCTCTCCCTGACCCACCCCTGAGAAATGCGACAGTCTCAGAAGAGATCAGTGTGAATACACAGCACAGAGTGCTCGAGGGGAATGGCTCTGAAGCTCACACTTCTGGCCTGGGGCGAGAGGGACCAGCCCGCCCATACCCATGGCCCCTAAGGATCGGCAGCCCTGAGACAGACGGCTGACGGGCGGCTGGAGCTTGTGCGGCTGCACTTTGTGGGGCTGGGCCCCAGGACTACTGTCCACCAGGCTCTGGTCTGATGTTGCTGTGAAGGCATTTCGTAGATGTGGTTAATGTCTGCAATCGGTGGGCTTGAAGTAAAGGAGATTACCCCGGATGATGGAGGTAGACCTCGTCTAATCAGTTGAAGATATTAAGAGCAAACACTGGGGTTTCCTAGGGAAGTAGGAATTCTGCCTCAAGACTGAATCAGCAAATCCTGCCTGCATTTCCAGCCTGCTGGCCTGCCCTAAAGATTTCGGCCTTGCCAGCCCCCACAACTGCACAAGCCAACTCCTTAATATGTGTCTATAGAGCTAGCTCGGTAGATAAACATATGCAGAGGTACAGACACACACATCTTACTGGCTCTGTTTCTCTGAGGAGCCTGAATGATACAGGCCCTACCCACAAACAGGTCCTGACCAGATGCGTCAACCGGGACAGCTTCTCCTGGACTCTTAGGGGTTCCATGATTCAGCTCCCGCTGCCTTAAAGATAGTGCTGTCAGATTTAGCAAATGAAAAGAAAATTTTAGGGACCCTGCTTAGTACTTCGTTCCTTCTACAGATACACTTTCTCTGTGAGAAGGACCCAAGGATAAGTGACCTCACCCTCAAGGGCCTCTGAACATGTGAGTGACCATGCTGAGGGCCAGGGCCGGTCTGTGTGCCTCTCCAGTGCAGGGTGGGGCCAACCCCAGCTAGGGGAGATCGAGAGGGCTTCCTGAGGAGGTGGACCTGAGCCTGGACAGTTGCTAGTAAAACATTTGCTGAGCACTTGCTCTCGGAATGACCTTGGCCTAAGCCCTTTACACCCACTCTTTCTATGTAAGCCACTTAGCAGCCCGGAGGCAGTCACTAGATTGTTATCCCACTTTGCAGATGGGAAAAGTGAGGCACAGTGAGGTCAGGCAAATTTGTTGGAAGTCTTCCAGCTAGAAACTGATCTGAAGCACATACTCCACTCTTAATCCCTGAACTACTTAAGGTCTGACGTACCAGTGCTGGTGTTCACCGCACGCCTGCCCCACTCAGTCCCAGTGCTAGGGCTCTGCATGTCTGACACTTAAAACCCTTGCATCAGCCCATGAGGGACCCTGTTGTCCCTCCTACCTACAGGGGAGGAAGCAGATTGATGGTGATGAACCCCCAGCCCAATAGGAACCGTTCAAACAGGTGCCAGAGTCTCCTCCTGGCCCCCCACTGCTCACCTTTATGAGATTCTGCTTGACCTTGCACTGGCAATCTGCCCAAATGGACCTCACTCGGGCCCCTACTTAAGCTTCTGTAACAGGTAGGAGGAATCCAATTAGCCATGAGGATTGGAGACAGCTAGGGGGTGGGGGAAGCAAGCCAGCTGCAGGCTGGATTTGCAGAGGCTTCACGGGGCCCCCGGGGCAACCAGGGCATGATAATTCTAGATTTCTGCACCCCTGGTGTCTCCAGTTCAGCCTGCAGCTCTAAGGTGCCCTCTGGTGCTCTGAGCCCAGCTCCATGGGTAGCAGAGAGGCCCTGTGCCTGGGAAGCCAGCTCCCTGTCCAGCGAACTCTAGAGAGCGCTCATCCAGGTCATCACAGACTGATTGGATCTCTCTAAGCCACGTATCCCGAAAGGAAGAGTAAAGAGAGCAAGGTCAGGATGAAGCTAGGGGCCCTGCCCTGTGCCTCCCCTATGCTCCCCAACACATACCAGAGCAATGAACCCCACTGGGGTCCGGGGGAGCCTGCTGGTCGGACAGAGCTGTGGCTGCCTGCCAGGCCCAGCCATGAGGCTCGTGGACAGGACGGAATAATTAAATTCCATCCTCTTCTATGACAGGGATCACAGAGAAGGCAAGATTATTCAGGAACTTCTGCCAAGCCTTCTATTGAAGAGTAACTTGAGTTCCTTCTTAGAGAGGGGCAGCCTCACATGGTGACTTCACTGTAGAAACCCAAATCCCCGAAGGCTGACTGAGAAGCACTGAAGCTTCTCAGAATACAGTGGTCACTGGCTACCTCCACCCCCATGGCCGGCACCCTCACCAGCAAGCAGCCCCTGGACTGTGGAACTTTCTGGCAATGTTCAGAAACATTGGGGAACAGGGATAACTGGTGAGGGAGATCAGTTCACCAGTGTTTATCAGGCACATAGTGGATGAGAGACAGAACTACCCTTCCTTCCTTGCCAAGGAGGAGGATGAGATTCAGAGAGGCTCAGCAATATCCTCGAGGCCACACAGACTGCCGATTAAAGGCCAGAATCAGAACCCAGGTTTCCCTTCCCATGAGGCCACGGTGGGCTGAGCGAGGTGCCCTGGCCAGGGCAGCAGCCTCCGATGTGATGCGAAGACAGTGCGTGCACGTCGGCTGGGCTTGGGCAAAGCTTGAGGCTTCTCAGTACCCAGCTATGGGCCTAGGGCACAGGCGGCAAACACAAGGCCCTCGCTCGGGCTGAATCCGGCCCTCCACCTTGGTTTATCCGGCCCTCCACCTTGTTTCTACCCGACAGCAGCGCCCAGCTCTCGCTTAACTGTTAAGGAGTTGTTACATTCATACAGTCCTAAAGTTACACTCAGCCCTTTGAAGGCAACCGCGAGGCTGATGTGGCCCCGGGTGAACGTGAGTTTGACAGCCCTGCCCTAGAGGCTCTGCCGGCCTGGCTCACTCAATCTGTCTTTCTCCTTCTCCACCTCCAGATCTAGCCCGGAGTTCAAAGTCTAAAGAGCAACTATTAGAATTATTAAATTAGTTTAGCAAGGTCACTAAAATACAAGGCAGTTTACAAAAACCAACCATATTCCTATGTACTAGTGATAAACAGAAAATAAACATTTAATATATCATTCACAAAAGCATCATTATCGAGGAAAAAAATCTACTGAAAACCATAAAACATCACTGAGGGGAATTAAAGGTGTAAATAAACGAAAAGGTATACTGTGTTCATTGTTTGGAAGACCCGATGTTGTAAAGATGATACTTCTCCCCCAGTTGATCTGCAGAGCGACTGCAATCCCACTCAAAACCTCAGAGGGGTGTGTGTGTGTGTGTGTGTGTGTGTGTGTGTGTGTGTGTGTTGGAGAGTTGATTGTAAAATGTACATGAAAATGCAAAGGTCTTAGAATAGCCAAGGCCACCTTGAAAATATAGAAAATAATACACCTATTATTTATAGATATAATAGGTGGCACAGGGGAGGCGCACTATCAGAATTGAGATCTACTATGAAAGTGCGGTGACGAAGGCACTGCGCAGTCGGTTCCTACGCACGCAGCCACCCCGCACGAGGAGGAGGCGCAGACGCAGACGCAGCGCAGGGGAGAAAGGCAGGGCTGTTCAGGAAACGGGGATGGGGCGCGTGAACGTCTCATTGGAAAGAAAAGTTAAAAAATCGGACCCTGAGGCACACCACACGTGAAAGTCAATTTGAGGTGGGCTGTAGATCTAAACGTAAAAGATGAAACAACACACCTTTTAGAAGGAAACCTAGGCGACTACCTTCCCAACCTCAGGATAGACAAGGCGTTTTTGAACAGGACACAAAGAGCAGTAACGTTAAAGAAAACTTTGACAAAGGGGACTGCATTAAAATTAAGAATTTCCTTTCATCAGAAGACACCATTAAGAGAACAAAGAAGCCTATCACCACTTAGAAAAGGATTCTTGGAATACTAATACCCACTAACTAAGATATCCTACTGGCCAATGGCCATATGCAGAGGGGCTCAACTCAGCCACGTGAGAAAACGCAACTAAACCACAACGCCATCCTCCCACACACCCACCAGAATGGCTGAGGTTAAAAAGACTGACACCACCAAGCACTACACAAAACATCAAACGGGAGCCCCTGGGACTCTCCCACGGTGAAAACAGAGTATCTGTGGTATAGCCGCTTAAAAAATCATTTGGCTGTTTCTAACAAGGCTGATTAGAAGGCTACTCTGTGACCCAGCAATACCACACCCAGATATAAATCTGACCAAATGAGTAAATGTGATCACCGAAAGCCACGTACAGAAATGTTCAAGCAGCAGTGGTTACAGTAACCAAAAATTATAAATAACCCGAATTCCCATGATGGCTGACTAGATAAATAACCAGAGTAGCCATAACACAGGACACAACACGGTATTAAGTGTGCGCAAGCCACATGCAGCATGCGGGCGAACCTCACAGGGATAACGCTGGGTTTTCGGGATGTCATATCCAAAGGGCACACACACCGCGTGATCACAAAAGTTCCAACATGGGCAAAACAGCACTAAGGTGCTGGCACAGTGGTTTCCTCAGGGAGGGCAATTACTGCAAGATGCAGGAGTAGGGCTTCTAAGATGATGAAAATGTTCTTTCTTGATGAGGATGCTGGTTCCCAGGTGCAGTGAGTGTGTGAAAAACATGAGCTGTCCTCCTGCTCATCCTGAACCACCAATCTGACACGTCACCCTCTCACGCTCCCTGTGACCCTGAGGGAAAACCCCACCAGTGAGGGCTACTTGCCATGCTCTGAGCACCTCACTCCCAGGCCTTTGGACCTTGACTAACTTATCTCATTTAGAAATGGCTCCCAGCCCATCTCATCAATAAGCTAACTCCTTAAGCACCACCTCCTCCAGGAAGCCTTCCTTGACCACTCCGGATGGGATGATTTTTGGGGTATCCCTCTTCCCTGTGGGCTGTGAAACCCTTGAGAGCAGGGACCACATGTCAGCCATTCTTGTATTCTAAAATAATGGGGGGAGGCATATTCTGCTGTCATGTGGGGCTGCAAAGATGCTCATGTGTACCCTCAGGAGGTGTCTTTGTGGGGTGGGGGTGTGCAGGGGGACCGGGAAGGGGAGAGGGGCTGCTCTCCTGCAGGGGGGCGGGTGCGTGCCCAGGGCATCCACCCCGCGCACCCTGGCAGGCAGCTCTGTGCCAGGAGCTTCCTCGCTGTGCTCGGGAAGTGCCGCAGCCCCCGAGCAGCTGCTTTCCATTTCCACCAAGGCCAGAAAAAGTGGAAGGGGCTTAAGGTAGAGATTAGGAAGACGTTTTAATGCTGAAGTTTGTTACATTCTGGCTTGAGTCACCATGGGAGGGGAGGAAGGGAGGAAATGTTCACTTCCGATTTCACAAGAGCGAAGGGTCTGGCCCATGTGGAGCGATGCAGGTCATAATAAGGATCAAGAAGAGAAGATGTGGCCTTACATTCAGGGAGCACTTACCGCGTGCCAGACACTGTTGGAAAGGCTAGACCTATGCTGATGCACTAGTTTTCGTGTAAATTCATCTAATTCCTGTAACAACCCAATGCAGTAGGGACCACTATTACCTCCATTTTATAGATGTTCAAACCAAAGCACAGAGAGGTTAAGCAACTTGCCCAGAGTTCCACAGCTAGTAAGAGACAGCCTGGATTCAAACTGAGGCAGTCGAGGGTGGGGGTGGGAGGGCCTGGCTCTGCACCAGCACCGCAGCTGGCCTTAGGAACTGGCCTGAAGTTCCAGAGGGCCCTGCCCTGATGGTTCCTCCCTGCTCCAGCCCTCCCACCCCTCTGTCCTCTGGAATTCCTGCCCCCACACAGCAGGCTGTGGGATGGGCCCCACAGCCTTTGCCCAGATGTTGTGCTGGCCCCTAGCCCCAGCTGAGGGCACCGTGGCATTTCCTTTCTAAAACACAATGTCTTCACCTTCTGCTGGGAAACAGCAGGAATTAAATGCCCTTTTTTAAGAAACGAGATCCCCTCCCCAAAGTTAGCTGTGTCCATTTGCTATATGGGACTGACATGTTCCTTTTGCCCCTCTCAACCTGAGGGCAGCGGGGCCCAAATAAGAAGAAGCCCAACTGGCACTGGCGTGGAGTGGGGGCTTCAGTGGCAGAGGGTTTGGCACTTGGGGAGGAACCTCAGGGCAGCATCAGTGGCCTCGAGAGGGTGAGGGCACCACCGAAGGGTAGGGGATGCAGGAGCAGGTAGTCCGCATGCCCGGCATCATGGGGCTGAAGGTGGGGGTCTGAGAGACTCAGGCGATGCTCCTGGGCAGGGCCACCAAAAACACCTGTCTGGGCATGCAGGGCAACACAACTGGGGGGAACAGAGGGCTCTGAGGACCCTCCAGGACTGTAGGTGACAAAGAGCCAGTCCTCTGCCCAATAGAGGCTTTTATATTTGGACCATTTTTGAGAG
The DNA here is from genome assembly GCA_039655065.1 of Glossophaga mutica. Classification (NCBI taxonomy): domain Eukaryota; kingdom Metazoa; phylum Chordata; class Mammalia; order Chiroptera; family Phyllostomidae; genus Glossophaga; species Glossophaga mutica. Next base: position 84,546,512 of record CM077305.1, read on the forward strand.
GAACTCATCGAGAAGTACCTGGTCATCCATCTTCTCAAGCAGAGGTTTACAGTCACCCCTTGTTCCGACCACTCGCGGGGCACCCAGGCATGGAGGGCAGCTCGGCCCTCAAGTAAATACCCACCTCCACAGCAAACCCTCTCTCCACCCCCACTAACTGCCGGGCTTTCTGAGCCCTGGATTCCAGGTTTGGGTTTATGGTGGCCCGGCGTTCTCCAGCATGTTGATACGAATTGCCTTCGCCAGGTGCTTTCTTTTCTGTTCCCACTGGCTGTTTGCAAACAAGAGCCCCGCTGCCTGGGTGCCTCTAGCTCTCTCCTGGGCGTCATGGTTGTGCATCAGGAACCCTCACAATAGCTATTTTGATTCCTCTGAACAAATGATGAAATGGGGACCTGGAGCGGTTATGAAGTTGCTCAGGCCCCACCGGCAGGAGCAGGACCTGCTCCAAAGCCTGCGTTCTTTCCCGAATGACTCCCAGTTTCCGGTTGCTTTGGCTACCTCACAAGCAAAGGAGTCAGAACCTTACCATCAGTAACAGCACCTGAAGGGTAGCTGAGCTTCAGTACCTGTTCCCTGAGGCCCTTTGAGGCTGCTCAGGCCCTGTGGTGGCTGCATCACCTGCTGGACAGGTTGCCCGGAGGCAAGGATAACCTACCTGTGGACAGGTAAGTTATAGCGGGCAATGGTAGGTGACTGTTCCTGACAGGTGAGTGTTCCCGACAGACTGTGGGTCGGCTATCCTTCGAACCAGCATGGCTGGGGTAAGTTCCCAGGAAACAATGGCATGAGTGTGGAGGGGGAGAGTCCTAAGGGATAAAGTACTTGTAGGCCCTCGGTTGGGGACCAAGTGGGGTCCCCGCAGTTGGGGGATGCGTAGATGAAGGCAGCTGTGCTACAATTTGCTCGGTAGAGTATTTCAAGACTTCCGAGTGCCCCTGAGGCCTTGAAGGGGATTTCATCACATCACAAATAAGTGATCCGGTCTTTGTAGACATTGGAGTAACAAGAAACTTGGGGGTGTCCTCTCTGCGTACATTTTACCTTCCAGAGTTCAGCGATTCAGCTGCTTCTCTTGGGTGGACTTGTAGTGTTGTGAATCTGAAGTTACTGTTTGAAGCACCCTCACTCTTTTTTTCTCATCCAGAAAGAAATCACCAATGATACCTCCAGCATCTCACGGAGCCGGCAGGCAGCCTCACCCGGATCTGAAAGATGACCAAGCCCAGCCAAGGGGGATGAGCGCTGCGAGTCTTGACCCACTTGGGCATGTGGAGTTGGTGCTGCCATCGCTGTGCGTCACTACGAAAGAATCCCTTTTAATAGGACTCTAAGGCCAAGGTCAAGGATCAGTAGCCATAAAGCAAAGCTGGCTGAGTAGGGTCCTCCAGACTATAGCAGGGGGCTGCACAACTCTGCCAAACCTTCTCGACCCCAGGGGCCTGTGAGGAGCACCCAGAGCCTGGGACCAGGGGCGGGGCCGCCCCCTCTGCAGTGCTGGTTAAGGCTCAGTAGGGAGCAAAGAACTCTCTCAGGGAAACAGGTGAGGTGCCCAAAAGGAGCAAGCAGCGGGCAGCATCTCTTTGGTCATTGGGCTTTCAGGTAGAAATGGTAGCAGAGTTTTAAGAACTAAAGACAAAGCCACGGGCCCACCCCAGGTGGCAGGACTGGACAGGGTAGCAGAGGAGGAGCCCTGGGAAAGGAGGAAGGAGGTCTGGGGAGCAGCGCTGCACCTTTCCCAGCATGCACTTAGGCCAAAGGCAAAGTGAAGGCCCCCAGGGGGCTCCAGGGAAGACCTGTTCTCCTCATGAGGCCATCTACCTTGTGATGGTTGTTTAGGGGAGCTGGGAGGTGAACATGGGGCACCAGTGCTCTTACTGGGCTTCCAGAGTTCCCAATCAGAGCTCAAATCCCAGACTATAAGCACCACAGGCCTCACCTTGGGCTGGAGATGCACTCAGAGTGGCAGTTCCCAAATGCTTTTCTAAAAGGAAGAAGTCTTTTTCCTACACACAATTGCTTCTGCAGCCCAGACTGATAACTAATCAGAGAAGCTGCTCCAGCTGCAGGGGGTGGGAGCCCAGAGGTCCTAGTCAGCACCTCCTACCCCCTGGACAGGTCTCAGCGCCCCCAACCCCGGTTCTCAGACACCCCAGGGAGCAGCACATGAAGAGGCACATCCCACGTCCCAGCAGTCTGGGTTCAGCTCCCCAGGGCAGCGTCTGGTGCTTGCATACTCCTGGGCCTGGTCTGTCCCCTCCCGACACACTCTGCTCTCAGGGGCCACCACCCACTGGTAAACTACGCCCTCCACCCCTCCTAGCCAGAGTAGGTCTGGCTGGAGCCCAGGCCCACCTGGTCACCTATTGAGACACAGTGGGAGGCCAGGGAGGAGGATTAGGCAGGTGAGAAACTCCTGACTCTCAGGTTCCAGTCTGGACCTCACCTTTGCCAGCAGGAGGAGGGTGCCACACAAACTGAAGGACCACCAGATGGGGCCCCGTCTGTATTTTTCAGCCTGGAGGATCACTTGGACATAATCTGATTCCTGAGAGACTCTTTTCTCACCCCACCCCCACCCCCAGAACAGTTTAAAACACATTTGAACAATACAAAGGTGTTTGCACAGGACTTTCAGTGGTTGTCTACAGCTTAGGGCTTAGCTACCTCTCTACTCTACTCCCCCTTAAAGCCCAACATGCTCTGTGACCTTGGGGAAGTTACTTAATTCTGAACTTCAGTTACTTTGCCCGCAAGATGGAAGTAATCAAGGCCACCTCCTCGGGCCCTGAACTGGTTGGTTAGAGAAAAAGCAGGATTGGCACAGAGTGCATGTCTGAGAAAGGGCAGCTGTTCTCTGCACTCTGTTAGAAGGCAAGTCTCCCGTACAACTGTAAAGACTGGGAGGCTTTTAGAGCTAGCTCATCTGGCCCTTTCTTTTTACAGATTAGAAAAGAGTTCTGGGGTGGTAAGTGCCACAGTCACACATTTGAGAAGATGAATGAGCCAGAGCTGAAACCCAATTGTGGGCATGCATCCAGCAGCCTTTTCACCCTCCTGGGGTGGGCACCTCATTATTCCCGCTCAGTCCTTTACACCATCGTGAGAATGAGTCCATACAATACCACTGAGGGCACAACTTTTACAAAACACTCTCCCATTCCCCTCTCCTGTTCCGAGAGCCTAGGAAGACAATATTATTCCCATGATTAAGGAAGGGGGAGAGATAACCCAGCTCAGAAAGGTGAAAGGTGGTCCTGAATCCAGAAATGCTGACCCTGCTTGGCCAGCAGCTCTGTCTGCGTGCAGGTTTGAGGAAGGGGACAGGAAGCCCTCTGCTCTGGCACAGAGCGTGGTTACTGGGTTAGGGTCCCCGTTGCCATGTTTTCCAGCACCCAGACGCTGGTCGGGAGCAGCGGGAGAAGCTTCTGCTCCGTGAACAGGGCTGGCAACCACAGTGTCCTGTCCCAGGCTTCAGAGGACCTGGCTAGACTCACCAAGTGGCAGATGGTAGAGGGCTCAGCCAGAAGCAAAGCCCTTGCAGGGCAGGTGAAAGGACAGCCAAAGGTTGGCCTCGGCATCTGATGCCTGTTCCCTACTCACGGCTGGGCTGGAGTGTGGGGCACGTGGAGCACCCCAATCGCCTCCCTTCAGCCTCTCCGAGCTTTAGGGATATGATGGGGGTGGGCTCTGGGTGCGGATTCTCATGGGAGAGAGATCTGTCCAAATGTAAAAGCGGGGCAATCCGATCCAGTTACCCCCAGTTCTTTTCTCCCTCTCTCCTGCCCCTCAGCTCTGCAGACCAAACCCAGGTAACTGCAGCTGGAGGCACATCTGGCTGCCTGGAGGAGGGCCCTGACAAGTGCAGATTCCGAGGAAGCAGTCTGGCAGACCCCAAGAGTCTGGTGTGGGGTTGGGAGGACTGGGTGAAACCCGAACACCACTGCTTGGGGAGGGGACTGATCACTGTCCTAACAGACCCTAGTTCTGAAGGACAACAGGAGTCAGCAATGAGTATCCCTAATGGGGGGTGGAGGGGGGGCATCCTATCCCCTTCCTTCTCCAACACTACACCCCCAACCCTGGTAACAGGGAGCCTCAGGATCCCTGAAAGGCAGCCATCTGAGACTGCAAAGGTCTGCAAGTCTAGTGGGTATGAAATGCTATTTCACTGTGGTTTGAATTTGCATTTTCTGCATTGCTAATGAGGGTAAACATCTTTTCATTGTTTTTTGAGCCATTTCTCTCCCTTCCTACCCTGTGAAATGCCTGTTCGTGTTCTTGACTCATTTTTCTGTTAAATTGTTCTTTTTCATATTGATTCACGGGAGTTCTTTGTGTATTTCTGGTACCAGCCCTTTGTCAACTTTGCGCATTACAAATGTCCTTCCAGTCTGTGGCTTGTATTTTTGGCTTAATAACATGCCTTTTGTCATTACAGAAGTTTTCCAATCTATTTACCTTTTATTCCTTTAACTCAAGGTATTTCGTGAAGTCCCGACAGCTACCTCTGAAACCCATCCATGACTTCAAAGGGACCCTCCTTGCTACTCACTCAGGCCGGGGCGATGCCGGCTGTGGGGTTGGTAGCTAGTATCTGCACAGCCAGAGGCTCCTTTCTCTGCCTGGTTTGCAGTTTTCATCATGAATAGGTATTGAATTTTCTCTCTTAAACTGTGAATGAGCTGAATTACAAAAATAGATTTTCTAAACTCTGCTTGGTCATGATCTATTACTTTTTGTATACTGCTGGGTTTGAATAGCTAATATTTTATCTCATGGTTTTATTAAATTTGTTGGGGAAACGTTGGTTACTAACATTATATAAGCTTCAGGTGTGCAACTTTATAACCCAACATTTGTATACGCCAGTGTGTGCGCACCACTGAAGTCCAATCTTCTGTCACCTTGTAGTTGACATCCTTAAGCTCTTCGTCTCCCCCAGCCCCTTCCCTCCTGTTGTCTATGAGTTTGTTTGTTCATTCATTTACAGCTTTCTGTTTTATATCCCACATGAGTGAAGCCATATGGTTCTTGCCTTTTTCCATCTGACTTATTGCACTTAGCATGACATTCTCAAGATCCGTCCATATTATCACACACGGCAATATTCACCTTTTTACTAGACAAGTAGCATTCCATTACATATACGTGCCACACCTTCTTTATTCAATCTTCCACTGATGGACAGTTGTTAGGTTGTTTCCAGGACTTGGTTATCGTGAATAACGCTGCAGTGAACGTAGGGGTACATGCAACCTGATGAAAAGTGTTTTCACTTTTGGGGGTAGATACCCAGAAGAGGGGCTGCTGGGTCAGATGGGAGCTCCATTCTTCATTTCTCGAGGACTCTCCATACTGTTTTCCGTGGTGACTGCACCAGTTTACATCCCCACCGTAGTGTGTGGGGTTCCCTTTCCTCCTCATCCTCTCCAACACTAGTCACTTCTTGCCTCATTGACAATAGCCGTTCCAGCAGGTGTGAGGTCGTATCTCACTGTGGTTTTCATTTGCATGTCCCTAGTGAGCACCTTCTCATATATCTGTTGGCCATTTGTATGTCTTCCTTGGAAGAGTGTCTGTTCACGTCCTCTATCCATTTTTAATTGGATTATTTGGCCTTTCTGTTGTTGGTATTTTATTTTAGATTTTTCGCCTGAATCGTCAGTAACTCCAACCTGGAACTGACTTTGTGGCCACTGAGGTTGGGTCCGACTGACATCTGAGTCTGAACCTGCGGGAGGTACAGGCCTAAGGCTTTGATTTCTCAGGTTTACTTCCCCCATCCAGAGTCCGGACGGACAAGCTTCCTCGTTGCCTCTGTGAGCCAGGGGCGGGCTTCTCCTGTCACCTCTTTCTCTAAGTCTCCCCTCTCACTCCTCGCAGCCCAAGGAGCTTTCACTCCCCCACCCCTCATTCTGGCTCAGCAGCACCCGCTGTCCCCTTAGGTTTCCTGGGCCCCTGCAGCTGGAAAGGGCTGCAGCGCCTGGACGGGTCCTCGGGCCCCCGCCCTGGGCCCCGCCACAGAGAGGAGGCAGAGAAGGAGCTGGCAGCCTCATCCTGCTTTTTTTCCTCAAGCTAAAGTTTTATTTAAAACGTAAAGAAAATGATTCTTGAAAATGCTGATGACTAGAACAAAAGGTATCAGTGCTCTCCTCCTACCAGCCGGCCAGCCTACCGAAGTTCAGGGCGATAAAAAGCACCGTGTGCTGGTGGGGTTTCTCGGTGCTCCAGGGCTGAGAGGCGGTCCGTGCCTACACAGCGAAGACAGTCTCCGTGTGTGAGGCTCGGGCTCACGCTGTTACCGAGCGTGAGCAAGAGCTCCTGCTCCTTGGCCAGAGCCAAACCTCCTGGGCCCAAAGTTCTCTACGTAGCATACATACATATTTATACACATATATTTATACCTATATTCACAAAAGAGGGTGTGTGTGTGTCCCCAAGATCTTTTCCAGCTCTGATGTCCAAGCTCTGAGTGGGCATGAGGTCTCTGATACTGGAATCTCACACGCACACGCACACATTATGCGCACTTGTCATTCACTTATGAAACATGGAGATCCCTTAAGCCTTCCCTATAGGTCATTCCAAGCTGAGACTTGACTCAAAAGCCAAGTGGTGAGACACCCCCTCTCAGCTCCCAAGGCCTCTGGAAAATGAGGGTCCAAGAGCCGGGCGGGGACAGCCGGCAGCCCCCAGAGGCAGGCTGAGGCTGTATGTGAAGATGGGGCAGGTTTTCAGCCTTGGCTCCCAGAGTATTCCCCAGGTGGAAGCAACCCTGAAGAGTTCTGGAACAGAATCTTTTCTAAGAAAGTCACTTACCACTGAGCAATATTTGCAACAATAGATAGTAAATGGCCTCCCAGGTATTCATTTGGCAAACGCTGCCCATCACTCGGCCAGGAAGCACTGCCCTGGGCACTGGGGATGCAGGGCATGAGAACACAGGCCCAGCCCTTGACAGCTCCACGCCCTGGGAGGGACAGCCCACAAGACCACTGTAACAGCAAGCCTCAGAAGCCAAGGGGCCGGGGCAGGGTATGCAGGGCTGCCTGAGGGTGGTGGCGTCAGAATGTAAAGAACAAGTCAGAATTCCTGGAAAGGGAAAGTGATAATTAGATAGTTCCCAAACCAATTGTGGTTGCTAATTCCCCAGACTGAGGCTGTGAGTCCGAGGCTCCGAGGCTCCGGCTCAGGTCTGCCCAGGGCTCTGTCAGTTGTGTGACGGTCTGAAGCAGCAAGATCTGTCCCCAACCCTCAGGCTCCTTTCCCAACGCTCAGGGTTCATCTGAAAGGCCCAGCATTCCCTATAGGCCCAGTGGGCTACCCCAGGTGACTGCTTAGAGAACATTGAGACCAAACCAGAGAGGGAAAGGATCTGCCTAAGAACACCCAGCAGGTCAGGGCGATGCTGAGCCAGGGCCTGAAGCCCACCTGCCAGCAGCAGAAGGACTGAGGCCTCTCAAGTTCTTGATCCTGCGTCCATTTCAGCCCGGTCAGCGCTCCCCAGGCTGTTACCAGCTGTCTGAAGGGAAGTCTCAAATTCTCAAGACAACAGACTCCCCGTCACCTGTGGTGTAAAGTGCAAACTCCTCAGTTGTGTCCTCTGTGCCTCCCAGCCTGTCTCCCCATCTCTCACGCTCCCCACGTTGTCCCTGCAGTTCCCCACAGACCTCGCTCTGCCCTGGCTCCTGGCCTCTGCACACCACCCCCTCCATGAGCAGAAGCAGCTGCCAGAAACCTCAAGAGGGAGGATACAGAAGCCCATGGTATGTGTGCCTATGTGTGAGCCCGTGCTCATGCCTGTGTGTGTGGACGTGACACACTCCTGCTGGCCTGTGTGTGCACATGCACATGTGTTTACAACAGCTGTTTGTGTGAGCCTGCGTGGGTTTTGTCAGGTCTGTCGTGTACGCAGGCGAGTGGAGCGTGCTGTGTGAGCCTGTGTGTGAGCATGCAAGGGGAAGAGGCTGCTGTCTGCATGCCATCCTCCCGCACACTTCAGTCACAGCTTAGCAATGGACGTGAAAGGACCGGGGTCCTTGTCAGGAGATGGGGGACCCGGAGGGCTTCAAGGAAGACATGGCCCCTCAATACTCCAGGCAGGGCTGGCTTCGCTCCTATTTAGCAACCACTGTTCCTAAGTGGACTGCAGCCCAGCCCTTGGGACAAGACAAGGGGGCCGTGGGCTTGATCACAGGCTGCAGAATGCAAGCCAAGTGCAAACTGAAGGAGGGACCAAGGCATCCTTCATTTTCTATGTGAAATAGAAGGGGAAGCTGTTGACCTCAATCGAAGATAAAGAAACAGAAACTCAGGAGGTGAGAGTTAGCCAAGATTACCTAAGACATGCTCCCACTTGAACTTGGTCTGCCTGACTCCCAGTCCCCTGCTCCTTCCTCCACCCACAACTGCCTCCCCAGGACAGGGCTTGGGCTGGGGTCCTCAGATGGAGAGTCAGCAGCGCTGCCCTGGACCAGCCATCTCACTGTAGGACGCAGAACCTTCGTAAGCCTGTGGGGGGATGGTACCTCCAAGCTTCAGGACCTGATGATGAAGATTCAGGAAGCATCTCTCCAAGTGAGAGGCTTTTGTCTCCAGCATCTGCCCTGGAAGGGCTGCCTCCAGCTCCATGAGTTCTTGAAGGCCCAGCAGCCTGAGCCCAGCTAGGACTCTAGGCAGCTTGAAGAGATGCAGAGGCCCAGTGGCAGGAGCCCTTGGGGGCCTGCAAGGGGAGGGGGTGTGACTATGGTCCATCTTGAGAAGGTGCACAAGGCCAGGCAGCAGGCCAGCATTGTGGCCTCCATGGCCATGAACCTGGAGCATCTGGGGCTGGTGAGGAGGAGGGAGAAGGGAATGGCTGGTGAGGGAAGGGAACGGCTGGACCATATCCCATACCTCTCCCTCTAGATGGAAGCAGAAGGTTCTGCGTCACTAAAGTTATAGGGGCTGGGGGAGGACAGGACCACACACTGAGGCCGGGAATGGAGGAGCGCTCAGGAGAATACACGTCACTGAAAAGGCAGGGATAACCTCACCAAATGTATCCCCAGCCATACCCAGCAGGTGCAGAGATGCCAACAGGCCTGACTCCGGGGCGAGGGTTGGGGGTGACGAGTGGCAATGGTGTTAAGGTCAGTGGGGGGTTCGAGGCAGGACAGGAACAGCTCAGATGTTCCCCTACCTATTCCATCGTCACTCTTCCACCAGCCGTTTAGCCAGCAGATGCTTCCTGTGCCCTGCTGCGGGCCAGGGCTATAGCCCACAGCGGCGGGCGGGTCCCATATGCTCCTTGCCCCCTTGGGGAGACAGACAGTTACTGCAGTGTCCCACGAGCTATAGTGGCAGTGGGGACGGGCCACTCAGGGAACAAGGAGAGGAGCCTCAAATCCAGGCATGACTTGTTGGTAGCGGCCCCCAGTGTGGGAGCGAGCAGGTAAAGATGGCAGGGAAGCGGGCCAGGCAGAGGGGCCAGCACAGGCAAGGGCCCCGAGTGCAGAGTGGACTCAGCACATTCCAGTTCAGGTAACCGGAGCACGAGCTCCCATCTCACCATGCCCGGCTCTGCAAGCCCGCTAAGAGGACTGGTATTCAGAGAGGCAGAAGCTGATGAACAATTTTAAAGAGAATAAGAAGCAAACAGGGCTTAACTACAAAGCTTATGCTTCTGGAAACGTCAAGGCCCCAAAAGAAACTTGGGCAATGTGTTCACGTGCTCACACATTTTTGTAAAATTCAGCAGATGTGTTTTTTATGCATTCTTTTTATTTAAAAGCCCCTCAAATTATGTAAGCATCAGGGCCAATGAACCCGGATCTGCCTCGGATGATGAGATTGGATTTGGCTGTTAGAAGGTGCTCCAAGCACAAGACATACAGCACCAAAAGGAACCCCTGTGTAAACTGGGGACTTCGAGTGGTCACGGTGTGTCAGTGGAGGTTCATCAGTTGTAACAAAGGCACCCCTCTGGTGGGGGAAGCTGATGATGGGCAGGGGCAGAGAAATCTTCCTTCTGCTCAATTTCACTGTGAACCTAAAGCTTCTCTAAAAAAGTCTTTAAAACAATTGCATAGGTGCTCCTGGGCTGAGTGAGGGAGCTAGATAAGGTCCACTTTCAGAGAGGAGGGTCTTGCCCCCTTCTTCAGACATACAGTAGGTTCTTGGCCTGCACTGGACGTTCTGGAAAAGCTTGCTGATGATGGGAGAACCGCCCTTTGGGAAAGGCTTTCTCAGCCTTGCACTGAGGAGGATATGGAATGCTGAGGGCGCTTCCTAGAGAGAAGAAAGGTTCCCACCCCTCCCAGCCCCAACACAGCTCTTGGCTGATGACGGTGCCATCTCCCAGGCCCACACCTGACCCCAGGGGACGGGGCAGCTGCAGGGAGCTGGTGACAGAGCCCGGCCTGGGAAGACCAATAGCATCTAATATTCAGTCTGACATCATCTGGCTACAGTTCCCAGAGACTAAAATTAGGCAGAGAAAATTTAGGATGTTGCTTCAGAGTTCCAAAAAAAACAGGGGTGAAGGCCAGAAAGTGGATCATAAAAGTTTTTGTGACTCAGTCCCAGCTAGGGAAAACAGCCATGAGCTCCACTCATGAGAAGAGGCTGAGGAATCTTTCATCCGCTCACTGTAAAGGGAGACCCCAGCTCCCTGTCTAACACACTCCCACCGGGGGGTTTCCAGTTCAGCCTCACTTCGGGGACGAGCCAGAGAGCAGCCCGGCCTGTCCAAGGTCAGCTGGAAGCTGGCTGGGCTCTGTCTGGAGCCCACTTTCTCAGCACACTGCTCGCTCCCCAAGAACATTTGGTTTCTTCCCCACTTATGAGGGGTGAGGGGGTCACGAAGGGCCTGCTGCTCCACCGGAACTAAGTGTATTTTCCCCCAAGAATCAGCTGAGAGAGGTCTGAGCCACTCTTGATGGACAGGCAGGGGCCTGAGATTTTGAAGTGACCCCCACCCCATGTGAAATGGGGCTCAGCAAGGATTTGGGGTCTCTCCTTGTTCTCCCACTGCAGCTGAAAACCCTTAGGTGCAGCCTTTTTAGTGAGAGATCGGGCAACCCCTGCCCCTGCTCACTGCCCCCCTGCCCCCTTGCCCCCCAAGGATTCACAGTCTCTGAGCCCCTGGAAACTGTAAGCAAGGGTATCTGTGCCTGGGCACGTTTTAGAAGAAACTGTCCAAAGCTTTGTCCAATTCTCCGAGTGGGGAATTCACAACACCCTACCTGTTGAAACCATTGCCCTGACTGTCCAGTTCAATCCCCCCTTTCACAGGTGAGAAACGGGGGGATGGTCCGAGATGCTGACACATGCACGCAGTGCAGCAGGTCAGGGACAGGTGGCAACTACTGAATGTCAACTGTGATTGAAAAGTAAACAAAACAAAACAAAACATAAAACTGTAAAAAAAAAAAAAAGGAACAGATGGAAAGATGGGTAAGCCGGCATCTAACCTGTTCTGTGGGCCATTCGATCGCCCTCACCTGGCTTTGGGGAGAATTATAGGAGTGACTGGACATGACTCCCATCCCCGTGCCCATGTGAAGTCAGGCCCAGAGTTAGCAGGTGCTCTATACAGATACGAGTTTTCTTTCTTAAAAGAACGGAACAGGACAGATCACCACCAGGCAGTGCTGAGAACGATGGAGGCCTGGGGTGAGCATCGATTAGGGCTCGAACTTCCTGACGTCTCCAGGACTGCAGTGTTCTCAGCCCACCCCCCCCCGCCCCCCACCACCTGCCTCCCAACAAAGCTGCAATCTGGCAACACAGCAGAGACCTGGGTCTGATTTGGGGATTTCGTTTCCAACTTATTTGGGCAAATTCTTTCAGAGTTGCAGTATAAACAAACAGGGAGGTGTGTGGAAGACTAGCATGGCCCCCAGAACAGTAGATTGAAAGTCCAACTCCAAAGCAAAACCTGCGGGAGAAAGAGCTGCCAAAGACCCTGAAGGTTTCCAGTAGCGAAACCAAAGGGAAAGGGAAACGTGTCCTCTGAGGAAGCCAGAGGGAGCGACAAGAAGTGAGGGCAAGGAAGCGGCCGTCCCCACCTCAGGGCAGCAAAGCCAGCTCAGAACTGGCCCACCCGAGACACTTACAATTCAGAACACAGAGCCTCTGAGGCTGCTACACAGCCTCGGTAGTGAGTAAACCCGCGTTTTCACCTCACAAAGGAAATGGGGGCTCGGAGCGAGCAAGGCCTGCCCCACAGCATGATGGGAAGTGGCAGAGCCAAGGAAAGAGCCAGACTCTGAGGATGAAGTAGAACTGTATGCCTGTGGCTGACTATTTTCCAACATGTGATAATCATTCAATGGGGAAAGAAAAGTCCCTTCAGCAGATGGTTCTGGGAACACTGGATATCACATGGGAAACTGGGAACACTGGATATCACATCAGACCCCTACCTCACACTATATACAAGATTTAACTTGAAATGGACCAACAACCTAAATATAAAAGCTAAAGCCATAAAACTTTTAGAAGAAAACACAAAGCAAGTCTTCATGATCTTGGATTTGGCAATGAATTCTTAGATATGACACCAAGCGACAAAACAAAAAAAATAGATAAATTGGACTATATCAAAATTTAAAACTTTTGTGCACCAGAGGACATTATAAAGAAAGTGGAAAGACAGTCTACAGTATGGGAGAAATTATCGCAAATCACATTTGAAAAGGATCTAGTGTCCAGAATATATAAATAACTCAACAACAAAAAGACAAAAAAAAAAAACCCACAATTTATTTTTTATTATACCATTTTATTTTATTATATTTTAGTGATTCTGCTATTACAGTTTTCCCAGTTTTTCCCCCTTTGCCACCCTCCACCCAGCAACCACACTCCCTCCGGCAGTCCCCCCTCCATTGTTCACGTCCAGGGGACATGCATATGGGTTCTTTGGCTACTCCATTTCCTACACTGTACTTTACATCCCCATGGCTGTTCTGTAACTACCTATTTGTACTTCTTAATCCCCTCACCTCTTCATGCATCCTCCCCCATCTCTCCCACCTGGCAAAATGTTCTCTGTGTCCATGATTCTGTCTCTGTTTTTCTTGTTTGCTTAGTTTGTTTTTTTAGATTCAATTTTTGATAGCTATATATTGTGGCCATTTTATTGTTCATAGTTTTGATCTTCTTTTCCTTAAATAAGTGCCTTCAACATTTCATATAATAATAGTTTGGTAAGGATGAACTCCTTTAGTTTTTTCTTATCTGGGAAGCTCTTTATCTGAATTTGGATTCTAAATGATAGCTTTGCTGGGCAGAGTAATCTTGGCTGTAGGTCCCTGTTTCTCATGACTTTGAATATTTCTTGCTAATCCCTGCTAGCCTGCAAAGTTTCTTTTGAGAAATAAGTTTATAGTCTTATAGGAACTCCCCTGTAGGTAACTAACTGTGTTTCTCTTGCTGCTTTTAAGATTATCTCTTTATCTTTAACCTTTGGCGTTTTAACTATGCTGTGTCTCGGAGAGGGCCTCTTTGCATCCATCTTGTTTGGGGCTCTGTGTTTCCTGAACTTGTATGTCTACTTTCTTCACCAAATTAGGGAAGTTTTCTTTCATTATTTTTTCAAGTAGATTTCCAATTTCTTGCTCTTTCTCTTTTCCTTCTGGCACCCCTGTGACATGAATGTTGGAACACTTAAAGTTGTCCCAGAGACTGCTTACACTATTCTCGTTTTTTTTTTTTGGATTCTTTTTTCTTTTTGTTGTTCTGATTGGTGACAACCCAAATGAAAAAGGAACAAAGGGCCTGATTGGACAGTTTTCCTAAGATGATATACGAGGGGCCAAAAAGCATATGAAAAGATGCTGAACATCATCGGTTATTAGGGAAATATAAGTCAAAACCGTAATGAGCCACCACTTCACACCCACTATGAGGGTTAATAATTTTAAAAAATTTAAAACAGAAAATAACAACTGTTGGTGAGGATGTGGAGAAATTGGAACCTTTGTATATTACTGGTAGGAATGAAAAAAATGGCTCAGCTGCAATTATTCAAAAAGTTAAACATAGAATTACCATATGATCTAGCCATTCTACACTCAGATGTATACCCACAAGAACTGAAAACAGGTATTCAAATAACCACATGTACGCACGTTCACCGTTCACAGCAGCATTATTCACCTCAGCCAAAAGGCAGGAAAAGCCCAAATACCCTTCGACGGAGGAGTGGATAAACAAAGTGCAGAATATTACTCAGCCATAAAAAAAGAACAAAGTACTGACACATGCTACACACAACATGGGTGAACCTCCAAAACATTATGCTGAGTGAAAGAAGCCGGACTCAAAGGTAACACATCATGGGATTCTGTTTATATGACACACCATAACAGATAAATCCACAGAGAAAGAATGTTGACTGGTGGTTGCCAGAGACTAGGGGGAGGACAGAAAGGGAAGAAACTACTTAATTGGTTATGAGGTTGTACTTTACTTTTTAAAGATTTTATTTATTTCTAGAGAGAGGGGAAGGGAAAGAGAAAGAGAAGGAGAGAAACATCAATGTGCAGTTGCCTCCTGTGAGCCTCCTACTGGGGACCTGGCCCACAACCCAGGCATGTGCCCTGACTGGGAATCGAACTGGTGACCCTTTGGTTCACAGGCCAGCACTCAATCCACTGAGCCACACCAGCCAGGGCATGAGGTTGTACTTTAAAGTGATGGAAATAGTCTGGAATCAAAGAGAGGTGGTGGCTGCACAACATTATGAATGTACTAGACACCACTGAAGTGTTCATTTTAAAACAGTTAATTTTATGTTACATAATTTTCACCTCAATAAATTATTTAATAAATAAATAACCAGAACATGTACCATAAACCAAAGGATATGCTTCCTGAAGCTGGACGGACCTCCCATTCCTTCTTGGAGTCCTGAACCCAACTGCCCCATGGACAGCTCACGCCAGTCTTCCCTGGAGCTGAGCTGTAGAAGGACATCTGGCCTTCTACATAGATGCCAATCTGGCTGACATCTGGGGCTTTGCTCTGCTGCATGGACCCTGCCTCAGGAACGACAGACAGAGTTATGCCCCAGCGGAAAATGGTCTCAGTCTGAAAAGGCTCAACTTCCAGTTTGAAATGTAAACCACTCAGCCCAAGGCCGTTGTCTCCTTTCAGAAAGGTAACTGCCCAGCTCCCTGGAGACTTCCTGTCCTGCTTCTCTTGGGAGCCCATTTACACAGCCTTCCTCACCTGCCGCCTGCAAGCCCCAGGGGAAGGTGTGCTATTAGCGCGATGAAGCTGAGGCTCAGGGAAGCTAACAGTTCTCCCAGGACCACACAGCAGGTGGCACGGCCAGCCTGGAGCCCAGGCTAGTGTGGTGCCCCATGCCTGTGTCCCTCCTGCCTCCCAGGGTGCCATCTCACTGCTCCACAGAACGACTCTGATGCCAAGACACAGATGCAGAGGCCAAAGCCCCGGGCACCACCCTTCTCATTGCCCCTGACCCTTTCCCTTTCTCTGCCCCTGGGGCTCCCAGGCCCACCAACACCATAGCATTCCAGTCTTTAGGACTTCAGGGCAAGAGCCAGCAGCCCTCAGACCAGCAGGTCCCCACCTCTTCCCCTCAGGGATCAGATTACACCCCTGCAGTCAGCCCAGACTCCAGCCCTTGATCCACCTATTCTGACCTAGGGATCTTGAGCAAGTTCTTTAACCCCAGGGCCTCAGTGTCCTCTTCCGTAAAATGGGACTGTGACCAGGGCTGCTGTTGGCTGGAGCTCACACTAGTGGTCAGTTAACGTTGTTATTATTCACTTTCCCCCTTTGGCTCCCTTTTGTAAAAGGGCTCACCTTCTAAGTAAATGGCATTTACTAAGGAAAGTTTAATTTATTTTACCATTTTGCACTGAGATCTCTTATATAATGGTTACCTTGCTTACAATCAGCATTAAAAAAGCAAATGGTCAAAATGAGTAGAGGGGATTTTCACAACAAACTTTAGGAAGTTCCTACTCTGCGGCGAGCATTAGGCTAGGGCCTGAAGATTCAGACCCTAGTACCACCTCACTCCTGCTGGCAGAGTAAGTTGAGATTACTTACTCTGCCAGCAGGGTAAGTAACCAATGAGAAAGTTCTTACTACTATCCCCATTTTACAGATGAAGAAACTGATTGAACGCAAAGGTTAAGGAACTTTATAGCAGGTATGTGGTAGAGCTGGGGTTCTATCTCCCAAGTCCACACTCTTAACCACCATGCTCGGGCGCTGTTTAGAGCCTCAAACAGCTTAATATCTCAGAGGGCAAGATGTGAGTGGATAACAGGGGCTGGAGATATAAAGGTCCTCAGGATCTCCCCTGTCACGAGATGTTTGGATTTAGAACACTGTACATGCACAACCTTAGGGGGCGCCATCACTGCACAGTCATCATTGATTTGTATGTTTATTATAATCACTTTCCAGCAGATGGCAGTCAAGCGCCTTGAGGAAGGGGCACTTTTTCCTGATCTGCAAAAAGACACGGTACACACTAGTGGCGGTGCTGCTTGGCTTAAATCCAGAAGGGTCTCAAACAAGGAAGGGGATGTTTAATTTCCATCTTGGACTGGAAGCAGCTGGGGTGGTCCAGGTAATAGGCAGGCAAGATCTAACCTAAGAAATGGTCAGGGGCCAGAGAAGGGATAGGTTCAAGGGCTACATACACAGTCGGAAGACAGAAGAATCCCCGGGACATGGGGATTCCTGGAACTGGGGCTGCAAGGAGAGGAAAGAGTAGGGGCTTTGACGTTTCTGGATTCAACAGCCAGTAGATAGAATGATGCTCATCACCGAGAATGGAAAATCGGAAATGGTTCTAAGGAATGGGAATGAGTTGGCTTTTGGATGTGTTGGGGGTGAGGGGACTATGGGAATCTAAGAGGGACGTCCTGAGGGTGGTTGGAAGCGAAGGAATGAATCCCAGCTTGTGGGCTATGGGTTCAAGATGCTAAGCACTCTACTGAGAACACCACAGTGGTCCAAAGCCTCTTGCAGAGCCATTGTGAAAAACCTGGGCAGGAGCAGTATCTTCCTGTGTTCTCAGAGCAAGTCGAGGGGAAGCCAGGATGCACTTCCATCCCACCACAATGGGACCCTGAGTGACCGTCTGCCTCCTGAACCACGGGGGCTGCAGATCCCACTTACTAATGAGGAGTCTGTGTTTCTGAAAACACATGGAGTTCTGTCTTCCTGGGAACACTGCAGTTGGGCAAAGGGAAAAGAGAGATCCAGGTCCCACAGTCTGGATGCAGGAGACCCAGGCTGGTGTGGAGGACCCACCTCCAGTTTCCAGAGCAGCCATGCAGCCCACCCATGGTCTAGGGGCCCCTTCTCAGCTCCCTCGAGCTGGAGCTGCTGTCCGAGGGGGCCAGGCAGGCAGGTCTGGCTGGGATCGGTTTGGTTTCTGCTAAGAGGCCCCCACCAGCTCTTTGATTAGCAGCCAAGACATGCTTCTTTCCAAGTCAAAAATAAAATAAAATAAAGCATGTTACAAAGTGATTCCCTCTCCTGCAGCTCATTTTAATGTGGTTTTCAGCATTGGTTTATTGCGAACAGCCCTGCACACAGAAAACATGTGCTCGCAATATGCCTGTCACAGTTGGGATTCCAGGAGGCCGCCCGGCTTCAGCAATCAAGACGAGCAGGAAGGAAGTTAAAGGCATGTCTTTGAGGATCAGGTAATTGGTGACTCTCAAATATTTGTCCCGAAGGCTCCGAATGGGTCTGTTTTTACTGTATTCTCCCCGTCTGTACAACCAAGGCTTTCTCCAGTCTGACAGAGGGAAGGGAGAAGGACAGGGGAAGAGAATTCAATGCTGTGGCACGGTGAGGCAACCTGGGATGTGGGGACAGCTGGGGGTATGGCTTCTCCTGTCTTAGGGTCATCGGAAATAGAACGAGGCGGGGAGGAAGAGCTCTCCAACAGGCGACCAGGAAGTTGAGGGTCTAGCCTGTAACGACATTCCATGTGACCTTCTGCAAGTGCCTGTTTGTCTCTAGGCTGCTGGTCTTCGGTTTCCCCATCTATAAGAGAAGATGTTTGGCCCAGACGTCCAAGGGTGACTTCCATCTCCAACATTCTCTGGTTTCTCTGCATGGGGACAGTGGGGCAGGGCTGGGCCCAAGCCCCAGCTGGATCTTGCAGGGTCCTTGCAACTACACAGAGTGGGAGGGTGCCATGAACATTACTGAGTCCACCCCAATGTGCCATTTGACTCTGCTTCAACATCCCCCTCCAACAAGAAGATCACTGCCTCTCTAAGAATCTGCTTCTGCGTCAGATTCTTAGTCCCTTGGCCCCAGGTATGCCTGCGGGTCCTTCCTGAGGGACCCTGGTCCCCCTTTCCCACCCATGACAGCTCTTCAGATGTCTGGGGAGCATGGGTGAACTTCCCTAAGATCCATGTCCTTGGTCCAGTATCCCTACTCTGCAGCTTCTGCCTACAGGTTCTGTTGTCCAGGCCCGGCCATCGTGGGCAGGCTGGCACGGACAAGAGCCAGTTCTGCTAACCTCCCCCTAATGGGGTTGAAAGAGGGAAGAAGGGCAGAAGAAGGACATTTCTTGAGCACCTGTGATGTGCCTGGCATGCTTCTCTCACATATTGTCATCCCCTCATCAGGGTACCCGTTTTATGGTTGGCTCACTTGCCCAGAGTCGAATGACTTGCATGTAACACTCAGAAGTACTGGGGAGGAGGGAGCCCAGTTGGTTAGGACCTGGGTCCAAGTCCAGCCTCATCTCTATTCAGTTGTATGAACCCAGGTAAGTCACTTAACTTCTCCAAGCCTCAGTTTCTTCACATGCAAAGTGGGGATGATAAGAGCACACACTTCCCTGGGCTGTGGTGAGATCTGATTCACAAAAAGCACTTGTCACAGTGCCGGACACAGAGTGTCATGGTGCAGTGCTGGTGCACCGTGTGACCTGGCTCCATCGCACACAGGACCTCTTTCGGGGGGAGGCCAAAGGTCACATCTACTTCTCTGAGAGATGGCAAAACCCTGTGGTCTCCAGAAGACTTCCCCCAGGACCAAAGACTCTTAGCCCTGCCCCCCGGGTCCGTCCTCCTAGCCTCACACAGCCCACAGGACAGGCTCAGGCCTGGGATGTGAGCTCCAATCACAGACCTGCTCTTCCTTTCCATTCACCTTCCTTACATTTTATGGATGCCTTGCCCCAGCTTACGAGAACTTTCTGAGGCCTGGTGTCCAGGGAGTTCCACTTGCCATAGATGCCAAAGAGGCCTCAGGGTGAGGCACAAATAAAATGAAAAGCAAATAGCAAGTGTGGGGTTTGCTATAATCCTCCCAGCCTTGAGGCCATTCTGAATGGCAGGGAAGGATGGGCACACACGCACACACACACACACACACACACTGTGGAGAGGGCTGCCATTGGGCCGAGGCCCTGCTGGAGTCACAGAATGTAGATAATCAAGAACCCAGGCTCTGGTGCTTGGTGGCTGGGGACTGTGGGCAAGTGACTAACCTCTGAGCTAGGGGGCCTTGTGTGCATACTGAATCAGTTAAAAAGTCATAAAAACCCTCTTATCCTGCCAGCCTCTGGGGCTCTAGAGAAGCACCAGCCAGGCAGCCACGGACAGATGTTCGAGAATCGCAGACCTCAGCACCACGCTGGTTCTCAGCAGCAGCAGTGGAGTCACCCCTACAGACAGAGAAGCCGGAGCGCCTGGTGTGGAGAGGCGCGTGGTGGAAATCCCTGCATCAGGAACAGCATGGCTGCGGGGAGGGCACTGGCTCACGGGGATAGTGGGCCCAGGGGAACAGGGTTGCTGGGGTCCGCAGGAGACAGACGCAGGGGTTCCATGCAGGGCTGCTGCCCCACAACCTGGGCCCACCGCAGAGAGAAAGGGCCAGCTGGTGCCTTACACACGGTCCCTTCCCTGACGTCACTGTAAATATCGAACAAATGTAAAACACCTTTGCTACTCCAAGTGGGGTCCACAGACCAGCAGCCTCAAAATCTCCTGGAAGCTTGTTGGATACGCAGCCTGGTCCCTGCCCCGCCCCGCCCTGCATGGCACTGGAACAGGATCTAGCGGGTTCCTGTGCACAAGGCAGTTTGAGAGGCACAAATGCAGTCCACGCACAGATACCACACAGGGGCCCAGCCCCTCAGAGGAGGTACTCCCTGACGATAGCTTGGGCTGCCCTGGGAGGGCAGGGTGCCAGTCCCAAAAGTGCCCAGGAAGCAGATGGATGGCCACTTGGTGGGCATGCTAAGAGGAAGGCTGGTCCCCCAAGAATACAGGGGCTGAGGCCTCCAAGGATCGAGTTGGGTGGGGGCTCCCAGTCAAGCTGCCCCTAAGGCTGTAGCTGTAAGACTTCATTCATGGGTCACTGGGATTGGGGGGCTCCAGCTCAACTCCACCCAAGCTCTATCTCCTACCTGGCAGCCATCAGTCCCTTAGAAGGCTGTTTCCGCCTCTGAAGGAGTTCCTGAGTGGGGGCCAGTTGCTACGGCACGTCCAGTCCCCTCTCTGAACCTCAGTTTGTCCACTTAAACAAAAAGGGGGTTGGGCCAATGACCTCGAAGGCTTTGGCAGCGGTGATACATACTGTGTGTATTGGTCTAGACAGCTGCTTCCAACTAAGATTGCAGAACCATATACATACACAGCCCCTCGTGTGCACTCAGCCCATGAGTACACACTCTGTGTTCACACACACCAAGCACACGCACACTATGTACACACAGCCCATGCCGGCATAGACAGTCTTTGCTTGCACAGCTTATGCTCACACACATCCCAATCACACTCACAGCATGTACACAGCCCACACTTGCACACAAGGCACACGTACATATCTGGCTTGTGCACACACCAACACACACACGCACGCTCCTGTGGACCAGGCCCTGTGCTGGGTGCTGTGGGGATGAACCCAGTGACCGTCATGCCCAAATGGAGCACGCATCGGAGTGAAAGATCCGTGCCTGGGACAGAAACAACAAGCAAAGAGGCACAAGGGCCGAATGAGTGGCAGCTCCTAGAGAGTCTGGCAGCCTTCTAGGCGGATCAGGGAAGGCATCCTGGAAGAGGCGCCCAGTGATTCTGGAAGAAAGAGTGAAAATTTTTGGACCTGAAGAGAGGGGCCATCTCCAAGGGGCATCAACTCTGAGGTCACAGCCCCTCCTGGCCTCACCCCACCACGACACCAGAGGCAGGGAGCCTCTGCAGACCCCCAGGGCAGCAGTGGGGGCTCAGCAGGGTTGGCATGGGGATGCGTGCAGGTCTTCCGGCCAACAGCTCTCACGGCTACCAACCCATTTCCTCCCTAATCCCGCAGGCTCATTTCAGTTGGCAGACACCTAAGTGACATTTAATGGCCTTGTTTAGATAATCAGGGTAATTTTCTTTTTAATAAGAATGAAAATAAAACACCTCCGGATATGAAGCTCAATTCCTGAGACTTGCAGTAAGAATCTGGTTCTAATGAAGCTGATGGACTCACCCCAGAGGCCTGGCTCCATCCTGCAGCCAATATTCCTGGACCAGTATGTGGAGGTGGTCAGCTTACATGAGTGATGTTAGGAAGGGACCAAAGACACACTCACAGGGAATGCCCTGGAAGTCTGTGATCATAGGGTTTGCTGTCAAAAGACCCCCTTCCTCTGAGATCACAGATCTCTGCATAAGGCCAGGTGCAACAGACCCCTTGGGCTTATCACGACCTTGAAGAGATGCCACCAGCCCATCAGGCCTGTTATCATGCTCATCGGGCCAACTTTCTATGTGATTTCTGGAACCTTGGTACCCAAGCTCTGAGAATGTTGGCCAGTAGGCAATTTTACGCACCCTTCCTCAAACATGCTAACTCCCGCCCTGGCTGGTGTGGCTCAGTGGTTGAGTGCTGGCCTGTGAATCAAAGGGTCGCTGGTTCAATTCCCTGTCTAAGGCACATACCTGGGTTGTAGGCCAGGTCCCCAGTAGGGGATGCACAAGAGGCAACCACACACTGATGTTTCTCTTCCTTCTCTTTCTCCCTCTCTTCCCCTCTCATAAATAAATAAATAAATAAATAAATAAATAAATAAATAAATAAAACATGCTAACTCCCAATGGAGCCCTGAGTTCCACAGGGACTCAGAAGGGAAGGAAACGGTTTGCAAGAATCACCCCGCTTCTTCTCACAAGGTGCAGCTCAACAGTTCAGGCTGTCCTAGGGTCTCAAGGCTATCCACAGGCAGGACCGCTTCCTGCAAAGTGAACTTTGGAAAGAGGCACATCTTTGTTCTCACCCTCCCACTCAGATCAAGGCAGAAAATCTTGGAGGGTAAACAAGTGCCTGATCCCAACTGCCTGCTTGCAATCTGTGTAGCCTTTAACAAATTACTCAGTCTCTCCGAACCTCAGTTTTGTCATCTATAAATGGGGATAGTAAAAGCAATGTTATGTAATATTATACATTATCATGTTAGGTATTACATATTACAGTATTAGGAAATATAATATAATATAATATAACAATGTAATACAGACTGCAATAATAGAGTCTGGTTCGTGGCGTGCGGAGGACTCCGGGAGAGAATGCCCACGGAGTGCTTTGCACAGTACCTGGCAGAGAGTGTTCACTGGTTGTGGTATTGTTTCCACTGTGAATCAGGACATTCAACTGGAAGTTTCCACCAAAGCACCAAGTTGTCGAATACCAAGAGAATTTAGAAACAAACCATTGTGCAGAAAGTTCAAAGCAGATGACCAAGAACCTCTTAGCTAACTCACCCTCATCAAAATGTAAGAGAGTTCCTTTGGAGAGAAAGGGGTGTGCTGGACTCCTCACAAGTGCCTGCCTCTCACCTCCTGGAGTCTGCTCAGTGGGTTTCAATGGGGCCTCTGGTTGGGACACTGGAAGAGCTTAATGGGAGTTCCCTGCAACCACAGGACGCTGAGGCTGTCAGGTGACCCTTGTCCTGGAAATCTAGAAGCTGAGGGGTCAGTTGGCTGGTTGCTGTGGTAGCCGAACCAGCCATTGCAGGTCAGCTTTCCCGAGCAGAGACTGCGGGGTTGTTCTCCTGGACCAGATATGGGCCTTGTACACAGTGAGCTGGCCAGGGCATCAGCTCGGCTCCCCTGCATCTCAATGAACAGGACTCAGTGGGAGAAGTTGAAGGTGGTATTGGAATTCCTGGACATTCATTGAGCTGCCAGAAAGAAGTACATTTGTCCAGTTGATTGGGATGGGGAAGTGTCCCTCCAAAGAGAAAGGTAGCTCTAAGCATGGCAGCCTCGAGAGGAGCCATTAATGAGTGTTGGACAAGTCGCAACTCATCTATTCTTCTGGCCTCACCTCGCCCCTGCACCCCTGCTCCACCCGTGGAGAGATGGGTGGGGCAGACGGAGTGGCAACGAGACAGAAAGTGAGACCGCTCACCTCACCCTGAGCAGCCAGCCCATGGCAGCCCCAACTGGGGAAGGAGGCTGATTTCATTTTAAATCAAGTCTAGAGTTTTGATCATGACATGAAATCAGACCTTTCTGGTTAATGAACTGAGACTGAGTTTGTAACTTACACTGACTGTGAGATGACCAGAAAAGTCATGGGGAACCCAGTTCCTGCTCAGGAAGTGGGGTAGAGCTTCCCCCTTGAATACATTTTAAAGAAAGCATTGGAGACAATAATTGGAGACAATAATAAAGGTGCTTCCTGGCCACACCCACAAGTCCCACTTCTCACACACCAGCGAGCATCTGCCCTTGAGAAGGACACATTCATTGCTTGCTTCCCAGCCCCCTTTCCCCATCTTCAGGTAACAACCCCCTTATTTCAGGGACAGTCCTTCATCTTCCTGTCACTGGAAGTGTGAGTTGCCAACTTCTTAAACAATGCCCCCGCTCTGGCTCAGCAGAGTTCATGTGGGCACAGCACCCAGCTGGACCAATCCAAATCCTTCCTTGGGAGGTTTTCTTTCTCCAGACCAGGAAGAGCCCCCTTTCCTTTTGGGCCTCAAGGAGTAAGGCTGTGCGTTTGCATCACTCGTGTTCATGCCCTGTGCTGGTAGGAGAGAGTCCTCTGAGGGAATGAGGGGGGCACACTCCAGGGTTAGATCCAAAAATCAGAGACAGAGAAAAAGCTCTGGGAGGAGGGCGTGAGGTGGGGGCAGGAGGAGAGGGTCCCTGGTTCCCATCCATCCCAAGGCCAACTCCAAGCCATTCCTGCGCAGTTTGGTCGTGGGACTCCCCTAGTGTGTGTTAGGTTCCTCCTGTCTCTTACGGCTGAAAGCACACAGATGAATCTAACCATCCTCAGAAAAGCAGGGAGGGGCCTCCCTCCTACAGGGCCCTGGCTGCAGAATCCTCCCTGCTGGTGAGAGCCAAGGTCACCTCCCCATCATGGTAATCACACTGGTGCCCAGGACCGTCATCGAAATTCCCTATGGAGTAGGGATCATCAGCATACACAGCTGTTCCATTAAAAAAACATCTCTTTATCCTTCCAACAACCCTGTGAGCAAAGCACGATTATCTCCATTTCACAAATGAGAGGTGAGGTGATCTGCCCACTTATTACCACTGAGAACTGTTTTCATTGGGACTTGAACCTAGGTCTGCCTGAATCCCTGGCCTCCTCCTCCTCCAGAGCTGCTTTAGTGGGTACCCTGCCCCCATCCTGGGGTCATGTCAGGGGCTATGAGGGAGGGCAGCTAGCCATCTCCTTGGTCTCCCAAGTGCTAATCCCTTTGGGTCAGATCCTCCTTAATCTCTGACGGTCAGTGTTACCACCTGCAAAGGGGGTGATCATCAGGCCTTGCCTCTTCCCAGGCCACAGGGAGCACAGGTAGGCACACGGAGACCCGTGCCCCAGTCCCTGCGACTCTGGGGACAGGATGAGAGAGACACACAAAGCCCATGTGTCAGCTCCAGCGAGAACGAACCGCACAAAACTGGCTCAAACTGACATGTGAAAAGAGCTTCCTTGAATCTGGGCGGGGAAGCCCCCTTGAAGGCCTCTCCGCTCCCTCCGCCACCAGCCCCTGAGCCACATGGGGCAAAAGGTCACCGTCCAGGATGCCTGGTCCTGTT
This sequence comes from Glossophaga mutica, assembly GCA_039655065.1. Taxonomy (NCBI): domain Eukaryota; kingdom Metazoa; phylum Chordata; class Mammalia; order Chiroptera; family Phyllostomidae; genus Glossophaga; species Glossophaga mutica. The sequence goes on from CM077305.1 coordinate 84,571,567, forward strand.
GTGCTCATTCATTCATCCATTCATTCATTCCTCAAGTATTTTTGGAGCCACAGGACCCAGCAGGAAACATAGTAGACAAAGCCCTAGAGGGCTCTACATTCCGGTGGAGAAGATAATTAGCATAATATTAAGTCAATTATGTAGTACTGGAATGTGAGGGTACTGATAAGTGCCAGGGGGAGAAAGAAAGCAGAATAAAGGAACAAGCCCAGTGAGGAGCGTGCAGGATGGGAGAGGGTCCAGCTGGGGGAACAGTGAGTGCGCAGGCCCACAGTTACTCCATTTGGGGCCAAAATCAAGTCGGAGAAAAGGCCCACACACCTGAGAACAGGTCACAGAAGCTCTAGGAGGCAGACATTCCTCAGTCCCCTTCTGGAGCAAAGACGGCGGAGCGTGGGCAGGGGTCAAGGCCTCAGTCTGCCCCACTCGGTCTGTGACTCAGACCCCAGCAAGTCCCAGCACCACAGCTGCTCTGCCCTGGGAACCCGCGGAGGTCACGGCTGTGGTCGTGAGGTCCCAGGGTCAGCCAGTGGCCCTGCATCCATGCAGACAGCTGGGGGCTCCCTCCATGTGGCACCTCCGTGGCGCCCCCCACCACAGCCCGACCTTCCTGGGAAGGAGCATACCTCTGCTCCCCCAATCTGGAAAGCATTGAGGCTGAATGGCTCCATTTCAAGCGCAATTATTACAAACCCTTCAGGGAATGTGAGTTCCAAAATGAAATCTCTCTGTCAAAACTTTCATTAATGTGCCGTTGCTGTGTGGGGATCGGCTTACACCCGTGCCTGTGAGTGCTCAATGGAGACCAGATTCTCGGGGGTGCCGCTCACAGCGAGCCAGCGCTCGGCCTCCCCACCTCCCCGAGTTTGCAAACCCCAAGGAATCCGTCTTCAGCCTGTATCGCCAAAAGACAACAGCCTTTGTCCTGGGAACATGTCCCCTTGATTTCACCAACGCTGGTGACAGACACATAAAGGAAAACACACTGTTCCCAAGAGCCCTCTCTGATCTCAAACCAGCACCACGAAATAACGCACGGGCGTGCAGCATCGCAAGCACACCGTGTGCGTTCCAGATAGGGAAACGGGGCTTAGAGGAATGAGATGCGGGGCTTGCCCAGCTGCGCAGTGCCAAGGGGAACCCTGGGCTCCCAGCCCCGCACCCAGGGCTTGCGCCACGATGCCAGCCCACTGCGCCCACACCTGGACCTCCTCTCAGTCATGCTGGCATGACCTTGATGGCCCCAGATGCCCAGGGAAGCAACAAGGCTTAGTTTTCCTATAAGGCAAACTAAAAGCGTTTGTGTGGGGGAATTCCTGGACCAGGAGCCCCAAGTGTCCCTTCCCACCAGCCCACATGGCTCTCTTCAAACGGACTGAGTGGAGAGAGGGACACAGCACAGCAGTGGCCCCCACTGTCCCTGTATCCCCTCCCCTGTCTGGAACCCTCTACCTGGAATACCCAGGCGGTATTTCTGAAATAAGGGCCTAAGATCTGCTCACTTCCCTGCTCACTAACCTTGAAGGGCTCCCCATTGCCAACAGGACCGTGTTCAAGCCAGCCTCAGGGGGCAGCACCACCATGTCCAGCCACCCTCCACCCCAAGCGCCTGTACCCTACGGCATACAGAGAGCCACTAGCTTCTGTCTGAACTGGCCTCCACGCCTTCACACTTGGTGTTCCCCCACTCAGAGGACCTTTCCGACTCACTTTGTTTGGCCAATTCCTCCTCACCTGTCCAGATCCACCTGCTCTGAGAGGCCGTCCCATGCCCCTGTGGGAGCTGGCCACCCCACCCCATGTTCCCCTCTGCTATAACACATATTGGCCATGTCCAGTTCACCTGCCTCTGTGTCTGTCCCCTCACCGAGCTCCTCAGAAACAAGGACTGGCTCTTATTCCCTTCAGAATCTCCAGCATTTCGCACAGGATCTGATGAAGAGATTTTAGCTGCACAGCTTAGCGGTTCAGGGTGCAGATCATTACGGGTTATAGGTCAAGTCCCAGCACTGGCACTTAGGATGAGCCAGGTGAGCTCCAGAAAACTATTCAACTTCTCTCAGCCCTCAAGATGAGTTTCCTCATTTACAAAATGATCCCAGTCTCTCATGATTGTTGCAGGGATTAAATGAGGAAAAATTAAATGCCTTTAAAAGGGCTCAGCGCAGTGCCCGGCATGGGAGGTGCCCAGCACAGGTTAACCAAAGCAGGATGATCAGGAAACAGGTGAGCCTCCTGCTCCCCAGGCTGCAGGTCATGGCCCCAAACACTGAGAGCACGGAGCGATCGCCTGCCTCGCCCACCAGCAGCGCACACGCCAAGGCCTTACTTGGCTTCTCAAATGCTGCAGACCCAGCTTAGTGACAAACTAGGGGCAGAGGAAGAAAGAAATGAAGAGTCAGTGTGATGCAAGGTTTCCTGCCTGCTAGCTATAAACATTCACCCCTTGGGGGGCAGAAGCATCAAGGGGGTCCTTTTGCTAGGTCTCGCCCTGTTAAGGCCATGGGGACTCTGGCGCCTGACAGGGCAATGGCCCATGTTGGGGCTCAGGAGCCCAAGTGACTTGGCTCATGAGCCCTGATGACCCCTGGGAGTGTAGCCTGCCATTGGCCCTGCGGCCCTGGCAGCACCCCGCTGGCCCGGGTGTCAGCTGCTTTGAGATCCGGCCTAGTGGGAGTGTTCCAGTCCAGATCACAGCGAATGGTCTTGGGAAGGGCGACGTCAAGTTTGCCAGCAGTGGCGGTGCTGCTGGGGGCCAGGCCACATTGAGTAACCATTTTCTGGTTGTGTGGATGGCTTGTGCAAGGCCTGGCCCGTCCAGGTGTGGCGGTGCTGCACTCCAGGCTGCCCAGAGGGCCTGCCTGAGCCCTCGCACCTCATTCCACTGTCACAGGTCCCCAGGAAACTCGAGGAGCTAGAAAGGGAAATCGAGGCCATGTGCATTTCGCAGTCCGACTGCCGGAGCCCCCAGTGCCAGCCCTGACTGACAGCGGGCCGTGCTGGGCCATGACATCGTCACAGCGCTGCGTGCCGGGGACAGCTGGGCTTCGGGCTCCTCTTCCCGGGCGGCTCCCTGATAGCCTGACATTCTCAGCAGATAGCGTAATGCCTCTTGAAGACAACACTCGCTATCTTTTTTCTCCAGGCCAGAATAGTATCAGGTCAATTAATTTCTAAAACCGAAGCAGCTCCTTCAGGCTGCGTTTGCCAGGAGGAAGGTTTGGAAGCAGTAGGGGACGGTTTTGGAAGCCTGGGCGTGACGAGCGCAGACCGTCTCCCCGAGAGATGAGATGAATCACAGCCAGTTTGGGCGGCACGTGACAAGCAGGGGTTCAGAGCAGGAGTCTCAGCCTGCAGCACTCCGGGCGCACGTGCCCCCTCTCACCTCGCCCGGCCAGGGCAAGTCACGTTCCTACTGTGAAAGCAGAGCAGCTGCAGGACCAGCACTCGGGGGAAGGGAGGGCTGACCCTCTGCCTTGCCTTCCTTCACTCGCTTCGCTCGCTCACTCACCCATTCAACAAACAGGCTGCTTGCTACATTCAGCTTGTCTGCATGGTCCAAACCAGGCATGGCTTGAAGTATTGCAATGTAGACAAAAACCCCACCCTGGCCAGCAAGGAGCGCAGACTCTGGAGCTGGGGTTCTTAGCCAGGGTCCAAGGACATGGATCAGGAGTTTGTGGACTGTGATGGGGAACAGAATGATGTCTCTATTGGCACCAACCTCTAACTGACATTTTGCACTCCTTTTCATTACGAACTACCAGCGAAGACATCAACAACGACGAGACGTAGATGTGGCCGTCTGCGGCTCTGCTCCCCACAGAATGCACAGACTTCCACGTTGTTGCTCTATCTCAGGATATCATTACACTCATCACTGTCTTCCTATCCTGGGGTCGTCAGGCCCGCTGTTAGATCTTGCTGTTTGTGTTAGTAAGGAGGCACATGCATCGGTCCATAATTTGGTTTTTCCATTTAATAACTGTATTTTGTGGTAATTTGTAATCCCAATAGTTTATTTTACGCATGTTAGAACATTATTCTGAGAAAGGATCTGCAGGCCTTCACCGACAGCCAAAGGGGTTTGCAGCACCAAAAGTGAAGAAACGCTGGCCGAGGTGCACGGTAGAATTCACACAGCAGGACAGGGAATCTGAGCTGTGGGGCAAAGTGACCGCTGCAGGGCTCCTGGGGGGTGGGGGCTTCACAGGAGAGGTGACTTCTGAGCTGGGCCTTTGTGGACAAGTAGAGCCTGCTGGGCAATCAGGGAGGGGAGGGTGGGGGCAATTCTCCCTAAGTTTGGATGAAGATGGGAAGAAGAGTGGCCAGGGTGGTGGGGTGAGGCAGGGAGGGCTGAGGCAGGGAGGCAGGCTGCTCTGAGGGCAGCCAGGGCGAAGGTGAGGGGCGGCACGGTCTGTCCCGGCTTCTCACTCCTCGGTGCAGTGAGGGCAGAAGAGGACATGCTTCGGGCTGAGGCACATAACCCTGACCCACGCCAGCTCTGGCATTTACCCACTGGATGCCCCTGTGCAAAGTGACCACTCCTCCCCAAGCGTTATTTTGTCCCCATGAAAATGGGGCATCAACGCCACCTGCGTTTGAGGAGCAAAGGCAACAAGGGCTATAGTTTGCTAAGCACATGGGTACCTGGGGGCTGCCCAAGAATGGCGACAAATCGCCATCATCATTATCCACATTATTTTCACGAAGAGTTGACCCTAAAACCACGCCACGGTTAGGGCTGACCACCCCCCCTCAGACAGAAATCCCCACATGACATCTGACTCTCCAAAAACTTAACTGCAGTCAGCCCTTCAAATCCACGAATTTAACCAACCATGGATCAAAAACAGTGTTTCCATCAGTGGTTGGGAAATCGCAGTTAGGAATGCAAGAACACTGTTTTCAATCTGAGGTTGGTTAAATCCGTGGATGTAAAACCTGTGGATTTGCAATAAATACAGGTGCCGACTGTATTTACTGAAAAAAAAAATCCCCTATACAGCCATGCACTATTACACGACGGGGTGTGCTCTGAGAAATGAATCATTAGCCGATCTCGCAGTTGTGCGAGCATCACAGAGTGCACTTACACCCGTGTGGGATGGCTACCACACACCTGCCCTGTATGGTGTGTCCTGTGGCTCCCAGGCTACAAGCCTGGACAGTGTGTTACACGCAAAACACACGAGGTTAAATCAAGCACAAGAGAAAAGGAAACAATCAAGACACAAGGTAAATATGAATTTATGGGGCTGCTGCCAAAGTAACGCAGCGTACCGTTTCACAGCAAACATTTTAACAAGACACGCAGAACAGTGAATAGTTGGCCAGTATCATTATCAAGTCCTCTGCACCACACATAACGTTCACGCAACTGGCAGCACAGTGCGAGCTACACATTTACACGACTGGTCCGATTACACCAGCATCCCCACAAGCCTGTGAGTAATACACTGCGCTGCGACCTCAGGAGGGCCACAATGTCACCGGGCAATAGGAACTTTTCAGCTCCATTATAATCTTACGGGACTGCTCTCATGTGCGTGGCCCAGCACTGACTGAAGCGTGGGGATGTGGCACGGGGACTGTGTGTGGTTCAGTTCCATGTTGTTCGAGGGTCACTGTACTTCTATGTTCTGGGTTTTTTTCCTGAAGAAAAAATTAAGAAGTCTTTTCCCAGAAGATCCTGCTGGGTGGGCAAGAGGAGAGTGTAGAAGATGTTACTTCCACAAGAGGGTTTTTAAAAATTATGTTTATTTATTTATTTTTAGAGAGAGGGGAAAAGAGGGAGAAAGGGAGAGAAACATCAATGTATGGTTGCCTCTCACACGCCCCCTACTGGGGACCTGGCCTGCAATCCAGGCATGTGCTGTGACTGGGAATCAAACCAACGACTCTTTGGTTCGCAGGCCGGCACTCAATCCACTGAGCCACACCGGCCAGGGCAAGAGTTTAATCGTTATCCTCTTAAATGTAGTATCTGCACTGACCTGTTACAACACAGTCCTCACACCCCAGAAGGGACAAGCATCCCAAGTGCCACACACCAAACACCTGCTACACATTTGCACAACCATCGTTGGTGTTGCCAGTGGTTAACAACTGGCTCTCCGTGGGGACAATCCCTTATTTGTAGTACTTGCCAGTTTCTATGGCATAAATCCTCCCACTGTGGCCCATTTCAAGCTACTAACTTGACGTCACTGAACACACCATCTGTACAAATTGGCTTTCACAAGTGAGTAGAAGGCGGCTTCAGTGCAGTGCTGACCACACCCTGCAGCGAAGAGCATGACTGTCCCCAATTCACAGGAGAGGAAAATGAAACTCAGAGGGCCTAGGTCCACACATCTAGAGACTCTGAATCTATGTCTCTGCTTTATTATGCCCCTCCTGTAAAAGTGCACTGTTTTCAGAACAGCCCTGGGGAGCTGGCCGAAGGACAGATGGACAGAGAGATGTGGAGGATGCTACGATTGCTGCAAGGGGAGTCCCGCCATCTGCAGACCCCCGGAAAGGGCCTACTCCACCCCGCCACCCCACAGCCTTGGGCCCAAGGTAGCCTGCCTGCTCAGACACAGCTGCGGAAGGAAACTGAGCCTGCAATTTCCCGTGACAGATGCATTTTTCCAACCAAATGAACAGCCACCCAGCAGGCGATATTTACATTTCCCCTGCAAATGCTTTTTATTGTTTTGGTTTTTTCTTTAACAACTGCCTTTCTTCTGAACCAAACAAAAGCTCATTGTCTGAGCAGTTCCAAGCACCCAGGAATGTTGTTTGTTCCACTGGGGACCACTTGGGTCCTTCTGCTTCTTGGCCCTCCCCCATGTGAGTCAGAGGTCAGGGACCCTTTGCTGCTGCCCGCCTGGCCACAAGGTGACCTTGGGCTGGTCACTTGACCTTTCTGAGGCTCTGTAGGTTCATCTGTGAACGGGAGGTGGTACACACGCCCACACGCACAGGGATGTCCAAGGCCAAGCAGAGTGGACAGACAGGATGAGCTCAGAGCGGGCACGGGCACACAGGAAGTGCCTGCTGGCCCCAACCTGGCTGCGGGGCCTCAGCAGTAACATGAGCGAGTTGGCGAGACGGTCTCCGGGCCCCTTCCAGCTCTGGCTGGCTGACTGTGTAATTGCTGTCATTTGCTCCCAGGGTGACAAAGGATGAAATATATCTGGCACCTCTCTCCCCAGCTGAGCTCTCACAGCTGGAAAGACCCCAGGCCTTGCCCTTCCTAGAGCTGGGTAAAGGCCCGGCCCTCAGCCCCCAAGCAGACTCCAGCTCCCCTGCGCCTCTACGTGCCTTTCCCATCTGTCAGAGATAAACCCACAGGTTCCTAAGAGAAAGGAGGACGAATCCGTGAGGGGTGCACAGAGCATCCCCCGTCTAGCCGAGTGCCCATATACTCCGACCCTGTGTGAGAATGTGACTTCGCTTCAGGACTTTCAGGGTTAAACCACAGCTCCCCTGAACCCCACAGATGGAAAGCTTGTTGTTAAAAGCAAAGGAAAAACCATAGCTCTTATACAAATATCAAATAAACATGTGTCAAAAATTTCATTTAATGCGTTAATTAAAGAGAGAATAAACCAGTGAGACGCTGCAAGCAGTTCAAAAGAAAACTCGCAGAACCACACGAACTCGGAGCACGTGAGGAATGCCGCAGCGAACTCGCAGTGAGCGCGGACCAACCGCTCTCCGCGGGACGCCGCTCATTCACTTTCGCGCAGGCAAGAATCGTTCGCAGTATCCCCAGCCTTGTGCAGTTTTACAGAATGGTGAAAACTCAAAGACCACAAAAGGTGGGGATGAGTCTGTGCTGAGCAAACAGGATGCACAGCGAACCCTTTCATCCCCACTGAAAGCCTGCAATTTAACTAGGATGACAAGAAAGACCTGGAGACAGGGGTGGTGATGGTCGCACAACAATGCGGGTGTGCTTCTGTCCACTGCGCTGTGTGCTTAAACTGGTTAAAACGGTACATTTGATCTCATGTATACTTTACCAAAATTTTTTTTAAAGTCTGCAATGTAAAAGATGCTGCAATAGCCCCATCAGTGGCACTGTAGGCTCATTTTGTGGCCTCAAAGCCCAGTGCTATAAAGGACTCTAACCCCTCAGGAAGTGGTCTCTTCTACCCAGAACCTCTCCGGACCCAGCTTCAGGGGACAGACTCCCTCGAACAAAGGGTGGCCAGAGGCCCCGAGGACAGAGTGGTGGCTGAAGTGACTGAAGGCCTTGGGTCTGCACTTGAGCATGCCATCTGGAGGCAGGAGGGGAACCCTGGACTCCATCCTCCTCAAAACACAGCCCCCAGCCCTGGCAGATGTGGCTCAGGGGACTGAGTGTCACCTCTGTGAACCAAAGGGTCACTGGTTCGATTCCCAGTCAGGGCACATGCCTGGGTTGCAGGCCAGGTCCCCAGGAGGAGGCGTGTGAGAGGCAACCACACACTGATGTTTCTCTCTCCCTCTCTTCCTCCCTCCCTTCCCCTCTCTAAAAATAAATAAATAAATAAAAGCTTTTTTTGAAAAAAGGGAAAAAACACCCCCCCAACAAGGCGGCTGGTCCTGAGCCCCTCCCTCCAGAGGTGTCCGGGCTGGTGGGGAGAAGGCACTGGACCACATTGTAAGGGGAAAGGCTGAGGGAATGTGGAGAGAACGCCCCGGGTCCAAGTCAGCCCCCGACTCCCAAGGCCTGGCAGCAGGCAGAAGGGGCACGCATGGCGGGGGAGCCCTTCACAGGTTCAGGCTGCAGCCCAGGGTGCCTGGTGGGGAAGGGGCTACCCCGCCAGGCAGGGAGGGAGCTCCAAGCATGACAGCAGTATGTGGCCGCAGCCCCATGGGACATAAGAGAGTGGAGGCTACGCAGAACCTTATGTCTCCTCTTCGGCCTTCTGATACCAACTGCCCTGGGGGCAGGAGGCCCCCTGGGATCTGCCCGGGCAGTGTACCCGTGGGCTCGGAGCCTGTGCTGTACGTGCAGGGTCTGTGGCCCAAGGCTCAGGGCACAGAAGGGACCCTAGTGTCTCCCCTGCCCTCAGGGCCTGATTGGGGAGGGCTCCCAGGGACCCAGGCTCCCAGAGGCCTGGGTGCCTTTCTCTAATTCACACGGAGGCACCCTGTGAGCTGGTTACAGCTCTGCTCACCTGCTCAACAAACAGGTGGAAGGGCCCCGCCCTGGCGGGGTCCTGCTAGGCTGTGCACTGAGTACCGCTCCGCCCTCAGGAACAGATCCGCAGACTTCTCCAGACCTTGCACGTGCCCACAACACTTCATCTATCTCTCTCAGCTTGGGGATGGCTCTGGGGAGAGACTGCTCGCCTCGGTGAATTCAGAGCAGTTACCCTCCCGGGGTCAGCCATGAGTCTCGGGTCCAGGCCTGGTGACTCCAAGGGCAGTGTCTACTCACATGGCCTTGTCCTTCTCTGGGAGGCACTTCCCTGGGGCTCCATTCCCTCCAGATGCATAGAGTCCAGGTTCTCTCCTGAAGGAGCTCAACGACCATGGTCCAGTGTCCAAGACCAGTCGTGTAGGCTTCTTCATGGCTGGGTTGTTAGAACACCTGTGTTCCTCCCCCAAGCCCTGCACCCTCTCAGATTCCTTTGTCTCTGCCCCCAGACCCCAGCACCCACTGGCACCCTCTCCCACGCCTGATTGGAACTCCCTTAATTGGGAGCTGCCTTCCCCCACCAGGTCCTGGTGCCTGTCTGATGCCCAAGGGGGCAAACGTAGGGCTCCGGCCGCCCTGGAGACGGCCCAAAGGTTTTGGAATTAATAGTCCAGAGTCTGATTCCAAAATAGCATAAATTACATCCTGGAATCCATTACGTTCTGATCTGTTAGGCAGGAGGAAACGTGGTCTGTAGCAAAATAAAAGACATCCTGGAACCCATTATGGACTCGATAGAAGACAAAGGCAGCAGAAAAGGACATTATGAGATCGACGTGCCTAATAAACGACGTGTTGGCATCCCCCTTCCACCGGGCCGAGGATTAACAACAGATGTACTACACTAATGTCGATTTGTATGCTAATCTAAAACAACTGCGTGGCCTTTGCAGACAGGAATTCGATCAATGCAGCCCAGTCCTGTTCCCCGCAGCTGCCAGTGGCAGGGGCAGCGGCCGGTTGCGGGGGGAGCTGTCTCTAGCCGGCCCCCGCACAGCAGGCAGGCCTGCGGACCCCAGGACTCGGCTTCAAGAGTCCTCATGGGGTGAGGCACAGAGAGCCTCAGGCTCTGGAGGGGACGTGGCACCAAAAATTCAGCTGTTTCCTCCACAGAGATGACTGTCCCTGACCAGCCATTTCCCAAGGTTCAGCCATGCCCGAAGGGTAAAGAGATTCCAGAATCCCAGAGCATCTCAGACCCACTGATGACTTTGTTCCCCCCACCCCACCATCTGGGGTGAGAGTCGGAGGCTGAGGGAGAGGATGCAGCCACCCCCAAACCACGTGGATGCTGCAGCCAAGCCTGGACCCTCTCTAAGCCTCCTCAGTCCACTCCGCCACAGCCCAGGCTCCTATAGGTTTGGAGCAACCTGCTTCCAGGAATGCTAGAAAAGATAGTTCTGTCCCACCAAAGAGCCATTCCTGAGGCCTCTTCAGGTCAGGCCCTGTCCCGGACACCAGGGACACAGAGAGGGATCAGGTGAAGACTCAGCATCTTGCCCAAAGTGGCCCCAGGTTAGGGGACAGAGGTTGGGACAAGCTACAGAGCAGCACAGAAAGGGAAGTGACCATGAGGACCATGTTCTTTCAGGTCCATTAGCCCCCAAAGCGCACGACCCAGGGGAGCCTGCAGCACAGCAACGGCACGAAGGACCCAAACTCACAGTATCACATGGCATTCGTGTCCCAATGTGGAATGTGTCTCAACTACACATGTGTCTGCCATGTCAGGACCAGCTTCTAAAGCTGTGGAGTGAACACCTCACACAGGTGAGCCAGGAGGCTGATCGGGCGTCCCTACCCCTGGGCTCCATGGAGACACAGCATCGCCTCTCCGTGCCAACGTGTCCGGAGCTGACCTCTGGACCTCCCTACGTTTCTGCTTGTCTCTGGCTCTTTCTCTCCCAGATTGAAAATACAGGATATGGAGTCAGAAGATACAAGCCAAATTCTGGCTCTGCTACTAATTAGGTGTGCCATCTTGCATGAGTTCCTTAACCTTTCTGATCATCAGTTTCTTCATATGCAAAGCAACCTTGCAGAGCTGCTGGGAGTTGAGAGAGAATGCACAGTGTACCCTCAACATATCCTCAGCCCCTTAGAGTGGATCATAGCGACATGACTAGTTGGGCCGATAAATTGTAAGAGGTTGAGGCAAGCTCGCCCTGGCCAGGTTTGATCCCCAGTCAGGACACATGCAAGAGTCAACCAATGAATGCATCAATAAGTGGAACAACAAATCAATGTTTCTCTCCCTCTCTTTCTCTCCCCCCTCTCTCTAAAATCAATAGATAAATAAATAATTTTTTTTTAAAAGAGGTTGAGGCAGGAAAAGTCCAAGTGCAACATTCCAGTCCCACACCTGTTTCAGAAAGCACGGCTGCAAGATGGCGGCACTTCTGTCAACCCACAGCCCTGACGGCTCCGAGATGCTGGGCCCTCTGCTGGCCTGCAGTGGCCATGTAACTTTTGTTGGGTTGACTCCCTGAATCCTGGGCTGTTTGCTACCAAAGTGATATGTGGTCCATCCTGTTCATTATAACATCCTATCTCGTGGTATTCATGTAGGGATGATATGAGATCGTTAATATTAATATAACTAGAATAACACGTGAACACTAAGTTTCAGTTTCATTGCTTTCTCCCCACCTTCTTATCAGGATAAATTTGGCATCGTTAAAGATCGCATCTTGCACTGGGAGAAACTTGGCTATTTCATTTTCAAAAGCCTCCATCGAGGCCACACAAAAACACAGTCACGTGCCACATGACAATGTTTCAGCCAACGATGGGACACATATGCAATGGTCACCCACAAGATTACAATGGCCCTGAAAAAGTCCTGTCACCCAGTGACGTCCTAGCTGCCATGACATCCTAGTGCGACACATCGCTCGTGTGTTTGTGGTGATGCTGGTGCAGACAAACCCACTGCGCTGCCAGTCGTATAAAAACATGGCACACACAGTTATATAGAGCACGTAGTACTTGACAATGATAATAAATGACTACCTTACTGGTTTGTGGATTTACCATACTATACTTTTAATCATTATTTTAGAGTATACTCTTTCTACTTATAAAAAATAAAGTATTCCATAAAATAGCAACCACGTTATGCCAGCATAGATATGCTGATACACCACCGCGTGTTCACCTTGTCTCTTGAACTTGACTTCATCCCGGGCTGTTTGCACACTAACATGCTGTACAGGCTTGCAGGAGCAATGGGCTGCCTGCGCAGCCTCGGTGGGTAGTAGGCCATTCCACCTACGTGTGTGTAAGTGCACTCTGTGATGTTCATGCAAAAGCCAGATCCCCAACGATGTATTTTTCAGAATGTCTCCCTATCATTCAGCAGCGCAGGATTGTATCAATAAACAACAAAACACATATCGGTGTGATGATAATCACTGTTAGCGTGAAGAACAAAACACATATCGTATCAGTGTGATAATAACCAATATTGTTGGCATTTGTTGAGTGCCTACCATGTGGCTAGATCGTTTACGTAAATCCTTACCTAATCCTAATAACACTTTATAGAAGGCAACATTATTCTCACTTCGTGAATGAAGAAATTAAGACCAAGGAGGGGAAGTGGAGATGGCTGGTTCTAACAAACAGGTGTATAAGAAAATCAGAAAGACCTCTTGCTACGAACACTTAGAAATGCTGGGTAAAATATAATAAAGATTATTTTAAATGCATAGCTGAGCCCCCAAGAAAGAGAGGAGATGCTGACAAGAATAAGGAGGAAACCAAAGTTAGAGTTGCTACTCTAGGAGCAGATGCTGCTTCTTACTGTGGGTTGGGGACTGGCGGTTTCCACACCCACGTGCTCTGAGGGTCTGTGAAATGACGAAGGGAGCACCCTCCATGACAGGTTGGCTAGAGGACTGTCTGCCGGTGACAGGGAGGGGACCATGAAGCTTTTCCCTTTTACCTGAGTTTAAACGGAAAATCTCCACTGCTACATCCGAACTTCAGGCCTGTGCCTTGTGTGGATCTTGGGGTTTGAATTAATCTTAGAAACTCACGAAGATTTGTCCAGAAACCCACAAACCAAGAAATTAACATAAAAATTTATTCCTGCCTGGCGATACCCTAGCACGCCTCGTCTGTGAGAGAGCGGGTCCGGGCTCCGAGGGATTCTCAGAGGGAACAAGCCGTGACAGAGATGAGCTCACCATAAAAAAATTACAAAACAAATAGAGAAATAAGCTACCACGATTGAAATACCATGAGCAAGTAAGACAATCAAGAAGATTAAAGCCCCCCAAAATGAGAAAATGTAATTCCAAAATGAAAAACTATGAAATACATATAAAATGAGAATGTTTTAAAATACTAGAGATCTAAAAGAAAGAGTTGAAAATGGGACAGAAATATTAAGAAACTAAATATAACTTGTAGAAATTAAAAATAGAATAATTTAAAAAACTAAATGTAGAGGTAAAAAGAAGGACTGAACACTACTGAGGGTAGGATTAATAAAATGAAAGCCAGGTGTGTGGAAGTTGCCCAAAACGCAAAGGTGAAACGAAGAGACGGAAAGAACAAACGGTTGAGAGACGCAGAGAGTAGAATGAGGGCTCTCTCCGTCCGAAAGGAGTTCCAGAAGCAAAGAAAAGAGAAAATGGTAAAGAGGCAAAATCTGAGGAGATAATGGACTGGGGTTTTCTGGAATTGATTTAAAAATATACGGGTCCTCACATACCAACAATTCAAAGACTGCAATGCGTCCCGAACAGAGAAGTAAATGGACCCATGTCTAAAATCACAGTGAACCTGCGGAACACCAAAGACAGACAAAATCCCACAATCAAGCAAAGAAAAAAAAGTTGAATTGTCTCCAAAGACAGCTTCAGCAGACCTTTCAACAGCAACAAGGGACCAAAAGATAATGGGATATCGCCAAAGCCCAGAGAAAAATATTTAATTGTCAACCTAGAATTCTACGCTCAACTAAAGTATCATTCAAGAGTAATGGCTGAGCCCTGACTGGTGGGGCTCAGTTGGCTGGGCGTCATCCCGCAAGGCAAAAGGTCACCGGTTTGACTCCTGGTTCAAGGCACATATCTAGTTTGCAGGTTCCCTGTGAGAGGCAATGGCTGAACAAAGATTGAAAGAAGCTAAAGCTCAGATGGACTGGGGAATGCAAACATTTCGAATCATATATCATTTCTCACCCATCAGAGTTCAAATAAATCATGTCTGGTAACACCAAACATTGGCTAAGATATGGAGCGATGGGGAACTTTCATGGACTGCTGGTGGAGTGGAAATTAAAACAATTAGTTTAGAGAGCAATTTCACACCATCTAAAAGAGTTAAAGATCAACATTTTCAGTCTGGGCAAGCCTTCGCTCATGTTCACAAGGATCCGGGGATATAGTGTCTATAGTCCTGCCTGCAATTGTGAAGAAGCAAAAGCAACGTGCCTTCTGGCAGGAGCATGATAAACGAACTGTAATGCAGTCAGACAGTGTGGTATCACAGAGCAGCTAAAATGGATGAGCTAGATGTTAACAAGCCAATATGAATAGATCTCACAAATATCCTAAGTGAAAACGCAAACGCTAAAATGATGGAATCAGCAGAACATCAAAATTTTAAAACAATAAGTCATATATATTATTCACAGATGTAAATATATATAATAATAATACAGATATTCACCTGAACACAGCATACACCAACTCAAGATTACTGTTAGATGTGTAAGTGGGACAGGAAAAGGGAAAAGGGGTGGAGGGCCAGGTGTTAGCTGCACCTGACTTTAGCTATACCTGTAACATTTATGTCTTTAAAAAACGTCATTCTGAATTCCTTTATTCACTCACTCACTCATTCATTCATTCCTCACTTGAGGACATGTTCACTGATTTGAGAGAGAGATAGAGAGACATCGATGTGAAAAAGAAACATAGATGGGTTGACTCCCACATGTACCCCAACTGGGGACTGAACCTGCAACCTCGGTACGTGCCCTGGCTGGGGATCGAACTTGCAGCCTTTTGGTGCATGGGAAGACACTCTAATCAACCGAGCCAGCTACCCGGCCGGGGCCTGAATTATTTTAAAATAAAAAGTTAAAAAAAAAATGCTAACAACTGTTTATTTTCGGTGGTAGGTACATAAATATCTTATGGGGTGTTTTATATATGTTTTAGTTAGTGTGAAATATTTTGTATGCACATTTTTAAAAGTCCGAGTTTACTTTTACCATTAGGATGGCAAGAGGCAGCACGAGCTGCTGAACCAGATGGCCCTGTGCGGTGACCCACCCCCACGGAGGGACACACCTGTCTTCACACAGAGGGCAGATGCGCATTCACCACCACACTCTCCTGAGGCCAACTGCCACCCCCGCAACTACGGTGACAAAAAGAGTTGTTGTTTAAAAAGATATACATGGACAAGGACAAAGAAAATGGAAGGGAAGTGAACAGCAGCAGAAATACGGAAACTGCAAAACGAAAAAGCAAATGACAGCTGACCCTGCTGACCCAAGAATGCTCAGCATGAAGCCAGCAGAGCGGAGGGCCGAGGGGGGCTCCCTGACACAGCAGCACCCCCTCCCCAAATGACAGCCTGTCAGGTCCTTAGGAGAGCGAAGATACACGGAGGTGCTAAAAACAGGATTGGTTCAAAGTCGACAAGGAGGAGAAATCTGTAGGTACTCAATCCCACTCAGGCAGAAAATTGTCGACTTAATTTCTGGAGAGAAAAAAGAGGATCTCATGACTGAAGGGTACCAGCAGTGACTGAGCTGAGAGAGCCAGGCTGAGGACCAGCCGGGGAGGGGCAGTTTATACACTAAAGGTCAAAGCATTCTCCACCCAGCCCACCCCCAACTTGGCTTCTATTATTGTTGTTGTTGTTATTTTCATCTTCACCTGAGGATATGTTTTAATTGATTTTGGGGGGACGGGATAGAGAGAGAAACACTGATGTGAGAGCGACATCAATCAATTGCCTCCTGTATACGCCTCGACCGGGAATTGAACCTACAACCTTTTGGTGTGGGGAGGGGAGAGCACTGCAACCAACTGAGCCACCAGGCCAGGGCCCCCAACTCAGCTTCTAGAATGCAGGTGGACAAACTCCTTCCAAGTACAAGGTTAAACACACTTTCTCAAGGGAATCTAACCAGTCCAACAAAACCATCTCTGAGCCCTTACCGCACACTCAGTACACACCTGCACATACTACATACATATAAACCTCACATGCTGCACACCAATGCACACACATTGCACACAAAATTTACACTCTCTATACATACAGCACAGACACACAATACCTCACACACCGAGCACTAACATACACCCACCCCTCACACCTGCATGCACTCACACTAACATTACGCATACACAGACGAGACGCATAGTCACCATACACTGCACACACTAGGTGCAGACACACACCCTAAACGTGACATACTCACGGTGCACAACATGCATGCAAACACACCCCGGCTCGATGAGTGCACCCTCGACCGAGGGGCCCTGCTGCCCACTCCTGCTGTTGGTCTTTGAACGAGCCCCTGAGGACACAGTCTGCTCCAAACAGCCCACCGCTGTTTCTCTTCATCACGCCCAGGCTTCTCCTCACAGCCGAGCCCCGGGGCAGCCACAGCACAGCTGCGCACTGCGACAGCTCCTTCACTCCTTTCCTGCTTAACGAGGGAAGTGCAGCGCAAAGGTGAGGCCTGGTTTCCGGTCCAGCACCAGGCATGTACTATCCTCACGGCCTCCGTCTAATCACTTAACCCTTCGATCCCATCCTTTTCCTCTCTCTGTGAAAGGGAGCGAGGTGGTGCCTGCCTGCTCCGGGGTGTCACTGTGAAAGGAAGTGATGCCGCAAAGTCGGTGCTCTGTTAGCTGTGAGGCAGCACCTGCTTCCCACGTGCCAGCCCCTGGACTCATTCTCCGAGGGCTCACCAGGTGCTGGCCACTGAGCTGGGCACCGTCCAGAAGCCTCTAGATCTCCTAACACCCCTTTGGGTAAGTCTTAATTTTCCCATTTCATTGATGGGCAAAATAAGGCTCAGGGAAACCCTTTAACTTGTCCAAAATTTCATAGCCAGGAAACAGTGGGGCCAGATTTGCCTGCAAGCCTGGAGGCTGCAAATCCCCGCTTTTTTTCCCTCCTCTGGGAAAAAAGCAGCAGAGAAAGCTCCAGCCCTCCAGCAGCTCACATGCTAGTTAGGAAGATAAACACGTACGCAACTGAAAGAAAAAGAAGACCAAGCATGTGAGAGAAGCCCTGAATGAGAGGCCCAGGCAATAAATAACTGTTCAAAGCAGAGTGAGGCACAAGGATTCTGGAACATTCCAACCCCACGTTGGGAAACACAGCCCCTCCTGAGGGAAACTCTGAGCAACGCTTGGCCACAAAGAACATTTAGGAGGTTCTTGTGGGAACAGGGGACGCAAGGCCAAACGCACTTCCTCCACAGAGCCTGAGGGTCCCCTGGGTCCCTGCAACACTTCAGCTGGAAGAAGTGAGGGTTTGCACCGTGGATTCCAGCGTTTATGGGTTTCTGAGAGCATGTGGGCAGTTCGTAAATGTGATTTGAAACAGTTGGCTGAGAGGAGGGCTGTCCTCATCCCAACTGCGCTGCGGTCCCCGGGGGGCATTTTCCTGTGGTGGGCGGACACAACCCCAGTCC
Source organism: Glossophaga mutica (assembly GCA_039655065.1). NCBI lineage: Eukaryota > Metazoa > Chordata > Mammalia > Chiroptera > Phyllostomidae > Glossophaga > Glossophaga mutica. The sequence continues at coordinate 84,589,428 of CM077305.1, forward strand.
ACACGCACTAGGGTCAGGAGTTCCATGCCCTCAGCACCAGTGACGCCCAGGGTGGACCGGGTCCACCCACGCAGCAAAGGCAGGAGCATCGGGCAACACCGGCTGCCCTGCTGAAATGCTCTGCTGTCCCTCAGCCGTGCGTGTGACTGGGGCAGAACCCTCGTGCTGTGAGGTGCATGATGTCTGGGAATGGCCCCTCTGCTGGGCCCCACAGCTGCTGGCACCCTGGACTGTCGCTGCCAGACACCACGGCCTCGAACCTGACGCCCCAAGGAGGAAGTCCTCAGCATACTCAGCAGCAACCTCAGCCCAGGGGGCCTTTGTGTCTGTGACATCATCATCATCATCATCATCAAATATATATAAAGTTTATGTTTATATTTATATTTATATATTTGGTTTTTGTTCCCGGTTCTTGGCACAGAGCTCCTAAAACCCTTAGGGTATCCAGAATAATAGGAGCATCTTTTGTTGTTCATAACAAGCCCCTTTCCACCACACCGGAGTTCATGATAATGAGGGACCCTAGGTGGCCTCCCAGGTAAATTCAGGTTGGGAACTGGGTGCCAGATCAGCCACACCTACATAATGAACCGCACAGGAAAACCCTGCGGGACGTGATGAACACAGCACGGGGCGGGGGGAGGGGGTGGCCGCGGATCTGGACGGCGCACAGAAGCTCTGCGCTGCCCATTGCCCCACACCTTGCCTTCTGCACCTGTCCCATCTGACTATTCCTGAGCTGTATGCTTTATAATAAAACTGTGATCGCAAGTACGGTCAGGCACTGGGCAGTGGTATTGTGGTCAACGATGGGCCGCATACATGAGAGCGCTCCCATAGGATTATAATGGAGCCAAAAAGTTCCGATCGCCTAGCGACACCACAGCCAGCAAGCGCTGCGGTGCCAGGCGCTGCTTACGCGTTTGTGGAGATGCCGGGGTGAACAAACCTGCTGTGTTGCCAGTCCTACAGCAGTGTAGCACGTTGTATTATGTACGGTACGTAATGCTCGATAATGATCATGAATGACTACGTTACTGGTTTGTGTATTCACCACACTCTACTTTTTATCATTGTTTTAGAGTGTACTCTTTCTACTTATTAAAAACAAGTTTGCCACATTGTGTAGGCATCAGCCTTATACATCTTGCGCTTATGGAGTCTCTTGATTGCATCATTTCCTCTTGTGCCTGACCGAGGCTTCTGTTACACGTAAAGGAACACGCTGCGTGGGCTTGTAAGGGGCAGCAGGCCGGCATAGAGCCTGGGGGCGCAGAAGGCTGTACCACTGGGTGTGTGTGAGGGCACTCTCCGATGCTGGTATGATGACAAAACCACCTAACAGAACATTTTCCCTGAGCCCTGGGAGAAATTCTAAACGATGATCGAACTTCAGGGGAATACTGTGGGAACCCACAGATTTGTGGCCAGCAGTGTGGCGGAAGCTCAGGTCGCCTGGAGAGCTCATTTGTGCTGGTGTCTGAAGTGGGGGCAGTCTTGTGGGACAGAGCCCTTAACTTGTGGGGTCTGTGCTAATTCCAGGTAGTCAGCATCAGAACCGAATTCAAGTGTTGAACACCGGCTGGTGTCGAGGAGTTTGAGGACTGGTGTTGGAACGACAGATCTGGTGTGGAAAAGAAAAACTCACACACACAGTGTCCATCTTTTCCACAAAGATATCCCCTAAATTGCTACCAGCCTAGCTGTCAGCCCTTTTCAGAGGAGACCCTGGATTTCCAGGACAGGTCCCCTCATGGCTGCATGACACTTCACAGCCCACAAAGTCATTCCTCTGTCTTGCCAAATTTCTCTTCGCCGCAGCCCCAGGAGGTTGGTCTTAAACTCAAACAGGCATTCCTTCTGCTCAACATGCGTGTCTACTGATTCTCTCTGCCAGGCCGTAGAAGATCAGGCGATGGGAACATTTGTGTTAGAAGATTCTGGCACCTGCCCCCATTTTATAGATAAGGAAGCTGAGGCCCTGCAAGGCTGTGATTGCCTGACATCCACCCAGCTCAGCAGGGCCCCCCTCCAGCAACTGGGTGTACGGAGAGCAGTGCTGGGTACTTCCTGCTTTGGAGGAAGCCGCCATGTGGGGCCAGAGTCTCTGCTGAGTCCTAAGGGCCCGGCTTCAGAGGCGGGCCTGCGCCTACAGATGGCCAGAGAGGAAGTGGAAAGGGAAGTGAGCCCCTCTCCTGCTCCCTCCCAGAGCAGTCTTCACCAGCACATGTTCAAGTCACAGAAATCTCTCGTTAAAGTTTTACAGTTTAACCACTGAACATGTTACTTTGTCTCCATAATTTATACCTGACCTGGGTGTCTAGACATGACATCATGGTAAGGTATGCCTCGTTCTGCGTTCTGCGGGAAGTTTACAATAACCAGAGCTCAGCGTCATAGTTACAATGGCCTTGCTCTGCAGCAGCGGAGAGCCCCACCGAGGGGAACATAGAGCCATAGAGCCAAGGGCTTGTGGACCTCAAGGTACCCCCTCCCCAGCAGAACAACTCCTGGGAACTCATTCCCAGAGGAGAAGCTGGCAGAAGGTGACTTTGAACAGCCAGATGGCCAGGAAGAGTCACAACTTCCAGCCTCTAACCCCAAGTTCCCTCCACGCCACCTGCTGCTTCCCGAGTTCGGTGCACAGCACCCACTGCCTTGAAGGGGAATTCAGTTAGACCCCAGACCCTAGCTGTGAATCTAAACAGCACTTTTCCAGGTGAGGTCACTCACCAGGCCCCAGCCCAGGGATCCCAGCACTGGCAGCAGAGCCAGGGACTCCTGACACCCTGCTCAGGGTCACTGGTGCCCAGAGACTCTGTGGCCTAAACCCTGGCTGAACTCGGACCCTGATCATGTTTTTAAAAAGCAGAGACTGAATCAATCTTTGTCTCTGTCTCTCATACACACTCACGGACATAACAAAGATTTTCAGATCCATTTCAGTTCTAAGCACCATATTCTGAAAGGGAAGACACCAAAATCAGTCAATATGTATTTCTAATACCATTGTGCCTAACACTGGGCAAGTTGGGAGAATAATAATAGTAATAAGAAGCATCGATTACGGGCCTACTGCGTCTACAGGCTGTGCCACATCCCCTCATTTGACATATGATAGAATTAACAGTTCTGCAAGACAGGCATCATTGTACCCACTTCATGGATGAGGAAACTGAGGTTCAGAGAAAGGGAGTAACTTGCTGACAGAACGAGTGCGTGGAGCCAGGATTGCAGCCCCTGGTCTGAGCTGAAGCCCATGGTCTTTCACTGTTCTTGTGGGTGAGGGACACAGAACCCCGCAGCAGGGACGGACTGTGCTGGCTGGAAAGGATAACCAGCCAGGCACTGGTCCCCATGGGACACTGAGCCCACAGGCCCAAGGCCATCAGCCAGGCCCATGACAACAGGAGGGAGGAGGTGGTCAGCACTGTGTCTCCCTGGGGCTGGGTGGAGAGCCATTGTCCCCAGGGGTGCTGCAAGGTACCCTGGCCCTGCGCCAGCTGGCCTGGCTCACTCTCCTGCTTCGGGGTGGTCATGTGTGGGCCCCCGGGGATTGCTTGTCCTGCTTGTAAAACCTGCACATTCTGTCCATGGGTTTCTGCTTACATAGGAAGGGCCTGGTGCCTTGTATCACCACCACCCAGCTGTCCTGCGCAGGGGCCTACGAGGGTCAACGCTGCAGAGCTGGAACTTCCCCGCCCCATCTCTGAGCCCACGGCCCAGGGGCTGTGACTGTTAAAATGGCACAGAGACGATGTTCTGGGCTCCCATGCACTTCAAGCCAGCCTTAGTCATGTGTCATTGGAAGGAAAATGTTTAAATGGAGTTGGGCAAGCACAGCTCAACCACCCTGGCCCTCAGGGGCAGGGGAGCCAGAGCAACAAGGATGGAGGCCACAGTGGTCTGTCTAGTTTGGAAAAGAGTGGGGGAAACTGAGTCCATTCAGCAAGAGAGGCAGAGACACAGTAGGACGGGGGACTAACACGCAGACACGAGGCCAGGGCATGGGACTCGGATGAGATATAAAAGCAGCCACCTCTCTCAAGGCAAGAACCCTTCCACCCAGGATGTGAGGACCCCGGTATCCGTGTGGGGACCTGGACCTCAGCAGACTCCCCAGACCATGCAGCCCCTGCCTGAAGCCCACCGTCAGCCCTGAGATGTCACCTTGGCAGTCGAGGGCTGGGGGCAGAAGCCCAGCTATTCCTCCACCACCTGCCAGGGAGATTAGGGCTGGAAGAGCACCAAGAAGTCATGGAGCAAGAGGCTCCTTGGGCCGAACACCCTCTGAGACACCAGCCCACCTCAGAATAAGCACTGCATTCAACCTGCAGGCTTAGGCTCTCTGAAGGTAGAGATGCTCCTCTGCGTAGACCTGATCCGAAGAGAGCTCCCAGCACACGGGGAGAGGAGAGAGCCAGCCTGCAGAGGATCCAGGACCGCCTCGCTCTGGCGGCTCTGCTGCAATCACTTCTGGTGCACAGGAGCCCCCGGACCCCTTGGCCCTCCCTACTCAGGTGCAGGCCTCCTTCCGGGCTACCAGGCCCTGCCCTTCCATCCCAGCTGCTGCCAGTCCAGCCTTCGAATTTCCTAGTGGAGGCAGACACAGGCCATGGGGTGGGCAGCACTACAGGAGACCGTGGGAATGGGGAGTCTCCTCTCTCATAACTCATGGTGAAGGGAGCACAGAGCGGGGTGGGGGACCCACAGCTCTCACTTTTCCAAGAGGCCCTCCCTGGTTTTTTGCTATCTCACTTTGAATTGCAAAAGTAAACTGTCTCTGTGCTTCAGCTGAACCTTCCATTCTCCTGTCCTGATCCTTGTCCTTGGCGCAGCGGATGACAATCGGGAAGTTGTGTTGTGTCTGTCTTCATCACACCCTTGTGAAGTAGCAGGGTTTGGCCTGTTTTGTAGATGTGAGAGCTGAAGCTCAAGGCTGCGGGCTGACAGCTCACCTTGGTCAGCCCCTCCAGGAGGTGCCTCGGCAGAAGAGGAGATGGCCACATCCAATCACCGACCAGCTTCAGAGCGCAAAGGCCCAACCACTTGCACTGCCAGCTCAGGGCTGTTCTGCAGGGCCTTTCCAGGCCAGAGCTCCCCGCGGGCAGGCAGAGGCCCTCAGTGAGGGTGCTCTGCAGCCGCACTTGTCACGTTGCTCTATCCACCCTGCTTCCCTTCCCATAACAGGTGCTGACGCTCGGAGCATCCCCCAGTGAACTTCCTGCACCAGTCTCCCTCCCAGAATGTGTGTGCTGGGGAGCCCAACCTGCGACTGCTCGCTGGCCTCCCCACTTTCTCAGTTCACGGGCTTTGGCCCCGTGGACTGACTCGGCCTCGGGTCACGGTGAGTAGGGGTGGGGGCCTTTCCTCAGAGACTGTGATGGCTAATTTTATGTACCAACTTGGCTGGGCTAAAGGATACCCGGGAGCTGGTAAGACATTATTTCTGGGTTTGTCTGTGAGAGTGTTTCCAGAAGAGATTAGCATTTGAATTGGTGGACTGAGTAAAGCAGATCACTTTCCCCAGTGCAGGTGAGCACCATTCAGTCCTTTGAGAGCCTGAACAGAACGAAAAGTGGAGGAAGGTTGAATATGCTTTCTGACAGAGAAAAGATATTCTTTTTTTTTTTTTAGAACACCCATCTTCTGCTGCCCTCAGACACCAGCGGTCCTCCCTGGCTCCTGGGTCATCTGACTGGGGCTAGGACCACACCACTGGCTCTCCCGGCCTCCAACTCGCAGACACAGATTGTGGGGCTTCTCAGCCTCCATAACTTCATGAGCCAAAAACTCAGCAAATCTCTTTCTAGATATCTCCATATGTCCTACTGGTTCTGCTCCTCTGGAGAACACTGACTAACTCATGGACAGAAAGTAGGTTGGCAAATTTTATCTTTTAATTAAGGCAGCAAAATGCCCGAGGGCTTTCTCTTCAGAGTCAATATCACGAGCCCCGAGAGGCCAGCTTGGCTACGGTAGCATTCCTCACACCCCTGACCGGGACCCACATCGCTGACCTTCACCTGCGTGACAGACTTTACCTGCGGAGGCTGTTAAACACACAGACACCTACGTCCATTCCAGAGGGTCTTATTTCAGAGGCCTAGAAGGGCCTGCAGGTCTCCTTGTCGAACCTGTTCCCCAGCTGGCCAGCAAGCCAGGGGCAGCCTCCAACCTGCTCATCAGCGGCTAAGCCTCCAAACCCACAGCAAGGAAATGAAAGTTACTATTATCCAAGCTTCCGGTGGGCCCTGCCAGCTCTTTACCTGAAAACTGGGGTCTGGTAAAGCCCAAACGGTCTCAAATGTCAAAAACATTACCAATTGATTACAACTGCCCGTTGCAACCGGATTAACATCATCTGATTAAACCCCACTATTAAAAGACTCTATGCTATTTTTTTAAGTAAGAACTGGAGTCACTGATTACTCGACAGAGTTTTTCTTATATAGTACCTCATTAAATCTTCCAAACAACCCCAGAGGGTGAGGTAGGTCAAGGACAACCTGCATTTTTTGGATGAGGGAACAAGTGTGGATCTGATCCTGCAACATTTAACCCAGATGAACCCCAGTCCTCCCACCACAGCCCCGTGCCTGTGTGGAAAACGGAAATCATGTGACAATGGACATCTGACTCTCGCTGGTGCCCTGACTCTCGCTGGGGAGGAAGCTGGAGTGGCCCTTTCCCAGCCCCAGCCCCCACATTTTCAGTCAGCGTGCTGTTGGCCGTACCGGAGTTACCAAGGGCCACCCTCGCTGAGGACAACCAAAAAGCTGACTCAGGGGTGTGCAAGTGATCCCCCCTCTCTTCAGGCCATTTCTCCTCCCTGGGGGCGAACCCAGGAGCCCTGAGCCAGACGCGCAGGACTCTCCAGAGGGCACTTGGCGCAGCCCCAGCAGCCGAGCTCGTTCACTCGCTCCTTAGCTCCTTGCCTCCCCAGCAATGTGAGGATGGCCGTGGGGCGCATGAATCCTCCCAGGTGCAGACCAAGCCAGGCACATACGTGATTCCCTCTGGGGAGGAAAAGCTAATAGTGCTGACTCGGAGACTTAATTTGGGTGGGGTGGGGTCTGGAAATCTCCAAATCAGAGGGGCAGGGAGGCCACACGGCAGGACCCACTTCCCATTCAGACGTACTGTGAGCAGGCAAACTGCCTGCAGGAAAAGCAGAGTGTGGTGTAGCGAAGCAGAGAGGGCGGGGTTTGGGGTTCAGTGAGCAGGTGGGGCTCGTGTGGAGGCTCTGTCCCCCTCTGCCAGCTGGGTCACTTTATTCTCATTCATCTCATACCCGTTGTATGAGTGGCTGAGCAGACGGTACTCAGGGATGACAAGGTTGGCCCACGTCTTCCTCACAGGGTGGTCCCGAGGCTGTGTGGCTCACATCCGTGAAAGCCCAGGACCCCCAGCATGGAACGCCTGCTGGGTCCAATGTGTGTGAGAATCCGAAGCAAGAGGTGGGCAGATGCCTGCAGTTTACTTTGAAATGCACCAAAAATAAGAGTGGGGGTGGGATAGAGAGATGCATAAATATCTCACAAAGTAAATGTAGTAAAATGATAAAATCTAGATAGTGGCTGTGGGATGGGGTGTTCACAGTAAAGTTCTTTTGACTTCTCTGTAGGTTTGAAATTTTTCATTTAAAACGTGGGGGAGAGGAAGGACAATTTTTTTTCAACAAATGATGTTGTGAAAACTAAATATCCACATGCAGAAGAAAGAAGTTGGATCCTTACCCAACACTGTATACGAAAGGCAACTCAGTGGATTAAAGGCCTGACTGTAAGACCTAAAACTGTAAAACTCTTAGAAGAAAACGCAGGAAAAAACTTCATGGCATTGAGTTTGGCAATGATTTCTTGGACATGACACCACAAGCACAGGCCGCAAAAGAAAAAATAGACAAATGAGATTTGTCTATTTAAAATATAAGATATAAAAATAGACAAATGAGCTCAAGCTTAAAAGCTTCTGTGAAGCAAAGGACACAATCAACAGAATGAAAAGGCAACCTCTGGAATGGGAGGACGTATTCGCAAATTTGACATCCGATGAGGGGCTAATATCCAGAATGGATAAAGAACTCCTAAAGCTAAACAATAAAACTTAAACAGCTGGATTCCAGAATGAACAAAGGACTTGAATAGACACTGTTTTAAAGATAATATACAATGGTCAAGGAGTGTGCAAAAAGATGCTCAACATCACTAATCATCAGGGAAATGCAAATCAAAACCACAGTGAAATACCACCTCACACCCATTAGGATGCTTACTATGGAAGGAAGGGAGAGAGGGAGGGAAGGAGGGAAATAGCATGTTGGTGAAGATGTGGAGAAATTGGAAGCTTTGTGCACTGTTGGTGGGAATGTAAATTGGTGCAGCTGCTGTGGAAAACAGTATGGAAATACCTCAAAAAAATTAAAAATGGAATGACCATATGATCCAGCAATCCCACTTCTAAGTATATATTCAAAATAATTGAAGAAATCAGGATCTTGAAGAAATATTTGCATGCCCATGCTCATAATGGCACTATTCGCAATAGCCAAGCAATGGAAGTAGCCCAAGTGTCCATCGACGGATGGATGGATGGATGGATACATGAACTGTGGTATATACACACAATCGAATACTATTCAGTCTTCAAAAAGAAGGAAATTTTCATATGGTAAAACATAGATGAACTTGAGTGCTGAGTGAAATAAGCCGGCCAAAGGAGGACAAATACTGTATGATTCCAATCACGGAGGGTGTCCGAGTAGTCAAGGTCATAGACACAGAGTAAAACGGCAGTAGCGGGAAGTAGAGAGATGCTTATCGGGTGTAGAGTTTTAGTTTTTCAAGATTAAAAAAAGGTTGGAGATTGGCTGCATAACGGAGTACACTTAACACTACTAAACTACACACTTAAAATGGTTAAGGTGGTAAATTTTACGGGTTGTTGGTTTGCGGTTTTTTTCACCACAATTTTCTTTAAAAGTTATGGGGAAGAAGAGGCCAGGCTCAGTGTCAGCTATTCAGTCCAGGACAGTCCTGGCCCAGGGGCTCCGTAGACCAGGCTGGGTCTCACCTGCCCCCATTTTGCAGATGAGGACACAGAGCAGGGCCTGGCTCAAACTCAGGTCGGCGCCTGCACAGCTGTTAGAACAGAATCCTCAGAGCCCAGGCCGGGTCTTCTGAGCAGGGACTCTCTCCCTGCACAGAACCCAAGAAGCCAAACTTTTGTGATTTAATGAGCCTTCATTGAGCACCTCCTACATGCTGAGCCCTCTGCCAGGCGCAAGGACACAGAGGGGTCAGATCTATGCCCTGCCATCCGGGAGCCCATGAGTTAGTTGGTGGGAGAGGGGTTCAATAACTCCTCATCCAATGTGCGACCTGCCATACGCGCACGCTCAGGGTGCAGAGGCAGCACCGGTGACGGCACGCCTCTCTCCCTCACAGGATCCCAACATCCCTGCCACCTGCTGCCACAAGATGGAGATGGGACAGGGCAGCCATGCAGGGGTTTAAGGGACGACAGAGAAGTTCCACAGTAAGACAGCGTGGGGAAGAGCACTGGTGACCTGGGAACAGCCAGTGCAAAGGCACAGACACGGGAAGCAGTCTGATGTGTTCAGACTATTAAAAGCTGTTCAGTTTTGCTGGAGCTTGAAGTGTGAGAGGATGAGATGTGGAGCTGAAGCCAGAGAGGGACACAGGCCTAAGGAGGCCGACGTCTTCCTGTGGAGGAAGGGGAATGACGGAGGGTTTTCAGCAGAGTAGCGGCAAGGTTCCATCTGCCCCTGCGGGGTCCCCCTGATGGTTATGTGCAGGGTGGATTTGAGGGTGACGTGTGAGGCAGGATCTCAGGGGGTTTCGGAAACCAGACTCTCACCAGAGTGACTGCTTGGGCCGTGGGAGTCCCTAGGGGTCTCAGCGGGCAGACAATGGCTGTCAGCCAGGGGCCAGGCTCCCAGGAAACCTTGGGCAGGCACAGGGTCCAGATAGCAAGGTTCCCTTAGTATCACTGTGAACACCAGGGACAGATCGCATCCACACATAAGCAAAGGGGAATGCCAAGTAGCCAAGTGCCTCCCTCCCAGCCCTGCTGTGCTACGGACTCAACTGTGTGCATTGCCCTGAAATTCATGTGGAAGCCCTAACCCCAATGGTATTTGGAGACCGAGTCCTTGGGAGGCGATTAGGATTAGGTGAGGCCATGCGGGTGGGACCCCATGATGGAATTGGTGTTCTTTTAAGAAGAGACACCAGAGAGAGCTCTCTCCCTCTCCCACCCTCACCATGTGAGGAGGACATGGTGAGAAGGTGGCCAGGAATTCAGCTCTCTCCAGGAACTGCATCCGCCTGTATCTTGATCTTTGAGTTAGCGGCTTCCAGAATTGTGCAAAGTAAATGTCTGGTTTTTGTAAAGCCACTCAGTCTATGGCATTCTGTTATAACAGCCCAAGCTAAGACAAGTGGATTGAAAGAGAGCTTGTCATTGAGGACGTGTGAATTTATTTTTATGAGACTATGCTGTCGTCTCATAAAAACAAATTGGGTCAAGCTTCCCCAAGGGGCACTGAGGTGGTCCAGAGGTTAACTCTCCATTCTTTCTTAAGGGAGGACGGCTTCCCCAGCCCACACAAAACAGAGCCTGGTGGGGCTGCATCATGCCTTCTCAGGAAGTGGGAAGAGGGAACTGGGGGGCATCCATGCAGGGTTCCAGCCTCCCCACCACCTCCTGCCATGAAGCATTGCACGAATCTCCGGTCTGCTCCAGGCTGACATCCCTCAGCTCCAACGTGGCTGGTGAGGATAATGGTCAGGCACCAAGAACCCAGATTCACCCATCCCAGGCCCATAGTGCTTTGCAAAGAGCAGCTGGTTCTGCAGTTCTGGGAGATGTCAACTCTGCCCAGTCCTCTCCTCACCAGGAAGGCCCAGGCCCTGCTTTCCACTGGAAGTTCTCAACCCCAAGTACTGAGAGCTGGGCCCTCTCTGCCTGACACTGGGATTAACTGTAAGAAAATGCCCTGTCCAGTCTTTGGGAAGGTTGGATCCCAATACACCTCCGTACCTTTTCTAGAAAAGACTGAGCTTAGGGTCAGGATAGAACAGGTTTTAACAGAGAAAAACTAACAGGTTTTAACAGAGAATGAGCCCACCTCTGGCTTGCCAACTGGGGCCTGTCTCTGCTCTCTCAGAGGCATGGACCCTTCTTTCAGGGAAACAGATGGTGGTTCACAGCTGCATTACTCCTTAAGATTGTGGCTCACTGTGGGAACCCTCCCTGCAAGCCCCGCCTCAGCTCAGGTGTGAGGCTCCTGGTTTGCTTTGCTCAGACTCTTCTTGCAAACACCTGTGTTTTCTGCTCCTTGGTACCTTTCAGTTCTAGGACTCTCAGGATGGGTCCCGCCCTGCTGGCTGTTGAGCTCTCTCCTCCATCCCCCTCCCCTGGCACCCTCTCAACACACACATCTTACCCCCACAGCACTCGCACCACTCAAGGGGCCATACAGTCCAGCTCCCTGACTCTGCGCTAGCTTCCACTTACCTCTCAAAGAGATGGTTGACAAGAGCAAGAGAGACTGACATTCCCAGCCTCTGCCCCGCCCTTTCCTACACCCTGTGTCCAGCACATTGGCGTGAGTGACAGGAGAACCTCATCTTATAATCTGCAGCCTCTGCCCTGGAGATGTAGGGTCCCTGTGGCCAATGGGGAAATGCCCCAGTTTCCTGGGTGGCCTGACCCATACCCAGAAGAGTCAGAAAATTCGTGAATTTAGCAGTCATCTCCCGTGACATCACTCTGGCCCCTGTCACCCCCTGTAAAATGCCCACGGGAGAAGAAGCCACCATGGCGAGTGCTGAGAGCCCTCTGGATGTGCAGACAGCCCAGCAGCCAAACTATGCGCCTGCGACATGGGCCAGCCCTTGTGAAATCTCTTTCCAGAGAAAGAAAAGGCAGGTGACATCTGTGGATATTTACAGCCCTACACAGCATGACGGGAGGTGCTGAAAGATGCCTGTCTGACAACAAAACCCATTCCAACAGCTGGAACCACTCCAGCCTGGGATGAAGTATCAAAGGGCCCGGAGTCTCATCAGCAAGGCCATGCTGTCTGCTGAAGCTGAGAGCAAGAGCAGATGCCAAACAGACAGGCCCTCAGCTAGTCCTCCCCACCAGGCCGGGGCCCAAAGTTTACCGAAGATGCCAGGAAAAAGGCAGGTGTGAAAAGTGACCAGTGGTCAGGCCCTGCGAAGGGTCCTCTTCAGCTCAGCCAGCCAGACAGCTGGCAGCCACGATGGCATTTTCCTCATCACGTCACTAAGCCTCCACCTCCCCCGCTGACCTTGCAGGGTCTCGCACAGTAATATCAGTGTTTCTCTAAGTCTTACTTACTCATCTATACAGTGGAGATCGTCATACAGCCACCCACTGGACCTCCTCATCTAACATAGGTGAAAAACACCTTTGGAATCATTCATTCATTTAAGAAGCTCGCCAGGTTCCAGCTCTTTGCCACTGTCTGAGGAAGTAGAAGTACGTATGACAAGGATATGACCTGCACGGAGGTCAGTCAGCGAGAAGGCTCACTGCATGAAAAATGGAGCCGAGGCCCAGCCTCACAGGTCAGAGAAGGCCCAGGAAGCAAGGAAGTTGAGTCAGGGAAGGTGAGCAGTTCTTTTAAGAAACTTGGCTGAGAAAGGAAGCCCAAGTTAGGGCCACGGCTTAAAGGAAGTGAAAAATCACTGAGGCTGTCTTCTTAAAAAGGGAGGTGCTCGGTGTGCTCATGTGCTGATGGGAAGGAACCAGTGGGTGGGAAATAGGGAAACTACAGAGGAGAGGGGGTGCCCAGCGGCCTGGAGTCCTGAGAAAATGAGCTGAGCTGGATGCAGGGGGCCAGGCGCTGAAGGAAGACCTGAGTCCCTGCTTCCCACGGGTCCCACGGCACCTCAAACATGCCTTGAGCAACACCCCTATTTCATAGGATTAGGATTATTTGCTCACTCCTCTGGCCATTGTACCAACCCTGCCCCGCCCCCCCACACACATACACACCCCCGCTGACACACACGCCCTGCCTGGGAGCTCCTAAGTTTTCACTGAAGAAATCCCCTTTTCATCAATGTGACCCAAGCAACTCGCACAATGACTAGAATCTCCCAGGCACTTGGCTTCTCTGAATAAATGGCACTGCTCCTTGTCCTTCCCTTTAATGATAGCCACAGTAGACAAGTCTCAGAAACAGCATGAGATTCACTGAGAAGCATTTCCCCAAAATGCTGAGCTCTGCAGATCGGCCAGGAGGCTGCAGCCTCCTCCCAGGAGAACTCTTTCTAGCTTTGAACCCTCAGCCATTCCAAACACAAACACACTCATACACAGAGCTTGAGCCAGGGGTGAAATGTCAACATCATCTTGGACTCAAATCAATCAGCTCAATGCTTGGATGCACTAATGAAGCCACCTCACCCCGAACCTGCCTGTGCCTGTATGGGGGCCCAGAGGGTTCATTTCCTGTCCTGGCCAGGATTCCAGCTGAAAAAAGAAGAGAATTCTCCTACTTGACTTAAACTTTTCATCTCCTGATGACTTCGTGGCAGATCTTCTCCGCAACCTCAAGGCGACATTAGATCTGGCCTCCAATACACTACAGAGCAGGCCGTCTTAGGTGCTGCAGGAAGGGTCCAGCCCAGAGTCCGGATGCCCTGCCCCTTGTGATCGGACAACCTGGGTCAGATTTCTCAAGACCTCAAAGGTCCCAGGAGGGTTAGAGTAAAGAGCACTTAATCAGGTTCCAGTTCAGCGTAGGCCATGACCCAGCTGGTTGACCTTGGCCAAGTTCCTGGGTCATAGGCATCTATCTTCTTCAGGTGTCCTCACATGGCAGAAGTGGGGAGCGAGCTCTCTTTTATTAAGGCACTAATCCCATTCATAAAGGCTCCACGCTCATAACCTACTCCCCTCCTAACATCATCACACTGGGGAATAGGCTTCAACATAGGAATGATGGCGGGGAGGGGACGCACAAACATCCAACCTGTAACAACATCTGTACTCTGGTAATATAGAAGAAGTATGTGACTGAAAGTGTGAAGTATAAAGCACCATTTCAAAGGTAAGAAATAACGGCATGATGATATGATGTTGAGGAAGGTGATGACATTACCTCTCCTGCCAGCTGCCTGAACTAACTGGAGGGACATCTACTGGTGGGATGTGGCTCAAAGAACTGCTTTTTAAATTAAATCTAGTGGTGCAGTAACGGTACTGAGTCCCATCCTTGGTGCTGATTCCTTTGATCAGCACAGCAGAAATCATGTTCCATTCGCTGCAAGTCAACAGCCTCGGCAGAGCCTTGGCTAGCAGCCAGGCACTGTGCAGGGCACCACCAGGGAAACAGATGATGACGACACCCTCTGCCCTCCAGAACCTCTCAGTCTGTCCACACCAGTGCAATCAGCAACCTTTCTAGGGACTAATCTGGCAATATGATTCAAAGGCCTTAACTTAATAATGCTGCATGGATTTAACCTAAATTAGTAAAGGTGTGGGCAAAGATTTCAGGTAAACAGATGTTTACAAAGTTCCAGTCCCTGTAATGATGGAGTAACTTGTATCAGACTAACTCTACTTCAGATAAAAATTATAAACTCTAGATTCAGTTTTTAAACAATTGTTTGAAGACACTAGAAACCAACAAAAAGGCAGCAGAAACTGGAGGGAATTCAACTCTTGCCAAAAGGGAATAGCACTGAGTAAATTCTACATTATATGACTTTTCCTTTGAGGGCACACCTCAGTTGAGGCCCTGCAGAGTGGCCAGAAATCAAGTCAAAAACTGCAGTTGTTTAGGCTTAAGGCTGCCAGAAGGAAGAAATCTAATAAGGGAGTAGGCACACAGAGCAGAGAGCCCCGAACTCTGTGTGCAAAGTCCCCTGAAATTGTTAGCTGACCCCTAAACTGTGTACACATATGGGAGATTCCATATAGCTCAGTAGTAAACAATAGGGGAATGCTGCCAAGGCTAAGCAGAGATATGAACTTCTACCCAACAGAAGGAAGATGATTTCGAGTTTGTGCCTCTCCAAGGTAGGATGTTTACTTAATACCTAGGACTTGGCCTTGAAATCACAGTCTGTGGCTTAGAAGTAAAAACTATATCTCAGGTCCAGGGGATTTATATAACCACCATGATAAGCTATTAAAACTAAGCCTTAATAAATTTACAGTAACTTAACTGCTTACTAGAATAAAAATCAACATTCTTCAAGGAAACCAGAACCTCTATGACATATCAAATTGTTCAGTATATAACCAAAAGTCATTACCATGGGAAGAAGGAAGGAAGGAAGGAAGGAAGGAAGGAAGGAAGGAAGGAAGGAAGGAAGGAAGGAAGGAATTGTGACCCAAGTCAAGAGAAAAGTGTCAATACACAGAAATTCTAAGATGACACAAATGTTGAAAATAGAAGACAAAGACATAAGAGCTGCTATTATATATAAATTCTAGGATATTAAATAAATCATGGTCAAAATGATTGAACAGATGGAAAAAATCTTATCAGGAAACATAAACAAAAAATAAAATGGAAATTCTAGAACAGAAAAGCACAGTCTCTGAAATGAAAATTTCATGAGATGGGCTTGATGGAAGATCACAGAGGTCAGAAGAAAGTCAATGAACTTTGAAGACAGAACATCAGAAATTATCCAATCCAAAAATCAGAGTGGTAAAAAATAAAAAACACAGAAACAAAAAAACAGAACCTCAATGACAATGCCAAGCAATCTAACATGTGCAAATGGAATCTTAAAAGAAGAGAATAGGGCAGAGAAATATTTGAAAAAACCATGAACAAAAATATCCTAATTTGGTAAAAACAACCCCCCCAAAAAAGAACTTATAGACCCAAGTGCTCAAAGAACCCCAAGAAGGATTAAGAAAATCCCAGCTGGTAACATTACAGTCAAACTGCTTTAACACAAAGATTTAAAATTTTTTTGATAACAGCCAGAGGGGGCAGGGAAACACATTCACAGAAGGGAGACAATATGAGTACAGCAGACTTTTCACCAGAAACAATAATGTCAAAAGACAATGGATCAACCAATCTGTTTCAAGTAATGAAAGAAAGAAATCATCAATCCAGAATTGTGAACTCAGTGAAAATAGTATTCAAAACTTAACGGAAAATAAAGTACAGGGGATGATGACTGAAGAAAACGGAGCACTTGTACATTACTTGTGGGAATGCAGAATGGCGCAGCCACTATGAAAACAGTTTTGCAGTGCCTCAGCAAGTTCAACAGAGAATTGCCGTATGATGCAGAAACCCCAGTCCTAGAGTATATATCAAAAAGAATCGAAAACAGGTGTTCAAACAAAAGCTTATATGTGAATGTTCACAACAGCACTATTCATGCTAGTTGAAATGTAGAAAAAACCCAAATGTCCATCAATGGGTGAATGAAAAAACAAAATGTGGTATATCCATATAATGGAATTTTATTCATTATTCAGATACATGCCACAACTTGGATGAAGCTTTAACACATTATGCTAAGTAAAAGAAGCCAGGCACAAAAGGCCACATAGTGTATGGTTCTATTTATATAAAATATTCAGAACAGGCAAATCGATAGAGACAGAAAGTAGATTTGTGGTTGCCAAGGGCTAAGGGAAGGGAGAATGAGGAATGACTGCTTAATGGGTATAGGGTTTCCCTTTGGGGTGATAAAAATAAGTTCTGGAACTAGATAGTGGGGATGGTTGCAAAACATCGTGAATGTGCTTAATACCACTGAATTATACATTTTAAAATGGTTAATTTTATGTCTGTGTATGTTACCAAAATTTAATTAACTAACTAATCAAAATTAAGGCAAAGTAAATATACTAAAAAAAATCTTTATTAGTTGAATTTACTGTATGCAGATCTGCACTACAAAAATGCTAAAGTAACTTCCTTTTTATTTACTTTTTATTACATTTTATTTTTATGCTATTACAATAGTCCCCATGGAAATAACTCCTGGGCTGAGGACAAGGGACACAAGATGGAGGCTCAGAGCTCCAGGAAGAAAGCAAAGATCACTGAAAATGATAACTATGAGATAAGTAAAAGATTACTTTTTCTCCTTTCACTCTTTGAAAAGATTATCTGACTAGTTAATTCAAAAATTATGTTGTTGAATTCTGAATGTTATATTCAGATTTAAAACATACGACAACAATAGCAGAAGGAGGATGGGGCTGGATAAATAGAACTGTGCTATGAATACTTTCTTCTAACTTACATGGAATAGTCCCATGTTTACCCTGTCTACCACAATAAGTTAAGGAGACAGCGTGTAATCCTTAGAAGAACAACTACGGAATAATACAGAGAAGTATAACTAAAAATCCAATAAAGGAAAATGCGCAATTTCTGGGTCCAGTCATATTAACTCACTCTTAACTTGCCCTCCCACCATAAACAATTAGAAAATTGGACAAAATTTATGAAACAAATGTTCACAGACATTGAACAATGAGGAGCAATGATTCCTGAGAGAAGAAAAATGAACAAGGCAATTCTGAAGGCACCTCCTGGACCAGAGCAGAGAGAGGGGACTCGGTGGAACACAGCAGCCTCGGAACTGAAGAGATGCAAGCCGAGTTCCGGGGGGCCGAGGCACAGGTGGTGGACAGAACGCCAGAGGAAACAGAATGAGGTATGAAATTGCTCACGGGGTGAACACTTACTTAACTGTACGCTTCTGATGTGTGTAATAGGTTGTATGTAAATTTTACCTCAATAAAGTTGATTTTAAAATGTACACATAATTATTAAAATAAAATACAGAAAACATGCATAGCCCTAGATCTATGGATTGCCCTATATCTATAAAATCTGTTATCAAATTCATCTGATATCAACAAACTTGTTACTAAAAACTTCCCCACAAAGAAATTCTATTAAACATTTAAGGAACAAGTTATACCAACTTTATGTTTTAAATGCTTTCCAAAAATAGAGGAGGAGGAGAAATTTCCCAGGGCTCTTTATGAGAGCACACCCTCCTAACTGAAGACTGACAGACATTACAAGGAAAGAAAATTACAGGTCAATATCAAATATGAAGTTGTAGCCCTGGCTGGTGTAGCTCAGTGGACTGAGCATGGGCCTGCGAACCAGAGGATCGCGGTTCGATTCCCAGTCAGGGCACATGCCTGGGTTGCAGGCCAGTTCCCGGCAGGGGACACACGAGAGGCAACCGTACATTGATATTTCTCTCCCTCTCTTTCTCTCCTACCCTTCCCCTCTAAAAGATAAATAAATAATAAATTAAAAAAAAATATGAAGTTGTAGAAAAGGGTAATACATCCCAGTGAATGTTCACTCCAGTAATAATAACATTACTCTCAGGAACAAAAGGTTAGGGTTAGTGGTCAATGTAAGTTGTCACATTAACATAATTAAGAACAAAAAATACAATTACCTCAGTACAGAGGCAGAAAAAGCATTTGATGAAATTCAGTACCTATACATGATAAATATTCTCCAGCAAACTAAAAATATAAAAGAGATTCTCTTCACCTGATAAATGGCATGTAAGAAATATATACTGTTAACAACATACTTACTAGTGAAATATTGAGAACTTTTCCCCGTGACCAGAAACAGGGCAAATATGTCTGTTCTCATCACTTCTATTAAACATTTTACTAGAAGTTCAAGCAGTCCAATGTAGCAATACAAAGAAAAGTCATAAAGATTTGAAAGGAAGAAGCAAAAATGTCTTTATTCACAGAGGACATGAGAGTTTTTGTAGAAATTCCAAAGAAATCAATAAATAAGTTACTAGAACTAATAAATAAATTTACTATGGTTTTCAGATACTAGATCAACATTTACAAATCAAATACATTTTATATAGCACCATCAAAAAATTAGAAAATCCTATTTTAAAAAGCAATTTCATTTTTTAAAAAGCACCAAAAGTACCAAATATTTAGAAACACACTTAATAAACCACAAGCAAGCCCTCTACTCTGGAATCTGTAGAAGCGGCTGAGAAAACTGAAGGAGGACCACACAACCCACGCGCGGCACGGTGCCCGTGACCAGCAGGCTCGTCACTGACACGGCCGTTCTCCCCAAACTGGACCATGAACCGAGCCCAATCCCAGATCCCAGATCCCAGTCCCAATCCCAATCCCCACAAATGGCTTTGTGTGGACATTGAAAAGCTGACTGTAAAATTTTTTATGGAAATGCAAAGGAACTAAAGTAGTCAAAATAGTCCTTAAAAAGAAAAAATTACATTACATTTTATTCCACAGATAAAATTAAAAAGATGAGTATCACCAAATGTTGGCAAGAATATGGAGCGATTGGAACACATTTTGTTTGTGGGAATGTAAACTGTCAAAACCTCTTTGGAAAATAGTTTGGCTGTTTTTTATAACATTAAACAACCCCATTAAAAATGGGCAAAAGCCCTGGACAGACTTCACAAAAGAAGACATAAGAATGGCTGGTAGGCACATCCGACAGGCAGACAGAAAGGGGCGCAGCATCATTTCTCGACAGGGAAGCACACATTAAAATCTCAGAGAGCATTTCACAGCCACTGCATGGGCTAAAAGAAAAAAGAGGGACAACACCAAATGTTTGCAAGGGCGTGGAGCAACTGGAACCTACTTTCCTGGTGGGAGTGTAAATCCCTTTGGAAAAAGTTTGAGCTCTTTTTTATAAAATTAAACATATACCATGAGCTACCAATTCTAGGGATTTATTCCAGGGAAATAAAAATATATGTTCACAGAAGCTTTATTCATAAAGCCAAAAACCAGGAACAACCCAAATTATTATCCATAAGAAAATGAATGAATAAAACTGTGGTTATTTATATAATAGAATAATACCCAGTAACAAAAACAAATAAGCTACTGATACACGTGTAAGAACATGAACACATCTCAAAAATTATGTTAAATGAAAGAACCATACATAAAAGGGAATCACACCATATGATTCCATTTATATGAAGTTCAAGAATAAGTAAAACAGATCTGTGATGATAGAAATTAGAACAGTGGTTGTTTAATGGTGGGAACTTCCTGGGAAGTGATGGAAATGTTTATGTATTATTCCAAACTCATCAAATTGCACACTTAGGATTGGTGCATTTCAGTGTATGTAAATTTTACCTCAGTTTAAAAAAAGGTGTTTACAGCAATGCTAGTAATATTTTAAAATTAGAAGCAACTTAAACACCTTACTGTAGGGGGTTACTTAATAAAGCATGTACCCCAATACAACCCCCATTCAAAATGATACTACAGAAAGCTACACGTTGACGAGGAGCGATGCTCATTACAACTTTTACGAAAAAGACAGTTATCAAACAACAGGCTCATCACAACTGACCTGTCAGCTCAGAACTCGGCCTGAAGGCGTTTCACTCAACTAACACTTGAGCTTAACATCCAAGGGTATTTTCACTTTTTTCTTGCTTAGCAAAAAAAGTGAACATGTACTTGCTTTTGTGATAAGAAAAAATATTTCCAAATATATAAATATAGCTCTAGGTTCATACATACAGTTAGCTTCTGTTATTCACGGCGGTTAGGTTCTGTAAAGACACTGGGAACTCCAAATTAGCCAAGACCGCACCACTGCTCCCGGGGCAGCACAGGGCTAGGCTGCTGGGAGCGTCATAACGCGTTCATCAGCTGATCAAGAATAGCCTTGTTTTACGTGTGCTTCTCTTCAAAGACGCCGTACTGAACATATACCATTAATTCACTGACACTGAACTCACCGCCAGCACTACAGCCGATGCCTGAGCAAAGCTTATTTACAGCGCGCCTTCTCCATAAGGCACATGCCTCTTTGCAATTAAGAACACTAGACAACACTATGCTTGGGGACATTTTAAACAATGGGATCTTCTGTCCCCCCTAAAAAAAGGCATAAAAATGTGAAAACCGTGGCATTAAAAAGACCATTGAAAGAACACCTGTTTGCAGTGTGAGAATTGAAGCAAGAAGGCAGAGTTCCACCTTGTTCAGCCTCAGCTGGGAGCATGCAACCTGGGCAACTCCGATTTTTTTGCCTCTCTGTGCACGTCGGTGAATGACCCCGAAAGTGCCTCTAGTATTGATTTGGGGGTTCCAAATAAACTTTAACAAGTAGGCCAATTAACAAATACAGATTTTGCAAATAATCAGGATTGACCATATATAGACATATCTGTGAGGGAAAGTATCCCCAAGCCTTTGGCCTGCACCCCCCGGGGCATCCACGGTGGAAGGACAAGAGGCTGATAGGAAGGATGTGGATAAACGAGAAGGGAGGACGGAGGCCCAGAGACAGGCCACCTAGGAGGCCGGCACCGCCTACCCTCCGCAGTCAAATCCAGAGTCCTACAACTGCACCAACCTGAGCGCTTGGAAGGAAAACCAGACACAGCCAAAGAGAAACACGCTTCTCCTGGGGAAGCTCATCTGAACAAAAGTGAAACCCGTGAGGAGAGAGAGTGCTTCTGATCTGCAGGCTTTCCAGAGAGGCAGCAATGGGAACGAGCGGGAACAACCGTCCCAGGACAACTCCTCAACAACTACCTTGGGAATGTGCTTAAAATCGCAGACACCACCCGGGGCACACGGTGCCCGCCAACCTCCAGAGGGGCTTGGGACAGCCCAGCCATGCGGGCAGCCACCACGGATGTGTGCGTGACCGAGTCCCACTGGTAACATGGGCTCAGGGAGCGTGCCTGGCGGGCAGTGCCCCACGTGTACTGACTGACACACATCACTGTTGGGAGCGGTCACACTGTCCACACCTCCACGGGGAGGGGACAACCAGGAGCTCAAAGCGCAGGCACCTCCTGGACGCTGCCCCTGGCATCTCTTATCTGGGCTAAATTTCAGTTGTTTTCTTTCACTGTCATAAACCATAAATGTGAGTGTAACAGCTTTTGCGTTCCGTAAGTCCTTCTAGTAAATTATCAAACCTGAGGGTTGTCTTGTGGCCTCCCAATGTGCCTATATATCCGCTTCTCTAATCCTCTTCCTAATCGGCTTTGCCATCCCGCCAGTTCCCTCGCTGAGTTGGATAAAACACATGCTCACTATCTACTTGTGTGAGAATTATGGCTAAGCCTGCGCTTCATTAGGTGGAGCCCAATGCTGATCATTGAAAAGTACCCAGTCAGTTACTCAAGGGTAAACCAATCACCTTCCCGGAAGCCCCTGCCTCCCCACCGCTTGCAGAAGGCAGACAACCAGTCTGCGCTGTTGGGGGACCAGAGGTCTCACCTACACCATGGCACTGACAGGAAGGACAGGTCCAAGTCCTGGCTCTGAGGACCTCAGACCTCAGCAAGGGACCCGGGGTACACTGCGGTCATTCAACACATAAAGCGCAGCATCCGGACACCCACACTTCCACTGCGGGTTAGCCCCACCTCACTCTCTCACCCCTGAACTCCCTCCTGCTCCTCCCCAAGGAAGGCCCATGGCAGTCCTGTGCCCCCAAGTGTGGCCCAGCCCCAGAGGCTGCCCCCCTCCACTCCCAGGATCGGGCAGCTCACAAGTGGGAAAGAGCGATACCACCAGCTCCTTCCACATCTCGGCCCCTCCCTTCAGCTCAGCGTTGGGTCACGAGCCCACTGAAGCACCAGCAGCAGCAGCAGCAGCATCCTCATCATTCCTGCTAGTTCTGTTATGTTATTATTTATGACTGAAAGCATTTTAGGCAGTTTATAACAAAAGCATCTACATAACTTAAAGCTTATTGTAACTTTTATTATAATCCTAACATATTATAAAAGTATATATAACAAAAATCAGTAAATTAGATTATAAAAAAAGATGAAAGAATAATTTGGTCAGAAAGTCAAGGCTGAGGGAAGTTACTATTTCCAAATAAAAAGCTGACCCCTCAGCCTTAGGACCGGCCGGCTCTGCCACAAACGAGGGGGGCTGCAAGCCTGTTCATGGGGCAGGACCTGCTTTCCCGGGCTGTGAGCAGGGCGGGGATCTGCCGTTGGCCATCTCTGACTTTCACCCAAGTGTGGCTATTTGGCCCCTTTGGGCCCCAGAGCTAGGCTGAGCCCAGCCCAGGGCTCAGATAAAAGGCCCGGCTCCGGCCACCAGCGGGGCAGAAGCACAGGGGCAGTGGGCGGGGCCTCCCTTCCGCTGCCACCCACCAGGTGCACCTGCCTGGTTCTGCAGCAGTGTCGCGGTCCAAGGCTGGTGGGCGCTCCTCTGCATTTGCTCAGAGCCCATATTTCCAGTTCTGCCTGCCCCCATTTCTGGGTGAGTTGGAGCCAGAGCAAAAGAAACAGGCTGTGAGTAGAATCCTTTCCCCTGGACTGGGGTGCACCCCAGCTTGGCTGGTCAGAACACTTGGTTCCGAGGTGATGAGAAAAGAAAGGGAAGAATGTGGGGAAAGGACCTGCTCACAGCAGAGCCCTCAAGCCCAGCCCGGCTAGTGCCCGGTCCCCCGCCCGTGTCCCCAGAGACTCACCCTCGTCACAGTTGCTCCCAGTAAAGCCAGGGCAGCACTTCCACTCCAGCGCTGTCACTGTTCGGTAGGACACTCTGTACGTGGGTCTGATCAGGGTCCTGTAACTGACACAAGGGCAGCATCAGGACAGTGTGGGCTCCCACCTGCCCCTCCCCAGACCCAGCTCCTGATGAGCCAGCCCAGCCCAGGGCTCTAGGGGATGCCCAGCCTGTGGGTCCTGTGGCCCCAGCTCTATGCCACCGGCTGTGTGGCCCTGGGCAAGTGACCATCCCTCTCTGCGCCAAGTGTATTCAAAAGTCCCTTCCAGCTCTGTCTTCCTGAAAGCCCGCAGGTGTAGCCACCTGTGGTGGAAAGATGTCCTGCACGCTGACAGCTATGGACTGAATCGTGTACCCTAGAATTCCTATGTTGAAGCCCTTTCCTCTGCCCCTCCCCACACTGAGGAAAGGTCACAGAGGGACACAGAAGAAGACAGCTGCCTGAAAAAACAAAGTTCTGTGGTTGAAGCCACTCGGTCTATGATATCTTCTTACAGCAGTTTCCAGCTAAGACACTGACCAAAATAATGAATAAGGTAAAGAAAAATACCATCAGAACCTGTGTAACTTCCAACCACCCGCAAGTCACTGAACTCCAACCTTTTCCCCAATCTTTATTTCCTTTCGTTGATTCACCCAATGAATACTTTCTGAGTGCCAACTACGTGTTATATTTGGTCAAGACTGATAAAACTGAGTCCCCATATTGAAGAAATCACAGCCAAGTGGACGAGACACTTCAATGAAAGTTTGCAATCCAGCAGCGGGGATCCAGCAGCAATAAAATGCTCTGCAAATTGCCGTGGAATCCATAATAACATTTCAACATCCTGTACTTTCAATTTGTTCTTATAAATAAGTTTGATGCTTATTTTGTATCAGTGTTATTTTGGAATTTTGGGAAACTCTGAGCATAGCGAGTGTAATACATAGGACCAGATTCCACAGTGGGATTGAATTCGGCCTTGTTATTCACTTCCCAGGCGTCGTTACGGCTTTGCTGCTTGATCAGGCTGGCACACCTACCTCTTAAAAACAAAACTCCACAACTTCACAAAATCTGAATCTGCTGACACCGAGCAACTTAACCACTGAGTGGAAAAGTTATGAATTAATTGGTAGCAGCAGGCGTGACATCTCGAGATGTGCTGTTGACAGGAAAACACACGAGTCACATCTTGAATTTCAGAAATACTGCACCAAATACGAAAAATCCTGTTACACCAATTTCCCCTTTTTAAAAAAATCCTCTCCCTTGTGTTTCACAAACATTCCAAAAAACCAGCTTCCCCCTGCAGAGCTAAGGAGCGTATCGCTGTGTGCAGCACTGGGCAGGAACCACCGAGTGAGTGAGGAGCCAGAGTCTGCACAGAGAGATGCTCGCAGCCGGGATCTGCAGAGGTTTGGACCAAAGATCCCCCGCCCCACCCACCCCAGGAAGCAACTGGCACAGGCCAATGGAGAAAGAGGTGGCAGAGAAAGTGTCACCATCACCTCTTCTTTCAGCAGGTGGCCTGGTGGGGCACAGGTGGGTTAATGAGCCTGGGCCCAAGGAGTATAAATAGATGGTCTGCATAATAAACATACTTTCACACTCACACACACGTTCACGTGCATGCTCATACCTCACATACGTATACACTCTCATATGCACACACATGCTCACATGCTTTCACACACTCAACACTCACATGCACTCACCCACAGGCTCACGCCCTCACACCCTGAGCCTGCTGCAGACCTCCCAGCCTGCAGCAGGCCCAGCTGGGAGAGGGGAGAGGGGAGAAGCTCCCATGTAGATAAAAGAGGCCAGTGCTATCGTGGTTATCATTCCACAATATAAGTAAATCAAACCGTCAGGCTGTAGGCCTTAAACTTAGTAATGTAGACTAATTATTTCTCAATAAAACTGAAAAGAATGAATTACCTAGCAAAAAACTTTTTAAAGATGCCAGTTTTTAAATTAATTCCTGGAAGAAGACTGTTGCTCTGGCTGAGAAAGATCAGAAACGCTCCCGAATCCATCTGGGGCAGGCGTGTGGGCAGGAAGGTTCCCGTTGCTCACGGCTCGTGTCCTGCCCAGAGCACCTGACGCCAGGGAGGGTCCTCCCACAGCCTTAGCACCTCGGGACAGAGGCGGCCCAGGCTCCGGGCTCCCGTCCTAGTGCACACGCACAACATGGACTTGCCCACATTCCTTCCCTTCCCTGAGCCCGTTTCCTGGTCTGCTTGATGAGGACCCCGTGGAGACCAGAACGTGGCGTGTGAGGCTCCCTGGGAGGGTGTATTTGGGAGGCACTGAGAGCAGAAAGGGGTGCACGGAGGCTAGGTTTTCAAACACAGATCTGGCCTCTTTCCTTCCAGCCCACGCCCTTCGGCTGTCCCCACTGTGGTCAGAACGGTCTGACCTGCTTAGCCACACATGCAGGCCCTGCTCCAACTCACACAGTGACCCCACTGCCCCTGTGCCATGGACTACCCTTTGGCCTCCAACCTGTGAGCCCTCCATAATGCACCAGGCATTCTCCAGTCCGCTCCTTAATGATGATGGTGATAAAAAATACTAGTGTGTGTAGATATGACAAGAGCTTTCATCAAGCGCTCACCATGTACCAGGTATTGTTCTGAGTGTTTTACACTTGCTGACTCACAACAACCCTAACAGATGGATGCTATCATTGTTCCTAATTTACAGATGAGAAAACTGAGGCTGAGAAGTTTAGTAACTTTTTCAAGGTGGTGGAACTACAATCCAAATGCCGGCAGAATTGGTAGAGCCTAGTTATACTAGCTTGTGTCTGTTTCTCCCTACATCTGCACAAGGAACTGATCTTGGGCCCCTGAATCACGAAGGCAGAGCTTGGCCCCCAGAGAAGGTCTTTTTCTGCCCCTCACTTTGAGGCCATGCTCTGGCCTGTGCCACTATAGGACCAGCAGGAGCCAGATGGCCTTTGAAGTCCAAGAGCAGGGCACACCAGCAGGTGGCGCTGCTTCACCAGCCCAGAGGGCCAGGGCTCAGCATGGCTGGCCCTTCTGGTCTTACCTGAAGGCCCACGGCAGGCTCACTGTTCACTGCCTCTCCCTCAGCCTGGGCAAGAAGCTGACAAGCTTCATCCTTTTACATCCATGAAGAACTGCCAGTCCTGCTAGGCTCCAGTCTGCAAACCCAGATCTTTCTAAACTGCAAATTGTTTTGTGGCTGCCCTTTCTCAAATCTTCCATGGCTCACATAAACTAAAGACCTAAGTCTTCAGGTCAGTGAATGAGGCCCTGCCTACCTTTCTACCTGCCCTCCTCCTACCACCACCAGCCAAGACTCCTACCACCAGCACACAAGCTGCTCTTCCTGCCCGAGATCCAGCCCCACCCCCTGCCCACCCCCTTGCCTTTGCATGTGAACGCTCTTCTGCCTCCATGCTCTTCTCCTTGACTCTGCCTGAGAAAAATCCCCCATAGCTTTCAGGGTGTGATTCAAATGACCCCTCCTCCTCTGTGAAGCACCCTCACCACCTCCACCCTGCCAGAATTGACAGACTTCCCCTCTCAGCCCTCCAGCAACACCTTGTACAGAGTTTGGTTTTAACCCGACACTGGTTCTGGTTTGTGCTCTCACAGATACACACCGAGAGCCTGCTGCATGCCGGCTTCTGGGCAGACAGGAATGAAGGAGGCCGGCACGGGCTTCGCTGTCAGAGCCTGTGGCACTGATCATATACCACAAGTGAGTACACGACCACGCACTGTAACAAGTGCTGTGAAGGAAAGCACTGAGTTCGCTGCTCACACTGTAAAGGAATTTTTCTTGTGTTATTAAAATGTAATTTACATACAGCAAAATAGATAAATCTAATGTTGAGTGCATTGAACTTTTATGCATGGGTACACCAACATTTCCGTCACTCGAAGGTCCCCTTGCGCCCCTTCATGTCGATTACCTGGCCCCGGACACAACCACTCTTCCTCCGTCTCTCACCAGAGAATGGCTTTCCTGTTCTAAAACTTCATTCACTATATGGAAGCTTACAGCACGCAATCATTTGTGTCTGCCTTCTTCCACTCACCCATTATGTCTGAGTTTTATCCATGTTAAGTATTTGATTACTTTTCATTGTTAAATAATATTCAATTATACAAATATACCACATTTGTCCATTCTCCTGTTGATGGCTATTTGTGTCATTTCTAGTCTTGAGCTACGATGGACAAAGATGCTATGAGCATTCTAATAGTCTTTGTAAACAGGAGTTTTTATTTCTCCAGATTCTATACACAGGGAGGGAATTGATGAGACATAAGACGGATACACGTTAACTTTAGTGGATGGGACAAACACGTTCCCATCACCTGTTTGGATAAACCAGTTCACACGCCTAGCGGCAATGCATCAGTCCTAGTGGCTCCACAACCTTACCAACGTTTGATATTGTCGATCGTTTTCATTTTAGTCATTCTAGGGTATATGTAGTACTCTTTAATTATGGTTTTAGCTTGCAATTCCTGTTGACTAAATAAAGTAATCCCTTTTCAGTTTTGCCATTTGCATACCTTCTTATGTGAAGTGCCTGTTCAAGACTTTTGCCCACTTTTGCATTGTATTTTGTGTCTCTTTCTTATTGATTTGTAAAATATATACTATATTCTTTATAGGAGACCTTTGTCAGATGTATGTATTACAACTCTTTTCTCCCAATCTGTGGCTTGCCTTTTCATTTTCTTAATGGTTATTTATTATAATCAGTTTTTAATTTTGATAAAGTCCAACTTATCAATTTTTAAAATTTTATTATTTGTTGGGTAGAAGTCAAGTTTCATCGTTTTTCATTTGGCTATCCACCTGCTCCAGCATCATTTATTGGAAAGACGTTCTTTTCCCCGTTGAATTATTTCAGCCTTGCTGACAACCAAATGATTGTTTTCGGTTTCCAGACTCTCTCCTCTGTTCCACTGAGCTGGTTTTCCATCTTTGCCCCCAGACGACATGGTCTTAATAAACGTAGCTTTATAGTGAGCCTCAAAATCTGGGAATGTAAGTCTTCCATTTTTGTTCTCCTCTGAAATTGTCTTGGACACCTAGGTTCACTGCATTCCCCTAATTTTGAGTTGGCTTATTTATTTCTGCAAAAAAAGTCCCACTCTGATTTTGACAAAGATTTCATGGAAGCTATAGATTAATTTCTAGAGAACTGATATCTTAATAATACTGAGTCTTCCTATCCATGGCAGAACTTTGCATTTATTCAGATCTTTAATTTTGCTCAGCAGGGTGCACATCTTTTGTTAAATTGACTCCTAGGTATGTGTCTTAGTTTGCTCAGGTTGCTATTACAAAATATCAAAAACCGAATGGCTTAAACAATAGAAATATATTTTCTCAAAGTTCTGGAGGCTGGGAAGTCCAAGATGAAGATTCCAGCCAATTTGGTGTCTAGTGAGGACTCTCTCCCTGGCTAGCAGACAGACACTTTCTTACTGTGTTCTCACATGGAACTTTCCTCAGAGTGTGTTTGTGTTGGGGGGGGGGGCGGGAAAGAGAGACAGAGAGGGAGGGAGAGGAAACAGTCTCTGGCGTCTGTTCTTATAAGGACACTAATCCTATCGGATCAGGGCTCCACCCTTATGACTTCATTTAACCTTAGTTATTCAATACTTCCTTAGGGACCCCCTCTCCAAATACAGCCACATCAGAGGCTTCAACATATGAATGGAGGGATATAAACATGTACCCCATAACAGTAGCTAATGCTTTTTTATTTTCCTGTGCATGAGATTTTTTCCATTTCACTTTCCACTTGCGTCTGCTATTGTATGAGTATAGTTACTCACTTATTTGTAGTAACCTTGTATCTTAGTCCATTCCAGCTGCCGTAACAGCGCACCATAACCTGGGTGGCTCACAGATAAGAGATTCATTTCTCACAGTTCTGGAAGCTGGGAAGCCCAAGAGCAAAATGCTGGTAGATTCCATGACTAGTGAGGGCTCATCCTCCAGTTCGGAGACTGTGTGTCCTCACAGGTAAGAAGGGGAAGGGAGCTGGGAGGAGTGCCCTTCATGAGAGCAGTAAGCCCATTCACAAGGGCTCCTTCCTCAAGTCCTGATCACCTCTCACAGGCCTCTCTCCAAATACTGCCATGTTGGGGTTAAGATTTCAACAATTCAACATATGAATTTGGGGGAGGGGACACTTGTATGCAGTGACCTTAATAAGTTCATTTATAAGTTCTACCATTACATTTGCCTATTCTTTTAGATTTTCTATGTATACAATGTCATCTGTGAATAGAGTTCTTTTCTTTATATCTTCTTTGTTTCTGATCTGTATGCCTTTTATTTCTTCTCCTTGTGTGATTGCCCGAAGTATAATGCTGAATAGAAGTGGTAACAGTGACCCTTTCCTTGTTCCCATGCTAAGGGGGAATCTGTACAATATTCCATCAATTAAGCATGACATTAGCTGTTTCGTTATCTTTATTAGATTGAGGACATTCCCTTCTCTACTTAGTTTGTTGAGAGAATCTTTTTTATCATGAACAGGTGAATTTTATCAGATGATTTTCTACATCTATTGAGGTGATCGTATAACTTTATCCTTTAGTCTGTTATCTTGATGAATCACATTCATTAACATCCAAATGTCAAACCAACATATTGTAGCATTCCTGGGATAAACCCCATGTGGTCATACCAGACCATCCTTTTTATATCGCACAGAATTCTATTATCTAATATTTCATTTTGAATTTTTACATCTATATTTACAAGGGATAGCACTGGAAAGTTTTATCTCTTGGAAAAAACATGAGAAGCTGATTAACAAGGATCACCTCCAGGGTGGGTGGGGGCTTTAGTTTTTACTCTATACTCTTTAATACTTTCTGGATTTTGAATTTTGTGCCTTTTAAATCACTCAGAAAAGAATAAAAGTAAATGCTAAATAAAAAACAGATGATGCTATTAGGGATTGAATGTTTATGTCTCCCCCCACCCCTAAATTCATATGCTGAAACCCTACCCCTCAAAGTGTTGGTATGTGGAGGTGGGGCCTCTGGGAGGTATTAGGTTTAGATGAGGTCAGGAGGGTGGGGCCCTGCGATGGGATTAATAGCCTTATAACACAGAGAAGAAGAGGAGAGATCCCAGTTCTCTCTCCCGGTCCTCCCCGTGCACACACAGAAGGCCGCGTCTGCGAGGCAGGAAGAGGGCCTTCGCCAGGAACCGACCTGCCAGCACCTTCATCTTGGACTTGCCGGACTCAAGAACTGTGGGAAATGAATACCTGTTGCCTAAGCCACCCAGTCTACAGAATTTTGTCACAGCAGCCCAAGCAGACTAATACAGATTTACTTAAGTGTTTAACACAGTTCCCAGGGGGTGCACGTGTCCACAGCGCTGCCTATCGTGATGGTCAGTGGTATGCGTCCGCTCGCCTGAGCTAAGGGAGGCCCGGAGAGCGGGCGCAACGCTGTTTGTGAGTGTGGCTGCCAGGGTGTTTCCAGAGAGGGGAGCGCTGGAACAGGCGGACTGAGGAGAGAAGGTCACTGTCGCAGAACTGTGACCCGGTGTAGCCACTGTGGAGAACGGTATGGAGGTTTGCTTTGAAAAATTAAAATAGAATTATGATACAATCCAGCAATCTCTCTTCTGGGAATACATCCAAAAGAAACCAAATCAGTGTTCCTTGCAATATTATTCACAATAGGAGGCATGGAAACAACCTAAGTGTCCATCAACAGATGAAGGGATAAAAAAGTGGCCCCCGATAAATGTAAATTTTAAAATTCTGTAAAAAATGTGACCTATATACACATATACACAGTGGAATATTATTCAGCCATAAAAAGAAGGAAATCCTGCCATTTGGGAAAACATGGATGAACCTGGAGGGCAGTATACTAAGTGAAATAAACCAGACACAGAAAGACAGATATGTCATGATCTCATATATGGAACCGAAGGAAAAAAACGCAGAGCTCACAGTAACAAAGAGCAGCAGAGCCGCTCCCAGAGGCGCGGAGGCGGAGGAACGGGGGAGGTACCGACCAAAGGGCCCGAACTTTCAGTTATAAGAGAAGTAAGTGCAGTCTGGCCCCTCCAGCTAATAACAACATATTATACACTCGAAATTCGCCAGAGAGCAGATCCCAAGTGGCTTCCCACACACACACACACAAACGGTAACTACAGTAACTATGGGAGGTGATGAATATGTTAATAAGATTGACTGTGTTAATCATTTCACAGCAAGTATAGATATCAAAACATCACACTGTACACCTTAAATAGGCACAATTTTTATTTGACAAATATAAACAGACACACAAGTACACACACACAGAATCTGGAAGGTCCATGTGAGACAAGAGGTCAAGGCGGATTCAAGGGGCAGAGAGGACTCCTGCCCCTCTTCCACCCCTCAACCCGGGGAGCAAGCCCTTTCAGAGCAGACCAAACCCCCAGGACACCCCCACAATAAGACAAACAGCCGCCATCACAAGGTCTGCAGACATCATCTAATCCCAATCAGCCTTGAGGCCATTCTCAGCTGAGGTCGCTGAGGTCCCTGAGTTCCGAGAAGCGCGCCCAAGGCTCCACAGAGGGGCCGCGCCCTGCATGGGTGCACACCCGTGGTGCGGCGGTGTCAGCCTCGCTCCTCAGTGGCAGCTTTGAGGGTCAAGGAGGAGGTACTGGGCAGGGCAGAGGGGTGGGGTGCGGCATACAGAACCAGGAGTGCCCCCCCACTACCGAGGCTTTATTTAATGACCTCCAGATATTGGAGAGAGAAACAAGATTGCCCCTTGAGGCCTGAATTCCCCCCAAAGTGGAGATGTTCCACCCTCCCGACTTCCTCCTGATTTCATGGTGCTGCGCTGTCCACACGGGATGGCGAGCGAACTCCACGGCGCGGCGTCTAAGCTCTGGCCCAGCACGCGCGGGCTTTCCCAGTGCCCCTCGTGCCCTTCGCTTGCATTTCCCAGCCACCTGAAGAGCCTGTGCATCTTCCCCACCAATTAAGGCCCTGTCACCTCCATCCTCACCTCAGAGGCCCTCTACTCCAGGAAGCCCTCCTGAAGTCTCCATCTCCAACCAGATCAACGTTTCTGGCTGGCTCCCTGTGCCCTGCCTTCACAGCACTTACTCCCGGTTGCGCACTATGTCCCGCTGTGTTATTCATTGATGCCCATATCTCTGCCCCACCACAAGCTCCAGGGAGGCAGGGACCTTGTTTGTGTCTGGCACACAGTAGGTGGGCAGCACTGTGTATCCACTGACTGACCGAGGATCTGACTCCTATGATATGGCAGTTCTCTGATGGCAGCTGGCCTTCAGGCGTCCAAGGCCACACAGCTGTGGAAATGGACCGCAGGTGGGCAGCCCCTCACTGGTCCATGAAAAGCGCTATATACGCCCACTTTACCAATGGCAAGGTCGGCTCAGAAAAGGAAGGGAAATGTGAGATCATTGGTTGTATCCACTGAACGCCTGGGAGCTCAGCCCGCCCACAGCATGACAGTGTGACTGCCCCACTTACGGAAGAGGCACTGAGCCCTGCCCCAGCCATGCAGCTGGTGGGCAGCGGAGCCCCAGTCAGCCGCACCCTCAACCGCACGTCCCCAGACCTCTGTCTTTCCATCAGCTGCCACCTGCCTCCAGCCCTGGACATGTCTGAGGGGTGAGGTGAGGTTTCTCCAGTCCCTTTGGCCCAGCTGCGATGGGGACACCGCGAGTGAGATGCTGGGGGGTATGTGCGGGGTGACCCCCCCAAAGACAGTCCAGGCCAATTCAGCTTGAGAGGAGCAATGCAGGCAGACAGGACAAGCACAGGGCTTTCCAGCTGCTTTGTTTCTAGATGATTCCAGTGCATCTCTGCCCGTCTGTGAGCACTGAGTGAGTCCTCCCTCCCCGAGCCCCTGTAAATTCTGAGCTGAGATGCAACAATCGCTCCCTTTCTAACCTGAAAGTCTCTAAATGCAATTTGGAGTTTCCAGCTGGTGTCTCCCGCCTTACCAGCCTGGTTTCTCCCCCCGGACAGCCTAATTCTAGAAACTTCTGATCACTCTGCATTTGCTCCCTTGAATTGGAGGATCCTGGGGCTTCCCTCACTGTCGTTTGGCAAATTCAAGGACATATGTCCTCCTGGGGGTTACTATTCACTCAACAAATAGCCACAAAAATCTTGACCCCACCATACTCTGGATTCATCCGAACCCACGAAGATCCTACCAGCCCACTGCTCTCCTTCCACCTGCCCTGTCCAGCCTCCATCACCTCCTTCCTGGACAGCGGCAACACCCCTTAACTGGTGCCCAGCTTCCACTTCCACCTCCAGTATTCCAGGCTCCACACAGATGCTCCAGCGATGTTTGCGAAGCACAAATTCCCTCCATAACCCTGCCTAGCTTATCTTCAATCTTAGGACAAAACCCAAATCCATAGTACAACCATGTGGACTTCTAAGATCTGGCCCCTGTCCACCCTGGCTGCCTCTCTACTCCCCCCTCCCCCAACTCCACTCAGAAACCCAGCAGAGCTCCTTCCCATATCAGGGCTTGTCATCTGCTGTTCCCTCTGCCTGAGACACCCACTAACTCCAACAAAGCCCCTAGGGCTCTCCAGAAGTGCCCCTCCTCTGAGGGGCCCTCCTTGAGCAGCCCACTCTCAATTCCACCCACCCCTGCAAGCTGGATCCCCTCGATTTACACTGTCACG
Organism: Glossophaga mutica; assembly: GCA_039655065.1. Lineage (NCBI taxonomy): Eukaryota > Metazoa > Chordata > Mammalia > Chiroptera > Phyllostomidae > Glossophaga > Glossophaga mutica. The sequence continues at coordinate 84,623,692 of CM077305.1, forward strand.
GAGACCTGACTTGTCTTCCAAACACTCATCACCCTTATAATTACACACCCATCAGGCGATCATTTGTCCGATGTCTATCTCCTCCACGAAGCTGCTGGCTGCACCCCAGGCCTAGCTCAGGGCGGGGAACATCATATGCACTCAATAAAGATTGGTGGAATGAGTGGAACAATCAATAAACAGTGTGTGCCAGATGGAGGTGCAGGCTGGGAGCTGCACAGCTAACCAAGACATGGTGGCTCCCTGGAGGAACTCGGGGTGTCTAGCTGGGGAACATCCATGGAGACTGATGGCTGCAGGGATGGGGGGCAGGGCATGATCAGTTCTACCAGGAGGGGCCAGGAAAAGCCTCCCACCTTGGGGGTACACTTGGGAGACCTCGGGGCAAGGAGGCAGCCACCACCAAGAGGGCCAGGACATTGTTTGGGATGAAATTTGGTGTGTTTGGGGGCAGAGTGCTTTGACAGGCAGCCAGGGCACAGACAAGGCAGCGCATGAGGGCTGCCAGGCTGTGAAAACCTCGAATGCAGGCAGACGGCGCGGACAAGGTCTGTGAGCGCTGCGCTGGCCAGCGTTCCCCGGGCTTCTCAGAGCAGGCTCCCAATCAGTAAAATAGTATTAAGCTCATAATATATGCATATTAATGTTTGCATATGCGAGGACAGGTATTACTCACTGTCTCTGCATACATTAAAAATTGGTACAGTTTAATCTCACTCTTACTTTACGTAGGTTAAAAAATAAAAGAAGACTTTCCACCCTGCAACAGAGGGCCTTGTGGAGCCCCTGTGACCCCACACCTCCTGCCAGGGGAGGCCACTCGGGGACTGTGGCCAGAGCAGTGTCGTGATCAGATCTGCTTTCAAGAGACGCCCACCTGTGGCTGTGTGGCCACTGGATGGGGAGGCAGAGATGGGAATCAGGCAGCTGCCTGATGAGAAAGGGGGGCAGGGCAAGGACGAACGGCTTCACTTTGAGGGGGGACTGCGACCAAGGAGAAGTTGAGGGTCGGACTCCAGGTTACAAAGTGGCAGGGGCTGGACGGCACCGGGCCTCCCTATGGGGCTGGCACGTTCCCATCCACTCAGCAATGCATGGGGGCTACCCACCCCCCAACCCTGAACAGTTGGAAGAGGGCCTAACCCTCTGGGAGCCCCCGAGATGATCCAGGGAGCACACAGGGCTGTGGTCACGAGGTCTCCAAGGGGCCCAGCTGAAGCCCTGCAGCTGTTCAATAACTGTTCCAGAAAAGGTGCAGATGTGTCCTGTGCATCCCCAAAGGTGCCCGGGACTCAGAGTCACAGGAGAGGGCATTAGAACAAAAGGATCCCAGGAGGGGCGAGGTACCCATCACTGGAGGTCTGTAAGCAGAGGCCATGGCTCTTTGGCCTCCAAAGCCAATGTCTCCAAAGCACCACGAGGTGCGTTGGTGGGTGCCAGGACAGGGAACGACTCTGCCAGCCCAGAGACCAAGCCTGTGGGAGCAGGTGCCCCCTCCTCCCTGGGCACTTCAACCCGAAGGCCTCTGCTCCTGCCCTGGCCCCACTTCCTCACCAGGGACCACCGCTAGGAGGACCAGACTGGGAGGTACCGAGACAGGCTGGAGACTCAACAGGAAATGGGAGTGGGGGTTTCTGAGAGGGAGGCAGTAGATTATTAATCTCTTGATTAATAGCAGAGGGCTGGCAGGAGAGGAAGGGGTTGTCCCACTGCAGCGCTGAGGCAGGAGGCGAGGGGTCTCCAGCCTCTGGCCGCCTCGGAATCCAAGCTAGTCATTCCTAAATGCCAGGTGGAAACTGCAAAAGCCAAGTGGATAGTCTGCTCAGGCCTCCGCTCCCACCCAGGACCAGGACCAGGACCACAGACCACTTGGGAGGCCAGGCCGGGGGAGGTGGCCCAGACAAGCCCCCACCGCTGGGGTGCCACCCCAGCAGAGCTTTCCGACCCACACGGGCCGGCTAAGGGAGGAGGGGCAGGAAAGAAGACCAGGCTTCTGAGAAAGTGCTAAGTCCAGGACTTCGTGTGGCCTTGCGGGCAGCAGGCAACCCAACCAGAGGAGGGAGGCAGGCTGGCAGGGGGCCGTCTGGAGGAGGGGTTCCAAGCAGGCAGATGAAGCCCGGGAGAGTTCCGGCAAAACCCTCCACTCAGCACATCTGGAAAAGGTTGGCTCTACCGCCATCAAAGAGCTCTGAGGGGCCAGGAGACAGAGGAGGGCAGGGAAGCGGGTGAGGAAAACTTAACCCCGGAGCCCCTGGGGCTGGCCCTCCCGAATCTGTCCAGCGCTGCGACCTGGCCCCCCACCCTCCCCCAGCAGAACCAGGGCTCCGAAGGGCAGGAGGGCACGTCAACAACGCCTGACATCCCACCGCAGGGAACAAGGCCCCATGGCCACAGGATTTCGACCCCAGCACAAGGCAGGGTTTACCCTCATTTCCCAGGAAGGAAAACTAAGGCACAGAGAGGGGAAGCATGGGGTGTCCTTGCCGCCTTCCTTCAGTCCTGAGCTGGGTCTGAGGGCCCCTCGGAGGGACTCCCGGGTCCAGGCCCCTCACTAAGGAGCTGGCTGGAGAAGCCCCCAGGCCAGGGCTCCTAGAGCCCGCTGCCTGGCTGTTTCCTCTCCCCCAGCTGCATCCCCTCTCCTGGTGAAATCCCCTCATCACCCAAATCCCTGCTCTAATGTTCCCCACAGAGAATCCAGGACTTGGTCTCATAGAGACACGCCCCCCATTTCTGCGAGTCGGTGATTGCCATGACCCCCTCCACAAGCTCTGTGAGGGAGGGGCTGTGCCCTTGGCACTTGGCTTCCATTAGGATGGAACAGACCAAACACGATCTGAGCGACCTGAGGCAGGCCGCAGTCCCAGAGACCAGGCCGGGCCCCGCAGCACCACCACCGCCCCCCCGCCCCCGCCCGCTCTCCACACCAGCTGAACGGGCATCTGGCACGGTTCTCTGGCCTCATGTTGGTTCATAAACGTTAGTTTGGTGTGTCATTCTCGCCCCCACCTCACACACACACACACACACATACACACACACACTACAAAAATCCAATATAAAATATCACACAGAATGCGAAAATCCACACGGGATACAGTTACAATTTTTTTCGTTTAACAAACAGATGGACGCATTCCTCTAATGCCTGTCATTAAGCACCTCGTGTACCGTGCCCCGCACTGAGCCCTGGGGGTAATGGGACAAGGACAGCGTGGCCCTGTTTTCCAGACACCATGGGCTGGTGAAAAGGGTCAGCCTCAAAACCAGACCATCTCAGTGTCACGTGGGTAGGCCCCCCGGGTGACCCCCATCTCAGCCCTCCTACCTACTACTGTTCTGACAAGGCCCCCTTCCCCTCCCACTCCAGGTCTGCCCACCCAGGCTTGTCCCCCAAACCTCACTCCTACAGCCAGCCTCCGCCCGGCCACGCCAACTCTTCTTCCGGGTCACCCTGGCAGTTTAAAATGTCTCAAAAACAACTAACCAGGCAAAAGCCTCCACTTACCTCAGGCTGCCCTCAGCATCTGGACTCACTTCATTTCATGCTTCCTTCACTGCACACTTTTTAAAAATTAAAGAATTTTCCAGTCTCCGTTTCCTCACTTCTCATTTTTCTCCTCCACCCATGCCATCTCAGCCTCCACCCCCTCCACTCCCCAAAACTGCCCTTGCCAGGGTGCCTAGTGACCTCACATTCCCAAGTCCAGTGGTCCCTCCTTGCCCTCATCCCACCAGCCTCCCAGAAGAACTGGGAGACTCACCCTCCTCTCCCTCCCTCCAGAAACTTATCTCCGAGGACATGAGTTCTTCTGATGCTCCTGGTGCCCTGGTTGCTCCTTAGCTGGTCCCTCCTCCTTAGCCCGCCTCTAAGGTTGGGGTACCAGGACTGTTCCAGAATCAGCACCCCTTCCCTGTCTGTTCATCCCTATGTCCACTTTCAGTCCCTACAGCTTTAAATACCATCCACGTGCTCGTGATTCTCCACCACCCCTTCCCTCGATTCTAACGTGGACGCATGCTTCCAGTTTCAAGTCCCTGACATCTACTACAGTCAGTGCTGTGCTATGATTTAGTCAGCCACAGTCTAGTTAATGCGCTTCTTCCTACCAAGGGCCTCTTAGAATGAAACGCAACATGGCCCAGGCCCCACAGTCTTCCTGGCACTCCAGAGGTTTTTACTCAGCCTCCTGCCTGCACTCTCCCCGCATGGCTACCCCAGAGGCATCCAAAACTGCACTTGGCCGAAGCTGAGCTGTTGGTCTTCACCTCCTAGGGCTGACCTCCTGCCAATGTCTCCAATCAGTGAAATGATGTGCCCGGCCAGCCGGCTACTCAAATGGAAACTTGGGGGTGATCCTTGATTGCTCTCTACTCTTAAGTGACCAGACACTCCTGTCACCTCAGCTCCTAGAGCACCTTGTGACTCCACCCACTTCTCTCTGCTGTCCCAGCTACTGCCCCAGCGTGTGTGCCACCCGTCTCACGCCTGCGCCCATTTTCCCCACAGCAAACAGTGGTCTCTTCACAGCCTACGTCAGCTCGTCTCAGGAACCTCCACAAAGGGCAGAAAACTAGACCCAAAACAAGCGGAAGGAAGGGCGCAGTAGACATGACAGCAGAAATCAATGAAATCAAGAACAGAAAAGCAATAGAGAAAAAGGAATGACACCCATAGCAAGACTGACAAAGAAAAAAGGAGAAAAAACACCAATTATCAAAATCACGAAAGAAATAGGGAATAGCATTATTTACATAAATTTAACAACTTAGAGGAAATGAACCAATTCATTGAAAAACACAAATTACCAAAACTCACTCAATATGAAATAGATGGTTTGAATAGCTCTACAACTATTAAGGAAATTAAATGTGTAGCTTAAAAACTCCCCAAAGTGAAATTTCCAGATCCAGATGGTTTCACTGGGGAATTCTACCAAATTAATTCTTTAAGAAGAATTAATACCAACTTCACACAGTCTCTTCCAGAAAATGTAAGAGGGAGTACTTCTTAACTCATTTTATGAGACCTAGATACCAAAGTCAGACATACAAAAGAAAACCACAGACGAACATCCATCATGAAGATAGACACAAAAATCTTTAACAAAGTATTAGCAAATAGACTTCAGCAGTACAGAAAGGATTCTAGACCATGACAAAGCGGAGTTTATTCCATGGATGAAATGCTGGTTCCATATTCCAAAATTAGTTCATGTAATCACCATATTAACAGTTTAAAGAAAAAAATTCACATGACCATGTTAATCAATACAAAAGAAAAAAATTGACAAAATGTAGTAACCAACTTGACACGGAACATCTATAAAACATCATACTTAATGGTGAAATGTTTGCCCGTACAACTGGGAACAAAGCATCCTCTCCCCTTTCTGCACTCTTTTTCAGTGAGTGCTGGAGATTCTAGCCAGTGAAAAGACAAGAGAAGGAACTAGCAAGTATATGGGTCAGAAAAAAAGAAATACAACTGTCTCTGTTGATAGATGACATGATTGTGTTTGTAGAAAATCTCAAGGAATATACAAAAAAAAAACCCTCCCAGAATTAATATGAGTTTAGCAAGGTCAAAGGATACAAGATAAACATACGAAAACTTCTCTATACTATCAATGAGCACAAGGACATCAAAACTTAAAATTTTACCAAAAAAAACTTAGTTAATTAAAAAAAAAAAATGAACAGGTCTTGCATTCTGGAAACTATAAGAAATCCATGAAGAAAGATAAAAGAAATTTAAAAAGATCTAAATGAGTGGAAAGACATGCCATGTTCCTGAACTGGAAGACTCGACATAGTAAAGATATCAATACCAAGTGGTGATACAGGTTAATGCAATTCCTGTAAAAATCTCATCAATATTCTGGTAGATACACACAAGATTATCCTAAAGTTTATATGAAAGGAGAAAGGAACTATAGCAGCTGAAACAATTTTGGAGAAGAAGAATGAAGTGAGAAAAATCCATCCACCTGGCTTCAAGACCTACTACCTCACAGGTACAGCAATCGAGACTGTGCGGTACCAGTCTCACGCAGGGGAACAAGATCGTGAAAACAAGGACTTAGCATGAGGCTGCCATTTCTTCCGCTTCTGTTTCTGTGCCTTCCACAGGGCTTTCAACAGCAAAATGTCAGGACAGAGCACTTGGAGGCTCACAGTCTGCATAGTCCCTAAGAGCCACTAGGAAGGGGGTTCGGGGCAGAATTTGTTACTTTCAGTGGAAAACACGTGGTGGTTACTAGCTAAGACGACTTTGTTCTTTGGATCTGGATTTGCCGCGCCTTTCTTTACAGTAAGACACAAACTGCTTAAAAAATAAGGATGTTTTCATTAATCCATGAAACAGCTATGAAGAGGAGCATTTTGAGATGGGCAGTCACGTTGGGAAATGTTTCAAACTATTGAACTAGGTGTGTTTGTAAATAAACTTATGGCATGAACTCTTAATGCCTCTTCTCTGAAATGCAAAACGTGACAACTGAGCATGTGTCTACTTTTTAATTTGGGTATTATCCCAATATTAGTTTCTTGATCAAAATATATGTGATTTAGCTTGTTTCTTGGTCACAAATTCTGAGATTTCATTTAGTTTTTGACCTCTAGGCCATGACCCTGTGGGTAATTTGTGTTGTAAAAGAGAAATGCAAACTTAACTTTAGTCCTATGCTAATTTCTTTTTTATTTTTAGGGGGAGAAACGATTTACTTTTAGTCTTCCCCTTTACTTTGAAGGAGTAAATTGGTTTTTCTCCATGAGTGATATGAGGAAAACCAGAGGTGTATACAGATTTAAAGTTCAAGAGCTTCATTTTTATCTCTAGATCTGTACCCTAAAACTGAAATTTTTGCCTTAATAAATGTCTCATTTAGACTGAATAAAAGTACAATATTTGAAATGGAATATAATAGCATATAAGGTAGAATATAGGAAATAATTACCCATTCATTCTGGAGCTTTGTCTATAAATATGGATTAAAAGATGGTTCCGATTAGTAATTATATCAGTGAATCAAATTTAGATGATAGTGAAAGGCTGCTTGCCACTTAAAGTGTAATGACTTAATTCTTAGGGCTTTGTATTAGGGCAAGGAAAAAGTAATTAGCTAGTGAATATTTTAATCTCGGTTCGGCGGTCCCTTTTGGTATACCACTGGTGTTACAAGAATACTGTAGCCCTGACTGGTGTAGCTCAGCGGGCTGGGCATCGCCCCACAAACCGAAGGGTAGTTGGATTCCCCACGAGGGCACACGCCTGGGTTGGGGGCCGGGCCCTGCGGTTGGGGGTGTGCGAGAGGCAGCCAATTGGTGTTTCTCTCAAACACAGATGTTTCCCTCCATCTCTTTCTCTCTCCCTTCCCCTATCTCTTAAAATAAATAAATAAAATCTTTAAAAAGAAATACGGTAAAGCAGAGGTTGGAAACTGGTGGTCTGTTTGGCCTGCAGACTTGGGTGTGTGGGGGGAAGAAAACGAGGAAGGAGGGAGGAGGGGGGAGGGGAGTGCTGTATTATTTTTAAACCAATATTTAAAACCAGGATATTCGAATCTTCACATAAAAGTCTGTATTTCTGGATTCTTGAAAAATTGCTCTGGGTGGTTCTACACATCCCTTCACACAACGGAACCACTGCCTCTGTCAGCCCACACCACGACTCTGGGCTTCCTGCGTGTCCACGGTGTTGAACCTCCACGGTGTTGAACCCGTGATTTGTTGGAGCCCTAAATTTTTTATTGCTCCCTGAGTTTATCTGAGAGGGTCTATTTTAGACTTTTCATAACCACCTGGCAGCTCCTTAAATACCGGGTGCGATTTAATCTAGATGAATTTAATTTGTTCGACCATTCCACCCCCCCCCCCCCGCAAAGCAAGGCTCCACGGGGGGGAGGGGCAGACGCACCTGTCAGTGGGGCAGGACAGTCTCTACGTTTCCACACAGAAATGGACTAACACAAACACGTCCGAATGATCTTTGGCAAATATGCAGGCGCAATTCAACAGGGGAAGAGCGGCCTTCCGACAAGCGGTGGTGGAGCGTCCGGGACACGGGCAGACAAAACACAGACTGCGCCCTAAACCTCTGCGCCCTGTGCGAAAATTAACTCAGGATAAATCACGGCCTTCGATGTCAAATATAAAACTACAAAACGTTTAGAAAAAAACATAGGAGAAAATCTTCAGGATCTAAAGCTAGAAAGAGTTCTTGACACCAAAAGCAAAATCCAGAAAAGAAAAAAAACTGATAAATTGGACTTCATTAAAATTAAAAACATTTGCTCTGCAAAAGACTCTTAAGAGGATGAAAAGACAAGCCACAGAGTGGAAGAAAATATCTACAAACCAGTAACTGACAATGAGCTAATATTTAAAATATCAAGAAATCTCAAGCTCTGACTGGGGTGGCTCAGTGTACTGAGTGCCGGCCTGCAAACCAAAGGGTTGCTGGTTCGATTCCCAGTCAGGGCACATGCCTGGGTTGCAGGCCAGGTCCCCAGTAGGGGGCGTGCTAGAGGCATGAATATGAAATATTCACTGCAATGAAATATTTGTTGCATTGCATGCAACCACACATTGATGTTTCTCTCCCTCTCTTCCTCCCTCCCTTCCCCTCTGTCAAAAAATAAATAAATAAAAATTTTAAAAAAGAAATCTCAAAACTCAACAGTTAAAAAACAAATAGTCCAATTAAATGTGCAAAAGATGGCCCATTTAATGGGCAAAAGACATGAAGACACATTTCATCAAAGAATATATACAGTTGGCAAATAAGCACATGAAAAGATGTTCAGCGTTAATTTGTTGAAAAGATGCTCAACAAATTAAAACCACAATGAAATGGACTACGAAGAATGGCTAAAACAAAATGCAATGACAACACCAAATGCTGGCGAGGACACAGAGAAACTGGGTCACTCAGACATCACTGGTGGGAATGTAAAATGGTCCAGTCACTCTGGAAACAGTTCGGCGGTTTCTCAGAAAACTTGACATGCAACTACCATATGACCCAACAACTGCACTCCTTCCTTGGCATTAGCCCAGAAAAATGAAAACTTATGCTCACACAAAACCCTGAATATACACGAATATTTATAGCAGCTTTATTCACAAGAGCCCCAAACTGGAAACAACCCAGATGTCTTTCAACAGAGGGATGATTAAACTAACCGAGGCACAGCCGTACCATGGAATACTACTCAGCACTAAAGAGGAGTATCTAGTGATACACTCAACAGCCTAGAGGAATCTCCAGGAAATTATGACGCATGAACAGACCCATTCCAAAAGGTTATATACTAATTCCATTCTTGAAATGGCAAAATTATAGAAATGGAGAGAAGATTAGTGGTCGTCTAAGGTTAAGGAGGCGGCAGGGGCAGGAGGAAAGTGGGCGGGGTTATGAAAGGGCACCACGGGGGGTCCCCGTGCAGAAGGAACAGCTCTGTTCCTGACCTCATGGATGGCAATCCCGACAGCAGCACCGCACTGTAGTTCTGTAAGGTGTTACCGTTGAGAGGAACAGGGTATAAAAAGGACATGGGATCTCTCTGTATTATTTCTTACAACCACATGTGAATTTACAATGATCGCAACATAAAAAGTTTAATTTAAAAACAAACACCTAAAGCAGGTCATTCTTCATCTCTACTCAAAACCCTCAGTGGCTTCCCAATAAGCTTACAATGAATGTCAAACTTAAGCTCTGCCTGTACTCTCCTCCGCTCCTGCACTGCTTCTGGACACTGGCCTTCTCTCTGATCCCTCACCAGGACCTCCCTGCCCCAGGGCCTTTGCACTAGCTATCTCCACCCAGGCTTCACATGGAAGCTCTTTCTCCTCACTCATCACTCAGCATCAGTGTCATCTCTTCAAAGAATCTCTCTCCTACCTCCTCTGACATAGCCCACTTTTCATGCTCAGTCATGTCACCTTGCTTTAACTTCTTGTAGTTGCTATGTGGGAGGTATTCTTGTTTTATATTTGGGTGAATATAAACTGCGTGAGAAAGAGGATTCGGTCTAATTCTCCATCCTATTCGCCCCACTCCTGCACGCAGCACATTCTCGATAAATATTTGTTGTAAAGGTTGAGCAAATGAATAAATACAAGCAAAATGTATACATAGGGCTCCTGGGGGAGAGGTGGGGGCACAGGAGGGGTTTAGGGTACATGCCAGGCCCTCAGTGCAGGCCCTATTCCAAACAGGCTTCAATGTGCCCAAATTCCGTTCCACAACCACACCCTCCCCTCGTTCACCTGCATACTTTGTCATAAAAATATCATCAAAATGTAATGAGATAATGCTGACATCACAGCTTTCTGCAAAGAGACACCCCACCAAGGACTGTGGCCCCTCTGGTCCCCAAATCTAACTATGCGGAAATGCAGAAACCCCTTCTCCCTGCCCTCACCCGGACTTAGCACTGAGAGGGGGCGGGCAGCAGGTGGACGCTGGTGCAGGTGCCCGGGGGCGGGCAGCAGGTGGACGCTGGTGCAGGTGCCCGGATCATTCGGGCAGCGAACTAGCTCTGGCTTTCTCTCACCAGCCACCGCGTGCACACTTGATATTTGTATCTCTTCAGAGTCACAGCCAACTTACAGGGCTCAGCACAAAGCAGACACCAGCCTAGAAACGCCGTAGCATGGGCACTGAATCCCCGGTAGCTTCATGAGGTGGGGCCAATCACTGTTTTTATAACCCAAACAAGTGAGACCCTAACTGCTTCTCTTCCTACCCCTACCTCCAACCCGCACACCGTGTGTGGACCAGCCCATGCGTCCCAGCTCCATCCACAATCCCCACTCTCACCAGCAGCCACCCCTCTCCTGCCCCTTGGGGCTCGGGATGTGCCCACCACAGGCACAGTGCCCCAGACTCCCGGGAGAAGCCAGTGCAGGCCTGAAGCCGCTCAGGGCTGTTTAGCCAGGTACTCAAGTACCCAAGTCTAAAAGAAGGGCACAGGGTCCAGATGGACACACCATGAGATGAGTTAGGGTCCGGCCCAGACGCAGACACTGCACTGGGGAGAAGGCAGGAGGGCAGTGGACAGCCTGGGATGAGGGCAGCACTCCCGACCTGGCCACACACCCAGGCGAGTCCAGGGCTCCCGACAACACACACACACACACACACACACACACACACACACACACACACACACGGGTCGGAGAGCAGCGCCTCCCTCCACTCTCACTTCCTGTCCTCACCCACCGACCAGCCCTTTCCCACCAGCAGCCTCTCCGCCCTGGGGCACGGCCAGGTTAACCACGTGGACGCCTCCTTCCAAGGGCTGTCTCCACAGGCTCACACCCAAAAGCTGCCCCCCGGAGTCAAGGCCACTGTCGTGCCCACTCTGACTTAACTCCAGCAGCCATTTATTCTTCATCCCTGAAACCCTTCCCGCCCTCTCCACGCGAGCTCCGGAGCCACTCTCTTCTGACGGCTAGGCCGTGGCCCCAGGTCCCTGCTCTGGTCACATCGTCACCGCCACGGGAGGGAACTGGGATGGAGCCACCCTCACTCTTAAGCCCTTTTCCAAACATGGCCAGAAGAAGGAAGATCGAAAGGCCCTCTGGGGCTCCTCCAAGCTTTCCTGCTCATACTTTTCTGGGTGGAAGGCCTGCAATTCCACACAGGACTGGGGAGCCCTGGTCCAACAGCCCCTGGTTAAATATGAATGCCCCTAAGGCACGGAGCTTCTCTGGCTAAGGTCCCCAGCTGAGAGGCCCTCTCCTGCAGGGTGGGAGCACCCCACGAAGTGGGGAAGTGGAGGCAACAAGGAGGGGCGAGGTGAGTGAACTTGACCAAGTTTGGATCATCTTCTCCAGACGCTTGCTCAGCACCAGGAATCGAAACACGGACAACAAACGTCCCCTGCCCTGGAGGGAGCAACTCCAGCGGGAAAGAAGGACAGGCAGACAACTGCCTAAAGCAAAACAAGTCCAGCTGTGCCCTATGAGAGGACAAATAAGTTCCCAGTTTCTGGGGGACACGACTGAAGGACTTATCAGTTCTGCCTGGGAAGCTGCAGGCAATGGCTTCGAAAAGGGCAGGCTACAGCTGGACCTCCGAGGCGAAGAGGGAGTTCACTGGCCAAGGGGAATTAAGAGTTAAAACACACCAGGAACACTCACTAACTAGCACCTTCTTCCCTGGAATCCTAACAACTGCACTGTGAGACAGGTTCCTGTTTTAGAGATAGACTCAGAGAGGGTAAGTAACTTACTCAAAGTCACACCACTGGTCTTTTTAACTCCGCCAACCTAAAAATAAAAGGCCTTTCAAAGGGAGGGGGAACAAGCATTTACTGAGATCAGTAAGAACAGCTATTCTGGATGCACTGATTCAGGCAGGAGTTCAAATGCTGTTCCCATCAGGAGACAAAGGCAATAAGAATTTATGAGGAAGGGAAGGGAAACAATCACATCAATTTTTTAAGAAGACATTTCCATTGGTTGCAGATTAACATAACACAGGGAAGTTAGTCCTAAACAGTGTTTTTAATTTTTAGTCCAGTAATCATCAATCAGTAGTCGTAATAGCTGTTTTCTTGTTATCTTTGCAAACAGCATTTTGGGGGTTTTTAGCTTGTTTATTTGTTTGTTTTTGTTATTGGAGGCAGGGGACCGCAGACTGCTAAGACACAGTCCAAAGGTTGTTTTGCCCTGTTCTAACGTTCCAGAGTTTGAGACACACACGTAGTTCCTCAGGCACAGCAGCTCCGGCTCCATTTTAAAGTGGCTCCTCTTACTGTATTTTTTTTTTTTTTTTGACAACTGCAAAGCCCACCTTGCTGTATACGCCCCACCTCCATAACAGGCTGGAGAAACAGTAAGGATAGCAAGGGGACATGACATGCATAGAACAAACATGAACAAAACGCCACAGAAAGAGAGGGCGGGTGAACTGTTCCCAGGTCCAAGAGGTAAACTCCTTCCTCCAGAGTCAGAAATGAAAAAGGAAACGAGGAAAGCATAAAGGGAGCGAGGGGCAGCCTGAGTTTAGTGTGGGACGCTGAGAACAGCCTTTTCCTTTCCCAGTGAGACGTTGACTAATATCCACTCAAACACAATCATATCTCAGAAGACATATTTGGTGCATGCTTGTGCACGCACTGAACTAAAACATATCACAGGGATCCTGACAAATCTGCACCAGCTCTTATGAAAACGAGTCACCTGTCCTCTTTCTCTTTCTTATGTTGTCATGACACGAAATCTAGATAGTTAAGTGACAGAGGCGCTAGCTAACCCTACTGTAGCCATCACGCTGCAGTAAGTATATAAATGTATCAGACCAACCAGTTGTACACCTCAAACTTATATAATGTTATATGTCAATTATACCTCAGTTCTAAACAAGAAAAGAAACCTAGGCTATATCCACGACCTAGAGAGTGCAGCAATGGTTAAACCAGCTTCAGAGATGGGTTGCAGGAAGAGGAGAACGGGGAGAGGCAGTGGACAATCCATCACACCATGATCAGATGCCATCTGGTTTTCCCTGCAGAAGTTCAATTCAAACACAAGTGAAAGCATCCAAAAATTTTCAAAGGATGAAGGGAACAAGAATGGGGACCCACACAGGTTCAGAAAATGCTGAGGGGAAACAGACAAGAAACACCCATGTAAATGCCAAGGTTGAAATAAGGCAAGACATGGGGTTTGTCGTCCAAACATCAGAGTGAGAAATGCAAGCTCAGAGCTGTCCTGGCCTGGATGCCCACCAGGAGCTGCCTGCGGGCCACTGGCCTAAGATCTGTTCCACAGCTCAGCCACAGCCCAGCCTCAGTTCAAATCCTCAGAGCACTTCTTACAAAGTGTCTCTCCAAGATTTATACTGAGATTAAGAGACTCCCATTATCAAAGTCTCTTTTGGTAATATCATTTATTGCTTTTAGTCTGAGGCATTGTGGCACTTGAGGAAACAGGCCCAAAAGACACTGACAGTCCTTACCTAAAAGTGCTCCCAGGAACCTGATCCTCCCAGCCCCTCCCACCCCGAGGCTCTGCTCAGGGACATCAGCCAGGCGCACACACTCACTCTTGCAGCAGGCATGCTCTTTAGAAAACTGTACAATTATGCCTTAAAAAACTACATGAAGAAGCATAGTAAGAGTACCGGGACAGGGATAGACAATCCTGAGCCTTTTCTTATCCTGTAAATGCTCCCTCCACAGGATGCCCCCTGCTTAGGAAGGCCCTCCCGGTGCACAGAGACCACCCAGCCCGTCTTGGTCCCTATTCTCAGGGTGCTGTGCTCTCGCACAGCAGTGATGACAGACACACCTGTGCCCCTGTCTCTGTGGTGGTTTAATTAATGTGCCCCACCACACTGGACTGTCAGCTCCTCACCCAGGGATTGGTCCGCATTCCCAGGGAGACCACACTCTCCCTGGGGCCTGTATACAGAAGGTCAATAAATGTTTATTTGTGGAAGGAAGGGAGCCGGGCCTTGAAACATCAGGACCATCTGGATGGAGCCTGTTTGATGGACCAGAGTCAAGCCTAACCAATCTGCTGTAACCATCCCTGTGACCTTGGACAAGTCACTCTGCCTCTCTAACAGTGCTGCCACCCGGCAGTCCCAAGACCACAGAGGGCATGTACCCCAATTCTAACTCAAAGACGAGTTACTGATGAGAAAAAAAAGTGTATTAACCCCTCTTCCCTTAACTAATAATAATAATAAAAGTAGCGATGATAATTAAAGCAAGAAGTAAGGAATTCTTCTAAAAGAATGAAAATTATGCTTTACTTAACAAAGTTCCTGCTACAAAGGGAAGGCCTGTGACAAATGCATGTCTGCTCTGGCTGAACGTCCTATTCTCAGGTCCTGACCCCGGGGAGAGGGCAAGAACTCTCTGAAAGGCCTGTAGACCCCCACACTGAGCACCGGACCCTGAGGCTTCTGAAACAACATTCAGATAATTGCTTAAGTCATAAAGCAAAGGGCAGTTGTAAAACTTAATGATCATTGCAAATTTTTAAAGTTGAGGTCAGCAATTCAATAGTTAGCTTGTTCAGCTTTTCTTAAAGGTGTATTGCCATATGTAGAAAGGATAAAAACCACAACTTCATTTGGAAATTTTGAAAGCCAGCCCCTATTCCCTTCCTTCCAAGGTTTTCCAGTAAAGAAAATCCTAATAGTTCACGTTCAAACCCAAGTTCAGTTACACAGCGGTGTGTGTGCATGTGCATGTGCACACACGTGCATGGTTTTGCTCCACCCTGGTAGCTGACGACAGTGTGCACCCAACACATGGGATTGTAGTTAACATCCGATTTGGCTAAAATATGTAGCAAAAATAGAAACGCACAGCTCTTCATGTTTATGCCTCAACTCTGAAGACAATACTAGTTTGTTGAAGTCGAATTCCACATCTCGAAAATAGCCGTTGCCAAGTTTGCCCACTCCACCCCCTGCCCCCCGACTCCGCCATCCCCATCCTCACCCCCGCCACCCCGTGCACACAGCGAGAGCCGAGAGCGGCAGGAGTCAGAGTGGTGGGCCGGAGCGCAGCCTTGCTCTCCACGGTCTTGGTCCAGGGCCAGCCGGCTTCCCTGTTTGAAGAGCAGGGTCACCCCTCTTGGAGTGAGCTGGGAGCTGAAGGCTACCCCGTCAGGGTCATTTACAGACCAGACGCCAAAGACTCTTCTCAGAAGATGCTCCCAAGATACTGAAGGGGCCACCTGGTCACCTGGAAAAAAAAAAAAGCTCCCTGCCGATGAGAAAGGCAGAAGAGGCTCAGATTCTGCTTCTAGGAGCACTGATGAGGGGGAGACAGCAGGTGTCGTGCCCTCTCCTGAAACAGCAGGGGGCGCAGTTCAGCCTCTTTTTCATCATTACTGACCCAGTGGCCATGCCTCCAACACAGTGTTCAAAAGCAGTCTTTTGTTTTAAAATTTAAAATGGGCAGATATACCCATTGATTTAGCCATTTCCCTTGCAAAACAAGCTATGTAAAAACACTTGTTTACAATGGAGATCCCAAGTTAAGAACCTCTACCATTTAAAAAAATGAAAATAAGGCCCTGGCTGGTGTAGCTCAGTGGATTGAGCGCGGGCCTGCAAATCAGAGGATCTCGGTTCGATTCCCAGTCAGGGCACATGCCTGGGTTGCAGGCCAGTTCCCAGTGGGGGACACACGAGAGGCAACCGTACATTGATATTTCTCTCCCTCTCCCTCTCTCCTACCCTTCCCCTCTAAAGATAAATAAATAAAAAATCTTAAAAATAAAAAAAAAATGAAAATAAGGATACAAAGTTAATATTCAGAAATCAGTTGCATTTTTATACACCAACAATGAACTGGAACTATCAGAAAGGGAAATTAAGAAAATAATCTCATTCACAATTGCATCAAAAAGAATAAAATACCTAGGAATAAATTTAACCAACGATGTAAAAGACCTATACTTGGAAAACTGTGAGACACTGAAGAAGATACAAATAAATAGAAGCATATGGCATAGTCATGCATAAGAAGAGTTATCATCGTTAAAATGTCCATACCACCCAAAACAATCTATACATTCAGTGCAATTCCTATCAAAATCCTAATGGCATTTTTCATAGAACTGGAACAAATAATCCTAAACTTTATATGGAACCACAAAAGATCCCATATAGCCAAAACAACCTTAAAAAAAAAAAAAAAAAAAACACCTGACTGGTGTGGCTCAGTGGATTGAGCGCCAGCCTACGAACCAAAGGATCACTGGTTTGACTCCCAGTCAGGGCACACACCTGGGTTGCGGGCCAGGTCCCCAGTCAGGGCACATGGCTGGGGTGTGCAAAAGGCAACCACACATTGATGTTTCTCTCCCTCTCTTTCTCCCTCCCTTCCCCTCTCCTCTGTCTAAAAATAAATAGATAAAATCTAAAAAAAAAAAAAACAAAGAACAAAGTTGGAGGCATCATGCCTACCTGATATCAAACTACACAATAAGGCCATAGTAATCAAAACAGCATGGTACTGTCATAAACACAGGCACATCGATCAATGGAACAGAATAGAGAGCCCAGAAATAAGTCTATGACCGTGTGGTGAATTAATCTACGGCAAAGGAGTCAAGAACACACAGTGAGGTAAAGATAGTCTCTTCTGTTGATGGTGTTGGGAAAACTGGACCAATACATGCAAAAGAATGAAACTGGATCACTTTACTATGTCATGTACAAGAATAAACTCAAAATGGATTAAAGATCTAAATGTAAGACTCAAAACCACAGAACTTCTAGAAGAAAACATAGGCAGTAAACTCTTTGACGCCACACTTAGTATACTCTATTTTTTTGGATATGTGTTCTCAGGCAAGGGAAACAAGAGAAAAAAATAAACAAATGGGACTACATCAAACTAGAGTGTTTGCACAGTGAAGCAAACCATCAGCAAAACAAAAAGAAAACCTACTAAACGGGAGAAACTATTTGCCAATGATATATCCAATAGGGGTTAATATCCAAAATATACAAGGAACTCATTACAACTTAACACAAAAAAAAAAATCCAAAAAGAGTGGGTGGAGCATCTGAATGTAAACTTCTCCCAAGAGGATGTACAGATGGTTAACAGACGAATAAAAAGATGCTCAAGTCACTAACCATCAGGGAAATGCAGACTAAAATGACAATGAGATGTCACCTCACACCTGTCAGAATGGCTGTCATCAACAAATCGACAAACAACAAGAGCTGGCAAGGACTCAAAGAAAAAGGAACCCTCATGCACTGTTGATGGGATCGTGAACTGTTGTAGTCACTATAGAAAACAGTATGTAGGTTCCTCAAAAAACTAAAAATAGAACTGTCACATGACCCAGTAATTCCACTTCTGGGTATTTATCCAACAGAAACCAAAACACCAATTCGAAGACCCAAGCCCTGTGTTTGCTGCAGCACCATTCACAGTGGCCAAGATGTGGAAGCAGCCTCGGTGTCCATCAGGAGACGAATGGATAAAGAAGATGTGGTGTGTGTGCATATATACACAACGAAATATTACTCAGCCATTAAAAAAGAACAAAATCTTGCCATTTGTGACAATATGGACGGACCTACAGGGTATTATGCTAAGTGAAATAAGTCAGACAGAGAAAGACAAATACCATATGATTTCACTTATATGTAGAATCTAAAAAAAACAAAATAAAATAAACAAACAAAAAAAAACCAGAAACAAACTCATAGACACTGAGAACAAACTGATGGTTGCCAGGTGGGAAGAGGTGAAGTTGTGGGTGAAAAGAGGAAGGGCACAAACAGTCGGTCACAAAACAGTTACGGGACGCAAAGCGCAGCCCGGGGAACACAGTCGGTGACGCTGCAGTAACTGTGTGGTGTCAGGTGGGTGGGGCCCTGGATGTACTGCTGTGATCATTTTGTAAGTTATATCAATGTCTCATTTATATGCTGTACATCTGAAACTAGTAATATTGCATGTCAGCTGTAATTGAAAATTTTTTTAATTTTTAAAAACTGAAGAAAAAGGAAATCTCTCCCTGTGAATGCTGAGAGCCCCTGAAAGCTAAAGTAGGGGACTGGAGGCAGGCTGGACTTCCCAGGGCTTCCTAGGCAGGCTGGTTCCATCCTTAGCCTCAACTGAATCGACAAACCTCTTCCCACCCTTTCCGTCCCCTGACCCTACTCATGGACCACCGTGAGTTTCCACCCATCAAGCACCCACTGGATTGTGAGGTTCTGTGAAGATAGGGAGCAAATCCTTTCCATTTTTGCACACAAAAGGTGCTCCATAAATGCATGCTTGACTCTTGTTTCTAAGCAGCGACCCACCGCCCCCTGCAGCTGGGCTGGGGTTGGATTCCCCAAGGGAACAGAAAAGAAGGGCAGAGCTAGCCAGCCCTGCAGCCTTTACCTCACAAGGTTGGCACAGGGCCCGGGCCACCGGCAGCTCTGGTACACGCGCTGGACCACTGTCTCCGAGCCGTTCTGCACCTGGCAGGACACTGTCCGTGTCACTGTGTGATGGCACCAGTGCCTGTGGGGAGAACAACAGTCATGTCAGCACTGACTGTTCCTGGACTGCTGGTTGAAAGTCCCCTCCACAAGCCTGGGGGCTCATCCTCTTGGGTCCCACGCCGAAGGGGCCCACTGAGACCCTCTGTTCAGGTCTAAGGGGAAGGGAGACTGACACCCCTTTTGGCTACCAAATCCTGGCATCATCACAGTAGTAAATGCCCCACGCAGAATCAGTGAAAAAGGCTGTACCCCTGCCTGCCAGGAAACCCACCCCAGTGGGGAAGACAGATGAGGAGAGGATTACAAGCCACAGGATCAGAGGGTCACAGGTCCAACCACGTCACAAGCAAGGGAGCTACGAGAACAAAGCAGGACACCCAGCCCAGGTCCTAAGACAACCGAACACCTGAATACTGAAAGATAAGAGTCAGCAGACCAAAAGTGTGGGGGCATAAGAGGGGGTGGCACCAGCAGATGAGGGAGCAGTGTGAGCAGAAGCAAGGAGGTGACGTAGACCGAGGTGAGCAGCCACCGCACCAGGACCTGAGTGCAATTAGATGTAGCCCCAAGGCTGTAGGAAGGGGAGGAGCCAAGGTAAAGAAAGAGGCCTGGTACCTGCCAGGCTAGATGTGGGTCTTAAGAAGTCAGCAGGAAGCCACTGAAGGACTCTGAGCAGGGAAATGACTCACATGGGCCTCAGGTTATTGTCAGAGGACCACAGTGGAAGGAGCCAGATAGGTAGGACCCAGATCCTCATCCCCGCTGGTATCAAGAATCAGGTATGGGACTCACCTGTTTTGGGACAGGTGGGGTCAGACTGCCTAAAAAGCTAATGACCTCCAGGAGAAAGTAGGACCCTCTCAAGGTCAGACAATGAATTCTTGCACACTCTCTACCCTGCGCTTACACCACCAACATTCCAAAAGGCAAAGTTGCAGTAAACAGAGAAACAAAGATAAGCTCATGGAAAACTCCAAATACCAGGAATTCAAATTATTTTTAAAAAAGGGTAAGATCATGAAAAAAGGCACCAACAAGACAGAGAATAAATCTCACCTCAGGAGGAAAACAATTAATAAAGCAAAGAGATGGAAACAATTTTTAAAGCATAATTAATGTGTTCAAAGAGATAAGAGAATTTTTCATTCATAAAAATATTATGAAATGAAAAAATTAGGTATCTTGGAAATGAATGTATAGCTATGAAAATGAAAAACTCAACAGATGGTCTGAAAAACAGAATGGACACCACCGAAGAGTGGGCTGATGAGCTGGAAATCTGAGCTGCGAAATTTGCAAGGATGAGCTCCAAAGGAAAAAAGAGATGGAAAATGTCGCGGGGAAGGTAAGGGACCTAGAAAGCAGAACAAATTCCAATATGTATCTATTAGCCGCTCTGGAAGAAGAGATCAGAAAGAACAAAGGGAAGTATATACCTGAAGAAATAATGAAGAGAATTTCTGAGAACTAAAGAAAGACATGTGGTCCTTAATTTGAAAGGGCCCACAGAGTGCTAAGCAAGAGGAAGAAAAACAGATTGTGGTGAAATTTCAGAACAATCAGGATGAAGAGAACCTACTAAGTGCTATAGAAAGAAAAGAAAAGCCAATTACCCTGGCTGGTGTAGCTCAGTGGATTGAGCACCAGCCTGTGAACCAAAGAAAAGCCAATTACCTACAATTGATTAAAATTAGATTTCTTACAAGCAACATCAGAATCAAGAATACAGTTGACACAATTACTTCAAAGCTCCTAGAGAAAATATTAAGAACCCAGAATTCTATACTCAGGCAAACTCTCCTTCAAAGGCAATGGTGAGATAAAGACACTGTCAAATGCTCAGGAAGTCAGAAAGTTATGAGTCACCTTTTTTGAAAGAATAACTAAAGGATGTATTGTAACAAAATAAAATAAAAGACATAAGAGGAATGTATTAAATGTGAGAAGCAGTTATGAACGAAGAAACAATAAAACAATAACAGCCTGGATGTAAAATCCAAGATAATTGCAATATGGAAGATGGCCAAGAGGGGAAGTTATATGGAGGACAGAAGGAACCAAAAATTGCTGAGATTTTTGTCTTCTTTGAGGAAAGGATATAGAAGCAGCTAGACTTCAAGTGTAGTAGAAAAGTACACAATTAAATATGTATCTTGGATTTGAAGATAAATACTGGCAAGGCAAGAAAGAGGACACAAAACTGACCAACCACAAAAGAAAAAGGTAAAACAGAAAATTCTATTAATCCAACAAAACACTGGAAAAGCAAGAAAGTAGCTACAAAAAATAAAGCAATTAGAATGCAGCATAGTAGAAAGGATGAGAAAGAAATTAAGAAAGATGTAAGCATAAATTAATGTAGCTTAAAAAGCAAATCAACAAAACAAAAAAAGGCTTTAAAAAATCAAATAGACCAAGCATAGATAATTTTTAATGAGAAACAAACAAAAGACATAGACATTAAGAAGAAGAAAAAATTCAAAAAAGAGAATAGAAATTGTAAGTAAGTATGATGTACGATCTTACATCAAAATGTACCGAAATCTTGACAACTGTCTAGGAAAATCATATATTACCAATATTGGCACAGTCAAAGATATCAAAGAAGAAAACAAAAACATAGTCAAAAGTCAGTGCCTGTCCCCAAAGGCACCAGGAGACTTCGTGCAAAACCTGGTTTCCCCACCAACCTTCTGTGTAACTTGAGCGAAGTGATGTCTCCCTCTCTGCCACAGTTAAATGAAAAATTCTACCTTTCCAGGTATTGTGAGTTCTTAACAAACTCAGCCAGCATAGTGGCATGTAAACCATGCATCACTACACACCGCAAGGTGTCATTATTGATTCGCTGGCTACTGACACCCCACGGTGTTTGTAAGAGCCTAAGGCTGGTCCTTCCTATCTTGCAGCTGGGAGAAGAAAGCTGTTCCATAGCTGAAACCGGAGGCTGAGCTGGGAAGGGGACCCAGCCTATCTGCCCCGGAGAACAGCATGATCCCACCTACAAACCCGGGCTCCTGCCTCTGCCGGTCACTCAGGGAAACTGGGTCTGGAGCTTGTGTGGGGCATCAGAGGCCTGAGCCCGTCCTTCATTCCTACCAAGGAGCATCAGCGCCATCTCAGTGCAAGTCTCTTCAGGATGAACTTCTGTCCAATCCAAGGGGAACATTCACTCCACCGGAGATCTGCCCCTGGCGGTCTGGGACAGACAGACTGTCCAGCCGCCTCTGAATCACACTGGGCCAGGGCCTTCTATAGGGAAATGAGCTGTGAAGTCTAAAACATTTTCAAATGCCTCGATTCATCATCTCCAGACATTTGATCTTTTAATGGGCTGTAAATGGCTTCCCAAATCAAAACCCAGCCAAAAACAACGAAATAGGCAGGCGGAGAAGAGGAAAGAAGGCTCCGGGGCTTTTCGGATGGAATTCAAAACCCCGTTCACCTGCAGGCACCAAGGCTGGGAAATCTGGCCACCTCTGAGGACCCCCGCGTCCTGAGCAGTATGTGTGTGTCTGTTTGGTGGGTGACATCACGCCGCCGCCATCCTTACCCCGCACCCCATCAGTGCTGGGTGAACAGGGTCGTATGGGCTAGATCACTCCACCCAGAGCCTCACTTGGCAGATGTCCATCCCTTTTATGACACCCCTGGAAGGATGGTCCCAGAGCACAGAATTTGGGAGTAGCAGGGCTGGTCCTTGACTGCCTAGGAAGTGAGGGTGCCCTCCTCAGCAGCCTCAGGATAGGAGGGGATTAGCATCAACTTCGGGCGGGCGTCATTTCAGCAACGTTTCTCCATCATCTCACCTCACCCACCCCGGCTGAGCTCTCAAGAAGGGTCCAGGATGGGAACCTCGCTCTCAGCCTTGGGGACAGAGCTGCTCCCTCCAGGTCCCTTTCTATGAAAGAGCCCCACTTCCCGGCGGGAAGGAGGGCCGGATCGGCCTCGCTCCGCCAGGCTCATGGGCTACTCCCGCAGCAGCCTTCGCTAAGTGTTTGGCTTCGTGGCTTGGCGGAGCCGTGAAATCCTTAATTCAGGGTCCTTTGGGAAAACAAGTGCTAAGTGGCTTCAGGAAATTATGTCACAATGGAACAGAGGAGCTTTGAGGACATCCCTGGCCCGTGCCCACCTGGGAACACAGCTAACCCACCTGTCTCCGATGCTGCCCGCCGCCCAGGGAGGTGCACTGCAGCAGCCCCTCCCCCTACAGGGCCTGAGCCCCAGCTCTCCTGTCTGAGCTTTGCTTGGGGACCTCATCTGGTGTTTCCCTTCCATCCCCGGGACCCTGCACTCTGAGCTGAAACCAAGCCCCAGAGCACTGACAACACCCCCCCTCCCCAGCCTGCCCCAATCGTGTCCCACACTCTGCTCCACACCCCGAGGAGTCACCTCAGTGCTCCCTCTCATACGTGCCCCACTTGCTGTACTGTGGTCGAATTTCATCATAGTCCCTGGGACACCTCAAGTCACACCATTGCAGTCTGTCCAATACTGAGCCCATCACTGTCCAACCCTAAGTCGCTCCATCTTGGTGACCAACACCACTGAGCTCCAGGTCCCCTTAGCCTAAACCCCCCAGGAGCACACTGCCCCAGACTCCACCTCCTTCCTCTCTCCCTCCCCATAGCCAGTTAGTCCCCACGCCAGGCAAGTGTACCTTCTGCACCCTTCCCTGCCCGCCCTCTTCCTGTGGTCTTGATTCCGGCATGCTTATCTTTCACCCTCAGCCTCAGCCCCTGCTGGTCTCCCTATAGTCTCCTCTACCTGCCACCAGAGGGCGCTCCCTCAAACACAAATCTGGCCCTGTCACCTTCCTCCTTGAAACTCTTAGCTCCCCATCCTCTATGATTCCCACCCACCTCCCAGGTTCCACCCCCCACCACACTCCATCTTGTCATTCACACTGTCACACTGTCTTCCCTGGCATGCCATCCCACCTTCTTTCATTCAGCCAACTCTTTCCCTACCAGACTCCATGCAGGCTCCAACCCCTCCTGAAAGCCCACCCTGACCCCCTGGCCAAGAAAAGTACACTCCACAGGGCCTTGTGCATACGTCTGTCCCGGCCCTTGTCATTCCAGAAGACTATAGAGAGGCTCCCAAGGACAGCAGGCTGGGGGCAGACCTCCTGCAGGTGCGCTGATCGGATCCCACGCCCTAGTCCCAGAAGGGCAATCCAGATGACTGCGGCCACACCCATGAAGCAGGTCCCACGGGGCCTCGGCTGGTCTCCAGAGAGAGGCAGGCAGAGGAGCCAGATCCCAGCCCCAACGAGGAGCGAGAGTTACTGGCACACACAGCCGGCCTGGCTCCTGAGCACACAGAGACCCTCCGCTGCAAGGGGTCAGCCAGGCCGGGCCCCTGCAGACCTGGTTGGTGGTTAGCAAAGCAGTTTACGTGCTGGTATGGGCAGAACCGTGTGTCCCCAAAGTCATATGCTTAAGCCATAACCCAAAGTACTTCAGAGTGTATTTGGCGACAGGGTCTTTAAAAAGGTAATTAAATTATGATGAGGTCATTAGGGTGGGTTCTTATCCAATATGCCTGGAGTCATAAAAAAAGGACATCGGGAAGCAAACAGGTACGGACGATGTGAAGACACCGGGAGAAGGCAGCCGTCTGCCAGCCAAGAAGAAGCCTCAGGAGAAACCCAACCTGCTGACCCCGTGATCTGGGACTTCCAGCCTCCGGAACTGCGAGGAAATTAGTTTCTGTTGTTGAAGCCACCCACCCTGTAGAGCTTTGTTATGGCAGCCTTGGTAAACTAACACACACATGCGACCTCACTGAATCTTCTCAACATTCTCAGGTAGGAATTTTATAGAGCAGGAACCTGAGACTCTAGAGGAGCCTCAAGGTCACCCGTGAGTTAGTGGTCTGATTAGGTCTTGAAGTTCAGACTTCTAATTCCAAACTCCATGCTGCACCCACCTTGCCTGTGAGGTCTGCGGGAGTCAGAGAGTAAATACTATACCCCCTGGCAGACCCTGAACAGCCAGTCCCTCGGGGGACCATCTCACATGCCCAACGGCAAGGAACTGTCCCCACCCCTGTGAGAAACCACTCAGTCATGGTTGAGGGCAGGTCAGGCCACGGTAAGGCTCCTGGGGTGGGCCTGGAGCTGGTCCTGCTCCCTGCCCCCTCCCCTCTGCAGCTACCTAAGTCAGACCTTCATTCACCCTCACATGACCCTAGGTAGTAAGAACGGTTATTATTCCACTTTTACAGATCAGGAAACTGAGGCACAGGACAAAGTTTCATAACATAACCAAGGCTGCCCAAGAGGCCAATGGCCAACCAAGACTCAAGCCCAGCCCTTAGCCTCCGGGCTACATGGCCAGGTTGACTTGAAGTCCACGCCAGAGTGCCTGGGTCTTCACTCGCAGCCACGTCACCAGGAGAGGTCCGAGCAGCAGACCGAGATGGGGGCAGTCTCGCTGAAGGGAACTGCGGAAGACCAGGAGTTAGCAGACACGGGGGCCTGGGTCTTGGGAGAGAGTCAGGATCCAAGTTAGATCTCCCCAGCCCTGAGCAAGGAGCCAAATCTAACAAGATGAAACCTGACCAGGCAACTATGGAATCTGACATCGCAGCCCTAAAACACAGCCGACAAGCCCCAGACGGGGTGTAGAGATTCATGCCAACAACAAGCTCGGTGCGAGTCAGCGGTGTGTGCTGTGGCTTCCAAAACACAAAGACGATCTAAGACCATTTTAACAGAACAATGTCAAGAACGCCCCTGCTCCCTTCTCTCCCCTCTGGCCAGTCACACGTGGCAGACACCGGACTGCGCCACCCAGGTCCCCTTCAAGGCAGAGCCTTCAGCCCCAGCTGCCGCACGCAGAAGCGCTGTCAGCAGGCATGCACCAGCAGCGCCCCCGTCCCAGGGCTGCCTCAGCGTCCCAGAGCAGCTCTCCCCGGACCGGCTCTTCCCAGGGTGGTCCTCATTCAGTGCCTGCTTGTCGGGACAACTCTGAAGGACCTTTCCAGCTGCAGAGCTCCCCGGGAGGCCACGGATAGCTGTCACTGGGCCTCAACTGTCCCTTCTATGCCCTCCTGCTTCCGTCCCCTCCCTTCCACAGGCCTCACTCCCGAGAGCCGTCCCAAACGCACATCTTCCATGTTGGAGCCCTCCTCAGAGTCTGTTTCCTGGATACTCAGTCCAGTGTCTGCCGTGAGCCCCAATAGGAAAAAGACAAACGGAATCCAGCGCACTGGAGGAGAGGGCTGTGTCTGCCGTCCTGTGAGCTGCTGACAGTGCTCCACGAGAGGAAGGGCTGGCCTGCAGAGCGGTGAGCATCTGTGGGAACAGGACAAGTCAGAAGCCCAAGATTTGTGGAGGTGGAAAGGAAGGCCCCACACCCTCGGAGCATATCTGCCGCCCCCAGCAGATGAGGACTGTTGGCAGTGGGTCCTTCAGCTCCACTGATCAGAAACAAGCGGAGAACCATGGAGGGAGAGGGCAGCTGTGGGAGTCCAGCTCTCCGGGTACCAGCAGGGGAACCGGACGAGTCTTGTTCACGAGGCCCCAGAAGCCAAGAGTCAGGTCAGAACCTTGGAAAGGCAAGGAGGAGCCGGCTCCCAGGAGAGCCGGCCGTGGGTGCAATGAGCCTCCCACATGGTCCCTGTGGCTGCTGCATCCTAGGAGGGATGAGCAGGGCAGGACACCCACTGGGGGAGTGGAGGGAGAAGACACACAGAGGGATTAGGAAGTACAAATTGGTGGTTACAAAATAGTCAAGAGGATGTAAAGTAGAGCATAGGGAATACAGTCAATAATATTGTGATAACGATGTGCGGTGTCAGGTGGGCACTAGATTTATCGGGGGAATCACTCCATAAGTTATATAAATGTCCAACCACCATGCTGTCCACCTGAAACTAATATATTAAATGTCAACTGTAACTGAAAATTTTTTAAAAATCCATCACTGACCCGTGAGGAGCTTGGAGACACACGCTATTGGAAAAGAAGAGGTGAACACGTGGAAGGTGTAACTAGAGGGCACCCCGGCCAGTGGGGTTCCAGGAGGACCCTCCGGTGGCCAAGGCCAGGGAGAGGCGGACAGAGGCCGGGAGTTGAGCCCAGTTGGGATAAATGGACACAGTCCACGGTCCATGAACGCACTCATGGCCACGGTCCCCCCCAATGACTTTCTCCACTCTCTCTCTCCCTTTCGGGCAAACAAGGCCCGAATCAGGCCAACCCTTGGCCCACCACACGACGCCACCCCCACCAGAGTAGGGTCCCTGTGCCTGATGTTTCTCTCCACCCCTCACCCACCTGACCCGCCATTCAGAGTTCTGGTTCTGTTTAGGCAGGAATAACTGAGTGCATGTTACACCGAGTCCCGCTCAGATTTTAGGGCACAAAACCAGTAGGTGTTATTCGCAGAAGCAGATGGATGTGCCTGCATTTCCTCCCATTCATTTGTACTGGAACTTTCCATTTGGAGGCAATACCAGGGAGGAATTTAAGTAAATTTCAGGTTGTTAATTTTTAGCAGGAAAGGGCACTCATCTGAAAGCCTCGCAGAACCGACCCAATCTTCCTGTCAAAGCAGGAGGGTGGTAACCTGGGCTCCTGGGTCCAGCACTGAGGCCCCAGGGAGGGACTCGTGTCAGTGGGAGCCAGAGAGCCCAGGCACCCCCGGGGAGCACAGCTGTGCCGCCGGTGGCTCCTCCCACTTCGTTATCCTCTGCGCTTACTCTGTAGCACCTGCCACTGTGGGGGATTCCTGAGGCCTCCCCCACCAGAGAGAAGGGTGGGAAGAACCCTGCATGGACCATCAGCCCCTTATGGATTGAATCTCCCCTTCGCATGGGGGCAGCTAAGGGAGGATGTGATTTGGCCGAAAGGACCTCGCAGGTCTGAGCATTTCAATAACGACCCACAGCGACTTCCATTAGTAGGTGTGCCAGGGTCGGCAAGCGGCGAGAAGATGGTGCCCAGCGCTTTCCGTGGGGTCAGCGTTCGCACTCCCATTTGGAGAGACCAGGCGCTGGAAAACACTCTGGCTACGCAGAACCCAGGACCAGGACTGGAACCAACCAGCACTTTTACCTGAGAAGGAGCCTCACATTTGTTCTGAACCAAGGACAGTCCTCAGGATCCAGCACAGCCCGTGATGCATTAATTCAGAGCGAGGCCTCTGCAGGAACCAGAGCTTCTGGTGCCCAGGAGCAGGACAGGGCCCAGCAGCTGTGTCCTCCACGGCCGCTCTCTCAAAACCAACGCTGCCTCGAGTGCTGTGGGGACAGGCCTGGGGTATGCACGTGTAACAGGCTTCCCAGGACGCTGCAGAAGGGCAGTGACCCCATCCACCGACGGAAGTCGGGCAGAAACATGAGTGCTGACGTTTACTGAGCACGTGCGCCGTGCCAGGCACTGCGGCGGCCTCTGACACCTCTCCCCGAGCCACCCTTGTAAAAGTCTGCAAGTAAAGACTATCACATGCCTGTGTTCCAGAAGAAGCCAGACAGGCTAAATAACTTCCCCGAAAAGGAAAACTGTGTACTTAGTGGCGAGGTTGGTTAGCATGCTGGTGCGAGCTCCATATTTCCTTGCAGACCACACTTTGAGTGACCTCGCTCTCTCCCACTTCCACTTCCTGAGACACAGACAGGCTGAGTGGCCCGGCTCCTCTGTCCAGCCCAGGCCCCAGCAGGCCTAGTTGCCCTGGGTCGCACGCTCACCCCTGGGCCAGTTGGCCATGAGGTAAGTCACACGGCACAAAACAGGGGGCCCAGGACCCCCTGCCGTAGGCACTCCTAACTGCTGTTAGGCCAGACTGTGAGAGAAGCAGGGGCAAAATGATCTCCAACTTATGACACGTGTCCCGGACGGTTAATGTCTCCTCCTCCTTCCTTGCTAACAGAACCCCAGTTTTTACACTCTGGGCATCAGTAAGTTCAAGAAAGGTGGGCAAAATCACAATTTCATAAGTCAAGGTTTGGGCATGTTCACTCAGTTCTGGTTAATGACAAGTAAGGAAGTCAGCTGAGAGGCTTCTGGAAAACATTATCCCCCAGGGTACGGGGGAAGTTGCAATAAGAGAAGCTCATCCTTATTTCTGTCCACAGTTGTGTGAGGATGTGATGCCTGGTGCTATGGCAGCCACATGAGAGCCATGAGGGAAGACAGCCTGGAGAAGGTACAGCAAAAGGAGGGTCTTTGAGCATCTGATGCTGTCAAATTAGCCAATCCTGGAACCACCCATTACTTTCTTTTCTTTTCTTTTCTTTTTTAAGGATGAAAGACAATGTATCTGTTGGGTTCTCCCTGTCTCTCAATGGTTAAAGTCTACCCCATGGGGATATTAACTCCTTTTACCTTTCTGGGCCACCCATTTCTTAATATGTGTAACATTAAACCCTGTTGTTTAAGCCCACATCAGCAGGGTTTTTACAACTCACATCTGAAGGCATTCTAACCAAAATAACCTGCTGTCGAACGGTACGGTCAAGGCACAGGAACATGAGGCCAGGAGGCCAGGCTTTGTCCTACTTGCACCACTTACAACCTGCATAGCTTTGGGCAAGTCTTAACTGCAGAGCCTCAGTTTCCTCATCTGCAAAGTGGGAGCCCAACTTCCCAGGGCTGGCAGAAGTCTCAAGAGCAATAACAACTATGTGAATATCATCTGTGGACTGCAAAGTTCTAGACAGATAGTAGGGGTTATTATTAAACTCTACATGATTGTACTTCATTATGAAAATATAATCACAATCCTGAACCAGCTCAGTCTCTTCTCTTTAAAGCAAAAGAAGACTGTGCTCTTTACCCAGGTGTTATCTGCACTTTTTCTCCACTAGACCATCTTCACAGACAGTTTCACGGCCTGTGCCTGGGTCAGTGGGATCAGACTGCTCTGGCTTGAAGATGTTTCACTTCCATAAACTTCACTGTAGCACATGCCTCATGCCTCACACCTCCCTCTGCAGACTGCCAGCCAAGGTGGCATCGGTCACCATTTCCACAAATGGCACAGGACATTGGTGGGGCCAGAGAACCAGCCTCCGGCCCAGTTTTACTCTGCCTAGCTGAATGGGCTTTGCCAAGCCTGAGCCTCAGTTGCCTCATCTATAAAATGGAAAAAACATACAACTTGAGACCAATGAAAATAAGTGAATGGGTTAAGTAGTCTGTCACTGGTAAAAGAACACCAGTGATAGTTACTGGTGCGGTTATTATTGCAACTAGGTATAGCCACAGGCCACACAGTGGACTGCTTAGCAGGGAGGTACAAACCCACTAAGGGCCCAGCCCCTTGGAAGTCAAAAAGCCAGTCTCTGAGTCTCAGCTGCAGCACCTCAGGGGATGGAGCACTTCCCCTAGAGGGAGGGACACACGGAAAGGCTGCCACTCCCGAGTTGCTGCCAGTGTGCCGGAAGAGCCTCCCCTCTGTGAAGCACACGGAGTTTTGTTTAGGTATATTTTCCAGAAAGCCTCTTGCTGTGGGCTGGGATGGAGAATTATGAAGGCTTTGCACCGCAAGGAGCCTTTCAGAGAGCATCGTGCCCCAACCCCCTTTTCACAGGTAGACAAACAAGGCCCCAAGAAGGGGAACCCAAGGTGGCACAGTAAGCTGGTGACAGAGGTCAGCTGGTGGCAGAGTCGGGAAGAAAGCCAAGACCCCTGAGCTCCCGGTCTCCTCCTGCCCTCCTGCTGGCGGCGAGGCGACTGGTTCCCAGTGTTCACTCGAGAGGTAAAAAGTAAAAATAAAAACCCTGATAAGAATCTGAGGAATGTGACTGCTGAGAGGGACGGGCTATGGAATTTGGCATTTGATACCCACCAGAGGGTCGCACACAATTGTGACCTAGCCACTCTCTTTTGAGCAGGACACCCCTGGACCTGTATCCCTTTCCAAGAGAGTGAGGGCGCCCTGCAACCCACAGCTGAGTCTCTGGGGAATTCCCCAGGCCCCCTAGAAGGGCAGGCCACTGAGGACTCGAAGGGACTGATTCCGGGAGAACGAACGTGACATTCTGAGTTCAGTCCTGCCTGTTCTTTGGGATCACCTCTTCTCCTCAAACCTGCCTTTTCTTCCCACCTCTTAGAGGCACCTTGTTACCAGCACTAACTGTTGCCTGCTAATTAGACCCCCTAGCAGGTGGAGAAGAGGTGGGTTAGACCCCACTGGAACCTGCATTTTCCCTCTGAGATAAGCCAGTGGGTTCCAGAGCTCTTCCTCACAAGAGCTCCCAGAGCCCTGGGTGGGAATGGCTCTGTGGCCTCACGCCGGGCCTATCCCTCTCTGGGCCTCCGCCTCCTCGGCAGCAGATGGAGCAGGAACACAGGAATGGCAGTGACACAGGCGGCAGTACAGTCGAGGGGCCAGAGCAGCAAACACTGCCTCCCACCCAGAAGTCAGACAGCTGGGAAACCAGACTGGCTGAGCGAGTGGCCTCTTCGTGCCCTCCAGCCGGTCAGGGCCAAGTTTCTACGCCCATCGGGCTGCAGGTACCAGGAAAGCCTTAGCCCTACAACCTCTCCAGGCAGGTAGTTTGCCAGCAGCTGGGCCTGCAAAGTCATCCCCAAGCCAAGGCTCGGTGAGAATCTCTAGCAAAGCCGAGCTGTCTGTGCGGGGCACGTCCTGTGCAGATGTGCACTGCTGTGCGCCTGCCCCATCTAACTGCTGGCTCCCAGAGGCAGACACACAGTGCATCTCCCTGCCCTTGGCCCTAATGCGGCACACAGTGCACATCGGTGAGTATGTGTTGAGTGAACAAATGAACGAGTGAAGAGGCGCAGCGTTGGTGTGGACCTCGGTCTGGAAGGTACAAAGTCCACTCCCAGCTGCCATCCGCTGAGGGTCTCCATAACTAAGAGCCCTCTGGTGGCCCCTCTCCCAGCTCCCCTTAGAACATAGGCCCTGCCGTCCCCTACCCAGGCCATCCCTGATCTGGCTTCCAGCCCCCAGTAGTCAGTCTCTTCTAGGAATGCCCCTTCCCGTCCTCCTCACGCGGGCCCTCCTGTCTCAGATGTTTGCTGTCCCTTTGGACAAGCCTGACGCTCTCCTTTTGGTCCCCACAACTCCGTCCATCCAATTATAGCCACAGCTACCCCCTCCTAGGGCACTTAGTGCTCATACCACCGTCTCTACCTCTCTGGTCTCTGAGAGCAGAAATGCACTTGGCTTGTATCTCCACAGCAGTGTCTGGAATCAAGCAGGCGACAGGTGGAACATCTTCGAATAAATGAGTTCAGGGGCAGAATTGAGTGCACGTAAACTGTGTACTGGAAGAAGCAACTTTAGGATTTTTACATTCAAATTCTAACATATTTAGCCACCAGATTATTTCCCCTTGGAAAGCATCTTTAAAATTAGAATGAAAATCCATTGGAAATAGGGTTCTTTGCACAAATATGTGCCCACATTTAGAGACTGCATATAATATGAGAGAAGAAATGCTGACCGTGCGATACACAGGTGTGTTTGAGAAAGAAGTGTGTCTGTGGCTGGGACACGGAGAGCCCCCCGCCCTCCCAGTTCCTGGCTCTTATGTGACCGGGCATCACCCCGAGGGCACCCTCAGTAGCCAGGTTACAGCGAACAAAACTGGGACAAGGACCATAGGTCCCTCCCTGTCCCTCCTCCCTCCACTCTCCTCACTTGTAACACAGGTATAACCTGGGGCACCTAGACGGCCGATTCAACCTCTCTATGCTTCCTCCCCCACGTACAAAATTAGGATAATGATGCCGAAAGGGTTGTTGTGAAATGGAATGATCGGATCCTGTGGGGTCCCAGAGCAGCGGGCAAAGGCGGCTAGTCTTATTCACACCCATTCGTCCCCTCCCAGGACTGCGCTTAGGCACGGGGTGGGTGAGTCATCTGAATGCCCACTGTGTTCTGTTAGCTCTACACACACCGTCGTCTCTAATCTAGAAGATTCTGACCCACACTGAGCGTGTTAGGGCGCCGCCCACACCCAGGGGAGCGCACCCCACCCCTGGGAGAGCAGCCCTCGCCCACCGCCCTGAGGACAGCTGCCCCTCCTCCCATATCCGCCCCAGCCAGGCAATTGATCTAATCAGATGGACGCCCCATTATGATCTAATGAGGAAAGACCTCGCTTCAGAACTGTCCACACCCCTCCCCTGCAGAGACCCTCTGAGGACTCTATCCCTGCTTTGGGGAGTGACGACAATTAAGGAGGAAACTGAAAACCCACCTCCCTGGCACCGCGGATGAGGAAGCAGGAAGGACAGAACAAACGGTGCAGAGAAGGTCTTGCGCTGGCCTGGCCCCAAATACATGCGGCGGCCGCCACAGCTGATTGTTGCTGCTGCTCTAGGTCAGGCTGTGAGACTCGGGCCCCTGGGGGCTGCCCGGGCCTCTGTGACCTGCCAGCTGTCACAGGGCACTAACTGGTCCAGCACTAGGCTGTGTGTGGATTTGGCTGCCCCAAACCCAGTAAGAGGCCCCAACTGGATTTGGTTGCTGAGGAAGCCCTGGGGTCTGTATTTCTGCCCTTTTGGGGAAAAAGCACTGGCCTGTAGGTCAGGAAATGGGGAATTCACACTGGTTCTACCTGTAACTCTGCAGGTAACCTGGGGTGACTCTTAATCTCCAAGACTCAATCTCCTCATTTGAAAATCACAGGTTCAAACCAAGACTCTCCAGCTCTTATTCACCAACAGACTGTGAAATGGATGTCAAGAGACCACCCAAACATCCAGCAAGGAGGAGAAAGAATAAAGCATTGAACTCACACAATGGAACACTACACAGCAGGAGAGGAACAAACTTGACCCCAACAGCATAAGTGAGTCTCAAAGACATAACGTTGATGAAAGAAGACGA
Organism: Glossophaga mutica; assembly: GCA_039655065.1. Lineage (NCBI taxonomy): Eukaryota > Metazoa > Chordata > Mammalia > Chiroptera > Phyllostomidae > Glossophaga > Glossophaga mutica. The sequence continues at coordinate 84,657,505 of CM077305.1, forward strand.
AATAGTTAATACTGTATGATATTGTTTATAAGAGCAGACAAAGCACCTGGCTGGGTAGCTCAGTTCATTAGAGTGTTGTCTTGATAGGCCAAGGTTGCAGGTTCAATCTCTGGTCAGGGCACATACAAGAATCAACCAATAAATGTGTAAATAAGTGGAACAACAAATGGATGTTTCTCTCACTCACTTCTCCTGTCTCTCTCTCTCTTTCATCAATAAAACTCTTTTAAGATTTTATTTATTTATTTTTAGACAGAGGGGAAGGGAGGGAGAAAGAGAGGAAGAGAAACATCAATGTGTGGTTGTCTCCCACGTGCCCCCACTGGGGACCTGGCCCTCGACCCAGGCATGTGCCCTGACTGTGCATCAAATCAGTGACCCTTTGGTTCTGCAGGCTGGCACTCAGTCCACTGAGCCACACCAACCAGGGCTCTCATCAATAAATTTTTTTTAAAAAAAAGAAGAACAAGAACAGGCAGAGCCATCCTATGGAGGAAAAGTCCGAGCAGCGGTCACCGGTGGGTGTGCTGCCGGGCAGGGGCAGGGGCAGGGGCGGGGGCGGGCAGGAGCCCTCAGGCGCTGGCAGTGCTCCCTCCCCAGATGGGGGCGGCAGTTGCACATACAGAGAAGCCCACCAAGCTGTCTGGCTAAGTTTGTGCCATTTATTGTATTTCGGTGATGCTTTGGGGGAGAAGTTTTAAAAAGCATAGGATGTGCCAATCTAAGCCATTTGGTCAATTAACATTCACTGAGCCCCTCTAGACACCAGACCCGGCAGGGCCACTGGCTGACAATGCTGGGAAGGAGACCTGCAGTCTGGGGAAAGGACACGGATGACACAAAACGCCACCAAAGTATGAGGAGGGTGACCGGCGCAGGCGAGCATTTGTGCTGCTGGGGCAGCCCTGAGAGGGGGTTCCTGACTCCGCCAGGGAGAGACGGGCAGGTCAACCTTCCACGGCACAGGGGCCCTGACCCCGAAGAGCTCACCCCGGGCACCCATGGGCCCCCGTCTGTCTTCACTCCTTGCTCCTCTGCCTCTTGGCCTTGCAGCCCTGGCCACCCAGCAACTCCCCAGGCCTGGGCTACAGAAGGAACTACCCCCAACCACACAGTGTGGAGCCCCCTCAGAGCCACAGCCCTGTCTGGACAGGACCCTCCGTGCTGATGGCCGTTTGGCCTTCCCTGGGCCCCCTCCCCTCCTCCTCCACTCCTCCCTGCCTACACACAGCACCACCTCCCAAACCACTGGGGACACTGAGCCCGCAGGAGAGCACGCCCAGCTCCACTGTGACCCCCGCCCCCAGCCCCCGTGTGCTCCACTGGCCCTTGCTCCAGTGGTCAGGATGCTCCAGGCTCTCACGTCAAAGCCGGGTTCCTGAGCTTCACTCCCCTGCTCTTTGTGGGGGCCACGGCTCTCAAAAGAGGAATCCACACTTCCAGGTTCAGCTTCCTGCCTGGACTCGCCCCTCAACCTGCTGGCCTCCTGGCACTTCCCCTCCACCAACTACACCTGCATTGTCCAGCTGGGGCCTCTTCTCTGTCCTGTTCCTGGGCTTCTTGGTGACATAACACTTCTCAACTGTAGCCTCCTAAGTCTCCCCTCAAGATTCTCTGAGCTCCAGCCACATCTGCTTTCCTCCTCCCTCCCTGAGCCTCATCTGGATGCTGGGGCCTCCTGTCCCATGAAGCCTTCCCCTTCCCCTCTGTGCCTGCCTTGGGGAGCTTGTCCACTCCACACCTCTGCGGGGAAGGCCCTGGACATCTTCACCAGGACACCCTGGCACTGCACTGTCCCCAGCTTCAAACGCAAACTCAGCATCCTGCACCCAAAAATGGCTTCCCTTCCGATGGCCCTTCTCTCCACAAACAGCACCATTTTCCGGGCAGCTCCTCTCAGACCTGTCATCCAGGTCACGGCTTCACACCATCTCCTTAGCACCCCCTGGCCACTGCCTACCCCTCTGACTGCTGCTGCGGTGGTCTAGGCCTCACAGGTCCCCCCCAGGACACTGAAACTGTGCTTCCTCCAGGCCCCCACACTGGCTGAGGGCAGGGATGGAAAGGACCAGCCAGATCCTGCTCAGCTCTGGGTCTTCCCAGCATCCAGCATCAGCCTGACCCCAAGTCCGGGCTGAGGCACGTTGATAAGGAGGATGGGCATTCGCAGAGGCTTAAAAGCACTGGAACTGCCAGAGGAGCAGCTCTGTGGGACTGAGTGAAGGGACACTGAGGATAGAAATTGGGCTGGGAAGAGCCAGGCCACAAAAGAGCTTGAATGGCACGCCCCGAGGTTCTAGTGTCAGCCTAAAACCTGGGGAGCCATCAGAGCAGTTTTTAAGCAAGGGCACAATGTGAACAGAGCTAAGTTCCAGGTTTTCTCCAGCAGCCCCTTCCTACACGACCTCGGGGCTGAGACCCCCTCAGAAGGCTGCAGCCCCAGAGAACCCAGCTGCCCTGATTGAATGCAATTCCTCACCCCGCTTTGTTCTCTGCTGTGATTAAAGGTGGACGTCTCTGTGGCTGGGCAGCCCACCTGTCCCTCACCTTTCTTACCCCTCTTACCTGGCCACAAGGAAGGCACAACATTACAGGAGAGGACTCACAGCTCCCCCGCCCCTCCTTCCCCCCCTGCACCCCCCCACGGCATCCAGGGGAGAGGCCATTCAAGTTCCTGGTTTGTTTCTGCAGACCCACTTCCCTCCAGTCCCTCCAGCCTCGCTGCCTAAGGAGCCTCCCCCCCCCCACCTTCCCCTCCACCTCCCCCAACCCCTGCAGACAGGCAGTTCCCAAGGCCACCTGGAGGGTGGGCTTCCCGAACCTTCAAGGATCCCAGGAGTACTGCTGCCCCGAGGGGGCCCAGCCAATGAGCTTCTATTTGTTTATGGTTTCGCCATGGGATCAAAACAGAAAAAACGAAATCCGCAAGCTGCAAAATGCTCTGAACCCAGCCACCCCATGGTCACACATGAAAAGGCTGCAAACTAATGACTTGCAGTTTTCCTACCAGGAAGGCTTCTTTTAATCAGTCCTGCGGTGGATGGCTGAGCTCTTGGTTAGAATTCCTCAGGATAAGTTTGTCTCCCATCCAGAAGGGACCTCACAACAGGACGTTTGGAACCCTGTGACTGCTGCAAGGCCTGGAAACCTGCTTTTTTCTTCCTAAGCCGCTTGACTGAGGGAGGCCCGACCCACAAAAAGTTACACATATTTAATGGATATGCATGCACACTTGGGAAACCATCACCACAGGCTATGCCGTAAGCATATACACCACTTCCAAAAGTTTCCTCCTGCCCTCTTATGTATTGTCAATAATTTCTGTGATAGGAATAATTAACGTAAGATCCCCCTTTCAGCAAATGTTTAAGCATTCAGTACAGTGTTAACCACAGGCTGCAGCTGCACAGTAGGTCTCTAGGACTTACTGGTCTTGACTAACTGAAACTCTGGACCCTATTGTCTAGCACCTCCCATTTCCACCCCACGCCCCACCCCCAGCCCCTGGCAACCACCATCCCACTCTCCGCTTCCATGGGTTTGGCTGGTTTCCAACCCCCATGCAACTGGAGTCATATATTATTTGTCCTTCCGTGTCTGGCTAATTTTACTTCGCATACTCTCCTCCAGATTTGCCCACGTTGTCACAAATGACAGGATTGCCTTCCTTTTTAAGGATGAATGATATCCCATTGCCTGTGACCAGCACATTTTCTTTAGGTAATCAACTGCTCACCAGCAGAAACCTGCGTGACGGTGGCACACAGTGCCGGCAACAGCTGTGGCTGCTGTAACCAGCTACCTCCAACTTACTGATGCAAAATGATGAATATTTATTATCTTACAGTTCTGGAAGTCAGAAGTCCAAGATAAGTCTCGCTGGACCAAAGTCACGGTGTTGGCAGGGCCAGGTCCCTCCAGAGGCTCTGGAGGAGATCCTGTTCCTCGTCTTTTCCAGCTTCCAGAGGCCGGCCGCCTTCCCTGGCTGGGGGCCACTTCCTCACGTCGCTCCACACTCTTGCTTCCTTTATGGCATCTTGTCCCTCTGACTCTCCTGCCTCCCGCTCATAAGGACCCTGTGATCAGGTTGTGCCTATCGGGGTAATCCAGAATAATCTCCCGTCTCAGCATCTTTATTTGATGACATCTGCAAAGTGATTTTATCACAAAAGGTAAGAGAATCACAGGCTTGGGGATGAGGACGTGGCTATCTTTGGGGCCGCTCTTCTGCGTCCCACACGGGGCTGGCCCCAGGCCACACAGCCTGGAGGTGGCCACACTGGGCCTGTGGAGGGAGGCACAGTTCAGACAAGTGGGAACTGGGTCAGAAACGTTCCTCACCCTTTCCGGCCCCCAGAGGTCACCATGAGCCTGGTGTTCGGAAGCTCGGTCCGTAATTAATACAGAGGACATGCGGTTCAAATAATTGGTGCAAAAGGAAACTGTGCGAAGGTGCCTACGGGCGGGATGCACGGGGTGGGCGAGCACGGCTCGAAAGTGCCAGACCGCTGCCTACCCACAGGGCACCTCTTCCCCTGCTGCCCCACCAACCTGGAGCACCCCTCCAGACCCCGCACCCAGCTCCTCCATCCCAACTCCCCGATCTCAGCTCTGCCGTGAAACCCGCAGCAACATCTTACTCCTCTGCCCAGAACGACTTCCTTCCCCAGCTGCTTACACTCTCCTGCCTCCCAGGCCCGCCTCCCCTCCCTGCACCCACTCCACCTTCCTCTGTGTCCCCACACTGCTCTGCTCTACTGCTAGAACACACCCCCACAGCCCAGTATGGGAGCAGACATGGGGGCACTTGGCCCTCCCCAACAGGGAGGGCCAGGCCAGCCTCATCTGTGTACCCTTCATCACTCATCCTCCACTCTCAAGCCCCGAGAGGTGGGGTAGTACAGCGTTAAGGGCACGGATGTGGATGGCCTGGGTTCATATCCTGACTCTGCCCCTATTAGCTATGTGACTAGGGACAAGGTAGTCCATCTCCTTGTGCCTTGGTTTCCCTATAAAGGGAGGATAATAATAGCACCTAGCCTGTGGGTTCCTTTGTGAGGAGTCAGTAAGTTAATGTACCTACTAACATACCTCAAATACCTCATGGCATGTGGTAACCACTAACTAAGTGTTTGCCATTGTAGTCAGGCATCTAGGATGTTCCGGGCACTGCAGTGAGCAGGATAGACCTGGTTTCTCTACTCAGGAAGCTTACAGTCTTACAGAGAACATCGCTATTAAACAAATAATTAGTCAAATAATTAATTACTGAGTCAAAACGGTGTGTAGCAATAACACCCCAGCCGCCTCCTTTATGGAGCTCCCACACTCAGAACTACCCACCTACCCTAAACACACAGGACCAGATACCGGACAACTCGGGACGGCCTTCACACCCCAGAGCGCGCTGAAATTATTCACACCGGCCAGTCCTGACCCGCTCGTTCCACCCCCCACCTCATCTGCACACCGACCAGCCCCTGCACTTCCCTGCACGGCCCTGTGTGGCTCAGCATGCCCCCTCCTCTTGGGAACTGTAATAAATATCTGTGCCTCACATTTCCTACTAATACACTGTATTCTGTTACACCCGCCGCTCCATCAACCCCAGTACAGACCGTCAGCTGAGTGATGCAGATGACACAGGATATGAAGCCAGAAAACCCAGATCCGAGCCCTTTTGATCTCCCAGCCTTTTTCCCCATGGGGGTGGGGGTGCTGCAAGACCCTCCCCTAAAATGAGGAACAAACCCAAGTATACATGATCAGCCTAAAACTAGAAAGGTTAGCGTTTATCCCCAAGCTGACGCCTATAGAATATGAAAGGCCTCTAAAATTGGGTCCAAATGCAGAGAGGATCCCGCCCCCAGAGAGCCATGGAGAAGGCCTGCAAGGACTGACAAGGAAGATGAAGACCCCCCTTTCCGCCCGAAACCTCCTGGGTCCCACGATCACTCCCCGGGACCCTTCACTGACACACCCAGAGTGTGCAGGGCATGGGTGGTGACAGCCCTGCCTTGGTTGAATTCACACCCCAAAGTCAGGCGCTTGGGAAGGTAAACGACAACCGGAATCCCCATCAGGCCTCAGCACTTCCAGCGTAGAGGGGGTGACCCACACCCGCAGACACACTCCCACATGTGCTCGTGTGTAAGCACACTCCAGAGACCAAAGAAACTTCCATCTTGTACTAGAACTGGACCCCCGGAGAGACAAACAAGCCCATGTTTTTCTTCACCATCTGCTCCTGCTCTGAAGGCTGGGGCCCTCCCCCTTCCCCCTCTCCTTCCTCTGCCCTGTCCCCCATGAGGCCTCTGTTACCACAGCCTGGCTACGCTGACCTCCGCACAGAAGGCTTTCATTAGCAGGTCAGTCCTGAGAGGCAGGGTGGAGGCAAAGGGCACAGGCCAAAGAGGAGACCTGAGGAGGGGGAATGCTCTACTGAGGGAGCCCTGAAGCCACAGGGGAAGGAGAGAGGGTCTGTGGGAAGCCCATGGGCAAAGCCCCCACCCCCCTCTCGCACAGCCTGGCGGGCAGCACAGCCCCCTGCAGTGAACCCTTGGCTCCCCAGCCTCAGAGAAGTGGTTCCCAATTCCTGAGAGACCAGACCAGATATTTACATTGAGGCTGTCTCAAGGAATTTTCTGGAAAACTTCCTTTTCTCCACCCACTCCCACTTCAAAGTAAGAAGCAAGACCCCTAAAGCTGGTGGCCTCCATGGCCTCTTTAAAGTGGCTTCTGGAAAGCTGATCCTGGTGGAACAAATCGCAGACAAGAACTTCAGCCCAGGACCCCTTGAAATGACAGACCTGCTCTGGAGGAAGGTGAGGGCCTCCGTTCCCTGAGGGAGAGCGGGTCAGGCACTCGCTCGTGAATTCACTTATCTGTCCCTTGCTTTTGTCCTCAGCTGTTTGCACCTGTGACTGGGCATCACATCTGGTAGCCCGTGTCCCTCCCCTCCTTCCAGGCCTCCAGAGGCTCCCTGTGGTCCCCAGGATAAGCCACAACCTCTCCACCTGGCAGGGCAGGCCCTCCATTAAATGACCCACATTCACCTCCATCCTTGCTGCCCACCTTGTGTTTTCAGAAGCCTGGGCCAAGCCGTGCAGGGCTCTCTGCCACCTCCTTGTTGAGTCTTTGCTCACTCCCTGTTCTCAGCCTTCCCTTCTCTGCCTCACCTCCTGTGATAATTGTTCCTTTATGCTCCTCTATTGGACTTTTCGGGCAGTGACCCCTTCTGAATCATTTCTGTACATTGAATATATAGGGACACATTCCCTCGTGAAATGTGGGCATCTGGGATGTCTATGGAATGAATGAAGACCACTCCACTGAGGCTTCTGGGAAAATGTGTTTTTTGAAAAAGGCAGGACTCAAAACTAAATACACTGACCTTCTTCCTTAATATATCCTATGTGATCTCAACTCTGAAAAATAATGGACAGATGATAGATAAATACACAGATAAGCAAGCACAGAGCAAAGACCAAAAGGAAATACAACTCTCAAAAACAGAATTACAGGGAAGAACTGGCTTTTCGACAGATAGTGTTGAAAAAAATTGGACATCCACATACAAAAGAGTAAAATTGAATCCTTACCTTACACCATATGCAAAAATGAACTCAAAATGGATCACAGACCTAAACGTATGCTCTAAAACAATAAAACTCTTAGGGCAAAGCATAGACAAAAACAGAAGACAAAGGCTCCCTGCCCTGGCCAGGTAGCTCAGTTGATTAGAGTGTCACCCCAATACGCCAAGGTTGCAGGTCTGATCCCCAGTCAGGGTACGTGCAAGAAGCAACCCATGAGGCACAAGTAAGTAGAACAACCGACTGATGTTTCTGTCTCTCTCCCTTCCTCTCTCTCTTTCTGAAAATCAATTTAAAAAAAAAGCTTCATGATATTGGATTCGGCAATGATTTCTTAGCTACGACACCAAAAGCACAGGCAACAAAAGAAAATAATATGTAAACTGAAGGCATCAAAATTAAAAACGTTTGTGCATCCAAGGGCACAAGCAACAGAGTGAAAAGGTAACCCGACATGATGGGAGAAGATATTCACAAATCTGACAAAGGGTTAAAATCTAGACTATATAGTGAATACTTACAACTCAATAACAACAAAAATTCTGATTAAAAATGGGCAAAGAACTTGAACAGACATTTCTCCAATGATATACAAATAGCCAATAAACACATGAAAAGATGCTTAACATCAAGAATCACTGGAGAAATGCAAATTGAAACCACAATGAGATACCACTTCACACCCATTACAATGGCTAGTATCCAAAAAAAAAAAAAAAAATCAGAAAATAAGTGTTGGCAAGCATGCAGAGAAACCGGAATGCTTTTGCACTGTCTGTGGGAATGCAAAATGGCGCATCCACTGTGAAAATAGTACGGCAGCTTGTCAAAAATTAAAAATAGAAGTACCGCATGATCCAGCGATTCCATTTCTGTGTCCATATGCCCGAAAGAACTGGAAGCAGGGGCCCAAAGAGATATCTGTGTGCCCGTGCTCCCAGCAGCTCTGTTCACACACAATGGGACATTATGCAGCCTTAAGAACTGAGGAAATTCTGACACATGCTACAACGTGGATGAACTTAGGACCTTATGCTAAGTGAAATAAGCCTGTCGCAAAAGTAAAAATACTGCATGAGTCCACTTACATGAAGCACCTAAAGTAATCAAAGTTACAGAGACAGGGAGTGGAACATCAAGGTGCCGCCAGGGGCCAGGGAAGGGACCGGGGCATCAGTGTCTAATGCGTGTGAGTTTCTGTTCTGAAAGCTGAAAAGAATCTGGAGATGACGGTGGTGATGGCAACACAACAATGTCAACAGACTCAATGCCACGGAACCGTTGTTACGTTGGTAACAAACGGTTCAAAAAGTCGTTACAATGGTAAATTTTACATTATGTGTATTTTACCACAATAAAAAGAATAAAAAACTTATAACTTACAAAATGAAATATAAATGTTTTCCCTCTTTTCCCTTTTCCCTATTTCCCAAATGATCTATATAATTAAAAAACAAAATACTTTTTTTTTAAAGAAAATGTGCCAGGCCCCTTTTACCTAAACATCTGGACCGGCCATCGGAGCCCAAGCCTGCACCACTCTTAGGCCTGCTGGGCTGCGGGCTTCCACCAGCTTTCTCTACCTGACACCAACATTTGGTTTCCATTCTCAACTCTTCGCATAAGTCTTGGAGATCGGCTCCTGCTGGTTTCAGGTCTAGCGGAAAGAAAGCCTCCCTTGGGAGGGTCGGCTTGCATCCCAAGGGGGCGGATTGGCTCCACCAGAGGTGAGCTGCCTTGCCCAGACACCCCCAGGCCCTGGAGCCATCCATCCTGCAGGCGACCCACCCACTGTCAGCAGGGCAGGCGAATTTCCTGGCGCAGTAACCCAAGCCCCTCTCTGCTCCCCACAGGCTCTGTTATTAATCTCAGGGCAGATCCTATGTCCGAAGCTGAGACAGCTGTCCCCACGTGCAGCTGCTCCAGGCCAACAGGCAGACGACTTCCAGCATTACCACCTCCCTGCCAATGACCAGGCAGAAAACCGGGCTTTCCTGCCAAACCCCTTGCTCGTGCAATTGCCTGGGCCCTCACACTGCATTAGGATCCACCGCGCTCCCTGTTCACTCCCTGGTTCATTCCAGGTTAGGATGGAACTCCAGGCTCATGAGCTCCTGAGTGACTTGGACTTCTCAAACTGGAAAGTAAACACAGCGGTGTCCCAGTTGGTCCTGTTATGGTTGAATCAATAAGGGATTGTTCTAGCGCACAATCTATGCTCAGCCCTGGGTTACCTGCCACGGCAGACAAAGCCATCTAGAACGGGGCTCCTGACCCCAGGGGGCACGCAGCCCAGCTGCAGAACAAGAGCATGAAACAAGAATAAAGCAAGCCAGGACAGGACTGGGGGAAGTAGCTCACAGCAGACACTCGGCCAGATGCCACGCAATGCGGAACGCAGCACGACCAGCTCCAGGGGCCACTGTTCGCCCTGGATTCCAAGAGCAACACACAGCATTGATTCAAACGGCTCACTCGTGCTCCCACAGGAACCGCTTTGATTAGTCCCACCTTACAGATGTGTAAACAGACGCATGTTAACGGTAACTTGCCCACAGCGAGAGGGGAAGCCAAGTTGCTGATGTAAATTTGCCTGACTCCAAAGTTCTGAGTATGAAAAGTGTGCTATCAGGCCCACCCACCGCACCCAACTTGGCCAAGCCTTTATAAACTTACCCGCCCACCTACGCACAGCTGGCAGATGCCCACCCAGCTGAACTTAATTTGGGTTCTACATTGGAAGATGCCAGGAATATAGTGATTACCAAGGAAGACAAACCCTCATTCCTAGAAGCTTCCCTGCCGGGGTGTCCCAAGATTCCATGCACACATGATTTTGGCCCTCTGTATTCCCTAGGATACAACTGTGACTCTATCTTAGCTGTCCCTACGATTCCCCCACAGGCACCCCAACAGGCACAGAAGGACCAGAGCCAACCCATGTGGTCAGGCCCCCAGGGACAGCTAACACCGGACTAAGATCCAGCTAGCATCAGCCTATAGAAGTACATCATGCTAGTCTGAGACACTGTTCTCACTCTTAGGAATGCTTTGGGCCACCTGCAGTTTGGTTGGGGATACCACCTACCTGGGACACCTGTGTGGAAGGATACTGGTTCATGTGTTTGCCTCTGTTAATCACTATGGCCCTTGGTTTTCATTTCCACTGTCCCCCAGCACAGGACAAGCTGAACAGGGGGAGGAAGGAAATTCACACACCCCACCCCCAGCTCAGCATCCGGAACCCCTCAAACAGATGCTGGAGAGAAAGAAAAAAAACAAACAGAAGCTGACAGCTCATGGTCTAGTCCAGAGCTATTTTCAGGAAGAATAAGCTGTTGCTGACGGCAGGAGGAGAGAGAAACACATGGGTGATGGTGGCAGAAATAATTTAGCCTCGTATCGGAATGACTAGCCCTACGAAGAGTCTAGGAACCACAACCCATTGTGAGGCTCTCTATTTAATAACTGGGAGGAGGTAGGGGAGGGAAAGGCGGGTGACTCCAGGGTCCTCCGGTGCCAAAAAATGTCCTACCTACAAACCAAGAAGTGAGGCAAAGATATCATCATCCTTTAGCCATGTCCTGGACCAGGCAACATCCACCCCTCTTCGGAGTGAGTCAGGAGCGGGGGGGAGGGGAGGGGAGGGGAGGAGAGGGGAGGGGAGGGGAGGGAAGGGGAGAGGAGGGGAGAGGAGAGGAGAGGACTGCGAAGGACCGAACCACCACGCACTTTCCAGACCCCTGTCTCTCTCCTCAGAGCCCTCTGCCTCTGCCATCCTTTGTAAGAAACATAAAGCCCCTGCCTTTCCGCTCAGGCAAAACCCCTCAGGATCCACCTGAAAAACCACTAAAATAATTGTTTTCATGCATGAAGGTAGCTGGATATAAGATCAACACGCTCCAAGTCAACAGCTTTCCTATTTGCCAAACATAAACATTTACAAATGTCAAGGAACAAAAGAAACTCACTCACGATAGCAATGAAAACTAAAAAATGCCTAAGAAAACCTAACAAGATCTGGATAAATGGAGCATATACATTGTTCCTGAAAAACACCCAATATTATAAACATTGAATTCTACTCATCCATTAAGTCAACAAAGCCGAGATCAAAACTCCAATAGCATGCTTGCTAGAACTAGAAGAAATTATTCTAAAGCTCATCCAAAAGAAAAATAATGTACAAAAGCTGCTGAGTTTATTTTGATAAAGATGAGCAGTGAAGGAGAAATTGGTCTATCAGCTAAGGAAACGTACAATAAAGATATAGTAATTAAAATAGTGTAGTTTTGCCCAGGCTAATTTGGCTGAATTGGTTGGAATGTCATCCTGTAACCGAAAGGTCATAGGTTCGATTCCCAGTCAGGGCACATATTTAGGTTGTGAGTTCCCAGTCTGGGTACACAGGAGAAAACAACCAATTGATGTTTCTCTTACATCAATGTCTGTCTGTCTGTCTGTCTCTCTCTCTCTCTCTCTCTCAAGCAGTGAAAAAATGTTCTCAGATGAGGAATAAAAAAAAGTGTGGTTTTGGCACCAGAAAAAGGACCATGTACATAGGGAAATTTAGTATATGATTAAAGTGGCGTTTTAAATTATTGGGAAAGAATGGATTATTCAATAGAAGTAAGAGGGAGGGCTGGAAAAAGCTGGAGTTAAACCCCTACCTCACAGCCTGTGTAAAAGCCTGAGTGGGAAGGCCACGGCTTTGTCATGATTCTTCACACGAGGCTGAGTCTTCACGGGCCTTTGATGCTCACAGCCACTTTCAGTCTTAACCCTGTTTGACATCTAGGGTCAGTCTAACTCCCCAAGGCCTCAAATATCTGATGTAGCTTCCCCTTTTCATTTCTGTTTGTGTGGTGGGCTAAATAATCGCACCCATCCTAATCCCTGCAACTTGGGAATACCTTTTCTTACATGAGAAAAGGGACTCAGCAGCTGTGATTAAGTGAAGGACCTTGAGGTGAGGAGATGATCTTGGCCCAACCTGATCACTAGTGTCCTCATCAGACAGCCGGCGGGCGGGCGGGCGGATCCCAGGCAGGGAGACAGGAAATGGAAAGAGGCTGGGGGATGCCCTCGGAGGAGAAGAAAGGAGCTACAAGTCAAGGAATGCCTGCAGCCTTTAGAAGCTGTGAAAAGCAAGGAAATGGATTCTTCCCTGAAGCCTCCAGAAGGTTCAGTCCTTTGAATACCTTTCAGCCCAGGGGGACCCATTCGAACTTCTGACCTGAAGAACTGTAAGAAAATTAATTTGTGTTGTTTGAAGCCACAAAGTTTATGGTCATCTGTTGCAGCAGCAATGGGAAACTAACACAGCTTACCAAGTGGTCAGTCCTCCCCCAGGTACTCCCTGTAAGCCAGGCACTCTGCAGCAACCTAGAGATGCAGGGCCAAACAGGACAGGTGGGACCCCTGCCCTCAGAGAACTGACAGCCTCGGGGCAGATAACTAATTATCAATCAATTAATTATAAGACTGACTTGCACTTATGGGGAGTTCTGAGGACATTTAAGGAAGGGGCCTCACCTTACCTCAGGGAACAGCAAAAGTTTCCCTGAAGGTGTGATATTTAAGCTGATCTCTGAGCTTTGAGCGGAAGTTAGCTAGCCCAAGAGAAAAAGGAAGTGGCTTGAGGTGAAAAGGCAGGCTGGGTGGTGAGCAGGGAACCCAGAGAGACGAGGAGCCAGGACAGAGCTCCCTCCAGGCCCCCGAAGTAAGAGTCTCTCCCCCCAGCTCAGCCGCCTCTCCAGGGAGGCCCACGCGTTCAGACTCTTGCATGAAGCGTTTCAGGGACCGAGCTAATTGTTGTCATCAGCTGTGGGACAGAAGAGAGGAAGAGCCTGGCAAACCCTTCCGAGGCCCAGGATTTCATCACCCCAGCAACGTGGGGTGCCTGGGCAGGCTGAGACCTCTGACAGCCAGAGAATCAGCCTAGAATCAGCCGTGTGGCCAAGTCAATCACAGAGAGGCAGAAAGAGGGAAGTGCTGATTTCCTAGATAAGCCCTTCCAGGGGAGCAGGAATGACAAAAATGTCAGATGCCAGAGGCAACTGGCCAGGCACAGGCAGCAGGAGCCAAATCAGAAGGAAACTGCCACCTTCTCTCAAAGGCTTCCCAAGTGAGGCTGGGTGTCAGGCAGGCAGACCCTGGCACCTCCGAGGGCCAGCCGGGTGGCAGAGTCTGCAGGCAGGCGCAGTTCCTGATTCCAGAGGCTACACCCCGGGGTAGAGCAAAGCCTGAGCCTTTCACGAGGGCTCCAAGCAAGGAGGACCCTCTGCTGGGCTTCCTGGTGCCAGAAACCAGGGTGTGGGGGTTGGGGGTGCTTCTCCGAAGATACTATGCAATCCCTGTCCTTCCAGAACAAGGAATCGGGTGGGACCAGATACTTTCAAATAAAGACATAAAATGTTTGGGCTACAAACTGAAGCCAGCTATGGGTGCAAACAACCTAAACACACACACACACACACACACACACACACACACACAGACATCCTCTGGCAAGTGTTGCTGCCTCCGCCCCACCTTGTTCAGAGAGGTAAGTGGGGCCAGGGAGCTATAACGCAGGGTCCTCATCCAGTGAGCAGGAACCGCTGAGTAATAATTAGTCTGCATGTTTAACCCATTTCCTCATTTAATCTCAGCCCAATCCTATTAGTTTCATGTTACTTGTGAGGCACCAAGTCAATGGAGGGAAGTGCCGCTTGACTGCTTGACTGCGGGTCACGACAGGCCGGCTGCAGGAAACGCGTCAGAAGAAGTACTTGGGGTTTCCTTAGCGGCCCTACTGCCTGGGGCACAAAGCTCTTTCCTTAGCGGTCGCAAATGACCCTGGGGAGAGCTTCAGACCAGCTCCCGCAGAGTGAAGGGCACTATGACTACTGAGGCATTTAACCTTGACCCACTGGGCCAGTTTTCCAGGGCACGTTGTCTAGAACACCACCTTAATGAAACACTCCCTGGAAAAGGAAGTGGTGGCCTCAGATGTCTGTGAGACTCCTCATTTCCCAAGTAGGCAAGGCCTGTCAGCACAATGCTCATTCTGGGAAAGCCTTTATCATTTTATGAGACTGCATAGTGTTTACGAGATATTGGTCTAAGCATTTCATTAATATTAATTCATTTAAGCCCCAGAACGACTTGATGAAGTAAATACTATGATCACTCCGATTTTACAGATGGGGATGCTGAGGCACAGAGGTCAGGTGACTCAACCGGGCCACCCAGAGCAGGGATTCAGGAGGCCTGGCTCCAGACCCTACTCTTCACACACTCCCTCTTTATTAAGGAAACTCCTGAATTTGGTTCACAAGGTTCCTTCTCATAATTCCCGTCAACACCTGACGGGACAAGCTCCGGATATTCTCCAGGCAAGGGGGAGCTGGCAAAGGTCAGTAGGCAGCCTGGCCAGCTCTGACCTTTTGCAGATCACTCTGGAGGCCCCTGGGGGGTGGGGCAGACATCAAGGCGCGGGTGGTGGGAACCCACACTTCTCTCTCTGAGTGTTACAGAATTAACCTGGACCAGGTCCAGCTCCTTTCAAGGTGGTCTCATACAGGCCACCAAAGAGAAACATCTAGACCCTGATTTCTGGGAGGCAAGAAAAGGAAGACCAGACAAGAAAGGCTGGGACCCCTGACTCCTCAGAGAGGAGAACAGTGTGCCATGTGTCTCCTTCCATAGGATCGGCCGCAGGATTCCCGAAAATCCTCTAACAGTTAGTTATTGTTACTCTATTCCCCAGCCCCAGGCAGAGTTGGTTGGGGTCCAGCTCACACACTCGAAGCGGCAATGAAGTGTCGGGCCAGTGCAAGCCAAGAGAAGCCTGGAGTGGTGTTCTTATTGCCATAGGGATTGTTTCTCTGGGAATGGATTTTAAAATAACAGACAGGCTGGGATGGGGGAGAGGAGAAGAGAGATGAAGGGAGAGGAGATTCAGAAAACCGTGGGGCATTAGAAAAAGGCCATTCAGTGTGATTTTCAGGAAAATTCCCCCTTTTCCACCCACTCCTACTTCAAAGGAAAAGGCAGGAACCTCTAAAGTGGGTGGCATCCCTGGTTCCTCTGAATGCAGCTTCCAGAACTGGCCTGGTGGGGAAAAAGCACAGACGAGGACGTCTCTCCAGGACCCCTCAGAGCAACAGACCTGCCCGGGGGGCAGAGACCATGACCTTGGTTTCTAAGAGGAGACAGATCAAGGCACTTATTTGTTCATTCATTCATTCATTCATTCATCAAGCAGTCACAGAATACCCGATGTGTGCAAGCTGGGTGCTAGATACTAAAATTGGGCTACAAAACCCGTGGAGGGAAAACACAAGTATTTTGCAAAAACAGAGTGATGCGCATGAACGTTGTACTGTGCTGTCTTTTCAAAGCTGAGGAACACGGCAGAGTCTTTGCAATGTTCCAAGGAGCAAAGCGGCTGGCCCCCAGCATCCCTGGAGCACTGGAAAGAGCCGGAAGCCCTGCCCTTGCCTGTCCCAGTCCACAGTGGCCAGGTGCCGCCAACGGCAAGACTGAGACCTCCTCTCCCTGCCGCTGCACCACACAGAGCACCCTGCCTCTGCCCAACTTCAGGCCTCCTGATGCCGTTAGCTCGCTTCCCTCCTCTGGCTCTTCTTCCTTTGCCCCATCTTCCCCACCAGCAAAGCTGGCACCAGTCCCACTATGATCCTGACTCAACATAACGCCCGGGCTCCTTAGGGTGGCAGAAAAGGGGCTTCGCATGCAGGCTCTAAAGGCCAGCCTGCACCCCTACCCCCACGTGCCTGCAGCCCACACTCCAGTCCTCCCTAACTCAACTGCACTCACCGCAGGTCAGGCACCGCCGCACCTCCCAGCCCTGACTCGGCTGCTCTGTCCACCGAAAGCACACTCCCCAGCCACTGCTGGGAACACCCTGCTCATCCTACAGGATCCACTGAAAACATGAGTCCTCTGGGGAGTCCTCGGCATACACACCGATCCTCGAGGCCAGTGTTTCCCAAAGTGTGGAGTCAGGACCACCATCCCTGACCTCCCGTGTCGTGAAATCTGCCATCCTCCCCACCTCTGCAGGGCACGTTGGCACGCTACACATCACTGGCCCTAATGGTGTTGTCTACATGTTTTCCTAGGCACTTTGTTAACTCACTCAGGCCCCAGAACAACTTTATGAAGTAAATACCATGATTATCCCCATTTTACAAGGGAGAAAACTGAGGTACAAAGACCCGAACTCCCATACACCCTAACTCCCCTGGACCAGTAATTGCTTACATACACGCCCCTTGCCTGCCGCCCCTCCAGCACTTCACACGCACTTGTATCACAGCAAATTCCACACTTGTTCACGGGTCTGCCTGCCCCACCAGTCTCCGAGCTTATCAAGGGCCGAGACTGGGTCTGAATTATCAATCAGCTCACTACCCTCAGTGCCAAGTACACCGTAGGTGCTCAAGAGTAACTTCTTGAAAATAAGGCATCAGGGTACCTGCACAGGTCTCGGGCCAGGGCCCCTGCCCTCCGTTTGAGCCCCCCACTCCAGCCTGCCTCCTATGAGCCAGGGAAGGTTGAGTAGTTAACTGCCTGGCCTGGAGAAGCTCAAGAGGCAGGGATGGGTGGTGGGCAGCGAAGACTCGCGCACTCGTGTCCCAGGTGGGCTGTGCAGGGCTATGCTAGGGCAGAAACAGGTAGGAGAAGTGATTCCACCTACAGGGAGGGGAGGGGACGTGGGAAGTGAGTTCTCAGCACCCACGCCACAGTCAGTCACGGTACGAGAGGCACAGGGAGCCGCTCACAGAAAGGCGAACAGAGCAGTCCGGAAGGCTTCCTGAAGGAAGGCTGCCGCGTCAGAGGGAGGAGCCCGGGTGTGGGAGAGGCGTTTGGGGTGAGAAAGCGGCACACCAAGCACCTCAATCCACCGAAACAAGAAAATGACCCCAAAGCCAGAGTCTGGAGGGCCGGGCGAGGAAACTGGGAGGCGCAGGGGGGCGAAGAGACCCCTGCCTCCCCCCAGGGAGCGGGTCTCCCACTGCAGGTCTTAACCTACAGGGTCTGTGGAATCAATTCGCTGAGTCTTGGCAAGCACTACTCTATGAACTAGATAGAATACAATAAAAAAAGGAGAATCACATATGGTAACAGTAAGCATCATTTTGTGAAACTTGTTTCAGATGTGTGTGTACGCCTGCTTGGGCAGGCGTCCTCGGTCCCCATATAAAAAGTATTTCTTCTTACGGGTCAGGATGAAAGACTCTCAAAAAACTTCATTCTCCGTGCACTGCTTCCCAAACCTGGCTGCACCACAAAAAAGCACCTGGAAAGCCATTAAAACACATCTCCAGGCACTAGACTTCCTGAGTCAAGGGTAGGTCTGGATATCCAATTCTCTTATCTCCCCAGTTTATCCTGACGAGTCCATCAGTACTCTGCTGTTTAGGGGAAGCTCTTCCCAAAACATGGGAGCGAGACTGGCTAACTAATTTGTGGAGCACAGCGCAAAACAGAAATGCAGGACCTCTCATTTAAAAAGCTGGGAAAAGCATGTCATGAAAACACTGAACTACAGAGCTTTCCCCCTTGCTTCTTAAGCCTCTCTCTCCTGACCTGTTATTTGCGTGCTGTTTCACATGCGATCCCTCAGGTGCAGGGATACTGGTGGGGCAAGCGCACCCCTCCCTGCAACTCCAGGCTGTGCGAGCGCTCTTGTGTGCGGCCCTTCCCACCAGCCATCGTACGGAAGCTCCGTGCCCCACTCGGCAGAGAGCTCCGAGGCAGGGAACCAGGTTGGGCCCTTCCTAAGGGCCCACCAACCTATAGCAGACAGGCAACCCTCAAGACACACTAGAAGCCAGGGTGACAAGAGGACCTCCCCCTACCAGGTCACCCCACTGAACACTCTGTGGCACTGCCGGACCAGGACAGAGACTACAGCCACCATGCCCTACTCCAGGATATCATGGGGAGCATGCACCCAATCCAACCCTCCCTGAGGCCACTCCCAGGCGCTAGCCAGAGGCAGAGCAGGCAGCGGTCACAGGGCAGCGGTAGAGAGGGGGAGGCCCAGTGGACCTGGGGGGCCAGAGGGTGGGAAGCAAGCAGCTGTGAACCCTCCCCAAGGAAGGGGTAGGAAGCCGTGGTAAGAGGCAATGAGAGGTGGGACATGGCACAGGCTGAGGATCAAGTCCCCCAGTTGCTCCGTTGTCCCCTTAAACCTCACTCACAGAGCACACATTTAAAGATAAGAGGACTGAGAATTTCAAAATGGTGACCACAAAGCATTCAATCCCAAGCATGGGGACCTGTTTAACATTAGGCCCTGGCCCCTGCACTGGCCAAACGGCCCTGCCTGGGGAGGACCCGGAGGGCGGAGGAAGGCAGTGGGGCAAAGACGGAGAAGCCGGGGAAGGGAGAAGAGGGGAGGGACATCACGTCAAGGGTCAGGCCCTTTCCAAAACTGACTTGCCAGTGAGTTTCTAAATGGAAATCAAAAAGCAGTCGCAAGTTCTGAATCCCATGCCATCGCTTCTTAGAATCATCTGAAAACAGGTAAAAATCCTGAACGAACATCAGGCCAGAAGACAGCTGTGTTCTGAAAAGAACAGGAAAAAAGCTCCCATGGACAGCCCTGGAGGCTTCCCTCCTGGTGCGCCTTGTCTTTCCTGAAAGGGGTCTGTGTGTCCAGGGCCAGGGCCAGGGCCAGGGCCAGCCGCAGCAACTGCGAAGCGACCTGTGCTAGGACCCACATCCGCTCCATATTCTGGCCCTGGCAGGTCTTTGGTGGATGCAATTTGCTTCACTCGACACAACGACGAAGCCAAACTCTATTCTGAGCCCTGGGCTGGGCCCCAAACAGGCAGGTGAGTGACGTCCCCCTTGGCGCTCCGTCTGGTGGGGCATGAAGAGCAGCCGAGGTAGCGAAGACATGAGAAGAGAACATCTGGATGCAGACAACTTCACCCGGTCACTGTGATGCAGACTTAATGACGGGACATTTGGGAAAAGGTCACCCAACTGGCAAGAACTTGGAGCACACACGTCCTCCCTCCGTTGGTGCAGGAAGCATAGGTATCCAGGGGCCTGGGATTCCC
Organism: Glossophaga mutica; assembly: GCA_039655065.1. Classification (NCBI taxonomy): domain Eukaryota; kingdom Metazoa; phylum Chordata; class Mammalia; order Chiroptera; family Phyllostomidae; genus Glossophaga; species Glossophaga mutica. The sequence goes on from CM077305.1 coordinate 84,677,183, forward strand.
TTCCCAAACAGCTGAGCCCAAGGTATGGCCAAAGAGCTGCTGTTAAGGTGAGGGGAGGAGCCGGGACTGGGGCTAGAGCATCCACAGTGTGTGCATACCAGGCACCAGGTAGGACAAGAAGGAAAGGGAAGGGGGACTAGCCCTGAGCCACTGAGGCCAGCACAAAATTCAAGGAAGCCAGGAGTTCTAAACATGAACCTGGCCCCCAGGGTCATTAGAAGGGTGTGTTTGTCAAGGTCAATGACAGAATAAATTTTAACCATTTGTAAACTTGATTGATAACTTTTAAATATTTAGACATACGGTATATGGGCTTTCATCTGTACCCTAGCCTCAGGCCCCACAAATGTTAGGAGTGGCCCAGGCCTGCAGGTGGAATAGGCCTGGGCAGTTTACGCTCGCCCCGCAAGGCCGCTTTGACCCAGCACCATGAAATGGCTTCACAACGTACGTCCTAGGAAACACTGCTGGTGCGAATGTGAAATGACAGCATTGCTCGGGTGGGTGATTAGATACTGACAGAATTACACAGGCATTTACCTTTCCACGCAGCAAACCCACATAAAAAATGTATACTAAAGATTGTATGGAAAAATACAAAAGGAATAATTAATGCACTGCAACATATAATGTGGCATTATATGTGACAAAAGGTTAGAACACGCCAGTGTCTCTCCATGTGGGGCGAGCCGTAGAGACTGCAACCACTCAGGGCCCAGAGAACTCAGAGCTGGGGGGACGAGGGCGGGAGACAGGAGCAGGTCTGCGCGTGGGCGCGGCGCCGGGAGTGTGTTTAACACCACCAACTGTGCACCAAAGATGATTGAGGTGGAACATTTTGTTACATGTGTTTTAACCACAATTTTTTAAATCGAGGAAAAACATGAATGCAGAAGGTATCTATGCCCTGATGTAGAGCAGTCTCCGTAGCACAGAGTAAAGCAAAAAAGTCCAACCTCGGGACAGGACAGCCAGTACGCCACCTCCGTGTAAGAAAAGGAGGAGACAGATGCATGCACGCTTAGATTTGCAAAAAAGGGGCAGTCCAAACACGGCTGCCTACAAACAGGGAATAACAGTAAAGTTACGTGCGCAGTATTCCAGTAATGAAACGAAAACGCAATGTCAGGACCAGACTAGAGCCGCTCTGCCGCCCTTCCGGAATAACGCTGCAGACGGGGCCATCCACACATCACGAGCAGGAGCAATGACCAGGCACTGTGGGGTTCCTGGGGTGCTGCTTCTTTTTTTTTTTTTTTTAAGGTTTGGATTTTCTTCTTTCAGTTTTTTTAAAAGGTTTTATTTATTTATTTTTTAGAGGGGATAAAAGGAGAAAGAGGGGGAGAGAAACATCCATGTGTGGTTGCCTCTCGCACATTCCACACCAGGGACCTAGCCCGAAACCCTGGTATGTGCCCTGACTGCAAATCGAACCTTGCTTCACAGGCCAGCGCTCAACCCACTGAGCCACACCAGCATGGCAGAGGGAAAAGGCTGTGGGCCTTTGGTCTCTCTTCCTCTTCAGATTAAGACACTGATCCCATCACGAGCCTCCACCCCCCTGACCTCATCTAAGCCTAGTCACCCCCCAAAAGCCCCACCTCCAAATACTGTTGCACTGGGGGTAAGGCTTCAATATACGAATTTTGAGGAAGCACGACATTCACTTCATGACACAGTATGATATGATATGATATGATATGATATGATATGATATGATATATGATATATGATGTTATATGATAAGTTAGACCTATTATGAAGCATTCTTGCTACCCCCCAAAAGTGGTATTAAATCTAAACAAACCTTTACATCTAATCTCTGATGTAGAAGAGATACAAGGAGCAGAAAGTCAAATGAAACACACCACTTTGAGACAACCAGCCAGACCTAGAACGTGGACATTTCTTCAGGACAGCTGGCCTTCAGCGTCCTGGGGCGGCGCTCCGCTTCGGGAGAGCGGACTCTCCGGTGTGAAAGGAGACTAAAGAGGCACAACGACAGCGGCCTTTACTTAGATCCAGATTTGAACCAACTAACAGTAATGAAATTGGGGTGGGGGGGCGGCAACTGAAGAAGGATGAGTGTAAAATGGATTTTAGATCAATAATAAGGAACAAAAAGTAACAGTAGCAGGAGCAGCAGGAAGGAGCAGATGCGGTAACAGCCCGCCCAGGGGAGGGAATCAGGTGCACGTGACTATTACTGGTGAAGTGAACACGGAGTCTGGGATTTGCTTTAAAACGCTCAGAACGAATATTTGGGGGTGGGTGCAATAAGAGGGGCAAAAGCAGTGGTGGGCAAAAGCGGTGGTTGGCAAATCCCAGTGAGGGCTCTTGAGGGTTCATTTTACTCTCTACTTATGTACAGGCTTGAAAATATCCACTGAAAAAAAATTAAATGCAACATATATTTAAATGTCCCCAAATCAAAATGTTTGGCTTCAGAGAGAGCAATGATTCTCTGATCTTGCCTCTCAGGGGACATCAGGCAGTGTCTGGACACATTTTTGGTTGTCACAGTTGGGAGGTGGGGTGAGCTCCTGGCTTTTTGTGCGCAGAGGCCAGGGCTGCTGCTGGGCGCCCTGCAGTGCACAGGACGGCCCCACAGCAGACCACCCAGTCCACATATCAGGGTCACTAAGCTTCAGAAACCTCAACATAAAGGTAAGCAGTGTTCTAGGTGCTCACGGAGGGCATCTAGCTCATCAGGGAAAGGCATTCCAAGCAAATGAAACATCATATGCAAAGATTCAGGCATGAGAAAAATAATTAATGCAGCGTAGTCAATGTAGAGAGACAGAGGATGGGCTTCTGAAAGAAAGCCTTTATGCTGGAGAGGGTGGATTTTATCGTGAAAGCTGGAGCCACAAATACATCGCTACTGCCTGCACTTTCCTGCCTCACACTCATGGTGACATCACTTGATTGTCCTGGCCATCTTTCCCACTGAGCCGAGTCCACCTCAGAATCCTTCTTAACACACTGACCTGGGCAGCTCTTATCAATCAGTGAGAGTTGACCTAAGAGTTAAAACCAGTCCACCAAGCTGATGTAGGAGACGACGGACCACCAAAGGGTTTTAACCAGGGGAAAGGCCTCTATAGCAGCTGAGAAAGGTCCATTCACTGGGCAGATCTGCATTTTGCAAACCCAGCCTTTGTGCACCCCTTTCTGTTCTCCACGCCTTGTACACATGCCCTCCCAGCAAGCCTCACACAGAAACCTGGGTTTCCAAGGAGGACTCATCAGGAAATGGGCCCAGGGAGGTCAAGGAGTACATGCAAGTTTACATTATTAATTAGGGGCAGAGCCAGAAGCCCCCACCCCACTGCAATAAGAGCAGCAGCAGCCCTCAGGCCCACAGAGAGGCCCCTCCTTGGGTCCTGCATTCAGAGGACCCTGCTCTTTCCTCCTCTCGCTGTGTCCTTCCCATGAAATGAGGAGTCTGTGGGGCCAAGAGGAAGTACCTACCCAATCCCCTGCCTCTTTCTAGACCCAGTTCTGAGGGCTCAGGTTCCCACCCAAACGTCCCCAAGTCCAAATTCAGAGCCGTGTCTCCCAAGCCATCCTTCTGAGGCTAAGGGGTGTGGACTGAACTTGGACATGCAAGTTGAGGGGTCTGTAAGCCTGTGCACAATCCTCACAGTGTGAGAGGCATCCAGGGTAAAAGATGGGCCAGGGCCAGCCCTCTCCCTCGACATCTTCCAGAGCAGAATTCTAAGGCATCTAAGAACTCCTCATATGAGCCTGGCTTTCCCAGTCATTGTGAAGGCATGCTCATCGAGGCTGGCAACAGAACCTACTTAACCTACTTAGTTAACCATCATTAGATATTTAGCCTGACAGTAAGTGACTTCCCTTTGTCCTTGGGCCCCAGGCCCTGTACAAGAGTAAGTGATTTATAGAATGAGTGCCATTCTTCAAGGGAGAAGCAAAAAGCCGCACTGTCCTTTGTCCCCTGGCCCAAGAACTCACTCTCCGGACATACTCACTCCCACCTCTGTTAAGTCCAGCAGGTCCCACAGCTCTTCTGACTCCCCTGAGAAGAGTGCTCTCTAAGAATTAATACTAAAATTTTATCTTTTATTTAAAGTAAAACTTCTCTCTCCTCCACCTGGGAGGTGTGCGCCACGGATGGGGTCAGGCCTTTCTCTGGTCTTACGCCTCGTGCCCTGAGCCCCAATCATCTGCTGCTGTACTGGCCCCTTTCAGGCTGGATATAGAGATGAACAGGAGACAACAGATGAGACCCTTAATAAATACCTGTGGGAGGAAGTGAGGGAAGAGGGTGAGATTTGCATACTTTAAAGCATGTCCCAAAGGTACGCTCTTTATTGGTTAGAATGGAAGAACTGGGGCACTGGGCGGGGTGGGGTCGGGTGGTAGCCGGGGGCTGAGTCCGTAGCGCAGCCCTGCAGTCAGTTAATGTTGCGTTTCCCTTTGGCATTTATTTGGCATCTGAACAACTCTGAGAGATTCTACTGGAAACAGCCCCCTGAGGAATTGGGGTCCTTTTCTTTTTGCCAAAATGGCTTAAACAAAAGGCTTCTGATGGAAGCGGCCAGAGCAGAGAGCTCCTGAGTAAGGCAAGATGCCCCCAACACATGTCAGATGGGATACCTGGCCCAGGAGGGTAGGCACAGGCAAACATACACACACAGAGATGAGAGCCGCGTCCAAAAATCAGGTACTGACAGGAGTAATACCATGAAATAAAGGAAGACTGTCAAAAACAGTTCTGTTGCTTTGCCTGTCAGCTGAGACCAAGCCACTATAAGCAAACGTACAAAGCCAAAGCTGGGAAGTGCACCATTCCAAATGCTGTCCCCAAGCCCTCTGCTTCTGAGGCTCTTGAATTTCAAGGACACAGGCCACCTGTGACTGATGAGACAGAAAAATGGGCTACCAGGCCAGCTGAAGCCTGCAATGCCCACATGGGGCTTTGCGTGGAAGGGCTCGGTTACACTCTGGAGCACCAATGTCCAGATCTGGAAGCTGCCCCAAGCCTCCGTAACAACTCCTAGTATTCCATTTGGGAATCTGTTTTCCACAAATGCATCCAGATCCTCCCTGAATGTGATTATTCACTCACTCTCTTCATGGACTTAACCTTCTCAGAGTGCATACTCCAGACTGCAGGAACCGGTTTTTTCCTTCCACACTATTTAACTACAAAAGTAATGCATGAATATACACTCCTACGCAAACAAGATGCAGACGGAGGGGGGAAAAATCAAACTTCTCTTTTACTCGCTCCCTTCTCCCCACCCCAGCCCCAGGTCTCTCCATACAGGTAACCATGGAAAATGGTTTCTTACAAAATGTTTTTCCAGGCACTTACACACCTAGACAAAGATCAGAATTTTTTTTCATAAATGAGATCATGCTATACATATCATTCTGCAACATGAAAAGCTCATTTTTCAGACTATTCTCACATGGAATTGTGCAGAGGCCACGCTACCGTGGAGAATAGAACCTTTGGGTGAGTATTTCCAAACAGAATGGGGGAAATAAAAGTGCATGCAAGGCTTTCCAGAAGCATTTTTATAAGCTTTTCTGAGTCTCGCCTTCTTATCCAGCCACTAAGTGTATGTACTTCCCAGCACAAAATATCCCCGTCTCCTTCCTACACAACATTGCCAAAATTCAACGTGGTCGCCCTCCCAGGTTTGGTAAATACCAGGAGGAGAAAAGACCTGGGGTCTGTCTCTTGCCTTCCTCCAAAGCAGGGAGCAGAATGGTGCCAGAAAGCACAGGAAGTCAGTTGAGTTGCCACTGAACTGAGGGCCTCTCTCTGGGCCTCAGTTTCCTTGATTAAAGGAAAGATAATACTCCAAACGTTAACCCTGGAACGGTTTTAGGATCAAAAGAAACGGATGCTTCGAATGCAGGTTGTGCGTTCTAGAGAACTACTACAGCCGTGTGAGTAGTAATTAGTATTATGTGGGGGAAAGCTAATTTCGACTGATTTACGCAAATGAGGTGTTTGGCAACTTCTACTCCCGTGCTCAGGAGTTTTCTAGAGGAATTCGACCGCCGCGCAAGGAGTCTCTGCCCTAATCTCCGCTGGGGCGGCCAGGGCGCCACCTGCCGGCGGAGGACGAGGCCGCCATGGGTGCCGGCACCGCGGGCTCTGTGACCCGGCCCGAAAGAGACCCACCGCGGATCCCTCGGATCCGAGCCGGTTCCACGTCTTCCGGTAGCTCGGCGTCCGCAACCGAGGCTCCTCTGCGGACCTAGCCCCAAAGATCGGACAGAATTGCCCCTTCGGTGCCCCCGGGCAGCCTGCAAAAGAGGCGGGGAACCTGGACGAGCGGCCTTGGCAACCCGGGAACCTGCTGCCCAACACAAAGCCGCCGTCCCGCAGGTGAGCGCGGCGGCGCCACGTGAGTCGCTGAACGTCCCGGGACGGAGCCATCCAGCCCCGCTCAGCCAGCGGCCGCCTCCCGCTGGCCTTGCCTCAGGTTTCAGCCACCTCCACCCGAAGCCGGGAGCCGAAGGGGAGGAGGTTGGGAGGGCAAGGAGAAGAGGAGAGAGCGTGGGCCCCGCACCTTTAGTCCCTCGGTCCCGCGCCTCCAGCCCCCACTGTCCTTACCCCCAGGCACGGACCGCCCCGCGTCCCCAGCCCCCCGACCTCGTCCGCCCGCGCCCCCAGGCCCCGCTCTCCCAGCCCCCCGCTGTCCTTGTCTTCAGCCCTCCACCACTCCACGTCCCCAGCCCCCGGTCCTCGACTGCCCGGCGTCCCCAGGCCCCGCTGGCCTCGATACTCACCGGCGACCCCCGTAGCCGCTGCCGGGAGAGCCGGCGCCCGGCTCGGGGTAGCCGTGCTGCTGCAGGGCGGCCGCCGGGAAGGGGTAGAGAAAGCCGGTGCCCAGCGCCGACCCGCAGAGGCAGCAGCACGCCCAGGGCAGAAGGAGAGCCAGCTTCATCTTGCGCGGCGCCGGCGGGGACCCGCAGCCCCAGGCGGGAGGACGGTGGGGAGCGCACCAGCGACAGGACCGAACGCCCTGCCCCCGCCGGAGAAGAGCGAGGGAGCCGGGGAGCGGAGCCCGGGTCCGAGCCGAAAGTGTCTGGGGGGCGCCCACGCCTCTCCGGGGCCGCCTTTTAAAATTCAGCGAGGTGGGCTCTACGCCGTCAAAGGGGGCGTGGGGCTTTCTCATTAACCCTCGGCGGCCCGGGGCCCAGGAGGCGGCAGTGGCCGCGGAACTGGGGCTCGAGCTCCGCTGGGAGTCCCAGAAGCCGAAAAGCCCTGAAAACCAGACCTTGCGCCAGGGTCCCCGCGCACACACTCCAGAACCTTCCGAATCAAACCCGCTCGGGTCCGCAAACGCTTGTGGAGCACCCACTCCTTTGCCTGGCAACTTCACCTGGGAAAGTTGTTTAAATCCCCACAACATTGCTCTGTTAGGCTCTCTCCATTTTTCAGAGATGGACACTGAGGCTCAAAAACATTAAGTCAGAAAAAGGCACGCTGCTTGTCCAGGGTTCTTTGGACCAAACCATTGCACACTCAGTCTCCCCCACTTTCGCCTTCAGCCCTAACCTCGACAGCTGTCTCTTCAGGTGAAAAGTAGCTGGGAATGAGAGAAGCTCTCAGTTTAGGGGAGAATTGGTCCCTAGAATCTCAGATGCATGAGGCATCCAATCTGGCTGGGGATGCTGGGGAAGGTGTAATACATTCTCACCTTTTACAGATGAAGAGGCTTAAGTCCCCGTTCACACATGGGCCCTCCACCACAAGTTGGTCTTCTCTGGGCTGCAGGATCCGCACAGCACTTTACCCTGCCTAAGAGGCTGATGCGAACTGAACCCATCCTGTGCCTCCTTCCCCACGTTGGGAGTCTTTTTCTAATTCTGCCAAAAGCATCCTAGGGACCTGCAGAGGTCCTGAGGCGGGCTCTGCTCCTGCTAACAGTGGAACCATCTGTAAAATACCTGTAGGACTGGAGAGAAGGCATCAAATGTGGAAGTGCTTAATGGCCTTCAACTGTTGGCTTTTGCCCTCTTGTTTGCATATTCCAATATGTACCCCATGTGTTCAAGTCCCCTGGAGGTACCCCTGCAGTACACACCCCAGGATACCATACCCAACCCACTCCACCTATCCCCAGCTACCCATCCTTATCAACTCAGTTCCCTCAGATCCTGCCAGGGTCTTTTAAATGCAACGTCCACACTTCCCAAGTGCAGAGTCTCCATCTAGGAATCAGGGTGGGTAGAGCCCATCTCAGAGTGGACAGCCCCTAATGGGAAACATAGCTGGGACTCAGGACCACTTCCTCTCACTCTTCATCCCTCTGGCAAGGCCTAAAAGATTTAGAGAATTTTGGTTATCAAGGGACTTTCAGTGCCTCCCCCAAAAAGAATCTGAGCTGTGCTCCTTGGGCAGCTGGCCAACACACAATGAGTGGTGAGGTCATCCCCCCGACCCAGGAATTTGTAAGCATTCTGTCTTCCTCTTTCCCCTCCTTTACTTGCATAATGAGATCTTAAAGACCAGAAAATTCCATGTGGCTGTGAATTGGCTTCGTGCTGCAGACATCACAGTAAGGGAACAAGACGTTTGTTTTTTATCTTAAATCCATTTTTCCAATGCCTGGGGCTGCACCCAAGCTAGAGGGACCAAAGAGAGGAAGGGAGAACACTACTCCACATATTGCGGGATTCTCTGAGAACAGAAAGCTCTAGGAAAAGAATGAATACATCCCAGAAACTTCAGGACTGAGGCAGTTGTCCAAGTTTGGTCCTCCTCTTCACACCAGGGCACTAAGTTCGTTCTGGCCCCATGAACATGTACCAAGAAATTTCTGTGTGGCCAGCATTGGGCCAGGTGCAGTGAAGGCTCTTAGAGAAGCAAATAACATAGTTCTCACCCATAAGGTGCTTATACTATTCTTTAGAAAGGCATTAAAATGGCCCTTTTCCCTTCAAAAGGCAGTGGGCAGTATGGACAAATGGTCTGCAAACAGAAGGCAGTTCCATTTAGATGGTGAGGAATAAAAGACAAAGATGCATAAAATCAAGAGATGTGTTATTACCCACATTACCCAGACCAAGAAGACCCAGGTCAGCTCCTGACTCCCCCACTAACTTACTGAGTGACCTGGAGTAAACAATGAAGGATGGATTGGCTTGTCCCCGAAGACCTTTCCAGCTCTGACCTTCTGTAATTCTCCTTTCCCTTCGTCCTCCACTCCCATCTCCAAGACAGCTGTGGATATACCCAACCTCACTAAATGGTCACTCTCGCAGGCAAGATTTGCAGCTGCAGCACCCTCAGCAGGGCCACAGGAGCCAAGAAGAGTGGAGAAAGATTCTGTGGCACCACACTGTAAACTCCCCACCACCACCCAGAACTCCAGTTAGTAAAGTCCAACTCTAAGTACCAGCTGTGTGACTGTGGACAAGTTATTTAACCCCTCTGAGCATCCTCATCTGTAATAATAATAATAACAACAACAACAGCAACAACGGCACCTAACGTATGGATTTGCTAAAAAGAATCCAGTGAATTATTCATATCAAGTGCTTGAAATGGTGCCCCTGACACATTGTGATGATCAATAAGCTTAATTATTATTATTGAATATTTGCAAGGCTTTGGTGAGGGATAGAATTAAAGAACACACCTTTCTCAAACCCCCAGGGTTGGGGCAGCCAGTCAGTTCATACCTGGAAGTGCTCAGAGATTTCTCAAAAGACTCAGAGTCCCAGGATCATGTGATACTTCTTAACTCCATGGTCAACAATTTAAAACAAAACTTCATTTTAAAATGGATACTGTAGTGAGATGTTAATGGGTAGGGTGCGCCATTTACATCACTTTGCAATAGAAGACGCACTACACTGGTGGTGGGCAGCGAGAGTAGGGAAGTTTGAGTGGCCCCGGAAACACTGGGGTGATTGCACCCTGGGCGGGCCTATAGCGTTTCACACACGAGCATCCCTGGGTCGCCTCTGATCAGCCCTCCACACAGTGCTTGTCCCTATATTTCAAACCACGCCCTCCGCACTCACTAAGTACATGTGCAAATTTCCGTAGAGGCAGGCACCATTGTTCCCAAGAGCCCAAGAAAGAGAGGATTAAAGGCTTGGAGCTGGGACCCTGTTGTGGAGCTGGCACCTTCTTCCCCAGTTCCTGGGTGACCTTTGCTGATCACCTAACCCCAGAAACCTCAGTAAAAAAAAAAAAAAAAAGCGGACAAATAAGAGCCGGGTGTGTTTCACTGCCCTACTTCCTCAGCCCTTATTTCCTCAAACACAGACAGGCAGCCATTCTCCAAATCCGGATCTTCCAGATAAGGAGATGAGAGAAAAAGTGATTTTTCTGGGATCCGGTGCTTTCTGCTTTCTGTGAGTTCAAAGGCACCTTAGAACCGAGGTTGTTTCTACAAAGAGGGATCAGATTTCTTGGTGGAATAAAACAAACCCCCCGCACCCCATCACCACCAGAGAAGTGGGCTTCTCTGCAACTGTTTCCAGGCCTTTCTGATAAGAAAAGATCAGTCAGCATCCTCTCCCGCAGACAAAAAGCAGATCTTCGCTTCTGCTGAAGTCAGCAGAGAGAGCCACCGAACAAAGAAGTAAATACTCATCCAGCTGGAGCCAAGGTAAATACTGACCTTCTGGCCTGATAAATCCTCCTGTTAATCTAAAACAGAACCCCCACCCCCACCCTCAGGGTGCCCTATAGGACACGGATTCTGCAGTTCTCCTAGAAGTTCAGGGAGGCAATGTAGGAACAGAGTGATTTTCATGATGATTTCTCCAGCAACCCGCGTCCCCAGCTGTTCTGATGCCAGGGCCGTACAGAAATGGGCTGGCGTTGACTCAAGGTAGCGGGAAGGTCACGACAGAGGGGCTGCTTTGTTCTGCTCCAAACTTGTGCTTGACCAGGGCAAAATATGAACAGAACGTGGATATTCTGGCGATTGACCCTGAATTTTCTTTATATAGACACCCCCAAAATTCCACCCAGGTCCCGGAAAAGGGAACTCTTCTTTGTTCAGCGTTCCTACGCGTGTAAGCCTACCTGTTTGTCCAAGCATTGCCCGTGAAATAGGCATCCGGAAGACAGCAAAATAGGTGGCTACTACGAAATAGCCCATGATCTTAAACAGAAGTTTAAAAAAAAAAAAAGTACTGAAAGCAAAACCTAAAACACACTATAAGATATGGAGTGTGCCCGAGTGCCCGTGCTGAAAGCCCAACTAAAATGTGGTGATAAGGAGTCTGACCGCTGGCCAATGTAGCCACAGCTAAGCAAGTGCCTCCCCAGGAGCTTAATGAGATTACTTGGTGATGAATGATGAAAGGGCACGTCTTAGTCTGCTCAGGCTGCTACAACAACATACCATTAATTGGGGAATTATAAACAACAGAAATTTATTTCTCCCAGTTCTGGAGCCTGGAAGTCTGAGGTCAAGCCAACAGCAGATTGTCAGGTGGCAGCCTACTTCCCAGTTCATAGATAGCTGTCTCCCCACTGTGTCCTCATGGGGTGGAAGGGGTGAGGGAGGTCCCCGGAGTCCCTTTTGTAAGGGCACTAATCACATCTATGAGGGCTCCACCCCCGTAACCTAATTACCTCCCAAAGGCCTGGCCCTCTAATGCCATCACTTGGGGGGTTAGGATCTCAACATATGCATGGGGAGGTGGGGGATTCCCAGAAACATTCAGCCCACTGCAGGGGACTAAAGCTATAGAGCAAAAAAGCGGCAACGCCCAGGGGTTTTACTGTGCTGACTTCACGAGCTTTACCCCGGCACAGGCAGGAGGTTCAGACAATGAATTCACATCATGATGTCCCACCCAAAAGTGCCCCAGGCTGAGGGCCTGCAGTGGGGAACCTGCCCAGCACTCCCCGCACCCAGCTCTCCACAACCCCTTCACTGCCCAGTTCGGCAGTTCAACACTTGGAGCTCTTACCGCAGAGCTGGTGGTAAAATAAACCATCAGCGAGTGAAGAGGAGAGCTGCCAGGGCAGGCAGGAGAGGGATGTTCGACTTAGAAAAGGAGAGACCGGGGGAGTGGTCCAGCTTTTCCAAGCCATGCAGGAAACAAGAATTAAACTTGTCTGAGGATGAATTGGGGGCCAACGGATGAAAGATGTCAACTGAATATAGGGAAGAACTTTGCAATAGGTTGGATTGAGCTGCATGGCGGCTGGGGTCGGAGTGTCAAGGGGCGAGCTCTCCACCACTAGAGGGACCCAGGCAAAGAGTGGGGTAACAGCTGGTAGAAACATTGTAATTAAGCAGAAAGCACTACCCGTGGCCCTTAGACTGTGATTCTAGACCCTAAAGGCAAGAAAGGGATTTTAAACAACTGTAGAATTTCCCCCAAACAGGCATGAGTAAGTATCGTCGTAGACTCCAGTGGTACTCACCAATGCCTGGATCTCCTGTCCGCTCTGGACACAGAGAAGACCCCCTCAGAAGCCTCCTTGCTGCGGGGCAGAGCCACGTGACTAGCTCTGGCCAACGGATTGTGGGCAGAAAGAACCTGTGCCACTTCTGAGCCAAAGAGAGAAGAGAGAGTATGGGTTCTCCAGGCTCTCCTAGTTCCTGTCACGGCAGACCTTCCCTGGGCTGGACCCTTGTCAGCCTGAGTCCCTGAGTGCAGAAGACAACTCTGCCACCCGCTCCACTCTCTAACTAACATTGGACATCTTTTGTTCTGAGATGTCAGTTGTCATTGCAGCACCACATACCCGTGGTTTGGTGGCTTGGTGCACGGCGGCCTTTTGCCCTGCAGTAGCTGTTGGAAAACGACCTCATGAGGGCAAGGTTGGACCTTCTGATGTTTATCCATCTGTACTTTTGCATGACCTAGGTCATTTCCCAGTTGTGTCTTTCACTCTCACTGAGCAAACTCTCATCCATGACAAACCAAACTGCCCAGGCCCTGGTGGTACCCAGTCAGGTTGGACATAATTTTGCCTTCAGTTGGACTTACAGGAGGATCCTTAGGAAGGGTACAAATACACATTGTCCCTAATGTCATATGGTCCAAAGTTAACAGCTCAGAGGAACAAGTTGTGGCTGAAAAGTCCAGTGGTGCTTTGGGCAGGAGCATGGTAAAGGGGCGAAGGCAGGATTATGTGCTGGGTCGAAAGGGCTGGGGAATGGAATGGCTGAGAAGGAGCTCCCAACACACCTGTGCACACACCAGGTGCGTGCATGTACCTGCAGGCACGAACGAGAGCTTGAGAGAGACCATCTCCCTAAGGAGCTGTCCAGGTGAGTGAGGGCTCTGTGCTGTGATGCAGTCTGCCTCCTGACACCTTTCTGCCTCTACCCCTGACTCTAGAATTTCATCCTCACCCCCAGCTCACCCAGGAGTCCACGGTTCATGCAAAACCCATGAGGAATTGTTGTTTGTGGGACTTTGGGGGCCAGGCTCAGGCTAGAGGTGGCCTGATCAGGGAGTCAAGATCCAAAGTCAGAGAGCTGAGCAGGATGGGGGTTACAGACTCAGGGAGCAAAATCGAAGTGTGTGCAAAAGACAGGTGTGACGGAACCAGCCCTCAACCTGAGCCATCACCAACAGGGTAGTGCTGCTGCCCCTGCTTGGTCCCGTTGCTCTGAATGCCCCCATCCTCTCAGTGCCCTATGCTGTTGCCATGGACCACCTTTTGGACATCTTCATCCCCATCTCCCAGAGGCCTTCAAACTCAGCAGGTTAAGAGCTGAACTGCATTCCAGGGTCACTGCCTGCCCACACTTGTGCAAGCTTAGGAAAGGTACCCCCATTATTTGGATGGACACAGCCCCGGGTATGCTCAGCCCATAGAGCCCAGGCTGGATGTCAGTGCCCACTCACCCATCTGCAGAGGTGAGCAGGGCATGTTCAGCCCTGTGGGCCAAGCCCCGCCCACACGGGTTTCTCCATGTGTCCACCACCCAGAATGAAGCCCAGCACCCCTGCCCCGTATCGGATAGGGTCTGTACGCCTGGCCCACTATAGATGACTCTTAGACGCTCTCCCTGTGCACGTCCTCCCCCGCCTGCTCCCACAACCGCTGCCAAGCGGCGTGCTCTGCCTGGCTTTTGTCAGGTCCTCTACGGGCTTTTGGGATAACTCCCCAAAAGGTGCTCTTGCCTCCTATGTCCCCTCCCTCTACCCTTTCTTCTGCATGGCTGCCAGAAAGTTCCTCCCAAAATACAGTATGATCCCCTCACTCTCCGAAACAGACCTCTGCTGGCTCCCCATCCTCACCTCCTTGACTGGGCCCTTAAGTCCCTTACCACCTTTTCCTGGCCTGTCTTCCTACCGATCCTCCCCCCTCAAACATGTACATTCCCCTCTCACCCTCTCCCCTTCCCTACACCCTCTCCCTCTGAGCTAACCACAGAGCAACACTGGGAGTCCCTCAACAGGCCGAGATCTTCCCCATTGCTGTGGCTGCACAGACTGCTCCTTCTGTATAGAATGCCCTTGGCCAGAGACTGAATGTTTCTGTCCCCTCCCACCCCATAATTCATATGTTGAAATCCTAATCCCTAATATGGTAGTATTAGGTGGTGTGGCCTTTTGGGAGGTGCTTAGGTCCCGTGGGTGGAGCCCTCCTGAATGGGATCAGTGTCCTTATTAAAGAGACCCCTTCTGCCCTAACAAGGGGATGGATGTCTGTGAACCAGGAAGCAGGTGTTCACCACATTACATCTTCTGGCACCTTGATCGTAGACTTCCCAGCCTCCAGAACTGTGCAAAATGCATGTCTGCTGTTTGTAAGTCCCCCAGTCTGTGTATTCTGTTATAGCTGCCCTAACAAACTAAGCCACCCTTCCACTCTTGCTCTGTCTCTTCATGGTGAGCCTTCTCCGGGATCCAGCTCTTCGCCAGCCCCTCCAACAGGACTGAACCCCACTCTGTGCTCCCAGAGATCTTTCCACAGCCTTCTCTGTGGACCCACTTCCCCTCGCCATGCTTACTTCGCAGCACATTTGCCATCTTCCCCACCGCACATTGCACACACCAAGACCAAAGGTAATTTCCCACTCATCACGCCTCCTGGGCATGAAGATCACCTCAGTCAAAGCTTAATAAACATTAGTAGGATATCCGGGTAAATCAGTGAATTATCCAGTTCATTCTCCTAAGACCCCAAGAAGAGGAGAGTCAGGGCCAAACTGCCCCCCCGAGGGGCAGCGTCTGGAAGACATGCATTAAAGTGCTGGGCCCTGACCAGCACAACTGTGCTTCTTATTTCTTGGTATTTGGCAAAAAGGGAGAGAGAACCACAAATGAAAATGTTAAGCAAGTCCTGCAGATGGCCAGACCAAGGATGGAACTTGCCATTCATTCTGAGAGGGACTGGTGCCTGCCCTGCTCACATCTTTATCCAAGATTACTGAATGTAGCACTTAAGAAAGAATTGTCAGCTGTGATCTTCAGACCAAAAGTCTCCAGTTAGCCTCATAAATGTTAGCCCACCATCACCTTATAAGGACTTGCCATGGAGGTCTCCAAGGTACATAATCTAAAACACCTTCCCCGTGCCCCTCTGAAGGCGTGTTTTGCTGAAAACCAGACAGGAAGGCAGACCATACCCCCTAAGGGGCGGCTTTGATACCAAGGCCCAAAAGAAAGGGAGAGAATGAGGGGTTGTTCCACTTGATAAAACTGTATTGCAATTTACTATTATGAAGTGTCTGTTTGAAGTTGAAACAAGTTCTAGATAAGCCCTTCATTGAGAACCCAGAAAAAAGGGGGGAAGAGGGGAGAAAAAGCGGTCAAAATGGAACTCTGATTAGAGAGTCATTAATTAAGACCATGAAAGTCCTGTGGATTTTCCTTTGATTGGAAAAATGGAGGCCTGCAGAATTAAAGGCTTTGGAGGGAAATCTTTTCATACTAAAAGAGCCAAAAATTATTTCAAGGGTTTTCAAATCAAGGCATTATTAAAGCTAAGGTGTTGGTTGTAACCAGAAGCCCCTGTCAATTTAGTCAAAATCTTATGGGGATGAGGGGCACAAAGCAAGTAACCCATTCTGATTCAAAGCCCCATGCAGCTGTCTGATTCCACTCAAAGGCACTTTCGGTCTGGTATGTGCACTCTCCCAGGGCCACCCAGGGGACCTGGCCATGGGGAAGCATCCCCATAGTCCAGCACACACCTCCTGGTGCCACCCAGAGGCTGCTACCCTTTGTGCGGCTGTCGGGCTCAGGGCGCGGTGCCCACCTGGTCCTGCAGAAGTCTCTCCCTGATCTTCCTCTGCAACCCCCCAGCTCTCTAGTAAGCATTCAGGTCCAGAAGGACCCCAGCTGAACCACTTTCTCTGGGTGCTTTGCACAACTTTCTTAACCAAGGTTAAGAAAGCTTCCGTTTCCTTCTCTCTCTGTAAGGTGGAAAGAACGTTCTCCCCTAAGGTCACTAGGAAAATTCATCCCTACCTACATTCCTACATACAAAGTCAGAAAAGGACCTGGCCTAGAGAAGCTCAAGGTCACTTCCTCTCCACCACCATCCCTAAGCAGTAGCTTCAGAAAACATGATTTCAGAATGTAGATTATTCATTCCCTTCCAGGCCTTTCCGGAGGGTGCCAAGCATAAGGATTTAATCTCACTTTGAGCCTGACACTCAGGCCAAAATGCCCTCTTGGCCTTATCCCTTGTCCCAGCTGCTCTCCCTGTAACACCTGCAATGGCTCCCTGTTGTCTACAGAATAAAGTCTGAACTTTCCTTGGCCTGGCAGTCAAGGCCCTTCACCACCTGGCCCCAACTACCTTTCTAAAATTATCTCTCACCGCTCCCTTTCACATTCACGGATCTCAGACAAGCAGTATTTATAGTGTTGGGGAATCACAGCAGCTGAGACTGCACGTGGCTTGGAGCCCAGGACCCAGAGGCAATGGCACAGTTTCTGTCCTTGGGAGCTGGGAAGACGGATAAGCAAACCCACAGGTGTAAGTAGTATGACACCTGCTGAAACGGAAACGTGCACAGAGTGTTTAGGAACCACCAGGAGAGGGCCCGACCGCTAGGTCAGCCTCTGGGGGTTACAGGTGTCTCAGAAGAGACCTACGTGAGCTAAGCGTTAGGCATGAGTAGGAGTTCACCGGCGAGAAAATGAGGAGGGTGTCAGAAGGGGGAACGGCCGAGCAGGGAATGGCACAGAAGGCAGCCGAGCAGAGAGGATGTGGGGGAGGACAAAAAATGAGGCCATATGGCTGGAATGACAGGGACACACCATCAGGGACTTGGGAGGCCAAAGCTGTCCCACGTGCAGGGGATGGGGCACCTCTGAACGAGAATAATCAGATTTGCATTTTGGGAACATTTCTCTGGGTGCAGAAAGCACAGCAAACAGGAGCGGGGAAGGTGAGAGGCTGGGAAAACCAGCTCAGAGGCTCTTGCAGAGAGGTGCTAAGAGCAAAACTTAAAGATTAGTGGGCATGGTGTTGAGGGAGTAGAAGCCACAAAACCTGCCCACCGAGTAGACCTGCACCGTCACACACCGTAGCCACCAGCACGTGGGGCCACCGAGCTCTCGAGAAGCAGCTGGTCCAGCGTGAAACGTGGTGTGGGTATAGCACACACACCAGGCTTTGAAGACGTAGTTCTTCGAAATTAAAAAAAAAAGTAAAATACCTCACTAACAACCTTCCTATTTCTTCTATGTTGAAATGATCATATCTTTATAATTGGGCTAAATAAAATTGCTAGAATTAACGTTCTTTAATTCCCTTAAATGTTTTTAATGTGGCCATTCAAAATTCAAACTCCCCTCTAAAGCTGATATGACATTTCCACTGAGCAGTGCCGGATGAGCAGGGCCGTGGAGGGGCGGGGGTATCTGAGACACCTCTGGGTCCCCACCCAGGACGCAGAGCGATAACGATGGCGATGATGTGCGGCACGCACAGCCCCGGCTTCCGGGATGCGGATACTGCCCCAAGCACCTTAACTATGTACTCTATCGCTCCCCCAACAACCCAATGAGATGGGTGCCATTATTATCTCTATTTTACAGATGGGTAAAGTAAGGCACAGAGAGGTCATGGGCAGAGCTGAGATTTGGACCCGCGCCCTCTGACTCGAGGGTCCAGGCCCGTAGTCTGTACAAACACTGCCCACCTCTTATAATGCCATGACCCAAGCCTGGGGAGGAAGAAGCAGGCTGGCCAGGTGGAAAAAGGAATTCATGTGGGGATGCATTGAATGTGGGGCCTCTAGGATATCCAAGGAGATTTTTTTGCGGGGGAGGTCACTGAAGGGACAAACCTAGAGCTCAGGAGGCAAATCCATGCTGGAGACAGACTGTGAGGTCATGGAGCGGATCAGGAGGAGCCCAGGAGGGAGCCCGGCCAGGCCGCTCACCACTCAGCCTGCCCTGCGCTCCTTCCCACCGCCCTCACCTCTGATCCCCCACCCCAGCATAGATAAGATCGACTCATTGACTCATTTGAGAAATATTTATTGAGTGCCTAGAACATACAAGGCACTTAACTGTAAGAACATGTCCATTGCAACAGGAGAATCATTTGAAAGAAAAGCCCTAACAAAGCAGATTAAATTGGGGGAGGAAGAGACTTCTCTGCTTCACAGAAAACTGTTGGAAAGGAATATACCGTGTGTTTAGTGAACAGGACAAACCAAGGCCCTGCTCTCAGGACACTTCGGTCCTGCTCGGGGCTTCCGGCAATAAACAAGAAAACAACAGGAATTCCATTTGTAAATGTCAGGTGTTATGAGGGAGGGAGAACACCGCTTTAGATCAGGAGGTGGAGGCTGGTCTCTGGGAAGAGGTGACACTGAAGAGGTGACTTTAATGATAGGAGGGAGTGCAAAAAGAATACTCACCCAAAGAGAGAAGAACTTGGGCTTTGAAAAAGTGCAATCGTAGATAAAACAAATGTGTAATGTGGAGTCAAAAAAGATCCTCCAGAAATCACTGCAAGTGGGGCCTCCAGACATTATGTGCCTCATGATGTGGTTTTAATAGGGCCATTTGTGAAGAATTCATGTCTGAAAAAGAAATGGAGCCTCAGTCTAATGAAGCTGCTATATCTAACCATAAGTGTATAGAACATACAGGAGAGAGAGAAACAAGTTCAACAACACCAGAAGGAAGCCATCGGCCAAGTCCCAACACAGGACATTCTCTGAGCCCGTTGACCTGGTTTCTCCAAACATCAATGGTGAGAAGGCAAAAAAAAAAAAAAAAAAAAAAAGGTGAGCTGTTATAAATTGAAAGAGGCTTACCGAATGCATTGGATTGGATCCTGGAACAGAAAAAGGGCATTGGTGGAAAAACTGATGAAATATGAATGAACTCTGAAATGTAGTTAGTAGTAGTGTACCAATGTTAATTTCTTACTTTTGACAAAGGCACCCTTGTTGTGTAAGATACTGACATTAGCGACAACTGGATGAAGGTGCACAGGAACTCTGTGTTAGCTGTGTAACTTTTCTGCAAATCTGAAACTATTACATTGTTAAAAGGTAATTTTAAAAAGTTAGCTCTGGCTGGTGTGGCTCAGTGGGTTGAGTGCAGGCCTGTGAACAAAAAGTTGCTGGTTTGATTCCCAGTCAGGGCACATGCCTGGGTTGAGGGCCAGGTCCCCAGTAGCAGGTGCATGAGAGGCAACCACACGTTGATGTTTCTCTCCCTCTCATTCTTCCTCCTTTCCCTTCTCTCTAAAAATGAATAAATAACATCTGTTTAAAAAATTTAAAATAACCAATCTTAGTTTTTAAAAAAGTTAGAGAGATTTTAAAAGTGTAACAGCCAGATACTATGGGTGACCTTTGTTTGGACACTGGTTTGAACAAATCATTTGTGAAAACATCTCAAAGGCAATCAGGGAAATTTGGATATGGACTGGATATTGGGCGACATTAAGGAACCGTTGTTTACTTATTAGGTGTGATAATGGCAGGCGGTTGTCCTTTGAGAAAGCCCCTCTCTGTTAAACACTTGTATGTACTGCTGAGATGGCGTGGTGTCTGGGACGTGCTCTAAAATGCTCAGAAAAACAAAGTGATGATGGTAGATAAAATGAGACTGAACATGGCTGATAATTGTTGAAACAGATGATGGGTATGTATTTTAAATTGTCTGTATTAACAAGTTAAGAAAAAGAAGAAGGAGAGAAGGGGGGAGGAGGAAGAGGAAGGAAGGGAAGTAGGAGAAGAAAGTCTGCGTGCACCCTTCCCCGTGAAGAGGTTTAGAGGCTTCCCTCTGAGATGAACAGTCTGGTCGCCAGCTCACTTTGTTTCCCTGGGTAAGTAGAGCTCACGGCCAAGGCACCAAGTGACATACTTTCCACCCTAATGATGGCCCCACTAAGGCAGCGGTACAGGGCAAGGCCAGGGATTCCGGTCCTGACATCGCATCTGGCAGTCTTCATTCAAGTCCTGGATGACTTCAAAAAGTCCCTGCCTTGATTCTACCTTCTCTATTATAGAAAGTAATAATAGTGCCTACCTATTAGGTTGTTGAGAATTTCAGATGAGTTGATTTGTGCAAAGTACTTCAAGTTGGGTGTAACACTAAGGACTCAACACTGTAACCTGATTCCACCACCATGAAGTTCTCCCCTCATCCCTGAGATGCCTGAGTTCCCCATCCACTACAACTTAGCTTAGCGGCCAAAGCATCTTTGTCTCTCGCTTTCCAGCCTCTCCTTGGCTGCATAACACATCCCACATGAATGCTGAGAATTGCCTCAAGTCATTCAGCCAGAACTGTGCCTTTTAGTTTTCACATGCTCCTAATTTTCAAATTAAATTCTCTTGTTTTCATGGCCTTTGTCACAAACAATTTGATTAACCCCCTTCACTACTTTGGGAGCCTTCAGTTGAGTCAAAGAGATCTTTTTTCAAATAAGAACTTGCCAAACTTCTCCAGCTTCCTTACAACTGGCTGACGACAGAATCCATGTGATGCTGACCCTCAATGCCCCATTTCCCGGGGGCCCCACGTCTGTCCTGTGGCACTGGGTAGGTTCTCCCCGAGGTAAAAGGAAGCACGCCTTTGTGATCGGCTCTGCCATTCTGCAGCCCAGCGCTGTCCAGCCTTTGCACCAGACCTGCGCCATGGGCCGAAAGCTTGCGAGGGGCTCTTAAAGGAAACTTCTCTTGACATGGCGACCTCACACACGCACACTTGCTCTGTGCAGGGCAGGTATGTTGCTGGTGAGTGTGCAGTTGATGGCACCGCACAACACAATCAAACCAGTTCCTGCCTCCTAGCTCATAGTGATCCGAAGTGCCTGTCTTTGCACCTTTCCGTGCCTTTGGAGAAAGACAGGTCTGTGCAACAGCGCTACACTGGGCTGGGCCAGGTTCGCACAGTTATAAAGTCTGACAGCGGCGGAGCTCTGCCCAGGTGCCAGGAGCTGAGCTGAGTCCCTTAGGTGAGTGAGCACATTTACTGTCACAACAGTCCTGCAACACAGGTGCTATTATTATGGCCATTTTATAGGCAAGATAACTGAGGCACAAAACAGTTAAGTAGCTAGTTCCAGGTCACGCATCTGGGAAGTGGTGGAGTCAAGATTTGAACTCAGGCTATCCAGCTGTGGAGCCTAAACCCCCTGCGCACCCATCACTGCCCCGCACGACCACCTACCCAACAACAGCCAGGGACAGCGGCACTCCAATGGGTTGTGATGTTTTTCGGATGCCACTGAACTGCTTGAATTGAACTATTTTGGTGGTGGTGGTGGTGGTGGTGGTGGTGATGATAATGATAATGCTGATGATGTATGGTTGGTTGGTTAGCTGGTTAGTTTTACCTGAATGAATTAATGTCTGGCTACTATGTGTCAAGCACCTTCATGTCCATTATCTCATTTTATCTTCCTAATGAATCCCATGACATACAGCTTACTATTCTTATTTTACAGAAGCTCAAAAAATATTTACACTTACCTAAAGGCACATTGCTAGTATTTAGACAGAGTTCAGAAAGCCTGAGTTGCCAATGACTATGGGCAAGGGCCTGCAGCTCATAAACTACCAGCCCCAAATATCCACCAAGACGTCCAGAGAGCAGGCGGGAGCCGCCGGGCAGTAGGGCTCGGCCACAGGCAACCAGCAGGAGCAAAGCCACCGGAAATCCGCCTTCTGCTCCTTGTCACATCGCCTTGCGCCATCCTGACTGGCAGGCACAGGACAGGAGGAAAACCCTCTTCCTCTCCACAACCTGCTGTGAGATTGATTAGATAAGGGCAGCAAAGTGCTTTAAAGGGAAGTGGTGGAGGAAGCACCCTGTGTTTGTTTTTTGGATTAATTCCCGGGAGACTTCAGACAAGATGAAAGCCAATGAGTGGGTCTGCTCTCAGATCGCAGGGCTGCTTTGTGTGAGAAAGGAATTGTTTCCCAAAACAATTCCCGAGTCTCCTACGGGAGCTGCCAAAGTCACCCAGCTCTGCTCCACACCCAAACGAATCTTCCCTCAGCATGGCTGCCACACGAGGGAAAGGAACCTTGTACAGTCAGCTCAACTACAGACGGGTCCGCAGAATGTCGGCATGCACTTGGACGTCAAAGTCTGCCTTAAGTGAAAGACAATTACCAAATGTTTCAAACCATAACCCTAATATGTACTTTTTATCGGGGCGGCGGGGGGGGGGAGAAGAAAACAAGATGCATAGATGAGACATATTATCAAACCAGACAATTAGGATGGAAGAAACACTCCAGGACTTCTGGTCCAACCCCTTCCGTGATCAAATCTATCCCTCCCCTCCCAGGGCCACCGGCTGTGCCTGCACACCTGTGCTCACTGGGCCAGGCATATGCGGATTGCCAGTTGACAAGTAACAGCAGAAACACCTCGCAGAAGGTAGCTGATATTTTCGACATAAATATCCCTATCTCAAACCATAGGCATCACTGGTTTGGCACCTTTGAGAGTTAACTTCACAGTGTGCGTTGACAGCACTGCAAGAAACAGGGACTGCCATCCATTGCCAGTGGAAACGTTGAACAAAGTGACACCACCTCGATAGAGGGCAACTCATTTCTATTCATCCAGATCAACAGTGTGTATCCTTTTGACCCAGCAATCCTATTTCTGGGGGTTTATGCTACCTATACACCAGCACATATCAGAACTGAGGCACATACAGGATTAACTGCAACATGGTTTGCAACAGCATCCTGCTGGAAGCCACCAAGTGCGCATCAAAATGGGGTCTGATTAAAGTGTGGTACATCCCCACAGTGGAATACTATGCAGCAATAAAAAGGAGATGAAAGCTCTTCACGTTCAAACCTAGAAAGTTCTCTAAGCTATACTGTCAAGTGAAGAAGAGAAAGGCATTAAACAGGGTATATAGAATATGGTGCCTTGGTGCAATAAAGAGAGAAATAAGATCATGTATTCATATTTGCTTATATGAGAAACAATGCAAGACACATAAGAAACCGATAGAAGTGATAATCTACCTGGGGGAGATGATGGGGAATGTGGTAGATGGGAGGATGAGAGAAAGACTTCTTCAGGATTACTCTTTTTCTAACAGTCTCATTTTGAGCCATTTTGAATCTGTTACCTATTTTAAAACACAAATAAAACAAAATGTAGTCTTGAGTTTTATGGATGAAAGTTAGTGAGCAGACATCAGAGTATCCTACTTGTCCCAAGTTCTCCTGAGTTTTCTCTCCTCCATCCCCTCCGTCACCCAGCCTTCCAGTGATCCACCTGTGCTATGGCACCTTCCATCCTTCCCCACAGGGAGAAGAGACCTTGCCCTCCTCTCCCTTCTTGGGTGTTGCAGTCTCCAGTGACTCAGGCTTTGTCCACGGGCCACTGAAGCCCTAACTAGTCTGAGGAGAAAGCTGAGGAAGGCTTTGGGGGTCCCACTCCAGTTTCCCTACCAGCCAGGGTTGCAGCTGATTCCCTCCTTGATTATTCACAGGCAAGCACAACTCTAAGTTAAACAATAATTGTTTCAGGAGACAACGTAATCTAATGTCATAGGAGGGAGAAAATGTTCCTCCTGTCTGGAGAAACTGTGACTCTGGTATTTTTTTTGGGGGGGGGGTGCACGGCTAGGGCATTTTTATGTATTCTGAGCCTAGCCTGGAGTGCAGGCACCACCGTAAGAAAACAGCTGTTCGCAGCTCCTTCCCCACCCTCCCCACCCTCACCCTGGGCAGGGTGCTTGGCAGTGCAGGGTTCTCCTGACCACAGCTCTCCCACCTGTGAAAGTGGAACCGAGTTTTCCTGAACTTCATTGCACAATAATTATGCTTCCAAATACATCTTATTGGCAAAAGGTTTAAATATCTGGCATTAAAACAATATAGTCTGCAATCCATACCAAGTGGTAAAAACAAAGTCTATAAAGATAATTACATTTCTTGAAAGTCAAAAGATACATATTCTGCTCTGGCCAGTGTGGCTCAGTTGGTTGGAGTGTCGTCCAGTAACTGAAGGGTCACAGGTCTGATTCCCAGTCAGGGCACATGCCTCTGTGGTGAGTTCCATCCCCAGTCTGGGCACGTCCGGGAGGCAACCAGTTGATGTCTCTTGGTCACATCGACGTCTCTTTCTCCCTTTCTCTCTCTTGAAAAAAAAAAGTACATGTTTAAATATATTAACCAATATCAAGTGATGGGCTTTTGTATTAATCCTGTGTTTCCATGAGTCTGGAGAGACTGCCCCTCCAGGACTATCCCTAGAGACAGTAAACTCACAGCCTGCTGAACACAGTATTTATATGCAAATCAAGCATATGAATATGATTTGACTCCCAATCCCTATCACTTCCTTTTTCCATCTCTCAGACTCTGCCCTAATCACTCCAGGGCCAGGTGCCAAACAATTAGAGACAGCCCCAGAACCCACTGAAATTATGCAAACTAGCCAAATCTAAACCTGCTAACTCTACCCTTCCCATTTCTTCCTGAGGAAACCACAATAAAGGATCTTGCCCACATTCTGCACCCCCCCCATCCCTCTGCCTTGGGACCAATCTTGGTGCTTCCTCATGAGCACCCCACCATGGGGGGGACATGCACCTCCTCCTGGGAACTGTAACAAACTGTCTTTTCAATGGCAGTCATCTCGTGAGCTTTTGGACTCACCATACCTGAAAAGTAACAGCCTACATTTCAGAACAGCTTTATATGAGGGTGGCATCTATTCAGAAAAGAGGGGGCTCTAGAATCATGTTGGTTAAATTTCAGATTAAAACCTGGCCCCAAAACAGATAATGCACCAAATTTGAAGTCACATTAGGAAAGTCAGTCTTTTTCATGAATGCATAAAGATAGCATACTCCATAATGTGGAATCTCCTAGAAATCCACAGGTGTATCACAGCCATTCCTAGGTGTCGTCAGCTACAGTTTCATGTGCCTGCATGGTCTGATTTGCTCCTGACATAAACACAGTGCAGAAGGTCTGTAAAGGAAGACTTCTTACGATAATGAGTGCAGCTGGAATTTGGAACTGCCCACTTAGTGTACAGTAGCCTACATTTTAAGCAAATATACAGAATTTGGAGCAAGCTAAGTTGAAAGAGCAGGAAATTAGCCAACTTTAGTGAAAGTAAAATAGCTATACATAAAGAAATTTTAGCAGAAATACATCATGTGCTAGTCAGAGGCATTAACTTATTTGTGACAGGTTAAACATATAATATATAAATGCTCCCCCCAAAAGAGAGAGGTGAGGGGAGAGAGGAAGAAAGGGAGGGAGGGAGGAAGCGAAGAAGGAAAAGTAAGGAAAGAAAGAAAGAAAAGAGAGAAAGAGGAAAGGAGAGAAAAAGAAAAGAAAAGAAAAGAAAAGAAAAGAAAAGAAAAGAAAAGAAAAGAAAAGAAAAGAAAAGAAAAGATAAAGGAAGACAAGGAAGTTTTAATGTGCGAAAAGTATATACAATTGGTGTGATAGGAAAATTCTTGTGATCAGGCCAGTAGAGAGAGTGAGTTAAAAGCATCACAAAAGTGTTATAAAGGCCTGAGAGCATTAAAAGTGTTGATAGCTACCAGATATCAACCATCTAATGTGCCAGCAACTGAGCTAAACTACTTGTATGTTTGTATGTCTCATCTCATTCAATCCTAACGACCCTCTAGGATGTTTTCAAAGCCCCATTTTGGTTATGTGGGAAACTAAAGTTTTGTGTTAGTCAACTATTGCTACATAACGAATTGCCCCAAGACTTAGCAACTTAAAGCAACTTAAAGTTTCCATGGGTCAGGAATTTGGGAGTAGCTTAGCTGGGTGGTTCTGGCTCAGGAACTCTCTTGAGGTTGTAGTTGAGATGTTGGCTGGGGCTGCATCCATCTGGGTACTTGACTGGAGCTGGAGGACCGCCCCCAGGATGGCTCATGCACGTCTCCTAAGTGGACACCAGCTGGTAGGCAGGAGGCCTTAGTTTCTCACCACACGGAGCTCTCCACAGGGTTACCTGCATACACAGACATGGCAGCTGGCTTGCTCCAGAGTAACTGACCCAAGGGAGTGGAAAACAGAAACTACAAAGTCTTTGTATGACTCAGTCTCAGAAGTCACACACCTCTCAAATTTCTATTGGTTACACAGGTCAGCCCTACTCAGTGTGAGAGGGGACTGCACGAAAGCATAACTACCAAGAGGTAAAATTCACTGGGGCCTTCTTGGATGCTGGCTTCCACTGAACACAAGAGTGTGAGTAGCTTTTTAAAGGTCACTCAACTAATTTCAAATTCTGCCTGACTCCAAAATCAGTACTCTTTCTGCTGCACAACGCCTCCCCAAAGCCTGAACGCAGGACACGGCCAAATGAAGACAAAAGGTCCTGGTTAAGCCACATCCCTGTTTCACTGTTTTTGCCAGAAGTTTTATCTTCAATCCACTGGGAAATATTTTTTTTTTTTATATTGAGAGCATAGCTCAAGCTTTCTCATAGAAATTGATGAAAAATAATTTTACTTTATTGATTTTGCCCTAAACCAAACTTGCTGACTTCATCCCTGGCTAAAGCTTTTTTAAAAAAATAAGGGATGCCTGTTTTTATAGAGGACAAAATATTTCCAGGTTGCAAATCACTTCATGATCATTCCTATTTTTGAGAGTTGAACTGAGTATGTTCAGCTCTCTGTGTTGTATGAGGAGGTGATTGAAGGGCATTTTTATTCCCTTGAATAATAGAAAATCCATCATTTATTCTTTAGTAATAAAAACTGCATGTGTAAGAATTGGGACCGTGGAAGGTCAACTCAAATTAAAGATTTTATGACTGGCGGTTATATTAAATCTTTTCAACAATTTATAGAAAGGATTTGAAATATGTCAAACATATTTCTTTAAGTTTTTTCAAGTGAAAGATTTTATTGCGTTGAGTCACATAATCAGGAGAAAAATTACTCTTAGGTCATCCGGCCCTGGCCCCTGCCAATGGCATATTGCTCCCTTCAGGACCAGAGGCCGGGTATTAAGCCGTCTGAAGTCAACCTCTTCTAATTAAAATTAAAGTCATAAAGCAAAGTATTTCAATAATCTACAATAATAATAATCCCAAATTTATATAGTGTATATATCCAAGAAATGTAAATCAGTTCACTTTTTTTTTATTTCTCTCACCTGGAAACAAAACTAAAGGGCGATGGCAAGTCCAAGGGAATACTCATTAACCTGAGTATTTACAGAGTAAAGGAAGTGTATGCATGTCTGTGTGTCTGTGTGCTGGGAAAGAGGGAGAGGGAACTGACATTTCTTGAGCACCTACTGTATGCCAGGCTTTGAACTAGGTCCAGGGGACACAAACATGAAGGAGACCCTTCAGGAAGTCACGGGCTGTTAAGGATGTAGCATCACCCAGTGCCATAAAGTAAATACAGGGCCTGAGGAAGCCTGGGCTCTGGGCCCCACAGCTGGGGCTGACCAAGAGAGGCAAAGCCATTTCTGTGTGCAGAGGAGATGTGACATCTTTTCACGTAGAAAGAACAGGAGCTGTTTGTAAAGACTCGTGGTTCCCGCCTCCTCCCTGACATCAGTTTAGGGCTTGAACACATCACTTGCCTTTAGTAATAGCTCCACTGTAAATTAAAATAAAATTATATATGAGAAGGCACTTGAGAAGGTGAAAAGCACTGTATAGTTTGGTCTCCCATCTAAAGGAGGAGCTCCCTGGGGGCAGGGACCACGCAGATGGATCTTGGAGCCCAGCGCCCACCCAAGCACCCAGCACTGGTTCTCCAAAGCCCCAGGCAGAGATCTAAGTGGACTTCACGTCAAAAAGTGGGAGGCGGCAAAATCCCCTCAAATTTTTCCAGATGTGAAAAGGAACAACTTTTTTGAGATTCCCTGGACTTTTGAAACTTTTAATTTTTAAATGCATGCAAAGGAATGTGTATAACATTTGACGGTTATGAAGTAATATTAATAAAATAACCACCTGGGAACATTTAATGGTGCCAAAAAGTAAGAAAGAGCTCACAGAAGGACAGAGAGATTTCAAAAGGACACAAAAAACAGCTTAAAATTTCTCCCAATGGCTAAATCTGGGACAATTTGAGCATCAAATAAGCAATGATGGTAACAGATTACAGTTGATCCTTGAACAACATGGGGTGTTAGGAGTGCCCACCCCCACTTTGTCAAAAATCTGCATATGACTTTCAACTGCCCCAAAACCTAACTACCCTCAGTATCTGCAGGATATTGTTTCTAGGACCCCCTGCCAATGCCAAAATTGCAGATGTTCAAGTCCCCTACATAAAATGGCACAGATCAATGCACACGGTCGGCCCTCCGCATCCTCGAACTCCCAATGCTGATTGAAAATAGTACAAGTATCTATTGAAAAAAATCTGCTTGTAAGTGGACCCATACAGTTCAGATCCATGGTGTTCAAGGGTCAACTGCATAACCAAATGAATAAAGTAAGAAACCAGGAACCAGGAACCAGGGTGCGGGTGGGAGAGAGAGAGGGAATATGACCAGCAGTTTCACTCCTGCGTATTTCCCCAAGAGGAATGAAAACATATGTCCATACAAAGCTTTATTTCTAGCAGCTGTGTTTGTAATAGTCAAAAACTAGAAATAGCCCAAGCCAAATGTCAGTCAACAGGAGAATGAATAAGAAATGATGATATATTTGTATGTGGAATACTACTCAACAATAAAAAGGAATAAAATATTGATACACACAACATGGATAAATATAAAAAATATTGTCTTGAGTGAAAGAAGCTAGACACAAGAAAGTAAATATCGCGAGGTTTCATTTATATGAAATTCTAGAACAGGCAAAAACTAAGCTATAGTGACAAAATGTACAAAAGAAGATTCCTAGGGCCAGGGGTCGGAGGGCGCTGATTGTCAAGGAACACCAGAACTTACTGGGTGAGTAAAATAGTAGTTATATGGGTCTATACATCTTTTAAAACTCAAAGAACACTTAAAATAGGTATACTTTAATGTATGTTTATGCTTAAATTTAGTTAGTTAAAACAATCATGTTGATTTAAAAAAAAAGGGAAGACTCAACTGGCAAAGTGTTTGTCCTTCCCTCCTTCTCTTTTCTTAATTGCAGGCATGATGTCTGGAGGCAAAACCTTTTGACTAAGAGGTAATAAGCATGAGGACAAAGACTAAACCTAAGGATAGCAGAGAAAAAACAGGTAAAAAGAGCCATTTTCCTCTCCCTGGTGCCTGAGGCCATTTTCAAGCTGCCATACCGCCCCTGGACGTCAGGTTCCAGACCTCTTTGTTGCCGCTGTTGGGGGGTGGGGGGTGGTATTTCAGTCAAACTAGTTCCCAATCAAAATACCAAGTCCCACCATCCAAATTATTTTCACTCCATCTTCATTTTCCATCAACTGAGAATGCATCCCTCCTCCTTCTCCAGACCCCCAAACCAAGGATTTAAGCACATAATCTTTAAAGGTGCATTTTGAAAATGGGGGCTAAGTGAAGTTAATTATGCTGATCCTCAAGATTACTATAACTATCTTAGTCAGGATGGCATCATGACGAATCCAAAGGGCCAAGAAGAGTTGGAAGAACAGTCTGAGAAACAGCATAGAGGCCTTGAGGGGTCATGAGTAGGTGGAGGGAAGAATCCACCGTAGACATGGATGGGAATGAGACTGGATAGGCAGGTAGTAGCCAGTTCATGCAGGGTTTTCAAGCATTATATTTGCCTAGTGTCATAAACCAATTACTTCTATGCCTGATAAAAATAGGCAGCATCCTTGATTAGTGAATATTAACATATTAAATAAGCCATGTCTAATTAGAAGTCTAAACTACTTTTAACATACTGTTTTCACCTCCATCATCTCATAAATTATACATTTTTATGTCCTTTAAATAGTTACCCTAAGTATTTGAAGCATGCATTCTAGACTTATCAAAGTCTACTATTAATTGTGACTGTCACTCTTTCCTTGCATGTTGCAAGGAACTCAGAATACTTTAGCTCCATTTTCCCAGCTTCTGACTTATATTTAATTATATAAACATATATATAACATATATACATTATAGTATATGTAATATATTTGTTTTACAGCTCACATGTAATGTACTTAGTTACATTAATGCAAATCTAATACAAAAATAAAATATGTATTTTAAATCCAGTAAGATATTGTTAATATACTGTCAATATTTATTAAGTTTACCCAGCTATTTACATTTTCAGTGCTCTTATTTCTGTCCAGACTTCTACCTAGACCATTTTCCTTCTACCTAAAAGATACTCATTATTTCTTTTAGAGCAGGGATGCTGGCAACCAACATATTATTTGAAACTATTTCACTTCATTCTTGAAGGATATTTTTGCTACATATAGAACTCTTTTTTTCTGTGTTTTTAATTATATTTTACTGATTATGCTATTATAGTTGTCCTGATTTTTCTCCCTTTGCCCCCCCTCCACCCAGCTCTCCATGCTCCCTCAGGCAATCCCCATCCCTTTGTTCATGTCCTTGGGTCATGCACATAAGTTCTTTGGCTACTCCATTTCCTATACTGTACTTTACTTGCCCATGGCTATCCTGTAACTAACTACTGTACTTCTTAATCTCCTCGCTTCTTTGCCCATTCCCCCACACCCTTCTCCCCTCTGGCAACCATCAAAACACTCTCAATATCTTTGATTCTGTCTCTGTTCTTGTTTGCTTAGTTTGTTTTTTAGATTCAGTTGTTGATAGATATGTATTTTTTGCCATTTTATTGTTTATGGTTTTGATCTTATTTTCCTTAAATAAGTCCCTTTAACATTTCATGTAATAATGGTTTTATGATGATGAATTCCTTTAGCTTTTCTTGTCTGGGAAGCTCTTTATCTGCCCTTCAATTCTAAATGATAGCTTTGCTAGGTAGAACAGTATTGGCTATAGGTCCCTGCTTTTCATGACTTTGAATATTTCTTGCCAATCCCTTCTAGCCTGCAAAGTTTCTTTTGAGAAATCAGCTGAGAGTCTTAGGGGAATTCCCCTGTAAGTTACTAACTGCTTTTCTCTTGCTGCTTTTAATATTCTCTCTTTATCTTTAACTTTTGACATTTTAATTATGATGTGTCTTGGAGTGGGCCTGTTTGCATCCATCTGGTTTGGGACTCTCTGTGCTTCCTGGACTTACATGTCTATTTCCTTCACCAAGTTAGGGAAGTTTTCTTTCATTATTTTTTTCAAATAGATTTCCAGTTTCTTGTTCTTTCTCTTCTTCTTCTGGCACCTCTGTATTGCAAATGTTGGACTGCTTGAAGTTGTCCCAGAGGCTCCTTACATTAGCCTCATTTGAGAGGGGATTCTTTTTTTTTCTTGTTGTTCTAATTGGTTGTTATTTCTTTCCTTACGTTCCATATAATTGATTTGATTCGCAGCTTCATCCACTCTACTGTTGATTCCCTGTAAATAATTCTTTATTTTAATTAGTGTATCCTACATTTCTAACCAAATATTTTTTATACTGTTGAGGTACTAAGGTTCTTGAGCATCCTTATATGTTTTGAACTCTGCATCTAATAGATTGCTCATCTCCATTTTGTTCAATGTTTTTTCTGGAGTTTTGATCTGTGCTTTCATTGGGGTCATGTTTCTTTGTCTCCTCATTTTGGCAGTCTCCCTGCATTTGTTTCTATGCATTAGGTAGAGCTGCTATGACTCCCTGTCTTGGTAGCATGGCCTAATATAGTAGGTATCCTGTCAGGTCCAGTGGCACAGCCTGCCCTGTCATCAAAGCTCAGTACTCAAAGTGCACCCTCCGTGTGGGCTGAGTACACCCTCTTGTAGTTGAACCTTGATTGCTGTTGGCAGGTCAATGGGAGGGATTTATCCAGGTCAGTGAGCTGCAAGGACTGGCTGTGATCACTTATCACCAACCTCTGCTCTCCATGGAGGATCAGCTGTGCAGGGGCAGGGTGATGGTGCTCTGGCATGGTATGTAGCTATCCACTGGGTGAACAGGCTCTAGGATTTCTGAGGTGGTTCGGGCCTAGGTCAGCCACCACCAGTGTTCCACCAGGGGCCACCCAGCATGAGCTACAAAGCAATCTGTGAATGGCTGCTACTTGTGCTGGGCTTGGAGATTCCCAGGTGAATCCAAGCTGTGAACCTAGGCTGGCTGATGCTAGTGCAAGGCCTGGGACCAGCAAGAGGTATGGGAGATGTGGGGTGGGGGTGGACATTGCTGAGTCCAGCTATTGCTTGTTTGAGAGGATTTAAGACAATGTGAAGCATGAGACAAAATCAGTCATTCATACGGAAAAGCCTCTGTTAACAGCTTTGGTGTGCCCATAAGTTGGGTGGGGTGGAGCCTCTGAGACTATCACCCATGAGACTATCACCAGGGTGGGTCTAACAGTGTAAGCCATTTTGATGGAGTCTCAGATATGGCACCCACCTTCTGGCTCTGTGTGGGGACAGCTCAGAAAAGGAACAATGGCCTCTACCCACTGCTCTGTCTGGGAGAAAGCTGTCTCCCAGTTCTCACCCTGAGGTCAGCCACTTCAGTTCCTCTCTGTATACCACTGGTGCATTTCAAGCAGCTACCCTGTACTGGAGCTCAGAGGGATTGAGTTTGAGTAATTCTGTGTGTGGGTCCTTTAAGAGAAACTGTTTGGGAATCCAGGAGTTTCTCCCACCAATCCAATCCCCGCTCATTTTTACAGCCAGAAGTTAGGAGGACTTATCTTCCTGGCACTGGCATCCTAGGCTGAGGGTCCTGATGTGGAGCTGGGACCCATAACTCCCAATAGATTCCTTCCAAATTTTTATCCACTTCACGTGGGTATAGGGCCAGTCCATTCCTCATCTCTGTGTCTCCACCCCTCCTATCAGTCTGAATGGATGTGGTTCTCTAATTCCATAGTTGTCAGATTTCAATTCAACTAAATTTATCATTTTGAGCAGTGGTTGTCTATTGTTTAATTGTAATTTTAATATTGTTATTCAAGGAGGTGAACTGTGTTTACCTATGCCTCCACCTTGACTGGAAGACCCGTATAGAATTTGACTGTTATTTTCTTTCTGTGCTTTAAAAATGTCATTCAATTGTCTTTTGGCTTCCATTTCTTCTATGAGGTCAGCTGAAAGTCTATTGTTTGCACTTTTGAAGACAATGTGTCTCCTTTTCTCTGGCTACATTTAAAGTCTTTTCTTTGAATTTGGTTTTCAGCAGCTTTACTGTTTTTCCCAAAGTCTAGTTTTTTTGTTATTTATCTTGCTTGGATTTTATTTGGGTTTCTTTAAATAATCTGTGGTTTGATATCATTCAACAATTTTGACAAAATCTCAGCCATGAGCTCTTCTGGCATAACTGCATCCTATTCTCTCCCGCTCTTTCTGGGACTCCAATTAAACATTTATTACAGCTTTTCACTATATCCTCTACATATTTTTCCTTTCTTTTGATTTTCCATTCTTTTTTCTCTGTATGCTTCAGTTTGGATATTTTCCTTTTTCTTTAAAGATTTTACTTATTTATTTTTAGAGAGGGGGAAAGGTGGGAGAGAGGGAGAGAAACATCAGTGTGTGGTTGCCTCTTGTGCACCCCTAACTGGGGACCTGGCCTGCAACCCAGACATATGCCCTGACTGGGAATCAAACCAGCACCCTTTGGTTCACAGGCTAGCACTCAATTCACTGAGCCACACCAGCCATGGCTGGATATTTTCTTCTGATCTATATTCCCTGTCACTAATTCACTCTTCAGCCTTTCCAATTAGCTGTTCAATTTGTTTGTGTTTGTTTAATTAACCTGTTTTTTTTTAATTTCAGTTATAGAGTTTTTGTTTTGTTTCTTTTATTTATGAATATATGTTATGAACATTTAAATATATATTTATATAGTTTTGGGTTTTCTACTAAAATTCTCAACCTTATTTTTATTTTCTTATTTAATTTTATATATATTTTAAAACCCTATTTTTATCTAGTATACTAAGCATAGAAGGCATATTTATTTTTAAGTCTGTATCTGATAATTCAATAACCTGCAGTCTTTCCTTGATTTTTTTTTGTGTCACTTTGTGTTTCATGCATCTAATTACTTTCATTATAGGCCAGACATTGTAAGTACGAAATTGTATAAATAATTTATGGCCCTGGCTGATGTATCTTTCTCCAGAAAGGATCTATGTTTCCTTTGCCCAGGTACCTGTGGCACTCACAATCTGCGGTCACCTTTACACAGACACAAGAATCACGAAGACCTGAGACTGAGCCACAGTGCCTGTCAGAGTTGTTTACTTCCATGGCACCTTGATCTTGGGGTGAAGCCCTTCAGGACCTTAACCCCAATGGGGAAAGGTTCATCAGTGCCCTTCCCCACTTGGCAGACCGTAGTCTCCATTTCATGGCCCCACTGCCCAAGAAGTTCTATTGCACATTCTTTCAGCCTCTGGGCCATCCCCTCTGAAATAGGCAAGCACATCCGAGGGATATCCAACCCCAAACCTGGGACTCCTCTCCTTGGGCTCCCATCCTCCTCTGATCCTGATCAGGTAAAACTTCACTGTGCTGTTCTTTCTCTGGTCCTCTAGGCAAATAATTTTTTAATATTTTAGCTGTTTTATTTGTTACACAGTAGAACTGTTGGAACAAATTATCTAGACCACCTTTATAGAAAGCACGAGCTCCTCCTTGTAATTAATAAGTACATTTAAAATGGAAGTGTTTTTTTCTTTATGAAAAATTATTATTGACAGTGTTTTAGAATCCACTTCTGAAATGGCCCCAAATGATATACACACCTTGGTATTCACATCCTTATTTAATCCCCTCTATTCATTGTGTGCTGGACCTAATAACTTTCTTCTAAGGAATATAATATAGCAAATGTGATGGGATGTCATTCCTAAGTTTAGGTTATAAGAGACTGTGGCTTCCATCTTGCTCACCCTTCTTTGTTGTATCACTTGCTCACTCCAGTAGAAGCCAGCTGCCATATTACTAGCCACCCTATGGAGAGGTCTACATAGCAAGAAAATGAGGGTGGTGTCCCGCCAATAGCTAGAAAGGAATTGAGATTCTCAGGAACTTGATCCTGCCAACAGCCAGTGGTCTTGGAAGTGGACCTTCCCCCACGCAAGCCTTAAGGTGGCTGCAGCTCTAGCCAAGACCTGGAGGAAAGCCTAGTGAGAAACTCTAAATCAGAGACACTGGTAGATCATGCCCAGATTTCTGACCCACAGAAATTATGAGATATAAACGCTTATTGTTTTAAGGCACTAAGTTACACAACAATAAAAAACTGTCATACTTCCCATTCTCTTTTTAACCTATAGTCAGATTTTCTTCCTCATCACTCCACTGAGACAATTTATCACGATCCCCAACTATCATGAAAATATATATTACTGACAAAAATTAATGCTGGTGAAACATTGTTAAAACAGACAAGTGGAAAGTAATCTGGAAATAGCTATTAATATTTAAAACATACATGTCCCTTGACCCTGAGATCCTCTTACTGTTCCATAGATTCTATAGAGGTAAAGCCACAAGTATGTAAAGCCATACATTGCTTTTAGTGGCCCTAAGCTATAATGTCCACCATTAAGAAAACGTATGACTAGCTGCAGTTTATTCAGACTACAAAAAGCATACAACCTTAAAAACTGTAATAGAACTACAGTAAGTGGCTTGGAGCAAGGTATTGTTAAATAAAGAAAACAAAATATAAAATAATATTTAGGACACGATCCCACTTTTGTAAAACAATGACAAAGAAAGTGTGTGTGTGTGTGTGTGTGTGTGTGTGCTGAACCACTTTTAAGATGAACTGGATAGACTTATTTATTCAAACAACTTTATTCTTTCCCCCAACTGTTTCCTTCAAACATTCTCTGTAGACTCATTCTTACCTGCCCCTTAGATGAAATCTCAGGCACTTTCCATAACTTTTCAGTCAATCACAGGTAACAATAAGTCCCCCTAGCACCTGCAGCTTCAAGAATAATCTCTTTTATTGAAAATGTCTTGTTCACTGTACTAATCAAAACTCTGTTCAAAGTTAAAGTCACCACCACCCTTTGCCCCATCTCTACCCTCAGCCCCAGGCCAGCTTCAGGCTGATAGGACTGAAGGAGGAAGAGACATGGCCATCTTCTTTCCTCTTTGCTAGTCTTGATCTTCTACTCCTGCTCCCCCAACTCTCATTCCAGGCTACTTCAAGCGATTCCACAGTTGAGTTTGGGGTGAGGTAGGAGAAGGAGAGAGAAGGGAGAGAAAAGGTCTTATTTAACAGGTGCAGATATAATCCAGCATTAGTGCCCTCTGGTATTAGAGGATGCCCCATGCTGATTTGTATATCTTTGGGGAACTTTTAAGGGTTCCTGGAACCTTCACGACACAGGCTCCGACTACTGCTTCCTTATAGGGTACCCCCTTCAGGTAAAGGCTTGCAATGTCCTCCCTAAGCCCAGAAATCCAGTAGTCCACCTTCTGTGGGAAATTCACCTCTTCCAGGGGGTTCTCACACACAAAACACAAAATGACTCAAAGCCCACTCTCTCCGACCTCAGGTCCCTAGGGAAAGCTCTTGTATCCTTGGTGACTCCCAGTGCACCCTCTTCTTTCCCTGCCCTCTTGCCTTGGACCAGATCTCCTTACAGCTTCTCAAGCCTGTCCTCATACTGCCCAAATTCCAGGGGCCAAAGGTTCTTTGAAGCCCCATTTCTCACTTGACCCAAGATGAGTAAACAACACACTCTCCAAAGAAATTCCCCCTCTCCCTCATCAACCTCAAGACTCTTGATAACTTCCAGGTGACATGCTAAATCCTCCAGAAATGGACTAGAGTCTGGAAGATACTTAACATGTTTTACAAGCCTTTAAAGCCTCAGCCAAAATCAGGAGAGTCACGTTTTGGCAACTGTTATGGATCTGTATGTATATAGAACTATGTAGAATGGGGATATATAAGGTATACAAAAAAAATATTGAAACATTCATCCAAGGTTGTTAGCACGGACTCCCTGTTTGTAGTTTACCTGTTGTTTGTTTCTTCACTGGAACAAAAACTTCAAGGAATAAGAAGGGACAGGGAGAGGTCAAGAATGAAGTAAGGAAGCCAAAGAAAAAAGAAAAAAAGAGATTGTACCAGCCTGGCCAGGTGCCTCAGTAGGTTGGAGCATCTTCCCATACATCAAAAGGTTGTAGGTTTGATGCCCAGTCAGGGCATATACCTAGGTTGTGGGTTCCATCCCAGTTGGGATATGTATGAAAGGCAACCCATCAATGTTTCTTTCTCACATCAGTGTTTATCTATCTATCTATCTATCTATCTCCTTCTCTCTAAAATTCAGTGGACATGTCCTTGGATGAGAATTCAAAACTAAACATTAAAAAATATATTAGTGCAAAGTATTTTTTCTAAAGTGATCAAGAACTTCCATCTTACCACATTCAATGGTCAAATTCTGGGTCACCTTCCTTGACCTCACTGGATCCCTTAGAAGACTTTGATAAAAGGGGTCACTCCCTCTCCTGCAACACTGGCTGTCTTCACTTGACTTGCCATCGCTGTAGTTTTCCTCCCACATCTCTGGATGTTCTCTTTCAGCCTCCTGTGCTGGATTGTCCTCTAAATAGCAGAGTGCCCCAGGGCACTCTGTCCACACTTATCTTCTCTGCCTACACTTACTCTATGAATTCTGCCTAGTCTGTGGCTTTAATAGCACACCATACACTGATTGATATCTCTTCCAGATTTATATCTCTAGTCCTGACCTCTCCCTTATGGTACAGAATCTTATATCCCATTTGTCACTCAACAGCTAATAGGCATTTCAAAACTGACAGAACGCTTAATCTCCCACTCCCTAACCCTCCTCTTCCCCTAGCCTTCCCAGGTCTGGTAATGGAAAAACTCATTCACACAACCAAATAAGTCAATGTCCTGGAAGTTATCCTTAACTCCTCTTTCCCTCACACCTGACATCTAATCCATCAGCAATTCGTACTAGCTCTACCTTCAAAATATGTCCCAAGTCCAACCTCGACTGTTAACATCATCATTCATCTCTTAAGCTATATGGGGATGCTCCAAATTGGCACTTGCATGTCCACTGTTGCCCACTTTACTCCACACGGCAGCCAGTGATCACTACTTTTTATAAGAAAATGGTTTTATTTCTAATTTTTAATTCCCATACTGTTTACAAATACATTTTTACTCTAATAATACAGCTTTGCAACTAGGAAAGCAGCTGAACTAACACCCATAAATACAGGTGGGGAGATAATTAACACCCACTAATGTTTCTCTACAAAAACTATTATCTTTTAAAAGAACAATTACAAATAGACTTTCAGCCAAGACGGAGGCCTAGGTAGATATACTTTGCCTCCTTGCACAACCAAAAGAGGGACAACAACAAATTTAAAAGCAAAAAATAACCGGAACTACCAGAAAAATCAAACTGTATAGAAGTTTGACAACCAAGGAGTTAAAGAAGAAACATTTGCCCAGTCCAGTAGAAGGGGACGACAGGGACAGAGAGGACTCATGGCAAGGTGGCAACTAGAGGACCAAGGAGGGTGAGGTGGCAGCTGGTGGACCAAGCAGTCCCACATTTGCGTGCAGATAAACCAGGAGGAACAACTGGGAAGCAAGAGAGACCCCACAACCCAGAGTTCCTGCATGGGGAAATAAAGCCTCAAAACCTCTGGGTATAAAGACCTTTGGGGGTTGTGGCAGTGATAGGAACTCCCAGGCTTACCGGAAAGTTCAATGGAGAGACCCACAGTGTCCTAGACCATACACAAACCCACCCATCCGGGAATCAGCACCAGAAGAGCACAATTTCCTTGTGGGTAGTGGGGGAAGTGACTGAAAGCAGGGTGAGAGCCAAGCAAGCAGCATTGTTCCCTCTTGGACCCCTTCCCCACATACAGCACCACAACTTCAGTGATGTGTTTGCCCCATCCTGGTGAATACCTAAGGCTCTGCCCCTTACTACATAACAGGCATGCAGAGACAAATATATATATATATCTCAAATGAAAGCACAGATCAAAGCTCCAAAAATAGAATTAAGCAATGAAGAGATAGCCAACTTATCAGATGCACAGTTCAAAACACAGGTAATCAGGATGCTCACAGAAATGGTTAAGAATGGTCGCAAAATAGAGGAATAAGTGAAGGCTTTGCAAAGCAAAATAACAGAAAATGTGTGGGGAACCAACAGTGAAGGGAAGGAAACTGGGACTCAAATCAACAGTTTGGACCAAAAGGAAGAAATAAACATTCAACCAGAACAGAATGAAGAAACAAGAATTCAAAAAAATGAGGAGAGACTTAGGAACTTCCAGGACAACTTTAAACATTCCAATATCTGAACCATAGGGGTGCCAGAAGGCGAACAGGAAGAGCAAGAAATTGAAAACTTCTTTGAAAAAAAAAAAGGAAGGAGAACTTCCCCAATTTGGCAAAGGAAATAGACTTCCAGGAAGTCCAGGAAGCTCAGAGAGTCCCAAAGAAGCTGGACGCAAGGAAGCACACACCAAGGCACATCATGATTACATTACCCAAGATCAAGGATAAGGAGAGAATCTTAAAAGCAGCAAGAGAAAAGGAGACAGTTATCTACAAAGGAGTTCCCATAAGACTATCAGCTGATTTCTTATAAGAAACCTTACAGGCGAGAAGGGGCTGAAAAAAAGTATTTATAGTCATGAAAGTCAAAGACCTGCATCCAAGATTACTCTATTCAGCAAAGCTATCATTTAGAGTGAGAGGGCAGTTAAAGTGCTTCCCAGATAAGGTCAAGTTAAAGGAGTTCATCATCACCAAGCCCTTATTATATGAAATATTAAAAGGACTTATCTAAGAAAAACAAAATGATCAAAACTATGAACAGTAAAATGACAACAAACAACTATCAACAACTGAACCTAAAAAAACAAAAACAAAAGCAAACAACTAGAACAGGAACAGAATCACAGAAATAGAGATCACATGGAGGGTTATCAGTGGGGAGGGGGAAGGGAAAATGGGGTCGGGGAAGGTGCAGGGATTAAGAAGCAAAAATAGTAGGTACAAAATAGATAGGGGGAGGTTAAGAATAGTCTGGGAAATGGAGAAGCCAAAGAACTTATATGTACAACCCATGGACATGAACTAAGTGGTGGGGGGAATGCTGGTGGGAGTGGGGGTGCAGGGCAGAGCGGAATAAAGGGAAGAAAAAATGAGACAACTGTAATAGCATAATCAATAAAACATATTTTAAAAATTAAATTAATAAACAAACAATTGCAAATAGACTACATAATATATGTGGGCAAAAGGCAATTAAATAAATCTCTTGAAACACTAATTACTGTACATATTATCAACATGTACATGATTCACATCAAAATCCTAAAATGTATTCCTTTTGAAGGCTAGCTGCATCAATAAAATATCACACATCTTTTATCACTCTGGTACAATACTTCATATGCTGCAGGAAAATTAAATGTAGGTTGAGTCATCAGCTTAATAAAAGATCTTTTCCATGAGCCTTTACTAATAAAAGACTTACAATTAGGTCATAAATAAAACAAATTATTAATTAATTACATGATTTGAGGTTGAGGATGAAACCTTGTAAAAATTACTTTGATATACAGCAGTTATACACCACACTAAAACCAACTGTTTAATATTTTTGCTATGTGTGAACTGCCTGTAGTGAAAAATGAGCAAATATTTTAATCATGGAAGATATGTAAAACATAAATCAGCTCATGTCAATCTCCTGTTCAAAAACCCTCCTTAATGATTTTTTGGCTCACCAGGCTCCTAGCCAATGTCAACCTTCCCCTCACCACCCCTGCCCTTATTCTTGGGAAAAGCAACATGCAAAACTACAACCTACATTTCCCAGATTCCCTTGCAGTAAGGGAGACCACGTGATCCGATTCTCACCAATGAGACCTAGGAAAAATTGCTGAATAGGGATTCTCAGGAAGCTACGCTTTTCTGAGAAAAGGGGAGACTCTAGTGCTATACAACAAAACCCACAAAGGTAAAGCAGCCATGCCAAAGATGTCAGGACACAAAGGGAGAAGGGATCTTGTTCCTCGAGCAGCTGCATCCGTTCTTGTGTGCTCATCCTTTGATTCCTTGTGAGGTGAGAAAACAGTAAATCCCTCACTTGGTTAAATTGCTGCGGTGAAGTTTCTATTACACAGAGCCAAATACAATACAATCCTGGCACAGGCTTCTCATCACCATGGAATAAATTCCCAAAGTCTTACATGCATTCCCCCTTGTTTTCCCTGCACCCACCTCATGGGCCCTCTGGGCTGATCTTGGAACATGCCAAGTTTAACTCCACCTCAGCGTTTTTACTCTTGCTGTTCTGCTGGAAAGCTCTTCCTCCAGATCTTTCACATTGTCTGTCTGAGCCCTCTCTTCACTCAGCTTTCTGCTTAAGGTCACCTCTGCACCAAGGTCTTGCCTTAACCATTTCATCCAAAATTGGGTCCTTCACACTCTAACTCTTTAGTGATTTATATTTATTCATAGCACTTACCACTACCTGAGAGTATATTATTTATTGTGTTGGCCAAAAAAGTTCATTTAGTTTTTTCCACCTGATGGCTCTAGTAGTGCCCAGTTGTCTTTAACTTCATCCAAAACAATTTTGTTAGATTGTATTGTGACAGCTGTCATATCAGTGCGCACTAAAAAATACACCGTTTGGTGAATTTTTATGAAGCCATTTTAATATTGAAAATGGAAGACAATACACAACATTTTTGGCATATTATGCATTGTTTCAAAAAGGTAAAATACAACTGAAATGCAAAAAAAAAAAATTCGTGGAGTGTATGGAGAAGGTGCTGTGACTGTCAAATGTGTCAAAGTTGTTAGCCAAGTTTCTTGGTTCTACTGACATTTTGGTCAAGTAATGCTTTGTGTCTTATGTTTATCAGCACCCCTGGCCTCTGCCCACTAGAATCCAATAGTGGGAGATAGCTGACATACTCAAAATATCCAAATCAATAAAGTTATTGGTGAAAATGAGAAAATGTGCCTTTTATTTTACAGAAAAAAACTAAGTGGACTTTTTGGCCAACCCAATATTTACTTGTTTAAGGAATATCCATCTACTCCTGGAATGGCAGATTCAAGGGTTATAAGAACATCCCTAGTACTTAGAAGAGTGCCTGGTATAAAGTAGGCATTCAAAAAATATTTATCTAACCAATCAATCAATTCATGACATCTTGATATTGAAGCAGACTGACTCTTCCTTACAGTCCGTTCACCAGTTCTTTGTGATACAGAGACAATGTAACTAGCCTACCAGAAGTTAAAGCTTGAGTTTTAGTAGTTTTAGTCATACGAGCACCTTTGCGGGCTAACATATCTTGTATCAGCACTCTTGGCACATAGACGCTTAATTTCATGGCCTCCCCCAAAACTCTGAACCGAGTCTGTAATTAAGACGGACCTAATGACTGGATTTAACAGCAACGCATCCAGACACCGGCACTGACAAGAAACACTTCAGGGCATTACCCTTTTGGTTCCCTCCAGCTCGCCCAAAAGAGGTGAGTGATGAATCCCTTTACAGAGAGAGATCAGAGGCTCGTTTTTTCCTCAACTTCTAGACTGGGCCAGGGATATGACAAATCCGTTTTCAACGTAGCCAGTATCATGCCAGAGTGAAAAGGTGACAAAGGGCTGGTTCCAACCCCAACTCACCAGCTACATGGCTTGTTTCAGCTGCCGAGTTAACAGTGAGAAATAAGGGAGATCAAGGACCGCAACCTGCCCTGACTGGGGCGGCTCAGTGCATTGAGCGCCGGGCTGGATTCGGCCGGGTTAGATTCCATCCCGGCACCGCCAGGGTTGCAGGCCAGATCCTCATCTCTCCCTTTCTTTCTCCCTCCCTTCTCCTCTCTCTAAAAAAATAAGAAGAGGGAGGGAGGGAGGGAAGGAGGGAGGGAGGGAGGGAGGAAGAAACTAAGTAAATAAATAAATATAAATAAATCTTAAAACATATTTTTTAAAAAGGACCCGCAATCCATCCTTTCCACAAAGAGGCCAGACTCGCGAGCTCTACGCTCCCCGCCACGCCGCTCAGAAGAGAGACTGAATCCAGGTCCGGCTTTTCTTTCCCTCCTACGCTGTCCCTGTGCCTTGCACACCACCCTGCCGGGGTCACCGTGCCCACCCAGCGCCTTCAAGCACCTAGAACCTGCGTCCCAGCCCGCTCACTCCCGTCGGCCCCCGCGGGCACCTTCCCGTCCCCATGGAAACAAAGGCAGCCAATCCAGGCGGCGATTTCCGCTGCTCCTCCGCCACAACTCTGCGGTCTCAGACGACGCTGGAGTGGGCGCCGGTGGGCCTGCAGTCGGCGGACCGCGATGCTGAAGGCCAAGATTCTCTTCGTGGGGCCCTGCGAGGTGAGGCCGGGCCGGGTGCGGCTTCGGGCGCAGCGAGCGGTGGCGGCGGTGCTCCCGGTGCCCCCCAGGAAATGGGACGGAGTCCCACCGCCCAGCCGGTGTGCGCCGCCCGCCTGACCGGGAACGCCC
This sequence comes from Glossophaga mutica, assembly GCA_039655065.1. NCBI lineage: Eukaryota > Metazoa > Chordata > Mammalia > Chiroptera > Phyllostomidae > Glossophaga > Glossophaga mutica. The sequence continues at coordinate 84,721,123 of CM077305.1, forward strand.
AGCCTCCAGACATTGACCCTGCTTCGTTGAGGCCTCAAGGCCCAAGATAGAGTGAGTGGCGTTTTGGAGCCAGAACCTAGATCTCACGTTGCATTCGAGGTTGTCCCTAATGAATAAATCTGTGGTACGAGAAAACCGGAAGGAGGAAAGACTGACTATAACCTGGTTTTGGAACAATTAGCAATTAATGTATTTGTCATGATGGCCAGGGAGTTAAGTCTTTATGTGTATTTAACACCATACACAAAAAATAAAATTAGATGGACTAAAACTAAACATGTAAAAAAAACCAAACAGACTTGGAAGTAGTAAAAGAATGAGAATTTTCATTTTGCTGATGCTGTTTGCCCAGGGACCACACTTTGAGAATCACTGTAGTAGATGAATATATGGAAAGATAAGTTTTTAATCTTAAAATAGGGAAGTTCTTCTTAAGCACAACACAAAAATGAAGAAGGCTTAAAAGAAGTGACAGCGACGTTAAAGCCTGGGTAAAGTATTTGCAAAATACGTTACAAATAAAGACTTAATAGCTAATCACAAGTTTGAAATTGGGAAAGTAAAGAGAACTCAGTAGAAAATTGAGCTAAGACTCTGCACGAAAAATCCAACTGATCAGTAAGTGTGAGAAAGATGCCCAGCTTCACAGTTGCAGGAACGCAACTTAAAACAAAAAGATGACATTTGTTTACCTATCAGATTGGATGAGAAAAATTTAGGAGATTGATTAACACCCAGTGTTTGAATGCTTAGGGAAATGAGTACTCTAGGATTCTGTTGGTGGAGCTGTAAAATGATAACAGCTTTTTTGGTAATCAAATCATTAAAATTTAAAGTGTGCTTAGCTTTTAATGCTGCATTTACATTTCTCAGAATCTACAGTAGCTGAATACTTGTGGATGTTCTCCATGAGTCATGTACAATAGTGAACAGCTGGGTGCCTCCTAGGTTCCATCAGTAAGAGAATGCCTACATAAACAAAGGTACATTCTTACTCTGGAGGACTGTGTAGCAGTTAAACAAAACATGGCAAGTCTGTGTATCGACATGGAGAACTCTCCAAGGCACAAATTATTAAGTGAAATAGATAATATGCAGAGAATAAGGAAAAGCAAAACAAGCATAGATATCATTTTAATGGAACTTCTCAAACATATACAAGGGAAAAAGAACTGTGAACTCCTAGTACCCATCACCCAGTTTCAACAACAAAATATATTTCTGTATATACATTTCTCTCTCCCTCACTACTCTTCAAACTTGACTTTCTGTTCCTTCAACATGCTGTGCCCATTCCTGCCCTGGTGCCTCTGAAACAGCTATTCCCTCAGCTTGGAAGCCTCAGTTGACTCATTCAAACCTCAATTTAAACTTCATCTAGGCTTCTTGACCACCCAATTCAAAGACTCTATCACATCACCCTGCTTAATTTTTATCCTGGTAGTTATCAGTACTTCATCTTTCTGATTTATTCAACAGCACCTGGCACAAGGTAGACACTTAAAAATAAGTGTCTTATGGGCCTAACAGGCAATTTTTTCATTTCCCCATAAGAACCCACCCCCTTTAAAAAATTGGTTTTAGCCAGCTAGTATATATAAACTTTAAGGGCATAAATGAAATATACAGGTATGCTTTTATAATGTTTTATATATCAGTGTAGCTGTACACATTTAAAGGTACATTAAGCATATGTTACTTTAAGAATGCTGTTTTATTCCATTCTTGCATTTCATGACAGTTTTATTCAAGCCCCTCACCTGCACCTTTGGCACCAAAGTCGCCTTTATGACTAGAGCCACTTTTTGAGTCACCTGACAAAGCACACAACCTGAGTAGTTTAGGGTACAGCACTTCTTCAGTCTGCGTATGAACCTCTTCCTGGAAATGTATTCCAGCTCAAGGAACTATTCCTATAACATCAAGCCATTTGCTTTATCCATTCACCCTGTAGATCAATATTCATGATTTCTAACATGACCACTTACTGTGTTATTGTGAAGTGATAATTTGTGAGGCCAAATCCTCAGAGAAAATTATTAAAACAATGTTAAGTCCTTTCCTCCCTTTTATTTATTTATTTCCTGATTCCATCCAGTGACCTGCACAAGCCTCCCAAACTGGCATTGATTGAGGCCGTTCTAGTCAAGCAGTTGTTCAAAATAAAGTTACTGAAGTGCAGAGCATAATTTGAGATATTTTTCAATAAGGATTCAAGTATAGAGATTCCCCTTATGAGGAATAATTTGGGTGGAGAAAAAATTTTTTTTACATTTGGGCATATACAGTGTTTATTAAATGAATGATGCAAATGTATAGAAAAAAATCTGAAAAACATCATTGTTGTTATCTTTAGAGAGGGTATGGGATGGATAGACAGATGGATGGTTTGGGTGGAGGGACCAGGAGGGCTGTTTGTTCATTTTTTTTAAACATAAGAGTGCGTATTATGCAGAGGGAGAAACAGCTCTACATGAGACTGTGGCATAGCCAGCCAGGAGTCCTCACACCTGGGGCCCAGCTCCGACTTTGAACTTCTCTTTGACTTAGAGGAACTCCCTTCCCCTTTCTTGGCCTCGGTGGCTTCATAATGAGCTGTGACAGACTGTGGTTTTTCTTGAAGATGTGGAGAGGAGCAAGTGAGGAAAAGCTCACAAGAATTTTTTTTTCTGTTGTTAGATGAGTTAACTGAGAGGTAGCCAGGGAAATCCACGTAGGTAAAGTCGCCCCGTGGCAGAGCCAGTGCTGGAATCCCTGCCCCCTGAGCCCTGGGGCAGACTGAGCAGACTGTGCAGACCGTGCAGCCCAAGTCGGCGAGGTCCACCCAGCCAGAGGAGCCCTCTGCTCCGGTGATCCTGGGTGGCTGCGGCCTGCACTCCATCACATCCGCTTCCAAACCAGCTACTGGAGGGCTCATTTATGGTTTACTTTCCTGCTCGTCAGAAAAGATTTTTTATTATCTTCATTTTCACAGAGTGGAAAAACCGTTTTGGCTAACTTCCTGACAGAATCTTCTGACATCACTGAATACAACCCAACCCAAGGAGTGAGGTGAGCCCTGACGAATGAATCTGTGTCCCAGAGAGTCCCTGTCCATCACCCACCCTCTGCTTTGGGTGCTGATGTTACTGCAAAAGCATAATGTTTTCAAAGTGGGGATGTTGCTGCTGTTTCTGTTTCTAGGATCCTGGAATTCGAGAACCCACACGTTGCCAGCAACAACAAAGGCACAGGGTGCGAATTTGAGCTTTGGGATTGTGGCGGCGATCCAAAGTACGTTTCCCTTATGAGGGTTTTCTTCATCAAATGATTTTATTTTTTTTTAATTATTATTTTTTTAATCAGTATTTTTTAATTGTTGATATTGTACAGTTTTCTGTCTTTTACCCCGCCCCCAACCCACCACCCCAGCCCTCCCCACCTCCCTCCCACCTCCACCCCCCCTAGTTTTTGTCCATGTGTCCTTTATACTTGTTGCTCTAAACCATTCCCCTTTTCCCCTGAAATTCTCTGCCCTCCCCTCTGGTCACTGTCAGACTGTTCTCAATTTCAGTCAAATGATTTTAAAAATCAGCTTTCCACCAGGCACCTTGGCCTAGCACACTTCCTAGCATGTATTAGGGGCTTGTTCAATTGTTTGGAATATGTATTGCTCTTGAAACGTTAGTGACAGGGTTTCAATACAATGAGAAGTCATCCATCAATTAGCAATAGTAAGATAGTATTTTTAAAGTTTACCATTAGAAACCAGAACCACCTAACGTTCACTGTGAATTTTTTACTGCCTTGCAGGTTCGAATCTTGCTGGCCAGCCCTGATGAAGGACTCTCATGGAGTGGTGATTGTCTTCAACGCTGACATCCCACGCCACCTGAAGGAAATCGAGATGTGGTATTCCTGCTTTGTTCAACAGCAGTTCTTACAGGGTACTCAGTGTCTGTTAATTGCACACCACAAACCGGGCTCTGGAAGTGAGAAAGGAAACCTGTCTTTGTGTAAGAGGACTGCAATTCTCCTTTCTGCTTTTGTCTTCAGTGTTCTGGGCATTTGTATATTGCTCTGTGTCTTTGTTTTTTTTTTTGTTTTTTTTTTTTTTTTAATTGATTTTATAGAGAGAAAGGAGGGGGCAGAGAGAGAAAAACATCCATTTGTTGTTCCACTTATTTATGCATTCATTGGTTGATTCTAATATGTGCCCTGACTAGAGATCGAACCCACACCCTTGGTGTATCAGGATGGTGCTCTAACCAGCTGAGCTCCCTGGCTGTGGCTTTGTCCTTGAAAGCAGTATCCGTGTGCAGTTAGCGATCATCTGGTGTGTCTAGGCATTTGTTTTTCTCACCGTGTAAATCAGAATTGCCAGATTGGAAAACCTGCCATTCCATCCAGGCCAGGATATAGACACTTTAAAAGCAGGTAGACACTAAGAGGGGAAACACCCGGTTTTAGCTGCTCATCAGTATTATTCAGGTCACTCTTTCCTAAGTAGCCTTTTCTCAAGAAAAGCTTGAATCTGCATGGGACATGCACCATTACAGATGTGACAGTGTAATCATAGAAAATAACTCACAATGTTCAGCAGTCTCTTCCTTTCTGGTATAAGAACGAAGAGGACCTGGCAGTGGCTTATAGAATTGTCAACCTATTGTCAGGTGGCAGTGTGGTGAAACCTTCCTATGTTAAATCATGTCAAGCAAGACACAGCTTATTTGTGGACTTTAGAAAGTTGAGTGAATTGGCTTCTGTAAGGTTCCAGCCATTTGGAACTAGAAATGGCCTTCAGTAAAAGTTCGCACCTAAATGCCTTATTTTCCTTTTTAAGCACCACCCTTGAACAAGCTGAAGCTGGTGCACTCAAATCTTGAGGATGACCCTGAAGAGATCCGGATGGAATTCATGAAGTATTTAAAAAGCATCATCAACTCCATGTCTGAGAGCAGAGACCGGGAGGAGATGTCAATTATTACCTAACTAGCCTTCATTTGGACTCTTCCTCATCCTGTGAGGTCAGCTTCTTGCCCAGTGCAGGTCTGAAATCTTACTGGGTACTGATGTCTTCTTCTCCCATGGCTCTAGAAGAAATTTTCTTTGCCTGCTCGGAGGTACCAGTCACCAAGGGAGTTGAATCATTCCATCTCTTCTTTATCTGAACCTAGCCCTGTATTTCCCCAGGAGCAGGGCTTTGGTGTTTACTAATACAGTTTTTTGCGGTGGCTTTATAGACCGGGATGACCATGAATAATGGGAATCCAATGTATCTCTGTCTCTTGCAATTTAAATGTTTTTGGGTTAGTTCAGTCTCTAATAAATATTTAATTAATTCAAGATTGTAGTCCACTTCCTCTGCGTGCTCTGTAACATGGTATCAGAATGTCTGGACAGTGTTTGTGTCCTTGTTGGGTGGGGCAGCTGTTCCAAGAGCAGGTCCTCTGGTTCCCACCTTGACCTCTGTCAAGATGTCAGTGGCCACCCTACTGGCATCTCCTGCCAGGTGCAAGACTGGCAAGGCCTGTGGCTTGGGCTGTCCCTGTGGAAGCAGCCGTCCCAGGCTGAGTTGGCCCCGTCCAGGCTGGGGCTGGCCCTGCACATCTCTGCGAGCCATCAGTGTCCCCCACCCATCCCTGGTCTCTTTGTGTCTGTGTGGCAGGGTCACTTTACCCTGTGCCATAGCTGACCTGTCCAGTCATTTCTCCATGCTCAGCTTACTGGGAGAAAAACATGAATTGGGGTGGGGCGGGTATTGAGAATATGGCAGGTGAATATTTTCAAAATATTGCCCCCATTACAATAGTAAGAAATGCAAATGATACTTCCATTATAAACCTACAGGAAGGTTTACCTAATCAATTAAGATATTTATAACATTTTCACAATACCATTATCCTTTTTTAATTGTAAAATATACATAACATAAAATTGACCATTTTAGCCATTTCTAAGTGTACGTTCTGTGGCATTAAGTATATTCTCACTGATACTGTACAGCCATCACCACCGTCCCAGACTAAAACTGCGCGCTAACTCTTCATTCCGCACTCCCCCCGCCCCGGGCAGCCACCGTTCTCCTCTCCGGCTCTGTGGATTTGACCACTCTAGGTCTCTAGGTCTCTAGGTGTCTTGTGTGAATGGGATCACCCAGTGTTTATCCTTTGGACATTGTTTGTTGATGGACATAGGGGGGGTTCCACCTTTCGGCTATTGTTATGTTCTAGGAACATTGGTGTACAGTTCACCTAAGATGTCTTTGAAGAACAATAGCATTTAACTTCTCTAATATTTCACTGTTATTTAGATATCCTTGATATCTGGATACTACACAAAGTAGAATACATATGTATCTTCTAAAAAGTAATTTATGACCTCAGGGGAATTTAATTCTTAAATATTATTTCATATAATATTTAAAAAGCAACGTAGCCCTGACCAGTGTGGCTCAGTTTTGCAAAGTGAAGGGTCACCAGTTGAATTTCTGGTCAGGGCACGAGTTTGGTCCCTGGTTGGGACATGTATGAGAGGCCACTGATCAGTGTTTCTCTCTCACATCGATCTTTCTTTCCCTCTTTCTCCCTCCTTCCCCCTCTCTCTAAAAAATAAAATAAAAGTAATATAATGTTGGAATAACACCTAATTTTTGAAAATGCTCAAAAGATTTAATGCTCAAAATAACCAAATGTGAGTTTGTAGCTTTTGTACAGGCAAGTTTGTCTAAAAATAATCTTAGGAATTGTTGTTCATTCATAATTTTTATATTTGTAAATTTTTTACATAGCTAACCTGAAAATATATTAAATAGATTAAAAATTAGATGTAGGTATTGTCAACTGAGAGTCAGAAAAGAAGAGGCACTTGAGATGAATATGTATGGCTGGGGCATTTCACTGTACAGTGAGGAAGGCTGAAATGGTGCTGTGTGGCATTTGCAGACGATGACAAACCCCTGGTTACGTTAGGCTGAACTACAGTCAACTCTTAGAGAACCGCCTGGGCTATCCTTGAGCACATTTTAAGCCCAGGTCGATTTCCTCCTGCTGTCCAACCAGCTCTTAGTTGGGGCACAAAGAACACACAATAATGCTAATACAAACTGAGGCAAACCGCCTTTAGGTAATAGCTGAAGTAATAATAATTGATCTTGTAGAATACAAGCTCAGAAAGAAAACTAAATTATTATTATCTGTTTTTTTATGATTATCCCAAAGCTCAATAGAAAAATTAACCCAGCAGCTTTCACTGATGTTAATGGCCAGAGTATAACCCTTGTAAGTCTTTGAATTGAGAAAGATGTTTTCAATTTTAATAGGCCACACATGCACAGGTTATAAGAGGACATTCAATGAGATGTCTCCCTGTCTGCTGTGTCCCTCGGCTCCATTCCCCCTCCCCAGGAACCCCTCCCTACCCATACCCCCCGTATTCTGTTAGAGGCAATCTGTGCATCTACACATGTGTTTTATTAATGGACACAGCGGCAAAGTAGTCACACTTTTCTATACTTCACTTTTGTTTTCATCTTGGAGATTTGTATAAATATATAGAGAGCTGCCTTGTTTTTTTACAGCTGCATAATATTTCACATAACCACTGATGGTGGCATTTTATATTAGGTTTTTTTTTCTTTCTTTTTTTCTTTCTTTTTTTTTTCTTTTGTTCCCCTACTGGGCACCTTGCCCGCAACCCAGGCATGTGCCCTGACTGGGAATCCAACCAGCAACCCTTTGGTTTGCAGTCCGGCCCTCAATCCTCTGAGCCACACCAGCCAGGGCTTATATTAGGTATTTTAAATAACTAGCTGAAATATATTCTTATCGATGGACATTGTTAATGGCATTTTAAAAACATGATTTGGGATACACATATGTTTAAATTGGACTTTTAGGGAGGTGGTTTCAATCATCAGTCCTTTCAAGGGAAGGATAAACTAAAATTGCTGGCCTTGGCATCCTAGTTTTGATTTATGATTTCACAGAACTACTTTATAACTGGACAACGATCATTTTAAAGATGTTATTTATTCATTTATTTATTTTTAGAGAGAGAGGATGGGAGGGAGAAAGAGAGGTAAAGAAACATCAATGTGTGGTTGCCTCTCATGCACCCCCCCAGCTGGGGACCTGGCCAGCAACCCAGGCATGTGCCCTAGACTGGGAATCGAACTGGTGACCCTTTGGTTTGCAGGCCGGCACTCAATCCTCTGAGCCACACCAGCCAGGGTATCTAACTGAACAATGATTTTTGCCATGCATATGTTAGCATATGGTGGGGATAAGATTTCTTTCTTTGTATCATAGATGTGACAATGCATTTGAAAGCCACAGATGCATAAAGTAGCCTAGTCATATGGGAAATTCCGTAGTTCAGTATGACTCAAGTTGAATGTGCGGAGCCATGAGTGAGTAAGTGTGTGGGTGAGGGGAGTGGAGGGGATTGAGTGTGAGTGTGCAGGGGAGGGGAGTGTCAGCAGAAGGAAACAGAGGTCAGACGGTGAAGGGCCTCTCAGGAGTTAGGGTTTCATCTTCCAGGCATTCAGATACCATTGCAAGACTTTCACTGCAGATTCATGTGGTCACATCTCTATTTTAGAGAAACCTTCTGATGGCGGCATGAGTGCTGGATTGAAAGGACCAGTATAGAGGTGGCTGCTGTCACTCCTTGGTTTGTGGTGGCATCACTACAATTTTCAAGGCCAGAATCTTCTGATCTCTGCTCCCTCCACACATTACCTTCTCCTCTGTGCATCCGACTCAGATTTCCCTTTCACTACCTTATAAGGACCCTTACAATTGCAGTCAGGGCCCACTCAGATAATCCAGGATAATCCCTCCATCTAAAGATCCTTAATCACATCTGCAAAGGGGCTTTTTCCAAGAAAAGTAACATTTACAGGTTCCAGGGATCAGAACCAGGTATTTGGGGGAAGTGGGGCATTATTCAGCCTAATACAGGTGCCATTCACTGAGGCATTAATGGAAAAGCAGCGGCAGGTTTGGGGGAAGAGAATGACAAGTAACTGGTCCCAGATCCAGCAGTTTAGGGACAGAACCAGACCCCTGATCTTTCTGCTGTCTGTGGTAACTGGGCAGAGTCACCAAGTGGATTTGGCTAAGAGTGTCACCCCCTCTGAGACTAAATCTAGTTAAGCAACACAAACAGCAACAACAGCCTGGCAAATAACCATTTTTGAAGTTGAAAGTGGTTTGCAAGTATGTTGCTGATAGAACTAGCTTCATATTTCTTAGAACCAATCAACTGACCAAGTAGTATTCTGGAGCTCTATCTGCTGTAAAGACAATCTTAACTTATTCACTTACATTGTAACTAGAATACCCATATCTGAAAATTGTTCAGGGAAGCTCCTGGAGATCACCGTACTTTTTGTGAAACACCAGAGGATTGTTATGTCAGTAGGTAGGCTAAATTGCTGTAACAAAGAGTAGAGCTTTGTAGTACCTGAGGACCTATATACGAGTTCATACAAAAGCACTGCTCCTGACCCATTGAAAAGGCGACTGTGTTTGTACCACGTAGGAAAATAACTCTGAATGATGGCTCTTCTTGATCTTGACTTCAGCCTCCCCTACCTGATTGTTGAGAATTACGTGAAGATTCTGGCTGTGGCTGATGCCTTCTCAACAAATGTACTCTCCCCTTGGCAAGAAATGATTTCACATTTTAAAAACCAAAACCAAAGAAATTAAATAAATGATGAGGGAGGAAATTCTGCTTTTGAATGTTAAGAATAAATAACATATTTTTGATGTTACTTCCTCGCTGCTTTCTCAGTTAAATAATTTCCTACATTTATGATACAGGCCATTCTTCCTACTGAAGTTAAAAGCCAACAGAAATTGTGTGTCTTCCAACTATTCCCACTTCAAAAGGAAAGTTTTTAGTGCTTTGAAGTGAGCAACACCTCATCTATCTTTCTGCACTCTACAGTTCATTCCTATCTAGGCTTTTGATAGTCTTTAAAAGTATGCCTCCCCTCTCTGCCTCATGGCCACAGTGTTGGAGTCCCCAGAGCACTCAGGCCTGCAGCAGCATTGCCACCTGTGACCTGGCTCAGGAACCCAGAAGGAAGCAGCCTGGCAAAGCCAACACAGTTGGCGGTGGGGGTGGGCAGGTGTCATCCTGATGACCACCACCAGCCACTAAGACTTCCAGAGGCATTAGGCTCTTTTGAGTCCCACCATGCACCCCTTCTCCTCGACCTCCTTCCCCCCACCCCATCCCCTAGACTAGGCAGACTGCAGCAAGCAGAAACAGTTGGGTTCTTTTATATCAAAACACCAAAAAGGAAGTTGAGAGAGTCCTGCTCTTTACTACAAGCCATACACTAGAATAAACAACAAGCAGCCAGTAAAAAAACAAAAAACAAAAGTACACCTCCCTGCTCTAAAGTCTCAGTACAGATCCATGCCATACTTAACTGCTCTTTGGATTAGGCATAATTATAGATCTTAAGACATTCAAAATGTTGTGTAAAATAAAACTCACCTATCTTACATTTATAGTCTTACTGGAGTTTTGTAATAAGTACTTTATACAAGAACCATCCTTTTAAAATCCTTTGTGTGACTTTACAGAGGCTGAGAAAACACCTACGTGTGAGTTAACTATATCATGTAATAAAATATTTTGTTCAGAGAAATAAAATTATAATTTTATCAGAGTATGAGGAACTTGGTTTCTACTTATAAAAGAACATATTTCAAGTGCTTTTCAAGAATATTTTTCAAATCTAACTACTCTTGGAATTTATCATCCTAGTTTGGGTGCTACTGTTAAAAGCAGGTAGCTGTGCTCTGCATTAAAAAAATAGTTACAATAGCTTTAACGCATTAATCACATGAGATGAAGAGCCACCTAGAGCAGCGATTTGCAACCTTCTTCATCCATTGGCACCCATAAACTAATTACCAAAATTCTGTGGCATACCAAAAAAATAAATATTTTTTTCTGACCTGACAGAAAAAACATATGTATAATTTTTATTCATTCAAACCAATGGCTATTGTCATTTTTTTAAGTTGACAATCTACAGGAAAAGAGGTCAGTGCCCCTGACTAAATAGGTATTGTACATTTTAAAAATTCTTGCGGCACACCAGTGTGCTGTGGTACACTGGTTGAAAGCCAATGATTTAGGCAGGAGTGTCCAAACTTCTGGCATCTTCTCTGCGCCACACTGGAAGAAGAGTTGTCTTGGGCCACACATTAAATACACTGCAACATGTAATGACAAAAAAATCTCATGTTTTAAGTAAATTTATGATTTTGTGTTGAGCTGCATTCACAGTCATCCTGGGCTGCATGCGGCCCCCGGGGCTGCAGGTAGACACCCCTGATTTAGAGGATGATTCTTATATTTAAGGAGCCTGGTGGGAGACAGTAGGTTAGGTCAAGTATACATGCAGCCAAGGGACCTGGCCTTGATCGTATTAGCCACTAGAGAGCCTGAAGCACAGCAGGGACAATTTGGTGGCAGTGTAGATAATAGACTTAAGGCGAACAAGACTGGGAGCAGGTTGAGGAAATGCAAAGCGTCTGAAATACAGCACTGGGGGTTGGCATGAAGAGAAAGGCACAGATTCAGGAAATGTTAGGGAGGTAAAATTTGTGTTTGAGTGGACAAGAAAGGGTTTTGTCCCCTTTGCTCAGCAAGCTTCGTAGGCGCTCAGAGCAGTGACCATTCATCAATCACTACATTTCCCGTAGTCCTTAACGCCTGCACCTCCCAGACGTCTCTGCGACGCTCGCGCGAGTGCTGAGCGACCGCGGAAACGAAAGTGTAAACGAAAGGAGCTGTGCTCTTTAACGCTGCTTTATAACCGAATTTCCCATTCTCCTTCACCATTTCGTCCAGGACTCTTCTCTGTTCCCGCTCCTCTGTTCACGCGCTTGAGGAGCCCAAATCCCCGGGGACTGTCTCCTTGGCAACAACCCCTCGTTACCGTTTTGGTGTCGCACAACCAGGCGTGGCCTATGTCCTGAGCCTCCTGGGAAATGTAGTCCGGCCTTCCCGGAGCCCCAGCCAAGCCAAATGTTTCAGCGCGCTTGGGCCCCAGAACCAAGGGCTGGTTACAATGGCTCACAGCCGGCCGTTTGGAAGCCTTGTGGGTGGGGGACTGCTCTGCTCACGGCCATGTGCGGGCCCAGTTCACCCAGGGTGGTAGAGCCGCAAACCCCTGGCCATCGGCTCGCCGCAAAGGCCTCCGGGAACTGTAGTAGGGCGGGGCCGGCCGAGCCGTTGCAGCGGCGCGAGTTTGGGTGGAGGAACGGACTCGAGCGTCTTGCGCAGACCCGCGTGGGGGGTCGCAGTGATGAGAGGGGGTCCGCGTGGGGCGCAGCGGGGCATTTAGAGAACATCTGCCAGGGGCGTCCCGCGTTTTGGCGTGTCTGGGCCACGCTGGAGAGAGAAGAGTTGTCTTGGGCCATACATTAAATGCACAAACGCTAACGAAAACTGATGAGCAAAAAAAATGTTTTAAGTAAATTTACAATTTTGCGTGGGCCCGCTTTTATAGCAATCCTGGGCACCCCTGCTCCAACCCACGTTGCAGAAGGGGGCACCCAGGCCCAGAGAGAGTGGATGAATTGCCCCAAATCAAGGGTCAAGCCCACGGCTGTCCACTCATGCCTGTATTTCCAGCACAAAACACTGCCTGACACAGAACAGACACTCGAGCATTTAAGTTCATTTCATTCTAAGAACAAATAGCTGAAATACTTCAAGTCAAAAAAAAATTTAAAGGAAGTGGTCCTGAAGACAAAGAGACTTACCAGCCAAATGCAATATGTACACCTTGTTTGCATGGTGATTCTAACAACCATAAAATTGTGGATTTTTTTACCCAGGGACATGCTTCCATTGACTTTAGAGAGGAAGGGACAGAGAGAAACGTCAGTTGGTTGCCTCCCATATGCGCCCCAACCAGGGATGGAACCCACAACCTAGGCATGTGCCCTGACCGGGAATCAACCTGCAACCTTCCCGAGCACCGGAACCACGCTCCAACCCAGCTGAGCCACGCAGCCAGGGCAAGCAAAAAAAAAAAAAAAAAAAAAAAAAAAAGTGAATCGTTTAAAAATCAGAAAAATGTGAGATTGTTGATATTAAGAAATTGTTTTAAATTTTTACTTGGGTTAATGCTGTTGGGGGTGTGCTTTAAAAAAGAAAATAGTTTTAGAAACACATACTGCAGACTTTATGGATGAAATGGGGTCTGAGATTTGCTCAAAAAATCTCCAGCGTGTGTATGGTATGGGGTGGGGGTGGATGGAGAGCAAATGAAAGGAGATTGGCCAGGTGTCAATAATTATTGGAGGTGGTGATAGGTACAGGGAGATTACTATTTTCTCTACTATCATATATATTCAAAAATCTTTTCAAATGTAATTCTCTTATCTCCTAGACTTACAGGCTGAGTTATCTACCAGGAAATAAAGGCATACAGGGTGAACTGTGTAGAATTTGCTTTAAAGCACGACACACACACACACACACACACACACGAAGTGTAATGGAGCAGGAGGAAAGAAGAATGGCAGAAAATAAGGAACCCTGGGCTATGGAGACGGGCTGACAGGCACATGAGAGTTCATCGTATTATTGTATTCTCTTTAGTGGGACTGAAAATTTCCAAAATCAGGTTTTCATTTTTAAAATGTATTTTGTGTTTTTCAGAAAGTGTCTGAAATATCAAGAAGCTCATGAGTTTATCTGAAACTTAACCTTCCTACAGCACAAGTGAGCCTCCTTGGAGACCTCTCCAGTCAAGAATGACCCCAGCAATAAGTGGGGCCCGTGTCCTTGGTCACCCGGAGGACACTGGCGTGGGTGGGAGTGGGGAAGAGACCTTGCTAGAAGGAATCTTCTAGCCAGGAGCAGGCCTGCTCACACTTAAGACAGTTCAGGACCAGGAGGTTTGGGATGCCATGAGGTTCTGCCGTGTCCCCAGGAGCTCTGTGCTGGTGGCTGAGGCCTGAGATGCCCTTGAAGGAGCAGATCCTGAAGATGCTGATGCTGGAGCAGTTCCTGACCATCCTGCCCCGAGAGCTGTGGCTGGGAAAACTACCTGAGCAGTGGAGAGGAGGTAGAGCTCATACTGGAGGTTGAGAAAGAGAATTTAATGGACCAGACCAGCGGTTTGAAGAGAGCACAAATGTGTAAGAATAGGGAGGAGTCAGTTCTCCTCCAAAGAAAGGCCGAATCTGCGTTGACCCAGCACTGTGTTTCTCTATTCCACTTTGCTCTTGTCTTTTACCTTTGGGACAGACCTTGGATGACTTCCTAGAGTTTTGCGGTGTTTTTTTCCTGTAACATTCTGATTCTCATTCTTACCTGAGTATGCTTCATTTAAAGCATTGTTTAAACCACTCAACTTTTAAATCATCCTCTACAGAAACTGAAATACATATTCTCCCACGATACAGAATCAGAGGCAGGTGTCACACTTCTGGCTGTGCTTTTCATTCCTGGAGCTCCTTATTCACCCTCTTGAAACCGAGAAGTAAGGGCTTTGACTCCAAACCCCTTCTGTACACCTTCTCACTGAGAGACTAACCGTGAGGCCCTGAGCTGTGTTATCTTCTACATTCTGTTCTTAGCAAACTTGTTATCTCTGGGGACACAAATCCGAAGTCTGAAAAAATTCCCCGTCTCAGCAGACATCTTGGTCTCATCCTCCTAAGAAACCCTGAGCTAAAGCCACCCAGCTCAGCTGCTCCCTGAGTTCTCACCCTCAGAGACTGAGAAAAATCCTGTTTGTTGTTTTAAGTTGCTAAGTTTTAGAGTGATCTTTTGCTCAGTGATAGAAAACTAATACAAGTGCCCTAACAAAGGACTTGAGTACTGTTTCCCAGTTTTAGAAACCAACCAGGAGAGGTGGGTTGGAATTGCCGGCTGTGTTTCTGACATCCCCTCACGAAGGTGAGGTGGAATATTTGACACGAGGGCATTTAGGGGAGAAAATCAGGAAATACGGTCATATCAATAGGTCCAAATTGTATTTAATATAAATAAAAGTTAGCTTTCAAAATAACCTTTAGCAAAACTTGAATCAAAATGTAATTTGAAATCAGGTTGTATATCTTAAATATATATAACTTTTAATTCCATACCTCAATAAAGCTGGGAAGCTTTTTTAAAAATAACTTCACAGTATCTCTGGGAAATAGGATTATGAAGGACTTCGTCTGTGAAAATTTTTACTAAACATGTGATGTTTACATGCCCTGACCAGTGTGGCTCAGTTGTTTGGGCATCATCCTGCAAAGTGAAATGCTGCCCATGTCTGATTCCCCGTCAGGGGCACAGGCCTGGGTTGCAGGTTTGGTGCAGGGGTCAGGCGGGAAAGAGAGGCGACTGGACCAATGTTTCTCTTTCATGTATGTTTCTCTCCCTCTCTCTCCCTCCCTTCCCCCTCCCTAAAAATAAATAAGGAAAATCTTTTTTTAAAACTATGTAACATTTAATTATGGGTTGGCAAAAACTTTCCTTTGGTTTTTTCCATAAGATGGCTCTAGTAGCACTTAGTTGTCTTTAACTTTATTCAAAACAATTTTGTTAGATTGTATTGTGATGGCTGTCATATGAGTGTGCATTAAAAAAAACATCAAAATTGGGGGATTTTTCTGTAGTTATTTTAACATTGAAGATGGAAGAAAATATGCAACATTTTTAGCATGTTATGATTTATTGTTTCAAGAAAGGTAAAAAAACACAACTGAAATGCAAAAACAAAAAGATTTGTGCAGTGCCTGGAGAAGGTGCTGTGACTGATCGAACATGTCAAGAGTGGTTTGCGAAGTTTCATGCTGGAGACCTCTCACTGGACGATGCTCCGTGGTCAGGTAGGCCAGTTGAGGTTGGTAACAATCAAATCGAGACATGAACTGAGAACAATCAACGTTATATCATGTGAGGGATGGCCGACATGACATACTCAAAATCCCCAAAGCAGTAAAGTTATTGGTGAACATGAAAAATATGTCTTTTATTTTATGGGAAAAAGGGACTTCTTGGCCAACCCAATATTTTTTGCAATGAACACATGTTGCTTTGTAATCAGAAAATAATTCTTTAATCCTCACCCGAGGACTTTTTGCATCATTGATTTTAAAGAGAGAAGAAGGGACAGAGAGAGGAAAAAGAAAAACACTGATATGAGAGAGAAACATCAAACCGGTGCCTCCTGGACCTGCCCCGACCTCGGATCAAACCTGCAACCTAGGCATGTGCCTTGACCAGGAATTGAACCCACAACCTTTTGGTGTACGGGACGATGCTCAAACCATCTGGGGAAGAGATTAGCATCTTTGTTTCTTTTTCCTGGACCCTCCTGTGTTGTAAAGCAGGACAGAACATCACAGCTTGAGGTCCGTGCTGAGAGCCAAGTGTGATCATCAAACTAGCGTGAGGCCTTAAGTCCAGGACTCCGAGGAACTGAGGTCCTTGGAGAACAGCAAAGGGAGCGCAAACCCTCGTCTCCATCATCCACAGGCACCCTGGCCACAGCTAAGTGTCCTGCATTCCCTGAAGAGTTACACAGGAACGGTACTGGGCTGTTTTGAATTCTGGTGCAATAGCTTTTTAGCCAAATTATACTCAATGGTGGAGCTCATGTAGAACTGCATTGACAATAACATTAACTTTTCTTCTTCCCTACATGTATCCTGTATTCAGCATCTGAAGGGAACCTGTGAGCTCAAGCCACCTTGTGGGGTGTGTGGAGGGGGCTCTGCTTCAGGGACAGGCAGGGGCATTGGGAATCAAGAGAACACACTCAGTGAGGCATCCGGCCCGACACAAGTTGGGAGCAGGCAGGGTGAGGGGGCTGGGCACACTCCTGCCCTCCTTCAGAGAGGCATCAGTACATCACTGTTTCTGTTTGCTGTGAATTCTCAGAACTCAGCACTGCTTCCTGACAGGACTATGCATGCTCACTGAAAAGCCGAGTGGTGCCACTAGGGGCTTGCTGCTTTAGATCAGCAGTGCCCACCGATCTCCGCATGAGCACAAGGAGCCAAGAGTTGACTTCACAGACTTGGGCACGCCCATGGACGCCTACATCAGGAGGAACTTCTAGTCTCTTCTTGTCGGAATGTGCTAATTTCAGCTCCCCCACGGAAATAAGAGACATGTTGGGCCACTTCCAGAGTCTCCTGTCTCTGTTGGGATCTCTGGGACGCCAAGCTGGGGGCGGCGAGAGACAGGGATGACACTCACCCGGTGTGTCCCAGAATGGATGGATGGGGTGTTAAAGTCGTGAAATGCTCCTGGACTGGTTGGCAAGCAAGCAGCTTCTGCTGCGCCCCGAGTGCCCCGAGCGTGACTCCCGCTGATCCTCAGGACCTCCCAGGGTCCAGCATGCAGTGGTCATCACTGGGTCCTACAGGAGGCTTCCGGGCCCCTGCCTCTGGGTCTCCAGGTGAAGCCAGCACCTGTTCTGTCTGTCAGTGTTGGACCCCTACCAGCAGTTTAGTGTTTGCAATATCCCCCTTGGCCTCAAGCCTTTGTACACCTTCACTGCCCAAGTTCATGAGGGACAGCTGAATGTCATCACCCAGCAGAATGAACACTGAAACCGCCTGGATCCAGGTCCTGACTCCACTGTATATTAGCTGTATGATCTTGGGCAAGTCCTTTCACTTCTCTGAGCCTCTGTTTCCCCATCTGCAAACATCAAATAAAATAACAGAGGAGAGTAAAGGAGAAATGTAAACTACGAAGTGTTTACATATAAAAGTTATTTTAAAATTATTATTTGTGATGTGCATGAGTTCTTTATCCAGCACAGGGCCATCCCTTCAACCCTGGTCTCTTCCTTCTCCTCGGGCCCCTTCCTTTTTACCTGTTCCGCAGTTGCCTCAAGCTTCCAGCCCTCACCCCCTCCCCCAGCCAGGGATACCCGGGGACTTCACTCCTTGGAGCTCACTAACCCTGGTCCCTTGGGGCAACATCCTTAGCTATCTGTGTGGCCAGGAGAGCTCAAGTTCTTTCCAAACCTCTCAGACTTCCCCTCCTGTCACCCCACTGCCACTTCAGTCCCCTGCTTTTTCTTAACCCATTCCCCAAGTTTGTAAAATGATAATTTGAGGGGTTTTTCTTATAAAAGTGGTACATATTCATTATAAAATACAAATATGCATAAAAACAAAATGAAAGTAATCTCACTACATATATAGTGTTTATAACTTTTTTAAATGTATGATCATTCGTTATTCTATAACCTCATTTTTTATTGCTATGTCATGTGCCATGATTTATGTCACCGGTCCCCTGAGATAGGCATGGATTTTATTTCAATGGCTTTCTTTTGGCACAGCAAAAAGGTAAATTTGGACTTTCTGTGCATGATTTCAGTTGGTGACCTCAGGACTGAGGACAAGGAGTGCAGCTCAGACCAGGAGCTTGCTGAAAGAAGACAACACCACAAGTGAGTCATGCAGACTCCTGGGAAGCTCTGCGGGCACCAGTGCTGGGAGACACCTTAGAATGTTCCAGCACCTTAGACCAGCATCAGGGAACCTCCCAAAGGTGAGGTTGAGCAGCTTCCCTGCCCACAAGAAGAGTTTCAAGCAGGAGAGACAGAAGCTCTGAAAGTGACGAGAGTGACCAAATCTATAAAGCCAGATGAGGCACTTGTTCCAAAGCAGAAAAGCTGTCCAGGCAGAGACCTCCCAGACGCAACGCATGTGGCAGACCCAGCCCTCACTGAGCATCAGCGCCACACGGGACAGAACCGGCAAGTGTGGAACAGACCTCCAGGTACCCCGGAACCTGGCTGACAGGCCCACCTGTGTGCCCAGGTCGGAAGCGTGTTACTTTGGTGAGAGAAAGGTGAGCACACGAGAGAAAGCAGAAGAGCAGAAACTGCCCGGGCCATGGGCAGGAGAGGCTGGGATATGTGTGAGCTGAAGGGGCATGAAGGACATGACTAGAAAGAGGACAGGAAAGGCATCCTTCAGGAAACCTGGTTCCCCAAAACAGACCCTCTCTCTGTGGCTTTGTAGCCAGCCAGGTTTGTAATGTGATACATTCTCTCCCCTCCCCTCAACAAAAGTAATAATACATGTGCATAATAGAAACTTTTAAAATACGTATAAACAAAATGAACAATGTAGTTACCTACTCCAGAATCACTGGTAACATTGAATGTTCTCCTAGCGGTGTATAGGTGTATATTTACGTACACTTTCTCCACTATTCAGGGTTATGGAAAACAGAGGGGTGGGGAACCTTCTGGGGTCCACAGCTAACACGCAGCCCCGACTTCCTTTCCCCTGGCTTTCAAAATGAGAACCAAGATTCCCTCAGGCCCCTTTGTGAATGCAGTAGCAATACTTCTTTTGGCCACAAGATGGAGGTGTTTGCCCATGCACATCTGCCCCAAAGCCTCTTCTGGGGAACCAGGAAGTCCCTCCTTCTTCTGGTCCAGGAGCTGCCAGCTCCCACTGAGGCCACCCATAGCAAGTCATCGCTTTATTGCTCATTCCGCTCACGACATCTCCTGGAAACCTTCTTGGTTCGTGAGGAAAAAAGACAACTCACATTCCCACTCTTTTATGCCTGCATCAATTTAACAAATCCTTGAACGGCTCTCTCCTCGCTGTTGCAGCCTTGGGCTTCTGAGTGAAGGGATGAACTGCAAACCTAATCGGGTCGTCCCCAAACCCAGCACGCATCACGGTTTCCCATTGCCCTTAGGGTCCAGGCTAAGGGCCCTAGTGAGCCTGGCCCCTCCCTACCTCCCTCCTTCCCGTGCTCTGTGTTCCGCTCCCTTCACTCTGCCCATCACTAACACTCCTTCCAGCGTGTTTCTCTCTGGAAGGTGCTTCTCAGCGTTCTGCAGCCTGGTCCTTATTCTTCCACGTCTTAGCTGACATTGCTTCCCCCAGGAGTCACTCTCAACCCCATGAATCTGGGTTATGTGACTCTCTCCTGTTCCTAACGTGTGAGCACGTGGAATAGATTTCCAGACCTCCCGGTACCTGGCAGTCAGGCCCACCTGTGTCGCTTTGATGAGCGAAAGATGAGCATGTAAGAGAAAGGCAGAAGGGCAGGGACTGCCAAGGCCACGGGCAGGGGAGGCTGCCCGAAGCACACCAAGCTGGATTGCTGCCTCCTTCTGGAGTGGGAGCTCCATGAGGGCAGGTGCCATGTCAGTCTTACGCACTCACATTCCCAGCACCAGGGCACGTATCCTGGCACTCTGTAGGGCCCAGCAGAGATGTACTAAATGGATGAGTTCCTTTAAGTAGAGTCTTCAAAAGCCTATCTACTCTCTTTCCAGCCCCTCACCCTCTCAGTTCACCAGGTGCCTCTCATTGTCCCCTAAATCTCTGGACACATCCCCAAGGAACAGTGCTGCTGAAGGGACAGTTCTCTCCCTTGTGATGGGACAGTTGGGAGACAGTGGGACTTGAAGCAAGACAGCCGTCGCTTAAAGTACGGCTCTGCCACTTACTAGCTGTGCACTTGCTTGCAAGATCGCTCTGAGAAGCCATATTCCGTCCTGATGCTGGGTAGAGAGAGCCGTTAGATCAGTATTCTTTCTCCCTCCCTCACTCCCCAGCCTTCCACCCTGAAACCTGGGACGCACGCAGACAGCCCTGCAGTCTCAGAGGCGCTACTGTTTTCCTGGTTCCCCCCTCTTTCCCCTGAAGTTGCCCAAGCCACCTGCTGCTGACACCTCCTTCTTCCCTGTCCTTTATCTTCAGCATAGATAACAGTGGCTAGCAGAGATTAGAGCAGGCACTAAAAACACTCACTGAATGAATGAATGCACGACTGAACGAACCAGTCACAGCAGCATTCCCTGGGGCAAGCCTGTTGATGGGCAGGTAGCCTCCTGCCCACTGGACAAAGCCAGTGAGAGACGGGCACATGTGAAGACACAAGGCCACCACTCTACTGAAGAAAGAAAAGGAAGGAAGAGAGACAGTGAAGAAACATGGTAGCCCCGTGGACACGGAAATTGCCAAGAGCTGTGGGGCCCGCATACGTCTCTCACGCACAGACTGGGTAGCCGGGCGTGCGGACCCTGCGCACCGCCGTGCCACCCGAGCAAGCTCTCTCCCCCAGGGTGTCTGCATTCCTACAGCCAAAGTCTGTCTGTCTGTGACTGGGGCGAAAAGTACAAGTTCCAACAAAATCGTTTTCTAGGTTCACTCTTTCATCGTGTTTTTCTCTTACGGGGCCCCTCTGGCAGTCTTCCGTGGGCCCTGCGTGGTCGCCCACGTTTCATGAGATCGGAACGCCCCCGAGACCTCCGTCACTCACAACGAGCAGTGGCCCCCTCTCCAGCCAGGACCTTTGGGTGATGAATAAGGGTTGGTTTCTCCTGAAATGACCACCACCTCCAAGTTACTACATTTGAAAGCTTTAGCTCACGGTCCGTGCTTTCTCAATGTGTCCTTCCACTCTTTGAGGATGTGAGTTTTCTCCCGCGTGAGGCCGAGCTGTGACGCGGGCACTGCATCCCTGCCTGCGACTTTCCCATCTCCAGGGGCTGCTCGCCCCCTCCGAGGATTCTCCTGCATCCGTGCTATTCATAGGGTGTCTCTCTAGTGTGAATCAGGAGATGAATGGAAATTTTCTCTATTCATAACATTCAAAGATTTTTCTCTGCTCTATGAGTCCTTTGATATTCTGCCAGAATTCTGTCCAAATGTTTGGCCACGTGAATCATGCCAGTAGAGTGAGGTTTGGGCTTAGAATCTGGTTTCCCAAAGTGGTGTCTGTGTCAGCATTCCGTGCACGATCCGGGCCTCTGGAGAGGAGCGGGCCTCCCGGGATGACCCCAAGTCCTCCTCTGGCAGGAAGGCTGTGCATCTGTGTTGACAGCACATCCTTTGCCCTGCTTCCCATAGTGATGACACCGTAGGAAATGAGACTGTCACAAGACCCGTCCACCCCCCACCCACCCCACCCTGTCTGAGGAAACCTCTGTGCACCTCTGTGCAAGGAAACAGCAGCCTCTGGCTGTTTCCTCGTGTCGTCAGAAAGCGTTGGCTGAACCCTTTCCTTCGCAAGGGAGTGAGGAGTGACCTATGTTCTGAGCACCCGTGGTCATTGCTCGTATCGTGCCCCACCCTGGGGTGCAGCCCTCCACCAAATTCTACCCATCCCCCAGCCTGGCCCAGGGCCTGCTTCTTCCCCGATGCCCTCCTGCCGGCCCAGCTGGGTCTCCGCTGCGTGCGTCTGTGAGAGTCCGCTGCCTGTGAAACCCGTCTAGTGGCCGTGTAACATTATAGACTTTCATGGCCTTTTTACAAAAAGCCTTTTCCTTCTCAAACAGTCCTAAAGCTCTTTGAGAAAGGACTACATCTTGTCCTTTGTATTCTTCATGGAACCTCAGAGAGACTTGAGAAGCAGCGACAGACGCAGGACAATCGTGGACTGGCCACTGCGTATGGCTGCGGGCACTGCAATGGAAGCCCCTGGGTCCGCGGTGCAGGCCGGCCCCAGGTGCAGGTGTGCTTACCTCCGACTGAAGACGGAGTCTGCCTTCTCTGGGATGACTGTCGGCGGTTCTTTTCCAGGTCGCACAGGAGGAAGGTGATCTCACCCCAATTGCCCCTCTTCCACCCAACGCCCTTTCTCCCCACCCCCACCCCAGCAAGCTAGCCAGATTAGCCCCAACATCTATAAGGTGGCAGGTGCCTCATCACCATTGCCTCAGCTCTGCCTGCTATCCACCATGCGTTGTGCTAATCCTGGGGATGACCTTGGGGAGGGGCAGTCAGGGAACAAGCAAAAAGTCAGTATTGGTGCAGAGCTGTCCATCAGAGTGTCCTGGCTAAGCATGGCTGGCTTGGGGACCACCTTCAGCACGAACTCGAAGCTCTTAAGGACTAGGTCTGAAGCATTTCCATGTTCACAGTGCCTAGCTTAGCACCTAGTAGATATTCATCTGGCATCAGGTACGTGAATTGTGTCTCTAGTTACCAGCAGCCAAGGAGTCCATGGGGGTAATGAGAACAGATACTAATGACCGTAGTGAACTCCCATTCCCCACTGAGAGTACAGCATCCCTCTGGTGTATGGCAAAGTTCTGGGTCCCAAGCACAAAATGCAGAAAAGGCCTCTTGCCTTTTGTTAGTTGCAAAATTTCTATCTCCCTGCAATAAAGGGAGGGACACATTCTGTGTGTATATCCAGGGTTTTATAGAGCCTCAGAGCTCTCTTCTACCTTTCTTTAACAGGTAGCAAGTTAACCCTGGCTGGTGTGGCTCTGTGGCTTGAGCGCTGGCCTGCGAAGCAAGTGGTCACTGGTTCGATTCCCAGTCAGGGCACATGCCTGGGTTGTGGGCCAGGTTCCCAGTAGGGGGTGCAGGAGAGGCAGCCACACATTGATGTTTCCCTCTCTTTCTCCCATCCTTACCTTCTGTCTAAAAATAAATAAATAAAATCTTTAAAAAAAAGTTCTAGATGCATGAGCATGAGTCTTCTAAAATGGGGCTCAGTGTTGAATTTTAGGCAAACCAAGTTCAGAGGAAGGGGATGGGGTGGGATGGTGCTAATGCCTGAGATGCAGAGCCCAGGAGCAGGCTGGAGGGGCACGGGAAGCACACAGGCAGAGCAGTGAGCTGGTGTGGGCAAATGGGGGGCGGACTGGGTGACTTCTGGAGAAGGAGCCTAGTGTCCACAGCATGATCGTGTGAGCTCCAAGTAGTTTACGACAGCTGAAACCAAACTGATGGAAAACCAGGCCTTCTGATTGCTCTCTAGCCAGCCTTAGTAACATTTTAGATCACCTCAGGTATAAGGGACCCTGAATGGTAGCCATTTCCATGTCTGGGTACTCCCCACATTCGTCATTCTTTGTTTCCCCTTCTCCTTTTTTTCTCTATTTTTTCTTCCTGTTTTCTCTAAGCAAAGCCAGGAGGCAGAAATGCACAAGACCTGAATCTCTTCTACCTCAATGGGAGAGTGAATATAGTGGGAGGTAAGGGTGTCTTTTGGAAGATTTAAAATCCTAGTCTGGGGGTAATGAGTTAGGTTGGAAGGAGAGAAAGCAGTCAGTTGATAAGACATTAAAGACAAAGTCCTATGAAATAATTAGAAAAAGGAATGAAAGCTTCAGATGGGATGGAGGAAGCAAAAAGTTTAAACCCCTACTTAATGCGATGAATGCTTTCGGTGATACTTAATAAACCCCAAGTTTCCCCATATAACACTAAAGATTCTCTGAAAATCAGTAAAGAACTGAAGGCTTCTCCTCATTCTTCGTAATCAAGCTTCTTCTCCAGAATGAATTAGCCTGATTACTGACGAAACGCTCTCCCACAGTCTTTACAACGTGAATGTGTCTTGCCTGTGAATTACCCAATGATAAGAAAAGGCTACACTCTCCCCAAGTGATTTTCCACAGTGATTATGCTCACAGGCTTCGCTCCAGGATGAATGATCCGATGTTCAATGCCTTCCACGCCTCCCCTAGATATTCATCCTGTATGACCAGTTCAAGTCCAAAGTGGAATTAGCTGACATTGTGTAAGGATGGAACTCTGACTGAAGGCTCTTCCTCACTCATTATGCTCCCAGGGCTCCTCTCGGCCATGAAATCCCAGATGTCTAATTAGCTCTGAGCACTGTTTAAAAGCATTTTTACATCCATTACGTGCATATGATTTTTCTCCAGTGTGAATTCTCTGACGTTGAATGAACTCTACTTCGTGAAAGCATTCACATTTATTGCGTTTGTAGAATGGGAATTAGCTGATGTCACATGGTGCTGGGGGCTGACAGATGCCTCCCACAAATAGGGATTCTCTCCAAGATGAATGTTAGGGTGTTCAGTGGGATGGGAGCCCCAAGGACCGTTGCCAGTATTCATAACAAAGCTGTTCTCTCCAATATGAATACTGTAATACTGAATAAATTTTGAATTTTTTTCTAAAACTGGTTACACTTATTTTGCAGTTTTCTCACTTCTGAAAACTGTAAGTAGAATTGCAGAGGTTTCGAATATTCATCGCATTCGTGAGTGAGGTCCCTAATGGCCCTCTGTAGACGTCTCCATATTCACAGACCTCTGCACACTCAGGGACCTGGGCGGCTTTCCCCAGGCACCTTCTGGTCGCATCCACCTACAGGTCTACTGCTGCCGAAAGGTTTCGCTCCGGGTCAGTTTCTGCTCTTGGTCCTGGTCTCACAATATG
Source organism: Glossophaga mutica (assembly GCA_039655065.1). Classification (NCBI taxonomy): domain Eukaryota; kingdom Metazoa; phylum Chordata; class Mammalia; order Chiroptera; family Phyllostomidae; genus Glossophaga; species Glossophaga mutica. The sequence goes on from CM077305.1 coordinate 84,746,289, forward strand.
AAAATGTAAATGTTAGTTAGCCAGTCTGTCTTAAAGGACAGGAAGATTTCTTGGGTTGAAAATGAAAGAGTTGAGGAGAAGTTTTAAGAATGAGAGCCTTTGGTCAAATATATGTTATAAAATGATGCGTGTGACAGACTGCTGGCTACTTACTTGTTTTTTCTGAATGCAACCAATCTTGGTCACAGTGAGAATGTATCCATTAAAAATACCTTCTCCAATGACTGAGACAAAGCATGTGGGGAGTCACAAGGAGGCTATTTCCACTTTGTTTCTTGATATGGATGCTAGACAGATGGGTGTGCTCACTCTGTGAACATCCGTGAGTAGCATACTTCGGATTTGTGCACTTCATATGATGGGAATTTAGGAATAAATCACTTTCCCCTCCTGCCATGCAGCCATGAGACAATTTCGGCACCTGAGATACAAGCAGAAGTGAGCTTCCAAGAAAACTTGTTAAAGGGCATGGACTCTGCAGCAGGAACCTTTTGTTTTGTCCCTGCCTGCCCCCACCCCTGCCCCCCTGGCTTCCTCCCGTGGACCCTGGCTGTGATGCCTGAAGGTGCAGCTGCCGTCCTGGAGCTTGTGGAGGAGGGCCGTGGGCAAGGATGCCACGGTGAGCCTGCGGAAGGTACCCGCCACAGATGGCCTTGAATTTCTCACCTCTGGAATCTTTGCTTTGTTTTAGTCTAGTGGGTTAAGAAGGATCTGCACTCTGTTGTGAGATTAAACACCTCTTCCTATGTTTATTGCCTCATGTTTTATGTATTTGTCTGTCCCCTTCCTCCTTTGTAAAACTTCCATATTCATTGAAGATATTGGCCCTTTGTGTGTCATATGTGTTACAGATAGGCTTCCAAATTTGTCATTTGTCTTTTAAGTTTGTGTGTGCTCGCATTTTATTTATTTATTTAGCTGAATGTGCAATTCTCTGTGGTTGGCTTATTTATTTGTTTACTTATTCGTTTTGGTGTATGTATGTGTGTTTTAAAGCAGAGGTCAGTACATTTTTATTTAATGGCTTCTAAATTTTGTGTAATATTTATACTTTTTCTACTCCAGAATCGTTAAAATTCGAATCTTTTTTTTTAAGATTTTATTTATTTATTTTTAGAGAGAGGGTAAGGAGGGGAGAGCGAGAGGGAGAGAAACATCAATGTGCGGTTGCCTCTCACATGCCCCCCACTGGGGACTTGGCCTGCAACCCAGGCATGCGCCCTGACTGGGAATTGAACCGATGACCCTTTGGTTCGCATGCAGGCCAGCACTCAGTCCACAAGCCACACCAGCCAGGGCAAAATGGGGATCCTCTTTTTTTTTTTTTAAATATATTTTTTAAATTTATTTACTTATTTATCTTTAGAGGGGAAGGGAAGGAGAGAGGGAGAGAAACATCAATGTGCGGTTGCCTCTTGTATGTCCCCTGCCGGGAACTGGCCTGGCAACCCAGGCATGTGCCCTGACTGGGAATCGAACCGCGACCCTCTGGTTCGCAGGCCCGCGCTCAATCCACTGAGCTACACCAGCCAGGGCTAAAATGGGGATCCTCTTTAACAGCACTTTCATGGTTTCATTTTTGTATGTGAAAATATTGGATCCAAGTAGAATTTAATACAATGTAAGGACTGAGGTAAAGACCTAGCCTCCCCGCTTCCATCACCTCTCACCACTACCTGGCGAGTAACTCTTCTTTTTTGCTAGCAATTTTGAAATGCTGCCTTTGTTATGTGTTGAATTCCCATTTAAATTTGGGTCCTTTTCTTGAATTTCTATTTCATTTATATGTACCTTCTCCAATACATAATTATTTTTAACTTTTCTATAAGTTGTTTTAATGTCTGATAAGGTTACTCCTCTCATTACTGTTCTTTTTCAAAGTGCTCATGGTGAAAATAAGGTTGATACGTTGGAGCTGGTGAGCGACTCAAAGCCGAGCCGCGCCTTTGAGAGGGGTTCTGTTACTGTGATCAGCTGTGTGTGTGAGCAACACACTTAGTAAAATGAAAGAGGATGAAATGAGAATGCAACCTCATCACAAAATATTGCGTTTATCATGATGTCAGGGATTGCGCAAAGTTTCCGTAATACCGATGGCGTGATAATGATATCTTTATTGTAAGCGGTCATCCTTTTCCTCTGCAATGTATTCCTGGGATCGTTTTGTTTAAAAGTCATTATTTTTCTCTTACTAATTACTCATATCCAGAAACTCAGCATGAAACAAATTAGTAAATATGTCAAAAAAGCAAAAGCATAAAACTTCTGATGACCTTTAGTAATATAAAAGGGTAACATTACACTTCGAGTCCCATAACAGAAATTTATGTACACTCAGGCTGATTGTCTTACAGGCCTCGGTGTGCTGTGAGCACTACGCAGCGCACAAACCATTCTGTCTGGTCTGAAAACAGCCCTGTCTGTGACGAGAGGACAAATACAACACTAACAATTGCGCTTCCCTTTTGGAATTTAGGAGAGTCCTGAGGAAATTATGTGTAAGATCCGAGTCTCTTTTTAACACAAGCTTTCCAAAGAAATCTGAAATGATCCTATTTTTTTTCTGAGAAATTTCTTTGAAACAAACTGAAGCATTCAGAATAATTCCATTGACATTATAGCTGCATCTGATCCTAGGCTTCTTCTGCAATGGCTATTGTAGTGTTGGAAAGTAGTAAGAGAGCTAGTCTCTCAAATCATGGTTTTTATTCATCTCTGCTGCATAAATGCTTTGTGTTGGCACAATGAGCATTAAGATGAAACGTTTGGGGGAAATGTGGATCCAGTAAAAATTAATGCCTCCCATGTGTCAAAATTTGTAAAAGTAAAACAAGACCTGATGTGAGCGTTTTAAAAATCTAGTAGCTGTGCATAGTAACTTCCAAAGAGTGTCGTGCAGAGCGGGGCGGGGGCGGGGTTGAAAGAGAAACTTTACCCATGGAGAAGGCGCAACCACGCCGCCTCCGCCGGGTGAGCGAGGTCGGCCCTGCCCGGGACAGCGAAGAGGAGACACGGCGTTGCTAGTGTGTGTCCTCAATGTGAGGGATGACAGCGGCACTTGACCTCGGTGACCTTTGTCCCCCAAACCCGTAACTCCTGTCTTATCATGAGAAAAGCATCAGACAAATCTCAACTGAGGGAAATTCTACAAAAGCCCTGACTTCTTAAAACTGTCAGGTCATCAAAAACAAGAAAAATCTGAGAAACTGTCACATCTGAGAAGAGCCTAAGAAGACTTGACAACAAAATGTTGTCAAAAAACATCATGAAAATGTTTCAGTGAGCGATTGCAAACATTCTTGGAACAAGTGAAAACGAAAGTCTTGGCAAAGAAGTAAAAAAATATAAAGAGGAAGCAAGTGGAAACTTCGGAATTGAAAAATACAATAACCAAACTTAAAAACTCATTGAATGGGCTCGGTAACAGGATAGAGGTGACAAAGAACCAGTCCATGAAGACTGGTCAATAGAAAGTGCCCACACTAAACAGAAAACTGACTGAAAAAAATTGCCAGAACTTCAGGGACCTGTGGAAAAATAACAAAAGATCTAACACTCACGCCATCGTAGCCTGAGAAGGGGAAGAGAGAGTAGGGTGTCTGAAAAAGCATTGGAAGAAATAATGGCTGAAATTCCCCCTAAGCTGGCAAAAAAGCAGACACCTGCAAATTCAATAAATGCAAAGAAATTCACACAAAGACACATAATCAAACTTCTGAAAACTAAAGATGAAAAGTCTTGAAAACACCCATGGTGTCTCTTAAAGAAACGACCATTACCTGTAGAGATCAAAATGTGTGGGACACAGCTAAAACCATATGAGATGGAAATTCATAATGCTAAATGCTTACAGAAAGATCTCAAATCAATAATTTAAGCTACTATCACAAGAAACTACAAAAAGAAAAGGAAATGAGCCCCAAACAAACAAAAGGAAGGAAATAATAAAGAAAAGAGCCAAAATCAACAAACTGAAAAACTAAAACAACAGAAAGGCAATTAAACAAAAAAGCTGGTTCTTTGAAAGATCAATAAAAGCTGGTAAACCTCTAGTAAGACTGATAAAAAAAAAAAAAAGAGGAAGAACACAAATTACCAACATCAAGAATGAAACATTGGACAGCCATGAACTGGTTGGATCTAGGACAAGGAAGAAAGGCATGCGGCAATGGGGTGTAGGCTTTACAGGATGTAAGCTTAACGGGGTGTAGGCTGAGAGACCCCAGGGCCCTGCACAAGCCCAGCCGAGGGGCTGGGAGAGGAGCAGCGCAGTGACTGAGTTATTTTGCATGGCAGTAGCAGCAGGCTAGCCTTTGGGACCCCGGGAGGTGGGTGTGACTTTGACACATGATGTAGCTAGGAGGCAGCTCCCCCAGTTACAGCTCCTGCTCCAGAGCTTGGAGACCGTTCACTCCACACCATGGGGCCACGCCTGCCCAGACAAACAATGGCAGCAGAGAAAGGCAGAAGAACCCAGACAGCTGGCAGGGGTAGCTGATTGTGGGAAGAGTCAGAAATGGGGTTACGGAGAAAGTTCCACACAGGATTTAAACCCAGGCACGGCAGCCATGTGGGGGCTTTTACCACGTGATTTTGGGAGCCAAGAAAGAACTCTCTTGACCACAAGGCTTAGGAAGCAGGGAAGCAAGATGTAGCAGCCAAGCAGAGCTCTGTCTTAGTTTGAAAGAATGCAAAAGGACTCCCGCTGGCCCACCATGAGGATGAGGTTTTGGATTAAGAACAGGAGCTTCGGAATTCTGTTTCTTTTCCTGAGAGACAGTGCCCCTGACTGGCCTGGTTTGGCAAGGGGAGGCAGGACTGTGTGTGGGGGCGGCGAGGAGGTGTGTGTTTTAAAGGGACTTTGGGATTTAATGGCAACATTTCGCCATTACTCTAAACCTGTATAGCTTTGAATAATTAGTTCCTTTCCTTTTTACCAAACTCTGGCATTGAGAGCCACAGTTCCTAACACAGCATCGGGCAAAGAACCATAATACAAAAAGACCTCGGTGGGGACAGGGTTATTTCCGTAACAATGTGAGGGTCCAGGCAGGAAGCCTCACTCTGTGGTGATGAGAATAATGTCCCACACCCAGCCTTGGCTCTGATCTGCCAATGGAAGTGTCTGGACACAGCCAGAACAGCAGCAGGTTGGGTCGTGCCACAAGACGGCACCAAGTTAATGGCCTCTCACCGGTGCTCATTAAACACACCCTGCAACACCATGAAAATAATGCCTGCAAGGTAGTAGTGGAAAGCCTGCATTCAATCTCACCTATCTCTCTTCTAGCAATTTCAGAGGAATTAGCCCCATCTTCCCCAGACCCAGGGCCTCCAATAAAACAATCTCCTCCAATTCTGTTGTCCAAAAAAACCCACAATAGAATAAATATACTCATCCTCACTATAGTCACCTCACCTCTTAGGCCTGCCCCTCACCTTGGATACAAGAGCTCTGCAAACCCTTTTGAACAAAGTACCTGTTTACCTCTACCCCTTGAGAGAAACTCTCATTAATTCTTAACACCTTGCCAGTGCCAAGGGCCAGGAAATCAATGCCCAGCATCCCTTGGCACCCACGCCAAGCACAGCATGGAGCAGACTGTGGCATGGAGGGAAGCGGAAAACATCTGTAGAGATAATTTTTCAGCCTTTGTCAGCCTGGCCAGGCATCACCAGAACCTCCAGAGGTCATCACTACGTCCGAGTTGTACCTAACCAGGTCATTCCAAAGCACACGCATGAGAACCGCAGCCACAAAACCCACCGGTAATAACATGAGCACATGGAATTGATGATGGACAGCCAACATATTTCCAGTGTCCAGGAAAAGAAATCACTACCATCATCTCCATGACAACTGACACTCGACACCCCACTGAAGTGTCAGACCAGTGCATGCTGTGGGTGTGAGTGAGGCTGCAACCAGTCCAGACAGTGGGGCTTGATGTCCCATACTGAGACACTGGCAAATATAATTTGATCTCTGTGGAAGATCATGGAGATCAAATTCTAAGTGGAATCCCAGGGGTTCAGGGCCCTATTTTATGACCATGTAGCAGGAAGCCACTCTCCTCCACGTAGCCCAGAAAGCTACAGATTGTCAGATCGTGCACTACAAGTTCAAGCAGTACAGCCCCAAGGCCTGGAACTGCTGCCCCACCTACAGAGAGCCAGTCGGGAGTGGGACAAGGTCTCCCCAGGCACAGGGTTGCAGCAGGTTCCTCAGCCTTAGCGTGACCGGTGGCATTGTGGGCTGGAGAATTCTTTGTGTGGTTGGGGGGTGGGCTGTCCTGTATGCGGTAGGATATTTTGCAATATCCGTGGCACCTCCTCACAAATGCCAGTAGCAACCCCCAAAGTAGTGACAGTCAAAAATGTCTCCAGACATTTCCACAGGTCTGTTGGGGACCAAGTTGTCCGCTGTTGAAAACCACTGGATTAGACCTTAGTATGTTAGGGTCTCCAAAAAGAGAAAGTATGATTTGACAGGGTTGACACCTAGAGAAAGGAGAGAGGCCAGGTGTAAGAAGGTCTGGAGTAGACTCAGGAAAAGATGTCTAAGATAGGATTTTCTAAAGAAAAAGCATGACAGGGAAGATCAGATAGAGAGTGAAAGAGTCCATTGCGAAAGAGCCACGAGGTCAGTACGGACAGAAATGGAACACGTAGGAGTGATAGCTGGGACCTTATTACCAACAGAGAAGTTTGGAGTCAGGAGCCTGGGCTCTCCTATCAGCTCTGCAATTCACTGTCCTCATAGTCTGGAAAAAGTTGCTTCTGAGCAAGTAACTTTCTTTGTCAACTGTATGCAAATAATACCACCTGCTCTGCCTGGCACATGAGTTATAGTTAGAATCGAGTCAATAATTCCATAAAGGCGTGTTGAAAACCAAAGAGAGAGAGAGAACCAAAGAAAACCAATCTGTAATGATACATTGGCTATCATTACAGACTCTGAAGACCTTAAATAATAAAGAAACACTATAGACGTCTCCACCCACATACATTCAACAATTCGGATAAAAAAATCAGTTCCTTGAAAACCACAAACTACTAACACTCACTCAATATGAAAGAGATAATTATAAAAGTTGTATAATAATTTTAAAAATTGAATTCATAGTTGTTAAAAAAACAACTTTCTGTCTCAGTGGCCCCACAACTGGTTTGGTGGTTCACTGGAAGGACTCATAAGACTCCATACGAAGTTACATTCAAGATTTCCCAAGGACACCATGCAGGAAGAGCAGAAAAAAATATTTACGGGCAAAGGCGGGAAGGATCAATGTACGTTTTCTTATCTCTCTTCAGGGATAGCACAGGCACATCTTCTCCACATGCAAACCTCAGGAACAGATGTGAGATGTCCTTTTCCAGGAAATCCTATTTGAGTCTCGGAGTCCAAAGTTTTTAAAGGGAGCTCGCTGCATATCAGCTGGTGACCGAGCCTTGCCCCAGTCCAGGCACCGGGTGCACATCGGGAATTTTTACGTTTACTTTAAACATACCGACAACCTGGTTTATCTTGACCCACTGCTTTGGACATAGAGAATAACATTTTACCCGTTGCTATGTGAATATTCCAGGAGTTTAGTTCTCAGAGTCTGACCAAGGGTCATCGCCATGGACACAGAGATAAGTGAGAAATGAGCAAAACGGGCCAGCTTTGTTCACTGTTACCTCACACTCTTAAAAAAGAAATCTCTAGACCCAGATAGTTTCACTGGAAAATTCTACCCATATTTAAAGAAATAATAACACCAATTAAACACAATGTTCAGAAAATGGAAGACGGAGCACTCCCCCCATATGTTATGAGGCCAGTGTGACCGTGACACCAAAAACAAAGGCTAGAGACCCATGTTCCTCATAAACACAGATGCAAAGTCCTCAACACAATCCTAGAGAATTGAATCCGGCACTACATAAAAATTATTTTACACTCTAAGCAAGTAGGGTTAATTCCAAAAATTCAAGGAGAGTTCCATATTCAAAAATCAAACAGTGTAATCCACCATATTAACAGGCTAAAGAAAAACCACATGATCTTATCAATTGACATAGGAAAGCATTTGATGAAATTCAACACCCATTCATGATAAAAAAAAAAAAAAAAAACTCTCAATAAACTTGGAATAGAAGGGTACTTCCTTAACCCTACAAAGAGCATCTACAAAAAAATATACAGCTGACATTTTACTTAATGGGGAAAGGCTGAGTGCTTTTCCCCTGCAACTGAGCATAAGGCCAAGATCTTTGCTCTCATCACTCAGCTCAATACAGCACTGGAAGTCCTAATCGGCACAATAAAGAAAAGGAAATAAAAAGCATAGCGAGATTGGAAGGAAGAAATAAAGCCATCCCTATTTTCAAATGACATGGTTGTCTAAAAGAAAACCCTAAAAAAACAACAATAATTTTTTAAAAAACTAGAACTAATAAACGAATTCACCAATTCAACAAGTCCTCATGATATAAGACCAACGTACAAAAATTAATTATATTTCAACATTCAAACAATAAATATTTGGAAACTGAAATTTGAAATACATTTATAATATTTAAAACATAACATTTACAATTTCTCAAAAATTAAATATGTAGGTATAAAGTATAAATCTAACAGAATTTGTGTACTGAAAACTACAAAATGCTAAGAAAAAAGATGTAAATAAATGGAGAGACATATCATATACATGTATTGAGAGATTTAACATGGTGAAGATGTCAATTCCCAAATTAATCTATAGATTCGATGCAATTTCTATCAAAATCTTTGCAAGATTTTTTTGTTGATATTGACAAATATTCTAAAATATATAAATGGAAAGGCAAATGAACTAGAAGAGCCAAAACAACTTTGAAAAAGATTAAAGTGGGAGGTATAACTTTACTTGATTTCAAGACTTACTGTATAGCTACAGTAATCATAAATGTGTGCCCTGACTGGTGTGGCTGAGTGGGTTGGGCATCATCCAGCAAACCAAAAGGTCGCCAGTTTGATCCTGGTCAGGGCACATGCCTGGGTTGCTGGCCAGGTCCCCAACTGGGGGCATGCAGGAGGCAACCAATAGATGTTTCTCTCATACATTGATGTTTCCCTCCCTCTCTTCCTACCTCCTTCCCCTCAAGGAAGAAAGAAAAGGAAGGAAGGAAGGAAGGAAGGAAGGAAGGAAGGAAGGAAGGAAGGAAGGAAGTATCAGCAGAGGGAGACACATAGATGACACCTGATTTTAGCCAAAATGCTGACAAGCAGTATGTACCTCAATGCAACACAATGGAGAACTGAGAAACAGACCCACACAAATAAATACACTCAACTGATTTTTCGCAAAGGCACAACAGCAATTTGAACAAGGAAAAGTAGTCTTTTTACCAAATGGTATGGAAGTAATTAGACATCCACAGGCAAAACAAACAAATGAAAAAACAAACAAACAAAACCCACCTCAACCTAAACCTCACGTTTTATATAAAAATTAATTCATAGACTTTGTGTAAAATGTAAAACTTTTAGAACAGGAGAAAGTTTTCAAGACCTAGGGCTAGGCTGGTGGTTCTCAACCAAGGGTGATATTTTTTAAAATCCTCACCCCAGGATATGTTCATTGTGTTTTAGAGAGAGAGAAAAACATTGATGTGAGAGAGAAACAGAAAAACATCAATCGGTTGTCTCCTGTATGTGTCCCAAACAAGGGCTGAACCTGCAAAGTGAACCTGCAACATTTTGGGGTACAGGATGGTGCTCCAACCAACTAAGCACCACATCCCCCACCCCCAGCAGGGCTCAACGGAGGGTGATTTTGCCCCCAGAGGGCATTTGTCAATGTCTGGAGACATTTTTTATTTTCGTAACTGGGGATGGGGGTGTGACTGGCATTTAGTGGGGAGAAGGTCAGGGACAATGATAAACATCTTATAATACACAGGGCAGCTCCGTAAAATAAAGAATCATCCATCCAAAAGGTCAGTAGTGCCAAGGTTGAGAACTCTGGTCTGGGTAATAAGTTCTTAGATATGACATTGAAGGCACGATCCATTAAAAAAAAAAAGAAAAGATAAATTTAACTATCAAAATTAAAAGTTTTGTTCTGCAAAAAACCCTGTTAAAGGATTTTTTAAAAACTAGCTACAGATAAAATATTTCACCTCTTTAGTGCTTCAATGTTTTCATCTGAGCCCATGTCCCTTCTCCCTAAAATGAGTGTGATAACAGCCCCTGGGGAGAGCTGCTACGGGGATAAAGCAAGAATTTCTCTTCAAGCTGGTACACGGTAGTGCTCAGTAAGTGGTATCTGCTGTTAGATTGTACTATGTGCCTCAGCAAATGTTGGTCTCTCTGTCCCGCACGCACTTTGGGCTGAGCATCCTTATCAATAACAGTCTCCACATTTTAAAAATACCTTAACAATTTTGACATTTAGGAAGGTTCAATGCCTTAGCTAGCTCTTAGATTAGCCCAGCTTGATATGATCTCATTTTTCAGAGGAAGCAGCTTCCGTTCAGCGCTTAGTCACAGCTGGACTTCTGGAACATCTAGCATCTGAATACATCCAAGTGGTGGAAGAGGATGTTTTTTAGACTGGAACATTTTAAGTACTCTTGCTCACGCAGACATTCCTCATGAATGACTGAGCTACCTGACTTTTTACCAGAAACAGATGATTTTGTATCAGAATTACTATTTTTAAAAGAGTTAATCTACCACATATCAAAAGAGATAATAGTGCATAAAAAATTGCTGTAGACTGAGAACCAGGAAACCTAGGAACTTTGAGAAAATTACTTCCCATCCTGTTTTTTCACTTGAAACATGAGTGGCTGGGTATAAAGGTCTTCCTGCTATAAAATTAAAATTCCTTCCTGCTATAAAATTCTAAAAGGTTAATAGAAAACAAACAGCCCTCATCACACTGGCCAACTCTTAATTCACCATAAAAAGCGATTATTGTATTGAATTCTGACTTTAAGCATAGTTATCCAACTATTTTCTACCTCATACTCCTTAGCAATACAGAGATGAAGGCCATTAGGGATGATGAGGTTTAAAGGTCACAACTGTTACCGAACTTGTGGGGTTTGCTGCTTGGGATGCTCTGTTAAGAAATGAGACATGGATGCCCTGGCTGGTGTGGCTCAGTCAATTGAGTGCCAACCAGAGAATTGAAAGGTCACCGGTATGATTCCCAGTCAGGGCACAGGCCTGTGTTGCTAGCCAGGTTCCCGGTAGGGGGCGTGTGAGAGACAATGATACATCGATGTTTCTCTCCATCTCTTTCTCTTTCCTTTTCCCTCTCTCTAAAAATAAATAAATAAAATCTTTAAAAAAATAAAATAAGATATATTTTGGTTTATAAACTATTGTACTTGTGTTATTTTAAAAGTTTTTAACACTTTGAATAAGGTCTATAGAACAATGTGTAAATATATGTAATATTAACAGACTTACATTAAAAATGTACTTTGCATTATGTTTTGTTTTAATCACTATCTTAAAGTACATGTGACCTACTTGACCTCCTTCCTATCATGTTGGGTGATCAGAAATTGATGGTGCATTCCCACTATACTACTGATTTCAAAGAAAGAATTAAATTATTTAACTGAAATGACAATCTCCAAGCATCTTCTTTATATTGACTTATCTGCAAATAGAGAGCATTCATTTTACAGGATAATCTCAAGGGCTTTTATTAATTAATACTAATTTAGGCCAATATACTGTACTCAAAAGTGATTAAACTGCACCCTCTTTAGACAGACTCTAAAAAGAGTCTGGAGACTTTGCTGGAAAAAAATGATAGAGATTTATTCAAGGGTCTTAGAATTTGCAACTGTAAATACAGCCTGGCGAAATCCCAGAAGTGTTCCAAAGATGAGAGAAAAGTTCAAAGTTCTTGTAGTAACAAGTACATGCTTGAGAATTATCAGTTTCATGATCTTAGCCCTGCAATAGATCTAGGATGGTTATCGGTCAGATGCCAGGCAGGCAGGACTATGGATGCCAGTGATCCAAAAGGGGATGCCAGGAGGCCTGGTCACATCCAGCAACGAGGTCAGATTGATGTCAGGTGGTCTGGATACGTGAGTCCTTCAGGGCATGGTCAGGTGGCCTGGGCACATCAGCCCTTCCCAGGGCAATCTGAGGATTATCTGGAGCCTTGGCATACGCCCAGATGTGTACAACCAGGCATGAGTAGGACTGGATTTAAGTTCCCAAGCTAGTTAGAACAAGAATGAGGCCTTGTCTCATGCCTCAACTTTCGTAATGTTAAAAATTGTTACAGATTGATTAAAGTTACCCCACTTTGCATATTCCCTATCTTCACTCTTCTGGAGAAGGAGGGAAGGAAGGAAGGAAGGAAGGAAGGAAGGAAGGAAGGAAGGAAGGAAGGAAGGAAGGGAGGGAGGGAGGGAAGGAAGGAAGGAAGGAAGAAGAGAGAAGAAAGAGAGAGGAAGGAAGGAAGGTTCACCACTTTCAGTGCAAGATCTATATAATAAAGGGCCTAATCTAATACTAATTTTGCTCTGATTCAAAATTATTCTCCTCACATTAGTCCTACTAATTAGTCTGAATTAGTGTGTAAAATTAAAGTGTAGTGCCCTGGCTGGTGTGGCTCAGTGGATTGAGTGCCAGTCTGCCAACTGAAAGGTTGCTACTTCACTTCCCAGTCAGGGCACATGCCTGGGTTGCGGACCGGGTCCCCAGTTCAGGGCAGAGAGAGGTGGCCGACTGATGTTTCTCTCCCTCTCTTTCTCCCTCCCTTCCTCTCTCTCTAAAAAATAAATATTTTGTTTAAAAAAGTGTAGCAACCAGGAAAATTAAAGCAATGTAAATGAGAAGTTGGAATACTAATTTAGAATATTAAATAATCTGAGTTATTTTAATATCATGCTAGTACTACTTAGAAAAGTGTGAAATAATAGAAAATATATGTATTGGTCTTTGCCTCCAGTTCCTGGCACAGAGCTCCTGAAAACCTTGTAATTTCCCAAGTGATAAGAGCACTGGAGCATCTCTTGTTCTACTGCAGCTCCGGATGGGCTCCTGGATGGGGACTAGTCACCAGAAGGACCAACCCATGATTAGAAGTTTAGAATTTTCAGCCCAAGCCCTCGTTCTCCAGAGAGGGGAGAGGGTCTGGTAATAGAGTTGATGACTGGTCGTACCTACATAAGGCAGCCTCCATAAAATCCCAAGAATATGGGGTTCGATAAACACAGTCACACCCAGAGGGCGATGTACCTCACCTCTACTAGTACAGAATTTCCTGAGCTCCAGACACTTCTGGACCTCCCGCTGTGAATCTCCTCATCTGGCTGTTCATCTGTATCTTTTATCATAGCCTTTATTATTGTAATAAACTGGTAAACATAAGTAAATGCTTCCCTGAGTTCTATGAGCTGTTCTAGCAAATAATCTAATTGGAAGGTGGGAGTTCTGGGGTTTGTGAACCTTTAGTTTGTAGCCTACTGGAACAGAAGTTGTGGCTTACCTGGGGGCCTGTTACTTGCAATTGGCATCTGAGTAGAGAGGCAGTCCTGTGGGATTGAACTCTTAACCTGCGGGGTTTGTGCCAGCTCCAATTATTGTCAGGATTGAATTGTATTGTAGGACACCCAGCTGGTTCACAGAGGATTGCTCAGTGTGGGGATCATGAGTACTGCGAGTGTGGAAGTAGAGAGAGAGTAAACAAGAAACACAGGAGGAAAAGTGAGTTTTACACCACGGGTGAGGCTGGGACAGGGTTCATAGAAGAAATAGATAACACAATATACTAGGAAGTTACGCTGTATCTCTTGGTAGATGGAGGGTGATGTAAAAGTTCACTGAAAATATTATTTCTCAACCACTTTTATGAAAGCATTATTATTTTAAGATAAATTTCATGCGAACCAGATAGGTCTTCTGGAAACTGACTCATTTCTTGGAAAATAAGTGCCCTATGTCCAAACTGAGGTTCCCTACCTTGGAAGAGGTGCAGCTCCTTCCACTTTTGTCACGGCCCTGTGAACCCAGGGGCATATTGTTAGTCAAGTCTGAGAGAACACAGGTAGGGGTTTAATGACTACAATGAATGTTTAATTATTTAAATGTGTGAAATGTTTTCAGTCCCATAATGTGCCTCAACCTGTGGCTCTCCCCGATGTTAGATAATCCTGGCAAACTACTGTACAGAAAAAGGTGCTTCAGCCACAGTGAGCTTGGAAATAGACCCAGTAAAGCCTTAGGATGACCGTGAAGAGTACTGCTGAGCACATGTGGTGGACAGTGTGTCTTAACAAGGAGATTCACCTGGTATAAATTATTTCCACGCCAATATTCTGCAAAAATAGGAAGGGCTTATTTGCAGAAGAAGTAGAAGTTCACAATTATCTGCTATAAACTGGCATTCTAGAGTAACAGTCTTCTTCAAATTAAATTAGTATACTTTGGTAGGGTTCACTCAGAACGTGGAACAATCTTGAGTTCCATGGAGATGCCCTAGAATCTTGAAAACCAAAAGTGGTCCCAGGTGCAACAGCATCATTTGGAACTTGTTAGAAACAGATTCTTGGTCCCTACCCAAAGCTACTGGTTCAGAAACTCTGGGGCTGTGATCCAGCTCTCTGTGTTCTAATAAGCTCTTCATGTGATTCTGGTGCATCTAAACCTTGAAAACCACTGCTCGAGAGCCCAAATAAAGACCCGAGGCTCAGTGTCAACTCAAACCAAATCGAAATAGGGAAGCAAACAGTAACACCCGGGTGAAGTTGCGATGCAGGGTCAGGGCAGGGGTGCTGACGAAAGGAGCCCTTTGCAACCTGTGTGACTCGAGTGGCCAGAGACTTGGTTTGCCAGCACATCCCAGTTCACCCCTGTTGTCCTTGTATAAATATTGATATCCCACTGTTTTACTCTCAAAAATGTCCTTATTTGGATAATAAATTGTGGCCACCAATATGATACTTTTATTAGATGTGATGGGAAGGGGAACATCTTTGAAAAGAACCTTCTATCCCTTGTATGCATGACAAACAAGTTTTTAGGACTTTTGCATATTTATTCTCTCCCATCTGCCTTATTCTGTTTCCCTCACTTACATGTCAGGGACCCTCTCATGTCCACTCTGTTCTTTTGCTCTTGCTGGGAAATCAGAGCAGGTTCGTTAACTGGAAGTCCTAATGATGGCAAAAGAAATGGGAAGACATGTATTATGATGGAAAAGTTAAGCTGAAGCTGCCTAAGGTCACTCTTGAAATCTTTGGAGCAGAAAATAGAAATGACCAGAGAAGGACGTGTATGAGTTGGCTGAAGAGGACTCATAAATAAAACTCCTGAGGAAGTTCCTTTAAGGTACATAAAATAACCTGAATGAAAAAGAAAAATTAACTCATTGATATTTCCTCTCTCTCTCTCTCTCTCTCTCTCAAGTATTTCAAATGAAAACACTGGGAAAAAGAAAAGCATTTTCCATAGAGATTTTTAAAGCTTAAAATGACTATACAATTTAAAGAAGCTTCCTATTTTTGCTACAGCCTGGACAGATGTATTTTAGTATTGGTTTATGTTGACAGTCAGCTAAATTTGTAGAATAAGTCTCACTATTTTAAGTAACACAGTTGAAAGCAAAGAAAAAAATGTTAAACAATATTTTGGATATATGGTATTTCAGTAGAAAAATAGAGCTCTTCTGACTATTATTATTATTTTTTAATCTTCACCAAAGGATATGTTTATTGACTTTACAGAGAGAGAAAGAGAGAGAGACATTGATGTGTGAGAATCATCAATTGGTTGCCTCCCATACATGGCTGAACTGGGGATTGAATCCACAACCTAGGTATGTGCCCTGAGTGAGAATCGGACTGGCAACCTTTTGGTGTATGGGATGATACTGCAACCAACTAAGCAACCCTGCCAGGGTGAGTTCGTCCAGTTGTTTAACATGATTAACTTGTAAACAAAATCTGACCTTAACAACGTAAGTGTTCCAGTGATCACTAAGATACATATACTTCTTAGAAATAACATTGATAACAATCACTAACAAAATAAAATTAATTTTAACAGATGTGACTTAACCTTTAGCCATGATTTCAATTTAATTTGGACCCCTGATAACATTATGTGATAACTTCTGCTTATGATAATGATAGATTAGGTCATTCAGCCCATCTGTCCTACTAAGGAGACTAAAAATCCGAGTCAGATCTCAAAAAGCATCCACCTGAAGGCATCAGATGGCCAACAAAGCAGTGATCCATGTTTCTCTTGCACATTGATGTTTCTCTCCTTCTCTTTCTCCCTTTCTTCCCCTCTCTCTAAAATTAAAATAAGTAAAATACGTTTTTTAAAAAAACTGAAGAATTGCCAGCCCAGCCCTGATGGTGTGGCTCAGTTGGTTGGGCGTTGTTCTGCAAAGTGAATGGTTATGGTTTGATTCCTGGGTTGCAAGTTTGGTCCCTGGTTGGGTTACGTACAAGAAGCAGCAGATTGATGGATGTCTCTCTCTCACATAGAAGTTTCTCTTCCTCTCTTTCTCCCTCTTTTCCCTTCTCTCTAAAAATAAATAAATAAAATTAAAAAAAAAAACTAATAATTACCAACGCAGGATCCAGGAAAAGACAGAGAGGCTCTGTGATATGAGCCTGGCCTTGAGAGCTAGAAGGCCAATAACCTTTTCTTTTCTTTTTTTTTTAATTTTAAGTATATTTTATTGATTATGCTATTATACTTGCCCCATCTTTTTTCTTCCTTGTATTCCCCTCCACCCTGCACCTATCCTCCCACCAGCATTTCCCCCCCTTAGTTCATGTTCATGGGTCCTATATACAAGTTCTTCGGTTTCTCCATTTCTTATACTATTCTCAACCTCCTCTTGTCTATTTTGTGCCTACCAATTATGCTTCTTATTCCCTATACCTTTTTCCCCATTCTCCTCCCTCCCCCTTCCCTGCTGATAACCTTTCATATGATCTCCATTTCTGTAATTCTGTTCCTGTTCTAGCTGTTTGCTTATTTGTTTTTATTTTTGCTTTTGTTTTTGTTTTAGGTTCAATTGTTGATAGTTGTAAGTTTGTCTCATTTTACTGTTCATAGTTTTGATCATTTTGTTTTTCTTAGATAAGTCCCTTTAGCATTTCATATAATAGGGGCTTGGTGATGATGAACTCCTCTAACTTGACCTTATCTGAGAAACACTTTATCTGCCCTTCCATTCTAAATGAAAGCTTTGCTGAATGCAGTAATCTTGGAAGCAGGTCGTTGCCTTTCATGACTTTGAATACTTCTTTCCAGCCCCTTCTTGCCTGTAAGGTTTCTTTTGAGAAATCAACTGATAATCTTATGGGAAATCCTTTGTAAGTTTCTGTCTCCTTTTCTCTTGCTGCTTTTAAGATTCTTTCCTTACCTTTCATCTTGGGTAATGTAATTAGGATGTGCCTTGGTGTGTGCTTCCTTAGGTCCAACTTCTTTGGGACTCTCTGAGATTCCTGGACTTCCTGGAAGTCTATTTCCTTCACCAGATTGGGGAAGTTTTCTTTCATTGTTTTTTCAAATAAGTTTTCCATTTCTTTCTCTTCCTCTTCTTCTTCTGGCACCCCTATGATTTAGATGTTGGAACGTTTAAAGTTGTCCTGGAGGTTCCTAAGCCTGTCCTCACATTTTTTAATTCTTGTTTCTTTATTCTGTTCCAGTTGAATGTTTATTTCTTCCTTCTGCTCCAAATCGTTGATTTGGGTCCCAGTTCCCTTGCCTTCACTGTTGGTTCCCTGTATATTTTTCTTTATTTCACTTTGCATAGCCTTCACTTCTTCCTCTATTTTGTGACCATTCTTAACCATTTCTGTGAGCATCCTGATTATCAGTGTTTTGAACTCTGCATCTGACAGGTTGGCTACATCTTCATTGCTAAGTTCTTTTTCTGGAGCTTTGATCTGTTCTTTCATTTGGGCCACATTTCTTTGTCTCAGCACAGCTATTAGGTTGTAAAGGGCTGAGCCTTAGGTATTCACCAGCGTGGGGCAACCCACATTGCTGCATTGTGGTGCAGTCTGGATGAATGTTTCTTCTTTAACTCCTTGGTTGTCAGACTTCCATAGTCTGATTTTTCTGACAGTTCTGATTGTTTTTTGTTTTTAATTTGGTTGTTGTGCTTCTTTTAGTTGTGCAAGGAGGCCTTCTTTTCTTTCTTTCTTTTTTTTTTTGCATCATAACAAAGTAAATTATACATACTGAAAGTTGCACAAAACATAAATTTACAGCTCAGTTAATTTTTACAGTGTGAACATAAGCACCCAGACCAAAAAAAGGAACAACATCCCAAAAGTCCCCCTAAAGAATAACCTCTAACACAATTTCTAAAATACAGATGATTTTAGTCTGGTTTTATGCTCTATTTAAATGTAATCATGCAAAGTACACTTGTTCTGATACATTCATATGCAATGGAATATGACTCAGCAATGAAAAATGAACAAACCACAGTTACAACAACATGGATGGGTCTCATAAACATGACATTCAGTGAGAGAAGCCAGAAACTAAAAAGTGCAAGTAAGTTTTTAAAAAAACAGACAAAAACTAAACTATAGTATTTAGTGATGCATGCTTAGGTGGTAAAACTATCAAAGGAAAGCAAAAAACAAAAAGAAATTGCAGCCATAAAATTCAGGATATTGATCACTATTGGAGAGGTATAATATTGGTAGTGAATCCATGTTGTGGGAGGACATGCTTCTGGAAAACTGACAATGTTCTCTTTCTTGACTGGGTGGTGGTGAAGTAGTTATTCATTCTGTAAAAATCACCGAGCTGCACATTTTTGTTTTGTGTGCATTTTTGTATGAATGTTATACTTCAAAATAAAAAAGTTTTAGAAACCGCTTAACTAAATGACATGATTATAACTCACAATAGAAGTTATTTTATTGCCTTGGGAATTCATATAATGGCCTGAAAATGTAAGACCTATGACCAATCCCAGGGAGGTCTGCATCCAGGGTCTATCCAAGAGCATTCCAAGTTCCCTGGCAGGCTGGGCGCTAATGCTTTATTTTGTTGTAATTTTCAACCGCTGGGATCAGAAAGAAACTCCAGTAACTCCGGACATTATACATCTATAGCAAATAACAGAAACCAGCTTAAGTTAGCTTAAGGTTAAAAAAAAAAAAAAAAAGAGTATAGACTCTTTCTCAGAATCTAACCAGAGGATTGTAGTCACCTTCAGGAGGAACTAAAACCAGGATTGAAGACGTCAGCCAAAGTTCTTGAGCTCAGCCTTCAGGATATTTCTTGTTGGCACCAAAGTTTCTCTTGTCTCCACTTTTCTCTGTTTATCTACTACATTCTTCTCTCTCTGTATATAGATGGCTCTGTCTGCTCCTCATGCACAGAGAAAAATGATGACTGACCTTCAGGTCAGACACAGGCTGAGGCTTAACTCACTACAGCTAAGTCCAGAAGAGAATCTGAATGACTCATCTTGATCCCAAAACTGTGGACTGTCCAGGTGTATGGTGGCATTTTTCCAAGAAAAGACAGAATAAATAACTGGTCAAGTGTCCAAAAAATGGTCTGTTGCAGAAATTATTTTCTGAATGGTGATAGAGCAGTAATGAATTGCACAAACCACATACTCAGATGTTTTAAAAAGTCATTTTCCTTATATTTCAGAGAATTAAGAAAGAAAATGTTTGGCCTCTATACCAAGGGTTTCTTCTGCCCCTGTACCACTGTCTAATCTAGCCACCACCAAATAGGTTTCTTATTCAGAATAAATAACTGCTTGCCCTGACCCATGTGGCTCAGTTGGTTGGGCTTCGTCCTGCAAAACAAAAGGTCACGGATTCAGTTCCTGGTCAGGGCACACTCCAGGGTGTGGGTTCGGTCTCCAGCCCAAGCACATACAGGGAGTAATCAGTGTTTCTCTCTCACATCGATGTTTCACTCCCCCTCTTTCTCCCTCCCTTCCCCTCTCCCTAAAAACAAATAAGTAAAATCTCTTTTAAAAAATAAAGAAAATAAAATAAGTACCTGCTTAAATTTTTAAATTAATTGCTCTTATAATGGAGAAATCCACAAAGATAGAGTGGGCATCACTGTACAGTAAACTAGTTATAATGAGCATGAATAAAGCCAGTTCACAAAAAGCGAAGGTCAAATGCTGGCATCCAACAGGCTGATCTGGCCTTCCATTTGTTTTGTTGGGCCACCACAATGTTATCCTAAAATCTGAATTAGAGTGTGCTCTCCAGAACCCCACAAGCTTTCAGTCCCCACTTATTACCCTCAACCCTATGAATTTACAATCTTATTACCAACAGATTCTAAAAGCATCGGTGTTTATGATTTTTAATCAACTTACATAATTAAGTGGTCAATCATTCAATCTTTCTTAATCTACCATTTAAGTAATTATATATGAAATGTGATTAAATATTAAATGCAACATGTTCAAAGTAATTCTAGGCCAATTTGTTTAAAATCAACTGTCTAAACATAATTCACTTAAAGCCATTTTTAGCCAATAGTTTAATTGATCTATAAATACATTTATAATCAATCACCTAAAGTCTTAGCATATTTCTCCTTTTTTCCAGCGTTGCTGAAAAAGAACTGACATGTAATATTGTGTAACGTTAGTGTTGTGCAACATGGTGACTTGATACATTGTGGAATAATCACCACGATCAGATTATTTCATACACTCATCACCTCACATAATAATTTCTTTGATGTGATGAGACCATTTCAGATTTACTCTTACCTACTTTCAAGTGCATAATAGGTTATTGCTAACTACAGTCGCTCTGCTATGCACTAGCTCTCCGGAATTCATTCGTCTTATAACTGCACATCTGAACCCACACCGCCCCATCTCCCCCACCCCTCAGACCATGGCAATCACCTGTCCACTCTGTGTCAGTGAGTTTGGCTTTTACAGATTCCACATTTAAGTGTGAACACACACTATCTTTCTCTGACTTATTTCACTTAGCATAATGCCCTCAAGGTCATTCCATGTTGTCTGGTTGTCGATGGCAGGATTTCCTTCTTTATACAACTGAATAATATTCCATTGTGTGTGTGCGCCACATCTGCTTTATTCATTCATCCATCAGTGGACACTTACATTGTTTCCACGTCTTGGCTATTGTAAATAGCACTGTGGTAAAAATGCAATAATGGAATGATTATAACTAATTTTTATAGAATGCTTATTATTTGTGCCAATGTTTATCTCACATTCCCCCCTCATAATAGATTCACTAGGAAGACATTAGTATTTTTATCCTGATTTTTCAGCTGGAGAAACTGAAGCTTAGCCAGATGAGCCACAAGTCTGTGGAGGGGTGGGGTTCAATTTGACTTTCCCCCGGGGTTCTCACACCCTAGCGTGCATCAGAATCACCTACAGGCTCCTAAAACACGGACTGCTGGGCCCCTCTCCCAGGCTGTATGATGAGCAGCTGTGGTGTGGGGCCCAATAATTTGCATTTCTAACAATTCCTAGGCGATGATGCCCTTGATCTTGCTGCTCAAAATGTATCAGAGAATCCTTGGCACTGGCACTCCCTGGGCGCTTGTTAGAAATGCAGGCTCACCGTCGACCTAGTGAATCAAACTCGGCATTTTTAACAAGATTTCAGGTGACTCCTGTGCACGTTCTTTATGCGCACTCATCACACAGTTTCGGAAGAGAGACTCTAAATGAGGCTACAGGTAAACTTTAATTTACAGACAGCGTCTCTGGGGCAAGGTTTAGCAGGGAGGACTTCGGTCACCATTGGCTCATTTGGCTAGGAGAGGGAACGGCAGGGCCGAAGGTGAGGCTCGGGACTTGCAGGCCTGGGCACCACCCCCTCCACCTCCCGGTAGCGTCGCTGCCCGCCCCACCCGCGGAACCTAACGGGTTAATCGGCCAGCCCAATTAGTCCTCCGTGCCCCGCCCCGTGGAGGACCGCAGCTGCGCAGATGCTAACGCCGGGCTTTCCCCGCGTCTCCGTGGGTCTTCCCGACCACCCAGCCCTCCTCCTAGAGCAGCCCCGGAGGAGGCACGCACTGCTCCCTTACTCGGGCGCTAACCGAGCCGCCGCCCGGAAGCGCGTCCGTTTTGGAACGCCTGTCGTTACTCATTTGCCCCACAAACGAGGCTTGGATGCCTCCCCCTTGGCAGACAGATGAACGAGGCACAGCCCCTGTCCAAAGAAAGGATTGTAGGATTGGGTGGTAATACTGCTCCTCCTAGGAGCTGGAGGCGCAGGGCCCGGTAGAAGAAAGCCGTATGGGAGGGATAACGGCCCCCGAGCCTGGCAGTTGCCTGCCATGTGGTCACTCGGGCACTCAGGTGTTTGGAGGATGGAGATCCCTGATTGGAGAACGTTCCGGTTAGAAGAAAGGTGGCATGAAAACGTGTCCTTGTGTAGGGTGCGTGGGTGCCTGGAGATGAAGCTGGAGAGGTAAGCAGGAGCGAGCTTGAAGGGCTTCGTGTACAGGAGAAATTTAAACACTGTCCTGAGAAGCGTAGACGGTATTTTAATCATGAGCTCTGATTTGCACTTTAAAATACAACTGGCATGGGGGGGGGCGGGGGGGGGGCGGGGGAGAAGAAATCCAAAGGCTGATGAAGTATGGCAACAGAATGGAGGCGGGGTGACCTGGAATTGTACATTTACTTGGTGTCTCTTCTACTGAGATGTAACTTTAAATGGAAGAACTTTGCGTATTTAGTTCTTTCTCTTAGCCAACACTTAGAAGAGTACCTAGCACCCAGTGGGCCCTGAACAAATAAATACATGTTGGATGAATAACTCGATCTGCCCTTGATGAGACTTCCTAACCGATGGGATAGTAGATGAAAGTGGGAAGTGGAGCGGATGGATCCCTGAAGATGGGAAGAACACAAATCCTGAAATCCTGTTCAGTGGATGTTTGCTGAGCGCTTCTCCTGGGCTGACCCCCACAAGGTGTTGTGTCCGGCAGAAGGCCAGTAGATTCCAACTTCTGCGGTGGTCAGGAGAGCGGCCAGGAGCCCAGAACCTGCTAACAGGTACCGGATCTAGGTTTCAGCCCCCAACAAAAAACATGTCATTTTCCTTTCTGCCTCCTTGTGTGACCGAATTGGAGAAGTACAAGCCTTTTTTTGTTTCGTTTTGAATGTCGCCGTCCACATGCATAGAATCCATATGACTAGTGGTTTACCTTCACAGATAATGCAGAAATGAGTATCTTCTTTTCTTTTTTTCTTTTGTTGAATATTTTCCCACAAGAGATAGTTTAGTCAAATAATATGACATCTTATAGGACGTATTTTATAGTGTCTCACTGCTTTCCAAAAAGTTAATCCTGGCAACAGCAACGTCCACTTGTGCAGAAGTTACAAATTGAGTATCTACCGGTGCTAAGCACCGGGCTGGGCTCTAGAGGCATCACAGACACAGATCCTGCCCTTATGTAGCTTCCAGTCTGGTGCAGGAGGGTGGCATTAATCACATTATCACACAAGTATTAATTACAAACTGACAAGTAGGGTAAATTAAAAATACTGGCCTCTAGCTAAGAGGTAGAAACCAGTTTTACAACAATTTCAGCAGCACTGGTTATGGTTGGGGGCGGTGGGAGGGAAGCTTTCATTTTAAATTTTACTACTCTCTTAGCTAAAAAAAAACAGGTGTCTCAGGACTCCTTTCCTGTTTTGGTTTTGAATTAACCTGTATTGTTTCTTCCTAGTGCACCTGCTGCTTAAGGAAAGTCCTTTGTTGTGAATCAACAAAAAATAAACATTGGTGCCTAAAATTTTTTAAAGATTTTATTTATTTATTTTAAGAAAGAGGGGAAGAGAGGATGAAAGAGAGGGAGAGAAACATCGATGTGAGAAACACCAATCAGTTGCCCCTCGCACACTACTCAACTAATGCCCTGACCGGGAATCAAAGCATCGGCCTCCTGCTTTGCGGGACAAGGCCCAACCATCTGGGCCACACTGGCCAGGGCTGTGCCTGAATTTTTAAAAGATGAATAACTAGAATGTACTTATGAACTTTTCCTTCTTTCCTCCTATTTATCCTTCAACTGACTCATCCTCTACTCTGAGTGCACACCCCTGTCTCTTAGCTGAAGCAGGCCCTGGATTTGAATCCCAGTTCCTCCACTTCTAGCTCTGACTTTCTGAGCCTTAGTTTCAAATGGAACTAATAATAGCACCTCCATGGTGTGACTTTTTGGCTACATGTCCTCTGTGAGCATTCCTTTCTGCAGGAAAAAACAGATGAGAGCAGAATAGAGTCACCAGCTCCTGGCAGATTTATTACTGTACCCAAACCAATGCTTGCATGGCTCATGAAAACGCTGCTAACCAAGACAGGAACGTGCAGGTTACAGTTTTATATTCTGAAAGTGTAGGACAGGTAACGTTACCCCTCTCTACAGGAGACCTCACCTAGTCTGGATGACAGAGAAAGTCTTCCTTAAGGAAGAGTCTTAGAGCTGAGAACTTGGGTGGATCAGATCAAAGCCCATCTGTCATCTTACTGCACTTTCACACATCCAGTACATCAGCAAATCCTGCCAACCGTACCTTCCGACCACAGAATCCTAAATTCCTTCACCTCCACCACTACTGCTGTAGACCAGGTCACCACTGTCCCTTGTCTGGACCACCACAGCAGCCTCCAAACTAGCATCCCATTTTCATTCTCGTCCCTACTGCCTTTTTTTCCAACAGCAGCCAGAGGGATCCTTTCACAATGGATCATTTCACTCTGTTGCTCAACACCCTTCCATACTTACCTATCACCCATAGAATTAAACCCAGATTCCTTACCAAAGTTTACAAGGCCCTATATGATCTTCCCTTGGCTACCTCTCTGCCCTCATTTTGTGTTACTCCTTCCTTTGCCCGCCCACTACTCTCCAGACACGTTGGCTTCCCGGTTTGGCCTCAGACAACCCTTGTATGTTCCCTCCTCAACGTGTCTCATTTGCTGCTTTGTCAGCCTGGAGTGTTCTTCCTCACTCACCTGCATGGCTCATTCACTTGCTTAAGTGCTCTGCCCAGGTGTCAGCTTTCCAGAGGGACCTTCTCCCGACACTCCTCTCACGGCTCCTTTACCCCGATTTATTTTCACAGCACTTTCAACTCCAGAGATCTTTGTTTTTAGTTATTTTCCTTTTCAATTATTTTTTCTGTTTTCCCACTAAAATGCAAGCTCTTAATTTGGCAGCAGTGCCTGACACATAGTAGGTGCTCAATGGGTATTTTCTGGATGAATTAAATCGTAAGCGAATGAATGAGCCAAATAAGAAAAGAGGGAGAGGCCCTGGCTGGTGTGGCTCAGTGGACTGAGTGCCAGCCTGTGAACCAAAGTGTCACTGGTTCGATTCCCGGTCGGGGCGCATGCCTGGGTTGCAGGCCAGGTCCCCAGTAGGGGGCACGTAAGAGGCAACCACACATTGATATTTCGCTCCCCCTCTTTCTCCCTTTCTCTAAAAATAAATAAAAGCTTTAAAAAAAAAAAAAGAAAAGAGGGAGAGGACAGATGTTCCAGGTAGAGGGGGCTGCCTGTGCAGAGGGTCTGTGGCCCTGGGGGTTTTCGGAACTGAAAGAAGTCCTGTGGGGCTGGGGTACAGACGGGGAGAGGTAGTATTAAAGACAAAACCACAGGCCCAAAATGTCGTCACTGGTGCTAAGGACAATGATACCAAACCTAGATTTAACACCTGATATAATTGCAGTTTCAACCTCTCTCATAAAACTTCAACTTAATAAACCAATCTGGAAGTTTCTGATCAAGCATCATTAAGGGAATATGCCACTTGGACCCTCTCCACCCTCCATAGAAGGAAGTGGCAACCTGCATGATAAAAACCCTTGCCATTCCCTTCCCCCACCCCCAAAAGAAGATGTGTGGGTCTTAAAATAATCTTTTCTTTTGTTAATAGCTCCATTGCCTACCCTTTTTCCTATAAAAGTCTTCCATTTTGTGTAACCCCTTGGAGTTGCTAAATGGGATGCTGCCCAATTTGTGAATCACATAATAAAGTCAATTAGATAGTGAAATTTACTCAGTTGAATTTTGTTTCAACAGTAGTAATAAAGAGATGAGGCAGAGAGTTAACCATGGACCAGACTGTAGAGGACCTCGTAGGCTGTGTTACAATATTTTGGCCTTTGTTCTAAGGGCAGTGAGATCAGCCATTAGAAGGTTTTGGGTAAACTAAGACCCTCTGACTTACTTGGTGGTAAGTCCGATAGTAACGGGGCAAGAATGGATGTGCGAGACTAGCGAGGTGGCTGTCGAAGTCATCTAGGCAGAGATGACAGAGGTTTGCATTTAGATTCTGGTTGAAGAAGGCGGACAAACATAATTTGTATAAAAAAATTAACAGCATGCCCTGACTTGTGTGGCTCAGTGGGTTGGGCATCATCCTGCAAACTGAAAGTTCACTGGTTCGATCCTGGTCAGGGCACATGCCCGGGTTGCAGACCAGGTCCCTGGTTCGGGGTGTGTGAGAGGCAACTGATTGATGTTTTTTTCATGCCGATGTTTCTCTCCCTCCTTTCTCCACCCGCTCCTCTCTCTATACATATTCATTCAACAAACTCTGATGGAACTTTTGCCATGCTTTAGGCCTGTTCCAAGAGCTGCAGCAGATATAGAGATGATTAAGGTGCAAGAGGCCATCGCATAGAAGTAACATCCTAATAAAAATAATACTCTTTGACCTTCCTATGGTCCCTGCTTTGTCAGTACCCACTCTCTGTTTTTGGTCCTGGTCTACTTCATATTATGTACATATTTTTATGCCCTCTTCTTACCTCAAGGCCAAATCAAAATTACGTGCTGGATGCAACGGTGCAACTTCGAACAAACAGGAATTATTCTCCTTGCTATTATGCTCATGGTAATAAAGGAGCCAGTTCTCTAAACTGGAGTTTCTGTCAAATAGAGAATAAATGTCTGCCTAACTCACAGGGCTATTATGAGAATAAAAAAGAAATTTGAGGGGATTTGCAAATGCGAAAGGTGTTTGGATGATAGGTAATCCTTCCATTTGAACTGTCCTCTTTACAGTCATGCGCCACATCACATATATGAAGGTTGTCCCATAAATAATGGAGCCAAAAAATCTCTATTTCCTAGTCATGTCATAATGCCACAGCCCAATGCACTACACAAATACCATTGTGTTACAGTTGCCTACAGTATATAGTACAGTAACTTGCCATGCTGTACAGGTTTGTAACCTGTACTGTAGGGGACAGGATTTGTCACCCCAAAATATGTATGTTTGGCATAAGGATTATTTTAGGTCAGTTAATTTTAAGAAATAGCAGCCATGGGAGAAACTCAGAAAGCCAAGTAGAAGTTACCCTGTGCAAAAGACATTGACATTGAATCCATACTTGTAAGGGTGTCTCCCTTGCCATACCAGGAAGAGGGGATGACCTTATCTATAGAAACTTATCATGTCCAAGGCCAAGCCTTAAACCTGCATAACAGCCTTACCCTTTTTCACTGTGCTTTTCCTGGTAACTTCCTGTAACTGACTCCTCCCCTTCCCCAACATGTTTCTCTCTAGCTGAAGACGAAGACAGTATTTAAGGTGATGGCTTCAGCCATTTTGGTGAGTTGCTCAGCTTTCGTGGGCCTTGCCCAAGTATACTGGAGGTATACATTTTATTAAACTTTTGTTTGTTTTTATACTGCTATGTCTTTTATTACAGGGATGTCTCATTCAAGAACCCAGAAGGATAAAGGGAAAATTACTTTCTTTCCCCTACAGAGAATAGGCTACACCATACAGCCTAGGTGTGTAGTAGACTACACCATCTAGCTTTGTGTAAGTGCACTCTCTGATGTTGGCAAAGGAAATCACCTAATAATGCATTTCTCAGGATGTATCCCCATCGTTAAGCAGGACATGGTTGTACTAGTGTTGACTTTATTTCACGTTTATTCAACAGATGTTTTTTTGAACATTGAACTTGTATTAGTGTTAGTGGTGATGGCACCAGAATGTTACTAGTAATTGGACCTTGGTTCAGCAACCTCAGTACCAGAGTTCTGGCTAAGGAACAACTCAGAGCCAAGACTCAACTACAAGCAAGTTTATTTAGAAAGTCCCAGGGGTAGAAAAAGTGAGCCAGCTGGGCTGTATGGGCTCAGGAAACAGGTTACAGAGGCAATAGAAGGGCCCTTCCAATTAGGAGAAAGAAAGTAAGGACATATGCACCCAAGGGAAGGTGAAGGGGAAAAGCTTGGGCTGCTTCAGAGAGAACTAGCCCTGGAGAGAGAATGGCGTGGGGCAAGGTATGGCATGCTTCTGGATGAGAGGATGAGGAGCGGGGAGAGGTAGAGGGAGACAGGGCCAAGTCCTTTACCTTAAGGGGTTTTATCTGTTTCCCAAAAGCAGGGATTTTAGGGGAGGTCTCAGGGGGATCTCAATAGAATGTTTTTCAGCTTTCCTGTTGTGTCCTCTCAGAGTCATGGTCTCCCCTGATTGGTTGGCACCTAAGCAAGGGATCATTAGTCATCGCAGCTGGTCTTGATGTCAGCTATGGCATCACCCCTTCTGGCCTTGCTGCTTTGAGCCTGGCAAGGAAACGCAACTGTGGCCTAGGTATTATCTCTAGGCCTTAATGCTTAAGGGAGTGCTTATGCAAGGAAGTCATATGAGGCTGTTTTCTGGCCCCCTTGTTCCTCCTGTAAGTGGGGAGTCTACGGCATGACTAGCAACACACTAGGGGAGGAAAGGTCATCCTGGGGAACAAAGTCCCACCCCAGTTTTGTCTGTTGCTAGGCACCAAAGCCTTTCCACCCTGGTGACCTTCTGTACCTGGTGCATTGTTCCTACTCTGCTCATGTCTGTCTGACTGCCTACTACACTAGGAGCTGAAGATGCAAGGATAAACAAGATTCAGCCTCTGCCTTCATGGAACTTACATTCTAATGTACACTGGAGCACTGTGGGTCAAGGTTGTTAAAAAAATTTTCAACCAAGTAACCCTGAAGATCTAATTGGCATTATTAAATGATTCATTGGGCAGCATCCCATAGCAACTGGTAGGGTGCTCCTAGAGGATTGTGTGATGTGGAACTATTAACAAAAGAAAGTATTATTTTTAGGCCAGGACATCCCACAGGTTGTCCAACCTTTCAGCATCTCTGCACCACACTGGAAGAAGAGTTGTCTTGGGCCGCAGATTAAATACATTGTGACATGTAATCACAAAAAAAAAAAAAAAAAAAAAAAAAAAAAAAACCACACACACCTCATAATGTTTTAAGTAAATTGACAATTTTGTGTTGGGCTGCATTGACAGCCATCCTGGGCTGCATGTGCCCCGTGGGCCTCGGGTTGGACACCCGTTAGGGAGAAGGAATGGCAAGGGTTTTTATCATATAGATTGCCTCTTCTTTGGAAATGTGGAGGGAATGGAGAGAGCCCATGTGACGGATTTATCTTATTGGTGCTTGACCAGAAAATTCTAGACCGATTCAGATTACATTTCTGGGAAAAGTTTGAAACTGCGATTAAATTAGGTATTAAATCTACATTGGGTATGGCTTTTACACTGAGTGGTGCTATTTTGGGCCCATGGTTTTCTCTTTAACAAGGTAAAAAGAATTTGAAAGTCACTACCTACCCAGTCCCATCACTGCATAGAATAGATGCTAGACAGAGGAGCCAGAAGCATCTCCCCTTTTCATGCTTTTTTGCTCCTCACTGACAAGCTCATTGCCGCACGGCAGGCAGGCCTTCCCCTTTGGTGGGGGGAGAGGGGATTATCTAAATAATATTTAAAAGAGTGGACCCTCTCTGCAAATAATGCCGACAGCTTTTCTTTAAATTCCCAGTAGTATCCCCGGTTATTATCTGTGTACTAGTCACCGGGTGTATGCTTAACAGATCCAATTTCTGTCCTCTCGCATTGTAAGAGTAGCAGAGGCCCTGGAAACCCTGTGGTAGTTGTTCTGACCTTGTAGGCACTGAGAAGTCACATAGCCTCCAGGGTCCTAGATTTCTGAGAGGGTCTTATACCTCACCTCAGGGTGGAGGGTGGGACGGGTAGAGTAAGACTAGTCCCTGAAATTAGGTGACCCAATACTGATTCTCCACCTCCCTCTTCCTGCTATTTTCAGTCCCAGGAGCTAACCACCGAGAAGAGAGGTAGCCTCAGACTTTATTGTGGCAGCCTCCGTGGAGGAAGAAGGCACACACAGGGCAACCCGGAAGATGAATGTGGGGACAGGAGCAGCATTGTCCGCGGCGCGAGGGCAGTGGGATTGACAGTGGGACCTGTGCCGCGCGTGCGCTTTACTAGGCCCGCTAGCGCGCCTGCTCTGCGGGAGGAAGGGGCGGGACTCCACTGGGGGTGGAGGCTCGGTGTCGGCTACCCGAGGCGGTTGGCTCTGAGTTAGGGGTGGGACCAGCTTCCGTTGCTCGCCGGAAGTGGCTCTCCGCCCCTGACAGTGAGACATGGAGTCGGTAGCACAGTAACGTCTGAGGTGTAAGGATTGCGGGGCCAGCGGCTATGGAGGCCGTGCTAAACGAGCTGGTGTCTGCGGAGGACCTGCTGGTGAGGCCTGGCCCCGAGGGAGGGAACGGAAAGATTCGGGCGAGCGGGGCCTGAAGAGAATCGATATGGGCCAAACTCTTCCCATCACCAGCTTTGCCTAGGGAAGCCGAACTACTGCTCCCGGCAGACTTTGCAGCGTCCGGCTCCTGCCGAGAGATTCCACTTTACCCCAAAGGCTAGTGGGAGTTGTAGTTTCATGCGCCACCATGCCTCAAACTCAAGGCCTGGAGTCTGGTGTGGAAAGACTGATGGGTTCTGGGTGCGTGCAACAGTTAGGTCAGGGTCTTAAGCTGTTTTTGAGTGCTCCCTCAGAGGCGGGGGACTGTAGCGACCACCATAAAGTGTCATATATTACTCATTGTATCCATCACGGTGCCAAGTGCATTGCAGGCGATATCTCAATCTTTGAGTTCTAAGAGGTAGGCACTTCGTGAATTCCCGTTTCGCAGATGGGAAAAAGTCCAGACCCGGCAGGGTGGGTGGGGTGGGAACGGGGCAGCAGTCTCTGACGATGGACTGCGTGGGCTGTTGAGCTTTTCTGAATGTTGTTGAACACTATGTTTACTGTTCAGCCACTCGGGGTCAGCTGCTCTGGGAGCGGTGCCTGGAGCCGCCACCAGGTGGCATCTCCACGCGGTACCACTAGGGGGAGGGAGCGGAGGGAAGGGGGACTGTCCAAGGAGACATCATGCCCACAAGAAACAGAAAGCCGGGTCCCAGAGTCCCAGAGACGGAAATAGAACCTGTGGAGAGAGGTATCAAGACCCGCAAGGGAAACGTGGCAGAGACTGGGGAAGATGGATTGTAACTGGGAAATGGACACCTAGGTCCTGATAGAGAATGGTTTACCCCCTTCTTTTCTAAATGACTCCTCTCCTCTCCTATGGCAGAAGTTTGAAAAGAAATTTCAGTCTGAGAAGGCAGCAGGCTCGGTGTCCAAGAGCACGCAGTTTGAGTATGCCTGGTGCTTGGTGCGAAGCAAGTACAACGATGACATCCGTAAAGGCATTGTACTGCTGGAGGGTGAGGTGCTAGGCTACCCGACTGTCCCCTTCCCAACTGCAGTCAGGGTCTGCCCTTCTTTACTGCCATTGGTCATGCCCTCCCTTCATAGGGTCAACATGGGACCCTATAGTCCAGTCACCTCACAGTTATTTTACAGTAAACTCACTAACAAGGGGCTGTGTACACTAGCCTAGCTTCTACCAATGTACTTTGGGCTAATTACCTACCACTTCATCATTGTTTTTCCCAATGGTCAGACCATGTCAGTTTCCACAGGACTTTGGTGATCTGGTAGTCTAACCATGAAGAAAGTGACTTGTCTGAAGTCCCACAGCTATTAATGGCTGAAGTAGGACTAGAGGCTCCTGTTTCCTGTGTCCCGGTCCTGTATTCTTTGTCCCTACCCCACCCCCACCATATTGCTTATTCAGCAACTATTGTAGAAACAACAAAACTTTTGTGAGGGTGGCTTGGAAGATGGGCAGAAGACAGTCCCAAAAACCTGTGAGCAGGTGATGCTTTTTTTTTAATATATATATATATATATATATATATACACATATATATATTTATTTATATTATTTATTTATTTATTTATCTTTAGAGGGGAAGGGAAGGAGAGAGGGAGAGAAACATCAATGTGTGGTTGCCTCTTGTATGTCCCCTGCCGGGAACTGGCCTGGCAACCCAGGCATGTGCCCTGACTGGGAATCGAACCGCGATCCTTTGGTTCGCAGGCCCGCGCTCAATCCACTGAGCTACACCAGCCAGGGCAGGTGATGCTTTTTTAATAGGAATCCTATTTCCCATTGTTTTGGAATGTGTCGCCATTTGTCAGGGACCTCTGTATTTGACCTTTAAATGTTGTTGAACCCTCTTTCTCTTGGTCAAGCAATTGGATATAAGCAAACAAGTCAGTGCACTAGCAAAGGATGCCTATTGTAAATCTTTAAATATAAGAATCTTGCTTAATGCAAATAATCTCACCCTACATTTGTCTAATTTGCCAATTCAGATTTTTCAGGTTTCCTCTATAGCAGAGCACAGCTGTAGAAGTGGTGGTCTCTAAGACTTACCAGTCTACTTGAGGAGACAGTACAGACACTTGGGAAGATTTATAAATATCCACAAAACTATTTATCAACAATTCTAGTGCATAGAGTACAACTGAACACATAAGCTTCTGGGAAGTTGCCGAATTATGAGTCAGGGTTATTCAGGAAAGGCTGATTTTTTTAAAGCAGCGTGGGGAATACAGACTTTTTTAAAAATACTTATTTGGGTAACTCGCAACTGTAGTTGAAACACAACTGATGTCAAAACTGAGCAGAGATGCCTCTTGGCTTTTCCAGTGGCTTGACTGCCTTTCAGTTCACTTGGACAAACCAGGGTTGACTGTAGGACTGGCACCGAAGGGTCTGGCAGCCTGGAGTCAGGCTTCCCAGAGCTCTGACTAGGAAGCCCAGAACTGCAGGCTCTGACCTGTGATTTTCTCCCAGAATTATATAGGGATTCAGAGAGTGGAAGGGGTCTCTGGGACACAAGTATTAGGAAAAGAGAAAGTGGTTTTTACTCTTTACTCTCTCCTCCCCAGAGCTATTGCCCAAAGGTAGCAAAGAGGAGCAGCGGGATTATGTCTTCTACCTGGCTGTGGGGAACTACCGGCTCAAGGTAAGGCGGAAAGCTCCCTTCCCACCCCATCCTATTTGGATGAGCCACAGCACCTTCTCCTTACCTTCCCTCCAGGGTAGAGCCTGAAGAGGGCAGTAAGTAGAGGGTGGTATTGGGTACAGATGTTCAAGGCGATAGCTGATCAGGATGCTGAGGGAAGATGAGACAGAGGATCAGGGTGCCTAGGGTATGGGGAAAAGGTGACGTCAGTATTGGGGTGCAGTTCCAGAGCCTTGGGTTGTTATCTCCCCTAGCTTATCATCCCCACACAGTTGGGGTTGTTTGTGGACTCTACTCCATTGGGTGGGGCTAGGGTGAGGGAGGGGGTGGAGGTAGAGGGCGGAGCCCGCAGGGCAAGTGAAGAGAAGGCCCCTCTGATGGACAGGAGGAGTGCTGAAATACTGAGGGGGGGTGTGTGTGTGTAGGAATATGAAAAGGCCCTGAAGTATGTGCGAGGGCTGCTGCAGACAGAGCCCCAGAACAACCAGGCCAAGGAACTGGAACGGCTCATTGACAAGGCTATGAAGAAAGGTGAACGTCTTCCCCCACTTTCCTCCGTTCCCACTCTCCCGTCTCCCTGGCCTCCGTCATCCCCAAGTCCCTCTCAACTGTTAGTTTAGTCCTCTTCCTCACCCCCACCGCATGCCTGGGCCCTCTGGGCCCTCTTTAAGTGACTCCCCCCACCAGCAGTTCCTATTTAAACTCCCAGGAGCCTTCTTTGTCCAGCCCTTGGAGTCCCTCACCCTGTGACTCCCAAGTGGAGAGGCACATCTGTTGAGGAGCAGTGGGCAGAAAGAAGATGGCAGCCAGGGTCCTAGTGGGCTGGGGGTCGACTCCTGACAATCTCCCTCTTCTTCTCCCCAGATGGACTGGTGGGCATGGCCATCGTTGGAGGCATGGCCCTGGGTGTGGCAGGGCTGGCTGGACTCATTGGATTTGCTGTATCCAAGTCCAAATCCTGAACGAGACGGCACCTCTGCCTCTGCCTAGGGATACGTGGGAGCCCATGGAGGACACTCGGGGGGGCCCATCCATCCTCGCTGTCCCTTCTCTTGCACCCGTCACTGTCCTTTATGGCCTCAACCTCCTCCCCGCTGAGATCTGTCCTCTAGCCCCAAATCATGTGCTTTAGGATGAGTGTAAATAAAATTGGGCTTTGACTTGGGAACCTCTGTGTCTGTGTTGAAGGAGGGGCAGGTTCCCTCGGTCCCAGAAATGGGGGTAATGCACGTTCCTTTCCTGCTCTATGTTCTGTTACCTCCACACTGGCATGGGGTGCTCCTTTGTCTGCAGAGCTGCCCAGATCCTACACCCTTCCTCCCCTCCACCAAAGCCATGTGGCCTTTACACAGCCCTAGGGTCCTGGTAGAAAGTGGAAACTGGAGGAGGGAAGGGTAGAGCTGAAGGGACAGGCTTGGATTTATGTCTCCTGTCTCCTCTGACCCATTCGGCTGGCTCTTAAGTATATGGAGTTTTCCACACCATGGGGCCCCCCCACTCAGTTTCCTCCAAAACCTCCGCCCTTCCCCACCCTTTGTCTTCCTGCTTCCTCCTCTTCCTCCTCCTGTAGCCTTCCGAGGAGAGGGGGTGCCACTGGTGGGTGGAAGGAAACGGGCATTTGGCATGGAGTCGGCAGGAGTCTTGGAAGAGGTTATGGACCCAGTACACACCAGTTGTAGCCTCCAAGATGGAAGGTGAGGACCCGGTCCCCACCCAACCTACTGTGCCCCACACCCACCCTGTGCCAGGCTCCGCTTGGGCCTATCTTGCTTCACTGCATACCTCTCATTCCACAGCCAAGCCAGCCCCGCTGGGGGATTGGGGAGGAGGCCCCTGAGGGGAGCACAGAGCAGCCTGACACACGAAGGAGGGGAATGGGGTTTACACTTCAGCTCAGCGCTATACTATGTGATCACCTGGGTGTAGGGTGAGCCCCTCGGAGACTGAGCCCCAGCCACACTCGCCAGAAGAGAACCAGGGCTGTCCTCCTGTGGCCTTGGAGCAGGAAACAAGACGATCAACACCAAGACAGGTGGTCAGCTTTGGCTAGGAGTGGCAGCCCAGAGGTTTCTAATCCATCATAATATAGCTTAGTGACACTTTTGATAAACAATGAGCCACTTAGATTAGCCACAGGATCACCTGGGTCTGAGATTTATCCTCCTGGGGGACCCTTCACCACAAAATCAAGCTTGTTGCTGAGGGTCAAAGATCAACCTATCAAAGGGGAAAGTTCAAGTTCATGAACTTGAAGTTTGGAGGAAAGCAACTCCTAATGGCTTCACCCTGGGTTGGCTGCACCAAAACCCGGGATAGTCACCAAGTATTGAGTGAGTCATACATGCAGGGAGCTTTGATCTTGGGTAAAAATTCTCATTATACCCTATGAGGTGAGCAGTAGTAGTTTTAGTTCCCAGAAGCAGAAATGAACTCAACAGGGCTCAAACTTCAGGCCTGTGTTGCTTCGGTAAATGATGGGGTTTGGTTTGAATCTAGGTTGTTTGGACTCCAGAGCCATTGGTTTCCCCCACAGATCCTTCTTTAAACTTAATCTTCCTGGAAGACCCAATGCCCCAAGCCCCAGGCCTTGGAGTTTCCTGGATTGTTCTCACCAGTGTCTAGAGGTAGTGGTTTTGCTCCCTCATTTCTTCCCCAGTGAGGGCCACAGTGGCGTGCCCGTGGTTATTCTGTCTTTTTGTCCCTCTTACTCCATGCTCTGGCCCCCGATGAAAGCCGAGTCGGAGACGAGCTTCCCCTTGGCTCCCGATGCCTCCCGGGGGCGGGGGGGCCCTCCTTGGCTGCATCCGTTAGTCACTCCCTGGTGAGTCTCCCCCCCGCCCCATGGGGCGGGGAGCCTGGGGCAGCCCAGAGGCAGTGGACTTTTGGCCTGTTTCATATATTCCCTACATCTCAGCAACATCTGCTGCAGGCTCTTGCCTCATTCCTCTGACTGACCTGCAGGGAAGCAGAAACCTAGAAAGAGGCGAAGAAGGCAGAAACCTGGAGACAGACCTGAGGCTGAGGAAGAGGCCGGGGCTGCAGCTGGTCTTCCACCCTTCCCCTCTCTCTTCCCACCTTAGCCAAAGCCCCTCAAGGTCCCGTGGGGCTCAGCACTTCTCCCTCTGGGGCCTCTGGTGCCCCTCAGGGCCTGCATCCCACCATGTCAGTGGCTGTAGAGACCTTTGGCTTCTTCCTGGCAGCCGTGGGGCTGCTGATGCTGGGGGTGACCCTGCCACACAGCTACTGGCGAGTGTCCACTGTGCACGGGAATGTCATCACCACCAACACCATCTTCGAGAACCTCTGGCACAGCTGCGCAACTGACTCCATGGGAGTCTACAACTGCCGGGATTTCCCGTCCATGCTGGCCCTCTCCGGTACAAGGTGGAGGGTAAAGGGGGCAGAGGGAGGCGGGAGGTTGGAGAGAGCTCTGGCAAGTGCGGGTGCTGCCTGTGGTCTGTTCTTGGGCTCCATACGGATAAGGGAGGCCTGATCAAGCTCAGAGACTGGCTCCTGCAGCATGGAATTCTGAGGGTAGACCCCTGTCTGGAGCTACAGTGGTAACCTGGTCACACGTGGCCCCCTGCCCTTGTGTGACACTGTCTCAGTGGTTACAAGTGCAGGCACCAGGGTCAGACTGCCAGGTCCAGTGCCTGCTGTGTCCTAGCTCTGTGCCTAGGGCAGGTGGTAAAACGAGCTTTATTTGACCCATCTCTAAAATAAGGGTCATAATAGCACTCATTCAGAGTACTGAATGAGTAAAATTGTCGTGGGGACTTTATGAAATAAAAGGTGCAAAATGTCAATATCTGTATGCACTCAAACAATTTTAGCATTTTAGTGTTGGGTTGGGAGTGTCGGAGTTTGTGGGGTGAAGAGGAGGCCCCATCTTGGAATCTTGAGAGTTGAGACTCTCAGTAGCCTCAGCAGTAGCTCACTGCCATGGCGCACTCTGAAAGGCTGTTTTAAAGAGTCTGGGTGTCTAATGTCAGCAGGCGAGGGGGTGTGCATGTGTGTCTGGGGTTCTCAGGGTAGTGTATTTTTTCCATTCTTGGTGAGCTGGAGCCTACAGCTTTTTTGGCCCAGAAAGATTCTCCATGGTGGCTGCTTCCTGCTCACCCTATAAGTAGCCCCCCACTATTCCCTAGGGGAGTCTCCCTTCAGTCAGCCCCTGCCAGAGACTAAGAGGGGGTGACCAGGAACCCTCTGCAGTGCCTCCCCCTCTCCCTGACTGGCTCTTTGTGCAGCCCTCTCACTCTTCTAGATTCTCTTCATCAGGTGCCACAGGTAGGGGAAGGAACAGAGGCTAAACTGGGTTTAAAGCAGGGATCCACGAAACCCTCCAGGAATGTCCAAGATGCTCTGAGCAGTTAGGGGGTCTACGTGGGTCTCTTGTGCCCCAACTATTCCCAGAATCTCCTGAGGCAGCTGCAGATGCTTCATGCTTTCATCCCCCTCTCTAGGATGTACTTACAAGGCAAGTACCCCACTGAAACC
The DNA here is from genome assembly GCA_039655065.1 of Glossophaga mutica. Classification (NCBI taxonomy): domain Eukaryota; kingdom Metazoa; phylum Chordata; class Mammalia; order Chiroptera; family Phyllostomidae; genus Glossophaga; species Glossophaga mutica. The sequence goes on from CM077305.1 coordinate 84,784,031, forward strand.
CTGTAAATGCTGAATACAAACTGGGCCAGAAGCCCAGAATACTGGGTGGCCAGAAAGGACATGGGTGACAGCCAGCTCAGCAACCCTGGCCACCCCCACCTCACTTACCCCCATGTGCAGCGGCAGCACTTGGCCTGAGAGAGGACCATGAGTGCACAGGGAAGATGGGGCTGGCGGGCCTGGGGGAAAGGCAGAGCGCAGCTGCCTAGCGTTCAGGGGCATCTTGGTTCCGGGTGTGGTGCTGGATACTTCACATGCACCATTTTAGGGTGGTTTACAATAGTTCTGCTGTTGGGTGCATTAATAACTCCATTTTACAGAACCTGGAAAACCGCAGGGATAAGCATTAACCTGCCCTGAATCACACAGGTGCTAGGGAAGTTGGAATCCTGCCTCATGTTTCTGAGTCCAGAGCTGGCTAACTTTCACGGCCGGTTCTGGTCCTGAGAGGGATCCAGACTGTCATTTAGCCACCTCCCAGCTGTGCACCCCCAGCCTCCAGCCATTTGGCCTGTGCTCTCACAGGTGGAGACTGTTGGATGGGTGGGGATAAGATATGGGGTAGGGAAAGAGGGCAGGAACTCCAGAGGGAATGGCTGGGAGTGAGAAAGTGCTCCTAGAGAACTTTGTCCCTCCTCCCTACCCCCCAGCTCCGAGACACTAAACATCCTCTTGGCAGGAACCCAGCCTTTCCCCTTCAGCTTTTGCCCCACCTGGGAAAGCGGTGCAAGGTCCTTGGGTGCTTGGCAACTATCAAAGTCAGAGAAGGGGGAAGGGGGACCAGGAAGGGAGCCAGTTATTTCCTTCAGCTTTGAGAAAGGGGAACCTGAGGCACTGAAAGCACATGTATAAGACTGACTTGGATTGGTCCTGGGCACAGGTATCCCACCTCCCAGATCAGAAACTGCCCTGGACCCAGTGACCCATAGGCCACTGCTGCCCCCTACCGTTCAGTCCAGGAAGAAGCTCAGGTCCAGAGTCTGTCATAGCACTAGGCACTAGGTGGGACCTGGAAAGAGGCAGATGTGGGGAAGGAGCTGGGGATGCCCGGGTGCAGTTTCTGCAATACACAGCAGAGCTTAGTGGTGATCTCACAGAGCAGTGGTTCTCAACTAGGCGATTTCGCCCCTTAAAGGTCATTTGACAATCAACACATTTTGATTGTCCTACCTGGGGTGACTACTGACATCTAGTGGTGGAGGCTAAGAATGCTGCTAAATATCCCACAATGCATAGGATTGCCCCCCAGAACCAAGCATTATCCCACCGGAGTCAAGAGTGCAGCGGAGAAACCCTGTAACTGAGGTATAGGTGAAGTTCACCAGTGCAGGTGACAGGGCAGGAGGGGCTGACTCCTTGGGACTGAGGTGAGCTCCTGAAAAGGAGGGGTGTGTGACCCCTGAGCCTGCAGGCTGGATGGGCCCAAAGGGGAAGAAAAGGATTTGAGGGCTTCTAGGGACTGAGGCCTGAGCAGGGGCTGTAAGGGCCTGGCTGTCATCAAGGGGAGAGGAGATGGAGGGGTATGGGTCTGGCTCAGGGACCCATGGCTGCACCCCACCTCCCCAGGGTATATCCAGGCCTGCCGGGCACTCATGATCACCGCCATCCTCCTGGGCTTCCTGGGCCTCTTCTTGGGCATGGCGGGGCTGCGCTGTACAAACATTGGGGGCATCGTGCTCTCCAGGAAGGCCAAGCTGACGGCCACTGCAGGGGCCCTACACATACTGGCTGGTAATTGAGGGAAGGTGATGGGTGAGCCCTGCACTGTGGTGGGGGGTTGGGAGTGGCCCTAGGCAACAGACCCCAGGGCTTTGTCTTCACCAGCTCCCACTCCTAATGTTTGCCTCACCTTCCCCTTTGCATTGACACCCACCCTTCCAGCCTAAGCTCTTCCCTCCCTGATCACCTCAGCTTCACCCACACTCGCCAAATCCCTTGGCTATGAATCAGTCCAGTAGCAATGTTTCTTGAGCGCCCACAGGAGCCAGGCCATAGGCAAGGCGTGGGTGGGATTCCAAAGGTGAAAGTGAGAGTCTCCACTCCCGAGCTTACAGCCCGGCAGGGAAGATCAGAGTCAGAGTGTGCATGCACCCTCAGTGCACACAGGAACAATGCTGTCTGGCAGGCCCTCCCTTTTTGGTCTGTGAAACATACCTACACACATCACTTCATAAGCCTGTGAGGCAGGGAGGGTCTCATCCTGCTCTCCAGATGTGGAAAAAGGCTCAGAAAGGTCAAGTGACTTACTGGAGGACAAGCCCGCAGTGAGTGGCAAGGCTGGTCCTATGGTCCAGGGACCTCACTGGCTTCAGGCTTTCACTTCACTGAGTGACAAAGGTGTGTCACAGGCTCCAAGGGCTTCGAGAGGCCAAAGGTCAGGGGGGTCAGAACAGATGGAGCTGGTAGGAGGCTGATTAGGGCAGCTGGGCTTCCGAGGATGGATGGGGCACAGACTGAGTGAGGAAACTAAATGACCAAGGCACTAGAGGCCCTGGAAGGACAAGGCAGGTCAGGGGTAGAGAGGGGATAAGGGCTGGCTGAGGGGCAGAGCATGGAAGACTAGATAAGAAAGGTGGGCAGGGCTGGGTCCTTGGTGAGGGCTAGACAGAGAAGTTTGCAGTTGACCCTGGGAAACGGAAAAGTCATGAACTGGGAAGGGGGAAGAAAGGGAGGGAATGAAATTTGCTCTTGGACTTGATGCCCCACACTTACTCTCTCGGCTGCTCCCGCCTGGCCCTCCCCCCAGTTCCCTAGGGGCCTAAGACTCCAGTGCAGTTCTCTCCCTGGGCCAGGTTGCTGCGGGATGGTGGCCATCAGTTGGTACGCCTCTAACATCACCCAGGACTTCTTCAACCCCTTATACTCCGGAACCAAGTGAGTGTGGGAGCCACAGCCTCTGGGGCACTGGGTGGAACTCTGCCATGTCCCTGAGCTAGCATCACCCTGCATGGTTTTTGTCCCTAGGTATGAGCTGGGCCCTGCACTCTACCTGGGCTGGAGCGCCTCCCTGTTGGCCATACTGGGCGGTGTCTGTCTCTGCTCCAACTGCTGCAAGGCCCCGGACCAGGACTCAGCTGCCAGGTAAGGGAGAGCAGCACAGGGTGGAGGTTGGGGGGACAACGAGGGCACCACCTCCTTCCAACACAGGACCCTCCCTCGCCAGCACCCGGCTCTCCTACAAGGCCCCCGCAGTGCGGTCTGCTGCCCTTGCTGCCCACCTGCCCCCCGCAGCCTCGGATGGAGAAGACGACAACAGCTTTGGCAAATATGGGAAAAACGCTTACGTGTAGAAGCCCTGGCCTGTAGGCCCTATTCCCCTCCCACTGCCCCCAGTGGAAAGGGATCCCGCGAACCCAGGGCAGCAGGTGCAGACTGCTGCCTGCTGTTACCACCTCAGGGCCAAGCCACACCTGGGGCTCCACCTTGGGCCTGGAAGCCACACCCTGCTCAGGCCCCACCTCCTCAGTCGGAGCTCCTCCCTGGCCATGCTTCCCAGCACGGGCCTAGAACCCGCCTCCTGAGGACTCACTTCAGACTCCTGAGACTGGACCCAAACCCTCTTTATCTTCTGAGTCTGGGGTCTGGGTGGCTAGGTAGGTGGGGACGACCCAGAGCGTTTGCATTCCATATAAATACATGCATAAATAAATTTGTATTGTGAACTGTTCAGGGGCTGAGAGTGTCATGAAGCAGTTGGTCAAGCAAGGGGTGACTGGGGAGGCACCCAGAGTCATCTCAGTTCTTGGACACCAGACTGTCGCCTGTCCCCCCTCCATCACCTTTGGACTGTCTTATCCAGCAAAACAGAGGCAGGGTTGCAAGTGATTTCAAGAGTGTGGCACTCTTATAATTACTGATAAGAGTCATCAAGGAGCAGACTGGGAAGACCCAGCTGGAGGAAACTGGCCAGCTTCAGATAACAAGTCATTCCTTTTACTCCCGACCTTTCTTCACAGCTGTGCAAGGACACAGGTGGTCTAGAGCAGTTTCTTTGTCTGGGCCTGGGAGTGGGTGTCAGAAATTGACCAGCCCTTTGAAATTGTGTCAAGTCAAGGGTCTGGTGCAGGCACATTTTTCTGGGGAAGGTTCAGTAACTTCCAGAAAAGGCCCTGAAGGTCCATTCACAGAGGCTTGCCTGTTAGTGGCATGTGTATGACTTCATGATGTCCAGCCCAGACACAGCTCACAGGCAGGGTTGGCACAGGAAACTGAGCAGACCTAGTACCCACTTAAGACTGTAAAATGAGGCCACAAGAAAGAAGCCTGGCATCTAGTGGAAGGAGGTGATAAGACCTTATGCTGGTACCTTCCCCTGCAGCACTGGCTAGGGTCACCAGTCACTTGGCGGTAGCCTGGGTTCTGACCTCAGCCCCTTCTCTTTCCCTATTCATCCCATCTGCTCCTGGGATGTAAAGACACTCACATCTGCATTCTAACTGGGCCCTCTCTCTGGAGCTTCAGATGTATGAGCACCCACTGAGTCTTTTCACAGGCTGGGCGAATTCATTACTTTCCCCCACACCCACAGTTCCTGTCATTCCTATCACCGTCATCGCCAGCCTCTCCTCGGTCAACAGACTAACAACTTCAATCATCTCTGGCTTCTGTCTTCACTTCCCCTCCGCCACTCCCTCCCCTCAGTTGGCTGCCAAATCCTCAGTTCTCCCTCCAGTATTCACATCCTATTTCTCTCTTTTCACTGCCTGGTGCTGAGTCAGGCCTTCATCCTCCCTTGACTCGAGCCCTGACTCGTCACAGGATTTCCCTAATTGAGCTTCTTGCCCCTGTTTCTCTACTGGAGCATCATTCATTGTCCTGCCCTGGCAGCTCCCTGGTGGCTTAGGGGGGAAAAAGACAAGACCTTGTCACACTGCCTGGCACCGGCCCATCCTTCTGTCCCCACTGTTTACTATTCCTCTGCACAGCCTTGCTCTCCCAGCAAGCTGGACTGCTCCACTGGCCTTGGACACACACTTGCATCAGGGCTTCCCACCGGGCTCCACCCAGAAACACTGGTACGTTTGAGCTATTCCCTTATATGAAAGCTTCCATGGCCAAGAAGTCCAAAAAATTCTGTATATCCTATGCCCTTCTCCTTGTGGACAATTTGTGGATGTCCCATGCCCAAGCCAGTTCCCCTGACTAAGTCCAAAGCCCACACGGAAGGGACTGCACAGAGCACAGACCCTGGGAAGTGTGTTTGGTGGGGGCCCTTAGTGTAACAATTTTCTATGGCAAGTACCAGGCCACCTGACTTGCTTGTTAGCAAACCAATAGTAGGCTTTTCTCTATGGGGTAACAGACATATCTTACACCAAGAAGAACCTGCAAGACACACAGCTTAAAAAGGGTCTTACAATTCTGAAAGGCTCCGAAAGCACAAGGATGCCTGTGTACCCCACAGTGAAGGACAGCAGCCAGTTACAACTGATACTGCCACCTAGGCACCTCCAACCCAAACTCTCCCTCTGCCCCACCCACAGCTTCCACCTCCTTTCCCCAGCTCCATCCTGCCTCTTCTCATCTCCTCCCCTTTTCAGGAAAACTAGCCTTAACCAGGTCTCACATTTGAGCATTTAAATATGTGACTTAGTTTGATCACCAGAGTAATTACTGATTTCTTTGTCCATCAGTCATGGTCACATGGCTCGAAAGGGCTATTGACATACCCCTCTTAACACATTCTTCTTTTCTAGATGTTAGAACACTGAGACATGACCCCTGCTTTCAAAAAATCACAAGCTGGAAGCAAAAAGAAATGTCAATAGCTAGTTACCATACAATGGGTAAGACACCGGGGCTACTCCAAGGAACCCTCCAGTTTTTGAGGGAACTCGTGAAAAAGCTCCACAATGAACTGGTTTAGGTCTTGGGCAATGAGGTCAACAGCTGTCATTCACTGAGTACTTTCCAGACACTGGGGCAGCTGTGCTGCCTCATTTAACCCTCACAGTATCTGGTGGGTGGCTACACAGAGTAAGTACAGTGACCTATCCAAGCTACACAATTAGTGAGTAGTGAGACCAAGATTTGTCCAAAACTGAAGACACAATTGGCCTGCTGCCCAGAATTCCTGGCTCTCCAAACTAATTCACATCAATTCAATTCAGTGCTCACTGAGGTCTTTAACTGTGAGCCCCCCAAGTTTCTAGCCTTCCACACCCTACCATTCACCTCCTCTGGTGCTCGCTCCATCACATGACACTGGCTCTAACCTCTAGAAGCTTTTGGTATAGTGTAGGTTTCCCAAAGGCCCAGGTATCTCCTAAGGTGGGGACAAAGTCTCCACTAGTATACAAGAAGCTGGCAAAAGTAGTTCAAGGTTTTTCTTGAGGAGCTATGGTTTTAAATGGAGGTCTGGAGACCCTTCCTAGAGAATGTGAATGGGTGATTTGTGGAGACAATCAGCATCAGAGCAAGGGAAGGCCCCTAGTGTCTGGCTCGGTCTTATCAAGGTCGGTTGGGGAAGACTGAGTGTGTTATTGAATAGACAAATCTTACACCAAGCAGAGCCTGTGTGACTCTTTATAACAGCAAAATGTGTCTGCTCCATGCTACTGAGGACACAGCTAGGAACTCGAATGGCTGAGGCTGACCTTGGTGCCTTAGGGCCAAAATCACCACATCTTCACTCCCATAATAGTGGTCTGGGCTGGGATGGCTTAAAGGCTTGGCCAACTGGACCTATCCCCAGGAGCACCTGCTCATGGCCTCTCCCTGTAGCCTGGTCTTCCTCAGAGCACAGATTTCTTACATGGCACCTGGGGGCTCCAAAAGCAAGTGTCCCAGGGACAAGGCAGGAGCTGCACTGCCTTTGACCACCTAGCCTTTAATGTCACATGGTTTCACTTCTGCCACTCTACTGGTTGAAGCAGTCTTAAGCCTACCTGGATCCTAGAGAAAGGGGACAAAGACCTCACCTTTAATGGGAGAATAGTAAAAAAAGTACAAAAAATGTACAAAAATGTACAGCCATATTTTAAGATTTTGTTTATTTATTTTTAGAGAGAGGGGAAGGGAGGGAGAGAAACATCAATGTGTGGTTGTCTCTTGCACGCCCCCTACTGGGGACCTGGACTCCAACCCAGACATGTGCCCTGACTGGGAATCAAACCAGCGACCCTTTAGTTTGCAGGCTAGCTCTCAATCTACTGAGCCACACTAGCCAGGGCCTTCAGCCATCTTTTAAAACCATCACACTTGAGACTGTCTGTAAACCCTGTTCTCACAACCACTCAATACAAAGCTGTCACCAACGCCACTTTCTCAACTGCAAGTCTCCAAAGAAAGAGCAAGCAGTTCTTCAGGAAGACACCAGGAACATTTGGGCCAGGCCCAAGAAAGTCCCCCAAAATGGGGAGAAGAACCTAAGAAGGTGCCTAACACTTTGCTGGATTTCATTAATATCTTATTAAGCTCATATGCTCAACAAATACTTCCTAAGCACCTGCTTGGCTATGTACCAACAGGGTACTGGCAACTAGGACAGCAACTCCAAGGATGTCAGGTATGGTGTGAGAAGCCCCAGGACCAGACAAGAGTTGCAGCATCCAGGGCCACCCAGAACAGGAACCTCTATACCATGAATTCTCTGTGCCTCCCAGGAACTTCTGGGTTTCCTCTGCTAATGACTACACGTACCACAGTCCCTGCTAACAACAGCGTCCTCAGGACAACTCTTTCATTAGGCTGGCCATTCCTGGGGCCTCATTGTATTCAAAAGACACGCAGAGGAACTCGAGAAACTAAAAGCAAAAACAAGTGAACTAAATTAATAACCAAAAAAGTGACATAAAGAAGCAGTCAAGGAAGACAGAGACATGGGAATGGTAGAATGGGACAGAATCTTGCAGTCAGGGACCTAAAAGGGCAGGCAGTGGGAGGGCTGACTGACAGAAAAAGGAGAAAAAGACACAGAGCAGTGAGTAGAAGAAAGACATGACCAATCACCCTCACCCCTAAAACACCATGTGACCAAAAGGCAGGTGACTCCTCACACGAGACCGCTTAGTAGACAGTACCCTGAGGGCTGGCCCACTTTCCTGCCGCATCCCTGGGAGTGAGACTGGTCTTCCCTGGGGGATAAGACATGAGGTTTGTTGGGTGGGTGAACAGTTCTTCTCTTGGTCCAGGGGAGCACCTTTCCTTTTGATGTCCTCTCCAAGGCCAGGGTGATGATGCATGGAGGGCCTTCCTCTCCAGGGAAACCCAGGGTCACACGGTCCACTTCAAGCACCTGAAGGCAGAGGAAACCCAGGACGAGGAGAGGGTCTGGGAGGCTATGGGGTACAGGAGAAAAAGGGTATGGACCCAGGGGACATTCCCAGCTCACCTGGTCTCCTGGTGAGTGCCCAGACAGCGCACGGTGCAGTACCGGGCACCACAGCTGACACAGGTGTACGGAGAGGGGAAGCCACATACAGCACAGAAGGGGCGCTGGGGCCGGGATGGGGGTCCTGCACAAGCTGTTAGGTAGTTGGGACCCTCGGCCACACTCAGGTTCTGCAGATACAAGGGGGCAGGCTCCACAACTTCTCTGCCCACCCACATAAGCAAACACCTGCCAGGGACAAGCATCTCTCTGGGCGCAGCCCTTCCCTGGGGGTTCCTCCCTGCCAGCTCCTTTCTCACCTGCTCCTCCAGCAAGGCCTGAAAATTTTTTCGGAAGCGAAGTTTAAAATGATCACCTCGAGTTTTCTTCTTTTTCTTTCCTAGAGATCAAGAGCAATGAATTACTTGGCACCTTCCAAGAAAGACACCATCTTTCTCTGCCCCATCATTCACAATGCCCTCATGACCACTCCCTGCCCACATACTCAACTGGGCTCTAGGCAGGTCTCTGTCTACCATCCTTTTTCCTTCCCCCAACATCTCTAATCTCTCTAGACTCCCTAAATCTAAGACTTTATATCAAAGCTGGAAGGGATTTTAGAGTGCATCTGCTCCATCTTCTTTATTCTACATGCACAAGAAGACACTGAGGCACAGAATGGGGAGAGCAACTAGCTCAAAATCACAGGATCCAGTCCCTGGCAGAGCCAGAGGAGCTCCTGGATCATCTTCCCCTCAGTCTGATGTCCTTCCACAACCCTAACCGAGGCAAACTCTTTCCCCTTCCTTCAGCTTTGTCTCCCCAGCCCCACCCGCCTCACCAGTGTCTGCATCATCATCAAATTGAGGCAGTCTTTTGCCAAGCTGGGGGAGTCCTGCGTGAGGATCATCCTGGAAGTTGTCATTCTCCAAGGCTTCAAGCTGCCTGTTGATGCGGCGCTGCCGGGCAGCCCTGTCCAATACCCGCCGCTGTCCAGGGTCCTGGGAGCGAACTAGATGGGGCAGAGCCAGAAGAGTTATGGGGGCATAGAGAAGCCGAGGTGACGGTGGCTCTGGGCGTGTGTGGATGATGTCCATGGGGTGTGGAGCCACAGTTCTCTGATCTAGTTCTAGTCACCAAGCCCTTAGCCCCTACATCTTCTACCAGTACAGCAGTTCCCCCATCTGCAGTTTTACTTACCAAAGTTTCAGTTACCTGCAGTCAACTGTGATCTGAAAACATTAGATGGATATTGAAACAAAAATTTGTAAGTTTTAAATTGTGTGCTGTTCTGAGTAGGTGTGAGTGTAAGAAACTCTAGTACCACACAAGAGTCACAGCATCCAGGGCCACTCAGAACAGGAGCCTGTGATGAAATCTCATGCCAACCCACTCCACCCTGCCTGCCTGGGATGTGAATCAACCCTCCGTCCAAGTATCCAAGCTGTACACACCACCTGTCTGTTAACCACTAAGTAGCTATCTCGGTTAATGAGGTCAGCTGTCATGGTGTCACAGTTCTTGTGTTCAAGTAATCCTTATTTTACTTAATAATGAACTTGATACACAAGAGTAGTCATGCCAAAGAAATGCCATAAAATATAGGTATGTACAGGGAAAAAACATAATATGCACAGGGTCCGGAACTATCTGCAATTTCAAGCACCTTGGGAGTCTTGGAACTGTTTTGATGTGGATAAGAGGGGACTGTGTATCAGCCCCTCCGCGGTTTGCTTCCTTCCTCGTGAAGATTGCTATTTCAGTCACTCAGCCCTGTTTTCTATCCCTTTGGCCCAGCCTTTCCTCCTGATCCCAGAACTAACCAATGAAATGCCTCCTGGAGACTTCTCACTGCTGGCAGGAATCACAGAACCATGATGAGACCAGTGTACACTCAAGGCCTACAGGCTCCACTGAGACCTTAATGCACTTGGCCTTCATGCTCAGCAATGTTGTTTCCTACCTCAAAGGAAACAGGCCACTGACACATAGAGACACCTGTCTTTTAGCCCACCTTCAATCACAATTGCATGGACACCCAACCCCCACACACACCAAATCCCACTGCTAACCCCAACTTTTCACCTCCAGCTGAGTCCTCCCCTCCCTCTCACACCTTTAATCTCTCCTCCTCAACTGACACTTTTCCTTCCAGGAAAAACCTACTGAACTCTTTCTGTCTACTCAACTTCATACCTACTCTTCTTTGACAGAGTGGTCCACGTGATGTTTCATTTCCTTACCTCCTGTCCATCTCTCCACACCCCGTAATGGATTGGTTTTTTATGGTAACCACTCACACTCAGAATGCTGGTGACCTCCTTGAGCCAAGCTCAGAGTGCATTTTACTTGAATTCTCTACACTCTGAGACTATGTTGACCATCTCACTCAGGTTGAAAGAGTCTCTTTGTCTGCTTCTTTGACATGAACTCCAGGTGTTCCTTCCCCATCTCTAGCTATGGTTCTGTTTCTAACCTTGCCTTCTCTCTCTGCCTCTAAGGAGATGGCTATCCCTGTTCTCTTTCTCAGTCTATAAACTCTTCCTGAGAGTTCTAATCCAAACACAGGGCTCTCTCACTCACAAGCAAATGAGTCCAAAAGTGATTCTCTCCATCCTGAACCTTCTCTTGAGCTCCAAAACTGACTATTCAACTGGCTGCAGGAAATTACCTGCTGACCCCATTGACACTGCAAGTCAAAATTAAAAATCTTCCCACTCAAGTCTGATTCTCCTCCTGCAGACTTTCTTCAAATAAATGCAACCATCTACATAGACATCCAAACCAGAAAACCCAGGATATTTTAAACCTCTTTCTTCATTACCATATCAACTGTTCACTAGGTTCTGATAATTCTACACAAAATATCTCTGTATTCATTAAACAAATATTTATTGAGTGCCTGTGACCATAATAATAGCCTCAGTGCCAGTTGCTAACACTTACTGGGCATGTACTGTGAGTCAGGCACTACACTCAGCTCTGCATAAATGGAACCCTTTAACCCTTACAACCACCCTATGAAACAGGTTTCATTATTATCCCAGCTTACTGATGTTTGCAGCTAGTAAATGGCTGAGTCAGAATTCAACCCTAAACTGCCAAGCATCAAAAAACAGGCTCATGAGGACTTCCGGTCAAGATAAAAGTGGAGGTATACATGGCTCACCTCTTCGCACAACCAACTCAAAATTACAACTGAACTACAGAACAACCATCATTCAGAACTGTCAGAAATCAAGTTGAATGGAAGTCCAACCACTATGGAACTGAAGAAACCACACCCGTCCGGACTGGTAGGAGACACGGATACATAGAGTAGGCTGCCTCACATCCACACGTGGTGGATAAAAATTCGGGACAGATATATCTGGAGCAAGGGGATCCAGCCCCCACCAGGGCCCCCAGCCCAGGGCTACAATGCCAGGAAGATAAACCCCCACACCTTCTGGCTGTAAAAACCAGTGAGGTTTGATTCAGTGAAAGGAACTGCTTAGTCCCAAGCAATGCCTGTTAAAGGGTCTGCATACAGACTCACTCAGATTCACCCCGTCTGAGCTCCAGCATCAGGGTGGCAGCTTGGGGGGCACCAGTGGCATGCAGGGTGCCACTGCATTGGCATCAGGGTGACAGCTGGAGAAGAGCTTTCTCCCAGACAGAAGGGCGGGCAGGGCCATTGTTCCTTTTCTGAGCCCTCCCCACATGGAGCCACAGACTGGCAGGGAGGGGCCATATCTGGGACTCCATCATCCTGGCTCACACAGTTTGCACCACCCTGGGGAATCCCTGAGGCTCCATCCCACCCACACTGTTTAACAGTGGCTTTTCCATATGAATGGCTGGTCTTGGTTCAGGTTTCACATCTTCCTAAATCCTCTCAAACAAGCAACAGCAGGACTCAGAGAGCCTCCAGCCCCCATACTTCTGGCAAAGCAGTACCTGGCCCAGCACTAGCAGCAGCCAGCTTTGGATCACAGTTTTGCTTTGCCTGGATCTCCAAGTCCAGCACAAGTAGCAGCCACCTGCAGATTGCTTTGTAACTCATGCAGGGTGGCTCCAGGTGGAACACAGGTGGTAGCTGACCCTGGCCTGCACCACCTGGGAAACACCAGAGCATGCTTACCCAGTAAACAGCTACAGACCATGTCAGAATACCACCACCCAGCCCCTATACAGCTGATCCTCCATGGAGGGCTGAGGTTGGTGGTAAGTGGTCAGAGCTAGTCCTTGCATCTGACTGGCCTGGGTAAATCCCTCCCATTGAGCTGCCAACAGTAATCAAGTCTCAACTACAAGAGGAGGGTATACTCAGCCTGCACAGAGGGCACACCTTGAGAACCCAGCTTGGGTGATGGGGAGGCTATGCCACTGGACCCTTCAGGACACCTACTACATTAGGCCACGCTACCAAGATAGAGAGTCATGGCTCTACCTAATATAGAAACAAATACAGGGAAGCTGCCAAAATGAAGAGACAAAAAAACATGGCCCCAATGAAAGAACAGATCAAAACTCTAGAAAAAGACTAAACAAAATGGAGATGAGCAATTTATCAGATGCACAATTCAAAACACTGGTTATAAGAATGCTCAAGGGACTTAGTGAGTATCTCAACAGCATAAAAAAAGATCCAGGCAGAAGTGAAGGATATAAAGGCAGAAATGATGGAAATAAAGAACAATTTACAGGGAATCAACAGTCAAATGGATGGGACTTCCGGCCAAGATGGAGGCGTAGGCGGACACACTGTGCCTCCTCTCACAACCAAAATTAAGGACAACAAATATTTAGAAACAAGAAAACAACCAGAACTTATAGAAAATTGAACTGTACGGAAGTCCAACAACCATTCATCCAGACTGGTAGGAGGGGCGGAGTCGCGGTGGGAAAAAGTGGAGGTGCGGACCCAGGAACGCAAGTAGCAGCGGCTCGCAGTTCCCAGGTGCACAGGTGGTGGCTGGCGGTCCTTGGGCCCACAGGCGGCAGCTGGCGGACCCTGGGCACAGGGGGGCAATTGTGCAGACCTAGTGAGGCCGCAATAGGTGGCTGGCTGACCAGGTGGTCCCATATTCGCACGTGCAGATGGTCCAGGCAAAGGGAAAGTGGCGGAAGGGATTGAATCCAGGAGAGAGCGGAGCAGGCGCCATCATTCCCTCTCAGACCCCGCCCCCACATGTAGCGTCACAACTCAGTGACTGAGCTGCCCCACACTGGGGAGCGCCTGAGGCTCCACCCCTCACTACGTAACAGCACGCGAGCGTGCGCAGATAATCCAGGCGAAGGGGAAGCAGCAGAAGGGACCGGAGTCCAGAAGAGAGCGGAACAGGCGCCATTCTTCCCTCTCGGACCCAGCCCCCACCTATAGTGTCACAACCGGGCGACTGGGCTGCCCCGCCCTGAGGAACACCTAAGGCTCCACCCCTCATACGTAATAGCTGCGACCAGACTAAAACCAAACCAAAACAAAACAAAAAAAACCACCAAAAATGGCTCAAACCGGAGAAAAAATGAAAACCCCAGAGTCAATTCCTCTAAGCAACGAAGAGATAGCTAACCTATCAGATGCACAGTTCAAAGCACTGGTCATCAAAATGCTCACAGAATTAGTTGATTTTGCTCATAAATTAGATGAGAAAATGCAGGCTACAATACGTGAAATGAAGGAAGACGCATGGGGAACCGATAGAGATGGAAGGAAAACTGGGACTCAAATCAATGGAGTGGACCAGAAGGAAGAAATTAACAACCAAACAGAAAACGAGGAAGAAACAAGAATTCAAAAAAATGAGGAGAGGCTTAGGAACCTCCGGGACATCGTTAAACGTCCCAACATCTGAATTATAGGGGTCCCAGAAGGGGAAGAAGAGCAACAAGTAGAAAACTTATTTGAACAAATAATAAAGGAGAACTTCCCCAATATGGCAAAAGAAATAGACTACCAGGACGTCCAGGAAGCTCAGAGAGTCCCAAAGAAGTTGGGCCCAAGGAGGAACACATCAAGGCACATCATAATTACATTATCCAAGATTAAAATGAAAGAGAGAATTCTAGAAGCAGCAAGGGATAAGGGGACAGTCACCTACAAAGGAGTTCCCATCAGACTATCAGCTGATTTCTCAAAAGAGACCTTACAGGCAAGAAGGGGCTGGAAAGAAATATTTGAAATCTTGAAAAGCAGGGACCTACATCCAAAATTGCTGTATCCAGCAAAGCTGTCATTTAGAATGGAAGAACAGATAAAGCGCTTCTCAGATAAGGTCAAGTTCAAGGAGTTCATCATCACCAGGCTCTTATTATATGAAATGTTAAAGGAACTTATCTAAGAAAAAGAAGATAAAAAATATGACAATGAAAAGACAACAAACTCACAGCTATTAAGAACCACACCTAAAACAAAAACAAACTAAGCAAACAGCTAGAACAGGAACAGAACCACAGAAATGGAGATCATATGGAGGGTTAGCAACAGGGGCGTGGGAGAAGGAGGTGGGGAAGGTACAGAGAATGAGCAGCATAGATAGTGGGTAGAAAATAGACAGGGGCAGGGTAAGAATAGTATGGGAAATGTAGAAGCTAAAGAACTTATGACACAAGGACATGAACTGAAGGGGGGAATGTGGGTGGGAGAGGGTGTGCAGGGTGGGGGGAATGATGGGGGGAAACGGGACAACTGTAATAGCATAATCAATAAAATATATTTAAAAAAATAAAAAAATAAAATTAACTTAAAAAGTGAAAAAAAAAAACAGTCAAATGGATGAAACTGAGAATCAAAGCAATAATATGGAACATAAGACACAAAAAACAACCAATCGGAACAACAAGAAGAAAAAGAACAACAACCACCACCAAAAGGAGGATAGTATAAGGAGACTTGAAATCTAGGGCAACTTCAAGTGGTCCAACTTCACAGCATAGGGGTGCCAGAAGAAGAGAAAGAAATTGGAAAACTATTTGAAAAAATAATGAAAGAAAACTTTGCTAATTTAGTGGAGGAAGCACAAAGACTCCCAAACAAGATGGATGCAAAGAGGCCCACTCCAAGACACATAATTAAAATGCCAAAGGTTAAAGATAAAGAGAGAATCTTAAAAGCAACAAGAGAAAAGCAGTCAGTTACTGACAGGGGAATTCTCGTAAGACTGTCAACTGATTTCTCAAAAGAAACTTTTGGGGCTAGAAGGGATTGGCAAAAAATATTCAAAGTCATGAAAAGCAGATACTTACAGTGAAGACTGCTCCTGCCTGCAAAGTTATAATTTAGAATCAAAGGGCAGACAGATAAAGTGCTTCCCAGACAAGAAAACACTTAGGGAGTTCATCATCACCAAACCATTATTATATGAAAAGTTAAAGGGTCTTATTTAAGAAAAAGACCAAAACTATGAACAATAAAATGGCAATAAATATGTATCTACCAACAATTCGAATCTAAAAACCAAACTAAGCAAACAAGAAGCACAGAGACAGAATCATGGATACAGAGAACATTTTGATGGTTGTCAGGTGGGAGGGGGGTGTGGGAAATGGGTCAAGAGGTGAGGGGATTAAGAAGTACAAATTGGTAATCACAAAATAGCCATGGGGATGTAAAGTACAGTACAGGAAATGGAGTAGCCAAAGAAATTATATGCATGATCCATGAACAAAGGGGTGGGTTTTGCCTAAGGGAGTGGGAGATACTGGGAAGGGGGGCAAAGGGGGAAAATTGGGACAACTGTAACAGCATAATCAATAAAATATAATTTAAAAGAAAAAAATCATGGTCTTTATCACTACATTATACTGCCTCCCTTCCAAGTGCCAGGTTGTACACTAGGCTCTTGGAATACAACCAAAGCCTACAGACTATTAGGGAATACAAATGATGAAACAAGAATGATAAATCATAGCATATGCTAATATAGGGAAGTACAAAGTGCTACAGAGCACATGACAGAAACAACTAGCCTGGACTTGGGGTAGTCAGAAAGACTTTCCAGAGGAAAGTAAGTCCAAGTTGAGGCCAGACTGATGAATAGAAGTAAACCTGGTTGGAGGTAAGGAGAGGGTGTCTCAGACCTTGGTACCAGCATGAGAGGAGGCTTGGATGGGAGACTTAAGTGCCTTCAATAAATTAAAAGAAATTCTATATGGCTGGTATATAAAGTATGTGTTGGGGGGGATGGGGTATGAAGTCAGGCAGACCATTCAAAATTATTTCTCTTAAGTATCTATAGGAATTTAGATTTGGGGATTTTATGGTGAAGGTGATAGAAATCCAGTGATGGTTTTTAAGAAAGGAGTGACATGACTGGGATTATTACAAGTCAATCTAGAGGTGTTCCAGCCCTCATCCTTTTTTTTATTTGGACTATTCAATAGCTTCCTAACTGGCCTTCCAGGCTCTAGATCTGTGCTATATAATAAAGTAATCACTAGTCACATGTGGTTATTTAAATTTAGATACAGACTTCTGGTCAAGATGGAGGCATAGGTAAACACGCCTCCCCTTCCTCACACAACTATAGCAAAAAATACTACTGGACTATAAAACAAATATCACCCAGAATCGTCAGAAAATTTAGCTGTGTGGAAGTTTCACAACCAAGGATTTAAAGAAGCCACATTCATCCACATGGGTATGAAGAGGGGAGGTAGGGAGATGGCAAAGAGGCTCAGAGACATGGAGAAGAGTAGAGAGAGGAACCAGTGGTCCCACATCCACATGCGGTGGATAGAAATTGGGAGTGATACCTTGGAAGCAAGAGATCCCAGCCCCAGACCAGACTACCCAACCAGGGTTCCAGTGCCAGGAAGATAAGTCCCCATAAATTCTGGCTGTAAAAATCAGTGGGGGTTGGTGTGCCAGAAGAAACTGCAGGTTCTCAAGAGACTCCTCTTAAAGGGTCCACAATGGACTTAGGACTCACTCAAACTCATCGCTTCTGGGATTTAGCACCAAGGCAACAGTTTGAAGGGCACCAGTGGCATATGGGGAGAGGGTGAAGTAACTGGCAACAGAGCTAGTGCCAGGAGACAGCTTCCTCCCAGGCAAAACTCAAGAGGCCAGGCAGTGGCAATGTCCCCTCTCCAAGCCCTTCCCCACACAGAGCAACAGAGCTGTGACACAGAATGCTCTGCCCCATACAACTCAACAGGCGCACTTTTCTACAACAGACCACACTACTAAGACAGGGAGTCAAAGCAGCTCTATACAATAACAGAAACAAGCACAGGGAGGCTGCCAAAATATGGAGACCAAGAAATATGGCCCAAATTAAAGAAAAGAACAAAACTCCAGAAAAATAACTAAATGAAAAGGAGATAAGCAACCTATCAGATGCAGAGTTCAAAACACTGGTTATCAGGATGCTTCAGGAACTCACTGGGTACTTCACCAGCATAAAAAAGACCCAGGCAGAAACGAAGGTTGCATTAAGTGAAATAAAGAAAAATCTACAGGGAACCAACGGTGGAGGGGATGAAGCCAAGAATCAAATTAACGATTTGGAATACAAGGAAGGAAAATGCATTCAATCAGAACAGTAGGAAGAAAAAAATTCAAAAAAAAAAAAAACAAGGACAGACTTAGGAACCCCTGGGACATCTTTAAACATACCAATATCCAACTCATAGGGATGCCAGAAAGAGAAGCAGAAGAGCAAGAAATTGAAAACTTATTTGAAAAAATAATGAAAGAAAATTTTTCTAATTTGGTGAAGGAAATAGACATACAAGTCCAGGAAGCACAGAGAGTCCCAAAGAAGATGGACACAAAGAGGACCAAACCAAGACACATCATAATTAAAATGCCAAAGGTTAAAGATAAGAGAGAACCTCAAAAGCAGCAAGAGAAAAGCAGATGGTTACCTATAAAAGAGTTCCCATAACACTGTCAGCTGATTTCTCAAAAGAAACTTTGCAGGCTAGAAGAGACTGGCAATAATTATTCAAAGTGATGAAAAAGCAAAGACCTACAACCTAGATTACTCTATCCAGCAAAGCTAGCATTTAGAATTGAAAGGCAGATAAAGCACTTCCTAGACAAGGTAAAACTAAAGGAGATCATCATCACCAAGCCATTACTATATGAAATGCTAACAGGAATTAAATAAGAAAAAGATCAAAATGATGAACATTAAAATGGCAATAAATTCTCAACTATAATAACTGAATCCATATAACAAACTAAGCAAACAAGCAGAACAGGAACAGAATCATAGATATGGAGATCATTTGGATGATTAACTGTTGGGAGGGGAAAGGGGGAAAATGGGGGGGGGGGAAGTACAGGGATTAAGAAGCACATAATAGTAGATACAAAACAGACAGGCAGATGTTAAGAACAGTATAGTTAATGGAATAGCCAAAGAACTTATATGCATGACCCATGGACATGAATTAAGCGAGGGGATTGCTGGGGGGAATGGGGGTATCAGGTGGAGGGAGGCAAAGGGGGAAAAATTGGGACAACTGTAGAAGCATAATCAATAACATAGTTTAAAAAATAAACTTAGATGTAGATTAAGGTGAAGTAAAATTTAAAATTCAGTTCCACGACTGCACTAGCCATATTACAAGTGTTCAATAGCCACTTGTAGCTAAGGGCTGCCATGATGAACGGTGCTGATTAAGAACATTCCCATCACCCCAGAAGTTCTACTAGACAGCGCTGCTCTAGTCCCTCCAATTCATCCTCTTCACTGAAGCTAGAACTGCCTTTCTAAAAAATAAATTTGTTTCGGTCATTCCCCTGGCTTATAAGCCCTTGATGGGTCTCCACTGCTCTCAGAATTCAAATTTTTTCGCAGATCATATAATGCATTTTAAGTGTGTCTTTCCCTAACCTTCCAGCCTCTCTTATTATTCCTCCGTAAGTCCGGAACTGTAAACTTGGCTTCCTAAGCGACTTGCTTTTTCTTGCTTTCATACCTTTGTAAGTGTAGTTCCCGCTGCCGGGAATGAGTACCTGCGCATCCTCACAGAGCGAAACCTAACTCGACTGTCAAGATTTATAAGCGTTATTTTCCCCTGCAAGCCTTCATTCACCACCCTCTACTTTCCAGCGGCCCAGGCGCTGTGCATCCCTCTGCCTTAGCGCGTATGAAATACAGTGGTAAGTCTGCATGTCCGTCCCCCACCCAAACAACCACTTCCAGGAGGAAAAAGATCTTCTTGCTTTTTCCATTCTCAGCGCCGGCCTTGAGCAGGCATAAATAAAACGTAAATGGATGGTTTGGGAGCTGCCCGGATGCCAGGACCTGAGGGCCGGAGAAGGAATTTGAGACTAATAATTGGGTGAGAAAATCTTAGGCCAGGTTCGGATTTGAGAGGAGGCAAAGAGCCAACCCCAGAGGGGCTCACATACCCGAAGTTTTCTTCTCCACCATTTCCACAGCACAGCTGACGGAAGAGCTTACCGCGCCCGCGCGCTAAACCATCCGCTTTGGTAAGGGCCCGGTAACTTCCGGCGGCGTGTGCTTCTGCGCATGCGCAAAATAATTCCAACGCTTAGCTTAATGACGTGATGTTCCCTTGGAGACGAGCTAGCTTTCTGCCATACTTTATAGGGGCAAATGTACTTCCGGCCTCAGTGTAGTTTTGTATTTTGTGGGAGCCAAAATACAAACGGGTCATTTTAAAGACGTGGTGCTAGTGGTCTTTCGAGAAACGTCCTTTGCCTTTGGTCCTTCTTTGATGCTATTATCAGAAAAGCCTCCCCTGGAGCTTCTCTCTAGGCAGTAGAGATGACAGGACTCCCAAAGATTGTGGGAAGGCTTGAGTAGGCAGTCCGAGAGGTCGCTGATGACGCTCTGCAAATATTTCAACCCCTAGCTCCCCTGGAGCTTCAGACTCTTCAGCATTCTCCCTCTCTTCCGCTCACTCCTCCTCCACTCGTTGCCGCTCAGGGCGCCCTCGCAGCCTCGCTCAGTCTTCTGCCCCGCCGACGGGGCAGGGCTTTGGCAAAGACCCGCCTCCGCGTCTCGTCGGACCCGCAAGCGGTCACTTCCCCTCTCGGGGTTTCAGTTTCCTCAAGTGTCTGGTGAGCTGTGGGCTGGGCTGTCTCTGACCACCAAAGTCCTCAGCTAGTGCTCACCCACCGGAGCCCCCGCCCCTCTTTCGCCTGGCGGCCCAGCGGCCCCTCCGCCCGCACCGCGCAGTCCACGCACCGGCGTCCAGGGACAATCCTCGCCTTGTCTGGGGCGCCGGCATCTAGAGTTTTCTGTAGCCTCCGGCTACGCCTTTTTTCCAGGGCGGAGCCCCGGCCTTGCTCCTCCTGGGTTGCACTGCAGCCCCAATCGCCTTTCTAGAGCCGCCCCGCTCCGTAGTTGGGATCCAAGCACGCAGCCGGAGCCGGTGCCGGTCTGTGTGCGGTCTCCGCCAGCTCCCCGCAATGGCCTCCTGGGGCCTAGGACTCCGGCTCCTGCTGCTGTTGCTGCTGCTGCTGCTACCGCCACCTCCTGAGGCCGCGGCCTCGACCTCGGACCGTCCCCGGGGTGGCCACCCAGTCAACCCAGGTGAAACCCCCAGGGAGTTCCCGGTGAGCTCCGGGCTGACGTGTCTGCCGGCTGGGGCTTGGGGAAAGTTGGGGCGGCGGGGGGCAGTCTCTCCCCTGCCCAGAGTGCTCCTTGGGACCGACCGAACCACTCGCTCCCGACCCTGAACTGTTCTCATCCACTTTTAACTGACCCCGAATTCCTGGGTGTCATTCCCAAAGCTCTCACTGGGGTCGAAGTTTCTCAGGGGGAAGATTTTAAGAGGGAATGGGAAAAAAGAAGCAAGAGACTTTAGCAGAGATTGAGGGAAGGGAAGGGGGTCCTGAAGTGAGTGGAGCACGTGGGGCAGTCAGCTGGGTGAGTGGGTCCCGACTGCCAATTCCCGACTGGTGACAGAGAAGTTGCTGGTGATCACCGTGGCCACAGCCGAGACCGAGGGGTACCGGCGTTTCCTGCAAACAGCGGAGTTCTTCAACTACACAGTGCGGGTGAGAGGAATGCCCTTGCGGGCGCTAGGAGGTGGGGATGGGTGGCTTCCAGCTGGAGGATGGGCAGAGGGCTGGATGCCTGGGGCCCCACGGTGAGCCTGGCCAGCTGAATCCTTCCCTGGCATGGTGGATCTCCCCCACAGACCCTGGGCCTGGGAGAGGAGTGGCGAGGGGGTGATGTGGCCCGAACTGTTGGTGGAGGACAGAAGGTCAGGTGGCTAAAGAAGGAAATGGAGAAATATACAGACCAGGAAGATATGGTCATCATGTTTGTGGACAGGTAAAGAGGCTGGAGACGGGGAGAAATGGGTGGGGCAAACAAGAGGAAGGAGGTAAGGATACTGAGGGTCCTAGCGGCTGTCTGTTCATCCTGCCCTTCCTTGCCAGCTATGATGTGATTTTGGCTGGCAGCCCCTCAGAGCTGCTGAAGAAGTTCGTTCAGAGTGGCAGCCGCCTGCTGTTCTCTGCCGAGAGCTTCTGCTGGCCTGAGTGGGGGCTGGCAGAGCAGTACCCTGAGGTGGGCACAGGGAAGCGCTTCCTCAACTCTGGTGGTGAGTGGCAGAGTGCCTGAACCAGAGGGGCTAAGAGTGCGGGGTCTGGAGTGTTCCAGGTGCCTAGGAGCCAGAGAGGGAGTGAGCACAGGTTCATGGGACCAAGGGAGTCTTTGAGTCAGCACCTCCCCTCCCACTGCAGGATTCATTGGCTTTGCTCCTACCATCCACCAAATTGTCCGCCAGTGGAAGTACAAGGATGATGATGATGATCAGCTGTTCTACACTCGACTCTACCTGGACCCAGGACTGAGGGTAGGGAGGAACAATGAAGGGGTGACCACTTGCAGCCCTGTGGGCATGGCAGACCTCAGGCTGAATGGGAGAGAAGGGGTAAAGGGGTTTGGGGGAAGATGTGAAGAGAAAAGAGTGAGAGATGATGTCTCACCCCTTCTTGTATTAACTGTCCCATCTCATCCCATCCAGGAGAAGCTCAGCCTTAATCTGGATCATAAATCACGGATCTTTCAGAACCTCAATGGGGCATTAGGTGAGCAGAAAGGCAATGAGAAGGGGAGATTGGAGAAGCTGCTGGGGTCCTGAATTAGGGAGGAGCTCCTGGTGGAACTGAAGTGGTCTTCAACTCACCTTTATGTTAACTTTGTTAAATATCTGAATGGCTGATAGGTAAAGTTGCACAGTGCTAACAGTAGTAAAAGCAGTGGCCATCATACTAACACCTATGAAAATACTATGTGTCAAGGCCCTGGGCCAGGGGCTTTACTTCTGTAATTTCATTAACACAGCAATCCTACAAAGGGGGGCTGGGGTCTGTGGTTGTCCACCTCTTACAGATGAGGAAATACCTCTCTGAGGGGCTGGTACCTTGCCCAGGTCACACCAGTAGTAAGTGGAGGAGCTCCCCAGGAGGTTATCAGAGAAGCTGAATTCCCTCATATTTAGAAGCACCTGCTGCTCAGCAGCTTCAAGAGAAAGGGAGTCTAAATCCTGACCTTTCTTCCCCAGATGAGGTGGTTTTAAAGTTTGATCGGAATCGTGTGCGTATACGGAATGTGGCCTATGACACGCTTCCTGTGGTGGTGCATGGGAACGGTCCCACCAAGGTGCCCCAGTGACTCACACCCTCAGCCCCATACCTGGTCCCAGCCCCTCACCCTGTCCCAGGCTTGGCCCCACAACCTCTGTCCCTGCCCCAGACCTCATCCTAGCCCCAAGGTACCTCCAACCCTTCTGAGCAGTTGGTCCTCCCCAGCCCCAGAGGTTCTAAGAGAGGTTCTAAGTGTCCGCTGCTCCCCTACTTCCTTGTTCCTGTCTGTCTACCTAATCTACCTCATGTCTGGTCCTGGACTCCTCTGTCTCAGCCTCTCTTTCTGTCTCTCCCAACAGCTCCAGCTTAATTACCTAGGAAACTATGTCCCCAATGGCTGGACTCCTGGGGGAGGCTGTGGGTTCTGTGACCGGGACCGGAGGACACTCCCGGGGGGGCAGGTAAGGAGTGGTAGGGCAGGAGAGCACATTGAAGCAGTGGATGCAGGGAGAGTGTGCTGGACAGCAGTCAGGGGCAGAGCTTCGGAACCCCCAAACCTGGCCAGGTGGGCGGTAGAAGACAGACCAGGTGGGGGTTCTGAGCTTTCCTCTGAGCCCTGTCCTATATCTTCCAGCCTCCCCCCCGGGTGCTTCTGGCTGTGTTTGTAGAACAACCTACCCCATTCCTGCCCCGCTTCCTGCAACGGCTGATGCTCCTGGACTATCCCCCCGACAGGATCACCCTTTTCCTGCATAACAACGTAAGACAGCCTGGCAGCCTCTCTGTGTGGGCCCTCCGAGGGACCTGCCCTGATGGACTCCTGCTCCCTCCACTCCAGATTGCTTCCTACAGCCTGTTCACTTGCCTCCTCTCCTCTCCATCGCACCCCTCAGGTGTCATCTTTTCTGCCATCTCAGCACCCTCTCCCATTTCCTCCCATCTCCAGGAGGTATACCACGAGCCCCACATCGCAGACTCCTGGCCTCAGCTCCAAGACCACTTCTCAGCAGTGAAGCTGGTGGGGCCAGAAGAGGCCCTGACTCCAGGCGAGGCCAGGGACATGGCCATGTGAGTGAAACCTGGGCAGGGAGGACTGGTAGGGGGGAAAGGGGTGGAAGGGGGTGAGGCTGCCACCCACTGCACCACCCTTCCCTCTCCATCCACCATCTAGCTTTTCCATGGCCCCCATAGTGCTGCCCGCCCAGCATTCTTCCCCTCCCTTGCCCCTCTTTCACAGACTAGACAACCTGGGGGTTCCACAGAGGGGGGGTTTCTCTCACTCTGCAGTCCCCTCCTTCCCCCACCTGCTTCGGTTTCAGTTCCTTTGTCTGTTGGTCTGTCCCCACCAGGGACAGCTGCCGGCAGGACCCGGAGTGTGAATTCTACTTCAGCCTGGACTCTGATGCCGTCATTACCAACCAGCAGGCCCTACATATCCTCATTGAAGAGAACAGGTTACTTTCCTGGCTCAGCCAAAGGGCCCCCAAGTAGTCCCCCAGAAGCCCCCAGCTCCTTCCCTGGGCAGGAGACTCTCCTCTGCCCAGTCCTCACCTCCCCCTGTTCATAGGAAGGTCATAGCACCCATGCTGTCCCGCCACGGGAAGCTGTGGTCCAACTTCTGGGGAGCCCTGAGCCCCGATGAGTACTATGCCCGCTCTGAGGACTACGTGGAGTTGGTGCAGCGGAAGCGAGTGTGAGTCCTGCCAGGGCTGCAGCCCCTCTCCTCCTCCCACCTGGGCCTGAACAGTCTCAGGGATCTGGTGTGGCTCTGGGGTAGGAACTGACTGTGGAGCGGGACACAAAGGGGTTGCAACCAGCAGTGCTTGACAGAGGAAGTGAGAGGGACTCCTGGCTCAGAGAGTGGGGTGCCCTGAGCGGAGGGGCTCCAAGGCCGAACTGGGCAGAATTGTGGGGGCCACCCACCTTGCTGACCCTAGTGTGCGTACCTCCAGGGGCGTGTGGAATGTGCCTTACATTTCCCAGGCATATGTGATCCGAGGGGAGACCCTAAGGACAGAGCTGCCCCAGAGGGAGGTGTTTTCGGGCAGTGACACTGACCCAGACATGGCCTTCTGTAAGAGCCTGCGGGAGAAGGTGAGCAGGGCAGTTGGACCCAATGCTGGGGTGCTGGGAGGTGCTGAGACTTTGTATCTCCTTCTCACGTCCTCTCTCCACTCCAGGGCATCTTCCTCCACCTCAGCAATCAGCACGAGTTTGGCCGACTCTTGGCCACTTCCCGTTACGACACAGACCACCTGCATCCCGACCTCTGGCAGATCTTTGACAACCCCCTAGTGAGTAGTGGGCCCCTTGCTCACAGAACGTGAGTGCCCTTCACTGTGGGAGGGCGCATGTGGGCATGCACACGCTTGCAGGACCTGCTGCTGCCCAGGGAGGGGCTGTCCAGGTGCTGGGGCTTCCTGGGTGGGACCAGATGAAGCAGAAAGACACACACCGAGGTGTGCTCCCCTGCCTCCTCCCCAGGACTGGAAGGAGCAGTACATTCATGAGAACTACAGCCGGGCCCTTGAAGGGGAGGGACTCGTGGAACAGGTGAGCTCCACTCAGGATTCCTGACCATCCCGATGGCTGTCACCCCCTTGGCTGCCTGGATTAGTGGTTTCCAAACTGACTTCCCCTAGGTGCCTTAGGGTTTTCTGCTCGGGCAAGATGAAGGCAAAGGCTGATCAGCTAGGCTTTCAGCCCCCCGCCCCAGTATTAGTCAGTGAGCCTCTCTTGTCTACTGGGTACATTGGTATTACAGGCAAAATGCCATTTTTATAAAGAAGTCTGAAAAGCACAGCCCCAGAATCTGCGTCGTCCGAGGACTCTCCTGCCGTTTGTGCTGTGTTCTCGGTGCTGCTCCCTCCATGTCCGGCCCAGCCTCTCCTGGCCAAGCCCTTGCCACAGCCCATCCCCATGCTCCAACCCCATTCCCCTAGCCTCTCTCAGCTCCCGGCTTCCCTTTCTGCTCCCTGCTTTTTCTGTCCTTCATTGGCTGCCTGTCCCCTGAGTGTCTCCCAGCCCTGTTGTTCTTTCCTGGCTGTTCTCAGCCGTGCCCAGATGTGTACTGGTTCCCTCTCCTGTCGGACCAAATGTGTGATGAGCTGGTGGAGGAGATGGAGCACTACGGCCAGTGGTCAGGAGGCCGGCATGAGGTGAGAGAGGCTGGGATGGGACGGTGGGGGGCCTTCTAGAGAAAGCGAGGTGCTGGGTCTGTCTGATGGAGGGAAAGTAGTACCAGGGACAGAGAGGAGTGGGGACAGAGGGGAGTCCCCAAAGGGGAGAGGGCCCTTAAGGGTCACAACTGCATTCATTTATTAGTTCAAGAAATTCTTACTGGGCAAGCGCTGAGTGCCAGCCACGGACCTAGGTTGTGCCAATGCGCTGGTGTGTCGTGCAGGCCACGCTCGCCCTCGCAGCTGCGGTGTCGTTAGCAGCAGCAGCCCAGGTACTGTAGGAGCTGAAGGAGGGGCCCTTGGCCCAGATGTGACATGGGGGACCAAGGGGCTTTGCAGAAGAGGTGACATCTTAGCTGAAACTTGAAGAGACAGTAAGAGTGAGTCAAGCTAAAACGCGGTTGAGGCTGTTTCAGATGAGGGAACACAGGCTTTAAGGCCTGGGAGCAGGAGGAGCGGGGCATGGGACAGGGACTGGCACCGCTGCCAGGGGCTCAGCGCCCACTGTGCACAGGACTCCAGACTGGCTGGAGGCTATGAGAACGTGCCCACTGTGGACATCCACATGAAGCAGGTGGGCTATGAGGACCAGTGGCTGCAGCTGCTGAGGACATACGTGGGGCCCATGACCGAGAAGCTATTCCCAGGCTACCACACCAAGGTGGGCTGCCGCTCCTGCCACCCTTGCCCCTTCCAACTTCCCACACCCCAGTCCAAACTGGAGTCTCCACGCAGCACCCTTACTGCCCCTGTAGCATCTGGGGCCCCATGGAAAGAAATACCCCAGGAGAGCCGCCCTGGAGGGAGCCCACCCAGCCCCTGCAGCCCCTGCAGCCGTCCCCTCCTTAGAAGGGCCTCTCAACCTGAGGGTCATCCTTCCACCCTCGTTTCTTGTGTTCCCCCCCAGACCCGGGCAGTGATGAACTTTGTGGTCCGCTACCGGCCAGATGAACAGCCCTCTCTACGGCCACATCATGATTCATCCACCTTTACTCTCAACGTTGCCCTTAACCACAAGGGCCTGGATTATGAGGTGAGCCCCTAGTGCCTTCCTGTTTCATACCACCAGAGTCCCTACACACACACACTCTCTCTCTCTCTCTCTCTTCCACTGGGACCCTGTATCTGCCTCTTACAACCCTGTACACAGCCCTCAGTCACCCTCCCTGCCCTCAGCCTGCCCACTGCGCATCCCCCAGTTCCGTTGCTGGTACCCTCTCCTGGATCACTTCTAGGCTGGCTGCCTCCTCCTTCCTCCTTGTCTCCCCAAGCCCCCTGCCTGCACCCTCCCTTATCTTTTTCATCTGCCTCGTATGTCCTTGTGTCTGTCTGCCCCCAATCCCATGTCTTCTCACTGTCCCGTTCTGTCCCCTTCCCAGGGAGGTGGCTGCCGCTTCCTGCGCTATGACTGTGTGATCTCGGCCCCACGGAAGGGCTGGGGGCTCCTGCACCCTGGTCGTCTCACCCACTACCATGAGGGGCTGCCCACCACAAGGGGCACTCGCTACATCATGGTGTCCTTTGTCGACCCCTGACGCTCAACCACTCTGCCAAACTTCTACCATCGTGCCTTCTTGTGCCTTACTCCTCGGAGGGCATCTGTCTGGCTCCTCGCTCACTGAGTGTGCATCCCAGTGTGTCTGGGATTGATCGCCTCACCTCAGCGTCTCCCACAACACACAGCTGTCTCAGGAAGCTCCTGGAGCCCCCTTGAGCCTCCCCTCGGCCCCCAAGGGTTCGCGAAGAAAGAGTTTCTGGGGAGGTTCCCCGTGTGATAACTTATTGTTTCTTAGCCTCACTCCCAATAAAGGAGGATTTGTAATTCTTGACTCCATTTATTGTCTTTCACCTACCTGTCGACCTCGTACCCCTCCTGCGATCCAGAGTAGAGAGAGACTGGAGTTACTCCAAAGAAATAGAACCGAGAAGAGGAAAAGGCAGAAGCAGAATGTACAGGAACCTGGAAGCTTCCCTGGATCCCATTCCTCACTGCCCTTTGTTGACTGAGCTGGGGAATTACCTTAGAAGAGCCAAACCACAAAGACTTCACTGTCAGGTTCAGTTGAAAGTCACCCCCTACCCAGCCCCCACACACTTCTCCCTAATTCTCTCATCACTTGATGACACTTCTCCTTTACATTAAGGGTGGGGTAGCATGTTCCTGAGCTGGGCTTCAGGGACAGTGCTCAGAGAAGGAAGGCTCCTTGGAGGTGTGTGTCCTACGAGGGAAGGCAGGCCAAGGCCTTAACTGCCGCTGCGGGGACCTAAGCTTTTCGCTGGGGGGGTATCAGGAAAGGGAAAGCCCTGTGGGTCATTCCAAGGAAAGCTTCCTAGAAGAGAAATATGAAGTAGCCTTGGAAGAGAGACCTCACAACCTGTGAAGTAACAAAAGTGTTTATACTTTTATTCATTATTTTTCAGAGATTTTATTTATTCTTAGAGGGGAAGGGAGGGAGAAAGAAAGGGAGAGAAACATCAATGTGAGAGAAACACTGATCAGCTGCCTCTCACAGGTACCCCAAACTGGGATGACCCCGAAACCTAGCCCACAGTCCAGGCATGCACCCTGACCTGGAATTGAATGGGTGACCTTTTGCTTTGCTGAACAACACCCAACCAACTGAGCCACACTGGCCAGATTCGAAAG
Source organism: Glossophaga mutica (assembly GCA_039655065.1). Lineage (NCBI taxonomy): Eukaryota > Metazoa > Chordata > Mammalia > Chiroptera > Phyllostomidae > Glossophaga > Glossophaga mutica. The sequence continues at coordinate 84,812,674 of CM077305.1, forward strand.
TGTTTACACTTTTACTTTCTTTTTTTTTTTAAGATTATTTATTTTAGGGAGAGGAAAAAGGAGGGAGAAAGCGAAGGGGAGAGACATCAATGTGTGGCTGCCTCTCACACGCTCCCCACTGGGGACCCAGTCCATACCCCAGGCATGTGCCCCCACTGGGAATTAAACCTGCAACCCCTTGATTCACAGGCTGGCACTCAATCCACTGAGCCACATCAGCCAGGGCCGAAAGTGTTTACATTATTAAATGGTTGAAAAGAAACAAAAGAATTATGTTTTGTGACAGGTGGAAATGATATGACATTCAAATTTCAATATCCCAAAGAAAATGTTGGAATCATATCCCACCACCTGCAAAAGATGAGACCTCCTGAGAGCAAGTCTTGCCTCCAGCCTCTAGGGGGCTGTCAAGCTCTTGCCAAGACCCCTCCACCCAGGAACCCTGAGGACAACTGGCTGTGCCTGCCCCTTCAGCTTGATCTTTCCCAGCCTTGTACCAACCAGCCTACCTTACTGAATTTATCTCCCAGCTGTCCCCTTGCAGAAAAAGCCTTTTAAAAATCAAGAAGTCCTGTTCACCTGTCCCAGGATATTTCCCACTTCCTGCCTAGACCCCCAGGAAAACTTCCCTAAGAAGTCTTCCTTCCTGGGGGTGGGGGGTGAGTCACCTGAGTAGGGGGGTCACCTTACCATGTGGACTGAGCATTTCTCTGGCCAGACTTTTAAGTTCATCTCACCCTGGCCCCTCCCCACCCCCGCCTTCATCTCATGCCCTGTAGACGGACGTGTGCTGAGCAGGGGCAGAAGAAAATATCTCCTGGTGAGGTCCTGGATGGGAAAGGCTGCACAAGAGTGGGACAGAAAGTGTGTGCCAGCCCAAGCAGTTCGTCCTGGGCATTGGAAGCTGGCTTATCCTGTCTCCTCCAGTGGGTGCATTTACTTACAGAGCATCTCCCAGCACCAAGCACCCATCACAAGGGCTGCAGTGATGAGCCCATTACTCAAATCGTGTTGCTTACAGTTTAGGGGACACCTTCATCAGAAAATCACCATGATGGAGGGAAAATATTTTATGCTAGGAGAGCAGCAACAGAGACCCTTGATGGTATGTGCATTGGACTTTCCTAAAACAGTGGCATTCCCTCTGCCAGCGCATCCTGTCTTTAACAAGGCCTGACCTCAGAAGATGCTATGTTACCAGAGCCTAACACGTTGGAGTTTTATCAGAGCTTGACAAACTTAGAGAAAGGGCAATGTCCAATTTGGCTCCCTCTACCTACCCTGAGAAGCCTGTGGGGAGCACACAGCCCAGGGCACAGGCTCACTCAATGATCAAGACCTTAGTCATAGGCCTGTAGAATGCTTCCCCTGCCTCACGCCTTCCCACCACATCACTGAAGGCCTATTTTACCTAGTACATTATGTCTGGCTTTCAAAAAAAAAAAATGTTTTTCAAATATAGGACTGGCTCTGGCTGGTGTGGCTCAGTGGGTTGAGCACCAGCCTCCAAACCAGTGTCGCCCGTTTGATTCTCAGGGCACATGCCTGGGTTGTGGGCTTGGTCCCAAGCTAGGGGCGTGCAAGAGGCAACTGGTGGATGTATCTCCTGCACACTGATATTTCTTTCCCTCTCTCTAAAAGTAAATAAATAAAATCTTTAACCAAAAAGGTAAAAAATATATAGGACATACTAAAAGGAAAAAGCACAGTTTGAAGAGGCAGCAAGCATCACAACCAGACTCAGATACAGTAGTGATGTTGGCAGTAAGAGCACCTGGAATTTTCAAAAAAATAAAAAGTGACATTTCCTGACCTGGAGAAGGTGCCAGCTCCCACAGGCCTCTGGTCATTGCTGCATTGCTGTGTAGGGCCATGGTGATAGTGAGGACTGGCTCCGGTCCACTCGGAGGGCATGCCCGCTGTGCAGTAGGCCCTCTGGAGGGGCTAACTGGTCCTAAGATTTACCCACAAAGTCCTTCCCTCTGGAGGGGCTCTGCCCCCAGTCCTAGGCTGACCAAGGGGTTTTCAAGCAGCTCTCACTTGTGTTGGAAGCACTGCCATTCACAGCACACAGCACTCTGGAAACGTGCCCTCCCGGCTCCCAGTCATTGTCCCAGACCTCTGCTAGCTGGCTCTTCACAGAGGGGGAGGTCCTGACAGCCACAAAGTCCAAATACCTTCCTCAAACCCACTCCACCACCCCCACCCTGCTCTTTCCAAGAGCTCCGGTAATGGTTAACCCTTCCTCACTGGGGCTCAGCAGAGCCTAGTGTGCCAGTCAGCAAAGGGGACAGAAGTGGGGTGGAACCAGGGCTAGGAGTCAAGGCCAATGGGTTGGGCCAAAACCAGTGTGTTTAAGAGCCCATGGTGGCCCCGGTGCAGCTCCCCTCTACAAAATGCCAGCCTCTTGCAGCCACTTCTGCGGGTGTCTCCAAGTGTTTGCTGTCCTGCAGTGGGTCTTCTCCTTCTTGGAGCTGGGCGAGTCCCTGAAGCACTGCACCGAGCCTCTTCACACACACCTGCAGCTCTGCTTCCCCATTACAACGAGGGAGGGAGGCGGAGCAGGATCTCCGCGGTCCTTGAAGGAGTGCAAAGGAATTAGGTGAGACAGGAGAGGGGTCAAAGAGGAAACCCGGGACTTAAACGCCTGGATCCTGAAACCCCTTCCCCATTCTCCAGCCCAGGTGTGCCTGGCCGTGCTGCTCCTTGCACTGCTAGGCGGGGCCTGGACCCTAGCGGTCTTCTACCTGGTCTTGCTCTATGGAGACAGGGGCACCCCACAACTGGGCCATGTGGAGACATTTCCAGAACTACTTCCCCATCTCGGTGAGGGTCCCAGGAACTGGATGTCGGTCTGGGGTCAGGGATACAGAATAGACGCTTCCGACCATCATTCCCAAAAGTGCAATCTCGTCCTCGGGGTTGGGTGTACACCCTCTGCCCCCCAGCTGGTTAAAACCGCAGAATTGGATCCCTCCCATAACTATCTCTTCGGCTTCCATCCTCATGGCGTCCTGGTCGTCGGAGCCTTCAGCAACTTGTGCAGAGGCCATGGGCTTCTCACACACCTTTCCCGGCCTCTGCCCGCACCTGCTCATGCTGCCCTGTTGGTTTCATCTACCTCTCTTCCGGGACTACATCATGTGTAGTGGTGAGGAGTGGGGAACCCGAGCTCTGGAGCCCTAATCCCTGCTATCACCTCTTACCTGCATTCCTCCCGTCGCGGGGAGAGGGGGCTCCTGGTCCCAGCGCTACCTGCCCCTCCTCCCTCTCCTCTTCTCTGGAAGACCCAGGCATCGGCCGCCCCCCACTCCCACTTCCTCAGCCTTTGCCTTTCCCCAGGTTTGGTGTCCTCCGCCAAGGCCAGCGCCGCTCATCTGTCGTCCGGGCAGGGGGCTGCCAGGTGGCAGTCCTGGTCGTAGGAGGGCCCCTGGAGGCGCTGGAGGCAAAGCCCGGAGCGCCGAGTCTCGGGATCCGGAACCAGAAGGGATCTGTCAGGTTGGTGCTGGAACACCGGTGAGGGAGCCGGGCGGCCCGAGGGGCACACCCTGGACTACCCTGTGGAGGAGAACAGCGTGCCCCTGGACCCAGAATCAGGTGTGCCTCTGCTCGCGCAGGGCCTCTCTGGTGCCTGTCTTCTCTTTTGGGGAAAACGAGCTCTTCCAGCAGTTCCCGAACCTGCCGGGCGCCTGGGTGCGGAGGGCTCAGGAAGTGCTCCAGCGGGTGCTGAGCGTGGCCCTGCCGCTGTTCCACGGCCTCCTGGGCCTCCTCGTGTCCTTCCGCACACCAGTCTACACCGTGGGTGAGCCGAGGCCCGCCGGCTCCTGGGGTGCTCAGCCCTTGCACGCTTCCCGCCGGGCGGCAAAGGTCGCTGGTTGGGGCCTGTAATCCCGGCTGCCCGCGGTGTGTCGGCCACGCAGGCCTCGCCCCCGCGGCTGGCCTTTGTCAACCGCCGGGGCCGTGACCTCTGTTCCCGATGGTCCCTGCGGGCGGGAAGGAAGGGGAGAGGGCAGAGGCAGTCCCAGCGACCGCTGTCTCCCCCATCCGCTCACAGTAGGGGCCCCAGTCCCCGTGCAGCGGAGCCCGCGGCCCAGTCGGGCTCCGATGGACGCACTGCACGCGCTGTACGTGGAGAGGCTCGTGGGGCTGTTCGAAGACCACAGGGGGCGCTACCGGATCCCAGCCGGCCCGCACCTGGTCTTCACCTAGGCGCGCTGCGGCCACCTCCCGCTTCTTACTGGACGCCTCGGTGACTGGGGAAGGGGGTATTGGAATTAAAGGCGGGAACGGACCATCTGTGTTTGTGTGTTTGTGCACCGCAGGGGAGGTGTGCGCGCGCACCCTCGAAGAAGATCCCGAACAGAGACCTCGAAACAGATCCCGGACACGCGTCAAGGGCCTGTTCGGCTGCACTCGAGCTCAGACTGCCGCGGGGGCCCAGTACTCGAGCTCTCCAGCATCTTCCCAGACCTTTCCTCACGATGGTTGCCTCACCTCCCTCGCACAGCCCCTCCCTCTTCCCCCGCCCTGCAGCCAGCCCAGGCTCACAGACTCTGGAAGCTCAAAGATCAGTCTCAGAACAGCTTCGAGACGTCCTTGCCCAAGGATCTCCTCATCCACGACTCCGCCCCGCACACACACGCATCTGGGGAGGTCCCAAAGGCTCCGCCCCTGGACAGGAAAGCCTTCCCAGACACCTGCGGGAATCTTCCTCATTTGTCCTGTGGGTGCTGGAGAACTGCTGGCAGAGGGCAGCTACTGGGACAGTAGTCTCCACCTTCCTGCGGCCCTCCTGCACCATGAAAACCAAGCAGAAGCAGTGGCTGGAAATGCTGAGCGCCTACCATGTCGTGATAACTGTCCTCTTCCTGAGTACGAAGAGTGGGAGAGGCATGGGTGCCTGGGGTCTGTAGTGGGAGAAGGGACTGGGAGGAGAAAGGCTGGAGTCGCCCTCATCTGGATGCCCAGGGCAAAGAGAAGGGGAGAAGGTCGATTGGGGGTGAGAGTTAGCAGGAGGAGAAGATACGTGAGGGTGGAGGAAAGGAGCCTGGATGAAATGACTGTTTCAAAAGCTAACTGGTTTTTCTTTCTCCTCTTTCACCCAGGTATTTCCTCAACCATTCTTTTATTCTACCTCCTCTTCACATCCTTCTGGTTAATTTCTGTTCTCTACTTCACATGGTTATTCCTAGACTGGGACACACCCAACCAAGGTGAGTTCTGGAAAGAGGATCCATGCAGTGAGAAAGGGCAGCTCAGTACATCCAGGGCCTCTTCTACTCCTTTCTCTCTGCCCCAAGGTGGAAGGTCGGTTGAGTGGATTAAGAACTGGGCAGTTTGGAAACATCTAAGGGATTATCATTCTATCAAGGTAAAAGGTTACCCTCCAGAGAGACTCTCTGCCTCCTCCCCCTCCCTCCCCTCTCCCACCCATTCACCACTCCCTGTGCAGAGCCTGAGCCCCAGCTGCCAGAGCTAAGGTAATGGGCCAGGGGGTGGAATGGTGTTCAAGAGTGGGCCCCCTCTGCCCTTGACCCCATCCTGGGACCTTGAACTCTGAAGTCTGTTGGGGTGGGGGGAAACACTTTTCAGTGGGTGTCCTGATTTCTATGCTTTCTTCCCTTCATTTTGTCCAACACCCCAAAGCTGGTGAAAACAGCAGAGCTGCCCCCTGACCAGAATTATGTGTTTGGCTCTCACCCACATGGGGTCTTGTGCTTCGGAAGCCTGTGTAATTTCGCCACAGAGAGCAACAATTTCTGCCGGAAGTTCCCTGGGCTTCGACCCACACTAGTTTCCCTGAACTTAATCCTCTACTTCCCAGTGTTTCGTGAATACCTCCTGTCCTTAGGTGAGCTTCCAGCTGAGTGGGAGGAGGTGCCCACTGGCCAGGGTAGTCCCCACCCACTCAGCTCAGGGATCTGGCCTGAACATGGGCCAGGTTCACAGACAGCATCAGTGAACAGCTTTGGAGCAAGTGTCCTTGCTGGAACAGATACCACGGGGCACAGAGACATGGGCACAGTGGATAGGGGAGTTTGGAAGGAATGGGGTGTAGGGCTCACCCTTCAGATTCTAAAGGGTGGGGTAAGGGGCTGGGGAGCTAAGGAGGGGGTGGTGACTGCTCCCCACCTCTTCATACCTGCAGGAATATGTTCCGTGAACCGCCAGAACCTGGACTTTATTCTGTCACGGTCCCAGCATGGGCAGGCTGTGGTCATCATTGTTGGGGGTGCCGGAGAGTGCCTGCATACAGTCCCAGGGGAGCATCACCTTATTCTCCGGAATCGCAAAGGCTTTGTGCGCCTGGCACTGAGGCATGGGTGAGTGGGGTGCTGCTGCCCAGTCCAAGGCTGCTCTTTTTTTTTTTAAGATTTTGTTTATTATTTTTATCTTTTTAAAGGTTTTATTTTGTTTTTTAGAGAGAGAGGAATGGAGGGAGAGATAGGGGGAGAGAAACATCAGCGTGTGAGAGATTGACTCTCGCAGGCTGGTACTCAATCCGCTGAGCCACGCCAGCCAGGGTCAAGTCTGCTTTTAATGGTGAAAACCTCACAGTGTGTCTGGGGGTGCGCATTCTCCATCCCTACATACCCAGCTCCCTGTAGGTTGGATTGTGTGTTCCCAGAGTTCACACTGTGCCCTAAACCAGAAGGTATTTGTGTCAGTGCCTGAGTGTTTACTCTGTACCAAGCACTATGTCCACTTTCCAGGCTTCCTCTCGCTCCAAGAGAGTCAAGGTCATGGGGCGAATAGCAGACTCTTCAGATCAGAAGCATGGGGTTGAAATCCTTCTCTGACACTATTTGAAAAGCAAGATCTTAACCATGTATCTTTACCTGTGAAATAGCATTAACCCCTGCCTTGCAGTGATGGAGTTGTAATAACCAGATGAAGAATTGTGTACAGGAAGGTTCAGCATACAATCATTTCTCAGGAAATGGGAGTCCCCTCTTCCATATCTTCCTCTGTAGCTGTTGTCATTTGCTTTAAAGGCCTTGAGAAGTGGAATCATGAGGTGTGGGGAAGGGTATGCTATTTTCTGGGGCTCCAAGAGCTGCTGGCCTGACCACCGCTCTTCTCTGTTGCCTCCCCTTCCCAGGGCCTCCCTGGTGCCTGTGTACTCCTTTGGGGAGAATGATACCTTCAAAATTAAGATTTTTGCTCAAGACTCCTGGCCGTACCTGTGGCAGATAGCCTTCAAGAAGATCGTGGGCATTTCTCCTTGCCTCTTCTGGGGCCGCAGTCTCTTCTTTGCTAACTTCTGTGGCCTGCTGACCTTCCCTATTCCCATCACCACAGTGGGTGAGTCCTCATTTCCAAGGAAGAAAGCTTCCATCAGCTGTGTGGGCAGCAGAGGGCTCACCTTACCTGTCTCCCCTCTCCCTGCAGTGGGCCGCCCCATCCCGGTGCCCCAGTGCCTTCACCCCACCAACGAGGAAGTTGACCACTACCACAAGCTCTACATGAAGGCTCTGCAGCAACTGTTTGAGGAACACAAGGAAAGCTGTGGTGTCCCTGCTTCTACTCACCTCAAATTCTTATAGCCCTGGCCCTGCTCCTGCTCCTGCCCCACCCCCGCCCCTGAGCTCCTGATCCCAGTGCACTGAGGCCCTCCCCGCCCACCTACTGCCATGTCTAGTCCTCCAATAAAAGCTAGTTCTCTCCCACCACTACTTTGTGGAGTCAGATGCTTTCAGGGCTGACATTCAGGCTCTGGGAGACAGCATGCCCGGGCATAAGCAGCACCCATCCTAACGTGCTACAGAGTTGCTGCCTTAGATTGGGTATAAGGACCCTAAATTCTTCCAGTGAGAATTAATTCTGCTGTGTGAACTTGCATAAGTCTCTTCCCTTTGCTGAGCTCCTTCTCCCTCTGTAACTGAAGTCATCTGCTTAGCTAAGAGGCATTCAGACTAAGTTGGTGAGGGTGGCTGCAGAAGGAGTAAACTTTGAAGGATAAGCAGAATTTAGGTAAGTGAAAAAGATAGTGTGGATAGTGGAATACTATGAGAAAAGCTGAGCTTGGTCAAGGGTACCTGATAGTATAGAGAATGGAATGATCCCAGTGGTAGAAAAGATAGTTAAGTGCATAGCTTGCTTCTGCACCCCCTCCTCATCCTTGAAGTTTCCTTGGGGCTGGGAAATCAGATGAAGCAGGGATTTGTTTTACCAGCAGTAAGCCCTACTGTAAACCCAGCATTCAGTCACCATTTACTCATTTGCTTAATAAGCATAAGATTACTGTGAAGATTAAAGAATTCAGATTTAGGGGCTTAGAACAGAGATTGGCAAAATTAGTCAATGAGAATTTGCTATCACCTTCATCATTGCACGCGTGGCGTCAGTCAAATGAGATGATCAGATTAAATGGCCTGAGGGTCCTTATGTAGTCCCAGAGACCACTGACTTTTGTCAGTCCTATTTGTTGACTGGCTTTGTGTCTGTATTTAAACACGATTAACTTGTTCGAATGGAATTGAAATGCAACTTCTCCCACTTTCCTAAAATTTATTCAGTGGAAGAATTTTCTCTTGTCCCTGGATAAGAATCTTGGCAGTCCCATGACTTACCTGGGTCATTCTCAAGTGATAAGTTCTATATTCATTTTAACTTAGTACATAGAAATAACTAGTTCATAATTGACACTTGGATCTTCATCTAGGGGTAGGAATTATCCCCTCTCCAGCAAGGGCTGATTGCAAGTGGGCTGCCTGCCTGCTTGCCCAGAAGTGGCAGGTGGAGAAGGTAGAGTAGAAAGAGGTGGGATTGACCTCTTTCCACCCCCACCCTTGCTAGCTGCTGTTACTGATCCTCATGGGATTGAAGTGTGGAGCAGAAGAGGGAAAGGAGGACCCACAAGTTCTTGACTGCATTGTCATAAGATAATAATGTGTTCTCTGGACCTCCAGATCTTCAAAGTCTTTTTCTCCTTGGTACTCTCATGGATTCTTTGAAGTTTTTTTTTTTTTTTTTAAGATTTTATTCATTTTAGAGAGAGGGGAAGGAAGAAAGAAAGAGCATTGCCTTTCACAAGCTCCAACTAGGGACCTGGCCTGCAAGCCAAGCCTGTTTCCTCTTCAGAATCAAACCAGAAACCTTTAGGTTTGCAGGATGATGCCCAACCCACTAAGCCGCACCAGTCAGGGAAGCATTCTTTGAAGATTTCCCTTTAATGCCCCTCTGGCAGCTTCTGTGCTTTCTCTGTCTTATTGTCTGTCCGTGGTTTTCTGCCCATGCACTCGATATAGGAGGTTATCTTCAGTTCTTTACTCTTCTAGTTTGTGGGAGTGGGAAGAGGGATAGAAAAAGAACAGCACCGGCCTCAAACATCCTCAGCCCGGATACCTTTAGATTGCAGGTCAGGCTTGATGCAGTCACTTGTTCTTCCTTTTATCCTGGCTGGAAGTCTCAGTCAGCCACTATCCGGTCACTGGATTTCTCCAATGGACACATCCCCCAAACACTGGGACATACCAAACTCTTTGTGTCTTGAAGCCTTTTGTCACAGACCTAGTCAAAATAATCCTTGCCCTCTGAGAGCAAGGCTTCAAGCAATCTCAAAGTCCTCCCCAGCCCTCCTCTCTATCTCCAAACTGATTCTTGTCATGGGTGAGGGGTTCAAGAGTCACTTCTCAATCATTTGTTTAAAAACTGTGGCATGTGGTTTGGTTTGGTCACTTATGGAATGGAAGACCTACTTACTGCATCTCCATGCCTCAGCCCAAACTTCAGTGTTAGTATCATGCGTGTTTTTCTCTGGGTTCTTCCCCTGAGGGGAAAAGACCCAAACTGGCCACCAAGAGCTAGGGTGTAGGGATTAGATCACTCTGGGTCTTTCACCAAGAAGATCCCTGCTCTTTTACTTCCCTATGAGCAGTGGGTGCCCCTCTCTAGGGTGGTGGGCTTGGGCTAGCTAGTAGGTAAGGAATGGGACCTTTGTGTGAGGATTAGAGGCAGGGAAGAGGGGAAAGGCTGCTGTCTGAAATCCAAGACCAGTGAAATCATGGTGAGGAGAGTGAATTAGCCTGAAGCTGGAGGGGAACAGGAGCAGCCAAGAGTCTATGTTAAGAAATGGGGTTAGCCCAAGGGCCAGAGATATGATCAAAAGGATAAAGTGCTCCCAATACCTTTGAAGACAGCAGGGCAAGGTTCTATGGAAATATGCCAGGTCTGCTCTTGGAGAAAGGAAGAATTGGAAGGAGATATTATCCTCTATGTGGAAACATCTGGGTTGGGAGATTGACCACAAAACAAACTAGAAAGGTACAGGAAAATTAAGATCCAGTTTCTATCTCTGCAAGAGAGACTTGGCATCCATATGTGAGCACTGGGGACAGACTGGGGCAAGCAGAATATGTTGTTACTTCCGAGGGTTGTGGAAAGACTTACTTGGCAGAAAGAGACAGAAATGACAGCCCTGGACAATGACTGGTGCTGTCCTCTCCAGGAAGCCAGCCCAGACTGGGAGGAAGCCCTAGGTGTCTGAAGCTCCTGCAATGACTCACACTCTTTCCTGAGCCTCCCCAGGTGACCTCTGCTGTCATGCTGTGATCTTAGCCTCACTGAGGCACAGATCCTCTGATCCCCATTTTCCTCCTGTCATTTGGCTTTCCAGACTTCCTTCATCAAGCACCTTTCTTGGGTGAGACTTGGTCTAAGAGGCTGGAGCCTCTCATATGAAGAAGAGTCAAGAGTTCAGGTGCCAGGTCCATGTCTGTGCAAGGACATGTCTGGTCCATGTGCTCCCACCAGTCTGTGCAGATCCCAGGCCACAATGTCCAGGCAATGGGTACAGCGTGCTAGACTGAGATACCAGGTGAGTCACTCAGAATGGCCTTCAATCAACTATTTCCCAGCAGTTGCTATCATATGGGTTCCAACTAAATCTCACATTGGAACTAAGTCCCCCAAACTTGATTGCCAGCTTGGCCTTTGTGCTGAGCTTGGCTGAGGGGTCAGGCTCAGACCCTGATCAACACTGGAGCCCCTGAAAGAATTGAGACTCAAAACAGGATGAGCTCGAGCCCAGGTCCCAGGATCAGAGGGCCGTCCCTTCTAGTTCCTGCCTCCAGGTCCTAGGTCCTGATTAAGAAATGTGTCACAGGGCTGCCCTGGTGCTGCAACAATGGGCATTTATTGAGAACAGAAATAGGACAGAGTTAGAAGGCACATATTTCAAGGGGAGGCTTGTCATAAAACCTGGGTCTGAAGACCTAAAGTTGTCCATGTCCATCCTAGCACCTCAGGGGAGCAGCAGGGAGAAGGGTGCAGGGAGTGGTCAGAGAGGGATGGGCACCTATCTCTGAATCCCACAGACGTGTCTTTGAATCTCAGCTATTAACCCTGACCTTAGCCAAGTCATTCAACCTTTTCAATCTGCAGTTTCCCCCTGGTAACATGGGGCTCCCTACTTCAGAATTGGGTTGTTGTGGGTTTTTTAAAACTTTTTATTGAAATACAACACAGACAAGTACATAAATCATAAGACACAGCTTGAATTTTCACCAAACAAATATACACACAGTTATTTCACGAAGTGAATAAGATGCATGCAAGCTCATGGGACAGCTGCACAAATGTCTTTGTATTTAGGTTGAAGAAAACTGTCATCCACCAGCTTCCCACTGCTCTCTACCCTAAATTTCTCTGCTGGGTGGGTATCCATTCTCCCACAAGGCAGCTGGAAGGGAACATTTGGAAGCCTTTTTGTAGAACGAGGAGAAAGGCCAGCACAACAGAGGGCGGGGGTGGGGAGGAGCCCTCACAACTGGTCGAGGAGACAACCCAGCAGGCCAGAGGAAGTTAGAGCAGATCAATGCAGCTGTTTTAGAAGCTCCAGACCAGACAGTGAGAACCCTGCTGGGATCAGACTTGAGCCCTGTGCCATCCCTATTCACCTGCCACCTACGCAGACCCTAATGTGCTTTGGGACTCCGGCCACAACCTCTCCAAGGTGGGCTCCTCTCCAGTCCTTCTGCTGGTCGTTTCTTCTGAGTTCCACCCCTGTGGGTCCTCACCTCCAGCTCATCCTTCTGGCTCTGAAAACTCATCCTATCTCATCTGTGTATTCAATGAGCTCTGTGTCCTGAACTGCCTACTGCCACCAGAGGTTATCATTGCCCAGTCACAGGCTGGAGATGCTAGAATCATCTGCGCCTTCTTCCTCTCTCCCCACCTTTCAGGACCCCACTCAGACTTCCTGGCCTCTTCTGTTTTTCTTCTAAGCTATTTTTAGCTTTTTCCCTTACTCCATGCCTCCATCCTCCCCCACTCCCATGGACTTCCTCTGGGACCACTCTTCAGAGGTCAGAGGTCTTGCCTCTCATCTTCTATCTAACACCTTCTCATGTTCTCAAGATGCTCTTCTTAAAACAGTTTTCACCATGGCATTCTTCCTACTCACTGTCACCAGATCCTCATTATTAGGTGTAAGCTCCTCAGCAGAGCATCCCACACCCAGAGCCCAGCCCCGTTTCCCATCCACCCTTAGTGTGCTCTCCTTCCTGTCACTGGAGTTCAGCCCACTGTCCTCGGGCCTCCCACCATCAAGTCACAGCTCAACTCCAGTGTTTAGCACTTAATAGCTGTCGACTTTGTTAGACTTATTTGACTTCTCTAAGCCTTAGTCACCTACACCATGAGCTTTGCACAGTGCCTCCCAGGGTGCTCAATAAATGTTAGCTATTTTCAACATTTTTCTGCCCACCTCTTCCACAAAATCTTTTCCTAACCAAGACCACATCACAAGAATCACATCATGTGATCACATTGTGCAAACCTGTTCGTGGGATTCCCCCTCCTGGGTTCTAGCCTTGCTTACAAGAGAAGAATTCAGGAGAGAGACAGTACATATAGTGGAAAATGAGATAGCAAGTTTATTTATGAAATACACTTGAGCACGAAACTACAGGCAGGCACCCAGCTAGTCTGAATGCCCCACGTATAGAGGAAATAAAGTTGTTTGTAAGTTTGTTCTATACACTTGAGCTCAGAGCTCCAAGTGGGCACCGAGCTAATCTGAGTGCCCCGACTACTGGGGCTCAGGAGTTATATGCTTTAATCAGTTTCTAGGTTCCCACTCCTCCTCTCCTTTCCAGACCTTGGGACAGTTACAAAGACTTTCTTTCCCAGCTAGTGGACACAATACACACGAATTTCAAGGGCTCCCCTCCTCCTGCGCTATCATAGTTTTGCTTGTGATGTTGGAACGCCTGGCAATCTTATCAGATGAGGCTCAGGGCTGCTGAATCAATGGGTGAGACATGTCTCCCTTCTGTTTCTAGCCTCCTGTTTTAAGTTCTTTATGAGATTGTACTGGGTGGGGCCCTGCTTTGTTTCCCCTCTAGCTGCTCATTCCTAACTGCTACCTAACAAACCTTCACATTATGCAAATCATTGTTTTACAACACCAATATATGGTTTGTTTATTTTCATCTATCTCCTATTATTAAATGCCAACATAGAGGGCAGGAAGCACACCTTGTTGTTTTTGCATTTTGACCATGTCTTGGCGATTACAATGGCTGGTGCACGGTGAGTGCTGAACAAATGAAATGAGTGCAATAGAACTAGAGTAGAGGCAGGGTAGTTTGCAGGCTGTGCCCTGCATCAGACACCCAGCTGTGGGTGGGAGTATGGGGATTTCTTGCACTGAGTTGGAAGTGGGGCGGCATCCATCATGAGAAGAAAGGGTGCTAAATTTGTTTCCTAAGGCTGCCATAAGAAAATATCTCTTACTTGGAAAATTAAGGCAACGAAATTTTATTGTCTCACAGTTCTGGAGGTCAAAATCAAGGTGTTGGCAGAGCCATGTTCTCTATGAAATCTTTAGGAGAGAAATTTTTCCTTCTCTCTTCTAGCTCCTGGAGTTGGCCAGCTACTCTTGGCTTACAGCTGCATCACCCCAACCTCTACCTCTGTTGTCACATGGCAATCTCCCTCTGTGTCTGTGCCCAAGTTTCCCTCTTCTTATAGGATACCAGTCATACTTGACTAGGGCCCACTCTTATTCCATATGACTTAATCTTAACTTGTTTACATCTGAAAGAATCTATTTGAAATAAGGTCACTTTCATAGGTGCTAGGAATTAGGTTTTCAACATATCTTTTTGTGGGACACAATTCAACTTATAAGCACCTTTTTTTCCATTAGAGTTAACATTCAATATTATTTTATACTAGTTTCAGGTGTGCAGCGTAGTGGTCAGACAATTATATAGTTTACAAAGTGATGCCCCTATAATTGTAGTACCTATCTGGTGTAACCAAAAGCAGTCTGGCTGCCTGCTGATACAAAAGCCAATATTCTAGAGGCAGGTACTGATGTAAAGGAAAGTGGTTTATTCAGATGCCGGCCACTGGGAGATAGGGGATTCATGTCACAAAGCCTATCTCCTGGAAAGATGGGGGACTCATGTCCAAATCCCATCTCTACATCTCAGTGGAGGCAGGGGTTTTTATAAGGAGGGAGAGGGGAACAGAACAAAAATAACAAGGAAGGGGGTTGAAAAGTTCTCTACAAGCAGGCTAGCACAGTCCATTCCAATAAGGCAAGTGATGGTCCCGTGTGCGTCATCATGGTTTAGTCATTCTGGCTCCACCTCATCTGGGCTTCGTATCACCCTGACTCCACAGCTAAAGGTCAGCAGATCTCCTGAAATTGGGATGCCTGATGCTCACAATCTGTATCTTTTGAAGTTAGTTCCTAGGGTTCTTATATTAATAATCTGTTCATCTGCAAGCTACATATTAGTCAGAGTCTGCATTTACAGAAACAATGTAAAAAGAATGGTGGAATAGGTTACAATTTCCCACTGTTAACAGTTATCTGCTGTTACACTGGCCTCATACATAGTTATTATAATATTAGTGACTGTATTCCCTGTGCTGTATTTTCCATTCCTGTGACTATTATGTAACTACCAATTTGTACATCTTAATCCCTTCAGCTTTTTTTAAAAAGTTTTATTTATTGATTGGAGAGAGAGAGGAGAGAGAAACACCAATTTGTTGTTTCACTTATTTATGCACCCATTGGTTGATTGCTGTATGTGCCCTGATTGGGAATGGAAACCTCAACCTTGGTGTATCGGGATGACACTCTAACCAACTAAACTACCCAGCCAGGGCCTTTCTTCACTTATTTCACCCAGTCTCCCAATCCCCCTGTCATCTGGCAATTCTCAGTTTATTATCAATATCTATGAGTCTGTTTCTATTTTGTTTGTTAATTTTGTTCTTTAGATTTCACATATAAGCAAAATCATATGGTATTTGTTTTTCTCTATCTGACTTATTTTATTTAGTGTAATTCCCTCTAGGTCCATCCATGTTGTCGCAAATGGTAAGATGTCATTCTTATTATGACTGAGTAATATTCCATTGAATATATGTATCACATCTCCTTTATCCAATCATCTATTGATAAGACTTGGCTTTCGACTTCCAGCCAAGATGGAGGCGTAGGTGGACACACTATGCCTCCTCACACAACCAAAATTAAGGACAACAAAGATTTAGAAACAAGAAAACAATCGGAACTGATAGAAAAATTGAACTGTACGGAAGTCCGACAGCCATTCATCCAGACCGGTAGGAGGGGCGGAGTCGCAGCAGGAAAAAGTGGAGGTTGGCAGACCCGGGAATGCAGGCAACAGCTGGCAGACCCCAGGCACACAGGTGGTGGCTAGTGGACCCCGGGCACAGGGTGGCAATGGGCAGACCCAGTGAGGCCACGCAAGGCGGCTGGCTGATCAGGTGGTCCCACACTAGCACGCAGATAATCCAGATGAAAACGGGGAGTGAGACAGTCTCACAACCTAGGGCCCCAGCGCCAGGAAATAAAACCTAAAAGCACCGATTGAAAACGCTTGCGGGGGGTTGAAGTGCCAGGAGAGACTCCCAGCCTCACAGGAGAGTTTGTTGGAGAGACCCACAGGGTCCTAAAATGTACACAAGCCCACCCACATGGAAATCAGCACCAGAAGGGCCCAATTTGCTTGGGGAAAGCGGAGGAAGGGACTGAAATACGAGACAGAGCAGAGCAAGAGCCAATGCTCCCTCTTGGACCCCACCCCCCATACAGTGTCACAACCTAGTGACTGGCCTGCCCCACTCTAGAGAACACCTAAGGCTCCACCCTTCATACGTAACAGCCTCGACCAGACCTTCTGGGGTCAAAATTACAACTAAAATATAGAACAAGCCCCCCCAAAAATGGCTCAAATGGGAGAACAGATCAAAGCCTCAGAGCCAATTCATCTAAGCAACGAAGAGATAGCCAACCTATCAGATGCACGGTTCAAGGCACTGGTTATCAGGATGCTCACAGAATTGGTTGATTTTGGTTGCAAATTAGATGAACAAATGAAGGCTATAATAAGTGAAATGAAGGAAAATGCACAGGGAACCAATAGTGATGGGAGGAAAACTGGAACTCAAATCAATGGAGTGGACCAGAAGGAAGAAAGAAACAACCAAATAGAAAAGAAGGAAGAAAAAAGGATTTAAAACAATGAGGAGAGGCTTAAGAACCTCCAGGACATCTTTAAACGTTCCAACATCTGACTTATAGGGGTACCAGAAGGGAAAGAGGAAGAACAACAAGTGGAAACCTTATTTGAACAAATAATAAAGGAGAACTTCCCCAATCTGGCAAAGGAAATAGACTTCCAGGAAGTCCAGGAAGCTCAGAGTCCTAAAGAAGTTGGACCCAAGGAGGAACATGCCAAGGTACATCATAATTACAAATGAAAGAGAATTCTAGAAGCAGCAGGGATAAGGGGACAGTCACCACAAAGGAGTTCCCATCAGACTGTCAGCTGATTTCTCAAAAGAGAACTTACAGGCAAGAAGGGGCTGGAAAGAAGTATTCCAAGTCATGAAAGTCAAGGACCTACATCCAAGACTGCTTTATCCACAGAAGCTGTCATTTAGAATGGAAGGGAAGATAAAGTGCTTCTCAGATAAGGTCAAGTTCAAGGAGTTCATCATCACCAAGCCCTTATTATATGAAATGTTAAAGGGACTTATCTAAGAAAAAGAAGATCAAAAACATGACAGTAAAAAGACAGCAAACTCACAGATATTAACAACCACACCTAAAACGAAAGCAAACTAAGCCAACAGCTAGAACAGGAACAGAACCACAGACATGGAGATCATATGGAGGGTTATCAACAGGGGAGTGCGAGGAGGAAGAGAGAAGGGGGAAAGGTACAGAGAATAAGTAGCATAGATGGTGGGTAGAAAATAGACAGGGGGAGGGCAAGAACAGTGTGGGAAATGCAGAAGCTAAAGAACTTATGACACATGGACATGAACTAAAGCGGGGGAATGTGGGTGAGAGGGGGTGTGCAGGGTGGAGGGGAATGATGGGGAGAAATAGGACAACTGTAATAGCATAATCAATAAAATATATTAAAAAATAATAAAAGACTTGGCTTGCTTCCGTATCTTGGCTATTGTAAATAATGCTGCAGTAGACAAGGCTCACCTCCTCGCACAACCACATCAAAATTACAACTAAAATATAGAACAATCACCACCCAGAAACATCAGAAATCAAGTTGAATGGAAGTCTGATAACTACAGAATTAAAGACACCTCATCCATCCAGACCAGTAGGAGAGACATAGATGTGTAACAGGCTGGTTCTTCACGTGTGTATGGTGGATAAAAATTTGGGAGGGATATCTCAGGAGCGAGGAGCCCCAGACCCACACCGGGTTCCCTAGCCCAGGGTTCCAGTGCCAGGAACATGCATCCTCACAACTTCTGGCTGCAAAAACCAGCAGGGATTGAGTCGGTGGAAGAAACTTCTAGAGCCCTAAGCAATTCCTCTTAGAGAACACACACACAGACTCACCTATTCAGACTCACTCCCTCTGGACTCTGGCACTAGAGTGGTAGCTTGAGGGGCACCAGTGGTACAAGGGGAAAAACTGAAGTGTCTGGCATCAAGGCAAGCAGAAGCCATTGTCCCTTTTCTGGGCCCTCCCCACACAGAGCTGGCAGGCTGGTGCCATATCTGAGACTCCATCAACAGAGCTAACACTGTTTGACCTGCCTTGAAGATCCCCAGAGATTCTGCCAGCACCCAACTTTCAGGTCCACCCAAGATGCTTTTCCATATGAATGGCTGATCTTAGCTCATGCTTCAAAACTTCCTAAATCCTTTCAAACAAGTGACAGCTGGCCTCAGTGAGCCCCAGGCCCAGCACAAGCAGCAGCCAGTCTTGATTCACAGCTGGCTTCACCTGGGAATCTCCAAACCCAGTACAAGTAGCAGCCATCTCAGATTGCTTCATAATTCAGGCAGGGTGGCCCTGGGTGGGGGGCTGACCTGGGCCTGCACCACCTGGGAACCTCAGGGTCAGTGCACCCAGTGGGCATCTATGGTCCACATCAGAGCACCACCACCCTGCCCCTTGGATAGCTGATCCTCCACTGAGGGTGGAAGCTGGTGGCAAGTGGTCACAACCAATCCTTGCAGCTGACTGGCCTGTGTAAATCCCTCCCATTGATTTGCCAACAGTAACCAAGACTCAATTACCAGAGGAGGGTGTACTCAGCCCACACAAAGGGCGTACCTCAAGTAACCATCTTGGGTGATAGGGCAGGCTGTGCCCCTCCACTTTACAGGACACCTACTACCTTAGGCCACACTACCAAAGCAAAGAGTCAAAGCAGCTCTACCTAATACATTGAAACAAATGTATTCAGGGAGGCTGACAAAATGAGGAGGCAAAGAAACATGGCCCAAATGAAAGAACAGATAAAAACTTCAGAAAAAGTGCTAAATGAAATGGAGATGAGTAATCTATCAGATGCAGAGTTCAAAACACTGGTTATAAGGATGCTCAAAGAAATGAGTGAGGACCTCAACAGCATAAAAAAGATCCAGTCAGAAATAAACGATACACTAATTGAAATAGAGAACAATTTATAGGGAAACAACAGTAGAGGATGAAACCAAGGATCAGATCAATGATGTGGAACATAAGGAAGCAAAAAACAATGAATCGGAACAACAAGAAGGAAAAAGAATCCAAAATGAAATGAGGATAGTGTAAAGAGCCTCTGGAACAACTTCAAGAGGCCCAATATTTGCATAATAGGGGTGCCAGAATGAGAAGGGAAAAAGCAAGAAATTGGAAATCTATTTGGAAAAATAATGAAAGAAAACTTCCCTAATTTGGTGAAGAAAGTAGACACACAAGTTTGGGAAGCACAGAGAGTCCCAAATATGATGGATACAAAGAGGCCCACTCATAAAATGCCGAAGGTTAAAGATAAAGAGAGAATCTTAAAAGCAGCAAGAGAAAAGCAGTCATTTACCTACAGGGGAACTCCCATATGACTGTCAACTGATTTTTCAAAAGAAATTTTGGGAGCTAAAAGGGAATAGCAAGAAATATTCAACGTTACAAAAAGCAGGTACCTACAGTGAAGATTGCTCCTGCCTGCGCAGCTATCATTTAGAATTGAAGGGCAGATAAAAGTTTCCCAGACAAGAAAAAACTAAAGGAGTTCATCATCACCAAACCACTATTAAATGAAATGTTAAATGGACTTCTATTTGAGAAAAAGAAGATCAAATCTATGAACAATAAAGTGGCAAAAAATACATATCTATCAACAATTGAATCTAAAAAACAAACTAAGCAAACAAGAACAGAGACAGAATCATGGACTCAGAGAGCATTTTGATAGTTGCCAGATGGGAGGAAAGTTTGAGGGTAGGGGTGAGGAGACGAGGGGACTAAGAAGTACCAATAGGTAGTTCCAGAATAGCCATGGGGATGTAAAATACAGTATAGGAAATGGAGTAGCCGAAGAACTTCCATGCATGATCCATGGCTATGAACAATGGTTTGGAGATTGCTTGAAGGTGTGGGGGATGCTGGGTGGAGGGAGGCAAATGGAGAAAAGTCAGGACAACTGTAATAGTATAATCAATAAAATATAAAAAAATAATGCTGCAGTAAACATAGGGGTGCATGGTGCATATATCTTTTCAAATTAGTGTTTTGGTTTTTTTTGGAATTCCTGGGTCATAAGGTAGTTCAATTTTAATTTCTTGAGGAACCTCCATACAGTTTTCCACAGTGTCTGCACCATTTGGCAGTCCCACAAACAATACAAGAGAGTTCCTTTTTCTCACATCCTCACCAATGCTTGTTTGTTGACTTATTGATGATAGCCATTCTAACAAGTGTGAGGAAACATCTCATTGTGGTTTTAATTTGCATCTCTCTGATGATTAGTGACATTGAGCATCTTTTCGTATGTCTATTGGCCATCTGTATATCCTCTTCGGAGAAATGTCTATTCAGATACTCTGTCCATTCTTTGACTTAATTGTGCTGTTTTGTTTTAGTGTGAGTTATATGAGTTCTTTATAAATTTTGGATATTAACCCCTTATCAGATGTATCACTGGTGAATATCTTCTTGCATTCAGTAGGTTGTATTTTTGTTTTGTTGATAGTTTCCTTTGATGTGTAAAAACTTTTTAATGTGGTCCCATTTGTTTATTTTTACTTTTGTTTTCCTTGCCCAAGGAGATATATCAGAAAAAGATATTACCAGGAGCAATGTCACATTTAACTGCCTATGTTTTCTTCCAGGAGTTTTGTGATTTGGGGTCTTACATTCAAGTCTTCATTCCATTTTGAGTTTTTCCTCAGATATCGTATAAAAAGGTCATCTAGTTTTATTTCTTTTTGCATATATTTGTTCAATTTTCCCAACAGCATTTATTTTTTTTTAAAGATTTTTATTTATTTATCTTTTTTTTTTAGAGAGGAAGGGTAGGAGAGAGGGAGAGGGAGAGAAATATCAATGTGTGGTTGCCTCTCGTGTGTCCCTTGCTGGGAACTGGCCTGCAACCCAGGCATGTGCCCTGACTGGGAATCGAACCGCGATTGTTTGGTTCACAGGCCCGAGCTCAATCCACTGAGCTACACCAGCCAGGGCCCAACAGCATTTATTGAGTAGGCTGTTTTTACCCCAATGTATATTTTTGCTTCCTTTGTCATAGATTAATTGACCATATAGGCATGTGCTTATTTCTGGGCTCTGTTCTATTCCATTGATCTATGTCTCTGTCTTTATGTTACTACCATGCCATTTTCATTCTGTTGCTTTCTAGTATAGTTTGATATCAGGTAGCATGATACCTCCAACTTTGTTCTTTTTTGTCAAGATTGCTGTGTCTGTTCAGAGTCTTTTGTGGTTCCATACAAATTTTAGAATTATTAGTCCTAGCTCTGTGAAAAATGTCATTGGTATTTTGATAGGGATTTCATTGAATCTATAGATTGCTTTGGGGAGTATGGACATTTTAACAATGGTAATTCTTTCTATCCATGAGTATAGTATATGCTTCTACCCCTATTTATTTTTATGTTCTTCATTTTCTTCAATGTCTTATAATTTTCAGAGTATAGATCTTTAACTTCCTTAGCTAAATTTATTCCTAGGTATTTTATTCTTTTTGATACAATTGTAAAAAGGGGTTGTTTTCTTATTTCCCCTCTCTGTTAGTTTATTATTCCTATAATGTATTTCTGTGTAAAAAATGCAACCAATTTCAAAATATTAATTTTGTATCCTGCTACTTCACTGAATTTGTTTATCAGTTCTAGTAGTTTTTTGGTGGAATCTTTAGGGTTCTCTATATACAGTATTATGTCATCTGCAAATAATGACTAATTTATTTCTTCCTTTCTAATTTGGATGCCTTTTTATTTCTTTTTCTTGTCTGGTTGTTATGGCTAGGATTTCCAATAGTATGTTTAATAAAAGTGGTGGAAGTGGACATCTTTGTCTTGTTCTGACCTTAGGGAAAACATTTTTAGCTTTTCCCCATCAGCTGGCTGTTGATTCTTTGGCAAATGGAATAAGGGAAACTGAGACAAAATAATTAAACAAGGTCAAACAATCTGAGCAATTTGCTGCCAGCTAATGAATCACAAGGTTTTATCTTTCCTAACAAAGGACAATTAGGAGCAAATGGTTTACATATCCCAGACTGTCTTGGGACACAATGGCCTCAGTCCCGTTTTGTTTTCAATGACATTCTTTAAAAATGAAACTAACTGGAAAATAACCTCTGATCTCTCTGTATGTACATTTTGATAAATCAATATATTGAAGGATACACCTGAAAAGTTAATGAATGCTCTGTTAAGACCCTCCCCTGAGACCTCCCCCAGGATTCCTGCAGGCCAAGGAGAGATAAAAAGCCTCAAGACGAAGAATGACAGTGCTTTTGCTAGAACACACCCACACCTTGTATCTCAGCTCACTTTCTCCTAAACCCTAAG
Organism: Glossophaga mutica; assembly: GCA_039655065.1. NCBI lineage: Eukaryota > Metazoa > Chordata > Mammalia > Chiroptera > Phyllostomidae > Glossophaga > Glossophaga mutica. The sequence continues at coordinate 84,835,007 of CM077305.1, forward strand.
GGACCCCACAAGACTTGCAACCAGGGGAGCAGTGGGCAACAGCTTGTCCCAGGATTACCCACTGAACCTGTCTCCAAGGCTCTCTTTTTCTCTGACTTTCCAAAAGAAGTGACTTTTCACTTCTTTTACTGTGAATTCTATTTCTTGGAGAGCCAAAGCAGCCCACCTAGGCTCTCTACTGTTTCTTCTTTCTTAAGCCCTTCCTTTGTTTCAACGTCCTCAGCTTTAATAAGCATACTCTTACGATCACAGGGACTCATGTTGTAGAATCTTTCCTACATGAAGTCAAGAACCCACATACCAGCTGGCCTGAGGCAGACCCACTCTGGGCCCAGTCCCAACCCCATAACACCTCACACCTCCAGCCTTCGCCCTGAAGCCACCCAGCTCAGTTTCTCCTTGTAGGTCTCTGTCCTGCCCCCAACTTGTCCTGCGGGGGGAACCCTGTCCTGAGTGCCAGATGTGGGGGGGGCTCCGCCCGCAGAGCCCCATCCCTCCGTCACGGATGAAAATAAAAACTACCAAGACATCTTCTGCTTGGGGAGGAAAGGGGTAAAACTCTCAGAGGAGAATGACCCAGAGCCCCTTCCTCAATAGGCTTTTATTGGGTTCCAATACACCAGAATACAAGTTTAACATGTCAAAGAAATCTGAGGGCTTAATCCGAGCCAGTGTTTGTCAGGAAGGGGGGTTGCCAAACTTTGGGAGACATCCTCATTTCCTCCTGGGACACTTGTCACCTCAGGAAGAGCACTCTTAGCAAAGCAGGTTTCACAGGACTTTAGGAATTCTTTCTTATGTCCGGATCACCCAGGGAGCCGTCCTGGCCAGGACAGGGCTGCACTGCTCACCCCCACAGTTTCAGGCTTTAAGCCTATTAGGAAGCAGGAGACATCTCCCAGATGGAAATGAGGACTCAGGCTATGTCAGAATAGCTGGGGGGCGAGGGTCCATCACATCCTCTTTGCTGCAACCCCCCTCCCCCAGTCCTTCCATGAGGCCTCCCAAGTGGTTGCCCCTCCCATGAGGAGTCTTACCCGTCATTGACTGCCAACCAAGCAATTGGGCCAGAGAGGCAGAAGCAGCACTCCTGCCAGGGAGATAAGCTTTGTCTCCTTAGTAGGTCACATCCTTGTGACAGAACAGACCCAGATGAAGTGGGTCCTTTGGGCTCTTACACAGCCCACCATGGGGTGAGGGTCAAAACTCCTGAAACCAGGCTGAACAGTCCGCAACATTGTCCCACCCCTGGAGGCCAGGGTGAGTGCCTGCAAAGGAGAGTTTGTGTGTGAGCTCTTTAAGGGAACACCTGAGTTTCCAGCAGCCTTCTATTTCCTCTGGATGAACAAAATCCCCACTGATTTTCCAGCCAGATGTTATGTGCACTCCCCCTCTTCCTGGTATTCTGGGTTGGGGAGCCTGGTATGGGGCTGAGACCCCTCATTCATCAGGGAAACCTCTGCTGCTGAGATATCCCTCTGAATTCTTAACTGCCACATGTGGACATGGGGCTAGACTGTTTCATGTCTCCACCCTCCTACCAGTTGTGATGTGACTTCTTCTTTATATCCTTAATTATAGGACTTCTGTTCCACTAGTCTTTATATTGTTATACAGGTTGATTAGCCTATAATTTAGTTGTAACTGTGATGCGGTCATGGGAGGAGGTAAGCACAGTGTCCTACTCTGCCATCTTGACCAGAACCCCGCTAGCCTCAACTGAGTGACCTTTGATAAATGATGTCTGATCTCACTCTCCCCAGCTGCAGAAATGGAGTGAAATCATCCATTCATTTGTTCATTCATTTATCCATAACATACTTATTAAGTATCTACTATGTGCCAAGACCTGAGCTAACTACCAGATGTATAATGGTAACTATGATGCAACCCTGTTCTAAAAGGGTTTATGGTCAAGCTCAATGGTTTTCCATCTTTCTGTTTCCTGATTAATGAAGTTCCTAGAGTTTGACAGTCCTGGGAGAATAATAAACAAGAGAGGCTTCAGTTATGTCTGAATTCCAGTGTATAAGCTATAATACACCCCATTTGAGAATTGCTTCTCCAGTTGGCTAGATCATAATACCTACCATTAATTGAATTTTTATGCTATACCAGGCGTTTTACCAACATTATATTATTTAATCCTTATTGGAAGTTAGGTACTATGCCCTCTTTACAGATAAGGAAACTGTGAGTCACCAGTGAATGCATGGCATCTGTGATACCAGATGATTCTTCAGTGCTATAATTCTGAGTAAGGCTTTTAGGCACTCACTGGCTCTGTGACTGTGGACCAATTATTTAATCTTTTGATCTTGGTCTCCTTTCTATATGCAAAATGAGCCTGTAGTGAAGGTTATGAAACCAGAAGTGTTGGGGTTAGTTCTGCCTGTCACTACCAGAACCAACAAGCAGAGACAAGGATTGAAATTTTACGGGTACTTTATTCAGATGTCAGTGATCTGAGAAGATAGTGCGTTACATGCCCTCAAATACCATCTCAACATCTCATCTCAAGCTGACCTTTTTATAAGGAGAAAAAAGGTTAGGTAAGGGGTTTGGGAAAAAAGGTTAATAAGGATAAGAGTTGAGATCCAGTGGTGATTTTCCTACTCTTTCTTTATCTGCTGATCAACAATTCCTTATCTGTGTTATGGATGTTCCCTCTCTGGAACACAATGACTCAGATACCATCTCAATAACTTGCTTGCAGACCCCCTGGGGTACAAAGGTTGGATTTCATGTCAACCTCCTGGCATCACATCAGTCATGTATTCCAGTTCCTGAAATAACAGCTTTCCACACACATTAGTCACTTAAGCCTATCAACTATAACTACAGCTAAAATCTTTAACTTTTGAGTTCCTCTATCAGTTGTATGACAGAAAATATATGAGGTATTCAGCTCAGTTCCTGTAAAGCACTTTGTGTCTTTCATTTTACTGGTCTCATCCAAGTGCAGATGTTTCATAAATAGCTGGAGATGCCTTGGAAAGTTAATACTTGACTTGTAGATTGGTGATTGCCCAGATAGAGGAGGGGTCACTATATCAGAAGGAGGGCAGAAGATTAAGCCTTAGGAAGAGAGGGGTCAGAGAGAACACTCTAAACTCACAAATTTGGAGGAGGAAGTCATAGTCTCTAGAAACCCAAGAGGCAGCAGTATTCAGAAGACCTAGGAAAAAGACCCAAGATTGTCCATTGTAGGGAAAGGATGGGAGAGAAAAGGGTGGATGGGGAGGGCCCTGAAGTCAAGCATTGATCCAACTGAAATGACACAGATCAAAGGTAGCACCCTGCTGACAGTAACACATACCCGTCCCAGAGGGAGGACAAACAATAAGCTCTCCCAAATAAAAGGCCCAAATAAGTAAGCCCAGCATGAGGATCAAAACCAACACTCAGGATCCCAAGGTACAAGACATTTACAAGATTCAGAGTGACTAATGGGAAATCTCCAGCATTCATAGTACTGACATTTGTTTTGTGCTTTATAGCTTGCCGAGTGTTTTCATACTTTCACAAGGTGCATTTGTGAGTGGTCAAAAGGGCCTGAGTTTGCAGCCAGAAGACCTGATAGCATTCCTTGACAGCTATGGGACATAGCCCAAGCCACAGAACTTCTCAGGACCCACTTCTTCATTTGTAAAGTGGAAAACAAGTCCACCCATCCTACAGTGTTGTGAGGGTTAAGCCACAGTGCTTTGCACACATATTAGCACCAGTGGTGGGTACAAGGTGGCTCTGCAACCCAGGCCTGAGAAGCCTTTCAATGAGCAGATCATCCTTCCATCCCCCACTGGCCTTGACCTTGGTCATTTCAAAACATTTAACACCGGTGATGACCCTCCTCCCTGCACCCTCAGAGAATTTTAAAATACTGAATGACTCTGGTTCTCTCTTTCTCTCTTGCTGGGAGGGACAGCCAGGTTATCTTTCAACTTCTTACCACCGCTGCCCCCTATCCTCCAGGTCAGCCAGAATGGAGAAATCTAAACATGGTGACTTTAGAACCATATGGCTTTTGACTGGTCCAGTGAGCGGTGACATCTTGCTCTGAATAACATGAATATGAGGGGATTGGAACTTTGGGAAATTTTGAGTCTGACTGAGGGAACTGGAAGTGGGTGAATGTTGGACCAATTCAAGAGTCTGATGGCAGAAGGTGAAGCTTCTGGTGAAATGGGCGGGATTAGAATGTGATTGCATTGCCACTCCCTCCTGCCACTAGTGATTATTTCCTTCAATACCTTCAACTTCTTGAGGTGCTTCCCACTACTCAGCATATTCCACCTTGCCTGCAGCTTTGCCAGATGCATGTCATGTTAGCAGTTTTAAAAAATCGAAATGGGGGGGATCTATTTTTTTTTTAATGGTTGAGTGATTTGTCAGTTACTTTACTGGCCAACTTGGAACTAAAATTCAAGAGATGACGCTCATTTCTTCACCCACTTGGTGGGCTAAAGTCAAGGAACATGACCCTCCAACTTACCACATTTGGCCAATGGGATCGGTTTACCAGATTGTGGAATCAGCACCTTGGAAAGCACAAAAATGGAATGAGATAAGTGAGGTGGTCATTGGAAGCAAGGGAGCTGGGCAGGCCGGGGAGGGAGGACAAGGGAGGGGTCCCATCCTCAGCAGACCTTAACACTCTCTGCAGCGCTTTACAGTTACTAAAGGGCTTTCACACCCACCACTTTCCTGGCTCTTTACAGGGTAGAACTGCAGGTGTATTTATATCACTTTATGGGGGTGTGGGACGGCGTCCTCAGGAGTTAAGAGACTGGGCCACCACCTTATTAGAGTCCGAGACAGTGCTGCACCCTTTCGGATTCCAGGTGCACGCTTTGCTTTTCCTGCCATCCTTTCTCTACCAGCCCGGGCTGGCACGGGGTGCCAACCCCCATGTACTCAGATCCCCAGTGCTGTGCACGTGCGCAGAGGTCTGTGTGCATGTGCTTGGTGTACATCGTGCACCTGGAAGTCTTTCCTTCCGCGGAGACCTTGCTGCCTGACGGCCCCTGAGAAACGAGCGGCTGAGTGTGAGCTGAGCCACCTTGTGCATCCAGGGCACGAGGCTGACCTGTGACGCGGGGGGGGGGGGGCGGGGGGGGCGCTTTTCTGTCCTGTCTTGGCCTCGCTCTGCTCCTTTCAGCCTCTCTGCTGCTTCTGTCTGTCGGTGTCTCTTCCCTTCCCAGTCTTCATGGGTTTCCAATTTCCTCTGTCAGTTTCTCCGACCTGGTCCCCAGGGCCGTCAGCTCCCCACCCTTTTCCTGCAGGCTGGAGGTCGGAGAAAGGGGGTGACGTCCGGGGCGACCTCTCGGAGGGGCCTGCGGGGCGGTACTGACTCCTGGACCCAGCACAGAGGCGTTGTGCGCAGGGTGCGAGAACTAAACCAGCATCACCCCGTTCACAAAACCCTGAGACACCCCCCACCCTAGGGCCGCTCCCCGGCCAGGACAAGAAGCGGAGTCTCATTCGCAAAACGAGGCCACCCAGCCGCGCCCGCCGCAGGGCCGCACCTCCGGGGGCGACTGCCCCTCTCCACCGTCAGCCCGCGGCGGGCCGAGTCCGCTCCAGATCCGAGCCGGGTTTCCTCCTCGTCGCTGGGGTCCCCGCCCCTCGGAGCCGCCCGCCCGGCCGAGCCCGGCGTCACGGCGGGCGCCACTCGCAGCGCCAGGGCCCCGGGGGCTGGGTGTCGAAGCCCGCGGGCGGAACCTGTGCCTTCGGACTCCGAGTGCGGACCAGTGAGGTCCCCGCGTGTCACCCGAGTTCGACCCTCGGGGCTCCGAAGTGACCCCCTTCCGGGTGCCTTTCTGTCTGCACGGCCACCGGCTCCGCTTCCCGGCATCCCGGCCCCCGGCCCGGCTCTGGCGAGGTAAGGGGGTCCCGCGGCCTGAGGGGCGGGCCGGCTCGGCTGCAGGGGAAGGGGGGCAGCAGAGGCCACCGCCCCCCGGGGGAAGAAGCCGCTGCCCCCTGTAGCAGGACCTCGCGGTCCCGCGACCTAGATAACCGAGAGCACGGTTCTCACCGGGTGTTCGAAGTGCTCGCCGCCCCCCCCAACTCCGTCGCCCCCGCCCCCGCGACCCGGGCCCGGGGCGCCCCTGCCAAATCAGACAGCTTCCTCGCAATCCCTCTCCCACCTGCTCCCTGCGCACGCGCCCGCACCCCGGAAAGAGGCTGGGGGGCGAGGGGAAAACCCCTCAGTACAGGCCCCGTCTTCCGTGGCTGTGGCCCTCCGAGACACCCGCTCCTCCCCACTCTGCGGTCCGTCTTTCTCCTCCCGTGCCTCTGCCCCACTTCATCTGGTCTCCTCTGTCTCTGTTTTCCAGATCTCTGTTTTCTTCCAGCCTTTCTTCTGGCTTTCTCCTTTCCTTGACCCCTTCCCCCATCACACCGCCGGAAGAAGGGGGTGTGTCACGCTGCTTTCTATTTACGGTCTCCCTGGTGGTGCGGCGGGGGGGGGGGGGGGTTGGGGGGCAGTGCCAGGACTTGTTTGGCATCCGCTGGGCCCTGAGTCACAAGGTGTCGGGTCTGTGATTCAGTATCCCTGCCTCTTTCAGCTCCCCTCTCCCGTCTTCTCTCAACCTAATCTCCCTGTCTGCCTTTGTCTCCTTTCTGCCTCCGTTATTGTCCTTTTTTGCTCTGTCTTTAGGTGCTTTGTGTAGCTGCCATCTGTCTCCACCTCTCTGCTCTTTGCTCCCTCTCCTCCCTCTTCCAGCTTCCCAAACCTGGGACCTCAAAGGCACCACCAGTATTGCAGGTGCGTGGGGTGCAGTGAAGGTGGAAGGGGACTCCTGGTATTCTCAGCGATGACTTCCATCCTCCCCTTCTCCCAAGAATGGTCATTCATATTTAGGAGATTGAAAGAACAGACACAAGGATGTGTGGGGGTATAGATGGCCAGGTAAATGCTGCCCCTCTTCCAGGAGCTGGTTCAAGGAGATGCCTGAACTTCCACAGAGTACATTCCCACAGTGCTCTGGAGGCACAGAACTACCTCTGCCTAGATCCTTCCTGGGAGTTCAAAGAGCCAGGTTGGAGGGTATCACACTGGCAGGTGGGAAGTAATCAGAGTGTGGAGCAAAGGTTGTGGAGCTGCCTAGTAACTTTGGGTTGGCCTGGAACCCCTGACCTATATCTTCCCAGCACCCACCTCTCCCAGAGCTTAAGGAACTTGCAAACTTTGTGTCCCCCCAAAAGAGAACAGAAGTAGAGGAGTGCCCTAGAGAAAAAGAGAGTTGATGAACTGACAAGCTATCCCCTCTTCCCTGTGACCCTAGGAACTGCTCCCTTTCCCTTACAAACAACCTTCTCTGAGATGTAGAGACACCATTGGAAATGGTCTCCCTGTCTTGAAAGCAAGGGAGGGAAACAAAAGTGGAATGTCTTAGATCTGTTGGATGTGTTCCAGTTTACAAGTTGCTCACATTCTGCCCCCTTTGGGAGCAGTGGGGAATTGCTGAAATTACCCCTAAACTACCAGTTTGTATTTTCCAGGGACCCCTGAACAGCTGGTGAGGTTGCCTGGAGATGCAAATGGAGCCACAAGTTAACCTGCTCGTCTCTAGGACACATCATTCCCAGAGCCTGATGCAAGGAGTCTGATGCTGGAGCTTGTCATTAGCCTAGAATCTGCTGACAGTTAGAGGAAGGCAGTTTGGGGTTCCTACCGCATATCTGGTTCTGAGTCAGCTCAGCCCTTAGCCCTTGGGACCTCTGACTCCTGCCAAGGACCCAGTAATTCCTTAAAAAAAAAAAATCATTTATTTATTTATTTTTAGAGAGAGGAGAATGGAGGGAGAAAGAAGGGAGAGACACATCGATGTGCAAGAGATACATCTATTAGTTGCCCTTCACACACCCCCAACTGGGGACCTGGCCTGCAACCCAGGCATTTGCCTTGATTGGGAATAGAACTGGTGCACTTTAGGTTGGCAGGCTGGCGCTCAATGCACCTAGCCGCACCAGCCAGGGCAGGACCCAGTAATTCCTATCTTCACTCTTCAGGCTGGGTTTGGAGATCCAGATAGACAAAAAGGCTACACAAAATAGTTTCATTTTCCTGGCTCCCCTGCTGGCCTGGGAGCCAGGAAAACATAGTCTTGGGTCTCAATTTCCTCACTGTGAAAGGTACAGATTAAACTGGGTGGTCTCTAGTGGCCTTAAGAAGGACTCTAAGATTCTCTGAGCCTGTGCCTTTGATGATACTGGCCTGAGCTGTCTCACCTGGAAGAGCCCTAGGCATCAGCATCAGTTTGAAAAGAAAGATGTCGATGGTGCCCGTGTTTTGAAGTTTGTTTGTATAGCAAGCACTCTGTGTTTATATAAGTCCTGTTTATGGAATGGAAGCTAAAATCATCCCTGAACCACCCCCTTGGTACCTCTCCCAAGCCTAGGTCATGTTCTTGTTTAAAAAAAAAAATCCAACCGAGCCAATATTAGCCTCCACAAAGTAGCCTGCATGTGCATCCCTCAGGATGTTGGTTAATGAGGCTTAATGCAGGTTATGTGAGGGGAGAATTATAACTGGCTGAAAAAGAGGAGGGGGATTTGGTTGATTTGGTTGGTCTGGAGGAGGGAGGTCTGGAAATAAAGAATCATCAGGACTTGGGGAGGGAGCTTCCTCTTTGGCCCTGTTTCTGGGCAGGGAAGAGAGAAAAGCTAGAGGCCAAATGGGGGCCAGATCCACAGGGGACTGACCCAAAAAGGAGACTTTGAGGAATGGAAAGGGCAAGGAAAGCTCTGTGTGGGAGACAGGGCAAAGATTACCAGGACAAATTTTAAAAGGAGGAAGCGGGGGAGGATATATAAAAAGAGGGGCTCCATCTTTTGAAGGAAGGAAAATGAGGAGGGGGCATGGGTGTACTTGGTGGATATTTTGATTGCTGAAGCTCCAACAGAACTCTTTTCAAAATGGTCAACTCACCCTGGAGTGGAGCCAAGTATCCCTCAGGAGGAAGGAAAGAGAAGTTTTTATGAGCCCAGAAGGGTCAGCTTGGAATTTTTTAATGGGACTGTCCATCTGTCCACTCCTTTGGTTTATGTTTGAATACGTGCGTTCGAGGTGGAGGGCACTGGGGCAGCAATATGAAGGAGATCTGGCGTGTACACCCCCTCCCTTCACCCTGGTAGATAAGTGACAATGGCAGGAAAGTGGGGGTGGGAGGTGAATCCTTCACTTTCCCCAAAAACCCTCCTGGAGGGGGAGTGGAGATGATGGAAATTTCTTTCTCACGTTCTCACTGAGAGGTGGTAGGGCCCTTGAAGAGGTATCCTTCCATTACTTATGCCACCCCCTTTTTCCTTTGAGTTCTTGGGCTAACTGGGTATGGAGGGGGTCAGAGGCTAGTTTCTGGGGAGGTCACAGGGTCCTGAGTTTGTAAATGTTCGGGAGAGTCCTGGTTGTGTGGAGCAGCATAGGACTAGGAGTTCTTGGAGCTGGTGAGAGGGGGTAGCTGGAGGCCTTCCATCCCCAGGGTGGGTGTGAGGAGCAGGAGAGAAGCAGTGTTTGTGTAGGGAGGGATTGTGGGGACTGTTTGTGTGTAGGGAGCCAGATGTGGAAACAGCGGGCTCTGACCCCACGCTGGGTTTTCTCTTTTCTGCAGGGTAATGAAGCTGGCAGCTGGCTGTGGTGTAGCCACCTCAGAGGTCCCTAAGTCCAAAAAAGAGGCTGAGCCAGATGCGGAGCTGCTCTCAGAAAACCTGCCATAGGAGGCCAGGTCTGGATCAGGGTTTGAGACTGAGGACAAGCCTCTGGGGGCTGAGTCAGGGCTTAAGGCCAAGGCCAAGTTCTTGGGAGCCAAGCCCAGGTCTGGATCTGGGCCTGGGACTGAGGTTGAGTGGTTGGACTTCGTGGGGGCCACAGAACGGGAGTTTGAGGAGGTGCTGGCCATCTCAGGGGGTTACTATGGTGGTCTCAACTATCTTCCTAACCCCTATCACAGCTGGCTCCGGGACCCCACCTGCACCATGGTGCTGGCCAAGTGGAACAGAGGAGTGGTGAGAACCGGGGCCCAAGTGAAAAGGAGTAAAGCTACATTTGGGTGCCTGGATCTTAGGAAGGAGAGGAAGCAAGCCTCTCCCTCAGCCCTTGTCTGGTTGCTGAGGATGTAGAGCAGGCTTTGGAACCAAAGAGTAGGGCATTCAGATCCAAGGGCCCAGCCAGTGAGCATGGGGTGGAGGACGTGTAGAGCTCTAGGAGAGGAACCAGAGGGACTGGTGAGAGCTTTAGTATTTGAAGATTTGTTTGAGGAGTTTCTGAATGCAGGAGCACAAAAACAGGGTTGGGGGCAGGTAAGCTAGGGGTGGGAGCGGGGAGAGTGGGGCCAGGACCCCTGAGTAGACTGACCTCTGGCACAAAGAAGGCCTGGTTGCGTTGTGTGAGCAGGACCAGTCAAAAATGGGCTCCCGGACAGAGCATAGAGGAAAGGGACGTTGTAGGTAATTGTGGGCGCGGCAAACTCCTGGGGTGGGGCCTAGGAAAGGGGCGTGGCGAGTGGCCAGAGACTTGTTGCACTCGGAGCTACCAGCATCTCAAGAGGTGAAAGCGACCCCAGCGAATGACCATTCTGCCGGCTCTGAAATCCGAGACCCAAGTGCTGAGGAGAGCGTCCTGAACTGGCTCCAGGTCTGGCCTGGCTCCAGGAGTGGTGACGAAGGAGGGCTCAGCGTGTTGGAAGAGGCGAGCCCTGTGAGCCGAAAGGGGCGGAGTCGGGGAAGGGTTCTTGTAATGGCCTTGGTCCACAGATCGCGCTGGAGTCGGTGCACTTGATTGACACCGGAAGACAGTGCTGGTGGAGGGGCTGCGTGTGGCACCCTGAGAGCGCGGCAAGGGCGTGACCAAACTGCTGCAGCGCTTCTGCTTGCAGCTAGTCAAGCGACAGTACCTGGGGGTTAAGGTGGCACAGCTTGCCCAGGAAGAGCCGCTGCCCTCTGGGGGCTGAAGAAATACCACCTAATCAAGCAGGTGAGAAGGACAGGGGGCTCGGTGTCCTCCCCTAGGCCCAGCCAGTCACCAGCTTTCTTACTCTGCCGGCTCTACCGAGTGGGGGCGCCCGTGAGCCCAGCACTGGGACTCCCAGTCCTCAACCAGGCCCTTTTGCCAAGGGGAAGTGAAACAGCTTCCGACTCCCAGCTGTCAAACTCTCAGGCCTTACCTCCAGGGGCCGTAGAGCCCGGGCCCCTAGACTTCCGTGATCTGCCTTCCCTACATCGATCCTGCCTCCCTTCAGGGACCCAGACATCTGAGCCTTTATTCTCCCTCGCCACATCTTCCCTCGTCCTACCAACTCAACTGATCTGCCTTCTCATTTCCGCTTCTCTCGGAGACTCAAGAGCCTACCCCGCCACACACCCCCGACCCCGTTCCCTGGATACTGCACACTGACCCCCACCTCTCCTATTCGGAGGCTTTGCCCCTGGTTCGTCCTTATTACCCTTAGGGACCCAGGCTTTCACGTATCGCACTTCACCCTGCACCCCTGTAGGGCCCAAGTGGGAACCCGGGGGTGTGAATATGAGAGTGAAGATGCCGAGAGTTGCTGGGCTCTCCTGTCCTCCCGTCACTCACTTGCACCCCCCGCAGGGCGTCCTTTTGGTCAGCTTCAACGCACCAACGCTGCTGGCAGGTCTGGGCACGAGGCAGGCGCTGCTGCGGGTCTCGGGCACCTTCTCTCCCCTGCCCACCGAGGCCCTGTCAGAGGCAGGCGGCGACACGGCAAACCTCCCGCTGTCCCTCACCCTTCATGCAGCGCGACGTGCTGCCAGGCAGGACCTGGCAAGCCCTACGACCGAGAGGACTGGAAGCCCTACGACCGAGAGCAGCCTGCGCCTGTTGGTGGCCAAGGACCTGGAGTGGCGCGCGGACAGCAGCAAGTGCCCACGCGTGATCATGCTATGAACACGCCCTTTCCTCATTCTGCAGGGCGGCGAAGGCGCGTAGTGCTGCCTCGGCGTAGATGCCTTTGGCTGAGACTGTGATCAGATGCAGAGCCAGTTTCCGTGGCATCTGCAGCTCCGGACCCCGCGCCTCACCGGCTTCAACGTCTTGTGTCTGCTCTTCCTGGCGCCCCAATTGTGGTAACAGCTAGCTTAGTTCTTCCAGCCGGCTTGGGGCTCGAGCTGGTCAAAGATTACGCTGAGCAGTATCTGCTGGAGGCCGACATCTGACGCCTCTACTATCTGAAGACCACTTTATACCCTCTCCCCGCCCCCAGCCCTAGAGCCTCAGAAATCCCCGCCCTCATTTGCAAGCTCCATTCCCTACCCTGCTGCCTATCCTAATCAGCTCTCCGTCCCTCCCTTTTGCCCCTACCTCTGTTCTTCATCTTGCCTGTAACACTCCCAAACACCGTTGCCCAAAGCCAGATCTGAATCGCCTGGCTTGGGAGAGCCCCATGCGCTGGTATTGCCCACACTTTCCCCTTCCCGGCCAAAGAACCTGTTCCTTAACACATTTCATAGCTTTTTCCTGTCCATCGTTCTAGCCTGGGAGTGAACTCTGTGCTTTCTGGCTCTCCTTTCTGCCTCCTCCTGGTGGGAAGTGGGCAGAAGTGCGTGCAACGCCCAACACCTCTCCGGGAGCACAGCTGCCAGGAAAAAAACTTTTTTCTCCTGCTCCTTCCCAAGCCCTCAGAGCTTGCCGGGTGCCCCCCTCACTGCCCTCTTAGCCTCTTGTGCCTCCAGACCAGTGGCCTCTCCCTCCTCTCTGTACTCCCATCTTCTTCCTCCCTGGACCTCCCAGACACTTAGCTCCTCCTTGCCTCTCTGTTCCCTTCCCCCATGACCTTTATCACCCACCCCGTGTGCAACATGGAGAGGGACCCTGTGAATGAAATAGATTTATAATGCTCTCCCTACTTTGGCCATCTGTTTATGCTCTGGTGTTGCACCTTTCTGAGCCTGCCCCTCTGATTAGGGTTTCCTCCGATTTTGCATGATGTTGCCATTGCACAGGTCCCCTCCCTGATGTCCCCCAACCGGTGGCAGAACCAGGAGGTTCAGGCTGGGAGGTGTGTAGTGAAGCACAGGCCCCGCAGCCCGTGCGGGGCTAGGCTGTCTCCTGATTCAAAAATGGCTCCTTCTAAGTGAGACTGGAACCCCCACCTCCAGGTTTTTCTAGACAGTCCTCCCTTCCTCTCATTCCTTTCTGCTTTTTGGACTTTGACAGTCTTCTATTTAAACACAAGTAGTAACAGCTGTGTTTCCACAGTGCTATCTTCTATACTGGATCCTCACATCTACTGCAGAGGAAGGAAATAGAGGCCCAGAAAAACCGAAGTGACTTCCCAGTCTCTCACAGTAGCTGGGAGCCTCACAGGGACTAGAACTCAGATGTCCCAAGCCCAAAGCATGCCTCGGAGCTTCTTTGGCAGTGGTAGCTTGAACTCCTTGTTGGACGATGGAGAGCTGCATTGACAGCAAGCGCAGGGTTCGCTGGGATGGAATCCGAGATGTGGGCAGAGGAGGGCACCAGAAGGTGGAAAGCGGGCAAGGAGAACCACTGCTCTTCCAGTTCCAGCTTTGCTGATGTGCTCCTCTACCTGTTGTGCCTGGCCGTGCTGCCACCCTTCCAGTCCCTTCAGCCAAGGCTGTGTTGCAATAAAACGAACTCAGCCCACCATCTGTGTTTGTTTTACTTCTTCTCAGTGGGGAGGCGTGAGACGCTTTATCCTCCCCCTTCCCAAGTAGCCTGTGTTAGAGAGGATCTCTAAGCCTTGTGGCGACGGGGCTAATGACTTTCTGGAGGGGAACTGGGAAAGGCTGCTTGCCCTTGCGCACCCCCATCCCTATGCCAGACAAGCGGCAGAAAGAAGCGATTGCACTAAACCAAGGAGGTCAGCAGCGCTCCACCCTGACTAGACCCTGGCCTCACTTTCCTCTGTACCTGGGAGTAAGCTGCTGTCCAAATTCTGTGGGCTCTTCCTCCAAGTACTCCTTGACATCCAGGACCACCTCCCTCAGTCCTGCGATCCAGGAGTCTAACTCATAGCTCTCTACTCTCTCGTGGCCAGCTCGCTCGCTTTCTCCATTCCTGGGTGGGCACCGCGGAGAAGTGGAAGGAGGTGGAAGTAGCCTGGGTGCCGCTTGCCCAGGAACCAAACTCCGGAGCAGTGAAGACCGCGATCCCGAAAAGTAACACGCGGGGGCGCTAGGACGTGTTCGGACACGGGCGAGGCAGCGCAAGGTGGTTTCGGTCCGTGTATGTCCATGGGCGTCTTTGTGTGTCTGCGTTTCTGTATATGTGTGTACGAGTAATGGGATGTCTGGGTAAGATATGTTCGGGACAACGTGGCTGGTGTACCCCAGAATCAGGTACTCCAAGTGTCTTTTTGATGAGGACGATGCTTGATATGTTGCTATGTACGTGTGGATGGGGAGGCAGGGAACTGTGTGTGTCGTCGTGTGTGCAAGGCGTAGCCTCTGAGTCCCTGATCCGCGTCTTAGATTTTTGAAGTCACATACCTTAAGGGTTTTTGTCCCTCTACCCCATGTAAGAAGAATGAAGGCTCTCAAAGCCAATCTCTATTACCCTGGTCACATCTTCAGCATAGGTCTGCCTGACCCTGCTAGGCTAGGTGGGACATTGTGTTTGTGCAATGGGTGTGTCTCAGAATATCAGTGCAACTCTGAATGATAGTATGTTGCATGTGTGTGACAGGTGGGTGCTGGGAGGAGGTTGATTCAGGTTTGTGGAAGTAAACAATTTCCTTTTTCTTGTTAGTTTGTGGATATCACCTTCATGGCATGTTTTCCTTTCTCAGTCTCTCCAGTAGTTGTCTCTCTTTGTGTCTCTCCTCATCTCTGTCTCTCTCTCTCTCTCTCTCTCTCTCTCTCTCCCTTTCTTGGTGACTCATCTCTGCGGCTTTGCTCTCCCCCGGCTTCCTGGGTCTCCCCTCCCCCATTCAGGACTGTAGGGGGAGTATGAAGGAATGGGATGGGGTAATGAAAATTTGGGTGAGCACCCCCTTCCTATTATTTATAATTCCCAGGCATGTCAGTGGCCCCCAACCCTCTCCCAGTCCCCTTTCCAGGACTCTCCACCCTACTAAACTGGGGTGGCGGGGGATAGGGCAACAATGCATTGTAATGGGGTCATTTCCAGGGGCTGCCTCATCACCTTCTTTCTGTTCAAAGTGGAGACCCCTGTCCCTCTAATAAAGTGCCCCCGCCCTGCCTGTCCCCCACCCCCATCGCTGACGCAGTGAAAGGCTGCAGAGGTGAGTCACCATTTGGGGGGAAGGGAGGGAAGGGGGACTGTAAGCTTCACGGGGAAAGGGGGTGTTGGTGGGAATGGAGGGTGGGGACAAGCTCCTGCTCGCTCTCTCTGTCTCTCCCAAACTTTCTCAGGGAAAAGACCCAATGCTCTGCCCCCTCCCCTGGTTTTCCAAACCTTTAGCTTGGATCATCACTCTGCTGGACCCCACCTTCTCTTCCTACTCTACTGGAGTGTGGGAGGTTCAGAAACAAAGACAGAGGAAGATAGATTTATACATGCAACTCAGAGCAAACACCACACATCCACTCTGGGTCCTCACTTCAGCTTTGCCTTTTCCAACTCTGTCTCTCCATTTCTCTTTCTTTTCTGCCATCTCCCTTTCTCCCTATCCCAGGAACCTATCTTCAATCCAGCAGGGTACGACGAGCACAGTACATCTCTAAGAGGTAGGGAGTGTGTGAATAAACTGAACCAGGTAGGGGACTGGAAAGGAGGCAGGCAGAAACAGACCCAGAGATTCAGAGACCATGCTGATAAGAGGGATCAAGATCCAGATTGTGGCACCACCAAGCCTATTGCCATTGGTACCCAGGGCTTCCATCTTGCTGCCCTCTCATCCACTCCATGTAGACTGGGACTCTTGGGATGCTGATTTCTGAGATGTTCCCCTGGGCTCTTGGGCTCAAGTGAAGAAAGGAGTGGGGAATTGTGGAAGAATGGAGAAATGGAGGAACACTCTGAAAACAAATGGCAAGGACTTGAACTTGAGGGCTGCAGATGAGTGGCTTGGATACTGAGGCTTTACGGCATAGAAAAATGCCAATGTGGGGGAGGGGTAGGAAAGAGCAAAGGCACATAAAAGTCCACATAACCTCTAACATATGCCATCAGGCGTGAGAGAATCCAGAGAAATGGACAAAAACACATATGTACTGACACATCTTATTGACACACCAAACCAGGCACACCTTCCAGACACCAGCAGTTGCCCAAACTGGATATACACAAAGAATCTTAACTACACAGGTATACTGACACTCAGAAGGGATCAGAACCCACACACACTCACTTACACAGACACCTAGAAACAGGCAAAAACACAGCCACACAGATTGGAAAAGACTCCATATTTAAATGGGAACACTACCATACCCATCCACTCTTGGTTCCCCCAATTCTTTTTATTTTTCTTTCTTCCTGTTTCACTAATCCCTGTACATGCGCACACACACACGTTCATGCTCACATATGTGCATGTCCACATGGATGAGCCCACAGTAGCACGGTTTCTCTAGGTGCATCTCCCCTCATCTCACACTTGGTCTGTCAGCCCCATCAGCCTCTCAGTCTCCCCCCTGGCTCCCTCCCCTCTCTCTTGCTCTTGGATGGCTTCCCCTCCCCCGCTCCAGATGTCAGAAGCGTCTCTCTCTGATTCATCCTCCTCAGGAAGGTAACGTGACCCCCTCCTCATTCCAATGCTCTCAGTAACCAGGCTGAGAAAAAAAAGGGCCCGGTGGGGAGGGGAAGGAAGAATGAGGGGAGCCCACAGGGGCAGGAGGAGATTCTAGATTGTCATGTTGGGGTGCGGGGGTGAAGTAGTGCAGTGGTCTGTCATTCCCTCCTCTCCCTCCTTTCCTTGGCATCTCCAAAATCACCTTGGCTTTCAGTTTATTCCCTCCTTTAGCCTGTTCCTTCTACCTTTCCAGATTCCCTCCTTCTGTCCTCCCTCTCCTGCTGCCTTTTCTTCTCTCTTTCCTCTCTCTCTCTCTCTACTCCTCCCCACCTTTTTCCTCGCAGAGCTGATGGGCTTTCTTCTGGGAAAGTCGAGCCACTGATGGAACCGAGAATCTACTGTTGGCTATAGAGGGAAAACACGTGAGTGACTGTGTATGTGTGAGAGAAAGAGAGAGAAATGAGGGTCAGTGCTAGGAAGAGATGAGGAGGGGGTTAAGGACTGGCTCTGACAGTCTGAGCCCTGCGTGTGCCCGTGGGCACCCGTGTCCGCAGTTCTTGTGTGTCTGGTGTGTGTCATTTTAACTCCCCCCTTTCCCTGCCCACGCCCCCGCACAGCTCTTTGCCTGCACTGCAGCCCCCCTCCCTCCCCTTCATTCCTGCAGTGGCTGCTCCCCTTGGCTATCTCCCCTCTCCCCTACCCCCTCCCCATTTCCGTCCCCTTCCTCCACCCGCCACCCTCCACCCCCTGCCCACGGCTGGTCTCCCTTCACTGGACCCGGCTAGCTGATGGGTTGATTCTCTTTGCGCAATCTGTGCGTCATCGTCCCCCATCCCCCGGAACCTCTAGCTGCCCAAGCCCCCAGCCCCAACCCCTCAGGCTGGAGATACGGACGAGGGGTATGGTTGCTGTAAGGGGCGATCTCTGACGTTGCACGCCCACCCCCACCTCCTGCATCGCGTTCAAACCTTCTCTTTAAGCAGTGGAGAGAGCTGGAGTTGAGTCACCCCGCCACCTGCGCAACCCCCTCCCCACCTGGTTGCTCTTGCCCTCCAAACGTCCTTTGGGGGGGAAGTAGCAGGAGAAAAAGAAGCCGAAGGGGGATGGGGAGTGGTGGGCTGGAAAGGGGCACAGCGGAGGCGCCAAGAGACACTACAGAGTCAATTGGACAGGACAGACACACCTTTTTCTTCAGACATGCACCGACAGTGTACAGACAAGACACAGAGGCACAAACATCCTCAGACTTTCCCCTTTCTCTTCGGACTTGGACCCTCTTTGGTGGGATTACCAAAACCGCAAGGTCCACCCATCTGCCCTGGCCCAGGGCCGGCACCCTGCACCGCAGATCTGCGAACAGAGCCTGCAGGCGCGCAGATCCGTCCCTCCTTTCTCAGGTTCACGCCGTCCTTGGGCGTGTTCCCCATGGATCTTGAGGCCGGGAGATGGGGGGCCGGCCCCCACCCCCTACTTTGGGTTTTTATGCTCCCCCTTCACAGTAAGATATTCTGTTGGTACCCAGTCAGACCTGGGAATGCCCCCATCCTATTCTGTTTCACGACACGGATTCCCGCAGCTGCAAGTTGTCGGATAACCCACCTTCCTGCCTTCCAGCGCCTCTGCATCCACCTTTCCATTCATTCTCCCATTCATTCATTCACCCTTTTCTCCTCATCCCTCCTTCATTCATTCATAGCCCCCAACCCTGCCCGCTCCAGCATTTCATTCATTCATTCATTCATTCATTCATTCATTCATTTCCCGGGTGCTTCACTAGCGCACGCCCCTCCAGTCGAGGGCCCAGTGCGCAGGCGCAGACCGGGAGAGCACCTCAACCTCCAATCACTGGGCATCCTCCAGCCTCTAGGCACCCGCCCGCTTCCCCATGAATGAACATTGACGTCAATGGGGCGGGACCATCCCACGTGACACCACGCGCCCCCCCTTTATAAGACCGCAGCGGCGCGGGCGCTGTCCAGCGTGCTGAAGCCGGAGCGAGCAAGCTTCCCGGAGACGCGCGGACCCAGCGGAGTCCAGCCTACTGGACGCCAGACCTTGCCCGTCACTCGTACCCTACCCATCTCTCCGAACCAAGGCGAACGCGTCCAGATCTTCCCCTGTCCCCACCCTGCCTCGACCCTCCTCTTCACCACCCGCGTCGTGACACCAGCTGGTAAATACTCCACTGTCCGACCCTAAAACCCTGGCAGCAGTGGGAGTGATGGAGGGTTCTCTCTCCTCCCGGGTGGGGGTGTTCAGACCACATCAGGGAGCCACCCGTGAGGGTCCCTGCTAAATGGGGGAGACGCTGCTTTTCTCTTGCTGCTTAAGTCGCCCACACACCATCCAGAGTCCTGTGGGGAGGGAGCAAAGATTTTTTTTTCCCCCTTATCCTCGCTGCTTAATACGTGGGTGCTGGCAATGAGATGGCTCAGAGAAGGGGGCGAGGAGGCTCCGTGGGTGCGAGGATTTTGGGCATCTTCCCATTTACACGACTCCAGAGATCGCCATAATATCTTCCCAGTTTGAGCCTAAACGTCCCTCTTCTGGGTAAGATTATGGGGATTGGGGAAGCCCTGATTTCCTGACTAAAGGTGGGGGAAGGGAATATAGAATCAGAGAGTGAAAAATCCTTATAGAAATCCTTTTTCTTTTCTTTTCTCCCCTTTGCCCTCTTTTGTTTTTCAGTCTCGGACAGTCCCTTGGTCATGAAATCGCTCAGGTTGCCGGCTTCCTCCCTCTTCTGCTTCCTTCTACTGCTGAAGGGGCTGGAAGGAGCGCCCCCCGGGCGTCCTGAGGCAAAGTCACCTCCTTTCAGCTCTGAGCATAAAGAGCCGGTAGCTGCGGACGCGATACCCTGGCCAAAGGATGGTCCCGTTCCAGAGGTCCGAGCCGCTCGAAATTCGGAGCCGCAGGACGAGGGAGAGCTTTTCCAGGGGGTGGATCCCCGGGCGCTGGCCGCGGTGCTGCTACAGACACTCGATCGCCCCGCCTCGCCCCCAGCGCCAGGCGGCTCCCAGCAGGGGCCAGAGGAAGCAGCAGCAGAAGCTCTGTTAACCGAGACGGTGCGAAGCCAAACCCACAGCCTCCAAGCGCCAGAGACCCAAGCACCTGCGGCTCCGCCTCTTCCTCAGACTCAGGGGAATGGTCCCGACGCGGGCGACCCCTCCGAGGAGCTCGAGGCGCTAGCTTCCCTGCTCCAGGAACTGAGAGATTTCAGTCCGAGCAGCGCCAAGCGCCAGCAGGAGACCGCTGCAGCAGAGACGGAAACTCGCACCCACACACTGACCCGAGTCAACCTGGAGAGCCCCGGGCCGGAGCGCGTGTGGCGCGCTTCCTGGGGAGAGTTCCAGGCGCGTGTCCCCGAGAGCGCGCCCCTGCTGCCCCCGGCTCCTCAGCAATTCCAGGCTCATATGCCCGAGAGTCGCCCCCTTCCAGAAGCCCACCAGTTCGGGGGAAAAGTGCCCTCCCCCAAAACACACCTAGGTGAGGCATTGGCACCCCTGTCGAAGGCGTACCAAGGCCTGAGCGCCCCCTTCCCCAAGGTGCGCCGGCCGGAGAGCACACTCCTGAGCGGCTCCGAGGCGGGGGAGCGCCTCCTACAGCAAGGGCTGGCTCAGGTGGAGGCAGGGCGGCGGCAGGCGGAGGCCACCCGGCAGGCCGCTGCGCAGGAAGAGCGGCTGGCGGACCTAGCCTCGGACCTGCTGCTCCAGTATTTACTGCAGGGCGGGGCACGGCCACACGGCTTGGGGGGTCGGGGGCTGCAGCAAGAGGAGAAGGAGCGGGAGAGCGAGAGGGAGGAGGCGGAGCAGGAAAGACGCGGCGGCGAGGAGAGGGTGGGGGAAGAGGACGAGGAGGCGGCGGAGGCGGAGGCGGAGGCGGAGGAGGCGGAGAGGGCGCGGCAGAACGCGTTGCTGTTCGCTGAGGAGGACGGGGAAGCCGGAGCGGAGGACAAGCGCTCCCAGGAGGAGACGCCTGGCCACTATCGGAAGGACGCTGAGGGGGCAGAGGAGGGCGGGGAGGAGGAGGACGACGACGAAGAGATGGACCCACAGACGATCGATAGCCTCATCGAGCTGTCCACCAAACTCCACCTGCCAGCGGACGACGTGGTCAGCATCATCGAGGAGGTTGAGGAGAAGCGGAAGCGGAAGAAGAACGCCCCTCCCGAGCCCGTGCCGCCCCCACGGGTTGCCCCGGCCCCTACCCACGTCCGTTCCCCTCAGTCCCCGCCCCCGGCCCCCGCCCCGGCTCCAGACGAGCTGCCAGATTGGAACGAGGTGCTCCCGCCTTGGGATCGGGAGGAGGTTGAGGTATTCCCCCCGGGGCCCTACCACCCTTCTCCCAACTACATCCGGCCTCGGACTCTGCACCCTCCCGCTGCCTCGCGCCGCCGCCACTACCACCACGCCCTGCCGTCTTCGCGCCACTATCCTGGCGGGGAGGCCCAGGCGCGGCGAGCGCAGGAGGAGGCGGAGGCAGAGGAGCGCCGGCTGCAGGAGCAGGAGGAGCTGGAGAATTACATCGAGCACGTGCTGCTCCAACGCCCGTGACAGGCCCCACCCCCGAGCGCCTACGCCACGCGCGCAGTGCCCCCCCTCCGTGTCAGCTCCTGTCCCCGTTGGGTGTTTGCATGCGTCCCGACCCCGCCCTCGGCCCCCGCCCTCTCCCCCGGGCTGTGCTGGGAACCTGTCAGACCTCTTCCGGGGTCCGAAGCCCGAACTCTCCAAACTCACTCTCGGGTATTCCAGCGCCAGCCCAGGCGGGCAGGTGGTTTGTGCGAGTTCTCTCCCCTCACGGGGAGCTGCCCCCGTTTAGTCTCCTAGTTCCAGTTGTGTCTGTCTCCTGCCCTTTCGGCTTTCCACAAGCCTCTCCACCCTCTCCTGATCTCTGTGAATTTACCCCTTCTCTCCCTTCTCTCTTGTAAATACCCCTCACGGAGGAAATAGTTTTGCTAAGAAATAAAAGTGACTATTTTATTAGGACTTTGTTCTCGGTTATTCACCCGTCCCCTTGGGCCAGCGCGGTCCTTCCCAAGGGGCGGTGAGGGAAACGCCAGCCACATTACCCATCTCCTCCTGCTCAAAAGCAAGGGTGGAGTGGCACCAACCACTTCACACTGTATTTGGGAGTAGTGTAGGCTCACATCCATTTGGAAACCCCACATTCCATTTCCAGCTTGGGGGTGGTGGTAGTTAAGGCATGGGTTCCCTGGGCCTGGCAGAAAGATGCAAAGTAGATAAGGAGCCACAGCGCTGGGCTACCTAGGAGGTTCTACTTTCCCTGACCCTGAAGCCACACAGGCAGTGCTGGTGGCTCCCCAGAGCCCCTGTTCAACCTCACTGACCTGCCTCCCTTAACTACTCCCTAAATACCCTGGTCCTACATACTTCACAAGAAATATGAGGGGAGGGGGGTGGTCAGCAGCCACATGAACCTGGTTTTAGCCACTTCTCAACCCTTTTCTAAGCATAGGGGGTGGGATATACCCTTGAACTCCTGAGTCTCCTCCCCAAATATAACTAAATCATGCAAATGCAATCTTCCAAAGGGAAATCATAAGACAGGATACTCAAATTCGCATTTCAGAGAAACCATGGATACATTTGCAAAGGACACACTTAACCTTAAAAAATATTTGTATCCTACAAATTGAACTGGGTCTCTAACCCTTTTTCAAAACAATTTTTGGCCCTAAATCTGGCAACCCCAGTCCCCAGGAGAAGTCCATTGTGCAGTGTTCCCCTCCCCTCCTGACTGAGCCCAGCAGCCCTGCCTTCCTTCACAGACCCTCAGGCAGGCAAAGTTCAGAAACGTTTCCTTTTATTTCAGATGAAAGGAAATAAAGTCAGACACTTCCCCACCCCACCCCCTTAGCTACTGCCTCATCTGGAACCTGGTGTGAAGAGGGACAGGACCCAGTCTCCCATGAAGCCTGCCTTTCCCCCAACCCTCCCTCCCTCCAAATGGCAAGGTTAGAAAAACAATTAACTGTGTTGTTCCTCCCCCAGCACTGAACAGAGGCCCTACTGCAGCCAAGGAAGGGAAGGAGGCAGATGAGGGGAAAAGACACCCAATCACTACATAGATGCCCCCTTCCCAGGCAGAAAGTCTGCCCTGATTGGCTGCAGGGGGGATGGAGGTAGGTTATGGGACAGGGAGAAGAGCCCTGAAAACCTTTTCCCTTTAACCTGACATATTTATATATTTACAGTTATAAGGGAGGGAAGGAAGTTTGGAGTAATAGATCTTCAAAGGCAGGGAATGAAAGCCAAATAGCACCCCCCTCTTGGGTCTTGGTCATCTTTTTCTGCCTCCTAGCTCCAAAAACCTTCAGTAGGAAAAGGGAAACAGGAGGTAGGGGTGAAGGGAGAGACTGTTTGAGGGTCCTGAGCCTACAGCTCACTCCAAAAGAAGGTGAGGCAGCAGAGGAGGGGCAGCTGAGTCCCACCCAGAAAAGGGCTGCTTGCGGCTTGCGCCCTGCCTCTCCACCAGCTCCCCACATTTCCATGCGGCCAAGGCGGGGGCTATGCCAGACCCATCTCCTCCAACACACTGCGCGGCGACTCATCCTCCTAAGGCAGAGACAAACAGGGTGACGCAGAGACACCAGGAGAAGCAGACAGGGAACAAGGGAGGTGGGTGGGTAAGACAACAGCATCACAAAGACAGAGGCAGAATGGGGGAAGCACACGGAGAAACAGGGAGGGGAGAGAGAAGCCAATGTGAGCCCAAGGCGGAACAGCTGGGGAACCCTCCAGGGGAGTTCTCCAGCCTCCTAGGACCACCTCCCAGAGCCAACCGTGACAAGGAGAAGGGTCTAAGTTGAGTCCACCACCACCCAGAGAACCCAAAGCCAGGTTGGTGAGCAGGGGGCTCAGCCTTAGTATCTGAGGGGAAAGGGAGTGAAGCTGGGACTGGGGAATGGGAAACACTTTCTGAGGGCTGGAGTTGGCACATGGCTAAGTCCATTTTTTCAGGGGTAGAGAGGAGTAAAAGGTTGGTATCAGGTCCCTGAGATATGGTGAACCAGACTGCAGAGAGATGAGTCATTAGGGTCTGAGCTGAGCACTAGTAACAGGTGTGTGTGTGTGTGTGTGTGTGTGTGTGTACCAAGGCACATGTGTGCTAGGGTATGTGCGCATGCACACACGTATGTGTATAAGGGAACCTGTACCAGTGAGGTGACAAGTTCAGTTCTGCTTTTCTCCTACTTCAGAGAAGAGGCCCCTACCTCACCCCCTCCTCAAAGCCAGCTCAGGCCAGCTTGCTTGTCACTGCAGATTCCGGTGACTCATCTTCCTGCACCAAGGCACAGCAGTGGCACAGCAAAGAGGGGGCAAGCACTAATGCGGTGAGGGCAGGGGTGTCTGATAGCAGTGTGAACCAGCTGCTAGGTGCTTTCTATCCCAACCCCAAATCCCTACAGCCTTTTGCTTCTGAGAAGCAGAGTCTCATTGAGTGTGGATAAAAAAAAAGGGGGGAAGAAAAGAATTATCTACTATGTGTTCTTTCTCTAATTCGTTGAGCAACCCTTAAATGCTAAGATAAGCAAGGGACAAGGGATAGTCAGCTGGGGCGAGACACTTTGGATCTTGTGGGAAGGAGGAGAAAATTGACACGGGGGGCTGTCTACCACCCCCACCTTCCACCCCAAGCAATCAGGGCTTGAGGACAAGCTGGCCAACTGGGCGTGGGGGCCAGACACCACAGGGAGGGGGGTTCCTTTGGAGGTGGTGGCGGGAAGGGGGCAGCTGTGGCAGGCAGGCAGGGTGTCCAGGGGAGGGACGGCACCCTCTGCCGTGATACTCTTCTTTCTCCTCACTGTTCTGGGCCCATACCTCCTGCAGCAGATCAGCCTGCTCAATAGCCTTTAGCACACTCTTCTTAGAGGTGTCTTGGACATCACCCCCCATCAAAAACTCATCCAAGATGAAGTAGGCCTTCTCAAAATTAAAGATGATGTCCAGCTCACACACCTGAGAGGAGGGGGAAAGGCAGCACTGAGTGACAGAAGTGCATTCCCACCCAAGCTGTCCCAGCTCCTTTCTCAGTGTGGCTCCCCGTCTCCTTCATCCTTCACGACAATTCTTCCCACCTTGGGTTCTTGCCCCAGGTCTGTGTTCTCCCAACCCCTTAGCCTTAGACTTGGTTCAGGTTTTCCCTCTCTTTCTCTTGCCTCTTTCTCTGTGATCATAAAATAACAGTTGCCCTTGACTGTGGCTTTTGTTGCTGTCCTCCCACCCCAAATCTGTGACATTGTTCCCACCAGCAGCTGGGCTAGCCTCCTTCCCTCGGTACTGTGGGGCGGAGTCAAGATCAGGAACTACTGATAAAATCTGAATAGGGCCTCTGTTCTTTTGTGAGAAGTCTGAGCTGAGCTCCAGATGGATTTATTAAGTGGCAGATTCTGGTCCCCACTCTCTTCCCCCAGCTGACTAAGGGGCACGGTTAGGTTTAAGGCTTAAAGAGAGAGATTACTTACCATTCATACTGCTCCAACTTCACCTCGCCCAAGTATCCCAGGGCAGAATAGAAGGGTCCCAGAGTTTGGAGGCAACAGGGGATCGCTGAGTACAGAAACAGGGAAGGGTGGGGAGACTTACGCTGCCAAAGTATTTGTCCAGGAGCTCCACATATCGGTGGATCAGTTCCAGTGTGATGAGTTCATTGTCTTGGCCCTCGATGGCGCAGCAGAAATAGAGGCTGGCATATCTGAGGACCGGGGCACATGAGAGAGGTAGCTGGGAAGGCTATTAGGCCTGCTCCAGGACCAGGCATTCTGGGCTCAAACCTCTCATTTCTCCTCATTCCCAGCTTAGAGTCTGTGTGGCTACTAGACATACGTGGCATGGTCCCGGGGTATACAAATAGTAACTGGTTCAGTCTCTTAGTGCCTCTCACAAACAGGCAAACACCAAATTACTCTTGCTCTCTGACCTGCTCACTTTGACTCAGCAAAAAACTGAGCCAAATAATTCACCTGCTGAGAAAAGGAACTGGAAAGTGTCTGTGTGTTGGGAAAAGTAGCACAGGATTTTTTTTTTAAAGATTTTATTTATTTATTTATTTTTAGAGAGCGGGGACAGGAGGAAGAAAGAGAGGGAGAGAAACATTAAATGTGAAAAACATCAATCAGTTGCTTTTTGTATGGCTCCAACTAGGAACTGAACCTGCAACCCAGGCACATGCACCAGGAATTGAACGGGTGACCTTTTGCTTTGTGGGACGATGCCAAACCAACTGAGCCACACCAGTTAAGGCAGCACAGGATTTATGATTGTTGAATGAGACAGCAAGGGACATGTGTAATGGGCAAGATAGGGCCTTTGGGACAGAGGTATGTGCATGAAGTAGGTGTGAGATTAGAGCAAAACTAAGTGGGGAATAAGAATTTCTTCAAGGTAGCCCTGGCTGGTATGGCTCGGTGGATTGAGTGCCAGCCTGCGAACCAAAGGGTCGCTGGTTCGATTCCCAGTCAGGGCACATGCCGGGGTTGTGGGCCAGCTCCCCAGTGGGGGGCACACAGGAGGCAACCACACATTGATGTTTGTCTCCCTATCTTTCTCTCTCCCTTCTCCTGTGTCTAAAAATAAATAAATAAAATATTTTTTAAAAATTTCCTCAAGGTGAGTTTGGAAAGAAAGCTGGAGCTAATCACTACCCTTCAGATGTCCTTAGCTCCCAGTTCTCCCTGACCTATGGACTGCTTATTACTCAGCCATTCAAACCCATTGCCAGGTGCCAATCAAGCAGGATCCAGGGAGGTCTGAAAGTAGGTGGGGAGTCACCTCTTATAGACAACTTTGAGGTCCCTCCACTCCAGGAAGCTGCACATCTTGGGCTTGCGAGCCAGAACAACCTGCATGAGCTCCCGAACCATCTTCTTTCTCTCCTTGTCTGATGTGGCCAGGTACCATTTTTGCAGCCTCAGCTTTCCCTGCCGGCTGAACAGCAGCATGAATCGCATCTGAGGGGAGAAGAGGCAGAGCAGAGGGTCAGAGATTTGATCCTCTGAGGTTCTTTCCTCCATAAACAAACAGCCCCAAACTCATCTCATCTAATTCTTCACCACTCACAGCTTCTACTTTCTTCAAACAATCAGCCCTTGCTCTCTGGGTATTTCCACCAACTGGTGCCTTTCCTTCTGGGGGGTGTCAGAGCTTCTGAATCTGTCTATCATTGGGGCTGAAATTCTAGCTTCGCTAGATGAGTAATTTGGACAATTTATATCTCTAGGCCTCATTTTCCTGGTCTATAAAGCAGAGATATTAAAAGTACCTACCTTACAGAGTTGTTAGGAGGGATTAAATGAGTTGATATATGCAACAGTGCCTGGCACATGGTAAACACTGTAACACTAAACTCTTATTTTCCCCCCAACCTCCTGTTTCCTCATAGTTTCCTAAAGGTAAGTAAAATGCCTAGCACAGTGGCAGTCAGCCCATAGCTGATGTCAAGATGTCTGCTTCCTTCCATGCTCCTTCTATCCACCACCACACTGAAATCAGGTATTTTGTCCCTGAAGAAGCTACTTCAATTCTCCACCCCATCCTGGCCATTTGCATTTGAAGATGTCCCTAACACACTGCCTTCCTGTGCCAGTCATATGCCTAGGGGTGTTTTTCATCTTAGCACTTGGTAATGAGAACCCCCACCCCCCAAAGTCCACCCTCCTCTATCATGAGCTATCCAGGCACTGGGCCATTGGTATTCCTCTCTTCCTTCTTTCAAGGTGCCTCCTGCTACTCCTTCCCAGATACCAGGTGACCAATTTCCCTTTCAGTTCTTCAGTTAGTACACAGCCATCCAGGGTGGCTCTCCTAGGAAATGTTTGTGGAACAAGGCTCAAACTGGGCAGATTAGGGGGGAATGCAGAACCTTCCCTACCAGGTGTGCCCCCAGCTACTCAGTTCCAAGAGGTCCAGCCCACATCCTGGAGTTATTGCTTTCTCCCTGCAGCTCTCCTAGCCAGGGACATTACCAGGGCTGGAATCTTTGGGTGTGTGAAATAGTACTAGTTTAATACTGTTTAGTAGGCTAAAGATTACAATTACGGGGGGGGGGTGCGCTTGTTTGTTTGTTTGTTTTTGGTGGTGAGGAAGGGGAAGCGCCCTTAGCACGGTGGGAAGGCAACAGAGGAGCGCAAGGGAGCCCTGCAAGTCTAAGACAGGGGTGGAGGGACGAGCAGGAAGACGGAAGGCCTGGGTTCCGGAAAGAGAATGGGGCGGGGAGGGGAGTGCAAAGAGCACCCGAGCCAGGGTTAAAAGCCTGGGTCCTCAAGAACAAGACCTGGAGCCCACCTGCCTTTCCACCTTACCCTGCCTCTAGGCAGCCGGGCGATAAACCGAAGCAGGCCGTCCCCTCCCCAGAAATTATACCCTCCCACACAGCCCTAACTCCGCGGGCCACCGCTCCTATCAGGGCTGCGCAGGGACGGAGTGTGACCCACGCTCCTCGCTGCCTCCTTCCGCCAACAGGCCCTCACGGCCCTATTCCTCGGGCGACTTCCCTGCGGCAGTGGTCGGGACCCCTTGGATCGCGACCCGCGCGCCTCCCCTGGCTCGGGACGGTCCCGCCGCCCCCTAAATCAGCCCTCTCGCCCCACTAATAGGTCCTCTCCCCGCCCCTTCTCCCTAAAGCCATTTCCAGCTGCTCTTCCTCCCAAGGCCAGCTCGTCCACCCAGGAAAGTGAGGTTCTCTCAGGACCGGAGGAAGAAAGAGCAGATCCCACAGAGGGCGGCCCCCAAGGACCCCCGCAGGTACATTCCACGGCCCTCGGTTCCCCCTCCCCTTCCTTTTCGCATAGCCTACCATCCTGCAGCCTCCGTCTTGGCACGTCCCTCTCCGGCCACCGTAGGCGCCAGCTCCACTCCCTTTCTTATCCTTTCTTCTCTTCCTCCGCCTCAGCCTGAAGCCCCTCCCCGCCCTTTCCCGTAGAGTACTGCGCAGGCGCCGACGCTGCGGGGCGCGTGGGCGGGGACGGAGGCGGAGAAGCAGAAGTCATGGCAACCGGGTCCTTGACTTCAGCTTTCACCAGCTCTGTCGTCATGGTAACAAGGCTGTCCTGTGGGCTGTTTGGAGGATGGGGGAGAAAGACAATGAGGTCCTCGCGCTTTAGAACCTTGGGAGGAAAAGGCGGGAAAAAGAGTACGAGGTGGATGGGAGGATAACTGGAGTTTGTGAGGAAGTAGGTAGGATTAGTGGAAGGGAGTGGGCAACTGAGAGGGAGCAGGGTAGGAATTGGAGTTGGAGTGAAGGAGGAATGACAGAGGAGGAAGATGAAGACAAAAGGTGGTGGGGCAGAAATGAGGAAAGCATAGGTATCTACTGAGAACCAACAACACCCTCTTTTTTGTACTTTTAAAATGAAATTTGTTGGAGTGACATTGGTTAATAAAATTATACAGTGTTCAGGTGAACAATTCTATAATACGTACATCATCTGTATATTGTATGTTCATCTGTATATTGTGTGTTCCATCACCCCAAGTCAAGACTCCTTCCATCACCATTTATCCCCCTGTACCCTCTTCTACCTCCACCAACCCCCCTTTCCCTTTGATAATCACCATGCTGTTTGTATCTATGAGAATTTTTTAAAGATATTATTTATTTATTTATTTTTAGAGAGGGGGAAGGGAGGGAGAAAGAAAGGGAGAGAAACATCAATGTGTGGTTGCCTCTCTAGCGCCTTTCATTGGGATCTGGCCTGCATCCCAGGCATGTGCCCTGACTGGGAACCAAACCAGTGACCTTTTGGTTTGCAGGCAGGCGCTCAAGCCACTGAGCCACACCAGCCAGGGTTGTTTTTTGTTTTTTTGTTTTTATTTAATCCCTTCACCTTTTTCACCCAGCTCTGCAATACCCCTCCCCTCTGACAGCTGTCAGTCTTTCTATGAGTCTATTTCTATTTTGTTTGTCAGTTTATTTTGTTCATTAGATTCCACATATGACTGAAGTCATATGCTACTTGTTCTTCTCTGACTGGCTTATTTCACCTAGTATAATGCTCTCTGGGTCCATCCATGCTATTGCCAAGGGTAAGATTTCCTTCTTTTTTTTTTTTAAAGCCAAGTAGTATTCCATTATGTATATGTGCTATAGCTTTTTATCCACTCATCTACCGATGGACACTTAGGCTGCTTCAAAATCTTGGCTATTATAAATAACACTGCAATGAACATAAGGGTACATATATTCTTAAATTTTAAGCCACCGTTTCGGGTTTCTTTGGATATATTCCCAGAAGTGGAATTGCTGGGTCATAAGGCAATTTCCATTTCTAATTTCTTGAGGTAACTCCATACTACTTTGCACAGTGGATGCACCAATATTCATTCCTACCAACAGTGCATGAGAGTTTTCTTTTCTCTACATCCTGACCAACATTCATTGTTTATTGATTTACTGATGATAATCATTCTGACTAGTGTGAAGTGATATCTCATTATGGTTTTCATTTGCATTTCTCTGATGATTAGTGACACTGAGCATCTTTTCATATGTCTATTGGCCTGTATGTCTGTATATCCTCTTTGGAGAAGTGTCTCTTCATGTGCTTTGCACATTTTTAATTGGATTGTTTGGTTTTTTGGTGTTGAGTTCTTTATAAATTTTGGATATGAACCCCTTATCTGATGTATCATTGGTGAATATGTTCTCCCATTTAGTGGGTTGTATTATCATTTTGCTGATCATTTCCTTGGCTGTGCAAAAACTTTTTAGTTTGATGTAGTCCAATTTGTTTACTTTTTCTTTTGTTTCCCTTGCACAAGGATATATATCAGAAAAAATATTGCTATAAGAAATGTTTGAGATTTTACTGCTTATGTTTTCTTCTAGGATTTTTATGGTTTCAAGTCTAACATGGAAGTTTTTAATCCATTTTGAGTTTATTCTTGTGTATGATGTAAGAAGGTGGTCTAGTTTCATTTTTTTTTTTTTTTGCATGTATCTGCCCGATTTTCCCACCGTCATTTATTGAATAGACTCTTCACCCCGTTACATGTTTTTGCCTCCTTTGTTAAATATTAATTGACCATAAAGGTGGGGGTTTGTTTCTGGCTCCCTATTCTGTTTCATTGATCTCTATGTCTGTTTTTATGCCGGTACCATGCTGTTTTGATTACTATGGCCTTGTAGTACAGTGTGATATCAGGTAGCATGATTCTTCCAACTTTGTTCTTGTTTCTCAAGATTGCTATGGCTGTTCTGGGCCTTTTTGTGGTTTCATATAAATTTTGGAATATTTGTTCTAGTTCTGTGAAATATGCCATTGGTATTTTGATGGGAATTGCATTGAATTGCTTTGAGTAATATGGACATTTTAATGATGTTAATTCTTTCTATCCATGAACACAGTATATGCTTACACTTATTTGTATCTTCTTCAATTTCTTTCTTTGGTGTCTTATAATTTTCTGAGTACAGGTCTTTTACATCCTTGCTTAAATTTATTTTTAGATATTTTATTTATTTATTTATTTTTGGTGCAATTGTAAATGGGATTGTTTTCTTTCTGATAGTTCATTACTGGTGTATAACAATGCAACTGATCTTTGGCTATTTATTTTGTATCCTGCTACTTTACTTAATTCATTTATCAGCTCTAGTAGTTTTTTGGTGTAATCCTTAGGGTTCTCTATATAGAGTATCATATCATCAGCAAATAATGACAGTTTTACTTCTGCCTTTCCAATCTGTATGCCTTTTATTTCTTCATGTTTGATTGCTATGGCTAGAACTTCCTGTACTAACAGCACCCTCTTAAAGTAAGAGAAATGCATAGGCAATGAGGGAGATGAGAATAAAAGAGAAAAAGAGGTGCTGATTAAAAGTGATGTAAGGAAAAGGTGAGGAAATATGAAATAAGGTGAAAGGGGAGAAATAAAGAGAATCTTAAAAGATTACCATGGGTCAAAACTAAAAAGGAACAGAAATGCCAGTTACCCAGATACAAGTGTAAAGATCAGGAGGATGCAAATTTTAATACAAGCTTTTTAGCTGAGGATGTGCATGTGTGAGTGTGTATGCCAATGTGTGTGTATACATGTAGGAAGGTAAAGGGGTTTGCATATAAGAGAAAATCTTAAATTTCGTCATGCTGAAAACTTAATGGCTATCTCTAGATAATTGTTGGTAACTAATGGTGCTATAATTTTTTTTAGTAGAACTCCGAGCAATTGTGGGTAAGGTCTGACCTGTCTCCACTTTATATTCTTCTTTTCTTACTTTTTTGTTTTGGAGATAGTATTCTCTAGTTGCAAGAGGATGGGCTTAATTAACCTGGGATGCAGTCTGGCTTCTGACCCTTACTAGCCTCAGATGAATCATTAACTCCTCATTTCCTTGTTTTAAACTTGAGGATAGGAGATCAAGATCGTTCTGAGAATGTATAGAAAGTATCTGGCACATTGTAAACACTTGATAATGGCAGCAATTATCATTATTTCCTTTTCCCAAATTCTCTCTTCTACTTCTATTTTTTTTCTTCCTTTCTTTTTCATTTTCCTTTCTCCTCTGCCTATACCTTAGGCTTGCCAATGGTATGGACATTGGCTGAATTATCTTGCTGGGTTTTTTTAGGTGAAGAATAATATCAATAAAGCAAGTTAGATTTAGAAAGAGTAAATCATAATGGAGTGAAAAGAAGGAATGGGAGTGTGTAAGAAGGGTGGAAGGCAAAACAAATGAAAAGAGATGTGTTCTCTCTCATGGGGGAGAAGAGAAGCCTGTATACAAAGGAGTAATGAGAAGTGAAATAAATAAAGCAGACAGCAAGGCAACAGCCAGCGGAAGTTCGGAGGCTCCAGAGATGTAAACTCCTCAGAAAGCTGACACTTTCTAGAATTTGTTGTCTCAGTGTGGTATTCCTACCTGCAGAAAAGATAAGATTCTTGAGAGAATTGTTGGAAATATGGATTTTTCTCATGTAGAATCATAGAGCTTAAATGGTTTAAACTATTTAGAAAACACTGGACTTCTTCCTCCTCCTCCTCCTTCTTTCCTCCTCCTCTTCTTCTTCTTCTTCCTCCTCCTCCTCCTCCTTCTTCTTCCTTCTTCTCCTTCTCCTTCCTTCTCCTTCCTTCTCCTTCTTTCTTCTTCTTCCATGCTTATTGATTTTAGAGAGAGGGGAAAGGAGGGAGAGATGGAGAAAAACATGGGTATGAGAGAGAAACATCGATCAGTTGCCTCTCGCAACTCTGGCTGGCCAGGACTGAACCCCAAACCCAGGCACGTGCCCTGACCAGGAATTCAACCTATGACCCTTTGGCTGTGGGACAATGCTCCAACCAACTGAGCCACACCAGCCAGGGCTGGACTGGATTTATTCATTGTTAGTGAACAATGAATGTAGAGAATCTGTGAGTTGGTAGATCCAATACAGCCTGTGCCTGTGGACGAGTTCAGATTTGATGCAGTGCACAGTTGGGAGTTGTTATGGTTGTCTGAGCAAATGAATAACTTGGTGAAAACAATTTTAAGAAAATTAATCTTAAAGTAATGTGGGGGACAACTTGAGAGGATAAGTGGAAGGCTGGAAGATCTTCTAGGAAGCAGTTTGGGGAATCCAGGCACAAGGAAGAAGTGCAGAAGGACAGATTGGAGAGATACCTGGAAGGGTCCAATCAGCTGAAGTTCATCATGCACCTAAGTGGAAGACAAGAAAGAAGAATGAAAGCAGTTGCATGTGTGAGTTGGCCTCATTTTTCCAGCTGGATTGTAAGCTCCTCATTAGATGACATCTTATTCATCTTTTGTTGTTTCTTTTAAAAGGTTTTATTCATTTATTTTTAGAGAGATGGAAAAGGAGGGAGACAAACATCAATCCCTTGTTGCCTCTCACATGTCCCCAGCAGGGACATACCCACAACCAGGCATGTGCCCTGACTGGGAATCAAACCAGTGACCTTTGGCTTTGTGACTGAGCCACACCAGTCTGGATGAAACCTATATAATCTTGTTAACCACTGTCACCCCAATACATGTAATAAAAAATAAAATAAAATAAATAAAAAGCATTTTCATCCAAAATATGCTAAATTCTAGTTTCCTTAAATGGAACCATGGCAGAGGTGAGATTCTCTTTCCTAGGAGTGGATGGCGTTTGTACTGTCTCTCTGCAGACCGAGCTGGTACCACTCGTGTGGCCTCTCACCTGGCTGTGGAGGGGCTCCCGCAGTGGTCAGAAGAGTGGCCCAGGTGACCTCTGAAGCCTTTCATCTCTATACATCTGTAATCTGAGTTTCTCCCTCTTGTGATACTCTCTGCACCTATTTTTTAAAAATTTTTAAATATATTTTATTGATTATGCTATTACAGTTGTCCCATTTCTCCCCCATCATTCCCCTCCACCCTGCAGACCCCCTCCCACCCACATTTCCCCCCTTTAGTTCATGTCCATGTGTCATAAGTTCTTCAGCTTCTACATTTCCCACACTATTCTTGCCCTCCCCTTGTCTATTTTCTACCCACCATCTATGCTACTTATTCTCTGTACCTTTTCCCCTCTCTCTTCCTCTCACTCCCCTGTTGCTAACCCTCCATATGATCACCATTTCTGTGGTTCTGTTCCTGTTCTAGCTGTTGGCTTAGTTTGCTTTCATTTTAGGTGTGGTTGTTAACATCTGTGAGTTTGCTGTCTTTTTACTGTCATATTTTTAATCTTTTTCTTAGATAAGTGCCTTTTTTTTTAAATTTATCTAAATATCTTTAGAGGGGAAGGGTAGGAGAGAGGGAGAAGGAGAGAAATATCAATGTATGGTTGCCTCTTATGTGTCCCATGCTGGGAACTGGCCTGCAACCCAGGCATGTGCCCTGACTGGGAATCAAACCGCGATCCTTTGGTTCACAGGCCCGCGCTCAATCCACTGAGCTACACCAGCCAGGGCAGATAAGTGCCTTTAACATCTCATATAATAAGGGCTTGGTGATGATGAACTCCTTGAACTTGACCTTATCTGAGAAGCACTTTATCTTCCCTTCCATTCTAAATGACAGCTTTGCTGGATAGAGCAATTTTGGATGTAGGTCCCTGCCTTTCAAGACTTCAAATATTTCTTTCCAGCCCCTTCTTGCCTGTAAGGTCTCTTTTGAGAAATCAGCTGACAGTCTGATGGGAACTCCTTTGTAGGTGACTGTCCCCTTATCCCTTGCTGCTTCTAGAATTCTCTCTTTCATTTTAATCTTGGCTAATGTAATTACGATGTGCCTTGGTGTGTTCCTCCTTGGGTCCAACTTCTTTGGAACTCTCTGAGCTTCCTGGACTTCCTGGAAGTCTATTTCTTTTGCCATATTGGGGAAGTTCTCCTTTATTATTTGTTCAAGTTTTTATTATAAGTTTTCCACTTGTTGCTCTTCTTCTTCCCCTTCTGGTACCCCTATAAGTCAGATGTTGGGATGTTTAAAGATATCCTGGAGGTTCCTAAGCCTCTCCTCATTTTTTTGAATTCTGGTTTCTTTCTTCTTTTCTGTTTGGTTGTTTCTTTCTTCCTTCTAGTCCACTCCACTGATTTGAGTCCCAGTTTTCTTCCCATCACTATTGGTTCCCTGTGTGTTTTCCTTCATTTGTTCATCTAATTTGTGAGCAAAATCAACCAATTCTGTGAGCATCCTGATCACCAGGGCCTTGAACTGTGCATCTGATAGGTTGGCTATCTCTTGGTCGCTTAGATGAATTGGCTCTGGAGCTTTGATTTGTTCTCCTGTTTGAGCCATTTTTTGGTTGTTTTTTTTTTGGCGGGGGGGGGGGGTCTGGTCACAGGTATTATGTGGAGAGGGGTGGAGCCTTAGGTGTTCCCCAGGGCAGGGCAGCCCAGTCGCTGGGTAGTGATGCTGTATGTGGGGGTGGGTTCCAAGAGGGAACAATAGCGCTTGCTCTGCTCTCTCTGGGATTCCAGTCTCTTCTGCCGCTTCCCCTTCGTCTAGATTATCTGTGCGCGAATGTGGGACCACCTGGTCAACCAGCTGCCTTGCACGGCCTCACTGGGTCTACACCGTTGCCACCCCGTACCTGGGGGTCCACTAGCTGCCGCCTGTGTGCCTGGGGTCTGCTGGCCACTGCTGCCTGTGCACCCTAGTCGCCAACCTCCACTTTTTCCTGTTGTGACTCTGCCCCTCTTACCGGTCTAGATGAATAGTTGTTGGACTTCCATACAGTTCAATTTTCTATCAGTTCCGGCCATTTTCTTGTTTCTAAATCTTTGTTCTTAATTTTGGTTGTGTGAGGAGGCACAGTGTGTCCACCTACGCCTCCGTCTTGGCCGGACTATGCACCTATTTTTTAGCATTCCTTTTTTTAAATCCTCAATGTTTATTGATTTTAGAGAGAGAGGAAGGGGGTGGAGAGATAGATGAAAGAAAGAAAGAAAGAAAGAAAGAAAGAAAGAAAGAAAGAAAGAGAGAAAGAAAGAAAGAGAGAGAGAAAGAGAGAGAGAAAGAGAGAAAGAGAGAGAGAGAGAAAGAGAGAAAGAGAGAAAGACGGGTATGAGAGAGAAACATCAATAGTTGCCTGGCCATCCCCAGTAAGCACCATCTGGGACTGCAGCCTTTTGCGGTTCGGGATGACGCTGCAATCAGCTGAGCCACGCATCCAGGGTTGGGTATTTTTTAAATAGTTCGTAGTTCCCTGATGATGTCATTTGCAGTCATCTCTATTTTTTTTATATGCCTTTTAAAAAACTGAGCAATTGGGATCTTATCATATGATATTCCTAGCAGTCCTGATGATTAAAATACTTTCTGTGGTAGATGCTTACCATTCTTTTTCGCCTCCCAGGCTCTAAACTCCCTTGCTAGAGTTTAGAAATCTCCCCCTTATGAGTCTAGAGGAGCTAGAACAACCTCCCAGCGTAGCATTTAAAATGTCCAGATATTGGCTTTTGAACCCGCAGCATGGGCATGTACGCGGGACTTGGCCAGTCCACCCATTCACCAGGACTTTGGTGCAGGAAGGAATGAGGTGGGGATAGGGTGATGGAGTAGGAAAGACTAGAGCAGAGGGTCGTAGGGTGAAATTCCTAAGGTAGCAGTGGAATGGCCCCAAATCACACCAGTGTCCTCACTGAACATGACATTGCCATTGGCACCACTCCTGCTACACTGTCCACTGGCTGAATGTGTGGGTTGGCCTCATCTCTCCAGCTGGACTATAAGCTCCCTGTTGGGCAGTGTCTTATTTTGTTTGTTTGTTTGTGGGCAGTGTCTTATTCATCTTTTGCTTCTTCACAGCACCCTGGACAGTGCTTATTGATTAGCTTCCATTATGATCATTGTCAAACCTGTATATTTAAATCTTACTTCTCATCAAAAATATGCTGAATTCTAATTTCATATTTAATAGTACATATTTAATACCTATTATTCCTACTAGATGAAAAACTATCTTCTTTTGCTATTTCTATTGTGCCTAGCACAGTGCCAGACAAAACAGCAGGTACCTGATACTTGTTGAATAAATGAATATTGGATTACCCATTTGAAAATTCCATTGTGGTCTTAAACTTCACTTGCCAAAAAGAGTTACTTCCTCTTGCATTTCCCTGAAACTATCCCATCTCTAGGTTCCCCACTGTGGTCAATGTCACTGCTTTTTCCTAGCCTTGCAGAATGTAAGTTTGGGACATTCTGAGTAGCATAAAAGCATGGCTATTCAAGGCACCTCCATTGGACTTGCCTGACCAGACTCGGGAAGGCTGTATGGAAGAGGGAGAGGCAGCTGGCTGGGTTAGCAGAGGAGGAAGGCGGAAGTCTACAAACCAACCTTGGCAGCTTGGGATTTCACCCTCAGGTGTGTTCCCTGAAACTGCCTTGCTATTATTTTTACTTTGGGATTTTGTTCACACTGTTTTCTGCAATGGCTTGCTATTCTCTCCCCAATGGACTTAAATTCATCTTATTCATCCTTTAAGCTTCAGTCAAGCAGCCACCCCTGCTGAGCCTTTACAC
Source organism: Glossophaga mutica (assembly GCA_039655065.1). Lineage (NCBI taxonomy): Eukaryota > Metazoa > Chordata > Mammalia > Chiroptera > Phyllostomidae > Glossophaga > Glossophaga mutica. Next base: position 84,872,635 of record CM077305.1, read on the forward strand.
TCCAATCTAGACCATAGTGATCATTTCTACAATGTTCCTTTCAATCATTTTTGCAGTGACTCACATAGCATTTCAGCTTTTTGGTGTCTATTCTCCTTAGATACTTGATGGTCAAAAACATCACTTACACTTTGTAAAAAGTGCTTCCCAGCACCCAGTATAAAGTTAAGCTTTTAAATAAACACTAAATTGAATGGAGTTCAAACTTGGCAAGATTTTGGTGGAAGCCACAGCTGCTTTGTTTCTGGAAAGGTTTACAAGGAAGACTGGAGTCAAAGCGACATCTGGTGGCTAAGGATCAAAGCCTACCTTCTGGACACTGGTGGTCAGGCTAGTCAGGCAAAGGTGTAAGTGTGGGATGTGCTGGTGACTGGCACCTGAGGGCAGCACCTTTGCCCCTGGCTTCAGCTGAGCTGTGCTGTGTGCTCTCGGGGACCCGTGTTCACAGATGCCATACAGATAGGCATCGAGAAGACATACAGATAGGGTGCAGTGGTGAGGAGCAGGGACATGCCCCACTGCCAGGGGCTAAGTAACAGTAACAGCAGCAAGTCATTCAACCTCTCTCTGGTCTTAGTTTCCTTATCTCTGCATAATGTTTGCTACTATTAGTATAACAAAACTTACTAAAACTGAGGAACCATCTTTTAAAAATGATTTGGAAACAGATGGTGTTTCCTTGACAAGTTTCACTCTGATAAAATACGTTTTGCCATTGAGGGATTTACGAAGTTCAGACTCATCGAGCATACTTGGGCGGCTGATAAGTAATTCCACTGTGTGAAGTTTACAAGAAATCTGCAGTAATGATGCTGGAAGGAGAGCTTGTTGGTTTTTTTAATCTCTAAAGAAATAAAGAGAGGAAAAGAGACTGGGAACGATGAAGGAGGGGGCCCAGGCAAAGCGTGTCAGGTTACATCACCATCTTTGTCCCCAGAATATCTGAAAAAATAGAGGGCACTGTTAAAATGGGACACTTTCTGAAGCAAATGCCCTCTGCCGTCATGAGATCTTCTGAAGAACTCTTTTCTTCTGAGACCTCTCAGCATGTATAGACAGTTTTTGAACAGTATACTGAAGAATTAAGGCTCACTTGTTCCACTTTTTGAAGCATCTTGTGGGGAGAAAAAGAGGCTTTTTTGGTTTCCAAGCACATTTGTTACAGATGGGTAACTCCTCAGCCACTACCTGGAATTGGTCATATTTTCAGGGTGTAAAGAGGATGAAAGATGTATCTGGGTCCCGGTGTCCCTGAATTCTTGGACCGTTGTCTTCATGACCCCAGGCACCCCATGAGCCCAGAGGGGGATCTGTATAAGAGGAAGGAATTATTCCTGTGGGAAGAGGAATACTTGAGTACCAGCTGAAGTTCTCACCACAAATAGTGTAGAAGTATCTTGCGAACTGGATTAAGCTACACCAAGTTTTTGCGTCTATGGTTTAAGACAGAAGTAGGCCAAAGGCCCTCTTTGGCCTTTTTTCTCTACTTCTACAACTATATCTTTGTCCTACAAAGCTTGCCAGTTGCACAGGAAAAGAAAGATGAAAAACTCACTGAGGTGAAAAGAGAATTTCTCTCTAAATCTGAGAGTAACTTTAGTGAGACACCCATTCCGGGCCTTCTTTCCTGTGGGTCTTGCCCTGGATCCCAGTGACTTTCTGAGGAGAGAGGGAAACCTTCCTTCCAGGCTTGCATGGACTTTGGGTCCCCTCTGACTATATCAGCTTTTGGCAAAGAGAGAGCTTGAAGAAGGCAAACCTGAAGAGAGGAACCCATCAGGAAGTGGTGTCCTATAAGCACATCTCCTTTGAATATCTTAGTGCAGCACTTTCAGCCTTTTCCATCTCGTGACATATGTACACTATCACTAAAATTCTGCAGCACACCAAATAATATAACATTTTTTGCTGATCTGACAACAAATAGGTATAATTTTGATTCATTCACACCTGACAGCTATTGTTGTATTGGCTGTTTTCATTTTTTTATTTGACAATCTAAGGGAAAAGAGGTCAGGGCCTCTGACTAAATAGGTATTGCACCTTTTAAAAATTCTTTGGCACACCAGTTGGAAATCGCTGTCTGAGTGCATCATGCTACAGCACCCAAGAATGCCCCTGAGGAAGCCTGAGAGGAAAGCAGGAGTAGTGCAAGGGGCAGGGAGACGGCCTTCAGCGCGCGTCGGGTGACTGGGGAGTGAGTAAATGAATGGGTACCGTTCCCGGGTTTACACCATGATCAGAATTTGCTTCAAGAAAGTCTAACATCATTTTAGAGAGAATGAAAATAGGAAGCTTCTTTTTAGTTCAATGTCTAAAATTTATTTTTCTTTATGGCAGTGAGCTTTTTTTAGGAAAGTTGGGAAGGTTTATTTAAGCTTGAGCAAAATTAAGATTCTAACCCAGCAAAGATCACTCTTGATTGTTTTGTACCATTTGAAAATGTTTATATTACCAGAATCACAGAATTGCAGGATTCGGAGGTCCTTAGTTTTATCTCTAGGAAGTTATTCTATGGATGCACAAGCACATGGACATAGCAATAAATGTGGAAGGATATCCATCTCAGCATTGTTGGTGACAATGACAATTCTGAAAGCCATGAAATTCAGTATGTCCATCTGCAGTGGTTAAGGAATTATAGTACATCTATATATGCAGGTGGTAAAAAGAATTTGGGACAGGTGTGTAGGATATATCATTAGGTAAATAAAGCAAGCTGCAGAAGTGTATATATGTATCATATATGATAAATATATATAATATATACATAATGATCTTGTGTAAAAGTAACAAATGTTTTAAATATTCTTATAAATGCTTTGCAAAGTTCTGAGAAAACACCCAAGAACCTGGGGCCTACTAAGTTCTCACTTTTGCCATTTGAACTGTTTGAATGTCTTTCCACAAGCATGCGTTCTTTATCACTTTAAAAAAAGTCACCCCGTCTTATACACTGAGTACTGAAGCATCCCCACCAAGTGGTCACCCTGGCTTTCCTAAAACTCTTCCAGTGACAGAGAACTCATTACCTCTTAACTATCAGACAGTGTTTTGACCAGTACCCCTCCCCCCCGCAGATGGTAATTCTTTTCTATTTCTATCTGACCTAGGGTCCCAGGGGCGAGAATCATCGGTCTTGTCTTGAGGGTCCTGGAGAAGGGAGGCACACAATTTTGACAGATTTCTTGGTAATTTTTCAGTTTAAAAAGATTTTTTGATTATATAAACAGAAACTAGTTGGAGTACATATGTCTTCTGGGAAAAGTCTTCAAGACACTAGAGGGAGAAAATAAAAAACTTTTCAGGATGCCATTTTAAGGAGGATATGAAGAGTGTGGATAACAAAAGGGCCTTGTTTTCAAGGAACCCGATATGTGGATGGGGGTGGGGGGTACCTTGCACACTTGAGCGTACATGAATGAAAGCACTGTTAAACACCAGGAAAAGGAAAAATCAGTAAATGCCAACTGGAGTGTGGTGATGTTGACTGGATCCACGGGAATGCTGGTTGGAGATGATGGACTCAGTCTGGGTTTTGAGAAATGGAGAGAGGGTAGGTGCAGGGGATGGGGGCATGTGGTGGTGGAAGGAAGTGGCATGAGTGGAGATGGGAACCCACAGGGACAGTGGGTGTGAGCAGGCCTGCCTGATGGGGGAAGGTGTTTGGGGAACCCTTTCTCCTTTAACAGGATGCTGCCCAAAGGAAGACTCGTGCCCACGCAACATGCCCCTGGGGCCTTCTTGCTGAGCCCCAGGAGCCAGTCCTGCGAACTCACCCCTGGTGAGTCAGCACGCTGGGCCCAGGTGCATGTCTTTCCTAAAGGTCCCTTCCACCCGACAGGGCTGTGAATTGGCAGAACATCGACTTGTTAGTGTGCGAAACGTGGAAAGTAAATGCAGGGACTGTTTTAGAATATTCTTTTCATTTATTTATTTATTTATTTATTTAAGTTAAAAAACATTTTTACTTTTTATATATCAGAAGTGAGAAAAGCATATAATTCAACACAATTTCAAGAACATTGGACCCCACATTTGGGTAACCTTTGTGAGTACAGCATGTGGGTATCACTGTCCAGTGCATAATGAAAAAAGAAAAAAAAAAGAACCGAGATTTCTCACTGAAGAGGGGATGATGAGGGCTCTATCAGATTGCATTCATTCAACATCTATGTGCACTTCTTCAGCAAACCGGTCTTCATGCCATACCCCCTCCCTTAATTGGTTTTCAGAAAGATTATCTAACTAGGGTAATTGAGCCCGAATTCGTTGTCTCTTTCTTTCATTCCCTCTTATTTTCTCTCTCCCTCTGTCTCTCACGTATCCACTGCTCACACACAGCAGCCGGAAATGACACATTGAAGTGAGTCACCAATGCAGCTGTGAGTCACCCTATAATTGAGGAAAGTTCTGTCCTGCTAGGTCGTGCATCCGTTTGCACTCCTGCTCCTAAATATATTGGAAAATTTTGAAACCACTCTGTCCTCATGCTAATCTCTCTCACCCACCACATCCTTTTGGTCCCTGAAGTGGATGAAGTTGGATAATCTTGTCAGGGGTCCTAATCCATCCTGCGGAAAGGCAAGGAAAGAAGAGCAATGGGTTTCAGGCAGCCACAAGGTGGCGGTGTGAGCCCCCGTGCTTGCTGCCCACAGGGGCATGGCAGTTAAGTGGCCAGACTCCTGAGATGCAATGACACAGACCACAAAGGAACACACTAAGCAAGCTTAAATAATATGCTTTTCTTGATAGTCCTCTTTCTCTCTAACAGGCACCCAAGAATGTGATAAATATTCAAGCACACCTCTGGCATCCCACCCTCCCCACTAGGAGACTGGAGCCAAGAGCCAGGCATACCTTCTTCCTCTATTCCTGCAAAATAAAGTTTGTGGGAAGCAGAAACCTGCTTCTATAAGTAAACAAGTAACCTACACTCCGAAATAATATATGCTCACTGTTTCTGGGGAGGGAGACGGCCAGGCCAGGGTGGATCTCTGCACCGGGTGGGCAAATTGCTCTGCCATTCCACAGCACCTCTGAGCTGAGAAGGGCGAACCTCGCAGTGGAAGAGCGTTTCTTCCATTGGTCTTCTCTGGCCTGCCGCCAGCCTCCTCAGCAGTGGCAGACAGTGCAAGAGTGATGGCAACATGACTGGAACACAAATAGTCGCTACCAAGCACACGAAAGCTCCTGTAAGCCTCGTGGTGCCACCCTGCCAGGCCTCAGTGGGATCCAGGTCTGAAGACCCGAGCAGGCAGAGCGATGGGCGGAAGCAGCTGCACAAGCGGCTCTGAGAGTCTGACAGTCTGGTTTGGAGACCTCAGGGAGCCACGCTTCAGAGGTCCCTCCCAGGGTCTCCACCGGGGGGTTTTACTGAGAGGCCCTCTCTCTCTCTCCCCTTGGGAGAGGCTGAGGTCTAGAAGGCAGATTTACCATTAAAAAAAAAATTAAAAAAGGCAAATGTCTTCTCTTTCTCCAGAAAGATTAATTAAAATAAAATTTCTTTTCTTCAGAGTTTCTTCTTCTCTGATACATCTCCAGTTCTGTCCCAGATGAGGGCTTCATGGTCAGGGTTCCATTACTTGGCCCATGAAAAGGACTGTTCCTGAGGATGGAAGAATCATGGGAGATGAGAATTGGAAGGAATGGCATGGCTCACCAAGCTTGAAGTTTATGGATGAACTAAGATGTGAGAAGATGAGTGAGATGTCTGGAGTCACAGCTGCTTTAATGACTAAGCTAGGATGGGGGTCCTGGCACAGCCCTCTGTCTGTGATATAGCGCTGCCTCCAAGGAGAGGAAGAGGAACAGAGCTATGGATTTCTTGCCTAGAGTCCCAGCGTAAGAGTGGCGTCTACACCTGAATGGACTGGTACCCGAAATGGGGGGGCATCACGGACCCCGGGCTCACCTGTGGGGTTGTGCCGCACCACAAAGAGGAAGGGTCGGTCCATGATGATCTCCTCGGGGGCCATTCGGGCTGAGACAGTAATGGCTGGAAGAGAGGGGACAATGTCTTAGAACAGAGGGGTGTCGGCACTGTTTCCTGGATTGGTCACAAGTGATCCATTGACATCAGCCTTCTGTCGGATGGCAGCGCTGGGGGCTGATTTTTAGGAGGCCCTATTGTTCTGTTGGACATGAACCCTAAAAGTTTAGGGAAGTCCTCTGAGGCCTGGTTTTCTCCAGGAGTTTGGAAGAGATCTATCAGCTGCTCTATTATAAACGGACATTTACACCCTTTTAGGCCACATTGATAAGCAAGTTCCTTAAGTTGACTTAGTCACTGTGAGAGCAACCCAGGAGCTTTCCTTTGGGAAGCCTTTCAAATTCGGGGTCCCTCAGGAGCCATTGGCCCCTTTTCTAAGCTGAGAAACACTAGTGAGGAAAAGGCGATACTCCCTGCACAGGAAGTGCTGCTTTTGAGGAGAGGCTTGGTGGAATAGAGCAGAGAGGGGTTCATCCTGGGTTTGGGTGCCACAGCGGCCCCTCCTGTAAGCCTTGGGCTGAGACTTGCGAGGCCTCACCTAAGCCCGACTCACCTGTAGAGGAGGATGCCACCGTGCCCCTCTCATTCACCTTGATCTTCACTTTTTGCAGCGCCTGCGATACGTAGAGAGGCGCTTGACCTGAAATGGGTGGATGCAAGTGTACATCAGCCATGGTTTTCAGGGAAAAGCTCCTTGGTCCCGTAAGGGGCCTCACAGTCCACCAGGAAAAGAGAGTGAAATGAAAATCTCTTACCCGAAAAACTCGAGAAGTCTGCCTGGCTTGGACTAAACATGTTAGTCATCCCCAAATTCTCCAAGGGCCTCCTAAGGTCAATTTCACTCTCGAGGGAGAACCTATAGACAGGAGCAGGAAACAGCTTAAGCTCAGGCTACCTCCGGCCACCTCTCCAAGTCCCTGCCAGGTGTCACCCCAGCAGCCTGACAGGACTGGGCTGATGTGACAGTAAAAGAGGGAGGCTTGTTACTTCAAATCTTTTCTCAAAGCCTCTCTGCTTGCTAGAGGTTCTAATATCAATGAACATTCTTCTGCAATCTCCCAACCCTCTAGAACTTAGGACTAATTACTTTTCTCAAATAAGGCAGTAGTTATTCAGTCTGGCGGGGGCGGGGGCGGGGAGAGGGCATGGGCAGATTCTCCTGCAAGGCTATTTGAACAAAAATCTGCTCTGTAGATTGTATTTCTGAGAGTTAACCCTGAAGAGGACTTGAGCAGCGAGTCTTCAGAGTGCTCTCTGCTTCCCATCAAGACACAGCTAATTACCTCAATTTTTGAGAGAGGGAGGGAGGGAGAGAAGAAGAGAGGAAGAGAACAAACCAACTAAATTTTTCTCTTCCCCAGAGCCTGACATTATAGTATATGGAAATTTGAGGTAAGCATGGTGGGTGGGAGGCTTCCCTACAATTCTGGAATTACCCAGCCTCAGGCTTCTCCACTCTGTTGGCTTCTGCAGAAGGATTTAAAAATTTTGCTTTGTTGGAAGCCAGCTAGAAGCTGTAGTTCCAGCCACTCCATCTGCAGAAGTTATTCGTTTTGTCCCCATTGTTTGGATGTTGACTTGGGGAGATGGAGGTGGGAGTGAGGGGCATTCATAGAAAGGTGAAGGCAGACTTAGCCTCCCACCTCTATCATTTCTCTGGCTCCTCCTTTGGCTGGCTTTTGCTGTATGTTTTGAGAGAGGTTTATGCCAGGGTACAGCCTAGAAAACTCCTTGTCCTCCAGCAGAAATGGGATGAGGAGAGAAATCTTAATCAAACCCAGGCCAGAGTGTTTCCCATAAGCCTCCCACACATAACCCTGCCCTGCCAGCATCACATTTGGGAAAATCAATGTGGGGTGGCGCTTTTAGGAGAGAGTGGAGGCGGGAGATAGAAGGGATTAGGGCATTGGCAGGGGGTGGGGCTTACTTGGGCAGAACCAGGAGACGGGGCAGGCAGGTCATATTCCCTTTCCAATGGCTGATGAGCTGGGCATCCAGAATGTTGGTGAGGGCAGAGAGAGGCACCTCTTTTTCATACGGAGCAGCAATGAACATGCTGAGAGTGTCCCCATGGTAGGGCAATTCCAGGATGTCGTAGTAATGGCCATCAGGGGTGGAAAACTCAGCTGTGAAGACAGCAAGATGGCACATTAAAATGGTTCCAGCTCTTGTTGATTCTAACCCAGTGCTGGGTTTTTCAACTAGTTCTTCTGTCCCCTCCACTCTTTCCGGAAGCCAACTCTCTGTTCTGGCTCCTGATGCTCCCACACCCACCACTCCCCTATTCAGTGTTTTCACTTTTATTTCCCTTATTTTCTGCCAATTCAGTGTCTTTGGTTTCTGTTTCTTTCTGGCTTTCTTCATATTCACTCCCCCTCCCCTGTACCCAGCCACTAATTCATTCCAGTCCTCATCTCCTGAATCTCCGCTTCCACAGAGCCCGCCCCCAGCAGGATTTGCAATCACACTAGAAACACCTGAGGTTGAGAGACAGGGTTCAATGGTCAAATGTGGGCCTCAGGGAATTGCTGGATTTCAGCTTCATCTTGTATAAAATAAAGCTACTTCTGCTGCTCCAATTATCCTAGTGTTTCTTATTTGGGAAGTCTTTGTTAAAGCTGAGGTATATTCTAGGGTTCCTCCTCCTTTAGATGGGGACACCCAGGGATGACTTCCAGTAGGGACTTGGGGAAGGAAGTCTTGCACTTACTGTAATTGAACTTGTTGGTCTGAGCCATCATGGGCACCGAGACGGTGCTGCCATCAGACTTGTGGAAGAGGCGGTGGTGGGTGCCCAGCTCTGGGAAGGGTGTCTTCCAGTGGCCATTGAAGTACAGGGCATTTACCAGCACTAGGCGCGTCAGCTGGTCCACGGCCCCTTCACCAAGTAAGTCACTAATCATGCCTATGGGAAAACCAGGTGATCAGGAGTGAGATATATTTTTTAATCCCCTTAGATAGATCCCGTCAGCTCCCAGGCTTCAAATGGATGTGTGTCTGTTGAAGCAATCCTGTCGGAAGATAGCCTGGGAGTTTAGGCGAACCAATCTAGCTGTTTTCAACGTGTCCCAACTTTCTAAGGGTCTCAGAAAGCCTCCTAGCTCACCACACTTTCTTGGGCCTGGGATCCTGTCCAGGATCAGACCTGGAAACTTAAGTCTTCCCTGACTTGCTCCCTAAGCCATGGTTTTGATGGGTTGTGTGTGCTCCTCATCATAGTTATTAGCATTCTAATGAAATCCTGTAACACTTTTTAGGAATGCCTTTAGAGTTGGTTCATGAGAAGGCCTAATTCTGGAAAATATGGCAGTGATGCTTAAAGCACCTGACCTTTAGCCTACAAAGAAGAGAATGCTGAAAGGGAGAGGTTGGTATATACGGGAGTTGTTTCCAAATCCCCTTTCTTGGCAGGCTCTTAGGGGCCAGCCTCCTTTCCCTGCCTGCTCACCTTTTGTGTGTCTCTTCACCCAGTCATTGATGATGAACCTGGCTCTCTCCACCTCTGAAAAGTCCACCTGCTTGACTGTGGTCTGAAACAGCCTGAAGAAGTGAGGCATGAAGCCTTGAACCAGCTCCAGATCCCGCTGGACGAAGACGGCGTCGGCGATGCTGATCTCGTCCTTGTTCCATGGCCCCATGAGCTCCTTGTACAGTTGACGGAGGGCAGGGGCCACGCCCTTCCCTGTGCCGGTGGGAGAAAGGACACATCAGTCTCCTGTTCAGCCAACGGATCCCAGCTGGGCCAACTTCCCCCGTGAGAGACCTCACCCTGCCCTCATGGATGGGGCTCTCCTGTTCTAGGTGTCTCCGGAAGGAGAATTCATTCTAAACCTTAATCTCTTCTGCACTCCCCTCTTTTTCTCAAAAACCTCGGGTCCTAACCATTTTGGGGGGTTAGAATATTTTTCTGATTTTAACTTACAAACCCTAATTTTTTTTGCAATAATAATAATAGCTATACAAAGCACTTTATACACACAATTCTTTTTCATCCTTACAGCAGCCCTCTGTGTTAAGTACTCGTCTTTTAAAAAGTTTTATTTATTTATTTATTTCTGGGGAGAGGGGAAGGAAGGGACAAAGAGAGGAAAAGAAACATCGATCAGCTGCCCCCTGCAAGCCCTCAACTAAGGGGCTGGGCCCTCAACCAGGGGGCTGGGCCCTAACCCCAGGCATGTGCCCTGATCAGGAACTGAACCAGCGACCTTTCAGTTTGCAGGACAATGCCCGGCCCACTGAGCCACACCAGCCAGGGTTGAGCTAGGTACTTTTATTAATCCCAATTTGTAAATGAGGAAACTGAGCCTCAGAGGGGCTAAAGTTATGCAGCTAATACGTGGTGATACAAGGCTGTTTTACACCAAATTCACTGGCCTGTACACTCTGCAACTAGTCAAGGGCCAAGTGGCACAGGGAATGGTGGTCCCTACGCCATGGCAGTACAGGTGTGGGCTCAGCTAAGCTGGAACCAGCCTTTCCTCTGCTTCTGGTTGGTTACACCCCAGTTCTGTGAAGGATGCGTGAGTGCCTGCCTCCTACTTTGCCCCGCCTCTCACCTTCAATCTCGAATTGCATTGCCGCGTGGATCTGCTGCCTGGTTTCTCCTCCTGTGGTCGGCTGCAGCATGGCCAGGACCGAGGCCACCCCATAGGGTGAGAAAACCACATTGCGGTCCTTGGAGGCCTGTGCCACCTGCTGAAACACCTTCACTCCGAAGTCTGTGGCCCTTTGGGCTACTTGAGACTGGCGGTGGTGCAAGGCATGTCCTTCACCAAAGATGAGGGCCAGGCCCAGAGCTAGGCTGGCAAAGACTGGAGACATTTGCATCCTAGAGCAAATGGGAAAGAATCTGATGAGGGAATAATTCTAGAAGAATGGCAAACGGGGAGGGGAAACAACATCCCAGCCATGGGCCGGGCTTCCTGTGTTCGCTGCTGACAGGTGCTAAGAAAACACAAGTGCAAAATTCATTAAGAAACCATGACGGGTTTAGATTCTGCAATCACTGCTATGTCAGGGGCAACTTAGGGCAGCAGGTCTTGGTGTGGGGGGTGGACAGAGGCAAAGTGGGGGGTCCTGAACTGGGAGATTCTGTGGAAGGGCGTTCTCTACCTCAACCCAAAGGGAGAGATGGAGAGTTTGTTTTTCTCTTACCTGAAGTTCTCAAGTTGCCGTGTGCCTGGAGGTTTGTCCTGCTGCTGCTGCTCCTCGTGGTGACTGCTGCTGGAAAGGGCGTGTCTCTCTCTTGACAGTGCCCTGGGCTCTGCAGCCAGATACAGCTGTGCTGCTAAGGAGGCAGCTGCCTCCCTTTATACCAGAAGTGGGCAGGAAATAGATTAACTCATGGCTCGGCCCCTCCCACTTTCTGGCTCTGGGAGTCTAACTTGCTGAGGCCTGTGCGTGCGTGCTGCTGTGTGTGTGTGTATGTGTGTGAGAGGGCCCAGGAACAATTGAGCAAACCCTGACAGGCTTGGCCCAAGGGCCTCCTTGGAATTTGCTGCCTTTCACCTGCGTCCCTCTCTCTTTGGATTGGATATGTCGGCCTGACCAGGGGCAGGGCCAGATAGCCCGAAGCGCCCAGTGTTTGAGATCACCTTCCCCCGTGCTCAGCTTGGGGAAAAACGGTTTACGTTTCCTCCTTTTTCTTTGGGGAAATAGGTCACCACAGAGTTATCAAAGAAGCTAACGATCCTGTGAACTCGTGTCTGCCACATAGTCCGCCCATGCACGTGCCAGCGGAGGAAGAATGCCCTCCCCGCTCTTGGCCACATCCCAGGGACCACAAGGCACGGAGCGTGCCATGTGATTGTCTGGGTTTTGACTGTCTAAGACAGGAGCCTGGCAGAGGACTCCCTCCTGTCTTTCCCTCTTCCCTTTCCAGTGTGGGATGATGCATGGCTGACTCTCCCACGTGTCCAGACTCCGAGGGGCCCCCGAGGGCTCTCTTTTGTGTCCATAGCCCTGTCTGGCTGGGCTTTGAGGTGTACTGGGTGGGGTGATGGAAAGACCAGGGGTTACAGGGGTAAAGTCTTGCCAAGGAATTAGGTGCCCAGCCCAAATGTAAGTTCTGTTTCTCTGAGCTGCCTGCTGTGACGGGGGGGAAATTGAGCCTTATCCTTTTCCTCCAGATGCAGACACTTGGAGGGCTGGAGCAGTGCTAGTAGGGATAGAAGAAAGGGCTTCAGTTCCGGGCTGGTTTGTGGGGTGTGTTCTCAGGGCATTGAGTTAGAAGTGGAAGAGTGACACAGGAATCTATAGAGTGTGGGAACTGGCTAGAAGCGAGTGTGTGGGACTGGGCTAGTGCATCTGGGGGCCTGGCAGGGTCGGGTACCCTTGGCTGTGAGGCCCGGATATTGTGGACAGAGGGGCTGGGTGGCAAGGGGTCCTCAGGGATAGAAATGCTGCCCTTGACCTGGGGTCCACACACTGTCATGATTTGTGTAGGTAGTAGGGTTCAAGTGGAAGTATCCATGGAGACAGCCAACACAGATCCACAGCAAGTTGAAGTGGGTGGAAGCGTCGAGATATTTGTTTTGGATTTTTTCAGTAAACAGATGCCAAGAGCAACCACAGCTGGACGGCTTTCCCACATTTGCTCTGACTCTGCCTTTGTTTTCTCTGTTGCCCCTGGGAGTCAGGTGGGGATGCAGGATGACAGGGAGAAAAGGACAACCTCCTTTGGAAAGTTAGGGTCATTGACCCTTTACAGGACTGTTCCCCTGTAGCTGCTTCTGGTTTATTCCCTTTCATGTTCTTAGTTGCAGTTTGGAGTCCCTGAGAGAGTGGTTAGCCATGAGGAGGAAGTAGTCACTCAGGTGGGGAGAACAGAAGTCCAGCCCTAACCCCCACCCATCTCCTATCCCCAGAAATACCCCCAGCGCCTTGGCCTTCGTCCTTGGGGTTCCAAGGGAGACGGGCACTTGGGAATATGGATTGGGTGTGCCAAGTCCCAAGTTGGAAGAGTAGTGGGTTGAGACTCAGCCGAAACTGCTCCCTCCTTGTACCTCACTGTCTGGCCTCTCCAGCTGCTTCAGCTGAGCCTCCTTCCTTTGCTCTGTTGGTTATTCCAGCAGCCTTTGTCCATTGCCTTGGCAGGCTTCAGCTGTAAAAGCCCCTGCTATTTTCTGTGGATGGCCAGGGCCCTGCCAAGGCTGTGAACAATTCTGTCCCTACTCCTGGACCTGATGGATAATTGCGATACCATTCCAGAAAAGACACTCTGTTCCTAGGCACAGGAGCCTGGGAGTAGCTCTGTGTCCTGTTGGAGGGAGAGGGGGCACCGTACATCGGAAACAAAGGGCTGACTTACTAAGGGGTCTTTTCCTAAACTGGAGGGACTCGTAGGCATCTGGTGTGTGCGTATTAGAAAGTGAGGCAAAGCCTAGTGTAAGTTAAGTCTCACGCCAGAGTTTCTGATGAGCTGGGGCCACTAGATGATCTAAACCCAGACTTGATTGTGGTCCCTGCTGCTGCTCTCTGTGAGATGGCATTGCCTCAACCCTGTCTGGCCTCTGGAGACCTTCCACACGTTATGATGCGGCCTGACCACCCAGCGGCCCCCAGGAGGCCTCCCTGACCCCGAGGAGAACTTCCTGCAATGCCTTTCTCAGAATCTAGCCTGACTCAAGGGGCTGTCACTTTCTCTCCTTTCCCTGAACCCGAACTAACACCCTTGACCCAATCACCTCTTTCAAGCCTTGGCTCTTTTGTAAGGGGTCAAATGGACGGAAAGAGAAAAGTCCCTGCTGTTGAAATAGCTGAGTCTCTGATTGCGGGAGCAGCAGAGATAAGAGGATGAGTTACAGGGCTGTGGATTTCAGGGGAAGTTCCAGTCCCAGCCAGCTGGGAAAGATGTCTCCATCTGTCCCTCAGCAGGTGGTTCGTGACTAGACCAGCCTCACACTTTCCGTGACTGACCCCCAACCCCCACAGCACACGCATGCCCATGCCCCAGGAGCCCTGCTTCAGTCCGGGCCTCAGTCAGCCTCCAACCCTTCGCCTCCTGCCCTCCAGCTGTCCTCTGGCCTGCGCTTGGCTCTTCCCCTTTGCTTCTCCGTTGCTCTCCCAATACCAGCCACCGCCCTCTTTTTCACTTTCCCCTTCTTGATCTCTGCTGTTCAACCCTCCATCTGTGGGGTTACTGCCCATTCCTTCCCCAGATCTCTTCAAGCCTCAGCCACATAAGCTCTCTCCCCATTTTCCCACTCTTTCTTTTCCACTCTCTATGACTCAATCCCTCTTTCCCTCTCCCCTCCTCTTCCAGAATCCCTTTTACAGTCAAATGCTCTGTTCCAAGCCTTCCGGTGAGGAGGAGAGTGCTGCCTCCTATCAGTTACACAGGCTGCTTGGAATGTTGGAGCCGGCCTCCTGATTCTTGGTGATTTCACTGGGAGAGCTGGGGGTGGAAGGACAGGGTCCTACTAACTCACACCACTATTTCTGGCCTGGTTGTTCTCCAAACAACACACCACCAAAAATAGCCTGCATTTGGGCTGGGCTAGCTCTGCTCCTCTCCTAGGAGTGAGCTTGGGGGAGGGCTGTGTGTCTCATCCTCTTAAGATCACGGCCTTGGGACGGCCTGGAGAATCTTGGCCTGTCCAGGGTTCTTCCCCGCCCTGGTGCTATACCTGCCTCCCCTCCTCTGCCACCATAGCCCCTCTCCTTGCTGTCTTCTCCAGCAGCTACCAGCCATGTCTCCTAAAACTGTCACAGCGCTAAAACCTGCGTCCCCCGAAGGGGTAACCCTTGCTTTCCACAGTTGCTTTTTTCTCCACGTATATCTAGAGTTCCAGGGACAGGGAAGGCTCTAAGAACCACTTAATCCAGTCCTTTAACTTGCAGGTGAAGGCTCTGCGGCCCAGAGAGGCTGAGCAAGGTGTTTGCAGTCACACAGTGATACACCACAATGGGAGAACAGTGCTCAGTGGCGCACAGACCCAGCCTGGACAGGGGTCCAACACTTAGCTGGTTACCTGTCTGTAGGCAAAACATTTGTGAGCCTTAGTCTTCCGATTTGTGGATAGGTATGTAAGTAGGGGTTTGTGGACAGGTAGCTGATGATTTCCATCCTTCAGGGCTGTTATGAGGAGTAAATGAAATATTTTCTGTCACCGTCCCCCATATTCTAGGCTTCCTCTAAGTGGTGACCCCTCTCGGCGATGGCGGAGCCAGGACCGAGGAACCCAGACAGCTTGGGCTGTTACTGTTGATGCAACCCAAGCTCCTCGTTTCTCCTCGTTTCAGGCATTCTTTTTTACTTCCCTCAGCAATTAGCGGAGTAGATTAAATGCCTGGGAAGTTGACTGGCTTACCTGAGAGAATGGCCACCTGGCCATTTCAGACCAGACCCTCCTTCCCCCACCCTGGCATTGATGTGCTCCCACTGCCTGCCCTGAGGGTTTTGGATCCCAGAAGATTTTTCTCTCTCACTGCGGGGCTATTTGACACATGTCCTGGTCCCTTCAGGGTACCAGGAATTTGTGGGTGGGGGAAGCTTTTACCTGTTTTACCAACAGGTAAAAATAGAGCTGAACTTTGTTGGCTCGCCCTTCTAGTCCTGATCCTCTTGATCCGTCCTCGGCCACCACGTCTGCTGTCTCTTGTTGACCCCTCTACAGCACCCTGTAACCCTTTAACCACTTACATGCACAGCCCCTTGTCTCACAGTCATTTCTCTACTTATTCTGAAATTTACTGTGGCCGTTGCCATGTCCTGTTTATGTTCATTACCCAAGCAGAGGTCGGGGGCAGTATCTGTTTGAGGGACCTCTCATAATGTCAGAGTTCGACAAGCACCAGAGACCCACACAGCCTCACAGCCCCTACCCCCACCCCGGCAAGAATGAGCCTCCTCTCTGGGGGGGACAGAGACAGAGGGAGCAAATGGGGCCGCACATGGCCACAAGGGGAAGTCTGGGGCTGGAATGGGTGGAATGTGCGATTTCTGGGGTAGATATGACGGCAGAGCCTGGTGGTGTCAGTCGGGATGAGGCAATGGAGGCCTCCGGCCGCATTCTGTCTCCTGCCCCACGTCTCTTTACCCGTGTATCCTATCCGATGCTAACTCTGATTCGAGTCTTTCTTCTCTACCAGAACTCGTTCCTCATTCTCTACATTCCTGGATCTCCCTCTGTAACTTTCCCTGGACATCCTGTTTTATTTTACCCTGGCCGTTGTGGGAATCTTGGCTTCCTTCCCTAAAATGGTCAAACGTTTATTGACAATCAATGCCCGACGGTGTGATTCACCATTAAATACAGACTTCTCCCTTTCTTGAATGTATACGCTTACTGAGAAAGAAGATTACATACATCCAATAACTAGATTAAAATGTAAAGCTGTGTGTATGCTACGCTGTAAGACGTAGGTTGTCAAGGTGGAGGGAAGGCTGCCGGGAGGAAGAGGGACTGATGATGGATTCGGCGGAGAGGCAGGGTGGCCTCAGCAGAGAAGCAGACGGCCATGTGTGTGTGGGTGGGGTGGTGAATGAGGCGCAGAGTCCAGGAGAGGAAGGGAAGAAAACGGTCCCCCCGCCCCGTCCCCCAGCTCCACCAGTCTTCGTCTCTAGGGACTGCCCTTTCTGCCTAAGGCGCCCCTTCTTCTCCGTGCTCTCTCTGTGGGGTTTTCTCTGCTCTTCCTGCATCCTCCTCCCATCTCCTTGAAATATTCTAGTCTTAGTCCTGGCTCTGGATACAACCAGTGTACTGAGCTGGGCAGAAGCCCAGACAGACGATGACCCTGGGTCAGTGGGGAACATGTGGGTGGTGGAGGTCCCAGGGATGAAGCACCCTGGTCATACAGCCCAGGTGGAATTTGCCACTGGAGAGCCAGGGAAGTCCCTGACTGTTCCTTCTCTCTTACTTCCTCACTGTATGGAAGCAGACCCATTCTGCATATCTCTTCATCTGAGTCACCCTGAGCTACCAGCTGGCTTGGCTAGCAGTAACACAGTTGGACTGCTGGCTTGCTTGAATCAAGTGGGTCCCAGAACCCTCTCTATACCCCCTGTGGTTATGGGCTGTAAGGACTGGGAAGAGTGAGTGTAAGGTGTGAAGGAAAGGGAACAGGAAGACCTTAGCCTGGTCAGGGAGGTCATGGGGACAGCTGCCTTCCCTGTGTCCTCCAGCACAGCTATTCCCGGAGTAGCTTGTTTGGATCTCTTCTGGGCTGGGTTTGATGTGGCTTTCAGAGATGAGAAGCGTGGGCATGTCCTGTCTTCAGGGAATTTACACTGTCTTGAGCAGACCCTCTACCCCCAGGCCGGCTAGGGGCCACATGAAGGAACTTTCCCAACTATTCTCATTCTCGCCTTCTCATTTCCTGTTTCTGTGCCCACTCCTTTCTCTGGAGCACCCAGATCCTCCTTGCCACTGCCCTCCACCCCTCACGTCCTCGCTGCTGCCTCCTCCTGACCTTACAGAGCCACCCTGATTAGGAAAGGCAGCCCAAGGAGACACATCACCACAGAAGGTTGCCCTCCGCTTCCAGCTAAGCATTCAATCAGACCTGCTCTCTGAGCCAGATGGGTTTGCCCTCAACACAGGATTCTCTGATGGTCATCCCTGTGAGCAGACTGTCCTGGCTCCGGTTTCCAGGGCGATTGTGAACAAATCATTTTACCTTTCTAGAGCATCAGTCTCTTCAGACAGACACCGTGGGTCTGAAGAGGTTTTTCTAAGGAAAGAGGCAGGTGTGGCCTGAGGACTAGGAGAAAACTCTGGGAGACTTCCCTTATACCCCTGAGCCTCAGTTTTCTCTTCTGCAAAGTGAGGAGAATGATGCCACGTCCATAACAGTGTTAGGATTTAAAGGGCGGCATGAATGAAATGATCGGCTGTATGTATCCACAGAGGGGAAGTGGTCAGCAAGTTTCAGTTAACTCTAACAGTTGGGGGGGTTTCTCTTTCTTCTCGTGTGTCCTCTCTTGAGTCCCTTTGTTTCCTGAGGGTAGGGACAGACTCCGGTGCTAGAGAAGGGTTAACTAATCAGGTCCTCAGGTAAGGAATGCCAGACAAGCATCAGGTGGGGCTAACGGGGCCTGCACTGGAGCCTGCACCAAGGGCTCTGGCCCATGTCGGGTGTGGGCAGAGGAGGCCAGGTCCTGTGGATGCCTGACAAAAGCGTCATTACAGTGTTGAAACTTCGATCTAAAGCAGATGCTCAAGGCTGGCAATGCCTGCTGCTCCTCCTATTCCCAGGACCCACCATGATAACATGTCTTCCTCTTACTGGGGTGGGGGGGCTTGCTGTGCACCCACATCTGTGTCAGGAACTAACAGGACTGTATGAGTAAAGGCTGATGCAGGCAGAACGAGTGTTATTCACATCACGGCTCTGCCTTGGGGGGCAAATGAGGGAGGGGGCGGGCGCTGTTGGGGTGAGGGGAGCTGAGGTGGCAGATGTGAGGCAGTTCAGACCTGACGAAGAGCTCCAGGGCTGGCCTGGAAGGCTGACTTGGGGGCATCCAACATCCCAGGGATCAGACTTGGGCTCTTTCCTGGAGCTGGTGTGGAGACCAGGGTCTAGGACAGGAGAGAGAGGCATGAAGCACCCCTCCACACTTGCCTCTTCTCCCCACCTTGCACAGCCCCACGAGAAGTGCCATGGGCAGGGAAATTGGCACAGACTGGGCAGTCCTGTCCCCCACCCCCTGCCCTGTGACTACATTGGAGATTGGCCTCAACCTTGGTCGGTCTGTCCGTGCTCCTTGCCTTCCTTAGTGCCAGGAGTGACTTGCACCAAATATAGGGAGAAACTGAGTGGGGAGTATGAAGTCCAAGGTTGTAGGGTATGTCCCCATCTGAGTGGAACCTCCTCTCGTGTCCACCCTGGGCTGGCACCCCAGGGCTCACACCGCCCCACTGCATACACTGCAGCCCCACCAGGAGAGGCCCTGAGACTCTGACCAAGGAGGAATAGCAGCTTCCCGCTTCCTGCTTCCACCTTTGCTGCCCTCAGCCCTGTCTCTCCACAAACCAGTCGAGGTCCTGGCTGGTAGCCAGCACTGTCTGGACAGGAGGAAACCGGTATATGAGGAATGGCAGGGGGAGCAGCAGCGGGAGTGACACAGAACACTGAGTTCTCAAGAGCAGAAATTCCACCGGAAAGAAAACAATGCACAGGGGACAGAGTCACCATCCAGGGAGTAAGGGGGCAAGGAAAGGAACAGGGCTTTCCTGCCCTAAGCAGATAAACAACCTTGGCCTGGGGAAGCCCTGCCATGAACTGTCTTCCAGGTATGGAGGCTGCAGTGGCAAGCTGGGGGTCTGGGTCACACCTGGAACAACTAGAATAAAGGGTTCCCTGCACCCTTTCTGAACTTCTCAGGTAGGGGAGCGCCTAGGAAGGAGAAACCGAGTGCTCTGCCTAGGTCAGGAGAATCACAGGGAAGCTAAGGGCAGAAGTGAAAGAGCGTCTGGCCAAGAAGCCTAGCTGTGCTGAGGCCAGGACAGCCACAGCCCCAATGGCCAGCTGGCTGCCGGAAACCCAGTAAGACAGCTCCAGGTTCCGGCGCAGGGTTTCCAGAGGCTGGAGCCTGCAGGAGCTCCATTAAGGATGAAGGAGGTCCCGCCAAGTCAGAGTGGAGGCCTGCCCAGGGCTTCCCACTGTGTGTGGTGCCAGAAGGGAAGCTTCCTCCTCTTTCAGGGCCCAGAAGAAGTCTACATCTGGGAGGGACAGAAAGAAGCACCACTCCAGGGCTGCAGTGCCCCTACGATCCCCTTCAGCCTCCCATGCGGGTAAAGCTGGTGCAAAGAGAGACGCCGAGCATCTGAAAACTTGTGCGAGGCAGACTGGATTTGTGGTCGCCCCTGTCAATTTAGTTTATTGAGGTGATTTCTGGTCTGCAAATTCATTTATTTGTAAGGTGTTGTGGTCTGCATGCCTTTTCTTTAGAGTTTTAGGCAAATCTCCCTTTCCCAGACTGCAGCAGTAACGACAGCTAATGTGTGCAGAACAGCTGTGGCCTGCCAGGCCTTGAGATAATCCACTCATGACCTTAGTTCACTCCCATCTGGCTCAGAGACATTGAGTGGCCCTGTCCCCCTTCTATAGGTGAGGAAACCAACACACAGATGAGTTGGGTCTCTTGCTCAGGGTCACTCGGCTAAGGAGAGGAGCTGGCCCAGTGACCCCCCCCCTCCGCTCTTAAGCAGCCTCTGCTCTGTTTTTCAATGCCTCAGCTGTCCCTCTAGTGCCCCCCCATGCCTGTCCCCGAAGCCCCCCAACCCAGGAGAGGCCCAGGTCCCTCCCTCGTTGTGTGTCCCCTGCTCCCCTTCCCATCCTTACTCCTTTCAGAACTCTTCCGACCAAAGTGTCATCTCCTCCCTTCCCCCAGATCTGCTACTAAGCAAGGAATGGATTCCGGCTCAGGACTTAATGATTTTCTGTTTTAAACCCTCCCAAATTACACTCGCTTTAGAATTGTGACATTCTGTGGCTTGGTCCTGTGGTTCTCAACCCAAGTGCATGCCAGGCTCACCCAATAGGTTTTGAAAAGTCCTGAGACACAGGCCCACCTCTGAGGAGGTGAACCTTGAATCAGAATTCTGGGCTACTGGTTTGGTTTGGTTTTTACCAGCTCTTCAAGGGCCTCCAGGGCTGAGACCGCATGAGCAAGTGACGAGGACTTTCAGGCATCTGCTGCCCTGGGTGGCTATTGGAGGCAAGGGCTGTCTTATCACACTAGGAGGAGGCTTTGAGCCTGGGTTACCTGCTGACAGGAAGCGTCAGCCTGCAGAGGTGGAAAGGGAGGAGGACTTGCCTTGCTGTCTTTTGACCCAATTGCTCAGTGAGCAGTTTTTTGCCCTTTTCAGGTCTGTGGGACAGTTTTCTGCTAACCTTGGACTCCAGACTTGGCTCTGAGATGGGTGGAAAGGCATGGAGGAACTGTGTTCACCTTCTGGGCTGGAGGAGCCAGAACACACCTCGAATGCCTCCAAAGAGCTGCCGGTAGAGGGCGCAGGCATGCTCCCTCTGGGAGCTGACCTGTGACAGGGACCTGGAAGAATGAAGGTCACTATGAAAATTATCATCTGCAAGCATTCCTGGAGAGATGCTTTCCTCGTGGTTTCTGCCCCTGGGATATGGGAAGGTGCTGAGCTGGAGATAATGGCTCCAGCCCTGCAGGGACTGAGCCCTCTATTTCAGAGAAAGACAAAGGTTTATAATGATAAAGAGTTCCAGGAAGGGTTGTGCCTAATGCCTTGTGAGTGACACATGAGATCCGAATCAAGGGATTCGGAGCCCTGGGGCAAGTGGGGAAAAATCCAGGGATGTGGCTTTTGCAATGGGGCAGGAGGGTGTGGGGTGTGGGGTGAAGGAGACCTGTCAGCCTGGAGAAGCAGTCCTCTACGGAGAACTCATATGGGGAGATGGGCCTGGAAACACCAGACACTACGGAACAGGCCTGGGGATTGGCTCTGTGTGTGGGAGCCTGGTGGAGCCTCCCTGCTCACCACCCACCCGCCCGGACCTGCTCTCTTAGTCAGTCCCTGTGCCGGCTGCTCCTGCCCCTGCAGCTCTGGGGTGGTGATGAGGCCCCCGTTATTCACAGCCTGGATCGACATCTGGCTCCCTCGGGCCCACTCCCTCTTTCCTAGGGTGCAACCTGGCCTGCCAGCTCACCACCTTGTGGGCTGGCCTCAGACCCAGACAGCCTCCTTAGTGCCAGGGCCGGTGGGGGCTCAGGCCCTCAGCCGCCACAGACCTCTGGGTGGTCTCTGAAAGCGGAGGGGCAGTGGTCTTATTTCTAAGGTCCAGCTCCTGCAGAAGGGAGAGAATGAGGTCCTGCTTTAGACTAGCGTTCATGCTTTGGTTGCATCAAGTGTTTGATTACTGAAGTGAAGTCCCAGAATGGCCTGGCTGGTGTGGCTCATTGGACTGAGTGCTGGCCTGAGAACCAAAGGGTTGTCAGTTCGATTCCCGGTCAGGGCACATGTGTGGGTTGCTGGCCAGGTCCCTGGTGGGGGGGCACGTGGGGGCTAACCACACATTGATGTTTCTCTCCCTCTCTTCTCTTTCCCTCCCCCTCTGTCTACAAAATAAATAAATAAAATATTTTTAAAAATTGTTAAAAAAAGAAAAAAAACTCCCAGAATGAGCTCAGGGGAACTTTGTCCTCAAGTCTTCACTCTTTCAGAGACTGGCATGGCAAACTCCATTTCGTTCTTATTTGCCAGTGGTGGTAAGCTCACTTGGGGAAATGGGGGCGGAGTGGGAGGCAGCGGCTGAGCCCTCATGGAAAGCCCCTGACTCTTTGGGAACTCCCTGTTATCAGTTTAGAGCATATGGAGGTGAGGGGAAGAGGTTGTGTTGTGTCTAGCACACTTGGCTGGTTTCCGGGCTGAATCAGGCACGCAGTCAGCCCGGCAGGTGGAAGAGGACTGCCCCTCCGGGTGTGGGTGGAGGCTCCCTGCCATCCCTCCCTCTCTGAAAGGGCTTTCCTGCCTGGCAGACTGTTAGCTCTGCTGCTGGACAGAAGTGTGTTTGCGTGTTTGGGGAAGGAGGCAGGGAATAATGCCCCGGGCTCCCCGAGTCTCTCCACAAGCCCAGTGCACATGTGGGAAGTTCAGCAGGAGCAGCGTGGCTGGAAGAGTGAACTGGGAAGGCGTTCACACAGGGTTGTGGTCTTGGTCTGCCACGTCTGTGCCTCCTTCCTTTACACCATCTGAGTTCAGTTTTTCCCTCCTATCTCGGACCCCTGGAATCGCTACCTCCCTTGCTTTTCTTATGCAAATCAGCCGTCTGCAGAGCCTCACTACCCGGCTTAGATTCCACACCCCCTCCAAAACTTCCCTAAACTCCTCGGAAAGCCTCTCCAGATTCCTCCAGACCCTCCTAAGCTGTCTCTCCTTTGAACTTGAACACTCCCACAATCAGACCTGCACACACTTTGTTTTCCTTATGGGGTTCTATACTATTCAGGGGTAGGAGCAGTTTGGGTCCACACTTTCCTCCTATCCGTTAATACTGCCCCACGTGGGTAGGACTTGGGGCCCGATAGCTGTGTACCTTGAAGTTAACATTGCTTTCTGAGAATTCAGTTAGGAAGAAACCCAGTTTAGGAGAGGATGTGAGCCCTCTGTAAAAATTACCTAGGAGACTGACTGTCTGTGAACATCCCAAATCTAATTAAGGAGACCTGGGTGAAACCTCCGAGGACAGAGAAGATCAAGGCGATTGCATTTTAGCAAAATAACTGCATCGTCTATTCCTCCTCTCTGTAAGGGGGGCCCAGGGATGCTCTACTTGGTGCTGTGTGGAGAGTTCGTGCCCTGTCCTGCAAACCTCAGGGGGCCAGGCCACGGAACAGGTGTGATCTCCGAGGTGGCACAGATGCCTCAGGCTGTTGTCATCCAGCCACTTGATCATCCAAGGTCCTGGCCTTGCTCTGACTCCATGCTTCATCATTCCCTTCTGAGGTCCCCAGGAGAGCTATGTCCCAGTGCCTGGGGATTGTAGCTCTGTGAATGACTAAGCTGTCATCCTGGTTGCTATTGTTTGTCCAGTTCACATTAGTAAAGTCCTGAGATTGGTTTGTCTGTGGTATGCACACAGTCGAGAATCAGGTGCTGGGTTGTGACAAAGCATCGCACTACAGTCACCGCATCTGGGTGACCAGACGGACACCTTCCCCAGCTGGCCACGTCTGTCCTCAACCTGTTTACACTTGCTATTTGCATTGGTCACTCAAAAGCAGGGCCCATAAATACTTTCTGTGTGGTAAACTGATTGATTGGTGCACAGGGTGGAAGGAGACAGCCCAGCCTGTGTGTTTGGACTCCAAAAGGCGTGGGGAGAAAGCCTGTGGTCCCAGGGGCGAGGAGAGGAATGAATGAGTGGATGTTGGCTGAACACCCCATGGGCCAGGCACTGGAGACTACGCTTATATTCTTTATCTCATTTATTCATCCTACAGGCCCTGTGATGTTCTTATTGCATACATTTCACAGATGAAGAATGGAGGTTCAGAAAGGTTAAGTAATCTATGCAGACGTCACCTGGTGGGTGAATGGTAGAGCGGGGATTAAATGCAGATCTTCTCACCCTGAATCCCCATCCAGAGGGTCCGGGAGAACACCCAAGAGGGAAGGCATATATACCTCCTGTGCTAGAAGAGGGGCTTCTGGGAGGAGAGGTAGACAGGGCATGGAGGCCCTCCTGGAGGTATCTGCTCCTTGCCCGCACCCAGCATTTGCCCTTCAGGGACAAACTTGGCAGCTGGTCCTTTGCTGAGGATTAAATGGTAGGAAATGAGCTTCAGGGAAATTCCAGTCTTGATTCTTTGATGAGGTGAAGTCTGGCATGATGCCTGACTGGGAACACCCCGACAGCATGTCCCCTACCCCCCGCATGCTTACAGATCATGGAGACGCTCCTCCTTTCCCCACCTAAACACTAGCACAGGGGCCCAGCCCCAGCCGTAGGCAGAAACCCCATGAGTGACACGTGGCACTGCTTTTCCAACATCTGGACACAGTCTCCCTGACAGACCCCAGTCCAGCTACCACCTCCCCTGACCACCCACTTGTCACTGTCACTCAGGCATCTCAGTTCCATTCCCTTCTTCTCTTGCTGCCTTCCCACGCTCGTGGACGCAGACGATATGGTGTTGTATGTCCTTTGCATGAGTGTGAGTTGGCCTCCAGTCTCTGCGGCCTTCTTCCTGCTCCTGATGTTCTTTGGTCTCCATTCTTTGTGCTAGGGATTACCTAGGAGCAAGTGGCTGGATGGAGGTCAATGCCAGCTGTTGCTGGCCTGGGGCCACCTCTTCACCGCTCTTTGGCAAGGCACTCTACATGAGGCCTCCCAGAGAAGCCATACGCCACATCATCTTTGTTGGTGAATACTTTGCTTTATATCCTTTCCCTACCAACAACCCATATGACCTCATTCCACTCCCCAAAAGGTATCTCTGCCTCAAAGTGCAGCTTCTTTTAAGCTGGAAAGACTTTTCCTGGCAGAAGAACCATGGAGGCCTGGGTGCAGAGAAGGTGACTGGGGAGCCTGGCCTGGCTCTCTGCTCTGGCCCTGCAGAGCCAGCCTGCGGAGGAAACAGTGTCTCAGAGCCCTGGTGCCTTGGGGTGGGCAGGGCCTCTGCATGTTCTAGCTCAGCTCCAAGCATCAGGAAACCTGCAGAAAAGTGATCGGGGGAGCTCAGCCACGCCACCCCCCCCCCGCCACCCCCCCCACACCGGCTTAGGCCTGGCAGCCTCTCAAGCTGTCTGTGGGGTGGCAGAGAGGGAGGTGTTAGGGAGTGGGCTGCAGGCACAGCCCAGCCCCACCCCAGCTCTGCAGGGCCCAGGCAGGGAGAGCCAGGCCCAGAGCTCTTCTCTGTCCCCAGGTTTCCAAAGCTTTCCCACCAGGAAATGCCTTTCCAGCTGAGGAGGAGCTGTGCTTCGGGGCAGACATAGCTTCTGGAGGTGTAATGGGGCCATGTGGGAAGGTGGTGGGGAGAGAAATAAAGAAAAACATCAATCAGCAAAGACGAGGCGGGGTATGGTTTCGCTGGCTGGCCTCAAGGGCAGCTCTTACCAGGAAGTGGTGAAGAGCTGGCCCCAGACCAGCAATGGTTGGTGCTGGCCTCTCCCAGCCACTTGCGCAGCTCCTGGTGATCTTGTTCGTGTTACATAATTTCTCTAACCTCACCTTCCTCACTTTTAAACCAGGGATGAGAGCAGTATCTGCCTCTTAGAACTGCTGAGGGTACTATATAAGTTACTACATGCAAAGTGCGTTGAGAGTAGAGGGGGCCTGGCTTAGAGTAAATGTCCGATAGATACCACGCGTGCACTCATTCATTCACTCACTCACTCACTCACTCACTCGGCATCCACCTGATCTCAGGCACTATTTATTCTAAGGGCGTAGGATATATTGGTGCGCAAAACAGGCCAAGTGTCCTGTCCTTCTGGGGCTTGCATTCCACCCGGGGCAGATATTGGGGAAAGAGATAAACAACAAAAAAGAAGCAGGATAAATAATTAAATGAAATAGTATGTTAGAAGGTTAGAGTGCTATAGATAAAGGAAAAAGTACAGCAGAGTGAGGTTACTTCCTTTTCCCCCTAGAATTTGGGTAACTTCACTCTTATTCCCATCTCCTTTCTAAGGAAAAGAATGAACCTCTTTTGCCTCAGGCCGCGCCCAGTGACAGAGCTGCTGTCCCTCCCAGCGTTATATCTGACGCGAATGATGGTGACTAGGTTTTAGCACAGATTCACTAATTTTTTCCTTCAACCGGCAGATTATTTATGGAACACCTGATTGCGGAATGCTCATCATGAATCATTAAGTTCTTGTCCTGAAGGGTCTTGCAGGTGAGGAAAGAGCTGCGTGTGAATAAGCCAAGTGAGAACGTGATCAGACTTCGGAGAGGGCGGGCAGGCGCAGGCCCTGGTGCCGGTGGAGAGAAGCGCGCGGCGTGCGCCCTACACCGCGTGTGCCCACCCACGGTGCCGGCCCTTCCCTGGACTAAGGACTGTTCCACTGCAGTTTGCTTTGGCTGTTTTCTTCTGGTAAATTGGTGGACTGTCCCTAAGTTAGTGCTGAAGGGAAGGAAAATACACATTGTTACATTGTTAGGTAGGAGAGAGAGCAAACCAAGGCAGGGAGTAGGAGGGAGGCATGCCTCCCCCACTAACTCAGCAGTCCTGAGCCTGGGCCGGTCATTCTGCCGGGCGTTCCAACATCACAGGAAACACTGTGCTGACCCGGGAGGAGGGCAGTCCTTGAGATCCTATTAATCTCTCCTCTATCGAGGAAAGAAAGCCTTTGAAACTGCTTTTATCCCAAGGCCTGAAAGGCCAAAAAGGGCCCACAGTGCCCAAAGGAAGAAGCCCATTAACATCTTTGGGTATTCATGCCATGCCCCCTTTCAAAAGCTGGCTCCACCTTCACCTGTCAATCAATATGTAACTTCTTCCCCCACATCCCGCCAACTATAGAAGCCCTCAGGACAAAGGGCTCTGGCTTGGTGCTCTTGGCTCTCCGTGCTTGCCGCCCCAGCTCTCATGACACCTGCACTTGCCACCTTGGCCTTAGGTCACCCTTACTTTCACCGCCCTTACCCTGCTTTGCCCTGAACCTTTGCCTTTCAACACCACTCCCCCTTAACTAGGCCCATTCTCTTTCATGAGAATGGATCAGCAATAAATCCTGCTTGCACACTAATAGACTCGCTGAGCTGTAATTCTTTACTGCACTGGTGAGAAGAGCCGAGCTTCTGAGAATTTCTCCCGTAACAATTTCTGAGGGGAAAGAGTTATTTTCTTTTTTTAAAAAATTTTATTTATTTATTTTTAGAGACGGGGAAGGGAGGAAGAAAGATAGGGAGGGAAACGTCAATGTACGGTTGCCTCTGTGTGCCCCCTACAGGGGACCTGGCCCACAATCCAGGCAGGTGCCCTGACTGGGAATCAAACCAGCAAGCTTTTGGTTTGCAGGCTGGCACTCAGTCCACTGAGCCACACCAGCCAGGGTGGAAGAGTTATTTTCTAGGTTGGCCTTTGAAGAAAATGAAGACCTGGGGTCCCCATGTCACCCTACCCACTCAGGAGCAAGAAGGGATGCTGTGACCATCTGTGCAGTCATATGCCCAGCTTGTGACATGTGTCTGCCTCCCCACCCCTGTAGCATGGCCTCTGCTGCTCTAATTTAAAGGCTGGCCTGATCCTGGAAGAGCATTGAAGGGGAGAGAGGCTTATATTGTCGGTGGCCATGGCATCTTGCTGCAATCCCAAGGCTGTGGGGAGAGGAGGTGGCCCTACTGCCTCTGGGGCTCTGCCTTCTTGAATACAAAGAAGGAGAGTCCCAAGTCTGAGGTGGGGTGGCTTGGCCACATGGCTAGGAAACCAAGGCCGTGTGTGTGTCTGACCACAGAAGCAGACGTGCAGCCTTGGGGCTTGGAACTGGGAACAGGCTGTTCTCCCCACAGTCACCACTCACATGGACTGCGGCGATGTCTCCTGCACCTGGCCCCCTCAGCTGCTGAGTCATGCTCCCTGGGGTTCGCAGAGGCGCAGCTCCAAAGCTGGGCTGAGTCATTAGATGATGAACTGTGGAATTCTCATTCTGGCTGTCACCACAGCAGCAGTGGGCCCTGGTCCCCACCCCTGGCCCCCCACCAAGCCTCTTAAAACATTCTCTCCTCACTTGTCACTCCTTCCTCATGTTGGAGGGCCCCGGCAGTGAGCACGTGACAACAGTGGGATGCGTAGGGGTATCTCTAAGCTTCCCTTCTTTCGTCTGGATTCTGGACATGTAATAGGGACAGAAGTCTGGTCTGTTAGCTTGGGAAAGGACTTCAGATCTCATTTTGTTTGGCTCTCTTATAATGAGCAAAGGAAACAGACAGGCTCAGGATTTACAGATGGTTAGGGCAGCTTTGGAGTCAGAATCTAAATCTCCCTACCATGAACAAGCCTCCCCAGGCTTCCGTGTCCTTGTCTGTCAAGTAATGTTAATGTCCCTGCTGCCGGAAGTCATGGGTGAAAAGCACAGGGAGGTGAGTGCTTAATAGCTGCTCTTTGATCCGTAGGATTCGGAGCCAGAGGCCGTGTGATTTAAAAATAAGGACCTGAGGTCTTTCCTCTTCCTGCTCAGGACACTTGGAGGGGAGAGGCAGGAACTCCTGGAGGGGCCTTGGGGAAAGATGGGGGGGGGGCGGTAAGAGGCAGATGTCCCTACAGCCATATGCCTCCCAGCCCTGCAGGGGCCTCTGTGAGCTTGCAAACGCAGCATGCTGGATGGCGTTCACAGATATCCGTTTGGTTCCCCCCAAAACAGAAAACAAGCAGAGACCAGTGGTGGGCACGGCCACCCTGACCTGGGCTCCTCACCCACACAGTCATGCCCCCACTGAGCATGGGGTCCTGCTGGGCCAGAGCACCTGCTGGCTCCCACCAAGGGTTAGCCTGGAGGTATACACCTCTGCCCAGAGGGCCCCTGTCTCCTACAGGCAGGAGTGGCCCAGGACAAGGGTGGAACCACAGATGGTGACTGTGTCTGTCACCCTGCTCCCGCAGGGTCCCCCGACTTTCTGTGTGGACATCGTTGGAGCTACCACAGGGGTGGCCGTGTTCTTTCTTCCTTTGCCCACGTGCGCCTGGGTGCTGCCAGTGCCCCATACCCATGAACCATCCGAGACAAGGCTCAAGTTTTTAAAAAGAATTTATTAAGAAACAGAAGAAAGATACAAAGTGTACAAAGGACTAAGAGTTTACAACAGATTTTTCAGCCCGTTGCAACAAAGAGAAATTTACTGGGCTGACACCATGGATACCAAGACCCCAATTCCATTTTCAACCCTGTCTCTCTTGGCTCCTGAGCCAAGCAGTTCTAACTTTCTCCTGAAACAAGTCAGGCAGCCTTCCAAGACCTCCCCAAACCTACTTCCTGGTTGCCTCTTTATACACAGGCCCTTCTCTATTTGGTCCCAAAGATTCCTCACCTAAAGCTTCATGGGAGGTCCACACCAACCCTGCTGCAAAAGGTGTCCTCTAACCAAAGGCATCTGTGGTCCCTCAAAAATGATTTTTTGCTCTTGTCCTGATCCATTTAATTAAACGACATTCACGAACCAGCTGGGTAGGATGGTTCTGCTACCTCTGGTCAAGTTACCAATCTTTCTAAGCCTGCGTCGGAACTGGGTCTCTCTCTTGCTCGGGACATTTTCTTGAGTGCGCTCTGGCAGCTCTCTGCCCCAGCCTTCTCCCCAAAACGGAACTCCATGCCCCGTCCAGTCTCCCACTTAATGTATGGGATAACTCAAGTTCCCAGCTGATTCACCAAGGAGAGATGGTCAAGCACCCGACTTTGAACCCTACCCAGTTCAGGTCACCAACCTCGTCAATTTCCTTGGAAGATTTCTGACTTCCCTCCTGGACTCCTGCCCCTGTGAAATCTTATCTCTGTAGATTTATTATATGGCATGGCTTTACAGACATAGTGATAATAAGACTACAGTGAAAGGAGAGCTATTCCCTCCCGAATTATATTTTCTCTAAATTATCAAGAGATTTGGCCACTCTCGCCATTTCGAACTTCTAAAAGTCTATGGTTATCAGTCCTTCATTAGTAAAGTCTGATTCTCAGCTGGCTTTTAGGAACAGCATTGCACGTTAGCAAGCTGGCCGTTGGTCCCTTCTCCTCCAGCGGTCATGGCTGTCATAGTATATGGCATCTTCAAATAACGGCTGGAATGTACAATAAGTCTTCTCCAAAGGAGAAGCAGGGAACAGCTCTACCCAGATGTTCTGGAGCTTTCACCTCGCAATATGTGCACGTAATACCCCATTCAAGCTCACACTGACGTAACAGTATTAGGTTAGGACAAGTCAGTTGAAATTTCTTCCAACCGATACCTAGGATTTGAGCTTTATGGCATATAAAATACAATATCCTTTTCTCTACTTCTCACCCAGGCCTCACAACAACCCTGTGAGCTGGGCATGGTGGATATCATTATCCCCATTTTACTGACGTAGAAACTGAGGTTCAGAGAGAGAGGTTAGGGAGCTAGACCAAGAGAGCGTTAAGTGCAAGAGCCAGCACTCAACCCAGGTCTCTGCTTCCTCATTCACTTTTGTAAGTGCAAAGCGTGAAAGAGGTTTTCCGCTCCCCTTCTCCCTACCTGAATGATTGGCATTCTACTTTCACCAGTACGTGCACAATCTAGAAAATTAGAAACAGGAAAGGGAATAATTGATCAAGTTAATTGCCCTAGTCCAATGCAGGGTGGGGGTGGGGGGGCACGAATCTCACAATGTTCCTGACTTCTCAAGATCTGTAGTTTAACCAAGAACTCGTCCCCCCCACCCACCCCCTGGTGCTGAGTGGTGCTTTCTGTGGGTTTCATTAGGATTCCTGGGTCACAGTTACGATGCTGGGGATTTTACCTCTAAGTTGGCTCACTGCTGTACTTCCCACCCATTTCATATTTTGCCAGTGTTCCAGGCCTTCCCACCCAACCCCTTAATGAGGAAAATTTAGAATTTCTGTCAATCTTCCAATGCCTGGCTTTCCAGGATGCTTAGAGCTTCCTGGCAAACCTCGTGGCTCCCGCAGCTTGGAAGCACCAGTGAGATTTTCTTCCTGCAGTCACGTGACATTTCCTTTCTAAAGGTCTGTACTCCTGCTTTGCCTCCTAGGTGAGGCGCTGGCTGGAGTCATTTCACCAGCCAGGCCCGAGGCATATGGTTCCTGCGCAGCTCTGCAGAGCCGCCCTGTCAACTGGAAGGTATGCAATCCCTCAAGACCTTCCGCATACACAATAAGCAGGACAGCCCAATCTCAACTCTTTTGTGACTGGGAGCCGAGCCACCCCCTGGGAAGCACGTGGTGGACTGTGTCCACAGTGCCTCCCTGCTGACGATTTCCCATAAGCCAAGGTTTGGGACAACTCGGTTGGATGGGGTTATGGCAGTTAAGGTGGCAAACTTCTGGAGTCTTCCCATTGTCCCATCCCTTTTCACAGATAATCATTTCACACACGTTTAACCAAGCACCAGCCATGAGCCATCATTTTGTTTTGTTAAACCCACAGACAGGGCTGCAAAGACAGACCCCGCCCCCCCCCCAACCGCCACGGCCAACCAGTGCCACTCATCCTACACGAGGCGGTTCTTGAGAACCACCGCCTGGTTTCCAGTTGGTCTGAGTTAGTTGGCAAACTCAGCTAGACCTTCCTCTGCCTTCCAAACACGACACAATGATCCCCTCACCTGAGGGGGCCACCGGCCCTCTGCAAACCTTCCCAGGGTGAGTTCCTTGCTCATTCACCAGCTAGACCCCTGCAAATCCAGTAGCTAGCTGTTCTTAAATGTCATTTATAGAGTTGTATTTTTTAAGTAAATATTCAAGCTTATATGTTACTTAATGGACAATAATAACTAAGTAAAAGTGTGCATATATGATTAACAGCATGAAATAATGCAGAAAGGACCCAATCTCCCAAATCGCTATTTACACGTTTTGAACCTATTTCCACTCACTAACAAATCAGACCCACTTTCACCTCATTGCTGCCATCACGTGATCATGATCCAAATTCTCTGCTTTGCTTTGCTCATGATTGCATCGCATCACGTGTTCTTGTAAATAGTTTTCACAGTCATCATGCATGGAGGCAGCAGCGCATTTTCCTAACAGACCACAATCTACTTAGCTGTCCCCCCACAGCTGAGCAGTTTCCAGTCAAGACTATGATTTATAGGGTGGCCACAAATGTCTCTGAGCAAAGACTTTTCTCTTCTGGTTTACTTTCCCAGAACGTATTCCCCAAAGTGAGATAACTGAGTATAGTCTTTTTTTAAAAAAAAACCTCTTGCCAAGTATTCCCGAATTTCTCTCCAGGAAGCAACATTTTACAGTGCCAGGAGTCTATTATACCTCCATGACATATTTAAAAATGCATTTTTGACACATGAAAGTGGCTGACTGTTAAAATCTTTTTGCTTAGTCGTCCCGGCCTGCGAGCATCTCCTCCCGGGTGCACAGCCTGTCTGGTCCTCTGACCAAGTGCAGTATCCTGACCGCTGCATCAATGGAGGCTCAGCTCTTACTCAGGTCAATTCTACATACGAGGCTTTCTCATCTTATTGGGTTTTTTAATCTTCATTATTCTTTGCTGTGTATACATTTCAAATTTTTATATAACTGAATCTGCCCACTTGACATTTCTCCTGTCGCTTCAATAAACAAGCAATAACCTCCCCAGAAAAAGGATTTTCTTTTCCCCACCCCTAATGCCCTGTGATTTCTATCTGGCCTTGTCCAAAATTACTCTGGTTCTCATGAACACTCCATTGTCCACGATCCCCATGTTACGATTCCCTTAGGTCTTCTCTCAACGGCCCCGGCTAAACACATCTGCCTCGGTTCCACTGCCGCGACAACCTGTGCAAAGGACCAGGGTGGTGACTCAGCTCCAGCTAGATGCTTCCCTCCGGTTTCCACTCCTTCACCTTCCCAGCCCCACTGCCAACTCCTTGGGTTTCCCAGCTGTTTTGTCTCCCAGTCCCATACTGGCCTCCAGGGGGAGGCTGTTTTCCCCAGCAGCGGTGGCCTACTGAAGGACACATTCCTTCACCCCTTAGTTCAGCCAAATGAGAGCCGAAACTGCTCAAAAGGGAACCCTGTTGGAAAACTAAAAGGAAACTAAAAATACACTCCAGGAAATGTACAGCTATCAATAAAGAAAAGATTTTACTCCAACGCCAAGGCCTACATAGGTCTTGGCTTGGAGCTGGCGGGGCTCCTGGGGGTGCCCCTTCTCTCCCTCTCAGAACCCTGTGCGTTAGACTCTGGCCCTGC
The DNA here is from genome assembly GCA_039655065.1 of Glossophaga mutica. Taxonomy (NCBI): domain Eukaryota; kingdom Metazoa; phylum Chordata; class Mammalia; order Chiroptera; family Phyllostomidae; genus Glossophaga; species Glossophaga mutica. The sequence continues at coordinate 84,905,938 of CM077305.1, forward strand.
CAGAGACCCTGAGACCTTGGCCTCAACGGGCGTCTGTATTTGGCCCCCCACCCCATACTGCACTGGGGGCACCACTGTCAGAGAAGCCTGTATACTTCCTGGCTGCGGCCGGTGGAAGATGCCATTAACTGCCGTTCCGAAATCCCAGGCCTCTTCTGACCTGGTGTGCGTCCCTGTTCCAATCTGAGGAAAGCCAGCTCTCAGCTCTCCTGGAAGAGATGTGCCCAACATACCCTGAGCCCTTCTGGGCTCAGGGAACTCCTGCCCACCCACCTCCTCAAGACTCTTGCCGGGCTCCTCCATCAGGAATGGTTTTGAAGAACGCAAATTAGGACCAGCTTACAAATCTCAGAGACTTAAACTCTAACAACAGTAGCAGAGGGGCTGGCAGCAATGGTGGGAGCAGTCACCCACCAAAAAGCAAGAGGTGCGATCAACTCCCAGCACCCTGCCAGCCATCCTCCTTTGCCTCTGAGGGCAATGGTCATACCACAACCCTTGGTCCCTATCTCCGCCCACCCAAAAAGGGGCTGGCCGTGTGGCATGTCACACTGAAAGGCTGCCAACACCTGGCCTCTGGGAAAGTGCCCTAGTCTCCCACACCGCATGGCAACCCTGCTTCCCTCCTCCTGCCCCACTCCCTCCCCAGTCCCACCCAGTCCCACCCCAGTCCCAGCCCTTTAACTGTCAGGAGAACGGACCCGAAAGATGTGGATGGTCCCATTACTGAGGGACACCACCAGGTACCTGCCATCCACCATGGTGGTCACCCGGGGCTTTTCCAGGCCGTGATAGGCTGTCAGGAAGTCACCTAGTAGTGACCCCTTTGGGTCCAGGATCACCACCTTGTTGACCTCTCGCAAGGTCAAAAAAATGTAGCCCTTCTTATCTACAGATACAGAGCCCGGCTGGCAGCCATGCAAGCCTGGTCCTCCATACTCCCCGATGACCTGACCCAGCCCATCACAGACCACCACGCTATTCTGCTGCCAATCCGACCCCACAAAATTGCCCTGGGGGCTGGTGGTCAGGAACACCAGTGCCCGAAGGCCCCGGTTGGCCTTGCCCCCAGGGATAAAGCGGGTGGCCAGGCTGCCTTCCATGTTATACACCTCCACGTGGCCCGACACGCTGACAGCCACCCGGTCCCCACTCGGCATTGCAGCCACAGCATGGCTGGCCTGGGAGAGGCTCAGGGCTCGGCGCCACTGCACCTCCCCGTCAGGGCTGATAAGGTAGAGCCGAGCCCCAGCCGAGAAGGCCACCGCGCCCTGCAAGGCTGCCACACTGCACGGGGAGCAGCCCTCAGGGACAGGCACAGCGCCTTTGTAGTCGCCATTAAGGGAGAAGCGCTTCAGAGCCCTGTTCTGCTCATCTGCCACCAGGATTTCCCGGGGGCCAAAGGGACAGAGCCCAGTGATCCGGGGAGACCGCTTGTCACCAGGCATCCGAGTGGGAAAGCTGCAGGAAAAGATGGGCTTGGGGAGGAGGCCCGAGTCCTCCAGGTTTGGCCCAGGTGCTGGGCTGGGCTCCCGGGAAATTGACTTGAGCCTGCCTTTGAACTTCCTCTTCTTGTTGGATCTGCCACCAGTCTGGGCTCCTCCGTCTTCTTGGGGCATCTGGGATCTCCCCTCTTTTGGGGTCTGGGCTCTCTCCACATTTGGGGTCTGGCTTCCATCTTTCTGTGGCGTTGGGGCTCTGTCCTCCTTTGGGGCCCGGGCTCCGTCCTCTCTGCGCTTCTGGGTTTCCTCACCTTCCTGGCTTCCAGCTCCATCCTTCCCACTGTCCTTCTGGGGCTGCTGCTTCTCAAAGGAGAGCCATAGCAGTTGGCAGTTCTTATCCCGGAGCCCAGGATGAAGCTCCACCTGGGGCAAGAGACAGGGGGATGGTCCAGGCATCCAGGGAAATCCCTGCAGCTGCTGGAGCCTCTGGGCAATCGCCCCCTCCAGAGAGAGTATCTCAGCCTCATGGCCCAGGCTGAGCACCCGACGGGCAAAGGCAGCCGCCGCCCTGGCCACCTGCTCCCGGCTCTCCAGCTCCCCCAGCCTCTCCCGAGCAGCCTCCTCTGCAGCTTCCATGTGGGCCCGTAGCTGCCCCAGCACCTCCTTCTTCTGGGCCAGAAGGGCTCGGAGAACCCCCTCAGCAGCCTCTTCCACTTGTGCTCCGACCCTGGCCACCTGCTCCCGCAGGCAGGCTAAGGCTTCCTTTTCCACCATCCGGGCAGCCTCTAGCTCAGCCAGGCTCTTGTCCACACCCGCCAGCAGCTCCTCAAGGCCTGGTCTCCGGGCACGCACAGCTTCAGCCAGGGGCAGGCAGGGGTGGTCCAGGTGGGGGTCCAGGCGACACTCACGGCACAGCAGCTGGGAACAGGGCTGGCACAGGAATCGCAGGGCCTCCCCCGGGTGCTGGGGACACTGGGCTGCCTGGCGCTCCCGGGCCTCCTCATCATACAGCCCTGCCCTGTAGCCCACCAGGTCCACCACTCGGTGGGTGTGCGTCTGCCGGGTGCAGCGGTGCCCGTCGGCACAGGCCTGGCACAAGTCATCAGCACAGTCTAGGCACCGGGCTGTGGCTGGACCCCCCGCACTGGCACCCCCCATCAGAGGGCACAGGGCACAGGCCGGCTTCCCTGCACGCAGGTCTCCACCCGCCCGAGCCTTCACTAAATCCAGGAGCCCGTTGACAAAGAAGTTGGTCTTGAAGGCACCCACGCCTGCTGGCGGCACAGGCACATTCTCTCGACACTCGGGGCATCGGAGGTGGCCGCCGTCAGCCAGCTGGGCTAGGCAGTCCTGGCAGTAGGTGTGCAGGCAGGGCAAGGTTTTGGGCGCCCGCAGCTGCTCCAGGCAGATTTTACAGGCCAGGAAGTCGCTGCTCAGGGCCTCCAGGAGAGAAGGCGAGGATCCCTGGGACACCATGCTGCAAGTGAAGGGGCAGGGTTAGAGGGCAGAGGGCACCTCCACAGGGCCTCCAGCCTGCCCTCCTGCCTATCCCTCTATCCTCAAGCCCTACCAGGTCTGGAGAATCACCTGAATGGCCAGAAATTTCCTTCTGGTCTTGTGGGTCCTCTGGCCACTGGCTCTCGGGCGAGGGAGCTGCCCACTTCCTTGCATACATTCAGCAAATGTGAAAAAGTCGGTGCTGCTTGCATATGTCAACAGATGTAAGAAATGACAAGACCAGAAGCCTGGCTGCAGAGAGCTGATAGTATAATGACCAGTGCCCTGATTGACAGGCCGTGTGGCAGGTGAGGCCTGAGCCCCTGTGTGCATAGGTCCGGGGGATCCCACTGGGGGTGGGGGACACAGCAGAAGGTCCAGGCAGGCAGATTTTTCTTGATTTCTGGTATTTGGGGCAGTATAATTGGTCCCAATTCCCCTGGCCCACACAGCTGTCTTCTTCTAGAGCCTGGGAGCTGCATCATGGGTCGTGGGGACCCCACTTCTGCCCTGACTTTCTGAAATGGGTGCTGGAGCAGGCAGCAGAAAGGCTGAGAGGAAGGGGCTGTCCTGCCCTCTTCTTCCCGCCGATGGATCTTGGGTCACTGTAGCCTTTGCCTCAACTCCTAGAGTCCTCTTCTTTCAGTCTTTCCTGCTGCAAGAGGCCCTCTGCTCTCCTAGAAACCTCTGAGGAGGCAGAGTTGTGTGAGGTTCATCTGTGAGTCCTCCCAGCTCCCAGCACAGCAGCTGTGAAATACTTGACAGGGAGACTTGGGGAATTTCCCCCAAACTTCCGGAAAGTGGGAGCTGGGAGGAGAGTTCAGGGAGTGGCAGGGGGTCTTTTCCAAGGTAGCCTCAGACTTTTGGCCCTGTGGGGTGAGGTGGGGGTGCTCCCGCCGGGCCTCTCTTCTCTTGACTTCCGGGTCCCTCTCTCCCCCGCCCCCCTCCCTTCCTCTTCCTCCCGTGCTCTCTCTCCCCTCCCCCCATTCCCTCCACTTCAGTTCTTCCTTCAGCTGCCCTTTCCTTCCCTCTCCTTACCTGGCCTGAGCTGACCTTGGGCTGCAGACCCAGGAGTGGGGGGCTGAGGTCGGGAGACGGCTGTTGCAAGGTGCCTGGAAGAGAAACAAAACTGAAACTAATTGCACTTGTGCAACTTCCGTCCCAGCCCCGGGACACTGACTTGCACAGCCTCAGGCCCCGCCTTCTTCCCCTCCCCGCCTGCACCTCTTCCTGGGGGCGCGGGGTGGGGGGGGGCGCCCGCATCAGGGCTCGGGCCCCCTCCGGGAGCCCGGGAGGTCTGCGTGCCAGGGTCTGCCTGTCTAGCCTCAGGACTTTCTCAGCTAACTAAGCGTGTTTGTCGCAAATGCAGGGAACTGCCTAAGGACGAGTCCTCCGAAGGAAAAAATTAGGGCTCCTGTGTGATTCAGACCCCAGTCCTCAGGCCAGCTTTCCACTGCTGCAGCTTTTCTGCAAATCCAGTCCTAGGTGAGCAGGGCCCTGGTGCCATAACCTTCTGCTGAGCTATGGGAGAGGCTGTGAGAATCATGTAAGGGGTCTCCATCTGAGCGGGTAAGCAAAGACTCCCTGGAGGAGGTGTCACTTGAGATGAGTCTGAAGAGTGAACAGGGGTTTGGGTCGCTGGAGAAGCATAGGGGAGAGGGGAAGGGAGAGTGTTCTGGGCAGGGGCAGCAAGTGTGTGGACACAGAGGAATGAGGTACCACAACCCCTGGCTGGCTCTGACTAACCAGGACGGTTTGTGGGAAGGGGCCCTGTGAGTGGTGGTGGATGAGACTATAGAAGCAGGCAGTGCAGCCAGATCCCAAAGGGCCTTATGAGCTACATGAAGGCATTTTTTAATTTCATCCAGCAAGCCAAAAGAAATCACCGAAGGATGTTTTCACCAACATCTTATGAAAATTTTGAAGCACAAAGAAGTTGAAAGAATTGCGGTGAACACTCATATACCCACCACTTCGATTCTGCAGTGAATGCTTTACTGTAGTTGATTCATTATAAACCCATACATGTATGCATCCCTTTACACACGATCACAGGATTTCACAGGAAATCCAGCTGAGGGCTCACTGTGGCAGCAGGCATAGAACAAGGGGAGCCTGACTAGAGGATCTGGGTGAAAAGCGGGTGAAAAGCGTGTGTATGTGTGGGGGGTGGAGTCAGAGCTGACCCAGTGGCAACAGGGACAGAGAGGAGGGTGCAGGAATTACTGTTGAAGGCGAAAGAAGCCGTGGCACTTGTCATCAGTCCTGGGAGGGTGGTGAAGGAAGGAGGGCAGCATGTCCCTTAGGTGTTTCAGGTCAGGAGGGGAGGCTAGGCTCGCGATACGTAGGCTGGTGACTCTTCCATACTTTTCCAATGTGTATCTGTGGTTTTGATGAGGTCACTCAACAGTGTCCAAAATGAGAAGAACAGGGCTGAGATGGCACTACGTGGAACACAGACATTTAAGGGCAAAGGGGAAAGGGCTGGAAGGAATCTGAGAAGTAGTTGCCAGCGGGGTAGGTGGAAATCCAAGAGAAAAGTCACAGGAGTCACAGCTGGAGAATGCTGCACTTCCAGACGAAGGAAGTGACCAGCGCTGAGGAATGCTACAGACTAGATGGTCAGCCAAGATGAGGACAGAAAAATGTATTGGTGTACGTGTGCCCCTAAGCGCATGCATATACCCCCATGTGCGTATGGCCTCTGCGTGTGCTTGTGCACATTCAAGGATTTGTTGAATGCCTACTGTGACCAGACGGTGTGCCATGCACTGAGGAATATACAAAGACACACAAGATATGTTCTCTGCCTACAAGGAGTTTACAGTATAATGGGGGCGGTGAAATATGTACATGGTGAGACAGTAAGACAAATACGATATTAAAGTCAAAATAATCACCCCAATGGCTTCCTTTTATTGAGTATTTAGCATGAGCTTGACATGGGGTGTTGTAAACATAACCTGATTTAACCTTCACAGTAACCTGGTGAGATAAGTATCATTCTTGCCTTCATTTCACAGGTGAGGAAACTGAGTTAGAGAAAAAATGATTCACATGAGGCCATATAAAGTTATGACAAAATGGAAAACGGAGAATTTGGTTTCTCCTGGAATGGCGGTGGTGGTGTGGAAATCAGGAAGCCTTCCTGAAAGAGGGGACATTACAGTGGCTGTCCTACCCTGCTTCCCTTAATGTTGAACAATTGCTGCAAGTGTCTGCAATGTGGGGCCGGACCCCATAATGAGTTTCTCTACCCTGAGAAAAGGCTCTTAAACCAAGTGATATCTCAACTGCAGCCAATAGATAAGCAATGCCGTGGAGACGAGGGCAGGGGAGGAGGAACGAGGGGTAGGGTGGAGATAGCTGCTAGATGCTAAGGACACCTCAGAGATGACTCTTGGGGAAGTTGGTTGGTCTGATAGGACTGGAAAGAGGGTGGGTGGAGGGTAGTGGCAGGAAATGGAAGTTGGGCAGGCAAAACAAACTACAATTTCCTGTTTAGAATCCTGTAAGACCTTAAATTAATAGGGAGCCATTATAGGATTTGCAACATTTGGACTTTGTTCTGTAGATACTGAGGGGAAGGGGGTTGGGAGTGTGAACAAAGACTTTTAATCTTTAAAAAAATATTAATTTATATAAATAATAAGGATAATTTAAAATAAGTTTTAAAATAACATTGTGTATATTTCTTTGGTTCACTGTCCATATGAAATATATTTTACATAATTGTATTTATAGTGTATGTGCACTTTTTCTCTATTTAATCACTTAACGTTATATCACCATTTTCTATATTTCTACATAGTCTTCATAGTTACTGTTAATGGCTGCATAATTATATCCCATAGCGTAACTAACCAGTCAGTAAAATACTGATAAGTCAGCTTCACCCTTACTAGTTTCCATGATGTAAATAAGGTGTAAATATTCCCACCAGAACTGATTTAACAACCAGCTGCAAAACTCCTGAAATTTAACAGTGACCTCTTAGGAGAGAGTGCTTCAAGGAAGCTTTTAGAGTCTTCTCTCTGGAGAAGATTCTGAATCTGAAGATTCTGGAGTGCATCACGCTGGGTGTTCGGTTGGCTCTTTCACCCTGGAAATAATTCCCCTCTGGATCTGGGGAGTTTTCCTAAAGGATTTTGTTGATGATCTTCTCCCCTCTGTTTTCTGTTTCCTCTTCTAGAAGTTCCATCAATCAGATCATTCAGATATTGTATCTCTCTTTTTTAAAGATTTTATTTATTTTTTTAGAGAGAAGAGAAAAGAGAGGGAAAGAGAGGGAGAGAAATATCGATGTGTGAGAGAAACATCAGGCATGTGCTCTGACCAGGAATTGAACCAGCAACCCTTCAGTTCACAGACTGGCACTCAACCTGCTAAGCCACACCAGCCAGGAACAGATGCTGTATCTCTTAAATGAGTACTCTAATTTTTTTCCGTTATTTTCCATTTCTTTCTCTTTTTGTACTACTTTCAGGGAGATATTTTTCAATGTAAACCTTCCAACCCTTCTATTGTGTTTTTCAAATCTGTTGTCATAGTTCTACTGTATTTTGCCATGTATAATTCATACCCACATTTTTAGCCCAAATTTTCAGGAAAAACATCTTTCATTTTAATGTTTTAATTCAACTTTTTATTTATTTATATTTAGATACTTGTTTTTTGTATTGTAACGGAATTTTAGCATTTGTTTTTCTGAAGACTTTATTTATTTATTTTTAGACAGGGAGGAAAAATGAGAAGCATCAGTGTGTGGTTGCCTCTCGCGCGCCCCCTACTGGAGACCTGGCCCACAATCCAGGCGTGTGCCCTGACTGAGAATAGAATCTGCAACCCTTTGGTTTACAGACTGGCGCTCAAACCACTGAGTCACACCAGCCAGGGCCTTAGTTAGCACTTGTTTTTGAACATATTATGGTACAAGAAATTTTACATAGCAAATAATTACAAAACACAAGAGCAGATACAAGGTATTTCAGGTACTACCCACGTATAATGTGCATCCTTATTTTTGCCTTAAAAATTTGGGCAAAAAAGTGTGCATTATATATGGCAAAATATGATAATCCATGAACATTTGGATCAGCTTATTCTTGTATATGATGTAAGAAGACGGTCAAGTGTCACTTTTTTTGCATCTATCTGTCCAACTTTCTCCACACCATTTATTGAATACATTTTCTTTACCCCATTGTATGTTTGGTCTCCTTTATCATATATTTATTGACCATATAGGTGTGGGTTTGTTTCTGGGCTCTCTATTCTGTTCCATTGATCTATGCATCTGTTTGTATACCATTAGATTTTTTTCTTTTCCTTTTTTAAAAAATATTTTATTTATTTATATTTAGAGAGGGGAAGGGAGGGAGAAAGAGAGGGAAAGAAACATCAATGTGTGGTTGCCTCTTGAGTGCCCCACACTGGAGACCTGGCCCACAACCCAGGCATGTGCCCTGACTGGGAATCAAACCAGCAACCCTTTGGTTCACAGTCCAGTACTCAGTCCACTGAGCACAGCCAGGGCTCCTTTTCTAATGTAAGCATTTAAAGATACACATTTCCCTCCTAAGCATTGTTTTAGCTGCTGCAGTCAGTGGTGTTCTGCTAAACATTTAACTACTATGTTTTTTTTTTTTTTTTTGAAGGGAGAGCCCTGTTTTATGGCATTTGCCGATTTCTGTGGTGTAAATACTTCCACCCTAATTGATTTAAAACTATCCGTATGAGGCCACTGAACACAAAGTAGGGGAGGTTCATGCACAATCTTCTCCCAGGAACCAATACAAACTGGCTCCAGCATACCACTTGCTGTGTCTCATCAGTTTTAATATTTGTGTTTTTATTTTCATTCAATTTCAGGCATTTTCTGATTTCCCTTTTGAGATCTTCTTTGACCCATGGATAATTTAGCAGTGTGTTGTTTAATTTTCAAATATTTGGTAATTTCCTAAATTTCTTTCTTTTGTAGATCACCAGTTTAATTCTGTTGTTGAAGAAAATACTTTATATAATGTCAACAAAATTCAAACTTGTTCTCTGACCTAACGTATGATCTATCCTAGATGATGTTTGCTCTGTGCTTGAAAAGCACGTGCGCTCTGCTGGTGGGTGGGGTGTCATGTGTACCTCTGTTAGGTCAGGTTGATTGACAGTGTTGTTCAAGGCTCCTGTATTCTTACTGATTTTCTGCCTAGTGGGTCCATTAATCACCGACAGAGTGTGGACATCTCCAACTATAATGGTTACATTGTTCAGTTTTTAGTCAGTTCTGTCAGTTTTACTTTATGAAGTTTGGGGTTCTATTGTTAAATGCCTGTAATTTCTATCTCTTCCTCTTATCATTATGAAATGTCCCGCTTTGTCTCTATTGCTTTTCTTAAATATTAGTATATATTAACATATTAGTGTAGTCACTCCAGTTATCTCATGGTTACTGTTTAAATGATACATATTGGACCTGACTGGTGTGGCTCAGTTGGTTGGACATCGCCCTGCGGAGCGAAGGGTGGCTTGCTGGATTCCAGGTCAGGGAATCGCCTGGGTTGAGGATTTGGTCCCCGGTCAGTCAGGGCACGGTTGTGGTGCATTCTGGAGGCAACCAGCCGATGGATGTTTCTCTCCGCCTCTTTCTCCCTCCCTTTCCCTCTCTCTAAAAATAAGTAAGTAAATAAATAAAATCTTTAAATGATATATATTTCTTCATCCTTTACTGTTGAGCTCTTCCTGTCTTTGAATCTCAAGTGTGTCTCTTATAGACAGCACATAGTTGGCTCTTACCTTTTTTCTGGCCCGACCATTTCTGCCTTTGAGTGGAGTATTTCCTCTATTTAGGTTTAATTGTAATTATTTACATGATTGAATTTATGTCTGTTATCTGCTCTTTGTTTCCTCTCTCATATCTTTTTTGTTTTTATTTTTCTTACATATCTTTTCTGTTACTCTGTTCTTTATTGCCTTATTTTGTATTAAAATATTTATAATGTATTCATTTAATTACACTGTTGCTATATGCTTAATTTTTTTTCTTAGTGGTTGCTCTAGAGATTTTTAAATGCATCTTTGATTTATAAGAATCTATTTCAGGTTAATATTGATTTAAATTCAATAAAATATAGCAACATGGCTCTATTTTTGCCCTTTCTTCTTGCTATTTTTGTCTAATCTATTACATCTATATGTGTTAAAACCCCCAAAATACAGCCTTATAATAATTACTTAAACCATTGTATTTTTAAAAGACATTAAGGAAAGAAAACTATACATTAGTCATCTGTATTTACCCACACATTTAACATTTCTGGTATTCTTCATTCCTTTCTGCAACTTAGAGCTGCCATCTGGTGTCCTTCCTTTTCGATGTAAGGGACTCCCTTCTGTGTTTTTTGTGGGACAGGCTGGCTATCACCAAATTCTTGCAACTTAAAGATTTTTTTTCCTTTTAGATTTTATTTATTTATCTTTAGAGGGGAAGGGAAGGAGAGAGGGAGAGAAACATCAATGTGCGGTTGCCTCTTGTATGTCCCCTGACGGGAACTGGCCTGGCAACCCAGGCATGTGCCCTGACTGGGAATCGAACCGCGATCCTTCGGTTTGCAGGCCCGCGCTCAATCCACTGAGCTACACCAGCCAGGGCCAAATTCTTGCAATTTATACTTATCTGAGAATGTTTTTACTTTTGCTTTAATTCTTTAAAATTTTTATTTAAGAAATTTATTTAAATAACAACATGCTTGACTTGAAAAGTACATCGAATCAATTTCTTTAAAATAATCTACTACTTTTAAAAAAGATTTTATTTATTTATTTTTAGAGAGAAGGGAAGGGAAGGAGAAAGAGAGGGAGAGAAACATCAGTGTGTGGTTGTCTCTTGTGTCACCCCCTCACCCCCAGGGACCTGGCCCACAACCCAGGCATGTGCCCTGACTGGGAATCAAACCCATGACCCTTTGGTTTACAGGCCAGCACTCAATCCACAGAGCCACACCAGCTGGAGTTAATCTATCACATTTTAAAGACATATTGCCATAAATGTGACAGCTACATACAAATAAAGTTATAAAATTGTCCTGACTTTACAATGACAAATGAAAAACATTGCAAGTCTCCAAACAAGATATGCAGGAATTTTTTATTGCTGTGTGTTGTTAAACAGCACGAGCTAGTAACTTATTGGAATGGAAAGATGGGAATTAGATGAGCATATCTCCAATGAAGAAAGGGAGTATTTTAACGGATGGTGAAGTATGTCATTGGTCATTTGTTTTTGTTTTTTTTTTCAAAGCGAGACGTATGTGCACATATCATAGTCACTTCATGTGCAATGAAGGCATGGGGAAGTGTGTTGCAACCGTTCAAGGCCTGCCAGGCCCTTGGTTTTCGTGCGGACGGAAGAATATTCACGGAGCTGTTGGGGTGTCAGGCGTGCCTTTATTCATGGGTGGGTGAGCCATGCACGCTGCAAGCTGCATGTCTCCCTGCATGTCTCATGTCATGGCCCTGCTCCCCAGCATGGCCCCCATCGTGGCACCTGTCCCCTTGTGTGTCTCTCATCATCATTGCCCCCAGCAGGGAGTCCCTACCTGTCTAAGTACTGGAAGGGAACAAAGCCAGAAAAATGCCAGAAAATTACATAATTCTGCACATGTGAGCCCACTTCATGTTATGGGAACAGTTTATCAGGCTCAGTCTCAAGGCTGTGAGAACACTACTACTGATCAGACCCCTCCAAGGCTGCGGGAACGCTGCTCCCCTTAGCTACCCAGACACCTGGGTGAGGAAGCCAATCTGCCTCTACTTACCCTACAGGAAGGAAAAATGAGGGAATAAAGGAACCATTCAGGATGTGGTACAGCCACATTGCAGTTTTCTAATGTGTTCTTGGTTCATGGAAATAGAGTTTGGGGCTGAAGTAACAGGTTCTCTTTTTAGTAGATGCTTCCTGTCCACTCTAGGAATGTGTCAATTCTATCTTTGCTATCTATTTCCAACTATGTGGGTGTGTCTGTTTCACTAGCTGTCTGCCCATTAGACTGGGATGTGACCAGCCTCATTGACAAACCTTGTCATTCACAATAGGCTTTGAAGTGGTACCTACCTGTCCAATGGCACCACAGAGCCATCCTGCCCCCAGCTCTCGTGTGAACATCACCACTGTTCTCGGTCTGGGCTCCTCCTTTCTTGCGTTTTTCATCACAGCAAGTGCTGGAGTCTCCTCAGCTGCTAACGCACAGACGTACCAGATTGCCACCAAATGGGCACATGAGCAGCGCCCATTTCGAAGAGTCTTTTTTTCTGTGTTTTTTTCTCTCTCTCTCTTCTCCTTCTGGGTTTCCTAATAATACAGATGTTGTTCTGCTTGACATTGTTCCACTCTCTCTCAGGCTCTATTCTTCGTCACTGCTTTCTCCCTCTGTTCTTCGGGTTGGGTCCTTTTTATTAATCTGCCTTCTAGACCACGGAGTCTTTCTTCTGCCATTCCATATTTGCTGCTGAGCCCTTCTAATGAAGTTTTCATTCCAGCTATTTTACTTTTCAGCTGTAGAATTTCCATTTGTTTCCTTCTTTAATAGTTTCTATTTCTCTATTGAGATTTTCTGTGTTCTGGTCCACTGTCATCACAGTTCCCTTTAATTCTTTGCAAATATTCATAGCGTCTATCTGCTAAACATGACATCGGGGCCCGCTCAGCATCAGCTTCTGCTGCCTACTCTGTTCTCCTGGGTGTGGGTAACACTTTCCTATTTCTCTGCACTGAGGGTGGGTGCTGATGTAGCTGTTGTTCCACAATTTGACTAGACTTAAACTGTGGGTTTCGTCTCCATAGCGGCGTGTGGTCGCTGATATCTCTACTTGGTTTTTCTGTTATTTTTTAGTCTGATTTTGGGGGTCTCCCTTGTATCTTCATAACTTAGTAGTTGTCAGTCAATGCTTTTGGCAGAGGCTGTGGTCAAATGCCTGGAGCCCTTCAGGCTTCCCCTGTGTGCCAAGGCTGAGGGAGCACGTTCAGAGTTCAGCTCTCCTCAACTCTCCCTCTAGTTTCACCAAGGAAACTGGTGTGCAAGTCTCACAGGATACTTGGCAATATGTACATCCCAGATGACTGTCATGAAAAAGAACCATTAAATTCTGAAACCAAAGAAAGGGTTTAGTCTGTGATAGAGAACAACAACAACCAAAAACATTTGTTTGAGCCAAAGGACTGTAATCCTGGAGGCCCAGACTCAGGCAGCAACCCCGACTGTGCTCTGAAGAGAACAAAGAACGCGGTTTTACGGAGCTGCAGTCTCAAGTGTAATTCCCATGTGGTCCCTGCATGCAAAGGAAAGAGGAGCAAGGATCGGTTAGATCCAAAGTGCAAGTGAGGGAGGCAAAAACTACAAGGAGGTGGTAGGGTCCATATGTGCCCATGCAACAGTTGTTGTTCCGGGATGTTTATGGCTCACTCTTGAGCTGGGTTTAGCAACTTAACAGCAGCTTTGAGAGCAAACATGCATAGGCCTCACTTCCCCAGGGGCCTCCCTGCTCTATTTTTTTAATGATTTTATTTATTTATTTTTAAAGAGAGGAGAAGGGAGGGAGAAAGAGAGGGAGAGAAACATCAGTGTGTGGTTGCCTCTCACACGCCCCCCACTGGGGACCTCCTGCAACCCAGGCATGAGCTCTGACTGGGAATTGAACTGGCGACCCTTTGGTTCACAGCCTGCACTCAATCCACTGAGCTACACCAGCCAGGGCCCTACTTGATTTTTAAGTGACTCTCTTGGCAGTGCTTATTCCATTTTATTTTCTCCTGTATCAACAGCTTTGCAACAAAGTAGTTTGAAATGAAGTTATTGTATAATATTCACATGAATGTGAAACTATAGTGCTAGACCCAGCCTATAGCCCTGGTATTGGTGTCTGTCTTCCAGCACTGCCAACCTGTGGGTGTGATGTCTGCTTAGGCCTGTGCCCTAAACGCATTGGGCTGGAGGTGCTCACTCTCACTGAGCAGCGTGACAGGTGCTCCGAAGAAATCGTTCCTACCTCCAGCTGTCCAGGTGAGTCTGGCAGCAGTGTTCAGCTTCCCACTCACCTTCTAGATACAGCTGTCGAACTCAGTCTCCATGTTCTCGTTGACATGAAGCTGGAATTCAATCGCTCTTATAGCAACAAAAATTGCTTTGAGTCACTCAAAATTCATCTGGTCCCTGGCCGGCCAGCCTTCATAGCCCAGAACCAAAGGCCCCAGGATCGGATTTCTAGTGACAGCAAATCCTGCGTTGCAGCCCAGGTGACAATAGTGTCTTTTTACCTTTTACCCTCCTTGATCTTTCTGACATTTTACTTATTTATTTTTTTAAGGTTCCAGCCCCTCAGGGGTAAGGAAGTTCATTTTCTGGTAGTTGGAACCTCATAACTTGTATATGGAAATTTTCTAAAGGAATCTTGGCTTGGACTTTTAAAAGCCTCTATTATTTGCTCTTCTATCCTAAGACTAGGACTAAGGCCAAGGAACTCCTTTCACAAAATTTCATCTGCAGTGCCTATAAATTGGGGTGTAATCCTATCTCATAGGTATTCCCATTTTATAAAGTTGCAAAATGCTTTGAAAGGTTTACATGTGTTAATTTACATCTCTTGCTCCACCTGTGTAAATTAATCAGGCCAAAGTTCAATGAGGCCTCTGACCTGTGAAACTGTTGATCACTCCCCTCTGAAAACTTGCTCCTCTCGAGGCCTAGCCCCTCATCCTTCCCTGCCTGCTACCTTAGGCCACGCTGGTTTTTTGCACACAACCCACCAGGCAGCACCGCGCACTCTCATCTGTCTTTGCCACCCAGGCCCACCAGAGGGAGCTCCCATCCTGCTGAAGCTGACTCCATTACAAGGCAAGGACAACAGCCAAGCCTAACCACCTATCCTTGCTTCTGGGTTGTGGGAGGTGCCTGTCAGCCTGAGGACTGCTCTTGCCCACTCTATTCTGATTCACTGCCAGTTCCCTTATGCTGGTAAATTTCCCGCAAAGATTTCCCTCCACGGGACATCAGGTGCAAATGATAAAGGGGCACCAAGAAAATTCATTAATCAACCTAAATATTTTAATACAATATATTTTTTAAATCAAAAGTAATGCAAAAAACCAACGTTGTAAGTAAAGACAGGATCAATATTACCGATTTTTCCTTTTGCTCAGGCTTCATTACAGCTCTGCTCGGCACTGCTGCGTTTCACCCCTGTCACTAACTCGATAACTTCTTTTCTGTATTTGCCTCTCTTCTGCAACATCACCTTTCCTTGCTCCCTGGATCTTTCTTTAGCATATTTTGGTCTTAAAACTATGGATGAAAGAGGGGCCGCATACTAAACCCGACAAGCTCAGGGGATCCCTGCAATGGTGGTCTTATAAACCCAGAGACCTAAAGTGACCACATAGGATGGTCTGGTATTAAAATTTTTTCCCCTCACCCAAGGATATATTTTTATTGATTTTAGAGAGAGGGGAAGGGGGTGAAGAGAGAGAGAGAGAAACATTGATTGGTTGCTTCCCGCAGCACACCAACCAGGGTATCGAACCAAAGCCTCTTTGGTGTACGGGAGGATGCTCCAACCAATTGAGCCACCTGGCCAGGGCTGAAATTAAAATTTCTTAACTGAAAGTGAGTCTTGGTGGATGGTCATGTCCTAGGCCATATCATCCTTGACAAAGGTCAGTCTTTACCTTAACTGAGTCTACTGTCCTTTGGAATGTAACAGTAATCTTTTTTCAGACCCCTCAGGGCACAGTCTCCCACCAGAGCACTAGACCACAGAACCCCCATTGTTATCATTTCCCCTCCCCCCATATACCATCTCTGTGTATAAAATTTAATTGTTAACTATCCTGTACCCACCAATATAAAAGAAGCATCTGTATCTGTTTTACTCTTTATTCACTCTCAGAGATCATCCCCACTTTGCTTTCTCCCACGTCCCTAATCTTCCACCAATGGATTTCATGTAACCCCTTACATCTCCTCCTTTGATTCTAATGTGTAAAATAAGGTGCAAAACTACCATTCTCTGAAGCACTTTCTCAATCTATTGCGATTTTGCTTCCAACAATTGTCGTCAGTTTGGCTCAAATAAACTCATAAAAATTCTCTACAGGTTTGGACATTTCTTACTTCAACAAAACAGAATACCAGTCCCCTGCTCAACCTCACATGCCAGGGCTATCAGTGACTGTCCTCCATTTTCTCTAAAACTGATTACAATTAGGCTTTTGTTCTTGACACTCCTGGGAAGCTATTCTAGCCAACACCACCAACAACCTCCTCTTATTTGGCCATGGCATCTGACAGAGGAGATCACCCCCTCCTTGAACGTCTTTCCTTTTGGCATCTTGGTCTCCCAGCTTCTCCTGGTTCTCTTCATACCTCCCTGCTCACATCTTCTCTGGATTCTCCCATCTTTGTGACCCTAAACAGAGGGCAGTCAGCCCTCCTCTCTGTCTACATTCCCTCTCCAAGTGACCTCATCCAGTCCCATGGCACTAAACCATGTTATATCCTTGATAGGATGGCAATTCCCAAACCTTCCCCTCCAGACCAGGCCTTTCCCCAGACTTCCAGGCTCATTTCTGACTTCCTAGTAGACTTTTCCACTCAAGTGTAGGTTGAACAGGCATCAAGACCTTCTTTTTTTCTTTTCTTTGAAATTTTCTACATAGACAAATTTTCTACATGACATGGGATGATCATGTCATCAATGACTAGAGTTTTTTTTTTTTTCCAATATGTATGCTTTTTCTTTTATTTTTCCTGCCTTATTGCGCTGGCCAGGACTCTCAGTACAATATTGATTAGGATTAATGAAAGCAAACATTCTTTTCTTATTCCCTATCTCAGGTAGAAAGCACCCAGACTTTTAACATGATATCCCTTTCTACATGCCCTTAGCAGGTTGAGGAAGTTTCCTTCTCTGTCTAGTTTGCTGGGAGGGCGGGGGCGGGGGGGGCGGGTTGTCTTGTTTTGTTTTGTTTTTTAAAGTTGAAAATGTAGTTTTAATAGATAATTTTTCATCTTACATAGGAGCACACTAAAACACACCACATTCTGAAGAAACTCCAAAAGTTACAAGATTAAGAGTGGGGGAAATTCAGCTATGGGCTACGATATTTTTTGTTTTGTTTTTACCGTGAATCAGTGTTCAATTTTGTCACATGTTTTTTCTGCATCTATTGGGATGATCACGCAGTGTTTAATCTTTAGCCAATTAATGAGATTAATTTTATTGGTTGCTTTTTGAATGTTGAGTGAACCTTGTATTCCCAGGACAAACCCTCCTTGTTCTAAACAGTAGCTCCCCCCATTCCAGCCTGTCCTCCCCTTCCCACCTGTAGGTGGCTCCCTCTCTGTGATACAACTTCATCTTTCAGTTGCTGAGGCCAAGGGCTGTGCAGTCATCTTTGATGCCTCTTTTTCTGCTGTATTGTGTAAACCGTCAGCTCTACCTTCAAAAAGTATTCAGAATCTGACCTCTTCTCCCTATCTCTTGCCTGAACTACTGCTATAATCTGCTCACTGGCCTCCTGTGTTCATTCTTGCCTACAATATTTACAAAGATGTGTTTTATGAAATACTATATCATAGGTTTTTAATATTTGACATGTATTTGAGAAAAATGTATGTTCTGTAAGTGTCTAGAACCAAATTTTAATATATATTTATTAATATATTCTTTTTTAAAAGATTTTTATTTATTTATTTTTAGAGGGGAAGGGTAGGAGACAGGGAGAGGGAGAGAAATATCAATGTATGTTTGCCTCTCGTGCATCCTCTGCTGGGAACTGGCCTGCAACCCAGGCATGTGCCCTGACTGGGAATTGAACCGCGATCCTTTGGTTCCCAGGCCCACCCTCAATCCACTGAGCTACACCAGCCAGGGCTAATATATTCTTAACATAATATTTTTTTCTGCCTAAGACATCGATCACCAGCATATGCTTTTGTAAATATCCCATGAAGACTATGAATTTGTCAATTTTTTTCTCGTAATTTATAGGGAACCATTTCACGTGGCATGGGAATGTTGCCCAGCCCCCATTCAGAGAGGCCAGTGGGGAGTGAGGTTCCAGCACACAGGAGCCCACCCACGGAGAGGTTCTCCTGTGGGGAATCAAGCCTGCATTGTACCTAGGCCACTGTGAGACTTGCTTTTGCTAAAACTCCCTCACCCTGGATTGAGGCAGCAAGGGCTTACTGCAACTTCCTAAAATCTGAGCTAAACCTCCCAAGTATGGAGTGTAACCAGTTCAACCACTTTTCTCCTTGATCTGTAACATCTTTCTCTTTGAAGCAATTAGCAACATTCTTTCCTTTGTTATCTATAAAAGGTAATCACCTACAGTGAACCTGCGCATAGTAAATGAGGACCATCCTTGATGTAATGTACCCAGAAAAGCAACAAAAGCCTGTCCAGACAGATATCGGGGCCCTCTCTCTCACATAGAGAGCAGCCATGCCATCCCTTTTTCTCCACAGGACTTCTGTAGTCCGTGTGTATTTGTTTATCACAGCCGCAACATACACAGATCCTGCCAGCCAGGATCTGCATCAGTAATTCTGCCAGTTTGTGATTTATATATTTTATTATTTATTTTTCAAAGGTTTTATTTACTTATTTTTAGAGAGAGGGGAAGGGAGGGAGAAAGAGAGGGAAAGAAACATCAATGTGTGGTTGCCTCTTGTACACCCCCTACTGGGGACCTGGCTTGCAACCCAGGCATGTGCCCTGACTGGGGATCGAACCCGTGACCCTTTGGTTCACAGGCTGGTGCTCAATCCTCTGAGCCACACCAGCCAGGGCCGATTTATATATTTTAATTATGTTAAATCTATACACATTAAGAATTGTTATATTTTTCCAATAGGTTCAATATTTTTTACCATCCTGCTAATGTCATATGTTAACAAACAAGTCTTTATATTATTATAATGGTTTTTTTGCCTTAAAGTCTTTTTGGCCTTCAAGACCTCAATTTCCCTTCCATACCTTTCTCCTAAGAAAATGTCTATCTTCAGCCTAATCAGGATATGGAATATTTGAATAAACTATTAAAGAACATGAACTGACAACAATTAGTTATGCATGCTTATGTACTTGAGAGTATACTTACGCTCGAGCAGGAGAAGGTGCCCACACGGCCACTCACAGACACTGACCGTGTGCTACGCTGCAAAGGCACCTGATAAATTCCAAAGGCTCTGTGTATTAGAGACTCTGGTCTCTGACAGTAGTGAATAATGTTAAGAGTCAACAACAGAAGGCTAGTAAACACATTTAATTTTATTTAGAAACCATGACATTTTGAACCATTACATAGGTTGACATCATGAGGGCAGTTCTTTTCCCCTTTTCTGTCTGCCCCCCTGACCTTCTTGGTCCCCCTCTGCCTCTTCTGAACTTGATCCCGAGCTGACCACCCTATCGTCCTCAACTCTGCTACTGCTCCTGTTCTGAGAGCTTCTTTCATAGACTGATCTAGATACTTACTTGTTGGTTTATTTATACAGTTTGGTTTTTAAATTTTACTCTTTTTAAGTGAAGAACTAATGAATCGATGAGGTGACAGCTTGTCAGCTGGAACAAAGAAGCTGACGAGAGGCTGGTTTCTGCCTCTGGGTCCTCACCTCACAACAGCCAACGCAGAGTCTGTTTCTTTGTTTTCATTGACTTTAACTGATGAGGAAGCGTGTGCAAAGGGAGTGAGTATGCCACTGTGGAATGCTCACGTGGCTGAACAGTGTCCCCACTAAATTCACATGTTGAAGCTTTTACCTCTAGCACTTCAGAATGTAATATATTTAGAGATGGGCCCTTAACAAGGTGATGAGGTTAAAATGGAGCACTTAGGGTGGACCCTAATCCAATATGACTGGTGTCCTTAGAAGAAGAGGGAATTTGGGCACACAGGCAGACACCAGGGATGCCCACATATGGGGACTTAGCGAGAAAGCGGTCCTCTGCAAATCGAGGAGAAAGGCCTCAGGAGAAGCCAGCCTTGCTGGCACCTTAATCTCAGGCTTCTAGCCCCTAGAAATGTGAGGAGTAACTTTCTGTTGTTTAAGCCACCCAGTCTGGTCTCTTTTGCTATGGCAGCCCTAGCAACCAAATACAAGTACAAAGCTGGAGAAATTTTTACATGTGTACATCCATGTAAGTGTTACCGGACAGGGACCTGGCCCTGAGTGGGTCTGCCCAGGGCCAGTCAGTGGTGTGTGGGTTCTTGACTTCCTGTAGGAAAGATTTCACAGCACGAGTCCAGGCAACTATGATGATACATTTATTAACACTGGGGCAGTGAAACAAGGAAGGGCTCAGCATAGAAGAAGCAACAGGAGAGCCTAGGTGGGGCTGCCCTAGCTCACTGGGAAGTCAGAAGAGAGGGAGCCTAGGGGACAGGTTCAGGGGGTCAGCCTTGAGTAAACTTCTGCTGCCCATTTTCCCCCTGGTTGCAAGATTTGGGGTCCCTTAGAAGTTAGGAGATGCACGGCTGTGGGGGAAGAAGATGGGGAAGAGAACGGTACAGGCTGCTCTCCAAGGAGAGATCAAGAGAATTCAGTCCTGCCCTGCCTGGTGTGGCTCAATGCATTGAGTGCCGGCCTGTGAACCAAAGGGTCACCGGTTCTATGCCCAGCCAGGGCACATACCCAGGGTGCAAGCCAGGTCCCCAGTGGTGGTGTGTGAGAGGCAACTGATGAATGTATCTCTCCTTCTCATTCCCTTCCCCTCTCTCTAAAAATAAATAAATAAAATCTTTTTAAAAAGAGAGACAGCTGGGTCTTTTGTCTTTCGGCTTTTATCTCTCTCCTGCAGTTGGGAATCTTAGGGGAGGTCTCAGGGGAAAGCTTCAGTAGAATATTCATCAGTTGTCCAGGTGAACTCTTTCAGGGCTGTGATCTTCCCTGGATTGGCCAGGGCCAGGGCAGGGGTCATTAGTCACTGCAGAGTGGGGTTGGGGCAGGGGTTAGGGAGGATGTCCTGGTGTTACCTTCCTGGTTTTGCTGCTTTTCTGGGCCAAGAACTGAAATACAACTGAGGCCTAGATGTTTATCTCTAGGGAGGTGAGTTTCTGTATCTGACTGTAAATTGCTTGGCCAGTTTGTTCATCTGTCTATCTCATTGTCCCTATTCTGCTTGCCAAGAAATTTTCTCAGCTTCTTACAATCTTGCCTCGTAAGCACCACTCACATTAAGATGGAGACCATTTCCGTCACCCAGCTCACTGCCAACCAACCCCAACTGCCCAAAGGTCACAACTGTTTTGACTTCTAGCATTATAATTTATTTTTGCCTGATTTTGAAACTTTCATAAGTGAAAAAGACACCAAAATGCACATGCAAAATGTTTATAGTATCTTGATTCATAATAGCCAAATACTGGAAACAACTCAATTGTACATTTAAAGGTGAATAAATTCACAAGTTATGGTATTCCATAGGGTGGAACATGATATAATAACAAAAAAGAACAGACTATTGATACCTGAAACACTATGGAAGAATCTCAGAAATGTTCAGTTGTGTGAAAGAAGCCAGACACAAAAGAATACATTTTGTATGATTCCATTTACAGGACTTTCTGGAACAGACAAACTAATCTACAGTGACAGAAAGCAGACTGGCGCTTGCCCAGGGCTGGGCCGGGATTTGACTGCCAAGGGGCGTAAGGAAACTCCTGGGGTGGTGAGAATACTCCGTGTCTTCGCTGTGGTGGTGATCACACAGATATGTACATTTTTCGAGATTTATTTACTGAGCTAGATACTTAAAATGAAAGTATGTAAAAAGTGCTTCCGTGGATTATACATTGACAAAGTGTTTTGTTTTTAAAGGAAAAAACAAAGGCCAGCTGTGCAACTTGGGAAAAACAGCAGCCTGTCACCAAAGTAAAAACCTCCATGATCCCCACTTGCTTAATCTTAAGCTCTAAAGATACTGAAAGCCAGTCCTGGTTCATTTCCCAAGTTTAGAATCGATTGAAAACATGCAGAAGCCCAGTGACATCCACTTGATCTTATAAAGCCTGGCTTGGAGGATGTGGTTAAGATTTGTGACAAAATGGATTCGTTAATATCTTCTGTCCCCTTTCCCCAGACCCAGCCTTGGGACAGCCCATCTGAGAAAGGGTGGCATACTAGAGACACGTGCTCTCGACTGTTGCCGCCCACTGCCCAGAGCAGAGAGAAGAGAGACTTGAATTTCAACGTGTAAAATCTTTTGAGAGTTGGCACAATCGTTCAAGGGATTTATACAAGTGGCTGTCAGAACTTGTAGGACAGCCTACAAGTGTAGGAAGTGTAGGAAGGAAGCAAGATCCAGAAATAATATCTAGTGGAAATCTTGCCACAGGGAAACACAAAAATTGGGGAATGCGAGTTTCTGTCAATGAACCTATGTGACCCACAAACACACACTGGAGATTAGTGATCAGAACTTTTACTTCCTTATAGCGAAAAAAGTGAAAACTCCCTTGGAGGACTTTAAAGAGACCTGAAAAAAAGAGAACTATATCATCTTCACAGATGACTTAGCACTTTGAGAAGACAATGTTCTTCAAGTTAGTCTATTAAATTAAATTCTAAGTTTATGTGGCACAATTAAAGCCCTTACACAAATAAGAAAATGTTGAAAAGGAAGAGTAAAGGAAGATTCGCCCTAACAGTTCAGAAATGTTTTATAAAGCCATGGTTAAAGCAAAACAAAACCAAAACACCAAAACCAAAACCGCAGGTGCACTTGTGCTGGGACAGAGAAACAGGGCGAGTGAGCGCTCGAGTGAGACCCGTGTGCGCACGCCGACTGGGCGTCCGGAAGAGGTCACATCACAAGTCTGGGGGAAGCGGCCCGTCGGTGGATCGCCGGGCAAACCGTCTCGCCGTATTGAGCAAATGCCAAGCTAGATCCTGTGGGAGGCGGGATAACGGCCCCCACAGACGTCCACGTTCTGAAGAATGTTACTCAATAGGGCAAATGGGCTTTGTAGATGTTACTCACTTAGGGATTGTGAAATGGGGAAATTCTTCGGATGCGCTAGGTGGCCCCATCTGATCACATGACTTCTGAGCGGAGACACTTCCCCGTCGTCAAAGAGAAGGCGGTGTGATGACGAGAGCAGAGGGCGGAGCGAGGCGCTGCAAAAGCAGAGGAAGGGTCCTGACCTGTGTGCTCAGTCGGTTGGGTGTCACCCCAACCGAAGCAGGTCACTGGTTCGATTCCTGGTCAGGACACCGATGTCTTTCTCCCTTGTCCTCTCTCTAAAAATAAATAATATCTTTAATAAAAAAAATAAATAAAAACTGAGAAAGGGACCCCAGGCCAAGGAATGGGAAGAGCCTCTAGAAGCTGGAAAATGCCTAGCACGTCCAGACGGGAACCGCCTTGCTGACTCTTCAGTTTTAACCCCATAAGAGTCCTTTTGAACTTCTGACCTCCAGAATTGTAAGGCAATAAATCGGTATGGCTTCGAGTCACTAAGTTTGTGGTAATTTGTTACTGCAGCAGTGGGAAATGAATACGGATCCCTAACTCACTGCAAACAGAGGTGAACTCCCAATGAATCCCGACTGAAAGGTGAAAAATAAAAGTACAAAATGAACAGTAGATGATATAGGAGAATATCTTTGAGATTTTGTAAAGGGAAAGACTTTTTGAACTGGATCTGCAAAAACACAAACCATATATGGGAAAATTTTATTTTCTGTTCAACGAAGGACCCTGCAGAGGCAATGGAGATATGGGTGTCTAGCCGGAAAAAGACACTTGCAATGTCTGAAACTGATAAGAATTAATATCTAATAAATTCTTATAAATCATCTTGAAAAAGACAAGCACCTCAAAGAAAAACAGGCAAAGATTATGAAAGCAAAATGGCCAATAAGCATGTTAGACGCTCGCTGGCGACTGGTACGTTTGCCGCATCCAATGGCAGGCTGTAGAGACGTGGGAAGTGGTGGGAGCGGAGATGGGCACAGACATTCTGGAGTGTCATTGGGCAAAGCAGTGACACTAACCCGATGTCCCAGCAATGCAACTCCTAGAGAAACTCTCCCATGGAAAGGACTGAAAAACCTAAAAGAAGGGAAACAGGAAAAGATGAGATCCACAAAACACATTCATATACCTACATGGATAAAACAGAACAATATGATTTTCAAGGCTACTTTTTAAAAATTCTCACCCAAGGATATGTTTATTGATTTAGAGAGAGAGGAAGGGAGAGAAACATCAATGTGAAAGAGAAACATCAATTGGTTGACACTCGTAGGTGCCCAGACCGGGGATCGGACCCTCAACATTTTGATGTATGGGATTGTTATGGGAGAAACTCCCAGAAACTTGGTTCTTCTTGCTGATGCAGTAAAGAATTACAGATCAGCAAACCTACTACCATGCAAGCCAAGTTTATTAGTGCTAAGTTCTAACGGGAGGGCAAAAGCAAGGGTGGCAAGAGCAGGGGGTCCAGAGGCCCTCCCCTCCAGCCAGAGGCCAACTGGCCAGGGGCCCCCCCATGTGGCAAGAAATGGCCAAGAGAGCCGAGAGAGTGAGTCCTTCATTCTGAGGACTTATATAGTGAAGAAGTTACGTATTGATTGATGGATAAAGGTGTCACAGGCAGGCACAGGTAACCAGGTTCTTGGTGATCGCAGACAAAGAATTGAACACACAAACTTTATAGCAGAAAGAGAGAGAACAGATTTATTAAGCGATAGTACACTCCATAGAACATGAGAGCAGGCCAACTCCAAGCAGAGATTGACCTCAGGGGCTGGAGGGATTCTGTTCTTATAGGGCAGATCTTTCATGGCTAGTTTGGGCAGGCTTTTATTGCGCATGTGCAAGTAATTGTATTACTTTAAAGCTACTGCGTATGCGGCCTCCCAGGATTTTCCTTGATTGGCTACCAGAGAAGGGGGTCGCACAATGTTAATTTATTATAATGCTATTATAATGAATTGGAATCATGTAGCATCTTCTGCCCAGGTACATTCATTAGTCACCATGATTCAGTGCTTTTCCAGAAAGCAGGGACAACTGGTCCTGGAACAGGGTCTCTGTCCTGTATCATTGTCCTTTATCTTAGCCCTGGGGCTCCTCCGGAGTTTCCTCTTCCTATCTCCTACCTCAAAGGTGGTGCCAGCTTTCCCCCTGGGAGACATGACTACCCAAATTAGGTATGTGTGGGGGTCTGTTAGCCTGAATCCTTATCTTGCTACAGACTCTATTTGTTCATCTTGCATACGTGATGGTGACGGGAAGCCGGCAGTTAACTAAAGTTGTTTATGGGCCCTTCCTTTGGGCACTGTAGGCCCCTCCCCTTCCCTCTTCCAGGGCTTGGGGTGAATATGGTCTCAAGGTTTTCCTTTTCCTAGCTAGTGGAGATGATACACAGACTTTCAAAGGCTGCCCCCTCCTGCACTATCACAATTTTGCTTGTTGTTCAGAATGCCTGGCAGTCTTATCGAACCAGACTCAGGCCTGCTGGGTCAACAGGTGAGATATGTTGTTCCTTTGCTTCCAGCCTCCTGTACTAAGTTCTTTGTTGGACTGCGGTGGTGAGGGCCCTGCTTTATTTCCCCTCTGGCCACTCATTCCTAGCTGCAATGGTAACAGTGCCCCCCTCCAGTAATAGGAACACAAATCTTTGGGGACTTTGGGCTCAGGATTGCTGGGTCCACAGGTGAGACATGTCTCCCTCCTCCTCCCTGCCTTAGTTTACCGTCTATGCTACCTAATATTCCCCCTGAAGCATTTGGAACCCAAATCTTTAAGGGTTTGGGAGCAACGACTGCTCTGGCTGCTTCCTGCTGTAAAAGGGGCATTGAGCCTTCTTTGGGTTCTGTCTGCTCACTAACTATCAGTCAGAGGAGGTGGGGGGAGATGCCCTTCCATCAGCCCGTGATAGATGTCTGCAGCCTGAAGTCCCAGAGATCAATAGTTGTTCATGAGGATCATCTGTAGCCTTATGGTTAGTAAATTGATTATCATGGGTCCAAATGGTAATATTACCAGTATAATTAATAACAGTGCTGTGTGGTGGATACGGGGTTTGATTCCCATCAGCTTCAGGGAATAATGCGTGGTCAACAGGATGTCATGGGACCAGTCCATTGTTCGGCTAGCTGCTATTCAGGGCCTTGAGTCTCCCAGGTCTTTAGTAAGACTTGGTTCCCTGTCTGGATCGGGTGCAGGGCCTCGTCAGGTGGATAGGGAAACCTGCAACGAGCAAACTTGTGCAAAATGGTTGATTCATATAACAACCCACAAACCAGTCTCTGAGTCTGCAAGACTGTCTTTTGCAGAGACATCCAATTACAAGGCCTTTGCTGGACTTGTTACCGAATGGACCCCCCTTCTCCTAGAGTCCGCCTGTACTAGGTTTGCCTTGCCCACCACCAGGGAACTATAGTTCTCAATGTCAAAGATTGGTGAAAAAGAAAGGAATTATTTATTCAAAAGTTATATAGACTTAAGAGTAATGACTTAATGTCTTCATTAAAATCCCAAAGTCCCTTAAAATACCCACAAACACACACAGTCCTTTCTTCCCCCCTCTGTCCTTCCTTCCCTCCCCTCTTTTGCCCAGTCCAGCCAGTCAGGGGTACTGTATCTCAGGAAAATAATAGAAGTCTGTGGTTCAGGTAGCCCCCGGTTCTTCCCAGTAATCTGTGCTCGGCTGGCAGGCCTCCCTTGGTTCCCAGCGCCATCAGCTGTGTTGCCACCGTGATCTCCAGTTCTTAATCCAAACCCACATGGCATCTTCTCCTGGCCCACCAGCAAGAGTCCTCTCACCCCTTTCCTTCCCACAGCGTCTCTCCTGCGTTCTTCTGAACTGCTGAGAGAGAGCTCTGCATCGCTGCTACATCTTGCTTTCTGGTTTCCTAAGCTGCGTGGCAAAGGGAGCCCCACAGCCATGTAGTTCTGAACCTAGCCAAAGCCACGTGGTCGCCCCTTCATCTCTCCAAAGGTTCGTGATTCCCCTTGCATGGCTGCCACACCTGGGTTTAAATCCCAGCACCAATCTTCCTCTGCAGCCCCATTTCCAACTCCTCCCAAAATCGGCTACACCTGCCAGCATTCCCATATTTTTCCAGCTTTTCTGGGCTGCCATAGTGAGTCTGGGCAGGTATGGCCCCGTGGCGTGAAGCGAGTCCTGTGCAAGCTCACACAGGCACTGTAATCAGGGGGAATTGCCTCCCAGTTACATCCTCGGTGGAAGTCACTCCCATCTCCCTGGCTCAAAGCACAGCCACAGCCATTTAACATATCTATGAAACCAGTCAAAAGTTATAGATATGTTAAATAGCCTTTCTAGAGGTGATTTGCAAAGCTGTTGCTATGCAAAATAACTCTCAATGGCCCTGCTCCATGTGTCCCATTCCCCCGAGTTCAGACTTGTGGGGGTGGGCACCCTATATTTTTAATATTTCCTGGACACCCTGAGTTCTGGACCCTATTACAAATCCCTCTTTGGGGAGGGCCCTGGCTGCACCCTTTTACAGATTGACATTTAACAGTGGCAATTTGACAGATCGTTCCTGCCTGTAAATCGAGCATCTTATTTGATGTCACAAATGCAGTTTCAACTTCCAAACTTTGAAGACAGTTAGCTGTACCAGTCTAATGTCCACCACTGAGTATTGTGATTTTCCCTGGATCATGATTTTTCTCCCTAAGGTCACCCTCATTGTCATTAAAGGGACCGCATTAAGTCCAGTTTTAATTTTGCCTGTTTGTGTAAACACAACAAGAGCATCAACTCATCCTTAAATCTGCTTTGCTGGAACTCACACAAGAAGCCTATAGATTGACTCTTTGGTCTGCCTTCCAGGGCACAGAAGCTGAGCCACACACCTGCCATCTGGCCTTGCCTGTAGCACCGGCTTCTCTGAAGTCCTCCTAGCCATCTTTCAGGAACACAACCTTTTTTCCTTCCCTGGAAAGATGCCGTGAACCGTACAACCAACCAAGGTACCAGGCTTTTCTCCAGTGGGCTTTCACTAGCTTTAAAAGTCAATCCCAGTTCCTCAATACTTTTTGGTGACAACCAGAGCCCAGGCCTGCCTCCTTCAGGCATGACATTGTTCCCTCGGGCAGCCCAAGTCTTGGCTGATAAAGTTAACCACTAGCAATTGGTCTTATTAATCTTATGCATGGAAACCTTATGTCTTCACTCCTTGGGAGTGCCAAATTCTGGAGGGATCAGGTAGGGAGAAAAAATATAAAGCATGAAGGGAAATACTTGTCCTTATCTTAGAAGGGGGTTATCTAGAATGTCATCAGTAGACCTGAAGTAGATGTTTCCCTCGACCCAGAACAAAGAGATGGAGCATAAGAATATACCAAAAAAGTTTGCACGCGAGGAAGCTCCCAACCACTTGCCTAGCCTCTGACAGAATGGATGTACTGAGGCGAGGCCTCTTTTTCTTGAGAGTTTCAGGATCAAACTTATCCCAGTTCCTATGAATGCTACTGGCGAAGCTGATGGCTTCGATTAAACCAAACCCTTTCTGCGGATCCTAAGGCTTTCTTTTTTTAAGTTTGGTTGCTCGAGCCATGGCCACGAGGGGCCAAAAAGAGAGGATGGCACTGGTCATTCAGTATATTTCCTGCAAGGACTGGAGGCCAATATAATTTGTTCAAGCCAATAAGAGAGGCCCCTACTGTGGCAAAATATTTGAGATCTATGTGGCTCTGGGTCACTCCAGTCTCAGGGATCTATTGGATTAAACACAGAAGGATTCGAAAGAGGAGAGGCAAGCCTATCTCTGTAAAACACCGGGTGGTGGGGCAGGGGCAGGGAGTTGGGAATGTAGATTGCCCCTCTTTCCTGCTCTGAGGCTAGAGAAAGAGAAGAAAAAAAAACACTTTATTCTTGGTAATTGCTGTATTCCTTTAGTGTGAAAAAGTGAGCCGTTTCGTTATCTAGTGACCTCAACAATTTTTACAGAGGCTGGAGAAGAGGCAGGGAAGATAGCAAGCTCAGCATGGCTTCCTCCTGGAACCGCAGCTCCTGGGCCTCCAGAAGAATTCAGAGTGTTTAAAAGACTCCTTTTTTTTCTTCCCGAGTTTTACTGTCTACTTAACAGGCTCTCTGATGGAATCAAAACCAAGCCACTCTTTTTAAAAAGAGCCAAAAATGACGGAGAGTTTCAAGGAGGGACTGGAACACTAGCTTTGGAATCTCATCTCACACCCACCAGTACCACAGACAACCCTGATCAGGCCCAATGGCAGAGACAGAAGATTCCTGGTGTACACAAAATAGCAAAGATCAAACCAAGTCTCCAAAAGAAGAAAGCAAGCAAAGAATACCTGTAACCAAGACAGAGGAGAGCTCTCAAACTGAAACTGACTTGCTCCAGGAGGAACAGAGAAGCAAAACTGACAGACAGTTAAAAAGCAGTATGATTCCCATGCAAATTTCTTCGAACAATAATAATGACTGTATGTTGGGGATTTCTGATTACCTGCTTAGGTGTTTGCAAAAGAGACAAAGTCGTAGACGGTTTAGGGTTCCATATAGTGACCAAACCTCCCCGTCCCCTAGTTGACACTGGGGCCAAGCTGTGTTACGAAAAGATCAGTTTGCCTTTCTTTAAGTTTGGAGGATCAAACTGTGACCAAATAGAAAGGATAAATCTTAAGGGGGTACCAGCAGAAACAGACTCTTGATTCCCCATCTAGAAAAGGAAAAACAATTTCTTGGCGTAAGTCTGGCAAGGGAACGTAGACTAGACTGCCTGACCCCTTTTCTAGAGGGTTGAAAACGAGTCTCAGTAGTTCCTGTATCTTTCTGGAAGCAAAACAAGCTTAGTGGGGAGTTGAGGGGTTAACCAGTGGCGTATTCCCTGGCAGTGACCAGAGAAGCAGTTTGTTCCACCCTTAGAGTGACCTTTCCTCCTTCTGCTCTGCTCAGGAATCTGGAGAAAAAACAGACCTCAAGGGTGACTGAAAAAGGCCTGAGTTTTAAAGTATCACTTTTTCCCTCTGCTTGGAAAGACAGACCCCCTGCTGTTTCTGCAGGTTGTAATGAGTTTGAGCAATGAGTTAATTACCCTATTGTTCTCAGGACCTGGTAGCTCTCAGTCCAGAATTTGCAGTGTTTCAAAGACTTAGCTGCTTATTTTTCCTTCTTCTTTTCTACTTCTACTTCCCTTTTTGAGTTACTCACTCCCATGCCACACACAACTGTGGTATATATCTGTTTCCTTTATTCCTTCTTACCCTTCTTCTTCACAATCCTTCACTTCCTTAATTCCTTCTTTTTCCTTCTTTTCCTTCACCTCCTTAGTTCTTTCTTTCTCCTTCCTCCCCCCTACACAATCCTTCTTCAATTTATACAGACCATTCACTACTTACCTGAACCTTCTACAACATACATAACCCTTCTGCAACTTACACACACAACATTCCAAAATAGGCATAATAAGTCTTTTAAAATTTAAGCCTGATTAGATTGCCAAACATTTGACCTAAGGAGTATATTATGAAATGAAGAGGGGGAAACTGATAAATGAAGCAAATTTGAGTGAAGAAAAGACATAATTAGGAGAAAAGAACCCAGAAAAGCCAGCACTTCCACTAAAGGCTAAAATCTTGCTTTCTCCTCTCAAGAACTAAACCTAAGTGGGGAAAGCGCCGCAGGGATGGGAGAGTGATTGCTTTTTAAGTGTGCCTCTCATTGCCTGGACTCCTTGTAGCTCGCAGGAGACCTAGCATCTGCCCTAGTCCCCGTCCTAGCCTATCCTCTCACGGGTGTCTTTCTTTGCCTCGAACGCCTTTGAGACTTTTATTGCTCGACCAGACCTATGCTCGCTGGGCGCAGCAGTTTCTCGAGAGGAGAGGTGGAGAGTCAGATATTCACCTGGCAAATGTACCATTGCTCCTGCAAGGGGTATTTGGATGCAAATCGAAGTGCTAGAAGCCACCTGGTGGAGAGAAATGCTGCAAGTTTACAACAGGCCAATGATCTAAACTGACTTTTCTTCCGTCTGGGTTTAGAGGCAGAAAAGGCTAAGAAGACCATGTGATGGGTGATGGGAGTTCCCTGCGAGGCCCCTGCATGTCTTAGGGATTGATCCCAGACATATCCGTGAGGCCCCCACTCACATAAGGACAACCAAGAACTTGGGCAACAGACAGGAAGTGCCTCTTTTGTCAGGCACTCATTCTAGATTTCTTCCTCTCTACCTCCAAACACTGGCCTAGTACATTTGAGTGCTCCACCCCCACAGCACAACACCTCCTTTACCCCAACAGTGTGAGGCTGAAACTTGCCCTGTTACAAATGGCTGGAGACAAAGGGTGAGATCTGAGTTACTATCCAATAATATAAATGGTGCCGTGAGTTGGAAACTCGGTTCTTTTGCCAACTCAGTAAAGAACTACAGATCAAGCCTACTAGCATGCACGCAAGTTTATTAGCGCTGAGTTCTAATGGGAGGGCAAAAGCAAGGGTGGCCAGAGCCTGGATGGCCAGCACCCAGATGGCCAGAGGCCAGGTGCCCAGGTACCCCACATGTGGCAAGAAAGGGCCACAAGCCAAGAGGGCGAGTCCTTTGTTCTGAGGACTTATGTAGTTGGCAGGATGGGAATGAAGAAGTTACACATTGATTGGCAGGTAAAGGTAGTACCAGCTTTCCTTGGGGAGACGTGACTACCCAAACGTAGGTATCTGTGGGAGTATGTTAGCCGGAATCCTTATCTTGCTCTGGACTCATTTGTTCATTTTGCATACGTGATAGGAGACAGGCAGTTAACCAAAGTTGTTTTAGGGGCTTTTTCTTTGGGCACTGTAGATGCTTCCCCATCCCCCTTCCAGGACTTGGGGTGAATATACAATCTTAAGTTTTTCCTTTTCCCAGCGAGTGGAGATGATACACACAGACTTTCAAGAGCTGCCCTCCTCCTGCACTATCACAGTTTACTTGTGTTGTTTGGAATGCCTGGCAATATTACTGGACCAGGTTCAGGACCGCTGGGTCAACGGGTGACACATGTCTTCCTTTGCTTCCAGCCTCTTGTATTAAGTTCTTTGTTAGGTTGCAATGGTGAGGGCCCTGCCTTTATTTCCCCTCTGGCTGCTCATTCCTAGCTGCCACTGTAACAGGATGATGCTCCAACCAACTGAGTCACTCGGGCAAGGCTACCTTAATATATCAAGGCGTGTTAGAGTGGGCACTGGTGGAGGAGGGAAAAGAGTAGACACAGGAACAGAGGCTCAGATCTAATGAGAGATGAGCCTTGGCTGTAGGATCTCCTGAGATGTGTAGCCAACCCAGGACCCTGCACCTGGCATCCGATTCGAAGTCCTGCAGGAGAGGCGTGCGCACTGGGACGTCAGAGTCACCAGGGCCCTATCCTGCATCAAAGAGCCTGAGCTTCTGGGTTCTTTTCTCGTTTTTAAAGACTGTATTTATTTAATTTTAGAGAGAGGGGAAGGGAGGGAGAAAGAAAGGGAGAGAAACATCAATAGGCTGCCCTGAATGGAAACTGCATTGGCAACCTTTCGGTTTGCAGGACTATGCTCAGCCCACTGAACCACACCAGTCAGGGCTCTCTACGTTCTGTGGTGGTGAGTCTGATCCTCACCCAAGTGAGAGAACCATTCTCCTAGGAGAAGAGCTGTTTTATAGATTAAATTGTGTACCTGCCTTCCAATTCGTACACTGAAGTTCTAACCTCCAGTGCCCCAGCATGTAACCTGATTTGGAAATAGGTTGTTGTAAATGTGAGTAGTTGAAATGAGGTTATACTGGAGTTACAACGAGCCCCTTATCCAGCATGACTGGTATCCTTATAAAAAGGGGAAATTTGGACACTGACATGCACGCAGGGAGAATACCACCTGAAGATTACGGCAGGATTAGGGATGATGAGTCTGCGAACCAAGGAACACCAAAGAGTGCCCACAAACCACCGGAAGGCGGGGGAGAGGCATGGAATAGATTCTTCCTCATGGCCCTCAGAAGGAACCAATTCTGCTGACACCTTGCCTTCTCGCCTCCAGAACTATTAGAGAACAAATTTCTCTTGTTTAAGTCACTTTGTTTGGGATGCTTTACTACAGCAGCCCTGGGGAATTGTTACAGGGGTGAGCCCCTCCTTGGGGTGTCAGGGATCTTGATTTGCTGCCTGCTGAGTCTTGGGGGTCAGCCAGGCCTGTGGGGCTCTTCCTGAGAAGAGCTCACCGTCAGGGTTTCCAGCTCAGCTTGCTTTCCAGGTGGAAGAGTAAAGCTGCAGCAAACCCTCAGCTACTCTGGCATTGAATCAGGTGTCTCTGACTTCTTGCACCAAATCCCAGGCCTGAATATTCTTAATATGGGTCTCTGCAGTGCAAACAGCTCCATTCTGGTAAGGGAGGATGATGAGAAAACAGCGTAGTGCCCGAGTTCCCCCCCAGGAAGGTTTTGCTTAACCAGGGACATGAGAGTACTCAGGAGTATCTTCTTTTTTGTTTCCATCTACCCTACCTTGTGGCCTAGAAATGGGCACCTCCAATCCTGTCAAAAGAGGCCCTCACCTTACTCAGGCAGACAACCTCTGTCCTCTCGTGGCTGTGCTGGGGGAGAGCTAGCAATTATGACCTGCTGGTGTTGGAGAGAGAGCAGCCAGCTCTCCCTAAGGCTCCTTCACACAGTGGGCTTTCAAACTAAGCACACTCAGTGCAAACCTTCCCCTCCCTCACTGGGTGACCACAGGCAAGCCACTTAGCCCTTCAACTCCTCAGTTACCTCATTTATAAAAAAGGAAATAAAGGCACTTCCTCATGGGGTGTTGTAAGGATTCAATGAAATAAAGGTGCGCTTTCAAGCATGTGAAAGATTAATGCATTGGTCCGGCTAGAGGCCATAAATTACCTGCCATGGGGGTGGGGGTGAGGGTGGGGCACCAGCCTCCAGAAAGCCCTGCCTGGTGGTTGAGGGCTGGGGACTCCCTCCAGTCACCAGTGAGCATCTAACATTCTTGTTTGCCATTTTGCTTTCATAATCTTTGCCTGCTTTTCTTTGAGGTGCTTGTCTTTTTCAAGTTGATTTATAAGAGTTTATTAGATATTAATTCTTATCCGTTTCAGACATTGCCAGTGTCTTTTTCCGGCTAGACACCCATATCTCCATTGCCTCTGCAGGGTCCTTCGTTGATCAAAAAAGAAAGTTTTCCCATATATGGTTTGTGTTTTGCAGATCCAGTTCAAAAAGTCTTTCCCTTTATAAAATCTCCAAGACTTGTAATCCTTTCAGGGCATACTGGGTTGAAGTGCCCAGGTTGAGAAGCTACGAATTAATGCGTGTGCATGCTCGGCACTGGGCCAGGCATTAGCAAGGGCTCACACGTGGTTGAACTGTGACTCTGGTCTGGGCAGTTTTGAAAGTCTGGAGATGCCACCTGGCAGGGGACCATGGACGTCCTATAACAGTCATGGAGAACAAAATCACTCAATCCTCACCAGGAATAGAGGGCCCTTTCCCCCCAAAGATTCAAATTTTAATCCTATTGAAATGGGGGTGGGAGAGAGCAGAAACCGCAGGCTGCAGTTCAATCCCACAAGCCAGGGCTCTAGGTGTTCCTGCAGCTGCCTTGCAGCAACCCTGTGTCCTACCAAGTTCAACACCAGTGAGCTCCGCTCACACCCGGTACACACAGCAGAGGCCCAGTCTGAGAGGCCTGAGAGGGGACTGCCGAAGGCGCATCTTGAGTTTTTAACCTGGCCAGCACCTGCCCCATTAGCCAGCACCCAGTGAGGAGGTGCTACTAGCGCCCGGGCTCTGTCCACCATTCTTCCCCTGGCTCCTGACTTCTCCGCCACCCAAGCCTTTGTTTCTCCCAGCCCCTCCCATACTTTAGCCTGTTCACTGTGATCCACCCTAACTCCCACGATTAGGCAACTGGGTATTGGACTTGTTTTCTCTGAGTCTGTTGCTCTGTTCACTTCTCAGGACCCCAATTGTTCTTAATTGATGCTTACTGACCTGGCTCCCCCACCCCCACCACACACTGCCTCCTGACCTTGGCTGTCTCCAGGAGGCACTGCGCTAATCAGGCTGATTATCGCCCAGGTCCAATTGCACTTCCCCTGGCTACAACACACAGTAAATTTCCTTAGCCGCTGGCTCCCTGTGAGTCCTGCCTGTTGTCAGGCAGCCTGCATCAGGAAGTCAGCACTCCCTCCTCCCCCATCCCTGCCTGCTGTATCATCACCGATGAATCAAGCAAAACACAATTTTCACATCTTCCCAGCTCTAGTAAAATCTCTGGGGTTCTGAATGCCAAGACCCTTATGTCTTCAAGAACAGAATTTTAGAGGATGCTTTAGAAAATTATTTCCCTCATCTCTACACATTCTGAGGGTGAGCTAATGGCATTAGTCTTAGTTAATCATCAGGGATTTGTCCTTGAACTTCCACCCTCATTTCATACTTGTCCCATCCCCACGGCCTCTGGGTGACTGAAAGTGACATGACAAGACCCAGAGAAGTGAAAGAGGAAAACCAGGACGCTGTGTTTATTCCCAAACCTAGGGCCCCCTGGGATGGAGAAAAAGCTCTGCTGACCATTTCTTCTGTCTGGATCTCTCCCAGACAGAGTGAGGCTTGGCGGGGGGAGGGAAGGAGCAGAGAGGAAACCAGAATGTGTGAGTACGGCATGCACACACGGCCTGTGCTGGAGTCTGTGGCCTGGAACACGGTGCTTTCCGTAGGACTGGAGATAAGCATGCATGAAGCAATTAGAGAGCAAGGAAGAATTCAATTATGTTGTGTTGACAGAAGCCAAAAAGGCCAGAGAAGCATGTGATGAATTTGACAGGAAACGATTTAAAAAACATTGTGGGAATGGATCTTGATTCAACTAAATTAAACAACCATTAATAGCATCTTCTATGCACAAGGCACTGCGTTAGATGCTGTGGGGAACAGAGGGAACAAAGTCCCATGTGCCCCCTGTGGGGATGGACATGTGGGGAAGATTATGAATGTGACATAAAAAATATACATAACAGTGATCAGGAGGGCTCTGGCCTCAATGTTTGTGTCCCCAAAATTTATACATTGAAGCCCTAACTCCCAATGTGATGGCATCTGAAATGGGGCCTTTAAGAATTAGAAGAGGTCATGAAGGTAGGGCCTGGTCTAACCGGATTAATGCCCTTAATAAAAAGTCTCGGAGGGCTTGGCCCTTCCCCCACCCCATCCGGTGTGTGTGAACGTGCACACATGCACACACAAAAGCAGCCCTGTGATCGTGCAGTGAGAACGTGGCTATCTGCAAGCCAGGAAGAACGCCTTTACTAAAACACGATCTTGCTGGCACCCTTATCTTGGACTTCCAACCTCCAGAACTGTAAGAAAATTCATGTTTGTTGTTTAAACCGCATGCTATTTTGTTATGGCAGCCTGAGATGACTAAGACATAGATGAGAGAGATTAATTGTGAAGGGTTGTATCAGAGAGGGTTTCTTGGAGGAAGTGGAATTATAGTTGCAAGTTGAATCAGGTTCTAGAAGAGGAAGGTGTGGGAAGGGCATTTTGGGCTGAAGAAGCAGCTGGGGGAAGTGGGTGGCATTTTAGCAGAACATGCCATGGAAAGATGAGGAGAGACGGAGCCATGAGGGAAGGTGGGCCCCAATTCCTGGGACCTTGAAGACTGCTCAGAGGAGTTTGGATCTTGCTTTAATGAGAAGGTGGAGGCGTCAGTGTTTTTGAGAAGGTGAACAGCATAACAGGGAAGGAGCCCGTGGCTGCGGCAGAAAGGAGTGACTGGCGGGAGGGCAGGCCACAGGGAAAGCAGCCATGAGGCAGACAAGGCAATATGCTGGGTCAGAGGTGATGGGCCTCCACAGACACCTGGTCCAGACAGGAGCAGCACCAAAGGGGAGCCATGGCACAGGGAACTGCGTGACTGGGGGTGGTGCAGGTGGCCAGAGGTGAGCCTGCAGGGATGGTTCTCAAACTCTTTTTTGCTTTTAAGCAGACTCTCCTCTCTGTGCCTGGGTATATCCATCCACCTTCAGCCTTCTTTGTGCATCTCTGTGCATTTGGATTTCCCTGTTTCTGCGGAGTGGCAGGACCTCCCTCCCATCCTGCCCCCAGTCAAGCCCATCTCTCTGCAAGGGTTGGACAAAAGGAAGAAGAGACTTAAAAGACAAGGGCTATGGAGAGAAATAATTGTGAGGGAGAAAGCCGATGTAACAATAGCAAATGTTTTCTCTCTTTTTAGAACTTTCTGTGAGCCAGGCTTTTCCCACAAGGGCTTTCCGTGTATGAACGCAGTTAATCCCAAGAGCAGTCCCACTCAGAGGACACATAACTGGTGGTCGGGAGCAAAGACATGACTGGTTTATAATCTCAGATTTACACCCACCACCTGCGTGATCTTGGGCAAGTTACTGGATGTCTCTTTGCCTCAATTCTCTCACCCATGTAATGAGGATAATGAGAGCTCTCACTCCACAGGGTCGTAAGGAATAAATGATTGAAAATACACACTTGGAATGGCGCTTGGCACAAGGTCACCCAGGTAGCTGGGTAGGTGATCCTGTTTTGGGCCTGGGCCAGCTATGCATTTAGCCACTCTAGCGTGTCTGTCCGTGGAGCAGATGTGAGGAGAGAGCAGGACAGGGCTGAGGTGAGTAATATGGTTTCAGACTGCACGTGGGGTCCGTGGACCTTTTAAATGCCCCCTCCCATGGCCACTGATGTCTGGGACTGTGGAAGGCGGGAGGCAGTTTTGACAATAAAGACAACTGGGTTCAGTGCATGCTGCAGACTAAAAGTGTTTCTCCCGCCAAAATTATATGCTGAAACCTAATGCCCCATGTGATGCTGTTTAGGAGGTGGAGCCTTTGGGGAGGTGATTAGGTCATGAGGGCACAGCCCCCCGCCCATGGGATTACTGCCCTTATAAAAAAGGCCCAAGAGAGTTCCCTTGCCCTTTTCACCATGTGAGAACACTGAACAAAGACAGGTGTCTGTGGACCAGGAAGCAGGCGCTCACCGGACACCAAATCTGTCCATACTGTGATCTGAAACGTCTCGGCTTCCAGAACTGTAAGAAATCATTGTCTGTTTTGTATAAGCCACAAGTATATGGTGTTCTGTAACAGGAGATTGAACGGACTAAGACAGCCCAGTTTTAGGTATGGGAATGAACCAAGTGAAACCTAAAGCTGTCCAACCGAGGAGGCCAGGACAGAATGGCAGGGAGCTGCTGAACGGTACCTGCAGATGCTCTAAGTGTCCATGTGAGGGCAGCAGAGCCCATGCTCTTTCTTAGGTTAAGGTTTAAGTGGGGAGGCCTGTGGAAGAGACCTTCCAGAACAAAATGAATCCTGAGTTGTATGGCAGAAAGAGTAATAAGGCATTCTAAAAATGGTAAAAACTTCAGTGATGGGGGCGACTTTAAAAACAACTTAGTCCTTATTCAGCAGAAGGCAAGACTGAATTCAAATGGTCAAATACGATTTTCCCAAATTTAACCAAGGAAGTTAATGAGAAAGCTGAAAATAGAACCCAAAACTCCATCTCTTCAGATCTATGGAAAGAGCCTGTTTCCAAAAGAAGAACTTGGTTCTCTCTCAGCAGGAAGTGAGTCCCTCTGTCATGTGAGTGAGTGAGTGAGTGTGTGTGGGATCCCCGTGGCATCCTGCGTGGTCAGCGAGTGATGCCAAGGAAGGTCAGGAGATGACATGCTACCCGACTGCAGATTTCCTTTTCGTCATCTTGAGGCCAAACTCATCATACCCTACATCCTAGAGGAGAGAAGGAGAGGAGGAGAGAGCATGGCAGGTGAGAAACAGGAGTTTGTATAGGGCATTGACTGGAGAATGGCATAGGAACCATAAAAAAAAATAAAAATTGATTGTGTTGCTTTTTATTTATTATATATGATTATATTAACAAAAGAAGCAATCTGTAGATTAAAAAATTAAAATACTCATAATCCTATATACTCAAAGAAAATGCTATATATTTTTTAAAACATATGTTTTTCATGAGGAGGGAATGCAATAAATTTTAAACATCATTTGTGTGTAACAGTAAGTGCAATCCAGTGTTTGATGCATCACCATTGTAAACCTGTGGATGGGAATGCTGTCCTTGGTGCTGAAGCTTGGCATGGAGCAGGAAGAACCTCCCCAGAATGAGCTGAAGGGACTTCCCTGAGGTCCTGACAAGCCCATTGGAGCTCACATGGTGTTTCTACTTTTAAAAATATTTTATTGTTTTTCTATTGCAGTTGTCCCAATTTTTCTTCCCTTGTTTTCCACTGTCCCGCCC
This sequence comes from Glossophaga mutica, assembly GCA_039655065.1. NCBI lineage: Eukaryota > Metazoa > Chordata > Mammalia > Chiroptera > Phyllostomidae > Glossophaga > Glossophaga mutica. The sequence goes on from CM077305.1 coordinate 84,945,188, forward strand.
ACCTCCCTGCTCCCACAGTCAATCCCCACCCTGTTGTTCACATCCATGGGTCATTCATACATGTTCCTTGATTAGTCACTTCCCCTTCTTTCCACCCTTATTCAGCCCCACCCTCTGGTCACTGTCAGTCTGTTCCTTGTTTCCATGCCTGTGGTTGTATTTGCTTATTTGTTTGTTTGCTCATTAGTGTCCTCTTATAGGTGAGATCATATGGTATTTGTCTTTTGTCACCTGGCTTATTTCACTTAGCATAATATTCTCCAGCTCCATCCATGCTGTCACAAAAGGTAGGAGTTCCTTCTTTCAATCTCAGAACTGTGGTCTCTCTCCTCTTCCTCTTCATTCCTTATTATGTTTCTGTAGAATGCTCTCAAAGTGGAAAAGTTCCATCAAACTTAGCTGAACTGATGTCTCCTCACTTCCAGACCTCACAGCTCCATGTGAAATTGCCTGTGTCTTAAAGTGATGTTATCGTCACCTGAGGCCTCTGAATTTTTATCTGGAAAGAGAGTTAGAACCAGTTGAGGGCTGGGCCCATGAGAAACCTGGAATTTGGAAGCATAAGAGTCTTGGAACAGGGGAAGCACTCAGTTTAGAAATTATTCTATTACCCTGAATCTAGTGCTCCAGAATAACTGTATCGCTCCACTCTACCTGACCCCTAAATTAGGGAGATTTAAAGGTGTCCTGGCTAAGAGTTCATTTCTGTAACAAGGTTGTCTTTGGGGAAGGGAGCTAGTGCCTGAAGCCAGTTGCACTTCTTCTGAGGTGTGAATACTTTGAGGGTATTTCTTTTGCCCTCAAATACCCATCCAGTTAAAATAAAAGTGGCAATTAAGGAGTTGTAACCCCTTAACCAAGTGACCTATCTTAGCCTCAATCATAGTGAGACAGCCTGATCTTATGTACCTCTTGAGGTGATGCAATGCCATTATCTATGACATATGATGAGCAAAAATGGTTAAGCTGATTGTAATCAAGCTTGTAGAACTCATTGCCAATTTATAGGAAATATAGAAGATTGAGGGACAAGTTAAATGACATCATAAGGAAGTAGTTAGACAAATTTAGAAGGTGGGACATTCTTTAAGACAACCATACTAGACTCTTACAAAAACTAATACAGGTGTGGGCAAAAGTAGGTTTATGTTTGTGAATACACAAAACACAGAGTTTATTCTTAAATTATTATTTATTAATTATTGTATTATTTTCCATATGAACAATTATAAACTTACTTTTGCCCCCCTGTATATTAAAAAAAAGGTAGAAGCCAGTCATAGGTTAAAAGACCAAAGAGACACAACAAAAGTCAGTGAGTGAAATTTGTAGTATTCACATTTGAAAAAATTGGTAATAAGAGATGATCCTGGGTTAATTGAAAAAATGGATATTAGATGATATTTTAGAATTATTATCAACTTATTGGGTGTGATAATGGCATTCTGCGGTGTATACTAATGCATATAGCTACCAAGTGTCGTAATGTTTGCCACTGACTTCCAAATGGTTCAGCAAAATTCATATATTAAGATAAACATGTTAAATATTGTTGACTTAGATGAAGTATATAGGTATTTGCTGCACTACTATTTTGATTTTCATGTGTGTTTGAAAATTAAAATAACTAAATAAATTGGCCATCAAGGACATACTTAAAGTGCAGATAGAAACCTCAGCCTGAAGCCTCAGGGTCTAAAAAAGGTAGACCTTGCTGCTTAGCTCTCCTCCCCCACCCACTGCCATCCTGAGTTATGCCCATTTCCCAGCAGCATAGGCCTGGATGATCACCTGGACTAGCAAATCATAAACATGGATGATTTCCTGAAGATCCTACCATGGTAGGAAGGCAGGTGGGGTCTCAGAGCAGAAGGAGGTGAGCATTTCATGCAGACCCGTCTTACCTTTGTGTTAGAGTCTATGTGGTCCAAGGTGGGCTGGAAGTTACTATAAATGGAGTCCAGGTCAATGGCATTCTCTCGTTCTAGACAGGGAGAAAGCCCCATGGGAGAAGGTTAGGAAGATAAGCTCTCATTTCTCCCCCTCTAATGCCACCCACTGCTGGGTGAGGGGTGTGTCCCCACTTCTCAAGATTCTGAAAACTTTTGCAAACAAGAGAGGCTACCTAAATTAGTTGACCTCAGCAAATAGTTTGATTGATTCTCAAAAGATGTAAAAAAATCACATTTAAAAATTCAACAAAGAAAAGCCATAAGCACTTTACCAGCACCTTCAAGTTGATGAAGTACATTAAGATTTGGCTTGGCTTGGGTGGCATGTGGCAGCTTTAGGATACTGGCTGCCCCGTTTCATGAGCGTGTGGGTCTTCTTTCATGTGGATTTTCCACAGTGTTTTTAAATGAAGTTTTAATGTTTTCCCCTGAAAAGTCTTAAACATCTTTTGTTAGATAGTATTTCTAGGTGCTGTATAGAGAGTGTTCTTTATATTACCATACATTATCTGTTTGTTGCTGATGCACAGAAATGCAATTCGTCTTGTAAAATTGATCTTACATCTGGCAGCGTTGCTAAATCTATTAATTTTAGTGATTTAACAAGTTTTTTATTTCTTGTAAGACAACCACATGAGCAAATGACAGATCTATGTTTTTCTTTCCAATCTTTAAACACTTCATTTTTATCATTATACTGATTAGGACAATAATTTATAGCACTGGTGATAACCTGTGACTTGCTCCTGGTTCAATACAGGGGTTGGCAAATACCCCTTTGAGCCCAATCCAGCCCACCACTTGTTTTTATATGTCCCACAAGTGAAGAATATTTGAAAAATTTTAAGTGGTGGTACACAACTACACTCATCCATTCATCTATATATTGTCTGTGTCCGTTTTCGTGCTACTTCAGCAGAGATGAGTAGCTGTGACAGAGATTGTAAACCCATGGCCCAAAAATATATCCTTTATAGAAAAGGTTTGCCAATCTCTGGTTAAATTGAATGACTTTTGATGTTTTATCACTGAGAATGATTTTTGTGTGTTTGTGTGGATACCTTTACCAGGAAATGGAGATTCTAAGCCTATTTGGATGAGTTTTTATGATGGGCAGATAAGGACATTTATTAAATGCTTTATGTTGCATCTGTTGCAGTGATCATATTTGTTTCTTATTCTGGTAATGTGGTAAATTCATAAATAGCTATTCTAATCTTGAATGTTTGGTGTTTTTCTATACCTGCTAGATTTGGTGTGCTAATTTTTTGTTTAGTATCTTTATATCTATATGCACAAGTAAGTTTGGTCTTTAAATTTATTTTCTTGTACTTCCTTTGCCTGGCTTTGCCATAAACATTTATGGTAGGCTCATAATGTCAATGGAGAGAATTGTCTCTTTCTCCAGTATCTGAGTGAGTTTGTATCGGATTATCAGTCTCTGCTCTGCCAAGTGTTTGGTACAATTCACCTGTAAAACCATCTGAGCCTGATTAATTAAAAAAAAAAACAGTTTTAGGACCATTCTAAATTTTGCCTACAGTTTATGCATTTGTTGATTGGAAGATGTTTATAATCGTTTTCTATTAGCTTTTAAATTGCTGCTGCAATCATAGTGCTCTTTACTCATTCTTGATGCTGTCTGTATCTTCATCACCCTTTTCTCTTCATGAGTCCCTAAGCAGAAATCAGTGAATTTTATTACTTTTTCAAATAACCAACTTTTGATTTGTTGACTCTTTTCATTACATTTCTACTTTCTAGTTTGTTGACTTCTGCTCTTTTTTTACATCTACATTCTTTGAAGTTATCTTGTTGTTTTTCCCTAACTTCCTATATTGAAAAGTTGGCTCAATGATTTCCAATCTTTCTTTTCCTCCACAGTGCAAGTGCTTTTAAGGCATAAGTTTACTTCTGAATCCAGATGTAGCTGCATCCCACACATTTTGAAACCAAGTATTTTCATTATAATTCAGAGCCAAGTATTTTCTAACTTCCATTATTATTTCTTATTTGGTTCATGTGTTATTTAGAAACTTTAAACTATTTTTCCAAGATATAAGATTTTTGTTTTTGTTTTCCACAAATATTCTTGTTATTGATTTCTAACTTGCATTGTGGTCAGGTGATGTAGTATGATTTAAATAATTTTTTTGAAATTTATTGAGACTTTTTCCTGACTTTGTGTGTGGAGATTCTTACAAGTTTTCTATATACTCTTACAATGAATGAATACTCCCCCATTGTGAAATGCAGTCTGTCTATGACAATTATATTAAGGTTGTTACTTATTTCATATGGAAGTTCCTTGTTGATTCCTTGATGATTTTTTCTGCCTACTTGATCAACCAATTACTAAGAAATTTTATTTTTTTTTAAATCTCTCGCCATGTCGGCGGATTCATCAATTTTTACTTGTAGTTTTGTCAATTTTTGCTTTATATTTTTAAAGCTGTATTAATGAGACCCACAGGTTAGATTTGTTTTATCTTCTTAACAAAGTAAACTGTTTTCCCAGCAGATATTGATCATTTTTTATAATTCTTTTTGCCTCAGAATTTACTTGTCCACGGTGAATACAGCTACATATAGAACAACAGCTATTTCAGTATTTCTCTGTTTTCCACAAGTTTCATCCTTTCTTCATGCTTCTATTTTACATGTGTCTTCCATACACAGTGAATAGATTTTTAAAGTCTACTCTTTTAATGGGACTGTTAACTCATGTATGTTTATTATAGTTATTGACATAGTTATTAGAATATTTATTTTATCTCTCATTTTGTGCTATTTGTCATGCTCTTTCCTTTTTTGTTTCCCCTTTCTTGCTTTTTTGTGGATAAACTAAAACATTTTCCTCATTCCATTTTTTCCTTCTTTAGAATTTAAAGACTCAATTTCTAGACATTTCAACATGTACATTTCAAAATCTATAGGTAATCACTTTACTGAGCTATAACCCACCTGTTAATGAGCTTACCCACTCCTAGGTGCTTATCTGTTTCCACAGAGGCACAGTTTTGTGGTCTGCAGAAACCTACAACCTTCCCATAACCTGTGACACCTCCTCATGGTCTAAGTATGCTGGTGCCCCATCCAGGGCCTTGCAGGAGCCAGTGGTGGGAATAGAGCTGCAGATGTGGAACCCAACATTTTGGAGAAGAAAATGTTTTTCCTCTTTGTTCCCTCAGCACCTCCTACATGCCTCAGAGGTAAGCCTCCACACTGAGATATCTTCAGTCCACTGAGAGTTTCTAATACCTTCACAGGTGTCAAAGCCAATGTTTTGGAAGGTCCCATGGGCTGGTTCACCATTCTCCCCGTGCCACTTGTACAGCTGAGTCACTTTGGATTTCTGCCTGTTGATAGAAACACAGGAGAGATATCATTTGGAGCAAAGAATGGGAACAAAAATCTGGGGACTGGCTCTGTCCACCCCAAGGATAACATAATTAAAAACAGAGAGATCAGGAAAGGAGGAGGAGATGGAGGCAAATGGGAGAGTCAATGGCAGTGGCTCACCTTTTCACCTCTCTCCTGGAGCGGAACACGAACACCAGAATGATGACAAGGACAATCAGTATCACTGCACCCGCTGCCCCTAGAAGCCCGTACACCAGGCTCTTCTTGGTGCTAAACTCACAGGTTTCCCCCCTGTACCAGTCAGTGTCTGTGGTCAGGCAGCTGAGATGAAGAGAAGGAGCAGGTGAGGAGAGGGGGCCATTCAGAGTCAGGGCCAGCCAATGCCCACAGTCCCCCGGCCTCAGAACCAGCCCTGACCCCATGAGTGGATAATGAGGAAAAAGGTGAAGAGATTGCTGGGATGCACAGCAAGGAGCCCTGAGGGGATGAACAGAAACAAAGTCCAGCTTCCATGAGTGGGCCTTAAATAGACACAATGCCCAGCTGTAGGCCTATAGGTTCTGCAACCCAGACCTAAAACAGCTGGCCCAACTCGGATTTCCCTGGGCTGCACCCAGCAACTTGAGAATCCAGAAAAGACTATTTCACCCACACAGTAACCATCTTAGTTTTCAACCTCTCTCTCTATGAGGAAGAAAAATCCCCCATGCCTGATCCAGAACAACTCCTTCTCCCTGGAGATGCCCTTTCTAAACCCTGTTTCTTTTCCTCCCCAGGACAGCTTTGCTTTCCTACTCCCATGTAGGTGTGATCTTCTATCTCCATTTCACCAGAAGGGGATGTTAACCTCTCCCTGGAAGCAAGTCCCTGTCCTCCCCATCTGACTAGGGGCTTCCTGAGGCTGGGGCCTTCCCTCTGCTTCCTCAGAGCTTGACAGTCTCCTCTGCCTCTCTGGACACAAAGCACAGGGAAAGGAGGGCAGCTACTGAGCCATTCTCAGTCCATTCTGGACCCGGCCTTGGGGCTCTGGCCATGCATGTCCTTTGTGGCTGGCTGCATTCAGGAAAGTCCAGGACTCACTCCACAACCTTGGAGTCTTGAGGACTGAGGTCCCCAGGGGGTGCAAAGAGGAGGGCAGCCAGCCTGGGGTGGGGTGGTGAGATACTCACTAGCAACGTGGGCCGCTGCGCTCCAGCACGCACTTCCCAAAGTTGCAGTTCATGGAGACATTGAATCCAGCTTCACAGCGGCTAATGCACTTTGGTTCCTGGTTCTTGTACACCAGGAGGAAGTAGTCAGCAAAGTCTTTCCCAGCTTTCTTCCGGCATTCCTCTAATGGGGGCACGGAGGCACATGATCAAAAGGCTGGGGGCTCTGCCTGCTTCCCCTGCCCTCCCTGAAGCCCCTGGGTCACCAACCTTCAGGGTTGTATGCAATTAAAAGGTTTTGCACCTGGGTGGCATTCTCTTTGAAGCACAGTATGCCTGTGAAGGAGACACAAAGCCCCTGATGAGCTTGTTCAGCAGGGGACTCAGGTGTGTGTATGGGGGGAGGGCATGGGGGTGAAAATCAGTCCCTGCAAAGAGGAAATGCCAGTCTCATTTCCAGCTTTCCAGAGCCATGACCCCCCAAGTGTCTTTCTTCTCCCATACCCTCCTTGGTCAAGATCCCCACACTGTTCATTGCACTGAGAAACATCTACGTTGGGCAATAAGTCAGGCTCATCCTCGTTTTTGTGCAGATTCAGGATTTAGCACATCTGCCTCTGCATCCTCCTTTCAGAGCCTCTCTTGGCATCTGCCAGTCAGAGTGATAAGGGTTGCGACTGATTTCTGGTCTCTTAAGTGTTCTCCCACTCCCCCCATCTGCCTCTCTGCCCTCCCCCATGCCAGGCATAAGAAGTTCAAAGATTCTTTGAAAGCCTCCTTGCCCTGGCTGATGTAGCTCAGTGGATTGAGCTCGGGCTGCGAACCAAAAGGTCGCCAGTTTGATTCCCAGTCAGGGCACATGCCTGGGTTGCGGGTCAGGTCCCCAGTGGGGAGCCATGTGAGAGGCAACCACACATTGATGTTTCTTGCCCCCTCTTTCTCCCTCCCTTCCCCTCTCTCTAAATGAACAAATAAAATCTTAAAAAAAAAAAGAAAAGAAAGCCTCCTCACGCTCCTCCCCAGAAGCCTAGGAATTTACTTGTGCAGTTATTATCCTTCATTACTTGTCCATTGGTTACATTGTTAATTTTTTGCTTTATCTTCTCGGAGACGGTCTCTAACACGTTCTTGTATTCTGGGGTGAAATTGGCCTTCAGGAGGACGTCATGCTTCACCACCACACTGCCATGACTGAGCAGAGAGAGAAAGATGTCCTTGGTCATGCTCCCGAGTGCTAATGGGCCCTCATCTCCCCAACCCTTTCCCCAGGCAGGCTTTGACTTCTCGGCCCACATGGAAAGGCAGAGCTGGCGGAGGACGGTTGAAAATGAAAACTCTGTATCTATTGGGTGAAGGCTCTGTTCCAGGCACTGCACTTGCACATCACTGTAGGGCCCATATGACCGGGAAGACTCAGGGGAGGCTTGGGAATGAAGATGGACAGGTGAATGGCACCATGGAAGTGGTCGACCTTAAGGTGTTACTATATTTACAGAAGCAGGAGACTGGGCAGCTGCTGGCAAGTATCCACAAGGGGCCATTGACCATGGGGGAGGAGGGTGCACCAGGGACTCCTACAGGATTTATGATTTTCTAGGTGGTAGGCTGGCTGTGGGAAGTCTGTGAGCCTCTTAAGACTGTATGCAAAGATTTCAAGGTGCATACGTCCATTTTTTTTTTACTCCCACAAATATTCGTTCATTCTAACAGGAGTCCCTGATACCTAAAAGTTAAAATTCTTGTCAAAAGTTTCTCCCTACTCCCTGCTCAAGAGTTAGGAGAAGCCAGGGCCTCAGCCATGCTCACAGCTTCCCTTTGCTTCCTTTCCTCTCCCCTAGCTCCCAATGCCCCACCCTCTGATCAAGAATCATTTTCCTACATGGTGCTTTCTCACAGACCGCAGGGTCCAGCTCTCCTCCTATCTGCCTAAGGAGGTGGGATGGACGAAAACCCGCAATGCTTTTAGGCAGGACCATAAGGGTGCTGGCTCAATGCCTGGTCCACAGAGCCCATCCTCCCTCCCTCCCTCTGTTGCCTGACAGACTGAAGGACAGGTGGAGTACAGGGAGGAGGACTGGCACTACAGAGCACCCCACTCCCACTCCCACTCCCACCCCCACCCCAGGAGCAAAAGAGAGAGTCGGACAGGGTCAGCACATGCCGGTTTGGGAGAGTTTTAGGGGCAGAAAGAAAAATGCTGTTCTCTTCCAGAGCAGCTGAGCTGCCGAAGAGCTGCCCTGCCCTGCCCCAGGCTGGCCTGGCGCCTGCTGTGCACACGCAGCCTGGGAAGAGACTTGGGAGCCCCACCTGGTCCTGCCTGGGGTGGCCTCTCTGGTGAGAGAGATGTTGCATGTTAGAATTGGGGAAGGAAGAAAAATGAAGGCTGGTAAACAGCATTTTTCTGTGCTTTTTGTAAAAAAAATTTTTTTCTTGAGTTATAAATTCCTTTTGAAAATTATCAATGATGATTCTGTAAACCACGAGACAGGATACCTCCTTTGTGTTCCCAAGGATTTAATGAAGTTGGGATCAGTAACAGGGTAAAGATTCTGTGAGGGCAGAATCCTATCCTAGGTGAATAGGAGTGAATATAGGACAACTGTGAACTTGGACATCTTTTGTCCTAGGGGTTTCCCTTTGTAAGCTAAGTTATTTAGCTTCATTAATGACGACTAATGGGGTGTCCATCACACAAGTTGTAGCCTTCAGGTGTTCTGGTGTATTGGTATCTTGGTACTACCACCCTGTAAATGACCCTTCAAGCAACTCACTACATCTGTCTAAGCCTCGGTTTCTTCATCTGCACAATGGGAACAGCCCTACTGGCCTCACTCACAGAGTGGTTATGAGCTTTCCTTTGGAAAATGTATGTGAAACTTTAATTGTTAGAGGGTTTTATGGGCTGAATTGTGTTCCCCAAAACCGTATATGTTGAAGCCCTAATCCTCTGGTATCTCACAATATGTCTTCACAGAAGTTATTAAATTAAAATGAGGCTGTCAGGGTGGGCCTGAATCCAATCTGATCAGTGTCTTTATAAGAAAAGGAACTTTGGTTACACAAAGAGAACCAGGGATGCACATGCCCAGAGGAGAGGCTGGCTATCTGAGGACACAGTGGGAAGGTGATTGTCTGCAGTCCAAGGAGAGAGGCCTCAGCAGAAACCAAACCTGCTGATCCCTTGATCTTGGACCTCCCACCTCCAGAACCACGAGAAATAAATATCTGTTGTGTAAGCCATCCAGTTTGGGATATTTTGTTATGACAGCTCTAGCAGACTAATTCAGGGGGCATGGTTACAATTGTCTTTATAATGATGACTAGAGTTTCCACTCCATAGACCTTTTTCCTAGGAGCCTCAGATACTTACATCAATTCTGTGATGTTAATCCCATCATACTCACTGACTTCGGCATAAACTAGGTCCATCTGAAAGGAAAGGAGGCCACTGTTATCCCGGAGGCCCCGCCTGGGGGCCTGCTAGGCCTTTCCATAGAACCTCGGGAGGGCAGAGGATGGACGTGCAGCATCTCCCTGTCCCCATCCCCCACGGACAGGGTCACTCTGTCCAAGCAAAGATGTCTCTTTCCAGAGACCAGCCCTGCCCCTGGGACCCCTGGGAAGCCCCAGCTAGAACCTTGCTTTGTCTCCCCCTCCCTCCCTGGCAAGCCCTGGGGAAACGGTGAGCTGAGAAACTCTCGAACCTCTAACATGACCTTCATCTACGTTCTTAACCCTTAGAGATCGCTCTCTTGGGAGATCTGAGTAGCAATGGGGACTTGCTGTCCCAGGCCCACCTGTTCTGTGAATAATTTATTGAAATTCTGGAACTCCGGAGAAGACCGGTCTTGTAGCTTTTCGGTGTAATTCACACTGGTCACTGTTACACTCATTTTCATCTCAGCAGAGACAGTCTCTGGAGGTTCTGAGAGGGTCGGACAACAGCGTCACTGAGGGCAGGACCCACTAAACTTCCTACCCAGGAGACCCATACCTCTGGTGACTCTGCTCTGAGTGGGCAAGTAGCCTGGTCTCCCACCCCCAACCCCCACTCAGATCTCACCAGAGTGCCCCTGTAGAGAGGAGGTACAATGTACTCTTCATGGCTTTGCAATGGAGCCCGAGGGACCTTGGATCTTACATTCTATTAGAGAATTCTATACACTTTTTGTGTTCTTCTCCATCATATACTCACTTATTCTAAGTATATTTTATGGTAAAGTCTGTACAAAATTTGTATTTTGTTCCAAACTATACCTTCTTGATTCATTCATTTAAAAAGTATTTCAACTTTCTTACCACCGGGTAAAACTGTTGTTGCCCCAGGAAGAGGCCATATTCCTAGCAAAGAAGGAGCAGGAATGGGTGCCCAGCATGGAGGTAGGGCCCCGGGGTGGGGAAGAAAGAGTCCTGCAGTCTTACTCACTTATCTCGATGCTCGAGACCACCTCCTCACACTTCTGCCCCTGGTAGGGGATGGTGCACACACACTTGATCCCATCCCAGGAGCCTCCATTCTGGCAGACCAGTATCTCGGACTGACACTTATCTCCTTTAAAGCCAGGGGGACATACACAGGCCTTCCCATTCCATGTCCCTCCGTTGAGGCACATCACTGAAAGGGACAAGACCCATCTTAACTACGTGTATTTGTGTAGTACTTTGTAGCTTGCAACATATTTTCACAGACCACAATGTAATTTAATGTTCTCTGAGCTCCTGGGTGGGACAGACAGTATTATGCTCACTTTACAGATGGGAGAAGTGAGGTGGAGCGAGGCTAAGGTTCCACGTGGAAGCAGAGCTGATCTGGTTGTGCATCTATGTCCAGCATGCTTTCCTTTAGCCCCAGAAATCAAAGAAAGAAAAACCTGGTGTTGTGAGAAGTGGGGGCAACACAGGACTAAGGATGAGAAAAAGAGATACAGAGACTGAAGAGAACTCAGAGAACTTCATCAGTCTGGAGTCCACCAAGCTTGGGAATAAGCATGCCATTGTCCCTTCAGTGCTAGGTTCAGAGGAGCTTGTCCTGGACATCATTGCCATTGTGACTGTTTCTGACCCATTTTTAAGTTGCTGGGACATGGAGTTTGAGGGAGGAGTGCAGACTTAGTTGAAAGAGAGGAAGTGGTTATAGACAGCTCTCAAACATCTACGCCAACCAACGTGGAAAATCAAAAGTTCTGTTCTTTTTCGCTTTTCTTGCAAAAATCTGTGCCTGTGAAGACCAGTATTTGAGGTATGGCTCCTCTGGGGAGCCACACGAGGGGTGCACGCACTCTACAAAGCCCTGCCCTACCTCTGTCTCCTGGTCTCCCCCACCAGACTCAGAGAGCAGGGGCCACACCCATGACAGTCACATCAAACTGCCTATGCTTACAGCCTCTGGTCCAAGACATTCAGGAAGAATGGGAGAGATGACACAAGAGTCCTGGGCACACTAGAGACTCATAAATCCTTTCTTCTTCTTCTTCTTCTTCTTCTTCTTCTTCTTCTTCTTCTTCTTCTTCTTCTCTCTCTCTCTCTCTCTCTCTCTCTCTCTCTCTCTCTCTCTCTTTCTCTCTCTCCCCACCCCCCATCTTCCCCCGCTCCTGAAGAGTGTCCAGACTGGATCAAAGTGCTTAAGCCCATAGTTGTGAGTAAAGCAAAAGCAGCTGCTGGGGAGTGTTCACCTGTTGCCCAACAGTCTAAGATAAAGCCAACCTCAAGGAGCTAGGACGAAGACAGAAGGGACCATCTGCCCTCAGGGAGATGACTGAAACTAGCTCTGGACTCAGCAGTCACACAGCCACCTGGCAGTCACTGTGAAACACCTGCAGGATTTCCTGGGAACACAACGTGTACAACTCCCTTCTGAAGATGCCCAGTTCACCACCAAAAAACCAGAGAGAACTCACCGAGACAAAGACACATTGGAGAGAAACCAGAGAACAAAGCCACATAATAGAAAGGTCAGGGAAAGCAGAACTCAACAGAGGAACAATTTACAGAGACTTGAGGAAATGCAGCAGGCAAAAACTGAAAAACTGCCTTTCATCTTTATCACTTCAAGACAGATTGGGCCATGTCAGACACAGGTTATATGTCTGTAAGCATACCTAGCATTCATTTAAATAAGTAAAGCTTTCAATTATTTTAACTAGCACACTGCAAGTCCTCACTTAACAATATCAATAGGTTCTGCAAATTAAAATAATGTATACTAAAACCAATTTTACCACAAGCTGACTGATATACACAAGAGTTAAGCTCCTAAGGCATCTCATTAATATTATAATAAAATGAAGCTGAATGAGACATTTGAAGACCTACTGTACTTCCTTCAATGCATGTCAAATACCCTTTCCCAATCTCATAATAATACTGACTGGTTTAATAGTATACCATATACTGTATACTATATATAGTAAAATAACAGTATATTATAACAGTGGGTATGAAGTGGGGCAGTCAGTTCTCATCCTAACCAGAGCGAAGAGGGCTGAGTAAAATCTCTACAATCAAAGAGAAGAGATGGAGGCATAAGGATAAACTTTCAAGGACATGGAGGCAGAGTTCAGAATGAATTAAAATGAACCTTCTTTTGCTTCTGTGGTGGATGCTCAGAGGATAAGATAAAACAAAATAAAAGTGAAAGGTGGCAGAGAAACTGGTGCCAAAGGTGAATACATGTGAATACTATTGGGAACATCTCCTGCAAAACAAAACAAAACATCAAAACTTTCCACTTAAACATGACCAAAAGCAATGGGGAAAACTCTAAAAAGATGTAAAACTGAAAATGAAAGCCACAAAGTTAATGAAATCATAAAATGCAATAGAACAGGCACTTGCAGAGTATAAAAGGAAGGAAATGAGGTGTGTGGACACTTTAGTGGAAACTGAAGGTGGGTATCCAGGTTAGGAGAGATAAACTTCATTGTAAAAAAGAGTGACCTAGGTAACAACATTAAAGATAGACAGATTGAATAATACAGTGAAAAGACTGGACAGGTATTTATCTAATGATAGACAAGTAAGAGCAAAAGAAGTAAATGAGTACACACTATAAGTAAACCACCTAGGGGAAAGATTGAAAAAAATGTAAGCTCAAACAAATGAATTCAAAATATTACTTACATGTTGTGGTTCGAGGAGCACTGGAAGTAACGACAATGGTGCTCTTCCCGGTAGAAGTAGTCAGCCGGGAGGTGCTCACAGAAGAACCTGCTGTGGATGTCGTGGTGTCTTCCGTGGATGTCACTGGGATGTTGGTGTCACTGGTCGGTGTTGAAACTGTGCTACCGTCTGTGGTAGTTGGACTGGGAGTGGTGCTGTCAGTCACAGTTGCTGAAGATTGACCAGCTCCTGTAGTCCCTGCAGGAGACGTGGAACTGCCTGCAGGTGTTGGAGTCGTTGTTGTAGCCTCTGCAGAGGGTGTCAGCGGGGAGGTGCTCACAGAAGGACCTGCTGTGGATGTGGTGGTGTCTGCCGTGGATGTCCCTGGGCTGTTGGTGTCACTGGTCGGTGTTGAAACTGTGCTACCTTCTGTGGTAGTTGGACGGGGAGTGGCGCTGTCAGTCGCAGTTGCTGAGGATTGACCAGCTCCTGTAGTCCCTGCAGGAGAGGTGGAACTGCCTGTAGGTGTTGGAGTTGAGGTAGCCTCTGCAGAGGGTGTCAGCGGGGAGGTGCTCACAGAAGGACCTGCTGTGGATGTGGTGGTGTCTCCCGTGGGTGTCCCTGGGCTGTTGGTGTCACTGGTCGCTGTTGAAACTGTGCTACCTTCTGTGGTAGTTGGACTGGGAGTGGCGCTGTCAGTCGCAGTTGCTGAGGATTGACCAGCTCCTGTAGTCCCTGCAGGAGAGGTGGAACTGCCTGCAGGTGTTGGAGTTGAGGTAGCCTCTGCAGAGGGTGTCAGCGGGGAGGTGCTCACAGAAGGACCTGCTGTGGATGTCGTGGTGTCTCCCGTGGGTGTCCCTGGGCTGTTGGTGTCACTGGTCGGTGTTGAAACTGTGCTACCTTCTGTGGTAGTTGGACTGGGAGTGGCGCTGTCAGTCGCAGTTGCTGAAGATTGACCAGCTCCTGTAGTCCCTGCAGGAGAGGTGGAACTGCCTGCAGGTGTTGGAGTCGTTGTTGTAGCCTCTGCAGAGGGTGTCAGCGGGGAGGTGCTCACAGAAGGACCTGCTGTGGATGTGGTGGTGTCTGCCGTGGATGTCACTGGGCTGTTGGTGTCACTGGTCGCTGTTGAAACTGTGCTACCTTCTGTGGTAGTTGGACGGGGAGTGGCGCTGTCAGTCGCAGTTGCTGAGGATTGACCAGCTCCTGTAGTCCCTGCAGGAGACGTGGAACTGCCTGCAGGTGTTGGAGTTGAGGTAGCCTCTGCAGAGGGTGTCAGCGGGGAAGTGCTCACAGAAGGACCTGCTGTGGATGTCGTGGTGTCTGCCGTGGATGTCCCTGGGCTGTTGGTGTCACTGGTCGGTGTTGAAACTGTGCTACCTTCTGTGATAGTTGGACTGAGAGTGGCGCTGTCAGTCGCAGTTGCTGAGGATTGACCAGCTCCTGTAGTCCCTGCAGGAGAGGTGGAACTGCCTGCAGGTGTTGGAGTTGAGGTAGCCTCTGCAGAGGGTGTCAGCGGGGAGGTGCTCACAGAAGGACCTGCTGTGGATGTGGTGGTGTCTCCCGTGGGTGTCCCTGGGCTGTTGGTGTCACTGGTCGGTGTTGAAACTGTGCTACCTTCTGTGGTAGTTGGACTGGGAGTGGCGCTGTCAGTCGCAGTTGCTGAAGATTGACCAGCTCCTGTAGTCCCTGCAGGAGACGTGGAACTGCCTGCAGGTGTTGGAGTTGAGGTAGCCTCTGCAGAGGGTGTCAGCGGGGAGGTGCTCACAGAAGGACCTGCTGTGGATGTGGTGGTGTCTCCCGTGGGTGTCCCTGGGCTGTTGGTGTCACTGGTCGGTGTTGAAACTGTGCTACCTTCTGTGGTAGTTGGACTGGGAGTGGCGCTGTCAGTCGCAGTTGCTGAGGATTGACCAGCTCCTGTAGTCCCTGCAGGAGACGTGGAACTGCCTGCAGGTGTTGGAGTTGAGGTAGCCTCTGCAGAGGGTGTCAGTGGGGAAGTGCTCACAGAAGGACCTGCTGTGGATGTCGTGGTGTCTGCCGTGGATGTCACTGGGCTGTTGGTGTCACTGGTCGGTGTTGAAACTGTGCTACCTTCTGTGGTAGTTGGACGGGGAGTGGCGCTGTCAGTCGCAGTTGCTGAGGATTGACCAGCTCCTGTAGTCCCTGCAGGAGACGTGGAACTGCCTGCAGGTGTTGGAGATGTTGTAGCCTCTGTAGAGGGTGTCAGCGGGGAGGTGCTCACAGAAGGACCTGCTGTGGATGTGGTGGTGTCTGCCGTGGATGTCACTGGGCTGTTGATGTCACTGGTCGGTGTTGAAACTGTGCTACCTTCTGTGGTAGTTGGACGGGGAGTGGCGCTATCAGTCCCAGTTGCTGAGGATTGACCAGCTCCTGTAGTCCCTGCAGGAGAGGTGGAACTGCCTGCAGGTGTTGGAGTTGAGGTAGCCTCTGCAGAGGGTGTCAGCGGGGAGGTGCTCACAGAAGGACCTGCTGTGGATGTGGTGGTGTCTCCCGTGGGTGTCCCTGGGCTGTTGGTGTCACTGGTCGGTGTTGAAACTGTGCTACCTTCTGTGGTAGTTGGACTGGGAGTGGCGCTGTCAGTCGCAGTTGCTGAGGATTGACCAGCTCCTGTAGTCCCTGCAGGAGACGTGGAACTGCCTGCAGGTGTTGGAGTTGAGGTAGCCTCTGCAGAGGGTGTCAGCGGGGAGGTGCTCACAGAAGGACCTGCTGTGGATGTTGTGGTGTCTGCCGTGGGTGTCCCTGGGCTGTTGGTGTCACTGGTCGGTGTTGAAACTGTGCTACCTTCTGTGGTAGTTGGACTGGGAGTGGCGCTGTCAGTCGCAGTTGCTGAGGATTGACCAGCTCCTGTAGTCCCTGCAGGAGACGTGGAACTGCCTGCAGGTGTTGGAGATGTTGTAGCCTCTGTAGAGGGTGTCAGCGGGGAGGTGCTCACAGAAGGACCTGCTGTGGATGTGGTGGTGTCTCCCGTGGGTGTCCCTGGGCTGTTGGTGTCACTGGTCGGTGTTGAAACTGTGCTACCTTCTGTGGTAGTTGGACTGGGAGTGGCGCTGTCAGTCGCAGTTGCTGAGGATTGACCAGCTCCTGTAGTCCCTGCAGGAGACGTGGAACTGCCTGCAGGTGTTGGAGTTGAGGTAGCCTCTGCAGAGGGTGTCAGCGGGGAGGTGCTCACAGAAGGACCTGCTGTGGATGTCGTGGTGTCTCCCGTGGGTGTCCCTGGGCTGTTGGTGTCACTGGTCGGTGTTGAAACTGTGCTATCTTCTGTGGTAGTTGGACGGGGAGTGGCGCTGTCAGTCGCAGTTGCTGAGGATTGACCAGCTCCTGTAGTCCCTGCAGGAGAGGTGGAACTGCCTGCAGGTGTTGGAGTTGAGGTAGCCTCTGTAGAGGGTGTCAGCGGGGAGGTGCTCACAGAAGGACCTGCTGTGGATGTGGTGGTGTCTCCCGTGGGTGTCCCTGGGCTGTTGGTGTCACTGGTCGCTGTTGAAACTGTGCTACCTTCTGTGGTAGTTGGACTGGGAGTGGCGCTGTCAGTCGCAGTTGCTGAGGATTGACCAGCTCCTGTAGTCCCTGCAGGAGAGGTGGAACTGCCTATAGGTGTTGGAGTTGAGGTAGCCTCTGCAGAGGGTGTCAGCGGGGAGGTGCTCACAGAAGGACCTGCTGTGGATGTGGTGGTGTCTCCCGTGGGTGTCCCTGGGCTGTTGGTGTCACTGGTCGGTGTTGAAACTGTGCTACCTTCTGTGGTAGTTGGACTGGGAGGGGCGCTGTCAGTCGCAGTTGCTGAGGATTGACCAGCTCCTGTAGTCCCTGCAGGAGAGGTGGAACTGCCTGCAGGTGTTGGAGTTGAGGTAGCCTCTGCAGAGGGTGTCAGCGGGGAGGTGCTCACAGAAGGACCTGCTGTGGATGTGGTGGTGTCTCCCGTGGGTGTCCCTGGGCTGTTGGTGTCACTGGTCGGTGTTGAAACTGTGCTACCTTCTGTGGTAGTTGGACTGGGAGGGGCGCTGTCAGTCGCAGTTGCTGAGGATTGACCAGCTCCTGTAGTCCCTGCAGGAGAGGTGGAACTGCCTGCAGGTGTTGGAGTTGAGGTAGCCTCTGCAGAGGGTGTCAGCGGGGAGGTGCTCACAGAAGGACCTGCTGTGGATGTGGTGGTGTCTCCCGTGGGTGTCCCTGGGCTGTTGGTGTCACTGGTCGGTGTTGAAACTGTGCTACCTTCTGTGGTAGTTGGACTGGGAGTGGCGCTGTCAGTCGCAGTTGCTGAGGATTGACCAGCTCCTGTAGTCCCTGCAGGAGACGTGGAACTGCCTGCAGGTGTTGGAGTTGAGGTAGCCTCTGCAGAGGGTGTCAGCGGGGAGGTGCTCACAGAAGGACCTGCTGTGGATGTCGTGGTGTCTCCCGTGGGTGTCCCTGGGCTGTTGGTGTCACTGGTCGGTGTTGAAACTGTGCTACCTTCTGTGGTAGTTGGACTGGGAGTGGCGCTGTCAGTCGCAGTTGCTGAGGATTGACCAGCTTCTGTAGTCCCTGCAGGAGAGGTGGAACTGCCTGCAGGTGTTGGAGTTGAGGTAGCCTCTGCAGAGGGTGTCAGCGGGGAGGTGCTCACAGAAGGACCTGCTGTGGATGTGGTGGTGTCTCCCGTGGGTGTCCCTGGGCTGTTGGTGTCACTGGTCGCTGTTGAAACTGTGCTACCTTCTGTGGTAGTTGGACTGGGAGTGGCGCTGTCAGTCGCAGTTGCTGAGGATTGACCAGCTCCTGTAGTCCCTGCAGGAGACGTGGAACTGCCTGCAGGTGTTGGAGTTGAGGTAGCCTCTGCAGAGGGTGTCAGCGGGGAGGTGCTCACAGAAGGACCTGCTGTGGATGTCGTGGTGTCTCCCGTGGGTGTCCCTGGGCTGTTGGTGTCACTGGTCATTGTAGATGTTGTAGTATCTTGTTTGGAACTTTTACTAGTAATGTTTGAAGTATTCTCATTTGAATCTTTATTAAGTCCAGCAAAACCTGCAGTAGAGGTGGCATTGTCATTACATATTGTGGATGCACTGGCCCCTTAGCGGTAGTGTCATTTTTAGTGCTGGCATCAGGGTTTCATAGACACTTCACCTTAAGAGTTGATGCATAAATGTTAGTCATACTTTCACTTGGATTATGTATGTGAGGTTACTTAGAATTAGTCCAAGTGTGTTCACTTTTTTTACAGCTTTTAATCATGAACTATATATACTCTTTGGGCTTTACAGGAATCATTGCCAGAAATCATTATTATGGTGGACTGTTGACTAAAGCTATCTTCAGAGAAATTATGTGTCAGAGCTCATTGTCTAAAATGAACTGAATATTATTGTTAGAGGTATTTTGTGTCTCACACCTTTTCTCTAGTCTGTTTTTAGTGAGGTTGAGCCTGAAGCCCCTTCCATAGCCTGGCTCATTCCCCCGACCCTTGAAGAATATTTATAAGACCCAAGTACCCAAGCAGTCATGGCCTGTAAAATCAGGTTTCTCTGCCAGCCTACTGAGGATCATTCCAATTTTTTACATGAAGGGGCCTCCTTTGCTCTACTTCCTAGGCTGCAGTGGTCCACCTGCTTTACTGCTCTGCTGGCTCTGGGGATCCTAGTCATCTTCCTGGTATACACACCCTCCTCTATTCTAAACAGCCCTGCCCTCACTGACTTCTGAGAGAAAGGGAGGTTAGTCTGCTGGAGCTCTATCCCTCCTTCCCAGTCTGAGGATCCTTCATTCCCTCAAGACTTCTGTGAGTTCCCCCACCCTCCTCTGGAAAGGGCCCTGGTACCTCAACCACCTCCTTGTGTTACAGTCTAGAAATCAGGCATCAGGACCTAGTCCACACAGAAGTAAAGCAAGAAAATTGGGGGTGGGGGGTGAGGCTTCACAAGTACTTGAGGAGGCCAGGACAATGTCACATGGTGAGGTATTAGACAAGGAACTCCTGCCCAATTCAGGAATCAGACTTCGAGAAAGTGTTTACTCGTGGCTACATCCTTCTCAATGGAATGTCAGCACGACTGATGGATGCCGGTTCCAGGCTTCTTCCATAAAACTTCCCTCATGGTCCCAATTGCTCTGCCTATTGGAAGCAGATGGTGAGGAGGCCCAAGGGAATAGTGAGCCTCAGGGAGAAGAAATATAAATCCCTGAATCAGCACATGAAGGAAAGCTACCTGCCAACCAGGAACATCTGCCTTGTATTGTTGTATGAGCAGGAAAACACTTGTGTTGTGGTGAAGCTATTATAATTTGGGCATATTTGTTACAGCAGATACAAAAATATCCTAACTAATACAGTGAAAAGCTGAAACAGATACAATTACTCTCATCCTTAAAAAATTCAAACCAAAAGAAAAAAGAAAAAAAGAAATTAAAACCTTAGTATTAATATTTTTTATTAAACCAACCTGTAGTTTCAACTTAAAATATATAATTAATTGAGTGAGGGATTTATATCTGTTATTTTACGTTAAAATCTTGCAAGGGTTGTAGATAATATTTGAACATTTAAGAGAACTTAAGATTCACCATAAATAGTTAATTTATTAGGTGTGTATAAAATTACTTAAGTTTTGGGGAAGTTTTAAAATAAATACATTTAATGCATTAGATTTATGGAGCTTCTTGTGTGCTTGGAAAAGTTTTCTTTATTAATCAAACACTTGAAGTCTTTAAACAGAAAATGTAATGTGTTAATTTTATAAATGCACCTTCAAATGTTTAAAGGAATGTAGTTAGCTAAGTATGTAAAATAGATTAAACACTAAGAAAGATCCTCATCAAAGCTGTTGGATTTCACTTCAGGTCAAGATGGAGTAATGAGGGTTAGATTAACCTCCTACCTAAAACAACACCCAGTCCCCAAACAACCAGGTAACCATACAAAGGATATGAAACAGTGATTTCCAATGCAGTAGATGTCAGGCGATGAAGGGCAGTGGTTCTCCAGAAATGGGAAACAGACAGGGTGAACCCTGCAATTGCCCTAGCCTACTGACTTAAGAACAGATTCCAGGCAGCAGTGCAGGGAGAGAGGACCCCGGTAGATCCTAGCAGGTTTCCTGAGTCGGGGAGATGCAGATAAGAGTCTTCCTAAGACAGAGTTACTGGAGAGGAAAGAGCGACGCACAGTACTGATTAGAGGTTGCTTATGAAGAAACTACCCAAGTTCAAGGAAATACCACTAGAAAAGATTAGAAGGAACAGAAACTGGCTCTCACATAGGGTTTGGAACAATGCTATTCCCACTAGCCAAACTGGAAAAACTCATAATTCACAGAGTGCTGCATAGAGTATTCAGAAAGATCATGCTTCGGTAAAGGAAAAGATAGCCCTAGCTCGAGATTTCTCAGGACCTCCCTAAGAAATTGTTTTGAAAAACAAGAGAAGGAGGAGGAAGTGAAGAGAAGGAGGAAGAAGAAGAGGAAGAAGAAAGGAGTTTGATTTTTGGATAATTGATGGACATATGGCACAAAACTTGAAAGGTACAAAAGGCATAGCCTGAAAAATGTCTTTCTCCTGCCTTTTCTCATTTCCTTTCTCAAAATCAGTCACTATAAACTGGTTTCTTGTGAAGCTTTTCAAGGATTTATATATATATCCTTAAAAAGCCCATATAGTTCCATACCATACACATTGTCCTGTGTCTTGCTTTTCTTCACTTACTTTCTTGAATGTCATTGCCATATTAATCTGCCTCCTTCTTTTTAGTGACTGCACAGTGTTCCATGGGATAAATGTACTGTAATTTATTTAATCAGTCTCCTGGGATGGATGTTTGGGCTGTGATGTAGGCAAAGTTTTGACCCCCATGATCTGTACTCCCTCATGTTACTTCGAAGAATATGTAACATCGAAAGGAAATTTGTAGGTATAATTAAAATAAATAATCAATTAAAGTGGGGAGATTATCCTGGATTATCAAAGCAGGCTCAGGGTTTTCTCATGAGCCCTTAAAAGAAAGAGGCAGGATTAGAAGAGAAATCTGAAGCATGAGGACACGCCATTACTGGCTTTTTAAAGGAAGGGGACCTTTGTGGCAAACTTGATTTTGCCAACAAACTGAATGAATTTGGAAGAGGATTACTCCACAGAGCAGCCCCCAGCCTGGTGAGATCCTAAGCAGAGAACCCAGCTGAACCATATCTGTGTCCCAACTTCTGGCCCATGAAACTGTGAGATAATCCAAGGGTGTCGTTTTATGTGACTAATTCATTGAACTTTGTCATCGCAGCAACAGAAAAATATGAATGTCCTCGTGTGCATGACTTTATACAATTGTGTGAGTGTGTTGATGGGATAAATTCCTAAACATGGAAGTGGCTAGGTGAAAGAGCAGAAGCATTTAACACTGTTACTTCCTTCTAAGTGGCATTCTATGGACTTGTGCTAGTTACACTCCCTCCAGCTGGCTGTGTCAGTGCCTGTTTCCCGAGCTCTCAGCAACCAATATGTCTTTTGATTTGGGGCAATTATTATGTGTCCCCCCAAAACATATTAAAATTCTAATCCCCACTTCCTCCGAATGTGACCCTATTTGAAGACAGGTCTTTAGAGAGGCAATCAAGTTAAAGTGAGGCCATGACTGATATCCTTAGAAAAATAGGAGATTTGGACACAGAGAGTGAAGACAGTGTGAAGATATACATGGAGAAGACAGCCATGTGACTACAGGGGTTCTCTGTAAGCCACAGAACCCCAAGAATGACCAAAAACACCAGGAAGCAGAAGAAGGATCCAACCTAGAGCCACCAGACTGAACATGGTCCTGGTGACACCTTGGTTTCAGACTTCTGTTCTCAAGAACTGTGGGACAGTAATCTCTGTGGTCTTAAGTCACAACTTTTGTGATACTTGCTACAGCAGCCTTAGGAAACTAATGGGTTCCAGTCATGGAATGGCTTGAGGATAATCCAATGCAAGTAATGTCATATAAAAAGGGGAAGTTTGGACACAGACATGTGCACAGAGAGAACCACGGGTGAAGACAAAGGCAGGGATGGGTGATGTGTCTATAAGCCAGGGAATGCCAAGATTTCCAGTAAATCACCAGGAGCCATAGGAGAAGCCTGGAACCCATCCTTCCCTGCTACCTTCAGAAGGAGCACAGCCTTGCTGACACCTGGTTTTGGACTTCTGGCCTCCAGAACCATGAGATAAAAACTTTCTGTTGTTCTAAGCCACCCAGGTTATGGTAATTTGTTATGGCAGCTCTAAGAAAAAAAATGTACTCCTTTTCTGGTCACCTATGGTTGTAGGGTGGGTTTGAGGGGAGAAGGTAGTGGAGAGACCAGGAAGAATCCTCAGAGGAGGCAGGCCTTGTAGATGGAGTGGGGTTAGCGGTAGGGGAATGGAAAGGCAGGCACTTGAGTGGATGCTCCTTAGGCTTTCTCAGGAGGACAAAAGTAGGATGGTGGTGGAAACAAGGGGTGGGTGAAAGGCCCCAAGATAGATGTGGGCAGGGGAGGGTAGAAAGGGTAGAAAGACACATTAAAGACAGGTGAGTAAACATCCACACCTTGGTCCCATACCTGCTAGGTATGGGAGGTGAGAGAACGCTTCCCAAGGCTGAACAGCACTGGGCTGGGTGGATAGGATGTTGCATTTTGCTGGTTTGCAATATAACCAATGTGTGTTAGTTAAAGGAGGGTTAGGCAGTGGTGAGACGGTGTGTCATCCAGGAAAAGCCAGGTGGAGGCCAATAGGAGGACCATGCCTTATCCTGGCATCCCCAGCCCAGTAGTCTGTGGAAGGATGTAGTTCTGGGTCCACGAGGAGGGCACATGGGTGAGTCAGATGCCACTCAAAGATGGCCAGGGCTCTGTAGGCAAGCCAATGCCAGGCCCAGTGGTGGGAACACAGAATCCTGAAGAGTAGGACAGAGAATTTGAAAGACTCCATTTCACAGAGCGGGGACTGAGGCTAGAGACACAATGAGCCAAAGTATGGAATGTGGGGAAGAGGCCAAAGGGTGGATGGGGGTGTTGAGGAAGAAGGAGGAGAAAGAAGACCAAGAGACGGAGAGGGAAGGGGAAAGAAGAGCCAGAGAGGGAAAGAAAAAAACAGGGAGAAAGAAAGGAGAGGGCAGGAGGGTGGAGGGATGAAAGGGAGAAAGCCAGAAAGATCTTCCCTGATTAAAATGACATTAAAGTGACTACAAGTTTGGAAGATCTAGAAAAGGCATCAGGAAGAGGGTGTCTTTTTTTTTTTTAAGATTTTATTTGTTTGTTTGTTTGTTTATTTTAGAGAGAGAGGAAGGTAAGATGAAAGAGAGGGAGAGAAACATCAGTGTGTGAGAGAAACATCAATCGGTTGTCTCTTGCACACGCCCCAACTGAGGAACCTGGCCCACAACCCAGGCATGTGCCCTGACTGGGAATCGAAATAGCAACCTTTCGCTTTGCAGGATGTTGCCCAACCAACTGAGCCACACCACCCAGGGCAAGGCTGTCATTCTTAATACTAATAAGATAGTAGCTCCAGGTAATGCCACACTGGGGATCTTTGCCAAGTGATAGCCTTTAGAGCAAGCCAATCCACTGCCCCATCCTTAGGCAGCCTCCATCCCCCTGCCTCCCCATCCTCTTCATTTCCGTGGTCAGCGCTCAGGTTGGCACTCTGAGAAGGCACTGCCTCTTGTGGGTAGTTTTGGGCCAAGGAGGATACAGTTTTCAGGATTATGCTCAGGTATACTTTCTCCCCATCCCCCATCCCATTTCCTCCTTGGAGAAGAGCTGGCCATGCTCTGGGGCCAGGGGACGAGGAGGTCCCATGCTCCTAGAGCTGAGGGCAGGACAAAGTCCAGGACATGGCAGTTTGAGTGACAGTCACAGGACCTGGTATGAGGCTCCCCACCTTTGTTTCCAAACCCCCTTCCATCTGTGCTCAGGCCACCCTGGGATGACATTTCAAGGTGCTGGGAGTCTTGAGGCCCATGGTTTGGTTTCACCCACGGTTCACCTCCGTCTTTCTCTGGGGGGAGGGAGGGGCAGAGGGAGCTCCTGGAAGGTCTGACAAGGACCCACTGTCATCCTCTACCAACCTGAATGAGGTCCCCACAGTCATGGAGCCCAGAGCAGCTGAGTTGTAAGGACCCTAGAGGGCCCTTGTCCTTTATTGGGAGAAACTGGCCACTGATGAACTGAGTAGCCCCATGTCGTAACAGCAGGTTCACAATAGGATTAGAACCTGGAGCTCCCAAAACCCTATCCTTTGCCCATTTGGCTACAGCAGTGGCCCCTATCCTGGTTCTAGGACACCTGACAGGCTTGTGACATCCTTGAGACATGAAGAGGATGGGGTGAGGGAGAAATGGCCAGGACAAGAGCTATAAAGAGCAGAGATTTAAGGCCTTTTTCTCGTGTTATGTAAAAAAGATAATGGGCATTTGGTGCAGGGACGGGAGGTGAGAGGGGTTGGGAAGGGCACATTCACAAGGTAAGGACAGCCCTTAACATCGGCTGAACACCTGTCATGCGCCAAGGATTGTGCTGGGGGATTTCATCTAAACCTCTAGTGCTAGCAAGTCGGCGTTCTCCTTCTCACTTTCTGGAGAGAAGACTGAGGCTGAGAGAGGCTAGCCTAAATGAGTTCCAAAGCCCTTGCTCTTCCCCCGAATCTCACTGGGGAGGGTAGAAGAGAAGACAAGGGTCTTGAGGCTGCACTCCAGGCAGAAAGTGTCCCCACCTATGCGCTCAGGAAGCAGCCCTCCTTAGGGTTTTGGCAGATCTCAGAGATTCTGGTGCGGCTGGGGCTGTGAGGGGGTGGGGGGCAGTGCTGGGGGTCACTCACCTCCATCAACAGTACCAAGGTGGGACAGGAACAGAAGGATAAGGGGCAGCGTGCAGGCCGTCATTGTCACCAGTCTTGAATCAGAGCTCAGAGGGTAGCGCACCTGTCCTCTGCCGTCTTAGAAATAAGCAAACTAAACATCAGCCAAGGAACCTTAGAAATAAATGGCCCCTAGAGCCCTTTGATCCTGAGACACCGGAGATCTGAGGAACAGGGAACATCTGAGTCAGTCTGCGAGTTTCACACACGACAGGCCAAAGGGCAGAGAATGGGGAGCACCTCCCTGTACAGGCAGCACATAGACACACCTCAGTGGAAAGGCAGGCAGGCGCAGGGTCTGAAGCAGCCTGGGAGAACTGAGGAGGCCCCTGAAGGGGGGGTGGGGGGTGGGGTGGAGGACAGGGCCTGGACCTGAGCCTGAAGAAGAAAGGTGCCCTGTGTTTGACTCCACCCCCTCTGCTAAGCCCTCTTTACTGCTCCTGTGGGTAACCCTCCCCAGCCCCCAGGACACAGGGTGCAGGTCAGCCACGCCATCCTGGGATGACTGAGAGTTTTTGGGTCTGTGAGCCCAGGGATCTGTGGGTTCACTGTGGACATGGGCCCTATGGCCATCTGGAATGACCTGGGCACCCCCTCAAGGTCGGCAGAACCAAGTGCTCACTCCTTTGCTCTCACCCCTGACTCCCTGAGTGTTCACTTCTTTTACTGGAACCTGACCATAGCCTCACCTGCCGCAGGGACCCCAGGCAGAGGTGGGCCTGGTCCTGCTCAGCCTGGAGCAGGTGAGGGGCTCTGTGTTCCACACGTCAGCACGAGAAGGGGATGAAATCACCCCACGTCCAGACTTGGCACCCAACCCTGGGAGGAGTGCTCTCCCCTGGCAGGAGCTTTCCAGAGGTGACTGCAGGAGAGGAAGGAACACACCACACTCTGCTCTTTAGACTTCTTTTATTGGTAGAGAAATTCCAAAGTGAGGAGTCACTGTAGATAGAACAAACAAGGATTCAGTGGTGTCTGGGCAACCTTGGGACTCCTGTGAGCTGAGAGGGGCTCACAGCAGGGGTCAGGGCCCAGCCTGTCAGTTCTGAGCTCACCACCACCTTGGGCCCCGACATTTGTTTCCTCTTGACTTGTGGTAGACTCTCTGTCTGCTGCTGTCTTGTTGTCCAGATCCGGGTGAGGGTTGGGAGTCCTTGCCCCACTCACTGATCAGCTGTCACCTCGCTGGGCCTCTAAATGTGCAGCTGGAGGGTCAATGAGAGGAGGTGAGGCCAGAGGACTGCTTCTGGAACAAGCGTGCCCTACCCTTCTCTGGAAGCCTCAGGGTGGTGGGGGGCAGAAGTGGGGAAATGGGAACAGCTCCTAGCTGTGGCGGGGTCCACATTCTTCAGGGAGGTCCAGAAGTGGCTATCGGTGGTTTCAAGACTGAATTTGTTCTTAAAATTCTGATCTATGGGGAGAACGACTGGGGTGAGAGTGGGTTGGGTGAGGCTGGAGAGACACAGAGGAGGAGATTTTTTTCTAGTGAAAGAAAGAGTCCTGTCCTGACCAGTGTGGCTCAGTTGGTTGGGCATCATTCTGGAAAACAAAAAGCCACTTGTTTGATTCCTGGTAGGAACACACGCCTGGGCTACAGGTCCCTGGTCGAGAGGCAACTGATCTATGTTTCTCTCTCACATCAACGTCTCTCTCTCTCTCCCCCCCTTACTATCTCTCTAAACATAAATTAAAATCTTTAAAAAAAGAAATAGTCCAGAGCAACATGTATAAAAGACACGTGGACAAAAACTAGGGGGTGGCGTGGAAATGGCAGGGAGGTGGGAGGGCTGGGGCAGTGGGCCAGGATGGGAGTTAAAGACAGAAAAAGAAAAGAAAAGAAAAGAAAAGAAAAGAAAAGAAAAGAAAAGAAAAGAAAAGAAAAGAAAAGAAAAAAGAAATAGTCCAAATCTACCCTAAACTGCATAGCCCATGGCCATGCCATCCTTTTACCCTTGTAGCTTATCTGTGAGGTGGGTCTTATGACTCTGGAGCCTGGGGAGCTGTCCCAGTGTGAGGCAGGGAGAGGAGGGAACCAGAGCAGCAGCACCCTGATATGTCTTGGGGTCAGAAGTCACGGCCATGGTGAGTGTGGGCTATGCCTGGCATAGGCGTGACTGGGGTCAGGGTGCAGCGGAGGGAAGGCGCTGCTCAGGGTCACCAGTACACACTCATAGTGACAGTAACATGCAGGCAGAAACCAGCTGTGCCCCTGAATCTACTCATTCCAGTTGGCATGGGTTCAGCACTCACTTCCCCAATCTTTCAGGTAACTTCCTCCTTGGTCACAGTCTAAGAGAACCTTCCGAACCACTCCTCTTGGCCTTGTGCAAGCTCATCTCCAGGGCCCTGTCTGTGCCTCCCTCCCTTTCCATGCCCACATTCTGCCCACCTCATCCTCTGTCAGCCCCGGTCAGACCCCACTCAGCATGCACCCCCTGCTGCTTCTCCCTCTTGTGTCCTGCCTCAGGCAGTGGTCCCCCCCACCCCAGAACCAGGCTTTCTCCTTCCCCAAGCCTGCAAGCAACAAGCCCTGCCCCTCTCACTGGCATCTAAATTCTTTCAGCTGCTGTCCACTCTTCCCGGTCCTCACTGCCTTTGCTCAGCTTCATTATCCCTTGCTTGCATTACTGGGAAGCCACTCCCTTGGTCTCCCCACTTTAGTGCTGTCTCCTTAAATGCCCCCGAGTGAACTGCTCAAAATGCACATCTGGCCCCCTTCCTTAAACCCCTGAGTGGGTGTCCCAATCGCAGCCCACGAAGCCCTCCATGACTTGGCTTGCCAACCTCATGTCCATGGACCTGCCTACAGTCTCAGTGCAGGCCACACTCTCACCTCCATGCCTTTTTTAAAGCAGTGCCCCCTGCCTGGAACACCCTGTCCCTTCTCTCTGGGGTAAGGCCTTGCTCCTCACTGGAAGCAGGCAGCACACAGCTTACACACCAGCTCATAGGTAGCAATGCTCTAAGTCCACAGTGAATCAGAGATTCAGGCAATACCCTCTGCCCAGACTGGATCAGGCAGACTTCTGGACATGATGCTATCATCCCTTGCACTGTGTGTGTCTGCTGCCCTCACTTGGGGTGCTCTCTGGGAGCAGCAACCAGCTCTCAGCCCTCCCTGCTGCCCCTCCATAGTATTTTCAGGAAGACTGGGGAGGCAGGACTTGCTCAGGGGTGGGGATGGGGGTGGACAGCCATGACATGATAGTTTTCCACAGCGTCTGGGCCTGGGGCTGCTAGGGACTCTGGGAGCTACAGGAGGCTGAACACGTAGGAGGTTCCACAGAGAAACAATGTTTGAACCTGATCTTGGAAACAGAGTGGTATTGGGGGGTGCAGAGACTTGGGTGAGGGGAACCTTCCAGGCAATGGTGAAAGGCGTGGAAGAGGGAAATTGTGGGCGGGGACTGCACACCAGCTGGAGGAGCCAAGAAAAGACTGGAGGTCAGCAGGGGCTGCTTGTGGGAGCTCCAGGGCAGGGTGCTGTAGAGCAGCTGGCTGTCAAAGCAGACGTGGGACGGGCTGGGAGGATGAGTGTCACCCACAGCCACACCGGTTCTGGTTGAGATGCCTTCCCGGCCTTTAACCCTCCAGCTTTGCCCACCCCCCTTTGCCCCAGACAAGTGGTACCTTCCCAGATGTTTATGTTCTTGAAACTGCCAAGGATGGCTTCTCTTTGCCACTCTCGAGCACGTTATACCCTGGCCTGCTAACAGAAAGGCTGTGAGCAGCTGGTGGCAGAGAAGTGGAAGAGGGGGCTCAGGAGGCCCTGACTATCAGTTTCCAGAAGGGTCTGACCATGGCTAAGTGCTGAGTCAGGGAGGAGCTGTCCAAAACAAAGAGCGTACGTGGGAACCTCACTATGGCCTGCCCTGCCTCCACTCCTCTCAGTGGGCCTCAGTTTCCTCATCTGTGAGGTGGGGGCACTGGACTAGTGTCAGAGTGGCTCTCTTTGCCAACTGCTGGTCAAGGCTTATGCTGAGTGGCATTTCATGGCAACTTTCTCAAATGGATCTTATTCATTTTGCAGCTGGGCAAAGTGACATCAGACAGCATATTCTCAGTGTCCTAGTGTGGCCACTCCCAGCATTCCAGTGTCCTGGACTCTGTGGCAGCTGAGGTGATTACAAATGCCACATCATTTCATTACATTATCCAGTTTCAGTACATTAAGTGTTAGTTTCCATTTCTCTGCCAAATGGATACACCCTATTAGACCAGCAGGCTGCTCTGTGCTGTACCCAGAGCTGGGAGGGACTGGATCCTGTTAGCCTTGGCTGATGTCCAGTTGCTGAGCTAAAAGAAGCAGAGCTGAGATATTCCAAATGTGGACTCCTCATTAGGCCCAGGCCCAGAAGCTCACCTGTGCAGTTTCTTCTGGAATCAGCCAAAGAAGATGGTCAGGCCAACCACCATGACCACCAGTAGTACCAGCATGGCCCCCCACACTCCTGCACACCAGGCTTTTGCTGGCATTTAGTTCACAGGTTTCTGCCTGGTACCAGTGTGTGCCTGAGGTTGGACATCTGGGGACACACCTGCAAGCTCAGGCCAGCCCACCGACATCCTTCACATCCCAAAAAAAAAAGTCAATTTCTTTTGGGATGTGAAAAAGAAAAGGAAAAGAAAAAATCAATTTCAAAGCCCAGGAAACCAGCTCTCACTTTGAAGGCAGGTGCTGGGTACCCTCCCTGACTCCCCAAGGCTAAGGGGCAGTGAGGGGATGGTGGGAACCTCAGAGGGCAAAGCAGGAATTCAGAATCTGAGAATGTTGGGTGCCTTCTCCCATCTAATCTCTAAGTAGCTGGCACTGCGACAAGGTTCTTATTATGTTAGAGTTTTTGTACTTTAGTTCATAGTCTCCTGAACTTATCGCTTGATGTAATAATAGGTCCGTAGCTGGGATAACAAAAGAAAATGAACGATAGATACAGACATACAGATATAGACTTGGAAATAACTGAAACTTTCTCAGAAAGGAACTTGTTCAGTCCTAGGATGCTCAGGTCTATAATCTGTGTCTCCCCCTCCCTCTGGTGGAGCTGGGGGTGATGGGAGTCCCAGGTAGCAAACAACTAGAAAAGGAACAGAACCACAGAAGTGGAGATCACATGGAGGGTTAGCAACAGGGGCGTGAGAGGAGGAAAGAGGGGGAAAAGGTACAGAGAATAAGTAGCATAGACGGTGGGTAGAAAATAGGGGGAGGGCAAGAATAGTGTGGGAAATGTAGAAGCTAAAGAACTTATGGCACATGGACATGAACTAAAGGGGGAGAATGTGGGTGGGAGGGGGTGTGGAGGGGAATGATGGGGGAGAAATGGGACAATTGTAATAGCATAATCAATAAAATATATTAAAAATTAAAAAAATAAAAAGGTTGTGGGGACGGGGGAGGTGGTGCCTTTTGAGCTCTGCCCACGCCCATCCTGCCCTCTCAGGTGACTGTGGGCAAGGGTGTGGCTCTACCACCAGAGAGCGTAGGCACAGGGCTAAGAGGGGCTGGGCACTCGCAGGCATCAGGGGCCACCCCCTGCAGCTGGCACTTGTCCTGGTGACAGTTAAGTTTTAATTTGATCCACAGGGTGCACTCAGTCACTCAGGCCAGCTTCCATTCACCTCACCCACATAGTAGATGTAGGCATGGTCTTTTGCTGACTTCTGAGTGCATTGTTCTGGGGGTGAGGGGTGGACAGCAAAAGTCAGCCTGGTTAACATGGCCATAGCCCCTGTGTTTACTGCTCACACTCTGCCCTCCCCACACCCACTACTCCATGGGGCTGCTTACCTTACAGATCAAAGCCCAGCTTCAAAGTCTCATTCATGGTGGTGAGCTCCTCATCAAAGCACAGGACTGAGGAGTCTGCCAAAAGTGGTAGAAAAAAACAAAACAGAGATGCCGCCCTCTGCCCCCTGGGGTAGCCAGTCTCCTCTTTCTTGTCCACCATGCCCTCCATGCTGAAACAAGACTACTAGGATCTTGACCCAACCCTAGATGCAGGTGGGCCTGTGAGCAAACTCAAATGGGGACATCAAGGCTGGTGACAACCTCATTCTGGGACTGGGAGAGGCTGCTGGGAGCACTATAGTGTCTGGGAAGGCACCTGGGCCTGGCTCCTAGATTCCTTTAGGGAGGCCTCTGAAGTTCCAGGAGAGAGGAGAGACAGGGGGTGGTGCAGGTGATGAGGCTGAGACCTCCCCAAGGGATCCCCTCCCACCAACAATGCCAAAGGGAAAAGCTGGGCCTACCTTTGCACTCTTCAGAATTACCGGGTAGCTTCCTGGTCTCATTCATAATCTTGGCCTTTACAATCTCAGTGATGTTTGCAAACAGTTCCTGAAACTCTGAAGTGTAAAATTTCCTCCAGGACACTGGAGTGGGCAGTTATGAAGTGTCCTCCAAGAAAATGCCAGGTTTCACCCAACTCTGCCATGACTAGAACCAGAAGCTGGTGGTTCATCAGTCACCCCATATTACACACTCTCCCAGAAAGTGAGGCCCAAGAAGCAAGAGGGGTAGAGAGAGACAATCAGCTTTATGACTCAGAGGCAAGACAGACTGGTGACTCCTCTTTAGCAGTTAATCAGCTAGAGGAAGCCCACAGAGCAAAACAATCCAAGATCCCAAAGTGTCAGTGATCACAGGAAATGCCAACAGGCCAAATTCATTCCTAAAACTGGAAGCTCATGGGCGAGTATGTGGAGAAATTGAACTTTGTGCACTGTTGCTGAGAATGTAAAATGGTGCAGCTGCTACAGTAACCAGTATGAGAGACCCTAAAAAAATTAAGAATAGGACTTCCGGCCAAGATGGAGGCATAGATGGACACACTGTGCCTCCTTGCACAACCAAAATTAAGGACAACAAAGATTTAGAAACAAGAAAACAAGCCAAACTGATAGAAAATTGAACTGTACGGAAGTCCAACAACCATTCATCCAGACCGGTAAGAGGGGCAGAGTCGAGGCAGGAAAAAGTGGAGGTTGGCGGACAGGGCATGCAGAGAGCAGTGGCTGGTGGATCCCAGGTGTGCAGGTGGCAGTTAGCAGACCCCAGGCCCACAGAAGGCAGCTAGCGGACCCCAGGCATGCGGTGGCAACGGTGCAGACCCAGTGAGGCTGCACAAGGTGGCTGGCTGACCAGGTGGTCCCACATTTGCACGCAGATAATCCAGGCGAAGGGGAAGTGGTGGAAGGGACTGGAATCCAAGAGAGAGCAGAGCAAGTGCCATTGTTCCCTCTCTGACCCCTCCCCCACAGACAGAGCCACAACCCAGCAAAGAGGGTTGTCCTGTCCTGGTGAATAACTAAGGCTCTGCCCCTTACAACACAACAGGTGTGCTGAGACAAAGAAATATGGCCCAAATGAAAGACTAGATCAAAACACCAGAAAAAGAACCAAGCAACGAGAAGATAGGCAACCTGTCAGATGCAGAGTTCAAAACATTGGTAATCAGGATGCTCACAAAATGATTGTGTTCAGTTGCAAAATGAAGGAAGAAATGAAGGCTACTTGAAGTGAAACAAAGGAAAATATACAGGAAACCAACAGTGAAGGGAAGGAAATCAGGACTCAAATCAACAATTTGGAACAAAAGGGAGAAATACACATCCAACTGGAACAGAATGAAGAAACAAGAATTCAAAAAAAAATGAGGAGAGGCTTAGGAACCTCTGGGACAACTTTAAGCACTCCAATGTCTAAATCATAGGGGTGTCAGAAGGAGGGGGGAAGAGTAAGAAACTGAAAACTTATTTGAACAAATAATGAAGGAGAACTTCCCCAATCTGGCAAAGGAAATAGACTTCCAGGAAGTCCAGGAAACCCAGAGAGTCCCAAAGAAGTTAGACCCAAAGAGGAGCACACCAAGGTGCATCATAATTAAGTTACCTGAGATTAAAGATAAGGAGAGAATCTTAAAAGCAGCTAGAGGAAAGGAGACAGTTACTTACAAAGGGGTGCTCAAAAGATTATCAGCTGATTTCTCAAAAGAAACCTTACAGGTGAGAAGGGGCTGGAAAGAAGTATTCAAAATCATGAAAGGAAAGGACTTCCATCTGAGATTACCCTATCCAGCAAAGCTATCATTTAGAATGGAAGGGCAGATAAAGTGCCTCCCAGAGAAGGTAAAGTTAAAGGAATTCCTCATCACCAAGCCATTATTAAATGAAATGTTAAAGGAACTTATCTAAGAAATAGAAGAAGATCAGCCCTGGCTGGTGTGGCTCAGTGGATTGAGCGCTGGCCTGCAAACCAAAGGGACATCGGTTCAATTCCCAGTCAGGGGATATGACTAGGTTGTGGTCCAGGTCCCCAGTAGGGGGTGCACAAGAGGCAACCACACATTGATTTTTCTCTCCCTCTCTTTCTCCTTCCTTTCCCCTTTCTCTGAAAATAGGTAATTAAGTAAATTTTTAAAAATATTGCCCCCCCAAAAAGAAATAGAAGATAAAAAATGATGAACAGTAAAATGGCAATAAAGTCACATCTATTGACAACTGAACTTAAAAAAAAAAAACAAAAGCAAAAAACTAGAACAGGAACATGATCATAGAAATGGAGATCACGTGGAGGGTTATCACTGGGGAGGACTGGGGAAAATGGGCGAAAATGTACAGGAAATAAGAAGCATAAATAGTTGGTAGAAAATAGGAGGTTAAGAATAATGTGGGAAATGGAGAAGTCAAAGAAATTATATGTACAACCCATGGACATGAACTAAGGGAGTGGGGAATGCTGGGGAGCGGGGGATGAAGGGGATAAAGGAGAGAGGAAAATGGGACAACTCTAATAGCATAATCAATAAAATGTACTTTTAAAAAGAGATCCCTCAGCAGGCAGGCATGAGTCCTGGAGACCTTAAGGTTTACCTGTGAGTGTTAATAATAAAAATAGATATACTTTCCACTCCTACTCTATTTCCCACTGGGTAAATTAGTTTACAAACATGAACCCCTCTCTCTATAAATGTCATTGATCTCATTTTACAAGTGGTAAGAGTGAGAGATAAAGGTCTCCCAATGTTGTGAGTTAGTGGCAGAGAAGACTCATGCAACTACAGCATTTGCCAGCAGAAAATGCCTAGACTACCTGTCCACTCAGGGTTAGCTTCCTTTTTAAAAAAGTATGTTTTATTGATTATGCTATTACAGTTGTCCTAATTTTTTTCTCCCCTTTATCCCTGCTCCACCCTACACCCACCCCCACCCTCCAGCATTTCTCACCCCCTTCCTTATTCATGTCAGTGGGTTGTACATATGAATTCTTTGGCTCCTCTATTTCCTATACTATTCTTAACCTCCCCATCTATTTTATGCCTACCATTTATGCTTCTTATTCCCTGTACATTTCCCCCCATTCTCCCTCCTCCCCATCCCTGCTGATAACCCTCCATGTGATCTCCATTTCTGTGATCATGTTCCTGTTCTAGTTGTTTGCTTAGTTTTTGGTTTTGTTTTTTGGGTTCAGTGGTTGATAGTTGTGTTTGTCATTTTACTGTTCATAGTTTTTATCTATTTCTTAGATAAGTTCCTTTAACATTTCATTTAATAATGGCTTGGTGATGAGGAACTCCTTTAACTTTACCTTCTCTGGGAGGCACTTTATCTGCCCTTCCATTCTAAATGATAGCTTTGCTGGATAGGGTAATCTCAGATGGAAGTCCTTTCCTTTCATGATTTTGAATACTTCTTTCCAGCCCCTTCTCACCTGTAAGGTTTCTTTTGAGAAATCAGCTGATAATCTTTTGAGCACCCCTTTGTAAGTAACTGTCTCCTTTCCTCTAGCTGCTTTTAAGATTCTCTCCTTATCTTTAATCTCAGGTAACTTAATTATGATGCACCTTGGTGTGCTCCTCTTTGGGTCTAACTTCTTTGGGACTCTCTGGGTTTCCTGGACTTCCTGGAAGTCTATTTCCTTTGCCAGATTGGGGAAGTTCTTCTTCATTATTTGTTCAAATAAGTTTTCAGTTTCTTACTCTTCCCCCTCTCCTTCTGACACCCCTATGATTCAGACATTGGAGTGCTTAAAGTTGTCCCAGAGGTTCCTAAGCCTCTCCTCATTTTTTTTTGAATTCTTGTTTCTTCATTCTGTTCCAGTTGGATGTGTATTTCTCCCTTTTGTTCCAAATTGTTGATTTGAGTCCTGATTTCCTTCCCTTCACTGTTGGTTTCCTGTATATTTTCCTTTGTTTCACTTCAAGTAGCCTTCATTTCTTCCTTCATTTTGCAACTGAACACAATCATTTTGTGAGCATCCTGATTACCAATGTTTTGAACTCTGCATCTGACAGGTTGCCTATCTTCTCGTTGCTTGGTTCTTTTTCTGGTGTTTTGATCTAGTCTTTCATTTGGGCCATATTTCTTTGTCTCAGCACACCTGTTGTGTTGTAAGGGGCAGAGCCTTAGTTATTCACCAGGACAGGACAACCCTCTTTGCTGGGTTGTGGCTCTGTCTGTGGGGGAGGGGTCAGAGAGGGAACAATGCTACTCACTGGCTCTGCTGTAGCCCCACCTTCTGTCACTTCCCTTCCTTCCCACAAGCAGATTGTGCCCTTTCAGGTGCTGATTCCCAAGTGGTTGGGTTTGTGTACATTCTAGGATCCTGTGAGCCTCTCCAACAAACTCTCTCTGAGACTGGGAGTTTTCCCACCTTTGCAACCCCACAGAAATTTATAGTTAGAGGTTTTGAGTCTTTAGTTTCCCAGTCAGCCAGCCCCTGCCTCGCCCACCATCCAGTCCACTGTCTTGCTATGGTCCTCTCCTCCCAGGTGCCCATCTTTGCCCCTCTAACTGGTCTGGAATGAATATTTCCTTAACTTCTTGGTTGTTGGAGTTCCATGCAGTTTGATTTTTCTGGAAGTTCTGGGTGTTTATTATTTTTAAATTGGTTATTATACTTCTTTTGTTTGTGCAAGGGAACAAATCATTTCTATGTACCCCTATGTCTTGGCCAGAACCTAGGGTTAGGTTCCTTCTCACCTTCTACCCAAATATCTTTGCTTTGAGAGCTCTGGTTTCTGCCTCTACCCTTAGCTCACCTCAGCTTACTGTGCGGGTGTCAAGGAAGTAAGGAAGTTATGAAGATTCCTGGGCTAGAGCCCTTTCAGTGAAGCAGTAGCCCTGGAGTATAGTGAGAGGGTGGAGCATGGGCCTCTGGGTCTGGAATGACTGGGATTGGGGGTCAGGAGCAGACACTGAGAGGCAGAGGGAAGGTAATTGCAGAGAAATCGCAGGGTTCCTGAGAGGTGGGAGAGAAAAGACCAGGGCCCCACATCAGCTGGTCTCAGACTCACCCATTGAGAACAAATCAGACTTCAAGATCCCTCACCCCAGCCCTGCCAACAACACCTGTGCCCAGAAGCATGGGCCCAGTGGGAATGGAGAGTTAGAGGAAGAGCTGGACGAGGGGGCATCAGGGACCAAAGTTGGAGACACCCCAAAGAGAGAAGGTGTCCAAGGGGCAAGAGGGAAGGACTTACAGGAGAGCAGCAGGAATGGAAGTAAAAGGAAGCACAGAGTCCAAGGTGAAGTGAGCACCAGGCCTGGGGAACTGTTTGACAGAAGAGAAAGGGACCTCAGAAAACTAGTCAAAGTGGGAAGAGCCGTTTTCTGGAAAGAGGTTATTCCCACCCTTCTGATTCAAGTGAAGACCCCTACAACCTGCTGGTGAAGAGCAGTACCAGCTGGACCCAACTTCCCTCTCCTCCCCCTGCCTCAGTTCTCCTTGCAGGTGAGCTCTAAGAAATCCTTCCCCAGCCTCCCCTGTGGCCTCAAAGCCAACACCCTCCCCCAACATCCCTGTCCTAGAACATCAGGAGGGTCTCTTCAACCCTGCCCCACTGACCTCACTCCCTTACCTGTGGACCCCAGGAAGGCCCTGAGTATCCACAGGAGGCTGAGGAGCCCAAGTAGCTGCATGCGCCCCTTGGGGTGAGGGCTGGGGGCAGAGTAGGCACAAGCTCAGGGGACAGCAGTAGGGAAACAGCCACAGTGTATGCAGCAGACCCAGCTCCAACTGGATTACTTGCTTTGCTGAGCATGGTGGTGGATCACATGGTCTCTTCCTTCTCCCTTGCACTATCCCACCCCACTCCACTTCTCCCTTCTCCCTATATCTCTGACTATATTGTAAGAAGTGACAGAGAAGATAAGATGAGTCCAGGAAGAGTCAGACGGGGAGAGCTGATGGTAAACCAACACACACCCTCCCCACCCTCACCTCCACCTGGCTGACCTACTCAGAGCAATTCCTAGAACACTGCCTCCTCCCCACCCTCCCCACCCCACCCCCCACCAAGAACTAGCAAAACTGGATGGAGAATACACTCTGCCAAGACTCTGGACTCTGGAGTCTGGGGCCAATTCTTACAGCCTCTCCTTAGTTCAATTCCAGCTGTAGAGGAAGAAGGCAGAACCTCACTCTCCTTCACTTCCACTGCCACTCACTCTTCCCTCTCACCATCTTGCCATTAGCAGGACCCTGGAACTGTGACCCGATGGCCAAAGCCGTGAAAGCAACGCAGAATCCAATCAGAAGTCATTTCACTATCTGAGGATTTGGGCTGGGTCCCAGAAAAGGGCCAGTGGAAACAAAATAACTATTGGCCAGTGAAAACAAAATAACTAGTTTTGATCCAGCCAATTAGCGAGTATCAGAAAGTTTGATTCCGCCCTGGCTGGTGTAGCTCAGTGGATTGAGCGCGGGCCTGCGAACCGAAAGATCGCGGTTCGATTCCCAGTCAGGGCACATGCCTGGGTTGCCAGGCCAGTTCCCGTCAGGGAACATACAAGAGGCAACCGCACATTGATGTTTCTCTCCCTGTTTCTCTCCCTCTCTCCTTCCCTTCCCCTCTAAAGATAAATAAATAAAATCTAAAAGGAAAAAAAAAAGTCTTAAAAAAAAAAAAAGAAAGAAAGTTTGATTCCAATCAGTGTTGGGAAAGGTGTGAAGAATAAACACTCTTACTCAGTTGGTGGGAGTGTAAGGGGGTTGGGCTGCTTTAAAAAGGCAATTTAGCCCTGGCTGGTGTAGCTCAGTGGATTGAGCACGGGCCTGCGAACCGAAGGATCGCGGTTCGATTCCCAGTCAGGGCACATGCCTGGGTTGCCAGGCCAGTTCCCGGCAGGGGACATACAAGAGGCAACCGCACATTGATGTTTCTCTCCCTCTCTCCTTCCCTTCCTCTCTAAAGATAAATAAATAAAATCTAAAAGGAAAAAAAAAAAAAGTACTTAAAAAAAATCTAAAAAAAAAAAAAAGTGTTAAAAAAAATAAAAAAATAAAAAGGCAATTTAAACCTAGGAAGATTTAGTGGATTGAGCACGGGCCTGCGAAGCAAAGGATCGCGGTTCGATTCCCAGTCAGGGCACATGCCTGGGTTGCAGGCCAGTTCCCAGCATGGGACACACAAGAGGCAACCGTACATTGATATTTCTCTCCCTCTCCCCCTCTCTTACCCTTCCCCTCTAAAGATAAATAAATAAAAATCTTTAAAAAAAATAAAATAAAAAAATAAACCTAGGAAGATTTAAATGCACACTCAAGGACCCAGTAATTCCACCATTCCATCTCCGTGTTCAAGAAACACTTCAAGGAGGCATTCATGAGGATGTTTGTTGCTGTCCAGTTTATTGCATTTCTGATATAAATTGGAAACAACCCAGATAACCCTGAATAGGAAACTAGAATGACTATGGAAAGCCACACTATGCTTGAATCAAAAAGAATGGTACCAACATGGAAAGACCCTCAGATGTCTTGTTCAGTGGAATCAGTAGACACAGTTTTGTTAAAATACACATATATATTTCCTATAAACATGCACACGTGAGTATCAGTGTACTCAAAATTTGGAAAGAGTCTCACTTACCCCAATAACAGGGGTAAGGATGGTTCAAAGATGCATGAAAAAAAACAAGGTTGAGAATGATAGGGAATTTAGGCTGTACCTGTAGTTTTTACTTTAACAAAGATTATCTCCTTGAACAAACTCTAGCCAGGACCCTCTGAGCCCTCTTCTCAACTAAGACTCAAACTTGGCTTATAAAGACTTGAACAAACATTAACTTAGTTTCTAACAGTTCAAGGGCATTCCCTAGCATGACCTTAGCCCTCCTTAAAGTGAGTGCTTGCCTAAGAAAACTCAAGGCTGCCACAATAACTGACTGTTCCAGCCAACACCTGATTATAGTGCCCCTGTCTCAGCCTGTGGAGAGAGTAGGAACCTGAAGCTAACAAACATCACTTAGCAAACCTGGATGAGTTTCACATAGACCAACCCTACTTCCCCTTTTTGTAATTTTTCACTTTCCCGACTCTTCTGAGGCCCTACTTACCTGCCTCCCTATTCCCTCACTCTCTCTTTAAATGTCTAGGTACCGGACTTCCAGCCAAGATGGAGGCGTAGGCGGACACACTGTGCCTCCTCTCACAACCAAAATTAAGGACAACAAATATTTAGAAACAAGAAAACAATCAGAGCTTATAGAAAATTGAACTGTACGGAAGTCCAACAACCATTCATCCAGACCGGTAAGAGGGGCGGAGTCGCGGCAGGAAAAAGTGGAGGTGCGAACTCGGGAACACAGGCAGCAGCGGCTGGCGGTCCCTGGGCCCACAGGCAGCAGCTGGCGGTCCCTGGGCACAGGGGGGCAACTGTGCAGACCCAGTGAGGCTGCACAGGGCGGCTGGCTGACCAGGTGGTCCCACATTCGCTCGCGCAGACGGTCCAGGCAGAGGGACCGCCAGGACTGAAGGGACTGAATCCAGGAGAGAGCGGAGCAGGCGCCATTGTTCCCTCTCAGACCCCGCCCCCACATACAGCGTCACAACCCAGCGACTGGGCTGCCCCGCCCTGAGGAACACCTAAGGCTCCACCTCTCATACGTAATAGCCGCGACCAGACTAAAACCAAAACAAAACAAAACAAAACCCCACCAAAAAATGGCTCAAACCGGAGACCAAATGAAAGCCCCAGAGCCAATTCCTCTAAGCGTCGAAGAGATAGCCAACCTATTAGATGCACAGTTCAAAGCACTGGTCATCAAAATGCTCACAGAATTGGTTGATTTTGCTCACAAACTAGATGAAAAAATGCAGG
Organism: Glossophaga mutica; assembly: GCA_039655065.1. Classification (NCBI taxonomy): domain Eukaryota; kingdom Metazoa; phylum Chordata; class Mammalia; order Chiroptera; family Phyllostomidae; genus Glossophaga; species Glossophaga mutica. Next base: position 84,985,685 of record CM077305.1, read on the forward strand.
CTACAATACGTGAAATGAAGGAAGATGCATGGGGAACCGATAGAGATGGAAGGAAAACTGGGACTCAAATCAATGGAGTGGACCAGAGGGAAGAAACAAACAACCAAACAGAAAACGAGGAAGAAACAAGAATTCAAAAAAATGAGGAGAGGCTTAGGAACCTCCGGGACATCGTTAAATGTCCCAACATCCGAATTATAGGGGTCCAAGAAGGGGAAGAAGAAGAGCAACAAGTGGAAAACTTATTTCAACAAATAATAAAAGAGAACTTCCCCAATCTGGCAAAGGAAATAGACTACCAGGATGTCCAGGAAGCTCAGAGAGTCCCAAAGAAGTTGGACCCAAGGAGGAACACACCAACGCACATCGTAATTACATTAGCCAAGATTCAAATGAAGCAGAGAATTCTAGAAGCAGCAAGGGATAAGGGGACAGTCACCTACAAAGGAGTTCCCATCAGACTGTCAGCTGATTTCTCAAAAGAGACCTTGCAGGCAAGAAGGGGCTGGAAAGAAGTATTCCACATCATGAAAGTCAAGGACCTACATCCAAGATTCCTCTATCCAGCAAAGCTGTCATTTAGAATGGGAGGACAGATAAAGCGCTTCTCAGATAAGGTCAAGTTCAAGGAGTTCATCATCACCAAGCCCTTATTATATGAAATGTTAAAGGAACTTATCTAAGAAAAAGAAGATCAAAAATATGACAGTGAAAAGTCAGCAAACTCACAGCTATTAACAACCACACCTAAAACAAAAGCAAACTAAGCAAACAGCTAGAACAGGAACAGAAATGGAGATCATATGGAGGGTTAGCAACAGGGACGTGGGAGGAGGAGAGGGGGGAAAGGTACAGAGGATGAGTAGCATAGATAGTGGGTAGAAAATAGACAGGGCAAAGGCAAGAATAGTATGGGAAATGTAGAAGCTAAAGAACTTATGACACATGGACATGAACTAAGGGGGGGAATGTGGGTGGGAGAGGGTATGCAGGGTGGAGGGGAATGATGGGGGAGAAAGGGGACAACTGTAATAGCATAATCAATAAAATATATTAAAAATAAAAAAATAAATGTCTAGGTACCTCTGCAAATCAAAGTGGAGTTCATTTCATGCTGGACTCTTTTTCCTATTGCAATAGTGTATTACTGATTAAAAATATATCCTTACCACTATCACTAGTGTCTGGCTTTGTTTATCTTTAACAACTTGGAGACTGTATTATGTGTTGGAAGGTAATTAAGAAATAATTTAGAGGAGGATTCTAGGAATTTTGTGGGGTACGATGTAAAAAGAATCATCCCCCATCTAGACAACAATTCCATTTGCAGAATCTGTCTGATGTAACTGTTTTTGCAATTCTAGAGTCTGTTGAGGGCTCGCAACTTCAGGGGAAGACCAAGTTAGTAAATTGCAGTTAATTTTGGTAAATTTCAGCTTTAGCACAGTAGCAGCTACCCATCCCACACTCTCAGCCACATGGCAAGCAGCTGTGCACATGTTCCTGGAGCAGCTTGCCCATGGCTTGTAGGAGCTAGGGCAGGCAAAAAGGACCACGTAGTCCTGTATCTTGGGTCTGTGCTCTAATCAGTAATTGCTGCTTCTGATCACAAAGGTGCAAGAAAAGAGACAGCTAGCCACTGTTACTATACCTCTCCCAATTCTTGCAGGCCCCTCCTCCACTTCCGGGGGATTTAAAGAGCTGGTACCCTTTCCTTCCCCCACTCCGCCACTTTTTTTTTTTTTTTGCTTTACCCATTTTAGGAATCAGAAATTAAAGACTAGGACATTCAAAAACAATTGCATTCCTGGGGAAAATCAGAAAGTGACTGTGTATGCCCAGGGAAAGGATGAGAAAAGGCTTAAGAAGACTTTAGTGTACACCTCATGCTGATCCTTGGAACACAGACCACCTACAATAAGAAAAAAAAAAGAAGGAAGGAAGGAAGGAGAAATGCACAATAAGTGATAACAACAACAAGAACAACAACAACAAAAAAACACAGCAAACCCTGGGGAAGGAAGAAAATCTGACTTCCAGAGTTACTACAGTATTAAATTCAAATGTTCAAGTTGAACCAAAAAAATCGCAAGGCATACAAATAAACAGGAAAGTGTGGTCCATTCAAAGAAAAAATATAAATGGAAGCTGTCCCTGAAGAAGGAAGGTACAGAGAGAGAGTCAAGAAGATGATGCATGAAACTAAATAAAAAATCAATAAACAGATAGAAAGTATAAGAAACCAAAAAGAAATTCTGAAATTGAAAAATACAATAACTGAAATTAAAATTTTTTCTAGAGGGATTCAAAGGCAAATTTGAGCAGGCAAAAGAAAGAATCTACAGCCTGAAGATAGAACAATGGAAATCGTGGAGTCTAAAAAACAGTAATAAAAAAAGAATGAAAAAAAAATCCTAAAGGACCTGTGGGACATTAACAACCAGACCAACATCCATTGTGGGAGTCCCCAAAAAAGAGAGGGACATAGAGAATATATGAAGAAACACTGACTGAAAAATTCCTAATTTTGATGAAGGACATGACTATAAATATCCAAGAAGCTCAGCAAACTTCAAATAAGATGAACTCAAAGAGGCCCAACACACATTATAGTCAAACTTTCAAAAGACAAAGACAAGCTAAGAATCTTTTTTTTTCCCAGAATGTTGTTTTTATTTTTATTTATTTATTTATTTATTTATTAAAATATATTTTATTGATTATGCTATTACAGTTGTCCCCTTTCTCCCCCATCATTCCCCTCCACCCTACACACCCTCTCCCACCCACATTCCCCCACTTTAGTTCATGTCCATGTGTCATAAGTTCTTTAGCTTCTACACTTCCCATACTATTCTTGCCCTCCCCTTGTCTATTTTCTACCCACTATCTATGCTACTCATCCTCTGTACCTTTTCCCCCTCTCTCCTCCTCCCACTCTCCTGTTGCTAACCCTCCATATGATCTCCATTTCTGTGGTTCTGTTCCTGTTCTAGCTGTTTGCTTAGTTTGCTTTTGTTTTAGGTGTGGTTCTTAATAGCTGTGAGTTTGCTGTCTTTTCACTGTCATATTTTTATCTTCTTTTTCTTAGATAAGTTCCTTTAACATTTCATATAATAAGGGCTTGGTGATGATGAACTCCTTGAACTTGACCTTATCTGAGAAGCACTTTATCTGTTCATCCATTCTAAATGACAGCTTTGCTGGATACAGCAATTTTGGATGTAGGTCCCTGCTTTTCAAGATTTCAAATATCTCTTTCCAGCCCCTTCTTGCCTATAAGGTCTCTTTTGAGAAATCAGCTGACAGTCTGATGGGAACTCCTTTGTAGGTGACTGTCCCCTTATCCCTTGCTGCTTCTAGAATTCTCTGCTTCATTTTAATCTTGGCTAATGTAATTATGATGTGCCTTGGTGTGTTCCTCCTTGGGTCCAACTTCTTTGGGACTCTCTGAGCTTCCTGGACATCCTGGTAGTCTATTTCCTTTGCCAGATTGGGGAAGTTCTCCTTTATTATTTGTTCAAATAAGTTTTCCACTTCTTGCTCTTCTTCTTCCCCTTCTGGCACCCCTATGATTCGGATGTTGGGACATTTAACGATGTCCCGGAGGTTCCTAAGCCTCTCCTCATTTTTTTGAATTCTTGTTTCTTCCTCGTTTTCTGTTTGGTTGTTAATTTCTTCCTTCTGGTCCACTCCATTGATTTGAGTCCCAGTTTTCCTTCCATCTCTATCAGTTCCCCATGCATCTTCCTTCATTTCACGTATTGTAGCCTGCATTTTTTTCATCTAGTTTGTGAGCAAAATCAACCAATTCTGTGAGCATTTTGATGACCAGTGCTTTGAACTGTGCATCTAATAGGTTGGCTATCTCTTCAACGCTTAGAGGAATTGGCTCTGGGGCTTTCATTTGGTCTCCGGTTTGAGCCATTTTCGGTGGGGTTTTTTTTTGTTTTGTTTTGGTTTGGTTTGGTTTTAGTCTGGTCGCGGCTATTACGTATGAGGGGTGGAGCCTTTGGTGTTCCTCAGGGCGGGGCAGCCCAGTCACCGGGTTGTGACGCTATAGGTAGGGGCGGGGTACGAGAGGGAACAATGGTGCCTGTTCTGCTCTCTCCTGGACTCCGGCCCTTTCCACCGCTTCCCCTTCACCTGGATTATCTGCGCACTCGTGCGTGCTGTTACGTAGTGAGGAGTGGAGCCTCTGGCGCTCCCCAGTGCTGGGCAGCCCAGTGGCTGGGTTGTGACGCTGTATGTGGGGGCGGGGTCTGAGAGGGAATGATGGCGCCTGCTCCACTCTCTCCTGGATTCAGTCCCTTCCACCACTTCCCCTCTGCCTGGACCATTTGCACGCGCGAATGTGGGACCACCTGGTCAGCCAGCCGCCTTGTGCAGCCTCACTGGTTCTGCACAGTTGCCCCCCTGTGCCAGGGGTCCGCCAGCTGCTGCCTGTGGGCCCAGGGACTGCCAGCCGCCGCCTGTGCACCTGGGAACTTCAAGCCGCTGCTGCTTGCGTTCCAGGTCTGCACCTCCACTTTCTCCTGCCGAGATTCCACCCCCTTACCGGTCTGGATGAATGGTTGTTAGACTTCCGTACAGTTCAATTTTCTATAAGCTCTGGTTGTTTTCTCGTTTCTAAATATTTGTTGTCCTTAATTTTGGTTGTTAGAGGAGGCACAGTGTGTCCGCCTACGCCTCCATCTTGGCCGGAAGTCCCAAGCTAAGAATCTTGAAAGCAGCAAGAGAGAAGCAAAATGTCACTTATAAGAAATCCTCAATAAAACTACTAGCAGAGAGGAGTGGCTACAGCACCAAGCAGAGAAGGCAGGAAACTGAACAGGAGCAGGAGCTGGGTGAGCACCATGGCAGGGATCACCACTATTGATGTGGTGAAACGCAAGGTAAAAGTTCTGCATCAGCAGACCAATGATGCAGAGGAGAGGGCCCAGAGCCTCCAGCTAGAAGCGGAAGGAGAAGATGGCTATTAAGATGAGCTCTGTTAATAGCTAAACAGAGCCCATAGAAAGACTCCACTGTGGGAAATCATTGCTTTGTGCAGAGTGTGAGCCAAACCAGAAAGGTGATTCTGGGAGGAGTTAGCCAAACAAAAATGATGTTCAGGTTTTAACTTTAAGGTATTTTGGGGCAATTGTTTTTTCATCAGAAGTGACCAAGTTAAAATGGTGAGAACTCTGAGACGAAATCCTTGTCCCACCTCTACCCCCTTCTCAGTGGTTCACAAAGTGGATCATGTGCACCTTATGTTGAAACAACTAGTTATTTGCTCTCAGGCCTCCTTTGAAGAAAGAAAATTAGATTTCCAGCCAAGATGGAGGTGTAGGTGGACTCACTGTGCCTCCTCCCACAATCAAAAGAAGGATAACAACAAATTTAAAAACAAAAAACCATCAGAACTTACAGAAAAATCAAGCTGTATGGAAATCCAACAAGCAAGGAGTTAAAGAAGAAACATTCATCCAGACCTGTAGGAGGGGCAGGGACGGGCAGCCGGTGGAGAGGACTCACGGCAGGGCAGTGGCTGGAGGACTAGGGCAGACAAGGCTGTGGCTGGTGGACCCAGTGAAGTGGTGGATTGTGGACTGGCTGGTCCCACATTCACCTGCAGATAAACTGGGAGGAACAACTGGGGAGCAAGACAGATCAAGCAACCCTGAGTTCAAGCATGGGGAAATAAAGCCTCAGCACTCACACTGAAAACACCAGTGGGGGTTGAGGCAGCAATGGGAGAAACTCCCAGCCTCACAGGAGAGATTGTTGGAAAGACCCACAGGGTCCTAGAATGTACACAAGCCCACCTACCTGAGAATCAGCACCAGAAGGGCCCAAGTTGATTATGGGTAGCAGCGGAAGTGTCTGAAAACTGGCGGAGAGTGGAGCAAGTGGCATTGTTCCCTCTCTGACCCCTCCCCTGCATACAGCATCACAACATAGCCACGTGGGTTGCCCAGCCCTGGTGAACACCTAAGGTTATGCCCCTTATATGTAACATATAGGCGCGCCAAGAGAAAAAAAAATGGCCCAAATGAAAGAACAGATCAAAGCTCCAGAAAAAAATACAGCTAAGCAATGAAGAGATAGCCAACCTATCAGATGCACAGTTCAAAACACTGGTAATCAGGATGCTCACAGAAATAGTTGAGTATGGTCACAAATTAAATGACAAAATTAAGGCTATGCTAAGTGAAATAAAGGAAAATGCACAGGAAACCAACAGTGATGGGAAGGAAACCAGGACTCAAATCAATGGTGTGGACCAGAAGGAAAAAAAAAACATTCAACCAGAACAGAATGAAGAAACAAGAATTCAAAATAATGAGGAGAGGCTTAGGAACCTCCAGGACAACCTTAAACATTCCAACATCCAAATCATAGGGGTGCCAGAAGGAGAAGAGGAAGAGCAAGGAATTGAAAATTTATTTGAACAGATAATAAAGGAGAACTTCCTCAATCTGGCAAAAGAAATGGACTTCCAGGAAGTCCAGGAAGTTCAGAGAGTCCCAAACAAGTTGGACCCAAGGAGGAACACCCCAAGGCACATCATAATTACATTAGCCAAGATTAAAGAAAAGGAGAGAATCTTAAAAGTAGCAAGAGAAAAGGAGACAGTTACCTACATAGGAGTGCCCATAAGACTGTCAGCTGATTTCTCAAAAGAGACCTTGCAGGCAAGAAGGGGCTGAAAAGAAGTAGTCCAAGTCATTAAAGGCAAGGATCTACATCCAAGATTACTCTATCTAGCAAAGCTATCCTTTAGACTGGAAGGGCAGATAAAGTGCTTCCCAGATAAGGTCAAGTTAAAGAGTTCATCATCACCAAGCCCTTATTATATGAAATGTTAAAGGGATTTATCTAAGAAAAAGAAGATAAAAATATGAACAGTAAAAATGACAGTAAACTCACAGTTATTAACAACCGAACCTAAAATAAAAACAAAAACAAACTAAGCAAACAACTAGAACAGGAACAGAATCACAAAAATGGAGATCATATGGAGGGTTATCAGCAGGGGAGTGGGTGGGGAGAGAGGAGGAAAAGGTACAGCGAATAAGGAGCATAAATGGTAGGTAGAAATAGACAGGGGGAGGGAGAAAATAGTATAGGAAATGTAGAAGCTAAAGAACTTAGAAGTATGACACATGGACATGAACTAAAGGGAGAGAATGCAGGTGGGAGTGGGGTGTGCAGGGCAGAGGGGAATAAAGGGGGGAAATGGGACAACTGTAATAGCATAATCAATAAAACATATTAAAAGAAAGGAAAAAATTAGGTTTTTGCCACTGATTGACCATATGGAACTCATCTCACCACCCTTTTTCTGGATCTGAAGCTACTGTCTCTAAAAGTGCCATCTCATTGTGTGTTATATCAGTTAGTGCTAGAGAAATCTTGAATAGCTTATATACAAAAACTCTTTTAAATTTTTATATTATTTTGAAACTTTTCTTCTTTGGGTTTGTGGCACACCGACAACCCCATATGGCCGTGGAAACTCTCTACAGTCTGAGCTGTCAGTGTGCTGATCTTTAAAAGTTTCTTTCTTTACCCAGTACCCCCTTTTAGGTGAGGTTTCCATGAGGCCTGTTAGGTGCACATCCTGCAGCTTATTGGCTTAAAAGGTATACTCCTTCGGTGTGGTCTCTTTGGGGGCCAATTGGCAGAAAGAGAAACCAGCAATGCAACTATTTTGATACAAATATTTTTTAAATAAAGAAACAGGCCCTCCAACCCTTAAAAAAAAAAAAAAAAGATTACTAACAGATTTCTCATTAGAATCTTTGGAAGCTAGAAGACAAGTAGATTGTTACATTCAAAGTGCTTAAAATAAAGGAACTTTAGTCCTGGCTGGTGTGGCTCAGTGGATTGAGTGCCAGCCTGCAAACCAAAGGGTAACCAGCTCAATTCCCAGTCAGAGTACATGCCTGGGTTGCAGGCGAGGTCTCCAGTAGGGGGTGCTCAAGAGGCAACCACACACTGATGTTTCTCTCCCTCTCTTTTCCCCCTTCCCCTCTCTAAAAATAAAATAAATAAAATATTTTTAAAAATTGAATAAAAGAAATTTGGCATTATATCCAAGAATTTGCTAAAATTCATTTGGAACATCAAAGGACTCTGAATAGTCAAATCAATCTCAAAAATGAAGCACAAAACTGGAGGATTCACACTTCCTGATTTTAAAACTTATTACCAAGCTACAATAATCTTGTGTGGTCAAGTTGGACAAAGCAGACAAAGGAATGAAAAGATAAAGCATCTCGATGAGGTGGAGGCTAGACTGAGACAGCAACATCACAGATGCAGCCCAGGCAAGGGAGCTGACAGAGGGCCAGGCCATTCTTGGGGTCCTCCACTTTGATTTCTTAATACATTTGACCAATCAGTGAAGCATTAAAATACTTGTTTTTGAAAAGTTTTGTTGTTTTTCAGAGGAGTCTCTGTGGAGCTTAAGCTATGTGGTCAAACACCAGGGCTGACCAAGGTGCTGTAAAGAAACAAAATTCGAGCTCCTGTGCTGAGGACACAGACATGAATGAACCCCTTTTGTAAGGGACACCAGGCTCCTGGGGAGATGAATCCTGATCCAACTTCAGGCTCCCTGATCCTTCCTATCAATCTTTTCAATTTCATTTCCTACTGCTGCACAAACTTCCTTTTGCTCCAACAAACAGACCTCTCTGTCTCAGACTTTGCTACTTCTGGGCCTTTGACTGAGCTATTTCCTACACTGGGAATGCCCTCCCCATCTCCCTTTCTATTTCTTTCTCCCTGTGAAAATCCCACCCATAATCTACTGCTTTGCTCTTGCTCTCTTCCCACCAGGCAGCCAAGTATGATCAGGAAATGACCTTTCCCACTCCTGAAGTTTAATGATGTTTACTACTGATATCTCTCTCATGACACTTAATCATCATTTAGCGGCAGATACCACAGTCATTTGAATGCCTGCCTGTAAAGGGGACAGTAAGGTTATTATACCTTTGCACTCTGAGCTGAGTCAATGGACGGGCGCTCCCACCTAGTTTAGGGAGGAAATGGTCAAGATAAGACTGCTAAAGTCCTTTGCTGCTGTCCACGAAAGCCCCACCCCCACGCTAGGGTCAAGCTTTACATTTCTGTGGGCTGTACACATACAACCAAGATCCAGAGGTGGCTCCAGAAATGAATATGGCCCCAACCAACCCAGCTGGTATGGCTTGGTTGGTTGGAGCCTTGTCCTATGCACCAAAAGGTCACAGGTTTGATCCCCAGTCAGGACAGATGCCTAGGATGCAGGTTCCATCCACAGTTGGGGTGCCTGTGGGAGGCAACCAAATGATGTTTCCGTCACATCGATGTTTTGCTCTCTCTCTTCCTCTCTCTTGGAATCATATATATCCCCAACCAAAGTTTGAGATGGACAAAAGGGCTACTGGTGATGGGACAGTGGCAGAGATGGAAAGACTGGGGGCTAAGGATGGTGAGGTTGGGCCAGTCATTAGTTACATCCATCATTGGGCCCCTTCACAGCATCTCACTCTATAGGTGAGGTAACATTATAGTGGGGTTCATGTCGAAATAGTGAGGGCACTGGCTTCTCTCCAAGGTCTCACCATTGTCACAGGTACTTGGGGGAAGATGTGAATCCAGTAAAGTGCAGGTTGGGACCATTGCTCAAATGTCAAGGACTAGGGACAAAGTACTGAAGGCCAGGAAATAGGTCACTCCTTATCCGCACAAGAGTGAGACTTGGGTGGTTGGGAACATAAAGCCAGTGTGGTCACCAAGCTCTCCACTGTCCCATGATCTAAATTTGCAGTTGTGATTGATGATGTGAGGTGGTGAGAGTCCAGGTGCTGACCAGAGTTGTGTCTGAAGTCATGGTGGATGGGGTAGTGTGATATCAATTCGCATGATGACAAATAAATAGCTGGTACTTGGCTTTGAGGCAGGCGGAAGCCAGTGATGGTTGGTATGTCAGTCAGGAGATGTCATGTTATGCTGAAATAATAAATAATTCTAAGGCTCAGTGTCTTATAACAATAGAGGTTTATTTCTCACTCATAGTACCTGCCCATTTCAACATCTGTGTTGTCCTCTATGTCATCTTCACTTGAGTACCCAGGTTGATGGAGCAGCTTCTATCTGGGACATTACCAATCTTGTGGCAGTGGGAAGTGACAGATGGCAAAACCACAAGCTGGCTGTTTAAGCTACTTTCCAGAGATATTATGTATCCCTCCTCCCATGTTTTGTTATCCAAAGCAAGTCACCTGGTCGTACCTGAGTTTGACAAGACAGGGATGTGAAATCCTTTGTCAGGGAGTGGCACCACAGATCTGATGCCAAGCTTAATGTCAGTGGGGAGGAAGGTACAATCCACTGGAAGGAGGGAACGCAAATATAAGGTCTGTCTGGAAAAAGTCCAGCCATTGTTAATAGAATGAGAATGGTTTGTGCAACATTGGTGCAACCCAGTAGCCAAGGAGAGTGGGCTGGAATGCACATGTGTAAACAATGATGACTTCACTGTACTAGTCAGTGGGGGTGGTAGACACCATTGAGTGAGCATGTGTACTGTGTGGCCATCACATTAAAAATGACTGAATGAGTAGAGCAACAAATCTGCATCAAATTTTGCATTAAGCTTGAATATTCTTCCGTGGAAACTTCGGATAATTCAGAAGTTTGCAGCTATGGGCAGCTGGAGATTGGCAGCTTCATCACAATACACCTGCTCATGCATCACATCTCATTCAGAGTTTTTTGATGAAACATCAAACCACCCAGGTGACTCAGTCCCCCTATAGCCCAGATTTGACACCCTGTGACTTCTAGTTTTTCCCAAAACTAAAATCACTTTTGAAAGGGAAGACAATAGACACTGCAATTGAGAACAGACTGACAATCACCAGAGGGGAGACGGGAGGGAATTTCAGGGGAAAGGGGGAAGGGTTTACAGGAACAAGTATAAAGGACACATGGGCAAACACTAGTGGGGGTGGAAATGGGAGGGAGATGGGGAGGGCTGGGGCGGTGGGCTGGGATGGGAATAAAAGACAGAAAACTGTACAAAAACAATTAAAATAAAATTAAAAAAAAAAGAAAGGGAAAACATTTCAAACCATCACTGAGATTTAGGAAAATACGACGGGGCAGCTGATGGCAATTGGGAGAACTGTGTGAGGTCCCATTGTGCCTACTTTGAAGGGGGCTGAGGCATCATTGTCTATGTACAATGTTTCTTGTATCTTGTGTCTTCTTCAATAAATGTCTCTATCTTTCATATCGCATGGATGGATACTTTCTGGACAGACCTTGTATGTTGAACAATGACACAATGTACCACAGCTGGGATCCTGGCAGTAGTTATGGTTTATGCTATTCAAGGTCCATCAATAACATTGGCAGAGACTCAAACCCCTGGTAGTTCTTTATGTGTTTGTCAGACAAAGCTAATGCAGGTGGTCCCTCTGATGATAAAATTAGGAGGATCAGTTGTGGTGCTGGTAGGTTCAACCCCGGCCCCAGTAGTCAAAAATGTTGGGGAACTACCCACAGTGAAGGAGGGGAAACCCTTGTATTGGAGAAACTGACACTGCAATTATGTCAGGCAAGAGGGGTGTCCCAGAACTGAGGAGATTTGACAACGTGCTCACAGAAGTATTGGAAGTGATTGCTAACAATGGGAAGGAGATAACTTTAACACTGGATCCTACATCAATATATGGAGTGACATCAGAAGCAGACATGGTAACAATGATGTCATTTCTGGACACTTTGTAGAAGAATTAAGACAGTAATAGAGAGAATTTTGGTATTGGTGGGAGATGGAACATGATCACATCTAAAAATCAAGAAATAGGGTAATACTGAGGATAAGAATTCACAGAAGAATACATACAGTACAACTCCATCTGTATGATTTTAAAAGCTAATCTAAACAATATTTTGATTAATATTCCATATATGTGTAGTAATGCCATAAAAAATGAAAGTATTTATTAATGCAAAATTCAGGATAGTGGCTATCAAAAAGGAAGGAGCTGTATGCTCCTTGGTAAGGAGCAAATGGTAAGAAATATCTAGGGAGTTTCCAAACATGTGATGTTCAATTTCCTAAGCTGGGTAGTGGGAACATGGATTTTTTATTATAATTCTTTTTTTAATATATTTTATTGATTATGCTGTTACAGTTGTCCCATTTTCCCCCCTTTATTCCCCTCTACCATGCACCCCCCCCACCTGCATTCCCACTCCCTTAGTTCATGTCCATAGATCGTACATGTAAGTTCTTTGGCTTCTAGATTTCCTATACTATTCTTAACCTCCCCCTGTCTATTTTCTACCTACCATTCATTATTATTCCCTGTAACTTTTCCCCCATTCTTCTCCATCCACCTCCCCACTGATAACCCTCCATGTGATCTCCATTTCTATGAATCTGTTCCTGTTCTAGATGCTTGCTTAGTTCGTTTTTGTGGTTTTTTTAGGTTCAGTTGTTCATAGTTGTTTGTTGTCATTTTACAGTTCATATTTTTTATCTTCTTTTTCTTAAATAAATCCCTTTAACATTTCATATAATAAGGGCTTGGTGAACTTCTTCAACTGGACCTTATCTGGGAAGCACTTTATCTGCCCTTCCATTCTAAATGATAGCTTTGCTAGATAGAGTAATCTTGGATGTAGATCCTTGCCTTTAATGACTTGGATACTTCTTTTTAGCCCCTTCTTGTCTGCAAGGTCTCTTTTGAGAAATCAGCTGACAGTCTTGTGGGCACTCCTTTGTAGGTAACTGTCTCCTTTTCTCTTGCTACTTTTAAGATTCTCTCCTTTTCTTTAATCTTGGCTAATGTAATGATGATGTTCCTTGGTGTGTTCCTCCTTGGGTCCAACTTCTTTGGGACTCTCTGAGCTTCCTGGACTTCCTGGAAGTCTATTTCCTTTGCCAGATTGGGGAAGTTCTCCTTCATTATTTGTTCAAATAAGTTTTCAATTTCTTGCTCTTCCTCTTCTCCTTCTGACACCCCTATGATTCGGATGTTGGAATGTTTAAAGTTGTCCTGGAGGTTCCTAAGCCTCTCCTCATTATTTTGAATTCTTGTTTCTTCATTCTGTTCTGGTTGAATATTTCTTCCTTCTGGTCCACACCATTGATTTGAGTCCTGGTTTCCTTCCCATCACTGTTGGTTCCCTGTGCATTTTCCTTTATCTCACTTTTCATAGCCTTCACTTTTTTCTCTATTTTGCAACCATACTCAGCCATTTCTGTGAGCATCCTGATCACCAGTGTTTTAAACTCTGCATATGATAGGTTGGCTATCTTTTCATCACTTAGTTGTATTTTTTCTGAAGCTTTGATCTGTTCTTTCATTTGGGCCTTTTTGTTTTGTTTTGTTTTGTTTTGTCTCTGCACACCTGTTATGTAGTCAGGGGCAGAGTCTTAGGTATTTGCCAGGGTGGAGCAACCCACCTTACTGCGCTGGGTTGCTGTATGTGGGGGAGGGGTCAGAGAGAGAACAATGCCGCTTGCTCCACTCTCCGAGCCTGACTTTCAGTCACTTCCTCTACTACCCACAATTAAATCGGGCCCTTCTGGTGCTAATTCCCAGGTGGGTTTGTGTACATTCTAGGACCCTGTAGTTCTCTCCAACATACTCTCCTGTGAGGCTAGAAGTTTCTCCCACCACTGCAACCCCTGCAAGTTTTTCAGTCAGAGATTTTGAGGCCTTATTTCCCCACACTGATACCCTGAGTTGTGCAGTTTATCTGGCTTCCCAGTTGTTCCTCCTGGTTTACCCACACACAAATGTAGGACTGCCTGCCCCAGTCCTTCAGCCGCCACCTTGCCACACGTCCTCTCCACCCCTGCTAGCCATCTCCACCCCTCCTATCAGTCTGGATGAATGTTTCTTCTTTAGCTCCTTAGTAGTTGGGCTTCCATACAGTTTTATTTTCTGACATTCTGGTTGTTTTTTGTTTTTAAATTTGTCGTTGCCCTTTTTTTTGGTTGTGCGAGGAGGCAAAGTGTATCCACTTATGCTTCCATCTTGGTTGGAAGTCCTCTATTATTATTCTTCAATAGTGTGTACATTTTCCACACTTTTTATAAATAATATGTTTCTCAAAAAATAATTTAAGGGAATTGACAGTAACATAACACATTCTAAATAATCAAATACTCAAACTATTCTTTATTGAATTTATTGGGGTAATATTGGTTCACAAAACCATACAGGTTTCATGTGTACAACTCAACAAAACATTTGCTCACTGCATTGTGCACCCATTTCCCAAGCAAGTCTCTTTCCATCCCCATTTTCACCCCCTTTGCCCATCTCCACCTACCCCCACTCCCTTTGCCCTCTGGCTGTCACCATACTGTTGTCTGTTGTCTGTGTCTATGTGGCTTTTTGCTTAATCCCTTTACCTTTTTTCTTCCAGCCCCCAACCCCCTCCCCTCTGACAGCTGTCAGTCTATTCTATGTAGCCATGTCTCTGTTTCTACTTTGTCAACGTATATTGTTCATTAGATTCCACATATAAGTGAGATCATATGTATCTGTCTTTCTCTGGCTGGCTCATTTCACTAGCATAATAATCTCTAAATCCATCCATGTTTTCACAAAAGGTAAGGTTTACTTTTTATGGCCAAGTAATATTCCATTGTGTGAATCTACCACAGTTTTTTGATCGACCCATCTACTGATGGGCACTTGGGCTATTCCCAGATCTTGGCTATTGTACTCAAGATATCTTCTGACATAAAAAACAAGACAGGAATGCTCACTATCACCATTATTATTTCAATATTGTTTTGGAAGTTTCAGCTAATGTAATAAGGCAAAAATAAAACAAACACTTGGCATAAACAATAGAAAAATGTTAAATGCACCATTCTCTTGTTGATGAAGTTGTATAATTAGAAAATCCAAAGACGTTGGTGGGGAAAAATTACTATATTAATGAGAGACTTTAATAATATGGTTGGATCAATTATAAAAATAATTTTCTCCATTCTAAAAATAACTAGCTGGAAATGGATATTGGAAGAAGTGTTCCATTCACAATAGAAATGCAAATAGAAATGAAAAATATTTAGGAGTAAATTTAACAAAAAAGAACATATATGAGAAAACCTATTCAAGGTCATAGAGCAAGATCTAAACAAATGGAAAAGATGTACCAAGTTCTTGGTTATAAAGATTTTTACAACAAAAATATGTCAAGTTCCCTAAAATTAATGTACACATTTCATGTAATTTTAACTTAGATCGCAACAGGGTTGAATATTTTTAAGTGAATGCATTTACCTTAAAATTCATGTAGATGAATAATGTCTAAGAATAACTAGAAAACAGAAAAATAAGTGTGAGGCTTGCTTGGTCATATACTTAAAATATACTATAAAACTACTGTAAGCCAAACGGTATGGTGTTGCCATAAGAATAAACAATAGATCCATGAAACAGTGGAAGAGCCAGAAGTAAATCCAATTATTTGAATATACAACAAAGATGAAATTTAATTCAGATGAATTTTTATTTAAAAATACAACTGACTACCCACATAACAGAAAATAAAGTTAGATCTTACAACATTAAAATAGAAAGCAAACTAAATCAAAGACATGAGAAAAAAACTAAAAATTCTGGAGGAAACTTTATAAGACTATGTGTATAACTTGAGAGCTGAAGAAACTATTTTAATCAAAATGCAAAACCCAAAAGCTATAAAAATAAAATTCCACACATCCTACTACATAAAAAAGTAACTTTTTGTGTTCAAGGGAAAGATGCCAAAATAATACAAAGTAGACAAAATAGATGTGTGTGGGGGGTGGATTATTTGTAATGTGAATGACAGATAAAGGGTTGATATCTGTAATTTACAAAGAGCATTCACAAATTTATATTTAAAAAACACAAATTATTCAACCCTATCCTCATGGGCACTATATATTTAATGTCTTCAAAAATGCTTTCAGGATTAGTAGTATGCTTTTTTCCTGGTTATTTAAATGGCCTGTAGCATGTTTATTTTGTTTTGTTTTCATTGCGATATAGTTGACATATAACATTACCTTTGTTTCAGGTGTGTAATATAACATAATGATTCAATATATGTATATATTGTGAAATGACTACCACGATAAGACTAGTTAACATCTATGACCTCACATAGTTACAAATTATTTTCTTGTGATGAGAACTTTTAAGACTTACTCTCTTAGCAACGTTCAAATCATGATACAACATTATTAACTACAGTCACCACACTGCACGTTGCATCGACAGAACTTGTTTATCTTGTAACTAGAAATTTGTACCTTTTGACCACTTTCACCCATTTCTCCCACCCTTCACCCCTCTGGCAACCACCAATCTGTTCTTTGTATCAATGAGTTTTATTTTACTTTGTTTCTTCTTCTACCTCACTACCTAATTTTTTCCATTGTCCTTGAACTCCAGGGTCCCTAAGGATGTCAGACTCTCCTTCCCACTTTTCCAAGAGCCCTCCAGCCTACAGAGAAAGAACTGGGGGATGGGCACCCTTTCCCCTTCAATCTCAATCCCTGAAAACCATGGAGCCCCAGGAAAGGAGGTGGTCTGGGCAGAGTGAAGAGGCTTCAGAAGTGGCCCCTGAGATGGGGATGGTGAGGAAAGAGTCAGGGAAATAAGGCTGGGAGCTGACGGACTGCTGTGGTGGCCTGGGAGTTCAGGATGGGATGGACTCTGACCACTGTGGAGGCTAGGCACCCACTCCCTCCAGCCCTCACCTGGCTGAACATGCCGGTCCTGCATTCAGGAGAGCTGTCCGAGTATGGGAGTGAGATGGAGGTGTGAGGTCCCAGATGGAGAGGAGGATAGGTCCCTGAGAACTGCAGAAACCATTACCTGTCCTTCTTCTTCCCCAGAGTTGGGTTCTTCATCTGCCTTTCCCCTTCAGAATGCTGGAGCAATACCCAGGCATCTATCGCCTAGACCTATTTACATGGTCCAAGATGTCTGGAAGATCTGACAGACAGGATCCCCAAATGAGGCCTGAGAGGGAGGGAGAGAAATGGAGAGAAAAATGGAGTGGGGAGGGATGGAAGTGGGGAAGGGAGTCGGGGAGAGTGGGAGGCAGGTAGGAAGCTATCCCAGGAAACTCATGGTAAGGGCCTGCCCCACTGCCTTTTTCTTGGACTCTAGTTCATTTTCTGGAAGCCACAGAACAGGTGAGTGGCTCTGTAGCGCACCAGCACCAGTGCAGGTCAGAGTTCTCATCCAAAGTCCAAGGCCTCCACTTACCAGTTGATAAAAGTAAACAAATCTTAATCTCTCTACGCTTCAGTTTCTGTTTCCCAGCTGTTCAATTGTAAGAATAATAGGGCGTGCCCCCTGGAATAATGCAATCAGGAGTTAAATGTGACAATTTTTAACCCTCACCTGAGGATATATTTATTGATTTGAGAGAGAGAAGAAGGGGGAGAGAGAGAGGAAGAGGGAGAGAAACATTGATTGGTTGCCTCCCTTATGCACCTCAAGTGGGGATTGAACCTCGGTATGTGTCCTGACCGGGCATTGAACCAGCAAACTGTTGGTGTACTGGACAACAACCAACTGAACTGCCAGAGCTGGGGTGGTGTTTTTTAGCAAAGTATTCAGGCCAGTGCCTGGCAAACAAGCCCCCAGTAAATGTTAACATGAAAGTAACACTGGGTCTGACTACTCACTGACCCACTGTGGTTTCCCCAACATTGTGGACATTGACCTGTTAGCCATGTGGCCAGCCTTGCAGCCAGCCCGCACTGTCTCCAGTGAAGGTGGGGGAGCCCCAGGCAAGCCCTACCCACTTCTGCACCCCTCCTGTGTGCAACACCTGTTGTCCCTGGAATCACAGCCAGGTTCCTCCAAGGAATCTCTGCTTTGGGATGCCCTCATTGGCTGGCTGATATCTGCAGAAACAGCTGGAAACATTTTCAGGAGCTTCCGAAGTGTCCTATATAGATAGTACCTGGTGCAACCTAGCTGTCCCCAAGAGGTCATGCAAGATGCGTTGCTAGTATGTAAACCAAAACCAGCATCAGGGTGGGCTGGGGTCAGAATCTGCACAGGCAGTGGGTCTGCACACCAGGGACCTTGTCAGTTGGGAGTTGAGTCATACTCCAGGAACTTGAATTGCTCCAGAGTTCTGACACCAGAGCTGATAAATGGTAACACGTGGCAAAATGTACCCCTGGTGAATTAAATTATACATTTCACTCCTTTCAGAACCATTATAGTTTATGGACAGAAATCAACCTGAGAAGGGTACCAATGTCTATAACCCATTCAGAGTACAGGATATGAAACCCACTCCACCCTACCTCCTGCTAGAAAGGGGGCGAGAATAAGTAGGATGATGTCTAATGAACTACACGAGAAATACTGTAAACTGGTTAAATGTTTAACAGAATTGTGAAAATAAAATTAGCCTATCCAGAGACAAGCTAAAAATTGTGTGAAATGTTCAAAACTAGCAAAAGCAAAAAGGTAAAAACAGGATGGAGGAATCCAAGGAGGAATCATGTAAAATGATGTACCTTAGGCCAGTCTTCAGAAGGCGTTACAGGAAGGTGTAGGGAGAAGGGAGGAAAGTCTCTTGCCTGCCTCAAGCTCCCAACTCTGCAGGTTAACAACCCCACTTAATAAGGTTGGAGCAGTGGTCTCGGGCAATGGCTAGCCCTAGTATCTGCTCTCTCTTCTTCCATAGTATTAGGGCAGCAAAACTTTAGATCATCCAGGACAAAAACTACACCTCTGAATCTCCTGCATAGCCAATTATGAGTTTAGGATTAAGTTCTGGCCAGTGGGATGTAAATGAAGAGCTGTGTGTATGATTCCCAAAATATGTCTTTAAAGGGAGGAGCAACGCCCTCCTTCAGTCCTTCCTCCTTCCTGCGGGGTGGAATGCAGATGCTATGACTGATGCTCTAGCAGCTACATTACACCATAAAACTGAAGCTTCATGATGGTTGAGTAACACAATTCCACATAAAGGAACCTGGTCTCTGGCCTCCAGGGCACCCTGCCAACCTTACATGGCCTACTTCTAGGTCTCCTTTATGTAAGAGAAAAATGCGTTTCCATTATGGTTTGATTTCTGTACCGCATAGCTTAACTAAATCCTAACCAGTGAACAGAGGAGATGAGGATCCTTTTTGTTGGCAGAGGTGGGACAAGGACTGCAATAGAAGTAGGGGTCCCCGTATTGGCAAAGCTAAGACACAGACACGCAAGCGAAGTAGGAGTGTTCCCTGAATTGGTAGAACTGGTGGGAGAATCAAGACTGATTCCTGGGTAAACAGACATGTGAAGGAAGAAATGGAAGAATCAAGGATATTCCTGTAGCGACAGCTGTGGAGGGCAGGATCACAGAGGACAGTGGGGAGGTTATTATGTTGGACTACGTGGGGAAAGGTGCCATGGCTCCACAGGTGAGTGGAGGCCCTGTGTTGAGTTGACGAAGGTTGGTAAAAGAGGAATTGTTTCTGGAAGTTCTATCCATTTTCAAAAACAAGCTCAAGTCCTTGCCCATCTCCCTCCATGGCCAGAGGTGTCCCTGTTAGCTCTTGTACTCGCTGACTGCCCACAGCACCGCCTGCTGACCCACGCAGCTTGTTGTCGTCGGTGGTTTGGACTGACTGTGGGGGCACCTAGTCCAGCATTTCTCCTTGGGTGGTCCTCACAGCACCCTCATGGGACTGCCCTGATGACTTGCTAAAAATACAGACATAAGGACTCTACCCAACACCAAGTGGAGCAGTCCCTGTAAGTGGCCCCCATAATTCTGACATACACGTAAGTGCAATCCATCATTTTACACATGGGGAAACTGAGGCCCAGACAAGTAGTGTGACTTTCCAGAGGTCTCACTGTGAGCACTGGGCCATAACCCAGGAATCAGGACATCCAGTCCAGGGCTTACTCCAAGGCCCTGTGGATCTCCTAACACCTGCACCCTTTGTCCTGGCTCTCTGGAGTGGTCCCCTGCTAATTAAAAAACCCCCTGAGAAGGAGGTTCGCCAGTGAGATCCCGAGGCGAGGCTGACCGGCCCTCCGCCCTGGCCCCCAGCACCCGGCTATGATCAAAGTAATCCTCATCTTCAGCAACCACAGGAAGCCACAGCTCTCCAAGTTCCACCAGCTTTACGGTGAAGACACACAGCGGCAAATCATCAGGGATACGTTCCATTTGGTATCCAAGAGAGATGCAAGTGTTTGTAATCTCCTTAAAAGGGGATTATTAACTGGAGAATCTGACAACAAACTGATTGATAGACATATGCAATGTTATATTTTGTCTTCCGTGTGGATTTTTCAAACCGTGAACTTGGCATTGGAGATATCATTCAAGTACTTGTATAAACATTAGGCAAGTGTTTTGAAAATGTCTGTGTACTGGATTTAATTTTCCATGTACACAAGGTTCACAATATTCCTGCAGAGGCAGTCATGGGGGAATGGTACTGGAGATCAACACGAGTGGAATTATGACACACACCAGTACCTTAACTGGAGACATTGGAGGCTGGTCTACCGGGAGCTCCAGCCTGTGCTGCGTCAGCTGCAAAGAATGTGAATCTTCCTGAGATCCCAAGAAATACTTGGTGACATCAGTATAAAAGTGCCAGGCCTGTCCTCTTTTAAAGAAAAAATTTAAAAGGCCACGCCTAGGTAAAATCCAGGGGGGAAGGTCATCTAAGTTTGCCATGCAGTTGTTTACCAAAAATAGAGGAAGAGAGTGTAAACTTTTGCTCTTGGATTTAAGTCAAGGTACTGTGGAGAAGCTGTCTACGATCAGGATGGCAGTTCAATGTTGCTTCCCTTACTCAGTGATTTTTTGAAGAAATTGAGTAGTTCCAGTGTGATTTTTTTCTTTCTTTTCTAAACCGCATTCCAATGGCCCTAGCCGATGTGGCTCAGTTGGTTGGGCAGTCCTGCAAACCCAAAGGTCACTGGTTCAATTCCCCAGTCCGGACACATGCCTGGGTTGCAGGTTCCGGGTATGAAACCAATCAATGTTTCTCACCTTCTCTTTCTCCTTCCCTTCCCCTCTCTCTAAAATAAAAAATAAAAATAATAAACTGCATTCCTATGGCCCCTTAAGGCATGCCTCTCTGTATTGACTACAACAGAATCTTTTTTAAATGTTTGAGACATTTCTTTAAATTACGTACAACCCAAAATGTTGGTGTTTTGTACAGATCACAAGTGCAATATTCCTTAATTCTTTCTGTTATTTTTCACAATTGTTATTTAAAGAACCAAGCATGTATTGCCTGAAAACGTTATGATGTTTTTCTGTTTAAATAAACTCCAAGGTAACTGGACTTCTAAAGCACCTTTCTGTTTTCCTGATACCTACTTTAGCAATAAGTTTTTACAACCCTCTGACTCAACAAAGTAAATAAAAGTATATTTCATCACTG
Source organism: Glossophaga mutica (assembly GCA_039655065.1). Taxonomy (NCBI): domain Eukaryota; kingdom Metazoa; phylum Chordata; class Mammalia; order Chiroptera; family Phyllostomidae; genus Glossophaga; species Glossophaga mutica. The sequence continues at coordinate 85,007,130 of CM077305.1, forward strand.
TCTTAAAAATAAATATACACCTAAATTAAAAAAAAAAAGAACCACCTCCCTGAGATGGAAGCACAACCTGCATGGTCTCCTCCATCCTCACAATCCTGGGACACACCGCAGGCTAAAGACACACGTGTGGCCCGTGGGCACATCTCCCAGGGCCGCTTACAGCTGTAGAGACCCGGGCCTCCTTCTGCAACACCTACCTCAGAGGCAAAGGGCCTGCATGCCCTAGCACTCCATGCCATCTTGCGGATTCATGCAAGTGAACATTCAACTGACCGCTCCCTGACCCAGGGTATGGGGACAGACATCAGGGGCTCCAGGAGTAGGGTACCCTCCTCAGATTCCAACCCACCCTCCATAACCCTCCATAGATCCCCCCTTCCCGTACTAGGCCTGCCTGTCCTTCTTCGCATCTCCCCAGGCCTGGGGAGTGGGGAGAGGGTACTGACATTAATGGTTGCATCTCCTCTTGCCCCAGATTCTCCAGCATCTTTGGAAACTCTACTTCCTCTTCTCTCCTGCTGTCTGACTCTCCACAGAACCCACCCCTGAAAGGAATAAAGTTCCCACTGGCTTCAGAACTTTTCACAACCCGCCTTGTCCTTACCTCTCATGGATCCCTCACAGTACTGCCTCACAGATGCCATCCCCAGGCAGGCAGGAACTGCCCTTGTTTTTGCTCTCCACTCCAGCCCCTGCAGGCGTATCTGGACACTTTTTCTGGCTAAATCCACTTAACACCCCGAGATGAATGTATGATTTGCCTTCCTGAGAGATTCCAGTCACCATAGGTGTCCTGTCTTTGACTCCAGAGGCAGGTCCAGGCTTTCAGCACCGAGCTCTCTCAGGCAGTCTCTCCTGGGCTAGCTCCTAGAACATGCCCTGTCCTTTCACCTTCTACTGTCTAAGGTATCACTAGTTCATGATAACCCGGGGCTATAAGCTGTCTCTTCCTTCGCTATCTTCGTGGTACAGGCCTCGGGACGCTTGGTTAGAGAAGTCAGGTGAGACACTTGCATGGGACAGCCCTTTTTGGAGAGCAACAGGGAGGCAAGCTCCCATCACTGTCAGGGCCTTTACAGTCCCAAAATTTCCACAGCCTTAGGCCTGGAGCAGGCCTCTGCTCATTCATTCATAGTTGATTTTTATCATTCTAATAATTCATAATTACCACACATAATTAGGAGACCTGCCTCATATCCTTTTCTCCCGCAGCTGCACCGGCTGTCCATTTTTTCTGTCTCCTGTCTCTATTCACAACCCCAATGACTAGGGATATGGTCTGACCACTGGGGAGCCCTCAACCAGTGGGGCCAGGACGCTGCAGGCAGGATGCAAGGAACCTCGGTGTCCCTGCGGGGGATTTAGGGTGCTGAAGACTAGAACGCGGAAAGCCGGAAGGTGGGAAGAGATGACGTGGGGTTTAATCTCCGCATTGCTACCCGGTCCTCCAGGCCGGAGCCGCTGCCTTCGGCGCCACCTGGCGGCCACCGCCCTCTAATGGACTAGATTTAGCGAGGGTCCCCGGCCCTGCGGAGGCCAGTTCCCGCGGGGCGCACGGGAGAGCTGTGGGGGTAGGGAGTGCCAGCTAGGAGAACCTGGACCGCGCAGCTCAGGGAGGGGCACATTTCTCGATTCGTGAGGATCCCACGACACTCCTGAGACCCCAGATCCGGTGCCCTCGGCCCCTCGGCTGCAGGCGCGAGCCAGGGACTCTGTGAGGTGCTAGGCGGCTGAGTGAGCGTGGGCGCGCGCGGCCGCCTCCACGCGGCGCCCCGCACCGTCGCGCGCGCGCGCGCACGCCCGGACGCCTGCCCGCGCCGGCGAGTCTACAAGCCGCCGGCCGCAGGTTTGGGAGAGGGCCGCCCAGAGAGAGTGTGACATCTTCGGGCAGCGCAATCATGCTGGCACCGCCTCACACTTTTCCGCCCTCACCTCGAGCGTGAGACGCCTTCGCGGCCACACTTCCCCCTGGGTGATTCCCTAGGGCTGGACGTGGCGGTCCGCGCGGCTCCCGCCCCTCGGAACAGTCTGGGGGGCCTGGGGCCAGGCCGCTCCCACCTGCCCGTCCCAGTGGCCAATAAGAACCTGGCATAGTGATGTCATACCTACCGGCCCCTGTTGACGAGAGTCCGAGGTCACCCGTCAGGAAACTAGCGCAAACCCACCCGCAGGGGTTCCGGAAGTTTCTATTGCGGCAGCGGAGGGCGGCCTCGCACCGCACCCTTTTGCGTGCCGCCACTTTGGCCTTCCAGCTGGATTATCCGCGAGTCACTTCTCCCCCCTCCCGTCTCCTGTATGGGGGTCCCCTTCATTTCCACTCATGATCTCGTGTCCACATCTTCATTTCCACAGTTGCGCCCTCGTCCCCAAGAGTGTCCCATGTCACCTTTTCTCCAGCACTACCGCCCATTCCTCTGAGGGGGGTCCTCAGCCACACTTTCACATGCCGGTCCTCCCCCCAGGCCATCCCTGCTAATGTTGTGGCCAGGGATGCTCATTTATTCGTCCCCCAGCCCCGACCGAGGCTGTCACCCTGTCCTAGAGTGTCCATCCGTCTGTCAATGTCTCACTGCGTTTGTGGCTGTCACTGCATGAGACCGCCCGTCTGCGTGTGCCTGTCTCCTCGGGTTTCTGTTCATCTGTCGGTCTTGTGGGCGTCTGCCCCACCACTGCGGATCTTTTGGCGGTGCGGGTCACGGTGCATCTGGACGTCTGTCGGCGTCTGTCACAGGCTCCGTCTGGGCCTCAGGGTCTGGGTCTGGGCTCCCAGGGAGGAAGAGGGAGAGGAGGTGGCAGCTCCGGGCGGTGGGGAGGGGAGGGGGCGGAGACAGTGGGCGGAGGCGGGGGCGCAGTGCGGGGCCGGAGGGGGTGTGTGCGGGGGGCCGGAGGCGGCGGCTGTCAGAGTCTGCTCAGCCAGCGCCGGGGAACATCGGCCGCCTCCAGCTCCCGGCGCGGCCCGGCCCGGCCCGGCTTGGCCGCCTCAGGTGAGTCTCCCGCCCCGCCTGGGACCCTCCCCCAGCCTTCAGCCCCTTCCGCGTCCGGGGCACAGTGCGCTCCCCCAGGGATCCAGGCCCCCAAACGTGACGCCCACTGCACCCCCGGGCCTGCCCAGCGACGCCCCCCGCCACCCCACACTCATCCTTAACTCTTCGCTCGCCGCTGAAGACTTACGGTCGCCTGCGTAGGGAGCCTGCACCCCGAACGGCTGGCTGCTGCCTCTGCTCTCGATTTCCAGTGGGGACCCCCGAGCGCCCCTAGCCCGTTGGTCCTCAAGTCTGGGGCCACTATAAGACGCCCCTTGATTGGGGCGGAACCCGGTCCACGAAGGTTCCTGGTGTCCAGCTGCCATTTCCCCCGACCCCACCCCAATCCGGCGACCCGAGCACCCCTGCGAAGCGCCCAGCGTAAGCCCCCTGCCAGGCCCAGGCATCCCCCTCCCGCGGGGATTCCGTCTCTATTTGGAGGGAAGGGGAGGCTCAGCGGAAGCCCTGAGTTATAATTAGCCCCACTCGAGTTTCCTAGTTAATCTCAGCACCATCACCACCCTATCTCAGGATGCCGGCGGCTGGGTGACCGCCGCGAGAGGGGGGAGTTCCGACCCGGGGAATTTTGATCCTTTGGCTGGAGATGCCGGAACCACAGCAGCTGCTGCCCCAAAATAGCGCCCTCGCCCCTGCAGCGGGGGATCTTCGGAGCTCCGAGAACATAGGCGTCCCGGTTCGCTCGTCAGACCCCTTTGCAATGTCCACAAGCCCCCAGACCCCCGCCCTAAGTTCGCGGCTTCTTTACTCCGGGCGGGGAGCGCAGATATTTTCTCGGTCTCTAGTGCCCCCCGCTGGCGGCAGCATGCACAGCAGCATCGGACGGACTGAGAACTGGAGTCCTGGGGTCCAAGGCTGGCGAATCCGTTCGCTGAGGCTAGACGACAGGGGTGCGCGACTGACAGGCACCCAAGGGTACCAGCGCGCTGTGCCAGACAGTGGATGAGGCGGGCTGGGCGGGTAGAATGTGGAGTAGGCAGGATTTGGGGTGCCCCTGAACTTGCGGTTCCCACACCCTGAATGCCCAACCCACCCTCCAGGGTCCGGCCCTGGCCAACGGCAGAAGCGGCTGAGCCTTCACGCCACCTCAAGCGCCCCCATCCGCCTCGCGTCAGCGAGGGCCCCGCCCCTGTCTTGTGGCCAGTACGTAGATTGCGGCCTCTGGTGCGGGTACCCACACTGCTCGTACTGGGCCCAAACCAGTCCACCCAGCTGGGGGAAGGAGGTGAGGGCAGTGGGTCCTCTGTGGGGCAGGGGAGGGTATTGTTTGGAAGGTCTCATCTCTGTTCCTTACATTTGTCTGTCTGGGTGTATGTGTGCCTGATCTCTGTCCCCTCTTGCTTCTCTGCCTGTGTCCTTGTCTCTGTTGGTCTGTCTCCCTTCCTCCATTTCTCGCTTCCTCTTTGCCAGCCTGCCCCACCTTCTCTGAAGCTTAGAGATAACCCTCGAGCACGAGTCTTACCTAATCTCCTTCCTAGCAGCCTCAGGCCTTCATCCTCTGCCTTTCTTTCTCCCAGCAGCTGCCTGCCTGCCTGCCTTGGTAGCCATGAGGCCCCCATGCTGTCCCCTGCACACTCTCTTCCCAGCGTCCCCACTTCTTCTCCTCCTCCTCTTCCTCCTGGGAGGAGGGGCAGAAGCTGAGCACCCGGAGGACCCAGAGCTGCTGGTGACAGTGCGTGGGGGCCGTCTTCGGGGCATCCGCCTAATGGCCCCTGGGGGCCCTGTCTCTGCTTTTCTGGGCATCCCCTTCGCAGAGCCACCCGTGGGCCCCCGTCGCTTTCTGCCACCGGAGCCCAAGCGGCCCTGGTCAGGGGTGCTGGATGCCACAGCCTTCCAAAGTGTCTGCTACCAATACGTGGACACCTTGTACCCTGGCTTTGAGGGCATCGAGATGTGGAACCCCAACCGTGAGCTGAGTGAGAACTGCTTGTACCTCAACGTGTGGACACCATACCCTCGGCCTGCATCCCCTGCCCCTGTCCTCGTCTGGATCTACGGGGGTGGCTTCTACAGTGGAGCCTCCTCCCTGGATGTGTATGATGGCCGCTTCCTGGCCCAAGCAGAGGGGACTGTGCTGGTATCCATGAACTACCGGGTGGGAGCCTTTGGCTTCCTGGCCCTGCCAGGGAGCAGGGAGGCCCCAGGCAATGTGGGTCTCCTGGACCAGAGGCTGGCCCTGCAGTGGGTACAGGAGAATATAGCAGCCTTCGGGGGGGACCCAATGTCAGTGACTCTGTTTGGGGAGAGTGCAGGTGCCGCCTCTGTGGGCATGCACCTTCTGTCCCCACCCAGCCGGAGCCTGTTCCACAGGGCTGTGCTGCAGAGTGGTGCACCCAATGGGCCATGGGCTACGGTGGGCATGGGAGAGGCCCGCCGAAGGGCCACACTACTGGCCCGCCTTGTAGGCTGTCCCCCAGGTGGGGCTGGTAGCAATGACACAGAGTTGGTCGCCTGCCTGCGAACACGGCCAGCTCAGGACCTGGTGGACCACGAGTGGCATGTGCTGCCTCAGGAAAGCGTCTTCCGCTTCTCTTTTGTGCCTGTGATAGACGGAGACTTCCTCAGTGACACGCCCGAGGCCCTCATCAATGCTGGAGACTTCCAGGGCCTGCAGGTGACTAATGGCTGGAGTGGGTGGAACTGGTTCCTCTATGCTTGTTCTCCTGCCCACCCCCCCTGGGGACCCAGGCATGAGGGATCCACAAGACCCATTCCCAAAGGCCCAGGCTTCTCTTCCTTGAGGGCTTGATCCCGGGGTGGCCAGCGGGACACAGAAAAGAAAATACGGGTATATTTTTTCCTTCTCTCCATCTGTTCCCCAATCCCATACTCTCTTCCTCTGTGGTTCTGCATCTGTAACTGTTCATCTCTCTGGTTCTTTGTCCATCTGTTTTTGTCTGCGTGTCTGTCTGTGTCTGCCCCCACCTCCACCCATTCCCATTACTTCCTCCTGTTCCCCCAGGTGCTGGTGGGTGTGGTGAAGGATGAGGGCTCCTATTTTCTGGTTTATGGGGCCCCAGGCTTCAGCAAAGACAACGAGTCTCTCATCAGCCGGGCACAGTTCCTGGCTGGGGTGCGGGTTGGGGTTCCCCAGGCAAGTGACCTGGCTGCCGAGGCTGTGGTGCTGCATTACACAGACTGGCTGAACCCTGAGGACCCAGCACGCCTGAGAGAGGCCATGAGTGATGTGGTGGGCGATCACAATGTCGTGTGCCCTGTGGCCCAACTGGCTGGGCGACTGGCCGCCCAGGGTGCTCGGGTCTATGCCTACATCTTTGAACACCGTGCGTCTACACTCTCCTGGCCCCCCTGGATGGGGGTGCCCCACGGCTACGAGATCGAGTTCATCTTTGGGCTCCCCCTGGAACCCTCGCTAAACTACACCATCGAAGAGAGAGCCTTTGCCCAGCGACTGATGAAATACTGGGCCAACTTCGCCCGCACAGGGTCAGCAGTGAGGAGGGGAGGACGGCCTCTGGGAGCTAGGGAGGCAGGGGGAACAGAGAAAGTGGAAGACAAGCAGAGACAGGCAAGAAGGGCTAGAAAGAGAGGGGAAGTTCACAGAGGAAAGGAGACAAAAGGGCAGAGGGAGAATGACCAAGGAGAATGGGGGAGGAAGGAAGGAGGAAGTGGGGTGGCAGATCCTGAAGAGACAAGGACAGCAACAGAGACAGGCAAAGGGAAGAGCTGAACAAGGAGAGACAGAGGAGTTGCCGAAGTCATTAAGACTGTGAACTGTAGAGCTGGATCAGTGGGATCAGTGGTGATTTCATTAGCTGTGATGCACGAGTGCACACATTTTACCTGTCTGAAGAAGGGGACAATAAATCCAATATCACATGGGTGTTGTTAAAAGCAAATGTGATGTTTGTAGAGATAGGACTGGTCCTGGTTACACTGTAAGGGCTACATAAATCATGAATTTTTTAAATGAGAGAAACAAAGATGACGATGGAACAGGAAAATTGAAGGAAAGGGAGAGGAGAGACAGAAAGCAGGAAGACTCTAGATGATGAGGGATACTGGAGAAGAGAAAGGATTAAAGCAGTACTGGGAGGGAAGAGATGGGGCTCTCCTTGGAGCGAAGAGGGCATGGGGTCTGGAAGCAGACTGCCTCCTCCTCCTCTCCATCTCCATTCCCCAACCCCAGGGCAAGTCGGGCTTGCCTGAGGCTGAGCCTTCCCTTTCCTTCCACAGAGACCCCAATGACCCCCAGGACCCCAAAGCCCCGCAGTGGCCGCCGTACACGGGGAAAGCGCAGCAGTATGTGAGCCTCAACCTGCGGCCGCTGGAGGTGCGGCGGGGGCTGCGCGCCCAGGCCTGTGCCTTCTGGAACGGCTTCCTACCCAAATTGCTCAGCGCCACCGGTACGCAGGGGCCAGTCGGCAGGGGCTGAGCAGAGGGGGGAGAAGTGGGGCGCTGAGAGAGTGGGTAATGGAAGCCGGCGGGGTGTATAACCCCTCTCTTCTCCCCACCAGCCTCGGAGGCTCCCAGCACCTGCCCAGGCCCCGCCCACGGGGAGGCTGCCCTGAGGCCCAGGCCCGGCCTCTCTCTACCCCTCCTTCTCTTTCTCCTTTTCTCCGGCCTCCCGTGGCTGTGACCACAGCCTCTTCCCCTCCTCCGGCCTCACTGGGTCCCTCCTCTAATGAGTAGTCGGACCGTGGGGAAGGGCCCCACTCAGGGATCTCTGACCCAGAGCCCCCTCCTTCCCTCAGAAAGCCTCAAACTGGACAAGGGGAGCGGTGACCTACGACCCATCTCAGGGACCCACACGCCTTTGTTTAAATGCAAATGAAAAAGCCAATTCTCTTTTTTTATAAAATTATTCCTTAGAGCCCGAGCCTGGTGTTGGGGGAAGGAAGACCTGGGGCTAGATAGCACCTCCCAGTGGGGCTATAACCGTCAACCATTTCTGTCTCTTTTTTCCCCCCATCAATCCATGGATGCTCCACCCGCCTGATCCCTTCCGTCCTCCTGTCTTCCGGTCATTTTCTACCCTTCCATCCTCCTTCCCGCCATCCTTCCATGGTCCCCCTCTATCTTTATCTTCCCCGATCTTTTGTCTCTCATATTCTGATCCTCTTTCCACCACCCCACGTGGCCTCCTCCTACTTACTCCTTGTGTCCTCTCCTGCACTCACGCCCCCTACCCCATGTCCGTTCCCTGGCCTCCCCTATGTCCTCCTCCCACCCCCTCGCCGGGCGCCCTGGCCGCAGATACGCTGGACGAGGCAGAGCGCCAGTGGAAGGCCGAGTTCCACCGCTGGAGCTCCTACATGGTGCACTGGAAGAACCAGTTTGACCATTACAGCAAGCAGGATCGCTGCTCAGACCTGTGACCCAGGCGGGACCCCCACGTTCCACCACCCCGCCAGCCCCTCCCGGTCCCCTAGCTGTACATACTATTTATCTAAGGGCTGGGATATAACAGAGGAGCCCTAAACCTTGCCCGCCCCGACTCCCTCCCTCTCCCGGGGCTCCCAGTCTTCTGCGTCTTCTGCATGTCTCGGCCGAGCCCCTACCCCGCGGTGCCTTCGCCCCTCTGGGCTGCCAATAAACTGTTACAGCCAAAGGCGTGTGCGCGATTGGGAAGCCGGGGTCTGGCAGACGGCCTAGCCACTAGGGCTGAGGGAATGGAGGGGTGGTCCCTAGAGCCGGCGGCCGGGCTGTTAGAGGTGGGACACAGAGCGCCCACTACTGTCTCCGCGAGGCAAAACTCGCATCTGCGCAGGCGCAGCGGTGCATTGTGGGAATCCTGCGGGTCGACGTGGTCTCCACTGCTTCCCAGTGCCAGGAGAGGTTGTCGCCAGAGCCTGCCTGCCAGTCCTGCCTGCCGCTAGCCCAAGACCCCGCGCCGAGAGTAAGTGCTGGAGCCCGAGTTCTCCCTGGAGTTTGCCCCACACCGCCAGACGCAACATCTGCCCTGCCTGGACAACCTCCGCTCCCGCCGACCACCCTGGAGCTGCTAAAAGATGTCCACCTGGGCCTTGCCCCCCCTGGCCGTGGCCCCGTCCGCTTGGCCATCCTTTCAGGCCACTACCTCTACTATCACTACGGCTGCGACGGCCTGGACGACCGGGGCTGGGGCTGCGGATACCGCACTCTACAGACACTATGCTCGTGGCCAAACGGCCAAACTGCGGGCGTACCCCAGTTGGTGGATGTGCAGGCGGCACTGGAGGACATGGGCGACAAGCCCCCTGGGTTTCGGGGCTCCCGGAGCTGGATCGGCTGCGTAGAGGCCAGTCTCTGTCTCGACCACTTCAGAGGGCCCCAGGGGCGCCTATGCCATATTCCCCGTGGAGCTGGGCTTCAGGGGGAACTAGAGAGGCTTTACTCCCACTTCACAGTAGGTGGGGGGCCTGTAATGGTTGGGGGGGATGCGGATGCGCGGTCCAAAGCCTTGCTGGGAGTCTGCCTGGGGCCAGGCACCGAAGCCTACGTCCTAGTATTAGACCCTCACTGCTGGGGTGCTCCAAAAAACCCCAGTGACCTACAGGCTGCTGGGTGGGTGGGCTGGCAGGAGGTAAACACAACTTTTGACCCCAACTCCTTTTACAACCTGTGTTGGACTAGCCGTAACTCTGAAAAACAGCTGGACGCCCAGAACTGAGGCAAAGTTCCTGGAACTGAGACTCTGGTCCTGCACACTCACCTACCTACTCAAAAGGCAGAGGCTTACACAATGACCAACGTTAGGCCCCCATGAAGCCCCGGTAGAGCCTGGAACCATCGGCATCAATAAAATGGCAAGGCCCAGCTTAACCACTGTCCCAGCTAATGTTTGGGAGGATCTTGGGAAGTATGTAATATGTACTCAGGTGTCACTGCAGAAGTGCTTTTATTGGCAGTAGGGCTGGACGTACAAAAAATTTTCAGAGCTGGATGGGGCACGGCAGTCATAAGTATAGGATACCAAGAGTGAGGAAAAGTAGATGGCTCAAAAGAAATCCACGTCATCTGGAGCATCCAGGTCACGGTATTCCACAATGGCCCGTGGGTCTCCACGGGCCATCCTGTGAGGTAAGAAAGAGGTAAAATGGGATGAGAGTTGAGGGTCCCAATTTGAAGTGGGCAAGAAAGCTTGGACACCTTAGCTCACTCTCACCTGTTGCGAGGTTTCCCAGGATAACCTCCCTGGCCTCGGAAGGCATCATAGTTCCCTCGGCCAGCACCATAAGGGGCATGAGGATATGGAGGCCCTCCTGTGGGGACTGCAGGGCGGACAGCACCAGCTATGAAAAAGATCAGTGTTGAGATGAGAACCTATGACTTCAACTACATTTTAGCTGCTTTCTTTCTCCAACCCTTCAAAACCACCAAGCCCTTTTAAGTCCCTCCTATACTTACCTCCATAGCCCAAAATGGGGGGCCGGGGCTGACCATAGGGCATCAGGCCCTGGGGAGTCTGGTGTGGGTAGGGGAGTCCCGGGGTCAGGCCTGGGGGGAGTACAACACAGACAGGAACATGAATTACTGGGGCGGGGGGGGCACAGACAACTGGCTTTTACAAATACGGCCTGAGGGTAAGGCAGAAACTTCAGGGTGCAACTGGTTAAAGAACCAGGAATCCTTCAACTATCATGGGTGAGGGAACGTAGTAGACCCTCATGGATCGTATCTTACTCTGGGCAGGGCCAGGTGGCTGAGCTGGCTTGATCTCGGGCAGAGCTGGACGCTTAGCATCAGTGAGAAAGTTGTTAAAAAATGCCACTTCCTTCTTTACTTCTTCAATTTTCTCCGCATGCTTGTTGAAGATATGTTTGCGTACAAACTCAGGGCCCTGGATGCCAAGAGGAGAGGATCAGAACTGAGCAAGCAGTTCCCTAGCTCCCCATACCCCAAGATAATCACCCTCCCCTCCCACCCGGTCCCAAAGACGTTTCCTTCCAGGTCTGGAGGCAGATTCCTGGCTCAACCCACTCCTCCCACCTGTCCCACAACACTCTAACATCCCAGACCTTGAATTTCTTGCCACTGAGAGGGCATAGCCACTTATCCTTGCCCAGTTCCTGGGTGTTAGAGGTGACAAACTTTTCCACTTCCTGCTCAGGATCTTTTCGACCCATCTTCTGGGCCTCTTCCTCTGAAAGAGATTCCCGCACACTCAGCAGCGGAGTCAGCTTCTCCTCAAATGTCTTCTGCCACTCTAATACTGTAGTTTGGGAACAAAGACAAGATGGCAGGTTGGAAAATGGAACCAGGACCAAAGAATATGAAAGGAGAGGATAAGAGGAAAAAGTGACAGAGCACTGCTCCAGAGTAGAAAACTAGAGGTAGCTGGGGAGAAAGGGGAACCAAAGGGAACTCAGAGAGCTCACCTTCCCCATGACTGATGCGGTTGGGTGGCATGGGTCCCCGAACATGGATGATGCCACAGCGGTTGGGCATTTCATCCTCATTGGGGTACTCGCACGTGTTATAATAATCCAGGGAATGCACGATGCGCAAATAGAGAAGAAGTTTGTCCAAAACCTAGGAGAAAACAAGAAACCATGAGTTCGTCACACCCGTGCCCTTTACCACCCCAAGCCAGGCTCTCATCCCACACTCTGCTCTTGCTAGCACCTTGATCAGCTTCTCATCTCGTTCCACGTTGATCTCGGCTGGGTTCCCTTCCTTAGGAGGTTCCTCAGGGGGTGCCCCCCCACTGCTCCCCAGGAGCTCTTCCTCCTCAGCACTCACTTCCTCGATCAGGTAGTCAGTGATATTCTTCAAAATTGGGTTCTGAGAGGGCAGACTCTAGTGGAGAGGGAGAGGAGAGGCAAGTGAGACAGAGAAAGCCCCTCAGAGTATAGAGCCTAAGAACCTAATTAGAAAGGCTAAGTGAGGCTGAAAGAATTCAAGGCTCACTTGGCCTGTTATCACTGCCTTAGAATTTGTCTTCATGTTTGTATTTGTTCTACCATAGCCCACAAAAGTCACTAATGCCAATCTGTTCTGCTGGAAGCTGGAGGTGCTGCCTAGATAAAGACGAGCCAACAAGCAGGACACAAAGGGTCAATGCCACAGATCATGTAAGATCAGAGATGCCCACAGATGAGGGGATACTGGCTGCTTTTGAAAAAGTTCTACGGAAAGCCACTGACTGTTGGCAGAGGAGGTGTCCCAGGTTCAGAGGCCCAGAGCTGGGTTCTGTCATCCAACGTATGGATCAGCTTGGCTGCCAGCTTGATGTCATTGCGCACTATCTGCTTGTGTTGGGTAATGCCATTGATGTTGCGGACGCGACGAGTCAGGTCTCTGTTCACGCCAGGACTCAGCTCACACTCCCGGAGCTGGAAGGTACAGAAAGCTTACCAACACCAAAAGACTGGCCCTACTAAGAACAGTGATTAGACTGAGTTCCCTGAGGACAGTCCCAGGGCCCAGCCCACAAACAATAGTACACAATTAATGTGAGCAGACTGAACGGATGAAATAGGAAGCAAAATGAAAGAAGCAATCAATGAAAAAAGCAGTAAGAGGTGTGCAGCATACAGAGCCACACCTCTTCCTCAAAACAGTCCAGCTCCCAGCACTCACTCGGATATTCTGCAGATTCCAGCAGATCTCCTTGATGTTAACACTGCGGTCAAATGTCACCCAGCCACGACGGAAAAACCTAAACAAGAACAAAGATGTCAACATAATCCTGGGGTGGAGGTGATGTTGGCCATTAACTGTCCCCTGCACCTTTTCTCCAAATTACCCAGGGTCACACTTCTCTCCATTCCTCACCTCCTCTCAGGCTGGGGCTCTGATAGTGCCACACGCATAAAGCCTGGATATCTTTTACAAAGCTGGAAAGGCAGAGGAACAGAAACTCCACTTAGTGATTCAAGGATTCACTACTTTCTTCAAACCCTATGTCCTCAGAACCCTAAGGAACTGCCTATAATCCTCTACTCAAATAAGGAAAAAACAACAAAGAACTTAAGAGTTGCACTTGAAAGTATATGGTACAACCAGGACCAGCCCTCAAAAGACATGGGCCCACAAGAAGGGAACCCTCCCTGTTAGAGAAATAGTGATGAATGTCAGAAGCATTGCCAGATTATCCTCTCCCTGCCTGGTGCCTCCTCCCACCCCTGCAAGAATGGAGCCTGGGTGTTGTCCCTGCCCCCAATGCCATTTTTCCCCACTCACAGAAATTATCTCAGCCCTGGAAATGTTGGGTGCGATGTTGCGCATAAAGAGAGAGCAAGTCTTATGCAGAGGCCGGGGTTTACATTCCAGCCCAGGATTGTCCTTGGGCTTCTCCCTTTCTTCTTCCTTGGGTTTCTCCTTTTCCTTGAGTGCTTCTTCTACACAGGAAGTGGTGGGAGTTGGTGAATTTTTATTGTTGGTTTTGGAGAGGATAGAAAAGCTGTCAAACTCCCACCCCACCCCTCAGTCTATCCCAAGAAGCCACCGTCCCATCAATTTCACCAACTTCTCACCTACCCCACCGTTCATACAAACAGAATGGATTATAAGCAGAAAATAAAACCTACCAGCCTCCTCCTTCTCCTCTTCAGCTTGGCCACTCTCTGACTCTGACTCCGACTCTGATACACTGCCTTCATCAAAGCTGTCGTCACCACTGTGCTTCCTGTTCCGCTTCTTGCTGCTCTGTGGGAGCCACGGCAAGAGGACATGAGCCAGATAACAAGGACCCCTGCCCTAACATTGACTCCACTTAAGAGAGTCCCTACCTTTTTGGCTTCTTTCTCAGAGTCTTCTTTCTTCTCTTCCTTGTCCCCATCACCTTCAGATTTCTTAGTTTTGTCATCACTAGAACTACCATTTTCAGCCTATAGATAAAGACAGTCACTGGGATAGCTATCTCCCCCATCAACCCCTTCCACTTCAACAATTGAGCCCACAAGTTCACCTCTCCCCTACCCCCGTACACAGCCCTCTACTTCTAACTCCTGTGGACCCCACCACCATCAAAATAGCTTCACTCTCTTCCCCTGGCAGCACCCAGGGGCCCCAACACTGGCAGCACCTGGCACTCACAGGCAGCACCCAGGGGCCCCAACACTGACCTGTTTGCCATCTTCTTTCTTGTCTTCCTTCTCATTGACCTTGCGCTCTCCATCCACAAGGCCTGATCCAGCCCGGCCTTCCTCCTTCTTGCTGGGCTCCCCAGGCTTTCCTGCCTGTTCCTCCTCCTCCTCCTGCTCCAGGATGCGTAGATCATTCTCTGTACCTCCTTCCATCTTAATCACAGCTACCAGCAAAGGGATCAAAAGTCACAATCCAAGGACCCTGGCCTTCAGCCTCTGGCTTTCTGTCAACCTACTTCTATTTCCCAACCAAGACCTTGATCACAAGATACCCATTGTCCCAACCAGTCTGCACACCTGCATCCAGCATTTTGACAATGGCATCAGCTTTGTCTATGTCCAGGAAAAGATTATCAAACCAGCCACTCTCCATGAGGGACAGGAACACCCTCAGTCGGTTTTGTAGGGCCCCCCGGGCCTCCTGACGACGTTTCCCCACCTCATCTGGGTGGTACTTAGACCGAAACCTATAAAGGAAGTGGGGAGGGAAGAGACAAAATTGTTGCTGAAGGCCAAGGCCAGGACATTGGAAGGGGCCAGGGAAAATGACTTCGCCCCCATCCTCTCACACCCACAAAAGACCATAAAAGCAGAGAGACTGGGGAAAGGAGTATAATAAAAACACCCAATACCCCCAAAGGAACCAGAGATTATGCTCTGAGAAGATTTTGGGGAGAGCCAGGAACCAAAAGTTCTATATTTGGGAAGAGTAATGACTACAGGGAGAACCAAGGTTGGAAAGGCAAATTGATTGCCTTAAGCCTCTGGGAAACACTAACTTTAAAAGTGCAATTTCCCAAAGCTTCTGAAAGGAAGGATAAGGAAATAGTAGGTCCCAAAGAACCTCCCTCTCCTTGCCAATCCCAAACTAGAGTAGTTAAAAGGATTGCTCCCACCAACTCCCTCCACCCCTAGGTGGAAGACAGGGTGAAACCTGAAATGTACCAGATAGGAAAAGCCAAAAGGCAGGATACCTTTATTCCCCCCTTGGGAAGATAAGCAGATGGTGAAGGGACAGGGAGAAACGGAAGTGCCCTTATAACCTCAGGTACTGCCCATAGAGAGAGTGTGAAGAGAAGGGTAGAGGGTTAGGGTGGAACATGAGGACATTTAAAACAGGACCTTAGGTTAAAAAAAAAAAAAAAGAAAAAGAAATTAGGAATATGAAAAAAAGGATAAAGTGTGAGAAAGTCCCAGATATCATAAACAAAGGGGAAAACTAAAGACCAGAAAGACCAGACAGAGAGACTGGGGGGAAAAGGTAGTAGTGTTAGGCAAGGAGCAAGAACACAAACAGAGAGAAAAGTACATGAGTAAGACAAAGAGAAAGAAAAAAAGAGGACAGTGAAAGACAGAACAGAATCACAAGTTGAGCATTAAGAGGAAAGAAAAGCCGCAGGCATCACCTCCAGGATCTTTACCTTGGCCGCTTGGTCAAACAGAGCTCAAGATTTAACTAGCGCGCCCAGGGCCCATGCTGTCAGGTGGGCCACCGGCTGGCTCCTGGCTGGGGTGTCCCGGCCTGGATGCCCCACCCCCGCGGGATTCCGCGGTGGGGGCCCTGACTGACTAACTGCCTGAGCAATCACATTCAGCTAAACTGCTGCATTGTGCACAGCAGTGCCCTGTCTGTCTGCCTGGCCGGGGCAGCGCGGCTCAGCCCAGGGGCTCATGTATGGGCTGGGTATGGTGGGGGTGGAGGTGGGTTTGCTCCGAGCTCCGTCGATGAGCGGGTGTAGTTCCCAGTTCTGGCTCTTTTCAAGGAGAAGGAGCAGAAAGAGGATGAGGAGGAGGAGCAGGAAGGGGGGAAAAGATGGTTGATTAAAATTAAAACATCCACAAAAAGAAAAAAATTAAAATTCTTTTTCTGTCAAATGACCCTGACATCTTTGCTTTTCTTGTCTGGATTCACTCGTTGCTTTTGGGAGGATGCCACAGTCACACAAGGTCCTGGCGATCAGGGATGACAATGACCCAAATCCAGCAAGTGGGAAGCAGTCTGTCTGCTGCCCCTAGGGAACAGGTGACTCTGGCCAGCTGCCTGGAGGTGTCCCACTGACTGAGGACAGTGGGGAAGGGAGATGGGTGGGGGACCGTGGCAGACGTTGAAGTGAGGAGGAGAACCCATCAGCTAATGCTGTTGTAATTCCCATCCCCCACCCCCTAGGAAGTTCTGGATTGGGGGAAATGGGAAAAGGACAGGGCTGCAGGCTCCCCTGGCAGGGCCAGGTGAAACATGCTAGGGAGAAGATAATAGGAAAGTAGGGGCACTCACCACTCCTCATCCTTATGAGCCAGGAAGAAATCCTGCATCTGTTGCCTTCGAAAATCCAGCTTGTAGTCATTATAGCGCTTAACTGCCTCTGTCTCATCCACAGAGTCATCCAATGACAGGAGAAACTCCTTGAAGGTCTTCATCACTGGTGGTGGCACACCCAAATCGATCTCTGCGATGCTACCCAGCCTGAGGGGAGCCCGGTCAGGAAGTCTTGGTTGTAGGGGCTGGGGCAGCCAAGGTAGCCAGCTGCCCTCTTCCTTTGCCCTCATGGACCTCACCCCAGGCATCAACGGCGACCACCCCCACAGGCACTCCACTGTGTGTCTAGCCCACCCCTGCCATTCCCCAAGTCCAACAACTCCCTTTTCCCAAGAACCTTAGAACCCCAGGTCTTTACCTGGCCTGGATAGGCAGAACATGATGCTGCATGATGTGGACGTCTGGGTGGCCCCAGGGCTGAGGGGGGCCATAAGTTGGGCCCCCACCCCCCCCAGCATAGGGCATCTCATAGCCACTGTGGTATGGGTCAGAGCTGTGCTCATCCCTGAGGGTGGGGGACACAAAAGTCAGACAGAGGAGAGAATCATCTCTCCAGAGCATGAAGGAGGATGGGATAGAGGGAGGGGCATATGGAATGTGATCTCTCACCCAAGGATTTAAAGGGACAAAAAAAGATGTGTTTATAGGAAGTTAGAGAAAGGAAAATGATCAAAGTTATCAACACAAGTGAGCGAAGATAGAGAAACTGTTGCCATCTCACCAGTCTCGCCTCATGCGTTTCTGCGGGGGGCTGAGTTCATGGCGGGGAGGAGAAAAGCGTTCTCGCCGATTCCGGTCATAGTCACGATATTCACCCCGACTGCGGCGCTCCCGGCCACGGTCCCATTCCCTGGAGATAAGAACAGTAACATAAGACACGGTTGGATAGCCTACGATCGCACTTCTGAACAGGCCCTTCCAATCCTGAGACACAAGACGAAAAGCCTAAAATTATAAAACTACCCTCTAGGCCCTGGCTGGGAAGCGCAGTTGGTTAGAGTGTGATCGCAATACACCAAAGTTGCAGGTTCAATCCTTGCTCAGGGCACATACAAGAATCAACCCCCCTGGCTGGTGTGGCTCAGTGGATTGAGCACTGACCTGAGAACCAAAGGGTCCCCAGTTCGATTCCCAGTCAGGGCACATGTCTGGGTTGTGGGCCAGGTTCCCCAGTAAGGGGCGCATGAAAGGCAACCACACATCGATGTTTCTCTCCCTCCCTTCTTTTCTCTCTAGAAATAAAAAAATAAAATATTAAAAAAAAAAAGAAGAAGAATCAACCAATGAATGCATAAATAAGTGGATTGATGTTTCTCTTTCTTTCTCCCCCCTGCTAAAATCAATAAATAAAAACTTTTTTTAGAACTTTTTTTTAAGATTGTATTTATTCATTTTTTGAGAGAGGGGAAGAGAAGGTAAGAAATATCAATGTGTGGTTGCCTCTCACATGCCCCGTACTGGGGACCTGGCCTGCAACCCAGGCATGTGCCCTGACTGGGAATCGAACTGGCGAGCCTTTGGTTCACAGCCCGAGCTCAATCCACTGAGCTACACCAGCCAGGGCAATAAATAAAAACTTTTTAAAATAAAAATAAAATTACCCTCACCCTTTAAACAGAAAAAGACTCTTGCTTATTTCCATCTCTTCAGTCACTACCCATAAACTGATCGCTCCCAACTCTTCTTCCTCCAGCCTGGCCTTTTTCCTGAGGGCTGGACCAACAATATTAATAACTCCCTATTAGATGGCCGTTGACACCTTAAATTCAACATGTCAGAATTCAGCCTATTATTTCCACCACGATAGAACCAAATTTGCTTCCTCCTCCTGTCTCCCACGCTTGGTATGTCAATACATCACCACGTATCCAGTTAGCAAGTGTTACCCTCACCGCTACATACTCTGTTATTGGTTTGTTAATCCTCTGCCTCCCATTCTAACAAAGTTGCCCTCTTCCTTGTTTTCCTCTGGTCATCTCTCCTCTGAGGGAAGCACTGGTTCTGCTTACCCGCCCCTTCTCTACAAAGTAATCTTTCTCAAACAAAAATCTGATCGTGCCATACCCTTGCTTAAATGCCAGTACACAGCACTGTTCAAAACCTTGGCTCCTGGCTGTCACCCCAGCCTCACCACCAGTCACACCAATCCCCATCACAACAACAAAACAACCCTTTGCTCTAACTCAGTGGTTTTTCAAACTTTTTGTCTTAGGAACCCCTTACGCTCTTGAAAATTATTGAATGTTAAAGAGTTTTGGCTTATGTGGGTTATATCTATTAATACTTACTGTATTTAAAGTATGAAGAGAAAAAATACCTACTCAATTTCAAATTGTATATTAATATAAATTACATACTTTTATTAAAAATGGCTATTTTCCAAAAAAAGTGAGAAAATGGTACTTTTTACATTTACAAATATTTTCAAGGTCTGGCTTAACAGAGACAGCTAGATTCTCACATTTGCCTCTGTGTTCAATCTATTGTGATGTGTTCTTCAACTGAAAAGTATGTAGATAATCTGGCCTCCCATTGATATGTAGCTGGAAAAAGAAATACTTTAATAGCCTTGTCGGATGACTGGAAATATTCTTTGATACCACCCAAAACCCAACAAGAGTTAGTTTGCTACATTAATATCCATTGTTCTACCTTGCTCTATGAACGGATCTTGACATATCTTGTTATACCATATCAAAACACCACATTCTTTAGTACCACTACCTATTTCCTCAGAAAAGTCTTTAAGTAGTGGAGAGCTGACAATTTCACATTAATAGATGTAAGTTTTCCAAAACTTTAGTTTTTACTGGAAAGTTACACTTCCTCATTGTCTACAAAACTGACAGTTTGGTTTTTTAATCCTCAACAAAGGACATGCTCATTGATTTTTAGAGAGAAGAGAAGGGAAGGAGTGAGAGAGGGAGAGAAACTTCTATGTGAGAAACACAGATTGGTTGCTTCTCATATGTGCTCCAAACAGGCATGAACACGCAACTTAGACATGTGCCCTGACTGGGAATCAAACCTACAACCTTTCCATTTACCGGACAATACTCCAACCAACCGAGCCACATGGCCAGGGCCTGACAATTTTTCTTGAAGTAACAGGTTCTTTTAGTTTGTTTTCATGAAAACATCTGCCAAATACACATCTATGAATAACCACTGTTTGACAATCTTTCATTCAGATTTTTTTAAAAGACATCCCATAGAAACAACTAAAATCAATACAAACAAACAAACAAAAAAAAACAACCTATTACTTGGCTCATAGTTCAACTCAAGATAACCATTTTACTCCTATATGCATACTTCCCATTTGTCATATGTATTAAAAAAATACATTCAGCCCTGGGTGGTGTGGCTCAGTGGATTGAGCACCAACCTGAGAACCAAAGGGTCCCTGGTCGATTCCTAGTCAGGGCACATGCCTGGGTTGCAGGGCCATAGGGGGCACATGACAGGGAACCACACATTGATGTTTCTCGCCCTCCCTTTCTCCTTCCCCTTCCCTTCCCCCCTCTCTCTCTAATATAAAACAAATAAAGTCTTTTTAAACATGTATATTCAATAATCTAATTTAATAAAAGCTGCTTCATCAAGGACATTAACTGAAAATGGTTGGGATCCCCTCCCCTATTTGGTGCCACTGCCTTGATGTGTGCTAAGGCACCAGCAGTTTTACCTGCCATTGTTGTGGCGCCATCAGTGCAAATGGCAACACCGGACAAACAAACAACAATACTTAGTATTGCTGTAACAATAGTTGTAATCTCACACATCCTCTAGACCCTGGGGCCTAGGGTCTGTGGACCCCATTTTGAGAACCAATACTCTGGAAAAAATTAGAATACATGCTCTTTGCTGCACACATTACATCCACAACTCAACGCTATTCACACCACCTGTGTCTCGGGAATTCCCACTCATCCTTCCATGTGTAAGTAGCACTTTCCTGCACACTCCTGACGCTCTCCCTGACACACCACCTCCACCACCACTCCCCTCCCTTAACAGATCTGTTCCCTTGCCCTGACCAGTGTGGCTCAGTTGGTTGGGTATGGTACTGCAAAGCGAAAAATCACTGGTTCGATTCCTGGTCAGGTGGGTTGTGGGTTCGGTCCCTGGTCAGGGCATGTACAAAAGGCAACCGGTCAATTTTTCTCTCCCTCTTTCTCCCTCCTGTCCCCTAAAAAAATAAAACAAAAAAAGATCTGTTCCCTCAATGCTTACCATCCTTAAGATGACCTATCGTAAATACTCTGTTGTAGCATACACTCCAGGCCACTTGGCCCACACACTGTAAACTCCTTAAAGGCAATAACCGTATCTTACTCATCTACAGAATTCAGAAGAACACCTTTCTTTCTTTCTTAGAAAATACCAAGGAAAACAAAGTGCAAGGGTATCCATAGTGAAGAGATCCATTTCTTAGAAACTGAATGATTTACTAAATTCATTTTTTAAAACCATTCTGAATAAATGCTATCACAATAATTAAGCAAAAATTTTGTTCCGGTAATGTTTCCAAATCAAGTCATTGTGATCAGCTAACTGATTAGATATTGGTGACACCTCTTACATTGAAAAGAAAATCTTCCACAGTTCCTCCTAATCTTGACTACTTTATTTGAAGTCACATCAGATGTTTCTTCATATAAACACCCTACCTATAATTAACTCAAGTATGCCCCAAAATCCTAATCAGTATCAACTCAAACCTTTCTCTGTCCAAAGAACTTTCTGATTTTAGGTAAAACAATTACAAGAAATTTAATCACATTCTGCCTGGGAACCGGTCTGACATCTCTCCAGAGAAGTCAATTCTATCATATTATTTTTCTTTGAGGTATAATTTAGAAACAATAAATACACCCATTTTAAGGACATTTATAAATACCGCTTTTGCAGACTCAAACTCTCTTAGCTCTATTGGTTTGATGTTCTGGATATTTCAAAAATCTTTGGCCAAGAACAAACAGGTTAAAGGAACCACATGAAACGGTGAACTATGAAAGATTTCGTACGGGTTGCCCTAACAAAATTACAAGGAAAACACAATGAGGGTGGACTGCAACAGAGTGGGACAGGGGTACGAAACAGAAAAAGCGTCTTACCGGTCATTCCAATCGTCCCCTCGACGTCTTTCATCTCTTTCCCGCGAACGGTCATAGTCGCTGCGCTCTCTCCTAAACTTGTCCCTGCGTCTTCGATCGTACTCGTCATCACTGTCACCCATAGCGCGGTCTGAGGCCTGGAGTCCAGATAAGGGTGTTCAGGGTATAAATGACAAGAAGAAACGTTCGCCCCTCTGGAGCAGCACATCCACCTCTCCCAGCAAAGGCCAGCCTTCCGCGGTCCCCGCCATCCTAAGACCTCCTCCACCGCAGGTGGACGGTCCAGACGCTCCACTCGCCCCCAGGGGTCTCCAGCCCACCCCGTTGGTCCGCCTCTCCCTCCATCCCCCGCCCTAGCCCCGGCCCGCCAGGCCCCTCCCCTCCCCCACCTGGGAGGGGTCGCGGCCGTTAGTATCGTGCTCCCGCCCGCAAGTTCTCTGAGATACCAGGGCCCGCCCCTTGCCTCGGGCGCGCGATGAGGACCGCGAAAATGGTGAGAGACACGGGGCTCTCAGCTATGGGGTCGAGGAGACGCGAAGAAAGCGGGACAGTCGAGGATGCCGTCGGCGCGCCGCTCGCGCAGTGCCTGCGTCACTCTCGGAACAGGTCCTGGAACTACAAACTACTGCCCGCGCGGCCCTAACCTGAACTAAACAGGGATAGGCCCGAAGCACCAGGGGATGATGGGAAAGGACGGGGACCCGGAAAACTCGCGATTTTTTCCGGAACGAGAGCTGCGTGACCGAGAGGCACTACGGAAGCTGGGCTGGACCAAGCGTAGCCTGGGGAGGGCGGAGTGAAGGAGCGCTTCCTCAGGCCGAGGTCGAAGGTCGCACTTACCCGGAAGTGTCCGGTTCTAGACCATCTAGGCATTGTCCCACACTCTACCCGCGTTTGATTGGGGCGTGGGGAGTGCGAGCGTTTAGCGGGGTAGAGCAACCATTTTAAAGCATCTCCCACCATTTTGTGCTCCCTCTGGAGAACCAGCTTTTATTGGTGCCTGGTATGCGCTACCTGCAAAACCCATTCATTCATTCATTGTTCTTCCTTCTCTTTGGCAAAGGTACCCCCTTTGGTAAGCAAAACTGGCAAGTCTGAGTCTCATCCCAACCAGTACTTTGATGACACAGGTTTTAGGTTGAGATCTTGGTCCACAGCATCTGGCTCGGCCCAGATTAAATAGACCACCACCACCCTAGGGATAGCACCAAGTCCTTGGTCAGTGAGTTGAGTGTGAAGACAATAGGAAATGCTGTCTCCTGGAGCATGCTGCTGCTTTGCTCCCAGCACTGAGAGGTGGGGTATCTTTACACCAAACTACACTAAAAGGAGTGTATACAACCCTTACTGTGTAGCTCAGTGAATTGCAAACCAAAGGTCACTGGTTCAATTCCCAGTCAGGGCACATGCCTGGGCTGCAGGCCTGGCCCCTGGTGGGAGGCATGCAAGAGGCAACCACACATTGATGTTTCTCTCCCTTTGTCTCCCTTTCCCCTCTATCTAAAAATAAATAAATAAATAAATAAATAAATAAATAAATAAATAAATAAAGTCTTTTTTTTAGAAAGTGTATACAGTCATCCCTTGGTGTACCTTGGGATCTGCAGGGGATTGGTTCCAGGACCCCCAGGGATACCAAAATCTGCAGATTCTCAAATCCCATATATTAAATGGCATAGTATTTGTATGTAACCCATACATATCCTCTTGTATACTTTAAATTATCTCTGGATTACTTATAATACAATGTAAATGCTATGTAAATAGTTGCTATATTGTACTGTTTAGGGAATAATGACAAGGAAAAAAAGGTCTGGACATGTTCAGTACCAGGTGCAGCCGTGGTTAAGCCTAACCACATAGTACACGTTAAGTGTTTTCTCAATAGTTTCTATCCTCAGTTGATTGAACCCAGGGATCCAGAAGGCTGAATATAGTAGAGTTGCAAAAATAATTGGGCCAGGACTATGAAGACCTAGGTTCTGCCTCTTGAGAACCATGCAGTCTGGGAAAGTCACTTCTCAGCTAAAAATGCAGTCGCAACAGTTGTGTTTTGTTGGGCTGCTGGAAGAATCAGATGAGACAATAGACTTGAGGTGTCTTGCAAACTCTTGAGAGATTATTATTTCATGATTGGAGGAAGAGGACATAGCATTTGGTGACAGAATTGTAAAGGCAGATGTCAGGGAAGGTGGTGGATGGGAAGGGAGAATGCAGCAGGTGCTTCTGGGAAGACTCAGCAGTCAGTGGTGACAGTGGCTGAGAGCTCCTGGATGCGCCAGGCACTGCAGGCCTTGCACAAGATGTGACCATCAAGTGGGTAGCAGCCCTGACACTCACCCTCAGAGGAGAGAAGCAGCCCACACTCCTGTCAGGAAAGAAGCAACAGCTTTCGATCAGGCCAAGACCCCTGGGTTCTACCACACCCAGTGAGCCTGGACTCCAAGAACTCCTTTTCCCCTTGCCCAGACCCCCTGACCTCACACTTGTAACAGCCAATGTGAAAACTGCGATCCAGAGCAACAATTCGCACAGTCTCCTCCTGACCTGGCTCAGGCATGATGGCCCCACCACACACTGAGCATCGTGGAGCAAATTTCCTGGAGAAGAAGAGAACCAAAGGGGTTGTCAAGCCCCAGGGCTGGAAGGGAGTAACAATGGAGCCCAGAGAAGGTGGGATGTGGGAGGGAAGGGGAAAGGCCAGCGGGATGGTCCTGGATGTTGGGAAGAAATTGATGTTAAGGAGAACAAGGCATGATAAGGGTGGGAAACAAGAGAGGCTGTACTGGGACATGAATGAGAGAGGAGAAAGATAGGAAAAGCAGATATCCTGAGACACAGGTGCAGGATCCAGCCTGACCTGTGGAAGTCCTCAATGCAGTGGATCTGGCTGGTGGCATCCACTGTGAAAGGGATGCCATCAAGGCCACGGTGGCACACCACACAGGTGAAGCAGCCAGGGTGGTAGGCCTTCCCCATAGCCCGAAGGATCCGGTCCAAGATGGGTTGAGAGCATGTGGAACACTTCTCCAAGGTGGCCTGTTGGGAAGGAAGACAGGAAGGCCAGGGGCTGGGAAGGCCCACGGCAGCTCTATGGGCATCCTGCCAGCCCACCCATCTGTTTATGTAGCCCCTGCATTTGATTTAGTGAAAAGTAGTCTTAAAGAGATCTGAGTGCAAATCTCAGCACTGCAGCTTCCCAGCCAAGTTACGTAACCTCTCTGAGCTTCAGTTTCCTTCAACATCTGCCTTACAGCGTATTGTGGGAATTTAACACACACCCTTAACTCTAAAATAAATGCTTCAAATCAGCAAGGGGCTATTGTTCTTCTCCTCCAGCAGCCAGTATTTAGCTTACTAATTCCTCCCTTCTTGTATATCAGTTTTAGTCCCCCAGCCCTGAGCCCTGTTCCTCTTCGGGACAGGGACATCTAGTTTCCACATTGGATGGAAAACCCTGCCTCTGCTGACTCCAGCCCCCAGCCACAACCACTTACCACATAGCAGCTCTCACAATACGCCCTCCTCTCCACGGCATAGAAATGTTGGCCCCGAAGCTGGGCCCGGCACGTAGAACACACAAAGCAGCCAACGTGAAAGACGCGGTCCAGGGCCACAACCCCGGCCCCATCCCCAACCACATCTTCTCCACAGCCCCCACACCGGCCTGGGGACAGGGAGGGACAGGGTCAACCTGCATAGGCCAGGAAGCCATATCTGCTGTCCCTCTGAATCTCCAGCCCCCCACCCTTTCCACCCACCCTCAGCCTCAGCTCACCAAAGTACTCCCCGCTAGGCGGGTGGCTCATGTCATGCATCAGCTTCTTGGTCAGCCTCTCCAGCTCCTCCTCAGGAGGCTGGCTCAGGGGGACCTGGGAAGTAAGAATCAGGGGTTCAGCACTACCTCTAGCTTTCAATGTTGTCAAAATACCTGAAGGTGACCAGAAAGCTCTTTGGAGAACATCTCAGCCCACGGCCCAAGGGTGTGCCTTGAGGAGCCAGGGTGTCACTCCAGTCCCCTCCCTCCTACATTTCCTGACCTGTCCCACACCCCTGGAGGGAGGGGGAGGGAGTCCGGAGCTCTGACACCCCAGACCTCTGACAACCAGGACTTAAAACACCACCCCCACATCACCCAATCGGTGTCCAGCTGTCTGTGAGGACCCCAAATCCCAGTGCCCAGGACTTACCTGGTGGCCATACCCACTTCCTCTTCCTCCTCCTGCAGGACTGGAGCCCCCAGCAGCCTCCTCTTTACACCCAAGCCCTGGCTCTCGGTGGCTCCTATAGCCAGTCCCCCAGACTTCACCTCGGCCTGGGAGAGGAAAGTGAGGGCCCGGCAAGGGCCCTGAGGCCTGAGAGGGCCCCCCTCTGGGGGGGCCACAGCCTCTCACTGGCTGTGCCACCTTCACCTGCACAGGAAAGGCAGGGCCAGCGGGAGTACTGGCCGTAGCATAGGAGGCTGGAGTGGGGCCCCCATAGGGGGATGCTGGGAGCAGTGGAGGAGGAACACCCCCTCCATTTGGCTTCTGGGAGCCCGAGCCAGGGCGGTAGACGGGGGGCTGAGGGGGATCATAAGCCTAGGGAAAAATGCAGACCAAAAGGAATAAGCAGGCCCATTATGGGATACACACCTGTGGAAACCCACACCCACACCCCATGTATGTGGCACCCAGGTAAAGAATGGTTTTTGACAAGGGCCCACCCTCAAGTGGCTGACACCCCATTGAGCTTCGGTGGCCAAGCACTGGTGTATGCATCACTTACATGGGGGTGCGGAGGGCACTGAATGAACAGAGAAGGGACAAGGCTGAAGGAAGGGGAGCAGGGGGCAAGGAGCAAGGGAGGGATGGGGGGGTCACCTGCCGGTTAGGCCGCCGTGGGACATGACCACGACCCCCGTCCAGCTCGGCCAACATGCTAGTCAGGGAATCTATCTCAGCATCCAGACTTCCAGGGCGCAGGCCCCCCCTGTCTGGGGGGATCCCCTGGGGATAGAGCGAAAGCAGGGAGAATTCAAATCACGTGGCCTCTACTCTTGCCCCCGATGCCATGCAGCCCCCTAATCTCGGGTTCTTACCTGCGAGCGCTGGGGTGCACCACGGCACCCCACCCAGGCGGGCCCCCGATCCTCCGGTCCACCCAGGGCCTGGTAACACTGCTCAGATGGGACGGGGCAAAAATTGACTCTGGGGTGGGGCTGGAGTGCTTGGGTGAGGGAAAAGAGAGTCAAGGTGGAGATGGGGAAGGAGACAAGGGTAACACTTGCGGAGACCACTCTCTAGGGTCGCTCTTCTCCTCTCCGCCTCACCCCAACCCACCTCCACCCACACCTGGGGTCCGATAATGAGACAGGAGGCTAGCAGGGCTGCGGAGAGGGCAGGGGACGCTGGTTCCAGCCCAGCTTTGGGGAAGGAGCGGCAGGGGCAGGCTCTGCCGGACTTGCAGAAGCCGACCAGCTGGTGGCCTCCTCAGCGGTACTGGGGCTGTCTTACCTGCTCCGTGGGCTAGGGATGGCCCCGGGACACCTCGGGGGTGAGCTCGCCCCTGAGAGGCTCTGGCGGGCTCGGGCTGCTTGGGGGGGAGCCAAGTGGGCCCCGACATGGCCTGGAACGAGGGACTTCTGACAGAGGGCAGGGTCCCACGGAGCCCTGGGCCTCTAGCCTTGATCCCTTCTTCCGTCTCACACCTCGTTTGGGACTCCAGAAAAGAAACTTTTCCTGGCTTTTCCCCCGCTTCCTCCCCAATTTGGGGGACGGCCACGCCCCCAGTGACGTCAGCGCATTCCTGGGGAGGGTCACGTGGCCCCCAGGCCCTAAACCGCGTTACTTCCCCCTACCCAAGTCAGCCCCCTGCTGTCCAGCATGGAGGGCTTTCCGCCTGAGCCCCAGTCTGGGGAGCTGTGGGCAGCCTCCACTCCCACGAGTCCCCACCCAGGCTGGCGCCCCAAGTCCTGCACGTGGCCTCCTCACCGCTAGGACACTCCAGCACTCCTCTTTCCCACATTCCACCCTGCCATACAGATCTCTCCCTCTTCCTGTCCCACCTACCCTACCCCCACACCAGCAGTGTTCAGCCAGCTTGTAGTGTTGCCTTTTATTGACGTTCAGCAGTTAGAAAAGTAAAACAGAACAAACACATTATAACGTCAGGGGTCAGTGAGTCAGTCAGGTGAGGGGGAGACTGAGGTAGCCTAGAGTCACAAGCAAAGACGCAGCCCCCATCAAGGCACCGGTGAAGGGAAAGAGGAGGCAGCACTGACTCCCTCCCCTGGCCTGGCAGGGACAGCTGCCATGCACCGATCAGTGCACCAGGGCCCTCTCCTAGAGATCTAGAGATACCCTTGCCCAGGGTCCCCTAAAGCCTCCACCTGGCTCTGTGTCCCAGGTGCAGGGCAGGCAGGAGCTGGCCCTTCCCCTCCTCAGTCGCTAGTCAAGGTGGGCTGCCAGACTTGGACACTCTACTTCAGGAACAGGGAATCAGAGATCAGTGCAAGTGACAGGGGTGACACCATGAATGAGCAGTGTAGGGCCCAGATCTCGGCTGAGAATCTCCAACAGTGCCAGGTAGTGGGGGTAGCGGGCAGGATCAGCAGGCGGCCGTGGCAAGTACAGGAAGGTGAGCGCTGTGGTGGGACCCTCCACCCCATCCCCACCCTCAGGCCCACCAGGTCCTCCTCCTCTGCCACGCCCCTGCTGGGCCCGAACTAGGGCATTGGCGCTGCATGCCAGGGCGTCTGCCTCAGAGTCTCCCCGCCTGCCGTTCACGAAGTCCCCTTCCTCCTCCTCCTCAGGCTCTCCAGACCCAGCCCCATCACCCCACACCACCTCTTGCACCTGGGCCCGGATCCTCAGTTGGCTCAGTAGTGTCCGGAGCCGCCCCTCAGCAGCCCCAGGGGCCTCTCGAGGTCCCAGGCACAAGAAGATCCGGAGCCGGGCACTGTGCCAAGCAGGCACCATGCCCAAGATGGTTGCCATCTGCAGCAGGAAGAGGCCACAGACATCCACGTAGCCAGGCCCACCCCGGGGCCGCAGCAGGTTGAGGGGCCACACATCCACATGATGTGGCTGAGAGGTGCCCCCAGACCCCCGGCTCAGCCGCTCAGGGGGCAAGGCCCCACAGGCCCGTGCCAGAACCACATTCTTGTTCATCTTGAGAGCGTCTGCCACTGTGGCCACGTAGTCCTGGGGACTCAGAGCCCTGGGGCTCCCAGGAGCCCGCGGTGGAGGGAACAGAGTACTCAGGGCTGGGGCCCCACCCTCCTGGGTGCCATCAGCTGGTTCAGAGAAAGCCGGGTCTGTCAGGAAGTGATCCTGGGGTACAGCATCATCGTAGAAACCCAGGACCAACGTGTTGGGCTTCATGCCACCTAGGGGCACAGAGGGGGAGGCAGGAAGGAACCAACAGGAATCAGACTCACCAACTGAATTTACACCATGCTATGCGCATCCATTCATACACGCTGATGGCGACATCAGGAACGACATTTGTTTGCACTGTGCTTGGGCTCTTAGCGCAACATTATGCAGTTTTGCATAATGACTTTGAGTTTTCCCAAATACTCTCTCACACATTTATGTGATTTATCTCCATGACTAATCTCCCCCACTTAAATACACAAAGTTCGCCTTAGGATTCTTTTAACTAATGAGCACTTCCCATGGCAGTAGGATGCATTCAGTCCAAGCTCCTTGCAGCACACCTTTTTCATGATGGGAGATGAGAGTCTGACTCCACTGGGCAGACCAGACCCCTGATTAATCAAGCTTATAGCCTCGATATCCAGGGAAACAGCACCCAGACCCTGCTAGGGGAGGATGAGAACCTGGTGCTGGGGCTGCACAATCTGTTTCCCTAATGATGGCATGTCCAAAGCATGGTCTCCAGAAAAGGGACAGCTAACATCGGCATATTGACCAGGGGCCATGTCTGCAGGAAACCACTTCATGTTTTATTTAACTCATTGATCCTTGAAGCAACACTATCATGTAGGGACTATTTACTCACTCCCTTTCACAGATAAGGAAACTGAAGCGCAGAGCAGTGAAGCCACCTGCCCAAAGGTTCAGGGCTGGTAGATACTGGCAGGGCAGGTAAACATAATGCACCTGACACCAGAGCCCATTCCCTTAGCCTCTAGGACAGTGTATGTACCAACTACAACACCCCAAGTCCCTGCCAACAGCTCTTGGTTTTTAATTTTTGAACAACCCATGTGGAATCAGATAATCCCCTTCCTTTAAGAGGGCTGACTGTACAGGAAGACTCTGAGACCTCTTCTAAGACCTCTTCTCTTGAAACAAATGGAGTGCCAGGAGAATGTACTATTTAAAGGAATTCTTTTTCCTTTTATTTGCATCGTTTTCTGCAGGTTAAATTTCGTGCAAGTAGTGGTATCTTGGCACAGGTTTCCCCACAAAAGAGACCAAGCCCTAAGATGCTCCAGGGACTATCTCATGGTGCTTTATAACATCCCAAAACATCTTCGCAGGTGTGAACTCTAGCTGATCTTGCAAATTAAACTAGCTACACCCCTCCTGAGCATTTCCCAGGGTTCTGATTTACACTGAGCAGAGCTATGTCCAACACTTGATCTTTAGCCAGATTCTAAGTGGCGAAGGACGTGTGTACTCAGTGAGAGGACAAATGCCAGTCCTGAGACTAAGAAAGAAGGAGGCAGCTGAGCACGGATTTGGAGGAAGCTGGGATGCAAGACCAGAGGCCTCAGCACTGAGACAAAGTCACAAGCTGGGAATCTTCCACTCCACCCAAAAGCATCAGCCCCACGCACCCTCTGAATCTTCACTGAGGCCATGTTATGCCACTCCCTAATCCTCCACCCCTTTCAAGGCCCAGCTGAGATATCATCATCTGGTTACAAAACCTTTGCTGGCCACATAAGTGCATAGTGGTCTTCCTTTCTTGAACTCGGGTGGTTAGAAACCATCTGTCATAGATTTGATGGGGCAGCGCCCAGCTTCAAATAATACTCCCATTGTCCTCAGAAATATAACACGCTCTTCAGAGCCTGTGCCCCAATTTTGCATCACAAAAAAATAAGGTGTCACCCCATCTCTAGTCCTTAAGCATTTCTTCCAAGACTTGATCACATACTGTCTGTTATCTTTGAGTATAATGTCTTATCTGTACTAGACTGTGGGTTCCTTTTGGAGTTTGCAATCTGTGGTTTACTCTCTAGGGTGACCGGGGGGCGGGGCGGGGGGAGGGTGGCAGAGACTGAAAAGGACTACAGAGTGGGAGGCGGACGCAGGGAGGAGCAGCTCACCAAGACCTGAGATCCGTAGCAGATGCTGAGCCCCCTGGCGTACGGAGGGTGAGAGGGTGAGGTCCACAAAGGCCTTTACTTGGGCCCGGTCCACCAGGCTCAGCCACGCCCCATACTGTGGCTGCACGGGGTCAGAGGGCAGAGAGTCTGTGGAGAAGGAAGACAGCAAATGTGGGCCAAACTCTAGTACTTTGTCCTAGAGTCCAAATCCCAAATAGGCAAAAGAAAAAGGTCTGGGCAGGGCTGTGTGCCGGTTGGAAGCATTGTCTGAGGAAAAGCTTGAGGCCCCTGGGACACAAAGAATACCAAAAACATCTGAGACTGAGAGTGGAAGGAGGAGTGGGGGGCAACTCACCAAGGTCCCCCAGGGTGACATGGCCCAGCACATAGAGGCCTCCCTTCTTGAGCTGGTTGGCCAACCGAAGCAGAGGCAGGGCACCCCGAGGATTCCCCACTAGGAGCAGCAGCTGAGGTCGCCAGAACTTCACATGCTCCTTCCGAACATCCAGTCGGAGCAGGTATTTACGCACCTGGGGACAGGGTGAGGTGGTGGGGAGGAAGGACTCAAATGGGCAACCCCTACTCACCACCTCTCAGACAGGAGCCCCAACTCCAATCAAGGGAAGGGGAGGCCTTTTTTGTAGGGTTGGTTTTCCCAGGCTGCCCCCTCCCCTCCCCACCCTCCTCTGAGCTCCCCCAACCTGGTGGAAGAGCAAGGCCTGGCTGACATAGCCCCAGCTGCTGGGGCCACCTCGAGCTGTGAGCAAGGCAGAGAGCAGGCCCATGAGCAGCAGAGAGCCACCGGCGGCCCCCGGACTGATGAGAAACATCATGAGCAGGCAGGAAGCTACCCCCAACAAGCAGGTGTGCCAGGAGAACAGGTTGAAGGTGGGGCTGCAGATGGACAGAGAGCAGGAAGGACACTCAGGGATGGCTCTGAACACCAGGCCACTCTATTCCATTTCCAGCCTCACCCCTCTTGGTGTGAGTCCTTCCCATTCCTCTGTCTTTTTCAAGGAACACAGGCATTCTCTCACCGGAAGTTGGGGGCCGAGGCCCACTCCAGGCTCAGGCAGGACAGGTCCACTGCGGCATAGGCTACCAAGTAGAAGACGGTGACCACTGCAGCCAGGGTATTCAACTTCCCAGCTAGGAGCACCAACTGGACAAGGACCAAGAGGCTGAGTGTTGAGCCACCCCCCACACCCCATGCCAATGCATCCTGCCTTTTCATTTATGTCTCCCAGCCCACTTGTAAGTTCCCCCTGGTCCTGCAAGCATAGCCAGGAGGGGCTGAGGGTAAAGGGAAGGGCAGTTGAAAGGGGAAAGCTTACCTGTACTAGGCCCCATGAATAGAGCACAGCCCCCCAGGGGTTCCCCCCTCGGGACACCACCTTGGCTGGTGCCAAGATCACTCCTGTGCAAACAGAAACGCAGCAGACACATCAGCCTGGACCAAGCACAGACTGAGATACACATGAAGGGCATGCTCAGAGTTGGGCGAGGAGGCAGGGGACAGCGCACCAAAGAGGTCGTCCTGGGCCAGGGCGTGGAGGATGCGGGAGGCGCCAATGAGGGAGCTCATGGAGGCTGAGAGTGCTGTGGCATAGATACCAATCAACACTAGTGGGGGCCACAGGCTGATGGCACGAAAGAACCCATAATCCTCCTGCAGCAGGATCCTACAGGAATGGAAAGAGGAGGGCATCGTAAATAAATGTGCAGCCATCAGGGATCCTCGTGAGAACAGGGCTCACAACATCGTGTGAGGTTAAGAGACAGACATTCTTAACTGACCCAGCCCCTATCTCAAGGACCATAGTAATAGATCAAGTGTGCCAGGGGATAGACTTGGCATTCATTGGTTATAGTTGGACTGCTTTGGAATTAATCACATGACAGACATTCCCAACAGTATATGTACAAGAGGCCAACTGTTTATGGAAATTGCCTAGAAAGCCATTCTCCACCCCCAAACCAAATGCTTACAACAGTACCAGGCACGTGGCAAACGCTGGCTGCAGGTTATCTAGCACCACTCAGCTAGTCCTCCCATTGGCAACAGCAGCTCCGTCTCTCTCCCATGGGAGAAAGTTCCCATTTTCCCTGTACCCCAACAATTTGGGCATCTGCCCCCCTCCCCTGCCGGTGGGATCTTTGGTGATTCAGGTGCATCGCCCTTGTCCAACAACCCCCGAGCTCCCTACAGGACCAGGCTCACCCCCTCCCCAGGCACCTGTCACAGGTGAAGCTGGAGAGGAAGAAAAGCAGAATGTAGATAAAAAATGTGTAAGCAACAGCCACAATGGTACCCAGAGGAATTGCCCGGCTGGGGTCCTTCAGCTCTCCTGGAGGGAGGGGAACACAGGGAGAGAGGTCAGCCCTCTAACATCCTCTACATCCCTGAGCCTTCAGCAACCAGGTAGGGGCCCAGGGTGGCAGTCCCATACACCCAAGAGGCAGTAGGCAGGGACTCTCACCAGACATGTTGGCCCCAGCCATGATTCCCGTGCAGCCATTAAAAAGGACAGCAAAGACGCTGGCAAAGGTCATCATGGCCCCTGTGGTGTAGTCCTTGGCGTAGCCAGCTAGGAGGGATTGTTCCCAAGGAAGACAAAGTGTCAAAATCCCTCCTAGCGATCCAGGTGTCTTGGCCTGACCACCCACTCCTCACATTCCACAAGCCCCTGCTTCCCCCCCGTCACCCTCACCAAGACCCCATCCCTGACCAAGCACTGGGCTGGCTCAGCTCATCACCTTCTTCTCCCGTATACTCTGTTCCTCCCTCCAGGCCTCATCCATGCTCTTTCCTGAGACACCTTCCCTCACTCCTACTTGAATTCCCCAGCCTACCTCAGGCCACCTCCAGGTCCACCTACGCCGGGCACCCAAGGCCCGCACTCCCATCTGGCTCCTCTAGACTCCTCTACGATTCTTGTCTACTTGAATCACATTCAGTCCATTATGCTATTTGATTGTTTCCTGAATGTACATCTTATCTCTCCAACCGAACAAGTTCTTCTAAGGCAGTGACTGTCTTGCGGTCAACTCTCGTGCCCCACTGGGCCAAACACACAGCAGCCAGCACACACTGAACTGATCTTAATTAAACTGCACAGTTTCAGGTCCAGCTCTCCTGCCCCCAATTCTCTCTGACATCTGTTCTCATGCAGGGATTCCAAGGGCCCAGCCCCCACACC
Source organism: Glossophaga mutica (assembly GCA_039655065.1). Classification (NCBI taxonomy): domain Eukaryota; kingdom Metazoa; phylum Chordata; class Mammalia; order Chiroptera; family Phyllostomidae; genus Glossophaga; species Glossophaga mutica. The sequence goes on from CM077305.1 coordinate 85,041,127, forward strand.
TATCTGCCCCTTGCCCCGAGAACCCCAGCACCTCGGAGCCCAGCTCACCGCCCAAGTTGGCCATCAGGGTGCTGCTGTTGAAGCCGGTGAAGTGGCCAACCTGGGGTGGCAGGGTGGAGCCATTGGGGCCAGGCCGAGGGGTCAATTGGATGATCCTGGGCCCCACAGCCACAAAGCTGACCAGCACTGAGGCCAGGGAACCAGAGACCAGCAGGAAGGTGAGGAAGGAGGCCCGGGCATAGAGGCCTGCCCCTAGGGTGCAGACCCCGCCCACCAGGCCCAGCAGCAGGGATCCATAAAGCAAACTCCAACCATAGCCCTGGGGCAGGACTCGGAACCCATTGGACCCTGTGGCATCTGCAGAAGAAGGAACAAAATTAGAAGACCAGGTCCTAAGGAGGGACCCCAACCATGACACAAAGCAGGAATAGACTCCCTGCCTTGGTCCACCTGTCCTCAGAAAGGCCATCTTCCCTATTCCCTCACTAAACTGAACCAGCATCCTGGCCTTGCTGGGTCGGTACCACCAATCTTACTGTTGATTTTTAGGGATATTAGTTTGGCCCGTGAGACTAGATGGTAAGTTGCCTGTGGGCCAAGACAATCTCTGACATCTACACATGGCTGGGTACATGGTAAAAGCTCAAGAAAGACAAGCTAATAGGGCCACTTTGCCCATCTCTGCCTCTCCCCCTCATGATCCCAGCAAACCCACAGAGGTTCCATGACCAGGTGGGAACGCACCAGCACCGAAGACATCAAGCACAGCCTCCACCAGCCCCAACAGGGAGACAGCACAGCCACAGACGTTAGCCAGGTAGAACATGAGGCCAATGCTGCCTCCGACCTCAGGCCCCAGGGTCCGGCTGATCATGACTAAAAGTGAGAGCAGGGGGTGAGTGTCAAGGGAAAAGGAGCATGAGGAAGGGTCCTGGCACAAAGCACTCTGCAGCTGACCCTCCACGTCTGATCTCCCTGCACGTGTTCCCAAGGGTGACACGTCCCAGCGCAGCCACTCCCAAGCCATGTGACTTCACGCAAGTCCTTACTGCTCTTAAGTTCCAGTTTCCTCTTCTCTAAAATGAATGCAGCCTATTTGACAAGACTGTTAGGAGAACCAAAATGACAGCTGGAACACACCTCATGGACTAGAAAGTGGAACAGGCAAAGCCAAGTCGGTCACCTTCCCCATACCAGCCTTTCTTCAAAACGCTCATTAGAACTTGCCTCCCTCTTGCCCTGCCCCCAAGAATGGAGAGGGGCCCCTCCATCCTCCCTGCAAGATGGAAGAGCCCAGACCCCAGTCCCCAGATGCTGAAGGATACAGTAAGCTCCACCACCCCGAACAGCTCCATTGGTGGCAATGGCACAGACAGAGAGGACGGTGAGCGCCAGGATGAAGTAGGCAACCAGGAGCATGGCCAAAGCCTGCAGCAGTCCAGCATGGCCCACCACGAACCCTGGGACAGGCATGGCAAAGCAGGTCAGAGGATGACTCACACACCCCACCCTTTCCCCTCTAGCCCTTCCACAACCTCATCCCAGCCCCCCTGCTCCCCATTGCACCCCCTAGTAAGCCCCTCCCCCCATCCACTCACCAATCCTCAGGAAGACAACTATACTGAACATGGACAGGACTGTGGGCACTACCACACCCAGGAAGGTGGAGAGCTTCCTGGCAGATTCGCCTCCAGGCCCTCCAGCCCCATTGGCAGAGAAGGCAACCCCATCTTCCCCCAGGAGCCGGTAGGCCAGCAAAGGAGAGTTTTCATTGGCCATGGCTGACAGCAGGTGGAGGGAACCAGCAACGGATTATGAGGCCTGCACAAGAGAGTCCTGAATGGAAAGCAGCTCCACTGAGCCCCTGAAAGCACCTCTAAGCAAACACCCAGAAGCCTCATTCAAAAGAAATACACACAAAGAGTTAGTGGGGGGCTGACTGGCCGTGGCCACTGCCCCAACAACGGCAGAATTTGGGCAGCAAGGCCCCTCCCCTTTCAGCTCCTGAGGGCCACCCCTTCCCCCATATCCTCGGGGCTAGGGATGGCAGTGGTTCTGGAAAGGTGCAAAGGTCCTCTCCCTTCTTAATTAGCAGAAGAGGAAGCAAATTCCCCAAAAGGGAAGTGAGTTATGGGCAGGAAACCCTCCTCACCCCTCCTCCGCAGTACTGTGGTCCCCCTTCGAGCTCCCCCATACAGTCGCCTCACCTACGGAGGGAAAAGAAACTTCCCAATCTTCCCACACCCCACTCTCCCTCAACCCTCTCCTTCAACCCATCACAAACCATCTCCTCTTCCCCTTGGCCTCACTAAACCCCTCCCACCACATGAGGCACCCCCAAATACACCCTTCCGCTACCAAAACAGAAACACAGGCAGGCAACCCAAGGTGGGTCCTCGTCCCCGCCCAGGTTCCTGCCCACTTTCTCCAGGGGTGGATAGGAGGGGGCTGCGATCCCTTTCTCACCGGCCAGGCGCACCCCCACAGCCAGGGTACGGCCGAGCACTCACTCACCCACCCGGAGGACGTGGTTGCTCCGGGGTGATCCCCGAGAGCCAGAGGGGTCCGCCACTGTCGGAGGGGGCGCGGGTGCCGGAAAAGATAGCTGAGGCTACCGGGATGCCAGGCCGGGAGCCTGCCCCCCAGCACACGCGTCCCATTGGTCTCCGGGCTCGGCCCCGCCCCGTGGGTGAGCCCGGGGAAGCCCCGCCCCCTCCAGGCTCCAGTGGCTAGCGCTTCTCCTGCTCCACGTGTGCCCAGGATGCTGCCCGGGGTGCCCCTCAGGCGCGCGTCTCCTGCAGGGTGTGGGCCACGGCTCCTACAGTGCCCATTACCCTGGTGCAAACAAAAGCCCGTCGCCCAGGAGGGACCCCCCCCTCCGAACCCAGAGGCGTCCGCAAGAGCCACCAATGAAAGGAGCGTGCAGTTAGGGCAGCAGGCAGGCTGCAGGTGGGCAGGACAACGACATCTGGCCCAGGTGTGTCTCCGGAACACTGGGCCTCGTCGGTCCAAGCTCTCGGGGTTCCTACGCAGCCTCTGGAATCCCCGGAACGTCCGCCGGGTCCTGGCCTCACTTCTCATTCCCTGGGCCAGCCCCTAGCACCTGGTCCAGCCCACTGGCTGCGCTTTTTGCTTCCGCCACCTGAGGGAGCCATTGGCCGCTTATCCAGACGAGTCCGGGCGGCACTGGCTGCAGTTGGTCTGTTCCGTGTGCCTCCCACTTTCTTCCCTCTAGTATAAATTACAGGATTTGTGAACCTCCGGGAGTTAGAAGTCCCTTTCCACTCTCTTCAGGTACCAGCAATATCAGCACCACCTGGCAACGTTTCTGATCTGTAAACTAGGGATTAACTAGAACCTCCCGCATAAGGTGACTCGGAGGGTTAAAGGAACAGGCACTTGAGAACAATGCCAAAATGTTCAATGTTATCATTTGCATGCAGTACTATATTAAATATGCATAACCAGCCCTGGCTGGTTTGGCTCAGTGGATTGAATGATAGCCTTCTAACCAAAAGGTTGCTGGTTCAATTCCCAGGCAGGGCACATGCCTGGGTTGCAGGCCAAGTCCTCAGTTGGGAGTGGGCAAAAAGCAACTTATTGATGTTCCTCTCCCTTTCTTTCTCCCTCCTTTCCCCTCTCTCTAAAAGTAAATTTAAAAAAAAAAAGCATAACCAACCAATGAGGTAGATAGGTACTATTATTTCCATTTCTCAATAGGAAATTGAAGCTTAGAGAGCTTCAGTAACACATTTCTAACTTTCCTTTATGGTTACACTGTCATTTGAGCTTCAGGAAATGAACGCCACTTTTCCTCCCACTTGTGTTTGGCTGTAGACATAAGGGCTCAAACCAGTCGAAATGTGGCTTTGCCAGGGAGACATCTCATGAGTTCAACTGTGGCATTTTTATTGGTCATCTCTGCTGCCCACGATGTGGAGTGTGGCTCCTGGATCTCTCCAATACCACCCCTGCTGCAATTTTTGGTGGTTTCTATATCCAATTGATGAGACTTTCAACACCCTGACCTGGCAGTCACTTAAATTCCACTTCTGCATAGCTCTTACCTTCCATCCTACTGAGTAGTCATGCCTGGACCTTGTTCTTATCAATAACTGCAAGCCCTCCCTCTTTCTGTTCACCTCATCTAGTAGGCCTGTTAAGGAAAAATCAGATGTTTGTTACAATGGTAAGAAAGATTTTAATCAGGACTATGACAATAGGGGAGAGAAGTGGAGCTCAACCCTCAATTACTGCAAAGATAGTTGGGGATTTATACCTAACGAGCAAAATGAGGGCACCAGGGAATGGAAAATTACTAAGAGGAAATAGAAGGCATAGGGGGATTCTAGCTAAACAGACTTAACAGGATTCTTGCTGAAGGCAGGCCGGGGTGATCAGATAGCTCTCTAAATTGGGATAGGCAGGCCCAGCAAGGATGGGGTCTCAGGTCAGAAGAGGGTTCACAAGAACCTAACTGAAGTTTGGTCAAGGAAAGGGTCTTTGTCATGCCCTGACCCCAACAATCCTTCACTTCACTGAACCGAAAATCCATTGATCCCGCCCTCTTTCCACTGTCCCCAACTCACTTCCTTTTTTATCCAGCTTAAAGGTCGCAGTTAGAGAAAAGCACTCCCTTTTCCCTGTATCACTTAGTTACACCTCCTGGCAAAACCACAGCCCTGATAAACAATTTTCCATCTATCCTGAGCCTGCTCAAGTAGCTGAATGTAGCTGGGGAGAACACCCAGCCATGGCAGCCAGTCTCATTTCAAATTCATGACCATGAACCATAAGTGGGTCTCTAATGCTGCTTAGCACTCAGACAAGATTTCTGTAGACCATTTACTCTCCCATACTCCTAGATGACTGTTAAATCTTCACCTCTCTCTTCAACCCTCCGGTGCTTCCCCTATTGTTCTCACTCTCAGCTCACTGCCTTGCTTCCCAAATGAGAAAACAGAAGCCATCAGATTAGACTCTAAAAGCTCCTATCTACACACCACACTTTGCTCTGCCTTCCTGCCTGCTACTAGGGACAAACTGATTATGCTCCCAGTTAAGGTTAACCAGCTACTAGGTCCCATGTCATCAACTCATTTCCCCATTCCATTGGATCATTCCCATTAGTATACAAATATGCTTCTATTTCTCGTCTTAAAAAGAAAAGATTTTCTTTAATCTACTACATGCCCCCCTTATTATTCTATTTCTTTGTTGTTTCTTATAGCAAAACTTCTTGTATGAGCTGTCATTTCCAACCCCCTAGTCTGTTTCTTCTTAAACCCACTACACTGAGGCTTTTGCCCCTCAGCAAAAGGGAAACTGCTCATCAAGTCACCAGTGACTTCCATTTGGTCAGCCTATGAGTCAATGATCAGTCCTCATTTTACTGAACCACCAGAAGCATTTGACATACTTGATCACTACCTTATCCTCTCCAACATGTCCCTCATGTGGCTTCTAGGACACCACAGTCATACATTTCCTCCTTCTCACTTCCTTTTGCTGGTTCTTCTTCATCACTCCTCTTAACCCAGGAGCACCCCTAGGTGTTGGAGGCACAGCCAAGAGGTCACTGTAGACCAGAGGCCCTACTGAGGAATGGAAGCTCAGTTCTCGGACTTCCTTTTCACCATTTACCTTATTCTCTTGATGATCTCATGCAATCTCATAATTTTATTTTTTTAAGGTTTTACTTATTTTATTTTTAGAGAAAGGAGAATGGAGGGAGAAAGAGAGGGAGCGAAACATCAATGGTTAATCTTATAATTTTAAATACCATCTTCTTACAGAACAGACCCATGTAGTAGGACAAAATACTATTACCAATTGGACCCCCCCTTCTCCCAGGGTCCCCCTGTTTTAGGTTCACCTTTGCCCACCACCAGGGAATTATAGCTCTCAATAGCTCTCAATGTCAGAGATTGGTGAAAAGGAAAAGAATTATTTATTCGAAAGTTATACAAACTTAAGAGAAATGACTTAATGTCTTCATTGAGATCCCGAAGTCCCTTAGAATATCCACAAATGCACACAGTCCTTCCTTCCCCCCTTTGCCCAGTCCAGGGTACTGTATCTCAGGAAAAGAAATAGAAGTCTGTGGTTCAGGTAGCCCCCAGTTCTTCCCAGTAATCCGTGCTTGGCTGGCAGTCCTCCCTTGGTTCCCAGCACCATCAGCTGTGTTGCCACCGTGATCTCCAGTTCTTAATCCAAAACCCACATGGCATCTTCTCCTGGCCCACCAACAAGAGTCCTCTCACCCCTTTCCTTCCTGCAGCGTCTCTCCTGCGTTCTTCCGAACTGCTGAGAGAGAGCTCTGCATCGCTGCTACATCTTGCTTTCCAGCTTCCCAAGCTGCCTGGCGAAGGAAGCCCCGAAGGTGCATGGTTCCCCCTCTCTCACCAAAAGCCATGTGGTGCCCTTTCTCAGCAAAGCCACGTTGTCCCTCTCCTTTCTCCAAGCTCTCACTCAGGCACTGAAAGGGAAGGGGCGAGGGTTTGCCTCCCCGTTACATCTTGGGTGGAAGTCACTCCCTTCTCCCTGCCTCAAAGCATGGCCACAGCTATTTAACACGTCCATGAAACCTGTTAAAAGTTATGGATATGTTAAATGACCATGCTTGAGGTTAGCTGCAAAACTGTTGTTATGCAAAACAACTCTCAATGGCCCTGCTCCATGTGTTCCATCCCCCAGTTCAGACTTGTGGGGGTGAGGACATCCTATATTTTTTAATATTTCCTGGACACCCTGAGTTCTGGACCCCATTACAAATCCCTCTTTGGGGGGACCCTGGCTGTACCCTGTTACAATCCCTATAATAGTGGCCACAAGGGTGTATCTTCAGCCCAGATTGCTAGTCTGAATTTCGGACTGTATGTCCAACTACATACTAACATCTCTGCTTGGACATCAAACAGGCAATTCAAACTTGGTATGTCCAAAATCAAACACTGAAACTTAACCCCACAACCTACTCTTCTTTTGACCCTCCCACCTTTCCAGTTGCTCAGGTCAAAAACCTTGGGATTATGCTTGAATGCTCTTTCTCACACCTAACATCCAACCCATCAGCAATTCCTTAGCCTCTACTTTTAAAATACAACCAGTGTCAAACCACATCTTACCATCCTACTCCAAGCCACCATCACCTCTTACTTGCATTACCTAACAGGTTTTCTCTACTCTACCCTTGCCCTTACAGTCTATTCTCAACAGAGCAGTTAGAGTGATGTAATTAGAGCAAATATTAGTCATGACGCCTCTCTTTTCAAAACCCTCTAATGATTTCCCATTTTCCTCAAAGTAGCAGCCAAAAGCCTTTATACATAGGGTAGCCATAATTACCTCCTGATTCATTGACTATAGTCCTACTACAACAGTTTATGCCTGTTGCCTCAGCATATGTATCAACAATATTTCCCTTGCTCTGAGCCAGAGTGGTCAAAATATTGACCAGGCCAAAGAGTTTGTTTAGTTTTTTTCCATACCATGGCTCTTGTAGTGCTTAGCTGTCTTTAACTTCATTTGAAACAATTTTGTTAGATTGTATTGTGACAGCTCTCATATCACCAAGTATTTTTTAAAAAATGTATCAAAATTAGTGAGTTTTTGTGCAGACATTTTAATATTGAAGACAGAAGAAGACATGCAACATTTTTGGCATATTATTCTTTATTATTTCAAGAAAGGTAAAAATGTAACTGAAACGCACAAAAAAGATTTGTGCAGTGTATGGACAAGGTGCTACGATTGATTGAATAAGTCAAAAGTGGTTCGTGAAGTTTCTTGGAACTATTGACATTTTGGCCAAGTAATTTTTCGTTGTGGGGCTGTCTGATGCATTGGAAGATGTTTAGCAGCACCCCTGGCTTCTACTCATTAGAAGCCAATAGCAAAAGACAGCCAATATGCTCAGAATATCAAAATCAATAAAGTTGTTAGTGAAAATGGACAAAAAATTTTTTTATTTTACAAAAAAAAAAAACCCCAAAAACCAACTAAATGGACTTTTTAGCCAACCTGGTATTACATGGCCAACCTACTCATAAAGCCCTATCAAATCTACCTGCTCATCTCCTGATCCTGCCCCACAGTGGCTGTTACCCAGAAAATGGTGTGATTCAGCCCTGGCTGGTGTGGCTCAGTGGATTGAGTGACAGCCTGTGAACCAACGGGTCACCGGTTCAATTCCCAGTCAGGGCACGTGCCTGGGTTGCCAGCCAGGTCCCAGGGTTGTGTGAGAGGCAACCACACATTGACTTCTCGCTCCCTCTCTTTCTCCCTCCTTTCTCCTCTCTAAAAGTAAATAAATAAAATCTAAAAAGAAAAAGCAAAAAAACTAAAAGTCTAGAAAAAAGAAAATGCTGTGGTTCACAGGGCTTGAGCCTCCTTTCTCTTTTGGACTCAAATGTTATTTTTAGTTTAACCTTCTCCATCAACTCCATTTAAAGTCGAGCCACATTTTCCTCCCCATCTCCTCTCCTATGTTTTTTTTTTTTTCCTTATTGCCCTTAATATCACCTTATATGTGGTTTACTTGTTTAGCTTGGTCATTGACTGCCTACTCCCCATATAGAGTTAAGCTCCACAAAATAGGAATTATCGTTTTCTTCACTGCTGTAACCCCCATGTTTGTAACAGTCTCTAGAACTCAAGCAGCCCTTAATAACCATCCTTCGACGCCGCTAGGAAGCCTCCAAGGCTTGGCGCTCGTCCTCACGTGACTGCAGCGGCCCCGCCCCACCGTCTGGGAAGGGAAGATGGCGGCGCCCAGGGTGGCCTCAGAGCGCGGTGGCAACCAACGAGAGGGCGCGGGGCGCTAGGGCGTCCACTCCGCCGCCTGTTCTGCGGTAGCGTCCTGGGAAGGCGCGAATAGGGGGTGTCCGTGCTAGTCCTCCTTCGTACAATTTGTTTGGCGGGGGAGGGAACCAAGCTACTCCTCAGAAGTTGCTTGGTGAGATCTGCTCCCAGCTTTTCCACCCATTGGGATTCCCGGGATCCGAGTAGGGTAGGACGAGGTTGTGGGATTCAATAACCGGGTTCTTCTCCCTTTGTGTCGTCTCCCGGGTTTAATTAGGTGACTTTGGAGTTTCTATCCAGCCTCCAGTTTTAAAGATATCCCTAACGCACACCCAGTCCGCCCACCAGGGGTGCCCCACTCCGAGTTAAGGCTCTAAATGCTAATTCCTGGTGATCCACCCTTCCCACCCCAGCAGTGAGCTAGCTCCCTAGGATTAAGCCTAATGAGTGCAGAACCCCCTCCCTCAGGCCCCTGGGGCAGATGAGCCCTTGGCCACCGCCCCTACAATTTCCTGCAGACCCAGCAAACAAAAGGCTCGGGAAGAGAGGGGAGGCTGAGCCGGGCGCCCTTCCTGCTGGAACAGCTGATGGAGCAAACTGGCCCTGGAGGGAGCAGAGCGGTGGGATGAAATTCCAGGGTTCCCGAGAGACCGCATTGCGGGGGCCAGACTCCCACATCTCGGGGAGGTGGGGAGTCCGGGAAAATGGATTTAGAGGGCCCAGGCACGTCACCTGAGTTTGCTGGGCTCTAGGAGATGAACAGTGCCCTTGTGGGAGTGATGTCAACCTTAGGGAATGAAGGGGGCGGGGGAGTACGGCTTCAGGTGAGCTCTCAGGCCCCACCGAGGCTGAAATGGTGGGGGCTGGGAGAAGACCGAAGCCCTGCGTCAAGTCTGGGACCCAGCTTACAGCCCTGTAGCTTGACCTGCTACCCTCTGTGCTGGCCCCACCCAAGCCTGACTTCCTGCTCCTCCCCAGGCACAGAGCTTTCCCTTGCCAAGCTCCCTGAACCATCGCAGGAACTTCTTGTCTCTTCAGGACCCTGAGAGCCTATCCCCCAGCCACAAATAGTCCTTCAATTCCCTCCTAGAGCCAATGCCCATGCCCCATTCCTGTCAAGGACACAATGGTAAGGGAAGGGCCACATATCCAGTAGGTGGGGGGATGTTGGCATGGAGGGGGGCTTGGCCTCATATCCTGTCAGGCTGCCAAGGGAAGAGAGGAAACAAAAGACTTCCCCCTGCTGGGACAATGAGCCTCCCATTACCTCTCTCCCCTTCCACTCCCCCCTCCAACCTCTCCCTTTTAGCTCTGGCCTCCCTTCTTACCACCTCTTGGCCCTCTGATAGCCTTGGCTTATGTCATGAGCTGTGCCCTTCCCCCTCCCTCCTTCCTATCAGGTCCCACTCATGCTCAGTCCCAGTCCCTAGCTGTTTCAGTCCTCTGGTAGCCCATCAGTGTTCAGAGTCCCTTCTTCTATCCCCAGCACCAAGATTAGAGGCTTGAATGGGCAAGGCTCTGGTGAATGTTAGGGGGGATATCATACCCCTTTAATAGCTAGTGGAAAGTAGAAGCTCTGCAAGAGAAAGGTTCCAAGTTGGAGAGAGGGAAATGCCCTCTGCCTGGCCTGGATGAGAGAGGAAGAAGGAAAGGGCCTTGGAAGTGTAGCTGGAAGCTTGTCCTGGGTGCTGAGTGCAGTGGAAGCGCACCCCAGAGGAGTCAGGCCTATCTGCTGACTACTAGTGAGAGCACCTGACAGGTCACTTAATCTTTTGAACCTGTCTCATATTTAAAGTAGATGTCATAATAATGCCCATCCTTCCTACCTGTCTAACAAGGTTCTTATGATAATTTAAATATGATAATGTTTTCTTTTTTAAAAAAGTGAAGTAGTAAGGTTTCTCCTCCACACCCCCATTCTCATTCCCAGCAGCTTCTGTCACCACATATACAAAAAAACTCCCGAACCTGCATCTCCAGCCAAAAAGCTGTCTCTGAACTCTTAAATGGTACACAGGGATCTCAAACTCAATATGCCCATCATCTTCCTCCTCCATGGTCCATTTCACTACCTCCTACCAGGCTGCCAAAGTTTGAAACTTTTTATTTTATTTTTTACTTTATTTTTTTATTTTATATGAAACATTTTAAGAAGTTGATTAGAAAGAGAGAGACACAGACCTGGCTGGTGTAGCTCAGTGGATTGAGCGCGGGCCTGCGAACCAGAGGATCGTGGTTCGATTCCCAGTCAGGGCACATGCCTGGGTTGCAGGCCAGTTCCCAGCAGGGAACACACGAAAGGCAACCGTACATTGATATTTCTCTCCCTCTCCCTCTCTCCTAACCTTCCCCTCTAAAGATAAATAAATAAATAAATCTTTTTAAAAAAAAATAAATAAATAAAGTTCTAAAAAAAAAAAAAGAAAGAGAGAGACACAGAGAGAGAAACATCAATTTGCATTCAACTTACTTATGCATTCCTTGGTTGATTCTCGTACATGCCATAGCTAAGGATCAAACCCATATTAAGACAATGCCCTAATCAACTGAGTGGCTCAGCCGGGGCCCAAGCCTGAAACTTGAATCATGCTTTAGTTCAGTCTCCTTCACCCCCATAGCCAGGTTCTAAATCCTGTCTACTCTAGCTTTTTGATGCCTCTTAAATCCTCCCCTGAGATACACACACACACCAATGTCAGTTCAAGCTCTGTCATTTGGAGAACTGCATTTGGTTTCTCTGCCTTCAATCTATTCTCCAAAGTCGTGTAAGTGGAATCTTTCTACACAAATTCACTAATGTTGCCTCTTTGCCTAAAATACTTCAGTGGCTCCCAAGGTATTCAGGACAAGCATGCACTCCTGGAATATCCTGTAATGACCAAGGCTGGCCCTTGCTCACCTCTCTACCTTCTCCATTGTCACTGTCTTTGCACTCTATACCCTGGCATTGTGAACTCCGGGCAGTTTGGAGACGATAGCACCATGTTCATGCTTTTTTATCTTCTCCTTCTGCCTTTAAAGCAACCTTTCCTGCCAATTTGCTCTAGGACTCATTCAGACAGCATCTTCTTCAGGAAGGTCACCTTGAGCCTGCAGGCTGGATTAGGTGTGCTTCCTTCCTGATACCATAGGCCCCTCTGTATACCACCATTTATGCTCAATACATAGTCTCCTATGTTAGAGATTTCATGGCTATTTCTACCCCTAGTGTTACAGGACAGACCTGTGGCGGGGGCGGGGGAACGACAAGATACTGTTATTGAATGGGCCCCCCCATCCCGGGGTCCCCCTGTACTAGGTTCACCTTGCCCATCGCCAGGAAATTATGGCTCTCAATGCCAGAGTTTGATGAAAAGGAAAGGGACTATTCAAAAGTCACACAGACTTAGAGTAATGACTTAATGTCTTCACTACGATCCCAAAGTCCCTTAACCCCCCCCCCCCCCACACACACACACAGTCCTTCCTTCCCCCTTTGCCCTGTCAGGGGTATCATATCTCAGGAAAAAAACAGAAGTCTACGGCTCAACTAGCCCCCAGTCCTTTCCCAGTCATCTATGCTTGGCTGGCAGGCTTCCTGCGGTTCCCAGCACCAACAGCTGTGTCGCCACTGTGATCTCCAGTTCTTAATCCAGACCCAAGTGACACCTTTTCCTGGCCCACCAGCAACAGTTCTTTTACCCCTTTCCTTCCTGCAGCATCTCTCCTGCATTCTTCCACACTGCTAAGAGAGAGCTCTGTATCGCTGCTACATCTTGATTTCCTGCTTTCTAAGCAGTGTGGCAAAGGGAGCCCCAAAACCCCGTGGTTCCCCCCATGGCTGTGGTGCCTGGGTTTAAATCCCAGCACGAATCTTCCTCTGTATCCCCATTCCTGACTCCCCACAATTGGCTACACCTGCCAGCATTCCCGTATTTTTCCAGCTTTTCTGGGCTGCCATGGTAAGTCTGGGCAGGCGTGGCCCTGTGGCATGGAGCCAACTATCTCCAAGCTCTCAAGCAGGCGCCATAACCAGGGGGAGTTCCCTCCCAGTTAAGTCATGGGTCAAAGTCACTCCCATTTCCCTGGCTCAAAGCTTGGCCACAGTTCCTTATCTATGAAACTAGCCCAAAGTTTTAGATATGTTAAATAACCGTTTTTGCAGTTATTTGCAAAATTGTTGATATGCAAAATAAATCTCAGTGGCCCTGCTCCTTGTGTCACCCCCCCCTTCAGACTTGTGGAGGTGAGGACATCTTATATTTTTAATATTTCCTGGACACCCCGAATTCTGGACCCCATTACAAATCCCTCTTTGGGGGGCCCTGGCTACACCCTGTTACAGTAGCTGTCAAATCCTGGAAGGCAAAGGATAACTGTGTCCCCAGTCCTGGCCCATAGTAAAATGTTCAAAAATGATTGCTGAGTAAATTAAAGAAAGACAAGTCAGTAAAGAATTACTAGTCAATAAAGAATAAACAGTTAACGAAATTTACTGAGTATTTATTTACTGGTGGCCAGACAGTGTATGTTGAGTACATGTTGTGCCTGCTTTCATGAAATTTAGGGCCACATACAAATAAACATCAAATCACCGATAAATTAGTAAAGGCTTCTGTGTGTGTCTAATACAACTTTGTATATGATGAGTTCAGGAAAATTCATGGTAATCACGTGAAGCCTGGATTCCAGTTTTGTGAGTCCTGAAGGTTATACAATTTGGGGAACCCTTATTAAGAAAACAAAATTGTGAATATAAAATTAGGTAAAGTTAATGTTTATTTCAATTGAGAGATCACAACCAGCTGCAAATGTTAAGGGGACAAATACTAACAATATTATAAAAGCCAGCCCTGGCTGGCATAGCTCAGTGGATTGAGCACAGGCTGCGAACCAAAGGGTTGGAGGTTCGATTCCCAGTCAGGGCACATGCCTGGGTTGCAGGCCAGGCCCCCAGTGGGGGCCACGTGAGAGGCAACCACACATTGATGTTTCTCTCCCTCTCTTTGTCCCCCTCTCTTTCTCCCTCCCTTCCCCTCTCTAAAAATAAATAAAATCTTTAAAAAATAAAAAGGTATTGTTTTAAATTAAAAAAATTACAAAAGCCAGATTAGAGCTCATTCATTTGTGACTAAATGTGAACCATTTGTCATGTACTGCAAATGAAAAACAATGTGTCTTGCTATCATTTTACTGTGATGTTTTATTTTTTAGTTGTACAAAAGATGTGTATGTAGATATAATCATGCACTATTTTTTAAACATTTATTTATTTTTTTTTTAAGATTTTTTTTATTTATCTTTAGAGGGGAAGGGTAGAAGAGAGGGAGAGGGAGAGAAATATCAATGTACGGTTGTCTCTCGTGTGTCCCCTGCTGGGAACTGGCCTGCAACCCAGGCATGTGCCCTGACTGGGAATCGAACCGCGATCCTCTGGTTCGCAGGCCCACGCTCAATCCACTGAGCTACACCAGCCAGGGCGATTTTTTAATAAGCTAGATAAATAACGTATTTGTAGTAAATGACTTCTCAATGCACCTCATAATACTTTCACGTCCTACCTTTTTCTTACAGGCGTAATCTTTGACCACCTCTTCATATGATTATGACTTTGTATTATTATTTTCTATTCTCTTTATATCTCAGTCTTCCCTCTAGTATGAACAATTTAATTTTTTTCTTTCATTATTGAGTTTATAAACATCTCTTTCAGCTTTCGATTTATATACTTCTCTTCAATTCATTACCAGTGAGGTCAAAACCTCTATTAAATTCCTTTCCTGCCCTGGCTGGTGTAGCTCAGTGGATTGAGCGTGGGCCTGCGAACCAGAGGATCGCGGTTCGATTCCCAGTCAGGGCACATGCCTGGGTTGCAGGCCAGTTCCCAGCAGGGGACACACGAGAGACAACCCTACATTGATATTTCTCTCCCTCTCCCTTTCTCCTACTCTTCCCCTCTAAAGATAAAAAAAAAAAAAAAAAAAAAAATTCCTTTCCTATAAGAGCTGTGATTCAGGACCGTCTCAAACATCCTCATGCCGTGACTCACCTTAAAAACTGTTTAAATTGATGGCACTCATTAACCAGGGCTTTGGGAGGAGCCAGGAAGGTGAAGGGTGCTGAAGGGTAAACCTCATGGGCTTCCAGGCAAATTTAACTCTAGACTCGACAAGCTTACATGGGCTGTGATATGGGAAGAGGAGTGACAATTTCTACAGTTCATGGTGAAGAAACAATCAATTGTTTGTTTAATAAGTATAGGAAAAGTCCTAACTCCAAGACTGCTCCAAGTACCTGTAATGATGTGAATCACAAAAAACAAAGCCCTGCCAGCTGTTGGGGGATGGTGGGGGGCGGTGTGCTCCCCATAGGTACTGCCATAATGA
Source organism: Glossophaga mutica (assembly GCA_039655065.1). Classification (NCBI taxonomy): domain Eukaryota; kingdom Metazoa; phylum Chordata; class Mammalia; order Chiroptera; family Phyllostomidae; genus Glossophaga; species Glossophaga mutica. The sequence continues at coordinate 85,056,294 of CM077305.1, forward strand.
CCATGGGCAGGTGATGGGGTGACAACCTTATATGTGGGGGGAGGACAGTGAAGTGACCTAAGTGCTGTAATAATAAAGAAAGAAGGGCCTGAGATTTGTTTGGGCTGATTCAGGTAGTGACATGGATGCTTACCTGTGTAATGTAATTCAGTGGATACTGAATTAGCTCACCTAGGAAGTGGTCCTGGGTGTTCAGAGGGTGGAGAAAATGGTTTCACACCTACAAGATAGATGGAGAGTGATTCCTGGGTATTGGAGTGAAAAATTCCAGCTATCATCTCAATGGAAAGGGAAAGTAATGGCATTTCTGCCAGGTTATATCTTTGAGGCCAGGAGCATGTTTTACAAATCTTGCAAATTAGCAGTGATCACCCAGCACATAGTAGATGCTCAATAAAAGTTTAATTTTATTCATTTTTTTACTGGTATACACTAGATACTAAGAGCTGGATTATATGCTGGGGGTGGGAGCTGAGGACTCAATGATATGGGATCTACTGGGTATTTTCTTACCTAAACTGTTCTCTTCTGTCTAGGTGATGGGTGCTGGTCCTCGGGGGTCAGAAATACAGGGTTCAAGTCTGTGGAGAGCTATTACACTATTTCATTCCTCTGTCTCATCAGCCCCTCACTCCGGCCTTATTTCTCTGGGCCTCTCGGTCTCTATCATGCACCATCATGATGAATCATGATTCACCTGTAATGATAAACTCCCCGCCAACACCAAATGAGAAAATTCAAAGAGCCCAGGAGGAGACAATTTTTAGAGGGGAGATTCTGAGTGCAGAGTGAAAGCAGAGAAAGGTGGGGGCAGGGGGAATGTAACCTGGAGGAGAAGCTGGTAACAGAACAGAGGCTGGACTTAGATCAGGGAGAGAGGAGGATGGTATTCCCAGCCTCGGCCCGGTTTGCTGGCCTGGTCTGCCTGGCTCCATTCAAGCCGGCTGTTTCCTGCCCCCTATGACCCCCCCCACCCCGGAGCAGGACCCAAGCAAGCCAACAAGGAAGGGCAGGGGTGTGGGGAGCACTACTTGTGGCAAGAAGATAAGTGAGCTGGGACAAGAGGTCACTACAGGCCTGGCTGTCCTCTCTGGGGGGTTAGGGATGCTTGACAGCCTGCCCGCGCCCCCCGCCCCGCCCCCGTTCCCCAGACATCGGTGACTCCTTCTTCCCTCTCTCTTGGCTCCTCAGCTCCTCCAGACTCTGTCCGCTTTAAATAGTTTCTGAATTCAAGCCCTTTCCTTCCAATTCTTTCACTGGAAGATTCCTGCATCACCCTTCATCTACCCCATGACTCACACTAGGTGTGCTGATGTTAGAAGGGGGTTGGTGGGAGGTTCGCTGCTTTCCAGGATCCTCCCCTCTAACTGATGGGATGGGAGGGAGGGTGGTGGCAAAGAGAGGAAAGGCCCTCCCAGCCATCCCGAGGGCCCCCAGGAGCCAGACAGGAAACAGCCTCAGGAAAGACAGCGGCAGCCCCGGCCCAGCCCCAAGGGTCAGGGCTGCGGGTGGTGCGGAGCCCTCCCAAACGGGACAGTGAGAATGAGCACGGTGATTTGGGAATCCATCGGGACCCCTCACTCTCTCAGACCCACCCACCTTTTATTTACCCTTGCTTCCTAGACTTTTCTATACTCCTCCCCATCTCAACCCTGTTGTGTCATTTCCACTCCGCATTTTTCAGCGCTAGGTTGAGCGCACAGTAAGTCCCCAATACTTAATGTTTGTTGAATGATTGTGTGAACGTTCGCTCCGGGGTTATCTAAGCTGAGATCGTTGCCTGGGGAACCCCAGGGTCACCCTCCATCCTCAAAAGCTTCCTCCAAACACGGTCCCCTGCGCCAACGAGGGGATAATGGGCTAATTCAGAAGAATCCTAAATCCGCGGGAAGATAATGCGCACTTTTGTGGGGCCCTCTGGCCTGCTGGATGTGCTTCTCTGCTCCCTGGTGTCCCCGGGGTTCTGGCCTGCCACAGGGGTCCCTGGGCCCCGGCCGGGACACGAGAGATCCGGGCCCGGGCACACAGTCTTCGTGCACATCTGGGCGGTCCCTGGGCTCCGCGCCCGCCGCCCCTCCCCCTTCTCCAAACTTTCTCCGAACTTCCCGACCTGCTCCACTGGGCGCCCCACTCCGCTTCCCTCATGAATTATTCAGCACCGCGCGATCCAACCAGCGTGCCCGGGGCCCCAGTCCTAGTCAGGGCTGGGGGCGGCTCCTCTAGCCTCCCGCGCGCCCCTCCCTCCTCCGCCGGGCGCCGCCTGGCCGAGTCCCAGCCCGGCCCAGCACAGCCCCGACCCCGATCCACAGTCTTCCTCTCTCCCGCTTAGTCTTTACTCCTGCTTCCACACACCCCGCCGGCGCGGAGCGCACTCGGCCCCGCAGCGCGAGCAGCACCACTCCCACGAAGGGCGGGTGAAAGCGCGAGACAGGCACACCCCCTGGCCAGCCAGGGCAGGACCCCGAGGCCCCGGAGGGACCCCGACTCCAGCCACGTCTCTCTCTGCTCCCGTCCGGCGCGTCCCCTACAAGGACGCCCCCCGCTCGCCTGCGCGGTGGGGACGCGGGGCCACACCTGGGCGCCGCCGCCCGGTGCCCTGTGCGTCCGCATGGGCCCGCGCTGAGACTCCGACCGAGAGTCCGGCGCGGGGAATCCACGTCTACCCACTCAGGGGGGATTCAGACCTGGGGGGGCTAGCGCCCCCCAAACTCAGATCGAATCCAACAGGAGTGAGGCGGCGCCATGGAGCTCCGGGCTCTGCTCTGCTGGGCTTCACTCGCAGCCGCTTTAGAAGGTGAGTTTCCTTAGGGGCATCCCGCCACTCCTGGGGCCCCCAAAGTTGGGCCTCGGAGTGGAGGGGCCCGACCTCTCTCTACCCCTACCCGGCACCTCAACCCCGAACACTTCGGACCAATAGTACTAGACCGGGCGGGGGGCGGGGGAGAGGCAGCCCAGCGGGGAGTGGAGTTTTCTTTTGTTTGGGAAAGAGATGGAGTCCGGCCCCGTCCCGGGACTTGCCCCAGCCCCGGATCCCCGAATTCTCACTCCTGACTCCAGACTCCTTTGGCCGGCCTTTCCTTTTCTCTCTACTCCAATCTTCAAAACTCTCTTCAAAGTTTCTGACCCTCTTCCCACCTCTGCCAAAAAGAAGGAAAGGTTTCTGGAGGAACAACTGCAGACAAGGCAGAATTTTGCACTAGGCCCTAAACTGCCCCCACCCCTCGTTTCCTTAGGGTTCACACCTTGATCCTCCAATTCCTCTGCGTCTATCAGAATGGCCACCTTCTGCACTCACACTCCAAACAAATCTCCCAAAGCCACTGCCCGTGCCACAGAGAGGCCCCCTTCCTGGTTTCCCCTGGCTGCACCCCAGCCCTTTAAATGCTCTCTAGACCCCAGCCCTGCCCAAGTCCTAGACAGGCTGGCTCCCCTCCAGCCCTGCCCGCCAGCAGAACTGACCTGTGTAGCCCCTGTGCTGCCCTAACTCAGCCTGATGACCACCTACCTCGTTGTCTCTCTACACGTTTCTAATTTATCTATACTCTCCCCAAATGTTTCTTCGTCCATGAGTCTCTCCCCTCCCCTCACCCCCTAAGAGGGGGAACCAAGAGCCCTATAAACCCTCCTCCCATATCCCTAATCTCCTTTCAATGAGCTGCCTCCTATCCCCCTTCACTGCCTGAAATCAAAGGGGTCTCTCTGGAGAAGGGGATTTTGGGGGCCGCTGAGGAGGAGGAATCAAAGGCAGTTAGAAACCCCTCTCCCCCAGGCTGAGCAGCGCTGCTCTGGGCTGGGGCTCAAAGGCTAGGCGTGGAGAGAGGGAAGACTGGCCTGGCTCTGAGAAAGAAGGGGAAAAGACTATGGGAGAGAAAGGAAAGCAGAGCAAAGAGAAAACCCACCAGGATGAAGTGGGGTGAGGCGGGGTGGAGAGGGGGGGAGATGCAAAGAGGAAAGGAGAATCACTCAATCTGCTGTTCCCGAAAGGCTTTCTAAGCCCCAGGCCCATGCTGAGGGCTTTAGATCTTCATGGTTCCTACAGCCCTGGGGGTAGGAGGGATTGTTATCCCATTTTACAGCTGAAGAGCCTGAGGCTTAGAAGAGTTAAGTAACTTATCCAAGGCTGCCCACACCAGTGAAGTTGAAAAGTGGGAGACAAAAAAATGAGGAGAGAGCAAGAGAAATGGAGGTAGACAGAGAGCTGGGGAGAGAGAGGCGAAAGGCCAGAAAACGGACATGTCAAAGAGAACTCCGAGAGGAGGCAAGACCCAGATAGAGTAAGAGAAAGTGAGCTGCTCTGAGCCCAGGGGGCAGCCCTGAAACAGAGACAGTGTGTAAATTGGAGACAGGAAAACACTATCCAGGCTGGAACAATGGAGGGTGGAGACGGCAGGCTCAATCCACCCCTTTCCCAGAACCCCGGGCATCCTGTCCCCAGCGTGCTGGGCTGTCTCCTGCCACCCATGGGGGCCAGGGCCTTACCTGGGGCTGGCCCCGTCCGCCTGATTCCTTGGCCTCTGTGGATAGCACTTACTCCCTGGGAGGAGGCTGCCCCACCCACCTGCCTTCCTTCTCTCCAGCAACCCCCATTGGGAAGGGGGGACCAGGTCCCAGGTGTGCTGCTGGTCTCCAAGGGGATTCCCCTACCCTCCCTCCACCCTGTGCTGCCAGGGCCTGTGCAGTTTCCCCTAATCCCCACCTTCTGCCAGAGCCCCACCCCTCCCTGGTGCCCCTCCTCCAGGCCAAGCTGAGCCAGGTGTGTTCTGCTCCCCCCTCCATACACACACACACCCCTAAAGTCTCCTCCCCTTTTCCTTCCCATAACCAAATCCAGATGTGAGGCCTCTGCAGGCAGGGGCCAGGGCGGGAACCCAAGCATCCCAGCCTCCAGCACTTCCCCTTCTGACAGCAGCCACAGCAGAGCGCTGGGGGGAGAGGGGAGGGAGTGGGGGTGCTGGCTGGGCCTCAGGAGCTAAGCAGTACCTCCCGGGATCTGAAGGACTAGAGTGTTGGGTCCCAAAAACGGCTGGAGACATGGAAGAGGAGCAGAGTTGGGGGCAGGGAGGCAGTGACTTGGGGAATAGGGATGGGACTGTGGAGGCCCTGGCAGGTCCTTTAAGGAGGGGTGTCCCCATGCCAGTAACCCTTTGCCCACCAGAGTCAGGGCCAGATCAGGGGTCTGGTTTAATCGTTTCTAAGCTGTTGACCCTTCTTCCCTTCCAGTGTTTGCACCTTCCCCTATCCTCCAGGGTACAGTGGCTGAGCAAGGTCTAGATCTGGGTGTCCTGAGGGCCAGTGAGCCTGCCAGCCGTTAGGAGTGGGGTTGGCATTCAGAAAAAGAGCTGAGAAATAGGAGGGCAGGGCTCACTCCCCTCCTTACCTCTTGTCTCAGCCTGACTGACTCTCCAGATCGAAGCTAAGAGGACCTCCCCGATTCTCCGTCCCCAGGTGTCTGGTCTTCCCAGTGTCCTCCCCGAGCAGTGACTAACTGTCTATCTGTCTTAGAGACCCTGCTGAACACAAAATTGGAAACTGCCGATCTGAAGTGGGTGACGTTTCCTCAGGTGGAGGGGCAGGTAAGAGCTGGGCCTAGGAGCTGGGGTTCAGAAAGGAAACTGGGGAACGAGGAGCACCAGTGCCAACCTGCTCCCGGTACCACTGCCTAGATCACAGCAGCAGGAACCAGTGTCCTCCGAGCTCTTGCTCTCAGGGGTCCCCTTCCCTAGCCACCCTAGCCACTTCTGCTTGATGACAAGCACCCTCCCGCTGACCCCGAAGCCATTAGGCAGCCCTCACGCCAACCCCCTTCTGCCCACAGTGGGAGGAGCTGAGCGGCCTGGATGAGGAGCAACACAGCGTTCGGACCTATGAGGTGTGCGACATGCAGCGTGCCCCAGGCCTGGCCCACTGGCTGCGCACAGGCTGGGTTCCCCGGCGAGGGGCTGTCCACGTGTACGCCACACTTCGCTTCACCATGCTCGAGTGCCTGTCCCTGCCCCGGGCTGGGCGCTCCTGCAAGGAGACCTTTACAGTCTTCTACTTTGAGAGTGACGCTGACACAGCCACAGCCCTCACCCCAGCCTGGATGGAGAACCCCTACATCAAGGTACCCAGAGCACAGCCACAGGCCAGGGCGGGGCTGGGGCAGGCCTGTGGTCTAGGGACAATGGAGGTAAACTTGTAAGGCCCCCTTGGTTGGGGCGCTGGAAACAGGAGCCTCAGGTCTGGGGAGGGAAGAAGGCAGCCTGCTGGTGGAGCAGCCGCATGCAGTTGGGCTGCCGGCCTGGTCCCCAGGGAAGGTCCTCTCAGTCACTCCGCTCCGCTGTTCTTAGGCCACCCTACACTTCCCCCTTTATCCTCCTACCCCTCACCCTGGAAGGCCTTCTCTCTGCCTCTTCTCCCTGCCTACTATATCTGCTGTGTTCCAGCCCCTAGGTCTCCCCTGGGATGACTTTGCTGAGGTGCCCCACTCTGGGATCCCATCTGTCATCACACTCATCATACTTTGTAGCTTATCTGGGTTTCCTTCATTTCTGTTTCCTCTGCCTGAGTTCAGGGTATATAGTAGGTGTTCGTAAATTTTTGTAGGACGAGTGGATGAACAGAAAGGAGTGGCATAGGACAGAGCTGGACCTGTTGTAGGAGCTCAGCAAGTATTCCTGAACAGTGCTAGGGCCTGCAGGGAAGTGGGTTGAGAAAGGTGGAGAGAATGTTCTGGAACAGAATCCAAGGAGGTCATGGAGAGGGTAAGCTAGAAAGAAGAAGACAGTCCACCGGGTCTTTGGGGAGTGGAGGACGGCAACGGTTGAGTCTCTTCTTTGACCCCAAAGGTAGACACGGTGGCTGCTGAGCACCTGACTCGGAAGCGCCCTGGGGCTGAGGCGACTGGTAAGGTGAACATCAAGACGCTGCGTCTGGGCCCACTCACCAAGGCTGGCTTCTACCTGGCTTTCCAGGACCAGGGCGCCTGCATGGCCCTGCTGTCCCTGCACCTCTTCTACAAGAAGTGTGCCCAGCTGACTGTGAACCTCACCCGCTTCCCGGAGACTGTGCCTCGTGAGCTTGTGGTGCCAGTGACAGGGAGTTGCGTGGCTGATGCCATTCCTGTCCCGGGCCCCAGTTCCAGCCTCTACTGCCGGGAGGATGGCCAGTGGGCCGAGCAGCCAGTCATGGGCTGCAGCTGTGCTCCAGGGTTCGAGGCCACCGAGGGGAATACCAGATGCCGAGGTGAGCGGGGACATGTCCTCAAGAAAGCATTGAGAAGGTCCTGTGCCCTGTTTTTGGACTCACTTCTTAAATTCCCATTTTGAACATTTTTGGCTCTCCTAGGCACCCCGTTCCTGGAGGGCCTGTTTTCATTCCCCACCCCTCTACTCCCGTGGTATAGTTCAGAGCCCTTCCTCACTCCCACACTCTCCCTGATATGTCCACTTCTTTCTGGTCATGGGAGGCTATCCAGGGGTGCAGCTCTGTCCTCAGGTGGGGGGCACCTTGTTGGGCTCAGAGGACAAAGGTGTCATGGTCTCTATTCTTGTTCATTGTGGTTTCTGGGTGTTTTCACAGCCCATTATGACAGATGATGCTAGAATGTCAAATTCTGTGTTTGCTCCTCACCACTTCAGTGTTATGGAGGCTGTTAGACCGGCCGCTATGTCTTGTTAATAAAGAGGCATACCTCTATGTCACAAACTTTTCTTCATATTTTGATCATTATATTCAACTTACTTGGATTCCTTTATAACCCAGTGGGTTTTGTGCTGTGCATTGAAAATCGTTTTTCTAAGCAGCGCTCTTCAGGTTTCATCAGCCTGCTGAGGAGTGTAGGTGGTGTGGGTGTTTGGGTTGTTCCTGATCTGAAGAGCTCCTCCTGCCCTGCTTCCCCCTTGGCACTTCATGAAGCCTTAAGAGCAGCTGCATGTTTTTGATGCATGTTTTGGTAAATGCTTTCTCTCTCTCAGCCTGTGCCCAGGGTACCTTCAAGCCTCTGTCTGGGGAGGGGTCCTGCCAGCCATGCCCAGCCAACAGCCACTCCAACACCATCAGCTCATCGGTCTGCCAGTGCCGCAACGGGTACTTTCGGGCCCGCACGGACCCCCGGGGTGCACCCTGTACCAGTAAGTGACCACTGACCCCTGGGGTGGACCCCCGTTCCAGCCCCCATCTTCCCAGGCCTTCCTGTCTTGACCCTGGCCTGCTGGTGCCCGGCCAAGTCAGTGTGGCTGCCCATCTGTCCCACTGCCCGCCCCTCCTATCTGCTTGGCCTCTGTCTGATTCTCTGGTTTCCTGCAGCCCCTCCATCGGCTCCAAGAAGCGTAGTTTCCCGCCTAAACGGCTCCTCCCTACGCCTGGAATGGAGTGCCCCCCTCGAGTCAGGTGGCCGAGAGGATCTCACCTATGCTCTCCACTGCCGGGAGTGCCGTCCTGGGGGGTCCTGCACACCTTGTGGAGGAGACCTGACCTTCGACCCAGGTCCCCGGGACCTGGTGGAGCCCTGGGTTGCAATTCGTGGGCTGCGTCCTGACTTTACCTATACCTTCGAGGTCACTGCCTTGAATGGGGTATCTTCCTTAGCCACCGGGCCCGTCCCATTTGAGGCTGTGAATGTCACCACAGACCGTGAGGGTGAGACTGGGGTTGGGGCAGCCCGTGGTCAGATGGGAGAGGTGGTGGTGGGAGAGGCTGGCAAGGCCTGAAGGGAAAAGGGGCAGAGGCTGTGCAGTGGCGTCCCCAAGAAGTATGGAGGCTCAGGGCTTTGGGAGCAAGAGGCAGAGAGTAAAAAAGATGCAAAGGCAGGCTGGAGAGTTGAGGATGGGAGCCAGGAGGAGTTCTTGAAATATCTGGAGGACCAAGACAATTGCAGGTAGCAGAGGAGTTGGAAAGGCAAGAAGAAAAGACAGACCTGCCATGCAGAAGAACCCTAGCATGTCCTGTCTCTCACAGTGCCTCCCCCAGTGTCTGACATTCGGGTGACTCGGTCCTCACCGAGCAGCTTGAGCTTGACATGGGCTGTTCCCCGGGCACCCAGTGGAGCAGTGCTGGACTATGAGGTCAAGTACTATGAGAAGGTGAGACCGGGCACCACCCCTGGGGCTGGGGGTGGATGGTGCGACGTGCTCCAGGGTGGGACACCTGAATTGAAGGCACTGAATTCCAGCTCTGCCACTTACTGTCTGGAGACCTTGGGCCAGGCCCTTGGCCCCTCTGAGCTCAGTATCCTCATTTGTAAAATAGTTGTGATAACGGTACCAACCCCACAGAATTGCTGCAACAATTAAATGAGACAGTGAATGCCAAATTCTCAGCACAGTGCACAGAACTGAGCACAAAGGCCTTGCCTGCTACGTAATGGGACCAGGGTGCTAGCGATGGGGTTGCAGGGCAGGGGGAGGCTGAAAGAGCAGCAGAAACTGCAGGCCTGTACTCACAGCCAACCCCTCCTCCTCCCGGACAGGGTGCAGGGAGCCCCCACAGTGTTCGGTTCCTGAAGACATCAGAAAACCGGGCAGAGCTGCAGGGGCTGAAGCGGGGAGCCAGCTACCTGGTCCAGGTGCGGGCGCGCTCCGAGGCCGGCTATGGACCCTTTGGCCAGGAGCACCATAGCCAGACCCAGCTGCATGGTGAGCCTGGGAATAGGCCTGGGTGGCCGTGCCGCTCCTGAAGGACCCCCAGAATCAGGCCCCTAGGCTCCTCTTTCCCTCAACTGAGGGTCGGTTTTGGCCTGGTGAGGACAGCATGGGATGCAGAGACCCAAACCGACAACTGAGTGTGAAGACCTGCTCGGCACCCTTCCCTCGGCCGCGTGACCGACCTTTGGCAAAAACGACCTCAGAGCCCCAGCTCTCTCACTCGAATAAATGGAAATACAAGGCCTCTCTCACAGGGCTCCAGGGAATCAGTGAGATGACACCTATTGTAGTATTTAATTTTTGTTTTCTTAACAGTTTCATTGAGATACGCTTCATCTACCATACAATTCAACCATTTAAAATGTTTAATTCATTGGCTTTTAGTATATCCCCAGAGTGGCACAGCCATCACAATGAAGGTTAGAACATTTCAGCACCCCAAAAAGAGTCCCTATACCCCTTCCACAACCCCCTAGCCCCTGGCAAATGCTAATCTACTTTCTGTCTCCATGGATTTGCCTGTTCTGGACATTTGATACCAATGGGATCATACAGTATGCAGTCTTTTGTTTTACTGGCTCCCTTCACTTTCACTTACTGTAATGTTTCCGAGACTCACCCATGTTGTAGCAGGTGTCATTCTGTTTGTTCATTCGTCCATTGATGGACTTACAGGTTGTTTCCACTTTGGGGCTATAAAGCCTTCTATTTTTACTTAGCCTTTGAACCTTTCATTCAAATGGGACTTTTTGCAGTCCCCAGGACTTCAAGTAGAATAAGATCAAACCAGCTCTGACAGTAATAAGGCTCAGAACCTTGCCCTGAGGGACGATGGAGGGGCCCACTCACTGCCTGCGGAAAGCAGTTTGGAAATCACCACGCTTCCCCAGCCCTGCCTCTCCTTTGTCCTCTCCTACTTGTCACAGCATCCTCAGGAGGACCACAGCTCATTCGGGGGACCTGTGTAGGGCCCTTGGGAACCATCAGGTTCTCCTGATCATGTTTTTTTCTCCCCCAGAGAGTGAGAGCTGGCGGGAGCAGCTGGCCCTGATTGCAGGCACTGCGGTCGTGGGCGTGGTGCTGGTCCTGGTGGTCATTGTCATCGCTGTTCTCTGCCTCAGGTGAGGGCTCTGAGTCCCTGGAGGCCCCTCGAGGGTAGATGTCCACCTGCCCCCTTGCCCCAGGACAAGGCTCTCTCTATGCCCCAAGAGCCCATTTCCACTCAGAATCTTTCTCAGTCTCTGCTCCTCTCTTCCCATCCTGTCCCTCTGGAAACATAAGTATGTGACTCAGTTTACCTTGTCCTTCCCATGGCTACAGGAAGCAGAGCAGTGGGAGAGAAGCTGAGTACTCAGACAAGCATGGACAGTATCTTATCGGGCACGGTAGGTAGGCTTGTCCTGAAGGAAACAGTGTGGGGCAAGGTTGGGAGCCAAGAATTGGGCGTCTGAGTGCAGGGGAAGCTACTCAGCTAATGGGCCCTGCATGCTGCCTCAGGTACTAAGGTCTACATTGACCCCTTCACCTACGAAGATCCTAATGAGGCTGTGAGGGAATTTGCAAAAGAGATCGATGTCTCCTATGTCAAGATTGAAGAGGTGATTGGTGCAGGTGAGAAGAAAGATGCCTGGAGGCCTGGGAGGGGAATGGGGTGGGCAGGGAAGTCCAGGAGGAGAGCTGACCTTCAGCACCCATCCTAAAGGCGAGTTTGGGGAGGTGTGCCGGGGACGGCTCAAGGCTCCGGGGAAGAAGGAGAGCTGCGTGGCCATCAAGACCCTGAAGGGCGGTTACACAGAGCGGCAGCGGCGGGAGTTCCTGAGCGAGGCCTCCATCATGGGCCAGTTCGAGCACCCCAACATTATCCGTTTGGAGGGCGTGGTCACCAACAGCGTGCCAGTCATGATCCTCACGGAGTTCATGGAGAACGGTGCCCTGGACTCCTTCTTGCGGGTGAGCTCCCCTGCCCAGCCTCCTGATCCACCCATGTTCCACCAACACAGCCAGGGGACTCAGAACCAGGACAGTGGTGGCTTCCACATCACCCCCTTCGCCCTTCATTCTCCCTTCAGGAAAGGTTGAGTCCCTGGGACTGGCCCTTTCTTCAGGCATGGGTGGGACTGGCCTCTCTGTGGGGCAGCTGACCCTGGGATGTAAGGGGTCATCATTCATCCTTTTAACAAGTACTTCCTGAGCACCTCATTGTACACCAGCTACTGTCCTAGGCCCTGGGAATAAAGCCATGAGTATCTCTGCTCTTAGGGTGACGGTGTAATGGGGAAGACTGGAAATTAAGGAAACAAACAAGCTTTTCTTAAACAAATAGTTTCAGATGTGGAAACAAACAAGACCATGGAAAAGTGGCGGGGGAAAGAAGAGATAATGCCAAAACTCAAAGAATAATGAGAACTAAGAAAAATGATTGAGAATGTAAATAAAAGTGCTTGGCACATTAAAAAAAAGAAAAGTGGCTGGAGATGAGGGAGAAGAGCTTATTTTTGTCACTTTAACAGGTTTACAGAATTTTATTATTTTGTTAATTTTACATTGCATTTTTATTTTAATCCTCACTCGAGGGTATGTTTATTGATTTTTAGAGAGAGAAAAGGCGGGGGAGAGGGAGAGAGAGAAACATTGATGAGAGAGAGACATCGATCAGTTGCTGCCCATAAGCACCCCAACCAGAGATCGAACCCGCCACTGTTTGGGTATGTGCCCTGACCAGGGATCGAACCTGCAACCATTTGGTGTACAGGACTATGCTCCAATCAGCTGAGCCACCCGGCCAGGGCACCTCACATATTTTTTTTTAATCAAAATATTTTCCTACACAGCAAAATAACATTGCGTTGAAAAAAATTATAATTTCTTGGTATCCTCTAATATGCAGTCGATAATCTACATTTCCCCAGTCGTCCCCAAATGTCCCTTACTGCTGGTTTATCCAGACCACCATCCAGTTCAGAATAAAGCATTATACCTGGTGATTATTGTTTCTGAGTCTCCTAAAGTCAGCACAGTCCCTTGTCATGACCTTGACATGCTGAAGAGCTGGGTCACCTGCCTCCTTGAATGTCTCACTTTGTGGATTTGTTAGCTTCTTCCCTGTGGGGTCATTTAGGTTGTTTGTCTGTATTTCCCATAAGAAACTATGTCTAATATTTTGATACATTCAAAATTAAATGTTGGTGGCCAGCCTATATCGGGGGTGCTGTGAACTTCACATGGCGCCCCACCAGGAGACACAGGCCACCTGGGTCCCACCATGAGTGATGCTGAGGTTGACCTGGAGTAGCATGATGATGATCGGCTCTCTGTAGTGGGCGTAGGAGTCTGTTCCTTTGGTACCCAACAGAGATTCCATTGCAGGGGCGGGAAGGGTCCTATTTAAAAAGAGATGACATTTGAGTGGGTGGGAAAGAGCCAGCCTTGAGAAGATGGGGAAGAGTCATGTTGGGGGCAAGAACTCAACAAGAAGTGGGAAGGCAGGTGGGGCTAAACCTGGGGAGCAGCGGAACCATGGTGGATCTTGATGCAGGTGGTGGCCCTGCCACGTGGGCCTCCTGGCCTTGGTCGGGAATTTGGATTTGATTAGAAGTTCAAGAAGCCTTTCGAGGGGTTTCAGTAGGAGATCTCTTTGGTGGCCGCTGCAAAGTAGGGGTGGAAGGAAGCCAGGAACCAGTGAGGAGACTTGCAGTCACTCAGGCTGTGAGGGTTGCAGTGGGGTGCCGAGAAAGGCTGGATTCGGGGTATGTTTTGGAGCCAGGGCCAGCAGAACTTGCAGATGGATTGTAAGTGGCAGGTGAGGGGAGAGAAAGGAAGGAGTCATGGAGGCCCCTAGGTCTACACTCTGAGTATTGGCATGTGGTGTTTCCACAAACAGATGCAAGGAGTTTCCACAAACTGGGTTCAGGCTTGGAAGATGGATTCGGAATTCAGTTTTGGACTCTGTCCCTAGCCCTGTGGGGCTACTGAGGATCCCCACCATGTTAACTGAACCCAAAAGGTGGGATTAGTTAACCATTCCTGACTGGTTGGTTTACCTGGTGAGAGCTGTAAAGGTCAATGTTGGGGTTTAGACCTTGATTTTGGCACTGTGGTTGCTGATGGACCCTGATTTTCTCACTGTTCTCTTGCATACACACACAGTTGGTCCAAGAGGGCTGAGCTAGATTTTGGCTGAATTGGCATAAATGTGTCCCCACCTATATGAGAGAGTGCACAGAGCCACACCCTTGCCAGAACTCTGGTTTTGTTAAATAAGAAGAACATGTTAGATCGAAAGCATTTGTTGAGTATGTCCTGGGTATAAAGCACTATGTTAAAAGGAAGAAAAATTTAAAGCTTCCTTTTGCAATCTAATTGAGAGAGTGAATATGTATATTTGAAACTGGGACAGTTGGAAGCACTGTGTTATGATAGTGGAGTAAGAGCTCAGAGAACTCGGGATGAGAGAAAGGAGGGCCTACCTGGGAAGTCTACAGGCCTGGACGTGAGATGGGCTTGAAGTGTCAAATAGGGTTCGGAACATGAAGAGAAGGAAAAATAGAGGGTGAGCTGTCCTAACCACGCCCCTCTCCTTTGTCTGGTCTCCAGCTGAACGACGGACAATTCACTGTCATCCAGCTGGTGGGCATGTTACGGGGCATTGCCTCGGGCATGCGGTACCTTGCTGAGATGAGCTACGTTCACCGTGACCTGGCTGCCCGCAACATCCTGGTCAACAGCAACCTTGTCTGCAAGGTCTCCGACTTCGGCCTTTCCCGATTCCTGGAGGAGAACTCTTCTGACCCCACCTACACAAGCTCTCTGGTGAGGCTGAGGGACTGACATAGGAACTAGATTCTTAGGGCCCAGTGGGCAGGAAGGTTGAAAAGGTGGCTAGGAGTTTGACAGCTCTGATCCAGGGATAAGATGGAGGAGCAGACCACGGAGGGAGCGGTCAGCTTAGGAAACCCCACTTCTGGGTGTCTAGGAAAAGAATGGAGTTGGGGAGCTGGGTGCTAGGTCCCAGAAAGGAAGGAGGCCTGAGCTGGGTGGACAAGCAAAGGCCAGGAGTAGAGTGCCTGGATCTGGGGAGACTCTCAGCTCATCTTTGCTTTCCTCATCTTTAGGGAGGAAAGATTCCCATCCGATGGACAGCCCCTGAAGCCATTGCCTTCCGGAAGTTCACATCTGCCAGTGATGCCTGGAGCTATGGGATTGTGATGTGGGAGGTCATGTCTTTTGGGGAACGGCCATACTGGGATATGAGCAATCAGGATGTAAGTGTCCCTTGGACCTGCCGTATTTTCTTGGAATATTCTCATCTGGGATATGGGTGGGGGTGGGGTTCCCAGAGAGTTCATCGTTGCTGGGTCCTTGAGATGATGAGGGTCACACAAAAAAGAGTTGACCTTTGTACCCGAGTTTGATAAAGAATGTTTGGTCACAGAAGGACACCGGGATGGAGGGCACAGTTGGGAGGTTACACATCTGGATCATAGCCCAAGAGCTGCTGGGGTGTTAAGGCCCAGCTGGGAAGACCCCCCAGATTTGCCGTTCTGGAGGGCTGTAGCACCCAGCCAGCATCTGCGAAGTTACCATTTCCATGGGATCCTTTGCATCCTCATTCTTCCTGGACATCTTTACCCAGTGCTTCTGTCATTCCAGGTGATCAATGCCATTGAACAGGACTACCGGCTCCCCCCTCCCCCAGACTGCCCCACTTCCCTGCATCAGCTCATGCTGGACTGTTGGCAAAAGGATCGGAATGCACGGCCCCGCTTCCCCCAGGTGGTCAGTGCCCTCGACAAGATGATCCGGAACCCTGCTAGCCTCAAAATCGTGGCCAGGGAGAATGGCGGGTGAGGACTCCTGCGAATGGGCCCTCCTTGCTGCACTCTGCCACCTCCACCCCTCCAGAATCTCCCCAAAATTATCCGTCATTTTGGGGGGTATATGGGATTTTCCCTGCCTGCCTCTCCAAGGCTGGACTCAATATCGCCATCCTGATACCACCCTGGCACTCAGCGCATCCTCCCCATCTTTGTCTCCCAGGGCCTCACACCCGCTCTTGGATCAGCGGCAGCCTCACTACTCAGCTTTTGGCTCCGTGGGTGAGTGGCTTCGAGCCATCAAGATGGGGAGATACGAAGAAAGTTTTGCAGCCGCTGGGTTTGGCTCCTTCGAGCTGGTCAGCCAGATCTCTGCTGAGTAAGTCATGGCAGGAACTGGAGGTGAGGGTTAGAGCCAAGCAATCAGAGGAGCGTCTGGGGACCAGAATCCAGCCCACTGGTCAGCAGAGGCCTTTGGGGTCAACTCCCCGTGCCAACTTTTCTAGGCGCGCCCCCCCTCCCCCCCTCCCCCCTCCCCCCGTCAAAGCAGTAACAGCTGCTGGAGCTGAGAGCCCAGTGAATCTTCCAGGCCAGCTGTGCCCGCCTCAGCCCTGGAGCATCTTGCTCCCTGCCTGGCAATCTGTATCTGTCTTTGTGCATCTATCTACATTCCAGACCCTGCTCTCACATTAACAATGTGTCAACTTTGGATGTTTCCCTACCCATAAAAGGAGAAGACTCGACCAGGTTTTGGAAAACCTTTCCAGCTTTAATGTTAAATGGTTTTATGATTCTGACACTTCCCAAATACTGTTTTTTCCCTAGTTGGTCTCTCTCTGATACTTCTCCTTTCTGCCTTCCCACTTCTCTCCCAAGGACTTTTCTGGCCCCAGATTTGAATAACAGAATAGAAGGACTAGAAATCTGGAACCAGAGGGTCCCGGAGGCCCTCTCCCTGGCAGGGCAGTCACGGGCCAGTCTGCCCCACTCGGCCTGGGTGCTCTCCTCCCAAACTTGTTCCAACCTCTCCTTGACCTAGGTTCTTGCTCTCGGTTTCCTACCTCTTCCTTTCCTCCTTATCTTAGTCTCCAGGCCTCAGAATGGAGGGGGGGAGGCAGTTTGTTTTACCCCTTCCCTCCCTTTCCTCTCCACCCAGCCCTTCCCCTCTCTCTCTGGCCTTTTCTTTCTGACCTTTCCTTTCACCTCTAAAGCAATCTGTGCATCCCCTTCCCCCAACCTCATTTGGTGTGCCTTTCTTTCTCTCGGTTCCCCCCTTCTCTAATTCTCTGCCTTAATCCTTGGTGGAGCATCCATCCAGGTCCCAGCTCCTCCGACCCCACCCCAGTTCCCCACCTCCAGCCTTTCGACCCTCCCCCTTCCCACATCCAACGGCGGCTGCGCAGAGGCGCTGCCGCCTGCCTCCGAAATCGTCCGGAAACTGCCGGGCAACTCTTGACGTGTGTCCCCTCCCCCGCTGGTATTCCTGATTGGCTGACAATCCTGAGGCGGCGACCAAGTTTCTGGAGCTAAGCTAGGAGAGCCGTCCCAGCAGCCCTGTGGCCTCACCTAGCTTTCTATTCTTCCCCAGGGACCTGCTCCGAATAGGAGTCACTCTAGCGGGACACCAGAAGAAAATCCTGGCCAGTGTTCAGCACATGAAGTCCCAGGCCAAACCTGGAGCCCCAGGCGGGCCGGGAGCACCGGCCCCTCAGTACTGACCTGCGCCTCCCCGCCTGACCCCACAACTCCGGAGCAGCAGGAATTCCCATGCTGGGGACACAGCTCCCCTTCTTTTTGGGGCAGAGTCGGGTGGGGACCCAAAAGGTCCCCATACCTACGCCCCATTGGATTGCACTTTGAACCTATGGGAGCAGGGAGCAGGCAATTTGAGAGACAGGATTTGGGGATTCTGCCATATGGGAGTGGGTATAAAAGTAACATGACCCTCAGGTGGGGAATCCCGCCAAGGGTGTGGGAGCCCTTCCCTCAGGATTTTCCAGGGTGGTGGGGTGCAATCCCTACAGCCTCCCTTTGATCCCCAGTTACGGCCCCTGGGGTGCCTCTCCTCACCTGGAAGGGCCCCAGACCTTGCAGACCAAAGAGAAGGGGGTGACAAGCCTTTAAGCTCGGGAGTGGAGCACCATGGTGGGAGGCGGGAAGGGGTGTCATGACCCAGTGACGAAATCATTGGGCTGGATGTCCCAACCTTGCTGCTGTCTCCACCGAACTCACTTTTCCCTTGTAAATGCCCCTCCCCCATCTGCTGCCTTCATATTGAAGGTTTTCGAGTTTTAAGTTTTGGTTTTGGTCTTATTCTCTTTTGTTTTTGTTTCTGGTTTTTGTTTTGTTTTGTTTTGTTTTATACTGTCCTTGTCATAATGTTTTGTGTTGGAGGGACCTGCTCATTTTCACGTCCTGTTCCCGCGAGGGAACAGGACCCACAGTTGTGTCTGTTTCCAGAGAAGCACCTCGGTCAGGCCGCTGTTTTCCGGCCCTGCCAAGCACCCGCAAGCCGCGTCCGTGGGGTGGGGGGAACGAGGCAGTGCAGGAAACCAGAGACAGACACCGGTGCTTGGAGGGGTTCTTAAATTATATTTAAAACATTTTTTTGTATAAATAAAAGAAAACGGGAAGTGTTGCAGCTCTGGGGGTGATTGGGAGTGGGGGATGGAATAGACTTCTGAGGAAGGTGGAGTGTGTGGAGGGGCAGGAGGGCCGGGGAAAGGGCCGAGGTGGGCCTGGGTGCTTAGTTCCCAACCCCAGGGTGTGTTTCAGGTGGTGGGGTGGGGGCAGTGGGAGATGAGTCATTAGCAGCTGCTTCTAACGGCTCTAGAGGGTTCTGCCAAGAGCCTGGGGCACCTCCGGGGTGGGGCTGCCCCCTCCTCCCCTGCCCTGGTTTCCTACCCCTGGGAGGGTGCTTGTTTGAAGCAAAGGGCGGGCCTTGAGCTCACAGCCCTGCTTTACAGCCCCATGTAGTGTGGGGGGCGGGGCGGGGGGGGTTGGTGGTGGTGGAATCCACTGGGATGGGGGGTCTAGTCAGATGGAGACAGATGTGGGCCAGATGTTGACAGCTGGGGTTGGTTTAAAGGCCTGGGAGGAGGATGTCTGCATGGGCTGTGGGGGAGGTGCAGAGAGCCGGGGTGGAGGATGCAGGCCCGCGCGTGCGCGCGTACACACACACACACACACACACACACACACACACACACACACCCCCGAGCGCGTAGAAGCTGGCCTGGGTCTGGACAATTCCCACTTTCCAGGTGCTGCCCAGGCAGGTTTTCCCATCCTCTTGGGAAGGGGAGGAGGAAACTACTTAGTGCCTTCTCCCTCCCAAACAGGAAGACGATGGGGCCAATCCCCATCTTTTTTTCTCTGCTGTCTTCCGTTTCTTTCCCGAAGTCGGCTCCCGTCAGGGACACCTTCAGGGGCAGGTCTGGACTAGGACAGCTTTGTCCAGTGGAGCAACGACGTCATTTCTGCCTCTCCGTTAACCCCTGTTGGTGGTGGGGTTGGTGCAGGGTCATAATCAGCCCAGGGAGCCTTGGGCAGTGACCCCCATCTCCAGTTTCCCACCGGGAGCAGCTTCTTCTGGAGTCCCCTCACTTGAGATATCGTCCATATTTTTACCTCCAAGGGAGAAAGGGACTCGGTCCTGCCAAGGATGGAGGGGTGTCTGGGTCTAGAAAAGGGCCTATCCAGAAGATGCCAGCCCAGGCCACCCCTTCCCCTGACAACCAGACACCTAGCTAGAGAAGGTGGCCTTAGCTGGCCAGGGAAGGAGTAGGTCAAGGGAGCAGGGCACAGCTGAAGAACAGGCGAAAGGTTGAAGACCAGGGGAAGGTCTGGGTAGGTGTGCAGCAGGGAGCCCCGTGACAGCCGGGTTAAAGCCGAGTCAGCCCAGCTCCTGAATTCCTGTGCGTGCCTGTCACACCCAGCTCAGAGTGTGCGCTGCTTCCCCCAGCTAAGGGGCAGGATGGCCTGGCCACCCCTCTGTCCCCAGAGCCCTCTCTCTAGCCAGGTTAGGTCTTGTTTCCTTGAAGGAATGTGGCTACAGAGCTGGTCAGAGAGTAAGCACAGAGTAAGGACACTTTCCAGAACCTTGCCTTCTTTGGTGCCCCAAACCCAAGTCCCCTGTCCCTTGGGGGTCTACATCCTGACCAACCCCCCCAAATTGGGAGCTTTCTTTTTCTTCTCTGAGCCCAAGCAGAGTGTCCCACCCCTCCCCCAAACAAGGACATGTCTGGTGGGAAACCCATTGACCTCAGGCTGAGGTGGGGGAGTGTTGCTCCTAGGATGGGACTCAAGACTCCTCAGCAAGAAGCCTCAGACCCCACCCTCAGTTGCCATAGTAATCCTTCTGCTCCTTTGGGAAATGGGTGTCTGCAGAAGTGGGGCGGGGGCTCCTCAGAGGGGCACAGGCTAGGTCACCCTTTGGAAAAAGCCACATTTCCCATTCTTAGCCTCTACCAAGCAAGTCATCTTGTCACTAGAAATGTTAAACTCAGGACCACTTTTCACTGCCCCTGGCAGGAAGCACAGGGGCCAAGTCCTCTGAGGAGGAGGACTCCTTGGGGGAAAACTTGATGAATACAATCTTTTCTCCTGCATCCCAGAAGCCAGAGGATGTGGCTCTGCCTAAGGGACAGACCTCACCTGCTCAGACCTCCCCTCTCTGGACATGTGGGTTACTGAGCCCTTTGCCCCCCACACCTCTCTCCTTCCTATTTCTCCCCCCAAGACCCACCTCACAGACCCTTCCTCCACCATGATTATGCGAAAATTCACATCCCCAAAATAAATAACTTTATTTTATCTCTCCTTTTTTGAAGACAACTCAAAATTGAGTGACTTTAAAGGCAGGCTTGGGAACAAAATCTGAGGAGAAAGCGAGAAAACCTGTATGAGAGGACTCCCTGACTCCCGGTGGTCCAGGTTCCGGGTGGTGGGGTGGTTCTCACCTGTGTCTGCCAGCCTGTGTGTGCTGGCTCCAAATTTTCTCCCTAGGGGATGGCGGGGAACAGAGGGGATCGGTGCCCACTCTCTGTTCACTCATCTCCCAGCTGCCCCTCTTCATCCCCCTCTTCCAGAACTCACCTTCTCCTTTTCTTGAAAACACAATTTCTGATCACCGCCAGCACTATGACTGCCGTGGCCACCAGCATCCCCAACAGGGGGACCGCAAAGTGGCACACCACCTCTGGAATGGGATGGGAAGGGGTGGAGGGGGAGACGCTCCCTTTGGTCTTTGGTTGCCAGCCTGAAGCGCCTCCATCCCCCTGAATCCCTGGTCCTGGCTGGTTCTCCAGCTGGGATATTGCCCCAGGGCTTCCAAGGCCTTAGTGCCACACTCTCACCCCAAACCCTTTCTGTTTCTGGGCACACAGCTCCCATAAACCTTTCAGGGGAATGTTCATCCAGTTAATCCCGGGAGTCCAAGGCACCGTATCGGCCAGTGTTTCTCACAGAGGAATCCTGGAATCACTTCCTTTGGCTGCCAGGGAGCTTGTTAAAAATGCAGGTTTCTGGGCCCACTCCAGACCCACCTGATCGGAATCTCCAGGGGCGAGTCCCAGAATGAATGTGTTAAACAAGTCACTTTCCCAGCCCTGCCCCACAACGCCCAATCTTAGGTGAGATAAAGTTGGAGAACTGCTGGCCCAGAGGCTCAAGGGAATTGTAGTTTTGGATGGCGAAGAACAATAAAAGGTTGTGGGGAGGCCTAGAGTGATGCAAGACGGGGAGTAACAGTGTGGGGGAGGCATACAGACCTCAGAAGAGAGCTGGGGTTCAGAGAAATTCCAGAAAATGTGGGTAGGAGAAAGGCCCAGGGACTTTGAGAACCCTGTCCTGTTAATCTCCAGGGACCATATCATATTTTCTATAATATAGATTATATTAATAGTATGTTACCTCTTCATTATATGTCTGTAATACATAGCAGTGCCTATTAGATGCGAACATTATATACACGGAGCAGCAGCAGTTGTTTGTGGGGGAGGAACTGTGAGGATGCGGGGCCTGGGATGAAGTTCTTACCTGGATTTTCCGGGGATAGCACGTCCCAAACTTCCCTGCAGAGGTCTCCTCCGTAATCAAAGTCACACTCACAGGTGAAGTGGGCGCCCTGCTCCTGACAGTGCCCGTCGTTCTGGTAGGGGTTCTGCAGACATGGGCTTTCTACAAGGATGAAGGGGACTGGGTGGAGGGAGGTCCTGGGGGGACACCCACAGACGGGGCGAGGCGGCCGGGAGCAAGGATCTCAGAGAATAAAGCAGTAGCTTCCATTCCTGACTCTGCACTCACTAGCCCTAGGCTCTGGGGAAACTGCTCGCCTCTGAACTCCATTATTTTTACCTATAAAACGGAGAGACTACACTCACTACCAAGTGCTGAGCGATACTAAGTGCCCTACCAGATGGATAGCTACCTAGCAGATAGCATATGCTCAGGAAACATCAGGTCCTTAACTTCTGCCCTTCCCAAAACAGGAAGGGGCTAAGTGAGAAGGAGTGGAATTAAATGGCGCAAACTTCTGGGCATCAGTGGGGAGGAGTTCCAGGCATGGGACTGGAGGGACAGTCTTCGGTCCAAGGAACCCAGGGTATGGAGGCAGCTGAAAGCCAAGGGGAGGTCTGAGCTCACCTTGGAAGCAGCCATGAGTAAGAGTCCCCAGAGTGCACATTCCCCCAGCTCTGCAGCTGAGGGGCTCACTCAGCAGGACCTCTGGGCTGGCACAGGTGTGGCGCTGAGAGCAATTCTCAGTCACAAAGCTATCACCCCTCTGGAGAAGAAAGAAGGGCCTGCAGAAGAAGGACCCGTTTTCCTCCCTCCACACCTCCACCCCCCAGGGCCTCCCACATCCTCCTGACCTGGAAGTAGATGCCATTGTTGGTGCAACCACAGAGGGCCAGGGGGAGGCTCTGGACGTCACTGTAGAAGCCACCCAGGAGGCTGGCATAGCCTTCCACCCAGGGGCCCTCACTGCCCCTGGGGGCCGCCAGGTTGGAACAGGAGTTGGGGCCGGGTGTCATACAGCTCTGATAGATGGTACTGGCTGGGCACGCCCAGGCTGAAGGGACAGAGTCACAGTCAGAGTGGTCAGGCTGGGACTGGCCCAACAGGTACGGGGAGTGTGGGGCTGGAGGAGGAGCAAGGTCACCCACAGGACAGAGCTCGGTGTAGGCAAGGAAGCCAGACAGCGGGCCGGTTCTGCGTATGTCTTTGTGACATTAAAGCATGCGAAACGATGGGAGGAGCAAAGATGGGCACTGGTGAGGAGAAGTGAAATGGGTGACAGGGCAGGGACGACACTTCCCTGGCAGAGCCAGAGAGCGCTCCGGTTGGGAGGACGCTGACATGGTGAGAGTCGAGAAATGGGGAACCCAGGCGGGAAGACCGAGGTGTGGGCAACGGTGGTGGGACAGAGCTGGACAAAAGTGGAAATGGTGAGGGGGTTTCTGGGGCCAGCAGTGGGGAAGGAAGGTCAGGGCCTCACCGCAGTGGGTGTGGTCCCGCCAGCTGGCCAGGGCAGTGCCTGCCTCCTGGCAGGTGATGGCGTACCCGCTGAGGAGCTGGCAGCGCAGCTCCTCCTGGTCTTTGGGGTCCTGGGTGACACACAGATCAAACATACAGTTCCTGGGGGGACAGCAGGGACAGCCAAGGTTGAGGAGGAGAGAAGAACACTCGGCCCTGTAGCGTAAGGCCTTGAAAGCCCCAACAGAAAGACATCAGGCAGTGTGGGGTGGGGGTCACAAGGAATGGAAGCTACAAAGATAGAAGCGAGACAGAGAAAGTCAGAGACGGGCAGCAGGACCAGGAGAGAAGGAATTCCCAGTGTCCTGGGCCCCTGACTCACTCCTGGAAGGGCTCTGGGGCTACAGTCTGGTGACAGGCAGCAAAGGGGCCCTGGGGGCCCACCAGCACCCTACACGTCTGGGTGCTGTTGATGAGCTGCAGGTGCTCCGGGCTGCATTCTGACGCATCGGAGCCCAGCTTCTCTTCTCTCCCCTCCTCCTCTCGGACGGCCCTGGGACTGAGAGAGCCAAGGGCCAGGGGAGGCACACAAAGGCTCATGAATGTAGGAAGAGCTGAGAATGTGAGGGGAGGGCCTAGGCACAGACTGGGATCCAGATGGCAGGTGCCCCCCACAGGATTAGGGAAACCTGGCAAGTGCATCTGGGCACTTGCCTGTGGGTTTCCTCTTCTGCTGAGGATATGGGGGTGAGTGGGGTGTGGACAGATACTGGGCTGTTTGTTGCTCATGCCCCAGGGGCCTGGGCCTCCTCGCCCGGGGCCGCAGCCTTCTCACCCGGAGAAGCGGGGAAGGCCTCCCTTGATCTCCACCTCCCAGCTGTTGCCGAAGTCGCTGAGGCTCTGAGTGAGGGAGCCATTGGGCAGCATAAACTCATTCTTCTGGTTCTTGTCAAAGTTCCCGCACAGGCCACGCACAAGCCCCCGGTATGTGCTGGGCAGGGAGATCGCTGCAGGAGGAAGGGAACATCCAAAGCAAGACTGCCCACCTCTTTGCTTTCTCACACCTCCGGGGGCCTCCGCTGCAGCTCAGTGCCCCACTCCCAGGCAGGGGTCCTCTCAACATGCTTGTTCTGTCTAAGGTGTGGTCTTGCCCACCCCGTCTCAGAAACACCCTTTCTGCCCTCAGGCCTCTAGCCTCCAGTACCTCCGTTGTTCCTTCCATCAAAGCTGACAACCAGCTCAAAGTCAGTGATCAGATACAGTCGATGGCCCCGAGTGGTAACCAGCAGATGCTCATTGGGGTTGTAGGGGGTGGCCTTCTTCTGGCCGTTGACCTGGAGAAGGAAGACAGGAGCTGCAGGGAGTCGAGTCAACCTGCCCCGCTGCCACTGTGGCTCCGCCTCTCTCGGTGTATCTCAGTGCCCGCTTCTGTCGCCGTTCCGTGGAATGAGATGCCCCAGTAGGCTTCACCATCTGCGTGGCAAAGGCCTCCCTGAGATCTGCTACCTTTGCAGCCGTAGCTCTTTCCTTGCAAAAACACTGGCAGAGTCGGCGCCCCTAGTACTTCCTCAGCCTGCTCCACCTTCACCCTGCATGCTCTCTCTTGTCCCCTGTCTCCCTCCAGCCTTTTGCTTAATCCCATGATGTGAGTGTGACACTAACTCTGACTTCTATAACCAGACAGCCACTGTCAGGAACTTCCCGGGGGACGTGGAGTCCTGGCTATACCCACTCCAGGTGGCCTCCCATGGCCGGGGCTGCCTCCCCAGAACCTCCCGGCCTGGCCGGGCTCTTACCACAAGCTGCAGTTCAGCCTGGAGCTGGACTCGGTAGCCGTAGACCATCACGATGATTTCATGCAGGAAAATCAGGCCGAGGGGCATGGACATTTTGTTGCGTCCCTCCACGACCAGGCGTGCCACGCCACCGGGGAGTACATCCACGGTCTCGATCAGAATGTAGGTCATGAGGCCCTGGAAGCGGTATCTGAGGCCATCGAATGTGCGGTAATGGGGATCTCCGAGAACTGAGCATTGTTCCAACTCTGCCAAGAAAGGCCAGCGCTGAGAAGGCACCCTGCCCTGCTACACGAGCCCCCAGATCCCCTCGCCCACCCTGCTGTCTCCTGTCACTCTCCCTCTTAGCCCTGAGCTCCCCTGATACTTGAGCCACAACTTTCCTCTCTCCCAGCCCCATTAAAAACCGGAGAGGATCTCCTCATCCACTTTCCTCTTTTGCCCCTAATGGACTGAATCCCAGAGAGGGTCATGACTTGCAGGCAGGCATAAAGCTGGGGAGACTCAGGATGAGTGCCCAGGCCCACCCCACGCCTGAGCTCAGCCCCTCCCCTCCAGAGCGTCCCAGCCTCAGCCCCTCTGGCCCCACCTCTTCCACCTCCCCACATGCCTCCCTTACTGTGGGGGACGCATCTGCTCTTGCCATTGGAGTTGGGCTGGCAGTGGAAGCCCAGGGGGCAGATGAAGGGCCGGCACTGAATAGCTCCTGCTCTGCAGGTGCAGTTCCGGGTGCAGTCGCTGGACAGCCAGGCTTTTCCTGCCTGTGGAAGCCCCAGGAAGCCCCAGGGAGTGAGGAGGGAAGTGCCAGTTCTCCTTCCTCTCACCCCTTCAGCCCAAGCCCGCAGTCTGAATGGCTTAATGGGCTCAGGTCAGAGGCAGTTACAGAGCCACCATCACACGTTTGTCTCTGTACCACCCCCTAGAGGCACTGCGCTTGGTGTCTTACACACATTGTTCATGAGGTTGCTCAGGAGGTAACTACTGGACCCGCCATCCAGATGAGGAAACTGAGGAGACACAGTCCCCTGAGGGTACAATCAGGATTCAAACCAAGGCCGTGCTCCTCCACTACACTGTACAGCATCCCAGGTTTCGGATTCCTCAGATCCAAACCCAAACCACCCTCCCAGCCCAGGCCTGGCTGGAGCCCACCCTGCCCTGTCACCAGCCTTCACACCCCAGGCCGATAAAGGCTGAGGAAAGGAGAAAGTGCCGTCCTCGAGGTGTGTTGACCCCACCCTAACTTCTGTCCCCACTCACAGGGAGGAAGCGGCCCTGGGCATCCTGGCAGCCACACTGAGCCCTGGGCACACACTGCTGCTCCCTGAGCACGTAGCCAGGCTGACAAATGCAGCCCTCCTCACAGGGGGAGGCGACTTCGGCGTCCTCGCACTGGCCTTCCGGGTCCCAGCAGGAAGGTGAGCAGGGAGGAATGCAGGTCGTGTAGGTGCTGTAGGGGGGGCATTCCAGAGCTGGGCGGGGAGAAGGAGAGAGAGAAAGACTTAGTGAGCATGGGCTAGGCCTCTGTGCAACGGCAGGGGTGGGGTGGGGGGAGAAAGGCAGAAAGGGCTCTCCTGCTTCAGCCTGGGAGACCAAGGTCAGCCAGCAGCTCCCGCAGGCCTTGAGGTGTGTGGTCAGTGAGTGTGTACATGAGGTGCTTAGGGGCAGAGAGCGGGGAGCTGCTCACTCCGTTGGAGGAGTTAAATCAAGCCCTTTAGGCAGAAGTAGTTGAGAACAAAGGGGAGTGTTCATGGGCAGCAGTCTGCACTATTAAAATGTTAGGTTTCCCAAGTTAATTTATACATTTAAATGATCCTAATAAAACACACCAAAAAGATTTGGGTAACGTGTTCTAATAAGACAAGATGATATTAAAATGGAGTTGAAGATATAAACAAATCAGAAGAGCCAAAAACACTTTTCTTTGTAAAAAGGAAAAAGCAGTGGGTAGTGACTGTCCCTACCAGAAATATGACACATGTTAAACTTTCAACGATCACAACATTGTTACAAGTAAGTAAAGACAGATGGGACAATGAAAGAGGAGAGGAAGCCCATATAAAAACCCAAATACATATGGGAATTTAGTATATGATAAACTATGGCATTTCAGTCAGTGGGAAAAGAGAGACTGGTCGTTTAGTAATGCTGGGAAAAAATAAAGTCAAAGTTGACTCATATCTTGTACTATATACCAGGATAAATTCCTGTGGATCAAAATTTTTTCTAAAATATAATAAAACCATAAAAATACTAGGGCAAAGCATGGGCAGATTCTTTTTTTAAACTTCAGAGGGGGAGGCATTTGTAACCATGGCTCAAAATGCAGAAGCCGTAAGACAAACTAACAGATTTGACTGCACAAACTATATATAAATTCTTTCTGCATGGCAAGAAAAGAGTCAAATATAAAACACTGGAAAATTTTTTGTGACTTGTAGCATTAGTGAAGAGCTAGCTACTCTGTGTAATAGATAAAAGAACTTCTATAAAATAGTTTGAAAAGATCAACAACCCAGTGGAAAACTGGTGAATGGGTATGAAGAGATAGTTCATAGAAAGGGAAATTTATATGGCTCCTAAATATATGAAAGGATGCGCAATCTCACTCAGAAGAGGAAAAATGCAAATTAAGGCTCTTTTTGTTTTTCAGGCTGGCAAAAATTCGAAAGTGTAGTAATGCTCTATGTTGATGAAGCTGTGGGGAAATGGACACTCTCATAGGCTGCTGGTGGGAAGTAAATTCCTCAACCCCCAGGAAAGCCAACTGGCAGCATCCCTCAAAAGCACAAATGCACGGCGTCCCTGACGCAGCAATTCCCCGTCTAGGAATCTACCCTACACGTATGTGTGGCACACACACAGAAAAGCATGACTGCGTAGGGTTATCCACTGCAGCATGTGGCCAGGGCGACAAACGCAGCCCTCCCCACAGGTGCAAAGGACTTTGGTGTCCTTACACTGGCCTTCCAGGTCCCAGGAGAAAGGTAAGCAGAAGGGACACCGGTTGTGTGGGTGCTGTGGGTGGGGCGTTCCGGAGCTGGGGGTGAGAAGGGGGGCGGGGTAGAGACTTAGAGATTGCAGGGTCTGTGCCAGGGCCCGAGGGAAGAGAGGAAGAAGAATGGCTGTGCCAGGGCAGAACGGGAGACAAAGGGCTGGAAACAACTAGAAAGTCCGTTGATGGGAGACTGGTTAAATAAATTATGAAAAATGAATTATGATATCATAATGGAATATTACTCGGCTACAAAACAAAATGAGCCGTGGCTGTCTGACATGGAGGAGAACAGCTGACGCGGTGGGATCTCCGAGCTAGATCGTCAAGTGAAAGAAAACTGAAGTGCCAAATCCTGTGTCTCCAACGCTGTTTGTAAAAAAATAAGGAAAGTAAATCTGTACGTGTTTGCGTGTGCCTAAATAAAAGGCCTTTGGAAAGAGACCGGGATTCCGATCCGAGCAGGCTGGAAAGTGGACCCGTGGGGCCAGGACGGGAGGCAGACTTTTCACTGGGACTCTCTTCGTAGTTTTAAAGTTTTTGAACCATATGAATGCATCGCACAGTAAAACCATTTTAACCACTGTTTTAAAATTTAGAAGGTTCAGGAGTTAGATAGTGGTAAGGGTTGCAGAATCTTGTGAAGATCCTAAAGCCAGTGAATTGTACACTTTAAAAGGGGTAAATATTATGGTATGTAACTTTTTAAAAAAATTTAAAGGAAAGAGCTATAGAAGGATACCTAGAAGTCTGCCAGGAGAAGAACTTTCCAGGTGCAAGGAGCAGTGAGTATAAAGGCAGGGACAGGCGTGGAAAAGCAAGGTCTGCGTGGGGAACGGGGTCATTTGGTGCAGGTGATGGCGGGCGCACAGGAAAGGGGCGAGAGAAGAGAGGCTGGGACAGCGCGCAGGCTGTTGTGCATTTCAGACAAGAGCTTGCACTGAATCTTGCAGGCGATAGCCATGCAGGGGGTACCAGGGTCACAGATCCTTTGGAAAGACAGTGTTAGCGAAGGAGATGAGAGGCAGCCAGTGCTGTCCTGGCGGGAGGGGCCCTGGCTACGAGGTTATTGTAAACACTGCTGTCAGAGACAGCGAGGTCAGAAATAGGTCAGAAATAATCGGAAAGGAACACAGGGCAGTTTTAAGAGATGCTCAGACAGAAGCAGGGTTTGGGAGCTATTTGGGGGAGTAGGGGACACTCACGGCAGAAACTGCTGTTTCTCCAGATTGGGGGCTTGAGCCCCTGGGCCTGGCAGGCGGCCCCAAAGGCCTGCAGAGACACGCAGAGGGCATTGTTTAGACCTCTAAACTCACAGAGGTTGAGCACGCAGCGGAGCAGAAAGGGCTTAAGGGCCACATGGGTGGCACACTCGGTCCAGGCCGGAGCCTGAAAGGCCACTTGGCATTGCTCCTGAGCTCTTGCTAGGCGATCGGGCCTGCAGTTTGCAGTTAGCTCCTCCTGGTCTTCCCTTTTGGTCTTCATCTGCTCATCTTGTTGGCAACTGGTAAGGGAAAGGGATCATCATAGGGACAGCCACTGCCCCAGCCATGGAAATGATGCGCTGCTCCCAAATGACCCCGAAGATGCCTCTTGTCTTCACTGGGAAGCTGATTTGAGCTCTGGCCACCTTTCTGTGCAGCCTTGGTTCCCTCCCACGCTTTGAAACCAAAAAAGGAAGACTTTTATGTTTCCCCAGGTAGGTTTCCAGCCCCCAGAAGCCATTTCTGGTCAAGTTACACACACAAAGGAGGCACTCTGATCCCCCTAACCCAGGCGTGCCACATGATCTAGAATGCCAGCTTGTGTTCCTATGAAAAGGCAGAAAGATATGGGGACAATTACGTTGGGTTGGCCTCCTTATCTTGCCAACTATCCACAAATTCAACATCATCTTGAGCTAGTTCGTCACTGGGCATCATGAGGTCATCCTCTTCCTCACCATTGAAGTTCCCACACATGCCACAGACCTGGGTGGGCAAAGGGGAGTCTCAGGATTGGGGGTGGGGGGCAGGAGAGCATGTCTCATTGGTACCTCCTTTTCCACTCTAAGGACAAAGGAGCAGTCAGTACTGCTCTGCTGTTCTGAGGAGCGACTTCTTGGATCTGGGGCCCCACCCCTTGCAGGGGGGCTGATTCCCTTAGGAGATGACAGGTGTTTTACTCACCTTTCCATAATAGGCTCTAGGGAGTTCAATCTCTAAGAACCCACTGCCATCAAACTTGACTTGTAGCCCAATGTAAACGCTGAGCACAGTGTAGATGCCACTTGCAGAGATGCTGACACCTCGGACCTTGTTGGTGGAGGGAAGGGTGAACTGCTTGCCATTGATCTGCAGAGGAGGATAGGGCATGAGTAGGGAGAAGGACCAGAGCCTCTCCCCAGAGCTCGCTTCCTTTGTCCCAGCCCCTGCCACCCAGCTCACCAGCACACGGTGGTCCTTTTGCAGGATGATCAGGGAATCAAAGATGTTAATGTTGACCTGGCGGAGGTACAAAGCAGGGGATTGGTTTTCCCTCCTCCCATTCTCGCCACTGATCTTGAAGAAAGGCAGGTCCATGGTGAAGTGGCACGTTTTCACCAGGACGTAGGTGCAGGTGCTCCTGATGGCGTGGTAACTGCCATCGAAGCTCACATAATGGGAGGTGTCTGAGATCCGGCACACTCCCATACCTGCAGGAGAGAGAGGTGGCTGAGGAACGCTCATCCTCTATCAAGAACAGGCATTCTGCCCATCTTCAAGGGAGAGATGTGAAGGCGAAGGGGCTTCCAAAGGGAAGGAAGACAAAGAAAAGACTCAGGACAAAAAGCTCTGGTTGGTGTGAGGCTTGTGGGTGGAATGAGGTATTATCCTGCCAAGCAGAGACTTCTTCTTCTTCTTTTTTTTTTTTTTAAAGATTTTATTTATTTAATTTTAGAGAGAAGGGAAGGGAAGGAGAAAGAGAGGGAGAGAAACATTAATGTGTGGTTGCCTGTCACACAACCCCTACTGGGGACCTGGCCTGCAACCCAGGCATGTGCCCTGACTGGGAATCAAACCAGCAACCCTTTGGTTTGCAGGCCAGCACTCAGTCCACTGAGCCACACCAGTCAGGGCCAAGCAGAGACTTCTAATGGCCCATCCGCTGTGGAGAACCATGAGTGACTCCAAGGAGCCCTTCCTGACAGATAGTGATAGTGCAGTGGTCATCTTTCCCACCAGAAACTCTTTGGTACAGTAGGGCCACAGACTGGACTGCCACAGATGGCAGTGAGGAGAGCAGGAGGGGAAATTGGGGAAAGTTCGTCTTGGTGGCTGCGAGGTCTCCTGCATGCTCAGGGGCCTCATACCTGCAGCCCGGCAGCGTATCAGCCCATCCAGGGACGAGCACTTTTGGCTAGGCTTGCAGGAGGTTTGGAGGCAGGAGATGTTGTTGTAGGTGGAGCAGGAGCAGACCCTGGAGCAGGTGTTGTCCGTGTACCAGCTCTCCCCAACCTGCGGGGTGTGGGCATGCAACAGAGACTTGGAAGCCAGAGACAGAATGGGCCCCCACCACCCCAAACTCTGCATGAGGCTAGCTTTACTCAGCAATTACCTCCATTGCTACACTCTCTCAGCTTGCTCTTCAGCCCCCAGCACTGGCCTGCCTATCCATGCTGCCCCCTAACCTATAGACCTTGGAAGGGCAGGGCACCCCTTGGGCTCTGGCCCCTCACCGGGTAGTAGAAGCCCCCTGAGTCAGTGCAGCCACACTGGCTGAGGGGCACACAGGAGGTTCCACTCAGGATGTAGCCTTTTTGGCACTCACAGCCCTCGACACAGGGCAGTGCTGCCGGGCAATCCCGTGGGGGGCTCAGGCTGAGGCAGGTGGCTGGGCAAGGGTTGGCACAGGGGCTGTAGCTGCTGCCAGATGGGCACTTCAGAGCTAAGAAGAAACTAGTGTTAGGAAGGGCTGAGTGATTTCCAGCTCCCTGACCTTGGGGCATGAAGAATGTGTATCAGATGAATGGATAAACAAAATGGGGTCAATCCATACCATGGAATATGATTCAGCCTTAAAAAGGAGGAAATTCTGGCACATACTACAGCATGGATGAACCTCGAGCACACTGTGCTGAGTGAAACCAGCCAGTGGCAGAAAGACAAACACTGTGTGAGCCCGCTCACATGAGGCCCCTAGACTGGTCACATTTGCAGAGACAGAGAGGAGAAAGGTGGGTGCTCGGGGCTGCGGTGGGACGAATGGGAACTTAGTGTTTACTGGGGACAGAGTTTCCTGGGGAAGTCCTGGAGGTGAATGGTGGTGATGGTTGCACGATACTGCGAGTGTGTTTAATGCTGTAGAACTGGATGCTTAAAAATCTCTTAAATGGGCAGTTTCACATTATGTATATTTTACCACAATTGAAAAAAAAAGTTCCTGGGACAGAGGAAGAAAGGGAACAGGTAAGAGGGGAAAGATGCAGTAACCAAAGGCGGGCAGAACGTTTTTGGATGATGTGAGAATCAGCAGGAGGGGCTCCCAGTGCAAGGAGACAAGTAGAGGGTGGGGGTTGGGCTTGGAGTGACTAGAAAGTGGAGAACAGAGCAGGTCCCCTGTGGGGGCTGAGGACCAGGCTAGGAGGGAAGAACCTAGCAACAGAACTTAGGGAAAGGAGGAGAGGACAAGGTTTGGGAGACTCCTCCACACTGCAGGAGTGCCGGTCAGGTCACTCACGGCAGAAGGTGCTGTTCCGCCAGGCAGGGGCCCGGCCAGCCTGGGCACACAGGGATGCGTAGGCCTGCAGGGAGCGGCACAGGGTCAAGGCGTCACCCTTGGTCCCACACTGGCCATGCACACAACTGGTGAAGCTGGAGTGTGGGGGTACCACCTCGTGGCACTGGGAGAAAGGTCCTGGAGGATAAAACCACAGGTGTGTGAGAGAAGAACAGAAGCCTGGGAAGGGAGCAGAACCAGGCAGCTGCTTGGGGCAAATTCAACATCCATTTCCTGTATTTACTGAGAACCTACTCCTTGAGATGCAAATCAAAAGGCTTATCCATCAGGCTCCCAAGAAGTGCACACTACCTCTGCATTTCCTTCTGTCGTCCTCCCGACTTTCTATTTCATGTCTCACTCTTCCTCCCTCCCTGACCAGTCCCCCTCCCCTTTCTCCACCCTGGGGGAGGCGAGGGGGCCAGCAGAGGATGAGGCTTACCCAGAGGGTTGATTAAGATATTACAGTTTTTATTCCAGGTGGGTTCCACTTCATTCCCCTGGCATCTAGGAGGCTTGCCACCCTCAAAGAAGCAGCTAAACAAAAAGAGGGGGAAAGGATAGGAATTTAGGGTTGGAGGAAGCTTCCCAAAAATGGAAACAAAAGTGGAGAGAAAAACAGGGATGTAAGTAAGGACAGGAGAAAAGAACAAAGTGGTGCCCTCAAGTAGGAAGGTCAGAAGGTGCAGCAAGAAGGAAGATGGTTAGATCTCAGTATAGACTGCCCAAAAGGATTCTCCAAAGACTTAGATCAGTAAGCGCAGGAGAAATCAGCAGCAGGGGCATCATATCCAATCTTGGAGAGATTGGGGACACACAGAGGATGCCTGCAGGCAGCCCACTGAGCTCCTCCCCAGGTCCGCCTCCCCATGCCTGGCACTCCCTGTTCCCAGCTCACCCGGGTTCAGAGTATTCTTTTGACTTCCAGGAAACTCCCAGTTGGATGGAGTTGCTTGCAGGCCTTTCATCTGGTTTCAGATTGTCATCTAAGCTGTTGTTGTTGTAGTTTCCTGGAGGAAGGAGCAGTTAACAGAGGCCACAGAAGTACCCTGCAAGCAGACCCAGCCCCAGGACCACCGCTTTTCTTCACCAAGAGGCCCTGTCACTCTGTACTCCACAGGCCAAGGTTAACTTTTTCTTCACCTTGAGCTTCCCTTAACACCTACCCTCATACCCAACACCCTCCACCCATGAAGCAGTGGACCAGCTCTTAGGACATGTGTATTAAAAACACGTATGAGCAAGGACTGGGAAGGCTCCTTCCTGATGTCCTGGCTTTGCCGGCAGGTACCCAAGGAACTCACCACACAGCCCACAGACCCGGCCAGCGTAGGTGGAGGGTACTGTCACTTTGACCAGGTGGTTCCCATCATAGCGAACTTGAAGCCCAAAGTCAGTGTAGAGGAGAATAAAGGAGCCACTGAGCCTAATGCTTAACCGACCTCGTGCAGGCCATATAGGCAGGGCCACCCGGCGACCGTTCAGCTACAAAGGCAGGGAGAACATGGTAGGGAAATGCATTTGGAACTAGGACAACAACAGGACCAAGGCCAGGGAGCAGGAGAGGGCCAGAGGGTGTGTCTCAGGAACTGGGGCTGGGTCTGCTCCGGGGAACTCCCCTGGGGTCCAGAAGCCATACAGGCAGGTCTGCAGCAAGGAGGAACAGAGCAGAGGTTCTAAACAGGCTGCTGGTGCGGGGCCCCAGGGTGGTAGGCAGAGGCACGCACCACAACCTTGTGGCCTTTGATCAATGAGATTTTGAGGTTGAAGACCTTCACGTGGACAGCTTTCACATAGGAGACCTCCAAGTTCCCACCTTGGAACTCGTTGGTGGTGCTCACGATAAAGTAGTTGTCAAGGGACCATGACCAGCAAGGCTGGGTCAGGGTGTAGCTGCAGGTGCCCATGAAGTGGTGCAGGGCTCCATCAAAGGTCTGGTAGTGGGGATCCCCTGAGACAGTGCAGGTGGCAGACCCTGCGAAGGAGATGGGGTTCGGAGGCACATTGACCCAGAGGTGCCATCTGGTGAGTCCACATTGGGGTGGTCCCCAGAGCTCATCAGGTGGTCAGCTTGGCTTAGAGAGGTCAAGAACAGGGACTGCCCCAACCTCACTCTCTGGGTCCTTGAAGACAATGCTCTGGTTTTGCCCTCCAGCCCCTGGATACGCTCCAGCTCTCTGAGGAGCCCGCTTTAGGGCAAGGCCATGCCTTTGCGTGAAGCTGCATGGGCAGCCCCCCGCTCACCTTCCACCTGACTACTCACCCTGAGCATGGCAGCCATAGATGCCATCCTGCTGACCACAGACTTCCTGGGCCTGGCACCTCCAGAGTACACAGCGTACTTTGTTGTTGCCCTCACAGACACAGAGCTCTCTGCAGCCTGCTTTGAACCACTTCTGCCGTACCTGGGGGAAGAAAGGAAGGAAGAAAAAGATGTCATTCCCAGATCTGACAATTAGCCCACAGCTATAAAGATCATTGGCTTGGTCACTGAGAAAGAATTTCTGTCTTCCCAAAGCTCCAGGGTAAGTTGCAAAAGTCTGACATTCATTCATTTATTCAATCATTCCATCATCTGTTTGTTCCTTCACTATTTCAACAGAATTTATATGGGCCTGGTACTAGTCATGAACTGGATGGATGATGTCCCTGCCCTAAAAGAACTCACGATGCAGAGTGGGGCAGCAACCAAGTAAACTGATAGATCCCGTGCCCCAGCACGATGTGCACCCGAAGAAGACAGGCAACAAGCAGGGCGCCTGGCGAGAGTCTCCTGCTATCAACACAGACAGTAAGTGCCTGCTACAAACATTTAGAGGTATGCTCTCTGACTTTGCCTATCAAGAAGGTTTCAAGGAGGCAGCATTTCAACAGGGCCTCAAGGAGGTGAAGCATTCCAACAGGTATGGGTGGCTGGGTGCCTGAGAGCAGATGAAAGGGGCTTAAAAGAAGGTGGAATTGATAATAGAGCAAGGCATGGACAGAAAGTCTTCAGAGGGCCTGGAATGGGGGTGGAGGGGAAGAGATCCAAGAGGACCTCAGGTGGTAGATGGCTTTGACAGACATTGGTGTAGTTTCTAGGACTTGGGTGAGGAACAAGCAAAGAAAGAAGAGAGAAGTGACATTGATGAGGGTCTGGCTCCAAATACTGCCTCTGAGAAAACTGTGAAGCTGGGGCCAGGATGGAACCAAAGTCTTTTGGCAGAGAAAGGGGCCTTGGTAGGAGAGAAGGTGGTGTTTGGAAAGAGTTCAGGGGAGATGCAGATGAAGAAAATGACTCAGGGACATAGGGGCAGAGAAGATGGGAGGGAAGAGAAATGGGGGTCTCAGGCTCTGCCAGGTGGTGTTAGCAATAACTGCTACGATCCCATCCCTGTCTGCGTGAAAATTGCTAGAGCTGAAGAAAGAAAAAAGGAAAGGAGATCTGGGCCAGAATTTCCCTAATCCCAGCCCTACGGGCCCTGCCACACCTCCTTCTCTCTTGCTGCAGACTTCAGATCCTGGAAGAGGGCTTTCTGGCTGCATGGCTAAGAGGCCCAGCCCCAGTGGCTCACCATGAGGTAGCGGCCGGTGGAGTCAAGGCACCCACACTGGGATCGGGGGACACACTGGAGACCGCTGAGGACGAAGCCAGGGTTGCACTCACAGCCCTCCACACAGCGGTCCAGGCAGGACATGCCAGAGAAACTTGAATGGCAGGTGTCGGGGCACATGTTGGCACACATGGTGTACTTGCTGTTGGGTGGGCAGTCCAGAGCTGGGGGAGGGAGAAGCACAGGTGAGAAGCACGTGAGGCAGGCTGAGGACAAGAGAAAGAAGGTCTGTAGCTAGTTCATAGCCCAGAGTTCAGAAGGTCTCAGCTAGAGGCTTCTGTCCCATGTTGAGAAGAGAGGGACCGGGAGAAGATGACTGAAGAGCTCAGCTTCTACCCTGGGCCCGGAGGAGAGGCCTGTAGGGAGCTACCAAGAGGCAGGTCCACGCACGCGGACTCATCCAAGAACCTCAACAGTGCTGCTATGTAAACATGCCCAAACTACACGGTCAAGGTGGAAAGAACGCTGGGGAAGCACCCATGTGGCCTCAGTTAAGGGCATGGCCCTGCCCTAAAGCAGGCTCCCTAGAGGGCCGGGCCATACTTAGCAGCTGTGTGTTAGTGATGGTGCAACCTCCCAGCCACAAGTCTGTATTTCATGTGCACATCAGGCAACCGGGGCAGGCCCTGGCCTTGTCTGCATAGCCTCAGGCAGCTGGGGAGAGGTGCTGAATTTACAAGTGACTGATCTTCTCAGTGGATATTTCTGACTGCAGATTTCCCTGTCCATGTGTGGAAGGGAAGGGGTTCCATCAGGCACCCCCAAGCCTGTGCTGACTCTCTTAGATGCTGGCCCTCTGCTCTCATATGCATCTGAAGGAAGCATCCCCCCAACCGGGACAACTCACGGCAGAACTGGGGTTCTCTCCAGGGCTTCACCCTGTAGCCAGCATCCTGGCAGGTCTCAGTCAAGGCTGCCATATGAGCACACAGCATCTGCTGCAGCCCCTGGAAGTTACACATGTCAAGCACACAGTTGTTGAGGAAGACAGAAGCCATGAGGTGAGGCAGGCACGCCCTGTGGAGAGAGGCCAGGTCAAAGGGTCTGAGGGGACAGAGAGGGCAGAGCACGCCCTGTGGAGAGAGGCCAGGTCAAAGGGTCTGAGGGGACAGAGAGGGCAGAGCACCCTGCCTCAGAGGACTCCAGGTGCCAAGCCCCATGCCCCGCCGCCCCCCCCCCCCCCCCCCGATCCTGCCTCCTTTCATACTCAAAGGCTCCATGGAAGACCACGAGCCGTCCGCAGAATTCTGGCCCGGATAGGGTGTTCTGCAAGGTTGAGTTACAAGATGGGGGATTTGCCTTGTTCTTCTGGCACCTAGAAGAGAGCCACCCCAAATGCCCTAAGGGTCAAGTCTTGCCTCTTTTTGGCCCCTACCCTAGCAGTCTCCCAGCTCTCAGGAGCCCCTAGTGGAGAACATTTGAACACCAAGCCCTAAAGGAGAAGGGAAAACCTGAGCGGGACAAGCAAGAGAGGGGTCTCCTCACGATTGCCTGAGGATCATTGATGGTAGGGGAGAGCATGTTGGTAATGAGTTCATAGACGAGGCTGGGACAGAAGTGGGGGTGTGTAAAGGGAGAGAGAGGAGAATAGGGATGATGCCAGGCAGGGTGTTTGGTTCTTAAAACGGGCAAAGGAGCAGAAGGGCAGTGACAGAGCAGGGGACGTCCTCACTCCTTGTTCACATCCTCCGTGGTCTGCCAGCTGATGGCTAGCTCATCCTCATCCCGTGCTGGCCTACCATCAGGCATCTGGTTGTCGTTGCTATTGTCGCCGTCATAGTTGCCACAGAGACCACAGACTTTGCTATAGTAGGTGCTGCAGGGGGCAGGGCGAGGAGGTGGTGTTAATGGAAAGAAGGGGCCTTAGTCATCTGAGGGACCACAGCAGAGTGGGATGAGTGAGACAAGCAGAGAAGTAAGAGGTGCAGACTCAGATCAAGGGTTCCGTGCCAGGTGCCAGCACGCAAGGACCTCACAGCCCCCTGCCTGGAGCTGTCCTTACGGGCTCCCCTCCTTTCCTTCTTCTGCTCTCGTTCACCTTCCAGCCATAACAAACCTTTTGCTGGCCCTAAGACATTCCAGTTTTTTCTGGAATTTGCTGTTCACTATTTCTATAAAGCTGTAGTTCCCTTATGAACTGCTCTTCCTCGAAGACTGAGATCAAGTGACCACTCCTCTGAAAGCTCCCACAGCCCCTTAGTGACTCCTTCTAGCACATTCCCAAAGCATTGTGAGTATATCATGCTATCATCCAGAGCCCTGAAACCCTTTCCTCCTGTCTCCCCATCTGAAGGGGAGGCCTGTCAGCTGAGCTAGGTGCTTCCTACCTAGACTGAGAATTAGTCCCTGGAATGGAAGCGAAAGAGGATTGGTCTGCAGCCATAGCACCCTAAATACGTTTGCCTGACCTATGAAGCTAAGAAGATTGGACGGTCCTGGGGGAGGGAGGGGCAGAGCAGGAGAAGTGGCAGCTGCCTCACCTGGGCACACTCGTAAACAGCTGCTGATCACCATCCCATCTCACCCGCAAACCAAATGCAGTCTGTAGCTCCACAAATCGCCCACTTGGAGTCAGGAAGATGCCTTTAAAAGGTATGGCTGGGAGAGTGACTTGTTGACCCCCAACCTGGAAAAGTGGGGCCAAGGAAAGAGACCGAGAGATGGATCAGAGGGTCAGAGGGCCCTCCACGGCAAACCTGAAGACCTCTTCCCTTGGAGTGCTCTGGAGCCTATCCCTGAGAGGGTCTGGAGGCTGCAGGAACTGGCCGGGAGAAGGCTACAGCAGCCCACAGGCGGCCCCAGCAGAGCTGAACAAAAAGTGGACTCACCAGAGTGCGCCTGTCCCTGAGCAGGGTGATGGTGGTCTGAGGCAGCGTCACATAGATTTCCCTCAGGCAAGACGTGCCTTCCTGGATTCGTTCCTCATTCTTCACCACCACCCTGAAGAAGGGCTCTGTTTGGGGAGAAGAGTGAAGAGCACCCGGGTATTTGTTCACTAGGATTTCTGAGCACCCACTGAAGGGGGCACCCATGCCTGGCACCGTGGGGATAAAGGACCACAGAGATGCCAGCTGCAGTTCAAGAGGGAAGCCCAGACCCACATGTGAGTGGGGCGTGACTGCCTGCCTCTTCCAGAACAGTCTGACATGGCCTGCTGCCAATCCATCTCCCCTCAGGACTGGGGTGTCCTCCAGGGTGCATGTTTGTGCTATTTCTCTTGTCTCTTTATTGCCACTATGTGAGGTGAGCCTCTTAATAAAAGCTATCCAAGGAAGCAACTGATAAAGAAAAGTGTCTTAAGATGCAATTTCCCCAGTAGCCTGGTCTTGAGAAAGTCCTGCTTCTGGCGTGAACATATCGAGTCTTACTCTCTTGCCTTTCCCATTTGCTCCCATGCCCACCTGTTCTATCAGACCCCTCACCCAGGCCATGGGGGCATCGCCAGGACCCTACCTGTTGAGTTGCCACAGGATTGGGCCAAGATGTAGGTGCATTTGCCCATGAAGCTAAAGTGCCTCCTGTCAAAGGTGATATAATGAGGATCTCCATAGACAAAGCAGGTGGCAGTGCCTGCCAAGAGAAGAAAGGGGTCCATGGGAAGAGGCTTCGCCAGGCCAGATAGCCAACTCATCCAGCCGGTTGCACACCCCAGCTTCTCTTACCAGGGGACGGATTGGAACCTTAGCGTCACACCCACTCTGAAAGGCTGGCAGGTGGGGACAGAATAAGGGGAGGGCCTCACCATAGGGGTGACATCCGTACTGGTTGTTCTTCAGCTGGCACACCGTGTGTGTCCCACACTGAGCGGTCAGGCACTCCACCTGATTGCCAGGCTGGCAGCGACAACGTTCTGTGCAGTTGGGGCTGAACCACTCTGCCCCAGGCTGGGAACAAGGAATTGGGGGTCACAACACTACATAGCTCTTGAGCAATCCCGCCATCCCATGCTACAGCCCCCTTCTCTTCCACTGCACCTGCCCGAAACTTGCTCATATTTTTCCTCTTCCCACCCCCTACTAGATATTCCTGCCCACCACACAACATTTTCACGTGCTGTTCTCTCATCCTGGAATGCTCTTCCTTCTCCCTTCTTTTTAAGTTATTCCCAGGCAACCAACAAATTCAGTTCAAGGGACACTACTTTCTTTTTAATATTTTATTTATTTATTTCTATTATTTATTTATCTTTAGAGGGGAAGGGAAGGAGAGAGGGAGAGAAACATCAATGTGCGGTTGCCTCTTGTATGTCCCCTGCCGGGAACTGGCCTGGCAACCCAGGCATGTGCCCTGACTGGGAATCGAACCTCGATCCTCTGGTTCACAGGCCCGCGCTCAATCCACTGAGCTACACCAGCCAGGGCATAGGGACACTACTTTCTTAAGAAGACTTTCCAGACCTCCCTGACTAGGGGTCATCCTCATAGCTCTGGGTGCCCTTTTCCTCCCCAGGAAGTACCACAATTGCACTTTTATATTTGTTTTTTGGATTATTTGATTATCATCCCCCTGTGAGGGACCATGAATATCTTTACTCACTACCTGAGCCCCAACACATAGCACAGTGCCCAGCAGAGAGCTCTCACTCAATGAATATTTGCTGAATGAAAGAGTGAACCAAGATCCAATGTGTCCCAAAGAATCTGACAGTATTAGGAGAGCAAGGACCATGCCCTTTTCATGGAGGCCCCAATGCCAGGAGGATTCAAAGTACTCAATAAACATTTTTGAGTGCAAAAGTGAATCTATAATAAGTTAATACATGTCTCCCAGGGCAGGGAAGAGATGCCTGCTGCTGACAGTTATGGCAGGTCTTTCT
The DNA here is from genome assembly GCA_039655065.1 of Glossophaga mutica. NCBI lineage: Eukaryota > Metazoa > Chordata > Mammalia > Chiroptera > Phyllostomidae > Glossophaga > Glossophaga mutica. Next base: position 85,097,143 of record CM077305.1, read on the forward strand.
AGCCAAGCTACGGCGGAAGCTGATCCTGACACTAATACAAGGACACCCAGGAGACTGGGTAAGAGAGGTGGGTGGGGAGGGAGTAGCCCCCAAAGAGACAACTGCAAGGAAGAATATCTGGAGCTGAGAAGAGGCACTGTTCACTAATAAATAGCTGAATGTTCTGTTAATTAGTAGGCTGCAAATGATAGTTATCACAAATTGCTAATAATAATAATTAACATTTTTAAGTAATTGGTCTGTGTCAGGATCTAATTTTATCACACAGCCATCTGATGAAGTAGAAAATCTTACTGTGAACGCTTTAGAGATATGGAAACAGATTTGAGGAGGTACAGAACCCTGCCCCAGGCGACCCAGCGAAGTGCTGGGGCCGAGATTCAAGCTCAGACAGGTCTGACTCTAGGATGACTCTGTTCAATACAGCGGCCACCAGCCACAGCGCCTGCTGTGCTCTTGAAATACGGCTGGTCCAAATTCAGATATGCTGTAAGCGTAAAATATACACTGGGTTTTTAAAGACTATTAGTATGGAAAAAAGAGAAATGTAAATGATTTTATGAACAACTATCGATTACATGTTGAAATGAGAATATTTAGGATTGAGCAGATATTGGTATTAGTTTAACCTCTTTCCTTTTGTTTTTTGAATGTGTCCATTAGGAAACATAAAATGGCACGTGGCTTGATTGCTATGCCTTTTGGACAGTGCTGGCCCGGAGCCTGTGCCTCTTCAGAGCCTCTGCTCTTGACAAACGTCCCTTGGGGCGGGGGTGGGGGACATCAGTGAGGAAAGACAAGAACGGTAACTTCTCTCTTTTGATCTATCCCGTCAGGATTTACCAGTTCCTTTGGAAGATTCTGGAATACTGTTCTATGTGCTGGACAAATCAGAAGCTCTGCTCAATGTCCAGGGCTCTCTATATGTCCAGGGGTCCCCAACTTTCCCCAGGGTGGAGAAGAGGGCCCAGTGTCACCTAGCTGCTCTAGTACCTACTGCATCAAGGCTGCCAGTGCGGAACAGAAGTACAGAAATACCAAGACTGTTAGGATCGCAGGATGACGGAATTGTCTGTACAGCCCAGCATCATGCCCTGCCAGGGTGGATACTTAACAAATATTTATTGTATGAACAGAGATGACAACGAAACCACACACTGAATGAATGACTCCACCATTGTGTAACCACTGCTTGAGAGCTGACCCCTGGGGACTGTTCCATGGATCCAAATTCACCTCACCTGGGGAGCAGATGGAACCAGAACCCAGGTGTTCCTCTAGCAATATCCCTCAGGGGCCCTGGGCATCCCAGTGGTCTTACCTCATAGTAATTATTGTCGTAGAAGCAGTTGCAGGAAGAGGCATTGATGCAGTGGGAGCCACTAAACAAAAAGCCAGAATTGCAGACGCAGCCAGGCTTGCAGAGAAGCTCGCATTTGGGCTTGGGGCTCTTGCAGGATGCCGGGCAGGCACAGCGTTCGTAGTGGGCATCTGGAGGGCAGCTTGCTAAGGGGGAAACAGCCTTTATCAAGCCTCCACTTCATAGCTTTCCTCAGGGTGACTTCCTGTCTCTCCTCTACTCCACATTCAAGTTCTTCTCTAAGAAGTTAATCTGCACTATTCATCCACAAAAAAGGAATAGAGTCCTAATACAAACTACAACATGGATAAACCTTGAAAACATTATGCTAAGTAAAAGAAGCCAGTCACGAAAGACCACATATTATATGACTCTATCTACATGTAATATCCAGAACAGGTAAATCCATAGAGACAGATAGTAGATTAGTGATTGCCAGGGACGGGGGTGGGGGGTGGGGGGGTGAGGGGTGGGGAGTGACTGCTAATGGGTGTGGGGTTTCCTTTGAAGGTGATGAAAATGTTCTGGAATTAGAAAGTGATGATGTTTGCACAACCTCGTGACTATACTAAAACCACCAAATTGCTCACTTTAAAATGATGAATATTATGGTATAGGAATTATATCTCAATTTAAAGTAAGAAGAAAGCCTGGTGCTTGCTTCCCAAATACCCGCACCCACCTGTGCCCTGCTGTCGCCTCGCTCAGGGTAGTCAGTCCTCATTTCTTCTAAAGTCACCATGTCCGATTCATCTCTCCTCTAAGACTGCAGTTTTCTGCTAGCAGCATCCCTTTCCCTAACACTCCCTCCTAGTCATCATCTCTTACTCTCAGCTCCTTGTCCAACGATCACATACCTGGAGTAGGACTAGGGGTTGTAGCAGTGGCCTGGGGCACAGTGGTCATGGAGGTACTTGGAGTACTAGGAGGCTTCAGCAAGGCTGTAGGCCCAGTGGGTATAAGTGTGGTAGGAGCTGTGGGCTTTCCAGTGGGAACAGGGAGTTTTTCAGTGGGGACTGTGAGTTTTTCAGTGGGGACAGGGAGTTTTTCAGTGGGGACAGTGAGTTTTTCAGTGGGGACTGTGAGTTTTTCAGTGGGGACAGTGAGTTTTTCAGTGGGGACTGTGAGTTTTTCAGTGGGGACAGGGAGTTTTTCAGTGGGGATTGTGGGTTTTTCAGTGGGGACTGTGGGTTTTTCAGTGGGGACTGTGAGTTTTTCAGTGGGGACTGTGAGTTTTTCAGTGGGGACAGTGAGTTTTTCAGTGGGGACAGTGAGTTTTTCAGTGGGGACTGTGGGTTTTTCAGTGGGGATTGTGGGTTTTTCAGTGGGGACTGTGGGTTTTTCAGTGGGGACTGTGAGTTTTTCAGTGGGAACTGTGAGTTTTTCAGTAGGGACTGTGGGTTTTTCTGTGGAGAGAGGGATCTCAGAAGGGCCAGTAGGGGGAACTGGAAACTTGGAAGGAGGCATTGTTGGCACAGGTCCTGCAAAGGAAAAAAAAAGCCCTGGAGTTGAGTCAAAATCATACCACCACTCTCTTCACTCACATCTACTTGGAGTGGGTGGGATCAAAGGGGTAACTTGTGCCTATCCCTCCTTCTACTCCCAACCCCACCTTCACTCCCTAAACACTCAACAACCACTGCTCCTAATATTTGTCTGATAATGTGCCAGATACGGATAACACAGAATGAATAGGATGTTGGGCCTCCCTTCAGGATAATCATTCCTCAAGGTGTTCTGGATCCCACCACAGAAATTCATGACATCAGAGTCACATCACTCAAATAAGCATCCTGTTGGAGCCAGGGAGGTAGAGGTAGGCGAGTCACAGAAAACAAGGCTGCCTGGAGACTCAGACACAGAGAGGACCTGCTTTTTAACCAGTACCTATAGAGAAGCCCAAGACATGGTCATCTCAGAGCAAGGCCCATTCTGAGGTCTCGGGTTTTGTCTTACCTTGACAGGTCCCTTGATTGATCAAGATGAAACCCACAGCAACAACGAAGGCAGTGTTGGTGCCCCTGATGGCCTCCAGTATCAGCTAAAGGTAACGAGGGAGAAAGAAGGACAAGAGAAATGAAAATGAAACCTTGGAGCCTCAGTGACTCTGCCAGGCAGAGTCTGTCTTCTGCCAAAATGTCACCTTGTTCCAGCCTCAACTCTGCCCTTGTCCCTTTTCTGGAGCCAGAGAGCCTTCTCGGGAACACCAAGGTTTTTTTTTCTGCTCTGCTCTCCTTCCAGTGTCCCATCGCAGCTCTGGTTATGTCCCCGGATACTAGGCATTGTGTCCTTCTTACCATGCCCCACACAGATACTTCAAGGGCCCACTCCCTCTGTCTCTCACCTGCATAGGCTGTTGATATCCAGAAGGGATGGTGATGGAGGCATTCAGCCAGCCAGGGCTCTGAGACCCAACACGTTGCCAGAGAGAAGTTAGGAAACTGCCTGCAGGACTCCCCAGAAGGAGCTTCAGCTTAGTGTCCTCTCCCAGGCCATACATGTAGTAGGTAAATTCCACACAGATTGTATCCGGGGTGCAGAAGGATGGGCTTACCAGTCTGAAAGACTGGCCTGCGTGGGAGAATTTGTCAGCCTCAAGGTAGATATAGTCACCTTTTGGGAAAAAGAAGGGAATAGGCAAGATGAGAAACCTCCACAGGACAAGTCTAGCACTGCTCTCTTTAGCAATACCTTGCTTTCTAAACGGAGATTTGATGCAAATACCTAAACTTCCCACGCTGTAGTATTTTTTTTTTCGTGTGTGTGTGTGTGTGTGTGTGTGTGTGTATGGGCACGTTCATTTTGGACTTTTCTAACTGAAGATGGCAGGATCAGAAAGGAACGGACAACCAAACCAGCAACTCAGATTCTTTTGTTGGTTGCACCAGTAAATGTCTTAACTGCAAATGAGACAGTAGATTTTGAAGCCTTGGGCTCAATGAAGTGAGATGCCTGGATTTTTGGTGGGGTTTCAGTGACTCCACAGTCATGAGAATCCTCAGTTCACTCTACCTCTGTCATCACCAAGTTCCAACCACGTGGCACTTCCCAATAAACACCTGCTGGCTGATCTTCACCGCCTACATCGTCTTCCATCAATCACACCAACCAGCCCCCTAGCTAGGAGCAGGTTCAGTATTTCATTGGCTTGAGGGTCCCGCAATCTCCTCACCTCTATTAAGAGACACTCCAAAGGGGCGTGCACCTTGGGTGGGCATATTTTTACCACCCCAGGTCCAATGTCCACCAATCCCTGATATCTGAACCCAGTCACAGAAGGGATGGGCATCATCTTCAAAGTCACACTGAGGAAAGCGCTCTGGAGTATCAAAATGGGAAATTTGAGAAAATTTGGCCATCTCTCTATTCCTCCCTTATCCCACCCCTGATTCTGAGGGAACTGGGCCTCCCAGAGTCCTGTTCTTACCCCCACAGGGAGCAATGCTGATTGCATCCACTGCCACGGCTGGTTCTGGGATGTTTCCAAACATGCCCACCACAATGAACTGAAGAGAGTGAAAAAGGGGGCTGGGCATGAGAAAACAGCCCAAACGCCCAACACCCCATCTGACTGTACTCTGTTCAGGGACGTAGGCACCTTTCTCCCAGTGCCCAGACCCTCATTTCGTTTCAGTATTGGGAGTGTCTACTACGAGCAAGGAAACCTGCTCTCTCGTTTGACTGTACCTGAATCTGTCCCTGGCCTGTGTAGTTGACAGAAACAGTCTGCCAGTTGGGTCCAGATTGTCCTGAGAAAAGAGTGTGTTTCCGGATGCTGCCTACAATGGAAGGAATCCGAGGAAGTGAGAGTAAGCTAACTGAAAAATTATTTCAAACCTGTACTTAGAAGAATGAGCAGCAAAGGGAATACTTGGAGTGTATTCCCCTTCCTCAAATGCAAGCACTTCCTTCTCTCTCACCTCCTAGCACTTTATTTTTCCAGAATCCAGTGCCTGCTGGCTCCCCAATTCCACTCTAACATAATCTGGCACATAGCCCAGATTTCTCTAGACCCACGTCTCCCCATCAACTCAGCCGTGGGAGACGAGCCTCAGGTCACTGCAAGTTCCATGACGTTTCCACTCTCACCCAAGACAGAAGCGTAGATGGTAAGGGCTGCTCCAGGAGACCGGCCATGGAGGATGTAGTGGAAAGACAGGCTCAGACAGCCTGACGACTGGCTCAGGGGGCTCAGGAGAACAGATTTCTGCTTTGGCTTTGCATTCGTGGGGTCCAGGAGCATGTAGAAGCCACCTGTGAAGGAAAAGGTCAGTAAGGTGGGTGGCTGAAATTGGAGGAGTAGGGCACAGGGATAGTGCCCTGTGAAGGCAGAGGGTCTGGCTCTGGTGAGTCCCAACAGCTGCCTAGGACCAGCCAGTGCTGAGGAGGCCCTACACCCATCTCACAACTGGCTGAACCCTTCAATCCTTCCAGAAGTGCTTCGCAGGGCTGGGTAAGGACGTGGGCGTTGCCATATGAAAAATGGCATCTTTTCAGAAGGAACAGACAGAACCTTGTCCTTTGGATTCTGACTTTTTAGGTCCCCTAGAGTCATATCCTCTTACACTGACCCGCTGGAGAGAGCGGATTCAAACAAACTGGTGAGAGAGGGCCTGTCTGACAGAGAACAGCAGCCATCTCCCCGCCTCGGGTTTACCACCAGCTCAGTCAGCCAATCAGCCTCTAAAACGCTCTGTGATGCAACTGGTAGCCAGTGGCCGAGGCGGCGGGGGGGGGGGGGGGCGGGGGGGGGCGGAATCCAGACAGTGCGCACGCGTGCCTGCAGGTGCCAGACCCTGGAGTGCGCGCTCACCGCACGGGACCGAGGACAGGACTTTGGAAAGGGAGAGAAGAGGGCTAGGGGGAGCGGGGGATGGGCAAGAATGGAAGAGAAGAGAAAAGAGAAGAAACGAGAGCTGGTGGAATGAAAGGAAAGGAAACGGTGAATTGTGAAAGAGAAAGCAAGGAGTGGCGATACTGGGACATGTGAGAAATAGAAAAAGAGAAATGGGAGAAAAAGCAAGGAACGGTGAAAAAATACAATTAAGTGAACAGGTTGGAAAAAAGAAGAGAGATAAATTTTTAAAAGCAACATTTACAGAAACTGCTGTGCATGGGATACAGTGCTAAATGCCGGGGGCTGGGGAGCGTGGGGCTGATAGGAGATGGGCCGGCCCTGTCCTACTGGGGGCTTAGAATGAAGGTGGGCTGGAGGTTTCTCACGGTCTTTCTAGAAGGCAAACCTCAGGCAGCAAGAAAGCTCAGAGGACTGAGAGCATGGAGAGGATGGGGTGGAAAGGGCTGTGGAGTAGGGGGAGGGAAAGCTGGAGAAAAAGAAAATGAAAATAAAAGGAAGGGAAAGAATTGAGAATGGAGAAAGGCAAAGGGAAAGAGAAGAAGAGGTGGAAACTCAAGAGGGAACTAGTGAGTGTGATCCTCTGTGATCTAAGAAGCTCGGCATAGCGCGCACTCAGTGCAGGCTAGAAGTGCATGTTGTATGGGGCAGATTGAGAGAGGAGAGGTGGCTGGTGTGGAGGAGAGAAAAGGAGCTGAAGAGCAAGGAAAGAAGGAAGGAGGGGAGGAAGGAAGGAAAAAGAAGAAGAAAAGCCCAGCCAAGAGCGCAGCGAGGTGGTGGAAAAGAAGCCGTGGACAGACACGGATGGAACAGAAGAGGAAGAAAGAGTATCTCCTGGATCATTGCAAAAGCCTCCGAAATGTCTTCCCTGCATTCCCTTCAGTGGATTTTCAATACGAAAAGCAGGTGATCCTTTTAAACATAAATCAGATCAAGTCACTCTTCTCCTCCAAATCTGCAAAGGCGTTCATGTAGAATAAAGCCACACTCCTGACAACGGCCTTCAAGCTCCACATGATCTGTTCCTCCTAGGACCCGCCTGCGTGCATCCTCTCCAACCCAGCCACGTGGTCCTAGCTGAACCTCAACAGCCCCTCACCTGCTACCCCTACCAGTCCACTACCTCAGGGCTTTTTCACAGCTGACCCCTATGGTCAAAATGTCCTTCTCTTCAAAATTTTCAGCCTCACTCCCTTACCTCCTTCAAGATTGTGCTCATATGTGACCTGAGTGAGACCTACCCAACTGCCTTAAACATACAGCCCACCCTACCCCTGCACGTCCAGTCCCCTCGCTTCGTTGAACTTTTTATCTGCTCACCTTATAACTGTATAACTGTACTTCTTTATTGTTTTAGGAACTGTCCCCCTCTTGGTTCCCTGCTGCTTCTTGTCTGTTTTGTAAGCTAATGTCTCTTAAGTGCCTGTGACAGTACCAGGTACATTTTAGGTGCTCAGTAAACATTTGTTGGAGGAATGGAGAATGAAGTTCCAGGGAAGGGCGGTAAGGAGCAGGCCGTGCTAGGTGTGCCAGGTAGAGCTTGTGAGGTGGTGGTGGGGGAGCTGGCTGGGACTGTGGAGTTTGCTTCTGCCAGGCAGTTCAAGCTGACAGAGGTCTGGGGTTGCTTGAGTCCACCCCAGACCTTCCCGAGTTGAGTTAGTGTAGAGTTGTCAGGTAAATATCATAAACTCCTACAGGGTCACTAGAAACCCAGGAAGTCAGAAGCTAGGAGTGTGTCCATTACTCACTACCAGGGCGGGAGAAGTCATCCTCAGGGCCCACATTTGGCACCCCCGACGACCCCTTCTTCTGGACCCACTTGGCTCCAGAGGCTGTGGGGATCCAGCTCCAGCCACACAGATTATTTTCAGTGTCAAAGCTGCACATTTGCATCATGCAGACTGAGGGGAATAAAAAGAGAGAGCATTTAGCTTTTTCTGAGAGGACACAGCTCTGAAAAGTATGCCTGTCTGAAGTCAAAATTCTGAGTCCCAATCTGTGTCCTATGAACCATGGAAGGCCTTCAAGCCAGCTGCAGTCCTGCTCCCTAGAGGCTCTGTTCCTGGCATAGATGACTTAAACTGCCCAACCCTCAATTTCCTCATCTATAAACTGGGAATGAAGCCCTGGCTGGTGTAGCTCAGTAGATTGAGCGCGGTCTGCAAATCAAAGGGTTGCCAGTTCGATTCCCAGTCAGGGCACATGCCGGGTTGTGGGCCAGGTCCCCAGTGAGGGCCACGTTAGAGGCAACCACACATTGATGTTTCTCTCCCTCTCTTTCTCCCTCCCTTCCTACTCTCTAAAAACAAATAAATAAAATTAAAAACAACAACAACAACTGGGAATGACAGTAACCACATGTTGTAAACTAGATCATGTTCAGGGAGCATCTAGCACAGCCCCTGGGCTCAGTGTTCGCTCATTGATCCAGCTTCTGGAATTTCCCTTCCCTTGAATTTGCACCCTTCAAATTTCTAACATCCGATTAGAGGGCTGATTCCAGACAGATCTGGTAGCAGCTGTGGGGACCAAACATTCAGGCTTACCCTGGACTGAGGGTTCCCAGAGATGGAAAACTTTCAGCACTAAAACAGGGAAAGTCCAGGGCAACCCAGAATGGTCGGTCACTCCAGGACAGGTACCACCACAACTCTATGTTAAAGGGGAAATCTCTTTAGGTGTGGCTGCTTCAGGAGTCAAAGGTACAGGGTATGACGGTAGAGAGAAGCAGGGCACCTCAACTTTGGAAGAAACCAGGGTCATGGTCCCTGAGTGACTCCTGCCATCCTAGGCGGTGATGGGGGTGTAGAGAAAGAGGAGGAGGGACAGGTGCTCACCCCTACTGCAGGAGCCACGGCGGATATAGATGGCATCCAGAGAGATGTCCAAGTACGCAGTGCTGCCTGTCACTCCTTCAAATATCAGCTGTGGGAGGGAGGAGAGATCACCTCATTGTGAGCCCCTACTTTCCTGCCTGAATCCAGAAGGTCCAGCCACCCCACACCCCCTCATTATCCCAGTCCCTCCTGGCCTCCCCACACACCCGGGTTCCCACTGGGGCTCCAGATTCTGCCCTCAGCCTCACCTGGCTGGGCAGGGCCCGACCCATGGGCACAGTGACAGCAGCGGGCATCCAGGAAGGGCTCTGGGTATTAAGGTGTTTCCAAAGCAGGTTGGGGTGCTTGTTCTTGGTGCCCATGAGCAGCAGCAGTTTGAGCTGGGCACCCCATGACAGGCCGAACATGTGGAAGGCAAAGTGCACGCACAGGGGGCCTTGCTCCCATATGGGGGAGCTGCGCAGGCGGACCACCCCACTTGGCCGGAAGGAGCTCAAGTCCAGGTGCAGGTAGTAGCCCTCTAAGGAGGCAGAGCCCAGGACAGTGAGGCCCTGCCACCCCTACGAGCTGCCCCTAACCCTTTCCCAGAGCCCAGGTGCCCACTCCCAGCTGCCTCCCTAAACTTTAGGCTTCCTCACCTCCACTGGGGTACCCCCCAGGGGGCCCAATGCTGCCCATGGGGGAGGGTCCACTGGCTCGAATCCAGTCCCCATCATCTGTGGATACTTGAGTCCAGTCACAGAAGGGTTTGGAGTTGTCCTCAAAATCACACTGGGTTATAATGGCTGGGGAAAAAAGGCCACTGTGAGGCCAGGAGAGGGGAGAGGACCAGATGCAGAGCCAAACTGGCGGCGTAGGAGTTGGCAAGACTGGTAAGCTTAGAGAGGGCAGCCACTAAGGTTAGGGTCCAGAGCAGAGATTTGGGAAAGAGAATCTGAGAATTCATCTCTTAGGAGAAATTCAGGGTGGGGGTGGGGTAGGGTGGGCAGAATATCTGGGTCTAGAGTCCCAAACTGCGGTTCAGAGTCAGATTCAGGGGGGCAGAAAGGCTTTGTCTGGGCAGCATACACTTTGTTGCTGTTCATTTGAATGTGAATCTTTAGGCAGGGTGTGTACTCCATAGTTCCCTCTGCCCTCTGTCATCCAAGGGCTGCCCTTTACACATTCATTCCATGTTCATGTCATCGACTGGCTTGGAGGGCACAAGCACGGCCACCCTGGGTGGGAGGGAAAGTCTGAGCTGTCCTGGTTTCCAACTCACAGTTGTCCTTAGAGCCGGGGGCGACTGGCTTCCGGCCCAGAGACTTCTCTTTCCTTGAGGTTGATTTGGAGAAAAAACAAAATATAAGACTTGTCATTATCAAGAATTACAAGCCTCAGCCCTGGCTGGCATAGCTCAGTGGATTGAGCGCCGACCTGTGAGCCAAAGGGTCACTGGTTCGATTCCCAGTCAGGGTACGTGCCTGGGTTGCGGGCCAGGCATGTAAGAGGCAAACAGGCACTGATGTTTCTCTCTCTCTTTCTCTTTCCCTTCCCCTCTCTAAAAATAAACAAATAAAATCTGTTTTTAAAAGAATTATAAATTTCAATGACTGACTGTGAGCTTACCTTAAGTTCTCATCTGTCTCTGAAAAAGTGTTTTCCCTGAGAGGTCCTCACATCCCTGCCAGTACCCTCTATCCCTCTATGCCCTGGATGTCAGGTGTGGTTGAATCTCAGGTGAGGGGGAACCAGTTTATACCCGAGGAATCTCCTTCCTTTAGGTTGAGATCTTCTTGTCCTATAGTTAAAGTCCCCCCACCCAAAATAGGGGCTATATGGGCCCCATGTTGCTAGGTTTGAGGTGGAGGTGGCATTGTCACAGCTACATGCAGCTGAACACAGAGGACTAAAAAAGAGACCACGCCTTCTCACCTTACGGATTCCACCGAGAAGTCTCTGCCACTCCCAGGTGGCGTGGGCCACGTAGAACAGCCCCTGGTTTTAGTTGTTCAAGTTCTACTTGTTCAAATCCCCCCCCCCCCAAAAGCTCCAGGACACTGAGACAGCCATCATTTCTTGCCTCCTACTTGAAGTCTCTCCTAAGCGCTGGGTCTGCTCCAAGTTTTGTCCATTTTCTCAGGGCTTGGCTTCTCTCTCTTCCTCCCCCATCTTCAGATCTGTTTCCCCAGCTCTTGCCTCTTTCCTCGCGTTTCTGCTGTCCTGCTCCCACCGAGCTTTCGAATCACTCAGTTCCTGGCTCTGAGGCTGTGGGGCTCCCCTCCTTTCTGTTCTTCCTCTCTCTATCCCGTGGGGCTCCCACCTTCCTCCCCAGGACTGGGCCCTTCATAAGTAGCCTGCTTGCCCCCTCTAACTTTACCCCCCACTATTCCTCAGAGCCGCCCCCAATCGCCCCCTTAGCCCAGCTTACCGGACAGAGATGGGCATGTGGCGCTGGCTGCAGGCAGCTCCTATGATCAGCACCAGAGCCCAGACTGGCGAAGCCATGTGGGACATCAGAGCCAGCTCTCAGAGGACACGAGGAAGGCAGAGAGTAAGGAGCCCAGGCTATTTTAGACACCCCCGACCCTCCTCGCTGGGCATCCTTCTGAGGATGCCACGGAAACTGGACAATGAGTAAACTGGAAATAAAAACAATGAGGGCTGAAATTTAAAATCCAATAGAAGAGTTGAAATTGAAATTGAGAGAAATAGAATGAGAGTGAGAGAGAAGGAAAGCAAGAGGGAAAGAAAAGAGAGACTTGGAGAATCAGTCCAGAAAGTCTAACGTCCAATTAAAAGAGTTTGGAAAAGAGAAAACGCAGAAGAAGAAATTACTGAAGAAAAACTGCACAAGATTTCCCACAGCTGAAACATGTCTCTTGATTAAAAGGAGTCTGGTATGATGAATGCAGAGAGACCCATGAAAGGCGTGTCATAAAATTTGAGAATATCAGGGGCAAAGAGAAAACCTTAAACACCTTCAGACAGAAAAAAGCAGGTCACATACTAAGTATCAGGAATCAGCCAGGCGTTGCACTTTTCTATAGCAACCATGGATTCTAAGAGGCAGCAGGACATTGTCGGCAGAATTCCAACAGAAACTCCTTCAAACCTAAAATTCTATAGCTGGCAGCAGTGGCGAAGGTGACTGGAAGGTCAAGTGAAGTGAAGACTGAAATGCTTATTGGCAAGGAATTGAAAAGGACAAGTTACTGAGGAAATACAACCAGCCAGTAAACATTGGAAAGGATGCTCTGCTTCACTAGTAATAAGGGAAATGCTAAGCAAATGAAACTGTTACATTGACAACAATTTAAAAGATTGAGAGCACTGAGTGGTGGCCAGCATGCAGGTAGACGCACTCAAATACATTGTTGATAAGACTGTATATGTTACTGAAAACTTCTTAGAAGGTAATTTGACGATGACTCTTAAACTTCCAAATGTGTGCATCTTTGACCCAGCATTACCTTTCTAATGATCTTCGCACAGAAATACATGCTTATTTGCACAAAGATGTACATACCTTAAATATGTTCATCATGGTGTTATTTACAATAGGAAAATAATCAAATTACCCAAATGCTTACCAGTAGATATGCAACAGATCATATTCAAGGAATATTATTCCTATGAGGGAATATTATGCAGATATTAAAAAGAACTGTTTTCCTATAAAAAATGGAATTACTGTATGGTTTAGCAATTCCACTTCTGGGTATACAGAATTGGAAAAATTGAAAAGCAGTGGAAGCAGGGACTTGAGCGGATATTTGTACGGCCACGTTCATGGCAGCTTTATTCACAACATCCAAAAGGTGGAAGCAACCCAAGTGTCCACTGACAGATGAATGGATAAGCAAAGTGTAGTATATACATCAGTGGAATATTTTCAGCCTTAAAAGGGAGGAAAGCTCTGACACATGCTACAGTATTTGAGGACATCACACTAACTGAGATACATCTGGTACTGAAAGATAAACGCGGCATGAGTCCTCTCGTGTGAGACACCCAGCCTCGGCAAATGCATAGTGACCAGGACTAGAAAGGTGGTTGCCAGGGTTAGGGGCAGTGGGTGATGGGGAGTTAGTGTGTAATGGGTGTAAAGTTTCAGTTTTATAAGATGAAAGTTCTAAAACTAGATGGTGGCAATGGGTTGCACAAAGAATGTGAATGTACTTGCTCTGACTGGTGTGGCTCAGTGGGCTGGACGTTGTCCCGCAAACCAAAAGGGCGCTGGTTTGATTCCCAGTCAGGACACATGCCTGGGTTGCGGGCCAGGTCCCCTGTTGTGGGGGGGGGGCAACTGATAGACATCTCTCTCCCTCTTTTTCTCCCTCCCTTCCCCTCTCTCTAAAAAAATAAATAAAATCTTAAATAAAACAGAGAATGTGAATGTATTTAATGCCACTAAAATATATACTTAAAAATAGTTAAGACAATAAATACTATGTGTATTTCAACATAATTTTAAGAAGTAACTTTTAAAAGGTTCTACTTAATAATAAGATACTATTAGAGTTTATTCCTGACTTTAAAAAAAAGAAAAGAAAAGAATGGTGGTAAATCCATGAGTCCAATGGTGGAAAGAGCACCTAGAGATATATTGCACAAAAGAGGTGAGACACAGAAAAAATGTTATATGTGGCCCCCATTTATGTAACATCCCAGAACAAAGGTATGTGTTTATGTACACATTCAGGTTGAGGTGTAGGGATGGAACTAGCAGAACACGCAGCACACTGTTTACAGGGTGACCCCTAGGGAGGGGTGAGCGAGGTTTTCATGTCTTCTGCATATTTAAGTGTCCAGGTGTCCCTGTGCATGGCTCTGCTTTGCTATAGACATCTTAGTGAAAGTCATTTGAGGGGCCTGGTTGGAAGGAAGCCAGACTAAAGGATTTGAGAGCGTGAAAGTTGAAGAACAGGATCCAAGAAGGCGGCAGGGACAACATTTTAAAGCTGTTTGGCCATCTAGCCCTGGCTGGTGTGGCTCAGTGGATTGTGTGCTGGCCTGAGAACCAAAGGGTCTCCAGTTCAATTCCTAGTCAGGGCACATGCCTGGGTTGCAGGCCAGGTCCCCAGTTGGGGGCATGTGAGAGGCAACCACACATTGATGTTTCTCTCCCTCTCTTACTCCCTCCCTTCCCTTCTCTCTAAAAAGTAAGTAAATAAAAATATTTTTTAAAAAAACTGTTTGGCCATCTAGAGAAGACTTGGAGAGTAGGTGCAAAAATTGGGACAAAGCAGGGTGCTTTCAAGATAAGGGAAATTTGAGCCTATGTAAATGCACACAGGAAGGGCGTGACAGTGAGAGAGATGGAAAAAGGGCTTCTGAGAAGGTGGTTGGGAAAAGTCTAGAACAGAGGCAGCAGGAGGGACAACCAGCTCTATGGAGCGAGTGGGGAAGGGACCCTGCAGATGCATATCTAGTGGCTTCTGTTTCATCTGTGAAGTAGGAGAAGTCTTCAGTCACAGGAAGGCCACAGTAGTGTCCCTCTCAGATGAGCATGCCGGTCCTGCCCACACCCAGGTCATCCCCACCTTCCTGCTTGGTGATGCAGCCCTCTCTCCTCCACCCACCTCTTCCCACCGTTTGCCACACTTTACAACAGGGCCTTCCTCTGGCTGGCAGACAGATCAGTGCTTCAAGGAGCCTTTGACCCAAGTCACTGCTGGTTAGGGAAGGTTTCTGCAGAAGGTGATGCCTGAGAGGCTTTCTAAATGACAAAAAGATGGTAATTAGGCAAAGAAGTTGGGAAGTCTCCTTCCAGGAAGAGGAAATGTTCTAAGATTGGAGAGAGTATGACACTTTTGGGGAGTGGCTGGTGTGTGCGCGTGTGTGCATGTGTGTGAGACTAGGAGAAGGCAGAAACCCCGTGTAGGAGAACTTGAATACCATAGCTTTCAGGAACCCCCAAAAGTTTTTAAGAAATGGGAGTGACTATCAGGTCACTTGTATTTTCAAAAGGCTGCTGGGGGTGAGGTGGGGGGCGGTTCGGAGGAATACGAATCAAAGAGTCTGGTCAGAGTCTGGGAGACAGGAGAGGAGGTTTCAGAAGGGGAGAGGTACGGTGCAGATGGGTGTTGATGTAGATGGAGCTGGAAACAGCAACTCTTGCAGGCTAGCCTAACTGAACTTCACGTCCTGTTCATAACAAAGACCGGGTCCTCATTTTCCATGTGTGGAAACTGAGCTCAAGAGAGATGAAGTGAATTGCCCGGCATGAGAGCATCGCACTGACCGTCCCCACACCATGTCCTGCCCAGTCTCACAGTCCTGTGAGGAGACCCTCGGGAATTGTTGGGGGCAACCAAACAGGGGATTCCACCCCAGCCAGAGCAGCTATGCTTTTATAGGTTTCGTAAATGGCAATTCTATATAAGACTGAAGCTGGAAGGGTGGTTTTTGGCTTTTAAAATCCCCACTGACTCTCATTGCACACGCAGAGCCATAGGTAGGCTGGAGGGCTGGCCCCCAGTGAGCTGAGCTATGGTGAGTCCAAATTTCCTCCATCCCACCATACCCCTGCTCTTAGAAACCTTCAGTGTCATTCCTTTTACCTCAGCAAACCCCCACCCCCTACTACAAAATCTATGCCCAGTGCTTCAGACAAGTGACAGTGATGCCTAGGCAAGCCATTCTTGTGGGCTATCGGGGAGGGGCCGGTACAGCTGAGAACTAGGAGTCCAAGATGAAGTCTATAAGCCCCTTTTACTGTCTCGGTGACTCCTGTGCCCAAATGAACATCAAAAGGGCCCACGTAGGGATTAGACCCAGCAAGAGAGGGATCCTCTGCCCCCTACATCAAACCTGGGGATATAAAGGACACCCCCTCTCAGACCCGGCTCTCTACCCATCCTCCAGACCAAGCTAGCAGAGAAATCAGTAGAGGGACAAAGCCAGGAAATGGTTAACCTAGGCAAGAGCAGCGGAAGCCAATTGATCCACAGGCTCTCCTCGTTGGGCAATAGGGCCTCAGAAACCTGCTTTTGCTGACCTCCCTTTGGCGCCACAGAGATGGTCAGAGCTGGACAGTCACAGCTTCCAGCCTGCCTGGAGGTGGGGGGTTGGGCGCTCATGCAGGACAGAAAGGGGTGGACGATGGTGCTGGGAGGGAACCATTGGTCTCTGCATTTTGGGGAGTCAGGACCAGGCAAGACCCCAGCGGGTTTGTCACGTGACAAGACTGGCAGCTGCAGGAATAGGTGTGAGAGACTCCGGGATGTAGAAACCCCCTGGGAATTGCTTTAGAGAACTGGAGTCAGTCCTGGCATCACTGTGTGCCCTTGCGTACCTTGGTCACCCTCTCTGGGCCTCTCTGTCCTCATCTGCAAGATGGAGAGGAGAGATTAGCACAGCCAAAGATTTTAAAATAAAAAATTATGTGTCACATAATTTTTAATAATCAATTTTTTTAATCACAAAGGGAGTTTATAGACATTTAGGCATGACTCACATAAGTTGGGAAAACATGCTGCTGTCTGGTTTCCTGTTGCTAATAATCTTTCACAATGTCACAGTTTTATGATGGAATTTTAGAGGCATTAGCTTTGACCAGCTGGAAATAATATACAGTAGGTAACTTTCAGCTTACAGTCCAATGTCTAAGAGATGCCATTTAGCTAACTCAACTCCAGCAATAGCCCCCTGCTCTGGTGAAACTTGTGGACTGAGCAGTTGCAGAAAGATCCTAGGCAGCCTGTGAGCTGGGGTCAGGCGGGTGCATTTGGTCAGCCTGATGCTCGGGCCTAGGGAGAGGATTCAGGCCAGTAGTACCCAAGGCCAAAAGGCTGTTGTCAAGGTGGGAGCTGGGGCTGTAGGCGGCAGCTGAGTTGGCCTCTGGTGCTGGGAGACTGGCGATGGGGAGAGTGGTAGGCATTTCCCACGTATCCAGGGAGGAAGTGGGAGCCCGAGGCAGAGAATGGAGTGGGCAGGAGTAGTAGTGAAAGATGGGGCTGCCTAATGCTGTTTTCTCCCTTCCATCCACTCCCTCTAACTGTCTCCTCTGCCCCAATGATGTATGCTTTCAGTAGAAGAGGGGCCCGGAAGCCTGGTTTCTGATCCTGGCCCTGCCTCCGTCTGATGACCTGGGCAAAGCCCATAAACTCTCTGGACTTCGGTTTCCTCTTCTGCAATGTAAGGATCCTCTACCGTCTCTGCCTTCCTCGTGGGATTAGGAGAGCAAATGAGAGATGCCCAGGAAAGCACCCTGAAAATCGAAAAGCCCTCTACAAACAGAAGTCGTCTCCATTAAACAGTTATGTAACCTGCTGATTCGGACCTGGGCTACGCTGGCTCCTGCCCTGCCAGGAAGTCAGAAGAGCCGGTTCCATCACTTACTTGGCAGAACTTAGTTTTAGTTTCCCATCTGACAAATGGAGGTGGTACCTATTGTCCTACTTCATGGAGTTGTAGTGTGAACCCCAGCACAGAGCTTAATGTATTGCTAATCACAACAGTGGTAGTACAGAATAAAGTTCACACTCCTGGCCTGCACTTGAAGGAAATGCCCTCTTTGCATATCTGTCTCTGCACAGGGACTCGGCTCCTCACCAAGTTCTTCACACGCTGGGCCTCTGGCTATCCCACATCTCAGCACTCAAGTCACATACTGAGCTGACTATGGCTAAAATGATGAGCTCCTGACTTTTCGCCACTGGGGACTGCTGGGCTGTGGGTGGCACAGGCTGTCACTTCACCAGCACTTGGGGCAAAGGGTAGCTCACAGTTGGCACTCCAGAAACGTGGAATAAATGAATTATGTCTTAGTGTTCTTAACATATTTGCCCACTACACCTGGCCCAGGTCACATAGTTCAGGTGCCATTAATTACTTTTTGTTTAATTGAAAGCAGTAGTAAGTCTGAAGAGAAGTCGAAGATCAGTGGCCCTGAATTCTGGGGATGAAAGAGCCAGGGGGATGTGCAGGCAGAAATCCGGCTGAAAAAGAGGTGGACAAGCTTTTGGAGTTATGGGTCCTAAATCTCGAGGTCACGTCCTAACTGTCATTTATTAGCTGGATTCCTTGGGAGCCAGAACAAATCTCTTAGCTTCCATTCCACCAGCAAGAAACAGAAATTCTTCCCTTACTGAGTCACAGCACTGGGGCAAAAACCAGATGCCACATGTGGAAACGACAATACAAACTTTTATTGATATGTGCGAGGTCTCAGAACTCTAAGGGTTCTATAGCTTGTAGATTTCGCTAGCATTTCCTAGTAGGGCCTGAAGAGGGCATTCTAGGCCAGGAGTCGGGTTGGCCAGAGTAAAAATCCACCTAGGGTCCACCCCTTCTTTCCTCCTCCCACCACAGCTTCACCCTTCCCCCGACTTATAGTTGGCAAATACTCTCCAACCCCCTCAACCTGCCCATAATTTTTCCTGCAGCAAATTGCAAAACATCGTCTCCCTTTTGCACATTTGCAGGGGCACAGGCTGACTTCCCTAAGTTTTGCAATATAAGCAGAAAGATGGATCCCCCTGTGTAGATAATGGCCAGGACTGGAGTCCAGATAGTTTTGTGACATTTTTTGCGGTCTGCACAGGTCTCTCTTGGGCCCTGCTTTGCCCCTGTAAGCACTTCCAGGAATTGAAAGTTGGTTGTCAGAGTAAAGGATCAGATAAGAAGTAGGGATTGGGAATGAAGGTTGAGCTAGTCTGCTCTGTGTCCCCCATCCCAGGGGAGTGGGAAGCAGGTAGGGGTAGTGTGGCAGGAAAATAAGCAGAAGATGGAAGGGGTGAGTGCTGACAGAATTCCTGTTGCCTTGGCCTTGGGCAAGTTTTTTTTTCTTCTTAATCTATACAATGGGAACGACAGCAGTAACTTTCTCATAGGGCTGTGTGAGGAGTGACATAGGCCACAGAAGTGAGCAACCTAGAGAAGCCCTGGGCACAAAGTGAGTGCTCTGTGAGTTGGCTGTCTGGGAAGGCGGCTCCTTGTGCTCTGTTGTCTACTGCCCCTCTGCAGTCTCAGGGCAGAACATTTATGGTGACCATCCCCAGGCAAGGAAAGAGGTGAGCCGGATTTAAAGGGACTTGGTGCATGCAGGCGGCAGAGGCTGATGCTGGAAATGTGGCATTAGCTGAAGGGGCCACACAGAAGAGGCAGAACAGTGTCGGTAGCTGTCCACTGAGGAGTAGCCTTGAATGGAGCCACATTATTGACCAGTGTGGGCAGAGCTTGTGGCCTCACGCCCAGTGGGTCAAGAGGTCAGACAGGCCCTGCAAGGCAGCACGTAGGGTCTGACCCCCTCCACCTCTGGTTCCCCAGGCCGCTGCCATGATGGGGGTGGAGCCACAAAAATGGGGAGCTCGTAAGAAAACATAAAAACCAAGAGCCATGTTATGGTTTTAGTTCTTGCCAGTGAGACTGAAAAATATACAAAACTTGGACCCCATGAGAGCCAGGGGCCAGCCCCCATCCCATCTTCACAGCTCCCACAACCTTCATTGTGCAGGGGGCTCTTGCTGTCACGGAGTCCCCCTGAGGCCTAGAGAATTCATGGCTTGCTGCCTAAACCCTCCAGTCCATCCCATCCCTGCTGGGTAGGTGCAGGAAGAGGTATTTGCCTTCCAGCTTGTCCTGACATCACAGTTCTGCAGGGCACCGAGATGAGTTCGGTGTCTCTCCAACATGGCACCTTCCTAAGTTTAAGCTGATCTCTGAATTCTTCCTGCTTCAGGGCCTCAGACTGGCCCTGTGATATCCTTAGATCTGAGCTGAGCTCTGGACAGTTCCTCTGGCCCCTAAGATGTCACCACTGGCCCTGGAGTGTCCATGGGACAGGCTGGTGCTGAGCCGATAGCCCTTTTATGGGGGTCAGGAGTGGCGGTGTGGAAGGCGTGGCATGGGCAGTAGTGGTGAGCGAGGTGGTGAATGTGCCCGGGGTGGGAGCATCTGGTCACCTGTCCCTTCTCCTGCAGGCCTCCCCTGTGTACAGCTTCAGCTTTCCCCGAAGAAAATTGGAGTAGGTTCGGAAAAGTTTGCACAAAGTATCAACGGTGAATGTTCGGAGTGGTGCAGCGGAGGCTGTTGTGTCTGGAGGGGAGATGGCTTCCTTCTGTGAAGGAGAAAACAGAAGGTGATTGCAGTGCCAGGGACCCTGGAGGGAGAAGCGATTCAAGACAGAATTAGAGGGGCTATGAGGATAGTCAGAGTATTCCTTGGCAGGGCCCGTCTCCCATTTTACAGAAAGAGCAAAGAGTGTGAGGGAAGATCTGTTCCTACTCACCTGGGCTCCCAGCGCCCGAAGCAGGGAGGTGAGGCTGCGCAGGCTGCTGATGGCTTTGTCCACATGCAGCTGCAGGGTCTCAGATGGCTGGGAGGAGTTGGCCAGCAGGGCCTGACCCTGAAGGATGGCTTCCGAGAGCAGGGCCAGGCCCTGCCAGACTTCCAGGGCCTGCTGCTCAACCTAAAGGGAGCAGAGACTCAGAGTCAGCTGGCCCAAGCCAGCCCCTTCCTCACCCCTCTCAGCAGCCCCGAGCACAAAGCGGAGCAAACAACAGAAGGCATGCAATAAGGTTTGTGGAATGAATGAATGAATGAATAAATGAACAAATGAATGAACATATTCCATTCAGTCCTCATCTTTGCTGCTCCATTTTTTTTTTCTATCTCTGTCATTTCCCTCCCATCCTGTCAGGTTCTCAAAATGAGACTCCCCAAAAGCAAGGAAAAAAATAAACTCACCTCCATCCTCTTCCAGGCATAGAAGTTAACCTTGGTGTCTGGGACCGTGATATTCTCACTGAAGTTGCAGCCTTCAGCACAGCCCATCTAAAAGCACAACCCCAGGGAGTCAGGCCCCCAAGGGCTCCCAGCATAGCCCACAGGCCATAAGCCCTCCAGCTTTGCTCCTTACCTAACTCCCAGATGTACATTAGGGGTTACCAGTTTTATCATTTTTACTGGGGGGCTTTGGCTTACCACCTCCAGCCCTGAACCAATTGCCAGGTTCCTGGATCTTGGAGGAGAGCCCCGAGCCCCTGGGAGTGAATTCTGTGGAATGTCCTGGGGAGGGGCCTCACCGTGACATTTTCGGCCTCCCGGGCCTCCAGGATGTACCGCTCTAGGACTCGGCTGTCACAGATGAGGCGTGGAGGGGCGCCCAAGACTGGGAGGCCCAGAGGAAGCAGCAGCAAGGACAGCAGGAGCAGCAGGGCAGGACATTCTAGAAAACAGAGCCAGACTTGGTGTGAGGCGGGAACGGGAGGAGAAGGGTTGGTCTGGAGGGGTAGACTCACACATCCCGCCTTGGCCAGTTCTCCCAACCCCAGCCTTCCCAGAGCTCAGGTCCTGCCTCCTTTGACTTCATTCAATCCTCCTGCCGAGCGCACACCCCACCCCCCAGCTACCCGCTCCACTTGTCCGGGCCAAACTTCAATCCGGCGGTGACAGAGGCTTAGCCTCTCGCAGACCCCGGTGGTTGCTCCAGGACCCAGGTATCAACTTCCTCCCAACCCGCAGAGCAGCCCTTCTTTTCACCGAACCCCCAAACCTCGTCCCCGTCTCCAGGTCACACTCTGCCTTCCCGGGGACTCCCAAAGCACGTGGAGGCAGCCCCACCCCCTTGCCCTTCCGGGGTCCTTCGGCAAGTCGCCGGTCCTTGAACCCAGTCACCTCCGGGCCAACAGTCCTAGCGGTAAATCCCTTCTCAAACAGGGGCCGGGTCGGGAGCTCCCCCGCGGGCGAGCACTCACCGCACACCCCCATCTCCTCCGTGCCCAGCCTGGCCGCTCAGTGACCGGGGGCTCGCCCGGCGCCCGGGCCCCGAGCCCTCATCTTTGCAAGTTCGGTGGGGCAGATCCACTCCACAGGCCGGAGGAGGGGGCCACCGTCCAGGGGCTGCCGAGCCGAGGGTCGGGCCGAGCAAGCGCAGGACCAGCGTCCGGGAGGACGCACCGCGAGGCAGCTGGCCGGTGTTGGCCCGGGGACTGCGGCTGCGGCCGGGGGTCGGGGCTGTTATCAGCATGTGTGCGTGCGTGTGTGGGGGTGGGGAGGCTGTGTGCGTGAGGGGTCGCCCGAAGTGGGGGCCAGGAGGTCAGAGCAGGGGGCAGGACGCCTGGGTCGCAGGATCGCCGGGGCGGGAGCTGCGGCAGGCCAGGGTGCAGGGACACCGCTCTGCCCGCCTGCCCCCGGGAGGTGCAGCTGGGAGCGCACCAGCGGGGCGGGCAGCACGCCTGCGCCTGGTAGAGGAGAGCCACTCTGGGAAAGGCTGGGGGCTCCGATGCCTCCTTGAGGGGCATCCGGGTCTTGGGCGGGGGCTCAGAGCTGGAAGTGCCTAGGTTCCTGCGAGGGCGCTGGATTTGGAAGCCGGGAAGGTGCTGGCAGGGGCAAGTTAGTTGCCTTCCTTTTCACAGTCCCTGTACTTGTCTGTCCTAAAACCAGTGTTGTTCATGTTAAGGAATTTGATGGGGGTCTGCATCAAAGAAGTGTGGGGGTCTTCTCCCCCCACAATCCTCACTTTCTAGGACCCTGAAAACCGAGAAATTGGGCTTTTAGGGCACAAAGAGCATGATATGCTGTTCAGGACATACATGCACCTTGACATCTGTTTCTTTGTCTGTGATACAGGTTAGCCTGAATGGCAGAATTCTTATGAACTCTGAAATAGAGCTAACTCCCCTGAGTGATGGCAGTTAGAATTTGTAGCTAAGCCTTGTGGCTTCTAGGAAGCCCTGAGGCAGAGGAGCAAGCCCCCTAAAGCAGGAGACCAAGGCTGGCTGGCTTTCAAAATTTGGAAAATGGCCTCAGCCCCTGAGCCTCAGTGCCCTCACCTGTCAAATGGGTGTGATGAAAGCACCAGTCCCCGCTCATGCAGGTTTCATAGGACAGCAGCAAAGTCCTACAAATACAGGTAGTGGTATATACTCCTTCACTCCCTACCCAGTCCCATGAGATTAGAGATATTTTATTCATGTTTTCAGTGCCTTCTCTGGGCAAGACACTTGACTACACACTTAGCAAGACAAAAAGATATGTTGAGACCTAGCTCCTGTCTCCTGGAAGGAGTCAGAAGCTTACCATGGAGATGAGATGTGGACACAGTGCAAGCGTGAGGGCTGTAGTGCCCAGAGCTGAGCTGTCAGAGTTTAGAAGAGGGAGAGCTCCTCTAGCTGGAGAAGTCAAGGAAGCTTTGATGGAGAAGGTGACAATTAGCTCAGCCCTGAAGGGCAGGTAGGATTTGATGTGAGGTGGGTGTGCGAGGCCAATTCAGCAAAGTGAAAGGGGGTCAGGTGTGTAGGGAATGAAAAGGAGAGGTGGGAGTTGGGCCAGAGTGCTGGTTAAGGAGGGGTCAGGTTGTGAAGGGCCTTGTAGGACAGTGCGGAATCTGGTTTCTGTTTGGAAAGAGTGGGAAACATTCATTCATTCATTCATTCATTTATTCAGGAACTATTTGTTTCTTCAAAAAATGAAGATTCATTCATTCATTCATTCATTCAAGAAATATATATAAAAATAACTGCTCTTGGCCAGGACCTGGGGAGAGAGCAGTGAATGCAACAGTCAAGTGCGCCTGCCCTGGTGGAGCTGACATTTCAGTACAAACACAAATATGTGTAAAAGAGAGAATGTCCAATGGCAATAAGGACTGAGAACAGGCACAGAAGGGGACCAGGAGTGTTAGAAAAGGTTGCGGTTTTATTTGTATTTTTTTATTGTTGTTCAAGTCCAATTTTTTGCCTCCCCCCACCTCTCCCCACCACCCCAGCCCTCCCCACCTCCCTCCTCTGTTTCCACCGCCCCCCTTGTTATTGTCCATAAGGGCTGCAGTTTCAGATCAGGCAGGCAAGAATGCATGCTGAGAAGAACTGAATGAAGACCTGAATGAGGTAAGGGAGGGGGGAGACCAGGAACAAAGAGGGGTTCAGAAATATGGAGAGGTTGGTGTGTTTCCGGTGGAGGCAATGAGGGCCTGACTCTTTCCCACCCTGCTCCCCCGCCCTCAGCTCTCCTCAAGACTACCCTGGGAGTCCCCTCGATTCTGGTGTACTGGATGTCAGTCTGCACTCACACTGTGCCCTCTAGTCCCGGTTTCCCTCTGAGCACCGGGCGGACTCCAAGCCCCTCTCGGCCCCCTGAGCCCAGTTCTGCTCCCTTTCCAGATCCCAGCTGTGAGACGAGCACATGCACACTCACGTCCACACACGTCCGCACATGTGTTCTCTCCCAAACCTCCCACCCCCAGGCTCTGCTCTCCCAGTCCCTTGACTCCTGCGTCACTGCCCTGACCTGACCATGAAGAGGGAACCAGGGACAGAGGAGGGGGGAGTGTAGACAGACTGAGGAGAGGGAGGAGAGGATGAGCCTCTTGGGCTGTGGGACCTGCTCCTCCCTCTCCTCTGACAGCAACTTGTCAGAGGTCCCTGCCTTCCGAAAGGAAAGGAGATGGGCCACAAGCGCAGCCTGAAGGTGCTGGGGCCTGCTGGACAGTGGTGGTGCTGGCTCATCCTCTGTGGCTTTTGGAGAGAAAGCTATGATCGAAGCTTGGGAGGGTAGAGGAAAGGATCTTGGTCCAGCCAACACCCACTCCCTAAATTGTGTAATCCTGTTAGGAGGGCAGAGGCTGGTTTAGAGGACTTCACCCCAGGTGCTCTTGGATACTGCCCAGCAGGGACCACCTGTCTCTCCTCATTTGGGGACTCTAAGAAGCAGGAGGAAAATAGGAAGCTACCTGGGGCTCCCCATCCAATGCCCACCACCCCCTACCCAGTGCCCTCTCCGTCTTCCTGCCTGTATTCCTCTGGCATGGTGCTGACCCAGTCCCAGGATCACTGCAGAGGGTCTCCTCACTGATCCCTCCAGTTAGTCCCCAACCCTGCTACTAGATTACCTTTCCAATTACATAGCCTGCAATGGCTCCTGGTTGCCTCAGAGCTAAGACCCTCTGTGTTCTGCCACCTACCTGCCTCTCCAACCTAGTCTCCCACTTTGCTCATTCCCACTCCCTTCATCGCATGAGTTCAGTTAGATGGCTTCCAGCTTCCTGCCCTTTGCTTGCCCTGTACCTTCACCCTACCACTCTTTCCCTTGTTCTTCAAAGACCAAACCTAAGCATTACCTCCTCTATGAAACCTTCCCTGATCCCCTAGCAGGAAGTTGTCTCTTTCCACTGTGCTACCATCCTTATACATCTTAGGTCTGTCACTGGCAGGGCCACCATGCACAGCTGTCAAGATTGAGTACTACACAGCTCCAGGGGGAGCCATTCATACAGACTCTGATGGGAATGGCACTCTCAGGGGTCATGCAGGAGAGGTGCCCTGTTAATCAGAGGAGAGCAAAGGATAGTGTATGACAGGTCTTGTTCACTTTGGTGCTCACCAGGCACCCAGCATGTTTCCTGTTTATGGTCATCACTTATGTGTGGCTTGCGTTATGTAGTCCCTCCACTCCAGACACCTCAGCCAGAGATCGACCTAGTGGGGGAAGTAAGCCATTCGCCCTCAGAGTACTTGCTGGAGCCATGCCTGGACAACCTAGTTCTGGGATCTTGGGGGCTTTCGAGGCCTCTCTCCACTTCCTGTGCAAGCAGCCACTGAGGCAGGGGCTGAAAAGGGACAGTTGTGACCAGAGGATAGCGGGGGTGGAGGCAGGCTCTGTTCCATGGATTCTTCCTGGCAGCCAATTCAAATTGAAAATCCAAGGACAAGCAAATTTACAGCACCCCTGAGCTGCCCCAGACCCCAGGCAGTACGAAGGCTGAGCTGCCTGGAGTTGGCTTGCGGATGGGGGTGGGGGGGGTGCTCCGGGCCTCTCCTACCCTGCTGTCCAAGCAGTTGCTTCTTGGCTTGGCTCAAGAGTTCAGCCAGTGGCCCAGAAGACCTTCTGTGCTGGGAAGTGAGGTGGCCAAGGACCTTGGAGGATGGGGTGGGGGAAGGGAGGGATTCCTGGCCCTTGAGGAACTGGAAAGGGAGCAAGAATGTTGAAGAAGGGATTCCTGCTGGAGAAAGAAAGTCCTGTGCAAAGATCAATTTGGACAAATCGAGGCAAGGACTGCTTTCTTGGCCACAAGTAGCTAGGAGAATCAGATCCAGCTTTTTGTTCTCAGCAAGCAGCTCTGTAACCTCACAGCCTAAAGGGGTTGTTTGGTAAACAAGAGAGTTTAGATTGGTGGCCTGAGCTCTGCCACTAGCACCCAACTTGCGACTTTATCTCTTAACTTTGTTTCTATAGAATGGGGATGGTGAAAATGACAGTAATCTCTTCCCAGGACTGTGGTGGGATTATGTAATCCTTGCCATAGAGTGATCAATAAATGCTGTTATTCCTATGTTTTCTCCTTTATTATCCCTGCTATTCTCACTTTGGAGGCCTGGAGACCAGACCCCCAGCATACATAGTCTTTGGCCTTCTTCCAGCATCTTCCACTGTTCCCTCTGGGGAGCTGGGCACAGGTTCACAGCACCTTGTCGTCTGGTGTTACAGCTGCCCCATCAAGCAGCTCATTGGAAAAAGTCGAGAATAGTGAGGTGTGGACAGGTATCTCTGGGTGTCTACATTGACTGCACTGGGGAGAAACTTGCCCCTGAACACAGCTGAGTGAAATGGCATCACTGCGGGAGTTAGAGATGGGTTAAGACATAGATTATCAAGACAAGTGTCAGACTTAGTTTATTCAAAGTCTGGGGCCAACCAGGGTTTTCTTGCCCCATCATCGTGGGTCCCCAGAACAGCCCAAAGCCCTTGGACTGAATGAGGCCTTTGCACCCACCCTAGACCAGCATTATGGGGCCACTTTCCTCAGTTGTCTCTTGAATCCCCTAAGTACTTGAGTTCCTGAAGCAGGGCTCCCAGAGCACCAGTACCTCCACCTTGAGTTCTGGAACCACTTCCCCCAGTTAGGTTTCTGTGAAAAGTGTCAGCCCACATTCTAGTGTCTCTAGCTCCTATCATTCATCCTGTATCAGAAGACAGAGCTGCCATATTGGCCAGAGTAACTTTCCTGTCCAAGCAAAAATAAAATTAGAAAGTCCTAACTGAACTAAAACACTACTGGCAATATCAACAGGAGTGATGTTTTTCTCCCATGTAAGGCCTTTGCAGGTATACTGTTGTGAATAAAAAAGTTTCTGTTTGTTAACATGGGGCTTGGGAACTTTTTAAGAATTTTGCATGAACTCTCCTGGGTGGTCCTTCCTATAGGCTTTTCCTACTTAGAGGGTTATAGGCCAAGATCTACTCAAGGGAAGTTTATTGCAGCCTTAGACATGCACTTAAACACCCCAATTTAGCAAATGTTTTCCAAAATTGTTCATGGTCACTGAAAACCAACAAATTTTAAGAACCTATTGTTTGACCCCTTAGTCATCCCTGATCTGTATGTAAGTGAGCCCTTCGGCTCATGTCTTCTTTCATGAACCAGCAAATAACTTCAGTACTTTCAGGAAACAAGATTCATGGACTTGGAAGGG
Organism: Glossophaga mutica; assembly: GCA_039655065.1. Taxonomy (NCBI): domain Eukaryota; kingdom Metazoa; phylum Chordata; class Mammalia; order Chiroptera; family Phyllostomidae; genus Glossophaga; species Glossophaga mutica. The sequence goes on from CM077305.1 coordinate 85,124,593, forward strand.
GCCTAGGTCTTGTGAAGGGGAAGTTCCACCCTCTGCTTGCATATTTCCAGTGACAAGACATTTGATGTTTCTCAAGGGAGCAGAGGCTTATTATAGATTAGACAGTACACTGTCTTCCTGTGCATCCACTCATCCATCCATCCGTCAGGTATTTATTCATTATTGGAATGGGCAATGAAATCACTTCTCCTTGAGGTTACCTCATTAGTTAGATGACTAACTCCCCTGAGTACCCTACCTAGAGAGCAGAACAAAAGAACTGGATTTGTAAAAAATTAACTTTTTCTTATTATAAAAACAATATATGATCATTGAAAAACTAGAAAACATTGCGAAAACAAAAAACATAAATTAAAAAGCACCCATAATGCCATTAGGAAGATGGGAGTCTTAAGTGGTCATTTTCAGATTTCTTTCTTGGTGGCATTCCCTTGGCCTCACTCCAAATCTCTGTGCACTGCACATCTGTTCCTGAACGAACTACATTCGACACATACTTCTAGTCCAACTTCTCCACGGGTTCAAGGGTGTGTGGAACATACCACTCAACTGCTGACGAAGCACCAGGAACTCACCTGGGAAACAATGTGGGGACCTACCTAGAAGGATCATCAGCACATCCAAACAAGTTCATGTGTCCTGAGGGCCTTCTTCCCTTCCAGGCAAGCCACAATCAAAAGCCTGACAGAATAACCCAGCCTTGTGAATCAAACACAAATCACCTTCCCCTCCCCCTATCTACATTAAGAGGCCCCAAACCATTTCTTAGCCAAAAGGCTCACGCTAACCATAAATGTCCTTAGAAATGCCAGGACAGTTCCAAGCACAATGCAGATTGTCTTTTTATTTGTCCTGCTTCCTATTAGACCAATGGTTCCTACCTCTCAGGGCAGGCCTGGTGCCTAACACAAATCCCTCCAACTATTGGGCGCTCAATAATTCGATGGATGATGAGCAGATGTCTACACCCACCTCCAAGATAAGCATGTGAATTCTGGCCTGTGAGGCTGTTTTTGAAGTAGGAGGTTATTATGCACTCATTGTGGGCACTGCAGCTGTTGAGTAAAAAGAAGGGAGAGGAACCGCATTTGGACACACCTTCTGTCCCTACTCACTTCCGTTTCTCAAGTTCTGAAGAACACTTCAGAGAGCCAGCAGAAGTTGTGGGGTGGAGGAGGTGGTGGTAGAGAGAGGAGAGTCAGCCCCCTTCTGGTCTCCTTACAAATGGGATGGAGTTTCTGCACTGCGCACCATGCTGGGACTCCAATAGATGCAGGAGTCTTTCCTTTATCTCCTACCTGCCCCCACACACTCAAGGGTTACCCCCATACCCTCCAAGGTCTAGGGGCTGTTTCTATAAACCTGCCACTGAGGGAAGCTGCACTGGCAAGCAGTGAGAGAACATGGAGTAGAAATAACAAACAAACAAGGCTGGGAGACAGAGCTGCCAAAACAAACCAAATGCAAAAGGGCTGCCTGCCACCACCTCAGCTGGGTCCAGGCCAGGAGTGCAGACACAAGAACACATACGTGCAGGGAGACACATAGTTCTATCCAGCTCCCTGCTGGTTCCTCTGCTACTGGAGAACTCCAGGGCAAGGGAGCCTCACGGTCAAGGATGATAGGCAAATAGGGAGTAGGGGGTGTGATAGGAGTATCTCCCATCATATCTCCTTCGTCTCCCCCTCCTCCCGCTTTCTAGCCACTGAGTGACCCTCCAGCCCCAGAACATGTCCTGCCTATTCACGAATGCCCTTTGTGCCTATCAACCCCTCTACCAGATATACCCTCTCCCTTCTTTTTTGCCTGGCAAACTCCTATTCATCCTCCAAAACCCAGGTCAAAGGTGAAACCATCTTGGACCCCACAAGAAAGTGAGCGTTTCCTTCTCCGTATTTCCACATCATGGCTACCCTTACTTCTCTTATAACACATCTTCCTCATTCACAAAAACTGTGTTTCCACCACCCCAATTAAATGATGAACTCCTTGAAGGCTGAGGCCATTTTATACTCACCTGTGTATCCCCAGGGCCCAACCCAGGCCTTGGCTCACAGTGGGTACTCAGCACATGTTTACTTGTTTGAATGAAACATGAATCCTTTTGTTAGGAGTCTGCTTTCCTGAGTTACTGGCAATCACTCACCTGGCATCAAAGTTCCTCATCAATAGGAACACTCAAGCCAGAGGGATTTCAATACATGAGAATCCTGATTTTCAAAGCCCAAACCAAACTACCTTCAACAAACTAGAGCAAAATTTCTGTTAGTACCCTTTATTTTTTCTTTCTTTTTTATGTTTATTTCTTTTTTAATATATTTTATTGAATATGCTATTACAGTTGTCCCATTTCTCCCCCATCATTCCCCTCCACCCTGCACACCCTCTCCCACTCACATTCCCCCCTTTAGTTCATGTCCATGTGTCATAAGTTCTTTAGCTTCTACATTTCCCATACTATTCTTGCCCTCCCCCAATTTTCTACCCACCATCTATGCTACTTATTCTGTGTACCTTTCCCCCCTCTCCTCCTCCCACGCACCTGTTGCTAACCCTCCATATGATCTCCATTTCTGTGCTTCTGTTCCTGTTCTAGCTGTTTGCTTAGTTTGCTTTTGTTTTAGGTGTAGTTCTTAATAGCTGTGAGTTTGCTGTCTTTTCACTGTCATATTTTTGATCTTCTTTTTCTTAGATAAGTCCCTTTAACATTTCATATAATAAGGGCTTGGTAATGATGAACTCCTTGAACTTGACCTTATCTGAGAAGCACTTTATCTGCCCTTCCATTCTAAATGACAGCTTTGCTGGATAGAGCAATTTTGGATGTAGGCCCCTGCCTTTCAAGATTTCAAATACTTCGCCCTGGCTGGTGTAGCTCAGTGGATTGAGCGCGGGCCTGCGAACCGAAGGATCGCGGTTCGATTCCCAGTCAGGGCATATGCCTGGGTTGCCAGGCCAGTTCCCGTCAGGGGACATACAGGAGGCAACCGCACATTGATGTTTCTCTCCCTCTCTCCTTCCCTTCCCCTCTAAAGATGAATAAATAAAATCTAAAAAAAAAGGAAAAAAAAAATCTTAAAAAAAAAAAAAAAAAAAGATTTCAAATACTTCTTTCCAGCCCCTTCTTGCCTGTAAGGTCTCTTCTGAGAAATCAGCTGACAGTCTGATGGGAACTCCTTTGTAGGAGATTGTCCCCTTATCCCTTGCTGCTTCTAGAATTCTCTCCTTCATTTTAATCTTGGCTAATGTAATTACAATGTGCCTTGGTGTGTTGCTCCTTGGGTCCAATTTCTTTGGGACTCTGAGCTTCCTGGACGTCCTGGTAGTCTATTTCCTTTGCCAGATTGGGGAAGTTCTCCTTTATTATTTGTTCAAATCAGTTTTCCACTTGTTGCTCTTCTTCTTCCCCTTCTGGAACCCCTATAATTTGGATGTTGGGACATTTAACGATGTCCTGGAGGTTCCTAAGCCTCTCATTTTTTTGAATTCTTATTTCTTCCTCGTTTTCTGTTTGGTTGTTTGTTTCTTCCTTCTGGTCCACTCCATTGATTTGAGTCCCAGTTTTCCTTCCATCTCTATCGGTTCCCCATGCGTCTTCCTTCATTTCACGTATTGTAGCCTGCATTTTTTCATCTAACTTGTGAGCAAAATCAACCAATTCTGTGAGCATCCTGATGACCAGTGCTTTGAACTGTGCATCTGATAGGGTGACTATCTCTTCACGGCTTAGAGGAATTGACTCTGGGGCTTTGATTTGGTTTCTGGATTGAGCCATTTTTGGTGGGTTTTTGTTTTGTTTTGTTTTGGTTTTAGTCTGGTCACGGCTATTACATATGAGGGGTGGAGGCTTAGGTGTTCCTCAGGGCGGGGCAGCCCAGTCGCTGGGTTGTGACGCTGTATGTGGGGGCGGGGTCCAAGAGGGAACAATGGCGCTTGCTCTACTCTCTCCTGGATTCAGTCCCTTCCGCCACTTCCCCTCTGCCTGGACCGTCTGCACGCGCGAATGTGGGACCACCTGGTCAGCCAGCTGCCTTGTGCGGCCTCACTGGGTCTGCACAGTTGCCCCCCTGTGCCTGGGGTCCACCAGCCACTGCTGCTTGCGTTCCCGCGTCCGCAACTCCACTTTTTCCTGCCGCGACTCCACCCATCTTACTGGTCTGGATGAATGGTTGTTGGACTTCCATACAGTTCAATTTTCTATCAGTTCTGGTTGTTTTCTTGTTTCTAAATATTTGTTGTCCTTAATTTTGGCTGTAAGAGGAGGCACAGTGTGTCCGCCTACGCCTCCATCTTGGCCGGAAGTCCTGTTAGTACCCTTTAAATCAGAGACTTTCAAACTTGTGATCTCAACCAAAGTAAAACAAAATTTACACTTCTAGCCAAGATGGAGACGTAGGTGGACACACTGTACCTCCTCTCACAACCAAAATTAAGGACAACAAATATTTAGAAACAAGAAAACAACCAGAGCTAATGGAAAATTGAACTGTAAGGAAGTCCAACAACCATTCATCCAGACCGGTAAGAGGGGCGGAGTCTCGGCAGGAAAAAGTGGAGGTGCAGACCCGGGAACGCAAGCAGCAGTGGCTGGCAAGCCCACAGGCGGCGGCTGTCGCACAGGATGGCAACTGTGCAGACCCAGTGAGGCCACACAAGGTGACTGGCTGACCAGGTGGTCCCACATTCGTGCGCGCAGATAAGGGGAAGCGGTGGAAGAGACGTGAACTCAAGAGAGAGAGGAGCAGGCGCCATTGTTCCCTCTCAGACCCCGCCCCCATGTACAGCGTCACAACCCAGAGAAGGGGCTGCCCCGCCCTGGGGAACACCTAAGGCTCCACCCCTCACTACGTAACAGCCGCGACCAGACCAAAACCAAAACAAAACAAAAAAACCAACAAAAATGGCTCAAACTGGAGAACAAATGAAAGCCTCAGAGCCAATTCCTCTAAGCTGTGAAGAGATAGCCAACCTATCAGATGCACAGTTCAAAGCACTGGTCATCAGGATGCTCACAGAATTGGTTGATTTTGCTCACAAGTTAGATGAAAAAATGCAGGCTACAATACGTGAAATGAAGGAAGACGCATGGGGGACCGATAGAGATGGGAGGAAAACTGGGACTCAAATCAATGGAGTGGACCAGAAGGAAGAAACAAACAACCAAACAGAAAACAAGGAAGAAATAAGAATTCAAAAAAATGAGGAGAGGCTTAGGAACCTCCTGGACATCTTTAATGTCCCAACATTCAAATTATAGGGGTACCAGAAGGGGAAGAAGAAGAGCAACAAGTGGAAAACTGATTTGAACAAATAATAAAGGAGAACTTCCCCAATCTGGCAAAGGAAACAGACTACCATGATGTCCAGGAAGCTCAGAGAGTCCCAAACAAGTTGGACCCAAGGAGGAACACCCCAAGGCACATCATAATTACATTAGCCAAGATTAAAATGAAGGAGAGAAGTCTAGAAGCAGCAAGGGATAAGGGGACAGTCACCTACAATGGAGTTCCCATCAGACTGTCTGTTGATTTCTCAAAAGAGACCTTATAGGCAAGAAGGGGCTGGGAAGAAGTATTCCAAGTCATGAAAGTCAAGGACCTACATCCAAGATTGCTCTATCCAGCAAAGCTGTCATTTAGAATGGAAGGGAAGATAAAGTGCTTCTCAGATAAGGTCAAGTTGAAGGACTTCATCATCACCAAGCCCTTATTATATGAAATGTTAAAGGGACTTATTTAAGAAAAAGATAAAAAAATATGACAGTGAAAAGTCAGCAAACTCACAGATATTAACAACCACACCTAAAACAAAAGCAAACAACTAGAACAGGAACAGAGCCACAGAAATGCAGATCATATGGAGGGTTAGCAACAAGGGAGTGGGAGGAGGAGAGAGGGGAAAAGGTGCAGAGAATAAATAGCATAGATAGTGGGTAGAAAATAGACAGGGGAAGGGCAAGATTAGTGTGGGTAATGTAGAAGCTAAAGAACTTATGACACATGGACATGAACTAAAGGGAGGGAATGTGGGTGGGAGGGGGTGTGCAAGGTGGAGGGGAATGATGGGGGAGAAATGGGACAACTGTAATAGCATAATCAATAAAATATATTTAAAAAAAGGATTAAAAAACACAATTTACATACCTAATACACATATGTATATATAAACACAATGATAAATGAAAGAGTGGCAACAAAACTGTTATTTAAGTTGCATTTTTTTTTTACTTGCTTGCTTTTTAAGTCTATGATCCAGTACAATGACTTTAAGACTCACCACCCACTTTGATAAACATTGCTTTAGATGACTAGTTTGATAAACATGAGATCAGATCTTTCTAAAAATGCCCAAACACAAAGTATTTATTATCTGTGTGCCCAGTAATTCAGGGGGGAGGCTTTCCTTTCCCACTAGAGCAGCCCAACCAGAAGGGTTTCAAGGGCTCTGGGCCATAGTTGCTTGGGCCCGCAGGACCAGGAAGCAAATGAAGCCATGTCAGTTTCTATCACAGGGCCTGATACATTCTCAAACCCTCACCTTTCCTGCGCCTGGGAACCTCTACCACAGCCCATGCTTCTGAGCATAAGACTATCCCAGCTGCATTCAGCAGGCAAGAGGGTACACCTTACCCATTTGGCCTGCCTCTGAGAGAATGAGAAATTTTAAGGCAAGCATTGGGTTGTCAGGCTTCTGTATTGTACTAAAGTTGACGTTACCATGTCCATATTACAATCTATATCCTCTGTGAAGGCACTCAGGTGCCCCTCCTGCACCTAAAAACTGTCAAGTTTCCCACCCTCCTTTTCAGGTACACACTGACTTTACACAGGACACAGGCAGTGGCAGTGGGGTGGGTGGGCAATAAGTTTGATACTTTTTATTGCCTAGGACAATGGCTCGTTAACAGACCACAAAGATTCAGGAAGGCCCAGTTCTTGGGCCCAACAAGAGACACTCTCCCCCTCTCAATTCAGAGTCCTTTGGGCTAAGAGACGACAGGATTTTCTTTATTTGGCTCTGGCAGGAGATCCATGACAGTACTCAGTACAAGAAGAGTCATACCTGAGCCTAGCTGACGGTAGGTGGATGAGGTAAGCCAGACTCATTTTATTACTTGGGTGTGACCCTGAAGACTCGGATGTGGATGGCCGAGTTGTTTCTGATGCGGGTCAGCGGCTCTTGTGTATCAGTCTCTGGTTCCAGCTCATCAACAAGCTCCACAGTGGAGGTATTGGCAGCCACCTGCAAAGACCCGAAGCTGCCCGCCTGAAGCTGTAGGGCAATGTTGATTGCACGGTTGATGGCCAGGCCCAAGCCATGAATATAGATCTCAGTGCATGCGTTCTGACCCCGCGACCCTCCGTCCAGCAGCTTCTGGCAGCGGGCCAGCTGGGCCTTAAAATCAGTCTTCATGTTAACATAAATGTCATTGGGCCTCCGGGGCAGACGGTGGGGCAACCGCTTCCGAAGGGTGTACTCCACGGGATCCAGCTCAGTCTCGATGGCCCCGCGCTGCTCTCGGTTTTCTGCCATGCTGTGTGCCCTGGCACAGGAAAAAGACAAGATCAGCGGGGTAAGACAAGCGACTCCGCTTCTTTTCTTATCCCATTTCCTACCCAAAAGGTGTAGCCAGGAGGGGGCGTGCTCAACGCCTCTCTTCCCTAGCCTCAGTCAGTGCCTGCCCATCGCCTCAAGCTCCTGTGTCTCTTCCACCACTTCTTAGTTCCCATTCTTTCCTCACCTCGTCCCCAACCTCAGGCCCCTCCACCACCCCCTTCCCTGGCTCTTCTTTCATGCCTACTCTTTGTGGTCCATAGTAGCCTCCAAGTGCATGCGGCCCTCTCCCCTACCAGGCCACTCACGCGTTGTGCCAACTGGCCCGAATAGAAGGCGCAGCCCAGGTCCGCCAGACCTCAAGAACGGAAGAAAAGCGGAGCTTAACAAAAATGTTAGGCAGCCGGCGGCACCGGTTCTCAAAGGGCAAAGTGCGCATGCGCACCCACCCAGTGTGAGACCCACCAATCGCCTTCCAGGTTCCCTTTCTCCCCGCCCCTTTCCTGGAAGATGGAGGAACCGCGAGAGGCGTTTAAGTAACGCGAGGTGGGGGGGGCGGGGGAAATGGGATCTACCACGGTATGCCTCGGAGGCGGGGCAAAATCACTACGGCTGCCTTGTTGTGGAGCGGGGGTGGGGTCGACATTCTAGGGGGCGGGGCAACTGTGGGCGAGGGTCTTGCAAAAAAAGTGAGGAAAGCTCAGGGGATCGTCAGCGAGAAGGAGCCTGAAGGCAGATCTGGATTCCTGCCTCCATCTGGTCAGAGGAAGCGTGGTGGAGTGGATAGAACTGACCTCCTGCCCAAAGAGTGGCCGGGTGTCGCCTTCGACGGAGGACAGTGCACCTGGACTCCCCTGCAGTTTATGGGGACCCGTCCCTCTCCTCTGCCTCTTCAAGGGCTGACCTCAGGCCAGCTCCTGTGCACCCAAACTGTGAGGCCCAGGTTTCAGTTTCCTGGGAGTACGCTGAGCCTCACACCCACCTCAACTATCACCCACCAGTTCTGCCGCTGGGAGCAGGAGCATGCGCCCCCTAGCGGGAAGGACAAGGGAAAGCAAGAATGGGGGACTGGTAGTTCCTGGCTCCCTAAGGCTTATGGGGAGAAGTTGACTCGGGTGGAAGTCCTCTGCCCAGATTGGCGCAGCCTCTGGAGTGTTCCCTTCAGAAATGCGTTAGACCTGCATTGGGGACCTCGAACTACTCTTTATTTCCCGTTCCTCAAATGGGGATATCTGTCTTGACATGGAATTGTGTAGCTCAATATAACCTTGTAAACTGGAAGCCTACACAGTGTACCTGAGTTGGCATTTTTTATGGTCCCTCCAAACCCCTCTTTAGTTGTCTAAGGTGGAGTCTAACCTTATTTTACTAGAGGTTAGAAAGAGGTCAGATTTCTGAGAACTCTCAGCACTACTTAAATCCCATAGTTCTCCTTTTAGCTCCAGATTCTTTCATTAACCACATGTTAGGCCACAGGGCTGTCAAACTCATTTTCACGGAGGGCCACATCAGCCTCATGGTTGCCTTCAAAGGGCCGAATATAATTTTAGGACTGTATAAATGTAACTACTTCTTCACTAGGGGCAAGGAGCTCAGCACTAATGCTAGGTAGAAACAAGGTGTAGGGCCGGATAAAACAAGATGGAGGGTCAGATTCAGCCCATGGACCTTGTTTTTGCCACCCATGAGTTAGAGGTTGGGGTGGGACAAGGTGGGAAGATAGCAGGTGAGGAGGAAAGGCTGGTTACCACCCAATTCTGCCTCTGACGTGACATTTGAGATGAGTCTTTGTTTTTATTTTTTAAAAGATTTTATTTATTTACTTTTAGAGAGAGGGGAAGGGAAGGAGAGAGGGTAACATTAATATGCTAGAGATACATCAATTGGTTGCCCCTTGCACACCCTAAATTAGAGACCTGGCCCACAACCCAGGCATGTGCCCTGACTGAGAATCAAACCAGTGACCTTTCTGTTCACAGATCAGTGCTCAATCCACTCACTCAGTCCCACTTGCCAGGCCTATTTCTATTTTCATTTTTTATTTTAGAGAGTGAGAGGGAGAGAAACATGGATTTGTTGTTTCATTTATTTATGCATTCATTAGTTGATTCTTACATGGGGGGGCAAAAGACCCTTGGAATTATCTTTTGAAGGGCAGGGTCCTTGCAGTGCAGGCTTCCCCCACTAGGTGAGTGTTCTAGGAACCCATCTGTATCAGTGTACCAGCCGGCATCGTTGTGAGAAGCTGCACTCAGTTTCAGTGAAAATTTTTTAAGACCCTTTCAGCATGTTTGCCCATTTCACGATGGGGGATTTATGAGCACACCTACCCACACAGTGCTAAGTGTTCAGCAGTTTTGGACCAAAAAACATCATGACCCCTGTACTCTACTCTCCCTACTCACCTGATCTCACCCTGAGAGACATTTTTTGTTTCCTCAGATGAAAAAAGTCCTCAAAGGAAAACGTTTTGCTGATGTGGAAAAACTGAAACAAAAAATAGTGAAGCACGCTCCTGGCTGGTGCAGCCCAGTGGATTGAGCATGGGCTGCGAACCAAAGGGTCACCGGTTCAATTCCCAGTCAGGGCCACATGCCTGGGTTGCGAGCCAGGTCCCTGGACGGAGGTATGCAAAAGGCAACCAACACTGATGTTTCTCTCCCTCTCTTTCTCCTTCCCTTCCTCTCTCTTTCAAAATAGATAAATAAAATCTTAAAAAAAAAATAGTGAAGCACTAAGAGGTACCAAAATCGAGTTCAAAAACTGTTGAACAGTGGAAAAAACATCTCAATAGGTGTACTGCATCAAATGGAGAGTACTCTGAAGGTGAATGAAATTTAAACATTTAAAAATAAATATATAATTTTTAATAAATAAACTCCAGGGTTTTTTGGTCTCTAACAGAGATGGAACCAACAACTTTGGCATATTTGGCATATTGGCATGCTCTAAAACAACTGTGTTACATGGCCAGGGCGGAGCTGGGTTTTAATGGATGAACAGTTCTTCTGTGAACCAAGAAGTATTGTGGAAAAACTGAACAGTACTTTTAAAAAAAGGGGAGCATAATCTAAGCTTCTACCTCAAGGAACTAGAAAAACAAGAGCCAAATAAAGCCAAAGCAAGAAGATGGAAGGAAATATATACAACGAAATTGACTCAGAAAGACAAACGCAAACCAAAAGCCAGTTCTTTGAAAACAAATAAAATTGGTCTAGCAAGACTTGCCAAAAAAAAAAAAAAAAGAGAGAGAGAGAGAAGACAAGAGAAAGAAAACTCAAATTATGATTATTAGAAATGGAAGTAGCCCTGGCTGGTGTGGCTCAGTGGAAGTAGCCCTGGCTGGTGTGGCTCAGTGGATTCAGCACCGGTCTGTGAACCAAAGATCACCAGTTCAATTCCCAGTCAGGGAACATGCCTGGGTTGTGGGCCAGGCCCCCAGTGTGGGGCGCTCAGGAGACAACCACACATTGATGTTTCTTTCCCTGTCGCACTTCCCTCTCTAAAAGAAATAAATTTTTAAAAATCTTAGGGGGGGAAAAAAACAGAAATGAAAGCAGGTATAGCACTGAAGATACCTCACACACTAAAAGATACTAAGAAAGTCTGCAGCCATACCACCCTAAACACACCCGATAATGCCTGATCTAGGAAGTAAAAGATACTAAGAGAATAATAAAAAACAACCCTACATACATAAATTTGACAACTTAAATGAAATGGACCAATTCCTAGACAACCACAACCAACCAAACTTACTCAAGATAAAATAGATAACCTGAACAGTTTTATTTATTAAAGTAAGTAATGGCTTTAAAAAAAACCTTTAGAAAAAGAAATATCTAGGCCCGGGTGGCTTCATTGGTGAATTCTACCAAAAGAAGTAACACAAATTCTACACAATCTCTTCCAGAAAACAGATTAAGAAGGAATATTTCCCTACCAGTTTTATGAGGTCAAAACCGGACAAATACAAAAAAAGAAAACTACAGACCCGTATTTCTCATGAAGAAAAATCCAAAATTCCTCACAAAATGTTAGCAAGTTGAATCCAACAGTAGTCCCCCTTTGTCTACAGTTTCACTTTCCATAGTTTCAGTTACCCACGGTGAACTGCAGTGTGAAAATATTGTATGGAATACTCCAGAAATAATTCGTAAGTTTTAAATTGTGCACCATTCTGAATAGCATGATTAAATCTCACCTTCCTGCTCTCCAGGGATGTGACTCATCCCCTTGTCCAGCTTGTCCACACTGTATCTACTCTCTACCCATGAATCACTTAGAATAACCCTTATTTTATTTGCAAGTTTTTAAAAAAATTATTGGTTTTAAAGAGAGAGGGAAAGGGAGAGAGAGTAACATCACTTTGTTGTTCCACTTATATATTCATCATAGGTTGATTCTTATATGGGCCCTGATTAGGGATCAAACCTGCAATCTTGGCGTATTGGGACAATGCTCTAAGGAACCAAGCTACCCAGCCAGGGCAGCAACCCTTATTTTACTTAATGACTCCAAAAAGCAAGAGTAGTGAGGCTGGCAGCCCTGGCTAGTATGGCTCAGTGGACTGGGTGCTGGCCTGCAAATGAAAAGTTAGTAGGTTCGATTCCCAATGAGGGTACATACCTGGGTTGCGCACCAGGTCCCCAGTCAGGACTGTATGAGAGGCAACCGATCGATGTGTCTTTCACGCATTAGTGTTTCTCTCCCTCTTTCTCCCCACCCCTAAAAACAAATAAATAAAATATTTTAAAAAATAGTAGTGAGGCTGGCAATTCAGATATGCCAAAGAGAAGCCATAAACTTCTTCCTTTAAGGGAAAAATGTATGTATGTATAAGAAAAACATAGTATATATAGAGTTTGGTACTATCTGTGGTTTCAGGTAACCACTGGGATCTTGGAACATATCCCCGGCAGTTAGGCAGGGACTACTTTATATAAAAAGAATTATAAACCATGACCAAGTAGAACTGATTTCAAAGATGTTTCAATATAAAGAAGCCAATCAATATTATCTACCACATTAAGAGTCTAAAGAAAAAAATTTACATGATCATATCAATTGATGCAGAAAAACTAATATAATTTGGCATCTATTCACGATAAAAACTCTTAAGCATACGAAGAATAGAAGGAATTTCTTCAACCTGATAAAGAGCATCTACAAAAAACCTACAGCTACCATTATACTTAATGGTAAAAAACTGGCCATCTTTCTTTTAAAATCAGGGACAAGGCAAGAATGTCTTCTCTCGCCACTCTTATTGTTGGAAGTCCAGCCAATTCAATAAGGCAAGAGAAGGATACAGACTAGAAAGGAACAACTAAAACTAACCCTATGTGCATATGACATAACTATGTACATAAAAAACCCCAAGGAATCTACAAAAAACCCTTATAATTAATAAATGAGTTTAGCAAGTTTGCAGCATACAAGATTAACACAAAAAATCAATTGTGCCCTGGCTAGTGTGGCTCAGTGGACTGAGTGCTGGTTGCAAACCCAAACCAAAGGGTCCCTGGTTCAATTCCCAGTCTAGGCACATGCCTGGGTTATGGGCCAGGTCCCGAGTTTGGGAGCATGTGAGAAGCAACCAATCAATGTATCTCTTGCATATCAATGTTTCCCTCTCTTTCTCCCTCTTTTCCCCTCTCTAAAAATAAATAAATAAAATCTTTAAAAAAATCAACTGTATTTCTACACACTGGCAATAAACAATCGAAAAATAAAATTTAAAACACAATAATACCATTTACAATCATCCCAAAAATGGGGGATGATGGGAGAAATATTTACATATAAGTCTAACAAAATATTTACAGAATTTATATCCCAAAAACTACAAATGCTGATTTAAAAAAATCAAACATCTAAGGAAATACAGAGTTATACAATGTCTGTATATTGGCAGATTCAATATAACAAAGATATAAATTCTTTCCAAATTGATCTCTAGCTTTAATACAATTCCTAAGAAAATTCCAGCGAGAATTTTTACAGATATAAACAAATCTACTGTAAAATTTTCGTGGGACAAGAAAAGTTAAAGCAATTTTGAAAAAGAAAAAGTTGGAATCACACTTCCTGATTTTAAGACTTACTATATAAACACAATATCAAGACAGTGTGGTATATGCCCAGGGACAGACACAAAAATCAATGAAACAGAACAAGAGAACCCAGAAATACATTCACATAAGTACAGCCAGCTGATTTTTGACAATAGTGCAAAAGTAGTTGAATGGGGAAAGAATAAATCTTTTCAGCAAGTGCTGTTAAGACAATGGGACACACAGGCAAAGAACTGAACCTGAGCCCTATGAAAAAATTAACACAAAATGGATGGAAGCTCTAAAAAGAAAGTGCAAACTACAAACCTTTCAGAAGAAAACTTTTTTTTTTAAGATTTTGTTTTTATTTTTAGAGAGAGGGGAAGGGAAGGAGGGAGGGAGAGAAACATCAATGTGTGGTTGCCTCTTGAATGCCCCCTACTGGAGACTTGGCCCACAACCCAGATAGATTCCCTGACTGGGAATTGAACCAGTGACCCTTTGGTTTGCAGGTTGGCACTCAGTCCAGTGAACCACACCAGCCAGGGCAGGAAAACATCCTGATGATGGACGACATAGGGTCACATTAAGAGTTCTTAGACAACTCCAAGAATAAATCCATTAAAGAAAAAAATTGATAAAATGTGCTTCATCAAAAAAAGTAAAAGCTTTTACTTTGTGAAAGACCACAATAAGATGAAAGAAGAAGCCACAGACTAGGAGAAAATATTTGCAAATCATCTATCTGACAAAGAACTTATATCTAAAATAAAACTCAAGAGTTAGAAAACAACTCAATTAGAAAATAGGCAAAAGTCTTAGACACTTTAGCAAAAGACGGTATCAGGATACCAAATAAGCACATAAGATGTTCTATATCATTAGCCATTTAAAAATGCAAATTAAAACCATGATGACTTTTACACACCAATTAGAATATCCAAAATAGAAAATCTTTTTTTTAGCATAGAAATCAAATTTTATTCTCCCCCTTTGCACTTTTAAAACATGGAAATGGGAAGAGCATAAAGATTTAGAATCTCATTGACATGTTTACACCACAGCTCTTGAAACATTTTAAACGGGTCTAGTTTGAAAGTAACAGTATTCAGTTTAATATTAAATAACAAGTTTTAACATAGCTACCCTATAGTTACAAATATATGAAATCATTACTCTTTAACATTTTACAGTCTAACACAGATCATGAGAGAAAACCTTTTAAAACTGCAAGACCTAGTATTCTTTTTTTAAAAAATTTTAATATATTTTATTGATTATGCTATTACAGTTGTCCCATTTCTCCCCCATCATTCCCCTCCACCCTGCACACCCCTCCCACCCACATTCCCTCCCTTTAGTTCATGTCCCTGTGTCATAAGTTCTTTAGCTTCTACATTTCCCACACTATTCTTGCCCTCCCCCTGTCTATTTTCTACCCACCATCTATGCTACTTATTTTCTGTACCTTGTCCCCCTCTCTCCTCCTCCCACTCCCCTGTTGCTAACCTTCCATATGATCTCCATTTCTGTGCTTCTGTTCCTGTTCTATTGTTGGCTCAGTTTGCTTTTTTTTAGGTGTGGTTGTTAATATCTGTGAGTTTGCTGTCTTTTTACTGTCGTATTTTTTATCTTCTTTTTCTTAGATAAGTCCCTTTAACATTTCATATAATAAGGGCTTGGTGATGATGAAGTCCTTCAACTTGACCTTATCTGAGAAGCACTTTATCTGCCCTTCCATTCTAAATGACAGCTTTGCTGGATAGAGCAATCTTGGATGTAGGTCCTTGACTTTCATGACTTGGAATACTTCTTCCCAGCCCCTTCTTGCCTATAAGGTCTCTTTTGAGAAATCAGCAGACAGTCTGATGGGAACTCCATTGTAGGTGACTGTCCCCTTATCCCTTGCTGCTTCTAGACTTCTCTCCTTCATTTTAATCTTGGCTAATGTAATTATGATGTGCCTTGGGGTGTTCCTCCTTGGGTCCAACTTGTTTGGGACTCTCTGAGCTTCCTGGACGTCCTGGTAGTCTATTTCCTTTGCCAGATTGGGAAAGTTCTCCTTTATTATTTGTTCAAATAAGTTTTCCACTTGTTGCTCTTCTTCTTCCCCTTCTGGGACCCCTATAATTTGGATGTTGGGACATTTAAAGATGTCCTGGAGGTTCCTAAGCCTCTCCTCATTTTTTTGAATTCTTATTTCTTCCTTGTTTTCTGTTTGGTTGTTTGTTTCTTCCTTCTGGTCCACACCATTGATTTGAGTCCCAGTTTTCCTCCCATCTCAAAATAGAAAATCTTGATAACACCAAGTGCTGACAAAAATGCTGCAAAACTTGGGAGGTGGGGATGGCTGGGGGGGCAGGTAAATGCAGACAAGTGTAATTGAATGACAATAAAATAATTAAGAAAAAAGAAGAATGCTGAAATGCTGGATCTCTCATACATCTCTTGCAGGCATATCAAATGTTAGCTATT
Organism: Glossophaga mutica; assembly: GCA_039655065.1. Lineage (NCBI taxonomy): Eukaryota > Metazoa > Chordata > Mammalia > Chiroptera > Phyllostomidae > Glossophaga > Glossophaga mutica. Next base: position 85,140,678 of record CM077305.1, read on the forward strand.
TTGGAAAACATTCTGGCAGTTTCTTGTTAAACTAAACATATACCCACCATATAACCCAGTAACAATGCTCTTGAGTATTTAAAACCTGTTTTAAATAGCACAGCAGTTTTACTTGTAATAACCCAAACTGGAAACAACCCAGGTGTCTTTTAGCAGGTGAATAAACTGTGGTACATCTACACCATGGAACGCTACTCAGCAATGAAGGTAGGATCAAGGAGCTCTATTAGATACTTGAAATATTAGTTGTGTTATAGAATACTGGGCAAAGCAGCTCATACTTTAGTGTGGAAGGCAAAAAAGATGTACAAGATAGCATGGCCAGTGGGGATAATGTACAGGATTCAGTGGACCCCCAAGGGGGAATAGCCAGTATGACGTCGAGGGAAGCAATAGGTACGCTAAGACAGAATGTCTAGCAGTGGAACTCATGTCCTGTGTAGTCCCTCCTGTTACAATGGAGAGGTCTAGAAGGACTAAGTCCTGGGAGGTAGGGAAGAAGAGGAGGAATCAGTGGATTCAGCAATGTAGGCCACTAGTGACTTGACAAGCAGCTACATTTGGTCAACCAAAGAACTCAGCACATGGCAGAAACTAATTCTGAATGTAACAAATTAATTTTAAAGCTCATTTAGTCTGATAATTAAAAATAAGAACAGCTTGTGAGCTATTATTACTCAAGTCGTGTGTCTTTTCATGATGTTTAAAAGGTCTTCCAAAGTTTGACATCCAGATAAATCTAAAGGTTTACAATTTAGGTGGGTGAAGCCAAGCTCTGTAATAAACTGATTTGACACTAAAATGGTCCTTATCATTTTACATTTCACTGAAGGCAAACACCACAGAAGAATCTGCCATTAAGAAAAAAAGCAGAGCTTGGCTTGGCTGTTTGGTCTTACTTGAGACTTCCCTTTCATCTAGATTAATCACCTAAATTTCTTTTTTTAGTTCAAAAGCTCGCAAATTTTAAACAACACACACCAACGCACTTTACGGTATAGCACCTGAATAAACAAAAATATTCTGGGTCCGAGTGATTTGTTTGTAACTTTTTTCTTTACTGCTGCACGGGAGATTGTCTGATATTGTTTCTGCTCTCAAAGAGGGCATTTATAGGATTCATTTCCATCATGTCAGCAGCAGCAAGGATCCCACTTGACAGCTAGGGAGCAGGACTTGCAGAGGGTCACAAGCTGGTAAACCAGGAACTATGGTCCATCATTCCAGTGTTCCTCCCTGGAGTCCAGCCTTGCTGTCCTTAAGCCACTGAATCTACTGGGTGCTACTTTCAGATCAAAAACATTTTCATGGTAGCATTCAAGGCCCTTAACTGAAATTTCACTTACCTTCTCTTCCAACTAGCAAACCGGGTCCTCTTCTCCCATCAGTCAGCATTGTCATTATTCTCAAGGGGATGCCCACTTTTCCTAAATCTACCTAAATTTTGCCCTTCTCTCAAGTTCAGCACAAGCCACCACTGTCCCCAACTGCTCCCAGTCCACAGAGGTCCCCTCCCATCCTTTGCATGTACCATTTCTTCACCACAATTTACAATATCACATTTGCTAATTAGTAATTACAACATGCTAAGACCTCATTCAGAGGTTAGGCTGCTGGTAACTTCCAACCACCCAGAGCACAAGCTAGCAAAGTTAAAAAAAAAGCCAACCCAACAACAAAGCTTTTGAGTAAGAAAAAAACAGCTCTCATAAGCATATTCTAGGAGAATTCTGACCCAAGATTGGATTCTACTGATCCATTTTTATTCAGTGTTAATCTGAATATTGTGGACCCCGTGTAACCAAAAGCCCCTATTAGCTAACATTTGTGCAGTGCCTGCCCTGAGCCAAGCACTCTGTTAAGTGCTCTACTATACAAGCCAAAGGAAAGAGATTAATTAATTTGCCCAAGGCCACAGTTGGTAATGGATGGAACCAGCACAGGAGCCCTTGCTTTTAAATAATTACATTTTCCGGCCAATGAGCAAGCAGCTTGATTGACAAGAGAGGCAGGAATCCTGTCTGCAAGAAAGTCAAAGAAACTGAAAAAAGCAGACAGTAAAACTACAAGTGCTTAAGAAATCTGGAGGGTTCTAGGTGGGAGAACAAAAGGCCTTACTGGTTGCTCCTACGGTCCCCACGGTCCCCACTCTGTTGTGGCACAACATGTCTGAATTTAGTTTTCCTTGTCTTGAGAAGGGTTATTTTGTACTTGGTAACAGCTGTTTTAAAAAGCTCAGTAGTACAGCATACATTCTGGAATGACTTCCAAAAAAAAAAAAGGTGAAAACAAAAGATTTATTCCCCCTAAAAGGTTCAGGGATTAGTAAATCATTCCTGAAAACCTTTTTTAAAACAAAGGTGTGAATCTACGTCTTACATTTGCATAGTAGTTCACCTCTTCTCAAAGCCTTTCACATTCACTTATTTTAATTCTTTCAGCACTCCAGGAAGGGAATGGAGTGGGGGACGGGATGAGGCAGAGAACAGTAACTCGTAATTACTACAAAAAGAGAGAGAGTCACATCTCAGTGGCAGAGCCGGATAAAGCCCAGGTCTCACCAGCCTCGCACTGTTTCTAGATCATTAGATTCCTCACTTATTGCGTATATCCTAGGACATCTGACACACGCACCTCCACATTGTTTGTGGTCTCTTTCAACACAGAAGGAGTTCCTGGAGGAAGGTGATTGATCAGAAGCCAGCGATGCCACTAGCAGCGGCCTCCGTCTCCACGGTCGCACCTGGTGTCGGGGGCAGCCGGGGAGTACCCGGGGGGCACCCCCCCAAAACCCTGACCGTAGCGTGCCCTGCGTCCCAAGACGAGTCGGGCTAACGGGTCACGTGCCGGGGGTGGGGGCGTTGGGGACGGCGGGCGTCCAGGCCGCGCCAGTGGGGCTCGAGGCGAGCGGGAGACGTCGAGTGGGTCGGGGCCGGCCGGAGTCGGCAGGAGCAGCGGAGGGAGGCGGCGGCGGCGGTGGCGGCGGCAGCGGCTGTGCCGAAGGGGCGGCCCTGCGTCCGCGTCACGTGGTGCGAGGCGGGCAGCCATCTTGCTACAAACACAAACAGAGAGGAGCGGCCACCGCGGGAGCGCCAGCGCCCCTTCCCCTGCCGCCCCCGCCGCCCCCGGCCCGCCGAGCGCCGCCAGCCCGCCGCCCGCCAGCTGCTGCTCACGCCCTGTGACCGGAGTCTCGCGCCGCCTGCCAGCCGTGGTAAGCGCTCGGTGGCCCCGCCGCCCCCGGCCCGCAGCCGGGCCCGGGGCAGGCCCGCCCCCGACGCCTAGGCGGCCGCGCCGAGCTTGCAAGAGCCAAAGCGAGGGCCACCGGCACGGACCTCCTCTGGCTCCCTCCGAGGCCTCTGCCGCCAGGTTGCCGCTCCCGGGCCCTGGGGTCGGCCCCTGCCCCGGCGCGGCCTCCAGTGCCGCTGTCCCTCCCGGGGGGCAGCCGCCCTCGCCCCACGCACCTGGCGCCCCTCCCTGAAGGGCACGCTGTCCTCCCGGCCGGCCCGCCTTCTTCCCACCCCCGCGCTCCTAACGGTCGTGCTCCGATCCTTCTGAAGCCCAGCCAGGGTTCCCAGGTCTCCCCCTGCCAGCATCCTCTGCCAGATCCTCTCGGGGGCCCCGGATCCGAATGCCCAGCGCTCCCAGGAGATTCCTCAACGTGTCTCTGGGTTCCTGTTGGAATTACCTGGGCCCTGTGTGTCTTAAAGTCCAAGCATTGCATGACTCTGGCAAACGTGGAAGCCTTTCCCCATAACCAGAGCACCTCTACTGGGTCTTCACCTGAATTTACTTTGAGCTAACAACACTAGTGCTTGGTCATCGGGGTCTCCCTCCCCGTTTCCTGGAAGTGTTAAACACATTAGTCTTTTTCTGTGGCCAGGCTGGGCCCTTCCCGGTGCATCTCCCCTGATGCAGCACCTCTGCTACGGCCTCTCTCACACGCCCCCGCCCCGCTGCAAGTTAACTTTGTGGAGCTCCTCATATCACACCTCTTAGCCAGTCATTACTGGAATTCCCAGTAAGCTTCCAGGGCTGGTCCATCACAACCCTAGCCTTGGGAGATGCTAAATCAATACTTGTTGGCTGGTTCTTTTCTTCCAGCCACCCAAGACTTATTCCACTCCTGCTCCTCAGTGCTACTTTTCCAAAGGTCATCATCCTTTAAACACCCTCTTTGCTGCTTGGAGCTCACAGGCCAGTTGCAATTTAGCTTCACACCAACAGCCCCCATCTTGCCTCTGCAATATAAGCACCATGGGTACCAACCGGCAGGTCCCCTTGGCCGCTCACAGTGTGTGGGGGAGTTTGCTTTCTGGTTTCTTCATCTGTTCTGTTTCCTGTGCAGTCCCAGGCCACCTACCCTCCCTCCAGCTCCAGTTTTATTTTCTACATTGTAGGTCTAGCATGCCTTTGGGAAAGGTTGGGGCAGAGCTGGAATTTGTGTTGCTGCCACAGCCTGTATTGTAGGCCAGGTACCTACCATATGGTGATTACAGTTAAGTGGGTTGTGTTCTTAGACCCCTGGCCTGGCTTCTTCAGCCAGTGGATGTGTTAGTATTGTGTGTGATGTGATAGATTAAAGGACCCCATTTTGCCCTTGCTTTGATTTTGATGTCTGTGGTTGGAGTTTACAGTAGGAGAAATAGCCCACCTTAGAGCAGAGAAGGTGAGAAGAGGCAGCTGTATGAAAGATTTTAAAAATGTAACAAATTTAAAATGGCTTAAAACTCACAAAGTATGTTTGAGAGTTTGGAGTGGTTCCTGCTGCTTGCATGCCCCTTCTCCAGTCTGGATAGAGTATCTAGGGACCTCTCCGTACCCTGCTGGGGCAGCTGCAACCTCTCTTCCTTGTTTTCCCTGGCTAGAGCCCAAGACTGGGCAAGTGGGCAGAAGGGATCAAATGAATTAAAGTATGGAAGTGCTTTGAAAACTGTTAGCTAGTAGACAGGCTGAGGAGCAGCATTTGTCAGGATGGCTCAGAGTAGAGAGCTGAGGTAGCTGACCAAGGGAGAGGATTTGGCTTGCACCGCTTTTTAAGCCTCTGGGTTCTCATTTACTATGCAGGGAGAATCTTTCCATCCTGAGAAAGGGTGGAGTCACCTCCAACAGACTTGGGGCTGGGCAGTTGCTCAAATGTTGGGGAATTTAGTATTCTGTTTCTGTTAATAGTGATACTTTTCTGTGCCAAGGCATATTGCTCTGGATTGGGCTAATTTTAGGGGTGATGGAATGAGGAAATAGTGTTCTAAAGTTAGTGTGTACTGGGACCACCTAGTCTCTGGATCTTTACCTTCTCCCTTGAGTCTGAACCCCAGAACAGGCTCCCCTCCTAGTCCTTCAAGCCTGATATGAGTACCCAGGACCAGTGTGCATCCTTTCCCCTTGACTCCGGCAGGGGGCAGCCTTTTAATAGCAATAATTCAGATGCCAGTGGTGTGAGGATACACTGAGGCCTGATTAAGAAGAGCTGGTAGATGAGGTAGGCAGATGCTGAGAACAGGACAAAGGGGTAGGGGCTAAGCTAGAATGAGCCTATGAGGAAATCCTTAAATCAAGTAGTCAGGAAAGGCTATGTCCCCACTGCTGTGCCTGCTGACTCTCCTACCCTTTCCTTCACTGGAAAAGAATCCAAACAATTGGCTTTGAGTTTGTGATAGAGAAACTTAGGACAATTTTTTTAGAGATTTTATTTATTTACTTTTGGAGAGGGGGAAGGGAGGGAGAAAGAGAGGGAGAGAAACATCACTGTGTGGCTGCTTCTTGCGTACTCCCAACTGGAGACCTAACCCTCAACCCAGGCGTGTGTCCTGACTGGGAATTGAACCAGTGACACTTTGATTCGCAGGCTGGCACTCAAGTCCACTGAGCCACACCAGCCAGAGTGACAATTTTTTTTTAACTCTAATCTTTTCCCAAGGATTTCCCTCCTGGCAGGGTTTCACATTTCTCTCATTGGACAGTATAATTAGGGAATTATTTCCTTGCTTTTCAGAGGGGAGAATGAACTGCAGTAAATTTGGTTTCTCTTACCTTTTATTCTTCTCCATAGAGAAAATAGGTGTTTATCTCTGCATGTGGTGTAGAGGAGGGTTTCTCAGTCGTGGCAATATTGACATTTTGGGCCAGGTAATTCTCTGTTGTGCGGTGCTGTCCTGTGCATTGTAGGATGTTTAGCAGCATCCCTCTACCCACTAGATGCCAGTAGCACCTCCCAGTCATCCCAACCAAATATGTTTCCAGATTTTGTCAAATGTCTTCTGGAGAGCAGAGTGCCCTCTGCCCCAGTTGAGAACTGCTAGCTTCAAGGAAACATGTGGAAAGACACATACCTACTTAGAATGATGGAAATCATGGGAGGCATGCAAGCTGCTTGGCTAGGATGGGCCAGTGAGCCACAATCTCTGGGACCAGGTCTTCCTCCTGCTGGGCCCACCTGTAGACAGCCTTTTTCTCCAGCTGCTCCTGTGTTCCCTACCCTACCCCTGAATCCTCCTTATTTTCGCCTCTGCAGTTTTCCTGCTTCTCATACTGGGAGCCACTTTTCCTTTGCTCCTTGCAACCAGGAAAGAAAGGCAAAGGCCAGCTGTGGAAAGCACCAAGGAGGGCCGCCTTTGCCACTCCCTGGCAGGGTGGGAGGGTGAGTTGTCCCTTTTCTGTTCCCTCTCCCTACAGTAGCAGTAGCCTTCCATGCCACAGGTCTCCTTTGTTTCTCTAGAACATGGGCTTTTCTGAAATGAACTATAGAGGCTCAGGACAGCCTCTCCTAAGGTTTGTTTGAAGGAATTTGAGGTGTTTTTTCTTGGGATGGGGAAGACTTAGGTATGTGACAGCTATCACCAAATACCTTTTATTTTTCCCCTAAATCTTTTCTTTAAACTGGTGATAAAATATATACCATTTTAACTATTCTTAAGTGTACAGTCCTGCAACATTAAATATATTCACGTTGTTGTGTAGCTGTCACCACCATCATCTCCAGAGCTTTTTCATTTGCCCCATTTCAGCTGAAACTCTGTGCCCATTCAACAGCTCCCCTTGCCCCGTAGCCCTGGCACCTACCACTCTACTCTCTTGTCTCTTCGAATTTGACTCCTCTGGAAATCTCGTATAAGAGTTGTCATACAACGTCTGTTCTTTTGTGACTGGCTTGTTTCACTTAGCATAAAGTCTTCAAGTTCTGTCTGTTGGCTGAATTACATAAGCGTTGTAGCATTGAAAGAAATAACGTTACTCTGCTGTTTGGGGAGGCTTACTTGGACTCCATGAAGGGAAGAGCTTTTCAACAGGCTTCTGATGGCCATGTGTGCTGTATCATGTTTCATCACCAGGAGTATCCAGCCAGAGCAATTGAAGAGATGCCCACGCTGAGGGAGGTCAGCCCTATACTAACTGGTCCTCAGAAGCTCTGTTTCACCCTAGGATGCTGGGATCCTGGGAGAAGATCCTGTTTCTGTCCTAGAGTTTTGCATTGTCTTCTGCTATGCAACTGTAGGTGAAAGAGCCTCTGCCCCTTGGCCCTTCCGGTGGAAACCCTTCTTCCTTCCTTCCTTCCCAGAGTTGTGGAGAGTCTTGGAGTTGATGGGCACTGTGGAGCCGCTCCGGTCCAGCCTCTTCCCCAACCAGTGAGGGAACCCTTGCGCAGCCCCCTGAGACCTTGCTTGCCTGGAACCGCCAGGGATGAGCTGCCTCCTGAGAGCCTGCTCTACTGGTCCTTAAAGGGACAGGCCACTGCCAGTGCTGCCACTCCCATCAGCCTCAGTAACTCTGACCTTACTTGTACTTTATGGTGAGAGGCTTCTTTCCAGCTTGTCTGATCATAACCTTGTTTCCTTTTTAGTTCTTTTTATTTGTGCTTGGGCTCTTTCTGATCCCAGGAAAGGGGTTTGGGTATTGGTTCCTATTTGGTAAATCAGTCTGTGGGTGCACCAGCTGGACTTGCCTACATGCAGTCTTCAACGTGTGCCCCAACTTTGTCCCTGGAATAGCATCCCCACCCCTACCCCCTTGTACTGGCTTTCTCTCAAAACTGATTTTAGCCATCAAGCAGTCAGCTCTGAAATTTTTCAAATGGGAAGTATATAATTTTTCTCCCAGATTACTCTCTAATCCTCTTCTCCATAACTGACCTTTTTTCTCTCTGGAATATTTGTGGTTCTAGTGAGATTTTTTTGTTGTTTGGTTGGTTGTTTTTGTTTTATCTTTGTCCTGAATGTCCACGAAAGCCTTAAGCATCCCCTGACTGAATGCTGTGCCAAGTGGAGAGAGTGCTGAGACCTAGAGAGGTGCCTGGCATGTTTTCTGCCTACCTCCAGCACCTCAATCAGGCTTTGCTTGTGAGTCTGAACATGTAGGTGGACAGAGATGAAGAGGAACGGGGCTATTGTCACTGTTAAGCAGGGCAGAGGAGGGCCGAAGCAGGGAGACCTGTCTGACCCATTAATTCAACCCACCTTCTCCCCGTCACCTCTCATTAAGGAATTTTCCCAGATGTGAAAGTCCCTTCCTGGGCACCACTGCAGTCAGCTCAGCATCCAGTAGTTTGGGGGCCCTGGTTTACTCCAGCACAGGCTCCTGCCTGAAGAGAGGCTGGTCCCTGCTCTACTGCTGCCTGGAGTAAGGCTGCCAGGTAGGTCTGGGTCGAGGGAGGGTACCCCTGCAGAAACAGAAGGGGCCCTAGCTGCCCTCTTTTTCTCAAGTCTTCCCCTGTTGGGACTCTGGTTAAGTGGCATGTGGCTGGTTTAGGTGTTGATTCCTTTTAGAACTCATTACCATGGTGGGGACCTATGTCTTATTCTCTCGGGGTTGTCTGGGTATGCTGTCTCTAAGCCCAGTGTACCCTGTGCCTCCACAGGTGTTTGGAGAGTGAACTCTAAGTACCCCCAACCCCTGCTCATCTCCTCTGACCTCTAGGACACACTCAGCTCCATAATGGCCGCAGAGACCCTCAACTTTGGGCCTGAATGGTGAGTCAGATGTGCTTTGGGTGGTACAGAGAAGCCCAAAAGAAGAATAGGGCTGCTCAGACTCCTGTCTTTTTCCTTCCGTGTCCTTTATCTAGGCTGAGGGCCCTTTCTAGTGGTGGCAGTGTGGCCTCCCCACCCCCATCCCCTGCCATGCCCAAATACAAGCTGGCTGACTATCGATACGGGCGAGAGGAGATGCTGGCCCTCTACATCAAGGAGAACAAGGTGAGAAGCAGGTGTGGGTGGGTTATGTGGCCCAGTTGCTTATCTGGCCTTAGTGGAGAGGTCCCAGGAGCATGTGGTATCTTGGCCCTTCTGCCCTGATTTACAGGTCCCCGATGAGCTACAAGACAAGGAGTTTGCTGCGGTGCTACAGGAGGAGCCACTGCAGCCCCTGGCACTAGAGCCTCTGACTGAGGAGGAACAGGTGGGGCTGGGCTGGGTTAGCTGTGGGCTGGGGCACTAGGGCTCCCTCTTGGAGGGGAGCTGGCTTGGGAAGACAGATGCTGGAGTATGCAGTTCTGGACAGGGTGGGGGCAGTCAGGTGCCTGGGTCCTCACTCCCACCCCTGACTCCCTCCTCAGAGAAACTTCTCCCTGTCAGTGAACAGTGTGGCTGTGCTGAGGCTGATGGGGAAAGGGGCTGCTCCTCCCCCAGGTGGCACGTCCCGTGGCAGGGGCAGTACTCGGAGCCGAGGTAGGTGGGGGTGGTAACATGTTCCTGGGTGGGGGCAGCAGAGTTGGGAGGGCACGGGGCTGTGGTCTTGAAGGTGTGCAGCAGTGATCTGGCAGGTTTCCCATGTGCATCTCATTTCTTTTCCAGGCCGTGGCCGTGGTGACAGTTGCTTTTACCAAAGAAGCATTGAAGAAGGCGATGGAGCCTTTGGTCGAAACCCCCGGGAGATCCAGCGTAGCCAGAGTTGGGATGACAGGTGCAGGCTGGAAGGAGATGGCATAGAGGCAGAGCAGAGAGCAGCCCCAGGGATGAGATCCAGGGTCCCATGAAAAAAGGCTTGGGTCTTTGTTATTAGAGGGCGGTAGGAGACCAACCAAATAAGCCCTGGTCAGAGATTGTGCTGTCTGCCCTCTTAACCCCTATAGCCCTGCCCTTTCCTTCTGATCCTCCCAGCTCCCTCCTAGGCCTGATTTTTTTCCTGGTCCCCACCCCCTCCCTCCCTCCACCTTTCTCAGGGCAGACAAGACAGGTGTGCAGAGATCTCAAAGGTCAGGGAAGGGAGGCTGTCCTTTGACCAACATCTTTCTGTCCCACAGAGGCGAGAGGCGGTTTGAGAAGTCGGCCAGGAGGGACGGAGGTATGGATAGCGTGGTGAGGGAGGAGCCAGGCCCTGAAGGTCATTGAGAGGTGGGGGGAGACCAAAATGGGTGGCCCCAGTGAGGGGGACATTTTCTGGGTAAGGTGTGGAGGGAGAGCAGGAGGATCCAGCGCTGGGCTCCTCTTTCTCAGTGAGGGTTATAGAAAGAGTCTTCCAGAGGCTGTGGCTGCTGCTCCATTGACTGTGTCTTCTTCTGCCTGTGTTTTCCCCATCCCCAAGCACGATCCGGGTTTGAGGAGGGAGGGGCTGGTCCAAGGAAGGAACATGCCCGCTCAGATAGTGAGAACTGGCGTTCCCTCCGGGAGGAGCAAGAGGAAGAAGAAGAGGGCAGCTGGAGACTTGGGGCAGGACCCCGGCGAGATGGTGACCGCTGGCGTTCAGCCAGCCCTGGTGAGATTGGGGCCAGATGAGTATTGGAGGAGGCGGGGTGGGGGGCAGCAAGAATACCCCATGCAGGGGCTTACATGGCTAGGAGGAGGGAGCTGAAAGAGTTTACAAGTGGAGTGTATGGGGGAGCAGTCTTGGAACTGCTGGGGGTCCCCGGGGTTTGGGGGACAGCAGAAGAGGAGTCTCTGGCTCGACTGGGATACAGATTCTCCTTCTCTGACTTTTCCTGCCCAGATGGTGGCCCCCGCTCTGCTGGCTGGCGGGAACATGGGGACCGACGTCGCAAGTTTGAATTTGATTTGCGAGGGGATCGAGGAGGATGTGAAGAGGAGGGACGGGGTGGAGGGGGCAGCTCTCACCTCCGGAGGTGCCGAGGGCCTGATGGCTTTGATGACGACAAGGATGGGCTCCCAGAGTGGTGCCTGGATGATGAGGATGAAGAAATGGGTACCTTTGATGCCTCCGGGGCCTTTTTGCCTCTCAAGGTATCCACCTGTGAGGAGACCAGAGGAAGACTTTTGTTAGAAGTTGGTGGGAACTGCCCTGATGGGGTTCTCCTATTTCTATCTGTTTATCCTCTGCCCTTTCACCTCCTATTGTATCCCCTAATCCTATGCAGAAGGGCCCCAAGGAGCCCATTCCTGAGGAGCAAGAGCTCGACTTCCAGGGTCTGGAGGAAGAAGAGGAAGAGCCTTCTGAAGGGCTGGATGAGGAGGGGCCTGAGGCAGGTAAGCCTACAGGGGTGCAGTAAGGAAAAGGCCTGAGAGCCTGGATCTGGGTCAGATGGGTAGAGGCTTCCCTCACCAGGCTGGGTATAGGCTGTCCACTCACCTGTAGGAGGATGCTGCTTAGAAACTCAAGGAAAGCAGATGCTGACAGGTGTGGGGAGGAACCTGGAAACAACAGGGCTGTGTCTTAAAGGTAGCGTGTCATAAAAATCAAGCGTAAGTAATCAAAATGACCTTTGCAAATCCCTTGAAGAATCTGTAAAGCATAGCAGTAAATTTATGGTATTGTGCATGCATCCCTGGACAGTGCTGTGGGCACACATGCACATGTCAGTGTTGTAGGGGCAAAAGAGGAAGTGTGCAAGTGGGGTTTGTGGTTGTGAGTCACTGAGTATTAGTTGAGTTGACCAAAGTCAAGTTGGTGGAATCAGTACCCAGAGGCCCAAGATCTGGCCACAAATGGAGGGTTTGTGCTAAATCATTTTTAAAGCCTTTTAGCTCTTTGGTTTTGAATTCTGGTAATTACCCTTCTCTCTCAGATGGGAAGGAACTGACCCCACTGCCGCCTCCAGAGGAGAAGTCCAGCTCTTCATCCCCATTGGCTACCTTGGGCCCACTCTGGGGCACTAATGGGGACGGAGGTGATGCTGTGGAGAAAGACCTGCCAGTTGCCGAAGGTAGCCAGAGAGTGGGGCTGTCTTTTCTCTGGAGCCAAGAGCTGGTGGGGGAACTGTTCCTCTTCTTGTGGGAAGGAGGTGCACAGGATATTTGTATGGGGGCTAGAGTAGAGCCTGTTTTTCTGGAATTAGAGTAGATAGGGGACTGTCTTGTGCCTTCTCTGGACTCCTCCCCTCAATTCCATCTTCTTATCTTTGCTCCCAGGAGATGATTTGAGGGCGATGCAGCTGAGTCCTGGGGTGGGCTCACCCCCTGGCCCGCCTGGAGATCTGGAAGATGATGAAGGCTTGAAGCACCTGCAGCAGGTTGGGTGGGGGCAGGGGGCCTAAGAAGGCTCTACGGATCCTCCCCTAGAGGGGGGCAGAAAGCCATTGTTAGTCTGCCTCTCTGCCTCGGTACCAGGCTCTTCCCTGTCTGTCCCTCTGTCCCACTGCATCCAGCTCACCCCATCCCGACCTTACCCCCGGCCCTGTCCTGCTGTTGCTGTGATTGGGCAGTTGAGTCTTCCCTCTCTCCCTGGGCTCCCAGGAGGCAGAGAAGCTTGTGGCATCCCTGCAGGACAGCTCCCTAGAGGAGGAGCAATTCACAGCCACCATGCAGGCCCAGGGACTGCGCCACTCTGCAGCTGCCACTGCCCTCCCCCTCAGCCACGGTGCAGCCCGGAAGTGGTTCTACAAGGACCCACAAGGAGAGATCCAAGGTGCCCATGGGGACTAGGGAGCATGCAGGAGAGCTGCTGGGGATGAGGGTGCACCATCATTCTCCTTCAGGGCTTTGGCACACCTTTCTAACCAAAGCCCCCTTCTCTCTGTCCAGGCCCCTTCACAACACAGGAGATGGCAGAGTGGTTCCAGGCGGGCTATTTCTCCATGGCTCTACTTGTGAAGCGTGGCTGTGATGAGGGCTTTCAGCCACTGGGTGAGGTGATCAAGATGTGGGGTCGTGTGCCCTTTGCCCCGGGGCCCTCACCACCCCCACTGCTGGTAAGCATACCCACCTTGGGGCGGGGCAGGGCAGGGAGGGGAGGCAGGAACCTGGTCGATGTCAAGTGGGTTGTGTGGAGCATGACATGGTCAGAACTGTGTGAATACTCTTACCTTTACTCAGGGAAACATGGACCAGGAGCGGCTGAAGAAGCAACAGGAGCTGGCAGCAGCGGCCTTGTACCAGCAGCTGCAGCACCAGCAGTTTCTTCAGCTGGTCAATAGGTATAGGGGCCTAGAAGGACCTATAAATAGAGATGGGCACTGGCAGTATGGGCGGACCCCCTCATGCCTGTTTCCCTATCCACAGCCGCCCACTCCAGCAGTGTGGGCTCCGGGAAAAGGCGGCTCTGGGGGACCTGACACCACCGCAGCAGCAGCAGCTTACCGCCTTCCTGCAGCAGCTCCAAGCTCTCAAACCTCCCAGGTCTGTGGGCTGCTCTGTGTGTGGCATCACATGTATGAACCCTCAGAATATGTAAAGTGGGGAGATGGAGAGCCTGAAGATGGGTTTAGGGTGCTGAGAATCAATGCTTTGCTCCTCAGAGGTGGGGACCAGAACCTGCTCCCGACGATGAACCGGTCCTTGTCGGTGCCAGATTCGGGCTCCCTCTGGGACATACATACCTCAGCCTCATCACAATCAGGTGTGTGGCCAGCCCAGCAATCTCTGGGGGAGTAGAGACCTCAGGGTCTGTGCCTCCCCCTCACATTGTTTTAGTCCAGGGGGCCTCAGCTCCCTCCTGCAGCTGCCTTTGCCTCCTGCAGGCGGTGAGGCCAGTCTTTGGGACATACCAATTAACTCTTCGACTCAGGGTCCAATTCTAGAACAACTCCAGCTGCAACATAAAGTGAGTAGGCATCCTGAGGCTGAAGTCTTTGGTGTCAAGGGCTGAACTGATGTGGGGGGTCAGGGTGGCTCTGTGTCTGATGTCTGATCTTACTTTCAGTTCCAAGAGCGCAGAGAAGTGGAGCTCAGGGTGAAGCGGGAGGAGGAGGAGCGCAAGCGCCGGGAAGAGAAGCGACGCCAGCAGCAGCAGCAGCAGGAGGAGCAGAAGCGGCGGCAGGAAGAAGAGGAGTTGTTTCGGCGCAAGCAGGTGGGTGCCCAGCTAAGCCCTCAGCCTGCTTGACCTGAGCTTGGGGCCAGATGGCAGGCCCTCACTATCTCTCTGGTTCAGGTGCGGCAACAGGAGCTACTGCTGAAGCTGCTGCAACAGCAGCAGGCAGTGGCCACAGTCCCAGTTCCCCCTGCACCCAGCTCCCCGCCCCCACTGTGGGCTGGCCTGGCCAAGCAAGGACTCTCCATGAAGACGCTGCTTGAGCTGCAGTTGGAGGGCGAGCGACAGCTGCATAAGCAAACTCCGCCTCGGGAGCCATCACGGGCTCAGGCCCCCAACCACCGAGTGGTGAGCAAGCTGGGCCCTTCCCTGATTGTCTTGCAACTTTTGGGACCCCAGGAACCCCTTCCAGTCAGCTCTCAGGGTGACCCGGGAGTGGGGTGGGGAGCTCTGGTCCATATCTGACTCTGAAGGATCTCTCCTGTGTGGTCCTAAGTTTGCCCCCCCTTTGACACGTAAATAAGCCTCCCCACTTAGTTTTCTTGAGTGTGTGTCCCTGTTTGGGCCACCCTGACTTCGTGCCATCTGTACCAGCTTGGGGGCCTGGGCGCAGCCCCCCAGAACCAGTGGGTATCTGAGTCTGGGCCACTGTGGGGCGGGCCCGACAAGAGTGGGGGCGGCAGTGTCGGCCTGGGGCTTTGGGAGGACACCCTCAAGAGCAGCGGGAGCCTGGCCCGCAGCCTGGGCCTGAAGAACAGCCGGAGCAGCCCCTCTCTCAGGTGGGTGCTGGGGCCTGCAGGGTCCGGGCTAGGGCCGGGCTAGACGGATGTGGAACACCTGAACTGATCTCTTGCTTCTAATCCATCCTCCTCCCACTTAGTGACTCGTACAGCCACCTGTCAGGTCGGCCTGTGCGCAAAAAGACAGAGGAGGAAGAGAAGCTGCTGAAGTTGTTACAGGGCATCCCTAGGCCCCAGGATGGCTTCACCCAGTGGTGTGAGCAGATGCTGCACACACTGAGCACCACGGGCAGCCTGGATGGTATAGGTGGCAGACCCTGGGAGTCTGGGCTGGGCCAGGGTGCCAGACTTATGTCATATAGGCCCTGACAGCCACCATCCTGCCCTGTAGTGCCCATGGCTGTAGCGATCCTCAAGGAGGTGGAGTCCCCCTACGATGTCCATGATTATATTCGTTCCTGCCTGGGGGACACGCTGGAAGCCAAAGAATTTGCCAAACAATTCCTGGAGCGGAGGGCTAAGCAGAAAGCCAGCCAACAACGGCAGCAGCAGCAGCAGGTGAGGTTTTGTGTCCCCCGCAGGGGAGGATAAGGTTGCTCAGCACCCTCCTGACTCCCCCTCACTCTCTGCTCTTGGCAGGAGGCTTGGTTGAACAGCGGCTCTCTGCAGACTGCCTTTCAGACCAACCACAGCACCAAACTCGGCCCTGGAGAGGGCAGCAAGGCCAAGAGGCGTGCACTAATGCTGCACTCAGACCCCAGCATTTTGGGTACGTTTTGGGGTTGGGGCCAGCAAGGAGGCTTTTTTGTCAGCATGGAGCAGGCACCTGTAGGTGAGAGCTCAAACCCAGCTTCTTCCGGCTTCAGGGTACTCCCTGCACGGACCCTCTGGTGAGATCGAGAGCGTGGATGACTACTGACCAGCCCGTCCCACCAGCCCCCCTGGGCTGTAGGCCAGGGGCAACAGCAGCAGCTTGGACCTTTGGGTCCCCAGCCTGCAAGCTCCCAACAAGGAGCATAGGAGGAAGCAGGGGCAGGGTCCCCAGCACTTGTTACAAACCACACGATGCACCTTAACTCACCCACCACGAGGCACTTTAATAGATTGGGGAGAAGGGTTTTTTTTTTCCTTTTAAAAAAATTTTAAACAACATTGAAGAAAACATTAGGAGAGAAAAAAATATTGTTAAAAACTAGACTCTAAGCACCCCTTTCTCCTCTGGGGATTGCAGGGTGACAATGGAAGGTCCACAGAGTTTTTGGTTTTGTTTTTTAAGAAAAAAGAAAAACAATGAAAAAAAAGGTTAGGAGGCTGAAAGAAAAAAAAAACACACTGTTATTTTGGGGCAGTGGGGACACGACCCCACCGATCTGTCCTGTCTGGCCCCCAAGGCTGCACTTACCCTCCCTGCCCTGCCAGTTGGGTCATTGGGTAACTGGAAGCTGGGGTGCCAGCAGTTTGCACATCGAGGACCTCTCAGCCCCACCGGCCGGACTGCTGTGAAAGGCCCCCTTGTTGCTATGACTGTGGCAGAGATGTCCGGGGTCGGGGCCAAAGGAGCCCCTTGGCTTTGCTGCTTTGGGGGAAAGTTGCACAAATGGGCCAGGCCACCTCCCCTCCCCAGGTGGCTGACGGGGTAGATGGCAGAGGGCCAGCCGGTGCCAACCTCATCTGGCTGTCAGGGCAGCAGAACTTCCACTCTGGTCCTGGTGAGGGGCTTCCCCCACCACTGCCATTGGGGGGACTGGGTGTGAAGTGTAAAGCCCCAGCTCCCTGCCTTGCCACATGAATGTATTCCTTGGGCCGCAAGCCCCTGCTGCACCCTCTTGAGTGAGGTGGGGGCAGAGCAGTTCCTCCAGGAGCTGGAGAGAGGCACCACATAATGACTATTTCTCCTGTGAAGGGGGTGAGAGGAGAGGCCCAGGAGGCCAAGGGAGTGGGCAGCTTGGAGCTTCAGGTTGCAGTGTGGGGCTGTTAGAAGGGAGCCCTGCATCTGCAGCTGGCTGGCTGTGTGGGATGTGGACCACCCAGCTCTGCCCTGACCCCTCCATTGACCAAACTGGAGAGGAGTGAGTGGCCTCTCCCCTCCCTGCTCCCTTGATGCGTTTTTAATGTTGGGTAAGGTGCGGGGTGAGGGGAGTCAAGACTAGAAGCGTCTGTCTCTCCTAAGTTGGGGAGGTGGTCCTTCTGCTTAACCAACCTATTCCGTCACCTGCCTAGGTTTGTCTCCATTTGTGTGTGTGTGTGTGTTTTTTTTTAACAGTTTGTTGTATCTTTTGGGTTTTCATCTAATTTCTCCTGTTGACCTCACTGCTCAGAGTGCAGTATTAGGGCAGGACTCTGCCACTGCCTCCCCTCCATGAATGTATTTCTCCTTCCTGCCCTGGGGAAATGGGGAGTAGCCCGTTTTCTTTTCCCATCCATCCCTAGAGAGACCACGTTTTTTGTTTTGTTTCTGTCCGTTTCGTTTTTTTGCACCAAAGTGGCAACTGGGTCAGTGTTGGGGGGGAGAAGCTGGCCTGGGGTGGGGGGGTGAAGGGGCTCCCTCCACCTTCTTCCTGGTTTCAACAGTGTTAGCGTCAGTGAAAAGACAATATTCTCTCTAAAGCAATAAGGGGGTGATGGGCCAGGGGAAAATGTCTTGCTGCTGCTGGCCCCCCAGCTCCCCCTTTCCTCGCGCCAGTATTTGGCGGCATTAGAGGTGTGGGGGGGAGTACTGTTGTGACTGAATGTAACTGCCCCCACCCCTGCCGCAGCCAATGCAGGGGGAGGGGGGATGATACTCTTCCCCTCTCTTCCTTTCCCCCCAGCTAAAGAGACTTTGAACTTAGGGGGCCCTTGAGCCTGGAGAGGCCTTAACCCTGTGAGGAAGTGTAGGGGGAGCCCTCTCCCACCCTATCCCCTTCTGAGAGTGGTCAATGTTTACAAGCCCCTGAGCCCCCAGCCCAGGGACTCAGCCCCTGTTGCTGTCCCTTCCGAGGCCATTTTCCTGGGCCCTCGCTGCTCTCCTGCCCTTCTTGGGGTTGGGGTGGGTGCAGGGGCCTTCTCTATTCCCTTGTCTGCCTTGTACCCACAATCTCCACCCTGTTATTCCTCCCCCTTCTACCTGCCTTGTAAATACTACCCCCCCCCCAATAAAACTTGGTGTGTGTTCCCTTCTGCCTTTGCATCTTTTCTTGGGGGAAGGAGGTATAGGGGATAGAGAGTCAGAGCTGGGAACTTAAGAGCTGCAGGTAGGAGTGGTTGATAGTCAGAATGGAGGGCTGTGTTTTTGTAGGAAGAACTACAGTCCTACTGGGCAAAAGTCCTGCCTATGGCTCCAGCTTCCCTCTGAAGAATGGGATTTCCTCTCTGGCCCCCTACTTGGTAGGACCCCATACCCTGCAACTGATAAGCCCTTCCTGAAGTGAGGAAGACACAAGCAAGAGGAGCAACCAGGTACAGAGTTGGAATTGGTTCCTTTATGGAAAAACTGAAAATATAATAAAAATTAAAATAAAACCAGTTTAAAAAAGCCAGCCCCTGGAGTTTCCACCTCCTGCCTCTGACCCTCCAGGGGGATGAGGCCCTGACCCCAGGGCAGCTAAAGAAGGAGGGCTTTCTGCCCCTCTTCCCCCATTCTATCCCCATTTTTATTTCCACAGTGGGGGCCCCTGGGAGGAACCAAACCTGGGTAGGGGAGCAGGGACCCAAGGCCCCTGTGGCCAGGGGAGGGAAGCTCATGCCTCCAGCCCCAAAGCTCCCGGCCTGTAGTGTGGGCGTGGGCAAGGCCCCTCCTGGCCGGGCCCAGTTGGGGTTGGGGCTATTAGTTCCAGATCTTGAGGAAGGAGTCCCAGGAGCCTGTGGCCACAGCCATGCCATCGTCAGTGACCCCAAGGCAGCTCACACGGTTGTCGTGGCCAGCAAGGACACCTGTGAGGAAGGGTTACATCAGAACTAATCTGGCCTGGGTTCCCTGTCCTTACCTGTCCCCACCCAGCACCAAGCCCTCACCTGCACGGTCACCCTTCATGGCATCCCAGATGTTGCAGTTGAAGTCATCATAGCCAGCAAGTAGCAGTCGGCCACTTCGAGAGAAGGCAACAGAGGTGATGCCACAGATGATGTTGTCATGGGAATACATGAGGAGCTCCTGGTCCGCCCTCAGGTCAAAGAGGCGGCACGTGGCATCGTCAGAGCCCGTGGTGAAGGCGTAGCCATTGGGGAAGAACTATGGGACACAATCACAGTGGAATAAGGGCACAGCAGGGCCAGGAGCCTGGCAGAGATGGACTAGCCCAGCCTGCCCAGAACTTACAGCCACAGCATTGATGTCAGATTCATGGCCAATGAAAGTCTGTCTACACATCGAATCTCGCACATCCCACAGCTTGATAGAGGCATCACAGGCACCTGACACAAAGGTGCGGCCATCGGGGGCCAGTGACAAGGACATCACATCCCCACTATGTCCAGCAAAACCCACTGTCTGCTGGCCTGTCTCAATGTCCCACAGGGCACTAGAAAGGTGGCAGGAAGAAGGAAAGGATTAGAGAGGAGTGTGGGCAGACTCCCTACCTCCCTACCCCTCCACCACATGAGTCCAGACCTGACAGCCTCCATGGATGGGGCACAGGAGCCACTGAGTCACAGAAACCTACTCTTGTCTCCTTCCTGCCACAGGAGGAGGCTAGGTGTTCAGAATAAGAGCTCTGCCCTTGTTTGCTCAGGGTGTGTGTACTATAAGCTGAGCTCTGAGGCAGCAGTCCCCCAGGCAGGAAGTGTGGGTGAGCCCCTACTGCCTATCCTTGGCAGAGCCTCACCAGGTGGTGTCCCCAGAGCTGGTGATGATTTGGTTGTCGTCCAGGAAGCGGCAGCATGACAGGTACCCTGGAGAAAGGGGTTGGTCAGCCAGGTCTCTAAGGGAGGACAGCACAACCTGTCCCCCACCAACAGCACCTGTGCCCTACCAGGCCCCTCTCACCAGTATGGCCAGGCAGCTCCCGGCTGACCCTGACATTGCCCTCACGAGTCTTGAGACTATAGATGGAGCAGATGTTGTCCAACCCCCCACAGGCCACAAAGTTCCCTGAGGGTGCATAAGCACAGGTCATGACCCAGGAGGAGCGCAGTGGGATGGCATGGACCTAGAAAGAAGGGACAGTGCCCAGGGTCAGAGCCAACCAGGCAGGGCCTGCAGCCCAGCCCCATCCAGTTTTGGGCATCACCTCTACCTTGTTGGTGGTATAGCTGTCCCAGATGATTAGTTTCCCATCCTGGGAGGCGCTGACCAGCAGCCTATTGGAAGGTGACAAGGGAGAGGCATAGGGGTTAGGATGTAGAGCTCCCTCTGGAGGAAGGAACACCCTTACCAGTGTCCCATCTGGTGGGAGGCCCTTCTGAGACAATTCCCAGCAGCAGCCCAGAAGTTCCTGTCTGTATGGACCTCTTTCTGGTACCCTGGGGATACCTGGGAGTTACAGTCTTCCCAAACATACTCAGCAACATGGGTCATTTCCCCAGGCCTGCAAGGCTGCCCCTCTCCACTGCCCCAACTCCGCTTGCTATAAATTTAGTCCCAGTGCAAATACAAAAGCTCAGCGCTCAATCCCAACCACGTACATACCTTGAGTCTGTCCCCCAGTGCATGGCATAGATCTTTGCCAGGTGCCCACGGAGGGTCCTCCGTGTCCTCATCTGGATTCTCCCTACTGGGTCCAGCCCAGCTGTGATCTGGAGGCGGAGGCAGAATAGGTCAGAGGGGCAGGTGGTAGAGCCCACTAAGCAGTATGCCTCAGATCCTTGCCCCTTGCTCCTTCCCTTCACTCCAAGTCCAGCCTTGGATTCATCTCACCTGGGTCAGTGTTGAATCCCCACATGCTTTTCGGGCATCCTGTAAGAGACAGCCAAGAAAGTCAGAGAGGGGCAGGAGAGAAGAGGAGGGAGAGGAAGGAGAGGAAAGAACACAGGAAACAGGAGTGGAAAGGATAAGACAGTAGGGGTTAAGGTACACACCCACATACAAAGAACAGCCCCCCCCCCACCTCTAGCACACACAATTGCCTGGCCCTGCCAATTCACCCCCAACCCCCAGCTCAGCTGGCCAGGCTCTCACCCGGATCTGGTTCCGGAGCTGCTCAGCCTCCTGTCTCAGTTGCTCCAGCTCACTCATGGCGCCGGGCCCGTGGGGCAGGGTTGGGGGCGGCTGGGGGCCGCGGGACGGGGGCTGGGGGAGGCAGCTCCTCGCCTCTGGCCCGAGGCCTGGGGGATTGCAGGGCTGACGTCAGGCCCAAGGCCACACAGCAAAGAAGGGGAGAAAGGCGGGGTTGAAGCCCACAGGAACGGGTGAACACGGGCAGAAGAGGCAGGGGGCGGCAGTGGTGGCGTGGGTCTCCCAGGCAGAACCTAGGGCCTCTGGCACAGATGTAGCCTAGGAATAGCTGACTTCCTCAATCTTCCTCCCGCCCCCCGGAAACGGAGCGGGAAGTGCAAGAGGAAGCGCAGGGGAAACCCCTCCCTCGGACAGAAGCCCGGGCGGGACACCCGCGACAGGAACTAGGGGGGGGAGTGAAGGCGGGGCGCGGGGGGGGCGGGGGGGAGTCCCTTCAAAACAGACTAAGCATCTGCCCCGGCCCGCACGGGCACCGCCCAACTAGTACCTTATTTTAAAAGGGGCGGTGCCTCTTTAAATTCACCCCCACAAGCCCCACACCTTCCGCACACACCCCCCAAGCTTAAGACGGCGGCGGGTGGGAGCAGACCTGAGGGGGAAGCTGGGCTGTTCGTGGGGTTACCTAGGCAACCGTCACCCGGACTGAGAGCACCTCATTGGTGAAGTGTCCCCACCCTAGCCCGGTTGCCAAGGCAACCGCATCCAAGGCAGAGACCTGTAGGGTGGGTGACCCCACCCCCGGCCCCATCGCCCCCGCCCGACCCAGCCTCCCGCTCCTCCCCAGAACCGGCCAGGGTGGCTGTTTACAGGATTTGGGAAAAGCCGATTGGGCACTAATAGGTTCGGGACGGCTCACCCCAGATAATCCCTGGGCCGGCTGCACCCCATTAGCCGCCCGCGGCAGGTGGAAGCGAGGGTGGTGGGGAGGATAACCTCAAGCCGCTGCTCCCTCCAGAGCCGAGGCCGCCGGCTCCGGCGCGCCGCAGAAAGCCCGTGGGAGCCGTTCACAAGTAATTAGGGCTCCGAAGAGAGGTCCCCCGCCCTGAGGCGCAGAACTGCTCTCTCCCCGGCGCCGGCAGGCAGGCGAGCGGCGGCCCCAGGCGGCCCGTCCCTGCGCCCTCAGCACCCCAAGATCTCAACCAGCGAACTCGTCGCTGTGGCCCCAGGGGCCTGGCTGGCTCCGCTCCAGGACCCGGAGTCCTGCATCCCCCCGCCCCCTTTGGACACCTGTGTGATCTGGCCATGCACACTGCACTCCGCCAATCCGGGCGTCCCCGACTCTGTTCCCACTTCCCCCAGGCCTGGGCGTTCCTCTTCCCCACTGACATTTCCCCTCTTGTCAGTTCAGCTTTCTACGCCAGCGCCAGGGGATGCCCCTCGGAAAAACTAAGCCGGGGACAAAGCCTCCCCTCACTCCACCTCCCCAGCTCCGGACAAAGCCCCTTCCTTCCAGCTGCCAGCAGGCCCGGACGAGTGGCCAACGCCAAAGGCCCGGGGCAGAAGAAAGCCGACCAGAGGAAGCTGCGGGGGTCTGGGGCAACGATCTAGCCCTCGGTCCCCATCACCCGTCGGGGCCCCTTCAGCGTCCCCCGAATTCTGGGCACACAGTAGCCGGGGTCCCAAGAAGAAATGGAGGTGCCACCGCCTCCGCAAGTCTGGCGGGGCGAAGGGGAGGGGACAAGGAAGGGTCCCGGATCTGGCAGCTGGAAGGCGCGGGCCGGTGCCGCGCTGCGAAGCGCAGTGGGCCTGGCCCTCCGGCCCCCACGACCTCCATCTTGCCCAAAAGAAAGCTAGGCAGCGGTTCCAGGGAGCTAGGCTTGGGGATATGACTAGTAAAGGAAAAGGGGTACCGAGGACTCCCTTCCAGGGTAGTGGGGCCAGAAAACACCGGCAGAACGCAAATCGAGGGTAGGGTAGTGGCGAAGGAAAGGGTGGCCTCACGGCCTTGCCTGTCTCTCTATGGATTCTGGAGTTTTGCAAGACGAATGCTGCCGAGGGTGCGAAATGGGAGAACGCAAGGGGTGCTATCCAGGGGCAAACAGGGGTGGAGGTGGGGGAAGGGGGCGGAACGGGGCCTACAGGAAGCTCTGAATTTGCCCCTAACTTCTCAGGGAGCAAGAGGCAGGCGGGGCCCGGATGAGATCTGGGGTCAGACAAAATGTGCCTAACGGTGCAGGGAGGGTGTGCATTATTGAGGGCAAGGGTCTCCCAGTTCCCCTTCCGGGTTTAGGAGCGACATGGCCAGAAGAAGGGAGGGAGGTCTGGGGAGTTACGTCCGCTCCCAAGAGGCCAGATCCGGGAGACGGAAGGAAGAAAGGTTTCTCCCCCGCATGGGAATTTGGGGATGGGGGAGTGAGGACTCCTTTTGTCAGCGGAGGTACCTGTGGCGGTGGGACTCTACCAAGGGTCGCTAGAGGAGCAAGGAAGGTCCTGTCTTCCTCCGCGGCGGAGGCGGCAGCGGCGGCGGCGACGCGGATGGATTCCCTCAGTCACCCCAACTCAACCGTCCAGCGCTGCTCTCCCTAGAGCGGAGGGATCCCGCCCGCCAGTGACGCGGCCGTCTCCGCCGCGCCCAGGGCCCGGCTGGGCGAGACCAACTACTTAGTAGGGGGAGGCCGAAACGATAATACTACTTGGGCAAAGATCGACTCACTCACGACGAAGATATTTCTCCACACTATTTCGTTGCAAAACGGACCAAAATTAATGTGTTGCTTCCCGAAAAGGAGTAAGACATCCCCCCTGGGGCTGAAAGAGGTGGTAGCGGCATAGGGGAGGGAGCAACCGCTCTAGTCACGTGACCCACCCTTCCGGATTGGGTGACTCCAGACTGGGAAGGGAAGCTCGAAGCCCGAGTTCTCAGTTCGATCACGCCCCCGGCCCTATGAGGCCACGCCCCTGTTCAGGGAGCAGAGCTAGAGAGATCCTAACCCGCACGACTTGGGCCTCCAGGAAGCAGAGTTAAGCGGCAGCGGTTCCGAAGTTCCTGAGCAGGAATGAATGAATGAGGACCGCTGCGGGCACCTGAGAACCTGGGAATGCCGTCAAAAGAGTCTTACTGAAGCAGTTTCTCACCAAAAGTGGGCTTTTGTAGAACTCTTTACAGGTCTGCGTGACACTGTAATAACTCACATATACTGAGTTCCATACTAATTTAATCTTTACGACAATACTATGAAGTACTAGCATTGTTTCCATTTTATAGCAGTGGAAATAATTCCTAGGGCTGCAGAATAGAGATGTTAATCAAGGCAACTTTAGCCAATTTCCTGTGCAATGGTAACAATACTAGGCTCTTGACGAACCTCCCTGTGGACCAGCCCTGTAAAGGAATGAGAATATAAGCATAGGCCTGTTTCCACCTCTGTAAAATGAGTGTGTTGACAGTTATCTGTCCTGCAAATCACCTTGGATTGTTATGAGATCCCCATGGACTGTGATGCTCTGGAAAGCTCAAGTCAATGAATAGTTTTCATTGAGTCCTCATGCAATTTTAAAGTAAAGTATCAAAACAGACAATATTCATTTAGCCTCTGTTATAGGCATTAAAAATAGTTTTCAAAACAAAAAGTCACATCTTTTTTTATATTTTTAAGATTTTATTTACTTTTAGACAGGAGAAGGGAGGGGGAAAGAGAGGGAGATAAACATCAATGTGTGGTTGGCCCCTACACACCCTCCTCCGGGGACCTGGCCTACAACCCAGGCATGTGCCCCAACTGGGAATTGAACCTACCACTCTTTGGTTCACAGGTTGGCGCTCAGTCCACGGAGCCACACCAGCCAGGGCTCACATTCTTAGTTATGCACAAATTCCATTTGTGTGCACTAACAAGTTCATTGATATATTAGCAGTAGATAATAGATGTCAGTGAGATGTTAGAATTTAGAAGGGATCCTACAGGTAATTTACATCAAATTCCTCTCCATCTACGATGGGCAAAGCGATTTCCCTGAAGTCACTTAAAAAACTAGTAGCATAGGACTAGAACCCAATTTTGTTTATAAGGCATCTGACACTGCTTCCTCTCATTTTGGTTTCTGGGTTAATATGCTTCCCTATTTTAACTCATTTAGCAAATATTTATCGACTCCCAAAGATCTATCCCCTACTGTCCAGGGCACTGAGACTACGATCCCAAACATGCATCTCTCTGCCTGAAGGGGCTTGCAGTTTACAAAGGAGACAGATGATAGATGACTATTGAAATAACAATTAGAGCTGGTATCCTGGAAATGCTACTGACAGCAGAACATTTGGGAAGGAAGATCAAGGGTTTTAATTTGGGATGTGTTAGGTTTGAGATGCCTAGGAGAGGTGCAAAGAAGAATGTTCATTAGGTGGCTGTGCAAACAGGTCTGGGGCTCAACAGAAGAAACTGGGTTGGATTAGAGCCTTGAGAGTGAGTGGCATTTTAGAGCAGATGAAGTCATAGAGAGGTTCAGGGAAAAGACAAAATGGCCTAAGACCAAGCTCTGAGGAGCTCCAATGTTAGAGGTCAAGCAGGGGAGGACAAATTGCCAAAAGAGAAGCCAGAGAGCTAAGAAGAAAATCAGGAGAATGTGGGTTCTGGAAACCAAAAGAAAAAAGCTTTCCAAAAAGGGAACAGTAAACTATGCCGAATGGTGCAGAGAGATGAAGTAAGACTGGACTAGGAAGTGCACATAGAATTAAGTAGAAGTCACCACTGGTGACTCTGCAGGAGAATTTGTGATGGGTGCTCTGCTTGCAGTGGGCTGAGAGTGAGAAATGAGGCAGTGGAGACAACCAAAGTGGCCAAGGCTTTGGGAATCTTGGCTTGGGGGGGGTGTAGAAAGGTGGGGTATGAGTGGAAGGAGAATGTGGAGTCAAGATATGTGTGTTTTGGGTTTTTTAAAAAATACCTTATTTATTTTACTTTTAGAGAGGGGAAGGGGGTAGAAAGAGAGGGAGAGAAACATCAACGCATGGTCACTTTTTGAGCATCCCCCACTGGGGAACCTATCTGCAACCCAGGCATGTGCCCCAACTGGGAATCAAGCCAGCAACTCTTTGGTTCGTAGTCCAGTGCTCAATCCACTTAGCCACACCAGGCAGGGCAAGATATATGTATTTTAATGGGAGCTACTAGAGCTTGTTTAGCTGATAAGGGGAAGGATGGGTGGGTGGAGGTGGGTAAGGGAGGTGAAGGATACAGAGAGGTAGGGGATGACCAATGAATGATCAATTTCTCTGAGAGGGCAGAAGCCCTAGAGCACCCATGGAGAACCTGGCTCTGACAGGTCATGGGACATTTCCTCCTTCCTCTGACTGTTCTTTCTCAGGCTTCTCCTTGACCTTCTTCCTCTCCTCAGGGCATTCTGTAAGCAGTGCTTTTTCCAAGATCCTGACTTCAGCCACCTTTTCTCACTTCAGTGCTATTCGCTGTTGACTTTATTCATTGCTGTAAAAATGAATGATTGCTCGTAATGCTCAAACCTCTATCTGCAGCCCAGCTCTCTTCATGTGCAGATTTGGCATATGTCCAACTGCAGACTGAATATCTCCATCTGGATGCTTATGGACAGTGTTGTGCTAGAGTCAGCCTGTGCCAACTCAGACCAGCTAACAAGATCCCATTGTGTACTTCTCTTCCCTATTCCTCCTTGTTCAGTGAAGTCATGTTTATAGTAGTAACTTACCATCATGGTGGGCACATTTACACCATGGAATCAGCATACGTGTCAAATCAGGGCTCCCCTTTCCCAAAGGGCTGGCTGTTAAAACATTTACTACGTACCAGTCCTCTCAGACATATCACACTCAATATATTCAAAACTAAGTTAATCTTCTTCCACCCCACCCTACTCTGCCCAACCCTACCCTGTCTCTGAATCACTTGGCCCAGTTAACACCATCCACCTGGGAGCTTCTCACTTCCTCATTGTGTGTATCCCAACGATAGTCAACTAGTTAGTATAGTCCAAGCTGCTATAACAGAGTCCCCAAAATTCAGTGACTTAAGTAACAACCCCAAAATAGATCCTTCAGGACTGTGGGAGCATCCCTGCCATCCTCAACACATAGCATCCATCTCTGTGTCCATTGTGGCCAGGCAGCTTCCACTATCACACTTGAATCTCATCCATTGAGAAGGGGGGTGGAGTGGGAAGCACAAGTGCTTTCCTTTTTAAGGACACCACTAACTTCTGCTCAGAAGTTGGTCAGATGCAAGGAAGGCTGGGAAATGTAGTCTCTAACTATATACTCAATCAAAACATTATTAATAAAGAAAGAAGGAAGATGGCTACTAATGTAAAGCTAGCAGTCTATGTCACTGGTGGATACATCTTGTCAATGTTGCCTCTTGTATATTGCTTAAATCCATCCCTTCTATTGTATGCCAACTGGTTTTGCCTATTTCCTGGACTCTAAGGTGCACCTCCTCTAATCAGCCTACCAAAAAACACTGCTAGAGATATCTTTCTCAAATGCAGATTGGAACATATAATATTCCAATATAACGTTGCTGTTCAAAACCATGTGATAGTTCCCCATTAATTCCATGATCAAACTTCTTTGCATGATACACAGGCTGGGTCTTGTGCCCTTTATTCAGTCAGAATGCCTTCCACCCTCACTCCAACTCTATTTCCTTGTCAGCTGGGAAAATTCAGGTCATTTTCTCAAACTTAGTTTCAATATTGTCTCCCTGAATATACTGTTGTTTGTGCCCCACTGCAATGCTGGCTGCATTCCTATTGTGGCCTTACTGGACTATTTATTTCTGGGCACCTGCCACCTCTAGCTAGGGAATCCCTGTGAAGCCAAGGCACTTGTAATATCTGTCAAAGGGTTTGGGGGTGGGAAGCTCACCAAGCAATGAGCCCTTCACAAGATGCTAAATCATTTCCAAGGTGTATGGGGTCTGAGGGTCCTGGCCCTACTATCTTTGATGTCATTATCAAGTTCTCAGATTTGGCCAAGCTGAATGTAGGCCTGGAATTAGAGAACTACCAGATGACTTTATTGAATTAACTGTTTAATTATACGTCTTGCAGGATAGATATTAAACCTGATGAGAACTGTTGCAAGTTATGTAAGCCATTTTATTTCCAGTGTCTATCAGGCACCTAGAGAACATCTATGAAATGAATAGAAGCATGGCAACATTTTCCCCAGGATTGATACTTGTCACACATCAAATCTCAGCTGTCACCAACTGAGTGACCTGGGGCAAGTCATTTAATTTCTCCATGCCTCTCTTTCCCTTGCAAAATGCAGGTAATAATCAGGTTATTATGAAGACTAAATTATTTAATATTTGTAAAGCATTTATAACAGTACCTAGCACATAGTAGATGCCTTGTGTTTGCTAAATAAAAATAGAGTTCAGGCATGAATGAATTGCTCTTTTACTACTTTTTCAGTCTAATCTCCCTGACAGTGGTTTCAGCCACCAGTTCATATCTGATCCTCCTTCTACACTGAGCCCTTAACCATTTTCACACTCACCAGAAATGTTCGACTCTAGACCTTTGCACAAGCTATTCTCTGTAACAAAGACCTTTACCGCCTTGTTCACCAAAGAACCCTTGTTCGTCTTTCACAATTCAGTTCAAAGTTCACTTCTAGAAGCCTCCCTGGGACTCTCAGAAACAGGAGGCCCCTCCCTCTTTGGGCCTCCTTTCACCCCACTTTCATCCGTATCCGAGCTCCCACTACACCCACACTCCCTCAGAGCTGGGATTTATCTTACGCACTTCAGTATTCCCATGCCACACACAATGCCTGGCACATGGTAGGCATAAAAGATGCTTGTTAAATCAATGAATGGATGAATGAAGTAGATCAATAAACTTTACCTTAACTACTTCCGTAATACAGTAGAATAGTATGTCAGATCCCATGACAAATGAAGATTGACCACAGCTTACTGGGAGATAAATCAAGTCTAGTCCTGTAGTTAGCCAACTAGTTTTTCTACCCACCATCACAAGAACATTACCACAGGGACTTCTCATTACCAGATAGACTACAGATTTCTAAATTATGAATAATAACATTAAAGCCTCAAAAACTCCCCAGGGGTTTTCTTGGGACCCAGTGTCTACTGAATAGTCTTGTGCCCAGGTTGCAGCCAGGCACTTCATTCTGGCATCAGAATGAGTCCTACAACTGTCTTACAGATGGGAGCAGTGGAATTTAGAAAGGGGCATACAGGTGTTATGAAACAAGGTCATCTGTCAACTGGCCAATAACAGATGTGAGTTCTAGTCCTGTCTCTGTCTCACTTAGCTATGTGAACTAAGACAGGTCTCCGCCTCTATCTGGGGGAAATCCCTGTAAAAGCTAGGAATTGGATCAGTAAGGTTTCTTTTGACTGGGGCAGTTTCTTAATATGAGAGCCAGAGTGAGTGTGGGAGGGGTAGTGGGAATTGACAAGATGAACTTACAGAAGTGAAGGAACATCATTAAATGTCACAAAAGGAGACATGAAGGCCGTGATAGAATCAATTTCCCCTCCAATGTCCCTTTAACCCTCATCTCAGCATTTTAAAAGATGAAACAATGGAGGTGCCAAGAGGTTAAGGGGCTCATCCAATTTATCCAGGTCTCAATTTATATCAGCCAATGACTGACCTCATGTTACTCAAGAATATTTCAATTTCTCAGCTCTTGAGTTGGCTCTCTCCCCTATAACTCATTCCTCCCATTGAACCCTGGACTTCTCCAGTCTGGGGAACCAGGCCTGAACTTGAAACAAACTCATGGCATATAAAATACCCACGTTGCCAAGGGGTTACCAATAAGCCAGATGAAACCATCGGTCCTTCCAGAGTGGGCATCTGGTGAATAGAGAATCTTCAGGAGCATGCTACCATCACACAGTACGTTCTTCCTTTGCCATCTCTGATCTTAATGCTCTTCCCACCCTCAAACAAATAGGTGGCAGTGCTCCCAATACACATGCATTCACATGTGAACATGTACACATACATTATGATAGGCACATACTTACACACATGCTGACATAAGAGTCTCACAACTAAGCCGGGCTGTCAGAGGTCCTCCCCTACCTTCGCTATTAAAACTGCTGTGGAGGTGGCTTCACGCCAGGGGCCCAGAAGAATCTAAGAGACTTCTAGTGGCTTACTTGGTAAATGCCTTCTGAGGAGAACAGATGAAGATAGAAGGATAGGTAAAGGAAACTAAAGCTAGGTTAGCTGAGCACAATGTGAATGTATACAAGTGTGTGCACGTGTGTATGTATAAGATCCAGTCTCCAGGGAATGGCAAAGGGAAAAAGTGGCCATCAGAAAGACATGAGTAGAAAGAAATGGAGAAGATGGAGACACACACCCTCCCGTACACCTCCCTCTCCTTCCCTTTCTCTCTCCGTGACTTCACTCGGGCCTGGGTATGGCAGAAACTTTCTGAGGAGCCTGAGGATGGACGACTCTCCCGGCCTATGGCCTCCTCTCCTTGACCTCATTTTCTTTCTTTCTTTTTTTCCTCCTTGACCTCATTTTATTTTTATTTTTTAAAAGATTTTATTTATTCTTGACTTCATTTTAAAAAATAAAGGATCAAAGGCCCCAGCAGTCAGGCTGCAAAGTCCTGGTCTCCAGGTGGACAGTGTCTCCATCTCTTGAGGACTCCTGTTCTCTGCCTGCCTGTCACTTAGGACCAGTCTCAACGTCCTTGCTAACCACCACCGGCTTATCCCCTCTCCGCCACCTAATATTGAGGTGTCTGTCCCTTTAAAGCAGCGGCCCCTGGCTGGGTTATTGTCTCTCCTTGCAGCCAATCCGCGGTGCTTTTTGGGGGGGTGAGGGGATCCGGCCTCCCGATTGGCCCTCCCGCGCCCCGCCCCGCCCCGCCCGGGATCCCGGGAGCTGTCCGGCCGCCTCGGTGCTGATCCCGCCGCCGCCCACGGGCCGCCAGCAGCGTTAAGGGGGCACTATGAGCGGGGGCGTCTATGGCGGAGGTGAGCGAGCCTCCGGTTTCGGGCTCTCAAGCCTGGCGCGGCCTCACCTGCAGCCCTGCGCCCCGAACCGGTGCGACCCAAGCTCTGGGCACCTGGGGCCTGTCACCTCTGCGCTCGAACGGGTCCAGCCCCGGGTTTGGGTCCTGCGCCATTCCTACCTTCGGTCCTCCCCAACTCCCGCGCACCCGGCCCAACCTCTCCACCCTTCAACCCACCACCGTCCGGCCCCCGGCCCCTTCCTTGCCAGCAAGGAAAGTGGCCCTGAACAAGGCCACTGGGCAAGAAGGGACTCTGGAAGCTTGACCCCCCACTGCCAGGACCCCCGGACTCCACGCCGAGCTTCCACCTGCCCCAGACAATGTTGAAAGTGGCGAGACTATGGCTCTGCCTTGACCTCTCCTCGGAACTATCCAGGGGGAGAGAGTTTGGGAGAGACCCCCTCACACGCCTGTCTCCCCGCACAGATGAGGTGGGGGCGCTGGTCTTTGACATTGGCTCCTTCTCAGTCCGCGCTGGGTACGCTGGGGAGGACTGCCCCAAGGTGAGCCTTCCAGCCCCCTTCCCAAATCCTAGGGCCTCCGGGCTCCCCTCCCGCCTTCTCAGAAACGCTGGGCTTTCATAGCCCAGAGAGAAGCTCTGCTAAGCGGGAATAGGGGAGTAAACCCAGGGGCGGGCTGAGGGCCCTGCCAAGGGCTTGGCCTGGGGCAAGAGGTTGATTCCTCTCCCTGACGATTCGCCCCTCCAGGCTGATTTCCCTACCACAGTGGGGCTGCTGGCTGCGGAGGAGGGGGGCGGGCTGGAGTTGGAGGGAGAGAAAGAGAAGAAAGGGAAGATCTTTCACATCGACACCAACGCCCTGCATGTGCCTCGGGATGGAGCGGAGGTCATGTCACCTCTCAAAAATGGCATGAGTAAGGGGCCCCCATCCACCACCTCCTGACACAGACCTGGAGCCCAGCCCACAACCCGGGACACAGCACCCCACACTCATGGAGTTTTCCTTGCAGCTACCCAAGTCCCAGAGATCCCCTTACCGCTTCCCTCAGCTACCCAGTTCCCAGCCCAGGGACCTCGCCAGATATCTGGGAAGGGGGCATTTCCACCGGAGCTGTTCTCATTTTCCCTCCCCTGGACTTGGTCTTTCCCCTTCCTTTCCTTCCCTTCTCTGGACCCCTTCCTGCCCACTCTCATCTCTTCCCGCTGGTCTCCTGGCCGCAGTCGAGGACTGGGAGTGCTTCCGCGCCATCCTGGATCACACCTACAGCAAACACGTCAAGTCCGAGCCAAACCTGCATCCAGTGCTCATGTCTGAGGCCCCCGTAAGTGCCTCACCCAGCCCCGAGGGCAACCCTGGGGTCCACAATTCACCTCTCTCCTCAAGCCACTGCCATCAATCACTCCACCTCCATTTTTAGACTTTCCTTCCAACCACATCCTCTTCAACCACTTTCCTTCCTCCCTGGTTTACTCTCCATCCCTGTCTCTCCTCCTACTCTACTCACCCTTCTCCCAGTCAGCCTCATCCACCTTTTTTTTTTTTTTCTGGTGAAGTCCTTTTTTTATCTTTTAACTTAAATTTCTGTCAATATTATGTATACATATAAAGAATCAATTTTCCTTATAAAGTATGTTAAGGAAAAAAACTGCCATTCATACCCTCCTTCTTCCATTTCCCCTTTTCCAGAGGCAACTGCTTTTCTCTCTTTTAGCTTATTTTTGTCATTTTCTTTCATAACTCTAAATAACAGACCTAAATTGCTTTTTTAGTTTTAGGCATTATCTATTGATTTCCAACTATGAAAAATGAGCATTTAGCTCTCTTTCCTTCCCCAGCCCACACCATGCTTATTTCTTATTCCCCCTAAAGTACAGTTGTATTTTAGGTTTTTCTAAGATCAATATTCAGCATTTACACTGTTATTATTATTTATGCTAATCAGGGTTGAGCCAGGCAGTAAATTCTGGTTACTTTTTCTTTACTGCACAACCTTTTGTTTTTTCCTAGAACTAAACATTGTCTTGATTTTTATTTTGCATAGTTTTCTATCTACTTATAGTGTGACCCCAAATTATTCATCAGTTGTTTATATTTTTCTCAAAACTTTAATTTCTTTAGGCATTCAATCAATTTCACCCTCTTGAAAAAAATCTCTCCAAGAACCCACTGATTTGCTCCACTTTGGACTGGTTGCCCTCTACACAGAGAACATAGCTATCATCCTGACATCTCCCTTCACCATCATCACAGGGGATCCTTTTGCTTCTGTTCTATGTTAAAAGTACTGTTTCCTGTATCTCATGACTCATGACTCATGAGTAAATCATTTCTTGATTTACTCCATTATTTTCATGGAGCACATCCGTCAGTAACTATCCTAGAAAAGTCACAGGAAGTAAACTTTTTGAGACCTTGCGTGTCTGACCTTGTATTGCTGGCTTAGCTAGGTATAACACTGCAAATTGGAAATCATTTTTCTCCATAATCTTGATGGCATTTCTCCATTGTCTTTCATCATCTACTGTTGCCATCAAGAAGGCAGAAAACATCTAATTTCTGATCCTTTGATGTATTTTTTTTCTGAAAGTTTGTAGAATTTTCACTATGTCCTCAGTTTTCTATAATTTCACACTATTATATTGGTTTGCTTTCATCCGTTGCTCTAGATCAGTGATTTTCAACCAGTGTGCCACAGAATTGTTAAAACACGCAATACCTGACTATTCAGTCAGGGTCACCAACTCTTTTTTATTAGATTGTCAAATTTAAAAATAATGACAACAGCCAACACAGCAATACCACCTGGTGTGAATAAATAAAAATTGTACCTATTTTTTTTTGTCAGATTGGCAAGAAATATGTGGGGTTTTTTGGTGCGCTGCAGAATTTTAGTAATTAGTTTGTGTGTGCCATGAGATGAAAAAGGTTGAAAATCACTGCTGTAGACATTCAGTGGGTCCCTTCAATATAGAAACCTATGTCTTTCAAACAGTGAAAAAAATAGTTCAGTAATTATTCAATTCAATCACTTAAATTACTTATTTATCTCAATTTTCTTTTCTCTCTCTTTTGGAAAATACTATTATTTGGATTTTATACCTCTTAGAACTGGTTCTCTAATTTTTGTATCTTTTCCACTGCTATATTTTTTCCACTATTTCCAAGATATTCCCTCAGTTTTATTTTTAACCCTTTTATTGAGTTTTTCATATCTGCTCCTGTATGTTTAATTTTCAGGAGTTCTTTTATTGTTGCACAAATGTCATTTTTTTAGAGCATCCTATTCTTGTTTCATGGGTGCAATATCATCTGTTACCTGATAAGAATATTGTAAATTTTGGTTTTGCTTTCGAAAGTTTTCGTGCCCCTGCATAAACTCTGCTCTTCTAAGTTGCTTCCCCCCCTGCCCTTTTTGGGAGTCTCTATCTCACTACAGAGGATTTTCTTAGATTTGTGCAAATTCGTGGTTGTCCGCTTATGATTAAGATGGGGGACTAAAAAGCTGATAGGAAGCTGTGTGGGGTGGGAGACATGTTGACTATGGTCTTTGCTAGAAGTTGAGCTGACTGGGGTGTTTGTTAGGCAGGCTCTGATCATTGGAATCTTTTGATCTTTGATGTAACCCACAGGAAAGTTTTCCACCTTAAAGACAGTCCTGGCCACCCCCATTCTGAGAACCAAGTGAGAGAACAGGGCTGATGTTCTCTGCATTCCGTGTGCCTGGCATCACTTAATTCTCCCATTTTAAGTAAGGTGTCCTTGCTCCCAATTGTGTCAAGTGTTGCACCAGTTCAGAGGTCTGCAGTTTTACTCTGTTTAGAGTAAACTTCCAGGGGGGGTTTGTTTTGTTTTATTTTGCTGAGGTTAGGGTGGGCAATAGCTTAGTAACATGGAATTGGAGAGAGAGTTTAGGGGTCTGTTACTTGCATAGCTTTAAACAATCTTATTTTAGCTTTCCCTTCACCTCCACTTCCAGAGATACCTGAAACTACCAATTCCTGAGCCTTGTGAGGATTCTGCAATTTAACATATGTTGTTCCTGTTTTTCTTTTTTCAATACTGGCTCATGAGTCATCATTCTTAGATCTGTTAAATCAATTACCACTCACCTATCTGATTTCCAACCTTGGAGAACAGGTTGCTGTTTTCTCCTTTCTTATTATTCCCAATCTTTGAGGGTTTCCTTCTCTCATAAAATTCACGTGACGTAACATTAACCTTTTTAATGTTAACAATTTAATACATTCACAATGTTGTGCAGCCATCATCTCTATCTAGTTCCAAAACATTTTCATGACCCCAAAAGAAAATCCATTTTCATAAAGCAGTTTCTCTCCACTACCCCTGCCTCCAGCCTTTGGCAACCATCAATCTGCTTTCTGTATCTCAGGTATATTTATTCTAGATTTCTCATAGAAATGGAATTATACAATATGTGACTTTTTCAGTTTGTATTCTTAGCATAATGTTTTTGAGATTCATCCATGTTGTACTTTAATTTTAGTACTTTAATGTACTGTAATTAAAGTACTAAAAATCAGTACTTTAACTTTTATTATGGCCCTGGCTGGTGTAGCTCAGTGGATTGAGCGCGGGCCTGCGAACCGAAGGATCGCGGTTCGATTCCCAGTCAGGGCACATGCCTGGGTTGCCAGGCCAGTTCCGGCAGGGGACATACAAGAGGCAACCGCACATTGATGTTTCTCTCCCTCTCTCCTTCCCTTCCCCTCTAAAGATAAATAAATAAAATCTAAAAGAAAAAAAATATTAAAAAAAAGAAAGATGAATAAAAAACATCAAAGGTAATTGTTTAAAAAAAATTTTTTATTATGGCTGAGTAATAGTTCATTGTATGGATATACTACAATTTGTTTTTCTATCCATTGCTGGTAATGATGCTATGAACAGTTGTGTACCAGATTTGTTTGAATACATATTTTTAATTCTTTTGGGTATATAACTAAGAGTAGAATTGCTGGGTCATACGGTAATTCAATATTTAAATTTTTGAGGAACTGCCAATTGTTTTTCACAGTAGCCGAACTATTTTACTTTCCTACTAGCAATAAACAATGGTTTCAATTGCTCCATGTTTTTCCAACACTTGTTATTTTCTTTTTTTCCCCCCAAATTATCATTGCCATCATAGTGTTTGTGAAGTGGTATCTCATTGTGCTTTTTTTTTATTTGCATTTCCCTAATTGCCATTAGTGTTGAGCATCTTTTCATGTGTTTGTTGTTTTTTTGTGGGTTTATGTCTTTTTAAATTGCCCCTTTATTTTAGTTTTGCTGGAATCCTAGAAGGGAATAAAATA
Organism: Glossophaga mutica; assembly: GCA_039655065.1. NCBI lineage: Eukaryota > Metazoa > Chordata > Mammalia > Chiroptera > Phyllostomidae > Glossophaga > Glossophaga mutica. Next base: position 85,176,962 of record CM077305.1, read on the forward strand.
GATGTTTGTATTCAATCCATCATTTTTACTCAGAAATATCTTCAGCTTTCTTACCTCTGAAATGATTAGAATGGGAGAAGAAGAGAAATGTATTGGAGGCTGGGAGGAGCCTGAAGCGTATATACTGTACGATAAGGAACACCGGGCCAGGAGTCAAGAGACTATGATTCTAGTCCCAGCTCTACTAAGAGCTTTCTGTGTGACCTTGGACAAGTCACTATCTTTCTCTGAGTTGTGTCTTCTTCAGCTGTGTTTCAATTGTGATCTTCAAAATTCTTTATAGTTCTCACATTCTAACAATCTATGTGGGTCAAGGGGACTGACCTGTGTTCCCAGTCAAAATTGTGTGGATGTGCACGGGTCTGTGCCTCTCCATTCCTGAATCCTCCCCTCCTGCACTTTCTCCACAGTGGAACACACGGGCCAAGCGGGAGAAGCTGACAGAGCTGATGTTCGAGCAGTACAACATTCCTGCCTTCTTCTTATGCAAGACAGCTGTGCTTACTGCGTATCCTCTGGGTTGAACTGCTCTGCCTGGGTGGAGGGCCAGGGTGGGTGTGTGTCACGCTGAGCTGGGTTGGGCTTGATTCTATGGAGATAAAGTCCTGGAGGGGCAGGTACTTCCATAAGCCCCATTCCTACAGGGAGCCCCTGTGGGCTAAATGCCTTGGACACTGAGGTGGCCAGCTCAGGGGTCACTTCCCATTTCTTGCTCAGACTGAGGAGAGAGAGAGAGAGTTGGGCCAAGTAGACAGAAGGGGTGGGGGCTAAAGAGAGGAAGGAGGGGTATCCGACAAAGAGGAGTTTCCTTCCCAAAGAGCTAATCAGCATTTATTTGTTTATTTAAGAATCGGCCTTGCTAGGCACTGGGGTAATATGGCCTCTAATTTCAAGGAGCCCATAGGACATAAAACCAAGACTAAAGAGAGTCTGGGAGCTCAGAAGGAAGGAATAGAGGGGAAGATGTTGTGACTCAGAGGGAAAAAGTGACAGGGGTCTCAGGAGCCTTCCTCCAGCAGATGGGTCACAAACCAGGAGAAATTTGCAGACTGGGAATGGGCTGGGCCTCAGGATAGCAGAGAGTGACCAGGTCAGACCTGGGTCCCTGCCCCGGCATTTGCTGCTGCTGTCTCTTTGACCTACCCATCCCACGCCAGCTTTGCAAATGGACGCTCCACGGGCCTAGTGCTGGACAGTGGGGCCACCCACACCACGGCCATTCCAGTGCATGATGGCTACGTCCTGCAGCAAGGTGGGGCTTCAGCCAAGGTTGGGGGTGCCTTGGGAGACCAGGCCCTGACATCCCCTCCCCTTCTAGGAATCGTCAAATCACCCCTGGCAGGAGATTTCATCTCCATGCAGTGCCGGGAGCTCTTCCAAGAAATGGCCATTGACATCATCCCTCCTTACATGATTGCAGCCAAGGTGGGGCCTCTGGGGCATCTTGGGCACTCACCTATGACTGTCAGCCCACTGACTCATTAGATATAAGAGGGGGGAACAGCAGGGCCCCCAGAGGACACTGGGTCCAGTTTCTCAACTTACAATCAAGGCATCAGAGATCCAGACAGGCTGAGGGACATGGCCTAGGTCACACAACCAGCTGGTAGCACAATATGAAGGACGAGTGTGGTGAGTTCTGGGGTCCAACACACTCAGGTTCAAGGTCTGCTTCTACCATGTAAGAGCTGTGTGACCTAAACCATGAGACTGAAGTTTCCCAAGCCTCATTTTCTTCCCTTGTAAAGTGGGATAACAGTGCATAAGGCTGCTGTGTCAGATGAGATACTGCATGCAAGGGTGTTCCTTGGACCACCCCATGGAATGTGGCTCAGTAAAGGCCATTTCCTTAAGGTTCTGGTTTCCCACTGTATTTCCTATTCCTCCAGCTTTCTCTGACCCAGGTCTTTCAGATTATCTGTGCCCATTGCATGTGTGTCTCTCCCCATTATCCTTCCTCCAACAGGGAAGGAGAGAAACATCTCTTGTGGGCCACATAGCATAGAGTCTAGTGCCTGTTAGCTGCAGAGCCAGCAAGTGCTAGGAATGTAGGTGTGGTCAGGGTGGGCTGGGCAAGTGTGGGGTGAGGAAGGGTGCTCATAGGCTGTGCCCCCACAGGAGCCCGTACGAGAGGGTGCCCCCCCAAACTGGAAGAAGAAGGAGAAGCTACCCCAGGTTTCCAAGTCTTGGCATAACTACATGTGCAATGTGAGGCACTGAAGAAAGTCCACTGAAACACTCCTCCTTAGCTGCTAGTCCCCCACCATGAATGGAAGGGAAGGGACAGAGGCCCTGCAAGTGGGTTGGGGAGGAGGGCTGAGAAGGGTAGCTGACACTCACCACCTCCCTGGGTTCTCAGGAGGTGATCCAGGACTTCCAGGCCTCTGTGCTGCAGGTCTCAGACTCTCCCTACGATGAGCAGTGAGTGGGGCCTACAGCTGGGGGCACAGGGGTGGATTGTAGAAAAGAGGGCCTGGGGCTCAGTGGGGACCTCTGGTCCTTTGTGAGTACCCAAGACAAAGTCTTGCTCCTTCCTGGGCAGGGTGGCTGCGCAAATGCCCACAGTGCATTATGAGATGCCCAATGGCTACAACACAGACTATGGCGCTGAACGGCTCCGCATCCCTGAGGGCCTGTTTGATCCCTCCAATGTCAAGGTTGGGCTGCCTGGAGGGCACTGTGGTGGGTCTGGCTGGGGTCCCTGGCTGCCAAGGTGTGGTAGAGGCTGGGAAGGGTCATAGGAGCCTGGGTAGAGGGGGCAGAGGGCCCAAAACCCAGGTAACCTTTCTCTGCAGGGCCTCTCAGGGAACACCATGTTAGGTGTGGGCCATGTGGTGACCACCAGCATCGGCATGTGTGACATCGACATTCGCCCGGTGAGACCAGAGCCTGCGGCTGGGCAAAGGGGCCTAGGAGAAGTGGGGAGATAGGGAAGGGCTGTTGTCTGTCTGCTTACTCCTCCTCCCTGCTCTCAGGGTCTATATGGCAGTGTCATTGTCACTGGTGGGAACACACTGCTTCAGGGCTTCACCGACAGGCTCAATCGAGAGCTGTCCCAGAAGACCCCACCGGTAGGAGCCCACCCCCAGCTAGGGCCCTGGACTCCAGTCCTGGGTTAGCCCTTCAAGACGAAGTCCTTCCTTCTTTCCAAACGCCTAGTGTTCTGGCCACCAGAGCAGATCTCTCCCCTTGTGCCTTCCCAGTCTTCCCTACCCCTAGCCCTGTCCTTTCCCAGAACCCAGGCGTCTGTTTTCCCCAGCCCTGCTTTCCCCGCAGAGCATGCGACTGAAACTCATTGCCAGCAACAGCACCATGGAGCGCAAATTCAGCCCCTGGATTGGAGGCTCCATCTTGGCCTCACTGGTGAGTGGGAAGGGGTCTGGCCTGGTTCTGACTGTGTGAAAGGGGCAGCCCCAGTGCCTTGCCTACCTTCTCATTTATTCATTCAACAAATGTTTATTTTTGAAAAAAGGGCAGGTAGTGACCCCAGAAGGGTTAGTGTTCCATCAGGTTACAAATCGGGAAGCAGAGGAACAGGAGAGGTTGGTTGGGATGAGATTGTGGTGGCCTTGTGTGCCAGGGTGAGGTAGCCACGGTGCTCAGCAGAAAGGAGGCACTGAAGGTCTGGGGCAAGGCTAGGTGATGGTCATAGGCATGTTTGAGACCATGTCTTTAGGGATCTGAGTGTGATCTGGATGTAAGGGGACCTTGCAAGGAGACTATATTGTCCTGGAATCATAGAGAGGGGTGAAGAGCAAGAGGCAGTTAGAGAAGGAGCCAGGCAGGCTGGTTCTGGGGCTGTTGGTGGTGAGTTCAGTTTGGACCTGCTGCTGGGGCAGAAGTAAGGTGTTGAGCAGGGAGCTGGAGATACAAACTGCATCTGGAGGGTGCCAGCCACACAGAGGGGACAGCAAAGGCATGACAGGACAAGGAGGACATTCACTAGATGGGGACCCCCCAGGGAAACAAAAACAAGGGTCAGAAAGGCAGGAGGCTAATAGTCTGAAGTTAGCTCAGGGCTGAGCATGTCAGCCACACACTGTTATTATGGGCTGCCTGTGTGCTGGAAGTGGACGGACAGCCTGACACAGTCTCTGCCTCCATGAGCAGGTGCAGTCTTAGAGGCCCAGATCATTAAATGGGAAGTCACCATGAAGTGTCAGGGTATTTTTTTAAGGAAGGACCTGATCCAGTTCAGGGGTCATGAAGAGACTGTAAGGAGTATTGCAACTCAGATGGGCCCTGGCTGGTATGGCTCAGTGGATTGAACGCCGGCTTGTGAACCAGAAGCGCTGGATTGATTCCCAGTCAGGGCACATGCCTGGGTTGCGGGCCAGGTCCCCAGTGGGGGCACGCGAGAGGCAACCACACATTGATGTTTCTCTCCCTCTCTTTCTCCTACCTTTCCCCTCTGTCTAAAAATAAATAAATAAAGTCTTTGTAAATTTTTAAAGAAAAAAGAAACTGAGACAGGAAGACTGAGTAAGAACTCAAGAGGTAAAGAGGGAGAGAGGGTGCTTGGACCAGGGAGGAGAGGCAGGCAAAGCCAAAGGCAGCGGTGGACACAGTCGAACATAGGTTTAGCAAGCTCACTTGGGCTCAGTGGCCTCCACCGTGATTGGGGTTTGACCAAGAAGTGGATACAAGAAGAAAGAGAGGAGTGCGGGATGAGGCTCAGGGTGCTAGCTCCTGGCAGCTCTGTTTGTTAGGAATATAACGTGGTCACATACGCAATTTAAAATTTTCTAGTAGCCATATTTAAAGAGCCCAAAGAATCAGGTGAAATTAAGTTTAAAAATGTGTATTTTATTTAATCTAATATATCCAATATATTTCATTGTATGATCAAGATAAAAGTGATTGAGGTATTTTACATTCTTTTTTCTGGACTTTGTCTTCAATATCCAGTGTGTATCTAACATAGAGCACATCCTGGTTCAGATCAGCCACATTTCAAGTGTTCAATAACCACATGTGGCTAGTTGCCATTCTACTGGACAGTGGTAGTTTAGAAGATGAGAAAGACCATAGAAGCAGGTTTGGGCCAGACCTAGGGAAAGACGATAAACTCAGAGGCGGATGTGTTGAGTTTGAGGCCTGAGGGACACTCAAGAAGAGGTGTCCAAAAGACAGCTGAGTATTTGGCTCTGTTACTCAGCACGGAGATCTGCAAGAGAAATGGGAAATTGGGGGAGGGGTGGGATTTTAATTTATGAAAAGTCAGGGAGTGGATGAACTGGTCCAGGAAGCCTTGTTCTGTGAGCCAAGGAGAGAAAAATGGACAGAACCATGGACACAGACACCAACTTTCAGGCAGAGACAGAGCAACCACCAAAGAGAAGAGACAGTCTGAGATGCCCAGTGCAGGAGACCCTCAAGGGGCAAGTTCCAATAGGGATGTGGGACACCAGAATGAAGACAACTGCATCACAAGTGAGGTGGTGCAGGAATGGTGAGGGTAGAAGCATTCTTGCTAATGAAGGAAAATGTGACCAATTTGTAAGGCCAAATGGAGCTACAGGATGCCTGGTGGAGGAGAAACGAGTGTGTGTGTGTGTGTGTGTGTGTGTGTGTGTGTGTAAGCACTCGAGGTGGGGGGCAGTTGCCGCGGTATTGGTTGGCTGGCCTGGGGCTGTAAGTTCTACCACCCAGCTCAAAACCAGAGCCTGACTCAAGGTAGCAGGAGCACAATAAATACTTGTTGAATGAATGAGCATTATGATTGAACGATATGAAGTAGGGTATTCACCCCCAGAATATGAAGGCGTTGTCAGGGAGGATGGTGGGTGGGAGTTGGGGTTGGGGAGGGCACTGCCTGAGGGAGGCTGACCTGAGGATGGGGTGTGGGGGGAACAGGAAGAGGATTTCCAGGGGCTGAGCCTGCACAGGTGGAATGCGGGGAGGTGCTTTCCCCCACTCCTCCAGGCCCTACCTGACAGTCAATGTCTCCCGCACCCAGGGCACTTTCCAGCAGATGTGGATCTCCAAGCAGGAATACGAAGAAGGCGGGAAGCAGTGCGTGGAGCGGAAGTGCCCTTGAGGGCTCCTCCTTCCCACCCACAGGCCCGCAAGCAGCAGTGGGAGAGTGGACGAGAAGGGGAGAGGAGAGGGTTTCCCCGGCTGGGCCTCCCCAAGTTCAGATCGAAGTCTCCTAACCCTCCCCAACCCCATCGCCCCTTTCTTTTCCCCGCCCCTCTCGTCCTCTTAGATTGTGATGTTTCCGGGTTGAAAGGAGTAAAAATGTTTTAAGAAAAAAAAGTTTGGCCTCCTTGGGGTGGGGAGTGGGTGCAGGGGTCTGGGGGTTGGCGAGCAGAGGGCAACACCTGAATCCATTTGTGATCCCACGGAGGACACCGAGCAAGGTCTGCGGGCCGGGCGGAGCCGCAGGAGCTCCGCATGCCTCAGGTTTGAAAGGTGCCGCGATCCAGGGAGGATCACTCAGCGAGGACCCGGCAGAGCCGCACTAGTGGCCCAGCGAGGAGCCGAGCTGGGGTGGGAATGGGTTGCTAGAGAGAAGAGGCTACGGCAAGGGAAAGGCCAAGGTAAGGGCAGGGCCAGAGGCGGGGCAGGAGTGGGCGGGCTGGAGGTGGGGCCTGGGGTGGGCGGGGCGTCGGGCGCTGGAGGGTCTGTGTCCAAGCACTCCCGGACCTGCAACTGAGGTGAGCCTGGGCTACGCTGCTGTGTTCCTTCCCGGGGTTCTTGGCGGTGACAGGAATGGGGCGGGGACTCGGACATGGGTGCGCCCCAGCAAATCAGAACTTTTCACCCAACTTGGGTAAGAATTGGGTTTTTCTAGGGGCGACCCCCACACAAGCCCCCTGAGCCGTTCTGTTCCAGAACTACTTGGCCTGGGGTCCCCGGCCGGGCTCGGTTGGGGACCTGCGCCCCCTGCCTGAAATTGTGGGTAAACCTTAGCGGTTTGTGACTGATGGTGTTTCTTGGGTTCCCAGACCCAAAAGAAATAGAAACCCATGTGGTCCAAGTCCTTTAGTCACGAAACTGGCAGAAGTGCCCAAAGAGGACCATGAATTGTCCAAGGTCACAAAACTCTGCCCACGCTTTGGCCAGGACTATTTCCACCACTGCCTGTGGGCCTTGACCCACAGATCCCTGACTCCAGGACCCTCATCCTGGAGCACTCACCGGTCCTGCCTGGCCATGTGCTACGACTCATGCCCTTCCCTGCCCATCAGTAGAAGCCCGAGACCCAATGTCAGTCTGATTCTCATGAGACAAGACACCACATAGAATCCCACTGGGGCTGGCACACAGAGAGGGCAACTAAAGTGATCCCGGGCCTGGGCATTGGGCCTGCAAGCCAGGTGAGGAGGGGCAGAGATTGTCAAGGTGGGGAGCTAGGAAGGGGTCCCCAGGACACTGGGAGGGGTGGAAGCAGGAGAGAGGTGGGGGCATCCATATCTATACCCTCCCCAGCCATCACTACCCCTCCCCCACTCCTGATGGGAACCTGGAGACCAAAGTCTGTCCCAAGGTCAAAAATTGATTGTTTTGCAGGGATGGGGCAGGAGTGGGACTGTGGAAGGATTGGCAGGAGAGGGGACAACCCCTCCTCCTCTAGCCTGGGCTGGGGGGCCATGTGAGGAAGGTTGAACTGAGGCCAGGGCTGTGCCCCCACCGTTGGGGGGAGCAAAAAAACGCCAGAGCTTAGGCTGCCTGCCAGGGCTGATAAGGGGCCCTGACAGGGCTCGCACAAACGGTTTATCTCTGGGGGTGGGGAACAGCCCGCAGGACTCAGGAGGGGGCATGAGCATGGAGCCGCTTTGGGGTCTACTCCAGGGAGCGGTAAGACTGAGTGGGGTCGGGAAACACCTTAGGCCTCCTCTCTTGGCCCTTCAGCCCCCTCCCAAACCCCAAGGCTCGCCCCTCCCCCTCCTCCCTCAATCTTTCCCCTCCAACCTGCCCCTCAGGACCCCCTTCCTCGTCCTGTGCTCATTTAGTACCCCAAAGTCTCTGACCCTATTATTGCCTGGTCCCTCCCTGCCCCCCACAGACCTCTTTCCCTAATCTCATGCCCAACATGCTCCCCACAGAAAAGGTTGTCCCCACGACCCTCTCAGACCGTCTACAAGCATGTGGAAGGCACCCAGCAGGGTTGCCCAGAGGAGGAAGAGGAAGATGGGGAGGAGGTTGCTGGGCCACCAGTCCACTTCTGTGCCATGGAGCTGAGGGGCCCTGAGCCCCTGGGTGCTCAAGCCGGGCGGCAAAACCTTGGACTCTGGGCAGCAGCAGGACGAAGGGGTGCTGCCTACCTGGCCCTGACAGCCCTGCTGATCTTCACTGGGGGTGAGAGTCATTCTGCCCCCACCCTGAAGGGCCTGGGCTGGGGGAGATTTCTGGGGTCCAGGGAGGGGCACGAGGAGAATGTCCATCTTGCCACTCGCCAGCCTTCCTTCTGGGCTATGTGGCCTTCCGAGGATCCTGCCAGGCATGCGGGAACGACGTGTTGGTGGTCAATGAGGATGTGAACTATGAGCCAGGCCCGGACTCCCACCAAAGCACATTGTACTGGAGCGACCTCCAGGCCATGTTCCTGCGGCATCTGGGGGAGGGGAGTCTGGAGAACACCATCAGGTAGGGGTTATCCTATCCCTCAGAGACCCTCATCCTCTCCGCTGCTGCCTCCTTTTCTCCTTTCCCAGGACCCTGGTGTCATGGTCTCGCTTCTGAGTCCTTTCACCTGCCTCCCTGGCCTCCTTGCTCAGTGGGCCTGGGGAGGACAGCAGGCATTAGAGCTGAGAGGAGGAAGGGCAGATCCCGAGATGAACCTGCAGAGGGCTTAGGTTCTGAAGGCTCTGAAAAGTCTTGAATGCCACTCTAAGGAGCTTGGATTTTGACTTGTGGCAGCAGGGAGCTCTGGGGGGCTCTGAGAAGAGGTATCAGAATCAGGGATCAGAAAAACAAGCAAGGAAATCCATTCGTGGGAGCAGACCATCCCCCATCTGCATTATGAGAGAAGCCATACAGATGCAGAGCGCACCGCCTACAGCACAGCACAGCACAAGCAGGCCAGTGTTTCTTTTGTGCTGAAGTCACCTTTGCTTGCTGCGGGGGACCTGCCAGGTAGGTCCCACAGAAGAGGTCAGGCCACCAAGAGCCCTCTTTTAGGTCAGAAATAGTTTTTCAGTGGATTCTCCTGGGTTTTCTAAGTACAAAATCATATAAACTATACATACTGGGAGATGCATAGCTTCTTTTCCAATGCTGGTACCTTTCATTTCTCTTTAATTTTTATTGAATTGGAGAGGACATGAGTTTAGGTCATGATGACAGTACATATCCTTACCCATTTCCTGACTGTCACAGGAATGTTTTTTTAATACTTTGTTATGGGGTGTGAACTTTGCTGCAGACTCTGGAAAGCTTTTTTTTTTTTTTTTTTTTTTTAAGATTTTATTTGTTCATTTTTAGAGAGAACGGAAGGGAGGGAGAAAGAGAGAAACATCGATATGCAGTTGCCTCTCATGCACCCCCCACCAGGGACCTGGCCTGCAATCCAGGCATGTGCCCTGACTGGGAATCGAACCAGTGACCTTTTAGTTTGCAAGCCAGTGCTCAATCCACTGAGCTACACCAGCCAGGGCTGGAAAGCTTTTTAAAAGCAAATTTTAAGGGGAGTTTCCTTCTACTCCTAGCTTACTGGGAGTTTTGTAGGGGCAGGGGGTCCCCTTACCTGAGGGCATGCTTATTGATTTTAGAGAGAGAAAAGAGAGGGAAAGAGAGAGGAAGAGAAACATTGATCAGTTGCCTGTCATCCTGACCAGGGACCTACCTCACAACTTAGGTGTGTGCTGATCAGTAATCGAACCTGCAACCTTTGGGTTTATGGGATGATGCTTCAACCAACTGAGCCACACTGGCCAGGGCTGGGATTTATTTTTTATTTTTAATGATCAGGAAAACAAGGACAGTTAGGGAATTTCTTTCTAATATTTTTCCAGAATGTATAGAGATGATCACTTAATTGTTCTTACCATGCCTATGTAGTAATTTGTATTAATATATTTCCTTTTCTTCATGAGAGCAACACTAAGTGTGATCACTCTCTTTTTTAAGGTTTTATTTATTTGTTTGTTTGTTTGTTTATTTTTAGAGAGGGGAAGGGAGGGAGAGAGGGAGAGAAACATCAATGTGCGGTTGCCTCTTGTGTACCACCTACTAGGGACCTGGCCCGTGACCCAGGCATGTGCTCTGACTGGGAATTGAACTGGAGACCCTTTGGTTCATAGGCCGGCACCCAATCCACTGAGCCACACCAGCCAGGACTAAACATGGTCACTCTTGATATCACTGTATCTGCCTTGCTAAAAGACCTAAAATTTGTGACATCAACAATATGAGGGTTTTTTTTTTTTTTTTATCTTCTTGAACCACACTTGGCAGTATAGGTACAGGCTGAGCAGGTGAATGGTTTGACAGGTCTAGGGGTGAGGTGTCACCCAGTGGATGCCATCAAAGGGCAAGGAGGCAAGAGGGTAGCAAGTAGTGAAGTGACTCTAGGTTGGATGGAGAAGGGAAGGGAAACCAGGAGCTGATGATAGGCTCAGAGAAACTGGGCAGTCTGGAATATTCAGTGAGGCTGAAGAGCAGGTATAGTAAGGGCAGGGGAGTGAGCTGGAACCTGAAAAGCTCTAGTCAGAGAGAGAGTAGGATTCTGGAGATTTTAAGATTTATCTGATAAACTCTGTCCTAATTTTCTTGGAGTCTCCAGCCCCTACCACAGTGCCTGGTACTTAGTAGGTAAGTCCTCAATGGATAATTATTCTGGAGATGGAGTTCTAGGTAATGAAAAGATCCAGGGTGTGGCCAAGGAAGTGGGTGGCTGAACTGGAAGTGACATTGATGAGGCCATTCATTCATTTACCCAACCAATATTTTGAGCATCTATTACATGGCCGGCTCTGGGCTGAGCAGCTGGAGGCTATATAGCAGAGAACAAAACAGTCTGGATCTGGCCCTCATGGAGCCTATAGTCTATTAGAGGAAATCAACACTGAAGTTATAATCACTCATGGCTGCATGAGTATTACTGGACTCACAGTTTTGAAGGAAAAGTAAAGATGCGAGGAACAACCATAACCCAGGGATCCTAATTTAGTTTGGGGGTCAAGGAAGACTTCCTTGAAGAAGTGACAAGTTGAGCCCTGAGGGGTGAGTTGGTCACCAGGCAAAGAGAAGGTGGAAAGGATTTTAGGTCAAAGACCATCGCATACAAGGTTCTGAGCCAGGAGGATGGTGACCTGTTGGAGAGAGTAAAAGGAAGTGTGGCTGTGGAGGTGGATATGGATCAGGCAAAAAGGGCCTTACTGGCTGCATGAACTTCTTTGGATCTTATTCTAAGGGAAATAAGTGAGAACTAAAAAGTTCAAATGATAGAGTATCATGATCAGATTTGGGGTGAGGGAGCTTTCTAAGGTCAGGTGCAAAGAAGGGAGCTCATCATACCTCTGACACCGTGGCCCGGGATCCTTGTTGGTCACTGAGGTGAGAGGGCTTTCCTGTTTCCTTTTCCCTCCCTGTCCCTGAGCACTCCTCCCCGCTCCCTTCTCCCATAAGTACCTCATCTGATGTGTTCAATGTGCGCCTTTAAATACACATGTAGCTTTGTCACATGTATCATGTTCCATGTGCATGTGTAGATTTTTTCAAAACAATGTTTGTGTAAAATGCTATACATTCATTATGTTAAAATTTAAGCAACATGAAAAAATACAAAGAAGTTAAAAAAAAAATCACTCCAAGAGTTACTATTCAGAGACAGCTACCTCTAGTGTGTGCTTTTATTTATTTATTTTTAAAAGATTTTACTGATTCATTCTAGAGAGGGGGGATGGGAAGGAGAAAGAGGGGGAGAGAAACATCCATGAGACAGAGAAACATCAATCAGCTGACGCCCACCCCCTTCCCCATGTGTGCCAGAATAGGGGAGACCCAGGCAGACCAGGAAGCAAGTTGGGGACCCCTTGCCTCTCAGGATAATGCCCAACCAACTGAGCCACACCAGTCAGGGCTCTGGTGTGTGCTTTCAATTTTGATAAACTTTTTTTAACCTAACAGTGTTTTCAAGGTGTGTTATACTGCGATGTGTCTATCTAGTTTATTGCTCCTTACTACTGAGTAGGAATCCAGTGTGTGACCCCTTTTCTTTTTATGAATGCATCAGTAGGTGCAGTTTCAAGCAGACAGTTGAGCTCCTGGATGGAGACGGGGTGGGGCGGGGGTCGTGGTGGCAGGAATGGTACTGAGAAAGCAGCTGTAGCCATGGATTGCAATAGTCCTTGTGAGAGGTGAGAGGCTGGTGGCTGAGACTAAGGTGTACATCCACCGGATTTTGAAGCAGTGCAGAAACTTAGCGGGTCATGCTGTGAAGAGGAAAATAATAAGCCAGATGCCAAAGTCCTCAATGAAAGCGAACAAATGACCGATTGGCTAGAATAGTGATTTTCAACCTTTTTTGTCTCATGGCACACTTAAACTAATTACTGAAACTCTGCGGCACCCCAGCTGAAAATCGCTGGGCTGGAAGATAACAGCAGTGAGGAGGGACAGAGGATGGGAGAGTTGGAGGGCACGGGCTTCAAAGGGAAGTGTTTTACCAGAGGAGAAGAGGTCAGAAATGTGAACAGCAGGGCCAGGAGCACGCCTCCACTCCCAGCCCAGGTGGAATGTGAACCTGAGCCACCTTCGGGAGCCCCACAGGAGAGCTGGCTTCTGGAGGGAGAGCAGCGTTTCAGCCAAGGCCAGGGGTAGAAAGGGTATTTAGTGACAATGCTGAGGAGGGAGGAGTTTGTTTGCCAAGGCTAGGGCACAGGTGGACCCGGTTGACAGGGAGGCCATTGGGGGGCTGTGGCAGAGGTGAAATGGAAGCACAGGGAGAGTTCAGATGACAATAGACTTGCTAGACAGGTAGGTGGTGACTAGGGAAGAAGACAGGGTGAGGTCTCCAGTGAAACTAGTGACTCCATGCTCCCACTGGGAACCTTGGTGTCAGGTGTCCATGAGGCCCAGGTGGAGGATGAGGGAGATGGAGGGTCTTGTCTCTACCAGTTAGCCCTTTAGAAGAAAAGTGTTATCGTGCCTGGGGCAAAGCGCAGGGCTGAGTGCTTATGTGCGAAAGAGGAAGTAGATTGGAGTTTGGCCTGAGCCAGGAAGAACCTACGGAATGGTGGTCAGGACCCCTAGCTATTGGCAGCTAGTGTTTTAAGCATAAGGAGACCCTGCAGACGATGCATCACAGCCCTGGTGGTGATGGCTTAGGAGCCCCTCACAGCCCAGGACCCAGGGCCACCCCATTTATCTGGCATCCTTCCCCCCAACCCGCCGCGGCTCCTGCAGGAGCTTGGAAGTCCTGGCCCTTCCCCCCTCCCGTGCACCAACCAATTCCACCTCTCCTCGCTCAGACAAACCAGCCTAAGGGAAAGGGTTGCCGGCTCAGCCAGGATGGCCGCCCTGGCTCAGGACATCCGCGCTGCGCTCTCTCGCCAGAAGCTGGACCACGTGTGGACAGACACGCACTACGTGGGGCTGCAGTTCCCAGACCGGTGAGCGCGTGAGGGTCGAGGGGTGGGGCGCGTGGGGTGCGGATCGCTCACCACCCCCACTCCTCAGGGCTCACCCCAACACCCTGCACTGGATCGATGAGGCCGGGAGACCCGGGGTGCAGCTGCCGCTGGAGGACCCGGACGTCTACTGTCCCTACAGTGCCACCGGCAACGCCACGGTGAGCGCCTCCGGCCACGAGGCCTTTCCTTCTTGGCAGAGGAGGGACGCCTTGAGGATGCCTGACAGATCTTCCCATCCTCAGGGAGAGCTGGTGTACGCCCACTACGGGCGGTCGGAGGACCTGCAGCACCTGCGGGCCCAGGGTGTGGAGCCGGCAGGGCGCCTCCTGCTGGTGCGCTTAGGGGTGATCAGCTTTGCCCAGAAGGTGAGGGTCCCTGGATCCGGGGCGGGACAGGGGAAAATGGAGCACAGCGGGGAGGGCGCAGGCTGGGGAACCCCAGGATCGGATAGTGGCACGTGGGACGCGTCTAGGAGGCTGTTAGAAGGAGAAAGAACGGAATAAAGTGGGTTGTAACACAGCACTGGCGCGAACAAAATCAGGAGGTCCCCAACGGGGAACAGAAACATGGGGGAATACTGGGTACTGTGGGGTCTGAGGCTGCTAAGGCACTGTGGGAGGGTGCGAAGATGCGGACCAGGTGCCCACAGCCTCTCTGGATCTACAGCTGCAGATCGAAGGGTGTGTCATTTCACTTTTACTTGCTTTTCCTGCCTTTGTAAATGTTTTCTCTGGGAGAAAGAGTCCTTTAGCCCCTTCCTTCCCTAGGTGGCCAGTGCCCAGGACTTCGGAGCGGGAGGAGTTCTCATATATCCCGACCCAGCTGACTTCTCCCAGGACCCACACAAGCCAGGCCTGTCTAGTGACCGGGCTGTGTACGGACATGTAAGTCTGGGAGGAGGTAGCAGTGCTTTCCTAAGGCCCCAGGACTGCACCTTCTGGCCTGGGATGAGGCTGGCACACTTTTTGAGAGCCTAGCCCACAGTTTCAGAGTAGACACCCCTCATCTCACAGGTGCACCTGGGAACTGGAGACCCCTACACACCTGGCTTCCCTTCCTTCAACCAAACCCAGTTCCCACCAGTCCAGTCCTCAGGCCTTCCGAGCATCCCAGCCCAGCCCATCAGTGCAAACATTGCCTCCCTCCTGCTGAGGTGAGGGGTGTGTGGGGACCAGGGGAGGAGGCAAGTCCACAAGTTGCCTTTGGGTGAATTAGAAAAAGGTGGCTCTCCTGAGGGGGCACTGCCTCTTGCCAGGGCCCATCGTTTGGTGAGTGGAGCTCCGGCTGATATCACACCCACCTCACGGGGCATCCTTGAGCAGGACACAGCCTGCACCACTGCCCAAGGCAGCCCTGACCGCACTGCCCCCTCAGGCAGGGTGCAGAGGCGGAGAGCAGGAGCCAGACGGTGGGAGGAAGAGGGAAGAGTAGGCTTCAGGCTCTACTATAGCCTGAGCCTGTCTGCTCCTCCCAACCCTTTCTGCCCCTCCCAACCCTTTCTGCCCCACACCTCTCCAGGAAAATTGATGGTCCTGTGGCCCCACAGGAATGGCAGGGGTGGCTCCCAGGCTCCCCTTATCGCCTGGGCCCTGGGCCAGGCCTGCTCCTAGGGGTCAACAACCACAGGGCTTCCACTCCCATCAGGAACATCTTCGGCTGCATCGAGGGCCGATCAGAGCCAGGTGTGTTTGCTTGCCCAGCCTGTGGGAAGGGAGCTGCTTATAAACCCTGACCAGAGATGGGGCCAAGAGGAGGGAGGTGGCTTTGGCTGAAGTGGAGGGTGTGGCAAGGGTTAACAGGGAGGGAGCCTGGCAAGTTGGGGCTGAACTGGGACTAGAGAGGGTGGTAGTGAGATTTCAAGGTCCAACATGGCCAGAGACAGAATGGGCCATTTCACAGTTGTGATTTGTCTAGCACTGGAGGTGAACAAGCATAAGCTGGGTGATATTATAGCATGAAAGGGAGGCCAGGTCATGTAGATGAGCCTTGCAAGCATAGATGTGGATGGATGGCAGTGGGGAATCAAAGTGGTTCCCCACTCAAAGTGGTTGAGCTGATGAATGGGGTCATGAGAGCAACCTGGGAAGAAGAGTGTGGTACTGACAAGCACTGAGGGAGTGGCACAGGGAGTCCAGTGGTGAGGCACAGGTGAGGATGCTGGTGGTTGGAGCAGGGGTAGAAAGATTTAAAAGGGGAACACCTGGCGAACAGCAAGACATGGCTGACCTGGGAGATAATGGAGTCAGGAATGACCCTAGGCACCCTACTAAGGAACACACATCCAGGCAGTACCAGGGGGAGGAGGGGCACTCTCCTGAGCACAGCAGGGGGTGCAGACATGTGAGGGGCTGAAACAGAGATTGCTTGGGAGCCTGGAGAAATGCTGGTAAGGTCCTGTGAGCACCCACCTTTCCAGGGTGGAGGGAGAAGCCTCTGGGTACTGCCACTGTAACAGGTGGACCCCAACATCCCCTCCCCCAGATCACTACGTTGTCATTGGGGCCCAGAGGGATGCATGGGGCCCTGGAGCAGCCAAGTCTGCTGTGGGGACTGCCATACTGCTGGAGCTGGTGCGGACCTTCTCCTCCATGGTGAGCAATGGTAAGGTCAGGGCCTGGGCCTGGGCCGGGCAGCCAAGGCTGTGGCCTGAGTCAGGATGGGGCAGAGAGGCAATCAGTGGCACAGGCTAGAGTGTGACTCATGTCATGCATGGCCCTGGGAAAGTGACTGCATCCCAATTTCCTCTTCTAAACATGGGAGTAGTAACAGTCCAGGGTCTGAGGGCAGGTCAAACAGGAAACCCCACGTGTAAGCCCTCTCCATTGCTGTTGGAGTTGAGTGTGAGCAGACCCAGGTGAGATCGGCTGGGCTGAGTGTTTGATGAGAGGGAAAGAGACCCCAGGTGACCAGGGCAGAGGAAGACAAAGAGATGGGCCCCCAGTTGAGCCCATCCTCCGTCCCTGCTTTGTCCCCAGGCTTCCGGCCTCGAAGAAGTCTTCTCTTCATCAGCTGGGATGGAGGTGACTTTGGGAGTGTGGGCTCCACGGAGTGGCTGGAGGTAAGGTGGGGTCCTGAGCAGGTAGATAGGCAGTAGGGAGATGGGGGAGGGGCTTCATACTCCATTCACCTAACCCCCAGGGCTACCTCAGCCTGCTGCATCTGAAAGCCGTAGTCTATGTGAGCCTGGACAACGCTGTACTGGGTGAGCAGGGGCAACGCCACCATCTGGACCCCCTCAGGTGCAGCCCTGCCCTTGGGATCAAGCCCTGACCTTGGCCTCCTCCTCTACAGGGGATGACAAGTTCCAGGCCAAGACCAGCCCCCTTCTGATCAGCCTCATTGAGAACATCATAAAGCAGGCAAGAGTCTAGCCAGGAGCAGGGAATGGAAGGAAGGTGGTAGAGGGGTGGTAGGGGCCTAACGGTGTCCCCACCCCTGTGCTCAGGTGGACTCTCCTAACCACAGTGGGCAGACCCTTTATGAGCAGGTGCTGTTCAACAATCAGAGCTGGGATGCAGAAGTGTAAGTTAGGACAAGGTGGGAGGGAAGAAAGCTGGGGATGATGTGGGAGGAACCTGAACCCACAGAGCACTCTTAACCTGCCGCCCAATCCCAGGATCCGGCCACTGCCAATGGACAGCAGTGCCTATTCCTTCACTGCTTTTGCGGGGGTTCCTGCCATTGAGTTCTCCTTCGTGGAGGTGAGACTCCCTGGCTCCTCCCAAGAGCAGCAGCCCCTCAGCCTGTCGGCACCATGTCCCTGCGCCAGCGCCCTCTGTCCCTGCAGGATGGCCAAGCATACCCGTTTCTACATACGAAGGACGACACGTATGAAAACCTGCACAAGGCGCTGCGGGGCCGTCTGCCCGCCGTGGCCCAGGCTGTGGCCCAGCTTGCAGGGCTACTCCTCATCCGGCTCAGTCACGATCACCTGCTGCCTCTCGACTTCGGCCGCTATGGGGACGTGGTCCTCAGGCACATCGGCAGCCTCAACGAGTTCTCTGGGGACCTCAAGGTCCAAGATGCCAACCTTGCTCATGCCTTGTAGGGTTGGGGGGCACTAGTCCCCTTAAAGTGCTGCCCAGGCCAGGCCATCTGATCCCTCCCACCCCCACCCTCCTGGGGGGGGGGGCTGGGGCTAGGTACCCTCTGGCAACCTGGCCCCTTTACTCTTGCCCCAGTCACCTAAGCCCCTCCCAAACCCCCCGGATTTGCCTCCCCACCCTCAACCACACTGGTCTTCCCTCTCCCTTCATTCCGCCCCAGCATTCTGTCCCCCTATATCTCCTTACTCCTGTCAGACCCAGCCCGGCCCCCAGCCCCTTGACCTCCGTCCTCGGCCGGGTCCTGGCTCCTGCCGCCGGCCCCAGCCGGTGCCTCTGCCCTCAGGCCCGCGGACTGACCCTCCAGTGGGTGTACTCTGCGCGGGGAGATTACATCCGGGCTGCGGAGAAGCTGCGGAAGGAGATCTACAGCTCTGAGAGCAGCGACGAGAGGCTGATGCGCATGTACAACGTTCGCATCATGCGGGTGAGGCCCCGCCTCTACTCTTCCCCCATCGCTTCCACCCTGCCCCCATCCCCAGCCTCCCTTAGCCCGAGTCCCTTCCTCTCTCTGCTCCTTGCCCCTCTCCCTACGTTTTCTCAATCGCTGTCCTGAGGCACTTCCAGTCGTGGACGCACACTGCTCACAGGCCAGGCTGGCGTGACCACCGTGGAAGGCCCCGTAAAGTGTTGAAACGGACGAGGAAGGCCAGTCTCTTGGCAACAGTCACCTGGCCAATATGTCAGGACTGGGTCACTGCCACCCCAACACACACACGCAGAGCCCCCCACACTGCTTCCCCACCACCCTGGAGAGAAAAAGCATGCCCACAATGGTCTACTGTACAAGAGGCACAGGGTTATGGCACTGGAGATGCAAAAGTGTTAAATTCAGAGCATGGAGAGCTCTCTTCCTTCTGGCAATGAGATGCGTGAAACCCAGAAAGGCTGCTTGGAGGAGGTGTCATGTGAAAATTATACTAGATCTTATTCCCTGAGCAATCTGTTCTGCTTAGCTTTAGTACTTTTGTATCTGCACCCCACCTCCAGTTCCAACTCCTCCTCTTCCTTCCATGTCCTCACCCCAAGAACTCAACGGAGCAACCCTTTGTCTCAGGAAATGAATAGGTAAGGACTGTAAGAGTGGGGGAAAGCCTATAGGGCAAAATCATAGCAGGACTATCCTCACCGAATATGGGTTGAGCAGGGAACCCACAGTGTTCACATACACAGTTTTGGGAGAACAAATCTGCTCCTTGCAGGTTCGTGCCCTTTCTCCCCAGTCACTTTTCCCATTTGGGTTCCTGCCCATTTCCCTTGACGTCACTCATTCCTTCTTTCTGTTCACAGAGCCATCCCTCTTGCTCTTTCGTGCTTGCTCCTTTCTTCTGGTCTCTCTCATTCTCCTCTCCTCAGTATCCTCTTCTTCCTTCTCCCCTTCCCTTTGTCCCCTCCACTGAGACTGTGACCCTGTGGTGAGACAAGAGATTGGGCATGGTTCATCCTCACTCACAGATCTTGCTTCAATTCCTGCTGTGCCGGACCCTAGGAACACAAAAAGACACCCCCTTACCTCACCCCCGAAGTTTCCCCCCAAGGGATAAAGGCCTCTGTGTGTAGGGATCAAGGGATTCAGACTCGGGCTGGAAAGGAAAGACTCAGTATTTCAGAACCTGCAACACAGGGTAAGGCCAGACCCAGGGAACTTTGTGACTCTAGACCAGGGGTTGATAAGCTACATACAGCCAGAGGGCCAAATTTGGCCCGCCTTTTTGTAAATAATGTTTTATTGCAATGCAACCATGCTCATTGGTTTTTACATTGTCTGCAGCTGCTTTTGTGCTACAGCAGTGAAGTTGAGTAGTTGCCACAGAAACATGGTCTGAGAAGCCTAAAATAATTACTCTCTGGCTTTTTGCAGAAAAAGTTTGCTGACCCCTGCTTTCGACTGTGACATGGGTCTTGAGCAACAGACAGAACTTGAGTTGGTGCAAAATGAAAAGGATGTTTTAGGGTGGATAGCCTGAAAATAAGGATGACACAGTGACATAGGGCCTGACCTTCCTTGTAAGCAGTGTGTGGACCAGCAGAGCCTGAACAGAGGCCCTGTGAAGAAGCTGAGGAGAGAGGAGCACCAGACAGTGAGTTAGGGACCAACTACAGGAAGCCTTAAATATCAGGATAAGAACTGATTTTTTAACAGGGGAGTCCAGCAGGACACACAGCAATCTCCCTCTCAGTTTAGAAGGGCCGTCCTGAGTATGGGGCTGGCTCCTAAAGGCACGAGAGGACAATAAGAAAAAGAAAAAAAAAAAGAACTGATTTTTTTAGGGTCTGGGCATCAAGGAAGGTGTTTGCGCAGGGAGGTGATGTGAGCAAAGTGGAGTGTTAGGAAGGATTTAGCTAGAGTTGTCAATGACCTGAAGAGAGAATGATGTTAGCTCTGGGTGAGGGTGGCAGGTGGCAGCGTGTGCCATCTGTGGGTGAGGCGACTGCACCGATGTGAGACATTTGGAAGTAAAATGGACAGACTAGGTGTTGAGAGGAGAGGAGAATCGCAGCAGTTGTCATTTATTAAGGGCTACCATGTGCTAGGGCTTTACTTTCTCAGGAGTCCCCCAAATTCTGTGAGGTTGCTAGTATTGTGCACAGAAACCAAGGCTCCGATGGGCTAAGGAATGTATCCGAGATCTCAGTAAGTAGTAGAAACCAGGCAGTCTGACTCCAGAGTCTGTGCTCGCCCCACTCACACTCACCTTTGAGGCTGAGAGCCTGGCATCTGAGGAAGACCATGGTGTTCATGAGGGAGTGTGGGTGCAAGGGTCAAGTTTTGGAAGAAGTTGGTGCCCACATGTGTGAGGCTGTGTCCAGGTACCCCCTGCCCCAGGGAGGAGGCCCAGGAGGCTGGAGGGCAGGATTCTAGTAAATGATTTATCAAGTAGAATTGCCAGCTGTCCCCACAAAGTCCTGGTTGAAGTTAAGGGCATGGATGGGCTTTTGAATGAATGAGGCCTTAAGAAGATATGAGGGTGTGAGACCACCCTTGGAGATTGAGTTTGCTGGGTGGAGCTGAGGCAGTGGTAGCATCTTAAATACCTTCCCCTAGTGATTCTAATATGCAGCCAGATTTGAAAACCATCGGACTGCAGGTGAAGAGAAGAGCAGAAGGTAGAAGTTAAACCTTGGGCCTGCCCCCGGGGGTAGCGGAAGGAAACGGGGAGGCTGGCAGAAAGGTGGGAGGAGAACTGGGGTAGGAGCAAGGCCATCTCAGGACAAACAGAATCTGAGTCAGAGGGTGGGGACAGAGTCAGGCACTTCATTAGGACTGGGCTGTCCCCTTGACCTTTGACTTGGGGCTAAGGACATTGGCAGAGGTGAGGCGGAATGTCGGGGTGTGGGAAAGTTAGGGACAGCAGGGCCACGGACTGTTCTCTGAGGTTCTAGGCAGGGAAGTGAATGGTGAGAAGGGAAGGCTGGGGAGACCTAAATGCAGACCTGGAGGTTTAAGGGAGGAAAAGATAGGGGTTCGACCCCAAAACACAGCTGGAGGACAATTCCTACAAGGTTACTAGTGATGTATATAAATGGCCATTCCTGACTGAATAGCCAAAATGAGGTGGGACTTAAGCTGCTGAACTGCGTTAATTAAGCTGGTACTAGATTCCAATATCGGTTTGGAATGGGTGTTCAGGCCTTCACTTAGGGCCAGAGCCCGACCCTCGATCTGATCACCCTCTCTGCTCAGGTGGAATTCTACTTCCTGTCCCAGTATGTGTCACCAGCCGACTCCCCATTCCGCCACATCTTCCTGGGCCGTGGAGATCACACGTTGAGTGCTCTGCTGGACCACGTGCGGCTGCTGCGCTCCAGCGGTTCTGGGACCCCGGGGGCTGCCTCCTCCGGGGTGATGCCTGGCCTGGGCTTCCAGGAAAGCCGCTTCAGGCGCCAGCTGGCCCTGCTCACCTGGACGCTGCAGGGGGCCGCCAACGCACTCAGTGGGGACCTCTGGAACATAGATAATAACTTCTGAGAGGGGAGGGTCACATGCCCCTGCCCCAGGCCGAGAGCTCCTGCTCTTCCCACTTGAGCGATTTCCAGGTGACTGTGCAACACTCATTGCTGACTGATTTTTCATTAGCTCTTCCCGTCTCCCTAGGGGTCCAATGTAAAACACCCACACACCCTTGGCTCTACAGTGTAGGAGCAGATGAGCAGTGCCTTCCAAAAGGGACTATCATACAGCTAACCAGATGGCAGCATCCGCTCCATCAGTCACAGCCCCTTGCTCTTCAGGAACTGGGTCCCTCATACCTAGGGACCACTCTGGAAAGTTTCCTAGGCTCTGGGAAGCTCTCTTGGTGGGAGAGATGGCTGGGACGTTATGGCCAACATGTGGTGTTTGGTAAGAGGGGCTGGAGTTTAAACTTCAATAAACCACCTGGGCATCTGTTGTTTATAAGCACCTTTATGCTTCTTCACCCTTATCCCACCCAAGCATCCATTACATAAGACCTTCCCCAGGTCTTAAGTAGAAGGGGCCGGACAGGATGCAAGTGGGAATGCTCTCTCCGTGGGGAAAACTCTGGGGTGTTTCATTATCAGGGAAGGAATCTAAGGAAATCAGGAGTGCCCTTTCTCCAAACACCGCCATGGGATGGGGCGCTGACTCTGTACCTTCTGGGACCAGGGGCAGGTCACACGTGTTGTAAGTTCCAGTGCAAGAAAAAAATACAGGGCTTCTTGTTCAAAAAGCAACACCAAAGCCATTTTCTTTCTTCCACAGTCACTTAACCTGCCATAGTGTTTTTTTACTTGCTATTTAGTGTCCATATCCCTCAGGGAAATACTCGGGTCCAGATCCCCATAGGCACGCCTGAATCTGCCCCACAAACTTGGTACAGATGTACCTGACCCTGACCTAGACCTGGACCTTCCCTGTGCCTAGACCCAGGGTCCTGCTGGGGAAGGAGGGTGGCAACGGTCACCTGGTAGGAGCATGAATCTAGAAGTCAAGAACCTATCCAGGGGAGGCAGGATTCTAGCACACACTCCCCTGTCCCATCAGACCACTTCTAAAACATAAATTCAAAGATAGAATCATTAAGAATTTCAAGACAGTGCCCATGGAGCATTAACCCCAAACACGACTCTCTTCTGAGCATGCAGCCTTGGGAGACTGCAGTGCTCAAACACCCATTAGACTGGCCCAGCCTGGGGCCTCTTTCTGCCAGGGCCCCCTTTGGCCAATCTTTTTCTGTGAGCTGGAAGCTGCAGGAGGGCAGAGAATTACAAGAGTTGCTGGCACCACTTTACCTTTCATCTTGGTCTGAGCAGGCTGTGGTCCTTGCTGTCACTGCCAGGGCAGCTGCAGAAACCCCAGGGCCTGCCTCTTGGGCTCTTTGGTACTCTCTTACTCCCAGTATGGCATGAGAAGTCCTATCCACACCCTCAGGATGTGGCGCATGAAGACCTCTTAGTCTGTGGCTTGGGTTGCGGAATGAAACTGCCCCGTCCCTAGCCCCCTGAACCTGGCTTGGTGAGATCTCAGGAGACTGAACTGGGATCAGAACCCTCCTCAGGCTGTTTGCTTCCCTGAGGCACACAGTCCAAAACAAACCTTCTAAAGTGGCTTTTCAGCCATTCTTTATCTTGTCCATTTGTGCCCAGTAGTAGACAGAATAATAATGGTCTGGGCAAAGAGGTCCACATCCTCATCCCCCAAAACTGAATGAATGTTACCTTACAACAAAAAGAATTTTCAGATGTTATTAAGTGTAGGATCTTGAGATGGGGAGTATTATGGGCTGAATTATGTGCCCCCTCAAACCCATATGTTGAACCTCTAACCCCTAAAACCTCAGAATGTTTGTATTTGGAGATAGGGCCTTTAAAGAGGGAATTAAGTTAAAATGAGGCCATTAAGGTCGGTCCTACTCCAATCTGACTGGTGTCCTTATAAGACAGGGAAGCTGGACACATAGACACCAGGGATGCACACACACACACACAGAGGAAAGGCTGTGGGAGGACGTAGCAAGAAGGTGGTTGTCTGCAAGTCAAGAAGAGAGGCTTCAGGAGAAACTAAACCTGCCAACCCCTTGATCTTGGACTTCCAGCCTCCAGAACTGTGAAAAAATAAGTTTCTGTTGTTTAAGCCACTCAGTCTGTGGCAGCCCTAGCAAACTAACACAAGGAGTGTCCTCGTAAAAGAAGGCAGGAAGATCACAGATAAGGTGGATATGACAACAGAAGCAGAGGATCTGTGTCAGAGACTTAAAAATGTTACACTCCTAATTTTTTTCTAAGTGATTTTAAACAATGATCATTTGTTATTTCCACTCCTGGTTTGAAAGATGAAGGAAGAGGCCACAATCCAAGGTATGGGGATGGCCTCTAAAAGCAAGAAAAGGCAAGGAACTGTCCTCTGGTGCCTCCAGAAGGAAGGCAGCCCTGCTGACACATTGATTTTTATCCTCAGATGCTGTTTGGATTTCGGACCCCCAGAACTATAGAATTAATTTGTGTTGCTTTAAGCCACTAAATTAGTGGTAAATTCTTAAAATAGCCACAGAAAACTAATACACACCCACTTGAACTTCTACAAGTACTGTTTTCTTTAAAATTGCTCAAATAAAGTCTGTTTCCCAAGCTCCTTGCAATCTTACAGCTGTGTCTCAGAAAGCCTTCCTGATCCCACCCGCAACAGGCCTTTTCACATCCAATACCAGCAGGATCACTAGCGTATGATACCTAAAATCCATTCTGGGGACCTGGGCACAGCCAGCCCAGTATGAAGGGTGAGGGGTTCGCTGGGCCATGGTAAGAACCCTCTCACACTTCCTGACGCAGGCTGTAGAGCCATTCTCTGCACACTAGCAGGGCCACATTTCACCGGGGCCAGCTCTAGGTGTGGGAGGAACAAGACTCCCTGGGCAGTGGGGCAGCAGCTCCTAACACCCCCAGCGTAAAGCTGGAGCCACTGATAACCTTCCAGCAGCATAACAGACAGAGCCTCTCAACATTATCTTGCTGATTTTTGTCTCCAATCAGCAATCCGCTAGTGTTGCCGGATGCCCCTTTCCTTTTCCTCCCCTCCCCCCTGCATCTGCAGGAAGGCTTGGAGCCTGCCTTTTGAGGATCCTGCTCTTTTATTGTGTCTTCATGTCTGCTGCCTGGCCAAGTTAAGGTTATGTCAGGGAATGCTATTTCCCCCCATCTTCAGGAACCTTGGTGTTTCTGACCCACGTGACTTGATATCAAAGGAAGAGACAAAATAAAAGCAGATAAAGGAACAAAAAGAGAGAAGGGGATTCTGGGGATTGGAATTATCCAGGCAGCCCTGGCAAGAGGCTCCAATGGCTCGAGATGGTGAGACTTGAGTTCTATCGCAGGTGGTATTTTTTATTCTTTTTAGCTTAGATATGTTGGCATTGGGACAGGATCCTATTTTATAGAGCTAAAGGGTATCTTAAGAATCAACTGTCTCTGAGATTGTAACTTGGTACAGCCACTATGTGAAAAGTATGAAGATTCCTCAAAAAATTAAAAATAGAGCTCCCATATGGCTCGGCAATACCACTTCTGGGTATTTATCTGAGGGAAAGGATAGTCCTGGCTGGTGTAGCTCAGTGGATTGAGTGCTGGCCTGTGAACTGAAAGGTCTCTGGTTCAATTCCTGGTCAGGGCACATGCCTGGGTTGCAGGCCAGGTCCCCAGTTGGGGACCTGTGAGAGGCAACCACTTGATGTTTCTCTCCCTCTCTTCCCTTCTCTCTGAAAATAAAGAAATATTGAAAAATAATTTGAAAAGATATACGTACCCTGATGTTCATTTTGGCATTCTTTACAATAGCCAGGATATGGAAGTAACCCAGGTGTCCATCAATAGATAAGTGAATAAAGAAGACATCACACACACACATGTTGGAGTATTACTCAGTCGTGAAAGAATGAAACCTTGCCATTTGTGAAAATATGGGTGGACACAGAAGGCATTATGCTAAGTGAAATAAGTCAAAGACAAAGACTGTATTTCACTTATATGTGGAATCTAGCAATCAAAACAAATGAATAAACAACACAAAACAAAAATAAAACAGAAGCAGGCACATTAGATAGAGAACAAGCTGATGTTGCCAAAGAGGCAGGGGTAGGGGGCAGTGAGGGGATAAAGAACTAACTTTTTCAATTCCTTCAGTTAGCAGGTAGAAACTGAAACTCAGAAGTTAAAGGACTCACTCAAGATCACAGTGTTTTTGGTGCAGCTCCAGAACAAGAACCCAGGTGCTTTAAATCCTGGCCCAGGTGCCTGGGTTCCCTGAGGATGGGAGTAGGAAGAACTGGAGGAAAAGTAGTACAAAGAAAGGGCATGTTCCCTACATTTCTCAGTTTAATTTTGCAAATTTATTTTATTCAACTTGGAAAATGAATACAAATCCCTGGGTATTTTTTGTTGGGGGTGAAGGGAGTGGCATTAATAAGGGAGTAGGAGTTGAGGCAAGATATGAGCATCACAGTGGCTGTCTCTCGTCCACGTCCCTGCCCATGGAGAGGAGTCGAGGTTGAGCAGGGGACTCAGGTCCGGAGGAAGACCATGGTGAGAAGGCCTGCAGAGGGGAGAAAGAAAGAGCAAGGTTGTATTAGCAGCACTGGAGCTCTGGAAGCCCACTTCCCAGTCCCCACCCCTCTTTCTCTGGGGCCCAGATTCCCTCGCCACTACTGTGCTCACCCAAGATGTAGGCTGCCACCAATTTTTGTCCCAGGGAGACGTGCAGGATTTGGGGCAGCTGGCTGCCCAGTTCATCCTGGAGTGGGAGCAGCAGGAAAGCCACAGAGACTATGCCCGTCAGCAAGAAGAGGAGGAAGGAGCTGGTGGCCAGTTGTGGGTGGGATTCTGGGAAACAAGGCTTGTCAGAAGCTCCAGCCCCAACTCCTCCCAGTCCAAGGTACTCCAGGGAGAAGAATAAAGATGGAAAGTGTGGACACTTTTTATTGCCCTCCAGGAGCACACTACAAGTGTCCTCTCCTCCCTGGAGCCTCTGTCTCCACAGCCACAGAAACCCTCTCTCCTCTGGTCCCTCAGCATATTTTTTCTCTCTTCATTCTTCCTGATTACTGGCTTCTGTGTACATATCTGTCAGGCAGGAAACTCCATCTTCCAGACCCAGCATACAACTTGGTGTGGCATTATTGCTCAGTACAGGTTTCTTATGGAACTGAACTGAGCTGGCATATGATAGAAAGTGCTGAAGTTAAAGCCAAGGAGAAACTTTTCCATCTAAATAGAAGCCAGAAACCAGGGAAACTGCGAAATTCCCTAACCTGATATAAAATCTCAACTCCTAGGAATGTTTCCATCAAAAAGCAAAAGACTCAATCAGAAGACCTCTGCAACTCCAACTGAGCTCACCTCTAGGATAATGCTAGGTCTTCCCTCCTTACAGAACTCAAGAATTCCCATCCCCCAACTCACTCTCAGGGAGGTGTCTGGCCGTGGGTGGTGCTGTCCAGGAAGGAGGCCCTGGGTGGGGCATTGGGTCAGGTTGTCCCTGAAGTTCAAGGGGGTAGGCTGGGGCCCTCAGAACCGAGGTGATGTCCTTGCGCCCCACCACTCGGCCCTCAGCTCCCTCCTCAGACAGCTCAATTCGGAAGCGGTCCTGGACATCATAGTGGCTGGCAATGGGGGCCACGTGGCGAATCACACTGGTCCCAAGATAGAAGAGAGGCCCATTGAGAGGAAGTGAGAGGCAGTGATCCAAGTGGATCCAGGCCCCACCCTCCCAGGAAATTTTCCCATAGGGTTGCAGATGGAGGGTGGGGGGAAAAGGGTTAAAGAGGACCAGTGGTCTGAGACCTTAGACCACTGCTCAGTTACTCAGAGAAAGGTAGCAGTGGCCTCTGGCTTCCCCACCCTTCCAACTCACATGTCAATGCAGGACTGAGGCTTCACGTATCCTTCTGCGTCAAACACTGTGTATTTGGCAGGTGCTGTGCACAGGACTGGGGGATAAAAGCACAGAGAAACCGACTATTGCCTCAGAGACCCTACACAAGCCTTTCCCAAGAAGACACACTTAGAGTCCCCTTGCCTTCTACTCCCAGGGCTCCACATGACTCTTCCAGTACACCAAGGACAGACATCTGCCCATATTCATCTCACTCGTCCAGCCCACACAGGCCTCCAATATCCTGCCACCAGCCCCCAGACTCCTAGCAGGAGGTGCCCATCCCTTCACCTCGGAAGCGAAGCGCAGCTCCTGTGGGGTTATAGAGGGTCAGCAGCTGCCTGGGTCCGCTCCGTTGGTCCGCCCTGAATTCTAGAGCCGGGGGAAAGACGAGGACCGGGACAACAGGTCCCGAGGGAGGAAGCGCACCCCGAGACCCCCGCCCAGGAGCTCCTGGACCCACCAGCTCTTGGTCTTGGGGCGCCCTGCGGCGCATGCAGGCTCTGGGCGGTGGGACATCGGAGAGCTGAACTCGGGGGACAGGGCCTGGAGTCTAGAGCTGGGAGGCGGGAGGGGCGAAAGGGAATGGATGAGATCGTGGGGCCATTATGGACTGATGTCGCCACCGCTGCCTCGGAACTCTACAGATCAGGCTCCCGCAGACTAGGCCCTGGCCTCTGAAACCCTCCCCCTTTCAGCAGCATCCCTTCCCTCTAGGCCCCGCCCCAAGCCCCACCTGAATAGTCACGCCCACCCAGTAAACCCCGCCCCTTGCGGCTTCCAACTCCCGCTTTATCTCCAGGTCTGGCTCAATATTTCCAGAAACCCCACTCTACCAGGACCCACCCCTTCCGGGAGCCCGGGGTTCCGCCTCCTTTCTCGGGCCAGACTCTGCCTGCCGCAACGGTCTCCTCAGGAGCTGCCCAGCCCGCCGCCTACCCTGTAAGAGACCTTATCGGTGCCTCTGATACCTTCCTGAGCTCAGGCCCGCGTTCTTTTGGGCTTCCGCCTCCGATCCGCCGCTGGTGCTACAAGGTTCACCTCCTGGTGACAGCACCTGCCAATCAAATTTGTGACCAGACCTAGGCTGCCATCTGCCCAAAAGACCGTTTCGGCACTTCCGTCATACGGCTTCTGTCATTGGCCAGGGCGGCCTCGTTTCCGCCATAAATATAAGCCGATTGGTACTTGGTACGTTTAAGAGGGGATTGACAGGATCCTAGCGACAGAAAACTATTGGTGTCTCTATCTAGAACTCCAACCCTGGAGAGACCCGGACCAGCGTGAGAGCGGGCTTTGTTTCTTCCTCTGCGCTCTGAGACCGTCCAAATCGCTAGAATCCCAGCCCACGAAGCAGCCTTCTTTCTCCATTTCAATCCCAGGCTCTCCTAGAAGCCTCTGCAGCAACCCAGGCCGTTTCCCGCAGTACTAGTTGGAGGTTGCTCCCAGTTGGACTCGAGTCTCAGTCCTGTGTTCCTCTCCTGATTCTCTCCTTCCTGCATGGCAGTCTGAAATCACTCATATTTGCACGGAGAATTAAGATTTACCAACTCTGCCACTTAAATAATCACTCCAAATCTTCAACTCTTACAGACAAGGAAACTTCAGCCAGGTGTACAGTCTACCCCCAGGCCACACCATTGATTAGCAGTGGAGCAAAGACAAGGTCAATCTTACCAGAAAGCCCTCCCTGTGCACCCTATCACATGTAGAATTTCCCTTGTCTGTCCTCTTAATCACACTTTTATTTTCTTCATAGCATTCATGGTTACTTGTCCTTATGTTTACTTTATTGTTTATCTCTGCTCCACAAGAACAAGGACTTTTATTGTACTTTTGGTGCCTAAATCAGTGCATGCGATTTGGAATGTAAAAATGACTAGAATGAACTTTGAGCTGAGATCTGATTGAAGTTAGGAATTGAGCAATGAGCTAGCTCTCTGTGCCGCAGAATTCCAAACAGGGGGAATAGCACAGGCAAAAGCCAGTGTACCAGAAATGATCAAGGAGCCAGTGTGACTGGAATAGTGGTCTTAAGGGAGGTGAGAGGAGGGGAGATGAAGGGTGCAGATCATCTAGAGCCTTCGAGCCTACAGTAGGACTTTGGATCTTATTCTGAGACTGATGGAAAACTCTAGGAGTGCGCTTATACAAAGTTTCTTTTTAACAGTTTTGAGATATCTTTAACATAGAACTTGTGTATATTTAAGGTCTACAACTTGATGGTTTGTATACATTGTGAAAAGATCACTATAATCAAGCTCATCAACATATTCCTCATCTCTAAATGGTTACCATTGTGTGTGTGTTCTCGTGGCGGGGAATTTTGAGCAAAGGGGTGACAAGATCCAACTTAGGTTCTTAAAAGATGATTCTGTATAGTAAATGTCTGTTGAGTTTAATGAATGAATGAATATAAATCCCCAAGATGGGCACAAAAACCATAGAAATGGGTATGTGGCCCCTTCCTCAGTAAAGGAACATTTATTTGGATAAAAAATGAGTCCCTAGAGCCAAGGTCCGAGGCTGGTCTGGATTTCAGGCCTGGGACCTAGCAGCCCGAACAGGCTGGGAGGGGCACCTCTTCTTGCTGAGGTTGGTGAGGATCTGGTCCTGGTTGGGCCGGTAGAGAACCACGAAGCTATCTGGAAGGAGGACAGGACCTCTGTTCTCTTCTACCTGGCCCATCAGCAGGTAACTGGCTCCTGGGGCGGGGGGAGGAGAGGGATTGAGGGATCATGTTATATACCTTGTAGACGTACATTCTCATCCAAAGCCCTCGGATTTTACCATCTCATCATTTCCACGAGGCCAAACACCCCTCCCCTCCCCTCCCCTCTACCCCACATTCCTATTACCTTTCTTCATGGGGGGACACTGCTTGCAGGGCACATAAAACTTCAAGGGGGTGTCTGTGGGTGCAGAGGGCAGGTCCAGGCCCCCGGTTTTGTAAGCACCGATGAGACTGACAGTGACAGTGAGGCCTTCCCCTGGGCCCCGAACCATGGACTTGACTGTTCCAGTCACCACTGTGGGAGAGTGAGGGTGAGTGGTCAGGAGACAGGAGGCAAGGGTAGGGTTGGAACCAGAGGAGGGGCACTTTGGGGACAGAAGGGGTAGTTAGAGGAGCTGGAAGGGCAGAGCATGTGAATGAGGCTTCTTACCCAGGTTGCTGATACAGAAGTTGCTCTGCAAGGTGCCTGTCCGCCGGCACTGCTTTGGGCAGGTGACACTGGGTGTATCTAGGAGTGGGAGGTGACATTGTTTGTGGAGGGTGACCTACCCAGCAAGCAGGAAGGACTACTTTCCCTATAACAGCCTCGTTGATTTGAATTTGTTCAGCTTTGGGTCCCAGCACCCGTTATTAGCACAGGTGGCACCAGTGAGTGTTGTATGAATGAATGAATGCGCCCAGGGAGGAACTCTTTTATACACCTTTCTCAGTCTGTCCCCTTCCTTCCCCTTCCCACACTCACCAGAGCCCATGGGGGTTGCCTCGGCCTCAGGTGAGGCTTTTGGTTTCTCCGCAGGTGGGAGTTCTGGCTTGACTTTGGGCTCAGCTCCCGGCTTGGGGCCCGGGCCAAGGAGTGGGGGTCTTGGCCGGGCATCCTCCCCTGGGTTCCGAGCCGACCCTTCTTTTGCGGCGCCCCGTGGCAAGGTCCTGTAGGAGGCTGAGAAGCCATCGGCTGTGACGCTGAGGTCCGA
This sequence comes from Glossophaga mutica, assembly GCA_039655065.1. Taxonomy (NCBI): domain Eukaryota; kingdom Metazoa; phylum Chordata; class Mammalia; order Chiroptera; family Phyllostomidae; genus Glossophaga; species Glossophaga mutica. The sequence goes on from CM077305.1 coordinate 85,208,233, forward strand.
GACGAACTGGACGAGGAGCTCATTCCCTTCGGAGGAGATGGGACTGCGGGCAGCGGTGGGGCATTGGGGGAGGCGTCAAGGGCCTGCACCTGGCCTCTACCCAGGCCGGTGGCATTTTAACCTCTGCTCCCTGGTTGGCTGCATTAGATTCCTGACTTCGTAGTCGTAGGCTCCACTCGTCTCTGTATCCACGGACCACAGGCCTAGTGCGGAGGAGCCGGGTACCCTACCTGCTCCACCCACTGGTTTGGGGCTGGCGGGTTCAGATTCAGCCTCTTCAGCTAAGTCCCACCCCTCCCAACAGCAGCAGGGTTGGACTCCGGCACCTGGGGAGGTGGAGACACCAGGCCCAGCCACCCACCCAGGTCCTGACCCCTCACCCAGGGGCTGTGTCTCCGCAGAACTTCCCCAGCCTCTTGGCGTCATCGCTCACGGCTCCGTTGAACACGCTGACTGAGTCATAACGGCAGTAGGTGTCCGGCTCCACGTCAAACTTCCCGAAGGTCAGCGAGATCACCTGATGGCAGGGCAAAGGGCAGAGGCTGCTCGGTACCTCTCACCTCCTTCACCTACTACCCACTTAGGGATGCTTGCAGCAGCCTCCTCTCACATCCCTTCGCATCCTCCTCTTAATACATTCATATCGCAGCAACTTGGAGAACCACGTACACCAGAACCCTGCAGTGGCGTCCCTTGCCATAGTGGGCAAGGTCAAGTCCTGGATCATTCTCAAGGATTAGACCAAGAATCTGCCTCTTCCACCTCCTTCTCCTCCTTCTCCCCCGCCCTCCACACAAACCATCACAGTTTATCAGCATTAGATACCTCGCTGGTCCCAGGTGTAATTTTACATTTTTTGTTTGCATGCAAGCACGTTGGGTGTGGTTTTCTCCCCACCAGCTAAACTCAGTGCTTAGGACATAACAGATGCTCTTGCTAGCTGCATGGTGGAGGACGCTGCTCGGGTCCCCGAGAGCAGCCCGGGCAGAGGGGGTCGGTACTTGGGTTGGGGGCGCGGTACCTGGTTTGGGGGCGCGATGATATGCCAGGAACAGCTGATGCCCGGGGGGTAATCAGACTCGGGCCAGTTGGGCGTGGTCAGGGTTCCCTGGGCCTTCTCCAGCCGCCCCCCGCAAAACTGGTGCTCTGGGGAGGGGAAAGAGGAGTGGGGGTGGGGGGCAGTGGAGACCCTCGGTCAGCTTGAGAAGAACTCTAGACGGGGAGGTCGTGCAGGAAAGTCGATGTCGGGGTCTCAGGATGAGGGGGCGAGAAGAGGGTAAGGAAAGAGGTGGGTAGGTTAGCAGAGGAGGAGCGAGGCTCAGGGAAGTCTAGGACCTCCTGGCGCCCAGGCAGGCTGTGGAAGGGGGAGGAGGAATTGGCTAGACACGCCCCTTCTTGCCCCTCCCCCTGACCCGCTGCCACACCGTTCGTCTTCCCCTAGTAGATCCCATCTCCCCCGCCCGGCAGAGAAGTCCCCTTTGCAGGCTGGAGAGTCCCCACGCTGTGAGGGTTCCCCCAAATTGGGGCATAACCTCCTAGGCCCCTTTGGGAAGTCCTTGCTTTAAACATTTTAGGGGAGACTTCTGCCACCAGGAAAGGGTGATGGGACCGCAATCGGGAGCCCCGGGCTGGGTGAAGGGGGCTCCAGGACGGGGGAACCTGGTCCCCCTTCCTGGGGGTACCCCTCGCGCCTGTCAGAGGGAGCCCGATTGCGGACGGGGGCAGGCAGTTACTCACCGTCCCAGTAACCCCAGGCCGCCCATTCCACCCGCGGGTCGGTGACCCATTTCCGCCTTGCGCCTGGGGTGGGGCCTGGAAGAGGGGGTGGGTGGGAGCAGGAGAAGGGAGAGAAGACGGGGAGGAGGGACTGGAGGGGCAGTTAGTGAGGCAAAAGGGAAAGGGAGGCAATGGGGACCTGGGAGGTTAAGGCTGGGGGCAGGGCATGTGTCGGGGTGGGGCCAGGAGAGGGGGAAGGCGAAGGTGAGGGAGGTCTCACCAGTGCCCGAGGTGGCCCGCCCGCTGTACCAGAGCAGGAAGCCTCGTCCTCCAGTGCCCTCGTCTGCTGTCATCTTCAGGGTCACCTGGTTGCCAGGGGCGACTATGGGTGCTGGCCGGAAGGTCCCGCAGAAGCGTCCAAGCCGCTGGCCCGAGGTTCCAGACCCGGCAAAGACCTCCAGAGCATCATAACGGCAGGCAGGATGTAGTTCCAGGTCAAAAACTCGGAAGGAGAGGGACACAGTCTGGCCTTCAGGGACCTGATTGCAGAGACAATGGTGGGGACCCACAAAGTCAGGTCATAAACAACTCAGGTAGAGGGCACTTCCCTTTCCCCAAGCATTTCCTAGAGAAACTTGGGTCTGAACATAAAGGGACGCCGTCAGGGTGGAGAGCAGAGGGCCTGGACTCTGCATCAGGCTTGTGGCTTGTGCAGAGGACAAGACTTGAGGTCCGTAGAGGGATTGCGGGGAGCAGGAATGACATTGGGATTGGCAGAACGAGCTTTGAATTAAAGGTTAAGAGTGAGAACACTGCCACGTATTGTTGTGGACACTGATGCCACCAGTGACCAGAGGGGAGGGGTTCTGGACTTCCCCAGGGAGAAGTGGTGGTACTGGGGGAAGGCATTTGGCTGCCTGAATTCAGGTCTTAGAGACTGATGAGGGGTAGTGACCAGAGGAGCCTTCTCACCGTGATTGTCCAGATGCACTCCTTATTGGGGGGGTAGTGGTTGGGAAAACTCTCACTTGCCACGTAACCTGACTCCCCAGTCACATCCCCTCCACACAGGAACACAGGTCTGGAGGACATAAGAGGGGTCAGTCATAGGTGAGGGAGCAGTGAACAGACTGCGATAGGGTAATGAGGATGGGGAGGCTATGGAGGGAATCCTGGGGGATGAGGGAGAAAGGCCTAAGGGATCTAGGATGGCCTCAGCCAGCAAAGACAGAACTGGGGTGGGAAACACTACAGAAGATGAGGAAAAAGTGGGGCCAGCAACTTGGCTATACCTCCAACCCCCCAGTCCCAGCCCCCAACCCCGACAGGAATTCCCGGAATCCTCCTCAGCCCCACTTCCTCATCCTCCCCCCTCACACTGCCAAGCAGTCCACAGCAGCTGCCTAACTACTTCCAGATGTAGACACAGCCACGAGGCTGTGCGGGGGAGGGGGTGGAGTGTTAAGAAGTAGCAGCGATGGCCCTGAAATTGAACCTGGAGATCAGGCTCCCTGAGCTCCCAACCTTTGCTCGGCTCCTGTTCCAGCTAATGAGTATCTGTCTCCCAAGTGTCCCACTTGCTGCCCCTGCTTTCTCCTATAATCTCTAATTCCTTCCTGGAATCCAGATGGCCAGCTACCAGGCAAGTTCAGGTCTTGGCTCTCTCTCAGGTTACATGGGGGTGGGTAGGGAAGGGGCTAGGTGAATGGTGAGATTTAGAGGGCAGAGGACAGAGGTTGAAGAAATGGGAGCAGTGGTGTCCTCAAGAGACAGTGGTCTTGCAGCAGGGAGGACAGACTTGGGGGCCAGATAGGGGTAGGTGCTGTGGGAGATCTTGGGAGTGTTGTGTCAGCAAAAGAATTCAGAAGATCCACAGGCATAACCCCTCAGAAATTGGCTTTTGAAACTCAGACTAACTGGAAGGTACCAAGAGACCTACCTGGTGTAGTTCGGGGTCTGGCCCTGGGCGAAAGGAAGCAGGGCCCATGCAGTGAGGAGGGGCCCCAAGAGGGAGGCTGTGGCAGCAGGCAGCATGGCTGGGGGGAGGCGCTGGGGTCCTCAAGATAGAGGCAGCAGCTGAGTTTAGCAGCGGCAGCAGCGGCAGCAGCGGCAGCAGCAGGGATAATCGGTGCCAGATGAGGCAGCCTCGGGTGTGTGGGCGTGGGGACTGGCCAGTGGGGAGGGCGGTGGGGAAGGCGGGACAGGGAGAGTACAGCCGGGACAGTGGTGAGTCCAGGGGCCTCTCTAGGTACAGGACACATAAATACTGACCTAAGTAGTGGGTGGAGCAATGAAGGGCGGAGGGAGCATCAGGCCCTCAGCCATAATCTAGGCATCGAGTAATGCCATCTGGAAGCCTTCTTTGTCCAGTGCCCAAGCGCCCTGTGAACACAGCGTCTAGTCCTTCCCAAGGACTCTCCAGTCCACTCATGATCCTCTCTCTCCATTGCTGGTTCCTTAGCATCCAGAGGAAGTCCTTTCCTGGGCTCCCAGACTTTAAGCATTCACCCTCTTCCTGACCACCACCTGCTCCAACTTATTTTCCACTCCAAATTTCCAGCATTCTCTCTACCCCCAGTCCAGACTAGGCCAAGGAGAAAAGAATTCTGCTCATCCATTTTCTCCCAAATTATCTGTAGGTACAGGAGTGGGGCAGGGAGGCATGGCATGTAAAGGGAATGTCTCCCTTCTGGAGGAAGAGGATGGAGTACAAAATAGGGGAAAAGGACACATGGGACCAGAGCTGGACGATAAACAGCAGAGAGGAGGGAGGCTGACTTCACAGGGATGAAGGACAATGGAGAGAACACTTTCTGAAGTCAGATGTGGCTTCCTCTGGATCTGAGTGGGGGCACTAAGTAGCATGTGCTGACTGAGTTGTACCAGAAGGTGGGGCTCGGATTTCCAGTCAAGAAGACTGGGTCAGGCCTTGGGAGTGGATGGGGAAAGCAAACCGAAGGACTAAGGTGCTGTCAGCTCTGCAGAGCCTGGAAGTTTGAGCAGCTTCTGCTGTGCCTACCCAGCTCCCGTTCCTGCCCTCCCTCACCCCCTGAGCCAAGCATCAGGTACCCCATCCCAGGCCCATTGTCCTCCCAGGCCCCAGGGTTCCAAACTGGGCCTTACTTCAGCCTTTTATTCTATTTGTCCATCAAATCTCTTGTCCATGATAGTGAGGCTGGGGCCCCTTCCTGGGCAGCCCCCTGAACATTTTACAAAACAGCTCCCTTCCTACCCCAGTATGCCCAGCAGCCCCCACCCCACTGTACTCCCCTCCCCGGGCACAATGCTCCTTGCCACCACCCCATCTCTCCTAAGCCTTTGGCCCAGAGCTAGACTCTCCCTCCAGGGCAGAGACCAGGAGGAGTGCTCAACTCTCAGGGGTTGGGGGGGCCTTGGCCAACCCCTCCAGCAGCCTTCTGTAGCAAGTCCAGGGCTTCCCAAAAGAAATCCTTCTGTGCAGCCATCAAAGGCATCCAGCCCACGATCTGCTTCATCTTTGCCATGCGGTCCTGCAATGTGGAACAACTGTGGATCTGGTTGAGGTACTCCTTACAGGCCCAGGCTGTCCCCCCAGGGTCCTGGAGTACTCCGGCCCGTGGGTTGGGCTCAGGGGTCCCCACCACTTTGCTGGCTGGCAGGTCTCGATAGGCAGGATGGTGCTCAATGTCATGGCTGGACAGCATGTAGAGACACTCTCTGGTAGAGCAAAGGGAGCAGGCACACAAAGGGACCTGGGAGGAAAGAAGGGGTGTGGCTGAGTGGGGCCTTTACTGAGGGGTTCCCACCAAGCCCCAGCTGTTGCATCCCTCCCCCTCAGACCAGCCCTGAGCCAGTCAGTGAGCTGGCTGGCTGAGCCTCGAGGTTATATGAGGTCAGAGAGGGCCAGCAGGATCTGCTAAGGAAAAGAGCCAGGAGCCATGGTGCCTGGCAGGAAAGGTAGGTGGGTGGTGCTGGGGAAACGGGGGCCCCAGGGTCCCTGCAGGAGTCCCAGCTACAATCCTGTGGGCTACCTGCCCTCTCTGGTTGCCTGCTCGCCTAATCCTGCTCGCTCTGACCTTCACATGGAGTTTGACGAAGGAGGCGCTCCCCTTAGGCCATCCGGGGAGGCGGCCTCCAGCCCCGCAGCCACAGCCCAGCAGTTCCTTGCTGAAGTCCGAGCCCTGGCTCAGCACCAGGGAGTGGTTGAGGCCACACCATAGGGCAATGGGGTGTTGCAGATAAAGCACCTGAGGACACAGGGCCAGGGCTCCTAAGGGGGGAACATCAGAGCACTGGGGGCCCAGGTCAGAGAAGGGTGACGGGAAGGCTCACGGCAGAATCCAGGGAAACTAGGAGAGGGAAGAAACAGGACCCAGCGCACCTCCCCCCAGGTGCACTGCCCTGCTGAATGAAGACCAGCAGCAATCTCTCCCTCATTGGTTCTCTTGCAGCCCCAAACAGTCTACCCTACGGGTCGAGCACTTTTGTTGGTTCCTCATCTTTGCTTCCCAGAAAATAGGTTATTGGCCTGAGGCCAGGGCCTGCAGTCTTCTCTCATTCTCATACCACTGGCCTCAGCCAGCCCAGCTTCTCATCCTGCCTTCCAGCCTCGGGTTGAGGAATACCCTTCCTCTTCCCCAGGCTTAAAGATACAATCTCTCCTTTGCAATTCCAGGTTAACCTCCAGGAAGGACTTCCCTATCATTTTTGGTTTTTCATATTGTCCTATTCTGAAAAAACATTTCCTCCTGATACTGTTTTTTAGGCAGAAGACCTGGTTACATGAGCAGTCTGAAGTCTGAGATTGACCACATTCTTGTTCTCAGCATAGCCAGTCTTTCCTGAACCTTCCTGTGATCCGGCTTTTCTCCCTACTATGCTTACTGACATGTTCTCCAGATGCACGTGACCTCCCAGCAGCCAAATCCCAGGGCCTCTCCTAAATGTTTTCTCCTGACACTGTGAGAGCTTTAATTTTGAAGATATAGATAAATAGTTCATAGTCATGAAGGAAACATATGATATTGGTGGGCAAAAATTAATTTAAAAATCACTGGAAATTCCACCACCCACTGTTAGCATCTTGCTGGATATTCTTTTTCACTGCTGTCTATACAAATGTATACAGCTGGCCAATGAACACAGGTGTGAACTGCACAGGTCCACTTATACACAGATTTAAAGCTCAGGTCCATTTATATGCGGAATTTAGAAATCCATGTATAAGTGGACCTCTGCAGGTGAAACCTCTGTTGTTTGAGGGTCTAATGTATTTTTAATCCATGGTTGGAAATGCAAATACGTGGAGGGCCAACTTAAGTTATATGTGGATTTTTGACTATGTGGTGGGTTGGTATCTCTAACGCCTGTATTATTCAAAGGTCAACCGTAAGTTGTCTTTTAAAACAAAAATGAGATCATACTATGTAAACCATTTCACACATATTTTTCACCTAAAAATATGGCATGATCAATTTTCCATATCAGAAAAGTATAATCCTACATTATCACTGTCACCATCAATCGCTTCCTCCTGTGTGAAACTTCTGGGACATGGCATTTGAGGGTGTGCCTCCTGTGTGACAACTTCTCCATCCCTTCTACCTATGATGGTGGCTCCTACCCAGGTTTGCTTCTCTATGTCTGCTTTTGTCATTTCAACCTTGTTCCAACTTGGAACCAAATTGCCAGCGAAATATTCCCACTTTACTGTTCTACTCCCTCTGCAAAAATGTTCCAAATTCATGCTCTCTCCTCAAAGCAGAGTCACCAACTCACACATTTGTTGCTGCTACCACCTTTCTTCAAGGGAACTATTGTCGGAGTCTGCTCACATCTAATCAGTTTCCAGAGCCTGTTCCTTTTCTTTCAAAACATCTCACATATCCATTTCTTTCTATTCTCGCTGCCACTGTACCGGCCTGGGCCCTTGTTTCCAGTGCTGCTTTCACTCAACAGCCTCCTATGGGCTTCTCATTCACAGCCTCCTGTGCACTCCAGCCAGTTGGCCTATTCTCACTCATCTTTGTGGGCTGCCCTCTCCTGCTCCAGAACAGAACCCCAAATGACTCTTTCCCATGTTTGTACTTCTCCAAGCTCATGCCCACCTACCCCACCTCACACTACCTATTTACAAAATGCCCTCTTTCCTCTGGTCAGGCCAGTCTTTTCACTGTCCCAGATATGTGCAAGCTTTGTCCTCGTCCCCATGGCACGGATGCCTCTCCCTATCCCTACCTGAATCCTATCTAACCCACTAGGCCCAGCTCACATCTCACCTCTTCTTGCTACTCCAGCCCCCCTAGTCTTCCTGCTTCACTAAATTCCTATTGCACTTATAGCACGCACTGCACAGAACAAACCTCACAGTGTCAGCCCTGGGTTAAGGCGTGCAAAATACTGTTTGGCTTAACCTCCTAGGGAGTAGGAAGTGAAGTCTATGGAAATTGGAAAAGTGGAGAGATCCAGGGGTCAGGAAATTGGAGAAAGGGGATCAGGATGAAACAGTCTCACCTGTGTGGGTTCCCCTCGGTCCATTTTGTCCCCTGTTCCCAGCTGCCCATATCTGTTATTTCCCTGCATAAAGATTCGGCCAAATTCATCCACCAAACCAAGGTGATTGTAGCCAAGAGCACAGAATAGGACCTAGGGGGTAAGAGAGAGAGGAGATGGGCATTCAGTTCCCTCCAGAGGAGCCTTGAACTCCAAAACCTCCCAACCACCAGCCTGCTAACCCTGGATGATCTCTTTGGCCTTCCCCTCTATGTCACCCCTCTCTTTGGGCCCCCTGTCCCTCCCCGATCAATCATTTGACTCCTGCTCATATTTCAGACCCTCAGAACCTTTCAACCCCTAAAGCCCCTCCAATTTCGTTCTGCCCCATCCCTCCAGGATCCTACCTTGGCAGGCAGTGAGAGAGCAAGTGGCATCTGCTGGTCCAGGGGGTCAAAGGCTTGAAGAGTCCCAAAGAGATCACGATACACCCCTGGGGTATGCACCTCAAAATATACTCCCCCCTGGTCTGGGGGGGGGTGTTGGGTGTCCTCAGCTCAGCAGCTTTGGGCACCCATTTCCTAGGGTAAGGCCTCATGTTGGATGAAAACTATAAGATCCAAGGAGTGTCACACCCACTAAAAACACACCAGCTATGATGTCTGGGAATCTAAGCAACATGTTTTTACTAGGATGCCCTAGGTATCCACCCCAGAGCTGGAATAGGGATTGGCGGGGGGAGGGGGGGAGGGGGTGCGTGGCGGGGGGGGCGGGTGATGTCTATATCTGGAAGATCTGCCCAAGGTTGGGGTCCAGAGAAGAAGGGAAGTGGTTCTTACCAGTAATGTAAAGAGTACTGCTCTGGTTGGAAGCCATGCAGGTCACACGCAGGTGAGGTAGGCAACGGGACACTTTCCTCAGGGCCAGCTGTACTGTGTAGGAACGTGGTTGGTCCAGCTGGGTTTCATTCACTACCAAAGAGTAGATCTTTCCTTCCTCTGTGGGGTGGGGGAACACATGATTATATGTAGGAAGGGACCCTCCAATATACACATTAACTTTCTAAGAGACTCCCCTAAGCCACACAGGATGTTTACTGCCCTAGAGTGGAGTTGGTAGAAAAAGGGTAGAGATGAAAAAAGGAAAGTGTGACCTCAGGTTTCCCAGATTCCAGCCCCTTACCACCCAAAATGAATCAGGAAATCCTTCAGTGGAGAGAAAATCTAGTAGGTTTGGCAGAATCCAGTCTGAATGTTGGGGATTCACTGGGGATTCAGGGCCCTGCATAGCATTAAGAAGTCCAGAAGGTCTCAGGCTTGGGAGTGTGGTCAAGTACAGGAAACACTGAGAAAATAGGGGGCAGTTTGGGGTATGAGATGCCTGGCATGGAGGCTGGGGAAATTAGAATTTGAAGCAGGGCCCTTTACTCATATGAAATATGCATAATCTTAGACTAGGAACAGACGAACGCAGAGCTATTTGGTTTGAGATGGCCCGCAGAACCCTGTGTGAGAGGCCTCCCTCTTCTCCTACTTTAGGACCCCTGCAGTAGGTCCTGAAGAATCTGGAGACAATAACTTGCAAAAAACAGTTTGCAAACCACTGCTTGAAGCCACACCTGTGAGGAGCAGCAGAGCCCGCTGAGTCTCCTGACCAACCAGCACAATCTGTTTAAAGCTCATGGAGTGGTGGAAGGTCATCTTGAAGACCCGCTGCCCGCTGGACTGTAGGTAGACCTCGACACAGTCACAGGCCTGGCTACCAGTGGTGCCAACCACTTCCAGCTGCTCCCGAGTGGCCAGTACATAGAGGTATTTACGGTAAACTGTATCACATCTTGGGTCTGAGGCAAACTGTAGGAAAAGACAAAGGTGTCTGGGATCTAAGGCTTGGAGTGGGATGAGGCTGGGGTGGGAGATGAGACAGTCGGGTACAGAGCTGGGAAATGGGGACCTGTTTTCCAGTTCTGGTTATGGGAAGGCAATTTGGTGTGGGCGCTGGGTCCCCAGAGGCTGGGTGGGTTCTTAGCTGCAGAGATCTGCTACTCACATCCTTGGCTCCTCGACACAGCACAACATAGCGGCAGGCACGCTTCCACTGGATCTGGCCAAGGGTGGAGGAGACCAGGGCATTTTTGAGGAAGAAGAGAGTCCCTGAATAGTCAAGAATGAAGACGTGGTCCTTGGTGGGCAAGAAGCGGCGGTAGCCATGGGCTAGCAGAGGGGCTACACTCTTGTTGAGACAGCGGCGTCGACCCCCAAATGCCTGGAAATACAGGCCTTTCGTGTCTGGAGAAGGGAAAGATATGAAGCATTCAAGGGGTTGGGATGATGACACAAGGGAGATGAATCAGAGCTTGGGCAAACAAGATTTCTTAGACATCCCGGTAGTTAGCTCCTCTCCACCCCCAGGACTGGGGAGCAGACCCCTTCCAAAGGGGTATACCCAATGTCTGAATGTCAGTTTTCTGGCCCAACTCAGCCCGGGGCCATAAAAATGAGCACTTCTTTGGTCCAAACTTGCATCAGATACATTAAGGGAAATATAATAATACACAGAAAAGAAGCAGAGGAGTGAAGAAGAAAGCAGAGTGAAAAGGAATGCTCAGAAAGACCAGTAACCCCCCTTCACCCCAAATTCTGGTTCTGCTACGTGAATCTCCCTTAATCTGTAGTATGTGAGATGAAGTGAGTAGATAGGGGCTCCTTAGGAAGGGAGGGGGGTTAGAGCATGTTTCTCAATCCGGGGGAGATTTTATCCCTCAGGAAACATTGGTTGTCACAACTAAGGGAGGTGCTAGCAGTATCTGGTGAGTAGAGCCCAGGAACGCTGCTAAACATCCTATAATGCACAGTCCACACACTTTAAAGAATTATTTGGTCCAAAATTTCAGTAGTGACCATGTTGAGAAATCCTGGTTTACAGGAGGGCAAATTTGAGATTTGGGGAGTGGAAGATGTCTCTAGGGTAAGATTGGGGAGACAGTTTGAATATGGAAGGAGACATGGCACGGAGGCTAGTAATGAGGGCTCTGGGTAGGACATCTACAGCCGTCAGAAGCTGGCCCTGGAGACTTGAATTACTGGATGGCATGTTTGAATCTAATAAGTTTCTTCCAGAGAAAGGGGCCCTGGAAGGTTGGCTGGGAATGCTGAGGTCATCAGGCAACTTTATGGAACAGGAGGGGTCCCAGAATAAGGTAGGACAGAGGCAAAGAGAACTGGAGGTTTTGGGGAAGCTGTACAGTTAAGAATGGCAGCTCTCTTCCAGGGCCGGACCCCAGAACCCTGCTCTCGTAGGCGAGGACTGAGCCTGCGACAGATACGTCTCCACACGCCCTCAGCATCGCACACTTCGTGGAAGTAGTGGCAGGTCTGGCCTAGGGCGACTACATCTCTTACTGGAAGAAATGAGATGATGTGTTCCACCTGTGGGGGGTGGAGGGATGAAGCGGGGGTCATTGGGGGCCCCTCAGTGGTCTGGCCCCTAGTCCTTTATTCTTAATATTTCCCCTTCCCCAAGGACTCACCAGCTCTGGGGGGAACAACTGAACAGAAATGGGGTTCCCTCTCCCCTTCTTTTCTTCACCCCCAGGCTCTGGGCCACATGAAGGGCAGCTCCGCTTCACCTACCCAAGAAGAAAGGGGAGCAAGGGCTTCGATGAGAATCATCTCTTGTTTTCTTCCTCCTCTCAGTCTGTCTTTCATTAACTACTATCTTGGAGGCTCATAGCTCTGTCTCCCAGCTTAGTGCTGTCAAATCCTCCCATCTTTCTCTCTAGGTCCACGGGTCACCCCTCCCTGTCTACCTTGTTCCTTGGTCCAACTTCTCCAAGTAATCCTTCCCCAGATATCTTGCTATCCTCTTGCCCTTCCCTTGCCTTGCCTCCACCCCTCACCCTGAGCCTCTCCTCCCATCTGCACAGCCCTGCAAATTTTTGCAGCTTCTGTCTCAGGCTTCTCCTCACCATCCTGACTGCCCCCTCCCTGCTCCTGTCCTCATCTCTCCGAGCCCCTTGGCACCCATCTTGGGCCCAGTCCCTGCTGCCTTTCCCACACCATGTCCCCTGCCTGGGCTTGGGGACCTCTGGGCCCCTCTGCCTCCTAGGCCCTCCCCCATGGAGTCTGGGGCAGACAAACCTCTGTGACCTCACTGCCTAGCCACTGTGACCTATTTTCCCCAACCTTGCAGGAGATTTTCTCTTAGACAGCTCCTCAGTTCTGGCTCAGCTCTAGCCCCCTGATGGCTTGGCATATGCATTTTCCAGGAGAAGTACAGTGTGAACTCCTGGTTGATGGGGCCTTTACTTTCAGGGAGTAGTAGGAGGTTTTTCCACTTGAGGCCCTTTTAGCACTAACTCTGTAGATAAATACTGGTAGATTCTTCATATCTCAGCAGGCCAGAGCCTCCAGGGGATTTGTACCTCAAGAGTATAAACTAAAAAAAAAAAAGTATCAACTCAGTTTAACAGGTGAGATGGATAGTGGCCCTGCTAATGATCATCTGTCTCCTAAAAGCAAGCACCAAATTAAAATAGGGGCAATTCGGCACAAACTCTTTACAGTCTTATGAAAAATACACCCAAGCCCCGGCCCGTGTAGCTCAGTGAATTGAGCACAGGCCTATGAACCAAAGCATTACCAGTTTGGTGCCCAGTCAGGGCACATGCCTGGGTTGCAGGCCAGGTCCTCAGTAGAGGATGCAGGAGAGGCAACACACATTGTTTCTCTCCCTCTCTTTCTTCCTCCCTTCCCTTCTCTCTAAAAATAAATAAAAACTAAAAAAAAAAAAAAAAAAAAAAAAGCACCCCAAAGCAGACTGCTTTCCCGGGTCAGTAACATCACTGCAGGTATGAAGAGCAATCTATTATGGTGGAAGAAAGGGCTTGATTTACTCTGAAAGCTTAGCTCTCCCAGAGTCTAAAACATAAGTCTTATGTGTGTTGGGGGAGGGGACAGAGAGTGATATTTATGAGGAGAAACAGGAGCTGGGGTTGTGTCTGTCCAGATAGGGGCAGGTCTGCACCAATAAATCCAAGGAGTAGCTGGCTCTTCCAAGGGCTCAAAAGAATACAGTCCAGGTCAGCCAGCCGAGCTCACAGTATTACAGACTTGGTTTACTGGACTAACAGACCCATCCAATCAAACTCATGGTGACTAGTAAACAGCTGGTTTAGGTTACCTAGGATGAAATTTTAAAATATTTTATTTATTTATTTTTAGAAAGAGCGGAAGGGAGAGAGAGAAAGAAACTTGTGCTAGAGGTACATCAATCGGTTGCCTCTTGCACACCCCCAACTGGGGACCTGGTCAAAAACCAGGCATGTGCCGTGACTGGGAATCAAACGGGCAAACTTTCGGTTCATAGGCCGGCACTCAATCCACTGAGCCACACCAGCCAGGGCTAGGATGAAATTTTAATAATTCAATAAATCTTTAGGAATGTCAATATCTGAGATGTGATTTATGAGTGGATAGACAACTACTAACGTACTAAGGTGGACTACTTAAGTCCTCAGGTCATCTAAAAGGATGTTAGATCTCTCTGCAGACAGAAAAAGTATAGTCAGTTTCCTCTCATTTCTGGGTCCCCTTTATTCACTCCATTTCACCCCAGGAGGCAGAGGGGGAGAACAGAAAAAGCCAGCCGTAAAAAGCTGATGCAGTGGGAAGCCCGGGCTCTAGTGCAAGCTGTCAGCATCTTGCTGTTTGCTCCAGCCAACTCATCCACTTCCCTCTGCCTCCATTTCCACATTTGTAAAGTAGAGGACTTCTAGATGACAGACGGTCCCTTCTAGACTAATCCCTCAGTCTTGTCAACACAATTCCTGCCCCGGCGCTCTTCTCTGGCTGGGCTGGTAGGCCGGGTGGCAGCTCTTGAAGTTTTCGCGGGCTCCTGGAACCCTCCCTCCAAAAGTTCAGCCGGTCATCGTAGGTTCTGGGAGGCCGCCCGCCGGGTCTCCACTGATCATCGCAAAGCCTCAGCCTCCGCAGTCGGAATGGCCTCCACGGAACGACACCCTGGTGCACGGGTCTCGGCGTTGCCCACCACCCCGCGGTCTACTTCATGCCCTCAAAGCTGGATCGCTCCTTAAAACATACACTTCGCATACACTACTGCCCCTGCAGTGCTTCCAACCCAAACGTGTACAGCGCTCACAGTCTTTACCTTAGTCTCAAAGTTGTAGCTCACGCACCTCCTCCTTAGCGAAGGGACTGCCTTCTCTCCCATGCTATTGGTAGGTAGATCCGTCTTTCAGAGAAGAGGTCGGGCCAGGTTCCCTTCAGAGAATCTAATTGGCTTTCTTGACAGTCACTCGCCTATATCTGGCTTGCGATTGGCCTTCATTAGGCGCCCCGGCCTTGCGGTCTCTGCCCCTATCCCTTCTAGTTGAACGCTGGCGTCCCCGCCTCCTGGTTGGACCTGATTGGCTCTATCTCCAGCCCTAAGTAGTGTGATTGGATGCGGCTGCACGGGGCAAGCCAGATTGAAGCGTCGGCCGTTGGCGAGAGCTCCATTCTAGTCCTCCTCCTTTCTCTCGCTTCACTCCAGCGACGGAGTCTCCACCCCCTGGCGGGTTCTGATTAGCCACTTCCTACGCGTCTAGGGACCGCGATTGGTCCACCTGGTCTCTGGGCCCACTTCCTCCCCCTTGAAGTCACTACGGCGGCTCCAAGGAGTGGGGGGGCGGAGAAGGGACGGCCGGTCCCGTCAGTCAGGCAGCGGGAGCCGCCGAGAGCGGATGGCGGCGGCAGTAGCGGCCCCACTCGCCTCGGGGGGTGAGGAGGCGGCGGCCACGAACTCCGTTCCAGGATCTCCGGGTCTGCCTGGGAGCCGCAGTGCTGAGCGGGCCCTCGAGGAGGCGGTGGCTACCGGAACCCTGAACCTGTCTAACCGGCGCTTGAAGCACTTCCCCCGGGGCGCGGCCCGCAGCTACGATCTGTCAGACATCACCCAGGCTGGTGAGTGCACCCGGCCTAGAGCCCAGATGAGACCCTCGTTTGCATAGCCCCGCCCCTTCGAGTGCTACTCTCGGGGAGGGGGAGTCTGGCTCTTCACCTGGCCGTCGGTGTTCTTTACTCTGCTGATTTGCATAAGCCTGCTACTACCCCCTCCCCACCTTAAGAACTACTAGACAATGACTGCGTTTCTCGTTTGCTGGGTAAGCCCCGAATTCCTGGCCGAATGTTGTGAGCTGCCCGTCCTTCGCTTCTCTTTATTTGCATATTGACGCACCTGTAGAATGGTCCCGCCCCTCACCTGGTTGGCTTATTTGCATGGCTTCTTCAACCTCAGTTCTGATCGTTCCATAAAGCAGCCCCCATGAACCCCTCTAATGACTCCTTTCTCTTCTTCCACTTCGTCTGCAACTTTCCCCGTTCCACCGAGATCCCAGAAGACTTAGAACGCCTTTCCCATGGATTTGTCCCTAACAACCTGTTGTTTCTGCTTATTTTGCTTGTAGTCCCGCCCTCTAAGGTCCCCGGCCCTCTCTACTCTTCGCCCAGCCAGCCTATGGGAAAGAAGCAAATCTTCCACCTCCCCTCTTTTCTCCCCAACTCTTCCGCCCATTATTCCTGACCCTCTTATCTGAGACTCCTCCTCCTTCCTGCGTGTGTGAGGTCACTGTGGAGCCTGTGACCTCATAGGGACCCTAGAATTCCCATTTCTGTTTCTGCTTTCCCCAGGGGAAGAGACTTGAGGCAGTTGCTAGAAGGAAGGAAATCTTATCTTCTTGCTAGGAGTGCTGGAAACCTAGAGACTGTCTGACTATCCTTCCACTTCCCCACCCGCAGGATCCCTCTAATCATGCTTCCTCCACCCTGGTGTCTGTTGATGGTGGGGTTTGGGGGACTCTACTATGACAGGTGAGTCAGGCCTCAGCTGCTCCGGAGACAACCTATGACCTTGGGCTGGCAGCTGTATGTGTGCGTGTTGGCAGGGTGGATTGGAAGAAGGGAGGAGGACTGCATTCCCGAAGCCCCACCCCAGCCTAGCCCAGGGTGGGACTAGGGGTTGGATCAGTGTCCTCCTCACTGTTGACTCTGCCCTGGGACTGCATTTCTCCCCTGGCAGGTGCCTGCTTATCTTCAGACATTCAACTGGGCACAGACACACTCTCTTCCCCCACTGTCCTGGGCAGAACCAGTTTTAACTTTCCCACTTTTCTTGGGTTTCTGGGTAAATGAACTTGACCACTATGCAGTCAGTGAGTTCAGGGAATGAATGGGTGAGCCCCAGGAGCCATCCTCTCTGTCTCCCCGGGCGCCTAACCCCCAAGCTCCAGATTGACCTCAGCAGCTGTGTGACACTCGATGTCTGTTCTCTTTCCCCTCCCCCTTGCTTGTTTTTTGACAAAGACCAAATGTTATTCTTTACTTCCTTAGGGCTCTGTCTCTGAGTGGACTCCTGGGGAAAACTACCAAGAACTCCCTGATCTTCCCAGCTCTCCCCCCTCCCCCCCTAGCATTCCCGCTCAGGGTGCAGCCAGTTCTCCTGTGAGCAAACTTGTGTAGCGAAGCGGGAAAATTCCTGCTTTCTGAGAACCCCTTTCTGCCCTGCTCTCCGTGCAGGAATCCTCAGTCCTTTTAGGACCCAAGTTCTAGGCCAGGTGGGATCTATCTTGTCCAGAACTCTCTCCTCCGTCCCCTCTCCTCAAGCAGGGTGCTTATAGCTTAGGGCAGAAAGGGGAAGTGACAAAAACACAGTCAGTGTTGCCGGTACCCTGCCCTCCAACACCTCCTTGCCCTCCAACCCAGACTAAAAGCATCACCACTCTGTTGCCAGAATCATTCCGAACCTTCTTCTGCTTTCCCAGTACTTTCTGAACCAGTGATTTCCATGCATGTTTCCTATGGCACATGTCCCTCTTAGCCCTTGGACTGTATTCCTGGGGCTCGTTAGTAGGATGACTCCTGAGATGGAGGAGGGGCCGCCCTCACAAAGGAGAAGTGTAGCTCATTCTCTCACAGACCACATCCTGTGCCTCCTGTGCCCTGCCTCCTCCTGCTTGGGCTCCCTTCCGCTCCTAGCTTTTGCCCCTCGCCACCTGCTTACCCCATTATAAATTGTTCTCCTCTCCATTCATCCATACATATGTGCACATACACATTTGGTGGATGCAGAGAAAGTGGACAGGTGGAGGATGAGAGTAGGAAGACTGCATCTGGTCCTCCCTCCTCCTCCGGAGCTGTCTTCTCCTGTGAATGGTCTGTGTGCACCAGGGTTGAGAACAGAAAGGAAGAGAACAATCCCTGGTGTATCAGACTGTCATCTCTGGCAAACACAGGGCCCACTAGAGTCAGTACCTGACAGATTGTTTCTACTTAATTTCTTGTCACAAGACCCATTTCCTTGGGGGATATGCCCCAGCTTCTCCTCCCCTCAGCTTTTGCTCACTCCTCCCTTGGGAGGGCCATCTAAGAAGCTCACCCAAGTACTGCTGCCTAGGACTTCCCCCCAGAAGGCCCCAGGCTCCTCCCAATACAGGCCAAGCAGAAGAAACGTAAACCCAGGCATAAAAGTCTAAGCAGTGAGTGCCTCCAGACTGGTGGGAACCCGAATGCCTGACTCTTTGCATTGAACCAGTAAGCCACCACTTGAGTTAAGGAGTCAGTAACAGACTCTACCCTCCTTTCCACCTTCTTCACTAGTCTCTGTGTTCAATGCAAAGGAGGTGATTGCTTGAAGTCTGGGGCGGTTAAGAGAGGAAGTAGAGGAGGGCTGGTGGAGCTATAAGAGGGTGGGAATGAGCCAGTCCTGAAGAAGGTGTGCCTGGATGGGAGGGACCAGAGGACTCTAGCTCCCACCTCCAGCTTGGTTGACTTGCATTTCCTTCCTGGTCTTGGGGAGTCTGTTAATTCATAGACCCTTGGACCCTTGGAGGGTGCTTGCTAATCCCAGGGACTGGTGAAAAACTGTTGTCCAGTGTTGGGAGCCTTAACTCTAGAGTCAGGCTTTAATGACCTTTGATTTTTCACCTGGGTTGGAAACAGGTTGAGGTTAGGAGATAGGGCTCCTGAGGAAGGATGGGCTTTCTCAGTGGTTTCCTCAAGAGGTTGTCCATCTTCTTACCTTGAGCCTCCCAGCTCCATCACCTTGCTATTTTCTTTGGAGCACTAGCACTCTCCTAAGACCATTGTCTTCCACCTCTCCTGGCATCACAGAGCAACAGGAACCACGAGAGTTCCAGAAACCAGACACCCATTCAGGGTAGCCTTTCATTTATTTGAAGACAGCATTCATGGCTTGTCCCACCCCCTGCCCCAAGTTTGGGCATCTCCAGCCCAGTGACCCTAAGGCCTTTGCCTTCCCTTTGCCATTCTGGTCTTGCTTGGAATGTGCTCCGGTGTGCAGAAGACTTTGTTCTCTTTCCAGGTAGCCCATGTTTATGAGCCTGACTCTTCAGGTCTGCTGGGGAGGTAGAGGGCTGGGCATGTGGCTCTGGAGAAGTTCAAGGTCTTCCTGTCCAGGTGGGACATCTCCACAGTTCTCCCCTGACCCTTGCATCCCTTAGACCTGTCGCGCAACCGGTTCCCCGAGGTTCCAGAGGCAGCGTGCCAGCTGGTGTCCCTGGAGGGCCTGAGCCTGTACCACAATTGCCTGAGATGCCTGAATCCAGCTTTGGGGAATCTCACAGCCCTCACCTACCTCAACCTCAGGTAGGGAGGCAGAACCAGGGGAGGGTGCAGCTTATCCTTCTCAGCCCCAAGCATCAGTACACAGTACCCTGGGTGACCCTCCCGATGACCTTTGAAGGAGGGCCACACTGGGGTGCACTGCCCAGGGAATGAGCCCACTGCCTCTCTTCCTTCTGCAGCCGAAACCAGTTGTCATCGCTGCCATCCTACATCTGCCAGCTGCCGCTGCGGGTGCTCATTGTCAGCAACAACAAACTGGGAGCCCTGCCTCCTGACATCAGCACCTTGGGAAGCCTGCGGCAACTTGTGAGAATGAGGAGGGGCAGGGCGAGAAGAATGACTGCAGAGCCAGACACCAGGGGCTTTTTGGTGGGAGAGGTTGAGGAAAGGCAGGATGTGCCTTAGGGGAAAGTCTAAGACTAAAGCAGGTGGCCAGGGACAGGAGACAGGTTCTGATGCTCCTGGTCTTGTCGCTCCTTTTAACTTTTTTCCTCATTTCAGGATGTGAGCAGCAATGAGTTGCAGTCCCTCCCCACAGAGCTGTGCAGCCTCCCTTCCCTGCGCGATCTCAATGTTCGGAGGAACCAGCTCAGCACCCTGCCTGATGGTGAGGAAAATGAAGAACTGGGTGGTGGTGGGGGTGCGAAGAGAAAGACAGACTACTTTGGAGAAGAGGAGGAAAAAGGAGTCTTCACAGAAAACTCATGCTTAATTGCCCTGACCTGTGTAACTCGGTTGGGTGTCGTTTTGCAAAGCGATAGGCTGCTGATACGATTCCCCATCAGGGCACATGCCTGGGTTGTGGGTTAGTTCCCTAGACTGACAGGGCAGGTCCAAGAAGTGACCAATCGATGTTTTTCGCTCACATCAATGTTTCCCTTCCTCTCCTTCTCCCTCCATTGCCTTCTCTCTAAAAATAAATAAATACAATCTAAAAAAAAAAATTATGCTTAATTGACCAGGGTTTTGCATTGTATGAAACAGACCATAAATTATTTTATTTGCTCTTGACCAGCAACCCACTGAGGCTGGCAAGGCATGTGTTATTAGCTCTATTTTACAGATGTGGGGAAAGACACACACAGGGGAGTAGGTGAGTGCAGTGGCACTCTGTAGAATCTCAAGGACAGAAGGAGCCTTCAAGGTTACCCAGGGTCACCACTCACCCCAGCAGGAGCTCTCGCCTGAGTCAGCTGATGCCCTGTGCTTCCTCCCCAGAGACTCTGAATCAGTGGGGCCACATGCTGGAGCCCCAGCAGCTCCGTTTTAATGAGCTAATTGTGATGCACCCCAACATTTGATAGCCTCTGCTCCAAAGCAGCCACACCTTCTTTTATTCAGCCAGCATTGTTTTGTGTATGTGTTCCTTGTGCTTTAGGTGGGGACCAGGTAAATGTGAGTAATGTTACTCAGATCTGGGGCCATCTCTGAAAATTTAATGGCTTAATTAAATGTTATAGGAGAGACAAGCAGAGGGATACTTAGAGAGCTAGAAGGAAGCATGGGCTCTGCTTGGGGAACTTGAAGGTTTCCCTCCAGAGGTGAAACTGGAGCTGACCTTTGAAGGAGAGTTCACCCTCTGCCTCCCAGGCATAGGAAACCCCATGTGCAAATCATGTGGGTGGGAGGGAGCTCGGTTCGGCATGAACTCGGTTAGAAAGGCAAGCCAGGGCTAGATAGAAAGGACCTGTGCCACGCTGACCTTGGTTTTGAGGAACAAGAGACAGGAGTCAAGTGGTAATCGTTTTCTCTGGGCTGCCCCTTACTCTTTCCCTCGCCCTCTTCTGAGTCAGTAGGTGTCCAAATAAACATTTGATCAGGGCTTTCTCTGGGCCATAAAAGAGACCCCAGCAAAATGTCCTGTGGACACAAAGGAAGGAGCAATGAATTCCAATGTAGTGTCTGGAAAGATAGCATGGAGGAGGTGGTGAGCAGCACTTTGAAAGATGCATGGATAGAACAGCGGCACTCTCCTAGTTGTGCAGAAACCAAGGGGTGAGAGGACTGTCTGATGTGGTACGAGGATGGGCAGTGAGGTAGGAATCATGGATACTTTGACTGTGCCCAGCCAGGCAGCAGTGATTTATATTCTGTGTCTCGGGCCACCACAAATACAGCAGTGCTTTTTTGAGAACTAGACAAAGGTGCCCCTACCTGTGCGCAAGCCAAGTCTCACCCAGGGGCAGGGTGTGGCTAGCGAAGTGCATGTAGGATTGCAGCTCCTCCTGCCTGGATGCCTTTGTGTGGGGCACAGCCCACTTGCCTTCAGCAGCCCCAGCTGCAAGTCATGGAAAGTTTTTGAGTAACGTGGTACCAGTTTGTTTTGGGGCTTGTGAAGGTCGCTTGAGAATGAAGGAGTGGTTGGACTGGGAAGTGGGCAGGGAGGAGAAGTGGAGGAAGTACCTAGGAGGAGCAGGAGCTGGAGCTGATAGGTCTGATGGGGGATCAGGGGCCTGAAGGTGGGCCATATCTGAGTTGGGGAGAGGAGCAGGGAGGCTGTTCCTGCAGAGTAACCTCAGTCAGCCAGGGCAGAAGCCGTGGTGGGCCCAGGGGTGACTAGTTGGCCAGAGCACAGGGTAGAGGAAGTGAGCGCAAGGTTCCACCTGTGAACATACTCCTGACTCTTCCCTCACCCACTCCCAGAGCTGGGGGACCTTCCTCTTGTCCGCCTGGATTTCTCCTGTAACCGCATCTCCCGCATCCCAGTCTCCTTCTGCCGCCTCAGGCACCTGCAAGTCATCCTGCTGGACAGCAACCCCCTGCAAAGCCCTCCTGCCCAGGTGAGAGGTGGGTCCTTTTGATAGCCAAGCAGGATCTTGGGTATCCCCTTTCTTCCCCCTAACTCCTTTCATGCTTTTTACACTTAGGTCTGCCTGAAGGGGAAACTTCACATCTTCAAGTACTTGTCAACAGAGGCTGGGCGTCGTGGGGGAGCTGCACTGGGGGACCTGGCCCCTTCCCGCCCCCCGAGTTTTAGTCCCTGGTAAAGAAGGGCATGGGAAGGAAGGAAGCTCCTGGATTCCTAATGCCACTTCTTGGCACCAGGGTCCCCATGGTTTTCAGAGGGAGGGTGGGTGGGGGGTTGCTGCCCAGTATAGGACTGACCAGCTCTCCCTGGCTGGCCCCAGCCCAGCTGAGGACTTATTTCCGGGACGTCGATACGATGGCGGACTGGACTCAGGCTTCCACAGCGTGGACAGTGGCAGCAAGAGGTGGTCTGGAAATGAGGTAAGGGCCCCTTTTCCAAGGGACATTGGCAATGTCAGCCCTGGGAGAGAACATCTGAGCCTGGGCCCTTGGCCTTTTACCTCTAAATCTCAGAGTGACAGGTGGTGGCTAGACCTGTCTTCTTCCTTCCCTCACCCAAGTGTCCTGGGGAAGGGCTGGCTCAGCGGCAGACCCCATGGCCCTGCACCCACGAGCCCGCCAGCACTGCAGAGAAACCATCTTCCATCTTTACATTTCTGCATTTACAGTCAACAGATGAGTTTTCGGAGTTGTCATTCCGGATCTCGGAGCTGGCCCGGGAGCCTCGGGGGTCCAGGGAGCGGAAGGAGGATGTCTGTGGTGAGTGGTCAGGGACCCTGGGGCTGAGAGGGATGGACAGGCCTGAAGGCACCCCTCTGCTTGCTGACGTGTCCTGCCTCGCCAGCTGACGGAGACCCTGAGCAGATTGACTTCATTGACAGCCACGTGCCTGGGGAGGACGAAGAGCGAGGTGCTGCCAAGGTGAGGGGCTGGCCCTTGTCTGTGTGTCCATCTGCTGTGGGAGGAGAGCTGGAGGGAGGGGCCCCTGCACGCTTGGAGGCCAGGTACTCCCTCAGCCCCTCTGCTGTTCTTTCTCCAGGAGCAGCGGCCACCAGAATTAAGCCCTGTGGCAGGGGACGGGGAGAGGGCACCAAGCAGCAGGTACCAGAGGCACCAGAGCCAGCGCTTCCTCCCTTTACTCTAAATCCCTGCACCTTCTCCTCTTCCCTGACCTGCTTTACCCCTTGCACCCTGCCTTTGCCCCTCAGGAGGGAAGAGCTGGCTGGGGAGGAGCGGCGGCGCCCAGATACCTTGCAGCTGTGGCAGGAGCGTGAGCGGCGGCAGCAGCAGCAGCAGCAGCAGCAGAGTGGATTGTGGGGGGCCCCCAGGAAGGACAGGTGTGGGCACAGGGGCTACTACTGGGTGGTGAGCCCTGCAAGTGAGTGGGAGTGAGCCCTCCTGAGCTACTCTGCCCCTTGGGGTTGGCAGCCCCCTGCTTAACTTTGCTGGCCCTGCATCTCCTTCACTTTCTAGTTTTCTGAAGCTGGGGGTCAGGGCTGCTGGTGGAGGTGCTGCTGCCTCGTCCACTCAGGCCACCTACAAGTATGTGCCCTACCAGACTCCACCTCCCTGAGCCTCTCCCTGCACACCTTCCCCCGACCATCCCCTCTAATTCCCTTTCTGTCTCTCCTCAGCGGCATGCCCAAGTCCAGTGCTACCCAAGTGGGGGCTTCAGGGGGACAGGGAGCTTCTTCTCCTGTCTCAGCCCCCACCTCCCAGGAGCCCCTTCCTATAGCTGGACCAGGTGTGATGGGGGCTTTGGGAAGAATATGGGGGCTTGTGTGGGTGAGGGGTGGCCTGATGGAAGAGTGGGACACTGAAGGGATATCTTCTCTCCTGTCCCTGTCCCCTGCCTCTGGCCCCCAGTGACAGCGCCTGCTCCCCGGCCACTGGGCTCCATCCAGAGACCAAACAGCTTCCTCTTCCGTTCTTCCTCTCAGAGTGGTTCAGGTGGGTCTCCCCTCCCCAGCACTGACCCAACACTAACCCAGCACTAACCCCTGGGCTGCAATCACTGCTTCTGGCCTGGGAATTCTCTGGTCAATTGTCCCTTTATTTTGAAAATACCGTAAGCACAGAGACAGGAGCTGTGGGTGCCAGACACTGCAGCCCAGACAAAGTCAACGGGTGGTAGTGGAGACAGCTCATACACCCTCCTTTTTCCAGGTCCTTCCTCACCAGACTCTGTTTTGAGACCTCGGCGATTGCCCCCGCCTCTGGATGAGAAGGAACTGACGACTCAATTGCGCCAGGTGAGAGAGGTGGGGTATGTGTGGGTGGGGCCTGGACTCAGCATGGCACCTCCTGGAAGTTCCCTGGCGCCCCTCAACATCATCTCTGCATCCTGGTGCTTTGGCCGAGGGTGGGGGAGGCAGGCTGGAGTTCTCTGCTGACTTTGATGTGTCCATCCCTCACCCGACACCACCACTTCATTTTCTGCCTTGCAGGTCCTTGAGTCGCAGCTGCAGCGGCCCCTGCCTGAGGACCTGGCAGAGGCTCTGGCCAATGGTGTCATCCTCTGTCAGCTGGCCAACCAGCTGAGGCCCCGCTCCGTGCCCTTCATTCATGTTCCCTCACCTGCTGTGGTTAGTCGGTGCCCCAGATGGGAAGTAGGGAATGGGACAGGGGACTCCTATGCCCCCTCCCTTACTCTCTTCTTTTTCCTTTCTTACACATCCCCAGCCAAAACTCAGTACCCTCAAGTCTCGGAAGAATGTGGAGAGTTTCTTAGAAGCCTGTCGAAAAATGGGGGTGCCTGAGGTATGGGGGGGGTGATGTTCTCAGGAGCCTGGGGCTGGTCTCTTCTATAAAGAGTGGTGGCTTCCTGGGCTTAGTTGTACCCTTTGCTGGGATGGCAGGGTTCCATTCACAGGCGTTGTCTGCTCCCCAGAAGGAAGCCCCTGTCCTGCATGCCTCCCTTCCCTGCATGTCCCCCCTCCCTGCACTCTGCATGTTGGTATGGCTCTGGCCCTGGCATGTGAGGGCAGGGGGTGGGAAGGATTGTCTTGCTGCTACTGCTGACATCTGCCTTTGTCTTTGTCCATCTGTCCTACTCTCCCTTCCCAGGCTGACCTGTGCTCGCCCTCGGATCTCCTCCAGGGCACCGTCCGGGGGCTGTGGACCACCCTGGAGGCCGTGAAGTGGGCGGGGGGCAGGGCACCCCCACCTCTCTGGCCACCCTCTGGTCTGGGTGGCTTCATCCTCTTCTATGTGGTCCTCATGCTGCTGCTCTATGTCATCTACACTCGGCTCCTGGGTTCCTAGGACCTGAAGTCACCCCTCTGCCACCACCTCACCCTATTTCTATTTATAAGACTCCTGTACAACCCATGCCCACCGGTGGTGCCTTCAGCCCCTACCAAAGACACTAGTGAACCCCCATCCCCTCACAAACACTGACCTCAGAGGCCCCACTCTGGTTCCCCCAGACCCTGGGTCCCCAGCCTCTGGCTGTCCTCCTGTAGCCCTTCCCCTCTCAGTGCTGATGGTTACTTCTTGCCCTCTCCCACCCAGCCCTGCCCTCTGCTCCCTGAGAGCGGGTGGGTCTTAACCTCCCAGTCTTCACTTTCCACTCCCAACCCCCACCCCAGATATAGGGGACTAAATTATATTTTGTAGAGAGAACTCTATATTTGTAGGAGATGCAGGACCCAGGCTGGGTCCCTGTTTCTTGTATAAATGTACAGACCGTTGCTGCCTGTGTGTGTGTGTGTGTTTGCATCTGTTCCTCCCGTGGCCAGGCCCAGTCCTGGCTGCGCGCATTGGGCTCCGTGTGCCAGCCTGCCTACTCCAGCACTTCCCTCTGGAAATGGCAGGTCTTCCCTCCATCCTGAGCCTCGGTCCCTGTGTCATCTTTGTTTTGTTATCTACTGACAGCTTCCTTGCATCTCATTTGTCCCCAAGCCATGTCCAGGGTGCCCCTGACCTTTGCCTCCTGCATTGTGAAGCCTGTCAGCTCCCTTTGACCAGGCTCTTTTAGGGTGTCTCCCACTCTGCCCTCTGCCAAGGGCCGGGAAGGCCAGAGGTGAGGATGTAAAGGGGGACTTAATCTGGGCCCCTCCCCCCCAGGAGTCCCTGTGCCAGCCCCATCACATCCTGGAAGAGGAGGGGGCTCCAGGAAGGGGCCTCCCCCACATCGCTGCTGTCGTCCACGCACTGCTGGAACAGTCTTAGGGGTTGAGGTAGGGGCACAGGGCCACCACCAGCCTGGGACCCAGGAACAGAGGACCTGCACGCCTGGGCTCTGCTCTCTAGCAAGGACTGGTGAGGGGCAGCCTCGGGCCTGGCCCTGTTCCTCAAAGACACCCCTTACCCAAGAGGTTGGAAGCAGGCCTGCCCAGTGAGACACCTGGATTCTGTGGGTGTGGCTGAGGATATGGGGTGAAGAGGAGGCACCTGGTGTTGTGTCAAGTGCAATAAAAAAGCCAGAAGTTCTCAAAGTTGCCGCACGTGTGTGTGTGTGTGTGTGTGTGTGTGTGTGTGTGTGGTGTTTGTGGTGTTTGTGAACGAAAGCGGGAAAGAGGTCGCCTTTATGTCCACGGCCGGGTTCCAATGTGACCTTCGCTCAGCGCCACTCACATAGAGCCGAAGGCAGGCGGGGCTGCGCCGACCCCACCAACAGGGGGCGCCCGTGGGACCCCCAGCGGGAGCAAGCCACGTGGCCCGGAAATGCGCCGAGCGTCTGCGTCTCTGCGAGGCCTTGTGAGGTGGGCGGGCAACCTGCGCTCGTCTGAACCGGCAGAAGGCTGGGACCAAGTGGGGGCTGGCGGGGGGCCAGGGAGGGGCAAGGCAGGTGGGGTGGGAGGCCTGGGCAGCAAGGGGCACAGAGGTGCATGCTTGCCCTTCCTTCCCTCAAGACGCGGCATGTTGCCCTGGCCCTCTCCGCGGAGGGACAGGGTTAAGGAGCAGGCACCTGAGGAACAGGGCTCCTTAGCATGCAGTGGTCCTGGCAAGGATTGGAACTCTGGAGAGGAAGCCCTGGGGGGGCCAGATACACCCCCACATGACAGGTGAGGGGCATGCTGGAGGCACTTGAGGGAAATCCCACAAAGGGGGTCCCACTGTGTGAGGAAATCTCAATGGTCCACACCGAACAATGGGTATGTTCAGTCTCCCCTCACCAGGCACCTTTAGCCTTGCCATGGAAGATTCAGACCTGGAGGGCCAAGGGGGTAAGCAGTTACTGGGGCATCTCAGTACCTCCCCATCTTTCCCCTCCCAGCCCTCAATCCTGGTCCCCAGGGCCTTCTAGGACCCAGAGAGAACAGCTGCTGGCCCCGTTACCCTCAGGTCTGGTGGCTGGGCAGTCCCGGGGAACCCCAGGTAGGTACTAGGCCTTGCCACCTCTACCCCTCAATACCCTTTCACTGACTCTTGAGCCTGTTTTTTGTTTTTTGTTTTTTAAGATTTTATTTTCAGACAGAGGAGAAGGGAGGGAGAGAGAAGGAGGGAGAAAAACATCAATGTGTGGCTGCCTCTCGTGCACCCCCTACTGGGGACCTGGCCTGCAAACCAGGCATGTGCCCTGACTGGGAATT
This sequence comes from Glossophaga mutica, assembly GCA_039655065.1. Lineage (NCBI taxonomy): Eukaryota > Metazoa > Chordata > Mammalia > Chiroptera > Phyllostomidae > Glossophaga > Glossophaga mutica. The sequence goes on from CM077305.1 coordinate 85,235,405, forward strand.
GAACTGGTGACCTTCTAGTTTGCAGGCCTGTGCTAAATCCACTGAGCTACACCAGCCAGGGCGAGCTAGTTTTAATTTTTTCATACTCCCCCCCCCACCCCAGTTCCCCTTTCCCCTCAGATGGCCTGGGAGGCAGCCCCCTCAAGGATGACCCTACTGGCACCATGGGATCCCAACTACAAGGCTAAAGCAGGACCTCAGCTGGTGTGGGTAAGTAGGGTGTACCTATGGCCCCAGCCACGGAGTGAGGAAAGGATGCTCTGTGAGGAGGCTGAATAGTGATCTTTTCTGACCCTCCACAGGGGCCCAGCTGTGCATCCGGTGCCTCCTTCTCAGGACGGACTTTGTGTCATCCCTCCTTTTGGCCACTGTATGGCGCAGCCTTAGGCAGGGGCTGCAGGCCCCTAGCCACAGCAGAACATCAGAATGATGAGCAGGTGCCCAGGGATGCAGGTAACTTCCCCTGGTCCCCTCAGGCTCAGGATTGATGCTGTGTGAACACCTCAGGAACTGGTGCAGAGCTCCCTGGGAGGGGAAGCCCACCCAGCCTGTCATTCTAGCACTTCTTCTCCCCAGGGTTCCCAGTGATGTGCGGTGGAGATGTCTTTCTTTCAGACCCTCTGCTGCCCCCTGGGCAGCGTGTTCCCCTGTACCTGTCTGAGGCCTCTCAGCAGGTGAGCACTCTTCCTGCCCTGGCCTCATCTCAGCCTTCATGCAGGGCTTGGGAGGAGATACTTTCCTCTCTTCTCTCCTCAGGTGATGGGCTCTCTGAAGCTGCAGCTCCCACCCCCTATCATGTCGCCCTGGGTCCACCCGACCCGGTCGCCTGGCGGCTCCACTGCCTGGCTCAGTGGGCCTGAGCTGATCGCCCTCACTGGCCTCCTGCAGATGAGTCAGGAGGAGCCAAGACCTAGTTCCACTGGTTCCTCAGCAGTTCCCACGCCCCCTGCTGGTTCCCCAGACCCTGTCTCTGACCATCCAGGCCCCAGTGGTGGCCAGAGCTGTTCTCACTGCACTGACTCATCCCTCCCACAGACCCCAGACACTCATTGCTCATAGCACCTCTGGGGGCACAGTGGGCCCCTACTTTCCCACGAAATTCTGTTGACAATAAAAGTGTTTGTTTGCAAACGGGCTCCTCGTGGTGGGTAACAGAATGGGGTACCTAGACAGGGATGGGGTCTCTTCCTCCATGGCAGCTTTGGTTGCCCTCCCCTCAAATTGTCACTCATTGGTCATCCCCTACAGTGGGGTGGGGGAATACATGGGTCTAAGACCTTTTCAGGCAGAACAAGAAAGGGACTTTTAATGAGGGTGTCCACGGTACAGTTCCCCAGACTGAATATATAGGAAGCAAGGACTCCATCAGCTTTGCCAGGCCTGGGAGAAGGGAGGATTGTGTGAGCATGTGGCTGGGTCACATGAGCCTAGTTTGAGAGAGGCAAACTAGGAAGTAAGAGGGTGGCACGTCACTTTTGGGGTACATTAGAGGTGAGATGCCTGGTGCTTTCATGCTTCTTGTGCTCGGGTCCCAGAAGTTCAGCCTTGGAGCTGGGGGTTAGGTGTTCAGCTTGTTGGAGATACAGACAGGTCCTGCAAGTGTGTGTTGGGCGGAAGGGACAGGTCCTCATGGGAGTCCTCATCAGAGGCAGGGTGGTGGCCAAAGCTGACCTGAGATTCTGGATTGATGCTGCATAATTGTGTCGGGAAAAAGAGAGGATTGGAACTTTGGCAGAGAAAGTCCAGAAGCTTGTAGGATTTTTTGGAGGGGATGGTTCTAGAATTTTCTCTTTTAAAAGAATCCAACTTCTTGGGGAACCTCCTCCTGAACTTTCCCACAGTGAAGGGGGAGGAGCAGAGTGAGCAGCTGACCCTAAGGGGCAGCTCAGTACCTCTGTAGTTCATGTGTCCTAGGGGCTGTCTGGGCCTTAGATGTGGAAACAGGTGGGAAGGCATTTCTAACTTTGCCGTTTTTTCTCCTCCACCTCATCATCCATCTGTCAGCTAGACCTGGTGGGCTCTCACCCTTGCCTCCCTGAGGTTCTGGAACTCGATTCAGGGGTAGCTGTGGGGTGGTGCACGCTGGCCCTGGGAGTGCTGCCTCCTGCCTCCTGAGGAAGGACCAGGTCCAGGTCAGTGTAGTTGAGGTGGCCACCTGGGGGGTCTGATATAGAGTTTCTAAGTAGTCCCGGGCCATGTACTTAGTGGACATATACTCTCTGGCTCACTTGGACAGCATCTGCAAATAGGGCTGATTCCATGCTGGTCTCAAGCTCTCTCCAGTGCCCAATGAGGATGGGCCCTAAAGCCCATGTTCAGGCTCCCTGGCCCCTGGCTTGTAGGAATGGGACAGGGAGCTTGAGGAAGAGGACCCTGGTGGGAGAGTAGTTCATGGGCACATAATCAGTGCCTTCCCAGAGCAGCTGGTGGGGAGCAGCATTGGCAGTAGCAGGAAGGTGCGGGGGGCGGGGAAGGGTAGGAAGAGGTAGGAGAGGGTGTGCCATTACCAAGTATCCATTTGCTTCTGCCCTCACATGGGCTTGAAGTCACTCCCACCTCCCATGCTTATGTGGCTCCCTGCTCTAACCTCCTGGGGAAAGAGTCTGCCATCCCCAGCATCCCAGCTCTGGAGAGTGCTTGCTCACTTCTCTCACCCAGTCACTCCCCACAGCTCAGACATGACTGGGCTGTGAAGGTTGGGGACAGCAGGTCTGGAGTAGCTCAGCCCTGCCATGGACACCACCATCCCCAAATCACTTCATGGCAGCTAGGACAGTCTCATGAATGCTTTGGGCCACCACTGGCATCCAGTGCCTGTAGCCACAGCTCCCCAGGACCAGTGGGTGCCCAGGCGGCCAAGCTCCAGGAAGAAGGCTTCTGCATGGCTGCAGTGGGGCACGCTGAAAAGCTACAAGAACAGGGCCAGTGGTGGTGGTGCCAGGGTGTCCCCGGAACCTCTGCCCCTCAGCTTCCACAGCAGGCTCAGTATCCTGAACCCAGGCATAAGGTGGTAGCCACTGCTGCCCAGGGTTCATATCCACTCCAGCCCCTTAGGCCACAGTGTCACAGGCCAGACATCCTGAAATGGAGTGAGGATTCAGGTCCCAGGTTCCTCAAGGGAACTGGGACCAGGGAGGACAATTGATAGTCACAGGAGGCTCCTGAGCCAGGAGGTTGGAGTCACTATGCTCTGAGCACTGGTTAAATGTAAACACTTAATGTTTGAACTCAATATGGTGACCTAGGGGAGAGACAGGCTACAGATAGACCAAATCCATGACCATCCAACCCCAGCCCCCAAACCCTCTCCACCCGCTCCAGACTTGGGCCTCCTGAACCTCCAGCAGGGCATTTTACCACACCTGCTGCTCCACCTCACTGGTCGCCACCGACCAGGCTGCCATCGGGTGTGTAGAGGATAATCAGGTGGCGCTGTTGTGCATCCACGTGCTTGCTGATGGTGCACACACCCGCTAGGATCAGCTGAGCTTGAGCAAGGCTCCACCTGTGAGAAACTTCTCATTCTGATAGCACACCAGGCGTGGTAGGTCTGCACAGAGCACTAAGCAGCAGCGGCTCTGGTGCTTTAGCTTTCTCAGGTGGCCACAGAGCTGCTGTGGACCCCGGCCTGTGTCTGCCAACTCGGGGACTTTGGTGTCCCTGTGGGGTCACCACCTCTGGGATTCATAGGCAATAAAGTGGCAGGAGAAGGGGCTGCAAGGGCTGGGGAAAGGCCAGAAGTGGGGTGGAGGTGGCTGTCACCCATCTTGATGCCCAGAGTCTCTCTCCTGCTCCAGACTGCAGGGGGGCTGCAGTGGCTCCTCTCTGCATGCAGCGTGTGCCCCAATGGCTAATGGGTGACCAGGACACACTGGTCTTCAATAACCTCCGATCACTGGGATCCCTGTCCCCACCCTCTCTCTGCCAACAGCTCCAGACTACCCCCACCCCCACCTCTCGATATCCTCACCCGACAGGTGCTGGAGACCCGCCAGGTGATAGAAGCAAAGATTGAGTTAAGAAGTCTAGAAGAGGTGGTCTCCACCCTACCCACTTGGACTGGGCTTTGGCAGGGGCGGCGAGTGAGCATGGGGGCCTCTCCATTGCTTTGAGCTGACTGCCGGGAAAGTGACCATGTGAGGCGAATGTGAATGAAACTGCATCTGAAGTGATCCACACTCCTGGATCACCGGCAACTGAGGCCACCCTCTTCTGACTCCTGCCACTCCCCACTTGGGTTCTAGCCATCCAGTACCCTTCCTACTCAGGACTGGTTTTGTACTCTTCCTTCCCAAGTAATCCTAGTAGCCAGACCACTGAACACTGAGTTGTGCTGACTTCCAAGGAGCTGGAGGTTGTTTTTCTGTGGTTTTGGGGTGATAGGAGGTATCTTGGAATAAGTAAACTTGTGGATTGGCCTCTGTGCACAACCCATACCCAGCAGAATCCTGGTCAAGAGATCAAGAAAGGAGATCCTGTGGAGGAAAGGCCATCACTCAGGGGCATTTTCATCATGTTGCCCGATTACCCTCAGCCCCTTTTCACCACCACCGGTCCAAAAATGCCACCATGCACTGGCTGAAGGCTCTCATCCCAGCACAGGTTCTCTGGTGGGGGTACCCTTTGCCCCTTACTTCCTGAGAGGTTTGAGATGGGGTTAGAATTCAGACATTTTTATACCCCACTTAGGATCTTCCATGGACCAACTATCTTGGGGGGAAGATGACACTGGTCAGTGTACAAGATAAACCAGCAGGTGATACGGATGGGGGCTTTTAGAGGACAAGTAAGATACATGGAGGGGAGCTGAGGGTGGGGGAGGGGAATAGGGCAGTGTGTGGCCCCCATTAAAGATGGTGTTTGGGGAGGAGCACAATCAGGTAAAGAATGGGCTGTAACAAGAGTGCTGGTGCAAGGGAACCTGATTCTTTTCCTGACTAGTCCAAGGGCCAGGGGAACCTGAGCAGGGAGGGTAGAGCTTCTCCACTTTACAGGCCTGGAAGGAAGGGGCTGGAATACTGGAGGAGCCAAAGGTGCAGTGTGAGTGGAAGCTAGCTAGTATCCTCAAACACCTTTTCAAGGGTGATGCTGAGAACAGAATGTGGGAGCCAACCAGCTTTCTGAGGGTGGGCATCCAGCTAGCCATCAGGCAGCACCCAGGCTCACCTCCAGGTGCCTGACCCTCCCTCCCCTGGTCAGCCAAAGACCCACCAAGGTGCAGGAGGGGTGCTGCCAGCTCTGATGGTGCACTGGGGACAGTAGGAGCTTCCACCATTGGTGGGTGTTGGCCAGGGAGAGGCAGGTATGTGGATCTGTAAGTAGCACCAAAACAGTATGTTCAAGGCCATAGCCCCCAGTGTGGCCTTCATCTATGTACCATATGCCAATGTGTAAAGTGGCAGGGACACAGAGAGCTATCTGCAGACCCCTTCCCTTCCCAGTCTGGGTGCTGCTTTAAAGAGCAGGGCACCCACTGGGCCCACACACCTGCTGTGGCCCTGGCCTGGAGCCTTACTCCCCAGGTTTGATTTGAAGCTACTCACAGGAGGGTCTTGTCATACCTACTCCTTTCCACTCCCTGTCAACCAGGCTACCTTGCAGCACCCCAGTCCTGTGAAATCACAGCAGCTGTCACTGAGAGCAGCTCCAGATCACCTTGTGTTACTGAACCCTGAAGTGCTGGGTAGAGATAAAGCAGAAAGCAGCAGGGCTCCTAATGCCTGGGTTCTGGGCAAGTAGCAGTGGTAGATGGGGTGATAATCAATGCAGGTGATTTAGCCTGCTGGGCACCAAAAAAAGCCTGGAGACAAACAACTGGCCTAATCATTGTTGCCCTAGCAACATTGCCCTTGTCCTTACCCAGACAAAATTTATTCTAGCTTGTTGCCCTGGTAACTTGAGTTGCTCCCCAGGGACAGGAAGTGGCAGAACCTCAGCTCTGCTGGGTGAGAACACTTCTCTCAACCAGAAGGGTCCACCTGTGCCACCCCCTGCCCGGTGAAGGGCAGCCGTAAGATGGCGGAGTGGGATCTCCACATTCTAAGTCCCTGCGGAAATATCTTGTTACCAGGGAGGAGAATCTAGAGGGAGGAGGCTGGGGTACTAAGGCCAGGCTGTTCCTGTGTGTCCCTCCCCCATCCTGGGTTCCCACTCCTCTGTGGAGAGGGTGATGCAGGGACAGTGCTGTACATTTAGCCCTTTCCTTCGGTCCTCCCCCACCATAGCTCCAGGGCTTCAATGCAGACAAAATGGAGCTCGTCACAGAGGTCCTGGGGACTGCACCTGCTTCCTCACCCACCGGGCAGCTGGTGGTCACCTGCTGAAGGCTGGATCCAAGCCAGAGCATGGCTCTCTTCAGAACATGGCAGGGGTAACATGAGGACTACGTCCGAACGGAAGCCTGGGTGAACCCCTCCAGCCTGGTGGTGTGTATTCAGTCAGATTTGCAGCTACCAGGCAGGGCCATACAGAGATGCCCTGGGGGTTAAGGCAGGAGGAACACAGCGCAGTCATTTTGACATTTTCTATCAGGCTAGGGGTTTTTCCATTCTTTGCTACTCGCCTGCAGAGAGGAGGCCCAGCTGCCAAGAGAGGCAGCTAGTCTTAGTCTTGGCTTGTGCCTGGGGAACTCTTGATTTTTCTACCCTGGGGTTTGAGGCTGCCCCAGTGTAACTTCTAACTGGTCACCCTGCTTTGGCCAGTGAGCTGGCTGGAGACCTTGTTGGACCAAGTGACTGCAGAGAGGTCCTGGGCCCAGGCACCAAGCAGTAAGGAGATCCCTGGGAAGCAGCATGAGTGTGACTGAAACTTGCGGTAAGAGGCACTGCATCTTCTGGTCCTTTAACTCTCACTTCCGAACCTGTGTTTTTGGTTAGGAAAGGAGGAGTGAGGAGAGCTGGGGAAAAAATAAAAGTCTCCTTGCCCTACCACACAGCAGCAGGTATCAGCTTCCCTACCCTTCCCTACCTCTAAGCAGAGAGAATGCCAGAGACAGGCTCTTTAAAAGGAGAAGGACAGAGATAATCTCCATCCTTCCTTGCTGTTATGCTGTTAAAGTCATTGGGTAGAAAGACCCAGAACACACTTCATATCCTAAGAATGAAGCAGCTTAAAGGGCCAGGAGTTCCTGGGCAGCATGGAAAAGGGAGGAACCTCTTCTCCCAGCAAGGTTGAGTCCTGTGCCACTCCTCAGCCAGGTGAGGTGTTTAACCCAAGCTATCTGTCTTGTTACCACACAAACAGCCCAGACACCAAGGCTGTTGACACAACATCCTTAGGTAGAAACAGTCCCATCAGGTCCACTCCCATTTCCCAGCTGGCACCTTCTTTTTTGCCTTCCCTCAACCCCTGGTGGGAATTGCCTCTCTCACTACTGCCACCTATCTCCTGCCTCCAGCAGAGGCAGCCCTTCTGCCCTGCTCCCTGTCATTGCTAACATGGGACTCCTGTTCAGACAGGGACTGGTTCTGTGGGCAACGAGTCTTGTTCTTGGTCCTGTCCTTGGCCAAGAGCAGGCAGCATTGCAGTCAACATTATCACCAACCTAGGCAGTCACGTTGATTGACATGAGGGCACTCAAGCTGCCCCAAAGTAAGACCATAAGAGCCATTTTCTTTTTCTTTCAAATGCAGTTCTTTTACAACATTGCCTGTAACAGCTTTCGTGCAAAGATTTGGAGGCCAGGGAGGTACATGGATCAAAGAAAGGAAAAAATATAGCCAACTGCACAAAGCCTTTCCCGAAAAGCCCAGGCTCTGGGGTGGTCAGGGCATGTGCCTGCCCTCCCTGCCACTCCCTGGAGCTCTGGCTTTGCTGGTCGAGGCACAGATGAGGATTCATCCCATTCCCCATGTAAAAGAGCTGTCTGGGAGAGGGAGAATGGCTGCTTGTGTGTGTGTGTGTGTATCTATATCTATATCTATATATATATATCTTTCTCTCTGTATGTATGTGTACATATATAATAGGCTATATTAGAAAATTCTCTCTATGTATAAATATAAAACACTGGTATCCAAACCTGACACCACAACTAACTAAAGTGCTTGACAGAAGTTGGGCATGCCTAAGTGTTGGGTTGGCCAAAAAGTTCATTCGGTTTTCCCATAAGCTGGCTCTAGTAGCATGTAGTTGTCTTTAACTTCACTCAAAAACAATTTTGTTAGATAGTATTGTGACAGCTGTCATATCAGTGTGCATTTAAAAAAAAAAATTAGTCCTGGCTGGTGTGGCTCAGTGGATTGAGTGCCGGTCTGTGAAAGAAAGGTCACTGATTCGATTCCCGGTCAGAGCACATGCCTCGTTTGTGGGCCAGGTCCCCAGTTGGGGGCGTGTGAGAGGCAACCAATCATGTATCTCTTGCACATTGATGTTTCTCTCCCTTTCTTCTTGTCTTCCCCCCTCTTAAAAAGTAAATTTTAAAAATCTGTAAAAAAACTAATCAAAATTGGCAAATTTTTGTGTAGCCATTTTAATGTTGAAGATGGAAGAAAATATGCAATATTTTCAGCGTACTATGCTTTATTATTTCAAGATGGTAAAAACACAACTGAAATGCAAAAAAAGATTTGTGCAGTATATGGAGAAGGTGCTGTGACTGATCAAACATGTCAAAAATGGTTTGCAAAGTTTTGTGTTGAAGATTTCTGGCTGGACGTTGCTCCACGGTCAGATACACCAGTGGAAGTTGACAGTGATCAAATGGAGACATGAATTGAGAATAAACAATGTTATACCACGTGGGGGACAGCTGACATACCCAAAATATCCAAGTCAATAAAGTTATTGGTGAAAATGAAAAAATGTGTCTTTTATTTTACAGAAAAAACTAAATGGACTTTTTGGCCAACCCAATATGTACGTAAAACTAGACATCCTGAGTGCCCAGGATGAGGGAGGGAGTTGGGGATGTAAGAATGTGGAGAACAGGTACACTGGCCCAAGCCAAGGTACCAGTGGCACTCTGGTCCCCCAGGGCCTTCTTAGCTTGATTACTATCCCACATCAACACCTCATCCCCACCCTTACCCTACTTTTCCCACTGTGCTTCTGTCCATGAGAACAGTATTGGAAAGTTGGGCATGGGGAAGCGTTCCCCCAGGGGAATGTTGATCAGCCTGTGCCCACAGCTTCCTTTGCCCAGAGGGCTAGGAATGAAGGGAGCACTGTGTATGCTGACGGCAGGAGAGGAGGAGGATTACTGTCATCATAATTAATAATTTGAGAAAAAAACATCATTGTTCCTCTAGGCCAGGCCCTGCTTTCTCTCCTCCTGGGCCTCCTGCCTGGGTCAGGGGTTGGAAGAAAGAAGGAAGGAAGCTGCCCTTTTTATCTGTAAGCTCCAGGCAAAGCAGTAGCACCTCCACCATCTTCAAGACCCCAACCCTGCAAAGTAAGGCCCATTCTGGTCTCAGACTCACATAAATGCCACAGGCAAGTGGTCACCAGAGTTCCAAGGAGTAGAGGGACCTCAGAGAGCAGGAAAGAGGCCCCCAGAACACAGTGCTACAAGAATGGGTTGGTGGTTGAAGATTTGGAGGCAAATGGGCTTGTTGAGGATCCAGTCTGTAAAGAAAGAACCACCACAAATTGTGAGATTAGAGCAGAAAAGCTGGAGACCACAGAAGAGATGCAGTTCAGGGTTCCTTTCTCCCTCAACACTACTGAGCTGAGGAAACTGGAAATGTGAAGGAACTAAGAGGCAAGTGGAGGGTTGGGGAGTGTGAGGGATGACAGGAATAAGAACTGAGGCCCATCAACTACCCCTCTTATCCTTGGCTTGGACAAAACAGAACTTTATGAGAAAGGGGCCTGAGTTCCACCCCACATCGTCCTCTTTTCCTGGAAGGATTCTATCCCTAAGCCCCAGAGTGAGAGATCATGCTCCATACCATGGTGCACTGGGGCACTCACCATGAAGGGGTTGGTGGAGAGGACCGCTGGCTGGCTCAGTGGCCTCTGTCCCAGCTTGGCTGGTCCTAGGTCACTGAAGGAAGAGCCTGGGAAGCAAGAGCAAAAACTAAGTGGACATGAGCCCTGCCCCTCATGCTGGTGCTGACCAGCTTTGCCTGCCTCCCTGCAGGGCAGGCACAGCTACATCCCAGGTGGGCAGTGAGAGGGGGCCTTCCTAAAGACGGGAATAAAGATATGGATCAGTCAGAGGATACAGGCAGGTCTGGTGCTTCCCTGATTCCTCCCGATGGTCTAAAATGGAACTAGTTCACATATCTGGCTCCTTAATATTCCTGTGGCTACACACACACACACACACACACACACACACATACACACACACTCTTATACACATGGAGTCCCTGGGGGTGGAGAATAGGGGATGAGGAAGGAGAGTGAGGTATGAATCCCTTACCATTCTGCTGCTGGGTCATTGAGGTCTGCAGGGAGAACACTGGTGGTGGGAAGGTGCTAGCAAAGGCCCCGGTGGGTGGCACTGCGTGGGGGAAGCCAGGCCCACCACTGCTCATCCCAAAGCCAGGTCCTGTGGAGAGGGATATGGAGCTCAGGCAAAGTTGAGGAAGGTAGGCTGGAGAACAGTTCTTCCTAAACCCCTCCAAGATAGGAAAATAGGATGGAGTTTTTCCTTAACCAGAGGCACCCAGTAGAAGTACCCTGAATGAGCCATGGAACCTGCCTACTTCCTGCCCACGTGGCTTGTGCCCTGGAGAGCATGAGCCTGGCACAGAACCAGGGGCAGCTTTCAGTTATCTATTAAGCTGCATAAACTAATTATTAGTCCTTTCTGTGTCTCAGTTTTCTCTAAAATGGAGCAGTACCTATCTCCTAGGGTTGCTGTGAAAATTAAATAATGGCTATAAAGCACTTAGCACTGGGCCTGCCACATGCATCCCTTCCAGAAGCTATTGTTCTTCTCTCTTCATGCCTCAAGGTTTTTGAGAACAAAAAAGGGGTGGGGGGTCATGAGTCTGAAGAGAGAAAAGCAGAGGTTGAGGATGGGCAGGATGAGAGGAGACCATACAACTCTGGCTGATGAGGGCAGGGAACAGGGTCCTGATTTCAGGTGCTTCACTTTGGGATATGGGAGGGAGAGAGGCTGGGCTCCCAGAGGGACACTGAGGGTTGGAGGAAGGAGAATCACTGCTACTACCATCAACACTAGAACAGCTTTCAAAACTGATGCAGGTAAGTAGCAGTCTGTTTTTTCTTCTTCTGAAACTCTGATTCTGTGACTCGAGTGCTTCTACTTTGTGCCCACAGAAATGGGTCTGGCCTGGCCTGGGGAAGGGTGGTTAGGGAGACTTGTTTGGGAGGACGATACTGCCAGCTGAGTCCACCTGCTGCTCCCTCTGATGATGTGAGAGGAGGGGTGAAAGAAGAGAGGGGCAGGTAAATTTGTCCTTGCAGAGAGAGGGCCAGGGGACAATCTGGGAGGCTTACCTGTGGCCAAACCATTGGGCTGGAATGGGTTTGTGGAAGGCAGCTGAGGGTGAGCAGCAGGTGCTGTGAAAGGGTTGGTGAAGGCTGCTCAGGGTGGAATAAGGTAAAGGTGAGAGAAGAGATGATTATTTTTTTCTCAGATGCTTAATATTGTTACAACTGAGCATTCATATAAATCTCTCCACTCCACCCATGCCTGCCCAGACTCTCTGGGACTTGGATTCCCTCCTGGGTTCTCCACAGGCAAAACTTACCTCCAAAGGCAAGCCCTGTGCTGCTACCTCCACCAGTTGTGGCAGACTGAAGGGTGGGGACTTGGCCAGTCATCCCAAAGATGCTGCAATATGGGGGGGAGAGGTCAGCATGCACATCTTTCAGAACTGAGGAGAAAAACTGGGCAAGGGACTGGGAGATGGCAAACCCCATAGTGCCAGACAGGAGGAGCTGAGAGGGCTGGGAAAAGCAAGGCCAGTGTTTCTTGGCCAGCTCTTTTGCTCTGAGGCAATTCCCCCATATCTGTGCCTACCTGCTAGGGATACCTCCAGCTGATGCTCCAGGTCCCAGAAGACCACCCATATCTGTGAGGCTGTTGGGCTGACTGGCAGGTACAAGGGAAGAGGCACCAAATGGAGTCACCTGGCTGCTCCCTGGGAAGTCATAGGACATAAAACAGGGAGTGCTGGGCTGAGACAAGATGGAAGGGACAGGAGAAGAGGAGGTGGGGTACAGTGGAGGAGTGGAATGATCACATGAGAGGCACCACCTGGGTTCTCTGAACCAACCCATTGTTCCCACAAATCACCAGTTCAGGAAGGCTTGCCTCCCACTGAGAATTCCAGGCAATGTGATACTCAGCTTTCCTCAGTCTCCCGAGTGCCCAAAGCTGCCACCACTGAGAGAAAAGCAGTTCTTCCTCATGTCATGTCACCATCCCTGCTGCTCTAATGGGCTTACACTTCCCATGTTTTCCCTCAAGAGACAAAAAGAGTCTGTAATTTCTTCAAAGCAGCATTTCCATTTATAGATAAATCATATGAAGGGCAGGTACATGGGGTGGGAGAAGAGCTCTGAATGGCAGAAAGGTTCAAAGGCACTTGGGAGACTCTCATGGATTATGGAGATGGCACTGGAGGTGATGGGCATAAATCTCCAGCTGTCAGCACTCTCATGGAGCCAGCTCTTCTGAGGTGGCCACCCCGATGCCATGAGCTTAGATTAGGGCTTAGGCACACTGCTCAGTGGGCAGAGCCAACTGCAGGGTTCTCCTGCCCTCCCTGGTGTTCCCATCTAAAAAGAAAAAGCACAGAGGGCAAACCCCCTGTGGGAGTTTTACAAAACAACCAGCAGAGCAAGAGTCCTGGAAATCCTGAGCAATCCTATCTCACAGGAAGAGGCCTGAGGCCCTGTCACTTTACAAAAGCCTCTTTATCTGTGTGTTCACCTCTCCCCTGTCAACTATTCTGGGCTGTTGTGAGGGTAAAACAAGGCTACAAATGGGAAAAAGTTTTCTTTTCCTGCATGCCGAAAGACTCATTACTGAAGGGAGACACACTTTGCATAGTGTCTACCACAAGAGGGTGCTCAAGAATGGGTGAATGTTTGAATAGTAAAGTGAGAAGAAATGGATTCTAGTTGTGGCTCTACCACTTGCTACCACTGTGATTTTAGCTAACTATTTCATTCTCTGTCTTTTTCTCGCCCTCTCATAGGGTATCTGTAAAGACCCTCTGAGAAAAGTGTTTTGAAATCTAAAATGTAACACAAATGTGGGGCGTTATCATAACCTATGGTTTAAGGAATGATCTGCAGGGTCAGAGAAGCAAGACAATGTCTCAAAGGAAATGTATGATGGCCGGCTCAGGTCATGAATGCAAGTGAAGATGACCGTCCCCGGTCAGCTCCAGCCTTTTACACGCTCTGCCTCTGCCCTGAACACGAGGCCCCACCCATGGCCGTGGCCTGCTTGCTAACTCCTACTCACCCTTCAGGCTTAACAGAAACATGTCTTCAGATTAGCCTTTCCTGATGCACTAATGTGAATTCGGTCATGGTTTTCCTCTCGTAGCACCTTGTTCTTCTCCTTCATAGCACTTGACATATTTGTAGTGATATATTTTGATTTATTTCTATATCGACTGTATCCTTGCTAGACCAATTCCACTGCCAGGAATTTTCTTACAGATATAACTAACTTGCAAATGCAAAATATAATATACAAGATTATTGACTGAAGCACTGTTTAACAGCAGAAGACTGAATCATCTTAAATATTAATCAACAGGGGATTGATTAAATAAATTATGGTATATACATATATTGGACTGTAAAACAACGAGGAAGTTCTTAATGAACTGATTTGAAAAAGATATAACAGTATTGTAAAGTTAAAAAAATCAAGGTGCACAACAGTATGTATATTATGCCATAAAATCTGTAAAAAAAAAAAAAAAGAAAGAAAATGGGACAACAAAAAAATGAGTAAGTAAAGGCCATAGGCTCCTCTGGTCTGAGGTATGGCTGTGGAAAGGCGTTGCAACAAGAGGCTGGCATGGGTAAGGCTGTGGAAACATTTTGTAGAATGGGAAACTTTAAGCATATTTGTGGGAAAAAGGGAATATGCCAGCACAGGTGAATTAAGCAGAGGTGTTATTCAGATAAAGTTGACAGGACAAAACCCTGTGGAAAGTGGGAAAGGGTAAGGGAGGGAGGTCCTTCACAATGGAAGATACCTTTTCTCTTAGAGACAAGAGGGAAAAGAAGGGAAAGGGAAAGATAAATATAGAAGACAAGGAAGGAAATGGCAAAGCCAGGCTGGTTCTCAAATCCACATTACTCCCTGGCTCCTTCAAACCTCATCCTGTTTTCCTGTAAGTTTTGGGCTTTTTTTCTGAATGCCCAGAACTGTAATTTGAATTTCTATACTCTTTCTTTTCTGAAGGCTTAGGCTGTATTTCTTCAAAAACCCTTTTTTAAGGGTATCTTCACTATATGTAGACACTGAACATAGCTGACGGTGACCAGGCTCCAACTTGGAGAAGCTGAAAATGCAGCAGGGAGGACAGGTGCCCAGTGCCTGCCTGGTGCAAGGTTCCAAAGATGGGCTGCTTCTAGTGTGCCAGCACTTAAAAGACAGTGTTCTCCTTGGCACTCTTCCTCTCCAATCCCTGGACTTCCCAAAGGAACTAGTGCTAGGCTGTAATGCTACTGCGCATACTTGGTCTCCAATTCTCTCCACTCCACAGGCTGTGAGCAAGGCTGGAAAGCCAGCTGGGTAGTGTTGGATCTTCCAATTTTCCAGCCCCAAGCCCTTCCCTTGCCTGACTGACTCGGACTACATAGAATTTTTGAGAGAACACAGCTCCCTGTCCTCACTTGGTCAGACTCTTCAGTCCTGCTCTGGGCCTTAATGGCAGAGAACTCCCCTCAGTGAGGACCAACCAGGTCCTCTGCCTCCTAGGCTGGGAGAAAGGTTGTCCTTGAACCTGCAGGCAGTGCTGTGTCTCCCTGTGGACAATAGAGGGCAGAGCTGGCCTTCACTCAGATGGAGTGGACACCCTACAGACAGCACATTCTCAGAAAGGAGTAGCTAGGAATACCTGTGCATCGGTTTGCTTCTAATACAATTCCAGAGCCTCACTCCCAGAGCTGTATTCGTACACATGCCTTACAGCAGTTTCAGAAACCTCCCCTCTCCATACTCCCTCTCAGAAATATAAAAATACAACCAGGCTTGGCAGAAGAAATACCCACCTTACACCTCCCTCCTTCACACCCAATAGTTGTTTCTATCACACACACAGAAACAACACACCTCGTGATCATGGTGTGTTGCAAAGTAAATGAAATCTGCCACTTATCGGCTATTCAATTTTGGCCAAGTTACTGATCAAGTTGAGGCAGTTTTCTCTCCTGCAAAATGGGGAATCTTTCCTTCCTCCTGGAGATAATCCATGGATGTTCCCAGCAATGGCAAGAGCCTCATAAATGCTGTTTGGCTCTGAATATGGCTGCAGACTCTGCTTTTTGAGATGGTCAGACACTGGACAAAAGTTTCATCCCAGGTTCAGCCAGGAATGGCTCCAGGGCTAATGCCTTCTTTCTTCCCTTTAAAGTCTTTAAAACAATTGATTGTGTTAGGAATTCATTTCTGAACAGATCAATTTATAACAACCTTGAATAGACTGTTTCCTTTAGAGCTGCCATTCCCAAGGACACTTCCCCCTTGCTAATCTTAGTATCCCTGTAGCAATTTACATTCTTGCCAATAGCTCACAAAAGGGCCCATTTCCCCACATAATGTTAACCTTTATCAACCTTTAAAATTTTTGCAAATATAATGTGCAAAATTATTATTTTATCCTAATTTGCATTTTCCCTGATTAGTTAGGTCAAAGACATTTCATATTTTTTTCTGGGTATTATTTGCTTGTATCCTTTGTCCATTATTCTGTTCTTTCTTATTTATAGGTTTTAAAAAACACATTATGGCTATTAGCTTTTTATCTGTTTTCCATGTTGTAAGTATATTCTTCCTATTTCATGCCTTTAAGTATTGTTTAGGAAATTTTTAATCATATAGAATATTACCTATGCAATTTCTATGTTAGAATTTATGGAGATTTTGTTTCCCTCTATATGGTTATATTGTAAAATGGTTATATGTTTGAAAATACTATATATTCTGTCTTTTGCTTACAAAGTTCTACTTATATTTATTAGATCAAACTTGTTAAAGTATTACTCAAACGGTCAACTTCCTTCCTTACTTGCTTATCTACTTTATCTATTAGTTTTGTGAGTCTGTTATAGTCTCCCTCTCCATTGGTTAATTAGATTTTCATTGTGTCTAACAGTTTTCGCTTTATGAATTTCAAGGCTACCCCTTCAGTTAAACTTCTTTTGTTAACTTTTATCAATATAAAGTGTCTTTTCTTGTCCCATCCAAAAAAATTAAAATGAAAACAAAAGGAAGTAGCCAGTTCATAGTGTCGCAACGGGAAGGCTGTGGCCCTGGGTCAAGCTCTGCAACTTCGAGGGTTACATGACTAGGGAAACTGTTGAACTGCCGCATCTGTAAAATGGCTGAATTTGAAGGGCTCCTTCCAGCTCTCCAAATTCCAGGATCGGAGGACCTGTGGTTGGCTCCTACCTTGGGTAGGCTCCTACCTTGGGGTGGGCAGAATAACTTACCAAAGCTGTAACTTCCAGTTAGCATCCGACTGGCTGGCAATGATGGTGGAGAAGGGAAAGGGCAGGTAGGTAAGGAAGGGAGAGAAAGAGCATAAGTCACTGGCTTTCCCCAGATATCTGCTCTTTACAGCATTCCAGCTGCCCATCCGCATCCAAAGTGTCCAAAGGAAGAGGGGCAGTCCAATGGCACTGAAGACTCAATGCCTGGGCACTTAGGGAGGAGCCAAATGCTTTAAGGCAAGCTTTGGACTCTCTTTCAATTGTATAATATAAACTACACAACACAGAGTTTACAGGCTTCTGCTCTAAGAGGAGTGGGTGAGGACTTCTGGAGACTGCCCTGGACTCTGACCCAGGCCTTGACCTTCAGGCATTTTGTAACACAGACAATGGGAGCACTCTAGAGAAAAGGTCATGTCCTTCCTCAGTTTTTCTAGGACTCAGGTCTCCCATACTTCCCAGTCAGAAATCTCCTAGTGCACAGCCTACACAGCTCCTGATGTAATTTTGGCCATTTTTCTTCCATGAAAAATAATAATAGAGCCCCCTCTTTTTCACAAGAATCTGATCAGACGCCTCTCATCCTTTCCTGGAGCTTCTTCTCTTTGTCTCTCTTGCACAATTCTCTTTTCTTTTCTAAGATTATTTATTTATTTACTTTTAGACAGAGAAGGGAGGAAGAAAGAGAGGGAGAGAAACATCAGTGTGTGGTTGCCTCTCGAGCACCCTCAACTGGGGACCTGGCTCGCAACTCATGCATGTGCCCTGATTGGGAATTGAACTGGTGACCCTTCGGTTCACAGGCCAGTGATCAATCCACTGAGCCACACCTGCCAAGGCTCTCTTGCACAATTCTTTAGGTTGACGTGAATGAAGGGTGATGTATGGATGTGGACAGTTGGTCGTAGCTGGAAGAGAAAAAGGAAACCAGTGGGGAAGAACTTACCTGTGGCTGTTGGCTGGGCCTGAAATGGGGCTTGGCCAGCTAGAGGAATGGTTCCAAATGCAGAAGGGCTGGGGCTACTGCCAAAGGCATCAAAGTTGGCGAAGCCCCCATGGGAAGGTGTCTGGCCTATAGGGGAAGGAAATATAAAGATTATATAGATAAGCCCTGGCTGGTGTGGCTCAGTGGATTGAGTGCCGGCTTGTGAACCAAAGGGTCATGGGTTCGATTCCCAGTCAGGGCACATGTCTGGGTTGTGGGCCAGGTCCCCAGTAGGGGATGCAGGAGAGGCAACCACACAGTGATGCTTGTCTCCCTTTCTTTCTCCCACCCTTCCCCTCTCTCTAAAAATGAATAAATAAAATGTAAAAAAAAGATTATATAGATAAAATGTATATTAATCTATATAATATATATTAATTCTGAAGGCCTGCAAAGGCCACTCAGTGAGACATCTGCCTTTCCACAGGCTCTTCTTCAAAGGCAGATGGCAGGGGCCTTTGGCAGAGAGCTAGACACATGTGGGCAAAAGGGGATCTCAGAGGCCTCCAAGTTCACTTCCTATCACCTTTTTAGCCTTACTCCATGAGGCTTTAACATTTTTGTTGGGGCATAGTTTGGGCAGAATCATGTGAAAAAATTATCTTTTTTTGGTGGGTGGGGGAGGGGAAGAGCTTGAAAAGGAAAAATGAAAACCAGAAACTACTTTATTCAACTCTATTATTGGCTATTGCTGGTCTTTGGGAAGAAGGCTGGAGAAATGGAACACATGATAATCCCCCTGCTCCCATTTTAATAGAGAGTGAAAATAATAAAAAGGCTACTTCCAGTGTTCTAAAAGAAAGTGCTAGACGCCCCCAACTATCAAACATAATCTCTGCAGTAGCCTCTTGATCCCAACCCTCCCAGCCTTGATGCTTCAGAATTGCCATCACGTTCATTTGTGTGAAGACAGCTAGGGCTGAGTGAAACCTGGTCACTCTCGAGGGAGGGAATTCCTTGTGTTAAAGGTACCTATGTTGTAGGACGGTTCTTATCCCAAGTCCCACTTACCTCCAAAGGCTGGGAATGCAGCAAATGATGGTATTGCCTGGGGAGCAGCAAAGGGGTCTCCACCAATGTCAGCCAGCAGGTCAGTACTGGCTTTCTTGACTGATGAGTGGGGAGGTGGCTGAGCACTCCGGGGCTGGGATGTCCGAGCCTGAGACTGACTGACAGACTTGGAGAAGAAGACATTACATATAGAACTTGGAATTCCAGACATACCCAGTCCCTGCAGGGCTCCCCAGGCTGCCCCAGATAGGCAAGTGAAGAGAGAAGAGAGCAAGAAACTGCCCTCAACTGAGAGGATTCCTAGGTAGAAGTTGCTTTAGCCTCCCTCATACCTAATTCCTCTGTTTCCTCAGTATACCAGCTCCCAAAAGCACACATTTTACAGCATATTAGTCAAGGTAATGCTGAGATATACAGGGATGTCGCCCAACAGTCCCCCTGGAGCTGTTACCTCCTCATCTTTCCCAGGTGCTTGAAGCAGAGTCCTGGCCCCTTCTGTGTTTCCTTGGAGGAATGGTCAGGTTTGGAGTTCATACTCTGACTTCCCTAAACACCACTTCCTGTTGGGTTCTTTTTTCCAAAAGATACAAGTCCAAGGTGATAGATGCAAGACATAGGTAACAGCAGGGCTGAGAACTCATAGCTCCTGAACTGCTGAGCTCAGGAGATTTGATTTAGGAAACTGACACTCCTGTCTCCCAAATCCCAAAATAATCTTGAAGGGAAGATCTGAGAGTTACCTGGCTAGAGGTGGAGGCAGCAGCTGAGAGAGACGGCACAGGATCCCCCAGAAGTGTCCGAAGAGGTTTCCCTTCGGGGATGGAGCCCTGGGTAGGGGTGGAGGCACTGCCTTTGGTATAAGTGGGCCCCTTGACTTGATCTGGAGGGACGTACCTTTGAGAAAGAATAGTAAGGTTGAAAGGAGAGGGGTAAAACCTTGGTCCATGATCAGCTTAGGTGCTTGGGAAAACACAGGTTACAGCAGTCAAAATCCTTTCTCGCTTTTCCCTACCAGTTCTCTTTTTTGAACTAAAGGGAATTTAGCCACACAGCAAAGTTCTGCCTATGCTGAGATTCTGCTTTACCGTCAGATGTTCATTTTTTCTACAGAAATGTTTGGTTTGCTCTGGCTTGTGGCCATTATTCCCTCTTATGTCTTTCTTTTCTAAAAATTTTTATTTTATTGTTGCTCGAGTATAGTTTTCTGCCTTTCCCCCGCACCATTCCCTCCTATTTCTGACATGTCAAACCATCTGGGTTTTAAGAACACCTGCAATAATGCTGATGAACAGGCAATCTCATTTTCCAACTTCCTATTCAAGTCCCCCTTTTATTTCTTCAGTGTTTCTTCAGATTTCTCTTTCTCAGTCCCATAGAAAAACTTTCTGCCACATCATCTTCTAAGAGCTCACAACCTCTCCTGCCAGCTCCCTCTACTTTTGATAAAACCCCTCCCACTATTGTGTGTGTGGTCTCTACTCTGGAAAAGTCGTTCTCCTGAGGACACCCCCGGGAACGAATCCAAAATGCTATGTAATCCATATCAATCTCCTTGCTCTCTGCATTCTCTTCTCTATCTTATAGTTACCCTCCAACATGTACATATTCCAGAAATCAAACAATAAGAAGTGACACCTGGGGAGAGAAAAGGCAAGGGAGAACAGAAATGTTGTTTTCCTCTTTCAGAAAACAGCATACATATAAATCATGAATGAAACTATGGGCTAAAAGCATAAAAATATATAGGATATGTGCTTCCAGCCACCTCTCTCCATATGAGATCAGCTAAGGTATGAAAACTAACTCCCCCTCCCACAGGCCTAGTTTCTTCCTCCAGTTAGTTTACTGTCTCCCCAAAGGAGGGGGACATCAAAGCTGCAAGGTTAGTGACCAAGGACAAGTTGTCTTTTTCATGTAGCTTTATTATTTTTAAGGCAGAATTTAGCCTAACTGAAGCTGAGTAAAACAGTCTCAACCCAAGTGCAGCTTTTGAGAGAATCCCCAATTCAACTCTGGAAACTGGACTATCAGATGAAGTATGCATTGGACACATGTCTCCGTATCAATTACTTTCTTCCTTCTTACCATCTCTTCTTCTCATATTTTTCCTGGAGAAACTCCTTCACTTTCTGAGGATCCCTGGAATCTGGTATTAAAGATGTCCGAGCATCAAAAAGACCCAGCCAAATCTTCCTGCAAACCTAAAGGAAAGGATGTAGGTGACAAAGGAGTTGAGGCAGAAAGCATGAAATGGGAATGATACCATTTCCAGTTTATGCATTAAATAATATTTATTGATCATGGACATGGTGTGAAGATCCGGGTATACCTACAAAACAGACATGATCCTTGTCATCACAGAGCTGTCATCTAATGGGGGATGGGTCATGCCTTAGATAAACAAGTATAAACTTATAATTATATACTGTGACACATTATAATAGAAATTAGAGGGCCATGGGAATTATGGGGAACTAAATTTGGATAAGAGCAGGGTCAGGGACAATTTTCAGAACTGTGGCTTCCAGAACACCCTCTAGAGACACTTATTTGCACCCTCCGAGTAAATCAATCACCCGAAGCCAGGCATACTGCTAACATTAAGAATGGCATCTTCCTACCAGCAGATTTAGTTGAGGAAGGGGTTTAACTCACTTTCAAGTAAATGACATGGACTTAAACCTAGGTGGCTGAGGCTCAAGTCAGCTTCAGGAGGTCTTAATCACAGGGGCAGGCCCAGTCAGATCTAAATGCTCATCAAGGTAGAGTTTTAATCATTTCTCCCCTTGCCTGCCCAGAGACAACCCTCTGCAGAGATTTTGCTCCTTTCCCTGATTCCCCCAACAAGGGGCCTAGAAAAACCACAACTTTTTTAGTATAAGATTCCATAAATATAAAATATACATAAGACAAAATATTTTCCATATCAAAAAATAAGAGCAACTTGACCAAAAAGAAACTGTAGGGATTTCCTATAATCGAGTCAAAGCATCCCAGCAGATAAGATGGAGTCTATAACACTCCATTGGCAGTACCTCACCCACCTCATTTCCACGGGATTGCAGGAACACTACTTCAGGCTCAGTGAAAGTTGTCATGGAGATGGACTTGACTCGATGAGGGGGGTTCAGTCCTCTCCTGTGGGAGAGAAATAGAAAATATAATAATGTAGTTAGGGCTGCAGGTCTGTTTATGGAGGGGGATTGGAGAAAGGATAAAACAGCATGAAAATTAAGCTCAAGTAGAACTCCTTGCCTAAAGCTACTTCCTAATTCAAGGAAAGGAAGACAGAATGTTTTGGAGGCTTCTAATAAGAGACAGGGACGACAGAGCCAGGAACATATTGTGATCCCAGTCATTCTGGAGAGGAAGGCAGAGACAGCCCCTCCAGAAACCTCCTCTACCTTGGCTCCGACCCCAACAGTTCAGTGTTCAGCTGAGGGGGTAGTTCTGGGAACTCAGACATGCAGCCACTTCCCATTTGTTGTTTTATCATTGCTTTAGACCTATGGCACATCCTCTAGGTTCCAGGGCCCATGAGACATAAATTCCTCAAGAACTAGGGAACACAAAGAAGAAGGCCCATGACAATTCCCGATAATACTAGCAAAGATAAGGTCTGGAAACAAAAAACAGTCCCTAGGTTAATTGCCCCTCCTCTTGTCTACACGGAAGACTGGTGTGGTGGTAGGGATGGAGAGGGTTCCTCTCTTTCAGGAAGAGATCTTTGAGAAAAAAAAAATACGCTGGACTTTCTCATTTCTAGATCTTTCAATGAAGCAGGAAGAAGTCAGGTTCAACAATGAGATAGGAGATTGGCATGAGTCAGGAACATATATCTGTGGGGATGTTTTTGTGCCAGCTCTGTGTGTTCTTTTAACTCCCTGGGAGTCCAGTTCTGCCCACAGAAGTCCTGTGGAGATTACAGCAGAGAATAAGGCTTTCTTCCCCTCTGATCTCCCTGTACCTCAACTGCCCTCCAGAGTGTTCTAACAGGAAACTTGGGGCTAAGCCAAGCAGGGTTTCATAGATTACCCTTTCCATATACCTTAAGCTTGATTCTGGTCTACGTCTACTGCCATCATCAAATTAAAACAAAACTCGCTGAACCAAAGCAAATAAGCTAGACCCTGAAACCAGAAATGAAAGACCACAGGTATATTCAGGAAAGACAGTCTCAAATGGTGAGGTCTCTTCAAACTTTTACTCTCTTGGAAAAAAGGGACAAATCAAGATGTGAAAATAAGTACTGTAACTCTAGAATACGGTCCTGGTTTATACCCTCAGGAAAGCAAAGGGAGAAGGAAGAGATAACAAAATTTACCAAATGGAAATCGTACAGAAAGGTGAGGAAAACACACATTCATGCTTACAGGTGCACACTCAGAATTAAGGTGCTCCTGATACATCTGGAAGAACGGCAGTGTTCATGTTAATGTAAGTGAAGGTGGTGAAGGCGGTGGTGGGGGTGGGGGGAGAGCAGATGACACACTACTGAGTGAACAGCAAGGGGCAGGCCCCTTTTGAATGATAAATTACTGACTGTGAATTCTAACAAAGGACAGGACACTGAAGGCTACAATGGAGGCCACAATTAAGGGCACTTTCAGCAATTGTGCTGCTAGACTTTTCAATAAAAAGTCTGAAAATACCCCTTTATAAAACAAGTAATACCAATGAGGACTGATGCTCCTAGTAAAGATAAGAGCAGGGAAAACCAAAAGCCAGGCATTGTTACTACATGTCAAACAATAGCTCTTAAACTTGATCTGCCCTGAAGACTCTCTTCTGATCACATTTCAGAGATACTCCAGTTTTCTCTCCTCAAGCCTGTTACTAATGGTTTAGTTTTGTTTCATTTTTAAATCCAGACAGCCTGTTTCTGTATGCCTTCCTTTGCCTTTTCTCACATTAACAACTAGGCCCTTCCCCCTCAGAATGGCAGACTTTTTTGAGGCCTAACCAGAGCCGACAGAGGACCTCTCTGTCCCCGTGATCCTGGTCCTCTTCTTCACCTCCTGCTAACAAATATTTACTTTGCCAAAACACAAGGCATTGTGGTAGGCACTTTGGGGGATACAAAAGTTACAGAACCCAGTCCTTAGTCATCAGACTGCTGGCTTATAAGAAGGACGCAGGGAGCCTAGACAAGAGTTCTTTTCAATGCAGTAGGTGCAAGTTAGGCACACAGCTGGATCAGGGAGAATTAGCACCAGGATGCAGCAGAGGAGGGAAGAGAAAGGGCCTGGGGAGAAGTAAAAATGTACTATGTTTACATTAGAAAAACAGATTCTAAGCCTATCACATAAAGGTCATTGACTTTTCTGGAAAGAAGAACCAGGCACTGTTAGCAAAGTATAAACAGGGAGGTGTGCTTCCTTGTAGGGGGAGGGGAAGAGGCTTGACCCATGCATCAATCTAGAGGGGATACTTAGAACAACAGAACTTTCTATGGCTAAACTTGAACTGTAGGGTTTTATGAGGGGGAGAGGAGATGAACAGGATAAAGGAAAGGCAGAGAAAACTAAGTGATTTAGGTGCTTTGGGCCAAAAAATCTGATGGAACAGGATGTTTCCAGAGCACAGTACAAAAACCATTGCTTGACCTTGATGTCTGTACTAAAACCAGAGCCACAGTTCAGGGGCAGAGAGATTTCTCTACAAGGCAGTACAACACTCTGTAGCCCAGAAGAGGGACTAGTTACATGGCCTATGAGTCAGAGAATTTGTTTCTGAATCATAGAGAGGCCATTGCTGGCTGAGAGAAGCAATTTAGAAACAAGAGCCCCTCCTCTCCCAGGAGATGACATCAAGTTGTCTAGGAGTGTTGCTTTCTCTTGAGTACATACCAGGGTCATACAATGGGCCAGATGTGAGTCACTGGCCTGGAATTAAACCAATCTCCTCTCCAACTTGTACATAGTCTCCTCAAATTAACTCTCAGGTTCTCCCCCAAAGAAGTGAGAACTAGAAGGAGGGACTGCCCTTCAGTAAACCCATTACAGCAAATCCATTCTGTAATTTCTAACCAGGAGATGCTGGGAGAAATCGAGAGATAAATTTATTTGCCCAGAATGGTGCAATTTTTTCCAATTGAAAGCAAGTACCTTATTAGGTCACAAGCCTTCAGCCCAGTCATAAAGTCTTTTTCCACTTCAGTTTCCTTTTCACAAAAATGCAACTAAATGACATTTGAAGTACTCAGAATTACTTGGCAAGTGAAGCAACTTGCAGAGATCCTAAAGTCTGCCCAATTCTCTCGTAGCCTTTCTCCCCCCTCCCTGTATTAGGCAACCTACTATTTCTACAAATACCACAGCTTTTGTTTTTCTGTGGTCATCACCCTCAAACTGGCCCATATTTTGCTTTTAGTTTCATAAAAGCCTCAAACCTGCTCAGCTGCTCAGATAAGAAGGTTCTGCCAGGTCAACAATGGAAAAAAACAGTTCCACCCAGCACCCAAGTTCTTTCATTTGTGCCAAATCTGAACTTGGGAATTCCCTACCTCTGAATATTTGTGTTCAAATTCATACACCCCAGACTGCATTTCTTTGCTCCAGGATTCTACTCCTCTGCCTAAGCAGGGTTCAGCTAACCAGTTTAGCCCTTATCTTGAACCCAAATATCTCTAAGAAGAGTCCCTATTAGAGATTCTTATAATAGGAAGGCTCCCCATTACCCTGCTCCAGGGTCAATTTCACTAATTTTAGGAAATTTCCCCCTAATCTAAATTCCCCTGCTTCAAGCCATTTCCTGTTGTTGTTCCTCAGTGACAATGATAAACAGTTGTCCTCTTATGTAGAGCCATGGAGAATCCTGATATCAGCTGCCCTCTTTAGGCTCAATGCCAATCTTTTTAAACCCCTCCACCCCTGCTTCTTCTCCTTCCTTTGGTAATTTATTATTTCCTTAGGGGCTTTTCAAGTTATCCAAGGGCCCATATGACAAAGTGCTTACGTCTGTAATTAGTGACTCTCTGTCTACCTCTGCTCAGCAGGGGTGGATATGAAAGGTGAGGTAGGAGGGGATGGAGGGATGGGACTAAAATAAGGGCACGGTACATGTCTATCTCCAACCCACACAGATGGAAAAATACTGAATTATTGATTAATATGCACCTTTCCCTTTGTGGAGATAAAAAAATGTTCAACTAGGAGCCACTTACAAGCAGGCCAGACAGGGAAACTATGGGACAAGGCGGGTAGGAACTTGTCCCAAATAAAGAGCTATCAAGCACATCTCTTCACACTCAGCTTAGAGCCCTATCCCTCTTAACCCTGACTTAATCTCATCATCAGAGTAAAGTTGTGCAGAAGAGACAAGTATCTACTACTGAGACTTGAAGGATAATGTATTAAAGGATGGACTCAAACAGCCAGGTCAGGGCAGCATGTCACATACTTTGCTGAAAATATTGGTTACCAAAGGTAGTGCCCATCCCTGATGTCAAAGAGACCTCAGGCCTCAACATGTTTTTTTTTTTTTTTTTTCTTTTACAGAAAAGTGATTTATTCGTGAGGTATACTGCAAACCAAAACAAGAGAGAACATCTAAGACCCTGCTTTGGAAATCCTTTTCAGCAGCAATTTTTACCCCAATTTAGCTTCAAATGGCAGATCCGTGCTCTAGTAGGAGAGTCAGAAATAGAAACAAACAAGTACATGTACATGTACAGGAGGGGGAAAGTAGGTTTACAGTTGTAAGTATGCAAAACACACAGTTTATTCTTATATTATTATTTATTATTGTATTATTTTCCACATGAACATGGGCAAATTAAAAGGAACTATATTTGGTTAAGGAAATTAGGTATTGGAAGAAAACAAAATGAATAAAAACTAAGTCAAATTTGGAACCTACAGTAGTGGTAGCATGTATGTAAATTTAGAAACAGCAGAAACTAACAGCCTCTCTCTCTCAGGCCTCACACCAACATTGTGGGGTTTTGCTACAGCCGAGAAAGTATTTCTCATTAAAAAAGAGATGGCAAGAATGAGCTCACATGCTTGGAGATGAAGGCACAGTCATCACTCATCCAATATTAAAATCTGAATTTTCTTGGGAAATTCAACTTTGGCTAGAACAGTCAACTTTGCTACATCAGCCAATCCAGCTAGCTGGGAAATCGGGTTATTCTCACTGCCACCAGAACACTCCATCCCTCTAAGAGGTAGATGTATTTGTAATACACTCAACAGAAAAGTGGCTTTCAAAATACAAAGCCAATTCTGCTGTCTCCTTTCTCTGGCTATGGTGCTAAACATGGTACTTCAATTCCCCTGCTCTCCAATAGCCTCTCCATTTTAATGAAGAATCTTTCTTCTCTTTTTATCATCATACCTCAGTATGAGTTCCTACCACTTCCTGGTCCATGCTGAGCTTTATTTTACTTCATAGCATTTATCACTACCTGCAATTATATATTTAATAATTTATTTAAAGTCCATGACCTCTACTAGGATGTAAACTACATGAATATGGGTACTTTGTCACTTTTTTATTACAAACAGTGTCTGGGGCTTAATAGACACTCAATAAATATTTGTTGACTAACCAAATAAATAAATGTATGGGCCATTGGCCTACCACAGCTTTCACTTCCCAGCACCACAAAATCCTAATCTATGGGCAATCAACCAGGTGAATTTATGATGTGAATTGGTATATGTGTTACTGTGGAGCATATCCCTCTCCATTGCCTGCTGGATGGGGTATGCTTCCTCCTTATTCTGCAGCCTACAATAAGTATGCCCCACCTTACACATTCTGCCTCTGTCCACTTGTCAGCTCCCAGCCCTTTCCATGTCAGAGGACACAGGTAGTTTGTTAAGACCCCTTTAAAAGCTTTATGTCTTCCTTTAGTCCATGATAATTAGAACCCCAATTAGCAAATGTGAAGTACCATCAGATCCAGGTGGACAGTCACAATTAGGAAAGCTTTTTTATAGAATTTCATCCAATATTTCTCTCCTTATATCTCAACATGTCTTCAGTTCAGCTTCATTTATTGGCCTAGCCTCCTCTTGATCCTTCACTCTGACTTCCTGCTAATAAAGGGTTGGCCTAACTTCTCATTTCCCAACCATCAAAATGTTTCCCTTAAAGTCTACTGCTACCAGAATCACTCTAAGTTATTCTCATAATGCTTCACCAAAATACTAAGCAAAAATGTCCTTTCTAGAAGTTTTTGAAACTAAAACAAAACAAAACAGGGCTAGTAGATTTCCATCATTTGTTCCCACTGGAACTTAAGATCCTAAGAAGCTAAGCCCTATTCTGAGGTACATACGACTTAGAGAGAGGCAGGCATTGGGGTACTTCTCTATAAAATTAATCAATCCTTAGGCCATAATCGCCTCCACCCAGTGTCTCTCCAGAACACAGGCATTTGACTTTTCATTAATGAGATCAACAATAATCACCACCGGGAAAGTGGTAAAGTTTTGCCAACTGTATGCTGATATATAAGGGGTTAACTTTTCCAGCAAAAGAAACCAGGTTTTTAATGTGTCCCAGATCCTTTGCCCCTCCTTCTGTCCTGATTGAAGGATATTCATTATAGAAGGGAAATGTTATCTGTGAGATACATTAAGCCAAGATCTATAAAATAATGATAATGTCAGCACTTTCAGCATTTATCTTTCATCCCTAGCTAACCATGGGAATGAATTAACACTGTTTCCTACCATTTTCTTCCTAGGACCTAGACTCTGATATATCATCAATTTTAATCCCCTGCTTCCCTTTACTTTTTTCCAGACCCTATAATCAGATTTTCCTTTTTATAACAAGATCTTCAGAAATCTGCTTTCTCTTTCCACTTTATGCCACAAATATTCCTAAACTTTGTTCCTTTTCTCCTTAGAGTACCTGTCTCAGTCTCAAGCTTCATTTGCATCTGTAATCACAATTTTTGACACATTTCTGTTTGGGTTCTAAATCATTGTCCCAAGAGTTACAGTGGCTTTTACTTAGACCGAAGTCAAATCCATTCTCACAACACACAAGTGAGGTGGATCAGAACACAGAGGTTTGGCAAAGGAGGTAAACACTGAATAGAGAAATAATCCAGGTATCTTAGAAGACCTGGATCCTCATTTCTGATCTGCCATGACATTAACTAATATTAAACAACAAATGCTGAAAACAGCACGCCCCATATGGCATTGGATAAGTTATTAAACCTCTCTTTGGTTCTGTTCTCCCATCTGTTAAGCAAGAACAATATTTGCACCCTCCTTGGCTCCTAAAGGTGTAAGAAGAAACAGGAAAGTGCTCCTTGTTAAAAATGAAACCAACAACCAAACAAACCAATGTATTAAAATAATACTAATACTAAAAAGCAGTCAAAACAAACTCCTTGATAAACTCATAAAAAAACTCCCAGAGATACAGGCTTGGTATCAAATGTTAATCATGCATCTAACCAAATAATTCCCTAAGGGGGAAAAAGAAACTTACTGTGTAACCAGAAATCTGGGCTAGAACTGTGGTTCTAAATTAGCTCAGACAGGACCAAATACAGAGCCAGTGCCAAGTGTAGTGAAATCAGATTATACAACAATCCCCCTCTCCCCCAACCTAGAAAGGGTTGCCAGATGTTACTACTAGGGTTAAGCCATGACAACAAGGAGTTTAATGATGTAAATTATTACACTTAAGAATGGCTCATTCAGACCTCCAAACCTTTGGAAAAGTCAGGCTAACAGGACAACCCATCAGCTCTCATCATCTCTTAGATTTGTAAGATATCTACTTCTAGATCGCATTTCAAAGCCCTGCAAGATTAGGATCTGCACCTGAACACTGGAACATGGCTCCTTACTGCCACTCTCTCTGTGCTGTCAACCTGGGTTAATTTACCTATTTTAACGTGGTTTCTCCATCTCACACCCCAAGATGGGCACAAGCCAGAAGGAAGAAAGACACTAACTACTTCATCTTGAGCCCAGTTTACCCTACCTCTTTCCTTTTGCCCTCTACGTACATGAAGTTCCCTTTCAAGGTTTATGCCATTCTCTGGCCTTTTAAATCTCCAATTCCCGGCCCCACAACTCTCCTCTCCATTCCCTTCAATTATCCCCACTTTCGGTTCTCCTTCCCTTAGGGAGTTTCTCCGTTCCTCTCCCGTGTCCTTCCTTTCTCCTGCAACGCGACTCCAATCGTCTCTTGCCTCCCCGGTCCCATTCCCTTCCCCATGACACCTCTGCAGCAGAGGACTCTCTTATCACATTGGGCACGTCCCCAGGGCTCCCCTACGTCCCCCACCTCGGTCCTGTCGGTTCGCCCCGGCTCTCCCCTGTCCCCTACGCAGACTCTTTGCCACTCCTGCCCGTTTCTCCCCCCAGCGCCAGTCCACTCACAGGAGGCCGGAGCAGGTGGTGCAGACGAAGCTGCCCACGGTGATATCCACGTAGGTGACCCCGCGCTGGGCGCACTCGAAGCAGTGACGGTTCCCGGCCTGGCTGCAGCCGCCCAGCTCCCGCACCCGGCGACACCACACCTCTGAAGCCGCCTCCGCCTCCGCCTTTCCCCCGCCGACCCCGCCACCCGGTCCTGAGCCCTTCTTCGCTGCCATCACCATGGCTGTCTACTCCCTTGGACTACCTCCCTTCAAATTAGCAAGCGCCCCTTCAACCACTGCCGCCTTCCCGCCTCCTCAGTTGCCTCCGCACGCTCCGCTCCCCTGACAGACGCTCCGGAGCCCGCGGCGTCCGCGCGAGACTCCTCAACGCCCAGCCTCGCCTATCCTGCACACTGATTGGCTAGTCTCCTCCCACCTCCTCTCTCTGATTGGCCAGACATTAGACGGCCTCGCGCTGCGGTCGCCGCAAACGCCACTCCCCACTGCCTTCAGACCTCAGGCCTCTCCTATTGGCTTGCAGAGATATTGGCCGCGAAGACTGTACGTGCCCTCTCCTTGTCCCCGCCCTCTCTCGCCACTGCCTCCACGGCGGCCCGCCTCCCAGACTCGACTGGTGAATCCTCGAAACTCGGGCTCCGACGCCAACTCTGATTGGCTGTCGAGGCTGCAAAGTTAGCACCTGAGCAAGAGTAGCTCTGATCCTCCTGACTGATGACATTATTCCCGCCAAATTTTAAAGGCCTAGTCTTAGCTAGACTATACAGAGAGGCACGCAAAACGAAAGAGAAGTGGCCACAGAGAGGCCAAAGGGAGAGGGAAAGAGGGACCTCTCAGAGGAAGGGATGGAGAAAGAGAGGGAGTGCTTTATAAATGTTATTTTATTTATTCCTGCCCTATGCCATAGGAAATCTCATTTTACAGAGTCTTAGGTTATACAGTTTGCAGTAAGTCACAACTGGGCTTGGTTGTCTATCTTTAGAAAACCTGCCTTTAATCACCGCACTATCCATAGAATAGTATTTGACAAACATTTATTGACAGTCTACTAGGTTTCAGGCACTGTTCTAGACAACCAATCAAAATTCCTGTCTTCATGGAGCTTACATTCTAGTAGGGGAAGGCACACAATAAACAAGTTAAAGAATCATCAATTAGTGACAAGTTCTATACAGAGAATCAAAATAAGGTATAAAAGAGAGTGACTTCTTGGGTATTTTAGACTGTTCAGGGGAACTCTCTCTAAAGCAGTGATATTTAAGCTGAGACCTAGTTAACAAAAAGGAGTCTGCCATAAGGAGATCTGAGGAGAAGCAAGGCAGGCAGAAGGAAGTGCAAAGGCCCTAAAGCAGGAACAAGCTTTGTGTCTTGAAGCAGCAAAAAAGAAAGCCAGAGCCACTGAAGCATGGCGAATGAGGGGAAAGTGGAGAGATTATACTGGAGTATGACCAGATTGTGCAGAACCTTCCGGACTTTGGCAAGGAGTTTGGATTTTCTTCTGAGTATAATGGGAAGGGGTATTAGTTAGAATTAGGACCTGCTGTGACAGAGAACTCAAAATAATTGGGGCTTAAGCCAGATGAAGTTTATTTCTTTCATGTGAAAGTCTATGTCGGCCTTCCAGGGCTGGTGGGTTGGTTCACTGTGTCAGGTACTGAGGCTCCTTCTATCTTGTTGCTCCATAATGCATTAACTCCACTCCCAAGTTTACTCCATCATCTGTCCTAGCTTCAGCCATCATGTTTATTACGGCAGCAGGAAGATCCTGCTCTTTTTAAGGACATGCCATGAAATGGCACACAACTACATTGGTTAGAACTCAGTCGCATGACCACACCTAAGTGCAAGGAGGGACCCTGAAAAATGTACTCTTTATTTTGGGCCTCCATATACTCACCTAAACTTCAGAGGTTCTGTTACTGACATTGAAGGAGAGGAAGGATATTAGGATAAAATCACAGTCTCAGCCACAGAAGCCATTGGAAGGATTGTAGCAGGGACAAAGACATGATCTGATTTTCAGTCTTGAAAAAAAATTATTCTGTCTACTATAGGGGAAATGGTTATAGGTAGGTAAGATTGGAACTAGGGTGATTAGGAAGTGAGTTATGCAGTCCAAATGAAAAGTGATGGTGGCATAGCCCAAGGTGGTAGGGGTGGGTTGGAGAGAAATGGATTGATTTATGGAATGCTTTGGAAGTAAAATCCATAGGACTTGTTAATGGACTACATGTGGGAGGTGAGAGAAAGAGGAATCAATGACAACCTCTGTAGAGTAGAGCCATCCATTAGAATACTCGGTGATGATGGAAATGTTCTGTATCTGTATAATATGGTATCTACTAGCCACGTGTATGTAGCTATTGAGCACTTGAAATGAGGCTAGTAAAACTGAGATCCTGAAATTTTTTTTATTTAATGTTAATTAAGTAAAATTTAAGTTTAAATGGACAGGAAAGCTCTAGATTTTTGTTTTGAGCAACTGGGTGGCTTATGGTGCCATTTATTAGAGAAGGAGGTACTGATAGCCAGAAATCAATAGTTTTGCTTTGGACATGTTAATTTGAGACCCTTGGGAGGAGTCCAAGGAGTTGATCAAATAGGCAGGTATATATATAGTTTGGATTTGCAGGAGGTTTAGGAGACATTAGTGTAGAGGAGTTACTTAAAGCCATGGGACTTAATGAGGTTGCTTGTAGACAGAGAAGAGGGCCCAGAACTAAGAATTTAGTGCCCAGAATTAAGCTCTGGGCACCAAATGTGTACTTTATTCCACTTATCCAGTTATCAAAGCCATGAATGCACTGTAAGTCCCTAAAAAGAGGCAACACCAAGTCACATCTAGGTATGCAAATGTGACATCTCAGACTACGTTAAACGTTCCTTCTAAATTTCAGAGTCACAATTACTAAGGGCTTCCCTTTTCTCCTACAGTTTCTCATTAGCCAAGGGTTATTTTTTTATCATCCTGAACCCTGAACAAGTCGGTAGCCTTAGCTACCACCAAACCTTGATGCATACAATAGTGGGAAATGAAAATTAGAATGCTAATATGGATTGTGATAGCTTTCTGTTAATTTGTACCACTGGGTTTGGTGGTGCAAGGAGGCACCCACTTCTGCCCCTCCCAGTCCCTATCAGGGAGTAACAACCCTTCATAATCAGGGGGCACACTAGCACAGGAACATCCTTTTCTGCTATTGCCCTAGTGGCAGGAGGGCTCCCAAATGGACAGGTGGAAACTTTATTTGGTCCCCAGCTGAAAACACTTCACCCTTGGGGTATGGACAGCATTGTTAGAGAGAAAAGTAATAGTGAGAATTGCCACCCCCCACCCCCCGCCCAACTCTTGTTTTCTGGACCTCTGTATTGGCTGAGGGAGAACTGACACCACATTTCAGTCACCATGTGAGATCACATATCACTTTCTGCAAGAAAGCATCCTAGCCTCATGGGTGCATTCTCCTGGATACTGCTATCTGTTTTCAGAACGACATTTCATTGTTCTATAAGGCCAGCTGCTTCTGGTGGATGGGAAACATGATAATGGCCCAGAGATTGCCAACTGTTTTATTTCTTTCACTGGAAAGTGAGTTTCTTTGTTGGAAACAATTTTGTCTGGACCACCCTGCGTTCTGCAAAGTCAGTACTTCCAGGGATGGTGAAATAGTCAGAGGTATGACCTGCTGGGAAAGAAAACCCAAATACAGAATAAACAGAGTGTATAAATCCCCACACCCTCTATGAGGGAAGGAAACTGATAGAGTTGAACCTGCCACTAGATTTCTGACAGGTCCCCAAGAAGCTGGGTGCTTTATTACAGCCTCAGTACAGTACCAGTCTCCTACTGAATTCGCTTACTGTTTATAATACTTTTTTTCCAGCTGATTTTCTTAGTTTTTCCAGGTAGAGATCACGTTGTCTTCAAATAATGACACTTTTAACTTCCTTTCATTTTTTTCTATCTCTACTTTCTCTTGTCTAATTAACTTGCTAAATATTTAGAAGTAGTTAATTAATAGTGGATATCTTTTCTTGTTCTATAAGGAGAGAAATAACAGAAGAAAACTCTACAAGAAAACTATAGTTTCCCTGCTATATCTGTCTGCCTGGTTCTAGTGGTACTTCCCATTTGCTAAATGAGTTCTAATTATCATGGACTACAGTAACGTGTGTAAAGCTTTTAAAGAGGTATTAACAAAGAATTACCTGTGGCCTTTGATATACTGGGGGAAGGGCTGGGAGCTGACAGGTGGGTCATAGGTAAAATGTTTGAGATGGGGCATACTTATTGTAGGCTGCAGAGTGAGGAGGAAACACATACAGTTCAGCAGGCAACAGAGGCATGGCTCCACAGTGACACATAGATCAGTTAATATCTTAAATTAAAGATCTTAATATCCCTTCTTTAATGGAAGCATATCTTTATTTCCCCATTAATCTTGATGTTCACTATTGGGTTAACAAATATATTTTATGATATTAATGAAGCATCCATTTTTTATATCTTTATTTTTAGAGAGAGGGGAAGGAAGGGAGAAAGAGGAAGAGAAACATCAATGTGTGGTTGCCTCTTGTATGCCCCCCACCGGAGACCTGGCCCGCAACCCAGGCATGTGTCTTGACTGGGAATCGAACCAACAACCCTTTGGTTCACAGGCTGGTGCTCAATCCACTGAGCCACACCAGCCAGGGCTAGGAGCATCCATTTTATTTATCAGTTCTACTGGGGTTTTTCATTTTGTTTCCTAACAAAATGAATTGATTTCTGATTGAATCCATTTATGTCTTCTGCTTCTATTAGGTTGATTTTGTTATTCTTTTTCTAATTTCTTGAGTTAGATGCTAAGTTATTTTAATTTTCTATTAAGGCCCAAAACATTTTACTTTATTTTATTTTATTTTTCTGGTGTGGTCTTTTTAAAAAAGTTTTTTTATTGTATTTTTTCATTACCATTTATTTTTTAAATGACTTTTTAAAAATTTTTTTATTTTAATTGTTGATCTTGTATAGTTTTCTGTCTTTTACACCCACCCCAGCCCACCATCCCAGCCCTCCTCACCTCCCTCCCATTTCCACCCCCCATAGTTTTTGTCCATGTGTCCTTTATACTTGTTCCTGTAAACCCTCCCCCTTTTTTCCTGAAATTCCCTCACCAGAGGGGACAGGGAGGGAATTCCATTACCATTTAGTCCCTTTATACCCATCCTCACAATCACCAAACTGTTGTCCATGTCCATGAGTCTTTTTCCTTTTTGCTCAATTCCTCCATCCCCTCCCCTCCTCCTTAGCTGTTACCTGCCATCTATGAGTTTGTCTCTATTTTGCTTGTTAGTTCAGTTTTTTCATTCGAGTCCACATATGAGTGAAGTCATATGGTATTTTGTCTTTCTCTGACTGGCTTATTTCACTTAGCATAATGTTCTCTAGGTCCATTCATATTGTCACAAAGGGTAAAATGTTCTTTTTTACAGCTAAGTAGTATTTCAGTGTGTAAATGCCCCATAGTTGTTTTATCCACTCATCTACTGATGGACACTTGGGCTGCTTCCTTATCTTGGCAATTGTAAGTAATGCTGCAATGAACATAGAGGTACTTATGTTCTTTTGAATTAGTGTTTTAGTTTCCTTCAGATATATTCCCAGAAGAGGCACCACAGGTTCAAAAGGCAGATCCATTTTTAATTTTTTTTTTAAATTTATTTTTTTTAATTTTTTATATTTATTTATTTATTTATTTTTTAGAGGGGAAGGGTAGGAGAGAGGGAGAAAGAGAGAAATATCAATGTATGGTTGCCTCTTATGTGTCCCATGCTGGGAACTGGCCTGCAACCCAGGCATGTGCCCTGACTGGGAATCGAACCGCGATCCTTTGGTTCGCAGGCCCACGCTCAATCCACTGAGCTACACCAGCCAGGGCCATTTTTAATTTTTTGAGGTATCTCCATACTGTGTCTCTCCACGGTAGCTACGCCAATCTGCATTCCCACCAACAGTGCAAAAGTTTTCCCCTTTCTCCACATCCTCACCAGCACTTGTTGTTTGTTGATTTATTGATGATAGCCATTCTGACAGGTGTGAGATGATATCTCATTGTGGTTTTAATTTGCATTTCTCTGATGATTAGTGATTTGAGCATTGTTTTATATGTCTATGACCATCTGTATGTCCTCTTTGGAGAAGTGTCTATTTAGGTCCTTTGCCCATTTTTTAATTGTTTTTTTTTTGTGTGTGTTGAATTTCATAAGTTCTTTATGAATTTTGGATATTAACCCCTTATCAGATGTATCGGCAAATATGTTCTCCCATTCTGTGGATTGTCTTTATTTTATTAATGTTTTCCTTTGCTGTGCAAAACCTTTTTAGTTTGATGTAGCCCATTTGTTTATTTTCTTTTGTTTCCCTTGCCTGGGGAGATATACCTGATAAAATATTGCTACGAGCAGTGTCCAAGATTTTATTGCCTATGTTTTCTTCTATGATTTTTATGGTTTGGGGTCTAACATTTAAGTCTTTAATTCATTTTGAATTTGCTTTTATGTGCAGTATAAGAAGATGGTCTAGTTTCATTTTTCTGCCTATATCTGTGCAATTTACCAAAAACATTTTATATGAGAACTGTTTTAGCAACAGCTCACAGGTTCTGACATGTTATGGTGTTATTATTTTCTAAACAGTCTACATTTTCTTTTCTTCTCTCTCTCTTTTTTTTTTACTCAAGACTATCTTTTAAAGGAGAACAATAAAAAGTGTCAGGTGATAGGGACATTTCCCCCTTAGTTTTAATGTTAATATCTCGTTGTATTACCTAGTAATCAGAGAATGATGTGTGTGTGTGTGTGTGTGTGTAAAATTTCCTTTTGTTCCCAAAATTCATGAAGCTTTCTTTGAGGCCCAATACATAGTCAGCTTTTTGAAGTTTCTATGATTACTGGAAACT
This sequence comes from Glossophaga mutica, assembly GCA_039655065.1. Taxonomy (NCBI): domain Eukaryota; kingdom Metazoa; phylum Chordata; class Mammalia; order Chiroptera; family Phyllostomidae; genus Glossophaga; species Glossophaga mutica. The sequence continues at coordinate 85,272,306 of CM077305.1, forward strand.
AAGGCATGTTTAATAATATCAGATATACCTTATGGATTATACTATTGAAGCCATCTAACTTCTTACTTGTGGAGTTTCTCGTAATGTGAAGTCCTTCTTTTACCTTGCTACCCCACAGAGAGACACTTTCTCATGCAACGACTGCCTGTCTGATTGTCATTCATCCCACCTTACAGAGCTAAACTAGGTCTAGGAAGCTGTGCCTGCCTCTCTGCCTACTTAAATACTGCTATCTCAAACACCTGAGACAGACCCTGAAGTGGCTTTTGTGCTTCATGGTATGCTTCTCATCCTTGGAAATGTATTGTACTGGCTCTTTTTGAGATTTGCAATAGCAGTGCCCTTGCTAGCCTTCCTTCCATATGTACCTTTGCTAGAATTCCACTATTTTAGGCAGCCCTTCCATTTGAATTGCGGTTTGAAGCTTTATTCATTGTTTTGCTGAAATTAGAATTTGTATTCTTGTTTCTTATTTTCCCCTTTGCTTTTGGATGGTTGCAAGAAAGTAAGAGAGAGATGCTGCTTTCATGCTACCATCTTCAAAATGGAACTTTCCATGGGCTTTTAATATAATAATGATGAACCAGTTCACTTCTGGGTGGTATCAGCATATCACACAGAACAGTCTGTAAATCTGGCTAGAGATTTTTTTTAAAAAGATTTTATTTATTTTTAGGGAGGGGAAGGAAGGGAGAAAGAGAGGGAGAGAAACATCAATGTGTGGTTGTCTGTTGCACGCCCCCTACTGGGAACCTGGCCTGCAAGCCAGGCATGTGCCCTAGGCCATAGGCCAGGAATCAAACCAGCAACTCTTTGGTTGGCAGGCCCGCACTCAATCCACTGAGCCACACCAGCCAGGGCTGGCTAGAGATTTTTTTTTTTTTTTACCCTTGTTTAACTAATCATAGGGGATACTCTTATGCAGCCATGGGCTTGTGTTGAGGATGGCTAGCAATGGAGCAAGTGAAAGGATATGTGACAGAAGAAGGGAGAAGTATATAAAGACATAGACAATGCACTCAAGTAACTCACTTAGGACTTAAGATCTGGAGTCTACTTAATAATGGAAATCTTCTGGGTTGCCCAATTTTGAGGCAAGATGTGTCAAACAATGCTTAGTTTGAGTTTCACGGAAACTTTTTTATCTTAAATATGCTCTTTACACAAGACTTCAGAGGCATGCCAGGAGATGTTTCCTGAAAGGAGAAATAGTTATCTGCTGAAATGTGGTCTTGCTTCAAAACCTCAGGGACCCCCACTGTGACTCTCTGTAGAACATACCAAAGGTGAGTGGACTGCACATCTCCAACACCACTGGGTTGGCAAGGCCTTTAGGGCATCTTGCTCTGCAGCCTAGACTACTTTCAAAACTTCCTTTTCTTCTCCTTCTCCTCACTCAAATGGATGTATGTTTAGGCTAACCAGTAAATGAGTCAAATAAGGACTCCTATCAGGTCTGCTCTATGGGTGTTGGCAATGGGGCCTTCCATAGATTCTTCTAAGGAAATCAACCCATGTTCCTATGGCCCCCAGTGAGTGGGCAACCCACTGTAGTAGTAAAATTTTGTACTTAAGTTCCTGGTCACAACTGATTGGAGGGTGGGAAGACCTAGGATCCTAAGGTAGGCAAATCATATCATGGCCTATGGCTTTTAATGTTGTATGATGTGAAGAGGCAAGCCAGGAGACTTTAGTTCTTCCCCAGTGGAATAACAAGGACTACACTCACCCGCCCTCATTAAAATGACTTAAAAATGGAGAAAGTATATGAAACAATTGTTTTCAGACATTGAACAACAGGCAGCACAAGACAGTGATCCCTAAAAAAAGGGAAAAGAATGAGGTAAGCCGTACCATTGCTCTAGCTTACTGCCTGGAGAGAGTTCCCAGTCTTCAGTACAAGCAAGGGGAACCCACACAGAGCCCACTGGGTTCCCTGAGTTAAGGAGACAGAACTGAAAATTCAGGGAGGCCAATAGAGTTCAAGTTTACAGGGCAAAGTATTAGAGGAAGAGCAGTATAGAGACAGAGAAAGAGCTCCTAAAATCTTCAGATGGTTCCTCGCAAGTCTTCAGCTGAGTACGTATCATCCATAACTACTCAAGTCTGGATAATGAACCACCAGAAAGGAACAAGTGAATCAATTCCTGGAGATTGCATGCATCTAGGAATAGTTCACATTCCTAATAGCCAGAATGGAGAAACCTCATGATATGCAAGGCATAGTGAGTACTCCAAAAGGTACTGCCTAAGTAGGATAGCCAGATTAGCTCTAGAATAAAGGCTGATTTGGTCCCCACTGACAAAACTTAAAAGTAAGCCTTGAAAAAGATTACCAAACTATTTCCAAATAGCTTAGTTGCACCCCAACAAAGAGGTAAAAAATATTTAAAGAATATAAAGAAATCTAACACCCAAATGTAAAATTCACAACCTGGCATTCAATAAAAAATATCAGAGATGCAAAGAAGCATGAAAACATGGCCCATGGTGAGCCAAGAAAATCAAACAATAGAAACAGATCCAGAGATAATTCAAGGTAATAACAAGGACATTAAAAAGTCATTAAAAATGCATTTCATATGTTGGAAATGGTAGAGGAAAGCATGAGCATGATAAGGAACGATAAAGAGACTATTAAAAGATCTAAGTTCTAGAAATGAAAAATAAAATCTCTAATATGAAAAATACATTGGATGTAATTAACAACAGATTAGACATTATAGAAGAAAATATGATGAAATAAAAAACATACCAATAGAAAATACTGAAAATTAAATCCAGGGAGAAAAAAGACTGAAAAATGCCCACAACAACCCACAAGCAAAAAGAATACCAGCAAGCTGTGGAACAACTTCAAGGGAACCCCTTAAGAATTGATGGCAGCAGATACTTCTGGAAGTAGGGTTAATGTGTCTACTTCTGGAAGTAGACTAAAAACCAGAAGATTAATGAAGAGACAAGCCAGGAGACTTTAAAAGGCCAGTTTTAAAAGGCATTAGGTTCAACAACAAAAGGACAAATCATCCATTTGAATATGCACTTCTCCAAAGAAGATACACAAATGTCCAGGCTGGTGTGGCTCAGCAGATTGAGCACCAGCCTGTAAACTAAAGGACTGCTGGTTTGATTCCCAGTCAGGGCACATGCTTTGGCTGTGGGCTGGGTCCCCAGTTAGGGGCATGCGAGAGGCAACCACCCATTGATGTTTCTCTCCCTCCCTTTCTCTAAAAATAAATAAATAAAATCTTTTTAAAAAGTTTTTGTATATAAAAAAGAAGATATACAAATGGTTGATAAGCACATGAGATATGCTCGACATCATTAGTCATTAGGAAATGAAAATCCAACCACTTCACAACCACTAGAATGGCTATAATGTTTCAAAAAAAAATAGAACCAACAATTTTCAGTAAGGATATGGAGAAACCGGAACCATTGTATATTACAATGGCAATGTAAAATGGTGCAGCTGCTGTGTAAAACAATTTGGCAATTCCTCAAAAAGATAAATATATACATACTCTGGCTTCTCTTCAGATTGTATAAAGAGGTAAATATAGAATTACCAAATGACTCAGCAGCTCCACTCCTAGGTATATACCGTCCCCCAAATGAAAACAGGTATTCAAACAAATAGTTGTACACAAATGTTCATAGCAGTACTACTCACAATAGTCAAAGTTTCTAAGGGTAAAAACAAATGATCCAAATTAAAATTTATAATAGCAACTCTGGAAGCTAGAAGGCAGAGGAGCAATGCACTACAAATTCTGTATAAAAATAATTTCTGACTTGTAATCCTATCCACAGCCAACATACAATTATGAATTATTCTGGAATAAAGATATTTTTATTAATTCCAAGTTCAGATGCAAGTGACGGAAGACCCTTATAATTTTCTTTCTCTCTCACGTAAACATCAGGTTACCAGAGTGGCTCTGCTCCATGAACCTTTTGGCGACCCAGGTCCATTCTAGCCCCCACCCTGCCACACCCAGGGCACGGCTCTCACCCTCAGAGTCCAAGACGGTAGCATCTGAGTACCAGACACTGGGTGGAGGAAGGGACAATGAAGAGGGAACGAGGGGTATTTGCTACCAAAGTCTTCAGGGAATTTGACAGAAGCTGCCAAATAACACTTGTGTTTACATCCCATTGATCAGAATTTCATCATATGGCCATGCCCGGCTGCAAGGGAGGCTGGAAAATGTAGAAAAATAAACTTTACTTTGGATGGTCTTGTGGCTAGCTAAAAACTCTATTACTATGGAAAAACAGAAGACAGACATGGGTGGAATAAGTAGCAGTCTCAGCTACACAGTCTTGAACATTTTCTGAATGCTATTTTTCAGAAGCTACCCATGAAGTAAGTATACTACTATACCAAGTCGTATAGGCATAAGGCAGGAATATGTAGGGATAAGGCAGGAAAGATGAATAGTTAAGATCCATGAATAAAAATATGAAACACCAAAAAGATAACAGGAATCGCTAGAGCATTGGTGAAAGGAGATTCCAAGACAACAGCTGAGCTGCAGGCCGAGGTGGCAGCCAGTCCAGAATGGAGAAAGTTCTAGGTGGGATTTCTTTAAGAAGATGAAACTGATAGAAGACCTCATAATTTACCTTCACTTTACAGGCACAGCAACACACGTTTGCTTCTGCAACAGTCCATTCCCTATGTGATCATAATTAGAAAACATCTATACATCAGGGATTCAATTAGCAATAAATACCTAGAAAACTAGACAAACAAGAAGACAAGAAAATCATTAACTCCAGGGAAAACAAATGAAAAGTAATAATGTTATAACATTATAACCCATGGCTAAATTATGAATAGCATCTCCATAGTTATAAAGCTATAACCCTAAGAATCTTTCTAACTGGAATGACCAGCACATGTTCAGAGGACAGTGACATGGGAAGCATGTGTGTGAGAGAGAGGGAGAGACTGGGGTGTGAGAGAGCTGGAGCTCATTATCTACAGGGTAGGTCAACAGATAATGTCTAACACTGAAAAAAATCAAGAATTCAAAATATAACCATATTATTTGGAAATATGGAGATAAATACCAAAATAATCAACTACAAGAACTCAGAGTGTTTGCTTCTAAGGTGCTAGTTGGAAATGGAGATGGACTGAAAGGGGTCTTCTATTATTTTTTTCTCACAAGCCTTTCAAGTATTTAACTCTTTAAATTATGTACATGTCGAATTTTTAAGAAAATAGAACACAAATTTTAAAAAAGAAGAGGTGGTCAGATTCTCTTTGTCGGGCTTTCTGGATGAGAAATATGGAATCAAATGGAAGGAAATATCAATGAGAATGGTAAGTAATGGCTCAGCCACATAAACAATCTGGGATAGAAGAGAATTCAAATTTCCTATTCCTGGAATTTTCTTGGACCCCAGATTTGCTTGCATTTCAGTCTACACAAAGTTTGACTGCACCATAGCCTCAGATCTAGGATATGTGGTCTCTCTCATTTTCTTATCTGTTTTCCTTATTTGAGCTTCTCTGAGAGAACTTTTGAATTTTGCAGTGAAAAAAAGCCCTGCTAAAATAGAGGCCCCTGCTGCTTCCACAACTCCTTGTTCATTGCAAGTATATACAATGTAGTAACTTGCCCTTCAGCCCACCGCTGCCCTGCTTCATTTTGAAGGAGATATTCTATTATATTTTATTTCAGTCACCTCCTAAGAACTTCACTGATTTGGCAGGGTTTTTTTTTTTTTTTTAATTTACTTTTTAGAGAGAGGGGAAGGGAGGGAGAGAAACATTGACTGGTTTCCTCTCGCATGTCCCCAACTGGGGAACCTGGCCCACAACCCAGGCATGTGACTTGACTGGGAATCGAACCGGTGACTTTTTGGTTCATAGGCTGGTGCTCAATCCATTGAGTCGCACCAGCCAAGACATGTTTTTGTTTTGTTTTTTTAATTTGGTAGGTTTTATCTCATACCCCCATCACATTGCTGTCTCAACTATCAACTTGTTACTTCCAAACATCCAAGGCAAATCAGCATGATATCATCAATGTAGATTAGGGTGAAGTCTGTGGAGGAATAAGTTAATGTGATCAACCATCCCTGTCTGCCAAGGATCAGAGGTTTCCTGGGATGCAGAATTTAGATAATCCTGAGAGTTGGTCACCCCAGGGAAAGTGAAGTCGGTCTCTGTGAAGATACACCGCTACACCTACCAGCTGAAGACAAATAGATTTTGATGGTGTGGGTAAAGAGACACGGAAAAAAATAGTTTTGTCATATATCACATACCCACGTAATTCAGCTTGAGGTAACTCTGCATTGTTTTTTGAGTCCTGTCAATCTTCGGTACTAATCAGCCTGGTGAACTGAATATGTTGTAGCAGCCTTTCTCTGAGGTTCCCATCCTTCTCTTCAAGGAGATCTGGGCCTGTGACTAAAGGATGGTGATGGCCATGGGCCTCTCACTCTGTAGTGTGCTGGTTTATCTGTTTAACAGACATCTTTGTCTGTTAAACTAAGGAATTATTTCGCTGTACAAATTAAGTGGAACCCAGGCCTGCACATCTGCTCTGTTCCTGCCAACACTTAGAGCAGAAGCTAAAACCTCAACTCAGTGTGTTAGGACATTTTTTGCCTAACCAAAACTATCACACCTATTTGGTTTTTGCTTTATTGTAGCCACAGCTAGGCGTGATGCTCAAAATATTTAGCAGCTGGTTACCACATGGTCACCAGACAATTAGAATAGGCACTAAGTCAGATTCCAGGAGACCCAACAGCTGTGCTGGGTGTTAACCCTCTAGTTGCCAGATGAGAAGAAAGTTTGGTGGCCTGGAGGCAGGTAGTTGGGAGTTTGGGACATCAGGAGACACTATGCAGTAATTTACTAACTGATAGGAAAGCATTTGTGTATTTCAACAATCGTATGACCACTGGCAGAATGTCAGCCTGGCCTCAGCAAAGAACAGAGATTGGATGGACCCCCTGCCACCTTGCTTTTTAAAACCTGCCTCCTTGACCTTAACCAAGGTTAACACACTTAGTTCCCTCCTTTCCCAATGTTAGCAGTCATTTCATTTTGGTTAACCACACTCCTTCAATCTTTCTGGCTGGGACAACTCTTCTGCTAACCCCCTCCTCCACACACAACAGAAGGTTTTGGTAGTTTTTTCATTAGTGGTAAATTTTTGTGAAGAAGTGTGGATGGGGGGAGGCAGAGGTTAGCAGGTCATTGGTAACATACTGTCATTCTCTTCTTCAATTTTGGGATTTATTCATCTACAATAGGCCTAGAGCCATCAGGTTCTTCAGGGTCAGCTCAATCAAGAAGTATAATCAGCCAAACTGTGCAGGAAAAGAAGGAAAACAGGAGGGGTGGGGACAGACTGAGAGAAATAAAGGGAGGGAGGTGGGAGAGAGGAAATAAGTAGTAGCTGACCCTCTTTTGTTTATTTCATCCTCTTTGATTTTTGAAGCCCTGGTATTCAAGTCCATGGTAGTCACTTCTGCAAAAAACCCCTAGAAAATTCCTGCAAGTCATTTTGCCTGTAATTCCTCTTTCCTTGCTCAGACTGTGCACACCATCCGTGGATTCGTGGTATTTTCAAACTTCTGTGACCAGATGTTCCTCATTATGAGGTGGCTCATCATATTTGCTTGGCAATCAGGAATGCAGTAGAAATTATTTGGCGGAGCCCAGGGGACTGGGGAGCTCCATTTCCTCAAGATACTGCTATTCCAATTGCCAGAATTTCAGTCTTTGATAATCAAGACCAGCAGAATTGTGAACTAACAAGTACTGTAATTTGGCAGTCTACAGTGTTCTTTTTAATTATAAAATATTTAGCAGAAAAATTTTATAACATATTTGAAAATTTGAGAAGAATACATACTACATGTATTAGTTATGATGCATAAAAATAAACAAACACTGGTACGTTAAGAAATTAAGAAGAACATCATCAATATTCACTTTGTGTATCTAGTTTTCAGCAGCTTCCAACCACTGGCTAACAGTGAAAGGTGTTTCTTGTTGCAGGGCCACAGCAGTGGCCTTGAATATTGTTACCAATTCTACCCAGATATACTGGGACTCCAGTATGCTCCTTCTTGATGCAAATCGCCTAATGCTGTGAAAAATGTCCATTTAGCTATAGTCTTTTTTTTTTTAATTAAATTTACTGGGGCGACACTGGTTAATAGGGTCATAAAGGTTTCGAGTGCACATTTCTGTGATACATGGCTTGTACATGGTTGCATTGTGAAAGGGTAAAGCCGGGGCCATTTGCTTTTGTGACACCATTTGCTGAGCAGGCCTGTGACCTTGTTTAACATGACTGTCATTTTAGTCTGAGCTTGTCCCCAGGACTGGAAATTACTGGGAAGGAAGAACAGAACTAACCGCTCACTACAGCCACAGGCAGAAAATAACTTTCGGACAAATTGCCGCCTCCTATTACAACTCAGCAATAGCCCAAGGGCCACACAACAGAACCCCCCACCATTTTTAAATCCAATTATAATGCAATAAAAGCTAAAAGCTCCAACCCCTCAGTGCTGGTGTATTTCTCCACACCATGCCCCTCTCCTTTCTTGGGGAGTGAATAAAAACTATTCTCCACACTTTCTTCTCTTTGTGAATTCTTTCACAGCTCGCATCATCAACCACCCTAACGCATTGTGTGCACAGTCTTTATAGTCCTTATTCCCTTAGACTGTCTCTCAAACAGCAATTCTCCAGCTTTAATGTAATTTAAGGTCAACTGCAGAGATCTGAAAACTCCTAATACTCTGGCCTCGCCCCAGAACAATTAAATCAGAATCTCTAGGGGTACAACCCAGGCATCTATGGTTTTAAAAGAAGTAATTCTGGTGGTTGGTCTAATGTGTTTAAAGAAATGACAATAAAGTGCTCCAAAATTTTATTTTCAATGGACATAGTATCTCAACAGAAGTCTTTATTAACTGTTTACCAATCTATAGACTTCTAATTTCCCATTCAGGGATGCAGAGATCATTTCTTCCTCTTCACTATGCTATTATAGAAGATTTCATACTGCCTCTGAGATTCTGTTGTTTATAACTCTACTCCTGAAATAAACTTTTATGTTTGTTAGAATAGTTTGGTATTTTGTTTGTAAGAAACACGATCTAACTGAAAAGTTTAGGGGGAAATGGTGCGGGTATACTGTAAGGATCCAGGTGCTCTGGAACTGGAAATCTACTCAGAATCTGAGGTTAGACTGGGGGCTGGTTTCTGCTTCTGCTGTCTCTCACAGCCCACATAGCCACTGTCATGGCACCCTTCTCTTTCTCACTTCACTAAGAATGGGCAATTCTCATTTGGTTGGTGAATAATTTTTAGACTCAGAATGTCTCTATTAGGCAGCCCTTCATCCAATCATCTGTGGTCAGGGTTCAGTTTGGATCACTCCAAAGCCCCAGGCTGCAAGTAAAAGGATAGAAAAAGTTAACATGAAAATAGCAATAATAAAGATGGAGAAGCCATACTAATATCAGACAAACTAGACTTTAAAGTGAAATATAAAGAGGAACATTTTATAATGATAAAAGGGTTAATCCATCAGGGAGTTACTGAGTCCCAAAATGCATGAAGTAAAAACTGACAGAATCAACAGGAGAAATACACAATTCAGTAAAATAGTAGGAGACTTTAACACCCTGCTTTTAATAGTGGCAAGAACAATTGGGCAGAAGATCAGCTAGGAAATAGAATTTGAACAACAGAATAACTAGACCTAACAGACATCTGTAGAATATTTCACCCGCCAACTGCAGAATATATATTTTTCTCAAGTGTACTTAGAACATTCTACAGGATAGACTATGTGTTAGGCCATAAAGCAAATCTCAAAATATTTAATAGGTTGAAAACATACAAAGCATGTTCTTCAATTATAATAAAATGAAATTAGATATCAATAATAGAGAGAAATTTGGGCAATGCATAAATATGTGGGGATTAAATAATAGTACTAAAAATCCCTGTGTAAAAGAAGAAATCACAAGTAAAATTAGAAAATACTTTGAGATGAATGAAAATGAACAATACACCACAACTTATGAGATGCAGCTAGAGCAGCATTTAGAGAGATTTAAAATTGCAAATGCCTTAAAAAAGAAAGATCTGCAATCAATAACCAACCTTCCACCTTAAGACATTGGTAAAAAGAGAAAAGTAAAACTAAAGCAAGAAGAAGGAAGGAAATGTGAACATTACAGTGCAAATTAATGAAATAAGAAAACAGTAGAGAAAATATATGAAACCAAAATTTACTTATTTGAGAAGATCAGCAAAATTGACAAACCTTTTGCTAGACTGAGCGAGAAAAAAGAGGGAACATTGCCCTGGCTGGTGCAGTTCAGTTGGATGAGTGCTGACTTGCAAATAGAAAGGTCACTGGTTCGATTCCCAGTGAGGGCACATGCCTGGGTTGTGGGCCAGGGTGCTGGTTTGGGGTGGCAAGAGGCAACCAATCAATGTGTCTCTTGCACATTAATGGTTCTCTCCTTCTCTTTCTCCATCCCTTCTGCTCTCTTTAATAAATAAGAAAACTAAATGGGGAAAAATAATCTTTTAAACAAACATTAATGTGACAACTGGATATCTACATGCAAAAGGATTAAGTTGAACTCTTATATCATATACGAAAATTAATTTTAAATGGAATAAAGACAAAAATGTAAGATCTAAAACTATAAAACACTTAGAAGAAAATACAGACATAAATCTTTGTGACCTTGTATTTGGAAAAGTTTTCTTAGATATGACACCAAAAGCATGAACAAAGAAAAAATAAATAAATGGGATGTTATTAAAAGTAAAAACTTTTTTTAAGTTTGCAAAGTCTTCAATACATACATATTTCTAAAGAAAAAATCTTATCCAGCTATCAAGATCTCTGATGAGCAATAACTCGACTATTACATAACAATATAAATGATAAGTTTAGCCATGTAAGATTTTTATCAGAAGGTTTTACATGCTTGTGTATTAACATGCTCAGATATAACACAGTTAATAACATGGTTATTAACAATAATAACACGGTTATTTTGCATGGTCATGTATTGAGAGGTTTTTTTGTTTGTTTGTTTTACTGAATCATAAAGTTATTTGGAGTAGCACTTATGAGAAAAGGCAAAGCCAACCATTGCTATACGTGTCTGAATAATTGGTTGATCAGAAAGGTCATCTTCAGCCTGGAGCTTAGATTGTTATACATTTAATTTAAGTTGAATACTTACATTGTCACAATTCTACCAGGCTGTGTTTAAAATGTAAATATTTCTACTTACTCCATGTAAACTAACACCATGCAAATGTCTTGAATGCAGAAGGAAGTATCAACTATCCTTTGGGGTCTTTCATGAAGTCAGTCCCTGCCTCCCGCTACTGTGCTGTATTTATAAAGCATCAGCATAGCTATGCTACAACTACATTTTCCAAATTCTCTTTCCTACATTGTTCTGGTTTATCACAGACCACAAAAGACATTTTGCACAGGGTTGGGAGACAGTGTTTAGCGGCAGCCATCTCTCCCTTTGTGCTCAGGAAGTCGCTGCAGGGGCAACAGAGCACCACGGCAGCCCATGAAGGCTGTCCCTGCTCTGTTGGCTCACCCGGTCTGCAGGGAGGCGGAGCCTGTACCTCCCCACATTCCCTCTGGAGCCCCTGCCAGTTTCTCATACTCCTCGGCTAGGTGCATATTTAGCTCCATGATGAATTTACCACCTTCTCGTGAGGCCACCTGAACTGTCAAAGCTGGAAGCAGTGAGAAATTAGTGTAGGTTGGAACCTCCTGGGTTTCATTCTGTCCTTGCTTTCTTCCAGGTCATGTCCATCTTCCTTTCTAACGTGCTACCCAGTAACTCCTGTTCTCAGGTCTCGTGGTCAGCTGTGAGTTCGGTGCTAGTTCCACCACATACGAGTTTACACTCTGTAAATGTCCATCAATCAGCATCAATTTTCCCATCATGGTAGGTGAAAAGGCACAATGGTAGGGATACAGCATCTGAAGCCCAGGAGATCTGGATTCATACCCTGCCTCTGCATTTAACAAGTTTACTACTTATAATCTTCGGCAAATTGTTCAAACTTCCTCAGACTCACCAGTCTTCTCTCTCATATTAATGTAATAATAATTATCATAAAGAAACATGGCAATCTTCTAGCTCATTGGTAGCCTCACTAAATGTTGTGTACTGCAGTCTAATTGAGTCCTTCAAAATTAAAAACTTTTGTGTTTCAAAAGGCATCATCAAAAGCAAAAAGACAACACAGAATGAGAGAATATTTTTTAAAAGATTTTATTTATTTATTTTTAGACAGAGGGGAAGGGAGGGAGAAAGAGAGGGAGAGAACCATCACTGTGTGGTTGCCTCTCATTTGCCCCACACCAGGGACCTGGACGCAACCAGGCATGTGCCCAGATTGGGAATTGAACAAGTGAAGCTTTGGTTCACAGGCCAGTGCTCAGTCCACTGAGCCACACCACCCAGGGCCAAATGGGACAATATTTTTGCAAATCATATATCTAATAAAAGATTTATACCTAGAATATACAATGAACTTTTAGAACTCAATGTTATTATGACATATAATATAATTAAAAATGGGCAAAGGGTCTGAATAGACATTTCTCTAAAGAAAATATAGAAATGGCCAAAAAGCATATAAAAAGATGCAGAACATCCTTAGTCATTAGGGAAATTCTAATCAATGAGATAACCCTTCCTACACAGTAGGATGTCTATAGTAAAAAATGACACATAATAAAAAGTATTGGTGAGGATGCAGAGAAATTGGAACCCTCCCACACTGCTTGTGGGAATGTAAAATGATGTGACTGCTTTGGAAAATAGTCTGGTAATTACTCAAACAGTTAGGACTAAGCAATTCTACTTCTAGGTACGTACCTATGAGAATTATAAACACATGTCCACACAAAAACTTGTAAGTGAATGTTCATAGCAGTATTACACATAACAATCAAAAAGTAGAAATGATCCAAATGTCCATCAACTGATGAATGGATAAACAAAGTGTCTATTTGACAGTAAAAAAGAAATGCTGTTACATGCTACACCTGGATGAGCATGGAAAACATTCTGTTAAGTGGAAGAAGCCAGACACAAAAGAGGCCACATAGTGCATAATTTCATTTATGGAATATCCAAATAGACAAATCTATAGAGATAGAAAGTAAATTAGTGGTCATCCAGGACTGGGAGGGGACAGGGTCATTAAAAAGCGACAGCTAAAGGGCATGTGACTTCTTTTGGAGATTATAAAGATGTTCTAAAACTGATTGTGGTGATGGTTGCACAACTCTGAATACGCTAAAAACCATAGAAATAGATACTTTCAGTGGGCGAATTGTATAGTGTGTTAATTATATCTTGACAAGGCTATTATAAAAAAAAGACCAAGGCTGTTTTTCTTGAGCAGTGTCCCTGGAAGGCACCATGGAGCTACACAAGCCTGTCTAGGACAGGAAGCAGGTGGTGGCAGTGGAGGTGCTAATATCAAAAGCAGGTGGGGATCTGAAGCACATGGGGACTGAGGAAAGGGAAAGGTCCAGTAAGAATCTCCCTCACTTTCCGTGTTCAATTACTTACCAAGTCCTTCCGACTTTTAACAGATTTCCCTGTTGCCTATTTGTCCCCCTGCTATAGATTAGATTTTGTGACCCACCTCCACCCCCGCCGTAAATTCACAAATTGAAATCCTAATTCCTAGTGTGATAGTACTCGGAGGTGAGGCCTTTGGGAGGTGGGCCCTTTTGGCAGAGTTTTAATGAATGGGCTAGTGCCCTTATAAAAGAAACCCCAGAGAGCTCACTCACCTTTTCTGCCACAGGAGGACACAATGAGAAGATGGTTATCTATGAACCAGGAAGTGGGCCCTCACTACACACATATGTGCCAACACCTTGATCTTGGACATCTCAGCCTCCATAACTGTGAGAAATACATATTGTTGTTCATAAGCTCCCCAGTCTATGATATTCTGTTACAGCAGAGCAAACTGGACTAAAGACACACTCTTCATTCAATCCATTTTCTCTCTTTCTTTCTTTCTTTCTTTCTTTCTTTCTTTCTTTCTTTCTTTCTTTCTTTCTTTCTTTCTTTCTTTCTTTAAGATTTTATTTATTTTTAGAGAGGGGAAGGGAGGCAGAAAGAGAGGAAGAGAAACATCAATGTGTGGTTGCTTCTTGTGCGCCTCCTCCTGGGGACCCGGCCTGCAGCCCAGGCATGCGGCCCTAATGGGAATCGAGCCAGCGACCCTTTGCTTCACAGGCCCATACTCAACCCCCTGAGCTACACCAGTCGAGGCTCAATCCATTTTCTAAACCACCACCATAGTTTCCTTCATAAAATGCAAATCTAATTGTGTCACTCTTTTTCTCAAAATCAAAGAATCTGAACCCAGTTTATCTTCCCCAGCTTTCCTACAAACCTCCACCCTATTGTGCACAAGTTTGCACACATGTCCTTCATTACAGCCACAGGGAACCACATGTTTTCTTTGATCTTGCCACATGCGTCCTTTGCTCACCCTGTTTCATTGAGTTGGAATGTCCTTCCACCTGCATGTCTGCAAGTGTTGAAACAATTATCTCCATTCCTCAAGGCCTGCTGTTTATAATTCCACCACCTTCATGTAATCCTTCTCTCCCTCTCCCTCTCCCTCTCCCTCTCCCTCTCTCTCTTCCCATTTTACTTCCCGCTCTTGGAGCGCACAGTGTGGTAGAGGAGATACATGACACAGCTGAGTTCTGAATTACAGCATGATAATACTCTGGCTGGTGTGTGCACAGTGACCTCAGAGGACAAGGGAGGGAGATAGAAACTGTTCAGTCAGTTGAAAGGTTGAAAATTCCACACTTAACTTGACTTCCTAGTCCCAGGGCTTAGAACTTGGTGAGGAGGCATTGATTTAATGCTAATGGGTACCTTTCCACTAACTGGCTATTTTCTTAAGAGCAGGGGCTGTGTTTTTGATGTCTGTACCCACAGCACCTAGTAGGAGTCCTGGCCAGAAGTGATAACAATAAATCTTTACAGAACACTGAATGAATGTGAAGGGTTATCTAACTCACCTGGGAGGAGGGGCAGGAAGTACTTCCTAGATCAAGTACCACATGAGTTGAATCCTGAAACATACGTGTAGATGAGCCAGGGGAGTTAGGAGAGTAGGAGGGCTCCAAGCAGAGGAACCTGAGGAACGGGTAGAGGTATGAGAAACCCTTCTGCCTCAGGAAGTGGGAGGGCAGCCAGCAGCAAGAGAAGGCAGAGAGAGAAAGCTGAAAGGGCCAGATCACGAAGGCCATGAATACCATGTTGATAAATTTGAAATCGATGCAAAAAGAAGTGGGGAGATACTCGAGGATCTTATGAGAATCCTGGATGGGTGTGAGTGATGTTAAGGAGACAGAATCAAAATCCAGAGTTCAGCTCATTTGGAGGACTTTCATCTTAAAATTTCAACTTATTTTGGTCTTGGAAAAAGGCAATATAGTCACATCACTTAAAATCCAAAAGGTGCTAAGGGTATATAGTGAAAAATCTCTCTTCCTAACCCTAATTTCCAAGCTGCGTGGTCCCTAGCTCCTTCTCTGGAGAAAACCAAGTGTACCAGAGTCTTCAGTACTCTTATGGCCATAATATAAAACTTGTAGCCTGCTGCTTTTGCAATTTGCTTTGTTCAGTTAACAATATATCTTGGGGACTGTTCCATAGCAGTTCCTAAAGAGTGCCTTCATTTCTTTTCATGGCTGTCTAATAGTCCATTGCATGGATATTCCCTAATTTATTTACATTTTGCATATGTACAAATATATCTGTGGCACTAATTTTAGGGATCTCTCTTTAAAACCAAAAAGTTTCACTGATCTCTCTAAAGATAATTGTGCTGCCTATTGATGGAAAAAAATATGCATTCCAAAAGACTACTCTGTATTCAGGAATAGTGATACTTTTAGGTGAATTTGTACTTTAATGTGTTATTAACATGTTATTTATATAAATTTGAAACTATGTATATGTACATGAGACATATCATGTATCCAGTGCACAAACAGTACTCAGTGTACATATGGATTCAAAGACCCTCATGCATTAGTTGGGTGTGTGCCCCTGGTCCCCGCCCCCCATTGCAGAACTTAGCATCTGAGTGGTTTTGGGGAAAAGCAGAGGTGGGAATATAGAACAGCATCAAGGCCTTTGGTGTCCTTTGTTGGAATGATGATACCAGGGAAGCAGCAGGTTTGGGAAAGGGGCAGGCACATAAGTTGGGCATGTTGAGTTTACTGTATCTTTAGAATGTGTATTTGGAGTTTAAGTTCTGCAGAGTGACAAACACCCTGCCTTAAACCTTGAAATGCCCTAACCAAGCCTGAGGAATTTCCTAGGAGAGTGTTGATGTCATTTGGAGGAGAGGTCATCCATTTTGAACCCTGCATCTGAGTTTCTTGAGCTCATTCTCAGAAGCCAGAGAAGGTCTGACTGCCCCATAGTCAGGGTGATTAAATTCTCTGATATCCAAATAAGGTTAAATATTTTTTAAGTCCTCCCTTGGTGCCAAGCCCTGTGTCAGAGCCCTGGTATGGGGTTGCCTGCAAACTAGTAGGGGATCCACAGAGAAACATGTAATTAAATATCATATAATGCATAATGGTTGTGGTGGTCCTAAGATATGTCCACAAATTCTGTGATGCTCCTCTCTCCTCAAAGCAGAATCTAATTCCCCTCCCCTTGAATGTGTGCTAGCCTTAGGGACTTGCTCCTAACACATAGAATGTGTTGGAGATTACAGTGTGTTACTTCTGTGGCTGGGTCACAAAGCGCATTGTGCATCCACCTTGCTCTCTCTTAGATCGCCCCTTCTGGGGGAAGCTAGCTGCCATATCCATCCAAACAGCTGTGGAGAGACCCACACAGGAAGAGGTAGATGCCTGCACACATAGGCAGCCCCAACTCGTCTGCCATGGGCGTGGGAAATCTGGGAAATGGATTCTCTAGCTTCAGTCTAGCCTGCAGGTGACTTCAGCCCTCCAGACTTCTAGTCTTCCAGCTGAGGCCTCAAATATATGGAGCAAAGATAAGCCAATCCCACCAGGTCCTGAATTTCTGATCTATAGACACTGTGAGATAATAAATGATCATTGTTTTAAGCCACTATGTTTTGAGGTAATTTGTTATGCAGTAATATTAATACAACAGTGACAGGTGAACACAGAGCACTATGAGAACACACAAAAAAATGGCTAATTAGCTCAATACAAGAGGTCTAGAGGCTTTCTGAAGAAAGGGAAACTTGAACCGAATCTTCAAGGGTGCATAAGAAATGTCCAGAAAGACTGGAAGGGTATTCCAGGCATAAGGAGCAGCACAGGTAAAGGCAGGGAGGCTTAAAACAGCATGGAGTATGGGAATGAACTATAAGATAACTTACCTGCTTTGGACAAAGTTTGAAATGAATGGGCTTGATACCAGTTCTGCTCTAGAATGACTGTATTTATTACAAGTTTCCTATGGGCAACTATAGTTAGCAAACAATGAGGCTCTGAAGTTTTTAATCTGCTGAAATTTCATAAAAATAAGTTCAAATCTTAGACTACACACAATTTGACTTATTCATTTCTTTTTTCTTTCTTTCTTTCTTTTTTTTTTTTTTTTAACCATTGGAACACTCCATTTTCTGGGGGGAAAAAAAGATTTCCAAACCTAGATGAGGATCAGAATCACCTGGGAACTTAAAAAAAAAAAGCAGATTTCTGGAGCCTAATCCAGGCAGAGGATCTAAATCTTACCTGATAGGGCTCAGGATTTAACCCAGCTTCTCAATTTACAGATGAGAGCAAGAGACACACGAGACAGAGCTGAGATCAGATTGCTGGCTTTTCCATTTCTATTTGTGGTCTTGCTGCCTTATTCCCCTGCTACCTATCAGCATCACAGCCCGTCGTGGCCATGTGTAGTTAAATATTGTGGGAGATAAAGAGGTCTGGCCTGTAATGTAGATCGTAATCTTCGCATTCCGCCTCTCTACAATCCATGACGAAAAGGGAATTCAATGTACTATTAAAGTTTTATGTCACTTTAAATATTTTTGTTCTATCTTTCACTCCTATTCCTAACCACATACATTTAAAAAGTTGAGATATAATATAAATTCCATAAAATTCACCATCTTAAAGTGTACAATTCAGTGGTTTCTGGTATATTCACAGGGCTACGCAACCATCATCACCATCTATTTTCAGAACGTTTTCCTCACCAAAAAGAAACTTGGTTCCCATTAGCAGTTGTTCCCCATTTCTCTGTCCTCCCCATCACCTAGCAACCACTAATCTACTTGTCTTCATTCTATCTCTATAGATTTGCAAATTCTGAATATTTCACATAAATGGAATCATACAATATGTGATCTTTTCTGTCCTCTTTCTTTTTTTAAAAAAGATTTTATTTATTTATTTTTAGAGAGAGGGGATGAGAGGGAGAAAGAGGTAGAGAAATGTTGATTGGTTGCCTCTTGCCCACACCCAGATGTGGGGCCAAATTCACAACCCAGGCATGCACCCTAACCAGGAATCAAACCAGTGACCTTTGGCTTTGCAGGAGGATGTCCAACCAACTGAACCACACAGGTCAGGGCCTGACTGTCTTCTTTCACTTAGCATAATACTTTCAAGGTTCATCCATGTTGTATGTATCAGTACTTCATTTATTTTTATGGGTGAATAATTTGCGTATTTCATTGTATAAATACACCACATTTTATATATCCATTTATCTGCCAATTAACATTTAAATTGCTGCCTCTTTTTGGCTATTATAAATAATGCTGTATGTATAATTTTTTTGTGTAGACATATATGTACATTTCTCTTGGGCATGTGCCTGGGAGTGGAATTGCTGGGTGATATGGTAATTCTGTTCAACTTTTTGAGGACCTGCCAAACTGATTTTTATAATCACATATACTTTTACGCTGAAGAAATAACATTTATAAAAACTGAAAGCCACCTAGCTGGTGTAGCTCAGTGGATTGAGCGCGGGCCTGCGAACTAAAGGATTGAGGTTCGATTCCCAGTCAGGGCACATGCCTGGGTTGCAGGACAGTTCCCAGCGACAGTTCTTAGCAGGGGACACACGAAAAGCAACCATACATTGATATTTCTCTCCATGTCTCCTTCCCTTCCCCTCTAAAGATAAAAAAAAAAACAAAAAAACAAAAAAAAAACCTGAAAGCCACTTACACACAAGGGGAAAAAATCAGAAATATCACTCAGAAGTAACACAATTTAGAGACTTTACGTATGGAGTTTCACTTGCATTTACCTCTTCTCCCTCCTGAAATCACACTAAAAATGAGAGCAAAATATTTTAAGATATAAGCCCTCATGGACATAGGAGAAAACAATAACAAAGTACCTTGAAGTTGAAAAGCATATGGACAATGGTAACTGACTCAGAGCAAACCAAAAAATGCTAAGACTTAAGCCAGCAACAAGGAAGCCCAGTAGAAAGCTGATTGACATCACAGAACCTCAGACAGGGTTAGATGTTAGAGATACTAGGTATCCCTGAAAGTGAGAGTGCAGATGGGGGAGAACAGAGAGATCAGATAAAAGTCTATAAAAAATTTGCATACTCGTGTTCATAGCAGCATTATTCACAACAGCCAAAAGGTGGAAGCAGCCCAAATATTCACTGATGGATAATGGATAAACAAAGTGTGATGCATACATGCAGTTGAATATTATTTACCTTGAAAAAGGATGGAAATACCGAAAACTATTACCACCTGAACTAACCTTGAGGACATTATGTCGAGTGAATAAGCCAGTCATAAAAAAAAAAAAAAAAACAAAAACCCAATACTGTATGACTCTACTAATACGAGGCACCTAGGGTAGTCAAACAGAGAAGAAAAGTAGAATGGTGCTTGCCAAAGGCTGGGGGAGAGGAAATGAAGAGTTATTTAATTGGGACAGAGTTTCAGTTTTGCAAGTTCTGGAGATTGCTTGTACAACAATATGAATGTACTTGACACTACTGACCTGTAAGCTAAAGATGATACACTTTATGTTAAGTGTATTTTTCCACAATTAAAATGAAATTGATAAAGAAATGGATTCTCAGCTCTCCTTCTCCGCCCTGAACAAGGAGACAGTCCCTTTTGCACTCCAGGCTGAAGATGTGATGCTGACTTTCTGGAGAGGTTAAACCAGAGGAACTCTGGCCCAGAGGATGAGGGTAGGGGCCTTAACAGGGCAAGCAAGACCTCTAACCAGCCTCTCTCCATCGGCTCATCTTTCTAAGGAAGATTCTTCTTCCTTCCAGCCCTCATTGATAATAGGTGGAGTCCTCTCTGGAGTAACCGACTGGCTCAAGAGAAAGACCTTCTGATATTGGTATATAATTAGAGAACTGAAGGTCACATCAGCCTTTGACATAAAAGACAGAAATCAAGCAACAAAGAAAAAACAATGACCTTGGAAGAACCAGGAGCAGAATAAAGCCTTAAAGAACAAATTAATATTGCTCATTGTTGGATAGATAAGGTTAACCATGTCATCCTTGAAGCAAGTACAAAAGAACATTAAAAAGGAACATTCAGAGAACAAAAAAAAGGCTCTTAAAAATTAAAAATATGGTATTGAAATGAAAAATTCAGTGGAGGTGTTGGAAAGTAAAGGTGAAAGAAACCTCCTGGATAGTAGAACAAATGACAAAGATATTCAATACATAAAATAAGAGAGAGAGGCCCTGGCTGGTGTAGCTCAGTGGATTGAGCTCAGGCTGCGAACCATAGGGTCGCCAGTTCAATTCCCAGTCAGGGCACAGGCCAGGTCCCCAGTGGGGGGCCATGTGAGAGGCAACCGCACATTGATGTTTCTCACCCTCTCTTTCTCCCTCCCTTCCACTCTCTCTAAATGAATAATTAAAATCTTTAAAAAAATAAGAGAGAGAGAAAAAATAAGAAAACTCAAGGTTCTGCTTAGGAGATTGATCCAACATAAAAAACATTAGTTTCATAAAGAGAAAACTAAATAGGAAGAAACTATATTTTAAAGCCCTCTAGAAAAATTGCCAGAATTGAAGAAACTGAGTTTCTAGGTAGAGAGGTCCCCTATGTATTCAATACAGTGGATTAAAATAAACCCATATTAAGAAAAATAATCTTCAACTTCCAGTCAAGATGGTGGTCTAGACAGACATGGTTCACCTCTTCACACAACCACATCAAAATTACAACTAAAATATGAAACAACTATCACTCAGGAGCATCAGGAATCAAGCTGAATGGAAGTCTGACAACCACAGAATTAAAGAAACCACATCCATCCACACTGGTAGGAGGGGCACAGACGCAGAATTGGCTGATCCCACATGCACGTGGATAAAGATTCAGGAGGAATATTTTAGGAGTGAGGAGTCCCAGCCTCACACCAGGCACTCCCAGCCTAGGATTCCAGTGCCAAGAAGATAAGTCCCCACAACTTCTGGAGGCAAAACCATCAGTGATTGAGTTGTGGAAGAAACTTCTGGAACCCCAAGCAGTTCCTCTTAAAGAACCCACACATGGACTCACTTACTCAGACTCACTCCCTCTAAGCTCCAGCATTGGGGTAGCAGCTTGAAAGGCACCAGTGGCATACAGGGAGAAACTGAAGTGTCTGGCATCAAGGTGAGCAGAGGCTATTGTCCCTTTGTGGAGGCTAAACCCTTCCCTCATGGAACCAGTAAAGCTGGTCCATATTGAGACTCCATCAACCTGGCTAACACTGTTTGACCTGCCTTGGAGATCCCCAGATGCTCTGCCCTACCCAATTTATAGGCTCACCATAGCTGCTTTTCCATAAGAGTGGCTAGTCTTGGCTCCTAAATCCTATCAAACAAGCAACAGCTGGCTTCAGTGAGCCCTAGCAGCAGCCACATTAGATTCTCAGCTTGGCTTTGCCTGAGAATCTCCAAGCCCAGCACAAGTGGCAGCCATCTCAGATTGCTTTACAGTTCAGGCAGAGTGCCCCAGGCAAAACAAAGGTGGGGGCTGACCTTGGCCTGCACCACCTGAGAAACCCCAAGTCCAGCGCAGCCAGTGGACAGATACAGACTATGTTGAAGCATCACCACCCTGTCCCTGCACAGCTGCCAGCTGGTGCTCCACGGAGGGCAGAGGTTGGTGGTAAGTGATCAAGCTAGTCTTTGCAGCTGACTGGCCTGGGTATATTCCTCCCATTGATCTGCCCACAGCAACCAAGGCTCAACTACAAGAGGAAGATGTGCTCAGCATACAGTACTCAACTGGGTGTACCTCGAGTACCCAGCTTGAGTGATAGGGGATCACTCAAGGGGAGTGATAGAGGAGATAGGGTGATAGGGGAGGCTATGCCACTGGACACCTACTATGTTAGGCCACAGTACCAAGACATGGAGTCAAAGCAGCTCTACCTAATACATAGAAACAAACACAGGGAGACAGCCAAAATGAGGAGACAGAGGAACATGGCCCAAATGAAGGAACAGAACAAAACTCCAGGAAAAGAACTAAATGAAACGGAGATAATCAATCTATCTGATGCAGAGTTCAAAACATTAGTTATAAAGATGCTCAAGGAACTTAGTGAGGACATCAGCAACATAAAAAGGATCCAGCCAGAAATGAAGGATATACTAATTGAAATAAAGAACATTTATAGGGAAAAACAACACTAAAGCAGATGAAGCTGAGAATCAAATCAATGATTTGGAATATAAGGAAGCAAAAAAAGAAAAGAAAAGAAAATACAATCAGAACAAGAAGAGAGACTTCTGCCCAAGATGGAGGCATAGGTGGACACACTGTGCCTCCTCTCACAACCAAAATTAAGGACAACAAATATTTAGAAACAAGAAAACAACAAGAACTCATAGAAAATTGAACTGTATGGAAGTCCAACAACCATTCATCCAGACCAGTAAGAGGGGCAGAGTCATGGCAGGAAAAAGTGGAGGTGTGGACCTGGGAACACAGGCAGCAGTGGCTGGCAGTTCCCAGGTGCACAGGTGGCAGCTGGCGGACTCTGGGCCCACAGGCAGCAGCTGGCAGACCCTAGGCACGGGGTGGCAACTGTGCAGACCCAGTGAGGCCACACAAGGCGGCTGGCTGACCAGGTGGTCCCACATTCCTGCTTGTAGACAATCCAGGTGAAGGAGAAGTTGAGGAAGGGACTGGAATCCGGAAGAGAGTGGAGCAGGTGCCATTGTTCCCTCTCAGACCCCGCCCGCACAAATAGCGTCACAACCCAGCGACTGGGCTGCCACGCCCTGGGGAACACCTAAGGCTCCACCCCTCGCTACGTAACAGCTTCTAACAGACCAAAACCAAAACAAAACAAAACAAAAAAACCAACAAAAATGGCTCAAACTGGAGAACAAATGAAAGCCTCAGAGCCAATTCCTCTAAGCTGTGAAGAGATAGCCAACCTATCAGATGCACAGTTCAAAGCACTGGTGATGAGGATGCTCACAGAATTGGTTGATTTTGCTCACAAATTAGATGAAAAAATGCAGGCTACAATATGTGAAATGAAGGAAGATGCATGGGGAACCAATAGAGATGGGAGGGAAACTGGGACTCAAATCAATGGAGTGGGCCAGAAGGAAGAAACAAACAACCAAACAGAAAACAAGGAAGAAACAAGAATTCAAAAAACTGAGGAGAGACTTAGGAACCTCCAGGACATCGTTAAATGTCCCAACATCCAAATTATAGGGGTACCAGAAGGGGAAGAAGAAGAACAACAAGTGGAAAAGTTATTTGAACAAATAATAAAGGAGAACTTCCCCAATCTGGCAAAGGAAATAGACTTCCAGGAAGTCCAGGAAGCTCAGAGAGTCCCAAAGAAGTTGGATCCAAGGAGGAACACACCAAGGCACATCATAATTACATTAGCCAAGATTCAAACGAAGGAGAGAATTCTAGAAGCAGCAAGGGATAAGGGGACAGTCACCTACAAAGGAGTTCCCATCAGACTGTCAGCTGATTTCTCAAAAGAGACCTTACAGGCAAGAAGGGGCCGGAAAGAAATATTTGAATTCTTGAAAGGCAAGGACCTACATCCAAAATTGCTCTATCCAGCAAAGCTGTCATTTAGAATGGAAGGGAAGATAAAGCGTTTCTCAGATAAGGTCAAGTTAAAGGAGTTCATCATCACCAAGCCCTTATTACATGAAATGTTAAAGGGACTTATCTAAGAAAAAGAAGATAAAAATATGACAGTGAAAAGACAACAAACTCACAGCTATTAACAACCACACCTAAAACAAAAGCAAACTAAGCAAACATCTAGAACAGGAACAGAACCACAGAAATGGAGATCATGTGGAGGGTTAGCAACAGGAGAGTGGGAGGAGGAGAGAGGGGAAAAAGGTACAGAGAATAAATAGCATAGACGGTGGGTAGAAAATAGACAGGGGGAGGGCAAGAATAGTGTGGGAAATGTAGAAGCTAAAGAACTTATGACGCATGGACATGAACTAAAGGTGAGAATGTGGGTGGGAGAGGGTGTGCAGGGTGGAGGGGAATGATGGGGGAGAAATGGGACAACTGTAATAGCATAATCAATAAAATATATTAAAAATAAAAAAGATATAAAAAGAACAAGAAGAAAAAAGAATTTTGAAAAATAAGGATAGTATAAACGGCCTCTGGGGCAACTCAAGAGGTCCAACATTCATGTCATAGAAGTGCCAGAAGTAGAAGGGAAAGAGTAAGAAATTGGAGATCTATCTGGGGGAAAAAAACAGTGAAAGAAAACTTCCCTAATTTAGTGAAGGAAATAAACATGCAAGTCTAGGAAGCACAGAGAGTCCAAACAAGATGGGTGCAAAGAAGCCCACTCCAAGACATATCATAATTAAAATGCCAAAGGTTAAAGATAAACAGAGAATCCTTTTTTAAAATATTTTATTTCTTTGCTTTTAGAGAGAGGGGAAGGGAAGGAGAGAAACATCAATGTGTGGTTGCCTCCCACATGGCCCCCACTGGGGACCTGGCCTGCAACCCAGGCATGTGCCCGGATTGGGAATCAAACCGTGACCCTTTGGTTCACAGCCTGCGCTCAATCCACGGAGCCACACCAGCCAGGGCATAGATAAACAGAGAATCTTAAAAGCAACAAGAGAAAAGAAGTTAATTACCAGATGGCTGCCAGATGGGAGTAGGGAGGGGGAGAATCAGTGAAGAGGTGAGGGGATTAAGAAGTACAAATAGGTAGTTACAGAATAGCCATGGGGACATAAAGTATAGTATAGAAAATGGAGTAGCCAAAGAACTTATACACATGACCCATGGACATGAACAATGGTGGGGAGATTGCCTGGGGGAATAGGGGGTATTGTGTGGAGGGGAGCAAAGGGGGAAAAATCAGAACAACTGTAATATCATAATCAATAAAAAATAATTTAAAAAGAAGCCCTGGCTGGTGTAGCTCAGTGGATTGAGCGCGGGCCTGCGAACCAGAGGATCGAGGTTCGATTCCCAGCCAGGGCACATGCCTGGGTTGCAGGCCAGTTCCCGGCAGGGGACACACGAGAGGCAACCGTACATTGATATTTCTCTCCCTCTCCTTCTCTCCTACCCTTCCCCTCTAAAAGATAAATAAATAATAAATTTAAAAAAAAAAATAATTTAAAAAGAAGAGAAAAATAATCTTCAAATTTCAGAATACAGAAGCCAAAGCAAAGATCCTGCCAGTTTATAGAGAGAAATAACAGGGAATTAGAATGACTTTAGACTTCTCAACAACATCATTGAGAAGTAGAAGACAATAAATCAATGCCTTCGAAATTCTGAGAAAAGATGATTGATTGCAAACCTAGAATTCTGTACTTAGTCAAACTATCAATCTATTTAGAGTAAAAGACATTTTCAGGTAAGTGAAGTCTTTTTTCTTTTAAGACTTTTTATTTATATATTTTTAGAAAGAGAGGAAGGGAGGGAGAAAGAGAGGGCGAGAAACATCAATGCGTGGTTGCCTCTCCCACGCCCCCTACTGGGGACCTGGCCTGCAACCCAGGCATGTACCCTGACTGGGAATTGAACCAGTGACCCTTTGCTTCACAGTCTGGTGCTCAATCCACTGAGCCACACCAGCCAGGGCAAGAATTCTTTTAAAAAGTTATATCTCAGGCACACTTTCACAGGAAGCAATTTCAAGATAGGCTTCAATAAAATGAGGGAATAATCTAAGAAAGAGGAAGCATGGAACTCAGGAACAGGATTGGAGGAGAGAGGTAAAACGTGTCCCAGGGCAACAGCTATGTGGCAGCCCACAGCAAGCCATTTATAGAAGAGTGTAATAAGGGGAAAGCGCTGCAGAACAGATATCTCCAAGAAAAAAATTAGGTTGATCAATCACCTGAGGGGATTAAGTTCCTGATATGTACCTCGAAAATGAGACCAGAACTTGAGCTGATTAACTTCAGGGAAAGAAAACTTCAAGAAAGAAAATATAATCCTAGTCTGTCACATGGCTCAGCTGTAAATATTTATAAAATAGTGTTATAAATGCTGAATCATGCTGCGTTCAAAAATTAGGATATAAACTTATTGGGAGGGTGGGGGAAGGGGAAGAATTGAGTATGGGGGTGGAAATGTAAAAGTTAAATCCTCACTGTTTTAACAAATTGTATCTAAAACTGAAAAAAATCCAGAAGTAGCTATACAAGCATGTTATTTTGAAACTGGGAGGTACATGCTAGAAGACTGTGAAACATTACCTTTAGGCAGCAGGTCAAGAGTGTAATGAGGTGTAAGTGCTTTTTTTCCATAATTAGCTTATAGTTCTTGACTTTTAAAATTATGTACCTAACAATAAAAATAAAAACAAACTAATTAAATAAAAGGCCAGAGGGAGAAGAAATAAAATGGAAAAAAAGATGTAGGTGGGATGATGGAACTTTCTGTTCCTTTGCATTTTAAATTAGAAGTAGGGTATATCAAGCTATTTAATATGTACAATGAAAAATAAAAGGTATACTTAGGATTTATATGGGACCAGTTATACAGCAAAGATAGGGAGAGATAGATGTTCAGAGAGTGTGTGATAGAGAAATAAAGAAAGAAAGGAAGGGAAAGGAGAGAGATAAACAAATGCCAAGACACAGAAAGACAGATGAAGACACAGAAAGACATACCCAGACACACATAAACAAAATAAGGCCCTGGCTGGTGTGGCTCAGTGGATTGAGTTCTGGCCTGTGAACCAAAAGTTTGCTAGTTCGATTCCCAGTCAGGGCACGTGCCTGGGTTGCAGGCCAGGTCCCCAGTGAGGGATGTGTGAGAGGCAACCACGCATTGATGTTTCTCGCCCTCTCTTTCTCCCTCCCTTCCCTTCTTTCTAAAAATAAATAATATATATATTTTTTTAAAAAGTGAGACATGTGGAGCAACAGAGGAAGAAATCCACAGGTACTCTATGGGAGTACATACACATGTGTGTGTACACACAACCAGGCAAGGACAAAAACACAATTATTCACATATAACATCTCAAAGTTTTTTAACTAGCACAGAATGAGATTATTACCACTAATCATCGCTCCTATCACTGCCATGAAACAACCGCCTCTGCTACCAAGATTCAGCTGAAATCTCCCCTTTTCTGGAGAGACTTCCAGGCCACACTAGTTTGGGATCATTGCTCTGTCTCCTCAACTTCTAAAAAAAGAATGTCTTAGTGTTTCACTTATTTAGGGAAAAAAATCATAGATGGCCTTGTGACATTCTTACACAGCTATATTAAGCTGTTGTTTCTCTCTTGAACTTCTATCCAGCTTTCCAATGTTCCTAATTGTGCTTCAACTAGATTATGAGTGCACTTGGGACAGAGGAACCAAACCTTTCTCACTGAAGAATATTCCATGGGTGCAGCTTCCAGGAAGCCTCTGGATTTGAATTCCTTTCCTGTTTTCACTTATTGTGTGACTTTGGGAAAGTTACTTCTCTGTGCATTAGAGTCCTTATCTGTAAAGTAGAAATACTATTGGGTTGAATTATATAAAATTGCCCATATTCTACCATAGTTGACCAACAAAAATTACAATTTTATATGGTTCAGACTAATAAAACTGCTGGCTTTAAGGTGGTATAAGGATTAAACATAGTACCTATTGTAAGCAAGTGTCACCCTGCTGCATGAAAAGTGGACCCAGTAGCAGGCCGCTCAGACCTGTGGAACAAAGGCAACACACTTGGAATGCAGAGCAACCCAAGAGAATGAGTCTGG
This sequence comes from Glossophaga mutica, assembly GCA_039655065.1. NCBI lineage: Eukaryota > Metazoa > Chordata > Mammalia > Chiroptera > Phyllostomidae > Glossophaga > Glossophaga mutica. The sequence continues at coordinate 85,300,607 of CM077305.1, forward strand.
CCCCAGATGTCCCGGAGCCTCCAGATGTGCTATGGACTGCTTAAGTCTAGACACGTACATGAGCAAGAACTAACCTTCCCCTTAGGTTAAACCACTGCTGTTTGAGTCTGTTTTGAAGCAAGAAACCTGATATCCTAATGAATAAAGGGTGTGTGTGAGTGAGAAGGGAACTGGCTATTTCTGTGAAGGGATTTCTCCCTCAGGAGGCTGGATGTGATGCCCTTGACTGGGGTGGGCGGCCTAAGACATGGTGGGAGGTTGGGAGGAAGATCACCAGTGCAGTGTGGACATGTCTTGAGATGGGCCTAGAGAAAATTGCCCTGTTTTTCTGGAGCCCAGGAGAGAGGTTGATGCTGGAAATACTGATTAGGGAACCAAATCTGTATAAATGATTATTGTAAACTTGGAGAAAATGTGATCATGCTGGGAAGACATGTGGATACAGAAAAAATTAGCTAAGTCTATCATGAAATGGTGAGAATGCTAATAATCATGATTATTATTACCACTGATGAAGCCCTTCACCATATGTCAGGCAAGCTCCGTGCTAAATACATTGTTGTCATAGTTTTTATCACCAGGATAACCCCTTTGATTGATACTATTAATCCAATTTGCTGAGAAAACTGAGGCTTGGTAGATAGCAGAGCTATTTGAACCCAGGTCTGGTCAACTTCAAAGTCCACATTTATAACCATAACTTTGTACACCTAAACATAGTTTTTAAAAACTTATGAATGCAGGTATACAGAGTAGTCAAAACCCGTCAAACTGTGGACTTAAAATAAGTACATTTTATTGTATGTAAATTACAAGGTCTGTCCAGAAGGTATCCAGCCATGTAATATGAAAAATAAAGACATTTATGGAAAAAGATACAAGACACAAGAAACATTGTACATGGGACAGTGATGCCTCAGTCCCCTTCAAAGTAGGCACCTTGGGACCTCGCACAGTTCTCCCAATCACCATCAGCTGCCCAGTCATTTTTTCCTGAATCTCATCGACAATCTGAAATCTATTCCCTTTCAAAGGTGATTTTGGTTTTGGGAAAAGCCAGAAGTGGCAAGGCCTCAAATCTGGGTTGTAGGGGGATGAGTCACCTAGGCACTTTGATGTTTCACCAAAAAACTCTGCATGAAACGTGATGAGTGAGTGGGCACATTGTTGTGATGAAGCTGCCAATCACCAGTTGTCCATAGCTGCAGCCTTCTGAATCACCTAAATAGTTTCTGAGGAGGAATGTTCAGGCTTAACACAAAATTTGATACAGATTTATTGCTCTGCTCACTCAGTCATTTTGAATGTAATGGCAACACATGCTACCGCCCCCACTGACTAGTACAGTGAAGTCATCTTTGTTCATGCGTGCACATTCCAGTCCTCTCTCCTTGGCTGACAGGTTACTTAGATGTCGTACAAACTGTTCTCATTCTATTAAAAATGGCTGGACATTTTTGGACACATCTCGTATATCTCGATGAAGCTGATTTGAGAAAATTGCAACATGATTTTAGAGCTTCCACTGTGCGTGCATCAAGGGTCAATAAGCAGTTGTTAACAGGAGACAGTATAAACTTAAAGTGCTAACAAGGGATGAAGGTCGGAACTTAAGGTTTTGTGTAATTTTTTACCCCCACCAAGTCTGACTTAGATATTTTAATCACCACACTTGACAACAAACACACAAAAACTTGTGAATTGAATAAAGTTGTTAGCTGCCAAGTTTAGATTTTACTATATGAGTCTAAAGATACCATGTTCTGCCCTAACTGGTATAGCTCAGTTGGTTGAACATGGTCCCGCAAAGCTAAAGGTTGCCAGTTCAATTCCAAGTCAGGGCACATGTCTGGGTTGTAAGTTTAGTCCCAGGTTGGGGGCACATACAAGAGGCAACTGATTGATGTTTCTCTCTTTCTCCTTCACTTCCCCTCTCTCTAAAAATAAAATCTTTAAAGGTACCGTGTTCTGCATGTTAAGATACTCTAACTTAAGGTTTCTCAAACTCAAGACTCAAGGTTTCTCCACCTCAAAACTATGGCATTTCAGATCAGGTGTCTTGTTGCTGTCCTACATATTATAGGATGTGTAGCAGCATCTCTAGCCTCTACCTGCTAGATGCCAGGAGCAACCACATTCACAGTGTGACAAGGAATACCCTGTGGGACAAAATCACCTGGTAGCACATCGTCTGGGTGGTAGTCTCCTCTTAAGCTGCAGCACCACCCACAGTCAGGGATTCATGTCCACTGACCAGGGTGCCGAGCATGCCTACGTCACTTTCTGGCCACCTGAGCTCATTCCACTCACCGTTCTGGGAGGGGTAGCTTCTGCTTCCCTCCTTGGCAAGGTGCCTCCACCACCACACCCCCTTCATCCTTCTCCCACTCTCCAGTCCAGTGGTTTTATGCGGCTTCCTCATCTGCACCTCTAGGAGCAATGTCTGCCCTTTCTGTTGTCCTCTTGACTCTCCGCACCCCATACACTGTAAAGACTGAGTGGTCCCCTTCTCCAAGGTGCAATGAGTGGTGGGCAGGCACAATGCCCCTTCTGCAGAGGCTCCCTCTCTCTCCTTCAGAATTGCGAAGGAAGGGAAACCTTCTATCTACCACAAGGAAGGGTAGCTGGGGGCAGGTCTCTTTCAGAGCAATTATTTTGGATGCCAAGGTTGGGCGGGCAGCTTTCTACCTCTCTTCTTGGGAAGGAGGTGATTACCCCCACCCCTATCCAGGATGGAATTCTAGATGTAAATTATCCCTCCTTGTCTGTTTTGTTGTCAGGAGCCCTTCCCATCCTGGGGGAAAAGGCTTGCCTCTGTAAGTTCTTACTAGGAGCTGTCTTCTTTTCCTTACCTTAGGACCTCCTAGGTGGGAAAAGAAGAAAGAAAGACAAGGGAGAGGAAGGGAACTTTTTCTGATAGACCTTTTCACTCACCCAGCCCCAAAGTCAAAACACGGGGTGGGACGGGAGAAGTGTTCTTCATTTTTTAGATTTCAGTATCTCTAAGTAGACCAACCATGATGGTGTTATGACCCAAACACAAGGGTACATTTATGTTACTCAATGAGCAAAATGACTTCAGATCTGAATGGGCAGGAAAATAAATAATACATATATTTAAAAATTTCCATCTAGTTTCTAATTTTTCCAAAAGGTTTCCCCTCATTACTCTGAAATTTCTGGAATGTGTGCATCTCACTGTCCCACCCATCCCTGGGTTTTAGGGCAGGAACATCAAACACAATCAGCCTAAGGTCACCACTTGGTCAGTGGAAATTTTTTTTATATGGTGGTAATACCACCTCTGGTGCTTCCAGCCTGTGGTTTCTGGCTCCCAGCCATTTTTTGGTGGCAAAAATTGCCCTGGGGTGGTGACAGAAGTCAGTGGGTGGCCTGGATGAATCCCCAGCCAATATGCTCCTCACTTTATCCTGGGGGCAGTCTGGAGGTAACAGAGGAGCATTGAAAGCTGGGCCCTCAGAATGGGCTGCTGCTCTGAAGGTGCATGATCAGGGCACCTAGGTCTGAACAGCAAGTGACAAGAGGCTCTACTTCCAGTACTTGTCAGCTGTAGAGGCACCTTGAGGATGCAACCAAGCACATGTAGAGAATGCAACATTTTACGGGACAGTTGGTCTAGTCTGTTCACCAGTCAGAGTTATGGGAACAAAAAAAAAAAAAAAAGAAAGAAAGAAAAGATAATGTGTCAAATTAGAGGAGAAAAAAGAAACATAACAAATAGATGCATTATGTGGTTCTAGATAAACTCTCAGTCTGAAATTCATGCAATAGCCTTGGTTGGTGTGGCTCAGTGGATTGAACACTGGCCTATGAACCAAAGGGTCAGCAGTTCGATTTCCAGTCAGGGCACATGCCTGGGTTGCAGGCCAGGTCCCCAATGGGGGGTATGAGAGGAAACCACACACTGATGTTTCTCTCCCTCTCTTTCTCCTTCCCTTCCCCTCTCTAAAAATAAATAAATTTTAAAAAATCTTAAAAAAAATTAGATGGCATTTGGAAATGTAGTTCACGAGGGTGGGGCCTCCATGATGGGATCAGTGTCTGCTTAAGAAGAGTAAGAAAGATTAGTGCTGCTGTCTCCCTCTCTTCTCGACGTGAGCGCACAGTGAGAAGGTGGCCATCCTCAAGCCAGGAACTGAATCAGCCAACACCTTGATCTCGGGCTTCCCAGTCTCTAGAGCTGTGAAAAATAAATGTCTGTTGTTTGAGCAACCTGGTCCATAATATTTTTGTTATGGCAGCCTAAATTGAGACACCAGGACACTTTGGGGCACAATTAAGGAAATATATATATGGCCTGTGTGTTAGATAAGATGAAAATCAATTGACATGGGGAGGTGGGGACCATTAACAGGGAAAAGCTGCTTTCAAAACAGGATGTACGTGATGACCTCATTTTGCCAAAAAAACATATGTTCGGAGAAAAAGTCCTGTAATGTTACATCGTAAGCTGTTAAATGGTAACCTCTGGGTGGTAGAAATACGGTGTTTTATTTTATGTTTGCTTTTCAGTACTTGATAACTTTCTACAGTGCATATGTGTATACTTTTAATAAATAAAAGGTTATTTTTAATTAAAGAGTGTGTGCTTGGAGGGACTTCCTAGATAATTTGCTCCCATCTTCCTTTTTTTTTTCTCCAAGAGAAAAAAATTTGACTCATCACACTGACTTTAAAAAACAAAACACTTTTTATGGTGGGAAATTTCAGACAGACCCAAGCGCAGACCACACATTCATCATCAGCCTCAGCAATGATCAATTCCATCGTCTTTTCCCCCTTGCGCTTTCTCCATTTCCACTTTATTTTGAAGCAAATCACAGACCTCAAATAATTTATCCCATTATATTTCAGTATTATCTCTTCAAGGACTCTAAAAAGTACCTAACCACAGTACATTATTATGCCTAAAAATTTAGCAACAATTCATTAATTTCATCAAATATCCAGTCAGTGGTCATATTCCCACTTGTCTCATAAATGCAAGAAATGAGCTTTTAAAAAAAGTTTGATTGAATTAGGATCCAAATAAGGTCTATAGGTTGCAATATGAACAATATGTCTTTTTTAGTCTCTTTTAATATACAGGTTCCTTCTCCATCTCTTTGTTTTCCTTGCAATATATTGGCTGAACAATCCAGGTTGTTTGCCCTGAAGCATTTCCCACAGTGTCGATTTTGCTTAGTGTTCAATTAAATGCTAAGCAGAAAGAGGACAGTTTCAATGTGTTTCCCTCTCCCCTTTATTTCCTGTATCTGGGAGTGGCATCTGCAGGCTTGATCATATTTCTAGGTTCAATTTCGGGGGACCAGAATGCTTCATAGATGGTGGTGCATTCTATCAGGAGGCACACCATGTCTGGTTGTCTCTTATACTGTGGTGTGTGATGATAGCTGCTACTGGAACCCACTACCTGGATCCACTACTTCATGGTGATATTCCAATTCTAAAATTCTGTCTTTGTTTGCTAGCCAGAATATTTGTATAAAGAGAAAGTTCTCTTCATCAGTGATTTGATCAAGGTAAATACATGTTTGGTTCTTTCCTTTTACTTATCAGTTTTCAAAAGAATGAATTGATTCTCCAGCATCCTCCTAAGGTTAAGAAATTTTTTTTTTGTCATTGTGAACTAATGAATTTAACCATGTTTGTCTTTGAATCCACTACAGTTCTTATCCTTCTTGATGCTCAAACTGTCCCATCCTTTAGCCATTGAGAACTCTTCATATTTGTTCCCAAGTCTTTTTGACATGACCCTTTGGTAGAAATCTCTCTTTCTACCAAAGCTGAAACACGATCTCAACGGACAAATTGGCCTAGAAAATTAAGGCAGCACATTATTTTGGAGGTACTTTTCTTTCCCTTTTAATTCAAATGCATTCCCTCCTCAAAGAAGGTCTCTCCCACCCAGCTCCAGTTGCCCTTTTGACTCTAGGACCCTCTCACCTCTGGCTGTGCTGCCCTAGACTTCCCTGCTTTGATGGGGTTTCAAAAGGTGTCAAGTTAAGAGTTGGAAGTTGCTTAGTTGCCCCAGGAGGGCATCCAGGTGTTTTACCAGGAGTCTGGCGGGCAGGGCTGGGCCCAGGCTGACTTCCCGTGGGGTGCTCATCCCTTCATCCCTCATGTGAGGTTTAATCGTTCCAGCACAGCCTACATCTTTTTGAACTTAACTCTGCAGGCCTCCAATCTTGTACAACCAGCAAAAGGTCTGTGTCACCCTGGCTCACAGCATTGTCGAGCACCTGCCTTTGTCTGAGCCCATCTTACCCTGATTCCTTCTACTCTAGCCTTTCACTTCAACTCTGCTGGGATTCCAGTCTTTCTCACCCCACCTCATCCCCATCTCTGTCCCTACCCCTTTCTTTTCAGCCTGTAAGTGACCAGCTCAGATTTGAACCCACACATGCTGGCTCCGCCATACCTGACACTTGGTACCTACCTCTGCTTCTTGTCACTGAGCACCACCCCTGTCCCTGGTCTACATTCTCCCAGAACACTTAACTACTTATTTCTCTTAAAAAAAATAATAAATATATAATTTGCTGATTTCAGAATAAAGACATACACATAAAAATTCCAACAATCTAAATTTATTTTTTAAAAAGCAAATTAAGACCCTTCTCTTCTCAGTCCTTGAAATAATCACCATCAATTATTTAGTGAATTTCCTTCCAGACCTACATAAAAATTTACAAATGATTGTTCTAAACATGTGCTTTTTCTGTATGTACTTTCATGCACAGTGGTTTGTTCACTTATTATGAACTGCTTCTTGTGCTTAGAACAGCTATCTCTTCTGTGTTCTATTTAACAGCTTCTTTGATACCATATATTATTTAATCAGTGTCATATGATGAACTTTGGGGGTTGTTTCCAATTTTTCAAATGATGCTGCAACAAGCATCCTTGTACCTTCAGCTCAGTATACTTGTGTAACTATTTCCATAGGATAAATTCCTCAAAATGGAAGTTTTGAGTCAAAACCATACACACTTTAGATTTTAATAAACACTATTAAACTGACCTCCCAAAAGTCTGTATTAATTTCTATTTATAGTGAGTGCCTTTTTCCTGCACATACTTGTGAGATGGATGTCATGAAATTTTTTTCAGTTTTGTCTGCTGGGTGAAAGGTCTTTTATTATTACTTTAGTTTGCATTACTTATTGTTTGTTTGTTTTTTTTAAAAGATTTTATTTATTTATTTTTAGAGAGAGGGGAAGGGAGGGAGAAAGAGAGGGAAAGAAACATCAGTGCGCGGTTGCCTCTCACATGGCCCCACTGGTGACCTGGCCTGCAGCCCAGACAGGTGCTCTGACTAGGAATCAAACTGGCGACCCTTTGGTTCGTAGCCCACACTCAATCCACTGAGCTACACCAGCCAGGGCTGCATTACTTATTGTTAAGGTTGAACATGTTTATTGGGAATTTCTGTTTCTTTGGTGAATTGTCTGTTTGTGTCCTTTGTTCACATTTGTTTGTTTATTTTCTTTCTCTTATCAACTCAGAAATCTTTCTTATATATTGTATTGATCATTTTCACATGTATCAGAAATATTTTCCCAGTTAAATGTAGTTTGACTTAGTCACATAAACATTTGAACAGTGAATGCCATGAAACTTTAAATTCTTGTGGTTTGTTTCCACTTTTCATGTCATTTTAGAAAGGCCTCCTCTATCCCATGGTTACAAGCATGTTCACCTACCTTTCTCTTGTAATGTTTTGTTTTCACACTTAAATCTTTTGGCATAATACATGAAATAGAAATCCAGCTTTCCACACTCTCCCTTAACTGGCTAATTGTTCGAGAAACAATTATTAAATAACTTTTCCCTCATCATGAAAACACCACTCTCATCATACATGTACTAAATTCTCCTGTGCATTTGGGGTGATTTCTGAATTCTATTCTGATGAATTACACCAGTCCTGTGCCCATTCCAGCACACTGTGCTTTTATTGAACTTTTAGTTTGGTAGGCCAGGTCCCCCATTGCTCATCAGTCTCAGTACCTTCTGGTTTTTCTCATTATCATTCTAGATGAGCTTTTGAGTTATTTTGTCAGCCTTCTCAAATTATCCTTTTGAAATTTGGAGATTTCATTGAATTTATAAATTTAGGGAAAACTGACATCTTTTATATTACGGTCATTACACTGCTTACACTACACTATTCTAGTGTTCCTGGTCTGAGTAGCTCAAAGAACTTTAGTTTTATTGATTGACCCAATATAGTCCTATACATTTCTTGTTAAAGTTACTTCTAGATATTGTATGATTTTGTTGCTCTTATAAATGGGATAGTTCCTTTTATTAATTTTCTAACTTACTATTAAAAAGCTATTGAAAACCCTGTCATTTTCCACAACATGGATGGACCTTGAGGGTATGATTCTAAGTGAAATAAGTCAGACAGATAAAGACATATACCATATGGCCCTGGCTGGTGTAGCTCAGTGGTTTGAGCACAAGCCTGTGAACCAAAGGGTCATGGGTTCGGTTCCCAGCCAGGGTGCCTGCCTGGGTTGTAGGCCAACTCCTCAGTACGGGGTGTGTGAGAGGCAACCACACATTGATGTTTCTCTCCCTCTCTTTCTCCTCCCTTCCCCTCTCTATAAAAAATTAATAAATAGAATCTTTTTAAAAAATTAAAAGAAAAAGGCATATATCATATGATCTCACTTATATGTGGAACCTGAAATAAAAACAAAAAGTCTGAACTCATAGATACAAAGAACACATTGGTGGTTAATGGGGGTGGGGGGAGAATGAGTGAAGGTACAGACTTCCAGTTAGATAAACAAGTCTCAGGGATGTGATGTACAGCATGGCGATCATGGCTAGCATTGCTATATTGCATGTTTGGAAGTTGCTAAGAGACTAGATCTTAAAAGTTCCTGTCACAAGAAAAAAGTGTGTACGTATGTGTGGTGATCAATGTGAACTGAGCACTGTGGCGATCACTGCACAACATATACATATCAGTCATTACGTCGCACACCTGAAACTAATACAATGTTATACGTCAGTTACATCTCAAAAAACAAAAAATTTAAAAGCTATTCCTTGTTTATATGTTGTTCTCAACTCTTACTTCTATCCACATCCTAACAGAGCTCAGTCTTGGCCTTGAGTACCAGTTCTATGTCCGTGACTCCTAATGGGCAGTCTTGTCAGCTCTTCCAAACTATCATCATTTTATTTCTAACTTGGTGTTTCCTAAATTTCAAAAACTCTCATACCACTGCCATAGTTTTTCATATTCTATATACCACCTGTACTGTTATTTACTTGCTTAATTTTTTCTTTAAACCAACTCATTAAAACTTAGCCTCATCTTATATACTATATACGAAATAACAAGAAGTCTGATGTGCTCATTATACTTTCTCTAATATGAGCGAAGATAAACACAAGGCTATTGAAGTTTTAATGTTCTTCTACATACTGTTTTTTTTAAATTTATTAATCTTTTTAATCTTTTAGAGGGGAAGGGTAGGAGAGAAGGAGAGGGAGAGAAATATCAATGTACGGTTGCCTCTCGTGTGTCCCCTGCCGGGAACTGGCCTGCAACCCAGGCATGTGCCCTGACTGGGAATCGAACCGCAATCCTCTGGTTCACAGGCCCGAGCTCAATCCACTGAGCTACACCAGCCAGGGCTACATACTGTTTTAAAACATCTCTTGTATCATCCACTACATTTTTGAAACTCCAGTCTAGCTGGTCATAAACCTTTCCACCTGAATATGCACCATTGCTTCAAATTCATTGATCTTCCCTTAGAGTCCTCTTAACCCCACTTTTCTTGCTCTACTGAGGTGACCATTTCCCAGATCACATAAGCTCCAAATGTGGGCTTTGAAGATATCCCTTCCCACCCCGCCACCCCCACCCCCATCCATTGTCTTTTGCCTTCCGTTCTCCCAGACAGTCTTTTCATCCTCCTCCATGGTGATGCATCACCTCCCAGGATTTCTCTGGTTTCCTTCCCCAGGACCGGCATGCTGCTTTGAGGCCCATCTTTCTGAACCAGCTTCATCATGGCTGGCTCCCTATTGCCCTCTGTATTATTTGAACACACTTTCTGACCCCAAACTCCATCTTCTGCTGTTCTACAGGCAACCACACTGTGACTTTGGGACTTTCCCTCCTCCCCCTGCTCATCCAAACCTTATCTGTCCTTATAGGCTCACTTTCCAGGAAGCTTTCTTAGATGATTCCAGCCTTCTCCCTCTCTTATTCCAGGCGCACTGCCTAGGGTCAGCTCAGGCAGTTTACCTCCCTGGGTAGATTATAGGTGCTTGCAGGCAGGTTTTAGTTTAAATATTCCTTCTGCATCGGGGCATTGCCAAACACACATAAATGTGTCAGATGCTCCATAAATGCTTATTGAGTCACTGTATGGTTGTAATCCTGAACACTTACTTACCTCAAACTCCACCTGTCCCTGTTACTTGCCACAGCCGCTCAACCCTTCCTGCACAACCTTCAACTCCCACAAACCAAGGGCCAGAGGGAAAAGGAAGCAAATGTAAGAAAGGCAGAGCACACTGAAATTTAAGAAGCCAGTTCTAGGATCATTAGTCTTTTAATATATTATTCTGAAAGAAAGGAATTAAAAAAAATTCCTGACATCTCTTCTGATTTTTTAAAATTTAAATAAATACCCTGCCCTCCACCCACCCGCTAAAATTTCCCTCCTTCCCCATCATCCCACCCATCCCTGGTGCTAGATCCTCACTCCAGAGCTAAATAAGATGCCTGTTTCACATCAGGCCACGCTCACTACCAGATTCTGACTTGTAAATACCGTGAATGAATCTGCTGCCCTCCAGACCAATCTCTTGCTTTGGGGCAGGCATGGGTGGTGGGGCCTTTAGGCATCGGGGAGAGTGCAAACATGGTTCCTTTCACTGCTAACTTCTCCCCACCCCTTGCTCAGGAGTAGGTCAGAGAGCTCAGAATTGCCCTCTAAACTAAAATAAATAACAAAATAAATACGCCCTCCCCAATACCCGACTCTATAAGAGCTCCTTCATCTCTCACTCTCTAGTCCCTCTCCTTCAATTGACCCGTTCCCCATCCCTCCTCCCCCATGCTGACCTCTAGCTTGGCCTTTGCCCTCTCAGGAGGAGGGGAGCAGCAAGGGCCTTACTCCCAACCTCAAGCAAACCCTGTCTCCCCCAAATTTCTGGGGATGCTGCTGGCATCCCAAGCCCGATGGGCCTGGCAGACTCCCCATCTTCGATGGAGGGCAGGGATTCTCCCTGGCTCTCTCTCTCACCTGGTTCTTCAAGTGTCCCTCTTTCAAGGCAAGTCTCTCAGAGACCCCGCCCCGCTCCCTGGTCCCAGTGCCCTGGCCTCCCGCCTTCCTCAGATGGCAGTGTCCCAGAGGACGGTGTGCTGCCTGCGGCAGGGCGGAGTGCCAGACTTGCGGGGCTCCGGCCCCCGCCTCCAGCTGGGGAGGATAGGCATGCTCTCCTGCTTGCAGAGGCCCCGGTCCGGGCGGTGTCGCGCCTTGATCTCCTTGCACACGCAGCGCTTGCGCTCGATCACTTCCAGCAGCTTGCCGTCGCGCTCTCTCTCTCGGGCCGACTGGGGCTGCAGGGGCAGCGGCAGCGGCAGCGCAGGGTGGGTCTGTGCCCCTTCCTCCCGCCGCCGCCCAGACGGGGGAGAAAGGAAGAAGGAGGGTCAAGGACCTCGGAGCAAGTGGGCTCTGTCCCCACTTCGGAGACCAGTGCCTTCTCCCAGAAACAAGTTCTCTCTTGATCCTGTTCTCTCCCCGCTGAGGAGATGGGAACAGAAATCCAGCCCTTGCACCCTTTGCCCAGCTGTGCACCCTGGTGCCAGACTGGGCCTGTCTCACCCTGAGGAAGGGGCACCTTTTAAAAACTGTCTTCCTAGTAGGGTGCATTTTTCCAGTGGTCCCCCCAGAGGGGACGCCTTTTTCTAAATGCACAAAGGTGCACTGTCCACCAGTGGTGGCCCCGCCTGGCTTGCTCACCATAAGCAGCCCCTTCCCAAGATCCTCCCCTGGAAGGGGATCCTCAGGGGAGTCTGACTCCCTTCCCCACCTCTATGGGTACCCCATTAGTCTCTGCCAGGCACCAGCCTGACCTCATGCCTTTCCTCCCACACCCTAGTCTTCTCTATCTGCTCCTGCATAATTAGAACCCAACCTCGTCTTCCTCCTCACCTGGCTCGGGACATCCCGGGGCTGGCTGCAGGGCCGGGGAGTGTGGAGCACGGCCTGCCGGACTCCGGAGGTGGAGGCAGAGCGCCCCAGGCGGTAGCCTCCTGTGAAATCTGAGGAGAAAGAAGTGAGGGAAGGGGACTTCAGGTCTACCCACTCCCGAGTTCCCTAAGGACAGTCCCTTCCAGGCTGCCCACTACCTCATCAGAGGAGGAAAGGGGATGGAGATGTGATATTAGGATGTAGCCTCAGGACATGGGCCCTGGGAAATTCCCCCCAGCCCACCCCCATCTGTGTACAGGTGTGGGAAGGCCATGTGTCACCTCCATTTCGGTGGCAGGCCGGAAAAGTCTGGCAGGGTGTGGGCAGCGCTGTGCGGCTCCCTCCTCGGTCCCCTCCATGGTGGATCCTGGTCAGCAGGCCCTCTGCCCCCTGGCTCCTCACTGGGATCCCTGATGCCATAGGACCCCTGTCCTCACGCTCCACCTTGGCCGGGCCCTCGGCACTGCCATTCCAGGACCTGGCATTGTCTTCAGTCTCTGCTGGGATGACAAGGAGAGCTCAGTGCCTGTATGTGGGAGGGGTCTTGCTCAACACACCAAAGCATGGGTGGGTCAGAAGTAATTAACTGTCCCTTTCCAGGTCATTGCTAGGAAGGGAGGGTCCCTACTTCACACTCCCCCAGCACCTCACACACAGGAGGGAGGGACCCTAGTACTGCTACCTTCCATTGCACTTATTGGTACCATTCCTGGGCTGAGATCATGGATATTTACTGCTTCCAAACCCTTTTCCCTGGCAGAGGGGTCTCTCCTATACCAGCTTTAGTTTCCGAACCCCTCCAGCCCCAGATAGAGCTACAATGACCACCCTTGGAAACAGACCGGGGGCCCTATCTCCAGAATTCCAAATCCTGAGCCAGGAAGTGTGTGTGTGTAGGGGGGACTGTTGGGGGGAAGGGCTGACTATGAACTAAGCTCATCTCTGAGTAGGCCTGGCAGAGCATTGCGTTTCCAGGCAACAGTAGGGGCCTCCCTCTCCTCTCCCTCCTGTCTGGGTGAGTTGCCATGGTAACAGCTGGGAGGCAGCTGTGTTTAGCTGCTACAGTGTGCACACTCACTCACACCCCTGCAGCCCAGCAAAGGGAGGGGCAGAGAGTGGAGCAGGATGGGGCAGAAGGAGGAGGCTGCTCTGGGGGCCAGATTCTACCTGCTCAGCCCAGATCTTCCTGCCCCTTCAGCACACACATGGGGACCCCATCCTTTCAGTGCACTGCGTACCCTCATCCCTGTGATCTCCCAGAACTCTTTCAAGTTCAGGACAATGGGCCATGGCTTCCAAATAGCTCCTTTAAGGCCTCCCCTAAATCACTGATATCCCCATCCCTCCCCATCTTCCCCACTCACTGTCCAGCTCTTTTGCCTTCCTTCCTCCATATAGGACCTTCCGCTGCAGAGCCCAGCCTGCCCCAAATGTTGCGGCGCCCATATCCTCTTCTTCCTCTTCTGGTGTCCCTGCACTGGCGATGACGTGGGCACAGGAGATACTGGCAAAGGCACCCCCATCAGTCCCTTGCTCCTGCAGCTGGATCTTGACCATGGGGGATGGGGCCCCCATTCCACAGCCCTTATTCAGCACCCCCCCAGCCTTGAGGCTTTCATAGGCAGGGGGTCTCTTGAGCCCAGCTGCTGAGGCTGGGTAGGTCCAGAGGGGGGTCAGGGGGCCTGCAGTTGGGTCCGGAAGGTTGTGTGGGGAGGCCAGGCAGCCTCGGTGGTGGAGAACCCCAGCTGCTGCACCCATGGCTCCGCTGTGGGGGCTGGATTTCCCAGGTATGGGGGTCCTCGAGCTGGTGCACAGCATCCCATGGAGGACTGAGATCTCCTTCTCTGTCTTTGGCTCCCCAGCACCCAAGGGAGGCCCAGCTGGCAGGACGGAGTGTGTGGTCACCTTGACTGCTGAGTACACCATGGTGTAAGACACGGCCTTGTCCTTGGGGGGGCCGGGGAGCAAGGTGGCCGGGGCAGGAGGGGCTGCCAGCGCCCCTGCCGCCTTGGGGCAGATCATGCTATAGGAGTTGGGGAGCTCCCGCTCCCCCCGGGGCTGGCCAGAGCCCTGGGGTGGCAGCGGTGTTGAGTGGCTCCGGGCCCGGCCCGAGGGTCCCAGCAGCAGCAGGTTGGCAGCAGGAGGTGGAGGCGGTAGGGGAGGCGTCTCCCGCTCTCGGGCAGGCACTTGGGGAGCTGGGGTGGAGCCAGCTGGCTCCTTGGAGTGGCAGAGGACTGGTAGCCTCGAGACCCCATCGCCAGGGGTTCGGGAAGCAGACTTGGGTTGAGGGAAGGCCAGAAGTGGAGGACGATGCTGGAGGAGGTTAGGGAAGGGCGGGGGGATTTCACAAGGTGTGGTCTTAGTGGGTGTCCCATCCCTCCGACTTGGGAGGGCTGAGGCTGGACGGTGGTGAATGTGGGGCTGGAGGGCATGAGGCTGGTGTGGCAAGGAGGTGGCAGTCAGTGGAGGGGCACCATTGGCCCGGCCTTCCCCTGCCTCTTCGAGCAGCGGATATTTCATCTCCTCATATATGGCCTCACTCTCTTCCGAGTCTGAGTCAGCACCGGCTGGAGGGGTCAGGCCCCCACCCCCAAGAGGGGGGCCAGTCAGGCCCCCTCCACTTCTCCCTCCTCCCCTGAAGACATCCCCCACCATCTCAATGTACACTGGCTCTTCTTCTTGGGAACCCACCTCAGGGTCCCCAGCAATGCTGGACCCTCTATTGAGGCGCTGAAGGGGCAGGTTTCCCCCTCGAAGAGAGGGGGCTGGGGGACAGGACTCATCAAAGGAGACAGAGAGCTGAGTGTTGGGGCTTCGCCTGGGCTTCTGTGGAGGAACCTTCCGGCTAGACTCTTGGCTCTCTGGGGCTGGCTTTTGTGAGCCTGGGAAGAATGGGAAAGAGAAAAATAAACTGGGCTCTTGATTGGGGAACAGAATGGGGAGACCTTTTCTGACCTCTTGACCCATCTGCAAGGACATATCTACCTCTTCATTTTGCCCACGTCCCTTAACTTACAGCTCCAGTAGATTCCTGTCCTATCCTGTCAGCCCTCAGTCCTTCTAATAAACTCCTCAGAATCTGCAGCTCTCACCCTAAATTCTCTCCCACCCTCATGTTTCTCCACGACTGGACTTTTCCCTGTCCTTGAATAATTCATCTCAGGCCCTCCCAAAAAGGAACCCCCCCACCTGGTCAGAGAATGAAATCTTCCACTTTCTTGGTTCTTCCCTGAATGAAGCCTCCCAGCAGTCTTCCCCCGGCCTGGAATGGATCCTTCTGGCTCCTGATTCCCAGCTCCCCCTGGGGAGGGGTAGAGGTATCTCACCTGCCTTCTTGCTAGGGGGCATCTCTGCGCTGGACCCTGCCATGCTGAGCTTGGTGCTGGGGTGTCTCCGGGGCTTGGCTGGGGGTCTTCGTGTGCTGCTATCCTCGGTGAGACCCCCACCACCTCCCCCAGGCCCACCCCCCACACTGTCCATGCTGCCCACTGAGTGGCAGGAGAGAGATCGAGGGGCCATTGCGCTGCGGCAGGGATGGGGGGTGTGCTCCTGGGAGGCTGGCATTGTCATGAAGCCCATCCTGAGGGAGCGGCGTAGAGAGGCGATGTCCCGAACTCGAACCCCAGGCCCTGGGCCAGCCCCAGGCCCTATTGGGCCCGCAGGCGCCACCTCCTTACTGGAGCTGGGGAGAGAAGGCCAAGATGGAGCAGAGGTTGAATGGCTTTCAGGCCCCTTCTCCACCTCAAGAAGAGTTTGCCACCCTGTGGCTTCCCAGGGAGGAAGAAGGGACTGGGGTGGGGATGGGTGGAAGCCTGAAGGTGTAGGGCACCAAAGTAGAAGCTTCAGGCAGAATCCCAAGGCTTTAAAAATGGGATGAGAAAAGGGGAGAGTACGTGTGCAGGAGAGTATCCTACAGCTGGCTGATCCCAGCCTGGGCATATCTAGCACACAGCACATGTGTGGATAGCTTCATACATAGGCAGAGAGACACAAACTAAGGCAGCACAGCCCCGTCTGGCTCACACACATGCCACCATAGCTCCACTCCTTTTCACTCACGCTGGCCCACACCTGGCCTCTGGCCTCCCCTGTGTCCAGCCTCGGTGGCCTATGCTCCACACCACACCACGCCTCCTCTCCCAGACTTGGAGCTGTACTGCCACATCACCAGAGCATCCTTCCCAGGATGATCCTTCCCTTTCTCTCTCTCTCCCCCCTCAGCACTGTCGTGTCTCTGTTAACCTCCCAGCCTGATTCCTTTTCACTGTCCCTGAGCTTCTGGGTGAGTGAAGGGTGGGGCGGCTGGCAGGGAAGAGGGGAGAACTGTGGGGTGGGCTTTCATTAAGGCCCTGTCTACTAACCCTTTATTACAGACAGATCACTGCAGCGATGGCTCTGATTAATCTAATTAACAACAAGAATTAAACTCTCCAGTTGTGAGGAGGGAGAGGGAGCAGGGAGATTGCTCTGACTCAGCCTCCAAGACTGTGCAGTCAATGGGAGTGAAGAGAAGGGAGCAAGATGGGAGAGGCCAGGCCCCAGGTCCCTGGGAGGGCAAAGAGAGAGGGCAAGCCCTGGCTCTTCTGCAGGGCCCAGCCTACGTGTCCCTCACCACACACACACACAACCCTATCACTTGGCCATTCACCTCCCCCAGCGGATGCTGAGAGGGGACCAAATGGATCTTTTCTGGCGCCCCTCTAATGACCTGCTCCTGGACTGTGAGGGCAGAAGGGCCTGCCCCTTCCAAGGTCAGATGACAGGGGAGCCAAGAGCCAGCCCCAAACTGACAGAAAGGAGAAGACCACGGGCCAGAGGTGAGTTAGGAAGAAGTGACTTGGGCCTCTGGGGATGAGGAAGAACCAACAGGGTGCTCTAAGCTGCAAGCCCTCCAAAAGGGCAGGACAGGAGCTGGAGCCAGGAGCAGGGTGGGAACAGTTCCGTATAGACTCTGAGATCAGACTGATGACCAGGCTGTTGGACTCAGGAAGGGCCGAAGGGATGTGGCCCAGCCAGGGGGAGGCAGGTGAGGGGCATTCCGGGATGCAGCCTTACCTCCTCTTGGCCTCCTCCTCCTTGTGCTGCCTCCACTCCAGCTTGGTTTTTCGGTAGAGGAGGTTCATGTCGTGAGACAGAAGGTGGGGGCTGAGGGGCTCTGCTCAGCACCACCAGGCCCGGGGGGCGGCCCTCCCTGGGTCCCGGATCCACTTGGTGGGGGATGGGAAGGAGAAAAAAAAAGATGTGGGGTGGGTAGGGGGGGACAGGAACAAGAGAGGGGTGGAGAAGAGGAACAGAGACATGACTTGAGTCAGCAGGTGAAGGCACAAAAAACCAAACACAGCCTCTAAGGGCCAACAGACAGACACAGATGGACATTTGTACGCAGAGTCACACGGTCTGACAAAGGTGTTCAGAGCCACAAATACACACTCTGGAGAGATAAGATCGACAGAGACTGCCATCCTGTGAATACATGCTGATCCACTACACAGGCCCAACAAACATACCTTCAGACACACAAACCACAGGGCCATAGACCCATACCTACAGAGGACCAGATACATAGATCAGCATAGGTAAACACAACCTAGGAACAGGCAGACACACACAGACATAAACACTCGACACACCCACGGCACCCACAGACCTCCAGACAGACATACACAAATAGGCTGCACCGAACTGGACAAGGAGTTATGCCCAGGCCTACATGCGTACATTGCACCCTACTGGGGAAGGGGGAGACAGTCAGACTCCTAACCCCATCTTGGGCCCTGAGGCTGGGGGTGTCATGAGGGCAGGGCTGGGATGCTGGAAAAAGGATGGGGGCACTCCGAGTTGGGAATCTACAATACCACCATCCAAATATCTCCATCCCCTGCCACCCTAGGGCCCTTCCAGTTCTTCGCCTGGGCCCGGACCTCGGTCCACCCCTCATCCTGCGTCCTGGCTCCTCAGCGATGGTCTCCGCTTCCCTCACTGATGGCCCAAATCATCTTCCTTCTCCAGGATCTGGGAAGCTCCTGGCTACCCTCTTCCAGTCCCCGCCCCTCAATCCCACCCCAATGTCTCCAGTCTGGCCCCGTAGCTACCTTCTGAGCTGCGGCCTCCATACCTGCCTGGTTTCCCTTCCCCCAAACACACTCTCCTGCGCCTCAGCCTCACCTCTCATCCCAGGCGCCCCTCCTCACTGCCGTCCTCTCCCTGCTCTGTCGGTTCCAAACCTGGCCGGCTTCATCCCCCTCTCCATCCAAGCGCCCCAGGTTCCCGGCCACCCCTCCCCTTCCCCTTGTCCTGCTATCCAGGCTTTCTACGTCTGTCCCCGCCAATCCTGCCTGCCCCTGATCGCCCCCTTCCCATCGCCCCGCACCAAGCCTCCCCAATTTCTACATCACCGTACCTGGCCTGCCGGGCGCCGGCCCCCCCATGCCGGGCTCCGCCCGGAGCAGGAGGAGGGAGGAGGAAAGACAGAGACCGAGGGGAGCGGAGCTGGGTCCTGCCGCAGAGACAGCCCCGCCTCCGGGTCCGCCCCCAGACCCGCCCCCGGCCCCAAACCCACCCTTCCACACCCTCCAAGGACCGGGCGCGGGCTGCGCCGCGCCGCCTGGCTGGGTTGGGTGGTACGGGGGCCGCGGAGTCCGCGGGGCGACTCGGAGAAAGGTCGTAGGGAACCGGGGACCATGCGCCAGCCAGGCCCCGCTTTGGGGCGTCCGCTCTTCGCCGCCTCTCGCCCAGTGCCTGGTACCCGGTGCCCGGCAGGGCCGTACTCAGTTCGGTGTCCAAGGCCCCCGCAGAGCGAAACGGGGCGCAGCGCACAGCGGTGCCCCCCAGCGGCAGCCCAGGGCTTGCACCCGCGCTCGTCTCTTGTTCGCCCGGCCCTTCCCGGCTGTTCACCCAGCGTCGGGTCGGGACCAGTCTGCGGCTGCGGGGCCCGAGTGCAGTGAGGCGTCGAGACCGGCAGGGGGGCGCCTCCTTCTGTGCGGAGGGGCTGAGTCGGGAGCCGGACCATCCTGATCTTTGCCCAGCAGGGGGCGTGCGCCCTTGGCCGCACGCCATCTTCCCGCCGGACCCCAGGTTCCGGGAAAGCACCGCGCTGGCTTGCTTGCTCCGTGCGGTTCGTCTCTCCCTCCACGCTCTCGTGCGCCTGGGTTTTGTGTCACCTTCTGGGCTCAAAGTCTTCCGCTTATCCCCCCCCACCCCCCGCGGCGACAGAAGTCATTCACCTCGTAACCTTTGACTTCGCGGGCGGAGCCCGCTAGGACCTGGGCGCTCTGGATAGGTCACCGACTGCAGCCACCTTGGCCAGGGCCCCGGCTTGGTCTTTTCTCATCAGCTCTATGAAAAATTCCTTCCTTAATTCCCTTTGGCGCAGGTTAGCTGCAAGAAAACCTCGGTTCTACCCCTAACTGGCTGAAAAATGAACCCCCCAAAAGTATCCATTCCCTAATCCCTGGAACTTGTTAATGTTACTTTATATGGCAGTCTTTGCGATGTGCTGCGTGGCTTTGGGTAAATGGCGCAGCCTCTCTGAGAGATGCCTCATCTCATACCTACCTCAATAATGTTGGGGGGCAGTAATGAATACAAATGTAAAGGGCCCCATACATTAAAGGGCTATTATAAATGTCCCCAGGAGAGAGAATACATTAAAACACAACAACATTTTCACTTTCACACCTTAGTGTGAATGGATTTTTATTGATTAATTCAACAAACATTTCTACAGAGATTAATAACTAGGGACTGTAAACTCGGAGGGTCTGAGACAGTGGGAAGGGGAGGGGTTTTGAATACTCTGTAACTAGTCAGAGCTGAAGGGAAAAGGATCTACGGGTGGGGCAGCAGGAGTGTTTTGTGAATATTGCTAGAGGGAGAGAGTCGGGGGTGTGCATGGGGAGGCTGCCTCCCAGACCTCAAGATTTGGGAGGCCCCAGGAACTGGCTATAGCAGCCATTGTTACCCTGAAGGGAGACAGGCAGGAATGCAAATGCATTTTAACAAAGAGATAGATGGCAAGTATATAAACAAGGGAGCAAGGGGCTTTGCATTATTTCATTTTTGCCTGATCCTAAAGGTTGCTTAAAACATTTCCATGAGCTAAAGCTGAGGAAGGAAAGATGTCAGCCTCAGGCTAGTCTTGTTGCCACCATACTAGGTCTGGGGCATTGGGCAAATAACTGTATGCCCCTGAGCCTCAGTTTCCTTAGCAGAAACACTGGAGCTCAAAATCCACTATCTCTGCCCAAGGCGTTTGAGAATCTACCAGATACTTATGTGAAGTGAACAAATATAAGGAATTTTTAATATACTTGAGAATAGTTCTGTTTGATCAAAATTAATTAGAATTCAGCCCTGGTTGGTGTGGCTCAATGGATTGAGTGCTGGCCTGTGAACCAAAGGGTCGCCAGTTGAATTCCCAGTCAGGGCACATGTCTGGGCTGCAGCCTGGGTCCCCAGGGGGGTGTGCAAGAGGCAACCACATACTGTGTTTCTCTCCTTTTCTTTCTCTTTCCCTTCCCCTCTCTAAAAATAAGTAAATAAAATCTTTTTTTAAGAATTCATTTCTTTCTGAATGTAAGAGTGAAAGCAGAGGTGGCTTTTACTAAAATAATTCCTCTCAGCATGTTAGCTGGGGTATCAAAAAAGAGACAATGGCAGTTGGAAGTTTATTATTTCACACCAAGCACATAGTTGGCTCTTCATAAGTAATGTGTGGATTCTCTATAGTGAGCAAGAAATGGGAGGGAAAAGTGGGACAGATAAGAGATGGGAGAGGTGCCCTTGCTTGGGGCCAGCAGTTCATCCTCAGGTGTGTCTGTGTGGATGATTGTGTGTGTAAGTACCACGTCGTTTCTCTACATGGGGGCCAGACAAGGACATACCTGAGTGCGTGGAATGTCTCTGCTTTACCACTGATAACCCTTCTGAACCTCCTCAATCTCCATTTCCACATCTAAGAAGGGGAATAATGTGATACCTGGGATGAAATTCAAATAACCCAGCACAGTACAACAGGGGTAATAGATGAAACAAGATAGGCTGTGAGCTGATTATTGTTGAAATTGCATGATGGGTACCTGAGTGTCCATTTTATGGGCATTTTTTAAAATTCTCATAATAATCAACTTTTTAAAATCAGGTCAGGGGAGAATAACAATACTTTCCTCATACAGTGACTGTGAAAACCAGTGAAGATATGACAATAACAGCTCTAGCAGCTCCATAACATTTACTGAGTGTTTATGGGGTGGCAGGTACCAGTAGGTCTCCTGGTCAGTTCCTTCCCACTCTTCTGCACGTCTGCAGGCCAATGGCAGCCAGCAAGTGCCTACAAGTAAGGGAATCCCGGGCCGCTCTGCAAGCTCCTCCCCCTTCTCTCCGCCCTCCACAGCCCCTCCCTCGGAGGAAGAGCTGGGCTTAGGCCCAGCAGGTGTGGGGTTAAAGGAGCTTGGTCCGGGTCCCAGAAGCAGCGGCGGCGGCGGCGGCGGCGGCGGCAACTGCTGCCGCACCAGCAGCGGCAGCGGCAGTCCTGGCCCCGCGCCAGCTGGCCGGGAGCCCCAGGAGGGAGAGAGGGCGGAGGAAGGGGAGGAAGAGGGGAAGGAGGAGTAGGAGAGGAGCAGTCAGCAGGCCCGAGGAGGCAGGACTTCCTGGTGTGGGGGTTGTCAACAGCCCAGAAAGGGAGAGACAGTGAGACAGAACCAAAAGGAGCTGAGCAGCGGAGAGACCCATTGGTGCCACGCGGGAAGAGAGACCTGGGAGACCGGACCACCGAAGCGGCTCCACCTGGAGGATCAGGGGGCTGAGCCGCCCCCTCCCGCAGCAGCCCGGAGACGCTTGGGGTTCCAGAGGCCGCGCCTGGGCTCCACCAAGGAGGTGGGGGTTCTTCCTTCTTTTCCGGAGCGCAAACTTTCCACGGAGATGCCTTACGGAGCGAGGTGCGGCCCCCGAAAAGGGCTGAGCAGACTCTGATTGCCGTCTGTGCCCCTCGCGCTGCTGGGACCAAGAGGCCCCAGGGCAAGGACAGCCCGACATCTTAGGCGGCGGGGACCCTCGGTCCAACTTGTTGGCTGAGGCCGAGAGGTAAGGCGCTGGGCTGGGCGGGGCGCTGTGGCGGCGGGCAGGGCCTGCCCCAGGGATGGGGGAGCTGGGGTGCGGGGCGGGGGGAGAGGGCTTGAGTACCAGAAGAGGCCTCCCGGTAGTCGGGGCGGGCCAAGGAGGTGCTTCACCTCTGTTCACCCAGGCCTCAGAGCCCTTTGCTCTTGGGACGACTTGAGTCCCGTGAGTTTTAATCTCAGGCGAGAAATGCCCAACTTTGGGTCGGGGCTGCCTCTTCCTGCTCCCTGCGCCCACTGACTGTACCCTCTTCTCTGGTCTCTGTCATCTCTCTCTTTGTCTCTGGGTGTCTGGTGGTTTCCCCTTCCTCCCCGTTTCTGCTACCCAGAGAGGAAGACCCGGAGGTGGCCTGCCCACTGCTTTCTCACACACACACTCTCTCACTCTTTTTCTAGTTTGCAAACTCAGCTCTGGAGTTCGTCAACGACAGAAAGCAGCAGGAAAAACCTGCCCCTGCTCCCCACTCTCGCCACCCCCCCTACCCTGTTCTCCCTTCACCACCCAGGCACCCCCAGTTCCTGCCAGGCCCTCCTGCCATGTCGGACCCAGATGTCCCCAGGGGCCCTGATGTCCCTGCCATGTGGCTCCCCTGTTCCAGGGGTGCCTGAGTCCCTTGGAAGAGCCACTACTGACCCTTCCTCCACCCACTTTGGCCCCGTCCTGAGCCCCAGGGACCATGAGTGGGGGCAAGAAGAAGAGTAGTTTCCAAATCACCAGCGTTACCACGGATTATGAGGGCCCCGGGAGCCCTGGAGGTCCAGATTCCCCTGCCCTGCCGGTCCCCACTGGGCCCCCACCCCGCCTGCCCAATGGGGAGCCCAACCCCGAGCCAGGGGGTAAGGGCACCCCCCGGAACGGTTCCCCACCGCCTGGGGCCCCTGCCTCCCGTTTCCGGGTGGTAAAGCTGCCACAGGGGCTGGGAGAACCTTATCGCCGTGGCCGTTGGACATGTGTGGATGTTTACGAGAGAGACCTGGAGCCCCCTAGCTTTGGCCGGCTCCTGGAGGGGATTCGCGGGGCCTCAGGGGGAACTGGGGGCAGATCTTTGGATTCCAGGTTGGAGCTGGCCAGCTTGGGCCTGGGCACCCATACCCCACAGCCAGGCCTGTCTCAGGGTCCCACCTCCTGGCTTCTCCCACCTCCCACCTCCCCTGGACCTCAGGCTCGCTCCTTCACTGGGGGGCTGGGCCAGCTGGCAGTGCCTGGCAAGGCCAAGGTGGAAACACCCCCTCTGTCAGCTTCCCCACCCCAGCAGTGCCTCCCAGAGCCTGGGGTCAGGGATAGCTCGGGCACATCCCGGGCTGCCACACCCCTGTCCTCCCTGAGGGTGGAAGTGGAGGCAGGGGGCTCAGCAGCCGGGACTCCTCCACTGTCCCGAACTAAGGATGGAGCCCTGCGGCTGAGGATGGAGTTGGTTGCTCCAGAGGAGATGGGGCAGGTAAGAGCTGGGTTCCAGGTTGGGGGGAGACACCTGAGGGGTTGTGCTCACCCATGTTGGCCTTGGCCTCCACTTCCATACTGACCTCTCCCGCTCCATCATCAACTGTGCGTCAGATCAGATAGCCCCTCTTTTTCCTTCTTGCCATCTCACTTGGAGTTCCTTTCCTACTCCTCACACAGCCTTTGTTTTCTCTCTCAGGCTCCCTCTTCCCCACATTCTACACCTTTCTCTCTCTTTGGCCTTTTATTTGTTGCCTTTGGCCCAAGCCTCAATCTTCGCATAGCTAGTCCCTTCTCTCCATCACAGAGATGTTCCCTCCTCGGTGTGGCCTTCACCTTCTGTCTTGGTCTCACCCTTCAGGCATTGAGGGTGGAGGCCTCAGGCATGGTGTTTGGGCTTCTGGAAGAGGAGCTGCCAGGGTTGGGGGAGGAGCAAAAAGTAGGTATTCTGCTGTTACTCCTTTGCAGCCCCATTTCCAAGGTGGGGATCTTCTTTCTTCCCACTACCTAGCCAGCCACCTGTCTAGCTTTGTCCCGAGCCAGATTACTCTGAGAAATTGAGGAATTTGGTGCTAGTGGGGACCCATTACAAGGATGGGGGAGTGGGGCTTACTGGTTTGTTGTCTCAGCTCCCTGCATCTGGGCATCTCCAGGTTCAACAGGGGTTGGCCATCGTGGAGTGGTAGAGAGGTGGGAAGCAGCAGAGAAAGAGTTAAATCCTTTGCTCTTTCTGCTTCCTGTCTCCAAAAGAGGAACAAGTCTGGGCTGGGGGGCAGGATGCCTGGGTCTCTGGGGTGGGGAGTGGGCAGCCAGGGATGTGGCGATTGGATGGGTCTGTCCTGGAGAAGAAAATAACACCTTGGGCTGCAGGAGGAAAGGCAGGGAGTGTGAGGATGGGAACTTTACCCATCCTGGCCTTGGGCACAAACCACAGGATAAAAATAACCTGAGACTGGATGTCTGGGCCCTGTTAGGACCGGCCAGGACCGGCTCCCCCGACTCCCTCATGTCCTCAAGCTGACATATCTCATGCCACCCCCCACTACTTTTCTTGAGGTCTTTCATTTAATTCCTACCCCAGGGGAGAAGATGCTGTTTCCTTTACTGGTCCCTTCCTCACTCCCCACACACTCTCCCAAAGCAAGCCCCTGTGCCCCCGCCTCTAACCTCTCTGTCCTTAAGCCCTCCCTGAGCTTTCCTTGGGCCTGCAGACCCCATGCCTCTCTTCTCAGGAACCCCAGCCCCCTTGCCTTCTCTCAGGTCTGGATCCCTTCCTGTGTGCATGCATCTGTGCTGCTGCTTCCACAGTTCATCTTTTTCCTGTACTGCCCCCATACTTCTTCTCTCTCAGTTGCTTCTAACAGGGGCCAGGAGGTGGGCCCGGGGTATCACCTGGACACCTTCCCCTGTTGTGTCCCTCTAAGCACCCTGGACTCTGTTCTTGGCTTTTCAGAGAAGCTGGGGCCTCTTGGGGCCTCACAGAGGCATCTTGTTCCTGGGGCCCCGCCCTTTTGCAGCCTCCCCCAGTGCCTGTTGGGCTGTCTACGCCCAGGCCCCACCTCCCCCATCACTGGAACCGGCTTCCCACCCCCACCCCCACCCCCCACCCCGGAGCCAGAGAGCAGGAGCAGAACATCACCTGAGTCCGGAGAAGTTTGAGAGGAGAAGCTTGAATGGGTAGAGTTGGGGGTGGGGGTAGGGTGGGTGGGAAGGAAGAGGATCAGTTTCTGAGGATTCATTCATTCTACAAATAGCTATTGAACAAACTAAGCTTTGCCCTCTGGAGCTTACCTTCTAGCAGTGGAGAGGCAAAAATACTTTAATTTCAGATAATGTTAGGTATTATTAAAAACAGTTCAGTGGAATTTACTAGTTGAATGATGGGGAAATGCCTCTCTGAGGAAGTGACATTTAAGCTGCTTTAAGAAGTCAGATGACAGAAGGCAGACACTCTCTGACTAGCCTCTGATTAGGGGTCCTGGCTCAGCTGGTGGCAGGGTGCAAGTGTGCAGATGAGAGCCCCTCTCTGATACCTTGTGAACCACTTTTTGGAAGCTACTCACCCAGTTCTCAGGATGGGCTCTAGTGCGTGCCCAGTGCTCTTCCTAGTCCTGGGGAAGAAAGGGGCTGCAAGGGTAGGACTCCTGGGTCCTCAGAAGACAGCGGGGTGTGGGGAAAGGTGGAGAGGGAGGGACCACCCCCTAGTTGTAAAGTGGTTCATTTCCTTTCGCTCCACATGACAGTTCCTACCTCTCTGCCTCCAGGTGCCCCCACTCGACTCTCGGCCCAGCTCCCCGGCCCTCTACTTCTTCCCTGATGCCAGTCTGGTTCACAAGTCTCCAGACCCCTTTGGAGCAGCAGCAGCCCAGAGCCTCAGCCTGGCCCGCTCCATGCTGGCCATCAGTGGCCACCTGGACAGCGATGATGATAGGTAGGTGGGCTCCACCTCCAAACCCAACACCTGGGATAGTCACATGAAACTGCCTGGTATTTGTCCTTCACCCAAATTGAACTTGGAGAGGACCTCTTAAACTGAGAAACCAGACCGGGGCATAACATAGTGGGCAAAGTTGATTTGGGACCCACTGCCTCTCTGGAGAGATCTGGATGGACTCCTTGGCTTAGGATTGTCAATTATAGTACTCTTTTTGAATTTGAAGGGAGTCATTGTCAAATTCCAGAGCTCTTGCAGATTTAGCAATCATCTGGCCAACCCTAAGAACTTACTGGAATATATGCTGGAGATGAGAATAGGTAGTCAGTATCTTCCCAGTTCCCATCTCCCTCTTCCGACAGAGGGGATCAGAACTCCTGTCCTTAGCAGTCACATCTTTATAGTCCATGTGGACTATTTTAGGGTCCTAGGGTACCGAGAAAGCAGGTCCTTTCTGTTCTCTGTGCTAGGAACACCTAGGGCTGAGTCCTCCCCTTGACGAAGTCAAAGCCACAGAGAGGATGGCTGCGGTGTACAGGGAAGGCGCAGGAGAGCAGATCTTGCGTGGGTTTGCCCTTTCGAGGGAGAAAGCCCCGTTCTTTTCAGTGGCATGTTTAGGTCTATGGCACGGTGGGCAGAACTTCCTGCTTTGAGGGCCAGGTTTGAACATAGGAACGTCAGCAAGCTGAAAAGGGAGGAACAAAATTGTGAGTCAGATAGCCACGCTGCTCCCTTCTGGCGGTAGACTGATAGGAACCCAGGAGAAGGGCTAGGGAGTTATAACTTTTATTTTGGAGGGAGGAGTGGGACTTCCTGTTTGAGGCTTTTGGGGGAGGGACTTCCGGTTTAGGGGACTAAGGGGCGGGACTTAGTGGTGAGTGAGTGGGTGCTGAGGGGTTCGATCTTCCTCCTTCCCCTCGTGTGGGACCAAGCCTCGGAATCAGGGACTGAGCCCCACCAAAGAAAAAGGTCCAAGGCCTTAAGAGAGCCAGGAGCCAAAGAGGAAAGAGAAGGGATAGCTGTGAACTGGTGGATGGGATGGAGGGTGAGGGGCCTGGTGGAGACCCTGGAGAATGAAGGACCCAGTGTGTGTGGGCAGGGCCCTGTCTGGGCTTCCATCTGAGCTCCTGCTCTCAGGAATGTGTGAGGTGTGAGGTCGACCAGGGCCTGAAGAGTCACCTGCCCCCAATGCTGCTATTCTGAGCTCTTCCCACCCTCTCCTCCTCCCACTTGGGAAGTAACCTGGCATTAGGGCTCCCTGCCCCTCCTCCACCCCTGTTGATTTCAGAGCCCAACCCTCTGCTTTCCCTTAGAGAGTTCTGCCTCCAGAAGCCTCCTCAGCTCTATTCTTCTGACTTGTCCCCTCCCTCCTGCCCTCTGTTCCATCCCCCCGACACACACCCCAGTCTGACCGGTCCAGCTTCCAGCTTCCACTTTACCCTGTTCCAGTGCAAGCCTCTGGGGCTCTGGCCCAGCCCAGCCCCTTGTGCTCCACCCTGCTGGGCCAGCGGGTTTGGGTTGGGCACCCCTTTGGTCCCCTGGAATGGGGTGTATAGCCCCTACCTCACCTCTCTGGTGTGCCTGAAGCTGGCAGAAGAATGGAGTTCAAGTGGCATGGGACCTCCCTTTTGAGATGGAAAATGGATTGGGGTGTTAAGTGCCTGGACCCAGATGAGCTGAGGATACCTGACCAATTCCTGGGTCTGGGGAAGGGAGAACAGAGGGTGCCTGGTGAATTCAGACTGCTCACATGCCACTGGGTTGCAAGAACTTTCGAACCCTCAACAGGGCCCCGAAGTTGGGAGGTACTTGAATAATTGGATGGGTGGATGGGTGGATGGCCAGCATTGGGGATCCAAGCATTATGAGGACTGAATACTCGGAACTCAGGAAAGAAAAGGTACATTTATATCGTGTCTCCTTTGGGT
Organism: Glossophaga mutica; assembly: GCA_039655065.1. Classification (NCBI taxonomy): domain Eukaryota; kingdom Metazoa; phylum Chordata; class Mammalia; order Chiroptera; family Phyllostomidae; genus Glossophaga; species Glossophaga mutica. Next base: position 85,328,779 of record CM077305.1, read on the forward strand.
CACGTGCTACATTTTATGTCACATAATCCTAAAAGGAACTCCGTGATACCCACTTGAAGAAACTGAGACTTATAGGAAGAGGGTTTTAGCAACTAGCCCCAGGTCACCCATCTAGTAAGTTGCAGGACTGCAATCAGAGCCTGTGTCTGACACCAAAGCCACATTCTCTCCACCTTCCTCTTGGATTCCTGTGTCCCAAGAGGAGAGGGAGGCAGCCATCTCTAGGGTGCCCTTTCCAGAACAGAGGCAAGAGCAGCTCTCCCAAGCTGGGCAAGGAGCCATCCTCCCCACCTCCTGGCTGTGCCCCACCCCAAAGACACCACAGATCCGGGAGGGAGTGCAGACAGGGCAGCCGGATGCCACTTTATTGGCCCCAGGCCCAGCCCCCTGGGGCTGCTTAGAACACAGCAAAGGAGCAGGTCTGGCCCTTGTCCCCAGGATCAGAATCTCCACCTCTCCCAGATCTCCAGTTCCTTCATCTGATCCTCATTTTGAGGCTGTTTCATTTGACCTTCAAAAAGGAAGACCAACTCTAGGGCTGTCCCTGCCCCAGGTCCCAAGAGTCCTGCAGACCGAGAGTCTCCAGTTGTGCATATTGTGCCCTGCACACATTTGAAGTCACTGTTGACATCAGAAGATGGCAATAAGTATCTTGATGAAGGGGATATTTTGTTCTAATTCATACAAAGTCACCTTTTGGGCTTGTGGTGAGAGCTGATCTCACTCAGCCAACCCCAAACTTCCGGCTCCTGATCTTGCCCAGGAATTCCAGCACAGTGCCTCGGAGTTCTAAGAGGACTTGGGTTGCCAGCCAGAGTCTTGGTCCCTTGAAGTGTTAATATTGGGATGTGACAGTGGAAAATGCTATCAAAAACTCTCTAGCACTAAGCAAATGGGAGATAGTCATCTCTCAGCCAACAAATGTTTATTATTGTAGTATTCCTTTATTTCTGGCAAGAGTCAACAACTTGGCATCTTTACCCGACTGTCTGCCAAGCAAGGCCAGGGTTCCTATTCCTGTGAATCTACCTCTCTTTGGTCTCTGTGTCTGTTTACATGTGGAGAGGGGGAGGGGGGATGGAGGTGGGGGGAGGTTCTGTAGTGGCTAGCCTCCACCCAGGTGTCTCAGATTGAAATAAATTGAAAGCTGCTTTGACTCTCCAGCTGGCCGGCCTGCTTCTACTCTTAAACTTGTTCTCTTCCCTCCAATTCCAAGAGTTCCAGGTGTCCTTCCCCTACCCCACCCTGTGCTACTTGCTCTCTCAGGGCTGGTCACCCCATTGGTTACCCTCCTGTCAGTGCCTTCTGCACCCAGAGCTTTGATGGGAAATGGAAAATTCCCAGCTCCCTCGTGCTCCATTCCTGGCTGCAGGGCCTCATTCAAGGGTCACCTTGAAATGAGTGCTAATCATACCCCTCTCCACCCGCAGGAAAGCAAGTTGGAACTGACAGCCAGCAGACAGGACCTGACAATTGAGCACAAGGGTGTAGAATGCAGCATGTTGGGGCCACCTACTCTGAGAGAGGGGAAACTGGGGGCAGCAGGATGGGACTGGTGATTGTGCAGCACGAGGTCACACTGGAGGGCTGGCCTTGGGGCTGAGGGGGCTGAGGCAGAGACTGGACAGAGGTGGGTTGTGAGCCATGGGATGACACAGGAACCTGGGGCTTGAGTGGTGGGGAGAGGGAGCCTTAACGGATAGCGCAGGGCAAAAAAGGCTGGTTTAGGCCCTGGTCCTGCAAGAACTGACTGGAGGGAGAGTCTGGGTCTGGGAACCATAGCCTGGCCCTGCAGACCGTTGTGCCCAGCCTGTATCGACCTCTGGTGGTCACTTAACATAACTACAGCCAGACCTACTGTTCCCTCTTTCTGTCTCCTGTTCACAGGGGTCTTCAAAAGGCCTCTGCTCCTATTCCCAGTGTCCCACCTCCAGCTTCACCTTACCATCTTTCCTCAAGCCCTTGCTGCTGCAAGACCCCATATCCGAGATCCAGGATCATTGGCTATAATTGTCTTTCAGGGATCTGGGCTCTGTTCTGTTGTCATGGTAACCTTTCCCATTCCTCTTGGTCCTCACCATGGGAAGTGGGGGGCCCTCTGGCCAGTCAGCAGGGGTGACCCACGATGTAAACTTTATGTTAGAAGGAGGGGTTGCTTACAGTCCAAGGGAGACCACAAGCACGCCAAGCACTGCTTCCCCTGTCCCAGCTGAGAGGAACTGAGGCCTTGGGGGAGGCTGGTATTAGACCAGAGGGGGCAGGATGGAGTCAGGCAGGAAGAGGCCTCCCCGGGCCAGGCTGTCTCTCAACCTTCATCCCCTCCTGGACCAGGTCTCTGGCACCACAGCCTTTCCCCAGCCAGGCCTACCAGCTGACATCCCTCAGCCAGACCCCCTCCCCTCTGCTCTGGGATTGGTGCCAGAGTGAGAAGGGGACACTGGCACTGACTGAGTCTGGGAATTCCCGCCCACCACAAAGCCAGTGGGAGGGGGGTCCCCGTGTCCCTGAGGAGCCAATAGCAGCCAGGCTTTGTCCTGGGGGTTGGTGTATATCTCTCAGACCAGCACCCCCTGGGCACTGTATTCTCTCTGGCTGCCTGGTGCCAGACAGACCCTGTTCTACCTGGGGGGGGGGGCTCTGAGCCCCCCAGGCAGTCCTTCTAATACAGCCCTCTCCCTTTGGGGAGGGCCTGGGGCCCTTGCCCCTCGGGGATGGCCCAGCCAGGAATCTCTGTCAAATCCCTGGTGTCATCATTTGAGACCAGAGTGGTAGGAATGGCTCCGGGGCCTCCTCAGAAAAGGGGCTGTGTCTCCTCTCCTTGCTCCCCTCGAGGAGCATCCCCCATTCGGGGGGCATCTGGACCCCCACCCCACCGGGGCTTAGGAGGCCCTGGACAGAGGCCCTCACCCCGCCGGGGGATGGACAAAACTCTCCTCTCCCTGATTCTCTACTGTCACAGGTACAGGCTGGGGTTGGGCGGGAGGCTGCAGCAATGGGGCTTGTGGAGGCCAGAGCCTGCTCTGAGAAACACCTGGAAGGCAACTGGCTGTGGTGTCCAGACACCTGGCTTGGCACCTGTTCCTCATCCTCACCTCTCATCTCCCTGTGTCTCTCCAGTGGCTCCGGAAGCCTCGTTGGCATTGACAACAAGATCGAGCAAGCCATGGTAAGAAAAGCCACCTTGGCCCCAGGAGGTCCCTGCCCATGTACTGATGCTCAGGCTCTGCCTCTGTTAGCTGGCCTGCTGCTCCACCACTGCTGTCCTCATTATTAGGAAACACTGACTCCCAGCTCCTCTACCCACTCCCAGCTGGGTTCCTTTGGGCCCTCCACCCCCTCTAGTCTCCACCTCAGCCCTTAACTTCCCTTGGTCTCTGGGGCTGCCCCTGGCCTCCATCTCTGTTTTTGAGCCTTGACCATGCCTCTGTCTGGCCTCTTCCCCTGCCCTGCCTCCATCCTCCTGCTTTGCTTCTTCCCCAGTGGTCTCTCATTATCCGGAAGCAGGGAGATCTCTCATACCCAGCCCTTCAAAGGTTCTGGGCAAGCAATGAGGTTGGGATGGCCTGGGACCCCTGATGCTTTACCTGTCTCCTAGGACCTGGTGAAGTCCCATCTCATGTTTGCGGTCCGGGAGGAAGTGGAGGTGCTGAAGGAGCAGATCCGGGACCTGGCTGAGCGGAATGCTGCGCTGGAGCAGGAGAATGGACTGCTGCGTGCCCTGGCCAGCCCTGAACAGCTGGCCCAGCTGCCTTCCTCGGGGGTCCCGCGGCTTGGGCCCCCCGCACCCAACGGGCCCTCCGTCTGAGCCTCCCTTCCCTCACAATGTGCCTTTGGGGGCTGCCACAGCTGCCAGGCCTTGTGCCAGCTGCCTGCCCCCTCTTCCTATGCAGCTTTAATTCCCCCTGATCCCTGGGGATGGGAGTTGAAGGCTCAGAGTTGGCCTGTCCCTGCACCCTTCCTCCATCTCCCCATAGTGCCCAGGGACTGGGCTGGGGCATGCCCAGGCTTTGATGGAGGAGGGAGGACTTCTGGACAGGGTGTTTGATGGAGCTCCCTCCTCCCTCCCTAGGTGTCAGTGTTTAGGACCCCCACAGCAGTAGATTGTTTGGGGGTGTTGGAGGCTTCCTGGCAGGCACCCCATCTTCACCTTGTTCCCTGGAAGTGCTCCCTCTTCTCTGCCCAGGGGAGGGAGTATGGCCAGCATTTGGAAGTTCTGGGATTCAGGTTGTTATTAAAATAATAATTATAATTAAAAAAATCCGAAGAAACTTGAATCTGAAGTTGACCTCTTGTTGCTTATGTCCAGACTGGGGGCCTGCACCAGCAATTTCCACTGTGGGAGAAGGACTGAGGCTGTGGGCTTCCCTAGAGATCTTGCCCAAACTGGGGAGGTTTAATGTGGCTCAGAGTGGTCAAAAGAGATTTGGGAAAAGGAGCCAGTGGCCTGCCAGGTCCTGGGAAGGGGCAGGCAAGGCAAGGCAGAGGGAGGGAGGGTGGAGGGGGCCATCTGCCCACGTGCTGGGGGGGGTACAGGGAAACAATGAGGCCTTTGGTAATTGTGCAGGATCCACCCCTAGCTTCCCAGTGTGTCCCCTCTTCGGGCTGGATCCGGGTAGCTGCTTGGGGGTGGGGCAGGGGGCCCTGAATAGGCCCCTTGTCTCAGCCCTGGGTGTGGGCCAGGCTTCCCGGGCACACGGTGCCCTCGCCAGGCCTAGCCGGCCTGGCCCGCCTCCGTGGCTCCCCCCCCCCCCCCCCCCCCCCCCCCCCCCCGCAGCTGGCTGAGGACAGGGCCCTGTGGGTGAGCAGGCCCCTCCCAGACAGCCTCAGCTGGGCTGCTGTCCCAGGCAAAAGAGGCAGGTAGGGAGAAGGACCCCATCTAGTGGGGAAAGGGGAAACCAGCAGCCTGAGCCTCAGGAGGACCTTGTCCCCAGACTAGGAAGGACAGCTGTGGAGAGCTGGATACTGGAGGCTGACCTGGGTTGGACCCCCTGCCCTATAGCTCCCTAGATTTATGACCTTGGGCAGGGTCTTTGGTTTTTCTGAATCCCAGCTTCCTTGTGGGTAAAAATGGCACTGACGATGATACCTACTTGAAGGCTGTTGTGAAAATTATAGGACATCGTATGCAGGAAATGCCCAGCGAGTAACAGGTGCTCCATAAATGTTAGATTCTCTTGTCTCTGGGCAAGGGAGGGCTGAGAGCACAGGGATTGGCTCAGGGGTTCTGGAAGGGCCTCGGGGGTTGGGGTCACAGCCAGGCAGGCTCTCACAATGGACTAGAACTTTCCCTCACTCTGGGTTCTCATCCTCTTCAACTCCTCTCCCTGTCCCAGGGAGGGGAGGAAAGGCCTAGATTGAGTCATCAGGGGAAGCTTTCCCCCTAGATTCTCTATTTCTTTCTTTACTGCTGCACTTAAAGTACCTGGGAGACCCCTACTTGGCAGCCACTGGCCTGCAGCTTACCCTCCCACACCCCACCTCCCCCAGTGCTGGTTTTGCTTCCTACTTGGGACTCTTGTGTTGGGAGAAATGGTTGTAGTCATGAGGTTCTTCCGATGGGTTTGGCAAAAGATTACTTGCTGGGTGAGTTTCAGAAACTGACCCTTCCTCATACCATGCTGGGTAGGAGGCCTCTACCTGGCCTCCCTTCCGTCCTGGCTTCCTGTGGCCAAACTAGACAGGAAAGGAGGAGGTGAGGGGTAGGGCAGCCAGGGAGGAAGCCAGGACACACACTGTCCCATCCCTTCTGTGGCTTCCCTTCTGACTGTTGTCTCTACTCTGGCCCTCTCTCCTATTCTTCCTCTCCCTTCTTGGTTATTAGGTTTTATTTTGGAAACAGAAAACTAAGTCAACCATGTTGGAACACCCTGACTCCAAGAAAAATGCGTTGAAGTTGGAGAAGTTTCCCAACGTGGATGAGACTTTGAAGTTGGTTGAGTCCCTCAAAGAGGCTAAGGCTTCCAAGATGGAAGCGCCCCCCATGGTGGCTGGTCCCTGCGCACTGGCAGAGACAACAGATGGGGTGAAGGTGAAGCCAGACCATGGGCGCCGGTCCCTGCTGCAGCTGCCCTTCATGGCTGTCAAGTCTGTTTCCACAATCATGGTGTCAGCTCTCCAGTCTGGATGGCAGATGTGCAGCTGGAAGGTCAGCACCTTGTCCCCCAAACCCTCCCACTCTCCCTACCCTCCAAGAACTCATTTCTCCCTCCATTCATTAAACATGTATTTCCTGTGCCTCTGTTAAGTGCCAGGTGCTGAGGTTGGCTCTGAGGGTACATAAGGAACAAGATCTACCCAGACTAAGGGGGCTACAGACAAGATCATAGGCACTGTTGATTCAGTACCACAGAGATGTGACGTGGGAGGCACTGGGGCCTGTGGGAGCCCAGGGGAAGGGCATCTCATCCAGTCCTAGGAAGTCAAGGATGGCCTTCCTAACAGAAGAGAGGATGAAGCTCAGATCTGAAGTATTGAGGCAGGGTGGAGGTGGTTAGAGGAAAGTGGAGGGAGTGGAAGGAGTTTTCACGAAGAAAGAACAACAGATATTTGGAGGGCTGTGCCAAGGTGTTTGGGTCAGAGCGAAGTGGTCCTGGGGCTGAGGGCCAGCTAGGACAAGGCAGGGGGGTGGCCAGTTGTGGAGTTTGAATCTGATCCTAAGAGCAGTAGGATCCCTTGCAGACATTTGAGCAGAGTGACACAATCAGATTTTGATTTAGGAAGCTCACCTGCACTCCTATGTTGCTGGTGGGAATGTAAAATGGTATAGCCACTCTGGAAAACATTTTGGTAGTTTCCTGTAAAACTAAATATGCAATTATCATATGATTCAGCAGTTGTATTCTTGGGCATTTATCCTGGTGAATAAATGAATGAAATTTTATGTTCACACAAAAAATCTGTATGTGAATGTTTACAGTGGCTTTATTGGTAACAGCCAAAACCAATCCAGATGTGCTTCAGTGGGTGAATGGTTAGTTTGTGGCATATCCATGCCACGGAACACTTCTCAGCCAGAACAAGGAACAGACTAGACTATGGACACATGCAACAACTTACATGAATTTCAAGGGAATTATGCTGATGAAGACAACCAATCCCAAAAGGTTATGTACTGTGTCATTCCACTTACATGATATACTATTCCTGAAGTACCAAAATTATAGAAATGGAGAACTGATTAGTGGTCTAGTGGTTGCCAGGGGCGACAAGGGTGGGGGTGAGGGAGGTGGGTCTGTTATAAAAGACAACATGAGGCGTCCTTGTGTCACGAGAATCTCCTTTATCATCTTGACTATGGGGTTTGGATACATGAGCTGCATATATGATACAAAATTGGGTTGAATTCAACACACACATGTGCACATGCACACACACGGTACAAGTAAAACTGGGGAAATGTGGATCATATCAATGGATCGTGTCAATATCAATATCCTGATTATGATATTTTGCAAGACTTTACTATGGGGGGGTACTACTACTCGGTAAAAGGTATACAGGAACTCTATTGTTTCTCAAACTGCATATGAAGCTACAATTATCTCAAAGTCAAAAACTTAATTTATAAAAGGGTAATGTATAGATCACTACCAAATCAACTTATTTTGGCCTTGAATGAAGGATTGCAGCATTAACCTAAAGTTTACTTGGCTGCCCTGTGGAGGGGAGGTCAGAACAGGCAAGAGGAAAGGCAGCAAGATTTTTTGGAGGTGTTATAGTGCAGGCTAAGAGAGGAGGATGTTCTGGGCTGTGGGAGAGGCATCAGACAGAACAAGTTAATGGAGTGGAGTGATATTTAAGGGGTAGAATTGTACCAAGTGGTTGATTGGAAGGTGGTGAGGGGATCAGAGAGATAGACAGCAGGCTGGAGCCATTCACAGTGGGGAGGATGAAGGACTAAGGGCGTACTTCAGGGAGGAGATGATGAGTTTAGGCATTGGGACAAGATGAGTTGAAATGTTAATAAAACATCTGCAGGGAGATGTCTAGGAGGCAGTGGACTATACAGACATGGAGGGCAGAAGGGATCTGTGGGCTGGAGACAGAGGTCCTTCTCCATTTAAACACACTTTCCATGAAATACTAGTGGGGACTCAAAGGTGGGTTAGACATGGTCCCAGTCTTCCAGGAGCTTGCATTTTAGTGTCAAAAATAGACGAGTCCACGGAACAAATAGTGACGAAACGTGGTATGATGGGGCAAACACAAGGGTAGAAATGAACACCTAATGCAGCCTGGAAGAGCTCCTCGAGGAGGCAGTGCCTGAGCTGAGGCCTGATGAAGGAGGTGGGATTAAAAGCCTTTGCTATGTATCTGCAGGTGCTTCTACCAGCAGTTTCTCCATAGATCAAGCTGTTTACATGTGCACATCTTTCTCTTTCAGTCATCTGTGAGTTCTACCTCAGTTCCTTCCCAGATGAGGACTGGGTCCCCTCTGCAATCACCAGAAGCTGAGATGCTGCGCGAAGTGTATCTGGTGCTGTGGGCCATCCGGAAACAACTGCGGCAGCTGGCCCGCAGGCAAGAGAGGTGCAGACGGCGCCCCATCTGTGCCCACACTTGCCATCAGCCTGACCCAGTTCAGGGCCCAAAACAAAATGCCCAGAGTCCCCTCTAGAGGGGAACCTCACATCTTCCAAAAGCCCTCACCTCACTCTTAGGTAAGGTTAATAGGAGAGGTTAGGGCAGCCAGGCCAGGAGTTTGTGGGTGAGGAGATATTTTCATACTGTCACCTCTCATCAGGAGCCCAGGGGCCTGGGGTACCACTTCTCCCCTTCATTCCTTTTATTTGATTTGTAAGAAAAACCAAAAAACAGAAGACAAACACAACGTTCCCACAAAATGTTGGGAAATAAATCTCAGATATTTGTGAGTACGTGTGCAGTGTGCTCGTGGGTGGTCAGAGGCAATGAGGGTAACTTTGGTGGGAGAGAGAGGCACCTGAGTTGCTGGACCAAACATGTTCAGGAGAAACCCCTGGGCCTCTTGGGTGTGTGTGTTGGTAGGGGCGGGTGGGCCTGAATCAACAGGTCCTGGTTCTGGGCCCACACACACTTAAGGGCTGAACTGTTTTAGGCAACTCTGCCAGGCCAGTAAAGATAGCAATAGTATCTGTTTACTAAGGACACGTTGTATGCCAGGTCCCCAGCCAGTTCTCCCTCGAAATCCTGCAAGACAGACTGTTGCCAAGATTATGGGATTTGTCCAAGGCCCTACGAGATCTCGCTGTAAGCTGCCTGTATCCAGCAGCCAACTCACTGCCCAGCCCCTCTGGTACACCTGGGGTCACCGTGGTGAGAGTCAGTGAGTCTGAAGACGCATAAAGCAATAGAAAGATGCCTGTCTCTGGGGAAGGCACTCAGGCCCCGCTGGCCATGATCCCGCCCAGAGTTGCAGAAGACTACACTTCCCAGGGATCCCTGCGGCCAAGCTGGCTGGGGCGGGGCGTGGGCCTGGGGTGACCATCAGGCTTGGCTGGTGGGCTGGGCTCGGTGGGTGACTGTCGGGTTTGCGTTGCAGGCCGAGCAGGGGTTAGGTCCTGGCGATTTGGAAGGAGGTTGGTGATGTTCAGGATGGGGCCCTGGTGGGGGCTGGGGACATGAGGGGAAACCGTGGAGCCGCACGTCCCCTCTCGAGCTTAGCTTACCCTCTTGCAGGGCCAAGCGAAGGCACAGGGGTGGCTGCCTAAGGAAAAGCAGGGATGTTTCACAAACAACATTTGGGGATTTCAGGGTTCACAGGGCTTGAGGTGGCGTGGGGAGGGAGGAAGGGATGGCAGCTGGGCCCAAGCCTAGGGGATAGCAGAGGCTGGGGAGGAGAAGGGTGCAGATTGCTGTGCTGCTGAGTCTTGCTCACTCAGAGGTTAGTTGTGAGTAGCGCATGAGCAAAGCTAGGGGACAGTGAGGAGGGACAAGGATGGTTTGCTGGAAGCACTGATTCACTGGAAAAGTCAGTAAACAACTTCTTCCCTCCCCCTTCCCTCGACCCTAGAGCTCTGGGAGGGTTGGGGCCCACGTGCTAGGATTCCGGGTGGCCTTTCCCAAGAGTCCGGAGGAGCACTGGGCAGCCCTGCCCTACAGCTCTGCTACCTAGAGCCTATTACCTGTCCGCAGCACCTCAACACAGCTACAATTAACATTAACCACCACTTATTAAACACCTAATATGACTATTTTTATACAGCTTATTCTAAGTAATGCTCACAACAGCTTTATGATGAAGTGGTTACTGCTTCTATTTTTTAGAGAAAACTGAAGGGCAGGTCATGTTTTCATTTATCCAGCTAATGAGCCTAACTCACACCACACATGTTAGATACATGTTACATGTGTACACATAAATTTAATATAGCAGATGTTCAATGTATAAGTAAAGTGGCTTCACTGGGAATTAGTTCTGAGTTCAGCCTGAAGTCAAAGCCTGTTTTCAGGTGGGCCCTTAAAGCAGACATCATTTCTGGGGCTTTCAATCACCAGCTACTCATCACATCTCCATTATGTGCCAAGAAGTACTGGGGCCCAATAGGCCATACAGGGCCTGTGTTCCAGGAAGCCCAGAGGTTTAATGGGTCTCAGGGCTTTGGAATAGTACCTCATTGCCTGAGATCGACTGTAAAGCCCCTCCAGGTCACTACAGAAAGGCCTGTCTTCTTCCTACTGAGGACCTAAGATTTCAAGTGAGATTAGGGAAGGGTCTGGCCCCTGGGAGTCACAGGTAAATAGCCTTGCAAGTAGCTACAGGCCCAGGAACCAATCTGAGCTTGAGGCTGTGGGCTTATGGGAAGAAACACTGTTCTTATTTTCCTTTGGCTTCTTTGGCATCTTGGGAGTGGGGGTGGGGGAGAAAGAAGGTGAGTTCATCCAGCAGCCAAGGGAGCTGCTGGTACCTCCTACCCGTCACTGTCTCCCCAGACATGATAGAATCCTGTCTAGGACTGGCCACAAGGAGGCAGGAGATTTGTAGGAGAGAAAGGGAGGGGATGGAAGAGGAAGGCCCATAATCTGGCCCAGAGCCCTGGAGAAGGCTTGTGGTGGGACCTGAGGAGGAACTTCCCAACTGGGAGAAAAGCTTGCGGGATCTCCTGGGGTGGAGACTTAGGAGAATTCTTGCTCACCCCAGCCCTCTCCTGTTAGACAGCAATGGGGGACAAGGTGACCCCAGGGGAAACCTGCCTCCTGATGACAGTCGAGTGAAAATCCCACCTTAAAACACCTCTGTCACCCCCATTCCTATTCAACCCAAGACACTTCCCCTCCACTGAAGCTATTCAGGTTCCATGGGACAGAAATGGTAGGGCTATGGGTGGGCTCAGCTGGACCAAGGGTCCTTGTTTATTTTCAAAACTTACCCATCCTGTGAAAGAGAGGGTCCATGGGAAATGTGGGGAGCAAAATGAGAATGCTGGTCTCATACCCTGGCTCTCTTCCCAGTCCTGACCCTCCCCCATCACCATCAAATTTCCTGAAAATGTAAAATTTTCTGCTTTCTCCCTGGGATCCTCCTATAATCACACAGCAAAGCATGTCACTCCCCTGCTCAAACCTTCCAATGCCTTTCTGTCATCTTGGGAAAAAATCCAACTGCTCCATATGTCTCAAATGCCCTTTTCTGAGCTCTTGGCATGGTGGGTTTCTTAGTCTGGATTCTGTACAGATGCCACTGCATCTTCAAGGACTCTGTTCCTGACCACCCGACCTCGACAAACAGGAGACCCACCATCACGGTCATCCTCTATCTCCTGCTGTGCTATATTTTTTCACAGTACTTAACAGTATCTGAAATTGTGATATTTACTTTCTTACCAGTGTACTTGGGAGGCAACAGTGAAATGCAGTACTTAAGGGCATGGGAAGTGGTTTGAGCTAACACTTCCTGGATGTGTAACCTTGGGTAAATTGGTTAACCTCTCTGAGCCTCAGTTCCTCATCTGTACTATGAGGACAGTAGTAATGCCTTATCATAGGGTTGTCATGAGGATCAGGACTATGAGGCCTGGCACAACATGGACACAGTAAATTCTCGCTTCTATTATGGTAGTGGTGAAGATTTACAGTTTATGACTACTCACCCATGGCCTAAAACAGTGCCAAACTGAACCAGAAAGCAAACCTTCACCTAGTGTCTGGGAAGCATCCTCCAACCGGCTGCCTTATGGAGGGAACGCAGTTTAGGAAGTGACAAAGAATGCATGTACAGTGAGAGCAGGAAGGACACTTAGAGTCCTGGTCACAATATTACTACTACTTCGCTGTGGCACTTGGGCGAGTGATGTTCCTTCAGTGGGCCTCAGGCTCTTAAAATAAAATGAGGCATCGAACCACTGGTTACCCTGCTCCCTGCCAGCTTCCAGGGGTTCCTGTTTGGGTCCTGTGCTCCCTTTATCCACTATGTACTCTTCAGTGCAGGGACACATGGCGCCTCCAACGTCCTTCAGCCCTGCTTCCTAACATTTTAAAGCTGCCGCAGAGAGTTGATCTGGATAAAACATTCTTGGTTTAAACATTTGAACCCAGATACAAAGTCTCAGCTTTGGACACCAGATCTTTTCATTCATGTCCTTCCTTCCCCTTGCACCTCATCCACTTTACTATTTGAGCCCAAAGGTTGAGGGTGGGGAGAGCCAGCAACTGACTGAGCCCCACTGTGAGCTGGCCACAGGCATGAAGGCCTCTGCCTCAGAGTCATTCTCAGCCCTGGCCAGTGGCTCACTTGATTAAGCATCATCCCACACACCAAAAGATTGTGGGTTTGATTCCCAGTCAGGGCACCTGTGTAGGTTGTGGGTTCTACCCCTGGTTGGGGCATGTATGAGGGGCAGCTGGTTGATGTTTCTCACATTGATGTTTCTTTCTTTCTTTCCCCTGTCTTTTCTCTCTAAAAATCAATGAACATATCCTTGGGTGAGGATTTTTTTTAAAAAGTTGTTCTCAAGATGTGCACACAAGATGCGTACAGTGGGATGAACACAGATGCATGTGCCTGTGTGTACTTGTGGGTATCCGTAGCTATATTTTACCTCGTTCCTATTTTCCTCTCAGGAGTGGCCAGCATGAGATCAATGAGAAGAAAAGACTGGTGGATTGCAAGGCTGGCATTCTTTCCTCTACCTCAGGAAAGAAGTCACCAATCAAATGAGATGTTAATATCCAGGACTATTGTGGGCCCAACATCCTTTGTCTGCAACCACCTCTCCCCCCGCCCCCTGCCCATTTCTGGTGCATACCTGCACCAGAAATGTCCATGGTTCCCAAGGACTTGGAGATATAGGGATTTGTGGGGAGCATTTGTGAAGCTCAGAGGGCTGGAGTTTTTCCAAGGGGCCTGGGTGCAGGTGTTTCTCGTGGTGGGTCATGCTGAGTCCTTTGTCCCCTGCATAATTGCTGTTGGATTTTTGAACACTGTCCACCCCTTAGTGAAGTTGCCTCTCTGCTCTTTAGATCAGTCTGGGGGACTGGGCAGACAATTGATAAGATCTCCAAGGGGAAATGGGCCAAGGGAGGGATTTCTCCTTCCTTTCTCTATCTTTGTTTTCAAGCTGAGCCTATCTGCTCCACACCTATCTGCCCAGCTCACCCGGGATGCTCACTCATCTGTCTCCCTGTTAAAGCTGAGGAATGGCTTGCTCTCTGTTTGCCTTTCCCTCAATGCCTCCTGGGGTGAGTGGCTGCAGAGGGACAGGTTTTGGAAGGCAGGTTCGGTCTTCTGTGAAGGAGGAGGCTGTGTACTGTCCAGTGAGATGTGATGTTGGCTGGACTTGCCCAAGCTGGGGCAGATGAGGCTGTAAGAAGGCTGGTCTTCAGGGCATAGGGGGTCCGTATCACTCTTCCCTGGCTTCCTCTTTCCTCCTCTAACTTTAAAACCCAGTTGTTTTTCCTTTATTGTTTGCCCTGATGATTTTTCTACTGCATTGTGGGTGTTTTCTAGAGACCCACAGAGTTTGACTTTAATGTAGAGTTTAAGAGCCTGCACTCTGGGTCCTGGCTGGTATGACTCAGTGGATTGAGCACTGGCCAGTGAACCACAGGGTTGCTGGTTCTATTCCCAATCAGAGCACATGCCTGGGTTGCAGGCCAGGTCCCCAGTGGTGGGTATGAGAGAGGCAACCACATATTGATATCTGTCTCCCTTTCTTTCTCCCTCCTTTCCCCTCTCTAAAGTTAAATAAATAAAATATTCTTTAAAACAGATTTCATTTATTTATTTATTTATTTATTTATTTATACAGAGAAGGGAAGGGAGGAAGAAAGAGAGGGAGAGAAACATTGGTGTTCAAGAGAAGCATCAATTTATTGCCTCTTGCACACCCGCAACCCAGGCATGTACCCTGACTGGGAATCGAACCAGCAACCTTTCGGTTTGCTGGACAACACTCAACTCACTGAGCCACCTCAGTCAGGGTGGTAGGTTTTCTTTAGTGAGCTTCTGTTTATGTGTTTTGCCCATTTTCTAATTAGATTATTTATTTTTACTGTTTTTAATTTTTGAACTTCGAGAGTTTAAAAAATGTATTCTAGATACATAAGTACTTTTTAGATATGTCATTTGCAAATACATTCTTACATTATGTAGCTGTCATTCATCCTCTCATCAGGGCCTTTCACAGAGTAAAAAAATTTTCTTTTTGATGAGGCCCAATTTATCAAACTTTCCTTTTGTGTATTGTGCCTTTGGGGCCAGGTCTAAGAATTCTTTCCTTAGCCTGAAGGTCCTGCAGATTTTCTCCTATTTTTTCTGCACTTTACAGTTTTACATGTAAGTCTGTCATCCATGTAGAGTTAATTATTGTGTGAGGTTTAGGGCAAGGTTTATTTTTTGTTGTTGTTTATGGATGTCCAGTTGCTCCAGTAACATTTGTTGAAGAGACCGTTCTTTCTTTATTGAATTCTTTTTGCACCTTTATTAAAACTCAGTTGGGTGTACTTGTGTGGGTCTGTGGGTCTGACTCTGGGTTCTCTGTCCTGTCCCACTGACCCATGCGTCTGTCCTTTGGCAGTGCCACACAGTCGTGATTACTATTGTAATCTAACATTGGGTAGAGTTATTCCTCCCACCTTATTCTTCTTTTCAAAAATCGTCTTAACTGTGATTTTATGTTTTTTTTTTCAAATGTACAATATTATTATTGCCTATAGTTCATGCTGTACCTTCCATTCCAGGACTTATTTATCTTATAACTGGAAGTGTGTGCTTTTTGCCCACCCCTTCCTCCTGCTTTTGGCAACCACCCATGTGTTCTCTGTATTTATCAGTTCTTTTTTTATTCCACATGTAAGTGAGATCATACAGTATTTGTCTTTTCTTTTCCATGCAAATATATTTTTGAATTTTTAAAATGGGATTAGAGAGATCTTTTTAGTGTAACTCGGAGCATGTTGTCTCTTCTTTTAAGATCTTTTCAAGGTGTCCTGTAGCATGCAGGATGAAATCCAGGCTTGTTATGTCAGCTCCCAGCTGTCGTCCCTGGCCTCATTGCTCTAGGTTTCACTTTTGGTCACTGCCACTGTGCTTGTCTGGTTTCCTTTATTTCGTCTTCCCCCTGGGGCCTCTGGGAGGCGGAGTCTCTCCTGCCTTCTCCTGAGGTCTAATCTGACCTCCTCCCTTGTCTGGTGGATGCAGGTGGGCAGAGGTCAGCGGGGTGGAAGCTGTGAGGGGCAGGTAGAAACGTGGGAAGGCCCCTTAGGGTAGCCTCAGAGCTAGGGGACCTGGACAACCTATCATCTTGGGATCCCAAGCCCCAAGTGGCACTGCAGTGCTTGGTGCATGGTTGCCCTCTCTCTCTGCTCCTCCCTGGGCCTGGATTGGGAGGCCGCAGTGGCCCTAGGGGGCGGTGGTGTAAGTGTGTCCCCTAACAGAGAGGTGTCCCAGTGTGAGCCTGCCACCGCAGTCTGCCCCCTCCCTGAAGCCCCAAAGACATATTCACTGATGGAGGAGCCCCAGCCTATTTCCCTTAAACACTCAGGGCTGGCCAACAGTGGTGAATGGGTCGTTGGTGACACTGGTTCCATGGGGCAGTTGAATTTTAGTTAAAACACCTTCTCAACAAGCTAGTGAGACTGTGGTAGCTGGCCAGGAACAGCTGGCCTCTCTCTCTCCCTCTTCCTCCATCTGTGTATCAGCTACTCTTCTCGTTGCCCTGTCCACTGGCACTGGGGTACTCACTTCATGACCAGCGAGCTTTGCCTCTATCTCTCAATTTAGTGTGAAGCCCTAAGGCCCTAAGGCCATCACCCCCATTTTCCAAGTCAGTAAATTGTGTCTTAGAGGGGTTCCCTAACTCCCACAAGCTCCCACAGTGAATGAGAGTGGACACAGGTCTGCCAGGCCCAGAGTCCTTGTCACTGACCATTGCTTTTTCCACCTGCCCAGTTGGGCCCAGTGGTCCTTCTTCCTTATCTCCCAGAGCCCTCTCCTCTGTTCCTCAGAGCCACCCCTTACCATCACTCAGGCTGGACACTGCACGACTCCACAGTTGACATAGATGTGTAGAAGCCCCATAGGGCAATTTTCCATCAGATGGCAATAAAGGGCTTTGAGGAAGGGACACATTTTTCTAATCTGCACGGAGTAGTCTTTTGGGCCCTCGTGCTGCCCTTGCAGCTCTCTACCCGCATGTCCTCCTCCTCTCCCTGGTAGGAATGTCTGGCATCCTGATTGGCTTCCTACAGGACCAGCAAGGTCTTCACAGAGCATGGCCCAAGGAACCTAATCTCCTCTAGTGGAGTGACAGTGCCTCATGACACCTTGTGACAATGCTCGTCAGTGGGCCCTGTACTTATTAACAGGCATGTTTACGTGCGTGTGTGTGTGTGTGTGTGTGTGTGTGTGAAAGATTACCTCATCTGCCAGACTGTAACTACCCCTTCCTCAGGGGAGAGTGTTTTGTGAGCAAGATGAGACTTGCCCACGGAATTCCTGGGATGCACAGGCCAGGTGGATGAACCTTGTGAGCCAGGTGTATTCAAGCTGATACTACAGGGCTGAAGGGAGGCAGTCTCAGTGTTGTGGAACCACATTGGACACCCTGCAGATTTTGGGGATGGGGGGAGGGGATTTAGAGAGGAGGGACCTTGTCTCAAGAGCACCAGGCTCACTACATGGATGGTTTCAGCACCAAGTGGGGCAGAGGTGAAGCTGGAAGTAGGGTGGTGGAAGCTGGCCTGGGGTCTGGAGAGGAAGTGGAGAGGGAGGGCTGGTTTCCTGGAAGTGGAGGAGGGGAGGGACACTTAGGCTGCAATGGGGAAGGGGGAAAACCCTCAGTCTGGCCTGAGGGTGGAAAGAGAAAAGAGAGGTTGATCTCATTGGAGAACCTGGTCTTGGCCCTATGTCCTGGCTTACCTGTGGGCGATGGTGGGGCTCCCACAGCTTCCCTATTCCTTTATTTGAGCCTGTACCCTGTCTTACCTCAATTCCTTACTCACTGGTTGACTCCCAAAGCATAGAACTCACTCCTGGCAGGGGAATCTGACCTGCTGTGCCCCTCCAGCTCTCTTGCACCCATTTCACGCTTCTATATTTTTCTCTGCTGCCAAGGAGCAGATGATCTCCTGCATCTTTGACCCCAGACCTGCCGCTCTTAATTACAACAGTTGTGAGCAGGCTCTTTCTACCCAGTCATCCTGACCTGTTACTACGGCTAGTTGGGAGTGAGGCTGGTGGAGGTTAGATGAGGAGGCTGCCTTGGCTAATTGGAAGGGAGGCTGCTGGAGTGCTGAGGAGAAGTGGGAGTCCTGGTCAGGAGGGAGGAAGGGGCTGACCACAGGCGGTGCGGAGTGGAGGGGACCATCCCCTGGGAGGTGGCAAAAGACTTAAGTGTGTGTGTGTATGTGTGTGCTGTTAGGGGAGGGGATGTCTAGAACAGAAGCTGCTCAGAGATCTAATATAACTTCCCTGCTCCTACTCCCAGCTCCTCCCCCACTTTTGTTTTACAGCTGAGGAGACTGAGGCCCAAAGAGAGAGATGGTGTTGCTGGGGAGAATCTTTCTGGCCTCAGGCCCAGTGCTATGTGGAATGCGAGTCCCTTGTCCTCCTCTTTGTTCCCTGGAAGCAGACTTGGGACCTGGACTGCAGATGTGTTCTCCATGAACACAGACATTTCTGTGGTCACAGCACTGGTAGAAAGGCTTCTTTCTCCACCAAGTTCACTTCCTGCTGGGCTTCCAGACCCCACTTGCAGCCCCCTCTGTGCCTCCCCAGAACCAGCCTAGGCTGAGTCCTTTGCTCAGGCCTTGTTGCCAGAATAACAAGCCTTTCCTAGGCCTGGAATACAGATGGGAAATATACTGGGTTGAAGTACTGACACTGGTGGGAGAAGCAACTTGTAGGGACAGGCCTGGGCCCTGATTCCTAGGTTTCTGTCTCCTGCAACTCTGTGTCTCAGGCCTAGTAGTTGCCATGGCAACCCAACACTTGCTGAACTTGACTGATGAACAGCGAGCTGTGTGGCCACCCCCTGGACCTTAAGATGCTGGAGGCCACTGGATGGGCATGGCTGGACATAAACCCTCCCAATCAACTTCTCCACACATCGACCTCCTCCTAACCACTCCCCACCTTCCACCTTCAAGGAGAAGGTGGAAGTGGGGGAAGGAGAGTGTTGACATGACTCTCCTTCCCTTCCCCCCACAGAGGGATTCTCAGCCAATTATTCCTCTCAGCCAATTATTCCTCCAGAATCCTGATACCAGGCTTCCTTCCCTGGAACCTGCAACACTCCAGCTGTCTCCCACCTCCCACTCTTTTTCCTCCTGCCTTCACTCATTTCCCTTGGCAAATCTGCAGAGTCTGGAGAAACCCTCTTAAGACTAGATGGTCCTTATGACCAAATCCTTCCTACCTCAGAGTCTCTAGTTCCTCCAGGGATGGGGACATTGCTAAGGCGAAACTGTGGGCAAGACCCTAGGGCACATGGTTGTCTGAGTCTGAGGGTCAACCCAGACCTTTCCTCAGGCTGTATTAGTTTTTTGGAGCTGCTGTGACAAATTGCCATCAACTTGGTGGTTTAAAACAACAAATATCCATTCTGTTGTAGTTCTGGAGGGCAGAAGTCCAAAATCAGTTTCACTGATCCAAAATTAAGATGTTGGCAGAGCTGTGCTTTCCCCAGATGCTCTAGAGGAGAAACCATTCCTTGCTGTGTCCAGTCTCATGTCTGCTGGCACTCCTTGACTATGGCCGCATTATTCCAGTCTCTGCCTTTGTTGCATTGCCCCCTCTCCTGTATTGAGTCTTCTGCTGCCTCCCACTTATACAGACCTGGTATCTTTGAGAGGCCATTATTCAGCCTTCTACAACAGCCGTCCCCCAAATATACACACAACAGTGATAGTTTAGTCTAGGAGTTGAGCATCAGCCAGGAAAGGAGATGAGAAATGGGAGAGATCCTAGGACCAGCACTAGGCCAAACTCTCAGGAGCCTCCAGGCAGGGGAGTGGGTATGGGGGATGGGCAGGAAGACCAGAAAGAATGATTGCATTTCTCCCCAAGTTGTGCATCCCAAATAATATTTGTACAAAGACTTCCTTTGTACCACCTGCCTTGCTCCCAGCTTAGGAAGTGCTAGGCATTGTGGGTAAGAGTCTGGGAAGTCGGACAGACCTGGGGGTTGACTGAAGCATCACCAATTACCTGCTGTGGTTCTCAAAAATGGGTCAGCATCATCTGTATCATCTGGGAGCTTATTAGAAATGCAATTTCTCAGGTAATACCTACTGAATCAGAAACTCTGAGGTGGAGCCCAGCATTCTGTGTTTAATAAGCCCTTCAGGAGAGCCTGACACATGCTGGAGTTTGAAAACCACAGTTTTAGACCTCACTGAAAAAAAACGTGGCTAATAAGACCTATAACAACACACTGTAACTGGTGGGATTTAACAAAATTATGTACATGAAGGACTGACTGCGGTGTTTGGATCTTCAGAGCAAGTGCTCAGTAGGTATTCGTGGCATGAATGAAGGAACTCTAGAACAAGTAATGGGATAGAGCAGCGTGGTTTCACTCACTCAACAAACACCTACTGAGTGCTATATCCTGTCTGGTTTGTTTTTTTTTTAATCCTTACCCAAGGGTGTTTTTTTTTTTTTTTTTCCATTGCTTTTAGAGAAAAAGGGAGGAGAGAGGAAGAAAGAGAGAATGCAGAGCAAACCCACCATCTGGGTATGTGCCCTGACTGGGAATCAAACCTGCAACACTTCAATCTATGGGAAGATGCTCAAGCAACTGAGCCACACCTGACAGGGTCTGCCTGAAGTGGTTTTAATGGTGATTCATCAAAGTCCCCTACCTTGCCAGTTCCCAACTGGAGGGGTAGGCAGATGGTCACAGTGTGGGGTGAGAAGTGCCTCAGCTGAAGGATATTCATATGGGCTGAGGGAGCCCAGAGACGGAAGGAAGGAGATACTGTTGCTTTAGATGCTTTCACACATGCTTTATCTTTTAAATCTATGAAAACACTGGAGTGTGGTCCTATTTCCTCTACCTGCCTGCTGTGTGACTTTGAGCAAATCACTTGGCCTCTTTGTATGTAGATATATTTCCTCACGGGCAAAATAGGATTAATGCCACACAGGGCTTTGTTTCAAGCAGCTAGCACAAGGTCTAGCATATAGTAGGTCCTGAAAGTTGTTAAATCCAGCAATTCTGTGATGTAGGAGTTAACACCCATTTTTTTTAAGTCTGGAAAGAGAGAAACATGTTAGAGACCTAGGCCAAGGTTAGTTACTGTAATCTGGTTCAAATTGTGTACCATGCTGAGCTCCCTGGCAGCCAGGGCACGGGATGAAATGTGATGGTTATCAGGAGACTTGCTTACTTACATAATGAAAGGAGATGGCTCAGCTCCTTGGGTGACCGTAAGCAGGGCTGTGCCTAGGCTGGCCTTCTCCACCTGCCCTCTTTTCACTCCAGCTCCCAGCTGTGGGTGAGGTGGTTGGACTGTAAAAAGCTGAGTTGCTTCAGTGAAGGCGTGCTTGAGTCATAAACCTGCTCAGATTCGAGGGGACATAGGCTCCATTCTTAAAAGAAGAAGTGTCGAAGAATTTTTGGCCAATTAAAAAAAATTACCACATTCATCAAATCCCAAACTGTCAGAATCAGGAATAGTGTTTATAACCTGAAGAGTAGTTTTCTCTCATTTGACAAACATTTATCTTTTCTGTCTAGGGCAGACCTTGTGCTAGGCTGTGGGGAGCACAGTTTCCCCTCACCGGAGCAGAAATGGCAGAGGTGGTGTGGGGAGAGGAAGGGTGGAGCACCACACAGAGGCAGGTCCCCTGGGCTCTGGCCCTGGTTCTGTACCTATCAGCTGGTGACCCTGGGTCAGTTTTCGCTTAAGTTTTAAGATCCACTCTGCACTGAACGCCCAGGTTCTAGGACAGGGCTCAGCCTGTGTCCAGCCACCTCTTGGGGGCAGCCGGGGGAAGATGAGGAGAGTTTGGGCAGAAATGTAAGCTGAGATAAAGGGATCTGGAGGCCTGACTCATGCCTTGGACAAGGGCAGGTGGGGGTCTGTAGAGGCTGGAGACCCCTTCCCTAGTAGTTTTGGGGGAGAAGAGTCCTGTTGTCCTATACAAGCTTCCCAGAGTCTCAGCAGCAGTGGACACCAGCGGGCTCTGGGCCAAGTTCCCATCTCTGCCATCTGTTGCAGCCTGAGGACCAAGGCAGGACCTCAGAGCTTTGGTTCCCTCTCAGGTCTCCTTTTACCCCCAACCCTGGTCCCTCCTCAGGTTTCTGCCCAGCTGCTCAAGAAGGTTACTACTGTGAACCATAGCCCCAGCCTCTGGGGGTCCCTTAATAATGTCCCAGCCCCAAATACCTTCTCTCTGCCACCATGACCCCTCTTCTCCTTCCTTTTCTCCCACCCTGTATTTTCCTGCTGGCTGTTGGCATTTGGTGGATGGTCCTGGGGTCACTGCAAAGAATGGAGTCCAAGGCACTGAAATCCTTCTCTTCCACCAGCCACTCCCAGGCTGTGGAAAGACCTCACTGTCTGAATAGAGGTTTCCATGGAATCACCCTTCACCCCAAAGATCCCCCAACAGCAGGAGACCCTCCCACGTGTCCAACCTCATAGAGTTACAGACTGCCTCCATCCCATTTTTTGAGATCTTCAGCACTGACTCCCTGCCCAGCAGAGGTCTGGACCTATATCCCACTGTAAGGTCAGCAGCTTGCCAGATGTCCCTCTGTGTAGTTAAATTCCCCCCTATCAATGGCTCAATTTTTCTGGCTTATGGCCATAGCTTTGATGGCTCTAACCTCACCCACTCTGTTCATGGCCTCAATCCCTTTAAAGCTCCAGTGGTTTCAGATCAGCTTCTTCCCAGGCTCTTTTAGGTCCAAACCAACTGTCATCAACCTTCTGTTCCCTGTGTTGACATCAAGAACATTCCCTTGTCAGCAAGCTCAGGCCCTCAGTCCAATATTCCTCCCATTGCCAAGCCTAGCTCCATTGAATTTTCTATACCCAACCCTGAAAATCTGTTTCTCTTTTCCTAGCTTCATCCAGTTTCCCCTTCTTTATTCTCTTCTCCACCTAGACAGTGGACAACTTCTGACCCTATTTCCTACTCTTAACTCTCCTTCATCCCAGAATCTGGCCTCATTCCATACCCCTGGAGACTCTCACTAAGATTCTCATCCTGGCCCTCCTGTAATCCTTTCCCTGGTGCCAGAGGGGCAAGGTCAGTGTATTGGCCTGCAGCAGACCTGTGCACTCCTCTCTGAATCTCAGTCTGTTCCTTCTGCATTGAGAGAAAGGAGTGGTGGGCTCAGGCCTGAACTTCTACTAGGGGGTTTATCTTATGAACCCCTGAGATTATGTAGGATGGGGGAAAGTACACTGTGTATGGCTGGAGGGTGAGTCAAAGCCAATGAAGTGCAAGGTCAGCCACTCCTATCCTCCAGTAGTCCCTGTGTGACAGGGACACAATGTGGATGTGTCCCTGGGTTGATCCATAGGCAGTAGCCATTTTTAGAGTGGGAGACAGGAAGTGAGGGATCTCTGTAGAAGGGGTTTGCACAGGTTGGTGGTAGAGGTTGCTGCCTCATTTCTTTGACTTGTCCTGACCCTATTGGAGGGCACCTTTGTGGATGGAACCTTTGCTCTTCTCCTGCCCCCTCAGCCCTGACAGGTCTTCCCAGCTGCCCTCTGCAGCAGTCCCAGCTACACTGTGGGGCACTGCTTTGGAGGCATCCCACCATAACTCGATGGCATGGTTTGTTGAAGGACCCCTGACCCTATCCTGTTTCCTGTCCCACCAAGCCCGCCCAGAGCTTCTGGCCCAGCGGAAGCTTGGGGATAACCCTGAATGACCGCTTCTAGGACACACACTTGTCTTCTCCAAACCAGGATTCAGGTCTGGGATGACCCTCCCAGATGACTACAGGGAACACCACCACTACCTGGTGAAGTCTAATCCACAAAGACAGAACCTAAGAGCCTAAAGTGTGACCTCTTCCTAGGGGTTTTCTTTGTGCCTCTTTCCCTCTTCCTTCAGCATTCCCTTTCTGTCCCTACCCCATTCTTCCCTGGATGACAGATGATGCAGAGGTGAGACCTCTCCAGCCTGGAGAGTGAAGGGAAGTGCTAGTTGATGAGGGTGGGCAGAGGGTACTACACAGTAATCTCAGGTAATGGGAGCTTTTCTGTTTTTTCCCCTCTTTTGCTTAGAATAGAGGGGGTTCAGCTACTGAACCACGTTTACAATTTCTCTCCTCACTCCTTTCTTCTGGGTTGCTCCTTTCCACCTTTTACTGTCCTAAGTCAGGGCGTAGTTTAGTGGTGCATGTAATTGGAATCCATCTTTGCATATAACTATAATATGCTGCCTCAAGAAGACTGAAGCTAAGGATAGAGAAGTCTTCCTCATGTATAACTACCTTCTTAAAGGAGGGATTTTATTCTTTATTTGTTGTTATTTATTAAGATTTTATTTATTTTTAGACAGAGGGGAAGGGAAGGAGAGAGGGAGAGAAACATCAATGTGTGGTTGCCTCTCAAGAGCCCCTTACTGGGGACCTGGCCCGCAACCCAGGCATGTGCCCTGACTGGGAACCAAACCAGTGACCCTATGGTTTGCAGGCCGACACTCAGTCCACTGAGCTACACCAGCCAGGGCAGATTTTTTTTTTTTTTTTTTTAAGAGGAAAAGCAATTCTAGGCTTTCAGCCTGGTCCAACCAAAAAAAAAAAAATCCTAGAAAGAGAAAGAGTGGGGGCAGACTGAGACCCCTCATTCCCTAACATTAATTTTGTTTCTTTAAAGTCATTGAGTTTACTTTTCACTTCCTGAAGGCCCACAGCATAAACTATCAAACAGAACGGTTTGTTTTTATCTCTGCGTCTGAGCCTAGGAAGAGGTAGTTGCCAGGTTTTCAGACTGGGGAATTAGGCTTACGGAATTTGCATCTAGGGTTCCTATAGAACCTTTATAGCCATCAGCACAGTCAAGGCCTGGGGGGCAGTTTCAAATTTCAGCTCCAACACTTCCTGTGTGACAAAGCTACCTCAGCATCCTTTAAAAACAAAACAAAACAACCAGAAAATAAAAAGCTTTTATCATAGAAACATTCATATACATGAGGTATGTCTGGAAAAGGTCCAACCATTGTTAATATAACCAGAAGGATTTGCGTGACATTGATGTAACCTAGCAGCCAAGGAGAGTGGACTGGAATGCACATGTGTGAGCAATCATCACTTCACTGTACTAGTCAGTGGGGGTGATAGATGCTGTTGAGTGAGCATGTGTACTGTGTGGCCATTGCATTGAAAATGACTGAGTACAGCAACGAATCTGCATCAAATTTTGTGTTAAGCTTGAACATTTCTCCTTGGAAATTATTTGGATGATTCAGAAATTTGCAGCTATGGGCAACTGGTGATTGGCAGCTTCATCATGACAACGTGCTCACTCATGCATCATATCTCGTATAGAGGTATTTTTGGCAAAACATCAAATCACCTAGGTGACTCAGCACCTCTACAGCCCAGATTTGGTGCCCCATGACATCTGGCTTTTTTCAAAATTAAAATCATCGCTCTGGCTGGTATAGCTCAGTGGACTGAGTGAGGGCTTGCAAACCAAAGGGTTGCGGTTCGATTCTCAGCCACGGCACATGCCTGGGTTGTGGGCCAGGTCCCCAGTAGGGGGCATGTGGGAGGCAACTACACATTGATGTTTCTCTCCCTCTCTTTCGCCTTCTCTTCCCCTCTCTCTAAAAATAAATAAAATATTTAAAAAAATTATCTTTGAAAGGGAATAGATTTCAGACTGTTGATTAGATTTGGGAAAATACAATGGGGTACCTGACAAAGATTGGGAGAACTGTGTGAGGTCCCAAGGTGACTACTTTGAAGGGGACTGAGACATCACTGTCTTATGTATAATGTTTCTTTTTTTTTTTATTTTTTATTTTTTTAAATATATTTTATTGATTATGCTATTACAGTTGTCCCATTTCTCCCCCATCATTCCCCCCACCCTGCACACCCTCTCCCACCCACATTCACCCCTTTAGTTCATGTCCTTGTGTCATAAGTTCTTTAGCTTCTACATTTCCCATACTATTCTTGCCCTCCCCCTGTCTATTTTCTACCCACTATCTATGCTACTCATTCTCTGTACCTTCCCGCCCCCCTCCTCCTCCCATGCCCCTGTTGCTAACCCTCCATATGATCTCCATTTCTGTGCTTCTGTTCCTGTTCTAGCTGTTTGCTTAGTTTGCTTTTGTTTTAGGTGTGGTTCTTAATAGCTGTGAGTTTGCTGTCTTTTCACTGTCATATTTTTGATCTTCTTTTTCTTAGATAAATCCCTTTAACATTTCATATAATAAGAGCTTGGTGATGATGAACTCCTTGAACTTGACCTTATCTGAGAAGCGCTTCATCTGTCCTTCCATTCTAAATGACAGCTTTGCTGGAAAGAGCAATTTTGGATGTAGGTCCTTGCTTTTCAAGATTTCAAATATTTCTTTCCAGTCCCTTCTTGCCTGGAAGGTCTCTTTTGAGAAATCAGCTGACAGTCTGATGGGAACTCCTTTGTAGGTGACTGTCCCCTTATCCCTTGCTGCTTCTAGAATTCTCTGCTTCATTTTAATCTTGGCTAATGTAATTACGATGTGCCTTGGTGTGTTCCTCCTTGGGTCCAACTTCTTTGGGACTCTCTGAGCTTCCTGGACGTCCTGGTAGTCTATTTCCTTTGCCAGTTTGGGGAAGTTCTCCTTTATTATTTGTTGAAATAAGTTTTCTACTTGTTGCTCTTCTTCCCCTTCTGGGACCCCTATAATTCGGATGTTGGGACGTTTAACGATGTCCTGGAGGTTCCTAAGCCTCTCCTCATTTTTTTGAATTCTTGTTTCTTCCTCGTTTTCTGTTTGGTTGTTAATTTCTTCCTTCTGGTCCACTCCATTGATTTGAGTCCCAGTTTTCCTTCCATCTCTATCGGTTCCCCATGCGTCTTCCTTCATTTCACGTATTGTAGCCTGCATTTTCTCATCTAATTTGTGAGCAAAATCAACCAATTCTGTGAGCATTTTGATGACCAGTGCTTTGAACTGTGCATCTGATAGGTTGGCTATCTCTTCACTACTTAGAGGAATTGACTCCGGCGTTTTCATTTTTTCTCCGGTTTGAGCCATTTTTGGTGGGGTTTTTTGTTTTGTTTTGTTTTGGTTTTAGTCTGGTCGCAGCTATTACGTATGAGGGGTGGAGCCTTAGCAGCCCAGTCGCTGGGTTGTGACGCTATAGGTGGGGGCGGGGTCCGAGAGGGAAGAATGGCGCCTGTTCCGCTCTCTTCTGGACTCCGGTCACTTCCGCTGCTTCCCCTTCACCTGGATTATCTGCGCACGCGTGCGTGCTGTTACGTAGTGAGGGGTGGAGCCTCAGGCGCTCCCCAGTGTGGGGCAGCCCAGTCGCTGGGTTGTGACGCTGTATGTGGGGGTGGGGTCTGAGAGGGAACAATGGCGCCTGCTCCACTCTCTCCTGGATTCAGTCCCTTCCGCCACTTCCCCTCTGCCTGGACCGTCTGCGTGCGCGAATGTGGGACCCCCTGGTCAGCCAGCCGCCTTGTGCGTCCTCACTGGATCTGTACAGTTGCCCGCCTGTGCCCGGGGTCCGCCAGCTGCCGCCTGTGTGCCCCAGGACCGCCAGCCACCGCCCGTGCACCTGGGAACTGCGAGCCGCTGCTACTTGCGTTCCTGGGTCCGCACCTCCACTTTTTCCTACTGCGACTCCGCCCCTCTTACCGGTCTGGATGAAAGGTTGTTGGACTTCCGTACAGTTCAATTTTCTATAAGTTCTGGTTGTTTTCCTGTTTCTAAATATTTGTTGTCCTTAATTTTGGTTGTGAGAGGAGGCACAGTGTGTCCGCCTACGCCTCCATCTTGGCCGGAAGTCTAATGTTTCTTATATACTCTTCAATAATGTCTCTATTTTTCATAGTACATGGCTGGATACTTTCTGGATAGACCTCGTATATACAAAAATAAAGAAAATGTTATAAACCCCATGTACCTATTACCCAACTTCAATAAGAATCCTCATCCAAGGATATGTTTACTGATTTTTAGAGACAGAGGAAGAGAGAGGGAGAGACATCTATGTGAGAAACATCAATCGGTTGCCTCCTGTATGCAACCTGACCTAGGATCAAACTTGCAACTTAGGTATGTGCCCTGATCGGGAATTGAACCTGCAACTTTTCGGTGGTTGAATGACCCTACAACTGAGCTATCCAGCCAGGGCAGGTATGCTTTTTAATTTAAGCCATGAGTTCATACAGATACTTCCTAATTAAATCAAGACTACAAGAAATTTGTATAAATCAGATTTTAGATCATTTTTCCTGTTCTAGTACAAATAGACATAATTATCTTCCCCCCATTTTTATTGTGGCAAAATATGCATAACATAAAATTTATCATCTTAACCATTTTAAGGGTACATTTGTGTTATTAAATATATTCATAATGTTGTTCAGCTATCACTACCATTCATCACCATAACTCTTTTCATCTTTTTTTTTTTTTAAAGATTTTTATTTATTTATCTTTAGAGGGGAAGGGCAGGAGAGAGGGAGAGGGAGAGAAATATCAATGTATGGTTGCCTCTTGTGTGTCCCATGCTGGGAACTGGCCTACAACTCAGGCATGTGCCCTGACTGGGAATCGAACCGCGATCACCTGGTTCGCAGGCCCGTGCTCAATCCACTGAGCTACACCAGCCAGGGCCTCTTTTCATCTTATAAAATTGAAAATCTATATCAGAGATTTTTAACTGGTGTGCCACAAGAATTTTTAAAACATGTAATACCTGACTATTTAGTTAGGGGACCTGACCTCTTTTCCTTTAGACTGTCAAATAAAACGACAACAGCCAACACAATGATAGCTGTCCAGTGTGAATAAATCAAAATTATGCCTATTTTTGTCACATCAGCAAAAGAAATATAGTTTGGCGCGCTGCAGAATTTTAGTAATTAGTTTACGTTTGCCATGAGGTGAAAACGGTTGAAAATCGCTGCTCTATACCCATTAACTTCCCATTTCTCTCTCCTCCTCCGCCGCCCTTGGCAACCACCCATTCTACTATCTGTCTTTATGATTTTAACTATTTGAAATACCTTATATTAGTGGGATCATACAATGTTTGTCTTTTTTTGACATTCAGTAGTTTCTATACTAATCTCTATACTAGTTTCAGGTGTACAGCATAGTGATCAGACAACTATATAATTTATGAAGTAATCTCAACATAATTATGTTTTAGCCTATACATTTCACCTATTCCCGACAATATGACTACTGAATACAATTTAAGATTTTATGGCAATTTTTTAAATGGCAGTTGATTTTGTCCTTAGAATAGATCTTTGGATGTACAGTTAAGTCAGTGTGTTTTCAAGTCATTCAGAAGAGTTCCCTTCTCTGCATTTAGGTCACCAACTAGACATACATTTGGGTTTCATTTTACTTTCAATCTTTAGGGTCTGATTTTTAAAAATTAATTTTTATTACACAATCATGTAAAACAGGTTTCCGCAGTCAAATGAACAAAGTATATTCAGTCTTGCCTCTTTTCCCTTCATTCTATTCTCTCCTTTCCAAGGTAAATAACCATTGAAAATTTTAAATGCTATATTTCCATTAAAAAATGTAAGTATTTATTTACATTTGTAGCTCCCCACTCCCTTTTACAAATGAAGAATAGAAGGAATGAGCTTACTTTCTTATTACTGACTTCAGCAGGTAAGCCTTTAGCTTTCACCACTGAGATCCTCGAAAATTTTTTTTGTAAAACGAGGGCAACCCTATCCATTCTATCTGATCTTCCACAGCATTTCTTGGGAAGATAAAGGATGTGAATACTCTCACACTGAAAAGTGATACACAAACATGCCTGCTGAATTATTAACTCATTTTTGGTAGATCCTTGGAGTCCTGAATCCAAGAACAGAGGTTCTTGGGTTCAGGAACAGAATTCACAGAATTCACATTCACAGAATTGAGAAGACCTGCCTAAGGAGCATAGGGGCTGAACAGACCTCCAGACTTCTGGTTTGGAGTCTAGGGGTTGGATAAACCCATGAAGCCCTTCTTTAAAAAACAAACAAACAAACAAACAAACAAACAAACAAAAAACCCAACAACAACTATATGCAACATACGCATATCTACTTTTATAGAGAC
Organism: Glossophaga mutica; assembly: GCA_039655065.1. Taxonomy (NCBI): domain Eukaryota; kingdom Metazoa; phylum Chordata; class Mammalia; order Chiroptera; family Phyllostomidae; genus Glossophaga; species Glossophaga mutica. The sequence goes on from CM077305.1 coordinate 85,358,462, forward strand.
AAATAGTTTAGGAGACCCACAAAAAGGAAAAAGTCAAAAAGCCTCATCACTGAGTGAGGCAGTTAACGCTCAGGTAACCATGGGGCAGAAGGCTGGTCAGCGAGTTCTGCCCTCAAACTGGGAAGCTCTGGTCCGAGCTCAGAGGTGACAGAAAACCTGGAGATGCTGTGAAGTCATGGAGTAGGGGAGGTCCAATACAGGGAAACCGGACAATTAAGTTAAAGCTGTCCCATTTGAAATCCCGACAGGGAGGGCTGACACACATGGGACTCCAGCAGAAGCTCTCCAGGTGAAGATTTCAATGGGCAAGGACACCATGTTGTAGATTTTGAAAGGAGAAATGCTGATGAGGATCCGTAGGCTTCCACAGGTTTCAGCCCTAGAAATCGCAGCCTAGGGCTGGAGCTGACGTTGCAGGGAAGAAGCCCGCAGGAGACAGGAGGAGGGGCAACGGAAATGACGTTTAGGAGTGTCACTTGCGTAGGGACTAACGGTTTCCGGTAGGGGTGTTTGGGAGGAGCAGGGAAGAGGGGGTGTGAGCGCATGCCCTGTGACACTTGGCCCCTAGCAACCCGGTGCCCCTGCAGCCAGTCCAAGATGATGGGCTGCAGAGACTCAGAGGCAAAATCGGTGAAAGGGGAAGAGGCCGTGGTGGCCCCGGGACCACCTCCAGAACCCCGCGCCCTGGACCCCGGAGCCCCAGTGCCCGAGCCCGGCCTGGACCTGAGCCTGAGCCCGCAGTCCGAGAGCCCCAAGCGGCAGAACTGCAGCCCGAGGCAGCGGAAGTGGGGGGCAAACCAGCGGGGCAGGGCCCGCAAGGGGCGGCAGGTGAGCTGGCGTAAGGCCTGACCCGCAGTCCGCAAGCAACCCTGGCACCCATTTCTTCACCACCTTCTTCTCTGCTACCAGGTCCGCTTCCGCCTGGCGCCGCCCTCCCCCGCCCGGTCCGAGCCGCTGCTGGTCGCCGCCGCACCTAGCGAGAAGCCTGTGGCACCGCAGGACCTGGGTGCGCCTGCGCAGCACAGCAGCTTGGCTTTGAGCCTTGAGCTGCAGGCTGCGCGGGCCGCAGCCGCGGGCCAGTTCGATGCCTCAAGGGCCGTGGAGGAACAGCTGAGAAAGTCGTTCCGGACCCGCTGTGTCGTGGAGGAGAGCGTAGCCGAGGGTGAGGGGGGTAGACGGCCGGCCAGGCATGGGAGTAGGGGTGAGAGGCGCAGCTCACCCCCGCTCCCCCTGCGGTCTCAGGGCTGAACGTGCCGCGCTCCAAGCGGCTTTTCCGGGACCTGGTGAGCCTGCAGGTGCCGGAGGAACAGGTTCTGAATGCTGCGTTGAGGGAGAGGTTGGCGCTCCTGCCAATCCATGCTCGAGCTCCACCCCCAAAGGTGAGGGATTCGGACATGAATCCCCTTCCGTGTTCTCTCCCCTCTTTTGCTGCGGGTTCTTCTCTCCGAGTGTAACCTTGCTTTGGACTCCCAATTCCAACAGGAGCCACCTGGGCCAGGGCCAGACATGACTATGCTGTGTGACCCAGAAACATTATTTTATGAATCTCCACACCTGACCCTGGACAGTCTGCCCTCTCTGCGCCTTCAGCTCCGGCCGCGCCCTTCAGAGGATACCTTTCTCATGCATCAGACACTGAGGAGATGGGAAGCATAGACCTGGAAGCTCACAGAATTGCTATAGTTCCTAAGTATCAGAATAAAGTGGTTTTGCTAATAAATGGGACTTTTTCTTGACGACTTCCGGTGGGGGTCAAGTCGCAGGTTGGAAGCTGCCTGTAAGTTTTTTGCGCCCCCCCCCCCTTAAGGAACTCGGTAATGACAAGTATAAAACACAGGTTGAAGCCAGTGTTTTAGATATCCTCCCCATATCTTCCTGACTAAAGTCACACCTTTGTTTTTTGATAACACTCCACTTGTTTCTTTGCACTACTTGTTTCTGATCACTTTAACAGGTAGGTCTCAGCCCACCTGACTCAGGGAACCTGCAAGGTAGCTACTAGCACCTAGTTACTTAAGTTATCCCCTTTTACCTTCAAGAGCCTTGCCCATTTTTATACCTGACCAAAGAGTACTCATTGTTTGTTGAATGTCCAAAGCTTCAGGGACACTTGACAAGCTTAAGAGCTACATGTTAAGGAGGTGGTCTGATCCAAAGTGCCTTTTTCTAGCTTCACTGTTAACTTCCAAAGTGAGCCTTCTGCCAAAACTTCACAGAAAAAATTGTCGATGGGTTTTCATTTTGGAGGTGTGGGGGAAAACTTCAATTTTCACATCAAAATTTGCATTATACCCCTTTTTCCTGACTAGAGTTCCATACAGTTACGTGTAGATCTGGTAATCCATTATCTTCCCAAGCACTGAAAAACCCTGAAACTATAATTTGGGCAGAGAGGAAGCACAGGTGGTACTGGCAGGCACCACCCCTTCCCAGCAGCTAAAAATGCTAGACATAGGTGTGGGGGCCACTGCCCTAAACAAGTTTATTGTGCTGTTCTTACATTCCAAACCCAACCCCCTCTCCCAATGGGGGACAGCAGAGGGATATTCACAGTACCTGCGTGCCTCCCCACCAAGCTTCCCCCTCTTAGGCCTCAGTCCATCTATCCATAGTCCACTGAAACGTAGCTAGGGACAAAGGCTGAGGAGCATGAGAATCTCCCCTTGGAAGAACAGGAGGAAGAGGCTAGAGAACTTGGTAACTCCCACCTCCGGTGCCCTAGGAGAACAGAGGTCAGCAAACAGTCCATGCCATTCAGCCCAGTGGGCTGGGAGATAGGAAGATGATAACCCCAGCACAGCTGGGCTTACTGCTTAGGTACCAGAAGTATAGGGAGGAGGCTGGGGCAGCAACATAGGATAAGCTTTCTGTGCAGATCCAAGAAAGGAAACTTTTTGGAGCCAGAAAGGAAAGACTGGGATACTTTCTTTCTCCCAGGTCCTTAGGAGCAGCAGGCAGCTTCTTGACACACTCTCTTCAGGGTGCCGTTTAGTGGCTGGGGGAACGGGCCTTGTGGAACAGGTACACAGGACGCTGGAAGCCTGAGAGAGTATGCAATCAGGAGGGTATGGCAGGACCTCATGACTCCACAGGGTCTGTACCTTCCCTGCCCAAACCAGGACCGGTCTCTCTCCCTCCCCAAACAAATGCGCCAGCTTTACCTTTGCAGGTGTTGTGGGGTGTGGCCACAAGCTCGTAGCTGGAGAAGCCCACCTCTGGGGATGTCAGGTAGGAATTGAACTGCTCTGGCTTCAACTGGATTCGATAGTAGTTCTTGTAGGTTGTTTCCTAGGGAGAAGAACAGGGGACCATTTCATCTTGCTGCCTTCTCCCTTGATAGAGAATGATGCTTTTCACCTTGTTTAGAAAATCCTCTTTGTGATTCCTTGAGGAATTTTTTTGCCTTAACTAAATGAAGGATACCCCCAACTTCCACTGAAACTCCAACTCACCGTGAGAGTCTTTCTCTTGCTGTAGGATGACCAAGGCTGGGGTTCCAGGACCAGGATACCACCAGGGCGTAGGTGCCGGTAGATCCGGCGAAACATGCGCTTCAGCCCCTCATCTCCCCAGTTCAGATGCACCCACTTGGTGAGGCTGAGGCAAAGCACCACATCATACTCGGGTCTTTGAGCCTCTACCAGCTCATCTCGATCCAGCACATAGTTACCCTGAAGGCAAGAATTGGGGATCAAGGTCAACAGACACATTAAATGTACTACTGCCCCCCAACACAATTCATACTGTAGCCTCACTTGAACCTTCAGCCACAATCATCTGTGATACCCTCGGTCTCATTTTCTTGTATGGTATTGGCAAACCAAACTAAAAGGAGCCTGGGTAGTTTAAAACTGAGCAAAGTATCCATAAGATCGCCAAAGTTGGGGTGAAACTGCAGAGAAAGAATGCTGGAGTTCCTCCAAGACCCTGTTCACTAAGCTGAGTGACTCAACGTTATACAAAGGGACCTAACTGCTGGTTCCTTCTCAGTAGTTAGGGCTGGCAAGGTTTCAGGCTTGTTCTTTCTTCCTGAGAAGTGAAGAGCCCATCCCTTAGAAAATCTTTTCCGGATAAGCTCATTACCATCTTCTGGAAAGTCCATTTTTCCAATACTGCTGCAGATGGTCAAACTGGAATGTTTTATGAGGAGTTATGTGGGCAGGGGTTAGACTAAATAAGACATGTTACCCTCCCCTCCTGCAGAGGACTCTGACTCTTCTCCATTCCACAATCTAGGGTCAATGTGGAGATGATCCAAGGCCAAGCAACTTAGGTTCCTGACCATGACACTCTTCAAACAACTCCATCTAATGCAAAGTCCCTACCAAAGGACAGAAACTGTAAATATTAGCCACAACCCTAATTCTCCCCCTACCACAAGACATTCAATGTCTGATACCAATCCCTCATGGACCTTCAGTTGGCTGGAGGATAGGTTTCCATCTGGACCAAATCCTCTACAGACCATCAGCAGTAACCCCCAAGGGGGACTAGTCTGGATTAGTCCAGGTAAGGGATCAGGGCAAAAGGAGTCAGATTCCATTTGGGGGCTAGTAGTCATGGAGCCCTGATGAAGCCCTGGTAGAGCCCGGGCCTTTCCACATTGTAGGAGACACCCCCAGTGGAATTAGCTGCAGATTCAGACCCTTCTCTTGAGGCTGTGGTTCTCTGGGTGAGGACTACATGCACAGAAACCCCTCTGGCTCATAACGTTCTCCTGCCTCATTCTCTTTTAATCTCATCCTTGTAACTGGCCCTTATCCCAAGACCCTCTTACCGTGACGAAGACAACATTGTTGGGGAAGACTGATGTGTCTGCTCCATCCAAGGGCACTTGGGGTGCAGCAATGGGACCCCGGCTGGCTGTTAGTGAGGCTGGGAAGCAGCTCCTCTTTCGGATGATTGTGGTCCCTTCCTCACTCTCTGCCCCTGGGTCCCCCTCAGAAGTCTGGGGTGGCAGACGTAGCTCTTCAGACAAGTAGTGTCGGATATTTTGGCGGGCCGAGTGGATGAGCCGGGGATCAATATCCAGGCCTACCATGCGGGATGGGCCCCACTTACACGCAATGCTCAGGGTTAGATGGCCCACATTGCACCCCAGATCTAGGACGTCCCGATCCCGAAACCACTCAGGCTTCAACACCCGAAGGCGACCATCCTCACAGGAAGGATTCCGGTACCCATAGTACTTGGTATAATTCCCATACTGGAACTTGCGCTGTTGCTTTTTGAAACCTGCTGCAGGTAGTTGGTGGAGATGGTGGCGACCTCCCCCACTCCCTCGGCTCTTTTCCTTGGGACCCTGGCCTCCACCCCTAGCCCCTGCCTCTGACTTGCTGGAAGTCCTGCGACGTTTTCGATGTCGTGAGGAAGACGGGAGTGCAGAGGTAACTGAGGCAGCTGGAGGAGCTGAATGGGAGCCTGAGGGACCCTGTAGGGCAGACGGAAGGGGAGACACGACCTCATCCCTGCAGTTGATGGCTGTGTTGAGTTCATAGGGCTGGGGGGCATCCCGGTTCTGGCCCCTATGCCGTTGCTGCTGTGTGGTCCCCTCCCCATGGAGTGAGGGAGTGAGGGGGGCTGTGGGCAGCACAGAGTGGCTATCATTCCCTCCAGTTGCCTGCTGCTGCTGGTGGTGCTGTCCCCGATGTCTATGCCGCTTCCGACCAGTCTTGAGTGGTGAAGCAAGCACTACTTGGGCCTCATCAGTGCAAGTATTGAGACTGAGCGGGTCAGTAATATCTTTGGGGATGAGAATCTCCACTGGATCTCGCCCCTTGGCCGGAAGTGGGGATGACTTAGGGGTCTCTGCATTGAGTGCGCGGCTCACTTCCTCATCCAGAAGACTATTCAGGTTCAGTGGATCAAAGATATTGCCCCCCAGGAGGAAGTTGGAGGGTAACACAGAGTCACAGTCCGAATTAACCCGCCTGCGCCTCTTGAAGGCCGGATGTTTGAAGCCTCCACCACCGCCCCCTACATTGCAGCTATTTCTCCTCTTGCCCCCACCTCCCCCAGGGGGCCGGTGGGGCTGATAGCCATTACGGGGTCGAGGCGGGGCAGGGGGGCCCAGTTCAGTTCCGCCACCTCCCCGTCGCTCCTCCCCCACGTCCGGAGGAGCAGCTCGCCCGTGGATATCCGACAAGCGGGCCTCCCCGTGCGCCTGGGGGCTGCCCCCTCGTTGCTGCTGCGACTGGCCACCCCGAGGAGTGGATGTAGCCCTGGGGCTCTCCTTGCAGGACGCAGAAGTCGGGACCCCAGCTGAGTGTGCGCGTGGGCCCGGTCCGCGCTGCGTCCCACTGCGGAGCTCCCCGGAGGCGGCCTCTCGGTGCAGTTGCACTGAGGGGCTGCCCCCTCCGCCTGACTCCTCTTTTAGTGGCGGCGGCGGGGCAGGGACCAGAAACAGCTCCTTCTCCGCCGCCATCTCTATCATTTCCTCCCCTTACTCTGTCCCAGTCGAGGGCTACAGGGGGGAACCAGGGGGCTTAATCCCCCTCCTTAGACCCCACTCCCTTCCCCCCTTTCCTGAGTGCGCGCGCAGCTCTGCTCTTCTCCCCTAGTCTCGCGCCCAAGCGCCGCCCCCGAAGCGCGCCCCACTCGCCCGCGAGACCAAAACAAGATGCCCGCGACACCCGAAGAACTCCAGGAAGCAAACGCGCGTGCGCCGATCCTTTTCTCCTTTACCACTACCGCTTTGCCGCGAGCGCGCAGTACTGGAGCGCGTTCCTCTCGCCCCAGAAATACGCATGCGCACTCTGTCACCACCCAGGTCGCGCGCGCATCCGAGTACGAACCAACTTAACGGCTCCGGGAGTTTAAATATAGCCCCCCTCAATCCTCCCCAAAAGCCCACAACCCCAAACTGACACCCGACTTCCCTTCGCAGCTATGTTCGTGCCTACTGAAATCCTTTGTCTCTGCCGCGCGAACCCACCCACCGTAGGCGGGGGACGGGGAGCTGGTGTGAAAAGGTCTCCTTGACACCCGACCCTTGTTCCTGAGGAATGAGTCTCAGCGGTCTCCGCCCGGCTCTAAACCCAACAACCTCTCTACCCCGCCTCCTTCCTCCCCCTAGCGGGAAGCGCCTGCGCACACCCTTTTGGGCTTGCGCGGGTAGGAGCAGCACGTGCTGGAGATGATGCCCCGCCCTCCGTCCTAGGGGCGGGGACTGTTACGTGCTTCCCCAAGTTTGGTACACACGTAACTTGCGTCAGCGCGACTCGGAGGGGCCTGGCTAAGGAACAAGGTGGTCCTCATGAATTATTCATTATCAGGTCGTTCCCTTTTGCCCACCTACTTAGGTTTTCGGAGGGGCAAAGTGGTGAACCTTAAAAGTAAAGGAAGGAACGTTGTGTACTGACCGGCTTGCAACTAACTGTCCTCAGTAAATTACAATAGGTCATTTTAACTCACCACCCTCCCCCCAGAAAATACTCTCTGCTGAACTGAAAAAACAAAACATCTGCACCAGAACAGCCAATGTGGTTCAACTTCCTCTTTCTCCGAAATGGCCGAGTTGTTCTCTCCAGAGTTCTCCAAAGCGCGATCACCTGAGGGCACCACGCCCTTACCTCTCCTTCCACACCCAAATCCCCGACACCAACGCTTCCGCACACCACCGGGCGGCTGTGCTCGAGCCCCTAGCCCGCGGACTGAGACCCCACCACCACCACCACCATCTCGCATGCAGGCCTTCCCGAGCGCACACTCCGGCATCGCGCCGCCTTAGAGAAAAAAGTGTGGGTGGGGAAGAGGGTTAGGCCTGCTTGGGCCGCTGCCTCGGCCAATGGGAAGCTATTCGACGTCCTTTCTACTGGGTGCTAGGTGGCCCGTTTTCCCCGCCAACGGTGCTTGGGGTGCGGGTCCTGTGGCTGAGAAGAGGGCAGTAGAGGCGAGAATGGCGTTATGGAGAGTCTCAAACAAAATATTAAAATAAAAGTGCGAAGGAGACTAGAAGGAAGAATAGGACTCTGGGAACGAAAAGAAGGAAAAGGCAGTTTGGGACAGAGAAGTTAGTCAGAGACCGATGCAGTTCCTTAACGATCAGGCGCTGCTGCTGCCGCCTAAGGAAAAAAAGCGGTCCCAACGAGGATTATGGGATTTGTAGTTTTAGAGGGCATTCGCTTGGAAGATGGCGGCAACCTCCCAGATGCGCAAGCGCAAACACATCCTCCAGCTGCGCATGTGCTTCATCACAGAGTTCGCCGCTGGAGGGAACTGTGGAGCTTCTGCGTGGCCTCGCGCCTTTTCTTGGTGGCGGGAAAAGTCGGTCGAGGATGGAGGGGTTTGCAGAATTGCTGCAGTAGCTCTTGCTGCTCCTCGCCTTTAGGTCCTCCTCGCTCCAGAAGGTAGCTAGCCCTTGTTCGGTGTCAGATGAAGGTGTTATGCGCGGCCTTTTCCGGAACCTTTCCTCTGAGAAATTTTCCCTTGAGGGCGACAATCAACTCTTATTCCTGCCTCTTAGAACCTCTAACCTCAGATTCATCCCCAACCAACAAGCAAAGTAACCCCATACATTCAAACTGGTGGGCAATGACGGTCTAAGCCAGAATGAGGATCCTGGTTCCTCAACGAAAGGGACATCTGAGGGGAAATTCTGTCACGGTGGGGTTTTTGATGGGGAAGAGATGTTAGAAGGAGACTGTTTTACTCTTTGAGGAGCGTTAAGGACTTTTGACTCTATATGATACCTCCGTTCTTAATTGCCCTTAAGAGAGATTTGGGGAGGAAAGATCGAGGAAAAATGGCGACCGCCAAAAATTCTTCCCTCACGTTTTAAAGGTGGAATTAAGTCCTTTTACTGTTCCAAACCTTGGAACTGTGAGATGGAAAATGGTGCGAGGATCTGGAAATTGATGGAGATGTACTCCTTTAAGTGAAAACAGCACAAAAAGGCTAGCTGAAGGTCGTAATGGGCCCACGTGGAAGCATCTTTGGCAATAGATATCAAGAGAAGATAGCAAGAACAAGATCAGAATTACGAATGAGTCTGTATTTTTGTGATAAGTGGTTATATCTGTGTGCTTCCTTGCACTCTCTAAACCAAGAAGCTTTAGTTCACCATTTATAAGATTCTGTAAAAGGTTCAGTTCAAATACAGTAGTTATGACAGTAATGCCTTGTCAGATAGTCTAGCGTAGGCAGTAGGGTATTTGGAATCTTTTCCCCTTTGTTAAATGTTTTGAATCATGCTCACTGAACACGGGGAAAAAAGAGAAAAACAACTATTACTAATCGAGGCATGTAAATAAGCAGAGGTCTACGTGCCATTAGACATTAAAGCCAAAAGGAAATCCAACTCCAGCTTAAAGGAGATTTTAAATGTAGTCTTTAAATACAGGTTTTTGAGGCTCACTGAGTCTGTGTTAAAAGAGTCTACTTTTATTTTCTTGGACCAAGGATTCTAGGAACAATATAAAGAGGGAAGAATCAGATAGGAGGGAGAAATTTGTGAACACATTCTAAATGGGGGGAGGAGGGGAGAGAATTAATACTTTTTGTAAAATATTGATAAGGCTGAATTAAGTTATTTAGCTAGACTAGTTCTCAAACATGTTATACATTTAAAAATTCTAAAGAACCCCAGAGATTGGTTTATATCTATTTTTATATTTTTGGTATGAATATAGAAATTATACTGAGTGTTTAATTTCTGACTGAAAGGCAGAAATTGAATGGAGAAAATTGAAAACATTAACATTAAAGTAACAACAATAAATCCATTACATGTTAACATTTTAATGAAAAGTGTATTTTCCTATATGAGAGGAAAGCTAGTGTGAAGAATGGTGTTTTACATTTTTGCAATATCTTTCATGTCTGGCTTAATAGAGGACAGATGGATTTTCATCTGTTTCTGAATTCAATCTGTTATGATACAAGCATACTTCATTTTATTGCACTTCCCTTTACTGCACCTCACAGGTGTTTCGTGTTTTTTTAAACAAATTAAAGGCAAGACCTTCCAACAACAAAGATTACCACTTACTTTATTGTGGTGATTTGGATGGAGCCAAACCCACAATATCTTCAAGGTATGCTTGTATCTTGTTTTGGTTGAAGTATCAGAGAAAATCTAGCCTCACACAGATAAGCAGCTGGAAAGGGGAAGGGACCACCAGGAGTCTCTGGATCACACTTTGAGAACTGCTGAGCTGGGTGATTTTATCTTAAAACCAATGTGATGATTTTTAGTGTTTAAAAGAAAAAAAATTTTTTTTAATTTCTTGGAACACCTCGTTCACCTTCTCTTGGTTCCCTGTATTTATTACTTCTTTCTTTTTCCTTCCTTATTTATCTTTCTTTTTTATGTTGGATAAGTAACATCTGAGTTATGGAATTTTCTTTTACTTTCAAAAATGAAGATTAAATGGATTTCCCCCCCTCTCTTGCATTTAAGCTAAGAAAAGAGAGATTAAAACCAAAATTGTTATTCCTGGGTCTGGAGCCCCTAGTCATTTAGTAGCTGGTCAGATGAAAGGTGGTAGTATTTTGTATATTTATTAACTATGTAAAAATATTTCTCTCCCTGAACTAGATTTCAATATTTGTTATTGTGGAAGAAAATAATTAGGAATGGAGGAGCAGACACTTGAGTTGTCAGTGATTTCCTATTTTTCCTTTCTCTATTGATCAGGTTAGAGATTTTCTTGAAAAGTACTTTATCACATTTCCACTTTAGATTAAAAGGGAACTATTATACGTCACTGCTTATAGATTTACTACAGTTTATTAACTCAGTACTGATCCATAATTTTATCCAGTTGGTTGTGGCTCTAGTAACACACTTTTGCCTAGAGAGGTCAGTATGAGCTTAGATAATGATTTCAACCTAACTCAGAAATTTTTGCTTTTTAAAAAATTTTTTTAAATAAAAAAAAAAAGATTGTATTTATTTATTTTTCGAGAGAGGGGAAGGGAAGGAGAAAGAGAGGGAGAGAAACATCAATGTGTGGTTGCCTCTTGCAGGTTGCACATTGCGGACCTGACCCACAACCCAGGCGTGTACTCTAACTGGGGATGGAACCAGCAAGTATTTGGTTCACAGGCTGGCATTCAATTCACTGAGCCACCCCAGCCAGAGCAAAATTTTTGCATTTTTAAGCTGATCAAAGTACTCTTTATTTTTTAAAAGAATTTATAATTTTAAAAAAATCACCTTTAAAGTGCTAGATAATATGTGTATATTACAAAATGCTAGAGATGCACAAGTGGGTACAGTAAAAATTTCCCTTCCACACAGTTTCATTCTCTAGTGGCACTTTTGTCCATTTCTTGTGTTCTTCCAGAGATGCTTTATGGATATACAAACATATTATAAAGATGTACATTTTTATAAATCAAATGTTGTCATCCCAAATACACTAATTTTCATTTCCAATTTAGTATAGCTCTTTTTGTAATTTAGATTACTGTCTAAAGGGTAATCTTTTAGAGGGACTTTTAGAAATAGGGACTTTTCATTATTATTTTTTGGAATTCTGGAATCCAGGAGAAGATATATGTTTTTCATTTGCAGTCAAATTAATGTTCCTTTTGCAGCCAATTTTATTCAGGATTTTAACTTCTATTTAGGATTATATAAAAAGAAGGAGACCAGTTTGCTGTAGTGTTTCTCTTTCCAATTTCCCATTTGCCTTTTTTCTTCAAGCAAGTAAATTTTGGTGTTGGTGGTGATAAGTTATGATGGAAAAAGTGAGAAAATGTGCCACTTAATATGAAGGAAAAGTAGTTATTGCAGAACAGTACATCAAAATTATCCATATTTATAGAATTAAGAAAGGAACAGAAAAGTACTAAAAGATAATTTAAAAATACTTTACATTCAGCCATGTTGTGGCCACACTAAGTCAAGCCCCAACACCTTTTGAATTTATCTTAGGAACCAGGGAGAGGAACTCTACATTCTGAACAACTGAGTGTTTACTATAGCTTGAACATTTGAAGGTCTTAAAAATTTCAGATCCTTTACAGGGAACTGTATGTGAGCCAAAAGGCCCATTTTATGCTGCTTTTGGGTCCCTAAAGAGGGTAAGTATGGGTGGGAGATGGCAGAGTTGGAAGATTGAGTTTCAAATCTAGCGCCTTCAGAGTACTCAAAACCAACAGCCAGAAATAAGATCATAGAGAAGAATAGATGTGGTATTAGTAGGATTTGAAAGCCAAAGACCAGGATTCAACTTGACTCAACCATGTATTAACAGTGAAGTTTTGGGCAAGCCACTTAACCTCTCTTTGTGTGTTTTTCATCTGTAAAAAGGGGAGATGGCATTTTATGACCTGTAAAGACCCTACCAGATTTACAATGTTTAATTATAACTGTTACAAAAATAAAGAAAACTGGGTAGAAAGTTATAAGTTTAGGCTGATAAAACAAAAAGTTCGGTAGAAATAATATCAATAGTGGAAAGTATAAATTGGAAAAATGTATAAATTACTGGAACATCACCCACAAGTTGTCTCAGCACTCTGCTGGCCCACAGATGTCTTATAGCTATCTCTTCAGCAACTAAAACACTAAGGACTATTGCTGATCTTTAAAACAGTAACTCTAATTATCCCCTAAAGAAATCCTGAACCCAAGAAGATAGAAAAGAAGAAATTTTAAAATCAAGTTCAATCAGAGTCATAGTAGTCAATTTCTTTCTTTTTTTTTTTTTTAACAGAGGCACAAAGAAAGTGTGGCTTTTGAGCTGAATGATGACAACACTGCAGAGTAAAGATGGTGAGTCAAAAGTGAGGGAGGTTTCCTTTATACATTTCTCTCATTTTCCCCTTCTGTCTCAGCTCTTGGTCATCTGGACCAAGGGGTTCAGATTCTCACCAAAGGGAAGTTCAAGTCATATATATTTTGTGTTCACTCTGTTAAAGTTACTATGTTTCTAGATACTTTGAGTAAAATATGTATCTTAGAAACAGTTTTGTTCAAGGAATGTATGAACTAGTAGGGAGAGAAAAGATATTGTAATATCTATCACATAAATCTGAATGGGGTAAATGCCACCAGGCAGGTACAAAGTGTTATAGAAGAAAGAGATATTACTTATACCTGGAAGGATCACTGCAGTTTTCATTGTATCATTTGTATATTTTGATTAGTTTTTTTCATTTTCTCTTAATTTCCTACAAAATTTTGTCCAAAGTTAAAATAAATAAATGTAAAATTTTTCATGTTTGAGTAATTCAGTTTCCCATTTGCTTATATTTATCATATTTATCACCTTTAAATTACTCAGTGGTTTCTAAGCCTGGAAGTGCATCAGAATCATCTAGATAATTTTGTAAAATTACAGATCCCAGGCCTAATTTCAAAATATTTCATCAAAATCTCCAGGCAGGGGAGGTGAGGGTGGGTGAGGAGAGGCCTAGAAATCTGAATCTGTTTAACTCTCTGGATAATTCTGATATGGTCAGTCAATGGGCAGTGTTTGGCAGTCTCTGTGTTAGGCTTTATATTTCATAAATTCCATTTGATAATCAAATTTCTTTCAGAATGTGGGAAAGGACCAAAAAAACCCTTTGCCCCACCTGCACAAAAAGTGTATAGCCTGATGCCCTATAGCCCTAACTCACCCAAAGGGGAGACTCTGGGAATCAGTTCCCAAGAGGCAGAGGCCAGGCCAAACCTTCTTAAGGCCAGGTTAGAGAAGAAGGAGGAGAAAGCAACCACAGAGAACCATGCAAGCAGTGGCCAGGAGGAAAAAGTAAAGGCTCAAGACAACAAGCAAGCAGAGAAGAAAGAAAAGGTACCAGTTATATTGTTGGGCTATAGAGGGACAGTTTCTTCTAGTCATCTGCCCCGGACAAACAGAATCTTTTCTATGTTGGGGAAATTCATCTTGTAGTTTCAGTTTTTTATTCTTTTTGGAACTTCCTTTTTTTTTTTCCCTTGAAGAGGTCAAAAATGTTTTGATGAAGCATTTAGCAGGAAATAATGGGTAGGTAGGTAGGGCCTGAAGTAGGATGGAGATGAAAATAGAGGTGGACAGAAATTTAATCAACTTTTTTCTTTTCTTTGATTCCTTTATTTCCAATAGATCTGGGATAGAGTTTATAGAGTCCTTATGTATGATCACTGTTTTCATGCTCTCAGCCTTGTGAATTTACTGCCTCATGTAAAGGAGGCTTTCCTGACTGGCCAGAGAGGAGAACTGGGAAAAGACAAGCAGTTTTCCTTCCCTACCCCTGTCTCTGCAGGAAAAATCAAGTCTTACCAATGAAGAATTTGAGGAGATTGTCCAGATTGTGCTCCAGAAGTCCCTCCAACAATGCATGGGTATGGCTTATGGTGAGAGAAAAATAGTTTCAGATAGGCAGAGAAACTGTTAACTGAGGTATAGAGTATGTCAACAGCTTCACTCCTTCCTTCCATCTTTCTAAATAAGAAAATATTAGATAGGACTTTGGAATATTTTAATATACTTTATCTTCTATCAATATGACTGTAGCTAAATCACCTTAGATAGGGGGTACAGACTTTTACAAAAGTAGATTACGTTGACTTCAGAATGTAAATATGATCTTATCTAGATTTTTAAATGTAATTTAAATTCATTTTTATATGTTCAGAATCTATTTAGAAAAGATAAATTATTTTTCCCAGGTTTGAAGAACTTAGTTTCCATCTACCCTTACAATTTTTCTATTTCTTATACTGTTTCAACATATGTTAGGGATTTGATATTTAGAACAAAGCACTCTGTAGTGTAGGCCCTGAGACCCTCTGCATAAGGTCATGAGGGTAAGAAGAATAGTCTGACATTTTCAGCTAGTTTTAGGTGTACCTCGATTTCCAGAGGAAAGTTTGAGGAACAAATGATATAAACATAGTACATAAAATAAAAGTTAAAATAAGCAAATTAAAAATTTTTCTGGTTATCCTGGAATGAGGCAGATCAATCTGGAAATTCAGAAGGACATAGATTTGTATTTTTTCCTGAAAATTTAAAGATTTACAATTTTATGATATGACAAAACTCCAAAAGTAGACTCTTCCATGCAACAGGTAGAAGACATTTTAATATAAGGTTACAGTTTGGAAATAATGGAGTGGTTATTTTCTTTAATTGCTTCTCTGCTTATAATATTTTGTTTTTGGCGGGGTGGGGGTAGTGGTGGTGATAGAATCTAGCCTTGATTTTGCAGAGACTTCCTGTGTCCAGCCCATAGGATGTACCCAGTTAGACAAGGAACCAGGAAATGCTTCTTCTACTACTGATAATGATAATGCTGATAGGTAAGTTTATCTTTGTGAGGCAAGTTGATCACAAGGTGCACTTAATATTTACAAATGGCCTATCTATCTATCTGGTCATTTTTTTACATCTCTATAGATTTCTCTCAGCTTGGGAAAGATATCTGTTTGAATTGGGAAAATTAGGCAAGTAGATAGATAAAATGACCTCAGGAGGCTTTAGAGAGCCTAGGATTCTTCTATGCTCTTAACTTTTATTCTTGGATTCTTTTACTTTTTCATTAAAAAAAAATCTTATTTTCAGAGAGAGGGTAATGGTACCTCATATTCTAGAGATTTCAGCTTCTCAGGAAGATGGAATAATTCCTAAGACAAAGACATCTAAGCCAGGCCAGCCAGATCCTGCAACCTCTGAGAAGAAATTCAGTAAACTCTCCTTGAGCAAAAGAAAGAAGAAAGCTCGTAAGTGTAGTCAGATTTGACATCTGGCTCAACTATCATATTTAATCCATCAAATTAGGGAATTGGACAGTGGTCAGGCTGAAAATTTCCAACCTAAGTCTTTAAACTATCATATTATGACTCTTCTTCCTGCTTTATTATCTACAAAGCATCTCTTCCTCATCTCCCTACCCTACAATGTTTTATCTTCCCAGAAGATGAGAAAATGAAGAAAGCTCAAAGTGGATATGAGCACAGACAGAAAGACCAACTGAAGAAAATGGTTCAGGATCATTCTCAGATCAGGGACCAACAAAAAAGAGAGGAAAGTGGCTTTGGTGAGTTCAGCCATGGTTTGGAAAAACTACCTGGGCTTGAAAACTGGAGATGGAGGAGAGAGGCAAGGGTTAGAATGTTAGAGGGAATTCTGCAAATATTATAATGAATTTCTTACAGATACTTGTAGGATATACTGCTGAGAAAGAGAGAAAAATATTTAATTTATTCAATTATTCATTCATATAATCCATAGTTTTTGGGAGCCTACTACATACCAGGCATTTTAGGAGGTGCTGGGTAAGTGCAGGGGAAATGAATATAAGCCTGGCACAAGGGAGATAGGCTTCTAAAGAAGGCAGATAAGGAAGCTACAAGTTGGAAGTAGACCTGGAAAGGTTTCTAAGAAAAGATATTGCTTGAGCAAGAACTTGAAGTATAGTTCAGTCAGATGAACCAAGGTGGAAATGGGGATGGATCAAAGTGATAATTATTGTCAGAGTTATGGAGGAGAGCTAATGTTTGCAGCTTTTGGGTGTGCCATGGAGTAGGCAGTGGCAGGGGTGGGGAAGATTAGGCTAGAGGCGTGCAAGGGCCAAATCATAAAGGGCCTTCCTTACATGTGAAGCTAAGGAATTTGGATTTTATTTTACAGGTAAAGAGGAACCATTAAAATTAAGTAGGGAAAACTTGATAAGATTTGCATTTTAGAAAGCTCACTTTGGCAGTAGCATGGAAGATGGATTCTCAGAAAGATTAGACTCACAGAAATAGTAATCCAAGCAAGGAAGGTAGACAATAGCAGTGAAGAGGAAGAGACAAATTTGAGATCTTTAGGAGGCGGGATCAACATGCTGTGGCAGCCAGTTATGAGAGCTGAGGAAGAGGGAGGTCTCAGCCTCTATAACGATTCTGTTTTCTGGCATGAGTGACTGAGTGGCTAAAAAAAGGTATGATCTAAAATGGAGAATATAGCCCTGACTGGTGTGTCTCAGTGGGTTGGGCGTCATTCAGAGGATGGAAAGGTCACTAGTTCGATTCCTGGTCAGGGTATACGCCTGGGTTGTGGACCAGGTCCCTACTTGGAGTGTGCAAGAGGCAACTGATAGATGTTTCTATCGTACATTTATGTTCCTCTCCCTTCCTTTCTCCCTCCCTTCCCCTAAACAAACAAACAAACAAACAAACAAATAAATAAATACATCTTTAAAATGGAGAATATAGAAGAAAGTAAGTTTAAGATGGTAAATTCAGCTTTGGACAAGTTAGGGGGTCTTTGATGAGATTTAGAGTTCAAGAAAGAGGTTTGTGTTAGAGATAGAACTTTGGAAATCATCTTCATCAGTAGGAATGGGTGAAATTTTTCCAAGAAGTTGGGGAAGGAAAAGAGAAGAAAATAAAAAATGCTGGGGAAACATAATGTTTAAGATTGAGCAGGGGAAGAGCTGCCCAGGGAAAAAACTAAGAACTAAGAGGAAATTAGAAAGGTAGAAGGAAAACTAGGAGAGTATTATCACAGATGCCAGGGAAGGATAGAATTTCAAGAAAGGGAGTTTTAAAAAATTCTATATATATGTATAAAAGGAGTATTTAGGCTTGTCAAATGCTACTACAGAGACATCAAAGGATGAAGATTTGAAAATGCTTAAGGGATATAACAATTAGGAAGTCATTAGGGTCTTGATTAGAACCCTCATATGGGTTGGTCAGGGTAAATGGCAGGTTATAGTTGGTTGAAGAGTAAATACTTTTTAAACTAGCCTAGATGTGAAAACTAGGAGGGATAAAATGGTAACTAAAGGGGCAAGTAAGTGTAGAGTTGAGGTAATGTTTTTCTTTTTTTAACTTTCTTTTAAAAGAAATAGACTTGACCTGTGTATTATTAGCATATTTATATGCTCAGGGAAAATTGTTTATAGAAAGGAAGAAATTGAAAGGAATGAGAAGAGAACCAGAGAATTCTTAATTAGAAAGGACAACTTAGAATTTGAGATTGGATGGAGGGAAGGTAAGGATGGATATATATATTTATTTATTCTTTTAACAATAGTTATTAATGCCTTATATCATATGCTAGGCAATGTGCTAGGTGCTAGAAATATAGTGGTGAACAAAATAGTCCCTGAATTTATAGAATTTACTGTTTCAGTGTACTAGATAGATAATAAATATTTCATATGAAATAACCTTGGTAATATTGAGACATTTAAGGATAACAAATAAAATAGATCATACAGTATATTAGTACATATGTTTAAAACTGAAAATAAGTAGCATGAACAATCTGGAGGAAACCAGGCTTGCACACACACATACACACACAAAACAGAACCCAAAGTATAAGAAACAATGGAATAAACAGCTTGTGTCTAACATGTATGTGTGTGTGTGTATAATTTTAATTATAGAAGCATAATGTGATTTGTACCTACTTGAAAGAAAACCTCCAGTAAGACTCTGCAGGCACCAAACAAGATAGTCCTGGGCAATAGACCACTTCTCATGTTATTATGACATGGTAATATAAAGAAGTGGAAGTATTAGTCTAATTTCGGCAGCTGGGTGAACTGGGTGATATTGATCCATCTCCTGAACCTCTCAGTATTAGGGAAAGGATTGGACTTTAGCCTGAAAGATGGAAGTTCGCTCCTTAGGCAGTGCTTATGAGTCAGATTGTGATTGTAGTGAATGTGTAAGCCTTTTGCTATAAAAGAACTACTCTTTCTGTTTCTTACAGTTGCTAAGAAGAGATGAGTCCTCCTAGAGTAGGAAGTTGAAAGGGGAGTACCTGATAAATACAATCAGTTTGTGTTAAGTACTATGAAGGAAAAAAATGGAGTGTCATGAGAGGAAATAATGAAGACCTAGTTAAAACTGGGTCAGTCAGGGAATGTATTTGTAAGAAAATGACATTTAAGCTGAAACCTGAAGGAAAGGTAAGAGTTGGAGAAAGAGTTTTAGGTAGGGTGAAGTTTGGCATACTCCAGGTGCTCAAAGAAAGCTGGTGTGATTGAAATTCAGAGAGCAAGGGGAAGCAAGGAAGGAAAGTGGCTCTGGATAAATGTAAAGAGGTAAGTAGTGATGAAATCAAAGACCATGTTACAGGGTGACAATTTTTTCAAAAGTTCAGTGGGAAGTCACTGATGGGTTTTAACCAGGGGAGTGACATCATCAAATTAATGTTTTAAAAGGACCTGTTGGAGAATGAAGTAGAGAGGTGGGGGGACACGAGTAGACAAGTTAAGAAGTTAGTGCTAGGATTACAAATTTTGTTGGCTTGGATTAGGATGATGAAAGTGGAGACAGAGAAGTGGATGGTTGTAAAGTATGTTTTAGAAGTAACATTGTCACAACTTGGTAATGACTTGGTTATGGGGTGGGGGTGTGAGAGAGGAGAGAGTATGTCAAGGATGATTGGTTTTTGGCTTGAGCAGTACATGAAAGGAGGTGAGGAGAGGTGGAAGAAGAGCAAATTTGTGGGATCAGACTAAGTGAGTTTGGGCCCATTAGGTTTGAGATCACTGTGAGACATCCAAACAGAGTTGTCAAAGAGCTCAGAACAGAGGCTGCCAGTATACATCTCTGTTGTTGGTAATGAAAATGTATTTCAAAACTATGGGAATGGGAGAGGTTGCCTCAGGAAAAAGTGTAACATGGGGAGCAAACATCCACAATTAGGCTTTGGAAGCCCAACATTCAGAGATTGCATGGAGAACAAGGAGAATCCAGTAAAGGACACTGAGGATGGAGCTGCCGGAAAGATAAGGAGGAGGAACAGAAGAATGAGTGATCACAGAATCCAAAGAAACTAGTGTTTCAAGAACAAGTGGTCAATCGACATGATCTTATGTGTCTATGATATCAGTCTTCATTATCGTAAAGCCATGTTGTGAGCCTCAAATACAGTTTTCAAACACATCATCTTTCTGCATTGTTTGAAAAGGTACTTAAAAGAACTGCTATTGTCATTGGAGATTTCATCCCAAGCCAAGTTCTATGTTACTAGAATGATTTTTTACCTCACTCATTTCCTCATGAATATTCATTATTTTGAAAACCAACAATTTATTTTATTGATCTGTGTTTACTTTTATGGTACCCAGCCCCTTCTCCCATTCTTTTTTTCTAGTCTTGCTAGGGCATCTCTACAAACATCCAAAAATATCATTGGCAACTGTCTTTTCAGAATAATACATCATTCTCAACTAGTACTTTGTTTTTCAAAATTAAGTAATTGAGAAAGTGACCCATAATATGCTCTTCTAAGGGATGATTTTGATGGGATGGAGGGTATTCCTTATCAGGCATTTAAGGTAAAATTCGACAGTGGGAGAGTGAACTTACTAGGGAAACATATTGTGAATATATAGTATACCTATGTGCCTGGTTATGTGATTTTTCTCAGGCAATGTTCAGTTTAATGAATATAGGCACAGAAAAGCTATACTGGATATCTAAGGAATCAAATCTGAGTAAGTAGAGAATAAAGAAAAGAGGTTGCTGTTGGATTGAGGGGAAGGCAGGAGCCGGTGGATCAGAGATTTATATAAAGCGAAAGTTGCTGTAGAGGTCTTTGAACAAGTAAAGTGCAAGGATGGGAAATTTTTATCAGAGAGGGGTGTTAGGGTAAGTGGTTCAAGGGAGTATGTAGTCCCTGCAGATGCCTGGGTGGGGCATGTAAGGGTAGGAGTGGGTTACTGAAGAGAAGTGGGTTACTGAGGTGGCATGGAGGAGAAGGTCAAGGAACTCAGAGAATGGTGTGCTTTTCTGAGTTACCCTTCTGGAAATAGTGTCATCTGGAATGAGGGCAGCAGATGGAGAGGAGAAGGCTGAACCAGATGTCAGCATCTTTTCAAGGGAGATGAGAAGACAGGGTAGTTCCATGGCATGGACCTCAAGGGAGAAAGGGTTTTTATAGGAAGCAGGACGGTAATGGTCTGGAAGTGGCAATAGGGAAAAAGGATGATTCTGAACCAATTTTCTGGCGTGAGAGACAGGAGATGTATGAGAAGGAACCAACACTATTGAGAGGGCTGTGGGTGGAGTGGGGTCCGGTAGAGGCACTGTCAGTTAATCACCAGGTTTCAAAAAGGAGATAGAGGTTCCGATAAGAGGTTGAGGATATGTGGGCTTTTGTTGCTTTTATCTGGAATTCCCTCCCCCACCCAAAACATACACACAGTGGAAGGATTTGGGAGGGAAAGAGGAGAAGCTGTGTGAGACACTGGATCAATTTAGAAAATGTGGGGATAAAGAAAGGTGAGGATGAGAGTTTGGCAGGTAATGGATAGAAGGAATGCTTTGCTTTTCAGCAGGGCCTAAAGTAAATAGTTGATTGAGAAATGATGGACTTAGACCTGAGTCGTTTGGAGGTGGCTAAACTCAAGCCTATTGATCCCAAAGGCTGCAACTTGGTGATATGGTGACAGGTAAATCTGTTGAGATCCAGACAGAAACTCTGGATGTTGTACACAAAAGATGCTGGGTAGTTCTCCAAAAGGACTTTTCAGTGCTGACGTGCCAACAGAGAACAAGGCACTTGCCAGAAGGATGGGATCCACACCCTTTTTAAGAACCGTCAATACAGGAAACACTCCTTTTTGCCCAGGGTGGAGGACAGGTGACGGCATGGTATAGTAAAAGACTGAAACGTGAGTCCTTGGTTTTAAGTTCAGCTCTGCCACAAAGTTAGACTGATCTTCAGCAAGTCAATTATCTTCTCTCAGCCTTGGTTCCATTTATAAGTTAAGGATTGGACTGGGTGATCTCTAAGGCTGTGTGATTCTGGTGGGGAGCATATTGATTGCAGTTGGATTGAAGAAGGAAGACCATATTTTTGAGTCTCTTATTTCAGTATTTTTCTTGTCATAGGTCAATGTCTAGTCTGGGTCCAGTGTTCCTCCCCAAACTGTGAGAAATGGAGGCAGCTTCGTGGGAACATTGACCCCTCAGTCCTTCCAGATACTTGGTCCTGTGACCAGAATACAGGTAGAAGGGAGTGGAAATTTTGGGGGGAGTTTTATTGTTCCACCCTTTCTTTCCCTGCACATATCCTTTAAATTAATTATGTTGCAGGTGTAGTTTCAATTCCAGGGGTCCTTGCAGTGTATGGGAGAAAAGGATCTTCCTGTCATATGAAGTTGAATTTGGCATAATGGGCTAGAAGAAGACAACTCGAAGAGTTATATTATGGGGAGGGTCATGGAATCTAAATGTATGTTCTGAGTAAATTCCATCTTTTGCAACATTGGTCTAACCCTGTCAATCCTGATTATATTATTGGTAATGAGTTGGTGGATAGGAAGGAATTTTGGATATATGGGAAAAAGCAGATGAGAGATTCAGTGGCTTAGAATTCTAGAACATTTAAAACTACTTTAAAGAGATTATGATGTCCTACTTCAGCCCAGTTATTTTGCAGATGGGAAAACAGAGTCTCACAGAAATTATCATCATGATGTTACATAGATGGAAACAGGGTCGGACAATGTGGGATATAGGAGAAGTCTGGAATCTCTTTCTTTATAAGGAGGCAGCACTCTTACTTCTGGCATGTTCTCCATGGGTCTTTGTTCTTCATCCTCCATGCCCATCTCCCAGGTGCCCTTTTGGTCCCACCTGCTGCCTATATCAATTTCTTCTTGTCCTACCTCCTGCTGTCATCCAGGCTGTTTCCTTCCCTTTATTCCTTCTCTCTTTTTTTGGCAGACTTGGAGTATAATCGCTGTGATATCCCTGAGGAGACCTGGGTAGGGCGTGAGAGTGAAGTGGCCTATGCCTCCTATATCCCAGGATCCATCATCTGGGCCAAGCAATATGGTTACCCCTGGTAGGGCACTATGACATACTCAGACCATCTCTCATGAACTCGGGAGTGGTAGATTCAAGTAGAGAGGGAAGAAAATGGAAAGCATTTACAATGGAAATGATACCTGCTTTAGAGCATGGGGTAGGGGAAAACATAAAGTACCAAGTGTGGAGGCTTTGAAAGAGCATGTTTTCTAGAGTTTCACAATGGAGGTGATATCTCCCTGGAAAAAGGGATCTGATAATTCTACCATGAGTGGGTAGAAAGAGGAGGGTAGCTCTACGGCATTTTTTAAAACACTGAGATATGAGGGACAAAGTAAAGAGAATGAGAGAGTAGGATGGGTAATTTCTTCTTTGGAGATGTCCCTAGTCAGAAGACTTTGTTCTCAGAGTTGCCGGAAGGCCTAAGGATAAGATACTTTTACAAGAAAGATGCTAAGCTTCTTTGTACATTGATGGAAGTCATTCAGTCATTCGGTAGTGAACACTGGGAGGGATTGACAGGGGGTTCTATCTTTGGGATCCTTTGTTTACAAAACATTGCTCCTTTCTGTACATGTATATTGATGAGTTTGTGTTCTGTTCATCTAATCCCTTCTCTTCTGTCTCCTGCACCCATCTTTATTCTCCAGGTGGCCAGGCATGGTAGAATGTGATCCTGACCTGGGGGAATATTTTCTTTTTGCTTCTCATCTTGATTCCCTGCCGGTGAGTTTTCCTGATTCAAGTAGGTGGTCAGGCTAAAGTAATGACCAAATTCATTCTGACAAATGCACAGAGTTAGAAATATAGTCATAGCCAGTCGACATGAGCAGAATGATAGAGTGACAAACAGAAATAAATACTCACATATAGAAACAAGCTTTTATCTAATTAAATATTTGTTAGGACATTTATTGTTTTCATAAATATGCTTTGGTTAGGATTCCTGAGATCAGCATGGAAGAACAACAAATTAGGTAGGTCAGGTTTAAGGGAGTAGATGAGGCCCAGCACCTCCTTCTTGTGACTCCTTAGTTCTTCCCCTGTCTTTTCTGGCTAGAGGGCCAAAGCAAGGAGAAAGACAAGAGGCCATAGCATAACCATTTTTTAAAAAAGATTTTATTTATTTAATTTTAGAGAGAGAAGGGAAGGGAGGGAGAAAGAGAGGGAGAGAAATATCAATGTGTGGTTGCCTCTCACGCACCCCCTACCAGGGGACCCAGCCAGCAACCCAGGAATGTGCCCTGACTGGGAATTGAACCAGTGACCCTTTGGTTCTCAGGACAGCACTTAATCCACTGAGCCACACCAGCCAGGGCCGTAACCATTTTTTATTTCAGTCTAAGTACCATGTGACATTTTTTGGAGAAACAGTCTCTCGTGCTTGGATCCCAGTCAACATGCTAAAGAACTTCCAGGAGCTGTCTCTGGAGCTAACTGGAGTGGTGAGCAACCTTGGGGGTCAGTTGTAATACAGGGAACTTGAAAACTAAATATTCCCCTTATTAAACCTGATTTTCTCCCAGGGAGAGCTGTGTCAGGAGAAAGTCCCATGTCTGACCAAGTGTGCAAGGGTGAAGTTATTCATGAGGGACTCTTTTTTTTCTACCAGAATTGCAACATGATAATGATTTTTCTTAGTGTCCTTCCCTGCCTTCAGACAGGAGAGTTTCTGGAAAACTCTGGTTTCCTAGAGTTTAGGCCAAAGCAGGTGTGGCAGAAACGAGGGCACAGATTAATTCAAGATTCTCAGTCCTGACACTTGACATTTTGAGCTAGATAATTACTTGTTGTGGAGGACTGTCCTGTGCAGTGTAGGATGTTTAGCAGCATTCCTGGGCTCTACTGACATCTTAACCAGTAGCAACTCCCAGTTTGTGACAACCACAAAGTTGTCTCTAGATATTGCCAAATGTCTCCTGGGTGACAAAACCTCCCCTGGCTGAGAATCACTGAATTAACTAAATAATAGTTCCTCCCTATAACCACTTTGGGTTTGACCAGCCTTACAAATGAGCAGAGGTCCAGCAGCTCGGGGGCCTTAGAAAATCAGGCAGTGAGTATTAAGCAGCTAGATCTAAAGAAACTTGTGAGAAGCTTGAAAGTGTAATCATCTGAACTCCTTTAATCTTGCCTTTTCAAATTTCCATGGAATTTACTTTGGAGAGTATACCAAATTGTTGACTGAAAATATTGCTAAGAATTGGAGAAGGGTTTTTGTTGTAGGCTAAGGGGAATTGCATCCCTGAACCCAAGAGATTAATAAAAGTATCATATCAATATCAGGAACCAAAAGGAAATGCAGTTGAAGGTAATATCTAGTAAACAGCAGTATGGTGGGGTCACTTCTCTAACATGTATCATGACTCTAATCTTCCATTTCAGAAAAAGTGCAGGAACAAGGACTATAGCCAGAAACTGCGGGCAGCCATGATAATGGCTCAAGAGGCAGAACAGATCAGTATTCAGGTGGGAGAGTGTTTAGACCACATATAAGCTCCTCTTTGGGACTTGAGATCCAAAGCAAACCATACAGTCTTTACTGCAGAAATCCAGTTTGTTCTTCCCCATTACACTGTCTTAGTTTTAGAACCATGTAGTCTTTTTTTACCAAGCCAAATTCCCTTGATTGCTAAACTCATCCCTTTTTTTCCCTACCATTGAACATGGGATCTTCTCTCAGCCCAGACACAGTTTGTGGTGGGGGACATCCTTCATTTCTATTTTAACGTCAAGCCTCAGATGTATGTACCCTAACTTCTCTCTTATGCAGAGTCAGTTTTTACCCTCACATTCTGCCTTTAGGGGTGGGGTGAAGTCTGACAAATAGTGATTTTCCCCTTCCCAGTTATTTACTGAATTATAAACTGGGAAAGTGAAGATATATTACATAATTATATATTATTTTATATAATACTCTATAGATAAATCTACTGTGAGATTTCAAGTGAAAATAGTATGCAATATGAATATACATTCCATAACTAAATGTTGAAATCAGAGGGCAACGATAGTTACTGGGAGAGTAGTAGATGATGCTTTTGTTTTTTGGTTCCTTCAGGAGCGGGTTACACTGTTTGGTTTCTGGAGCAGATACAATGGATATGACCATAGTAGGGAAGGAAAAGGTAGGATATGAGGAGGATGAGGATGAGGGAGAGGAGAGATTCCTTCATTAGGCCAGCAACTGAAACTTTTCTTTATTTTATATCTAATGTCATCAGCCTAGTTCTTGGTTTTATAATAGTAGGCTTTCCATGAATACTATTGACCCAGCGTCAGGGATGGATGGATGGATGGATGAGTGGAGAGAGGAATGGAGGAAAAAAGGGGACAGGGAGGAAGGGTGCGCATTGAATAGTGATAGGACTTAGAAAAGGGTTGAACCATGGTAATCTAGGGTCATGTTTTTCTTTTTTAAAAGACTTTATTTATTTATTTTTTAGAGAGAGGGGAAAGGAGGGAGAACGAGAGCGAGAGAAACATCAATGCATGGTTTCCCCTTGCATGTCTCCAGTTGGGGACCTGACCTGCAACCAAGGCATGTGCCCTAACTGGAAGTCAAACCAGTGACCTTTTGGTTTGCAGGCCCACACTCAGTCCACTGAGCTACACCAGCCAGGGCCTAGGGTCATGGTTTATGGAGAAAATACTACTTGGACATGAAGGGCGGGGTTAGAAGACTGATTCTCTGGGATCAGCTCTATTAACTAACTCATCACCTATTTTATTGAGTAAAAGATTTAGCTTTTCCTTCCTATTCCTGTTCTAGACTTAATGCTCTCTGGGGCTAAAGGCCCAGATTCCTGGTTGGAGAAAGAAGAAGACTCGGACTTGGAGGAGGAGGAGGAAGGAAAAAAAGTAAGATTGATCTTTAGGACTCCCTTTAGGATATTCCTACAGGGCATCTGGTTGGCATGGGATTATTATTTACTAAAGAACTGTCCTGTCTGGTCTTATCTCATAGAGGTCTTAAGCAAAGGAGACTCTCCTCTATCCTTGGTTATTCTCTCTAATATATCACACCTCTAGGAACTTATTTCTTCTAAAAATTTTATATTGATTGATTGACTTGAGAGAGAGAGAAACATCAATTTGTTGTTCCACTTATTTATGCATTCATTGGCTAATTCTTTTTTTTTTTTTTTTTTTTTTTTTTTTATCTTTTAGAGGGGAAGGGTAGGAGAGAAGGAGAGGGAGAGAAATATCAATGTACGGTTGCCTCTCGTGTGTCCCCTGCCGGGAACTGGCCTGCAACCCAGGCATGTGCCCTGACTGGGAATCGAACCTCGATCCTCTGGTTCGCAGGCCCGCGCTCAATCCACTGAGCTACACCAGCCAGGGCTATTGGCTAATTCTTGTATGTATCCTGACCAGGGATCAAACCTGTAGTCCTGGTGTATTGGGATAACTCTCTAACCAGCTGAGCTACCTGGCCAGAGCTAGATACTTATTTCTTGATTACCATCTCAATTCCTACTGTAGTTCTTTGGTTATTACTAGAGCAATTTCAGAGAATACCAGGTTGCTTCTCTTTACTCTCCCTTCCTACTATGTGGACACTTAGGATATTCATTCACTTGTTTCCTTAGTCTCTGCTCAGGCACATGAAATATAGATTTGCTTTTCATATTTAAAGAGATTTTTAGAGTGGTGCTAGGGTCACAGCAAAACTGAGAGGAAGGTACAGAAAATTTCCATATACCCCCTTCCCCAAACATACATAGCCTCCCCTATTATCAACATCCCCAAATGCAGAATGGTGCATTTGCTATAATCAATGAACCTATATTGACACATCATAATCACCCAAAGTCCATAATTTACATTATGATTCACTCTTGGTGGTGCACATTCTGTAGGTTTGGACAAATGTATCAATGACATGTATCCTTAGAGTATCATACAGAGTATTTTCACTGCCCTAAGAATCCTGTGTTCTCCACCTATTCATCTCTCTCCCTGTTACCCCTCAACCTCTGACAACCACTGATCTTTTTATTGTCTCCATAGTTTTGCCTTCTCTAGAATGCCATATAGTTGGAATCATATAGTATGTAGCCTTTTCAGACTGCCTTTCACTTAGAATAATGCATTTAAGGTTCTTCCATGTCTTTGCATGGCTTGATAGTTCATTTTTCTTTTCTTTTCTGAATAATGTTCCATTTTTGGATGTGCCACAGTTGATCCATTCACCTACTAAAGGATATTTTGGTTGCTTCCAAGTTTGGGCAATTATGAATAAAGTTGGTATAAACATCCGTGTACATGTTAAATTTTCAACTCCTTTGGGTGAATACCAAGGAGCTTGATTGCCGGATCATATGGTGAGAGTATATTTAGTTTTGTAAGAAAACACCAAAGTGTCTTCCAGAAAAGCTGATATATTTTTGCATTCCCACCAGCAGTGAATGAGTTTCTGTTTCTTCAGATCCTTGCTAGCATTTGATGTTGTGTTTTGGATTTTGGACATTGTAATAGATGTGCAGTACTATCTGATTGTTTTAATTTACATTTACCTGATGACATATGTTTAATATCTTTTCATATGCTTATTTGCTATCTGTATGTCTTCATTGGTAAGGTTTCCATTAAGGTGTTTGGTCCATTTTTAATTGGGTTGTTTACTTTCTTTCTTTTTTTTTTTTTTTTTTTTTTAGATTTTTATTTATTTATCTTTAGAGGGGAAGGGTAGGAGAAAGGGAGAGGGAGAGAAATATCAATGTAGGGTTGTCTCTCGTGTGTCCCCTGCTGGGAACTGGCCTGCAACCCAGGCATGTGCCCTGACTGGGAATCGAATCGCGATCCTCTGGTTCGCAGGCCCGCGCTCAGTCCACTGAGCTACACCAGCCAGGGCGGGTTGTTTACTTTCTTATTGTTGTGTTTTATGGGTTCTTTATATTTTAGATAACAGTCCTTTATCAGATGTACCTTTTGCAAATTTTTTTTTCTCAGTCTGTGGCTCATCTTCTCATCATTTCTATAGCATCCCACTCTTTTAAAAACACAATTAGGTGAATTTATTTCTATTTTCTTATTTTTCTGTCTCATCCTTAGAACCCAACTTTGCCTAGTCCCAAGCCAGCCAAAACTCAGACAAAAAAACCCAAGACAAGAGGTAAGCAAGCCAGCTGGAAATGGGACATGTACTACAGTTAAGGCAGGGCAGAAACAGAGAGTGTAAGGGGTCTGCAGGTGGCTGGGAACTTACTGACTGTCTCAGCTCCGGAACCTGAGAAAACAGGCAGGACTCATGAGTGTCACTGGAGAAGCTGTAGCCTCCTGTATGTTGAATTATAAATTCTTAGGAATGAATGTTTTAAATTCTTAGCCAAGAAGGATGACTTCTTGGAGAAGGCAGGCTATGAGGAGAACCATAAAAATAAGATGATGGGGGTGGAGGAGAGAAGGGTGAAATATTTGGGAGAAAAAGAAACTGAGAGAATTTACTAGATTAAGATTAGCAGAAGATTGACAGAGACTTAAATGTGGGAACTACATGGACCCTTGACAAGGTGTTATTTAAAGAGAAATAAACAGACTTCTGGCCAAGATGGAGGCGTAGGTAGACACACTGTGCCTCCTTGCACAACCAAAAGAAGGACAACAACAAATTTAAAAACAAAAAACAACCAGAACTGACAGAAAATTGAACTGTTTGGAAGTCCGACAACCAAGGAATTAAAGAAGAAACATTCATCTAGACCAGTAGAAGGGGTAGAGACAGGCAGTTGGGTGGAGAGGACTCTCAGCAAGGCAGTGGCTGGAGGACCAGGGCAAGCAAGGCAGGCTGGCAGACAGTGTGGTCCCACATTTGTGTGCAGATAAACCAGGTGGCACAACTGGGGAGTGAGACAGAATGTGCAACCCAGAGTTCCAGCACAGGGAAATAAAGCCTCAAACCTCTGATTAAAAATACCTGTGGGGGTTGAGCTGGCAGGATAAACTCCTCACCTCACAGAAGAGTTTGTTGGAGAGACTCACAGGGTCCTAGAACCTACACAAACCCACCCACCTGGGAATCAGCACCAGAAGGGCCCAATTTGATTGTGGGTAGCAAGGGAAGTGACTGAAAACCAGCAGAGAGTGGAGCAAGTGCCATTGTTCCCTCTTAGACCCCACCCCCACATACAGCGTCACAATGCAGCAATGTGGTTTGCCCCACCTTGGTGAACACCTTTACTAAATGGCCCAAATGAAAGAACAGATCAAAGCTCCAGAAAAAAATATAACTAAGCAACAAAGAGATAGCCAACCTATCAGGTGCATAGTTCAAAACACTGGTAATCAGGATGCTCACAGAATTGCTTGAATATGGTTGCAAATTAGAGAAAAAATGAAGGTTATGCTAAGTGAAATAAAGGAAAATGAAATAAAGGGAACCAACAGTGATGGGAAGGAAACCAGGACTCAAATCAATGGTGTGGCCCAGCAGGAAGAAAGAAACATTCAACCAGAAGGAAGAAACAAGAATTCAAAAAAATGAGGAGAGGCTTAGGAACCTCGGGGACATCTTTAAACGTTCCAACATCCGAATCATAGGGGTGCCAGAAGGAAAAGAGGAAGAGCAAGAAATTGAAAACTTATTTGAATAAATAATGAAGGAAAACTTCCCCAATCTGGCAAAGGAAACAGACTTCCAGGACGTCCAGGAAGCTCAGAGAGTCCCAAAGAAGTTGGACCCAAGGAGGAACACACCAAGGCATATCATAATTACATTACCCAAGATAAGGAGAGAATCTTAAAAGCAGCAAGAGAAAAGGAGACAGTTACCTGCAAAGGAGTGCCCATAAGACTGTCAGCTGATTTTTCAAAAGAAACCTTGCAGGCAAGAAGGGGCTGGAAAGAAGTATTTGAAGTCATGAAAGGCAAGGACTTACATCCAAGATTGCTCTATCCAGCAAAGCTGTCATTTAGAATGGAAGGGCAGATAAAATACTTTCCCAGATAAAGTCAAGTTAAAGGAGTTCATCATCACCAAGCCCTTATTATGTGAAATGTTAAAGGGACATATCTAAGAAAAAGAAGATAAAATGTATGAACAGTAAAATGACAATGAACTCAGTTATTAATAACTGAACCAAAAACAAAAACAAACTAAGCAAACAACTATAACAGGAACAGAATCACAGAAATGGGGATCACATGGAGGGTTATCTGCAGGGGAGTGGGAGGAGAGAAGGGGAAAAGGTACAGAGAATAAGTAGCATAGATGGTAGATAGGAAATAGAAGGAGGTTAAGAATAGTATAGGAAATGTAGAAGCCAAAGAACTTACATGTGTGACCCATGGACATGATCTAAAGAGGGGGAATGCAGGTGGGAGTGGGTGTGCAGGCTGGAGGGGAGTGAAGGAGGGAAAATGGGACAACTGTAATAGCATAATTAGTAAAATATATTTTAAGAAGGGTCAAATGGCAACAAATTCATACTATCAACAACTGAACCTAAAAAAAAGCAAAAAAAAAAAAAAGAAGTAAACAAATGTTCTTCATGGATGGGGGTTGGGGTGATGCAGGCACAGCGGATGGACGAGATGGGGCTCAGCAAAGGAAGTTGATGAATAGCTCTTTGGGAAATGAACCTGCAGCTGTCCCTGTACTCATAAGGGGAAGGAAAGAAGTACACGGGAATTCAGATCCTGACGAGCCAGGTAAGACTCTTCTTGGAAAAAAGTTCGGGGGAATAGGCTTCATGTCTGCATCTGTCCTCTTGAATAATTTTAAAACAATTCTACAGAATTTCATTATTTATTTTTTAACATAATCAATAAAACATTTATTTATTTTTGATGTTAATTGTTGAAGTACAGTTTTCTGCCATATTTTCATTACTTTAAAAAGAACAAAAATTAGGTCAACGGGCACCTCTCAGACCGTAGAATGCGGTACACACTATAGAAACATAATGGTTGCGGATTTGACCGAGAACAGTAAGGAGGCAGGAACTAACATTTATTGAGTATTGGCCATGCACTGGCTAGATAGATACGTCCATGTCAGTTCCCTTGAATTTTTTCAATATCTCTATCAATGGATATTTGCCATTTGGACAATAAAGCCTTAGACTGAAGCTCAAAGAGTTTAAAATTTACTCAGGACTCATGTGTCTAGCATATGGTTAATCCATGGCTTGAATTCAAGTCTTTCTGATGATAAAGCCCATTTCTTTCTATTGACAAAAGTAATCTTTTCCAGAGACTTTTTGGGAATAGAAATTTAGAAGTTTGATTTCTAAAAGGTAAGGACAGATGACTAAATAAGACTCTCAGTTTTGTCACTTTTTCATTTAGGTCCTAAGAAAAAATTTAAAGCTCCCCAAAGCAAGGTGTCAGCAACCAGCTTGTCTGAAGGAAAAGAGGTTAGAATGGTGCCAAAAGGCCTGATCCTACCAGCCCATCATGGGGCCTGTCCTTCCGTGGGGAAAGAAGAGCCTGGATCTCAGGAACTACAGGAGGCTGGAAGCTTCCCCTCTGATGATGAAACCTCCAGTGGCCTGGACTTTGAGCAACTCATGGAAGATGTTGGAAAAAACGCAGAGGAGAGGGTGGAGCTGCAGCGTAGAGATGACACAGAGGAGTTTGCCTTCTTTGAGGAGTAGTTCTGTGTGTTTGTGTTTTATTCCCTCTTCCCTGGGAGCAGGAAGGAGAGCCTTTCAGAGGGCCCCAGAGAACTGTTGAGATTGGTCATTGACTACAAGATTAATAATTGGCTAAAGTCTGAGTTGTATGGTTTATGTGTTAATAAAATAGCTTACTGGTTTAATTGGTTTGGTTTGTCTCTAATAACATGCTTCAACTTGGCTTCTCTCCCTCCTCCTTCATGTCACTGTGGCACATCATTGTTGCTGGCAGGAGAACTGCACAGTATAGGAATCTGGGAAGGCAAAGACACTTGAGTTCCTGGAAGGGGACATACAGAAGGGCAGGTCTGGGTTCACATCTGGCTCATCATTAACTAGCTGTGTGGCTTTAGGAAGAGCACTGTAACCATTCTGGTTCTTTGTTTTATGTCTCAAATGAGCATATTAAATAACATATAGGGTTGTTGATGTTTAAATCAGGTGGTGTATAAGAAAATACATGCCCGTTACTATTGTAAGGAAAGTAGAATAGTTAGATTGGGGGCAGACCTTGGGTTCTGAGCTGCCTACCAGTTTTGGGAGACTTACTATATTGTTTCCAGGCCTGAGGCAATCACTGAATTAGAGGAGGGATCTTGGGTGTGTGCTATTATAGTTCATTTTTGGTGAGGACAGAAGTTGAAGGTGACATCAGTTTTCTCCTTAGATGCATTTAGATAAATCCTACAGGTTCTTTTATTTTTGTGGGCAAGAAGGTGAAGAGGGAACTGCAGCAGATGGCTGTTCTCTCAGGTCCTTGGTGGCCAGCCAGGTAACTGGCTGGGACTCCTATGGGAAGTGGTGAACTCTGAGTGGCTTACTCCAAGGAGGTCATCATTCAGTCCCACTTCTTAGACCTTTAGCATAGAGTATAGGGTCTCTTCCTGGGGGTTGTTGTGGAGAAGGTTGCGGGGAGGTGCTGACGGTGAGGTCGAGCTGGTGAGGGCGAGGGAGGCATAGAGGATGCCGTCAACCTGGGTGAGAACAGAAAGAGAAGGGGCTGGAAGTGGAGGGGAGCTGACCCTGTCTGAGAGCAGTGATCCCACACCTAAGAGCCCTGCCGATACCACGGTCCCTCTATAGCACCCCACCTTCTCCAAGCTTCCCTTTAATTCTTTCAGACTCTAGTCTGAGCTGCTTACCTTTGGGTCCAACTTGGGGTCTTCATGTTGTCCTAGGGAAAAAAAATCAAGATGTGCCAGGGTCAGATGGCATGGCAGCCAGGGTAGAGAAGTGGGTAGAGGGCTCAGCAGTGAGGTCATCTGCCAGTTGAGGACCAGGGTCACGTGGGAGGGACGGGTGAGGCAGGGAAAAGAGGAAAAGGCTGAGGGGCATGAGCGTGGGGAGAAAAAGTGTGGGGAAGAAGGAAGGGCCAAGGTGGAGAGTGGGCAGTGATGGTGGTAGAACTGACCTGTATTCCCAATGTTCTCACACTTCTCAGTGTTATGGAAGGATCCCCTGCATGGGAAGGAGAGGGTGGGAAATGTCTCAGAGGCTGAGGACAAGAGAGTTAAAGCCTGCATCTGGCTGATTTTCTTGTGGGAGGCTCTGCGACCTGCTTGGACATACTTGGAGGGTGTAGGCGATGGTCTGAGGCTCTCAGAAGGAGGCTGCCTGGAAGAGCACTGGAAGGTGATTCGTGGTGCAGCCCAGGAGAGGTCCTTGAGTGCCAACAGGAAGAGGATTGTTCTAGGGAAGCCACTTTTGTAGGAAGGGGGCACAGGAGGAGAAATTGGAAGGGTGAGTTCCTGTCCCCTCTGCTGACCCTGCCTTGGTTAAGACTGGAGAAGGAAAACCAGGAGGCTCTTGTCATGGCCTCTGGATGGGTGCTCAGGCCTTGGTCCCCAGGAGGAGACACCATCCTGGAAGGGGACCTGAGGAAGGCAGTTGGCAAAAAGTCAGGGAGGCAGAGAAAGGAGAGAGAGGGACTTAGGGAAGGGAGAATGTGGAAATGGGAAGAAGGATGGAGAAAAGGAAACTGGTGGGAGGATGAGGAGGACAGGAAAGGCACAGAGAGGAGGCCAGGCTGGGAGCTCCGTGTGGAACGTGCTCTGAGAAAAGGCAGATGGTAGAGGTGATGGAGGCCCCGATTCCTGTGGCTCCTTCAGGCACCTCAGCAGGGAAAAGGCAGACTGGACAATGAGCAAGAAAGAAGGAGAAGTGTGGGACAGGGAAATGTGTTTGGGAAGGATGATTGATGCTCAAGGTGGAAAGAAAATAGGATGAATAGGAGGAGAAGGCAAAAATTCCCATGAAAGGAGGAGATACTAGAGAAATGGAAAAGGGAGACATTCTGGGAAAGAATCAGAGAAACTGCTGGAACACCTAGGTCCACTGTTCTTGAGTTTTATTTTTTGTTTGTTTGTTCTTAGGAGCCGGAGCCTCCAGAAATAAAGAGCCCAGCCTGTTAGGGATGTATGAGGATGTTAATAAGAAAGTCAAGGATGAGAGCAGCTGTGAAAGGGTCTCTCTCACTGTTCTCATAACTACACCTCTTGTTTCCCAAACCAGTGCCCCCCCACTTAGAAGACAAGCACTTACGTGTCTGGGGCTCTTGCTTTAGTCTGCAGAGCTGTAGAGGAATCAATAGCATGTCAGTGCGCCATCCATGAACAGCGTCTCTTCTCCTGTCTTTTCTGCTCTGTCCTACTCTGACACCATCCTTGGATAAACCAGGGCAGCAGAGCAGTTCTGCTGAAACCCATGTGAAAAGGGCCTGGGACTCAGAGCAAGCACCCAGCTGGCACCCTAAAGCCACCCACACCTGTCCTGCTATTGTCCTCAACACCAAATCAGGGAAGCTCTCTGCTCCCCGTGTCCCCTTCACCCTGCCCAGTCTCCCTGCCTTTCTGTCTGTTTCCGTCCCCTTCCCTTGACCTCCCTGCAGTCCCCCAACCTGCTCCCTCCACTGCTGAGCCCTGGCCACCCACCCCTCACTACCCCCTCTTGTCACAGGCACCATGGCTCCCTCCTGCCCTGACAAACCAGCTTCTTGTCTTTCCTTCTGAGTGCTGGCTCTTTCTCTCTCCCACCTTGTGAACCTCATGGCTGGAATCTGTGTTTGCACTGCAGCCTGTTCCTCTTTTCCACTGAGGGCTCTATTACCTACCCCCCTGCCCCACAAACACCCTGTCCCCCCTCCAGATCCTCCTCATCTCTCTACTTAGAGCTTTAGAGCATATCCCAGGCATATGGTCCCTGGTTCACACACATCCTCTCCACCACCCACCACCCACCCTCCTGGGAGGTGTCACCAGCCACAGGGACAGCCCTCTAACATACCGGACTCACTAGTCCCCGCCAACTCCAATGACCTCCACCTCACTCAGCCATACCCTGGACTTCGTTTTTTTAATCACTGGGAATGAGAACTCTAAAATTTCATGCTAGTATCATCTTTATGCTACAACTTTCTTTCCTCCCAGCTCTTTTGTCACCTTCCCCCTACACCTGTGCTTTGACCTCCCTGAGCTCTTGTCCCCTGACAATGCACTTTCTTTCAGGTTTCCTAGAACGTCTGCAAGGCCTCCACTCTCCATTTGGACCCTTTCAGCAGCTCCTTGACCTCCTGGGTTCCTTTGTCCTGCCACACCAAGCTGGCAAATCTCCAATCCTGCATGTGTCTATGGCATGGCACGCTATTTGCTTATCCAGGATCCACTCACCTCTTCTTTCTCAGTTACAGAACCTTGATTTTATTTGGAGTGGCCGTGTGCTCCCCTACAGATAGATGTGGGGCATGTGACAAACTCTGGCCAATAAGATATAAGGGGACGTGCGGGTAGGACCTCCAGGAAGGCTCCTGGACTTCAGTACATTTTCTCTTCTCCAACCCTCACTCTTACTCTCTGGAGGACAGATAATTGGGTCATAGCCTTTTTGTCCTTTCCTCCTTTCTCCTGTTTCCTGCTAGGATTCAGAAATAATGGCTGGGATCTTAGAAGCCACCTTGGACCATGAGGGAACAACCTTCAGGACAGTGAGGAGAAAGGTGGGAGCCTAAGTTCCTATGGACAGTGGGTTCTGCAATCTACCTCCAGATCCTTTTTATATGACAGGGGAAAAAATCCTCTGTCTTATTTAAACCACTGTTACTCATGGTCTCTGGTGCTGACAGGTGAACACAAACCCTAACCAATAAGTCCTAAAGGTTTCTAAACTGCATAGTTAAATACTGCTGAGGAAAAACACAATCGTGTGCAATGATGCTTTTACAGATTTATGGTTTCTTGTCTGAGTCGAGTCTGTTAAGTACAATCTTTTGTTTCCTTGGTGACTACATCACATTCTCTCGTCATATCTGATCCTTATCCTTATCCTTACTTTTGGAAGAAAACTGGTGTTTTCTTTGTAGAATATTAAAAAATATCATTTTTAAAAAAGATTTTATCTATTCATGTTTTATAGAGAGAGGAAGAGAAGGAGAGAGGCAGAGAAACATCAAAGTGTGGTTGCCTCTTGGGCACCCCCTACTGGGGACCTGGTCCACAACCCAGGCATGTGCCCTGAGTGGGAATCGAACTGGTGCCCCTTTGGTTCTCAGCCTGTGCTCAATCCACTGAGCCACACCAGCCAGGGCAACAATCTCAATTTTTATGAAGCTGAATTTGTCAATATTTTTATTCATTGCTTTTCAGTTTTATGTCATACTTCTTTGGGAGGTTATCTCCATACAACGAATGGTTCCAGCACTACATATTGAATTATTCATCTTTATTAATTAGAAATTTTACCTTTTAATTTACTAAATTCCTTCATATATTTGGGTCTATTTTTTTAAAGATTTTATTTATTTATTTTTAGAGAGAGGGGAAGGGAGGGAGAAAGAGAAGGAGAGAAACATCAATGTATGGTTGCCTCTTGTGCACTCCCTACTGGGGACCTGGACTGCAAACCAGGCATGTGCCCTGACTGGGAATCGAACAGATGACTCTTTGATTCACAGGCTGGCACTCAATCCACTGAGCCACACCAGCCACGGCTACTTGGGTCTATTTTTATCCAGCCTATATCAGTTTTTTCTTTTCTTCCATCACTTTATCTGTTATCTGTTTATCTATTATATGCTAGTGTTGCATCACTTTAATTATTGTAGCTTAAAATTATATGTTAATGTTCATCTACTGCTTACTTTGTGCCAAGGTCTATTCTAAATGCATTATGTTTAATTGTCATGACAACTCCCAGGATAATTACTATTATTATCCCTATTTTACTGATGAGTTAAGTTGAGGCACAGAGTAATAGTACCACCAGAGCTGACCTAGCCATGATTTGATGGCAGGCAGTCAGATTCTATGCTCTTCACCTTTGTGCTTTAATATCTAATAGGGAAAACCTTGTAGCAAATTTTTAAAAGTAATTTAAAATCAATTTTGATGCTGTCGGGGCATAAATAATTGATGCCTCTAACCCTCTGCTCTCTTTGAGCTGTTAACATGTACATCCAAGTTTGTGATGGACATTTCTACTCAGATGCCACACAGGTATCTCAAACATAACATATCCCAATCTGGAGGAAACATCTCCCCCCGCCCAAAAATGTTGCCTTTGACCTCCTATGTTCCCTAATTCACTTAGTTTCATTATAACCTTGTTCACCCAAGTTGTAAACATGAGACTTCTTCCTGCTCCCTCGACCCTACATCAGTCCAATCACCAAGTATTGCTAATTCCTTCTTAACCTTTTCCAGAATCTGTCTCTCTCTGTAGATCTACATATCTGCAAGGCAAAGTGAGGTTGCCTCTTGGGTGCTTCATGTCCTCTTTTCCCACCTTCTACCTCCTTCATAGCATTGAGCTACTTACAGTTACCAGAATGGTTTCCTTTGCTTGGAGGAACAGACATCTCTACAACACCCTCACCACTTCTGTGGTTAATTCTTTTTTTATTCTTTGAGAATTTTTGACAGTGTTACTTCCTCTGGGAAGTCCTCCCTGATTCCTCTCCTTCCTTCCAACCTACCATAGCTCTTTCCAAGTGAGGCAACCAGCTCATGAGACACCTTGAGCCCCCTCAGTTATGTGAGAGCAGGGCCTCTGTTTTATTTACTTATATCTCCAATTACAAGCCAGGCCTAGAAAAGGGGCACCCCACTAATGCTTGCTGAGCTGAGCTAAGTTCCTGTCCCTTCTGTTCTGTCCTCTCTATGAACCAAATGGCGAGGACTGATGAGAAATGATTAAGTCAAGAAACGAGAACTGAAAAATGATCAGACTTGTGGCGAGAAGTTGGTCTGGAATACTGGTTTCAAACTTGGTCACTCACAGACCCAACTTGAGGAGACTGTTAACAATGCAGATTCCCAAGCCCAGAGCTTCCCCCAGCCAGGATCTGCCTTTTTAACAGGCACCTGTGGTCATTCTGATGCAGGTGGGTTCAGAGAAACACCTGGTTGGGAAGCTTGGGGAGAAAGTGGGATCTTTGACAACTTACCTTTCCTTCTCTTCCACCTGATGCAGGCCATCATTCCCAAAATTGCAATTATGAGCACAGCACTGGCTACTGCCACCCCAACTATAGCTCCTGGAGTCAGGGGCTGAGACCCTGAGCTCCTCTCTTCCCCGGAGACATTGACGCCATCTGTGGTGGTGGTGATGGTGCTGGTGGGCTCCCCTGTGGGTTTCTCGGTGTCTGAGAAGACATGAGAAATAAGCAAATTGTCCCTTGGAGGACTGGAGGTGTCTGAGTGAAACTGTCACATCCTGTTCCCTAGTTTGGAGAATATTGGGTGTCGGGAACAACCCTCTGAAGCTCTCACACTGGGAGGGGACTAACAAGGTGAATGCTGAAGGCTTAGAATATACACCACTCAGTTTACATCTTGACTCTACCACCGATCAGTGCTGTGACCTCAGAACCTCACTGCATCACCTACAAATAGAGATAACTAGATCACAGGATTAAAAATATATTGTGGCAGACTTCTGGCCAAGATGGAGGCATAGGTGGACACACTGTGCCTCCTCTCACAACCAAAATTAAAGACAACAAATATTTAGAAAGAAAAAAACAACCAGAACTGATAGAAAATTGAACTGTATGGAAGTCCAACAACCATTCATCCAGACCAGTAAGAGGGGTGGAGTCTCGGCAGGAAAAAGTGGAGGTGCGGACCCAGGCATGCAGGCAGCAGAGGCTGGCAGTTCCCAGGTGTGGAGGCAGCAGCTAGTGGACCCCAGGCACGGGGTGGCAACAGTGCAGACCCAGTGAGGCCACGCAAGGCGGCTGGCTGACCAGGTGGTCCCACATTCGCGCACAGATAATCCAGGCTAAGGGGAAGCTGTGGAAGGGACTGGAATCCAAGAGAGAACAGAGCAAGCACCACTGTTCCCTCTTGAACCCTGCTCCCACATACAGCATCACAACTCAGCGACTGGGCTGCCCTGCACTGGGGAACACCTAAGGCTCCGCCCCTCACTACATAACAGCCGCGACCAGACCAAAAAACAAACAAACAAATACCAAAAATGACTCAAATGGGAGAGCAAATCAATTCCTCTAAGCAACCAAGAGATAGCCAACCTATCAGAAGCCAGTTCAAAGCCCTAGTAATCAGGATGCTCACAGAATTGGTTGATTTTGCTCACAAATTAGATGAAAAAATGCAGGCTACAATACGTGAAATGAAGGAAAATGCATGGGGAACCAATAGAGATGGGAGGAAAACTGGAACTCATATCAATGGAATGGAACAGAAGGAAGAAAGAAACAACCAAACAGAAAAGAAGGAAGGAAACAAGAATTCAAAAAAATGAGGAGAGGCTTAGGAACCTCGGGGACATCTTTAAATGTCCCAACCTCTGAATTATAGGGATACCAGAAGGGGAAGAAGAAGAGCAACAAGTGGTGCCCTGGCTGGTGTAGCTCAGTGGATTGAGCGCGGGCCTGCGAACCAAAGGATCGCGGTTCGATTCCCAGTCAGGGCACATGCCTGGGTTGCCAGGCCAGTTCCCGGCAGGGGACATACAAGAGGCAACCGCACATTGATGTTTCTCTCCCTCTCTCCTTCCCTTCCCCTCTAAAGATAAATAAATAAATAATGTAA
Organism: Glossophaga mutica; assembly: GCA_039655065.1. Classification (NCBI taxonomy): domain Eukaryota; kingdom Metazoa; phylum Chordata; class Mammalia; order Chiroptera; family Phyllostomidae; genus Glossophaga; species Glossophaga mutica. Next base: position 85,398,832 of record CM077305.1, read on the forward strand.
ATAAATAAATAAAATATTAAAAAAAAAAAAAAAAGAAGAGCAACAAGTGGAAAACTTATCTGAACAAATAATAAAGGAGAACTTCCCCAATCTGGCAAAGGAAATAGACTACCAAGAAGTCCAAGAAGCTCAGAGAGTCCCAAAGAAGTCGGACCCAAGGAGGAACACACCAAGGCACATCAGAATTACATTAGCCAAGATTCAAATGAAGGAGAGAATTCTAGAAGCAGCAAGGGATAAGGGGACAGTCACCTAGAAAGGAGTTCCCATCAGACTGTCAGCTGATTTCTCAAAAGAGAACTTACAGGCAAGAAGGGGCTGGAAAGAAGTATTTGAAGTCTTGAAAGGCAGGGACCTACATCCAAGATTGCTCTATCCAGCCAAGCTGTCATTTAGAATGGAAGGGAAGATAAAGTGCTTCTCAGATAAGGTCAAGTTAAAGGAGTTCATCATCACCAAGCCCCTATTATATGAAATGTTAAAGGGACTTATCTAAGAAAAAGAAGATCAAAAATAGGACAGTAAAAAGACAGCAAACTCACAGATATTAACAACCACACCTAAAACAAAAGCAAACAACTAGAACAGGAACAGAACCACAGAAATGGAGATCATATGGAGCGTTAGCAACAGGGGAGTGGGAGGAGGAGAGAGGGGGAAAAGATACAGAGAATAAGTAGCATAGACGGTGGGTAGAAAATAGACAGGGGGAGGGCAAGAATAGTGTGGGAAATGTAGAAGCTAAAGAACTTACGACACATGGACATGAACTAAAGGGGGGGAATGTGGGTGTGAGGGGGTGTGCAGGGTGGAGGGGAATGATGGGGGAGAAATGGGACAACTGTAATAGCATAATCAATAAAATATATTAAAAAACATTAAAAATATATTGTGGCAAAAGCCACATAACATAAAATTTGCCACTTCAACCATATTTAAGTGTACTGTTCAGCGGCATTAAGTACATTCACATTGTTGTTCAACCATCACCATCACTTCCAGAACTCTTTCATCTTCCCAAACTGAAATGCTGTCCCCATTAAACAACTCCCCATTACCCTCACATCAGCCCTGGGAATGCCCCCTGCACCCGTTCCACTTTCTGTCTCCATGAATTTGTCTGCTCTAGATACCTCATATACTTGGCATCAAATAATATTTGTCCTTTTATAGGATTGTCTTAGTAAGTGAGAAAACATCTGTAAAGCACTTAGTATATATTTGAAATATGTTTTTAAAATTACTTGAATATATGTTGATGAACTTTAGTTCCCACAGATTGTACTTTTTTGGATGTTTAATACACCATTAAAAAAATAAAGTAACACTAAGCCACAGAAAAAATTCTAATTCTAGTAAAATCTTTAGGTTACCATGGAACAAATTCTCTGTCCACTCTTATTAGAAATTAGTAATAAAAGGGTAAATACCATCTCTCAACTAAGATAAACTATTTTAAATTCTTAGCAAAGGAATATACAGGGTCCAGCACAAATAACGCCCCTTTTTATTACAAAATCTTTTACAACAAAATCACAAGCATGTAATTCCGTAACATAATATCACACTCAAGCACACCATGTGACATTTTAGGTAAAATGTTCAAATGTTGTCCATCTTGAGAGAGACATTCACGTACCCTCCCAACCACACTCAAGCAAACCTTGCTTCTGCCGGACCCTGTAACATGCTATCTAGAAAACAAAAACCAGAGCACCTGACATCTGTATAATTTTGTTAACTAGTGTCCCCCAATAAATTCAGTAAAAAGGTAAAAATAAATTCTAAAAAAGCCAGAGCAATACCTATTTTAAAAAAACTCCTGGAATATGACTAAAGCTGCACTCTAATACTAAATTTATAGTGCTAAATGCTTTCGCTATTGAAAATGGGAAGAAATTTTTAAATGAATGAAATTTTTAAAGAAAAAAATAACCAAAAACGGAGGGGAGTGAGCCCTAAGGAAACCCATAGTTTGAAAGTAATGGAAATGTATGAGGGAATAAATTTATTAGGTTCTATTTTTTTTTTATTAGGAAACAGAATAGCAAAGGGTACAATAAATCTAGGACGTGGTTATTCAGGGGAAAAAACAAGAAAACAGACAAGACCCTTGCAAACCCAACGAGAGTTTGTTTAAGTTGTGAGTGAGTGTATGCTCACTTATAGGTTGATAAATTTAAAAAAACCCTCTGAAATGGATGATTTTTCAGAAACAAAAAATTTTAAAAAGTTGGTTTGTAAGTAGTAAAGTTTAACTGATGGGTAGACAAAGAAGTGAGAACACTATTAAGGAACTATCTTTCATTAATTCTAAGCTTGGTGGTTTTATGGCAAAACTCTAGTAAAAATTTAAGGAACAGATAATTCCTAGACATTAGTTTCCAGAACATAGAGTAATATGGAGAACTGCAGTTCTAATTTATTACATAAAATGATAACTCTTATGCTCTTATCCACTCATAATTTTTAAAAAATGAGTATTAAAACAAAAAGCTGTTTTTTAAAACTGATCTGAGTAGGGGGAAATACCCAGTATTGACACAATAGGAGTAAAAGTTGACACAACTTCTCAGAAAGCATTCAAGAATATCCATCAAAGTGTAAAATACACATGCGTGCTCTCAGACCCAGTGATTTTTGCGCTAGAAATTTGTCCTATGGAAATGCTGGTGCAAATGTTGAAAGGCCTGTGTTTAAGCGTGTTCTTTGCAGCATTGTTGTGATGTGGTAACAACCTGAATGTCTTTAGATAGGAAACTTATGAAGTAAATTATGATACATTGCTACAACGGGATAGATGCCATGCAGCTATTTACACTCAATATTATTTTATATTAGTTCCAGGTATACAGCACAGTGGTTAGACAATCATATGCTTTACAAAGTGGCACCATACATAGTTATTAGATTATTGACTATATTTCCTATGCTGTAATTTACATCCCTGTGATTATTTTGGGACTACCAAATTGTACTTCTTAATACCATCACCTTTTTCACACAATCCTCCATCCTCCCTTCCATCTGGCAATCATAAATCTGATCTTTATATCTATGAGTCTGCTTCTATTTTGTTTATTATTTTGCTCTTTAGATTCCACACATAAGTGAATGCATATTGTACTCATCTTTCTCTGCCTGACTTATTTTACTTAGCATAATATCTTGTAGGTCCATCCATGCTGTCACAAATGGTCAGATTTCATTCTTTTTCATGGCTGAGTAATATTCCATTATATATACTGGTATTTATGCCACCACTTTTTTATCCATTCATCTATTGATGGAAACTTAGGTTGCTTCCATATCTTGGTTATTGTGAATAAGTTTGCAGTGAACATAGGGGTGCATTTATTCTTTTGAATTAGTGTATTGGGTTTCTTTGGTTATGTACCCAGAAGTGGATATATATATCCAGTTCCATTTTTAATTTTTTAGGAACCTCTAAACTTTTTCATAGTGACTGCACCAATCTTTATTTCCACCAACAGTGCATCAGAGTTACCCTTTCTCCACATCCTTGCCAGCACTTGTTTGTTGATTTATTGATGATAGCCATTCTGACAGGTGTGAGGTGATAGCTCATTGTGATTTTAATTTGCTTTTCTCTGACAATTATACCTTTGAGTATCTTTTCATAGATCTATTGGCTATCTGTATATCCTTTTGGAGAAGAGTCCATTCAGGTTCTCTTCCCATTATTTAATTAGATTGTTTTCCCAGTGTTGAGTTGTTATGAGTTCTTTGTAAATTTTGGACATAAAGCCCTTATCATATATTATCGGCAGATATTTTCTCCTGATCAGTAGGTTGTCTTTTTGTTTTGTTGATGGTTTCCTTTGTTGTGAAATAACTTTTTTAGTTTGATGTAATCCCATTTGTTTATTTTTTGTTTCCCTTGCCTAAGGAGATATATCGGAAAAAATATTGCTAAGAGAAATATTAGACACTTTATTGCCTATCTTTTCTCCTAGAAGTTTTATGGTTTTGAGTTTTACATGTAAATTTTTTAATCCATTTTGAGCTTATTCTTGCATCTATCTGTCCAGTTTCTCAGCACCATTTATTTAAGAGACTGTCTTGACCACATTGTATTTACTTGCCTCCTCAGTCATATATTAATTGACCATATAGCTGTGGGTTGATTTCTGGGGTCTCTATTCTGTTTAATTGGCCTACATGTCTGTTTTTATGCTGGTACCATGCTATTTTGTTTGCCATGATATCAGGTAGCATGGTACAACCAACTTTGTTCTTTCTCAAGATTGCTGTGGCTATTTGGGGGTCTTTTGGGGTTTCATATAAATTTTTGGATTATTAGTTCTAGTTCTGTGAAATACGCCATTGGTATTTTGATAGGCAATCATTTCATAAAATATGTTAATCAAACCATTGTGCTTTTGAGCATGATGCATCACCTTAAACTTACACAGTGATACATATTAATGAGTTCTAAGTAAAACTAGAAAAAATAATAAGTTAGCATTGTAAGAGGGACTTGTAAATAGCATTAAAAATATTTGACCCTGACTGCCGGTCAGGTTGGTGGCATAGATGAATGTGGTACTTGCCTCCTTCCCCAACCACATCAAAATTACAACTAAACTACAGAACAACCATTATTCAGAACTGCCTGAAATCTGACTGAATGGAAGTCCTACAACTAGGGAATTAAAGAAGAAACCACATTGAGGCTGGTAGGAAGGGCAGTCTTGGAATGGTCTGGTCCCACACTTATATGTGGCAGATAAAAATCAGGAAGGATATCTTGGCTGTGGAGGTCCCTCCTGAAGAGTGAGGGGTCCAACTCCCATACCAGGTCCCCCAGTTCAGATTTCCAGTGCCAGGAAGAGAAGTCCTCATAACTTCTGGATGTAAAAACCAGTGAGGATTGAGGCTAAGGGAGACAGAGGGCTTCTTGAGTCCCAGGCAATTTCTCTGATGGGGATTGCACATGAAATTACTTGGACTCACTCTCTCAGAGCTCCAACACTGGGTCAGTAGCTTGAAAGGCAACAGAGACATATGAGGAGGAACTGAATTATCTGGCATCAGGACAAGAGCTGGGGGGCAACTTTCCCTCCAGGTAGAAGTGCTGACAGAGACCATTGTTCCTTTTGTGAGCCCTCCCCACACAGACCCAGCAGGTGGGCACCACATATGAGATTCTATCAACCTAGCTCACACTGTTGGCCCCGCCCTGGTGATTCCCTGATGTACTACCCCATCATACTTTTGGACTAACCCAAGCTGTTTCCAGTGGCTTTTCCATACAAATTTCCTGTCTTGGCTCATGCATCAGATTATCCTGCAATTTCTCAAACAAGAAATATCTGGCTTCAGTGTGCCCCATACCTCTTGTACTAGCAGCAGCTGGCCTTGACCCAGCACTAGCACCAGCCAGACTTGGTTCACAGCTTGGCCTTGCCTAGGAACCTCCAAGCCTAGCACAAGTAGTAGCCATCTGCAGATTGCTTTGTAGCTTGTGCTGGGTGGCCACAGGCAAAACACAAGCAATAGCTGGCCCAAGTGTGCCAAAAGCTAGAAATATAGATGGGTAGGACTGAGCATGCCAACAGGTAGCAAGATTATTGGGTAGGGAAAAAAAGCACTTCCCTCTCTAATCCCTAGCAGAACTGTAGGCTTGAGCAGGAAGAGGAGATGGTCTTTAAGGCAGGAGTCCACAATTCTCTCAGGTTGTGTGGCACCTGAATAAACCTTCTCTTCTTTTGCACCAGCACCTGCCTCACGAGTTTGGCTTTTGTGGTGGCAGGCAGCTGAAACTCTGTTTTGTTTGGTTACAGAAGAGAGTTCAAAATATTGGTTAAAAGAATGCTCAATGAACTTCGAGGAATTCCAACAGCATAAAAAAAGAACCAGTCAGAAATGAAGACTACACCAGCTGAAATGAAGAATAATTGACAGGGAATCAACGGTAAAGTAGATGAAGCCAAGAATCAAATCAGCAATTTGGAATAGAAGGAAACAAACAAAAAAAATGCCCAATCAGAATATCAAAAAGAAAAAAATTCAAAAATTAAGATAGTGTAAGGAGTCTTTGGAACAACTTCAAGTGTACCAACATTCACATCATGAGGATGGTGAAAGGAGAGGAGAGAGAGAGCAAGAAATTAAAAACCTATTTGAAAAAATAATGACAGAAATCTTCCTTAATTTGGTGAAGGAAATAGACATACAAGTCCAGGAAGCAAAGAGAGTCCCAAACAAGATGAACTCAAAGAGGCCCACACCAAGACACATCATAATTAAAATGCCAAAAGTTAAAGACAAAGAGAGAATCTTAAAAGCAGCAAAAGAAAAGCAGTTAGTTACTTACAAGGGAGAATTCCCACAGGACTTTCAGCTGACTTCTCAATAGAAACTTTGCAGGCCAGAAGAGATTGGCAGGAAATAGTGATGAAAAGCATTTTTTCATCTGTCTGTGAGCCCTCTGTATGTCCTCCTTGGAGAAGTGTCTGTTCAGGTCCTTTGCCCATTTTTTTATTGAATCATTTGTCTTCCTGGTATGGCATTGTGTGAGTTCTTTATATATTTTGGAGATCAAACCCTTGTCCAAGATATCATTGGCAAATATGTTTTCCCATACAGTTGGTTTCATTTCCATTTTGTTGACACTTTCTTTAGCCATGCAGAAGCTTTTTAGTTTGATGTAGTCCCATTTGCTTATTCTTTCCTTTATATCCCTTGTCCAAGGGGTTGTATCAGTGAAATATTGCTGCTTGGGATATCTGAAATTTTCCTGCTATGTTTTCCTCTAGGACTTTTATGGTGTCATGACTTATATTTAAGTCTTTTATCCATTTTGAGTTTATTTTGGTGTATGATGTAAGTTGGTGGTCATCACTAGCCATTAGAGAGATGCAAATTGGAACCACAATGGGATACCACTTCACACTGGTCAGAATGGCCATAATTAATAAATCAATAAACAAGAAGTGCTGGTGAGGTTGTGGAGAAAAGAGAATCCTGGTACACTGTTGGTGGGAATGCAGACTGGCTCAGCCACTGTGGAAAACAGTATGGAATTCCTCAAAAAACTAAAGATGGAACTGCCTTTCAATCCAGTTATCCCACTGCTGGAATTGTACCCTAAGAATCCTGAATCACTAATCCAAAACAACCTATGCACCCCAGTGTTAATAGCAGCTTTATTTACTTAGGCTGGAAACGGCCTAAGTGCCCATCAGTAAATAAGCGTATCAAAAAGCTGTGGTACATTTATATGATGAAATACTACGCAGCAGAGAGAAAGAAGGAACTCCTACCCTTTGCAACAGCATGGATGGAACTGGAGAGCATTATGCTAAGAAAAAAAGCCAGGCAGTGAAAGACAAATACCATGTGATCTCACTTGTAAGTGAAACCTAATCAACAAAACAAACAAATGAGCAAAATAGAACCTGAGACTTGGAAATAAAGAACAAACTGACAGTAACCAGAGGAGGTGGGAGAGAGGGGTAATAGAGCAAAGAAGAGGAAGAGGCAAGCCAAGGAACATGAATAGAGGACTCATGGGTAGAGACAATGGGAGGGCATTGACTGTAGGAGTTGCAGGGATAGGGCAGGGGAGGCCAATGGGGAGAAAAAGCAGGAAAACTGTAACTGAGCAACTACAACAAAAAGTTTTAAAAATCTACAGTATTTAGATGACCTTTCTTTAAATTAGTAAAAACTTAAAGTGTGATTGCATTAAATTGATATTTGTTTCATCATCAAAGAACAACAACAAAGTGATGAAAAGAAAGGACCTGCAACCAAGATTACTCTACCAGGCAAAGCTATCATTTGGAATCAAAGGACAGATAAAGAACCTCACTAAAGGACTTCATCACCCCAAACCAGTACTATGTAAAATGTTAAAGTGTTTTCTAGGAGGAGGAGGAGGAAGAGGAGGAGGAGGAAGAGGAGGAGGAGGAGGAGAAGGAGAAGGAGAAGGAGAAGGAGAAGAAGAAGAAGAAGAAGAAGAAGAAGAAAATATAAACAATCAAGTGTAAATAAATATGTATCTATCAAAATTGAATGCATAAAACAAAATAAATGAACAGGTAGAATAGAAACAGACTCATAGATACAGAGATCATTTTGACAGTTGCCAAATAGGAGAAAGGTTGGTAGTATGGGTGAAAAAGGTGAAGGGATTAAAAAGTACAAATTGGTTATTACAGAATAGCCATGGGGATGTAAAATACAGCATAGGGCATACAGTCAATTATATTCTAATAACTATGTATGGTGTCATATAGGTGTGAGATTTATCAGGACAATCACTTAGTAAGTCATGTAATATCTAATCACTGAGGTGTACACCTGAAACTAGTATAATAATGTATGTCAACTGTAATTGAAAATTTAAAAATGATTAAAAAATAAATTTAAAAAAATTTCCTGTCAAAAAACAAGCAGTGAAGCAGAATGGAGAGACCAGAAAAGCATGCTATCCCACAAAAGAACTTAGAAGCCAGATCTATGAGTAAATGAAAAATAGAAAAAAATGCAATAAATCAAAAAATAACATTGGGACAATTGATTAATTTCTTGGTATAAAGATCAATTTAATTATTTGCCTCCCATAATATACCAAATAAATTCTCACTATATTAAAGAGTTTTATTGTGAAAAGAAACCATGCAAAAGTTAGAAGAAATTAAAACATTTTCAACCCATAGTGGAATATGGGATTTTGGGCTTAGAAATGAAATAAAAAAATTACAAAGAATAATACTATTAGATTTGGCTATAAAAGAAAACATCTGTATGTAATAAAGTTAATAAGCTAACCACAAATTTATCAATTGTATTTACTGCAAATATTCTTTTAGTGTGATATCTGTTTTTTAAAAAAGATTTATTTTTAGAGAGAGAGGAAGGGAGGGAGAAAGAGAGGGAGAGATAGACCAGTGTGTTAGAGAAACAACAACTGGCTGCCTCTTCTATGTGCCCAGGGATGGAATCCGCAAACCAGGCATGTGCCCTCATCAGAAATTAAACCAGTGACCTTCTGCTTTGTGGAATGATGCCCAACCTAGCCACATCAGTCAAGGCAGTGTGATGTCTTTACTTTATGGTACTTGGATTAAACGCATTTCTTTTAATTACTTACTTGCATTTTACAAAAAAATGAGCATGAATATCTTATTAATTGCATGAACTGAAAAATTAATTTACTGATAAAAACTTAAACTAAATGTGACTCAAACAAAAAAATGAGAAAAGGAAGAATTAAGAAAGGAAAAGGAGGAATCTAAAAAGAGAACAAATCACTTAAAAATGGCCATTTAAGGAGATATGGGGAAGTGCTGGAAGTATAAATCCAAGACTGTTTGCTTAATTCAGGTTGTGAGCCACTTTATAATTGATCTAAATCCAGCTCTGTGGTCAAGACATGGCAGTGGTTTACCGAGGCTGGGAGGAGTGATTCATCACTGACATAGTTTAGAGTTGCCAGCATAAGTGATAATAAAAAGTAAGTAGACTTACACTGCACCCCTGTATGCCTGGGCCTGGAGAGAGCCCCTCCCCCGCTGCCCTGGAGACATATAAGCTCAGGTTCAAGTTCCTATGCCCCAGTGAGCAGTTGAGGAAGGCCTATTAATGCAACAACCCAACAGTAGCTTAAAAATAGGTCAAGACAACAAGATGATAAAGTCAGTAGGTGAGACTGAGAAGCTAATGGTTAAGAGAGAAGGCTATAGGGTTAAACTGGGTTCACATTCCACCTGTGCTGTGATGGTGACTTTGTTCAGGTGAGAGCCTTGGTTTGCTCCTCTGGAACAGGAAGACGATAGTGGTACCTACTGTTATTGAGGGGTGTGGTGCAGATTAATTAGGAAGATGCATGCCGAAGTATTCCGTCGGGATGTGGTGCACAGTAAGTGGGAGCTGCCCTTACTGCTGCTGCAGAGGGGCCTCTAATGACCAGGACAGAGGCAGAAGGGTACAACACAGGCTTTCTTTGGGGGAGATGAGGACTTGGGGGTTGCTGTGAGGGGAAAAAAGGGTACAAAGGATGAAGATGGGGAAAGAGAGGAAAGAGATAGCACTGGGGCAGCAGCATTGAGGGCCATGTTCTGGGGAGCAGAGTAGGAAAAGGAAGCAGGGAGGTTGGAAAAACAGGTGGTGGGGTGTTAACAGGGGCAGGGGCAGGGGCGTCCTCAGGTCCTCATTGGGTTATCTCCTGTGTGTGCCAGGCTGAGCTCATGGCTGTGGGGAGACACAGATATGGGGCTCGCTGGGCCTCCACACACAGGCACATGACAAAGGGAAGGCAGTCCACATCCTGGAAAAGTCAAGTTCACCTGGAGGACTTGGGGCCAGGGCAGCGGGCAGGGCTGGAGCCCAGCTTGGAGCAAGAAGGGAGGATAACCAGGGAGCCAGGAAGGGGCTGAAGCCTGGGCATGGGATTGGGGGCTGGATCTGGAGGGGACAGTGAGGGCGTTGGGCAAGGAAGGAAGCCCAAGTCTGGGGAGATTATGGTGAGAATGGTAAAGTTGGCAGAGGCCTGGGAAGGAGTCAAGGGCAGAGAGAGGATTTGAGAGAAGGGTCAGGAAGAGAGGGGCCTGGACCAGTCCTGGGGCAGGAGGGCACCAGAGGCTGGGGCAGCAGGACTCACCTGTGGTGATGGTGAGTTCAGTCCCCTCGATGGACTGCCACATTTCCTTGGGATTTCCTGTCAGTGTGTTCAAACGAACTCGGCAGAAGTACTTAAACTCATCCTCCTTCCGCAAGTTAGAGATCTGGAGGGAGCCATTCCTCTGGCCCTTTGTCCAGAGCAGGGAGAGGCGGCCCTCGTAATCCTTATGGGTGAAAGGCGGGTCTGTTCTGTAGATGAACTCCCCGTGGAACCCTTTCCTTCTCCAGGATATTCTCACGTTGGGCTCCCTGGGTAACTCCCAGGGGTAACAGAAGGAGAAGGGGATGTGGATGGAACCACCCACAGGGGCTGAGAGGTGCTTTGGTTGGTTGACTTCAAAAGAAAAGCCTGAGTTGCATTTTGCTGAGCCACCTGGAGGAAGGAGAAAGAGGGAGAGACTTTGAAGCCACTTAGAGAGACAAAAAGATAACCCCAGAGTGCCTGGCACCTTTATCCCTGGGCAGAAGTATGACAGACGTATGTCTGGCCCTCTGGCTGTGTGTCCCCCTTTCCAGGCCTGGGGTAGAAAGGAGAGTGAGGGGTGTGGGGGACCCAGCACTGTGGGACCAGCCCAGCCCATTGCTTGTTGTGGGTGGGAGGCCTGGTCGACTACCCCAGCAGACCCCTTCTCCTGAGGCCTGGCCACAGACTCTCCCCAGACCCCCCTTCCCTATCCTCATAACCCTGGGCAGAGCCAGGAGGTCCTGGCCACTCACCAGCCTGCAGAGATGCTGGCAGCAGCAGCAGGGGCAGCAGCAGGGGCAGACCCATCGCCTTGCTCTCCTCCAGGGGATGAGAAGACAAGCAGAGCCCCTAGGCCAGAGGGGAGGCCCAAGGGAGAGGCTGCCTTGGGGTAGGCTGACAGCTGGGAGGGGCGGGATCAGGCTCCTTCAGAGGGCTGAGGGAGGGTGGGAGCCTTCCCCAAACACCCCTGCCCCAGAGTGACTAGCACTTCCTTTTTCAATCTGGCTTCTTCTTTTCCTATATTGCAAAAGGGCCTCCCTTGTTGTCAGTGAAAAAGAGCCATAATATAGGTCCCCCAGTCCCCATCTTCACACTGAAGGGTGTGGTCCTGACCTTGGCTGACTGGGACCTCCCTGTTTCCCCCTCAACTGCTTGTCTCTGCCAGGGACTTGCTCCTCTCCTAGGAGTCAGTCTCCAGCTCTCACTCTTCTCTCCTTTTCTCTGCTTCTCTGGGTGCTTCTCAGCCTCTGTTTCTCTCTCTCAATCCAGGGGAAGTGGTGGCAGCAGGACCAGCTCAGGCTCTTTCAAGAGAGGAAAAGCAGCCCCGAGTCTCTGCCCAGCTACAGAGAGTAGGAGGGAGAGACACTGATGGAGATGCCCTCAGCCCCCAGCTCCAGCCCCAGGCGAATCCAGCTTGCTCTTGGCCTCGGGCCCTCCCCTGTAGTCCCCAGGCAGAAACAAGATGCACAGCCCCAATTCTCTTCCCTCTGTACATCACACCCTCTCCTAAGTTAAGAGGTGAGGGTGGTCTTCCCCTTCCATCTTCCCAGAGAATAGGTTGTCTGGAGGCCACACCCTAACCCACAGATTTCAAATCTGGATCTGCAGGGTCATCTGTCTTCACCACTTCACATTTGAGGCAACCAAGACTCAGAGAGGGTGTGCCCCAAGTCCATGACTCTCAAGTGATGGGTCCAGGACATGAATTACAGTCTGTTTTTTTTTTTCATTCTCACCCAAAAATATCTTTTCATTGCTTTTAGAGAGAGAGCAAGAGAGAGAGAGAAACATTGATCTGAGAAGCATCAATTGGTTGCCATACACACATACCTGGACTGGTGATTGAACCCTAAACTCAGACATGTGCCCTGACTAAGAATCAAACCCACAATGTTTTAGTTATGGGACAATGCTCCAACCAACAGAGCCACACCAGCTAAGGCTCAAACTCCAGTCTTGTGAAGTCCATGAACGTTCTGTCTCTTCTGGATGCTTCTTCATGGTTGTACCACAGAATCTCTAGGCCTGGACATAGGGTGCAGAGCTCTGGAGGCTGAGCTCCAGGAGGCTGCATTTTTTAAATTTCCTTTCCTTTCCTTTTTTTAAAAATATATTTTACTGATTATGCTATTATGGTTGTCCTATTTCTCCTTTATCATCCCCCTCCACCCTGCACACCCCCTCCCAACCACATTCCCCCCTTTAGTTCATGTCCATGTGTCATAAGTTCTTTAGCTTCCACATTTCCCACACTATTCTTGCCCTCTCCCTGTCTATTTTCTACCCACCGTCTATGCTACTTATTCTCTGTACCTTTTCCCCCTCTCTCCTCCTCCCACGCCCCTGTTGCTAACCCTCCATGTGATTCTGTGGTTCTGTTCCTGTTCTAGTTGTTTGCTTAGTTTGCTTTTGTTTTAGGTGTGGTTGTTAATATCTGTGAGTTTGCTGACTTTTTACTGTCATATTTTTTATCTTCTTTTTCTTAGATAAGTCCCTTTAACATTTCATATAATAAAGGCTTGGTGATGATGAACTCCTTTGACTTGACCTTATCTGAGAAGTGCTTTATCTTCCCTTCCATTCTAAATGACAGCTTCACTGGATAGAGCAATCTTGGATGTAGGTCCTTGCCTTTCATGACTTGGAATATTTCTTTCCAGCCCCTTCTTGCCTGTAAGTTCTCTTTTGAGAAATCGGCTGACAGTCTGATGGGATCTCCTTTGTAGGTGAGGAGGCTGCATTTTTATAATCTCCTTAGGTGATCCATCCACAGCTGTGAGAGCCCTGGCCAGTCCAGTGTGGTCCTTGCACAGAGAGGAGTAAGACTTAGAACAGTAATGGGTCACCCAATGGACAGTCCTGGGACCATCAGTGCCAGCCTGTGATGTGGTGAACAGGTGAGAAACTGGGGATTGCGACCTTTGGTGACTCACAGGAGGCTCCACCCATCCCTTCCCCAGAATGAGGTTGGCATCAACTTACTGAGTAGACCATGTGGGTGAATGGTCATGATTTCTTCAGAGGAAGTGGCCTTGGTCTTCTGAAGATGGAAGTAGCAGACTGACTTCCTTTTTTATCAGTTTCTTCCCCAATCCTAACAATTTTCTCCCATACTTCTAAGGCCCGTCAGACAGCTGCTGCCTGTGTGTCTGCTTTTCTTACCCTCCTCCCAGGCCTGAGAAGAGAGGTTTCAAATTTTGTGGAGCCTTCTTATCTGAGTCAGGCAATAAACATCCATTGCCTCATTTTCAGCTTTACAATATTCCGTGGTGGGTGTACTGTTATCTCCATTTTACCTATGGGGAAGTTGAAGCCACAGAGTCTTAAGGTCATGTAGTCCTCTGGGCTGCGAAAGATGCTTGTGAGTTGATGACAGTTGGAAATATGGGCAAGTGAGAGGACAGGGAACCCACTGGCATCTCAGCAGGACATCCAGAGGGTGGCCTGCCTTGTCTGTGGGGTGACACTTGGGTTCCATTCTTGCCTTGCTTCTCTAGCTATGGGACCTGGCTGGACAGTCTCCTCATTGCCAGGCTGCCTGAGGAAGGGGACTCCACCAGGGGTATCACTGCTCATTTCGTTGGGCAGCACAGAACTTTTACAAAAAGGGACTTATCTAAGAAAAAGAAGATAAATATGACAGTGAAAAGACAGCAAACTCACAGCTATTAACAACCACACCTAAAACAAAAGCAAACTAAGCAAAGAACTAGAACAGGAACAGAACCACAGAAATGGAGATCACATGGAGGGTTAGCAACAGGGGAGCAGGAGGAGGAGAGAGGGGGAAAGATACAGAGAATAAGTAGCATAGACAGTGGGTAGAAAATAGACAGGGGGAGGGCAAGAATAGTGTGGGAAATGTAGAAGCTGAAGAACTTATGACACATGGACATGAACTAAAAGGGGGAATGTGGGTGGGAGAGGGTGTGCAGGGTGGGGGGAATGATGGGGGAGAAATGGGACAACTATAATAGCATAATCAATAAAATATATTAAAAACAAAACAAAACACACACACAAAAAAACAAACAAAATAGACTCTCTGTAACTTATGCAGAGAACCTGTTGTGCAGGTGCCCTCAGGCCATGCTGGTTCCACGTACCATCTCCCTAGATGCAAGTTGCACATTTCCTGTCATGTTCAGTCCCCTGATCCAGTTGGATCCCCCTGAGGCTAGGAATTGTGAGACATGATTTCTGTTTAGCGATGGCATGTGGTCTTCTGAGTTGTTCACCTCTTCTTCCCCCCAGAAGAGTGAGAGGGCCTGGGAGTCAGCCTCAAGTTATGGCTCCACTCACAGAGGGGGCTTGTGGGAGGAGGAGGGCCTGGTGTTTTGTGATGCAAAGATGGGCAGAGCCTAAATGCAGTAAGTGGCCATGGGGGAGGGGACAGCAATATCATAAGGAGCAGGATATAATGAGCCATGAACCACATTTTGAGGACCACTGCCTTAAATCTTCCCCAAGTTTTCCTGAGCTTCCATTCTCCCATCCTCATTGGTCATGCCCATCACTGCCCCACCATTTGCCCCTCCATGGCACCTCACTCTCCTTCTGTTTTCCCCTCAAGATCAGAAATAAGGCAAACACATCTGCTTTTACTACCCAACTCATTGTGCTGGAGGTTCCATCCCTTGCAATTGAAAAGAAAGGGAAATAAAAATGTTCTAACTGTATTTTCTTAGATCCTGCGTTTACGTTTTGCATCCAGTCATCATAGGGCCAAGTACACTAACTACATTTTCTTTCTTCCTTTCTTTCTTCCTTTCTTTCTTCCTTCCTTCCTTCCTTCCTTCCTTCCTTCCTTCCTTCCTTTCTTTCTTTCTTTCTTTCTTTCTTTCTTTCTTTCTTTCTTTCTTTCTTTCTTTCTTCCTTCCTTTCTCTCTCTCTCTCTCTCTCTCTCTCTCTCCCTTTCTTTCTTTCTTTCTTTCTTTCTTTCTTTCTTTCTTTCTTTCTTTCTTTCTTTCTTTCTTTTTAAATCCGCACCCAGGGACATGTTTATTGATTTTGAGAGAGAGGGGAAGGGAAGGAGAGAGAGAGAGGGAGGAAGAGAAATATCGATGTGAGAGAGATTGATTGGTTGCCTCTCATACACGTCCTGATCAGGAATCTAACCCACAACCTAGGCACATGCCCCAACTGGGAAGCGACTTGGTGGTTTACAGGATGATGCTCCTACCAACTGAACCAGCCAGGGCTATATTTTCTTTTTAAAATATTTTTATTTATTGATTTTTTTTTGAGAGGAGAAACATTGATTTCTTGTTCCACTTATTTATTCATTTGTTGGTTGATTCTTGTATGTACCCTTACTGGGGGTTAAACTTATAAACTTGGTGTACTAAGACCACACTCTAACTCAGGGGTCCCCAAGTCCCAGGCCACGGACCAGTACCAGTACCACTCCCTGGCTTGTTAGGAACCAGGTTGCCCAGCAGGAGGCGAGCAGCAGGCCAGTGAGTGAAACTTCAGCTCTATTTACAGCCACTCCCCATGGCTTGCATTACCATCTGAGTTCTGCCTCCTGTCAGATAAGCAGCAGCATTAGATTCTCATAGGAGCGCAACCCTACTGTGAACTGGTCATGCTAGGGGGTCTATGTTGCGCGCTCCTTATGAGAACCTAATGGCTGCTGATCTGAGGTGGAGCTGAGGTGGTGATGCTAGTGCTGGGGAGCAGCTGCAAATACAGATTATCATTAGCAGACAGGTTTAACCACAGCGACCATAACAAATCAGTTGCTTGCAGACTGATATCAAAACCCTATCAGTGAGTGGCAAGTGACAATTAAGCTGCATCTGGTGGCAGGCTTTAAGTCAGAATCTGACACTTATTTTAGTCTGGACATGGCCCGCCCATTATTTTATTGACCACTTCTATCTGCGAGTCTTTCCCACACTATACACTTGTCTCAGTCGCAGTTTTAGTAAGTCCATATGCTAACCCTGGCCAGAATTACTGTAAAACAAACATCGCTGGAGAGCTTCTTTGAAAAGGGGGAAAGGCTCAATGATGAGAGAGCAGAAGTCTCTAAGACTGCCAACAAAAAGAAAGCTGCATTTAAAAGAAAATACCAAGTCCCATTTAAATTATGGGTTCATTGCAGCAGGTGATTCACATTCTCCAATCCTGCTTCGTATAATATGTGGTGACTAGCTAAAAAAAGTCATGAAACCTTCAAAAAAAGCCAAAAAAAGCGCCATGAAACCTTCAAAACTGCTTTGCCACATGGAGACCAAGCACCCTGCAATAAAAGACAAGCACCCTGCATTAAAAAAACACCAAAATTTGGAGTTTTTCAAAAGAAAAAAATGTGAACATGAAGAACAGACACAATTATTGAAGGCCACTACTTCCTCAAATGTGTCCACACTAAGAGCATCATTCTTAGTGGCTAACCGCATTGCTAAAGCTGAGAAGCCCTTTGCTAATGGTGAAGAGTTGATCCTGCCCACTGTTAAGGACGTTTGTTGTGAACTTTTAGGAGAGGCCCATGTTCCTCTTTCAGCTAGCACCATAACTAGACGAACTGATGAAATAGCAGAGGATATTGAGGCACAGATGTTAGAGAGGATTAATGAGTCACCATGGTACACAATCCAGGTTGACGAGTCTACAGATGTTGACAACAAGCAACAATGATTGTTTTTGTGCGGTATATTTTTCAGGAGGATGTGCATGAGGATATGCACACTTTTGTTGCCAACTAACACCACAGCTGCAGAACTATTCAAGTCTGATATCAGGAAAACTGAATCAGTCATTTTGTGTCGGTATGTGCACAGATGGAGCAGCTGCCATGACTGGCTGGCTTTCTGGTTTCACTGCTCAGGTCAAAGAGGTCGCTTCTGTATGTGAGTCTACACACTGTGTCATCAACAGAGAAATGCTAGCTAGCTAAAAAATGTCACCTGAACTTAAAAATGTTTTGCAGGATGTGATTTAAATTATCAACCACATTAAAGTACATGCCCTTAACTCACATCTGTTCACACAGCTCTGTGAGGAGATGCACGCAGAGCACACACGCCTTCTCTTATACACAGAAGTGGGATGGCTTTCTAAAGGGAGATCACTGGCCGGAGGTTTTGAGTTATGAGAGTCGCTCCAGAGATTTTTTTTTTTTTTTTTTTAGAAAAACAGTCACCACTGGCAGCACATTTCAGTGAAACTGAGTGGGTCATAAAAGTTGCTTACTTATGTGACATACTCAACCCACTCAATGAACTCAATCTGTCACTTCAGGGGAGAATGACACTGTGTTCAAGTTGACAGATAAAGTGGCTGCATCCAAAGCCAAACTGGAATATGGGACAATGAGTGAACGCTGGGATTTCTGACATGTTTCTACATTAGCAGAGATTTTGAAAGAGACTGAGCCAGGGGCCTTCTTTCTTCCAGCTGGTGCTATCTCAGCTTTCAAGAGTGTGAACATTACTTTCCAACCACAAAAGACCCCCAAACTGGGAAGAAATGGATCCACAACCCATTTGTGAATAAGCCAGGTGAATCGACTTTGTCCAGGTTAGAAGAGGATCAACTGCTTGAGACTGTAAATGATAGTGGCCTTAAAAGTATGTTTGAGACAACTTCACATCTCCATACATTCTGGATTAAAGTAAAGGCGGAATATCCTCAGATTGTCACAAAAGTACTGAAAAGCCTGCTTTCATTTCCAACATCCTATCGTTGTGAAGCAGGGTTTTCTGTAATGACAACCGCCAAAATGAGATTACAGAGTAGATTGGACATAAACACTTCGGGTGTCACTGTCTCCCATCACTCTCAGATGGGACTGTCTAGTCTCAGGAAAACAAGTTCAGGGCTGCCACTGATTCTGCATTGTGGTGAGTTTTATAATTATTTCATTATATAGTACGATGTAGTAATAATAGAAATAAAATGCCCAATAAGTGTAATGTACTTGAATCATCCCGAAACCAACCCCACCCCCAAGGTCCATGGAAAAATTGTCTTCCATGAAACCAGCCCTTAGTGCCAAAAACATTGGAAGCTGCTGCTCTAACTAACTGAGGTATGCAGCCAGGGCTCTAACTACGAGGTCTGTCTGGGAAAAGTCCAGCCAGTGTTAATATAATGGGAACAGTTTGCATAACATTGATGTAACTCAGCAGCCAAGGAGAGTGGGTTGGAATGCACGTGTGTGAACAACGATGACTTCACTGTACTAGTTAGTGGGGGTGGTAGATGCCATTGAGTGAGCATGTGTACTGTGTGGCCATCACATTCAAAATGACTGAGTGAGTGGAGCAATGAATTTGCATCAAATTTTGCGTTAAGCTTAAACATTCCTCCATGGATAGTATTTGGATGATTCAGGAGGCCACAGCTATGGGCAACTGGTGACTGGCAGCTTTGTCATGACAATGCAACCACTCATGCATGACATCTCATGCAAAGTTTTTTGGTGAAACACGAAATCACCCAGGTGACTCATCCCCCCTACAGCCCAGATTTGGTGCCCTGTGACTAGTGGCTTTTCCCAAAACTAAAATCACCTTTGAGAGGGAAGAGATTTCAGACTGTTGATGAGATTCAGGAAAATACGATGAGACAGCCGATGGCAACTGAGAGAACTCTGTGAGGTTCCAAGGTGTCTACTTCGAAGGGGACTGAGGTGTCCTATATGACATCACGCATTGTCCTATGTATGATGTTTCTTGTATCTGGTATCTTCTTCGATAAATGTCTCTGTTTTTCATATTACATGTCTGGATACCTTCTGAAAGACCTTGTATATTTTCTTTTTTTTAATTTTTTAAAAATATATTTTATTGATTATGCTATTACAGTTGTCCCATTCCTCCCCCATCATTCCCCTCTACCCTGCACACCCCCTCCCACCCACATTCCCCCTTTAGTTCATGTCCATGTGTCATAAGTTCTTTAGCTTCTACATTTCCCACACTATTCTTGCCCTCCCCCTGTCTATTTTCTACCCACCGTCTATGCTACTTATTCTCTGTACCTTTTCCCCCTCTTTCCTCCTCCCACTCCCCTGTTGCTAACCCGCCATATGATCTCCATTTCTGTGGTTCTGTTCCTGTTCCAGTTGTTTGCTTTTGCTTTAGGTGTGGTTGTTAATATCTGTGAGTTTGCTGTCTTTTTACTGTTCTATTTTTGATCTTCTTTTTCTTAGATAAGTTCTTTTAACATTTCATTTAATAAGGGCTTGGTGATGTTGAACTCCTTTAACTTGACCTTATTTGGAAAGTGCTTTATCTTCCCTTCCATTCTAAATGAAAGCTTTGCTGGATAGAGCAATCTTGGATGTAGGTCCTTGCCTTTCATAACTTGGAATATTTCTTTCCAGCCCCTTCTTGCCTGTAAGGTCTCTTTTGAGAAATCAGCTGACAGTCTGATGGGAACTCCTTTGTAGGTGACTATACCCTTATCCCTTGCTGCTTCTAGAATTCTCTCCTTCAGTTTCATCTTGGCTAATGTAATTATGATGTGCCTTGGCGTGTTCCTCCTTGGGTCCAATTTCTTTGGGACTCTCTGAGCTTCCTGGACTTCCTGGAAGTCTATTTCCTTTGCCAGATTGGGGAAGTTCTCCTTTATTATTTGTTCAAATAAGATTTCCACTTGTTGCTCTTCTTCTTCGCCTTCTGGTACCCCTATAATTCAGATGTTGGGATGTTTAAAGATGTCCCCGAGGTTCCTAAGCCTCTCCTCATTTTTTTGAATTCTTGTTTCTTCCTTCTTTTCTGTTTGGTTGTTTCTTTCTTCCTTCTGTTCCACTCCATTGATTTGAGTCCCAGTTTTCTTCCCATCACTATTGGTTCCCTGTACATTTTCCTTTACTTCACTTAGTGTAGCCTTCATTTTTTCGTCTAATTTGTGAGCAAAATCAACCAATTCTGTGAGCATCCTGATCACCAGTGCTTTGAACTGTGCATCTGATAGGTTGGCTATCTCTTGGTCGCTTAGATGAATTGGCTCTGGGGCTTTGATTTGTTCTCCGGTTTGGCCTTTTTTGTTTTTTTTGTTTTGTTTTGTTTTGTTTTGTTTTGGTCTGGTCGCGGTAGTTACGTAGTGAGGGGCAGAGCCTTAGGTGTTCCCCAGGGTGGAGCAGCCCAGTTGCTGGGTTGTGATGCCGTATGTGGGGGCAGGGTCTGAGAGGAAACAATGGTGCTTGCTCTGCTCTCTCTCGGATTCCAGTCCCTTCCACCGCTTCCCTTTTGCCTAGATTATTTGTGTGCGAATGTGGGACCACCTGGTCAGCCAGCTACCTTGCGTGGCCTCACTGGGTCTGCACCGTTGCCACCCCATGCCCCGGTCCACTAGCTGCCACCTGTGTACCTAGGGTCTGCTAGCCACTACGTACACACCTGGGAACTGCCAGCTGCTGCTGCCTGCACACCCAGATCCGCCAACCTCCACTTTTACCTGCCGTGACTCCACCCCTCTTACCGGTCTGAATGAATGGTTGTTGGACTTCTGTACAGTTCAATTTTCTATCAGTTCTGAGTGTTTTCTTGCTTCTAAATCTTTGTTGTCCTTAATTTTGGTTGTGCGAGGAGGCACAGTGTGTCCACCTACGCCTCCATCTTGGCTGGAAGTCCAGATCTTGTATATTTTCTTATTTTCTGTGTGCTTGATGCTTTGTCATTTGCAGCCTCCCTGACTTGGGGGAGACTGCCCCTCCAAGGGCTAGCCAATTCTTAGAGATAGCTAAAGGTTCTTCTGGATGCATGCCTCTCATAAGCAAACTCACCAATCTTCATCTACCTCTTTTACCTAACTCTCACACATCAAGCCTCTATTTCCCTTGCCCTAAGTCACACTAGCCAATCCTAAACTGATCCCCATGTCCTGCCCTACTTTTCCTGCAGAAAACACGACAATGACTGTGGCCTGTGCTTTTCTCTTATTCTTGGGTCTGTCTCCTGATGGACACTGGTGCATGGCCTGGCCTGCCCCTCCCCTTGGGAAATGTCAGTAATAAAAACTGTCTTTGAATGGCATTAGCCTCCTGACCTGCCATTCAGTCATCTTTATAAATTAAAAGCCTGTGAGTACAACGATTAAGACAAAAGTCATCCAGATTGGAAAGGAAGAGGTAAAAACTGTCTTTATTCACTGATGACCTGATTGTGTATGTAGCAGATCCACTGGAATTTGCAAAAAACCCACTACAACTGTAAATGAGTGAAGTGAGACTGCAGGATACAAGGTCAATGTACAAAAACCAGTTGCATTTCTATACACTGACCAAGAATTGGAAATTGAATTGACAGCAAGACCATTTACAATAACATAAAATACAAAATACTTAGAAATAAATATGACAGAAGATGTGCAAGATCTGAACACTGAAAACATCGCTGAGGAGTTAAAGAAGACGAGTAAATGGAACAGGCGAACATAGCGGCCACTGCGAAGCCCCTGAGTGTGGGGCTGGGAGGAAACGTGCAGCAGCCCTTGTGTGGTGTTCCCACCGCGCAGGTGCGACAGTGTGAATAACCTCAAGTGCAGCGATAATACTAAGATATGGTAAAATAGGCAGGAAGAGATGAGCTTCCTTCATTTTTATTTGTAATTTTATATTTAATTTTTCTTGATTAAAATTTTTTATTGTGGTAAAATATATGTAACATAAGAATTGCCATTTTAACTATTTGTAAGTGTACAGTGCAGTGGCATTAAGTACTTTTACATTGTTGTGTGCATGTTATTTAATTTTTAATAATAGCTGTGTTTGACAACAGGCTCACGACATTGCCCAAAATGTCATAATCAACAGCACATGCCCCATCTGTGGGGTCTCCCAAGTGGTCTTCAGTTAGCTTAGGAAATTTCTGTGCACTTTGCAGAATTCAAATTTAAGATGAATTATGATTGACACATGAATCGTCATTTTTCTTTTCTTTCTTTCCTTTAAAAAATATGTTTTTAGTCATTTTTACTCTCAAAGGCGGAGCAGGTGTTAACAATGGCACATGATGAATGGTGGATCTCTCAGCCGAGGTTCTGAGCACAGGCTACAGTTCGTCTCAGCCCACAGACTTCATGTCAGTGCACGTACCTGGCCCAGGGTATTTGTTTGTTTGTCTTTGGTTTAAAACAACAGAAATGTGTTCTCTCATGGTTCTGGAGGACAGAAGTCCAAAATCAAGGTGTCAGCAGGGTCGTCCTCCTTTTCTAGGCTCCAGGAAAGGATCCTTCCTCACCTCTTCTAGCTCCCTGTAGCCCCAGCATCCTCAGGTTCCTTGGCTGGTAGGTGCATCACCCATCTCCACCTCCCACGCCTACTGTGCAAGACTGGGCATCACTATGTTCCCAGTTCACAAACGTGGACCTTTGGCTCTGGAGGGGTTCACCGAGTGTAGATAAAAATTGTGATGAAAACACTTAGCACTGAACCACAGACAGCACAAGCCTGTAATGGTGAGTTGACCCCAGGGAGAGTTTCTATTTACGGAGACGAGTGAGTGACCAGGATGACTCCGCACAAGGGACCAAAGGAGGAAGAGGATTCTTGGAGGTTGGGGCTGGGATCTGAAAATCTGGAGTCAGCACACTTGCAATCCTTGTCCCCAATATATAATCCATCCCTGGCCTTTATTAAACTGTACTCTCTGTAGATAATTAATTATTTGGTACCAGCCAAAGCTGTTTCCTCAGTGCAAATTGGTGACTTTTGTTTCTAACGGTAAAGGAGATGATGCCAGAATCAGCCAGACATTAACAGAGCTGTGTTTTCTGCAGCAAAATAAGGCGTGCGCTCCTGTTGGGCCTTGTATGACACTGCCAAGACCTGCTGGACATGACGCCTTGCTCCCCCTCTGCTGTTATCCGAAGGCTGATGGACTGAGGCTTCATTGTGCTTAGACAAGGGGAGCTGCAGTGAGATCCTGAATAGAGAGAGGGAGGTAGGACGGTGAGATCCCAAGGCCTATCTCCAGGCCCCCTGCCTGGGCTGCCCTGCAGGGGTGTGGTCAGCTCACTGCAGGCTGGCCTCCTTCCTTGTGGGCCGTGGGCTTGCTCCTCCCAGCTGTGAGACCTGGGCCGAAGGCCCGTAAGCCTTATGTCAAAATATTCAAGTGTTATCAATGAAGCTCATTGTCTACTACAAAAAAGGTGTTTCCTCTCTCTGTCCTGAGGGGTATATGTCATAATACAAAATTGAGAAATACATGTTTTTTTTAAAAAGATTTTATTTATTTATTTTAGACAGAGCAGTAGGGAGGGAGAAAGAGAGGGAGAAACATCAATGTGCGGTTGCTGTGCATGATCCCCCTACTGGGGAAATGACCTGGCCTGCAACCCAGGCATGTGCCCTGACTGGGAATCAAACCAGTGACCCTTTGGTTCGCAGGCTGGCGCTCAATCCACTGAACCACGCCAGCCAGGGTGAAAATACATGTTTTTATACCAATGAAAATTAACAAAACAAAGATGCCTGTATTTAATTATTATTGCATGAGCTTGGATGTTCTCTCTGTTAATGGGCTGGTGATACTTGCAGGACTCTTAAATATGGAATTCTTAAATTACTACATATTTATTATGTAAAATTTACCTTTTTATCTTATTTCAGCAAAATCACTAAATATGTTGTTGTAATAAAAAAGTTCATGTAATTCATTTTTTACTGACAGTAATGCCAAATTAGACAACCTTTCCTGGTTCATTGTAGTTCTGAGGTAGTTTTCTATTATTAATTCCTATTTGGAAATGTCTCTCTGCTAAGGCAGAAACTGGAATTGTGAATACAATTCTTGCAGCAATACTTACATTTGGAAACGTCATGCATCTTACACAGCATATTCACTTGTGGTGGGTCAACTTATTATTGCAGAAAATATTACAAAATATTTTAATTTCATGATCTGACTTGTTAGCACTTAGATCATGATTTTAACCACTTTTTAAAGCAACATTGGTAGCGTGCTTTGTGCGTGATATGTCAAACCCATATACAACACACATACATGTATAATGTATATATACACACATGCACATATGTAGGCATGTGATAAGACTTGTTTAAAGTGCTACAGTGCCATGTGCAGCGGTTATGCAGAGCGTGCTGCTTTGTACCTGGAACCAGAAACTGGAACACGAAGAGAAGAAAGAAAGTGGGTGCTGACACAATCAGGACACAATTGTTCGTTTGCAAAACTCTACTGCATTCCAGTAATCTGAGGGAAAGACTTAACAAGTTAATTAATTTGTCTTTTCTGAAATGCCTTTACCTCCTTTGCTCATTTCCTTCACACAGGCCTGTGCAGAGACAGACTTCTCCATCAATAAGGGCCTCCCCAAGCCTCATGGCATTTGGGTCCAGTCCCCTTGGGTCAGGACATGGGACAGGCTGTGGGCAGAAGCACTTCTGTGAGGTCGGGAGGATATTAGTCAGGAGAGCCTTCTTTATAGGTTACAGGTTTTGCTGGGCCAGCATGGGAGTGCTGGAATCCTGGTGACCCGGAAGTTCATGTGTGTTTCATAAATTCACCTGAGTGTTTACGTTCAAGACTTTCTGGAGCATAGGGTCAGGGTAGGATCCCTCTTGCCTGACTCTGTTCCCAGCGCCTGTCAAGCAGCCCTCTCTGCACAGTTCTCCCTCCCTCCCTCTGTGTCTGGATTCTGGTAATCACTCTCTCAGGCCTGCAGGTGGAAGAGCGGGCTCGTTGGGCTGGCCTTGAGGCACCACACTGCATGTTCTAGTGTTCCTGCACCCTGCCCACCCCTTCCTTTATAACTGTCCCTTTCTCAGGCTCTCTTCTAATTGCCTTTGTTGAGAGAGTCATGTATCCAGTCAGGACCCACTCTGCTTCCTGACTGGACAAAGGCCAGGTAGAGTGTGAATTTGCTGTTGGCAAAAGTGCGGTAGCTGAGAATGGAGATGTACTCAGTGGCTCTTTGTTCAAAAGCCACAGTGTAGCCTGAGAAATGTAGACAGAAGGAAAGGGGGTTTATAGTCAACCAAAGAAATTGTATCTTATATTTTTTCCCTCTTGAACCTTAGGTCCATCCATGGTAACAAACAACCCCCAATGCCCATGGTTTGGAAGTTCACTGCTGGATTGTATAACATTTTAGTGTGCATGTTCTTGGTCTAGGGCTTCTTGGGCATTCACCTCCAATCAATAATTCGTGGACCCAGACTCCTCCTGTCTCTAGCTTCACCTCCTTTAGTTCCTTAGGGTCCTCTCCATTCCTCTGGCAAATGGGGAGACAGAGAGCGTGGAAGATTCCACAGAGGGGTTACATCACTTCCTCCCACACCACATTGGCCAGAAATCAGCTGGATGACACCACCCATCTGAGAGGCTGGGAAATATATTTAGATGTGGGACCAGGATCACAGTGAAGCAAGTGAGGCATTCACCTCAGACTGAAGACATAAGGGGAAGGCAAGAAACTCAGGAGATTTTTAAAGTGCTGTTGATGAGCTTGCCTTTTATTTTTTTTATTGTTGTTCAATTACAATTGTCCCAATATTCCCCGCATTGTTCTCTCCTGCCCCGCCAACCCTCCCCCCATTCCCACAGTCAATCTCCACCCTGTTGTCATGCCCATGGGTCATTTATATCTGTTCCTTGACTAGACCCTTCCCTTTCTTTCCCCCATTATCTCTCCCTCCCCCTCTGGTTACTGTCAGTTTGTTCTTTACTTCCATGTCTCTGGTTCTATTTTGATCATTTGTTTGTCTTGCTGTTTAGGTTCCACTTATAGGTGAGATCATCTTTCACTGTCTGGCTTATTTCACTTAGGATAATGATCTCCAGTTCTATCCATGCTGTTGCAAAGAGTAGACGTTCTTTCTTTCTGCTGTACATTATTCCATTGTGTAAATGTATCACAGTTTTTTTTTTGATCCACTCATTTACTAATGGGCATTTAGGCTGTTTCCAGCACTAGGCTATTGTAAATTATGTTGCTGTTGGGGAGCATAGGTTGTTTTGAATTGGTGATTCAGGGTTATTAGGGTATAATCCCTGTGGTGGAGTTGCCAGGTCAAAAGGCATTTCCATCGTTAGTTTTTGAGGAAATTCCATACTGTTTTCCATAGTGGCTGCACCAGTCTGCATTCCCACCAAAAGTGTACTAGGGTCCCCTTTTCTCCACAACCTTACCAGCACTTGTTGTTTGTTGACTTGTTAATGATGGCCATTCTGACCAGTGTGAAGTGGTATCTCATTGTGATTTTAATTTACATCTCTCTGTTGGCTAGTGATGCTGAGCATCCTTTCATATGACTCTGGGCCCTCTGTATGTCCTCCTTAGAGAAGTGTCTGTTCAGGTCCTTGCCCATTTTTAATTGAATTATTTGTCTTCCTGGTGTGGAGTTGTGTGAGTTCTTTATATATTTTGGAGATCAAACCTTTGCCTGAGGTATCATTGACAAATACATTTTCACATATGGTTGGTTCTCTTTTCATTTGGTCGATGTTTTCTTTTGTCGTGCAGAAGCTTTTAATTTGATATAGTCCCATTTGTTTATTCTTTCTTTTATATCCCTTGCCCTAGGGGACATATTGGTGAAAATATTGCTGTATGGGGTATCTGAGATTTTTCCTGCCTATGTTCTCCTCTAGGACTTTTATGGTGTCATGACTTATATTTAAGTCTTTTATCCATTTTGAGTTTATTTTGGTGTATGGTATAAGTTGGTGGACTAGTTTCATGTTTTTGTATGTACCTGTCCAGGTCTCCCAACACCATTTGTTGAAGAGGCTATTTTTATTCTTTTTTATGCTTCTGCCTCCTTTGTCAAATATTAATTGTCTATAAAGACATGTGTTTATTTCTGGGTTCTCTATTCTGTTCCATTGATCTATGTGCCTGTTTTTAAGCCAGTTCAAAACTGTTTTGATTACAGTGGCCTTGTAATATAGTTTGACATCAGGTATTGTGATCAGTTCTACTTTGTTCTTCTTTCTCAATATTGCTGAGGCTATTCAGGGTCATTTATGATTCCATATAAATTTTTGAAATATTTGTTCTAGATCTGTAAAATATACCATTGGTATTTTAATAGGGATTGCATTGAATCTATAGATTGTTTTGGGTAGCATGGACATTTTAATGATGTTAAGTCTAATCCATGAACACAAATGGAAGTATATGCTTCCACTTTTTTGTGTCTTCCTTAATTTTTCTTCAGTGTGGTATAGTTTTCTGAATACAAGTATTTTACCTCTTTGGTTAGATTTATTCCTAGGTACATTATTTTTCTTGTTGCTATAGTAAATGGGATTTTTTCCTAGCTTCTGTTCCTGGTATTTCATTGTTGGTGTACAAAAATGCCTTCGGTTTCTGAATATTGACTTTGTATAACACTGTTTTGCCAAATTCACTTATTAGGTCAAGTAGTTTTTTGGTGGAGTGTACAGGGTTTTCTTTGTCCACTATCATGTCATCTGCAAACACTGACAGTTTTACTTCCTTTTTTCCAATTGGGGTGCCTTTTATTTCTTTTTCTTGTCTGATCACTGTGACTAGAACTTCCAATACTATGTTGAATAGAAGTGGTGAAAGAGGACACCCTTGTCTTGTTCCTGATTTTAGGGGGAAAGGTTTTAGTTTTTGCCTGTTGAATATGATGTTGATTGTAGGTTTTTTGTATATAGCCTTTATTATGTTAAGGTATGCTCTCTCTACTCCCACTTTGCTGAATGTTTTTTATCATAATTGGGTGCTGTACTTTATCAAATGCTTTTTCTCTACCTGTTGATATGATCATGTGGTTTTTGTCTTTCTTTTTGTTTATGTGCTGTATGAGATTTATTTATTTGTGAATATTGTACCATCTTTGCATCCCTGGGATGAATACCACTTGGCCATGGTGTACAGACTTTTTAATGTATTGCTGGATTCAGTTTACCAATATTTTGTTGAGGATTTTAGCATCTATGTTCATCAGCGATATTGACCTGTAGTTTTCTTTGTTGGTTGTGTCTTTATCTGATTTTGGAATTAGGATAATACTGACCTCATAAAATAGTTTGGGAGTCTTCCCTCTTCTTGGATTTTTTAGAATAGTTTGAGAAGGATAGTGGCTAGCTCTTCCCTAAATGTTTGGTAAAATTTTCCTGTGAAGCCATCCAGTCCAGGCTTTTGTGTGCAGGAGTTTTTTGATTATTGCTTCAATTTCACTAGCTGCTATCAGTCTGCTCAGGCTTTCTGCTTCTTCTTGACTTAGTTTTGGAGGATTATATGTTTCTAGAAATTTGTTCATTTCACCCAGGTTTTCAAACTTCTTGGCATAC
This sequence comes from Glossophaga mutica, assembly GCA_039655065.1. Lineage (NCBI taxonomy): Eukaryota > Metazoa > Chordata > Mammalia > Chiroptera > Phyllostomidae > Glossophaga > Glossophaga mutica. The sequence continues at coordinate 85,427,695 of CM077305.1, forward strand.
ATTGTTCATAGTAATTTCTTGCAGTCCTTGCTATCTCGGTGGTATCAGTTGTAATTTCTCCTCTTTCATTTTTTAATTTTATTTATTTGGGTCCTCTCTTTTTTTCTTGATGAGTCTGGTTAAAGTCTTGTTGAATTTGCTTATCTTTTCAAAGAAACAGCTCCTGGATTTATTGATCCTTTGGATTGTTCTTTTAGTCTCTATGTCACTTAATTCTGCTCTGATCTTGATTATTTACTCCCTTCTACTCACCCTGGGCTTTGTTTGTTGTTCCTCTAGTTCTTATAGATGTAAGATTAGGCTGTTTATTTGAAAAATTTCTGTCTCTTTTAGGTAGGCCCGTATTGCTATGAACTTTCCTCTCAGAACTGTATTCTATGTGTCCCATAGGTTCTGAGTTATTTTGTGTTCATTTTCATTTGTTTCCAGAAACTTTTTTATTTTTACTTTGCTCTCATTGTTAACCTGTTCATTGTTTAATAACATGTTATTCAGTCTCCATAAATTTGAGCATTTCTGATTTTTTTCCTTGAAGTTGGTCTCTAGTTTCAGGTCCTTGTGGTCTGAGAAAATACTTGACATGATTTCAATTTTCTTGAATTTGTTGGGGCTTGTTTTTGTCCCATCATGTGGTCTATCTTTGAAAATGCTCCATGTGCATTTGAAAAGAATTTATATTTTGCTTCTTTGGGATGAAAGGTTCTGTAAATATCAATTAAGTCCATTGATCTAAAGTGTTGTTCAGTGCCACAATATCCTTGCTGATTTTTTGCTTGGAAGATCTCTCCATTGTTGACAATAGGGTGTTAAAATCCCCTACTATTAATGTGTTGCTGTCTATATCTTTCTTGAAGACTTCCAAGATTTTTCTTATATATTTGGATGCTCCTATGTTGGATGCATATATGTTTACAATGGTTACATCTTTTTTATTATTTATTTTTAGAGAGAAAGGAAAGGAGGGAGAAAGAGAGGGAGAGAAACATTGATGTGTGAGAGATTCATCGATCAGTTTCCTCTCGCATGCCCCCAACTGGAGACCTGACCTGCAACCCAGGCATGTGCCCTGACTGGGAATTGAACCAATGATCTTTTGGTTCACAGGCTGGGACTCAATCCACTGAACCACACCAGCCAGGGATGTTTACATCTTCTTCTTTTTTTCTTTTAATATTTTTTATTGATTATGCTATTACAATTTTCCCAGTTTCCCCCCTTTATCCCCCCTCCACCTTGTCCCCCCAATCCTCCAGCATCCCCACCCCTAGTCCACATCCATGGGTTGTACATGTAAGTTCTTTGAGTCCTCTGTTTCCCATACCATTTTTTATCTCTCCCCATCTACCTTATGCCTACTAACCATTCCTCTGTACCTTCCCCCATTCCTGTACCTTCCTCCCATTCCTCCCTTCCCCCTCCCCACTGAAATCCCTCCATGTGATGTCCATTTCTCTGATTCTGTTCCTGTTCTGTTGTTTGCTTAGTTTTTGTTTCCATTGTTTTTCTTTTCTTTTAGGTTCATTTGTTGATCATTGTGGGTTTGTTAGTCATTTTACTGTTCATATTTTTATCTTCTTTTTCTTAGATAAGTCCCTTTAACATTTCATACAATAAGGACTTGGCGATGATAAACTCCTTTAACTTGACCTTATCTGGGAAGCACTTCATCTGCCCTTCCATTCTAAATGAAAGCTTTGCTGGATAGAGTAATCTTGGATGTAGGTCCTTGCTTTTCAAGACTTCAAATACTTCTTTCCAGTCCCTTCTTGCCTGCAAGGTTTCTTTTGAGAAATCAGCTTAGTCTAAAGGAAACTCCTCTGTAGGTAACTCTTTCCGTTTCTCTTGAAGCTTTTAAGATTCTCTTCTTGTCTTTAACCTTGGGTAACTTAATGATGATGTGCCTTGGTGTGTTCCTCTTTGTGTCCAACTTCCTTGGGACTCTCTGGGCTTCCTGGGCTTCCTGGAAGTCTATTTCCTTCACCAGATAGGGGAAGTTTTCCTTCATTATTTGTTCAAATAAGTTTTCAATTTCTTGCTGTTGTTCTTTGCCTTCTGGCATCCCTATAATTCGGATATTGAATGTTTCAGGTTGTCCCAGAGGTTTGTAAGAGTGTCTTCACTTTTTTCGAATTCTTGTTTCTTCATTTTGATCTGGATGGATGTTTATTTTTTTCTTTTGTTCCAAATCATTGCTTTGAGTCTTGGTTTCCTTCCTGTCACTGTTGGTTCCCTGAACATTCTCCTTTATTTCACTTTGGGTATCCTTCATTTGTTTTTTCATTTTTTAACCAAGTTCAATCAGATCCGTGAGCATTTTGATTACCAGGGCTTTAAACTCTCCATCAGATAGGTTGATGATCTCCTCCTCGCTTAGCTCTCTTTCTGAGGTTCTATTCTGTTCTTTCATTTGAGCCATATTTCTTTGTCTTGGTGCAGCTGATAAGTTGTAAGGGGGCGGGGCCTTAGCATTCACCCAGGCAGGGCAACCCACTTGCTGCGCAGCAGCGTGCTGCCTGCGGCGGAAGGGCCAGAGAAGGAATGGTGTGGCTCACCCATTCATTTCTAGTGCACTTTTCAAGACTCTCGGATTCTCCTGTGAGACTGGGAGCTTCTCCTACCTCAGCAACCTCAGCAACCCCAGCCACAGCCCACAGCCACATCTGAGTCTCCTTGAGTCAGCTCTTCCCACTCGGACATTAGGCAGCCAGCCCCGCCCCCAATGTCTGCACGTCACTGTGGTTTTTCTGAGTCACTGGCCTGGTCCACCGCCTTACCGGTCTGTATGTTCGGGTTGATTTTTTTCTTTAATCCCTTGGTTATTGGGGTTCCATGTAGTTTGATTTTCTGGCACTTTTGGTTGTTCATCAATTTCAGATTGGTTGTTGACCTTCTTTTGGTTGCGTGAGGAAGCAAAGGGTCTCTATCTAGGTCTCCATCTTGGCTGGAATTCCTGTTCACATCTTCTTGATGGAGTCTAGCCTTAAGTATTATGAAGTGTCCTCTATCTCTTTTTATGCCTTTGTTTTGAAATCTATTTTGTCTGATATAAATATTGCTACTCCAGCTTTTTTTCCTGTTCATTTGTTTGGGATATATTTTTTCCCAACCCTTCACTTTCAGTCTGTGTAGATCTTTTATTCTGAGTTGGGTCTCTTGGAGACAGCATATTTGCAGGTCTTGTTTTTTTATCCATTCAACTTCCTTATGTCTTTGATTGGCGCATTTAGTCCATTTACATTTAAGGTTATTATTGATACGTACTTATTCAGTGCCATTTTTTCCCTTTGTACCTGTGTTCCTCTCTCTCACTTTTTTCCTTCATCTTCTTAAAGTAGTCCCTTTAGCATGTCTTGCAATGCTGGTTTGGTGGAAGTGTACTCTTTTAGCCTTCTTTTGTCTGGGAAACTTCTTATTCCCCCTTCCATTTTTATTTTTTAAAGATTTTATTTATTTATTTTTAAACAAATAAGGGAGGGAGAAAGAGAGAGCAAGCGACATCGATGTGTGAGAGATACATTAATATACTGCCTCTTACATACCTCCAACTTGGGACCTGGCCTACAACCCAGGCATGTGCTCTGACTGGGAATTGAACCAGTGACCTTTTGGTTTTCAGGCTGGCACTCAGTTCACTGAGCCACATCAGTCAGGGCTTTTCTTCCATTTTAAATGATAGCCTTGCTGGGTAGATAGTCTTGGTTGCAGGCCTTTGCTTTTCATTACTCAGAATATTTCTTGCCATTCTCTTTTGGCTTGTAGTGTTTTTGTTGAGAAGTCAGCTGCTAGCCTTATCAGAGTTCCCTTTTATGTTACTGTATGTTGTTTCTCCCTTGCTGCCTTTAAGATTCTCTTTTTGTCTTTGATTTTTGCCATTTTAATTTGATGTGTCTTGGAGTGGGCCTCTTTGGGTTCATCTTGATTGTGACCCTCTGTGCTTCCTGGATTTGTGTGACTTTTTCTCTCACCAAGTTAGGGAAGTTTTCTGTCATTACTTTCTCAAACAGGTTTTCTTTCCTTTGCTCCTCTTCTTCTCCTTCTGGTATCCCTATTATACAGATACTATCATGTTTAATATTTTCCTGCAGCTCTCTTAACCCCTTTTGTTCTTTTTGAGTCTTTTTTTTTTCATTTTGTTTTTCTATCTGGAATTTTTTTCTACTTTGTCCCCCAGTTCACTGAATCAACCCTCTGTTTCATCTGTACTGCTTTTAATTCCTTCTACTGTGTTCTTCATTTCAGATATTGTATTTTTCACTTGCTCCTGGCTCTTATTGATAGTTTCTATGTCCTTTTTCATGCTAGTGTATTTCATAGTAAGTTCCTTGAAGCTTCCCTGGAGTTCTTTGAGGTTCTCACTGAGCTCCTTGAGAGTCCTTATAACCATTATTTTGAACTCATTGTCTGATAGTTTTATTCCTAAATAAATTTCATTTAGCAATCTCTCTGGGGATTCCTCCTTCCCTTTTGATTGGGGGTTGTTTCTTTGTCTCCCCATTTCAGGTGACTCTTCTTGATTGTTTCTCTGTGTTAGATTGATCTGCTTTGACTCCCTGTCTTAATGCTGTGATTTTCTGTGATAGGAGACCTGTGGGACTCCATGGTGCAGTCTCCTTGGTCACCTGAGCTTGATGCTCTTAAGCTGCCTTTTATGCCATTTATGTAGGCTTTCTGGTTATATTAGGGTTTTGGTTATTGTTGGGTGATTCTTTGGTGGGTTCTTCCCTCTGGCTAACTGACTGAAAGTCATTCTGAGAGTATACACATCTTGTATACTGTTGTTTAGGTGATGCCAGAACAAAAACCAAACAGACCAGGAAACAGACCTACACCTGCAAAAATAATTTGCACCCCCAATTATACTATCAACAGCAAATGGCCAATATTAATAAAGGTGTAAAGAGATTAAGACTATTATAAGAAAGGAAAAGTGAATATGAGATGATTTACTGAAAGAAAAGAGATTTTGTGAGGGTAGAGAGAGGGGCAATAATAAGAGTATGGAATAGAGACAAGGTAAAGAGGGAAAGAAAATAAAATTAACTTCATAAATAACAAAGGGGGAGGAAAGGTGGAATGGAGTAAGAGAAGGGAAGCATATAGTATTAGGTTGAAACCACATTTTAAAAAATAATATGCAATTGTTACAGAAAGTTTTATTTTATTTTTAATTCTTTTAATCCTCACCCAAGGACATTTTTTCATTGTTTTAGAGAGACAGAGAGGGAGAGAGAGAAACACCAATGTGAGAAAGAAGTATGGACTGGTTGCATCTCATTTATGCCCAGACCTGGACTGGGGATTAGGGGGAGGAGATTGAACCTAGGTATGTTCTGACCAGGAATCATTCCCATGACCTTTCAATTATGGGATGATGCTCCAACCAACTGAGTCACACCAGTGAGGGCTGAAACCAGAATTTAAAGAAAAAATATATATGTATATATCTAATGAGAGAATAACAGACAAACGTAACAAGAAAAAATCAAATAAAATGCACCTAATTGTAGGAAAAGCTCACCCATAGCAATATCAACAACCAATGAGCTAAGATTTATATAGGTGGGGTGGGAATAAGAGGGAAAGGGAAAGAAAGAAGAGCTTAAGAGATGTCTAGAGGAAAGAGAAGTTTTTTTGAGAGGATAGAGGGAGAAGGAATACATAAGAGTGCGGAGTGAAAACCCAACTAAGACAGGGAAAGATTAATGTTTAAGATGGAAAAAGGAAAGGTCAGGAAGAAGACAAAATGGAGTAAGAGAGGGGAATGGTGACATTTGAGATTTGAAATACAAAGATGGTGACTCTAGAAATAAAGTCGAAGAACTGTAACAACAACCTACTTATCCACAACCTATGAGCAAAGATTGATAAAGGTGGAGCGAGAGTAAGAGTATTTTAAGAATGAGAAAAGGAATGTGAGGTGACTAATGACAATCACAAATGGTTTTGAGAGGCTGGAGAGGTGAGCAATAGTAAGAGTGTGGGATAAGAACAAGTCATAGCAAGAGAGAAAATAAAGAGTTTAAAACAAAGAGGGAGGATGGAGGTAGTATGGAGTAAGAGAAGGGAAGAGCAATACATGAGATTTGAAATAAAATATATTATAAAACTTGGTGCCATATTATGCTCAAACTTGAAGGATATGAAATGAATGTTAAACAGCTATGTAGGAGAGAAGATAGCACCTTGTTGCACCTGTCTGTATTTGCTCTGCTGGGTTTAGCAGATCGGGGCAAGGAGCTAGCTGCGTTGCACATAGTGTCTGGCAAAGGGCCTTAGTGTTTTTTCTTCTTTTCCCTAAGGAAATGTATGCAGCAGGAAACTCCTGAGCCTGACCTCGCAGCTTTGCTGAGCCTGTAACCCTGCAGGTGGGGATTGGGTTCACCTGTCTGTGAGAGGATCTGGCTGATTGTAGGCATTCAGCTCCTGCCTTCCAGACTTGAGCTTGGCGCTCTCTCACAGGAGGTTCGGCTGTAATTCTCCACTCTGAGCTACCCTTTGCCCATGAGCCATGCTGGGTCAGATCCTGGGGTTCCTTCAGTGTATTCTCTGCTTCTGAGTTTTTGGTTAGCGAAACCACTGTGACCTGCCCTTGCACAGGCATACAAGTCCTGGAACCCTGCTGAACCTCAGGTCTCACCTCAGCTCCCCTTTTAAAAGAGTTTCTATAAAGTCCCCATGCTATAGCATTGGTCCCTGGGGGTCCTGTTGTCCATGCACTCCCTCTCCCGAAAAAACTCAGTCTTTCATGGGAAGGACTCACCACCTCTTTCAGAGCTTCTGACAGCTTTAGATAAAGTTTCTTTCTGAATCTTTCCCAGTTGGTGTTGGGAAGAGCCCTGAAGCTACACTATAACACAGGGCAGTGGTGGTGTGCTGAGCCCACTCCCTCCTGAGATCTTCAGCCTCAGGCAGGCCTGCTCCCTCTGTGCTGTTTCTAGAGCCCACACCTCCCAGGCCTTCCCTTGCTGGCCTAGTTGCTTGCAGGTCCTGAGCTGATCTATGCCTGCCCTGACTCTGTGCAGCCATCAGTGCTGGGCTGGGCAGCAGTGGCGGTCCACCTAGAAAGTCTGGGCCATCAGCTCCCAGGTGGGCCAGTTCTTGCATATTTTGTGCACTCCCCATGCTCTCGACAGTCTACTTACAGACGCTCTCACTCACTGTCTGCTCTGTGTTCGGACCACAAATCTGGTCCGTCTGAGTCTGAGAGCAGATAAATGGAGCTGCCAACTACTCTGCTGCCATCTTGGGTCCATTCTGCCTTGCTTTTTTTTTTAAAGCAGGACATTTGAGATGCTGACTGTTTAAAAAGGATTTTATTTATTTATTTTTAGAGAGAGGGGAAGGCAGGGAGAAAGAGAGGGAGAGACACATTGATGTGTGACCAGGGACCAAACCTGCAATTTAAGCCTGTGCTATGACAGGGAATCGAACTCACTTTCTTCTTTGTGGGACAACGCCCAACCAACTGAGCCACACTGGTCATGGAGGGTTTGCTTTTTTAAAGCCAGAAAGATAAAATGGTAATAAATGCTGGTTTTGGTACAAATAAAATATTTAAGCTTAGTGTTGTAACTTTTAATAAGGCTGCCTTTTCAATTTTTCAACATTTTTTTAGTTCTATAATGTTCTGTTAAAAATTAATGATTAAAAATACATGAAATTGGACTTCTGGCCAAGATGGAGGCGTAGGTGAACACACTGTGCCTCCTCTAAGAACCAAAATTAAAGACAACAAATATTTAGAAACAAGAAAACAACCGAAACTTATAGAAAATTGAACTGTACGGAAGTCCAACAACTATTCATCCAGACCGGTAAGAGGGGCGGAGTCGCGGTAGGAGAAAGTGGAGGCTCGGACGCAAGCAGCAGCGGCTGGCAGTTCCCAGGTGCACAGGCGGCGGCTGGCGGTCCCCGGGCCCACAGGCAGCAGCTGGAGGACCCTGGGCACAGGGGGGCAACTGTGCAGACCCAGTGAGGCCGCACAAGGCGGCTGGCTGACCAGGTGGTCCCACATTTGTGCTCGTGGACAGTTCAGGTCGGGGGGAAGTGGTGGAAGGGACTGAATCCAGGAGAGAGAGGAGCAGGCGCCATTGTTCCCTCTCGGACCCCGCCCCCGCATACAGCGTCACAACCCAGCGACTGGGCTGCCCAGCACTGGGGAGCGCCAGAGGCTCCACCCCTCATACGCAATAGTGGCGACCAGACTAAAACCAAAATAAAACAAACAAAAAAACCACCAAAAATGGCTCAAACAGGAGAACAAATAAAATCCCTAGAGCCAATTCCTCTAAGCAGTGAAGAGATAGCCAACCTATCAGATGCACAGTTCAAAGCACTGGTCATCAAAATGCTCACAGAATTGGTTGATTTTGCTCACAAATTAGATGAAAAAAATGCAGGCTACAATACGTGAAATGAAGGAAGATGCATGGGGAACTGATAGAGATGGAAGGAAAACTGGGACTCAAATCAATGGAGTGGACCAGAAGGAAGAAACAAACAACCAAACAGAAAACAAGGAAGAAACAAGAATTCAAAAAAATGAGGAGAGGCTTAGGAACCTCCGGGACATTGTTAAACGTTCCAACATCCTAATTATAGGGGTACCAGAAGGGGAAGAAGAAGAGCAACAAGTGGAAAACTTATTTGAACAAATAATAAAGGAGAACTTCCCCAATCTGGCAAAGGAAATAGACTACCAGGACGTCCAGGAAGCTCAGAGAATCCCAAAGAAGTTGGACCCAAGGAGGAACACACCAAGGCACATCATAATTACATTAGCCAAGATTCAAATGAAGGAGAGAATTCTAGAAGCAGCAAGGGATAAGGGGACAGTCACCTACAAAGGAGTTCCCATCAGACTGTCAGCTGATTTCTCAAAAGAGACCTTGTAGGCAAGAAGGGGCTGGAAAGAAATATTTGAAATCTTGAAAAGCAGGGACCTGCATCCCAAATTGCTCTATCCAGCCAAGCTGTCATTTAGAATGGAAGGGAAGATAAAGTGCTTCTCAGATAAGGTCAAGTTGAAGGAGTTCATCATCACCAAGCCCTTATTATATGAAATGTTAAAGGGACTTATCTAAGAAAAAGAAGATAAAAATATGACAGTGAAAAGACAGCAAACTCACAGCTATTAAGAACCACACCTAAAACAAAAGCAAACTAAGCAAACAGCTAGAACAGGAACAGAACCACAGAAATGGAGATCATATGGAGGGTTAGCAACAGGGGCGTGGGAGGAGGAGAGAGGGGGAAAAGGTACAGAGAAAGAGTAGCATAGATAGTGGGTAGAAAATGGACAGGGGGAGGGCAAGAATAGTATGGGAAATGTAGAAGCTAAAGAACTCATGACACATGGACATGAACTAAAGGGGGGAATGTGGGTGTGTAGGGTGGAGGGGAATGATGGGGGAGAAATGGGACAACTATAATAGCATAATCAATAAAATATATTTAAAAAAATACATGAAATCATTTCCCTAACACTCACATTTTTGTGTGTCTGGTAAAAAAGGATCTAGGTTTTGAGGAACACCTAACAGTCTCTGCCAAATCTTCACATTTTATTGTTCATCCTTTATTAATTTCATTTTTATCTTTCTTCTTTAATAACAAATGCCTTTAAGGCAGGACATTTTTCTATGCATACAGCTTTCATTGCATCTCAAGGTTTTGGTATGATGTGTTTTCCTTCTTGTCAAGTGGTTTATTATTTCTCTTTTTAATTTCTTTTTTTTTAATTTTTTTAAATTTATTTATCTTTAGAGGGGAAGGGTAGGAGAGAGGGAGAGAAATATCACTGTAGGGTTGCCTCTTGTGTGTCCCATGCTGGGAACTGGCCTGCAACCCAGGCATGTGCCCTGACTGGGAATCGAACCGAGATCCTCTGGTTCGCAGGCCCGCGCTCAATCCACTGAGCTACACCAGCCAGGGCCCATCATTTCATGATATATGTAAGTCAAGTCACTATGCAGTACACATTAAACTTGTGCTTAAAGACACAACAAAGAAAGAAAACTACAGGCCAATATCCCTGATGACCATAGATGCTAAAGTTCTCAACAAAATATTAGCAAATCAGATCCAGTAATACATAAAAAAGATTGTACACCATGATCAAGAAGGATTTATTCCCGGGGATGCAAGTTTGGTACAATATTTGCAAATCAATAAATGTAATACATCACATAAACAAAATGAAAGATAAGAACCATGTGATCATATCAATAGATGCAGAAAAAGCATTTGATAAAAGCCAATACCTATTTATGATAAAAACTCTCAGCAAAGTGGAAATAGGTGGATCATAACATAACAAAGTTGATATTTGAAAAACACACAACCAACATCATACTCAATGGTAAAAATCTAAAAGCAATTCCCTTAAAACCAGGAACAAGACAGGGATGTCCACTTTCACTACTCTTATTCAACAGTACTGGAAGTTCTAGTTACAGCTATCAGACAAGAAGAAGAAATAAAAGGTATCCACTTTAGAAAAGAGGAAGTAAAACAGTCATTATTTACAGATGACATAGAAAACCCAATAGGCTCCACCAAAAAACGACTAGATCTAATATAAATGATTTTGGCAAAGTAGCAGGATACAAAATCAATACTCAGAAATTGATGGCATTTTTATACACCAATAATAAATTATCAGAAAGAGAAGCTAAGAAAACAGTCTCATTTACTATTGCAACAACAATAAAAAATAAGTTACCTAGGAATAAATTTAACCAAGGAGGTGAAAGACTTGTACTTGGAAAACTACAGGACACTGAAGAAAGAAATTGAAGAAGGTACAAATAGGTGGAAATAAGTGGAAGCATACACTGTATTCATGGATTTGGAGAATTAACATTAAAATGTCCATACTACCCAAAGCAATCTATAGATTCAACACAATTCCTACTAAAATACCAATGGTGTATTTCACAGATCTAGAACAAATATTCCAAAAATTTACATGGAACCAAAAAGACCCCTAAGCAATCTTGAGAAAGAACAAAGTTGGAGGGATCACAATACCTGATATCAAATTATACTACAAGGCCACTGTAATCAAAATAGTTTGGAACTGGCATAAGAACAGACATATAGATCAATGAAACAGAATAGAGAGCCTGGAAAGAAATCCACACCTTTATGGTCAATTAATATTTGACAAAGGAGGCAAGAGCATACAATGGAGTGAAGATAGTCTCTTCAATAAATGCTGAAGATAGTCTCTTCAATAAATGTAGGAGAACTGAACTGGTACTTGCAAGAAAATGAAACCAGACCACCAACTTATATAATACACCAGAATAAACTCAAAGTGAATACAAGACTTAAATATAAGTTGTGATAACATAAAAATCCTAGAGGAAAACACAGGCAGTAAAATTTCACATATCTCACGTAGCAGTACTGATATATCACGTACTGATATATCTCCTAGGGCAAGGGAAACAGAGGAAAACAAATAAACAAATGAAACTAATCAAATTAAAAAGCTTCTGCACAACTATAGAAACCATCACCAAAATGAAAAGGGAGCACTGACTGCTATGGCTCAGTAGGTTGGGCATTGCTCTGCAGACCAAAAAGTCACCAGTTAGATTCCTCGTCAAGGCACATGCCTGGATTGCTGGCCAGGTCCCCACTTGAGGGTGTGGGAGAGGGACCAATCAATGTTTATCTCGCATGTGGATGTTTTTCTCTCTCTCTTTCTCCCTCCATTCCCCTCTCTCTAAAAATATGAAAAGGGAACCCACTCTATGGGAGAACACATTTGCCAATGATACATTAGAAAGGGTTTAATCCCCCAAATATTTAAGAACTCATACAACTCAACACCAGGAAGACACACAATACAATTAAAAAATGGGCAAAGGACCTGAACAGACACTTCTCCAAGGAGGAAATACAGATGGCCCATACACATGAAAAAATGCTCAATATCACTAGCCATCAGAGAGATGTAAATTAAAATCACAATGAGATATCACCTCACACCAGCCAAAATGGCTATTATTAATAAATTAACAAACAAGAAGTGCTGGAAAAAAGAACGTGGTGAAAAGGGAACCCTAGTGTAATGTTGGTGGGAATGCAGACTGCTGCAGTCACTCTAGAAAACAGTATGGGGTTTCCTCAAAAAATTAAAAATACCTTTTAACGCAGCAATTCCAATTCTGTGAATGTATCCTAAGAATCTCACAACACCAATTCAAAAGAATGTATGCACCCTTACAGCAGTATTATTTACAATAGCCAATATTTGGAAACAGCCTAAGTGCCAATCAGTAGATGAGTGGATAAAAAAGCTGTGGTACGTTTACACAATGGAATACAATGCAGCAGTGAAAAAGAAGGAATTCATACCTTTTACGACAGCAAGGATCGAACTGAAGACCATTATGCTAAGTGAAATAAGCCAGTCAATGAAAGATAAATACCATATTATCTAACTTATAAATGGAATCTAGTGAACAAAATAAACTAACAACCAAAATAGAATTAAAGGCACAGAAACATGAAACACACTGACAATTGGAAGAGGGGATGGGGGAGGTGGGAAGTGGTTGAAAGAAGGTGAAAGGAATAGTCAAAGAGCATACACATATGCATGGACATGGACAACCATGAGGGAATTGGCTGTGAGAATGGAGAGGGGGCTGACTGAAGGGGCAAAGGGAGAAATTTGGGACAACTGTAATAGCATAAACAATAAAATATTTAAAAGAAAAAAGCTTATACAGTGCTGAATGTCAATTATAAAACTGAAAAATTATTTAAAAATTATAAAATTATAAAAAATATTAAAAATTATAATTGAAAGAGGACAAATTACACTGATACTACTGAAATACAAAATAATGAGATTATTATTAAAAAGCATACACCAATGAATTGTATAATCCAAGAAGAAATAGATAAATTCCTAGAAACATTTAATCTACAAATGTCAAGTGGTAAAGAAATAGAAAAATTGATCAGACCAATAATAAATAAGGAAATTGGGGAAATAATCACAAATCTACCAGCAAAGAAATGCTCCTAGGATTAGATGGTTTCATTGAAACTACCAAGAATTTTAAGAAGGATTAATGCCAATCCTTCCCAAACTCTGTCAAGAAATAGTAGAGGGAACACTTCCAGACTCATTTTATGAGGCCAGAATTGCCTGCATATCAATCCAGGTGAGGACACTATAGAAACATTTGAAAATATCCTTATTACTGAAGGATGTTTTCACTGGACACAGAATTCTGGGTTGACAGTTCTTGTCTTTCAGCACTTTAAAAATGTAGTTTTGACCATATGACCAAGCAGTCCCTCTTTTGGTTATCTATTTGAAAAATTTGAAAACATTTATTTGTAAAAATAAATGCACCCGTGTTCACTGCAGCATTATTCAGTGGCCAAGACATGGAAATAACCAAAGTGTTCTTTGATAGATGATTGGATAAAGAAGATGTGGTACATATATACAATGGGAGGCTGTTCAGCCACAAGAAAAGATGAAATACTACCATTTGCAACAACATGGATGGATCTTGAGAATATTATAATAAGTGAAATAAGTTAAGAAGTCAAGAGCCATATAATTTTACTCATATGTGGGATATAAAACTGAAGGCAACAACTGAACAAACAAAAACTCATAGACACAGACAACAATATGGTGGTTACCAGAGGAAAGTGGGGTGGGGAAGGCAGTGAAGGGTAAAGGGATCAAACATATGATAACAGAAGAGGATTTAATTTTGGGTGGTAAATACACAATGCAATATAGAGACGATGTATTTTAGAATTGTACTCTTGAAACCTATATAATTTTATTGATCAGTGTCAGCCCAATAAATTTAATAAAAAATGTTTAAAAAAGGATAATGGGGAAAAATGTATTTCTGCTATCTTTCTGCCTCTACATTTTATGATGAAAAATCTGCAGTCATGTATATATATCATCCCCCTGCTTTGTTATTCTTTGGCTGCTCTTGAGCTTCATTTATTTATCTTTTGTTTGATTATGATGTGTCTGGACATGGTTTTCTTTGACTTTATCCTGCCTGGGGTTGCATGAGCTTCTTAAATCTCTCAATTTTTATCTTCCACCACATTGAGAAGTTTTCGGCCATTGTTTGCTCAAATATTTCTTTTTGCATTGATCTTTATCTCTTCTTCCAGAATTCCAATGACACGTATGTTAGACCTTTTTATGTTGTCCCATGGGTCTTTAAAGCTCTTTTCATTATTTTTAGCCCTGGCTGGTGTAGCTCAGTGGATTGAGTGCTGGCCTGTGAACCAAAGGGTTGCTGGTTTGATTCCCAGTCAGGGCACATGCCTGCATTGTGGGCCAGGTCTCCAGTAGGGGGCCACACGAGAGGCAGCCACACATTGATGTTTCTCTCCCTCTCTTTCTCCCTTCCTTCTCATCTCTCTAAAAATAAATAATAAATAAAACCTTTAAAAATTCTTAAAGCTCTGTTCATTTTTTAAAATCTTATTTTTCCTGGTTGTTCAGGTTGAATGATTTATTTTGATCTATTTTTAGATTATCGGTTCTTTCTCTCTCATCTCCATTATGCTACTGGACTCTTTCAATTGACTTTTTTGTATCAGCTATCATATTTGTCAGCTTTAAAAATTCCCATTTGGCTCTTTTATGCCTTTCTTTCCATTCATTTCAAAACAGTTCACCTTTATGCCCTGGCTGGTGTCACTCAATGGATTGAGTGCCAGCCTGCAAACCAAAAGGTCACTGGTTCGATTCCCAGTCAGAGCACATGTCTGGGTTGTGGACCAGGTCTCCAGCTGGGAGTGTGCAAGAAGCAACGGATTGATGTAACTCTTGCACATTGATGTTTCTCTCCCTCTCTATCTCCCTCCTTTCCCCCTCTCTAAAAATGAATAAATAAAGTCTTTTAAAAAAAGACTGTTCACTTTATTTCATGGAGCATGATGTTAAAGTCTTTGACTAATAATTCCAACATTTATGTCTTTTGCCTGTGGGTTGTTGAGATTTTCCTATTTCTTGTATGTAAAGTAATTTTGGTAACATCCAGGATATTTTAAGTATTTTTCTGATACTCTGGATCCTGTTAAAATCCTTTAAAGAATGTTGATTTCTCTGTTTTGGTAGACAATTGAGCTAACTAAGTTCAGACCCCAAGTCCCAACATGGCCTCTGTGGGCTGTGGTTTCAATGCCATTTGCATTTTCAAATATTTGTGTGTTTGGATTTGTCTTGTGTATATATTCCACCCCTTTCCTTTCCTCCTCTCTTCCCCATCTCCACCCCAGGCCATTCTGAGACTATGGTGGGAAAGCTACACCACAGTTTCATTCTCTAAGTCTTTGGTATGTGCCTATGGATTGCTTCCATGTACGGTATCTTGGAGGTGGGCTTGGGACTTCACATGCAGCTTATGGAATCCCTTTCTCAAGCTTCCTCCTCTTAAATAGAGAAAGCCAGTGTTTTAGTTTTCTTAGGCACTTCTTGTCATACACTTCCTGTAACTGCATCTTCCACTTGAGGGGAAGCGGTGGGAGGAAACTGTGTGTAAAAAGCAAGGGGATTTCCCCTACTCTTTTTCAACCATGGGGGCTCCCGTTGTCAGTTTTTGTGGTCAGGCAAAAGGATTTTTTTCTCTCTTCTAGCTTCTCTGTCACTGTGGTCATGTATGTTGCTGATGCTGCTATGTTGCCATTGCTGTGACAACAGGGCATCTTTGGGAGAGGGACTTGCTTTTGGGCAAGGTTGGATGGGGTTAGAAAGGAAACTTAGGTTTCCCCTACTCTCTCTGTCCTAGTCCTCTGACCAGGAGGGTTTCTCTTGGAGCTTTCCCCCTGTGCCTGCTATGCACTTCTGGGATTCAGGATGTTCTGAGCCTGAGCTGGGAGATAGGGGAGGATAATAACAAAACATAACAAAACAGTAAACTCACTGCCATATTTTCCCTTGAGTTTGACATCTCTCTCCAATCTGCCTGCTATTACTTACTTTTCTGAGTCTTCTGATAATTTCTTTATGCATTCTGTCCAGGGTTTTAGTTGCAGTCAGAAGAGGAGGTAGGGTGGGGTATGTTTACTCAACCAGAACTGGAACCCCTACACATTGGTATTTTAAATCTCACAAATGAGACATTGTTGCCATTGTTTTGTAAGCTCAATATGTGTTTTGATTTACCTACATCCTTACTTCTTTTTCCTCATCCTTCCCTTTTGCCCCACAGACTTTACTTCTTTGTTACTTTTATTGTCTGAAAATGTTATTTTGCTAGTATTCTTGAAAATAATTGATCTGGGCACATAACTTTAGGTTCACCTTGTTTTTCCTTCACAATTCAAATGTGACATTGCACTCTCTCCTGAGTTCCATTGAGAGGTTAGCTGTTTATTTGTGGCTATTCTGTAGAACTGGCTTTTCATTTTGTCTGCTATTAACATCTCTTTGTCTTTGGCATTTACAGTTTCACTAGAAGGCTTCTAACTGTGGACTTCTTTTCATTTATTATGCTTCAAATTTATTGGGCTTCCTGAATCAATACTGGGAAATTCTTAGCCATTCTCTCTTCAAATACTGCTTCTTTCCTGGTTTTCTAGTCTCTCTCTCTTAAGTCATATTATTAGACATGGCAGACATTCTTACTCTGTCTTTTACTTCTGAATTTTTTCCTTCATATTTCCCATCTCTGTGTTTTCATGCTGCATTCTAATATTATCTTTGGACCTATCTTTAGTCTGCCCACTAACTTTTATCTCCAGCTGTATCCAATTTGTTGTTTAATTTATCCATTTACTTTTTCATTTCAATTTTTATATTTTACATTACTAGAATTTCCATTTGTGGTTTTCCCCCATCTGGTCATTTTTACATGCTTCTGTTTCATACTACCACTGTCTTCTTCTATTTCCTTAAACATTACTTTGTAATCTGGGTCAGATCATTCTAATGTCGGCAGTTGTTGAGGGTCTAATTCTGCAGTTAATTGTTTCTGCTGTTCTCTTGCCCATGAGCACTTGTATTATTGTATTTGATTTTTTTTTAACTTTTAATTAAAAAAAACATTTTATTTATTTTTGAGAGGGGAAGGGAGGGAGAGAAACATCAATATATGGTTGCCTCCCATGTGCCCCTTGTTGGGAACCTGGCCCACAACCCAGGCATGTGCCCTGACTGGGAATTGCACCAGCGACCCTTTGGTTCACAGGCCGGCACTCAATCCACTGAGCCATACCAGCCAGGACTGTAGTTGATGATTTTTTTAAATTGCTATTTCATTACTTGGAACTTAATCTGTGGGAATTCTGTGAGGCCTAGATCTAAGTGCCTTTCTCCAGAGGATATCTGTGTCTACCTCTGCTAGGTCAGGTGTGCTACCCATTAGGGGGTCACATTAAATGACATTGTTGGCTTAGTATTTTCCAAGCCTCATAGCATTGTGAATTCTGGTCTAAACCCTCGTGAGTGTTATGAGTGGTTAGGGATGCTCTTGGGAGATATTTTTCATTCTTTCAACCCGACTACCTCCTCTTCTTTTTCTTCTAGCTCACTATCTGAGGGTTTAGTGTTTTAGGAGTGCTGGCTTTGTGCAGAAGTCTCATCTGATCTTCATCTCACTCTGGCTCATGTTTGTCTCTTGTCACTGGGGATTTTGAGGCCTGTTAAAGCTCAATCATTATGTTTGGGTCCTTGGGGACTGGATGAGGGATGCAAAGTATCTTCCAGGATACATTCATTAATAACTTGCCTTTTACTCTTGTGATATGTGATTGATGAGAAATATAAATTCTTCCCATGAACTTGGCTTCTCCTGCCTGCTGAAGGAAGTTGGTGTCCTTAGGGTGCCAGGGGGAAAATGCTATGACTTTAGGACAATATGGGGCTGTGTCAGCACTGACAGGAGCCTGGTTTCCTGAGAACCTGCTGGGGACATGCCACCGAGGGATGAAAAGGTGTCTAGGGAGACTGGGATCCCAAGGACACCTGTTACATTAAGGCCACTCTACTGAGAAGGGGAGATGTAGCAGCTCTATCTAACACATAGAAATAAACACAGGAATGCGGCCAGAATGAGCAGGCAAAGAAACATGTTCCAACTGAAAAAAAATAGGACAAAACTGCAGAAGAAGAACTAAACAAAATGGAAATAAATAATTTACCAGATGCAGAGTTCAAAACACTGGTTATAAGAATGCTCAGTGAACTTAAGGGGAGAATAGATGAACTCAAGTGAGAACTTTAATAGAGGTAGAAAACATAAAATGGAGATTAAAAAAACATAAAAAGGAACCAGTCAGAAATGAAAAATATAACTGAAATGAAGAATCCTTAGAGAAAGTCAGCAGCAGATTAGATGAAGCAGAGGACTGAATCAGAAATTTTTGAAGGCAAGGCAGCCAAAAACACCCAGTGAAAACTTCAAAAAGAAAAAGAATTTAAAAAAATGAAGATAGTTTAAGGGTTTTCTGGGACATCATCAAGCATAACAACATTCACATCATAGGGTACCAGAAAGAGAAGAGAGAAATCAAAGGATTGAAAACCTGTTTGAGGAAATAATGTCAGAAAATTTCCCTAACCCAGTGAAGGACATGGTCATAGAAGTTTATGAAGCACAGATAGTTCTAATCAAGAGGAACCTAAAGAGGCCCACACCAAGATACATCATATTTAAAATGCCAAAGGTTAAAGACAAAGAGAGAATCTTAAAAGGAGCAAGAGAAAAGCAATTATTTACTACAAGGGAACTCCCATAAGACTGATTTCTCAACAGAAACTTTGCAGGCCAGAGGGACTGGCACATGTTTAAAGTGATGAAAAACAAGGAACTATAACTAAGATTACTCTACCCAGCAAAGCTATAATCTAGAATCAAAGGACAGATAAAGAGCTTCCCAAATGAGAAAAAGCTAAAGGAGTTCATTACTACCAAACCAGTATTATAAGCAATGTTAAAAGGTCTTCTTTTAAGAAAAAGAGAAAAATAAAAAATATGAATAATAAACTGACAATAACCACATACCTATCAATAATTACTTTAAATGTAAATTGATTAAATGTTCCAATCAAAAGACACAGGGTAGCTGAATGGATAACAAACAAGACCCATATAAATGCTGCCTCCAAGAGACCCACTTTAGAGCATTTGATTTCTTGCTCCCTGGCATATATCCTCACTTGGTTGAAATTAAACTAATAAAAATTTAAAAAATATAACAAAAAAGAAGGGACCCACTTCAGCTCAAAAGACACACTGAAAGTAAAGGGATGGAAAGATATTTCATACAAATGGAAACAAACAAAAAGCTGGGGTAGCAATACTGAGACAAAAGAGACTTTAAAACAAAGGCTATAACGAAAGACAAAGAAGAACCCAGCAATTCCACCTCTGGGTATTTGTCCAAAGAAATCCAAAACACTAATTCGAAAAGGCATATGCATCCCTATATTCACTGTAGCATTGTTTACAATGGCCAAGAGATGGAGACAATCTAAGTATTCATAGATGGATGAATGGATAAATAAGGGGTGGTACATGTATGCAATGGAATATTACTCAGCCATAATGAAATGTTGCCATCTACAACAATATGAATAGACCTGGAGGGTATTACAATAGTGAAATGGGTCAGAGAGAGAAGGACAAATGCCATCTGATTTCACTTATATGTGAAATCTAAACAACAAGACAAAATGAACAAACAAACATTCCATTCATAGATTCAGAGAACATTTTGATGATTGCCAGGTGGGAGGGGTTTTGAAGGATGGGTGAAAGAGGGAAGGAATTAAGATGTGAAAATTGCCAGTTATAAAATAGTCACAAGGATGTAAGGTACAGCATGGGGAATATAGTCAATAATACTGTGATAACTGTGTATGGTGTCAGATGGGTATGGTGTCAGATGGGTATGAGATGGGGTGATTGCTTTGTAAGTTACTTAACTGTCTAATCAATATGTTGTATGCCTGAAACTAATGTAATATTGTATGTCAACTGTAATTGAAAAATAAAAATGATTTCAAAAAAAAGAACATTAAAAAAATATATATCTAGTCATTCAGATGACTAAAATATATTTGCTAGGTATATTTGGTCTTCATCTACGTTTCTTGGCTTAAATCTCCCCAAACCTTTGGAATTCTTTACTTTTATATAAGTAAAGCCAATAGTATGAGTTTTCCAACTTTGTTCTTTTTCAAAATTGTTTTGTTTTTTCTGCAATAGGTACTTTTGATTTTTCCTGTAAGTTTTATAATCTGCTTGAAAATTTCTACAAAGAAGTCTGGTAGAATTTTTATTAAGAAGGCATTGGAACTTCCGGCCAAGATGGAGGCGTAGGCGGACACACTGTGCCTCCTCTCACAACCAAAATTAAGGACAACAAATATTTAGAAACAAGAAAACAACCAGAACTTATAGAAAATTGAACTGTACGGAAGTCCAACAACCATTCATCCAGACTGGTAAGATGGGCGGAGTCGCGGTAGGAAAAAGTGGAGGTGCGGATCCAGGAACGCAAGTAGCAGCGGCTAGCAGTTCCCAGGTGCACAGGCAGCGGCTGGCGGACCCTGGGCACAGGGGGGCAACTGTGCAGACCCAGTGAGGCCACACAAGGCGGCTGGCTGACCAGGTGGTCCCACATTCGTGCGCGCAGACGATCCAGGCAGAGGGGAAGTGGCGGAAGGGACTGAATCCAGGAGAGAGCGGAGCAGGCGCCATTGTTCCCTCTCAGACCCCGCCCCCACATTCAGCATCACAAACCAGCGACTGGGCTGCCCCACACTGGGGAGCGCCTAAGGCTCCACTTCTCACTAGGTAACAGCACGCGCGAGTGCGCAGATAATGCAGGCGAAGGGGAAGCAGCGGAAGGGACCGGAGTCCAGGAGAGAGGGGAACAGGCGCCATTCTTCCCTCTCGGACCCCACCCTCACCTACAGCGTCACAACCCAGCGACTGGGCTGCCCCGCCCTGAGGAACACCTAAGGCTCCACCCCTCATACGTAATAGCCGCGACCAGACTAAAACCAAAACAAAACAAAACAAAAAAACACCAAAAATGGCTCAAACCGGAGAAAAAATGAAAACCCGAGTCAATTCCTCTAAGCAATGAAGAGATAGCCAACCTATCAGATGCACAGTTCAAAGCACTGGTCATCAAAATGCTCACAGAATTGGTTGATTTTGCTCACAAATTAGATGAGAAAATGCAGGCTACAATACGTGAAATGAAGGAAGACGCATGGGGAACCGATAGAGATGGAAGGAAAAATGGGACTCAAATCAATGGAGTGGACCAGAAGGAAGAAACTAACAACCAAACAGAAAACGAGGAGGAAACAAGAATTCAAAAAAATGATGAGAGGCTTAGGAACCTCCGGGACATCGTTAAACGTCCCAACATCCGAATTATAGGGGTCCCAGAAGGGGAAGAAGAACAGCAACAAGTAGAAAACTTATTTGAACAAATAATAAAGGAGAACTTCCCCAATCTGGCAAAGGAAATAGACTACCAGGAAGTCCAGGAAGCTCAGAGAGTCCCAAAGAAGTTGGGCCCAAGGAGGAACACATCAAGGCAAATCGTAATTCCATTAGCCAAGATTCAAATGAAGGAGAGAATTCTAGAAGCAGCAAGGGATAAGGGGACAGTTACCTACAAAGGAGTTCCCATCAGACTGTCAGCTGATTTCTCAAAAGAGACCTTACAGGCAAGAAGGGGCTGGAAAGAAATATTTGAAGTCTTGAAAGGCAGGGACCTACATCCAAAATTGCTCTAACCAGCGAAGCTGTCATTTAGAATGAAAGAACAGATAAAGTGCTTCTCAGATAAGGTCAAGTTGAAGGAGTTCATCATCACCAAGCCCTTATTATATGAAATATTAAAGGGACTTATCTAAGAAAAAGAAGATAAAAACATGACAGTAAAAAGGCAGCAAACTCACAGATATTAACAACCACACCTAAAACAAAAGCAAACTAAGCGAACAGCTAGAACAGGAACAGAACCACAGAAATGAAGATCACGTGGAGGGTTAGCAACAGGGGCGTGGGAGGAGGAGAGAGGGGGGAAAAGGTACAGAGAATAAGTAGCATAGACGGTGGGTAGAAAATAGACAGGGGGAGGGCAAGAATAGTGTGGGAAATGTGGAAGCTAAAGAACTTATGACACATGGACATGAACTAAAGGGGGGAATGTGGGTGGGAGAGGGTTTACAGGGTGGAGGGGAATGATGGGGGAGAAATGGGACAACTGTAATAGCATAATCAATAAAATATATTTTAAAAAAAGAAGGCATTGATTCTGTAGATATTGTACATTTTGGAAGAATGGGACTCTTAACAATGAGCCTTCCAATCTATAAATATGATATACCTCTCTATTTATAACTTTGATTTCGCTCATCAATATTTTATGTACATGTCTTGCCCCTTCCTAAGACAAGGTCTGGGCTCTGAAGAGGGGTCCATACACCCCAGCCCTATCTGTGTCTCAAGCATCTCAAATTAATCTGTCTCTATTGACTCCATGATTGTCACCCATTCCCTGAAACATGCTCCTATCCATCTTCCATCTCAGTGAATGGCATTTCTTCTACTTAGTCGCTCAAGCTGAAAAACAGGGCATCACCCTTGAGACCATCCTTGATCCCCTCCCAGCAATGAGGAACAACTCTGCCTCCAAAACATATTTTGAATCCATCCATTCCTTTCTATTTATATTCCACCATCCTTGACTCAGGTACCCGCATCTTCCATCTGGATGACTGCAATAGCTTCCCAATGGTTCCTACTTCCATTTTTCTGCCCTGCCTCCCATATAGGTGTTTTTTACCCATATTGGTCTTTTTGTTTTTAATAATGTAAATCTGATTATTTTATTGCTTTGCTCAAAACTCACCTTGGATTTTATAATAATCTCCTTACAATACAAGCCTGATCCCACCCTGGTTGGTATGTATGGCTCAGTGGACTGAGTGCCAGCCTGTGAATGAAAGGGTGGGATTCCCAGTCAGGGCTCATGGCTGTGTTGCAGGCCAGGTCCCCAGCAGGGGGCACGCAAGAGGCAACTACACACTGATGTCTCTCTCCTCTTTCTCCCTCCCTTTTCATCTCTAAAAATAAATAAATAGGGCTGGGGTGCTGGGATGGGATGGGAGTAAAAAGACAGAAAACTGTACAAGAACAACAATTAAAATAAAATTAAAAATAAGTAAATAAATAAAATCTTAAAAAAAAATCCTGATCCCTTCTGTCAGCTTTGCCTGCTGGTCTCACTCACCTTGTTTCAAATGTACTGAGCTGCTTTGAGCCCCCACAATGCCCAGCTCTTTTCAGCCTCAGGGCCTTTGTCTTTCTCTGCCTGGAAGGGTCTCCCCCAAACTGTTGCCTACACAACTCCCACTTACCTTCAGATTTTATTTTAAATGTCTACTTGGAGCACCTTCTCAAAGCACCCCGGTATTTTAATTTTAACATTTGTAATGTTTATTTACTTTTCTCCAAACAGCCCAGCTTTCCAAGTGAGCTGACTCATTTCACAGATGCTGAAATGAAACTATTTAAGGACCCAGCTATGGGAATTCCAGATGTCACTGGCCACATCAGCAGTTTTGAAGTTGGAGAGCTTCCCCTGCCCATGGCTGAGCCAACAGGTCTATTAACACAGTATCCTCTGCATTTGTGTGTCCCTGTGTTGAAAATGGGGGCACAGTCTGTGGTTTCTTTTTGGGGAGCTATTCCTCTAAGGGGTCTGGGAGAGGTCCAGAGAAGAGGAGGCTCTCTTAGCTCAGCTCTGTCCCTTTCAGCCGCTGGCTAATGCTGGCCAGGGTCTTGTCTTGCTGGCTGAGCCCCGACACCTCTCTGTCTGATTCCTTCTTTCCAGGTCGCAGGTCCATGCCCTTCACTGTTGCAGTCTCCTGGTCACCTCAGCTCGAGCTGGGTGGGCGCTCGAAGAGGCTGGGAGCTAGGTCACAACGTGGCCCAGTGTTCTGCAGCACACCTGGCAAGGGTATGAGGCTCCCCAGCAAACTGGCAGCCTGTGGTTACTCACCGCCGCCGCAGCCACCATCACCACCACTCTCCCCCCTGCTCCCCCTGCGGGCAGGCAGTTGTGGCACCCAGATTCCAGCACTTCGTGTGGGCGTGGGGTTCTTTCTGGCAGGTCCCCAGAGGGCCTGAGGCTGGGGTGTTCGGCTGCCAGACACTTTGACTGGCCTCCTAGGGATCTGGAGAGGGTGGTGGCAGCTCGGGGTTCAGAGCCAAGAGCAGCCTGGATGGCAGGGATCAGAAGGAGCAGTGGGCCACATGGGTGCTGGGGGCGAATGGTGGCGGGATTGGGGCGCGGGATGGGGAAGGAAGGCACTAAAGGAGATGAATGAAGGGGCCAGGAGTGAGCTCCCAGGACAGGTGGCTGGACCCGGGTAGGGAGGAGGGCTGCGGTGGGCTGGGGGTGGGGACGAGTCCGAGTGTAGCTAGGGCTGGACCATGGAAGAAGGGCTCTGTGGTCGCTGAGGGGCAGATGGTCAAGGCGGACAGATTCTGGGACCAGCTGCTGGACCACAGTGGGTTTGGGGTGGGGTTTGGGGGATCAGCTGACCACGGGTGGAGGTGGTCACGGGTTCCGCCCAGGGTGTTGCTGGGCTAGGGCAGGCTGCGGAGGTGGTGGTGGTCGCTGTCGCCGGTGGGTCACAACTCTGTGCGACCCTGAGACGCCTCCGAGGATCCTATTCTCTGGGGCAGGTCTAGTGTCTTCTGCAGAAGTACGTCCCAGGAACCCTCGGGGGCAGCCACACCGTTGGGCAGCTGGTGTCATCGCAGGGCCTACTGGTCCGACCCAAACGCCCGAGCCTCCATGGGTACCCGCCAGCCTACCCCAGCGAGGCGGAGTTCGGGGCAGCGAATGTGTCCAGGACCAGGTTGGTAGTCCCAGGCCTCCTCTCCCCCGCTGCTAAGAGCACCTCTTCCTTCCAGTCTGCGACCCTAGGCTCAGGCTCCACATTTGTTAGACTATTGAAAATACCTACTACCTACCCCTTAGGGTTGCTGAAGTCCGCAATAAGAAACCCTAGGCAGAGCTGCTTGGTACTGGGCCCCATTGCACAGTCCTCACTCCCTTCAGGCCTTATCACCCCTACTATGGGGCCAAAAGAGTCAAGCGAGGCTGGCAGAGGTTAAGTCCTCTGGGTCCCACAGCCAGGGAGTAAGTAGCCCTTGACATCAAATCCAGGGCAAGTTCAAAGCAAAAGCCTTCTCTCGGATTATGTCTGAGGGCACAACCTGGATGTCTGTCTGTGGATGTCCTGGGGCTGATTCAGTTCTGTCCACTTGAGCAAGTCCTCTTCAGGCCTCAATTTCTACACTTGTTGAATAAATGTGAGCACAATCTCCCAGACTGGGTCCGAGAAGGGGGCCTGGACTGCTGATCCCCCAGGCTGTGTCCAGCCACATACCCACAATGTAGAGCCACAACGTGGTCCTCTCAGTTGCTCCCCTCAGCTCTGCTGGGTCTGGCACTTGGGGGTGGACAGTGGGGAGCAGACCAGCTTCAGAGACTCCCTACGTGTCCAGGATGTTGATTCTGTGTACCACCAAGACCAGGCTAGGCTGCAGCCTCCTGAGCTTGTTTGTGGAACACCAGCTCAGGCCAGAGGACCTCTACCTCAACTCCCTTAGAGGCAAGTAGCCTGGCTGGCAGTGGGGCTGGGAGCTGGGGATCCCTCAGAGCTCCCCTTCTCCCACGAACTGTACTTCCCTTCCTAGAGAAGTACACCTCCTAAAGCCTCCCCTGAGACCCTGCAAGCCCCGCTGTCCCCCAAACCCCTGTCCCTGGTCTCGACATGGTTCCAAAGCGGCTGGGCCCTCAGCTACTCCCTCCCTCACATCTTTCTCACCCTCTGTGGGGACTTCCACAGCAACCCCTCCTCTCTCCCTCAAACCCCCAGCCCTGCAAGGACCACTGAGCTGTCTAGGCAACTGCCAGGGGCTCCTCAGAGGAGGAGGATGATCACTGACTGAGGGAGGTAGGCCCAATAACCCCTTCACCACCCCCTCACTGTGTCTGGTCCACCTCCCCAGCACAGCATGGAGTTGGTGGCTGGATGGGCCTGGGTTCTGGGAAGGCCTCTTCTGAGCATGACCAGAATAGTAGTCTGGTTTGCTAGAAGATTCTGTGGTTGGACAGAGTCTCCAGGCAGGCCCTCCCTGAGTCAGGCAGAGGCACAAGGGGTGGTTCCTGGCTTGGTAACTGATTCTACATGGGATTTCCCATATGTAGGACCAAGGAAGGGGCCAAGTGGCAGGTATGCCCCTGAACTAGGATTCGCCCTGGTTGGAAGTGCAGGCTTAGCCTGACTCCAGAGCTCCACTGTCTCCCCACACTTCATGGAATCTGCCACATTCCCGTGGAGCCTCTCAGCTTACAGAGCTCTCTCACACGTTGTCTTATGTGGCAGACGTGTGATGAGGCCCAGGCTGCTGGGTCTGTTTACAGAAGGAGAGCTGCATCCTGGATGGGAAGATTAGTGGGCAGGGGAGTGTGAGTTCAGTCCTTGTGTCAAGTGGGCCTGTCTGCTAGTGGCCAGTGGGGAGTACTCCTGGTGCCCTAGTGACAGAGGGGGAGCAAAAGGAAGCCACTATGGGCAGATATGAGGTAGGTCCCCTGCCTCTGAGTGTCAACTCTGGAGGGGGGACATCAGGGCTCACCCCCAGGCCATCTGAGAGAGCCTGTTGTAGGGACACCAGGTCAAACCACAAGGTCTTTTCTCAAGTTGAAGCCCCAGAAGCCCTTGTGCTGTCCTAGGACATGGTGGGGTTTGAATATGGACTACCCTGCCTGTGGCCATCGGACCCCCAGTCCTGTCAATCTCACCTGGTGTCCCTCAGCAAGGCCTGTAGGGTCGGGAGTCTCCTGCCTGACATGGCCACACTAGTCCCGGGAACCCCTTGTCTGGGAGGGGTCGGGGAAGCGGAGAGATGTCCTGTACTGGCACCCTGCCCTCTTTGATTCTAACCTGGCTCCTACTTCCCAGAGGTCGAAAATACCTCTAACCTCTTAAGCTCCCAAAGAAGAAAAGGCCCAGCCAAGATCTCAGTCAAATAAACCATTTCTGTTAACTTAGTTATTGACATTGCCTGGGAGGGCTGGGGACTTGAAAACAGGAAACGACCTCGGATGGGTTTTGTCACCTCTCATACACACGTGCCCACATGTAACCCACACGAGCACATATGCTGACCACATCCACAGCAAGTGGGCCCTGGCTGGGTGGGTGTGGAAACACTTATTAGAGGCCTAATAAGATGTGCAAACACCAATGGAAGGGGGTCCAAGGGGCCTGGGAGGTGAGGAAGGCTGAGTGGACTTGGGGCCCCAGTCACTGAACTCTTATATGTCCCTCCTTGCCTCTGGGCCCCCGAGGGTCAGAGAAAGGGATGAGGTTGGAACGGATGTGGGGAGGCCTCTCTTCTGACTGAACATAGAGTCCATTCTCAACAGAGATGAAACTGCTGCAAGCAGAAGCTGGCAGAGGTGCCCAGGGGGCAGGTGGGTGTGTTGTGTGGGTGGGGATCGGTGCCCACCTGGACAATGGCTGGGGTGGAAGGACTGTGTCCAGATCTGTCGGGCATAAGTAGTTGGTGGTGATGGTGGCGTAGGGGATGTGGAGAGAAGCCAGGGAGGCTTGGCTGGCTGCCTGCATGGGTAATGGGGAAAAAGGCCCAAGTGAGGTTCCATATCATGGTCCCAGCTCCAGCCCACCCAGTTCCCTGCTCCAAAGCCATCCCTGATCCTCACCCTTGCTCGTGTCTGTGTTGGGAGGCTGCTGAGGGGTGGCTGAAGCTTCATGACAGATCTGGAAGAGAGTTAGGAGGGTCAGAAACAAAGAACATGGCTGGCCCAGTGATGTAAGGATTTAGATTGGGCCTGGCTGGGGCTGGATCTCACCGGTGCTTCTGCCGATGCAGCAGGTAGAGAAGGTAGATGCAGCCAAAGAGGAGGACCCCTGAGACCCCCAAGATCCCGGCCAGGTCAGCCCGCAGAATAGTGGCTGGAGTAAGGGCAGGAAGCTCTGTGCACAAAGAGAGACATACCAGATTGGTGGCTAGTGTCCCAAGCTCCTCCCTGCCCTCCCTGGGCCCTGCTCCTCATCAGCCCTACCTTGGTTGGTGGCGAGGAGGTTCCCACAGGCCTCCTGGGAGCCCTCAGGAAAGGAAGTAAACTTGCAGCAGAAGGTGGTGTTAGGACTGGGGCTTCTCCCATCAGACTCTTCCAGGGTGAGGGAGATGGTGGTTTTAGTTTCCCAGTGGGCCTGTTGAGCAGGTGGCCACGTCTCAGTGCCAAATTCTGGGTTCAATACAGCCAGCTTGGTTCCTCCAGCACCATTAGGCCCCCTGGAGCTCACAGTCACTTGGGAGATAATACTGGACCCCAGGAATCCACAGCGAACAGTGAAGGACGGGGACCTGGTGGCCATCTGAACTTGTACCCACACCTCAGGTGTCCCTGTAGGAGGCAAACAGAGGAAGGGCTCAAGGCTGAGTCTCCATCACATCCCCATGGCCTGTGCCTTTCTCTGGCTGCCCCACTCACCAGCAGTGATGCAGAGTGTCAGCAGTGCCAAGAGCAGGACCAGAGCCCGGGGCCTGTCCATGGCTCCCCTCTGGCCCAGGCTCGGGAGGCTGTCATGGTGGGGATGGCACCTGTTTCCGCTCTCATCGCAGGAAGTTTTCATGTGTGAGCAGGCCCAGGGGCAGCTGGGTTGTGTTCTCTGCAACCCAGATCCACTTCCTTCTCTGTCTACCTCAGCTGGTGAACACAGGGCAATGACACCCCTTCCTGAGGACACTTAAAGTGACAGTGACAAGGTTTTTCCTATCCCCATGTTGTGCTTTAGTGCGAGCAGGTCAGGTGGCTCAGATTCCTTTACCAACCCTGTCTGTGGGTAACAACCTCAGCAGGGCAGGCCCTGGGGAAGGGTGTGGGGTTGGGAAGGGAAGAACACTGCAAGGAGACCTGAAAAGAATCTCTTTCCCTCAGGAGGGAAGGAACCCTTATTTCTCCTTAGGAAGAAGGCTCTGATCCAGACCCTCCCCACTGAGAAGTAGGGAATGTGGAGGAACATGGGAAGAAGACCTGTAAGCAGCATGGGCTACCCAAGGGCTAAGCCCAGCTTGACTCATCACATATCCACTGAGGACACCTGAAGTGAGTGTCCTCACTGTCTGTATGCCAGCCTGTCCCACATTTAAGTCTCCGGCTCAGAACTCCCTCTCCTTCCCAACAATACAAGCACACTCCAGACCAAACTCATCTGCAGTCCACCCCCACCCCATCATTGAGGGCCACTAGCTTCCAACTGCACAGGCTAAAAGCATAGTCATCTAGACTTCCGGCCAAGATGGAGGCATAGGCGGACACACTGTGCCTCCTCTCACAACCAAAATTAAGGACAACAAATATTTAGAAACAAGAAAACAACCGAAACTTATAGAAAATTGAACTGTACGGAAGTCCAACAATCATTCATCCAGACTGGTAAGAGGGGTGGAGTCGCGGCAGGAAAAAGTGGAGGTTCGGGCCTGGGAACACAAGCAGCAGAGGCTGGGAGTTCCCAGGTGCACAGGCAGCGGCTGGCGGTCCCCGGGCCCACAGGCAGCAGCTGGAGGACCCCGGGCACAGGAGGGCAACTGTGCAGACCCAGTGAGGCCACACAAGGTGGCTGGCTGACCAGGTGGTCCCACATTTGTGCTCGTGGACAGTCCAGGTGGGGGGAAGTGGCGGAAGGGACTGAATCCAGGAGAGAGCGGAGCAGGCGCCATTGTTCCCTCTCGGACCCCACCCCCACCTATAGTGTCACAACCCAGCGACTGGGCTGCCCCGCCCTGAGGAACACCTAAGGCTCCACCCCTCATACGTAATAGCCGCGACCAGACTAAAACCAAAACAACAACAACAACAACAAAACCCGACCAGAAATGGCTAAAAACGGAGAAAAAATGAAAACCCCAGAGTCAATTCTTCTAAGCTGTGAAGAGATAGCCAACCTATCAGATGCACAGTTCAAAGCACTAGTTATCAAAATGCTCACAGAATTGGTTGATTTTGCTCACAAATTAGATGAAAAAATGCAGGCTACAATATGTGAAATGAAGGAAGACGCATGGGGAACCGATAGAGATGGAAGGAAAACTGGGACTCAAATCAATGGAGTGGACCAGAAGGAAGAAACTAACAACCAAACAGAAAACGAGGAAGAAACAAGAATTCAAAAAAATGATGAGAGGCTTAGGAACCTCTGGGACATCGTTAAGCATCCCAACATCCAAATTATAGGGGTCCCAGAAGGGGAAGAAGAAGAACAACAAGTAGAAAACTTATTTGAACAAATAATAAAAGAGAACTTCCCCAATCTGGCAAAGGAAATAGACTACCAGGATGTCCAGGAAGCTCAGAGAGTCCCAAAGAAGTTGGACCCAAGGAGGAACACACCAAGGCACATCGTAATTCCATTAGCCAAGATTCAAATGAAGGAGAGAATTCTAGAAGCAGCAAGGGATAAGGGGACAGTTACCTACAAAGGAGTTCCCATCAGACTGTCAGTTGATTTCTCAAAAGAGACCTTGTAGGCAAGAAGGGGCTGGAAAGAAATATTTGAAGTCTTGAAAGGCAGGGACCTACATCCAAAATTGCTCTATCTAGCAAAGCTGTCATTTAGAATGGAAGAACAGATAAAGTGCTTCTCAGATAAGGTCAAGTTGAAGGAGTTCATCATCACCAAGCCCTTATTATATGAAATGTTAAAGGGACTTATCTAAGAAAAAGAAGATAAAAAATATGATAGTGAAAAGACAGCAAACTCACAGCTATTAAGAACCACACCTAAAACAAAAGCAAACTAAGCAAACAGCTAGAACAGGAACAGAACCACAGAAATGGAGATCATATGGAGGGTTAGCAACAGGGGCGTGGGAGGAGGAGAGAGGGGGAAAAGGTACAGAGAATGAGTAGCATAGATAGTGGGTAGAAAATAGACAGGGGGAGGGCAAGAATAGTATGGGAAATGTGGAGGCTAAAGAACTTATGACACATGGACATGAACTAAAGGTGGGAATGTGGGTGGGAGAGGGTGTGCAGGGTGGAGGGGAATGATGGAGGAGAAATGGGACAACTGTAATAGCATAATCAATAAAATATATTAAAAAAAAAAAGCATAGTCATCTGTGACTCTTCTTTCATCCCCAGTGCACCAGGAAATCCTGAGGGCTTTGCATTGTGGCCACCTGATTTCTTGTCACTCCTACTACCACCTCCCTGACTCAGGCCATTTTTTCTGCAAAGTGTTGCTCCAAATTGCTTCTCCGTTTATGGTCATTTACAGAATGCTGCTGTATAAGCAGTGACAAGTGATCAGAATGCTTTGCATTCTGTCTTGTGCTGAGCTTGACTCAGGGATGGTAGTAACTTGGTGAGCTCAGGGTTAGAGCCAAGGGAGTTGTTGAGGACTCTCTTGTTCACTGTGTGGCAAGAAACTAGAGGTGGCCCTGCCTTAGGGCTGTGGTCACATTTCTGGTTTGCTCCCCTGCCTGATTCAGCATCTGTTTAATCCTGTGTTATTGGCCACAAACCAAATCAGTCTCTTGGGTGAGTCTGTCACCCCATCCACACCTCAGAGGGCAGTAAGGATTCTCTAGCCCAGTTAGCATTCTCTTAAACCTTTGACCTCTCAGGACTGACATTCCAATCTCCAAATCTGACTCAGACCTGATCTCACCACTTCCTGCACTACTTTTCTGTTGCCAGGGTGGGAGACCTGTGCAGAGCTGATGCACTTTAAGGTGGCCCAGCCCAGTGTGGGTGCCGAGCACTGGGGCACCGGAGACTGCCGCCAACCTCGGCCTCCCTTGCCTGGAAGATCATTGTCTCTCACCCACTGAAATCCTATTCTGCAAGGCCCAGCTCAAGTTCTACCACCTCCAGGAGGCTGTCCCCAGGAGAACATTACCATCTTGGACAGCCATCTCACAGAGGGCAGGCTCTAGTGGTGGCTCTCCAACCCCCACACAGTCCAAGTGCCTGAGGGAGCTCAACTCTTGGTGATCAATGGATTAAAAGCCATGGTACAAAGTTCATTACTCACCAACATTTTCCATTGTTTCCACCTGTAAGCCACATTGTCCCCTCAGTAAGTTCTAATTGTATACAATTCAAACAATATAGACTAGAAAACACCAAAATTCTCCTTCACCATCCTGTTCATTCACATTCCCCTCCCTAATTTAATTATCATGAAGTTAAAACTGTCGACATTTTATCATATCTGAATTTTGTATACTGCTTAGGAAGGCCAACTTCTAAACATAATTTTATAGTTTTGGTTTTATTCTTAACCGAGGGTTTATTTTTAGCCCATGAAGAATTTTAATGGGGTAGGGGTGAGCGCGGGGGTGTAAAACAGTGTGACATTGTAGGTAGAGAGCCAGAAGTCCCCTAACCGTTTATTGAAGAGTAGTCTCCCTACTGTCCCGAAATGCCACCTTCATCATAAATTCTTACAAATGGGTATACTTCTGGATTACTACAAGTGTCTCATTACCACATGGCCCTAAGTAGCATGCTTTTTATGTTTTGATACACGTTAGAGCCCTTGTTCTTTCAGAACGTTCTTGGCTATCCCTGAATAGTCTCCAGAGTTTGTAGCTTCAGAGACCCAACAGGTCATTAAACCTAGCAACGTAAGCCCTGAATCATCAGGTCTGTGTTGTCCATGTCATCCCTCTTGGGCCTGGAGGTACAAGTTAGGGGACACCAATCTGGTAACAGCTACTTTCTGCTCTAACACCTCTTGGTGACAGCTGTACAGCTATAGCCCAAATCTAGTTGCCGTGAAAGCAGCCCCTGTGGTCCGTCTCTAGAATGAGGCCCAGGAGGGTTTGAACTGGAGCCACAATTTCCTAGCTCTGCGAGCTTAAGCAAAGTGACTTCATCTCCTGGAGAAGCAGTATCTCCACAGGAATCGACTCTGTTTCACAGTGTAATTGAGAGTAATCATGCATGTGTGGTACTTTGTTCACACCTGGCTCCAGCCCTCAGTGGGTATTGGTGATCATCCTTTTATATAAGGTATTCCTCAAGAGTTTGGAGAGTGAGACTCGTAACTGCTCCATATAATTTTCACATATATTTTAAATGTTGTCACTTGTGTTCCTGCATCCAAGTAATATAGAAACTAAGATGTAACATCTAATGTATACTATGTGCTAAATTTGTTGTGAGTGATTCCACACTTACAATTATCTGATGAGGAAGTAACTTGCCTATGGTCATGAGGCTAGTACATGGTGAAGCTCTGATTTGAACTGACAAACTTTGGCTCCAGAACCCACACTATTAACTATGCTGAGCTGCCCTTCCTACAAATAGTTCAAAAATTTAAATTGAATTATAAGGTTTATGTAAAAAAAAAGGCAGTCCTCTACCCCATCAGTAGGGAAGCTGGGCAGAATTCCTAGGCTGGGCTGCCCACCCACCCTCTAACGTCAGAGGCCACTGCAGTTACACAAAATGCTGTTTTTCAGCTTTCCAGTATGCCACTCAGTCCTGCTGCTTGTTCTAATCTACTTTATCAAATTAATAATTTTCCTTCAAGTTTCCCCAGGATTCTAGGCTCCTCTGCCCACTAGAGGTCTTCCTTAATTTCCTGGGATTCATTTCAGTGGGTTTGCCACTCTTCTATTTCTCAGCTCCATCCTGACCTCAATCTTTAGTGCCTACTCCTCTGGCAATTCCAACTCAACGCATAGTTAGGGTTTTCAGTGAATCTGTGCTTAAGACTTGTTTTGTGTATTCTCTCAAGGATCGCAACATTCTACCGTATTCCCGGGGAAGCAACTACAGAGCTCAGTGAAGACTTTTCCACCACCTCATCCTCTCAGGCCAACCAAACACAAATTCTTCTTTCATCTTGTAACCCCCCGGAGTCACTGTTGCTTGGAGTTCAAAGGATGGTGACTTACTTATTAGCTGAAGACTTTTCTCAGCAATTTGGGGAAAAACCCCTTCACTTTATAATTTTGGAGAGACTATATAAACAACTCACTTTCTGGCAGAGCTCATGGCCACAACCAGAGTTGAAAACGCCTTGTTTAAAATTATTTTAAAAGCAACTATTCGGTAGTAAGCTAACAGGCAATGCACAGCAGTGACACTCCTGAAAAGCATTACTTAGTATCATTTACCAACCCTGGTGAGCTTCAGCCTGTGTGGAGGCCCCCACCTCTCCTGCCTGAGCTGGCCTCTGCTGCAGTTCCAGCCAGGCCGGGCCTAACCCACTGGAACTGCTCATGAAGCCCACAGCTCTACCTCTGCTGGCAAGGAGCTTATGGCACGAAATCTTTTGAGCTGTGGTTGTCAAGATGGGGTGTGTGTCCCACAGGTGGTATACAGAAATATTCACTGGTGTCATGCAGAAAAAATGATTAACATTTCTAATTTTTAAAGATTAAAATACAATGAAGTTAACTTTTATTACTATAAGTGACACTGGTGCCCTCACTGAGATCCAAATGTCATGGTTCACCTCTAATAAGATCAGCAACCTAAGGTAAAGAGAGGCAAACCCACAGCTCATTATGATGGGCTACAATTTATGTGCTACAGGATGTAGTGATTCTGTGGTCCCAAACAATGCGTGACACTGTTATTTGCTATTGGAAATAATTTTATGACCTCTTACAAGTCTTCTAAATGAGTAATTTTAATGGATTTTAGCTTATCTATTAAAGTAGTAAATGCAGCCAAAGCAGTACCCATTCCATTTGGATTTACATGTTTCTGAGAGGCACCCTTTTCAGGTGTGAAGATCATTGAAACTATCGAACTAAAGTAAACTTTCAGCTAGACTCAGAAATGTTAAGCTCTGGCCCTGGCCAGGTGGCTCAGTTGGTTGGAGCATCATCCCATAGACCAAAATGTTGTGGGTTTGATTCCCAGTCAAGACACATACCTAGACTGCAGGTTCAATCCCTGGTCAGGGCACATATGAGAGGCAGCTGATGGATGTTTCTCTCTCTGCAATCAACATACATACCCTCAGGTGAGAAACATTTACTTCATCACTAACTCATCCATTATATTTCAATATGTACAAGTAAATGTTTAAATAACATGTTTATATAACATATAAAATTTTTTAACTGATAAAGATGCCCAAATATTTGCAGTCTTAAGACTCTAAGGTTCCGTTTCAGTTTAGTGTTACGTAACAAGCCACCCCAAACTTAGTGGTGTAGCCACCACTCTTTTACCATGCTCATGGATTCTGTGGGTCAGGAATTTGGAAAAGGCACAGAAAGGTGGCTTGTCTCTGCTCCCTGATGCCTGGGAGCTCAGCCAGAAGACAAAAGCTGGGTGTTGGAATCATTTGACTTACATCCGACCATGCCTGGTGATTAATGCTGGAAGTAGTCTGGGACCTCAGCTAGAGCTGTTGGCTTAACACTTACACATACCCTTTCCCACAGAACGGTGACTAGGTTCCAAGAGTGATTATGTGGAAGCTGCCAGTTTAAGGTCTGGGCTTGGAAACTGGCATAGCATCACTCCATCATATTCTATTAAGCAATCACAGAGCCCACATTCAAGGGGAGAGGACCTAGAACCCAACCTCTCAGCAGAGTGGTAAAGAATCTGGGGAGCATGGCATAACACATGGACAGATTCTTAGATTGGAGCTCAATCCACTACATTGGGCTGTCTGGTTGCATACATATTGCCAACATTTACAGAGCTTCCAAGTTTCTCTTTTGATCTTGTGAAGCACTCTCAGCTTGGCTGGTATTTAAATAACTCAGGAATCTTTCCCCTTCTGGGTCCTCAGTGATCTTCACCTCTGTTTTCCACTCTGTTCCCAGATCCCATAGAAAAGGCTCCTTTTCTTGGCACTGTTCCACCTGAACACAGACCAAAGATCTCTGAATGTATCAGTTGCCCCTAGGGTACTGGCAGGCGCCTTCCCAAAAGGAGACTCACAAACTCAACTTCTAGCTTTTATCTAGGAGGAAGGGGAAAGGAAGAAAAAATGGGTTTGGCTGAGTGACCTGCAAGAAGTCATGGTTCCTTCTTCAGAGACCACTAGCTGGATGGCTGTCTTCAGCCTGAAAGACCACAGTGAAAACTGGAACTTAAAGCAGATGCCTAGTACAGGGATGAACTGGAAAACATATCTAAAAGGAGAGACTAAAGGGAGAGACCACAAAAGAAAGGAGAGACCGCAAAAGAAAATAGTTAAAGTAGAAAGTGGTAACAGTGTCTTCATATATTTGATTGCTTGTCAGAGGGAAAAGAGAGAGCAGAGGTCTATGCTGCTCCAAAAAGCAGAATAAGATCAAACAAGTAAGTGTTTCAAGAAGGCCAGCTTCCATAGGTTATTTTATGGCAATCTAAGTGAAAGATGAAGGTGGTAATGAAAGAAGAGACAGATCAGAGAGATATTTTGGAGAATGACTTGACTTGGCAAGAACTAGCTAGGGAAGGCAAGAATGAAGGAGAAGGTGATGTCAAAGACTTGGATTTTGGGTTGGACACTTAGAATAACTTCTAAGTTACCTCCTAACAGATACTGAGATTCTATAAAATTTCAAATTATTACAGGTGTTTGGGGAATGAGGGCATAAAATTACCCCTGGAAAGAACCCTTAGGTGAAGGCTGCCAAGATTTATGGACTGGCCTGGTCTCGTTATAGGTGGGACAGGCAGGTCCACCCTCCAGCCAATCAGGGAAGAAACTACCTTTCCTCTTCAGCCTAAACTGTTCTCAACAGATAAACTACTCAAAGGCAGCCAGTCTCTCCCTTACTTCTCTGTCCCTCCCAGTCTCTCGATCACTAAGTAATAGATCCTTGAGAGCCAGTATACTATAAGCACCTGGGGTGTGTGCAGGGCTGCCTCTGCACACCATGCTACGGGGCTGGGCAGGCCATTTAAGACACCAGCAAAGACCTGATCCCCATCAGTTTTAACAATCTCAAGCCACACGTGGGACCCAGCTGACTCAAACATGTTTATTGAGCTAATCACTAGGGCACAAAAGAGGCTGGGAAACATGTTCCAAAAATAAAGGAAAACTGTTATGCTCTTTCAATTCAACACAGGGAGGTAGTGCCCCTCTCAAATACTGAGGTGACTCCCTCACACCTCCAAACACAGCAGGAAATAGGCACTCTGCTCAAACACAGAGGAACAGAGCCATGGTGCATTAGGAATGATGGGGCTTAAGGCTTCTCTATGCCAACATCATCAGAGAAACATTAAATTAGAAAGGCAAAGCCCAGTTCTTCTTCCTCTCAGAGACCAGGGCTGGGGCTGGAAGTAATGGTTTCTTTTGCTTCCTTTTCCTGTTACTTTTTCCAAGTGGTCATACTGTTGAGGTGGTGCGTGGAGATAGGTAGGGGCGCAGAGTCATGTCAGAAGTCCTGTATTGAGAAAGTTGAAAGGCAAACACAGGTATTAACAGACCAGGGCAAAGAGATCCTACAAGGATCCTACAGATGACAATTCTAATCCCCTCCTGCCCTCCTCCCAGAGCTAATCCTAAAGCTCTGGACACAGCTGAGAGGGCAGACCATGGGCTGCATGCGGCGTTTCTTTCCATCTATTTGGCAGGTACACAAATTACCTGCCAGCACCATCCTAAGAATACATAACTCCTCTTACCCTGCCATCCACAGCCTGTTTTGGGGTCACTCACCTCAAAGTTCAGCTCTGTAGAATCCAAGAGGTCTAATCCAGGCTTACTGGAGTAAGAGTGCTAAGAGAATGGGGTCAAAAGTCAGAAAGGTCCTTCCCTACTCCCATCACACTGCAAACAATCACAAAGCTCCTTTTCTGGTAACAAGTGTAAGGGCTGCAATAGGTCCCTGAAGCAGTCAGGGAGAGGAGATTAACAAAGGCAGGGTGGGTGGGAGGTTCAGGCTGAGGCTTCCCAAAGTCATCAGAGAAGTGCCTCCTCTTCTGACATGCTGAGTCCCTTAAATTTGTTCCATTTTGGAACCTGAGAATGGGATTTTTCTTGAGGGGTCTTTAGGAGAGACTACAGGATTCTAGTAGCGGCCTTGCTCGCTAGTCTCTGGTTTAAAGATGTTATTGTCTGGTTTTTCCTTCTGAGCATAAGATCTCCATTCTCCTGCTTTATTCCATCCTTTCTCCTTCCCCTCAAAGAGAAGGGAGCAGAAGGATAATACTAGCAGACACATAATCTTTTTCAGTTTATAATCCTTTTTGTTCTTTTTCATTTTGTATTTTGTGTAAAAGCTTCATTTTAAAGATTAGGGGGTTAAAGAGCTAGCTTGATGAAGCAGTAGAAATGATGACTCTCAGGTCACCTCAAATTCCATGCTTTTCCTACTCAACTGGCAGCATTTCCTCCTGGGGAAGCAGTCAGTCAGGCTAGGGTAGAAAAGGGAGTGAGTAGAGAACAGGGACTGGCACAGCCCTCTAAAGAGACAGGAGGGAAGGCAGGGTGCCCATGTGTCCGTGTACATGGGTACATTATGAAGACAAGACTAGACTAAACGACCTTCCATCTCTAGCTCTAGGACTCCTTTCAATTTAGATTCAGAGGCAAAATACTTATTTGGAGTGCTATTTCAGTCCTTTCTGGTATTTTTAAAATTTCTTTAATAGAAGTAAAATCCCAGCAAAATGCAAGGCAACTTCAAACCTCCCTCCTTTCCTCTGTGATGCTTTCAAAAACTCCTAAGTATCTTTCAAGGACAAAGACATCATCAGGACTGATAGAGCAGAATCACTCTAGTTTCTGTTTCTCATATGGGCATCTCATATGAGGGAGAAGGGAATGCTGGGTCCACTCACCTTGTCTGGATCTTGCCATTCTTCACCTGACTTGTTCTGAATTTCTAACTCTTCTTCATTATCTTCCATAAGGCTGAGTCTGATGGCAGTAGCAAAGAGTAGAGGTTTCCAAACTGCTTTTTAAAGATTCCTGAGAATTTCTCAGAGGTACCCCAGGGAGCAATAAGTACAGCAGGGCTCTAGGTTCCCACTCCTGCTTTAATCAGCAACTCTACTCTCATCACAGTTTTACTTACTAGAGTTCCACATTATATTAGAAAGAAGTGTTCTGCTGATGATTCCACAAAACATCAGCACAGAAGCTCTGGATAAGGGGAGAACCCCTTCACCATGGGTAACAGATCTGAAGTGAAGACAGAAGATAATGAGAAAAGCTCACCGGGTCAGCCGGTTGCCCAGACCAGGACCTGAAGGGTTGAGAGCAGTCTGGAAATGCTGTGGACTCAAGAACTTTGACCTCTGGGTGCCTCTAAGGAGTTGGCTGTTGGGAAGGATGTAGGTTCAGTGACAAGTATGTAAAAATAAAGGGTAAAAAGAAGAGATAAGGTGGCCAGCATTAAAGGGAAGAACAGCTCAGAGTGTAGGGAAAAGGAAAGTATAGAGCTGAAAAAATTGAAAAGGACTGGAGGAGGATCCAAGAATGAGGGAGTGCTGCAGGGGAGAACAACAGAACAAAAACAGCAAGATGGAGATGGCAAGACGCCAAACTAGGAAATCAGACACCCAGATTCTCCCTCTCAGTCCTCACCCTCGGGCAAACTCTGATTCTGAGCCACCTTCTTCTTCCATTTCCTCCAACCCCCCCAGGGGCTGCCTATTCTTCACAGTTGTGGAGGTAAGGGTGGGTGTAGGTGGGATGCTGTTCAGCTGCAGGCTTTCCTCCTGGGATGAAGAGATGTCCTCTCTGTGCTGCCTGGAGGAGCCTGCAAAGAAGCAGATGCACATATAAACTGTAGACCAGGTACTGCCATGGACAGTTTTATTTTTTCAAGACCTGGATTTTGGTTAGAAAAAGTTAAGGAGGGAATGGAAAACCTAAATGGCCTCATTTTGTTATGACTGAAAATGAGTGTAGCTTTACATAATAAAAGAAAAAGGACTACAGAAGTGTATCTAGCTCTTTCTACCTCCAGCCAACACAGTAAAAGAAGCTGCCACCAAATCTGCCTACCTGCAATGGATGGTCATACAGAACTGCTCCAGCTTTCTGATAAACAGGAATAAGCAGACATACAGCATGGGCCCCAATAATCTGAAGGCATGCAACTCCTGTTACAATGGGCTGATTCACCATAAGTTGGTGGGTATGGAGCCAGTGGCTGATGGCAAAGGTGTGGTAGTCATCATGAAGTGGAGATGGGGACAACAAAAGCTGGCCACTTCCTATGTGCAAACCACCATCAACAAGAATACCTGGGCCACCCTGAGCAGCATCCAGCACATGATCTGCAAGAACAAGTACTACTTGGATCTGTACGTGGTCACCATATGCAGGGTCAGCACTATCCTGGGCGGCCAGAAGCCCATGATGGTGAAGAGGAAGCAGGTCCACCTCACCAAGAGCTCCTGAGCACCTCACAAAGCAATAAAGATATCAGCAACTTTTCTAAAAAAAAAAAAAGAAAAGAAAAAAGAAAGAAAGAAAAGTCCCGGCTGGTGTAGCTTAGTGGATTGAGCACAGTCTGTGAACCAAAGGGTCGCTGATTCGATTCACCAGTCAGGGCACGTGCCTGGGTTGCAGACCAGGTCCCCAGTAGAGGGCGCACAAGAGGCAACCACACATTGATGTTTCTCTCCCTTCCCCCCCCAAAAATAAATAAATAAAATGTTTAAAAAAATAAATATTTAAAAAAAAAACATGGAGGGACCTTAAATGCATATTACTAAGTGAAAGAAGCCCATCTGAAATAAATAAATAAATAAATAAAAAGTATACCTAGGACCTAAGAAAAACTTACTACACAGCTCATAAAATAAGGTGGAAAAAGATATAAATATATTTTTCACATATGAACATCTGAACATGAATGTGAGAGAGGGCTGGACTCCCCTAAGATTGAGAGGTCTCAGTTAATAAATGAAGATATTTAAGGTTCTATTCATTCAAGATTTCTGTGGTGAGAAAAAGCTTAAAATGGCAATAAAGTTTTGAGACCTGAAGCTATGATAGAAGGGGAAGGGAGGGGAAAAAAATGGAACACTGGATTTTCAAAAAGCCAGAAAAATATGAGATGATTGCAATGTTGGTGTAGTGCCAATACAAAAGGTAAATAAAGAACCTAGTTAAGAATCTCCTGCAGAGAAAATTGATAATATTTTTCATCTGTAAATATTTACACCCCCATTACCTTCCCCCCTTATGGTCATGCTTGCACACTGAAACCAATAACCTGGAAAAGTGAGAAAGGGGAGGGCTACAGCTAACAGGGGAGAGCCACAAGCATGAGCTTGTAACTCCAGAGAGGAAACCTTGGGTCCCCAGGTGGATCCTCCTAATCTCCCCAGCCTATTAATGGCATAATTCCCAAGCACTCAGCCCTTAGGCCCCTTCTCTGCCCCACCTTCACTGGCTTCCTTATTGGCCATTTAGCCTTCACACCTTTAAATACCAACTCCCAAATTCATTTCAGCTTTTGCCTCTCCCCTGAACTCTAGATTCCTATTCCCACCTGTCTGTCCAACATCTCCACCTGTAAAAACATGGCTAATACGAAACTCCTGATCT
Organism: Glossophaga mutica; assembly: GCA_039655065.1. Taxonomy (NCBI): domain Eukaryota; kingdom Metazoa; phylum Chordata; class Mammalia; order Chiroptera; family Phyllostomidae; genus Glossophaga; species Glossophaga mutica. Next base: position 85,469,282 of record CM077305.1, read on the forward strand.
CACTCAAACAGCCTTTCCCCATCTCCTATCAATGCCATCCTTCCAATTGTTAGGCCAAAATTCTTGGAGGCACCCTCAACTCTTGTGTTTTGTATCACAAATCTGTTTTGTCACGAAGTGCTATTAGTGGTTTCTTGGAAATATGTCCAGAATCTGGCCACTTCTCACCACCTCTGCCACTCCCCCCATTGTATCCTGTCTCCCGCCTCATCTGTACTCCTACAGCAGCCTCCTCAGTGGCTCCTTTGCTTCTGCCCTTGCCCCTCCAGTCAATTCTCAACACAGCAGCCAGAAGAACGCTTTTAAAACATAAGGCAGGTCCTGTCACTCCTCTGTTCAAATCCTACAATATTTTCTCATTTCATTCCATGTAAAGTCCAGTCTTTACTCTGTGCCATACATTCTGGGCTCCTATTCAGTGATTATGTACAGCCAAGGAACAACAGAGAAGACCAGTGTAGCCAATCTCTATTAGACTACACTGGTCTTCTTATTGTTCCTTGAACGTGCCAGACACATCCCCTATCATGGCCTCTGGATAGCCTGCCCCTCTGATAAACTATTCTGATATACACCTAGCACCCTCCCTCACTTGCTTTAGGTTTTCGCTCAACCTTCACACTCTCTGCGAAGCTTCCCTTTGATCACGCTCTACATGCCACAATCCCCACCTCATCAGTGTTTCCTCATCCTCTTCTATTTTTTTTTCCCACAGCATATTATCACTACCTGACACTCTAACGAAAGGGATATTTGTCTTTTTGTTGTTGTTGTTCACTGCTGTATTTCCAGCACATGGTGCTCAATATGCATCTGCTGAATGAACAATGGAACCAATCTTTTTAGTGTCATCCTACCTTTCCAAACCCTGTTTTAGGCAAACTACCCAGTACATCCATGTATTTTACCTAAAGCATAGCTTCCTGTGTTTTCTTACGCTATGCTGCTAGTCCATGGTACTCATTCTTCCTTTGTTCAGCCTATGTAAATCTTACCCATTTTTCAAGCTCCAGTTTAAATTCCATATTCTTGGTAAAACCTTCAAAGACAACTAAATTTAAAGTGATAACTTCCTTCCCTGAATTCTTTAGCATTTATCTTTAAATTCTCAAACACTCAGGAAATTATTATTTTCTGGTAACTATTCATAATTCAGATTTTCTATAAATGTATTTTCTCTTTTTCCTATTAGATGGTAAGCTGCTTATCCTTCATGGTATCCCTAACACAGTATGTTGCATATAGTAGGTCCTTAACAAATAATTTATAAGCTAAATGATTAAAATAAAGTTTCCTGGTAGTATAGGACAATTTTAGGTGGTATACTGAAGACATTAAAAAGATGTCATTCTCTCTCTCACAACATATACAAAAATTAACTCAAAATGAATCACAGACCTAAATGTAAGAGCAAAACTAGAAAAGCCTCAGAAGAAAGCATAGGTGTAAATCTTCATGACCTTGAATTAGGCAATGATTTCTTAAAATGACACCAAAAGCATAAACAATGAAAGAAAAATCAAATAAGTTGGATTTCATCAAAATTAAGAACTTTTTTGTTTCAAAGGATACCATAAAGAAAATGACAAGACAACCCACAGAATGGTAGAAAACTTTTGGATATCCTATTGGATGACTTGTATCTAAAATATATAAAGATCTCTTACAACTCAACAATAAAAAGACAAACCAATTTTAAAAGGAGCAAGGGATTTAAATATATACTTCCTAATGAAGATATACAAACAAATGGTCAATAAACACATGAAAGATACTCAGCATCATTAGTTATTAAGGAAATAAAAATTTAAACAACGATAAGATACCAATTCCTAGTCACTGAAGTGAATAAAATAAAAAACACAGACAATGACAAATACTGGCAAGAACATGGAGAAACTAGGGTCCCCATACATTGCTATTGGGATTGTAAAATTATGTAGGCACTTTAGAAAACAGTTTGGTAGTTCCTCAGAGTTAAACGTGGAGTGATCATATGATTGAGCAATTTCACTCCTAGGTATAGCCCAAGAGAACTGAAAACATACATCCCTGCAAAAACTTGTACATGAATGTCCATAGCAACATTACACATAACAGTAAGAAAGTGGAAACAAACTAAATGTTAATCAACTGATGAATGGATAAATAAAATGTGGCCTATCCATACAATGGAATATTATTCAGCCATAAAAAGGTATGAGGTAGACTTACAGCCAAAATGGAAGCGTACGTAGACACACTGTGCCTCCTTGCACAACCAAAATAAGGACAACAAAAATTTAGAAACAAAAAACAACCAGAACTGACAGAAAATTGAACTGTATGTAAGTCCAACAACCAAGGAGTTAAAATAGACACATTCATCCAGACCAGTAGGAAGGGCAGAGTTGGGCTCTGGTTGGAGAGGGGTTGCTGAAAAAAAAAAAAGTGGTGGCTTGTAGACCCTGGGCGCGCAAGACGGCAGCGGGCAGACCCTGGGTACGCAGACAGTGGCTGGGAGACTCTGGGCGCGGGGTGGCAGCGGGCAGACCCAGTGAGGCGTGCAAGGAGGCAAGCTGACCAGGCAGCCCCACATTTGCACGCAGATAAACCAGGCGAAACTGGGGAGTGAGACAGACCGCGCAACCCAGGGTCCCAGCGCTGGGAAATAAAGCCTCAAAACACCGATTGAGAACACCTGTGGGGGTTGAGGTGCTGGGAGAGACTCCCAGCCTCACAGGAGAGTTCGTTGGAGAGACCCACAGGGTCCTAGAATGTACACAAGCCCACCCACATGGGAATCAGCACCAGAAGGGCCCAGTTTGCTTGGGGAAAGCGGGGGATGGGACTGAAATCCGAGAAAGAGAGGGGAGCAAGCGCCATTGTTCCTTCTCTGACCCCTCCCCCACATACAGCATCACAACCCAGCAACTGGGTTTCCCTGCCCTGGAGAACATCTAAGGCTCCACCCCTCACTACATAACAGGCCTGTCAAGCACAAAAAAAAAGGCCCAAAGGGAAGAACAGGTCAAAACTCCAGAGCAAATACAGCTAAGCGACGAAGAGATAGCCAACCTATTAGATGCTCAGTTCAAAGCACTGGTGATCAGGATGCTCACTAAATTGGTTGAATTTGGTCACAAATTAGACGAAAAAAATGAAGGCTATACTAAGTGAAATAAAGGAAAATGTACAGGGAACCAACAGTGATGGGAAGGAAACTGGGACTCAAATCAATGGAGTGGACCAGAAGGAAGAAACAAACAACCAAACAGAAAAGAGGGAAGAAACAAGAATTCAAAAAAATGAGGAGAGGCTTAGGAACCTCCAGGACATCTTTAAACGTTCCAACATCCGAATTATAGGGGTACCAGAAGGCGAAGAGGAAGAGCAACAAGTGGAAACCTTATTTGAACAAATAATAAAGGAGAACTTCCCCAATCTGGCAAAGGAAATAGACTTCCAGGAAGTCCAGGAAGCTCAGAGAGTCCCAAAGAAGTTGGACCCAAGGAGGAACACACCAAGGCACATCATAATTACATTAGCCAAGATTCAAATGAAGGACAGAATCCTAGAAGCAGCAAGAGATAAGGAGACAGTCACCTAGAAAGGAGTTCCCATCAGACTGTCAGCTGATTTCTCAAAAGAGACCTTACAGGCAAGAAGGGGCTGGAAAGAAGTATTCCAAGTCATGGAAGGCAAGGATCTACATCCAAGATTGCTGTATCCAGCCAAGCTGTCATTTAGAATGGAAGGGAAGATAAAGTGCTTCTCAGATAAGGTCAAGTTAAAGGAGTTCATCATCCTCAAGCCCTTACTGTATGAAATGTTAAAAGGACTTATCTAAGAAATAGAAGATAAAAAACATGTACAATAAAATGACAGTAAACTCACAGTTATTAACAACCACACCTAAAACAAAAGCAAAAGCAAACTAAGCAAACAACTAGAACAGGAAAGAACCACAGAAATGGAGATCGTATGGAGGGTTAGCAACAGGGAGTGGGAAGAGGAGAGAGGGGAAAAAAGATACAGAGAATAAGTAGCATAGACAGTAGGTAGAAAGTAGACAGGAGGAGGGCAAGAATAGTGTGGGAAATGTAGAAGCTAAAGAACTTATGCCACATGGACATGAACTAAAGGGGGGAATATGGGTGGGAGAGGGTGTGCAGGGTGGAGGGGAATTAAGGGGGGAAAATGGGACAACTGTAATAACATAATCAATAAAATATATTTTAAAAAAGTATGATACTGATATATGCTAAAATATGGATAAAATTTGAAAACATTATACTAAGTGAAAGAAGTCAGACACAGAAGGCCACGTATTATACGATTCCATTTTATAAAATGTCAAAAAATAGGCAAATCCAGAGTTATACATTAGATTAGTGGTCTTGCCCAGGGTTGGGAGGGTGGGGAGAACAAGGAATGACTACTACTATTTAAATCACATCAAACTTGTGATTTCTAGGATATCACTTAAGATGACACTATATAAGAAATTTAGTTTAAAGGAAAAACCCCTTCATGAATTATAAGACAGGTGGTAATCTGAAGGTTAAAAATCATGAAGGCTGTGTAAAAATATTTACAATTTGTAAAATCACAGAACACAAGGGGCACCTCAAATGTACAGATCTTAGCTCAATCTTTGGCTTATCATTAGTTTCCAATTGATTTTTCATGGAGGTTTGCTTTTTTTAAGTTGGCTAAACAGACCTTGATAAAATGAGTACCCTTAATAATTGTAGATGCTCAATGAAATATTTTTTATTTAACCAAGGGCAAAAGTTCGAAGTAGGCAAAAGATCATATGCTGCTTATCCACATAGTGGCATTAAAGGAAGTAGTGCTGGGGACCCTGAAACCTGTATACACAGTATATATACACAGGACACATACATGGCACTTTACCTTCAATGCGCCTCTTCTTGGAGTGGGGGTAGCCCTGAGGGTTGGTCTCTGCTGTGTTCTCTACAGGGCTGAGGGAGTGGCAGTAAATGGTGACTGAACCCCAGGGATGGCCAGGGGCCTGGGAGACACGCTGCAGACACTTTTCCAGGTAGGACAGTCTAAGCAAGGGGTGGGATGAAGAGGCTGAAATGATCCCTGGGCCCTCACCATCCCCTTCTTCCCTAATCCACATCTTTATCCACCCACCCACAACTTACAGTAGCTGCTTGTCCTGATGGAAAAGTCGGGGGGAAAACTCTGAAAGGAGCTCCAGGAATGCAAGATTTGGAGGCTGGCTGGAGGATCTAGCTGGAGGAAGCTCAGACAAGGAGAACTTGATACCTTCCCTTGGTTGAACAGAATTATTTTAGGAAAACAGTCCCTTTCCACTTCTGTCCCAGGGCTGTCCAAGTATAGTATACCCTCCGCCTGTCCCCCAGCTTGTCTCCCATAGCTACCCACCTGCCAACCTGACTGCTTATCCTCCCTCTAAGACCTTATTCCAGGTCTCCCTATACAGTGTTTGGCTTAAACTTCTCAGGAAAATTCAAAACACTGACTTCCAACCAATACTGCCTTACTTGTGTAGCATGACCACAAGGTCACGGTTCTGTAGTTGCTGGGGTCCAAAGCTCAAGGCAAACCTCCGGGCTAGGTCCCTCATCTCCATGAAGGCTGGAAGCTCATTTAGGCCCTGGGGCCCCTGTTCCTGCAGCAGTTCTGTGTACAGCTGTGTCCAAGACACATGATACATTTGAGAGAGGAACAAGGTGGACATAGAGAAGCAGAGCGTTCCCTTCTCTGCCTAGAAATTCTGAAGGGCTTGGGATGCTGTCTGTTATTTTTACTCTTTCTTTCTTCCTAGGACACTATCCCTACCTCTGACCCCTGCATCAGAGAGAGCTTTCAACCCTGCTCTACAGCAATTAAAAAAAAAAAAAAAAAAAGTCTGTAGTAACCAAAGAAGGCTGACGGATAACAGATTTTTAAAAGTCAGAAATTCCCTATCACTTTATTGTTGGTGTTCCTAAGTCCCATCTAATAGTTGAATTTCTACAGAGTTGGGGTAGAAACTGTCCTTCAGTTAAATGTTTTTTATGGGTCTAGTAGTTATGAAGGAAATGTCATGTAAGTAACAGCAAAAAAAAAAAAAAAACAAACAAAAATCAGAAAGTTCCTGCTCTTAAGGATCTTACATTCTAAATGGCTTCAGGTGAACAGAGAGTCTGTAAACTATACAGAGGGCAGGCCACAGTGTTGAGGCACTCCAGGCAGAAGAGCGTACCTGCTTGAGGCTCAGCAGCAGGATTTGGGAACAATGACTTCGGTCGATCTGTCTTGCTCTAGTTAATGTTTCCTTGATGATGTCACCATAGTCATTGTAAAACTGAGAAGAAATGGAGAAGACAGTGTTTGACTACAGGAAGACTGTTTCTGTTTGGTTTCTTCCTTCACATTCCTAATTAAGTCTCTTTTCAAAAGTGACTTAGTGACACCTTCATTATTTGACTCCACTAGAAGAGAAGTTCTATGAAGCAGGAACTTTTTTCTATTTTGTTCAAGGCTTTGCCCTTAGTGTTTGGAATGATGCTTGGCACACAGCAGATGCTCACTAAACAGAAATCAATACAATGGTGGGTTGAAGAAACCAAGATCTACATCTAGGCATCTTATGGACACTGATCCCTCTTTTTTTTCCCCTTCTTGTATTACCTCATTCCAGAGATGGGTTCACACAAAAAGATATTTCCTCTCCAATGAACTTCCTCCTCCTAACAACTTTTTCTCCATAATTGTTTACTACTAAGTTTTCTTTTCTTTGTTCCTTTATTTGAAACTCCTATTGCTTTTCCTCTTCTACTTTTCCTTTAAGCCTGATACCATAATCTCCCCCACCCTCCTTTCTGTAGTGCTACAGAGTCTGCAGTCATGCCTATAGTCAGCTTGGTGCCACACTGTACCTTGTTATAGTGTTTGAAAACATCTGAGGCTGCATCCATCTCCAGCACCCCATAAATCAACAGTTTGCAGAACCCTGCCAGGAGGCGGCGCCGCTTGTGCAGCTGCTCTATCTGTAAATGGTCCTCCTGGGAATGACCTGGCTCATATCAAATGCAGAATGGAAATGTAAGAACCAAAGTTTTAGGCCTCTTGTCCTATTTGCGTGAGGTAGGCCCACACCCCAGATCTTCCTCAGCCCCAGGTATACAACTCCTGTACCCTTGCCCAGTTCTCCAGGCTGGATGAAGATGTGGTCCATGAGGAAGCTGGCTAGCTCAGACTGCAGAGTGGCTTCAGGAACAAAGACAAGGGGCCTAAGAAAATCACGTCCCCCTACAATCATCTGAGGGCTGAAGATGAGGAGTAGATCACTTAACAAGACAAAAGCCTGTTAGGGAACAAAAAGAATGCTCAAAAATGTCAGAACATAGACCAAGATCAATATTATACAACTAATTTCTCCTTAGAAAGGGATTGCTCAAATAACGGGAAGTCTTGCCTCCTTGGTCCCTCTTGAATAAACGCTCACCTGTTCCTGGATCTCAGGATCCACATCCGAGAGGCAGCTCTGGCAGAGTTCACAGAAGGCCACCATTCTGCCCTTCAAACTCAAAAGCTGTTTCTGTGGAGACAGTGCCTTCAGGGGAAGGAATGAAGACACAAGCTCCCTCATTCCCATTCCCCCTACTCAGGCCCATATTCACCTGGGAAGCACCTGCTCCAGAAAGGTGGGTTAGTGTCCAGAGAATGGAAAAATAGACAACAGTCAAGGCTGGCAGGATCACCTGTAACCACCAAATGTTACAAAAATGAGGGATGGGTCAGAAGAGTAATGGGAAAATAGGGAGGGGAAAAAGAGAAAGGAAGAAAAGGAAAGACAAATAGGTAGGTGCATAGGAGGTCTGTCTGGAAAAAATCCAGCCATTATTTATATAACAAAACAGTTATATAACAGTTTGCACAACATCAATGTAACCTGGCAGCCAAGGAGAGTGGACTGGAATGCACATGTGTGAACAATGATGACTTCACTGTTCAGTGGGGGTGGTAGATGCTGTTGAGTGAGCATGTGTACTGTATATTCATTGTACTCAAAATGACTGAGTAGAACAATGAATTTGTATCAGATTTTGCATTAAGCTTGAACACTTCTCCTTGGAAACTATTTAGATGCAGAAGGCTGCAGCTATAGGCAACTAGTGATTGGCAGCTTTATCACAACAATATGCCCACTCATGCATGATGTCTCATGCAAAGTTTTTTTTGGTGAAACATCAAATCACCCAGGTGACGCAACCCCTCTACAACCCAGATTCAGTGCCCTGCAATTTGTGGCTTTTCCCAAAACTAAAATCACCTTTGAAAGGGAAGAGATTTCAGACCGTTGATGAGATGCAGGAAAACATGATGGGGCAGCTGATGGTGACTGGGAGAACTGTATGAGGTCCCAAGACACCTAATTTGAAGGGAACTGAAGAAGCATCAATGTCTTATGTACACTGTTTCTTGTATCTTCTTCAATAAATGTCTCTATTTTTCATATCGCATGGATGGATACTTTCTGGACAGACCTCATACAAGGCAGTAAAAAGAGACAAAAGCCATGAAGAAGAGAGAAGATGAGATTAAGGGGTGACCCAATTCCTTTTCTGCTAGAAAATAAGTGATTCCAGACAATCTTCAGAGGATTTTATCCTGGGTAAAAATGTCACCTCTGCTTAATTTATTTGAAGTGTCCTAGAATCTGTCAATATCATCCTTGACTCCCAGGAAACCGGAGATGATGGCTGTTTTCAGGCATTGAACAATACAGTTCAGCCCTGACTGATGTGGCTCAGTGGGTTGAGCACTGCCCTGGCATAGCAAAAGGTCACCATTCGATTCCCGGTCATGACACATGCCTAGGTTATAGGCCAGGTCCCTGGTTGGGGGCATGGGAGAGGCGACTGATTGATGTTTCTCACACATCAGTGTTTCTCTCCTTCTTTCTCCCTCCCTTCCCCTCTCTCTAAAAAATAAAAATTTTAAAGAAAATAAAAGTACAGTTCACTTTCCAAGAGTGAAATGGAAGGAGAACACACACACACATGCACACGATCTTCTTTTGTGTCTGCTCCATATCCCTAGGACTGGAATTGCCTAGGAGAATTTGCTACCTAGGACACAGGGCCCTTAAAAACTTCTCTCTGCCTCCACATCTCCAACTTGTCTACTTGCCTGGTGAGGAACCTGTCCTGTGTCCACAGCCTTCCGGATGAGTCGGCAGCATGGTTCATAAAGCTCCCATCGAGTCAGGTCATGAGCACTTGAGCAGGCAGGGAGGAGAAGGAAATGTTACACCAGAACAGAAGATGAAAATCAACTCCATAGACACCAGCAGAAATCAAAGAGGAGGCAGGAGGTGAGCTGCTCACTTGTAGAAGGCAGAGAGGCGCTTCAGAGTGGCTGCCAGGCTATATACCTCATCCTCATCTAGGAAGGATGACTGAGGAAGAAAGAAGGTCCACAATGGGATTTTCCCAAGAACTCACAGATCCATGTTCCCTGTATTGTGGCCCTCTCCCTGTCACTCAGCCCCAGTTCCTACCTGCAGCAGCTCTTCAAGTTCCTGCTGGAAGCGGTCAGTCAGCAGATCGACTAGTTGGCTGCGGGTAAAGTCCACCCGGCTGAAGAATGTGAACTCAGGATTACAGAGCAGATAGAGGGCGTGAGCGCCAGCCTCAAGCACTGCTGGGTCTGCATGCTTCATCACCACCTCCTGGAGTTGCTGTAAAAACAGCTCCAGGTGCTGAGGAAAAAAAATGGTGGGAGAAACTAATGCTGTCAGGGAGGTGGGGAGGACAACTCTTCTGGAGGGGAGTATAACTAAGAGAGATAAGAAAGAGTGTTAAAAGCATTACACTTTAAAAATAAGATACCTAAGAAAGGGAAAACTGATTTTTCAGAAACCCAGGTTCTTGAGAAGAACGAGATACTCTCAGTAAAACCTTTGGCCCTAGCAGGGAAGCAGCAAGGTAGAGGAAATTTATCTTCCTCCTCACCTTCTCTAAACGCCTGGTGCAATAGATGTTGAGGTCAAAGTAGTTAAGAAGCTGCAGTAGGGGAGCAACCTTCTCTGCATCAGCTGAGAACTGTGATTGAGAGGGAAACCAACTTGTTATCTAATATACTGCTAATTCTTACTCCTATTCCTTATCAGACACCCATTTCTTTTCACCCCTTCATTCCCAGATGCTGAATAGTGAGGCAGCTCTACCTTGGCCAGGAGCTGGGGTAGCAGGGGAATGAGATGCTCAGTCAGCTTCATCTTGTCATCTGCTTGGATCTTACGTTCTTTAGGAGTTAAGCCCTGGAATTAGAGTCATTTGGAGGTGTGGAAAAGGTGTAGAGAAACACTGGTATGTGTGTCCCTCCTCCCCAGGAAGGAAAAGAGTATTCAGCAGCTCCCTTCAGATTTTTTTTCCTGGAAATGGAATTCTTTGAGGAACAGAACAAGGGGTACCTTAAGCTAAGATCTGAAGATAAAGATTGATAATACCTGCCTGGATTTCATATTGCCAATCAACCCAAGCCACCCTCATGCCATACCTTTCTCCCAGTGACCCGTCCCACAGGTGGGTGACCCTCTGAAGCTTGCCGAACACTGGACACAAGGATTTCTATCAGTGTGTTCTCCTGTACATCACCCAGGTCTGGATTGGCAAGAGAATGAAAACGTAGAATCATAGATTAGCCACCTTCCATATCCAAGTCTTCCCCCACCCTGTGTCCCCACTGCCCATTACACCTCAGCCTTTTAAAATACAGGAAAGAAATCTCTCCCTGTTTCCTACTAGGTAGAAGACCCCCACCCTGTGCCCAGCTACCATGACACGCACTCTCGTCCTTCTCCAGAAGCAAGTTTGTCAGACTCTCCCAGTCCTTCAGCTGAGACCCTGCACAGTCCCACAGGCTGTCTACTAAGTAAGCAGCATGGTCATGGAGCTGTGGAAGAAGGTACACATTAAGTTACTGAGGCCACATTAAAAAATCCTAGGAAGTAACTACTGATAAACCATGCTCCTACTCCCTGTAGTGTCAGCTCCCATCCTTCTCTACCTGCAGGTGTTATGCACAACAACCAAACAGCTCCTTCCTATACATCACCTCACTCTCCACAAAGAAGGACAGCAGAAGGTGGAAGAAAGTCCTCTGAGCTAGTGGACTTCGGCGTCGCTCTCTCCCACTCACCATTCTTGTCTCATATTCAGGGTAGAAGAGCCTGGTAGAATGGATACAAAGAAAAGGCACAGCACAGTAAGAAATAACCACCATGGAGGGAAGAAAAAAATCCAAGAAGAGGTATAAAAGAGAAAAGAGATTCAGAGCTAAGGGAAGACCCAAGGAGCTGAGAGGGAAAAGGAGACCCTGAGAGACTTTAATAGGTATGGAGAGTTCTTAGCAAGATCAGCAGCAGGTGAGAGAGAAAGAGAAAACAACAGAGGATGGTGTTAAAGGAACAAATGAAGCCCCACTCACTTCCAGTACAGAAACTCCCCTGCAGCAGAGGCCAGGGCTCGGTGAGAGGCATATACAACAGGGTAGATGCTCTCACAGTCTGCATCTGTCAGCACCCCTTCCATGTTCCTGTCAAGAGAAAAGGAGAAAAAGGGAGGTGGATATGGATGTAGTTTTCTGGCACAACTAAGGCTAAAATCAGAAACAGGCAAAAACAATAAGGATTAACTCACAAAGAACTTCTGAGTGAAGAGTGGAAGAAAGAGGAGTATGAAGAGTTAGAGAAGATAGGAAATTTCCCCCTGGAGATCTTGCAACTCAGGAATGACCTCTGTCTTTCAACCTGTACATAAGGGACAGTCAACCTATGCTAGGTGGAGGGATAGGACTCTGGAAGGGCCTGTCTGATGCTGGAAAGGTACAAGTTTGAGAAGCTTGCTTCCCTACTTCCCATGACTCACTTAAGGATAAGTATTAGCAACCTGACGGCCTCCACTGCCACATCGTACTCTCGGTCCATGACCATGGATACCATCCGATCCTGCAAGAAGGAGAACATTGCTCAAAACTCCACTGTACCCATCCCCAAAATCATGTTCTCTTAGAATTTGAGAGATTCCTAAAGAGAGGGGTAGAAGCAGATGCTGGGATAGCTATAGCTGTATCAGAGCAATAGAAATGGAAAGATGAGGCGGGGCAATGGGAACCACAGGAAAGAGTCAAGCCCAGGAGTATAGTACTGTCCCAATTTTACCTTGAAGCGGCTGGTAAAGAGTTCTAGGCGTGCAATCAAGTCCCGGTTGCTATACAACTCTTTGAGAGCCTTCAGGCACTTCAGACGGACCTCTCGATGCTACTGAGGAAAATTGGAAGTATGAATGACTACTCCTCTCCTCACCGGGCCTCCATACTATCTTCCCCTCTCCCAGATTACTCATTCTGGGCCTGGGTGTCCTCTACAATGAGAATTCTGAGATACCTTAAAGACAGTTTACAGCTATCTTATTGCTTAAAAAGTAGAAAGATCACAGCAATATTTAGCAATCATAATGAAAAGGATCTCTGGTTATCACCCCAGCACCTATACTATAACAAACCATCAGTAATGTTCTTGCTTTTTTATAGGAAAAGTCTTTCTCCCCTCTACTCTGGTTTTGAGGTGTTTCATTTCCTGGATAGGTCTTTCTCTCTTCTACCTTATCCTATCCTCTCCTCCCCAATACTGAAGAAGTTTCAAGGTTCAGTATCTTGATAGGTTGATCACTGATCACTAATGAAACAGGAAAAGCTGAAGTGTCCTAGGGCAGGGGAAAGAATGAGGGAAGTAAGGAAAAGGAGATGGACTCTGCTCTCACCTTATCATGCAGGGTCCAGCCAATATATTTTAAATAGCTATCAGTGAGGAAAGAGGCACTGTAGCTTTGCATCCAAGACCCAATCTCCTCGATGCAGATAGCACGAATCTCAGGAAGAACATCTCTAGGCATAGAGAGATAAATTGACCCGTATCACCTTCTCTCCAAATTCACTTTCTAATCTACCTGATGATCTCTCTGTCACAGAAGAATTTTTCTTGACTAAACACCAGGTACCATGCCTTTCAGTACCTCTTTCCAATGTAAATACAATAGATAAAAAGTAAACATTTCCTTTCTGTCACCAGCCCATAAAATAGTTAAACTTATCTTTCTTGTCCCCTTTAAAATCTAATTTTGGAAGTTAATTTAACTGTTGGCCAAACAGTGTGTTTTAATTCTACTTCAAGAAAAGATTAAATCAGCTAAAGGGTTCTGAAAAGGCAGAGGCAAAAAATCTAGATAAGAATGAGAAACAAATACAGATGCTGTTTTTAACTAATTCTACGCATTTAAACAGTACAAAACTCCCCGGCTTTAGCATAGCGAAACAGCATGCTGTGCTTGGAAAAGGCTTGCCAAGCTATACACCCTCAGAAAAGCCCTGCCTTTTTACTTTTCATTCTTATCCTCTTAAGTATCGAGCCTCAGGAAAATGGGAGTGAAGGTACTAAACAATGCTAAAGCAGAAGAATACTCAGCAACGCCCTATCCTCTTATTTGATCTCCCAGAAAAGCTTACAAGATCCTTTGTAGGTGAGGATAAACTAAACTTTATTAATTTTAAACATCTGTTAGTTTTTGCTCTAGCTGCATTAGTTCTAAGACTAACCAAATAACCCAGAGTTAAGGAGGGGGCCATGTTACTTCTATAGACTCTATAACCAAGGACCAGCTCCTTCAATGAGAAGAGCCCATTAACTCACCTGTACCGATGTACAAAGACACCCCTGAAGAGGGCATTCATCATCCCTTCAATCTCCTCTTGATGCTCTTGGAGCTGAAGGACAGGAAGGAACGGGTCCATGTCTCTTGTACTCAAACAATATAAGGCCACAAAAATATGAGAAAGTATGGCTTCTGCCTGCTTCCTATTAATTACAGGACACAGTCTGAACTCTTGGTATCCTATGTCCCCTTTAAACCTTCTAATTCTGGGAGAACCTGTACATTAAACTAATACCTCAGGGGCCTCTTTGTATTTAGAAAAAATAATATTTCCTTTGTATCTGGTTATTTTTTTATTTTTCTAAATTTTTGAAAATTTTGTATTTAAAAGAAAAAGGAGAGGGAGGACAGAAGGAAGAAAGGTAGATCATCAGTACCAAACTCTAAAGAAGTTTGAAAAAGGGAATTTGAGAGAAGGCCACTGGCTAAAGGGATTAGAAAGTTACTGGTTTGAGAATGACTTCAAAGAAAAATGAGGACAGAAGCTAGGCAGCAAAAAGGAATGAGCTGAATATTAAGAAAGTTAGGAAACACTTTCTCACAGAAGCAAAGAATAAGGGTACAATTCAAGGGCCTTCATTTATTTATAAGTGGCGAGAAGAAAACAGCAGGGAAGGGACTAAAGACAAAAAGGAAAGATAATTGATAAAGCAAGAGCACAGAGAAGTATAAAACAAAAAGACACATTACTATACATAAGATTTGAGACAGAACTAATACACGTAAGGTTTAAGAGCATACTGACAGTGAAAACTGAAAAAGAGAATGAAGCAGAAAGTTTCCTTCTCTAATGATTTAGCACAGAAGATATCTTTGGTAAGGGCTGGGAAAACAGTTAATTAGTATAGTCAGACATGGTGAGTCCTGCCATCTCATGATGGGAAAGTCTCAGATAGGAAGAGTGTGTGTGTGTGTGGGGGAGGGAATCAGTGTCTATCTCATGACAGACATAGCTGTTTGAAGTTTCAATCAGTGTAAAAGATTTTGTTAGGGCTTATGTCCTCCAGTGGTCTTTTTTAAGTTTCAAAGGAAATAAAGCAAGTATCCATTATGTGCCAGGCTAGGTAATTTACTCATCATACTCTCCATAAAAAGGTAGAATTATCCCCTTTCTAAAGAAAAGGAAACTGAAACTTAGAAGTATTACATAAAGCCCTGGAGCTAGTAGCTAATTGGAACAGAATTTAAACTCAGGAGTGACTGAAGGGCCTGTGCCCTTTCCATTCCTTAAAAACGTGGCTCCCCCCATCAGTGGTGAGCCTTAGTGGTGACCTGTATACTGTACACTTGAGAAGAAAGTCAAAACTTAACTCCTTGCATAAGATGCAAGCACAACACTTAAACACTTCTAATAATGAATGTAGACAATGGAAACTGAACAAAAGTGGAATTATAGAAAACTCTAAAATCTACAAATTATCAATGGAAATGATAATAATTGAGCCCACATCCCAGAAACAAGATGAACATGCAATGACCTCTGACAGGATGGGTCTAATAAACTACTGCCAGCCTCCATTATTCATGATGTAAAAGGATGCTTGGGGACCTGTGCCTTACCAGAGAGAAGTGCTTGGGGACTGATACCATGGGCTGTGGCAGCAGTGAATAGAAACTGGGAGAGAGGCAGGGAACACGTCTCACCTCTTTCCGTTTCTCCAACAGGCTCTCAAGCCTCTCAGGTGCTCTCTGTCCTGGCCCCTTGTTTCGTTCAGCCTCATACTGGCGCTGATTGTTGTCTTTGTGCAAACTCAGTTGGAGGGCTACTCTTACCAGAGAGGTCATTAGCTTCATGGCTTTGAGTCAGGAAAAGCAAGATAAGAAAATCATCACTTAAGTCAGAGGAGAGAGGGTAGGTTCAAAGTAGGAGGAAATAAGGGGCAATAAAAATAAAAAGCTAGAATAAGGTGACCCTCAAATTGCAAGACTCACTGTTCTGGAGTGGACTTTTTCCTCCCTAACCCCTTTGGGCTTCTTTTAATCCTCAGGATATTCCCAGTGGTGAGCTATAAGAAACACGGGAGAGCTGGAAATTGTCGATGTGTCCCACCCCACCCTTTTTTACAATTCCACTAGTGAAAAACTAAATTTGGTTTGTGATTAAAAAAAAAAGGAAAAAAAAGTATGGCCTTGAAATAAGGAGCTAAGATGCAGGAAGGAAGGAAGATCCGGGACTATGGAACAGAAGAAAGTCCTAACTATCCCCAAGAGAACATTTATAGAGAAAAATGAGTGCTCACCAGCCAGGGTGCTAGTGTGACGAAAGGCTCGGACTTGGGAGTCTGACAGACCAGTGAGCAGGGAGATGAGGTTGTCCATAGGAAAGCCATCATAAAGGAGACTATACTGACACTGATAAACCAAAGTCCTCACAAATTCACAGAAACTTCCATGGAACTTCTTCCAGGAGGAACCTGGAGCTGTCAGGGGATAGTCTCCTGAGTCCTACACAGGGTTTATGAAAAGATTGGGAAAGTTATTACCAGATATATGAAGCCATAGGATGTCAATAGGACGTCAAAACCCAATAGTACAGTAAGTATGCTATCTTAGTTATACCGCGTTTCCTGCTATTTTCAACTCTAGAGGTATATTCAGATAGTATCTATGGGTCCCTTTTGCCCCCAAGAGATTGAACTTCTCCTTCTAAAAGTTATCCTATTTCCCAGAATCAGAAAGAAGGGGATAAGGAGTCTTGTGTTTTGAAATAAGAGTGGCATAATAATCTTGCTCTTCTCCTTCCACCTCATTAAACTGTTCTGTTAGGTGCTGGATGATCTCTGAATTAGACATCTTCTTGAACATCTCAGGTGTCACAGTGCCTAAGGAATGAAGGAGATGAGATATTTACAAGGAAAATAACAGGACATCGTGACTCTTTACATATACATCTGAACATGAGTTCGGGAATATATCAAAAAGAGCTTAGGTGAGGAATCAGAAGACCCAAATCTGCTATCATCTAACTGTATATCTAATATAAGGCAACCACTCTAGAAAACCCAAAGGAATCAATCAGTGAAAAACTACAGTTACAAAAAAATCCAACAAACAAAACACAAAGACAGCAATAAAACGACACCAGATTCTAGATTCTTATAATACAACCTGCCTAAGACTACCTGCCCCAATAAATTATGTCATGGACCCTGGGGGCCCATAGCTTCAATGAAGAAATATGTGAGAAAATGGCTGAAGAATAGGGAATAAGAAAATAAAATGTTATTTAATCTAGAGAAAGGAAGACTAAAAGGTGTCTGGTGGTCCATTTTTAATTTGTGACTAACGTTAGTATGATTAATTGCTTTTCCACAAAGGGTCTTGTCTCCAAACCAACAGAGTTCCCTACTGGATCCCTATTTGCCAGTTAACAAGGTAGTTAAAACAGTGAAACTTTTCTTATGATTTACCTTCTCCCTCCATTTAGGAAATGCCCAATCCTACTTGTCTAAATGGAAGAAAGTTTCATAACATAGGAGCAGAAGGCTAGAGACCAGAAAGAGGTAGGAGTTTCCTCACCTTTACATCCACAAGATCGAATGAAAAAGTTAATGAGCTCCAGGAATGCTGCCTCTTGGTTTTGCTTGTAGCTCTCCAGCCACTCATCCACCAAAGACTAGGAAAACAATGTGGATGATTTATATTTTTGGCAATATGACAGTACTGACAGAAACCCTGTATGATCTTCCCAATTGAAGCAACTAAACTTCTGATTAAATTTTTGAAAACATCTTTTAAAATGTATTGCAGAACTGGAATGAAAGGTAAAATTCTGTAAAGTCTAAAAATGAAGTGAAGGCAGTGATCCTTAGAGATAAGCCAATTGACTTTCACCTTGAGGGTTTCTATTAAACCCTGGGAACTCCGACCTTCTGTCCAGAAGGCTGCCTGGACATCAAAGCATAGGAGATGGAGCCTAATGACTTCCCAAAAGGAGGCTCCTGTATAGAGCTGGGTCCTGCAAAGAGTCACATTCTCATGAAAGGAAGATGAGAAATAAACCTATGGATCAGAAGAAGACAACACGAAAACTCTCTTGCTATGATCTTATTGTGAGGTGGAGAGAAAAAAGAATTCTCCTTTGAGAATTCATAGCCATTAGCCAGCTCACAGGTCTAGATATGCAGTCCAGATTCACACTCCCTTACATAATCAGAATAATTGCAACCAGAGAATTTAATTAAAAGTGATTCTGGAGTGTCCCCAGTCAACTACCAGAAGCAAATGCAGATTCCTTTCTTAAAACCCAACTTCAACCCAGGCCCCAAAGAATTCCAACATATAGAGCTCCATGGAAAATGAGTGGATCATATTAAAACCTACTAAAGAAACAAGGCACTGAAAGTAAGAATTGGCAGGAAAAACAGACAGCAGAATTATATTCACAGACTTTAGACACTGAAGTTATCACAGATTATAAAACTGTTATGTTTACTATGATGAAAGAAATGAAAGAGAAGCCTGGAGGTAGAAGCAAATAACAAGTAATTTTGAAAAGGGCCAAACAAAATTTGTTGTGGTAGAAAAAATAATAAATAAAATTTAAAACTTCAATGAATGAATTAAAAGCAGATTGGGCCCTGGCTAGTGTAGCTCAGTGGGTTGAGTGCAGGCATGTGAATCAAAGGGTAACCGGTTCAATTCCCAGTCAGGGCACATGCCTGGGTTGTGGGCCAGGTCCCCAGGACGGGGCGCGAGAGAGGCAACCACATGTTGATGTTAATTGAAAAAAAAAAAAAAAAAAAAAAAAAGGCAGATTGGACACAGAACAGAAGATGAGTAAACTGGACAATTGAGCAAAAAATATATATATATATCCAAAATGCAGCCCAGAGACTAGGAGAAATAATGGAAGAGCTATTTAGAGACATGGAGAATATAGTGAGAAGTACTAACGGTACCTAATTGAATTCTACAGGATAATATTTGAGAAAGAGGCAATATTTTAAAAGAACTTTCTGTAATCGTTGAAAGACAACAATCCTCAGAGCCTGAACACTAGTAGATCTTAAGCATGACGAAAGATCCTTTAAAATATCATAACACAAAAGCAAAAAAAGTCTTGAAACAGTCACAACAAAAGGAGATCACTTACAAAGAACTGGCATTTAACACTTACAAACAAAAACATATACAAATTAGATCTACACAAATACATTAGCCCTTAGCCCTATCTGGCTATTAAAGTTAAATCAAATAAAAATTAAAAATCCAGTTCCTAAGTCACATTAGCCACATAGCAAATGCTCAATAGCCACATGTGGCTAATGGATACTGTACTAGACAATGGTGACAAAGAACATTTCCATCCTAACAAATTGTAGTATTAGACAGCACTAACTTAGACTGATAGCTGACTTTCAGCAGCAATAAGGGAAGTTAGAAAGCAGTAGAATAACATTTTTAATGTGCTGAGAGGGAAGATAAAGGTTATCTTAGAATTCTATACAGAGCAAACAATCTTTCAAGAAAAAGGGTAAAGAGATATGACTAGGTGGCTCAGTAGGTTAGAGCGTTGTCCCATATATCAAAAGGTGTACAGGTTCCAGCCCTGGGGGTTCAATCCCCAGTTGGTGCACATACGGGAGGCTATTGATCGATGTTTGTCTCTCACATCAATGTTCTCCTCTCTCTTTCTCCCCCTGCCTCCACTTCCAAGTCAATAACAATATCCTCAGGAGAGGAGTTAAAAAAGAACAAAAAAAAAAAGGAACAAAGGCAAAGACATTTTATACAAGCAAAAAATAAGTTTGTTAATCAACTCATATCAAAAGAAATTTTAAAGGCTAAACATTGGACAGCAAGAGAATGATTCTGTACAGAAGATCTGAGATTTCAGAATGAATGACAAAAAGGATAAAAATGTAGTTACATATAAACAAACACTGCATAAAACAGCAATGTCTAATTTTGTGGGAGAAGAAGAATGGACACAACTAAAACACTCTACACAAGCATGTAAACTGGAAGGAACAATGGAATTAAAATGTGCTTAGGTCCTTGTGGGAGGCAGAAATCCAAAAGCAAGCAAGGAAAAGGGAAAAATAGACAGGAAAGGCAAGATAAAGTGAAAGTACATACAATGGTAGAAATAAGTTCAAATATATCAGTAGAGACAATAAATATAAATGAATTAAACTCTCTTGTTAAAGGAGAGATTGGACTTCTGGTCAAGATGGAGACATAGGTAGACATTCTTTGCCTCCTTGTGCAACTACAGAAAGAATTACAACTAGAACTCAAAACAATTAATACCCAGAACTGTCAGAAAAGCAAGCTGTATGGAAGTCTGACAACCAAGGATTTAAAGAAGCCACATTCATCCAGATGAGTAAGAGGGGCAGAGTCTGCAGGTGGGTGAAGGGGCATGGAAACATGGTGTGGCATGAAGAGGCAACAGCGGCAGCAGAATGGACAGTCCCCTATTCATATATGGTGGATAAAAATCAAGAGGGATACCTTGGTAGTGAGCAATTCCAGCCTCAGGCCAGACTGCACAACCCACGGTTCCAGAGCCAGGAAGATAAATCCCCATAACTTCTGGCTGTAAAGACCAGTGGGGGTTGGGGTGGCAGAAGAAACTGCCAGACTATCAGGAGACTCTGTTTAAAGGGCCCATATGGACCTAGAACATATGCAAATCCATCCTCAGCACCAGGGCAACAGCTGGAAGTGTGCCAGTCAAATATGGGAAATGAGTTAAGTGACGGTAACTGTGCAGACCTCCAGAAGCCAGGCAGTGGCATTGTCCCCTCTCTGAGCCCTCCCCACACAGAGCCACAAAGTAGCGAAGGGGGTTGCCCCACTCTGGTGATTACCTAAGGCTCCTTCACACATAATTTACAGGTGCCTTCTATAATAGGCCACACTGCTAAGACAGGGAGTCAAAGCAGCTCTACCTAATATGCAGAAATAAACACAGGGAGGCTGCCAAATTAAGCAGACAAAGAATTATGGCTCAAATGAAAGAACAGAATAAAACCCCAGAAAAAAACTAAACAAAACAGAGACAACCAACCTATCAGATGCGGAGTTCAAAACACTGGTGATCAGGATGCTCAAAGAGCTCATTAAGTATGGCAACAACATAAAGGAAGAAATGAAGGTTACACTAAGTGAAATAAAGAAAAATCTACAAGGAACCATCAGTGAAGGGTAGGAAGCCAGGATTCAAGTCAATGATTTGGAACATAAGGAAGAAATGAGCATTCAACCAGAACAGCAAGAAGAAAAAAGAATTAAAAAACCCCAAAACATGGATAGTATAAGGACCCTCTGGGACTTCTCCAAAAGTGCCAACATCTGTATCATAAGGATGCCAGAAGGAGAAGAGGGAGAGCAAGATATTGAAAACTTACTTGAAAAAATAATGAAAGAAAATTTCCCTAATTTGGTGAAGGAAATAGATATATAAGTCCAGGAAGCACAGAGAGGCCTATACAAGTTGGACCCAAAGAAGACCACACCAAGACACATCATAATTAAAATGCCAAAGGTTAAAAGATAAAGAGAAAATCTTAAGAGTAGCAAGGGAAAAGCAGAGACTTACCTACAAAGGAATCCCCATAAGACTGTCAGCTGATTTCTCAAAAGAACTTTGCAGGCAAGAAAGGACTGGCAAGAAGTATTCAAAGCAATGAAAAGCTAGGACCTACAACCTAGATTACTCTATCCAGCAAAGTTATCATTTAGAATGGAAGGGCAAAGTGCTTTCCAAATAGGGTAAAGCTAAAGGAGTTCATCACCAAGCCATTGTTACATGAAATGCTGAAGGAACTTATTTAAGAAAAAAGGCAACAATCACAACTATGAATATTAAAATGGCAACAAATTCAGAACTATCAACAACTGAATCAAAAAAACAAACTAAACAAACAACAGAACAGGAACAGAATCATAGATATGGAGATGGAGATCATTTGGAGGGTTATCAGCTGGGAGGGGGAAGGGGGAGAATGGGGGGAAAGTTCAGGGATTAAGAAGCATAATTAGTAGGTACAAAACAGATGGGGATGTTAAGAATAGCAAAGGAAATGGAGATGCCAAAGAACTTATATGCATGACCCATGGACATGAACTAAGGTGGGGGGTTGCTGGAAGGAAGGGGGACACCAGGAAGAGGGGGGTAAAGGGGAAAATTGGGACAACTGTAATAGCATAATCACAAATATATTTTTAAATAAATAAGTAAATAAAAATATAAAGGAGAGATTGGCAGAATGAATTAAATAAAATAATCTGGATGTATGCTGTATGCAGCAGACTGCAAACATACCTAGAAAGTAAAGGGGTAGAAAAAGATACTAGGCAAATACTAATAAAAAATAAAGCTAGTGTAGATATGTTAATACAAAACAAAATAATGTTTGTCTTAACGTATAAAGAAGTATCGGTATACCACAACAAAAGATTTGATTTACTAAGCAACAAAACCTCCTCATACTTAAGGCAAAGACAGATATGAACACAAAAAGAGTAACTGAAAAAGTCACCTTTTTAACACACCTCTTTCTGTAACTGATATATCAAACAGACCAAAACCAAACAAACCCCCAAGCCCCCTAAGTCAGCAGAAATACCAAAACAGTAGCACATTTAAATCTTTCATCTCACATAAGAGAACACTGGACCCAATAACTGAAGAACACACATCCTCAAGCACATGTAGAATAGTTTCCAAAAAGGACTAAATGCTTAGTCATAAAGCTAATCTACAAATTTCAAAGGCCACATTTTTCTGACAATGCAATAGTGTTAGAAATCATGACAAAAATATAAATATAAAAACTCAGTATGTTTGAGAATTTTAAACTTCTAAAAACTATAAAAACCTACACTACACAATCAATATGGATCTCAAACAACTGAAATAATTAAGTCACAGAAGACTATATAAATGATTCATTTATTTAAATTAAGGAACACATTAATTGGTGATAAAACCACAATGAAAAGATGAGGAAATGATTAACAGAAAATTCACTCTAGTGGTTGTCTCTGGGTGGTGAGGGGACTATGGGGATAGGGTAGAAAGAAGATATACAAGGGCTTCTACAGCACTACCTATTTCATTTCTTGAGCTGGGGCTGGAGATCTGGAGGATCATTTAAAATTTTTGTGAACTACATAAAAGCCTTATATACTTTTAGATGATAACAGAATTATAAGTTATATAAAAAAGAAATGTGGGGAAGGAAAAAGGTATTAGGTATAATTGTTAGAGTGGAACTAAAAAATGACAAGGGTGAACAAGTTGCCACCCATACCCAAGCTTTCTCTCTAGATTTTCCAATGCCTACTTGCTCTGTGATACTGTTAGAAAAGGAACTACCTTTCTCATCCAAGGTCTCCCTTTGTATCATTCCAAGGATTCACTTCATGGTCTTATCTGCCTTTCCTGATATAGGTTATATTCATTAAAATGTCCACATTAAATTAAGTTTGTAGATACTTGTCCTTATCTTTCCACCCTACAAAGAGTGAGACGGTATCAAGAAAGAGAAGTGAGACACTGTTTTACCTGCATGTCACTTTTGGCAGCTTTCACAGCATCAAAGAGATCATTGGCTGGTGGCTCTGACTCTTTCTGGCTATGACCACGTACCATTTGAGACCCCTTCTTAGGGTGTTTTGCCACCTATTAAGTATAAAGAGATCAGGGATATTTTTAAAAAGAGAAAGTCACATTAACACTTGGTTTCATCATCATATAGGTAGGCTTAAGCTGCCAATTATACAGCAGTTTGAGTTACTGACTCAGATCTGAAATCACTGATTTTAATAAATAACTTCATTTTTTTCCTTTTAAAAAGTCCCTTAGCCCCATAAAGAAAGATTTATTCATTTAAATTAAGGAACATATTCATTGGTGATAAAACTACAATGAAATATTCCTCTGAATCCTAATACCCTCTTTTATCTTCAAATTCTCTTCAAAATTTGCCTTCTTCCTCTTAACTCTTTAAGTCTTGTTTTTTTTTCATCACATATCTCCTGAGCCTCTTCTAGATTTCCTTTTGGCGTTTCCCAGAACAGGTTTGAAAACAAAACAAAACTGACTGACTCACTGGGGTTGTTTTCAGTGGTCGTTTTGCTGCTCTCTTCTTCATATTACGTTTCAAGCTGTCTTCAAAGTCACTGCCTTCATCAGCTGACAAAGAATCACTATCCCTAAGAGGGAGTGTGGTTCTCCTTAGATACAACACCCCAGTTCCTCCACAGAAAAGGGTAAATAAACTATAATTTCTTTTTAATCTCTAACTGTACCCCTTCTCCATGAAGTATTTATTCAGATTTTCTTTAAGAAGAGATGAGCTTACTGACACTTGGCATTAGGGACAAAGCCTTAAAGAAAAACTCACTCTAATAAAGCAATGGAGATGAAAAATGAGGAACTAAGGTAAGTGAAGAACAACCCTTTACTAACAGTCTCTCTGAATAAGAAAATCAAACGGTATTTACTTAAGCAGGCAGAGGTATCACTGCTGTGTGGAGAAAAATCAGCATGGCTAGGGGAATTATGTATTACTCATACATAAACAGGAGATTGATATGGGCCTGGAGATTAATCCCACCCTGGAAACAAATTCACATGTCTGATTGATTAGAGTTAAGTTTGTAACATAGGTATAATCTAGTCCTCAATAGTAGCACTGATGAAAACAGAAATGATTCAGTCGAAGCCAACTGAAAGAACTAGGGGATAAATCAGATCTTGTATAAGATTATATTTTTTTCCTGCAAAGATTAAAAGAACAAGTTATTATAACCTTCACCAAAAAGGCTAAAAAAAAAAAAATGGTAACAAATAAGGATAGATGAACCTGTATATAAAATCCCCAAATAAAAGCACTACAGGACATCAACCACAAAGCATATACTGCATGTCAGGCAGCAAATAAAGAACTCTTTACTTCCCCTTCCCCTCTCTCCCCAGCTCCACTAGAGGTTGTACATGCTGAACATAAAAATGTATTCAAGAAAGGTTTCGACAACGTGGATGATGGATTTAGAACAGAATGTGTTATTCTTGATTCTGTACAACATGGACAGCAAGTAAAAACAGACACCACAACTGGAGGGGCATCACTGTTGTGCACCAGAAAAGCATCTTTTACGTTTTCATGCAGTCACACCCATTTTACTATTAGGGCAGTAAAAAGAGCGGAAAGCTGCCTACAATGCAGGAGAAAACCGGACAAGGTAACAATTTCTTGCCAACTCCACTCACCCCTCTGAAGTCTGGTCCGAGTCCCTGTCTTCACAGGGCACCTTGACATACAAACTGGAAGGTGCAGACAAGCCCCTCTGTCCACTTCCCATTGCTTGTTGCAGTGGGGAGGATACACTGCTTGGGGAGGAGGAGCCATGGAGCCAGGAAGAGGGGGATCGAAGGGTGGGCATGGTGGTCCAGCTGGGGGAGGAAAGAGAGGAAAAGGTTCCCATCCAACCACTTCCCCAGCTCTGACCACGCCCTTTCTTTCCAAGGGAACTGCTCTGGAACTTGGATTGGGGGAGCACCAAAAAAAAAAGACAGAGTCTAGACCCAAGGCATCAGGGGATTAAAAACACCACTGCCCCAGGCACGCACACAGACGCAAACTGGGTTTGGAGTTACTCTCCGAGGGCAGAGTGAGGCACACACACCAGAGCAGCTGACAGCAGAGCCGTCTCCAGATTCAGAAGCTTAAATTGACTGGCGCAAGTGAACCAGCTCACACGTTACAAACAAAAAATAAAAATAAAAAAAATACCTAGAGTTTCATTTCTAGCATGGAATGGGACATTTTTCCCAATTTGGGGGTGGAGGCGCCATTAGAAAACCGCCAGAAACGCCGAACGAGTAAAGGAAAGCTCACATTCTCTACTTTTCTAGTTGGTGGTACTTCTGACCCTCCATTGGGTAAGTTTCTTTGGGCCGAGGAGGCTTCTAAACGCTCAGGAAAGTAACTATCAGTCCCTCGGGTTGTAAAGATGGAGGAGGCCGGTGAGGCATGGAGGAAAATGCCTCTCTGAGGGCCGGGAGGGTTGTGGGTGAGGGGGTGGGGGTGGGGGCGTTTTCTAGGGTCAAGGAGTAGCCTCACTGATCTGCGAACAGCAATTCTGGCTGAGCAGGGTTGAGGAAAAGTCACCACCTGGGGGGGTCCTTCTGGTCTCTGTAGTCACCCAACCTGCGACACAGGAGCCCACGGCCTCCCTTCCTGTGGTAGAAGAATCCAGAAAAACGCGGGAAGGCGCAGAGCGCGTTGTGCGCAGGCGCGAGCCCAACGGCTAGTTGCAGGGCTGGTAATTGTCGCGATGCTTGGACGTGTGCGAGCTCGTGCTCACTACATTGCAGTCACGCTGCTCTGGCAGCTTCGTGAGGCCGCCAGCTCTACCGCGTGCCGCTCCGTCACGTGGGCTCAGGCGTGCCGACTGCCTACTGCTGCTGTGCCCCACCCCGGCCCCGCCCCTCTGCTATAATATTTTCCTTTCCCCCACCCCATTGGCCGGGCTTTGCACTAGACCAGTAGTAACCCCTTCAATCTAGTTTATCAACTGCCATAGGCTGGGTTCTATCCTGGCCCCGACTTTCGGACTGGATCACCACGCCCCTAAGAGAGGCCACGCCCCTCTCTCCCCCACTAACCTCCTTAGTTCAGCCTAATTACGCCCCTCTGCCGAGCTTCCCCACTACATTGGCTTAATTTCTCTCTTGATCCCGCCCCTGAGGCCGGCTCCGTGCTATCATTGGTAAGGCCCCACCGTGGGCTCCTCCCGCTGTCCGACTCCCCTCTCCCATTGTCTCAAAAGAGATAGCTATCGTGCTCCGTGTTCACATTTCTGAGGTCGCGTTCTTTCTCTGGCTGGCAGGGCAGTCCTGCAACGGAGAACCAGCTTCCCGAGTTCGGGCAGCTCTTCTTTCCTCCTTAGGACCCACTTTGCTGTTCCAGGGTCGCAGCTAGTATGTCTGCGCTGCCGACTCTTCTGCTTCTCCTGCTACCTCTGTATCCTGGTCTTGGTCCTGGAACCGGGAGCGAGGCAAAGGTCACTCGGAGTTGCACTGAGACCCGGCAAATTCTGGGGGCCCGGGGATATAGCTTAAGCCTACTCCCTCCCGCCCTGATCTCAGGTGAGGAGAAAAAGGAAGACTAGAGAATTCGGGGAGAGAGAGGGGTGCGGGGGCGGGTCCTCCCCATCTGACAATAACTCTTTCCTTTCAGAGTGACCATTATAATCTTTTCATCCCATAGTAACGTCTCTTCTCCTGAACTTCCTTATTAGGATCACAATAACCCTCCTGTTCACATAATAGCTCTCTTACTCCACCCCATCCCACCCCAGGAATCCCTTTCTAGTAATGAGCATCCACCTATCTGTTCCTTTCTTTATAGCCCAATATGTTCACCTCGCTATTTTTAACAGTACTTCTGTAATAATACATTCCTGCTTACCAAGTAACCCCATTTCTCCAAACCCCATTCTTTCCATAGAAGCTGCCCCATAAGTCCTTAGAGACGTGGGGTGTGCGATGTTGGGGAAGGACCCCTGAGGACCCTCTGATCACTAATTTGGCCCATCACTATTTGATCCCATGACCAGTGCCAGTGGACTTGGGATGGGTGAGGAGACAATAAAGTGGGGATACAGTCAGGTAGGAACGCTGGTACAGACAATAGAAAAGAACCCAAACAGGTGAAAGAGAAGGAACAGCCCCCAGAGACTGGCAGGAAAAGGAAGGAATTTCACCACAAATCTTCCCACCATTCCTTATTCTCTACCCAGGTGAGCACCTCCGGGTCTGTCCCCAAGAATATACCTGCTGTTCCAGTGAGATAGAGGAGAGGCTGACCTGGGACACTGAGACTACCTTCCGAGGCCTGGTGGAGGAGAGTGGCTCCTTCCTGGTTCACACATTGGCTACTCGGCATAGAACATTTGATGGTGAGGACTTGGGGTCCCCAAGCCTGGCCACATACCCCCTCTCTGTGCTCATGACCCCAGTAAGCATCCTATCATTTCCTACTCCATCCCAAAGGCACCCCAGCCCAGGCTTAGCCCCCCACTCCCA
This sequence comes from Glossophaga mutica, assembly GCA_039655065.1. Taxonomy (NCBI): domain Eukaryota; kingdom Metazoa; phylum Chordata; class Mammalia; order Chiroptera; family Phyllostomidae; genus Glossophaga; species Glossophaga mutica. Next base: position 85,497,071 of record CM077305.1, read on the forward strand.
CCCCATCCCCACCCCAGGCTCTTTCCAGGATGCTGCCCCACCCCATTCCCAATCTGCTGAGAGTGGCTCAGTTTCTAACTCACTTGTCTTTTCTCTTCTCTCCCCATTCCCATCTCTTCTTTCCTCTACCCTTTCATTTTTCCATCCTTCTCTGGCCTCACCTCACCTCACCCCCTTTTATTTGCATTTGCCACAGAGGTTTTTCGGGAGATGCTCTCATCAGCTGAGCACTCCCTGGCCCTGCTCTTCCACCGCTCCTATGGCCGCCTGTATTCCCAGCATACTCCTTTATTCAGTGGCCTGTTCTCTAGGCTGCGGGACTACTATGAGAAGTCCGGTGAGGGGTTAGATGATGCCTTGGTGGATTTCTGGGCGCAGGTCCTGGAGAAAATGTTCCCCCTGCTGCACCCACAGTACATCTTCTCCCCTGAATACCTGTTCTGCCTCACGCGCCTTGCTTCCTCTGCTGATGACTCTCTGAAGTTTTTTGGGGACTCACCCCGTCGCCTCCGCCTACAGGTGAGGGGTTTCAAGGCCTGAGTTTCCATTACCTCTGATCTAGTGACCTCTGAACTGTGCATTCATCTCCAATCGAATGACTCCCCCCTTCATGCCGTAGTCACTTCTGACCTGGTGATACCCACATCCTGCATGTCAGCCATCTCTGACCTGGTGACTCCTATATTCAGCCCCACTCATTCCTGCCTGACCCAGTGTTCTTTGGTCTCCTTTGATTGGATGTCCCCCACTTTCATCCTGTGTGGTAGTTTCACACACATCCCTGACCCACTCACCTATTCTTGGCCCTCAGTCACCTTTCTGTCAACTCTTCCCTCATCCCAATATCTTGACTTCTGGTTCAGCTAAATGTGAATTAGGCACTTAATATTGAGAATGATTTTTTTTAACTTAATCTTTTTTTTTTTCTATTACCATTTAGCCTCCTTCCCCCAGTAATCACCACACAGAAGGATTTTCATTTTATACTACCTCATTTAATTGCTATTGTAACTCTGGGAGGTAGGTGGTAGTATCCCTGTTTTGCAGATGAGAAAACTGAGCCTCCCAGAAGTTAATGTCTCACAGCCAGTAAATGGTAGAGTTCTGTCTCATACCCAGGTCTTCTGGCTGTAACTTCAGTGTTTGTTCCGGCAGACACAGTCCCTCTATCTCCAAGCCCTGTAAAACACAATCCCTCCATATCTTCCCAAGACCAGCCCCCCTTGATCCTTCCAGACTATAATTCCTCTGAGCCTCTTGCACCTGCCTCCCTATACCACCTAACACTCCTAACTACCCCTTGATAACTCCACAGACCAACCCTGTCACTGCTTATCCCTTTGGTGCAGTCTCTTCGCCCCAATCTTGACTGACATAACAACCATATGGTTTTTATCCCTTTCTTTCCCCTCCTCCAGATAACCCGGGCCATGGTGGCTGCCCGGGCTTTTATCCAGGGCCTGGAGACTGGAAGAAATGTGGTCAGTGAAACGCTTAAGGTTAGAGGGGGCCCAAGTGTGGGAGGGACTCAGAGAGGGACTCAGAGAGGGACAGGAAAAATAGGAGAGGTCCCATGATGAAGAGTCAAATGCCAACCGGCAGGAGAGACCTGGAGCCTTCTCATATCAGCCTCAAGGTCCTGGCATTCCAGGGAGAATCAGGAAGTAGGGGTGCCAGAGTGAAGTCTCCCTTGTGTCATGATTCATCACCTCCTCTCACCTCTGCTGCTCTCTGATGATTCATACCCCTGCCAGTCTCTAGGGGCCTGCTCATCTCCATAACATTCTGAGATGGGAGTACTGGTCCCCCTGGTTTCCTCCAGACCCCTCAGTGGCTCCCCCTTTCCCTCTCCTGAAGGCCAGATTCCTGATCTGGTTTTCAAGGCCCTCTCTTCCTTCTGCCCATTCTCTCCCTGACCTCCCAGCTTTACCTGCATCCTCAGTTTCATCCTTCCCTTACCACTGTTGCTTCATTCTTGTCCTTAAACCTTTTCTCAGACCCCACTGTTCCATCTCTCCCAAGAAACAGTTTCTGCAACTTGGCTCCTAGAAACCTCCCTCCACAGTCTTTTGGAGGTCTCACCTGCTGCCACATGCTGTCACCCACCCTGGCTGTTCATATCAGTTTTCCACATAGGGCCTGGGAAGGTAGGGTGGGGTATTTGATTTCTCTCTGTGCCCGTCACCAAGCTTGGCTGAGGGCAGCCTCAGTGTTTGTGGATGACACAGCCAAGCCCTCTGCCCACAGGTGCCCATGTCCGATGGCTGCAGGCGGGCTGTGATGCGTCTGACTGGCTGCCCCTTTTGTCGCGGGGTTCCCTTGCTGCCTCCTTGCCGGGGTTTCTGCCTCAACGTGGCCCATGGCTGTCTCAGCAGCCAGGGACTGGACCCTGACTGGGGGGCCTATCTGGGTGAGGACTCAGGGAAGCCTGAAACAGCTGTCTGTGTAGGGATGAGCGGGATGGACTGGGAGGGGGAGCATGGAGAGGAGCTCTTGAGTCTTCCCCCATCTAATACTTTGCTGCCCGGGTTAGGATTTGTGGGAGCTTCCCAGTTTAGTGAGTATCTCCCTGGCTGTCCCCTCACTTCACCCTTTGTCTTTCTCCCCTTCTTTCAAGATGGTCTCCTGTTACTGGCTGAGAAGATCCAGGGCCCCTTTTCCTTTGAGCTTGCAGCCCAGGCCATTGGGGTGAAGATCTCAGAAGGTTTGATGTACTTGCAGGAAAACAGTGTGGGGGTGTCCACCCAGGTACAGGAGGAGTGTGGGAGTGTCAGCCTGGGAGCCAGGGGAGACAGTCTGGGGGTGTCTGCCCTAGTACAGGAGAGGGAAGGGTGGAGGCAAGGGTCTAGGGTTGGGGGACAATGTGGGGTATCAGGGAGGCACTGTATCTGGGGAAACAGGGAATGTCAGGGGAGATTTAGGTGTTGGAGAGGGGATACAGTTTCAGTTTCACCGTGTGGGGGCATCCCTGTGCCACAGGTGTTTCAGGAATGTGGGGTCCCCCCAAAGGCGATGACCCGTACCCGCCGAGCCCCAGCACCAGTAGAAGAGGCGGGTCGATTCTGGATGGCAGGAGCAGAGGAGGAGCTGCCGACAACAGCAGCAGGCATGTTGCCCCGAATGGTGAGTTGGGGACAGGCTCCATGGGGGTGTTGGGTGGGTGAGTGGGCAGGAGTTGCAGCTCCACCTGTTCTCTCTGCACACCCAGGTGTGGGAGCTGCGTGAGAGGTTGGGCCGGGTCCGGGGCTTCTGGGCCGGGCTGCCCCTGACGGTGTGTGGGGACCCCCGTATGGCCATGGACATCGCACAGGAGGCAGCACCCTGCTGGACCGGAACTGGGTGGGGCCGGTGAGAGCTGGGCAGATGAGTGATTTGGTGGGCGGGTGAAGCCCAAATTCGGGGATGGGGCTGATTGGCAGGGCCAGGTGGGAGCCTTCAGGGCTGCTGTGCTCGTAGGTACTTGTTGCCCGTGGTCGGAGCCTCCCTGACGGAGCAGCTCAACAATCCAGAGGTGCGTGTGGAAGCCTCAAACCCTGACCTTCAGACTCGGATGCGGCGGCTGCAGCTCCGGTCAGCCACCATCAGAATGAGGGCAGCCGCCCTGGGACGTGACCTGGAATTGGAGGACTGGGGTAAGACGCCCAGGGTGCCGTGAGGGCCTCCCTCCTCTGGCTGCTTGGGACTGGATCCTGGTCCTGCCCACTGCTTTCTCAGTCCCTCCCCTCTCATCTTGGTTTTCATTCATTCTCTCATGCATTTTACACTCTTGTATTGAATGATTACCTCAGACGTTAGGGGCAGAAGAACAATCTGTGAGAAGGTCTCTCTACCTGTGAGTTCACATTCCAGTCAGGAGACTCCAAAACATTCTTACAGAACAGTCGGCAAAGGACTGTGGGAGATTGGGGAGAGTGGGCAACCCAGGGGAGGTGGGGAAGTGGGGTGGGGGTGCCATTGTCCTGGCTTCCCAGAGTAGAGTTTGCCAGAGGCAAGATAAGGACACACATTTTTTTCTCTCTCCCACTGTCTGTCTCTATATCTCTTTGTCCTCCCTCCCTCCCTTTCCCTGTATGCTCTCTGCTTCTATGTACTTGTTTTCTCTGTCTTTTCCTGTTTATCCGCTCTCCCCATCTGTCTGTCTCTCTCTTTTCTGTCTCCCATTGCCTTTCCTCATTCCCATGTCTACCTGACCTCTCTCTCCTTGCCTTTCTGTCACTGTCTTTCTCCCTCTTCTCATATATCTACCTGTTGTCTCTCTCTCCTACCACTCTTTCTTATTGGTTTTGAGTTTTCTTCCTCCTTGTGTCTGTCTCTTTCCCTTTTACCCATCCCTGTCTGTCTCTGATTCTCTCCTTCCCTGCAGATGAGGACGCCAGCGGCTCTGGAGAAGGACAGCACTATGCAGATGACTGGATGGCCGGGGCAGTAGCTGTGGGTCCCCCAGCCCGGCCTCCTCGCCCTCCTGGCCGCAAAGGAGGTTTCATCATCCGTCAAAACCAGGGCAGGAGCAGGACTGGGGGGACATCTGTGGGTTTTCACACCCAACCCATTCTCATCCTCTTCCTCTCTGCCCTGGCCCTGCTTGGACCTCGATAACAGGGGAGGGGTGCCCTGGCATCAGAAGGGTTCATGGCCCTTCCCCTCCTCCCCACTCAGCTGGGTCTGGGGAGGAGTTGAAGGGGACTGCAGAGAGGGTAGAGATGGGACTTTTTGGGTGAATGGCTAGGGCCCCAAATCCAGGAGATTCCTGTTGGGGTTGGGTGGATGGGTGTTCACAATATTTATTTTTTCATTTGGTATTGGGGTGGGGAGGCTGGGGGTATTTATTTAGGAAGGACTTGTGGTCTCTCTAACCAGGCCTCTAAGGTTGGGCTTTGGTAGTCAGCTCCAAGGAGGAGGAAGGGAAGATTTTTAAACTGACATTTGGCAGGGCGGGGTGGGGGGGGGTAGGGGGTGGTAAGGTTTGAAGGAAGTTGGAAATGGGGGGTTGGGGGCCACCTGCTCTCAGAAATGAACAAAGCTGGGTGCTGACAAGGTGCAGGGCAGGGAACTTGGTTGGGTATGTGAATAGGATGTCAGGATCTTTGGGCCTTGGTTCTATGAGTTTTTTCAGTATCAATTTCTTCAACTAAAACACATACAAAAAGGATTCAACTCATGATCTCTGCCATCCACATCCTTCACAAGCTTTGCATTTCACAAATAAACAATGAATTTATTGGCCCCTGAGTGTGTGACTCTGTAATTTCAGCAGCTCGCCCTGGCTCCTTGCAGAGACCCCAGAGCCTCTGTTAATGGCTCGTTTTCTTCTTGCTTCTTGCCTCTCTTGGATCCTGTCCTCTAATACTGAGTTTGGGCAAGTTGTTCACCCTCTGGATCTGAGAACCTTCATTTGTAAAATGGGGAGAAATGTGAGGACCAAACAGGAACTGCGTGAGGAAGCATCTTGTCACTGCCAAGATTCTTTTTGAACATGAGGCATCATTAATATTACCACACCAGTGCCACTGCCTTCAGGGCAGGGTCCTGTTTCTGCCCTCCTGCCTTTGGCTACCTTGTCACAAGCTCTTGACAGTGCCTGCTTTCAACTCTTGTCTGTTACTTGCTCCTTTCTTTTTGTTTTCTGAATGAGTCTTTTGTTCTGCAGGAAGCAGAAACAGAAAAGGAATAAGTGATTCCTAAGTGTGAAAGGAGGTTAGAAATTGTGTCTTCTAAGGGTGAGCTGGGTGCCCTAACAAGGGAACGATGCAGGGAGGGAGAGGCCCGGGACTGGATCAAAGCTGGAGCAGCAGCAGAGACTGGCCAGACAAAGGGAGGGAGATGGGAGGAGCCTGGACGCTGAGAAAGTTTATGGGGAAAGTTTAGCAGAGTGAGGAGCCGGTCGGTGGTTGGGAAGGGCCAAACCCTGATTTCCCTGCTGCTCCTCAGGTGCCTTGGTAAGTGGGCAAGTGACACTGAAGCTGCAGCCAGTGGAGGGACTCGAGAATTTATGGGAGGAGTCCTTGTGGGGGGCGGGAGGGTCACCAAAGCTGAAGGGGACAGAGGGCTGGAATCAAGAGTGATGGGAGGAGACAGAGATGGGTGGAAGGAATAGAAGAAATCTGGACACAGGAGTCTGGTGCAGGGCTGGATTCTGGGGACTGTGTTGGGGGACGGATGCCAGAAGGGGCAGGTCTTTAGATTGAGAATATCGATTCTCTCTAGGGTTACTCCTGGCTCGTCCTGAAAGGGGCTGTCCAGGCTTGTTTGAAGGGCTGTGGCCCGGTAGTTGTGGGCTGTAATCTTAAGGGGTGGGTCCAACTCCCAGTTGATTAGGAAACTGGGGCCTGGGAAGGAATTCCAAACTTGGTGTTTATGTCTGTCAGTATCTTTGTCTTGCAGAGTTTCTTGCCTGCTCTCCAGCCCCACCCACTCAGTCTCCTCTGGGTGCACTGATGGGGTTGGAAAGTGGGAACAGGAGTGTGTGGAGGTGTGCCCAGGTATCTGGGTTTTGTCAGTAACCCCACACTGGGGTCAGCCCTGAGCTGAGAGGGGGAAAAGAGATGCCTGAGTTTAGCCCAGATGACTGACTCTTACCCATCACAAAGTCACTCCTGTGGTTTCACCACTCTGGGTTCATCTGACCTGTATTCCCTCCTTATGGCTTTCCCTTTCAGCCTCCAAATGGGACTCTTCCCGATCTATCAGAAGCTCAGGAGGGAGCCAGGGGCCTGGCGATGTCCACCTCACTGTCATATGAGCAGATTGGCCTGATCTTTCTGGCAGGGTCTCTCTTCCCCCTTCCCCTTCAATTCCCTGAGGCTCAGGGAGAAACTGTAGGTGGCAGTTGAGGGAGCTGGAGGCTGACAGCAGTTGTGGGGCCACCTAGGTCTGGGTGTAGAGAGTACCACCCCCCTCTGTGAATTAGTCTCAGCTGCAGGAGAGAAGGCTCTACCCTTTCCTTAGACTCCCCTCCTTCCCCTCATTTCCCTTCTAGACGCTGACAGAGGCAAAAATCTGCTAACTCAGGGGGCAGACTCAACTAGGGCTGCAAACAGGCCTGGGGAATGACCCCCAATCTCGAACCTGTGCCTTCTGCGGCTGCACGGCTGCCTCCAGCTGTCTCTGCCTCTGTGCCTGACCCTTGCCCTGTCACCCTTCCCTGTGCCACATGGGCCCTCTGTCTCCTACCAGGACCATGCGCCTCTGGGGGCCTCGGAGCCTGGGGGTGGCTTTGGGAGTCTTCATGACCATCGGATTTGCCCTCCAGTTCTGGGGGGGAACCTTCCAGAGAAGGTGAGTTTCATCTTGTTCTGATACCTGATAGATGCCCCCTCACATGCTCCTCCTAATCCTACCCAAGACTGCTGGGAACTTGGAGGAGGCTCCACACCCTCTGAGGCTCCACACCCTCTGTCCTTGCTCCACAAGATGCCCATCCGCCTGCTGGTGAGGGACAGAACACATTCCCTGCCATCTTTTTCCCAGGCTACCTGGGCTGCAGCTTCAACAGAGCTGGGCCCCATCCCCAGCACCAGCTGTTCCATCCTGTCCTCCTCGGCAGCGACTGGTGTTCCTGAAGACGCATAAATCCGGGAGCAGCTCAGTGCTGAGCCTGCTTCATCGCTATGGGGACCGACATGGGCTGCGCTTCGCCCTCCCTACCCGCTACCAGTTTGGCTACCCAAGGCTTTTCCAGGCCTCTCTGGTTAAAGGCTACCACCCTCAGGGTGGAGGCACCCAACCCCCCTTCCATATCCTCTGTCATCACATGAGATTCAACCTGAAAGAGGTGAGTGGTATAGAGGGAGTGGGTGGGACTGGAGAGAGATGGGATCAGGCCTTTGGCCAAGACCATCCATCAGTGGAGGTGGCCCCAGGCATCACCTCACTTGAAAGTTGGGTATGGGGGCCACAAAGGTGAAATTTCCTGTCTCTTCTCAGCTGTCCCTTCTCCAGTAGTTCCTGAGAGCTGAAGGCCTGGCCCCTCCTACCTAGCACATTTTCCAGTCTCCTCCTTGACCAGCTGACCCAGCTGGTGTCAGCACCCTGCCTGCTCTGAATCCCACCCCCAAACTCTCCCTCCAAGTGCCCCTTGCCCTCCTTGGCCCCTTCCATTGACATTACCAGGCTCTCTGCTTAGCCACTGCCTTCTGACCTGTCTTCCTTCACTCCCCTCACCATGTCTGCGAGAGTTTGAGGGTCAGATACATGCCAAGCCATAGCCCAGCACTGACACCTCTGGAGCCTCAGTTCTAAAGGGGAAGAGGGGTACATGGACTCACATGCTCATCTGAACACACAGAGAAACCCAAGAGCTCTTGGAGAAAGTCAACATGCAAATGAAAACATGCAGGGAAGAGGCTAACTTTCATTGAATACTTCCTGAGTTCTGGGTATTAATCTTATCATCACCTTGCCGGGAAGGCGTTGTAAATGCCTCCATTATAAAGAGGAGATCCAGACTATGAGAGGCCATGTGACTGGTCTCTGTTAACCAGATTTGAACCCAGGCCCATCTGCTCCAAAGTCAAAGTGCCTTCTGTGGCATGTGTTCATATGTGTGTCTGTATTTGGAACTGTGGGGAGAGTATTCATCAAAAAGAGGTAGGGCTTTCTAGAGAGGTAGGTTTTAAAGAAAAGGGAGGACATGATTTTGTAGTAAGAACACAAGGCATTCTTGGAACAAGATATCAGCTAATGTATGGTGGTATGGAGGTGTGTTAGGGGTGTGTGTGTGTGCGTGTGTGCGTGTGTGTAGGTGTAGGTGGTAGAACTTCAGTGGGGGCAGCAGACACATTCCTGTTGAAGCTGGATCTGGAGAAAGCAGCTGAGGAACGTGAGTGTGATGTAGTGGGCAGCAAAGGCCCACTGCTGGGGGTGAGGCAATGACAATGATCTCTGAGGCCGGTTTCTCCAGAGGTTAGAATGATGACCCTCATCGTCACCACCACTTATTGAATACCTATCATGCTCCACGTACTTCCACATTCTTCAAGTTAAATGTTAACCCAGATTTATAGATGGAGAAATGCAGGCTCTGAGGAATTCAGTAATTTGCCCAAAGTTACTTAACTGGTAAATGGCTGAATTGGGATTTTATTCCAGGTCCACCTGATGCCACAGACTATTCTCTGTACTGTTCTCCTCTTCCTTCACAAGGACACACATTTCACAGCTCTGCTCTGCAGGCATGCTCATATTAGCAGGGCAGGTCCGAGGACATCATGGCAGGGAGTCAGATTCAATGATGGAGTCACATTCAGAGGCAGAAACCCTTCAGGGAGCCCAGGAGCTGGTTTCCGACGTGCATCTACCTGGCTCTGCCCAATTCCCACCTTCCTTCTTGCTGAGAAGTGGGACCAATGTCCCAGGTCTCAGGGCAGCTCTCTACCAGGTGACCATGGCTCCCCAGTGTCCAGTCCACAGGTGTCTTTCCCTCTCCAAGATGCCCAGGAGCCCCAGAAGTGCCCTGTTTTTCAGCCATCCTGGGCTCGTCTACGCACCAGACACCTACACCTGAGACAGCATTACGGTCGCCACTCTCTTCCCTCTTTGCAGCAAGTGGCCTCCACCCCCACTGTCGCCTTAGAGTTGTGACCAAGAGTCCCAGGGTAGGCCCTTAATAGTTTTTGTTGCAGAAGTGAACACAAAAACTATTGTCATTCTTAGAGGTTTTACTGACCAAGGCAGAGAGGCCAAAGGAAATAAATACTGTCCAGGAGCTTTCCACATTCCAAGTTCCTTCATTTCCTTTATCCCATGTAACCTCCATAATCAGGTGGGAAGGAAGGCACAAGTATCCCCATTTTGTAGATGAGCAAACTGAGTCTCAGTGACATTCATAACTTGGCCAAGATCTGTCAGCCATTTAAGAAAGCTGGGGGTTCCTCGCAGAGCTGTTGGGAGGAGGCTGGGGTACCTGTGGACATTGGGCTTGCACTTAGTTCCTTCCTGGCCCAGTTCTTTCTCCCTATGTCTGTTTTCTCTCCTTTGCAGGTACTTCAGGTCATGCCTTCTGACAGCTTCTTCTTTTCCATTGTCCGAGATCCAGCGGCTCTGGCCCGCTCTGCCTTTTCCTACTATAAATCCACCTCATCAGCCTTCCGCAAGGCGCCTTCCTTGGCTGCCTTCCTAGCTAATCCTCGAGCCTTCTACCGACCTGGGGCCCGTGGAGACCACTATGCACGCAACTTGCTATGGTTTGACTTTGGCCTCCCCTTCCCCCCAGAGATGAGGACCAAGAGAGGATATCCTCATCTTCCCAAAGATCCCAACCCCCCAGAGCTGCGTGTTCTGCCTTCTGGCACTGGCTCTCGAGCCCACACCCTGGATCCCAATACTCTCTTCCATCCTGCTCTCACTGCTGTTGATGGTCACAGCCAGCTGTCTAGCCCTGCTGCTTTAGATTTGGTGTCTTCATCCTTCATCCAGTGGAGTCTGGCCTGGCTGGACTCTGTCTTTGATTTGGTCCTGGTGGCCGAGTACTTTGATGAGTCTTTGGTTCTGCTGGCAGATGCCCTGTGCTGGGGTTTGGACGATGTGGTGGGCTTCATGCACAATGCCCAGGCTGGAAGTCAGCAGGGCAGAAGTGTTGTCAGCGATGGTGGACTGACTGCTGAGGAGAGGCAGCTAACTGCACGGGCTCGAGTCTGGAACAGTCTGGACTGGGCTCTTTATGTTCACTTCAACCACAGCCTGTGGGCACGAATAAAGCAGTATGGCCAGAGTCGACTGGAGAGTGCCGTGGCAGAGCTCCGGGCTCGCCGAGAGGCCCTGGCTAAACATTGTCTGGTGGGGGGTGAGGCTTTAGACCCCAAATACATCACTGACCGGCGGTTCCGCCCTTTCCAGTTTGGGTCAAGTAAGGTTTTGGGCTATGCACTTCGGAGTGGATTGAGCCTCCAAGACCAAGAGGAGTGTGAGCGCCTGGCTACCCCAGAGCTACAGTACAAGGACAAGCTAGATGCCAAGCAGTTTCCTCCAACAGTCTCTCTGCCCCTGAAGACTTCAAGGATACTATCCCCCTAGACATTAGACCACTGAGTCTTAAGTTAAAGACACCTGTGACAAGCGTGGGGCTGCCGGCATTTCTGCTTCCCTCGGAGAGCAAGCCTGCTCCCTAGAGGATGAATGGAACTTTGCACGGTTGTGGGAACCAAAGTCAACCAGGCTGTGCCCAGGAATCCAGTCGTTCAGCTCCTAGCAGCATTCCTCTGTCCCAGTTTGCCTCCTTCCCTTTTCCAGGCCCCTGCCAGGTCCGTCTAGAACTCTCAGAGGCTCCCTGGAGGAGCAAACCGTGGTGTAAGCCAGAGAAAGTCTGGGACACGATGGATTGGAATAATGCATCCATTTCACTGTGAAATGTTTGTTGAATGAATAAATAATTTGAAACTTGGACTTGTTTTATGCAGGGCAGAAAAGGGATGGAGCATCTTTCTTCCTGGGAGAAGTGGGGGCGGAGGGGGTTCTTTTAATATTACTTCTCTAAAAAATCTGTCTATAGTCTTTCCTAAAACCTCGCCGCAGCCTACCCGCAACCGAACCCCGCCCTTCTCTAGGGTCCGGTCACCCACAAATTCCGGGGCCTTAGAGGCCACGCCCCTTCCCTTCCGCTTCCGGCTTCTCTCCAGTCATTCGGCCTTGCACCGGTTCCGGCCTCGCGGGGTCCCGGTTCCCGACCCGGGCGGGTGTCTTTGGGCCGGCCTGGCCTGGCCACACGCAGCTCCCGTTGGGTGTCGGGACTCCCTGCCCCTACCCAACGGCTCACCCTTCACGGCCCCGTCCCGCTTTGTCCCCGGCCAGCACAGTCCTCGCCGCCCCATGGAGTCCCAATGCGACTACTCGATGTACTTCCCGGCTGTGCCGCTGCCACCGCGCGCGGAGCTGGCTGGGGACCCAGGCCGGTACCGGGCGCTGCCCCGGCGCAATCATCTCTATCTGGGGGAGACTGTCCGCTTCCTGCTGGTGCTGCGCTGCCGGGGCAGCGCGGGCTCCAGCGCCGGGGGTAGCCCAGGCTTGGGCTCCCGAGGGGCCTGGGCAGAACTGGCAACCGCCCTGGCAGCCCTGGCCTCGGTCAGTGCCGGAGGCGGGTCCCCCGGGGGCGGTGGCTCCTGCGACCAGGATCCTGAACCCCCAGGGGGCGGAGATCCTGGTGGTGGGGGCTTGTTTCGAGGCTGCAGCCCCCTTCTCACCCACGGCCCAGGTCCTGCTACCTCAGGGGGAGCGACCACGGTGAGAAGCTGGGGTGACACGCACAGGGGCGAGGGGGCGATTTGCTGGGTCCCAAAGACCAGAGAGAAGAGGGACACTGTCGAGAAGCTGGAGACAGATGACAGTTGAGGAGCGGGGAGGGAAAGAAGAGCCAGGCACCTCTTAAAGGGGATGCTGCAGGCTGCCTCTATCCTGACCTCCTCACCCGTTTCACATCCCCAGCTGCCTGTGGAGGAACCAATTGTGTCCACAGATGAGGTCATCTTCCCACTCACTGTTTCACTGGATAGACTGCCCCCAGGGACACCTAAGGCCAAGGTAAGATTGGCAAGGGGTGGAGCTGTTGTCCTAATTACCATTGCCTTTTCTAAGGTTGGCTGGCTGTCTCCCCTCTTGACTGTGATCCTGTGTACCCTGTGCTCAGATTGTAGTGACCGTGTGGAAGCGGGAAGTTGAGGCACCAGAGGTCAGAGATCAAGGCTACCTGCGCTTGCTGCAGACCCGATTTCCTGGGGACACCTTCCGGGGAGAGCAGAGTGCTTTCAAGGCCCAAGGTAGGGAGAATGAAGAGAGAAAACGCTGGAGTTTAATTTGGGGGTCAAAGTGGAGGGATGATATTGGCAAGTGCCATATCTGAAAAGAGAAAAGTTAGAACTGTGGGTTGGCCTAGGTCTATGCCCAGCCCATCAGTTCTTGCCTCCACCCTCTCCTGCAGTGAGTACCCTGCTGACTCTGCTGCCCCCTCCAGTTCTGAAATGCCGCCAGTTCACTGTGGCTGGAAAACACTTGACTGTTCTCAAGGGTGAGCAGATCGGTGGCTCAGGCCTTGGGTAGTAGCAAGGGCACTGACTGGGTGGCACTTACCCTGTGCAGGATGGTGGGGATAGGTCCATTTTGGTGGATTAAGGTGGGGTCTGAGGGGTCCGGACACTGCGCTGAACTGGTTACCTTCTACAGTGCTGAACAGCTCCTCCCAGGAGGAAATTTCCATTTGGGATATCCGCATTCTCCCAAACTTCAATGCCAGTTATCTACCTGTTATGCCCGATGGCTCTGTGCTGCTTGTGGACAATGTCTGGTGAGGTCCTAGGGAGGGGCAGGGCTGTGAAGTGGTGGGGATGGGGGCAGGGCCGAGAGTTCTGGCATGGAAAGATCCAGCTCTTCCTCCTTCCGAACTAGTCACCAATCTGGGGAGGTCTCCATGGGCTCCTTCTGTCGGCTCCCTGGTACCTCTGGCTGCTTCCCCTGCCCGCTCAGTGCCCTGGAGGAACACAACTTCCTGTTTCAGCTGAGAGGGGATGAGCAGCCACCTCCAGGGGCCAAGGAGGTGAGTATAAGGGGATGGTGATTTAAAGGAGCAAGGTTAAGAAAAAGCAGCAGGAGGGAAAGGCCAAGGAGGGGTTCCCTTTGTATATCTCCCACAGGGCCTAGAAGTTCCCCTGATCGCTGTGGTTCAGTGGTCCACCCCAAAGCTGCCCTTCACCCAGAGCATCTATACCCACTACCGGTGAGTGTGGGAGCCTGGTGGATACCACCCTGTTCACCTTTGTTTCAAAACACACACATCCTGCTCTCCTCTCTCACTGCATCTAGCCTGCCCAGCATCCGCCTGGACCGCCCATGCTTTGTGATGACTGCTTCTTGTGAGTCCCCGGTGCAGACCTACGAGCGTTTCACTGTCACCTACACACTGCTCAACAATCTCCAAGACTTCCTTGCTGTGAGGCTCGTGTGGACGCCAGAGCATGCACAGGCTGGTAGGGTGCTGCCAGGCTGGGCCCTTGTCCTGAAGGAGGTTAGGGGAAAGGAAGTCAATGGAAGTGGGTGACTTTGTGGCAGGCGGCTTTGGCTCTGTCCCTGGGTGGTCTCCACTGTCACAGATGGGTAGTTTAGAGAGGCATTAGGGAAGTACTCGTGCTGGGCTCCCTGGTATTGGTATGTTTGATTTCTACCTCTCATTTATAAGCTGTGTGACCCTAGGTAGGTATTTAACCTCTCTGAGCCTCAGATTCCCTATCCCTAAAATAGAGAAAATAATCCTGCTCACTGTTCCCCCGCCCCCATGAGGTTGTTATGGTGATTTAACGATTTAACATGTGTGAAGTGGTTAGAATAGACCTCAGCACACAGTAAATATAAGCTGGTCTTTATAAAATTTGGCAAAAGATATATATACTCAGTTCACTCCACAGGGTGACCTTGAGGGTCAAATGAGACGGTGCTTGTTGGAAGCCCCCTGCTGAGGAACATTATACAGATGTGTTTAGTCGTCGTTGTTTCTGCCCTCCAGGAAAGCAGCTGTGTGAGGAGGAGCGCCGGGCCATGCAGGCTGCCCTAGACTCCATTGTCTGCCACACGCCCCTCAACAACCTTGGCTTTTCCCGGAAGGGCAGTGCACTCACCTTTAGTGTGGCCTTCCAGGCTCTAAGGACAGGGCTCTTTGAGGTGGGCAGGGGAGCACTGGAGAGAGGGGTGAATGGTGTGCTGGGTGATACAAAATGTCGGGAGGGGAGGCATGGGGGTTGCTAGCTTCTGTGGATGAAATAAAAATGGGCAGCATGAAAAACCCAGGCCACAGGAAGGTGGGATTTAGATCCAACACTGCTCTGTCAAGGGGGAAGATGACTTGAAAGGAGGTATGGGGCCTGGAAGGCAAGTGGGGATGCTGATCTGCCTCTCTCCACCCAGCTGAGCCAGCACATGAAACTGAAGCTGCAGTTCACTGCCAGTGTGTCCCACCCTCCACCTGAGGCCCGGCCCCTCTCTCGAAAGAGCAGTCCTAGTAGCCCAGCTGTCCGGGACTTGGTGGAGAGGCACCAGGCCAGCCTGGGCCGCTCTCAGTCCTTCTCCCACCAACAACCCTCTCGCAGCCACCTCATGAGGTATGGAACCAAAGGAGGGGTGCCACTGGACTCGGTGGAGGCCGGAATTGGAGAGGGAGCAGGAAGAGTTCCTGAGGTCTAACCAGAGCCCGCATCCTCTGCCTTTCTCCAGGTCGGGCAGTGTGATGGAGCGCAGGGCCATCACACCCCCCGTGGCCTCCCCTGTTGGCCGCCCCCTCTACTTGCCCCCAGAAAAGGCTGTGCTTTCTCTGGACAAGATTGCCAAGCGCGAGTGCAAGGTCCTGGTGGTGGAGCCTGTCAAGTAGCACTGTGCTGGCTCTCTTACACTCCCAGGAATCGAATGCCTCCAGAAGGGGTCCTTGTTCTAGGCTGTGCCTCCCTAGGGATGCCTCCCGCTGTGGGTGAGGAGGCCCTCCAGGGCACCTGTCTGTGTCTGCTGATGAGGGAAGAAGCTGTGAACTGGGCAGGCATGGCTGCAGCACTAAACCAATAGTATTTCCCTGACTTCCTGGGGGAGGGGGGGGCTGGCCCCACCCCTGGGTCAGGGCAAGGGTTCCAAGAGCTCCCTTGTTCCCTGCCGTGTACCCTGGCTCTAAGTTTACAAAGTGTTTTCTCATTCCTATTAAGTTGTCTTTCCTGCCTCTGACATTCCCTCCCGCCCACCTACCCACCCCAAGGCTGAGATTGGAGGGTGGTGATGATAAAGGGACCCAGACAATGACCCTCCTGTGTCAGAGGTGAGGGGAGATAGCTAGGTGGCCTCCTCCTGCCCCTCTCGTTTACGTTTGCAGCCTGAAGCACTTTAAGTTGTATGGGGTTTTTTTTGTCTGTTTTCTTTGGTCTGTCCCTGTAACTTATTCTCCAACTACTGCTTCCACTGAAATGAGACTATTAAATGCCTGTTCAGGAGGGAGAAGAATGACTGTTCTTTGTGTGTGGGTGGCAGGAGCAGAGACTCAGGCTCAAAATGATTCCCTTCAGCATGCATACCAAATAGCTCCTGTCAGCTCCCTTCCCCCATTTCTTTTTGATTCCCAGTTTCATATGCCCAGGGGTGGCCTAGCTCCACACCTGTGGGCTGAGGTACCAGACTTTCTTCCTAGAAGGTGGAAGATATGAGTATAGCCCCACCCCCACCCCATACACACATCCCTGGGCCAGGGAACATCAATAGACTCATGTTTATTTTCCTCACCATCCTTAACACAATGCAGTCACCAAGCCCTTCCAGGTAATGGGGGGTAGGAGGGATGGGAAACAGAAAGCCTTAGTTCTAGCAGCAGACCAAGAAAGGTGGAAGAAGTCTGTATCTTTCTCATCAGAGGCTCATGGACCCAGTCCACCTCTGCCCCTCGCCTTTGGCAGGCTCAGACGTCAATGGGCTCCCGGCCTCGGTTCTGCCTCTTCACCACAAACACCCTCTGTCCTGACACGGTCACCAGCAGCGTGTGTTCTCCAAAGACCACTGGAAGGGAGACACACCTTCCCAAGCCCCGGGAAAGGGAAGGGAGCACAGAGTTAGTGGGATGCAATGGCCTCCAGGGGATCTCACACAAACTGGCTAGGATCAAGAGCCAAAGAAGTTCAATGGTTCGAGGCTCAGAGATCTAAAGGTGGGAGGTCTTCATTCATTCCCCTCCTCGTTTTCTCATACTTCCGAGATGCAGGGGTGAATCCCAAAGAGAAGAAAGTAGCCAGAACCAGGGACCCCAGGGGGAGAGGGTAGGAGGTTGGTAGGAAACAAGTGTTTTTTTCCCCTGAGGAGAGCACCCCACTTCTGGGAATACCCCGCTTCCTATCACCACCATCAGGGGCAAGGGCTGTGGCTCACCCGACAGGCGCTTGAAGGGTATGTTCATGCCGTGGTGTAGCCGGAAACCGCAGGCTGTGCTGACCAGCTCAGAGATGGCACTGGCTGCCTGCTCATCATTCTCTAGATCCCCAGATGACTACATGCAGACAAAGGAAGGAGGATGGCAGAAATTAGGGAACAGAAATGGGAAAGAATGCCAGGAAGAGTCACTTGGCTCTAGCATTAATACTCTCTCCCAGTGGTCACCTCAGCTTTGGAAAAACAAACCTGAAACTTTCCTACTACAGTGCCCCTATTGATGCCACACTGTTTCTCATCCTTATTCTGGACTTCCTCTGATGAGCGGTGACTCTCACCCACTTCTTTACTAACCGCCACTTCTCTAACCCCTCGAAACTCGATTTCTTTCCCTGTCCCCACTTAATTTGATATAACCACATTCTCAAACACCAGTGCCCACCCACCACTGACTTGTTCAAGGCTCCATCTTGTCCTCAATCTTCCCACTTGTTGCCCTGTCTGTAGAATCTGAAATAAACGTTCTTTTTATCCTTGAACCCCCTCCTATTACCTAGGCCTTGAGTAATAATGTCAGTGGCCTGGGCTTCCTTTTTCTGGTGACTGTTGCAACTTCTCCCTACTTCCTTGATATGGGCCTCTCACTAGGTTAAGTTCAGTTCCCTTTGCTCTTTTGGATATCTGTATCTCAGTTTCCTCATCTGTAAATTGAAGACATTATCTTATGGGCTTGTAAGGGTTTTATGTACATATATTAACTGCTTTAATCCCATTTCAAATTCAATGTCTAAGATTAAGCCATCACAATTCCCCTTACTGCTCCCATTCCCCAATCAACTTCCTTTATTAATTTTCTGTCAAAGACACCACCATTCTAGGATTGAATGGAAACGTATCTCCTCTATTACATATGTCTAGTCATTACAAAGATATATTGATTCCTCCTTTAAAATGTCTCCTTGCTCCTTCTCACTGCTACCAGTCCAGACTCATAGAGAGATTTCCTTCCGCAGCAGCCTCCACTTCTGGATCCCTCCCCTTCCTGCCCAAATTCACACCTATTAGAACAATCTTTCTCAACTATTTCATCAGCTCATGTTTCTGTTCAAAACCCTTCAAAGCTCCTATTACCCTCAAGATTAATCCAAATGTGCTAACCCAGTCTGGAATGTCCTCCAAAAATCAAATCTTTTCTAATCACACCCTCTTCTTTCCCTAAACCTTTCCCAATCTTTTTAACAAAAATCTTTGGTGATCTTTATCACCAAGTCAAACAGGCTGGTGTCACTCCCACAAGTATCTCCACCTCTCAGCCCTTTCCTTTTCTGCCTGTTCACAACCATCCATCCTTTAAGCCCAGCTGAATTTCTTATGTCCTCCAAGGATTCCTTGCCCTAACAAGTTATAACGTTAAGGGTTGAATCCTCCATTCTCTGGACTTCTTCAGTAGTCTTACCACTGGCATTTGCCTTTAACTTTTACCCATATGCCTTGTTTCTAGTTAGACTGAAAACTTCTAGAGAACTAACACTGTAATATACTAGGGAACAAAATACAAATCCTCTTCAATAAATACCAAATAAAGAGATATTCGAGAATAACTTGGGTAATACCAGTTATCAACGAACCTGTGACTAGTTGTCTGACTTTGCTAAAGTTAGTAAACCCTTTTACTTCAGAACACTTACCACGCTAAGATTCCAGAGATTATTTAATTATTGAAAACTTGCTCTATGCCAGGCAGGAATGGTACCAATTAAGACCGCGAATAGTGGGAAATAAGTGGGCAATGTTAAAAGGGATCACCCGGCCGTGTGTACTTGGGGGAGACCCCCTTGCCCAGAACGCACCGCCAGCACTGCGCCTTCACTCAGAACCAGGTACCCGAGCTGATCAGGAATTCGCTCCAGCCCCTGGGTCAATGCAGAAGTCTAGTGGATAAAGATGTAATCAGTAAGAAGCACTGCTAGGAGGATGCCCCTTGAAATTCTTCGCTTGCAATCCATGTCTCTTCTGACCTGCCCTATACTTGCCCTTTCCCAAGCCAGGGCCCTTCCAGACCCTCTTCCCTCTACATGGCCTACAACACTGATCTTCTTGAGCCTCTGATCTGTCCTCACCCTCTGCTCCTGGGCTCCCGTGGCCTTCCACATCCCACCACTGTTACCACCGGAGGCCTTCGCAGCCCCACTGGCCCCTCTCTCCAGTCCCCTCTCCAATTCCCCACGTGGCCAGCTGCTCCCCTGCAGACTACTCCCCAGCTCTCGTACACCCTCCCAAAGACCCCTCCTCAGTCCTCTCCGTCGCCACCGCCCGCCTCCTCCACCTCCCGCTCCAATCCTTCTCTGTCCAGGAGAGAACAGAGAGGGCGGAGTCCTACCCCATGAAGGGGCAACCTGAGATTGGGGACCAGGGACATAGAACTCCCCCCGAGCAGGTACTCCCGCGCATGCGTCCTCACTCACCATCGCAGCCTAAGGTGCGGAGGGGTGCTCCCTACCAGATAGGTAGCTTCCGGAGCCAGGCCCAGGTCACGTGCTTCTACTAGACAGTCTTCGCCTCCTCCTGCCTTGCGCCTGCTGGACTTCAGCCCCACCTCCAAAATGTGGATTGGAGCTTGACTAAGTCATCAAACTTTATCTGCCAGTGTAGAGAGCCGCTTCTCGGAGACGCACGCGGATTGGTCGCAGACCATCTTTACACCCATCTCCCCGCCCCCCTGCCCCGGAGTGTGAGAAGGCGGAGTAAGTGCTGGCCAAGGGGTGGACCTGTGGGCGGGGGCGGGGCCAGAGGGAGGCGTGTGGGAGCCTGCGTGCCCAGGATCTGGCACAGGGTTTCTGCCTGGCATACACTGCCTACAGCTGTGACCACAGGAAGCAAATAAAGTGAAATGACGTGACCTGAATGTGAAAAGCAATTGAAATACTACTCTTAGGCGTACTCCATACTGTTTTCTGTTTACGGCAGGGATTAGTTCCCAAAACGGCGTTTCTTCTAGGAATTCTGTGAGGAGCCGTGTGATAGTGAGTTGAGTCTCCCGCTAGGCAAGACAGCTTCAATACTGAATACTCTGCCAGAAAAAACTAGAAACAGTACCATGGAGTCATTTAAACAAACAAACAAACAAACAAACAAACAAACATATGGCTGTCACATAGGAATTTTGTGTTTTAACTTAAATAGTTTCCAGACCTGCTGCAATACTAATGTGACTGAGACAGTGTTGGTAAGTAAAATGGATGATTCTAGAAATAAAACAAGTACGTGTGGGAAGAGGATGTAGAGAAATTGGAGCCCTCATACATTGCTGGTGGGGATGTAAAATGGTGCTGCTGCTGTGGAAGACATCAGCGGTACCTGGAGAAGTAAAATACAGGGTTACTGTGTGATTTAGCAATTCCACTCCTAGTTATGTACCTAAGAGAACTGGAAAATATGTTTACACAAAAACTTGTACTCACATGTTGTGGCAGCATTGTTTATAATACCTCCCAATGTAAACAACCCAAGTACCCCTAAACTGAAGCATAGATAAACAAAAATAACATATCTGTACAATGGAATATTATCACTGTTAAAAAAGGAATGGATTACTAATACAAGCTACAACACAGATAAGCAATGAAATCATTAAGCTAAGTGAAAGAAATCAGACATGCACAAGGCCACATACTGTGTGATTCTCTTTATGTGAAATGTCTAAACTAGACAGAAAGCAAATTAGTGGTTGCCAGGGGTGGCTGGGGGCAGGGGGCAGGGGAGTAATAGGGAGTGACTGCTAAGAGACATGAGTTTCTTTCCCGGTGATGAAAATTTTCAGGAATTTTATAGTGATGATGATTGCACGACTTTGGGAATGTAAAAACAACTGAACTGTACACTTTAAAGTGGTAAATTATATCTCAATAAAATAAAATGAAGCACTGTTGCTTGAGGGGAAAGCTCATTAGAGAAGATGCATTTTAGCCCTGGCTGGTGTGGCTCAGTGGATTGAGCACCAACCTGCGAACCAAGGGGTCACCAGTTCGATTCCCAGTCAGGGCACATGCCTGGGTTGCAGGCTGGGTCCTCGGTGGGGGTGTGTGAGAGGCAGCCACACATTGATGTTTCTCTCCCTCTCTTTCTCCCTCCCTTCCCCTCTGTCTAAAAATTTTAAAAAATAAAAATTAAAATTAAAAAAAGAGAAGATGCATTTTAAAAGAGGAGTTATGTTTATAATAAAAATTTAAAGTGGAGGAGGATGTAGAGAGAGAGCAAAATACAGTGTGGAGATGTTTAATCTGCAAAGCCTTCCCTGAGCCTTAGTATTGATGACAGTTTGTAGTATCATTTTCTTTGCACTCATTGTTCAGAGCATTTTTATCCATGTACTCATCTAAGCTTCACAGTAACCACCCTATACTAGTACCCCAATTTTGTGGATGAGGAAGTGGACACTAAGAAAGGCTGAATGTTGCTCACAGGGACCCAACTGGCAAGTGACAGAGCCAGATTCCAGTGAGTCTGCTGATGCTGATGCTTTTTCCATTGCTCCATGGGCCAACTAGGTTTCTTACTATTTTTAAGCTACATTGAATATTACTGAATTTCCTGCACTCATTTTTCTTGACACAGAGGAAGCCTTAGCAGAACAATGCTCATTAGCTATCATTAAATTGTTTCATTTTTCACAAACAGCTTGAATCATACTAGTCATGTAGAAAGCAAGGTTTCTCTGTCTTTCATTCAACAAATGTTAATTGAGCAAATTCTATGTACCGGATGCTCTTCTTGGAGTTGGAGGTACAATAGTGAATAAAAACGAGACATATTTTTTTGTTTTGTTTTCAAGGAGCTGTGAGGGAGAGGGTGACCCCAGACAATCAATCAATCAATCAATCAATCAGAAAATAAATGTTAATTGCTGAGAAATGCTATGAAAAAAATAAAGCAGAATTCCATTTACATCAAGTTCAAAAACAACAAAATAATGTATCATTTAGG
Organism: Glossophaga mutica; assembly: GCA_039655065.1. Classification (NCBI taxonomy): domain Eukaryota; kingdom Metazoa; phylum Chordata; class Mammalia; order Chiroptera; family Phyllostomidae; genus Glossophaga; species Glossophaga mutica. Next base: position 85,518,920 of record CM077305.1, read on the forward strand.
GAGATACATATATTTATATAAAACAATAGGGATATATATCTCAAAATAATAAAGAAGATCAAGGGAATAATGAATTTTGGCAAAATGATTACTAGTGGGATAAAGAGGGGGGCGAGATAGAGGGAAGTACAAAAAGTTAAAAAATGTTGATAATTGTTATAGACTCAATGTTTTTGTCCCCCTTCAACTTCGTATCTTGAAACCTAATCCCTAATGCAATGATATTAGGAAGTGGAGACTTTGGAAAGTGGTTAGGTCATGAGGATGGAGCCCTCATGAAGGGGATTAATGCTCTTACTATTTAAAAAAAAAATTTATCTTCACCCAAGGACATTTTTTAATTGCTTTTAGACAGAGAGGAAAGGAGAGAGAGAAACATCAATGTGAGAGAGGCAAATCAATCAGTTGCCTCCCAAACATGCCCAGACTAGGGACCAAATGTGCAACCTAGGAATGTGCCCTGACTGGGAATAAAACCCACAACCTTTCGGTTACAGGATGACACTCCAACCAATGGAGCCACACTAGCCAGGGCAGGATCAATGCTTTCATAGAAGAGACCCCAGAGTCTCTGCCTCTCTCATCTTGTAAGGACACAGCAAAAAGATGGCAGTCTATGAACAGGAAGTGGGCTCTCAAGAGATACTGAACCTGCTGGTGCCTTAACCTTAGACTTCCCAGCCTCCAAAAATGTGAGAAATAAATGTTTTGTTTTTATAAGCCTCCTTGTCTCTGATATTTGTTATAGCAGCCTGAATGGACTATGGCAGTAATGTTCTATTTCTTAAGTTCTAAGTCTGTGAGTAAGTGTATATATATAGACACTGTTTTTAATATATGAAAGATTTAATAATTTTTTAAAAACCTTTAAAAAAATAGGTCTGTGACCCAGCAATTTCACTCCAAGGTGAAATGTATATACCCAACAGAAATGTTTACATATGTTCACCCAAAGACATGTACTGGAATGTTCACAGAAGCTTTATTCCCAATCACTCAAAATTGAAAATGCCCCCAATGCCCATCAGTGACTGAATGGACAAATAGTGTCACATTCACATAATGGAACATTATAAGCAATGAGAATGAATGAACTAAAATGATACACAGCCACATGAACAAATTGCACACAGACTTCATGTAGAGAGAAAGAAGTCAACCCCAAAAGAGTACCTTCTGTGTAGTTCCATTTATGTAATGTACAAAAACAAGCACAACTAATTTATGCTGTTAGAAATCAAGGTGCTGGTTATCCATGGGGGAAGGCTTAAGACTGTGTGTATATTATACTTGAAAGGTTAAAAAAAGTGGGAGGTCGAGAGGGTGGTGTGTGCTATTATATATCAAGTGGGCAGGATCAGCCTCTGATCAGGTGAAAACTAAGCAGAGACCTAAGGGAGTGCACCTTGCCATTACTTGTCTACCTGGAAGTGATAGGGGACTCAAGACTTGGAAATTTTTAGCTTAAGGTAAAAAGTTATAAGTCTAGCAAGTAATGTGTATATTAAAGCTTTTGTTTCAGAAACTACAGATAAGGCCAACCTGGCTCCTGGGAAAACAGCCGCCCTCCTGAGGCACTGCTAAAGATTACCGCCTGAGGACAACAGGAGGCATCCTGGCCTTTGTGTTCCTGGGAGAGACGGAGGACCACCCTCTCCAGGGAACAGCTAACTGCCCAGGACAGCAATGTTGCAGCTTCTGAATCTCAAAGCCCTCACCGCACCTTGTATATTCCCCACCCCCACCCCTGTTATAAAAAGTCTGGCCTGGAAAGAAAAGACAAGATGGTCTGTTAGAGTATGAACCCACCATCTTCTCAGATCGCCGGCCATCTGAATAAAGCGCCCATGAAGATTCAATCGCTGTTATTGCTTACTGGGTTTGGTAGTGACAGGCAGCCCGAACACTGGTGTTTTTTCCGGTTTCAATAACAGAGGAAGAAGAAAACTAACACCATGTTTTCCACTTTGTGTTAACTTACTTAAATGTCATAAGAACAGTAGATAAGTTTTGTATAAATGTCCATTTTAAAGATTCTGTGTGGGGCAAATTTTTTAAAGATAAAACTAATCTCTGATTACTGCTTTTTTCCTAACCTATGTTTCCCCCAAATGGTAGCACCAACTTTACATATTGCAGCCCTCTTTTTAGAAACTATAAATTTTCAGCTTATGGCAAATAAGAAGGTTCAGGCAGGGGCCTGTTAGCTAGATACCTGCGGTGCCCCATTGTTTCTGATTCGCCCAGCAGGACTTTTCCTGCGGTGTATGTTCCTCTCTCTCAACTATTTGTAAATCGCCCGTTCTCACTTCTGAAATCTAACACCCTGCCCCCCCCCCCCGCCATTTTCTCTTTTGTTCAAAATGTCTTATATACCTAATGTTGCCTCACCATCTTTGGAATTTTCATGCCTATGTGGATTCCCTATGTGTATGCGTTAAAAACTTTGATTTTTCTCCTGTGAAAAAAAGTCTGGGTTGAAAAGAAGAGTACTAAAGGAGGCAGCAGAGATACAAAACCAACAGAAATTAGCCATCAATTAACCACTGTATTAGTCAGTGTTCTACAGAGAATGAGGGAGAGATAGAGCTATTTTAAGGAATTAGCTCACGCAATTGTGGGGGCTGAAATTTGTAGGGTAGGCTGGCCGGCTTGAATTCAGGGAAGAGTTGACATTGTGGTTTTGAATCTGAATTTTGCAGGGCAGCGGGCTAGAACTCAGGCAGGATTTCTGTGTTGTTATAGCCTTAAGAAGAATTCTTTCTTCACTGGGAAACTTTTATCTTTTCTTTTAAGGCAGTAGTATCAAACTCATTTTCACCGGGAGCCACATCAACCTCGTGGTTGCCTTCAAAGGGCCGAATGTAATTTCAATTCCTTAACAGTTAAGGAGTAGTTACATTTACACAGTCCTAAAATTGTTTTGGAGGAGGATGTCTTCTGTTGCATTCACCGACGCGAGAAACAGATGCTCGGAAACTTTCAGGATTCAAAGGTGTTACTTTATTGGCCAAAAGTTTTAACCTGCGCAGGGGCGAACTCTCAGAGTGTCCGGAGACACAATGCTCAGAAGAGCTGCAGACGAGAGCGTACCTCACGCTTACAGCTAGGCCTTTTTATAAACACAAGCAAGCAAGCATTTCACAGAAACAGAAGTGGCTGTTAGCTATTGGCTATCTCTTGGCGCGCGAGGGATCTATACATTGCAGGGTTTGGGGAATGGGAAATTTAAACCTAAACATCTCCTTAAATGGTAATCTGCCTCCAGTTCTTTGTTCTCTGTTCCTGGACAGCCAAATCTCACAGGGACAGTCCTTTAGCTATTTTCCTGGCTCCAACATCTTCCACGTGAGGGTTTTATCTCCTGTCCTCACAAAGAAAAAGAGGACAACCAGACTGCCCTTCCTGCACCTATTATGTTTTAATAGTAGCTCAAAATAATTCTTTTTTGTCAAAAAGGCATATTTTGTGGTGACATATTCTAATTTCCTTGAACAGCAACACCCACACTGCTGTTTGACCAGGCAGCTGATTACCATAGCCTAGCCAAATTGACACCTAAAATGAATTGTCACAGCCGCAAAACAAAGAGAGGGTGTCCCTTCCAATGGTCTCCATGGCAGCATTCATACCTGGGCCTACACTCCTGAGTGATTCTTCACCCTGGTTTTCCCTCTTTTACTTCCACCCCCACCTGGAAGTATGATGAAATAACAGCGAAGGGGAAGGACTGTACTTTGTCGGTACATATTTTGGGAAAGCACTGGTGAGCTACAAGGGAAGGAGGCATTTGGGGGTCTGAGCTCTGGCAACCTGTAAGCACCAGGAGCTTATGTGATTGTAACAGGGTGCAGCCAAGAGGGGGGCCCCAAATAGGGATTTGGAATGGGGTCCAGAACTCAAATTGTCCAGGAAATATTAGAAAGATATATAGGATGTCCTCGCCTCCCCCCCCCCACAGGTGTGAATTGGGGGAAGGGACAAATGGAACAGGGCCATTGAGAGCTGTTTTGAACAGCAACAGCTTTGCAGCTAACCTCCAGCATGGTCATTTAACATATCTATAACCTTTAACTGGTTGCATAGATATGTTAAATAGCTGTGGCCATGCTCTGAGCCAGGGGGATGGAAAGGACTTCCCCCACAAGGTGTAACTGGGGCCAGGTCCCCCAGGTTATGGCGCCTGCGTGAGAGCTTGGAGAAGATTCGTTCCATGACATGGGGCCACACCTGCCCAGACTCACGATGGCAGCCCAGTAAACTTGGAAGGATATGGAAGTGCTGGCAAGTATAGCCAATTGTGGGAAGAGTCGGAAATGGGGCTGCAGAGAAAGATTGGTGCGGGGATTTAAACCCAGACGCAGCAGCCGTTAGGAGAGAGAATCATACGGTTTTGGCCAGAGTGGAGACTCCTGCAGCCATGTGGGGGAGAATCACCATGCAGCTTTAGCAGAGAACTGCCACTCGGCTTTGGAGGAGTGGTGACCCCCCACTTTTGGAGGAGTGACATGATCCAAAATGTAAATTGGATCATGTCACTCTCCTTCAATGGGCTCAAATGTTCCTTGACATGTTCTATAAGGGACTACATGATTAGACCTTGCCTATAGCTCATACCTACCTTATGACATTTATTATGCTCCAAGAGCACAAACCTCCTTCCAGTTCTTCAAAATTTTCAACCTCCCTTCTACATCAGGATCTCTCTCTCTCCCCCAAGAGACAATAAGCTCCATGAGGGCAAGGACGTTGGTCTCTTTTTCACCTATACAAGAGTACCCAGAACAGTGGCTATCTGTACATGTAAAATATTGCTAGATCAATGTAGCCAAGAGTTATTTAAAGCCTGAGCTAAAAGCTGGATGCAAGAATTGGACATAGAAAAACTTAAAAACGAATAATGAATAAGATTTGGTAAATTATTTGACTTCAGATTAAGAATAGAGAAGTATCAGATATGACTAAAGCCTCCCCATGGAAAGCTAAGAAAAAATAAAACATTGGGAACTCACCAAAAACAGTAGCTGACAGGTGTGGGACAGTAAAGAGAGGTTCAGGATGTAGAGAGGGATTTATGTAGAAATGGTGTATGCATTTGCCAAGGCAATATATAAAGTGTTCAAGGCTGTGGTGGACCATCAGAGAGAAAATACTGATTGGGAAATTGGAAGTGTGGAATTGAAGTTTGCTGAGGTAGAAGTGAATGTATTCCTCAAAAGGTAGATAGTAAAGGAACGTGGACAATAATGATAGAATTTTAAGGAATGCCTTATTTACATAGTGCAAGGAAAATATGAAGCAAATAATTGAACAAAGAATGACCTGAATGGTAGAAAAAAATGGGATATAATGTGTTACAGAAGGCAAGAGAAAGTTTTTTGCAAGAGGTCACCCAACAGAGGAAAGTGAAATGCCTTAAAGAAATAAAAGCAAACTGAATAGTGGTTGGAAGGATAAAAGTGAGATCCTTGGCAACCTTGAAAACTTGGGGGCAGGGGTTCATTACGGTTTAGAAACAAAATACTTATGTCCTAGGAAATGGGGAGTAGCATTTTCATCCGTACAAGAGGATGGTACACAACCCTATATTAACCCCTTAGCTTCCTCTCTTGTCCTCACAGCCCTGAAGCCCATGGATCTACATGCCACCTATCAGACAGGGCCCCTGATGGTGGTGGAGACCGCTCAGAACATAGTGCTGCACTGGCGGGCCCACAGCTGGCCCCTGCGCTCCCTCCGCACTCCAGTGGCCTCCCTGCACTCTGTGGTCCGGGAGTTGGGGGGCCTGGCCGGGGGCCCCCACACCGTGGTGGTGCTGGGGCTGGGTGCCCACTTCACCACCTTCCCTCCATCCATCTTTGTGCGACGACTGGCAGGGATCCGGGCAGCCGTGGCTGCACTGCTGGCCCGAGAGCCCCACACTCTTGTTGTCATCAAACTGGCCAACACTGGCTACAAGTCCGTGTATGGCAGTGACTGGTTCACCCTCCAGATGAACCGGCTCCTCCGAGCTGCCTTTGCTGACCTCCGTGTGGCCTTTGTGGATGCCTGGGAAATGACCTCCAGCCTGGCCCTGCGGGACAGCATCCACCCAGGGCGGCTCATTGTCCGCAATGAGGTGGACTTCCTCCTCTCCTTCATCTGCCCCACCTGAGTGCTTCTGTGGTTTCTGGGGCTTTGTGAATGGGGGTCATAGGAATTGTGAAGAGGACCACAGCAATAATGGGACCCTGAACTAACAATGATCCAGAGAAGAGTGGTTACCCTGAGAGTTACCACCTAGGGTTAATTACTGTTAATGTTTTGGAGGCCATCCTTGCATACGCTTGTCTATGTATATAAAACATATATGTATGGAATTTTAGACATGAAATCTTTTACATGCCTTCTTTTAATTAATTCTTTTAATTCCAAAATTTTTATTGGCGTAATTATAGATTATGCAGTTGTAGGTTAATAATACAGAAATCTCTCATACTCAGTTTCTCCCTATGGTAACATCTTGCAAAATTATATTACAGTATAGTATCCCATGCAAGATATTAAGATTGATACACTCCATCAATCTTACAGACATTTCCCTAGTTTTATTGTACTCATTTGTATGTGTATGTTTTTAATTTTATGCAAGTTTTTTATATATATTGTTTTGTGTCTAACTCTTTAGCATCTGTATTATAGCCTTGCAAAGGAAAGCAGACAAGTTCAAGGGTTTATCCAAAGTGGCAAGTCTAATAAGCTAAACTAGAGTCTCGATGGACTCTACTCTCAGGCTAAAGATAATAGAGAAACGGAATCTCAGACCCTTTCACTTCTCAATCCACTTTCCCTCTAATCAACAACTATTGTCACCAATGTGAATAAGAGCCTCTTTGAGGATAAGTCCTATGAACAATGTGCAATCCTTACCTTTTGATTTTTTTCTGCATCATGGGCCTCTCCTTCCTTATTAAAACCATCCCTTCTCTTGTCTTTCATAATATCAGATCCTTCAGTTCAAACATGAGTAACTTGAAAAATGAGATCCATCAGAATCCATTTCGCTGGTGAGGATGGTAACAGAGGCACCTAGTTTTCAACATTGGTGGTGGTTGCAAGATCACGCTCCTAGCATAGAAATGGCATCCTTGGTACAGCGTAAACCAAAATAGGAATTTCTCCTACTGCTCAGTTGGGCAGCAGCAGTGCTGATGGTATAAAGTATAGTTCCTGGAAGTCTAGTATCCAGGCCTGCTTCTCCAGTCTCCCAGCAGCATGTGGGATACCCAAGATCCTTCTATTAATACTTTTACTCTTTAATCAGCCAGAATTAGCATCTATTTCTTGAAAGCAAAAGCTTGGATTAATCAGACCATGTGATTATGTACCTGGCAATTACAGGTTCTTATGTTAAGTGCTATCATAGAAGAGAGCTATGAGAATATACAAGACAGGCATATAACCCAGCCTTCGGGATCTAGAAAAGAATTCCACAAAGGTGAGATACCTGAGTTAGGTTTAGAAAGAAGACTGTGGATTAGCTAGGCACAGGGTATCAGAAGGGCATTCCAGACTGAGAAACAGAGATACTCAAAACCACACAACATTTCTGAGTTCGGAATAGGCTGAAGCAAGAGGTCAAACAACAGAATCGAACAAGAAGATTCCTGAGGACTTCATATACCATGCTAAAGGATGTTTCTTGGACTAGTAGCAGGGTTAGAGCCCAGGCCTTTCAGTATATATGCCAGGATAAGGCAGACACCTGAAATTACCTGGCTAGGGTTGTTGGTGAGTACTTATTTTGCCTTCGGCACCCAGCCTTGCCTGAACACTCAGGAAACAATTAGCCGAAAGTGACCATAGCCTGTGATGGAACCAGCTGACCTGGAAAGAAAACAGCAAGCTAGACCCTCACCTTGCAAGCCCCTGAGCCCAACTTTCTTCCCTCAGTCCTTCAACTGTGACCCTACTCAGCCAAACTCCCATTCTCCTCAGGAACCTTGTTATCTCAAGTTCTTCCCCAAACAACTCTATTCCCTTCTCTGTGGCTTCTACAGTTAACAGAAAGTTCTTCTCCAAAGTTGTGTCTTACTTTCCTAGGAAAGAAAACATTTTATGTCCTTAGAGTTGACCTTGCTGCTAGAAAATTTAAGGCTAAATTTATTGCTCCCATGGAGCAACTTCTAAGCAATGAGTTTAATTACTGGTTTATCTGCCTTTGCCAGTAATTAAACTATTGTCTCTCAGCGCCAGACATACCCTTCTATGATCTACTTTATAAGTCTGGGACTGGAACTCTACAAACATTTCTGCTCTGTCTGCTGGTTCGCTACTAGGATCTTTCAACAGAGAATTCTAGAATGAAGACTGCAAGTCTGGAGGAAATAGAAGGGACCCCATTCCTCGTTATTGCTGTTCGTCTCCTGTTCCCATCTGCTGCAGCAACCTTCACACTGGCAGCCTCTGTTCCTCTAGGAGCAGAAGCTGAATTCAGCTGGTGTTTTTCCTTACAATTGCAGAACCAGTTGAACAGCTTCCCTCCCTGAGGTCTGAGTTTTTTTCTCCATTGATTCCTCTCCTAAGTTGTCATCATTCTAACATCTTCATTTTGCTCCTTCTGCCCCAAGGGTGGGAGCTGCTTCCCAAAGTTGCAACCTACATGACACCTTAGTGTTCTTTTTCTGCTTTTTCAGTTACCTGTGAACAAATTCGTATACCCAGTTAACACTTTTTTATGTTAAATTCTCTTCGTTGACATCTGGTGTGATTTAAGTCTTCTTTCCAGACCTTGACTGATATACCATCTTCTCTGCTTTCTGAGTTTTCCTTTCTGTAAATCAATCTTTATCTCATCTAATCAAAAAATTATATAATGCATTTTGGAAATAGAATAGAAATAATGTTTTCCTACATAAACTCTGGGTTTCAAAGTTTCTCTTTTCCCCCAGCCTCTCACTCATTTCAACAGCCATGCCATTTGGAATTCTCCCAACCCCTAGCTTGAACTCCCTGTCTCCTCTTAGTGTTCAATGCTACACAGAAGACAATGACAATTCAAGTTCAGGAAAAAAGAACTCAGTCTTCAAGCAAAAAATGCAATATACAATCTCATATACACATTTCCCTCACCTGCTTAGGTATGGACTTCAAGTCTAGTTTCTCTCCAGAAAGGAGACATATATCGCCCTCTCCCCAGGACATTGCTTTGTTCTACAGACTACAGATGTCAGTAGAAAAGGCTTTCTGTATGTGGGAAGAGGAAGTAATTATTCTTTCTCTCAGGGTTTGGACCATACTGTTCTTCAGTGATTAAGCTTCTCTAGCCTACAGCCTTAGTCCCACATTTCTTCTTTGCTTTTGTGTTCTCCGCCTCTAACTTTATTCTGCTAAGTGTGGTTCTCTCTTACTTACTGCAACTGCCCTTTCTCCATATTTGACCTCCTTCTGGGCACCTGAGTGGCCACATCATCCATGTGTTTGCAGATGCTGTGCTTTGGCAGTAGTTGAAGCATCGACAGAATCCTGTGATATGCTATGAAGAGAAAAATAAAGACTTTGGGGACTTTATAGAGGTTTGAGAGAAAGAACACGAAGAATTGAGAAGTATCCTGCCATTAGGTAAGAGGGTTCAGGTTTCAGAAAGAAAGTGAGAGCAGGGGAAGTAGACAGGCATATTCAGGTTTAGGAAACAGGGCATTTAGTCTATTTGTCAAGCAACCAGTATGAATTAGTCACAATGTGGGCAAATTACTGTCCTTAGTGTTGTGTGGAATACAAAGAAGGACACAAGATATCGTGCCTAATTTTGAGAAAGTGATGTGTGCAGAACTTAACAAATAGAACATTGGGTAATGTCCACAGATGGGGGTATGAGACAGCATCTGAGTGGTCAGGAAGACAGGAGACTTAGGTAGTTATAAAAATCAGGATTAGATAGGGGTTCAAGGAGGGAAAAGTGGTTAACATTTTAAATACTGCTGAGAACTTGAGAACGATAAGGGAGAAAGAGACCTCAGAGATGACAATTAGCATAGGCAACCTTGGAGGATAACTGGGAGTAAATTCATGCGTGGGAGAAAGTGAAAAAGGATCTTTTATTTCTGTAATATATGGAATATCTCTAGGATAGGATACTGGGTGTCCACCTTCCAAAAGACACTGACCAGTGTCCAACTGGGCAGAGCCAGGGATGATGGCTAAGGTGTCATGGATTACAGTGCTGTACATGTGGTATAGCTGACTTTGTGGTTCTGTAGCCCAATTCATGGTTTCCTTGCATGTTTATTTTCATTTATGAACAAGACCAAAGGAGAGAGGAAGGGACACTATGTTGTGGCATGGGCCCCAGCCACAATGGTTCCCTCTTTCCTTTTTGCCTCTATGGACCACTGCCTGATGCAAGGCAATCATCTAGAATTCAGTGATCCCCAACCTTTTTGGTACCAGGGACAGGTTTTGTGGAAGACAATTTTTCTGTGAGGTGGGGGATAATGGGAATGGAGCTCAGGTGGTATCGAGAGCAATGGTGAGCTGGAAGAAGCTTCGCTTGCTCCCCTGCTGCTCACCCCCTGCTGTGTGGCTTAGTACCTAACAGACCACAGACTGATATGGTCCATGACCCGGGGGCTGGGGATCCCTGATCTAGGTGGTCCTGAGTACATTGTTGGTTGGGGAACCACATATACTGATTGCCACCCAAATTCCAAAAATAAGTTCAGGTCTACATACAGTAGTGACTTGTCCATCCATCAGCTGAACAAACTTTTCCGAGATGACTTTGCTGGCATCCCTTTGGGGTTTGAGTTATGATGTCAACTTGACTTTGCCCTGGGCATCATTTATAATTAGATAGATTGATTCTTTTTGTTGGTCTGCTCTAGCTGAATATGTCTGCCTAAGTCCTAAGGCTGTGTTGGAGAGAATATGGAACCTGTAATGTAGTCCCAGGAGTAGAAAGGATATACTGTGTAGTAGGATGTCTGGATTTCTAAGGGAGGATGATCTGACTTCCTGGGTCTTTAATCAGCCCCAAGTAAGTGCTGAGGAGAATATAAGCTCCCTACTAAATGAGGGGGGTGAATAAGAGAGTAGACAGCAGCTGCTTTATGAAGTTGGAGAAGAAATCATTGGCTCCTTCATAAGTCGAATTCCCTTACTACTTGCCTTTGGCTTAAGATGTTGAATAAACATGATGTGGTAATCATGCTGGAAGCAGATGCCTAACAGTGTAGGATGACTGGATTTATTAGAACAGTGTTGGTGGCTTTCAGATTTTAAGGAACTCTGTCCAACATCATAGGTACAAGAAAGCAGGGGTGGAATTTCTAGGTGCTTGATGTAGGTGAGGGAGGTAAGTAGGTAGGTGGAGTTCGGAAGCTAAGATCTTTGTGTTTCAAGAAAAGAAATAAAATGGGAGTGTATCTGGAGTTTGCTAATAGCAGTTGGGGGATGAAATCTTTTTAATACACTTATTTCTGTCCCTCATCTTCATTTGGGTGGAAACTAAAACTTTGCTTAGGTGTCCTATGTTGCTGCTGCTGCTGCTACTACTGTTACTACTATATTCTATATTCTTGTTTTGTTATTGCTTCACGTTTTTATGCTGCCTCATAATTTTAATTACACTTGTGTGTATTGTATAATTACTCAATCCCTGTATGGATACTGTTGAAGACAATAACATGGAAAATTACGATGAGATTGGTGACACCACTCATTTGCTATACTGCCCCCTGGCTCAGGACTCCTTGCTGCTCTGGATTAGAGAACAGGTAGAAGTTAACGCAGAAGATCAAGAGCAGTTTCAGTTTATTCTCAGCTTGATGGTCCCCCATCCTCACCAGCCAGGTTGTCACAGAGTCAAGTGGCATTAGCTTTTTGCCACTCCCAGGACTCATGCCAGGTGATGGAAGACCTGCTTCTCAAGCTCTAGGCCATGTTTCCAGAGAGGGAATACATCTCTCTCTCTCTCTGACTTTAGACAACCTGAAAGAGCCCCAAAGCCCATGTGTCCGATATAAATAGACCTCTGGACTCTCCTGGGCTTTGCTTCTGGGCCACCTGATCCTTCTTCAGACCTGTTCTACTTAAACATGTCACCAGCCACCAAAGCAGTACCTAGGAGTATGTCTGTCTTTGCCCCACTTAATCTTGCCCTTCTCTGGGGTCCAGCTTCAAAGGAAGAGGAAGATAATTTCTCCATGAAAGTATGCTTTTTAGATTGGTAGAAATGGAGTGTGATAAACCCAGTTCCTTCTCAGTGTTTTCTAAGGAAGTGAGATGTCCACTGAGAATATATGCTCTTGGTTGCACTCCGCTGTCTTTTTGTTGGTGAATTTAACCTGTTTACATTTCTTTCAATGACAGCGTATAAAGTAGGACTTGTTTCTTCCAACTTAGTTCAAATTTCCCATTTATTGTAATTTTTTTCCTTCCCTGGTTTCCAATGAATGAATAAATTTTTTCTGGTGATTTGAAAATTTTACATTCTATTTTTAGTTTTATATTCATTAATTATACTTATATTTACTTAACCCTGTTTTCTTAAGGCTATCAATATCTGTATATTCACTCCTAAACAACACAAATACCCTCATGTCCCTTAATCATACCCCATGTACCATCTCCACTATGTTGATATTGTCCAGAATTTAGTTATGAGTTATACGAATATGTGTATTTTTCTTTAATCTTTGTTTCTCCTCCTTTTTATTGAGACATAATTTATATATATAGCCAAATTCACAGTGTATACTATATTTTGCTCTGTATAATGCGCTCCCGTGTATAATGCACACCCATGTTTTTGGCTCAAACTTTCAGGAAAACAGGTGTTCCAATTCTTTAATTCAATTATTTATTTATTTACATTTAGAAACAAAATTATCGTATTCCAGGGTATTATTTTGCATATGGATATCATTATTGCTTTCTAGAGTTACACTTTCAATTCATAAGTATGAATAAAAGAATTAACATTTATATAGATATGGAATTAGTACTACCTATGTATAATGTGCATCCTTATTTTTCCCTAAAAAATTTGGGCAAAAAAGTGCACATTACACACAGTAAAATACAGTACTTAACTTGGACAAATGTATATACCCATATAATCATTACCCAACTGAAGATAAAGGACATTACAGAACCCCATAAGGTTTTTTTAAGAATTAATTTACTTTTAGAAAGAGGGGGAAGGAGAGAGAAAAAGAGGAAGAGAAACATCAGTGTGTGAGAGATACATCAATTGGTTGCCCCTCACATGCCCCCAACTGGGGACCTGGCTCACAACCCAAGCATGTGCCCCAACTGGTGACCCTTTGGTTTGCAGGCTGATGCTCTCAGTCCACTGAGCCACACCAGCCAGGACTGGACCCCATAAGATTTTTATGCCCCCTTCCAGTCAACTCTTCACCAGAGCCAACTGATATTCTGATTTCTATCATCATAGATTAGTTTGTCACTTCCAGAATTTTTTATTAAAAGAATAATGTAATATGTATCTTTTTGTTATTGTTGTTGTTGCATTTATCAGTTGTTTTATTTTATCACTGGGTAGTATTCAATTTTATGAATATACCAAAACTTGCTTATCTATTCTTCTATTAGTGGATATTTGCTTTTTGTTCCAATTTGGGAATATTCTGAATAAGGCTGCTATGAACATTCTCACATAAGTTTTTGTGGGCATGACTAGAACTGCTGGATCATAAATGCTCCAGGAGTGTGCTAGAATGTCTCCACTAGTGACCTGAACTGCCACAAAAGCCCTCTCACCTGTGGGTGATTGTCAAAGTTGCCATATGCTATTGGTTCCCTTCCAACTGTTGCCCTGGTGCTGAATCCCGGAGTAGGTGGGTCCATGTGAGTCCTTGGTGTTCTTTGATGGGGCAAATGGTAGACAATTCCTTAAAAAAAATTTTTTTTATTATGCTGTTACAGTTGTCCCAATTTCCCCCCTTTGCCCTCTTCATCCAGTATCCCCCATCTCTCCAGCAATCCCCCCTTAGTTCATATCCATGGATCATGCATGTAAGTTCTCTGGCTACCCCAATTCCTATTCTGTTCTTAACATCCCCCTGTCTATTTTGTACCTACAATTTGTGGTTCTTAATCCTTGCACCTTTTCCCCATACTCCCCTTCCCCCTCCCAATTGATAACCCTCCAAATGGTCTCCATATCTTATGATTCAGTTCCTGTTCTGCTTGTTATTTAGATTCAATTGTTGATAGCTGTAAATTTAATGCTGTTTTAATGTTCATTGTTTTGATGTTCTTTTTCTAATAGAATTCCCTTTAACATTTCATATAATAATGGGTTGGTGATGATGAACTCCTTTAGTTTTACCTTGTCTGAGAAGCACTTTATCTGCCTTTCCATTCTAAATGATAGCTTTGCTGGATAGAGTAATCTAGGTTGTAGGAACTTGGTTTTCATCACTTCGAATACTTCTTGCCAGTCCCTTCTTTGCTGCAAGGTTTCTTTTGAGGCATCAGCTGACCATCTTATGGGAACTTCTATGCAGGTAACTGTTTGCTTTTCTCTCACTGCTTTTAAGATTCTCTCTTTATCTTTAACCTTTGGCATTTTAATTATGATGTGTCTTGGTGTGGTTCTCTTTGGGTCCATCTGGTTTGGGATTCCCTGTGCCTCTTGGATTTGTATGTCTATTTCCTTCACCAATTAGGGAAGTTTTCTTTCATTACTTTTTTAAATAAGTTTTCAATTTCTTGCTCTTCCTCTTCTCCTTCTGGCACCCCTATGATTCAGATGTTGGTACATTTAAAAATGTCCCAGAGGTTCCTTAACCTATCCTCATACTTTTTAATTCTTTTTTTCTTCCTCCTGTTCTGATTGAATGCTTTTTTCTTCCTTGTGTTCCAAATTGTTGATTTCATTCTTTGCTTTGTCCCCTTCGCTGTTGGTTCCCTGTGGGTTTTTCTTTATTTCACTTAACATAACACTAATTTCTGCCTGAGTCTTTTTTATGCTGTTGAAGTACTCAGTGAGTTCCTGGAGCATCCTGATTACCAGTATTTTGAACTCTGCACTAAGAGGTTGCTTAACTCCATTTTGTTTACTTGTTTTTTTGGAGTTTTGTTCTGTTCTTTCATTTGGGCCATATTTCTTTGTCTTCTCAATTTGGCAGCCTCCCTGTGTTTGTTTCTGAGTAGAGCTGCTTTGATTCCCTGTCTTGGTAACATGGCCTATTGTAGAAAAGCACACCTGTAAGTTGTATGGGGCGGAGTCTTAGGTAACCACCAGGGTAGGCAACCTGTGTCATGGCTCTGTTGCTGTGCAGGGGAGGGCTCAGAGAAGAGACGGTTCTGCTTCCTGGCCTCAGGAGTTTTGCCAAGGAAGAAGCTATCTCCTGGTACTCACCCTGTGGCCTATCACTTCACTTTCTCCCTATATGCTGTTGGTTCCCTTCCAGCTGTTGCCCTGGTGCTGAATCCCAGAGGGGGTGGGTCCATGTGAGTCCTAAGTCTGTTGTGGGCCCTTTAAGAGGAGTCTCTTGAGAATCCCAAAGTTTCTTCCACTGAGCAACCCCCACTAGTTTTTACAGCTAGAGATTATGAGGACTTACCTTCCAGGTGCTGGAACCCTGGGTTGGGTGGTCTGGTCTAGGGCTTGGATCCCTCACTCCCAAGGTATCCCTCCTGATATTTGTCCACCACACATGGATGTGGAACTGCCCGTTCTCTGTCTCCACACCTCTCCACACCTCTCCACACCTCTGCACACATCTCCACCCCTCCTACGTGTCTGGATGAATGTGGCTTCTTTAAATCCTTGGTTGTCAGACTTCCATACAGCTTGATTTTCTGACAATGCTGTGTGATATTTGTTTTGTAGTCTATTTGTAATTTTTGCTATAATTGTGCAAGGAGGCATGGCATGCTTACCTATGCCTCCATCTTGAACAGCTGAACAACTCTTTCCTTTTTTTAAAGGATTTTATTTCTTTATTTTTAGATAGAGGGGAAGGGAAGGAGAAAGACAGGGAGAGCAACATCAATGTGTGGTTGCCTCTCGTGCACCCCATACTGGGGACCTGGCCTGCAACCCAGGCATGTGCCCTGACTGGGAATCAAACCCATGACCCTTTGGTTCGCAGTCTGGTGCTCAATCCACTGAGCCCCCCAAGCCAGGGCTGGCTGGACAACTCTTATTTCACACTGTTTCTGATGTCACTCCTTCTGATTTTATACTTTTATTTACCTAGGGTCTTGGTCACATACCAGATGACTAGAAAACAACTCCAGGCTTCTGCAGACCTCTTCATCACACAGTCAAAGTGGCACAAGATTGTGGTTGTGGGGTTAGTCATTGCAATTTGGGTAAGTATACCTCTTTCCACTTGTCTCTCTCTATCCATAGAGCATGAACCAGTTACTTTCATCTAGACAAAGAAGGCTGAGGGAAGCTCTCCGTTTTGTCATTCTATTTACCTGTTTCTAATCCAAGAACAGAAATGTCATGGAGGAACTAGATCATAGAAAGAGCATAAGCAAATTATATCAGGTAATGGTAGCTGTAAGGGTGTCCAAAAACACTAGCCCAATAGAGTTCATTGGAGGGAAAAAGAGAATGTAAGATGTCTATGCTTTCTCTTTCCCTAAGTTGTTATAGTTCTTTCCAGTTCACTCGGATCCTTCTTAGTTCTTAAAATTGAGAAAGCCACTATTACCTCATACCTTATCCCTAAGGATACGCTGCTCCTCCTCCCTACCTGGTGCATATGTAGAAGTTCCCTTTTCCTCTTGGTTCTGCTGAGAAAAGTTGAATTCTAAAAATAAATAAATAAATAAATAAAAATTTTAAAGAAGCTTAACCAGGAATAAAAAGGGAAAACAAGAAAAAGAAAACTTAAATATATAAATCTATGTGTATATTTACAAAGGACAAACCACTTGGACAAAGGACAAAAACATTCTTTCTTGTCTTCTAGTCCAACTCAGGTCCATGTCAGAGAATAGGAAACAGGAATTCAGTAGAGAAGTGCTATGTCAGAATAGAGTTTATACCTTAGGGACACGATCCTGGTAGAGGAAAAGATTACCCCAAGAGATGACATTTCTGGATATAACTATAGAGCAATAAGCCCTTGAGCCACCCTACCCTATTGCATCTCAGTTTATCTTCACTTTCTCCTCATCAACTAGGAAGCACTATACTAAGAGGAAATTCAGTTTCTTTGTCTACTGTCTTATACCTGTTGGAATCCAGGCCTAGCCTGGTTATGGTCACTAATATTTTGCTCCTTGACAAATGAATTTCTCTCTCTCTCTCCTCTCCACAAATGTTTCAAAAATACAAAGTTGTGTTCTCTGATCACTACTGAAATACACTAGAAATCAATAATAGAAAGATTTCTAAAAAAATTCCCAAATATTTGGAAACTAAGTAATATACTTCTTAATAGCCCAGTGGGTCAAAGGAAAAATTTGAAAGAAAATTAGAAAATATTTTGAATGGGAGGAAAATAATAACAGACCTACAAAATTTTGTATGATACTCAGAGGGAAATTTATAGCATTAAATATCTTTGTCAGAAAAGAAGATCTCAAATCAATGAACTCGGTTTCCACCTCAAGAAGCTAGAAAAAGCCCTGACTGGTGTAGCTCAGTGGATTGAGCGCAGGCTGTGAACCAAAGGGTCGAGGTTCGATTCCCAGTCAGGGCACGTGTCTGGGTTGCGGGCCAGGTCCGCAGTGTGGGGCACGTGAGAGGCAACCACACATTGATATTTCTCTCCCTTTCTCCTTCCCTTCTCCTCTCTCTAAAAATGAAGAAATAAAATATTTTAGAAAAAGAAGAAACTCTATGTAAGCAGAAGAAAGAACATAAATATCGGAGCAGAAATAAGATAGAAAACAGAAAAATATAGAAATGAATTACTTGAAAGTTGGTTCTATGAGATGATCAGTAAAATTGATTAACTTCTAGTCAAACTAATCAGTAAAAAAGAGTAAAAAGAAATTATCAATATCGGGAATGCAAAAAGATGTCATCAATACAAATTCTATAGATATTAAAGTAATAATGAAATGCCACAAGCAAATTTAATCCAATAGATTCTACAACTTTCATGTAACTGACAATTCCTTGAAAGACAAAAACAAAAGATGACTCAAAAAGAAATATTCAACCTGAATAGCTTTATATATGTTGTGGAAGTTGAATTTATAGTTAAAAAGTCTACTTGCAGCTTCCGGTCAAGATGGTGGCATAGGCAGATACGGTTCACCTCTTTGCACAACTACATCAAAATTACAACCAAAATATAGAACAACCATCACTCAGAATCATCAGAAATCAAGATGAATGGAAGTCTGACAACCACCGAATTTTAAAAAAACACATCTATCAAGACTGGTAGGAGGGGCATAGACATGGAATGGACTGGTCTCTCACCCACATGCGGTGGATAAAAATTAGGGAGGGATATCTCAGGAACGAGCAAGCCCAGCTACACACCAGGCCTCCCAGCCCAGGGTTCCAGTGCCAGGAAGATAAGTCCCTACAACTTCTGGCTGCAAAAACCAGCTGAGATTGAGCTGGTGGAAGAAACTGCTGGAATTCCAAGCAGTTACTCTTAAAGAACCCACACACAGATTTACCTACCCTCTGAGATTACCCACACACAGACTCACTCCCTCTGAGCTCTAGCACCAGGGTGGCAGATTGAGGGGCACCAGTGGCATACTGGTAGAGGCTGAAGTGCCTGGCATCAAGGCAAGCAGAGGCCATTGTCCAATTTCTGTGCCCTCCCCCGACAGAGCCATGGAGCCAGCAGGCTGGTGCCAATCTGAGACTCTATCAACCTGGCTAACACTGTTTGACCAGCCTTGGAGATCCTCAGAGACTCCACCCCATCCAACTTTCAGGTTCACCCAAGCTGCCTTTCCATATGAATGGCTGGTCTTGGCTCATGCTTCACAACTTCCTAAATCCTACCAAAGAAGCAACAGCTGGACTCAGCAAGCTCCAGACCAGGCACTAGCAGCAGCCAGATTAGTTTCACAGCTTGGGCTGGGAATCTCCAAGCCCAGCACAAGTGGCAGCCTTCTCAAATTGCTTTATAGTTCAGGAAGGGCAGCCCCAGGCAAAACTCAGGAGGGGGCTAACCTTGGCCTGCAGCACCCCAGAAACTCCAGGGCCAGGGAACCCAGTGGACAGCTGCAGACCACATCAGAGCACCACCACCCTGCCCCTGCATAGCTCATCCTCCATGGAGAGTGGAGGATGGTGGTAAATAGTCGCAGCCAATCCTTGCAGCTGACTGGTCTGGGTAAATCCCTCCCATTGATCTGCCAACAGCAATCAAAGCTCAACTACAAGAGGAAGGTGTACTCAGCCCCCAAGAAGGGTGTACCTCAAATACCCAGCCTGGGTGATAGTGGAGGCTGTGTCACTGGACCCTACAGGACACATACTACATTAGGCCACATTACAAAGACATGGAGTCAAAGAAGCTCTACCTAATATGTAGAAATAAACACAAGGAGGCTGACAAAACAAGGAGAGAAAGAAACATGGCCCAAGTGAAAGAACAGATCAAAACTCCAGAAAAAGAGCTAAATGCAATGTATCAGGTACAGAGTTCAAAATAATGGTTATAAGAAGCTCAAAGACCTTAATGAGAACCTCATCAGCATAAAAAAGATCCAGTCAGAAATGAAGGATATGCTAATTAAAGAACAATTTACAGGGAAACAACAGTAGAGTGGATGAAGCTGAGAATCAAATCAATGATTTGGGACATAAGGAAGCAAAAAACAATCAGAACAGCAAGAGTAAAAAAGAATCCACAAAAAATGAGGGTAGAATAAGCAGCCTCTGGGACAACTTCAAGAGGTCCAACATTTGCCTTATAGGGGTGCCAGAAGGAGAAAAGAAAGAGCAAGAAATTGGAAATCTATCTGAAATAATAGTAAAATAAAACTTCCCTAATTTGATGAAGGAAACAGAAATGTAAGTCCAGGAAGCCAAAAAAGAGTTAGTTACCAGAAGGTTGCTAGATGGGAAGCGGGAGGGGGAAGAATGGGTGAGGAGGTGAGGGGATTAAAAAGTACAACTAGGTAGTTTCAGAATAGCCATGGGGATGTAAAGTACAGTATAGGAAATGGAGTAACCAAAGAACTTATACATGTGATCCATGGACATGCACAATGATAGGGGGATTGCCTGAGGGCGTGGGGGGTGCTGGGTAGAGGATAGGCAAAGGTGGAAAAAATCAGGACAACTGTAATAGCATAATCAATAAAATATAATTTAAAAAATTGTTTAATTGTTCCAATTGTTGCCATCAACTGTCTGTTGAATGCTCTCCTTTCCCTGGGCTTCCTTAATCACATCTCAGTCTAATTCCATAACTTTTTTTTTCAATCCTCACCCAAGGATATGATTTGTTTGTTTGCTTTTTTTGTTGTTTTCTTTATATTTTATTTGAGAGAGAGAGAGAGAGAGAAATATCAATCAGTTGCCTCTTATCCCGACTGGGTTTGAACCTGCAACGTAGTTATGTCTCCTGACCAGGAATTGAACCTTCAACCTTTTGGTGTAATAATGATGCTCCAACCAACTGAGCCACCCGGTTAGGTCTAATTCCATAAATTTAAAACAGATATGTGTTTATTGATTTTAGAGAGAGAGGAGGGGAGAGAGAGAGACAGACAGACAGACATTGATGTGAGAGAGAAACATAGATTGGTCATCTCTCATATGCTCCTTGACCAGGGATCAAGCAGGCAACC
Organism: Glossophaga mutica; assembly: GCA_039655065.1. NCBI lineage: Eukaryota > Metazoa > Chordata > Mammalia > Chiroptera > Phyllostomidae > Glossophaga > Glossophaga mutica. Next base: position 85,539,665 of record CM077305.1, read on the forward strand.
TAGGTGTGTGCCCTCACTGGGAATTGAACCTACAAAATTTTGGTGTATGGGATGACATTCCGACCAACTGAGCCATATTGTCCAGGGCTAAGTCAATTTCAGTTATTTTATCAGTCAATTTTCTTCTAAGACTCAATTCTATTCATTTGCAAGTTCAACTTCATGCCCTATTTAAAGCTCTCCTCCTCTGGTCCTTTCCTTCTCCCTCTATCCCCTCTTGCCAAATTCAGCTGAGGCTCCAGCTGATTTGAGTTGGGGAGTAAGGCATGCTCTGCTCACATATACCTTTCTCATTCCTCTTTTCTCTATTTCCCCTTCGATATTGGGAAGGGAAACCAAGAGATAGAAAAGTAAAAAGGCTCCTCCCTGTCATGAACCTGAGTGAGGTGGACATCCATTCCTGTTGACTGATCACAGCTAGTGACCAGCTGACCAACTGTTGGCTTGAGGAAGGGGTGGTGGCTCAATAGGTCCTGTGGATAAAGGGCTTAATCTCAAGCCACTTCCAGAGTCATTGGTGGTCTCTTGTGGTTCTCTACCACATCAAGTCTCATTGCCCAATTGCATGTCTCTTGGCCCCATGGTACATGGCTCCCTGGTACATTCACCCTACTTCTTGGTCATAAACAACACCAGCAACTCCTATGACATGACACAGAAAAATTCAAATTCCAAGAGCTAATTAAGTGCCTTTTGGATAGGTCTCAATGATCTGCATGAAGGAAATATCTCCTCCTGCCCCACCCTCTCTGTACCAGTTCTTTCTTCCTGAGGTACCTCCCAAATATTTTTTTCTGCTTATGTTGATTTTATCCAGGAGAAATGTAAGGAGAGGCATTTGGGCATCCCCAGTGCCCTGGCTCTTGGAAAAATCAAATGAATGGGAGTGTGTATATATAACCTAATGTCTATGCTATGAGTAAAGTCAGAGTAAGGCTGTCAAGATCCTTGATGCTCAGATGTAGTCAGAGAATAAATCGGATGCAGGGTAGATAAATTCTAGAGACCATTGAATACTGATGGGCCATAAAATTGAATTAACTTCCTGCCCTGGGAGGAATTGCTAAGCATTTGCACTGTGATTTTGAGCCATATAGATGTTTCCTACGAGGCAAGGCCAACTTAGGTTGTGTTTACTTAGATTTTTGTTGGGAGCTGGAGAGAGCTGGAGAGAGCTGGAGAGAGCTGGAGCCACAGCCTATTTCTCCCCCAAAACCCAGTTCTAACTGCACATGGCTCTCCTTTGTGCCTCTAGTGTAAGGAAACCCCAGGACAGCATATGTCCAGCCCATCAACTGTTCTTCTTTCTATGTGGAAGGGAAATCTTCCTTCTAAATCCAGGATGGAGATGTCTAGTAGACCGGGTTGTGGAAAGAGAAAAAGAGTAGGGGAAGGTGGATTTACTCTGGGTTTTGGGGTCCAAAAAGAGAAGATGAAATTTTAAGGAGTGGGGAGAGCTAGGAATCGGGGCTGGGTCCAAGCCTGGACCCCCTCTGGTGGCAGTGGGAATGTGAGTATCAGAGGTGAGCAGGTGGTGGGCAGAAACGTGCCGGGACCAGGAAACAAAAATGCTATTTATTCTTCATGGGATTTAGCAAAACCCACAGACATATGGTTTTAAACATGAGATGGTGTTTGCAGAGGTATGTGATGGTGGCTCAGACAATAGCTTTGAGTCAGAAGTAACAAAAGGCAGGGCAGGTAGGATTCCTTCCTGAGACCCACCAGGCAGAAGAGACGTAAATTTGGCAAACTGAGAACTTCTTCCCAGAAACAAATATGAAGAGGTACAAACCATTGATGGGTTCCTCTTTTTCTCCCCACAGATCTTGTACATCAGGTTATCCTGGCCTGACAGAGATGTCCCTCAGTCCCCAAGGCCCCGACCTGCCCGCAAGTCCTCTGGCTCTCTCCCCCATGAGCTCTCAGACCTGACCCATCTTCTGTACTGGCCTCTGATCCCAGGAGATGAGGGGGAACTTTTAGCCTCCACCAGTCCTCAGACCTCTACCTACTGCCTGAGGGGTCCTGCCCAGGCCAGCTACGCCCTGGGAGGCTCCCTGGAGGCCATCCTTGTGGCCAGAGACCATCGGGGCAGGCCCAAGACCCATGGTGGAGATCTGTTTCGGGCACAGCTGCTGGGTCCCAGCTTGAAGGCAGGGGTCCCTGGGGATGTCCAGGATCTGGAGAATGGCACATACCTGCTGTCCTTCCCCCTTCTCTGGGCTGGGCAGGCCCAGGTGCAAGTGCGGCTGATCCACTCCAGCGAGGCTGTTGGGGTTCTACGAAGAATCTGGAGAGACCAGTGGGCCACAGTCGATTTCATGGGCTATTTCCGGGGACCCACAGGGTATGAAGAAATTGTGACTTGCAATATTAACCCCCTATTAACTGGGAAGGAAGAGTCTACCTGTCACTATAGGGATGAAGATTCAGGGGAACTGTGGTTCTGTGCACGACCTCCCACCCTGCCCTGTGACTCACTGGTGGGACATTCAAGTGGACAGTACTGGAATGTGACCACATCACACGAGAAGGCTCTGCTGGTGTGGTAAGAAACCCGGCATTCAGGGATAACTGCCCCAACTCCTAAATCTTTGTCCCTGTGATTCTTCTGCCTGAGCCCCCGCCCTTATCATTCATCTATTCACTCCTATTACATACACTTCCTGAGCACCTATTTATATGCTCAAGTCAATATATATATTATGTGATATATAATACATATTATATACATAACAGTCAGCATCCCTGCCCTCTACACATTTTCAATGAAGAGACGCATGAGTTTTTAAAACAGGAAGTGTGATAAGTGCTTAACTGTATGCACTGAGTGGCTTGAGGATGTGCAGAAAGGGCCTCCCATCTGATCTATGATGGTCGAGGTAGGTGACAATTTAGCTGGAACTTTAGGGGGAACCACAGACCTCTGGCAAAAGAGAAGTGTGTTGGTGCTGTCCACCCTCTTGACAGCCCTTGCAAGGAGAGATGTTAATTTAGAAATCACCATTCTATGTGGTCAGAGAATAGAGAGGGTGGATGCGAACCCACTGAGTGAGGCAGGAACAGAGCCTGCAGCCTGGAAACCAAGCAAAATAGACGCTGAGAATTGCCCTCAGTCTCAGGGAGCAAGCCTCCTGGGTGGAGAGAGAATGGAAGTGAAGGAGAGGAGACTGTGAACACAGACTTGCTCACAGTGAGCCCTTCTGTCCCTGAGATCTGAGGCAGAGCTGGTGCTAGAGAGATCCCACGGGTGAGGGAAGCATTTTTTAAAATGGGAGACCTGGGCAGCTGGTCTCTGGTCTCCAGAGAGACGATAGGAGAAGGAAGTGAAAACAGGGTCCCAGAAGATGGCTAGTGTAGGGACGACAGTAGAGAACAGGACAGGTGGAGGGAACCCCCTAGGAGGGGGAAGGGAGAGAAGAGGCTATGGCTACAGGCAGAGATTCAGGTGGGAGGGCTGACAGGTGAGATAGCTGGTGCTCCATCGCCCCAAATAGCATGAAAGTTAGCACTAGCTGCTATGAGGACTGGAGAATCCAGCTGGCCTGAAGCGCCAAGGCGAGCTGAGCTGGAGACACCCAAGTGCCAGCTCTGCCAGAGCCCATCTCCGGAGGCTCTTGGCCATTTTCATATCTGGAGACTTCCCACTAGCATTTACCTCCTGACATGGAAATTTAGTACCAGGACCAATTTTCATGCTCCTTTCGGTCAGAAAAGGAAAACCACCTATCTTTTTTGGCCTTGGTTGACTGGAAATAAATCTAAGATTCAATCTCAGGACATCACTTGGAGGTCAAGCCCAAGAGTCTCTGTAGTGAGACTGTGAGGTTTAAATCACTTCTCCAACTGTTACTGTTTGCCAGCTTCTTTGCATTTGATCTCTAGCAAGTTACTTATCCTTTCCACACCTCTGTTCTCTTATGTGTAAAGGGGATAATAATAATACTACACTCATAGACTTGTGGTCAGGAACAAATAAATTAATATATGTAAACGGCTTATAACAGAGATAGCACATACCTGGCTTGTTGGCTCTTATCATTTGATCTCAGGCATTTCATCCTCTTGAGCTTCACCTCCCCACCCCAACTCTGTGCTAGACACCATCCAAAGTCCTAGTGGTCCTGGAGAGAGGAGAGCAGGGCTGAATGGTCTAATCCTGCAGAAGCTAATAGTGTACCAGTGAAGACAGGCATTAAACAGATAACCACACATGTGATGAATGTGTAGTGGACATGAACTTGCAATCCCAAGGTCAAGTGTTTACATCAACTCTGTAGCAGGGCTGGTGCGAAGGGGTCCCCGGGCCTAGGGTCCTGCCAAGGAACTGACACTTGACCATGTGTGATGTTTCTTTAGTCAATTGTCCACAACGGTCACTCCAGAGTGCCCATAGTTCAAGCCTGTGTGGTCTTGGGCTCTGCAAGGACAGGCATCTCCAGCTTGGTCTAGAGTCTTTGGGATAACCCCACACCTGCTTCCTGAAGCTCTGTAACCTCTCTGGGGCTCTAGGGACCTGACACTCTTGGGACAGGCCACACTTAGGCATTTTATAGATTCTAGGAATGTTTTCTTACTCCCTCTTCTTTCTGAAAGCAAACTCCCCTCTCCTCCTGAAACCGGAAAAGACACCAGCTTTTGGGCTGCCTGTCACTACCAAACCCAATAAGCAATGACAACAATTGAATCTTTAGGGGCACTTTATTCAGATGGCCAGTGATCTGAGAAGATGGCGGGTTCATACCCTAATAAACAATCTTACATTTTCTTTCCAAGCCAGCGTTTTTATAACAGAGAACAAAATGCGGTGAGGGGTTTTGAAATTCAGGGAAAATTAGATTAAAAAAAAAAAACCCACATATTCTTGCCCTGGGCAGTTAGCTGTTCCCAGGGGTGGATGGTTGTCTATCTCTTCCTGGAACACAAGGGCCCAGATGCCTCCACTTGTCCCCAGGTGGCAATCTTTAGCAATGCCCCAGGAAGTCAGCTGTTTTCCCAGGACCCAGGATGGGCCTTATCTGTAGGATCTGAAACAAAAGCTTTAACATATACATTACTTACTAGGCTCAACTATTTACCTTAAACTAAAATTTTCCAACTCTTAAGTCCCCTATCACTCCTGGGACACAACCTCTTCAATCAGTCTATTCTTTCTTGCAGCAAATGCTTACTGAGCACCTGTTACAAGCATGGCCCTGCTGTAGACACTGGGATAGCAGCGGGGAACAAAACAGATAAGGACCTGCCCTGGTAAAGCTTATATAACAGAAGAAAGGAATGATAACAATAAACATAACAATAAGTAAATTATATAGGATGTTAGAAGGAGATTCAAACTACGGGAAATTTAAAATATAGAGGTGGTGAGCATTAGGAGTATATCCAGGTCAGGTTGCAATGTTAAATAGCGGGTCAGTGTAGACCTCTAATGAGGTGACATCTGAACAAAGACTTCAAGGGGGTGACAGAGTTGGCCAAGGCTATATATACCTGGGAGAAGAGGGTTCCATGCAGAGGGAGTGTAGCGGTGTGCCTGGTGTGTCTGAGGAACAGTAAGGAAGCCAGATAGCTAGATTGTGTAAAGAGTAGGGAGGTGGTGGGTGAAAAGATCAGTAAGGTTAAGGGAAGGATGTGGCATAAATAGGAAAGGCTCTATAGATATGATGGGTTTTGCTGTAAGATAAAAGGGATCATTGGGAAAACAAAAGGTAGAAGGCTTTGACCTCAGGTTGCAGTGGTAGAGGTGTCTGAAGTGATTCATTTCTAGATATATTCTGAAGGCAGCACCCATAGAATTTCCTGAGAGACACAAAGTGGAATGTGCCAAAAAGTGAGAACTTGAAGATGGCTGCAGGATGTGGGGCCTGCTTACCTGGAAGGACAGAATTGCCATCAGCTGAAGTAGGGAAAGCTCTGAGTGTGGCAAGGTGGGGTGCAGATCAGGAATTTGGTCACATGTGTCAGACATCGAGTGGAGATATTGAGCAGATGGTCAGATACACAAATCTGGAATTTGACAGAGAAATCTGGGCTGGAGATCTAATTGAGGAAGTTAAAGTCAGGAGGCCGAGTGAGACCACCAAGGGAAGGAGTGTGATCCAAATAGAGGAGCAAGGACTGTGTCTGGATTCTCCAATATAAAAAGACTGGGGAGAAGGAGACTAGCAAAGGGGCTACCAGAAGAGGGAGGTGTCCTGGCAACCAAGGAGAGAGCATGCCTCAGGGAAGAGGGAGCTACTGCTGGGCTGACCAATGGTCAGAAATGACAAAGAACTGACATTGGATTTTGCCATTTCTGGGAGTAAGAGTCCAACTGGAGTGAGCTCAGTGAGACCAACAGGAAAGTTAAGACTTCTTGCAAAAGGATCCAATCACCTAGAGTAACATCTTTTCATTGGCAATCATCTCCTGATCTATTGACTTTACCATATCTAAGTAAAACCAAAATTCTGGGTACATTTTAAAACACATCTGCTTTCCACACTGACGAAATCCCTGAGGCTATGGAATTGAAAGGACCTGGATCCATGAACTTCAGTTTCCAAGCACTCTCTTTTCCCCAGGCTGTCTCCCAGGAGTCCTGACACTGGACAGATGCCCTTGACTTTGAGAACTTCCTTTCTTCCAACAACCTTCATGTCACCTTAGCCTAGAATTTCTTCCTATTACACATTTCCATTCAGGGCTCCCTTCTTGCCAATTTCTCTTCAGGAACGTGACAGATAAGGTCCTCCCTGAGGGTATTTCTGCAATCTGGGTAGCAGAGGAGAGCAACAGGAGTCTGGGTAAGTGACACTGCGGCCTAGAGAAAAGGCAGCACTGATTCCATGCCTGTAGCTTTAGTTTCTTCTATATTCGCTGACTGTTTTGCTTGCAAACAATTGCTTGCAGTGCTGCCCCCTAAACAGCTCTGCCGTCCTGGGATCCCAGGCCCAAAGCCTTCTGGCTTCTACTACCAAGGAGTGTGGCACTCACTGTCCTGCTCCAGTCGCACCTTCTCCATGGTTGACAGCATCCTGGACTGCCTGGCTGGCCATGTCATCCACATGATGGGGGACTCCACACTTCGGCAGTGGTGGGAGTATCTGCGTGACACCGTGCCCTGTGAGTGGCCCTGTGGGGAGAGGGGAGGACTCCTAAGAGAAAAAGAGCAGAACCAGGACTTTGAGAAGGCAGAAAACTTCTACCTTGATATAGAGTGCTGTGTAAGGACAGGACACCTGAGTTCGGGGCACAGGAAGGGATGGGAAACAGTGCCCAGACTGTGCATAACCTCAACAATTAAGTGGACAATCTTAGGCTCTAACAGGAGAGCAGACAGGTTTGATGAACCATGAGTGGATAACCTGGCTTGGAACTAATTATTTGCTTGGGAGATACTGGAGGAATAGAGTTGTAATTTAAGAAAGTAATTGTAGAGAAACCAAGGGTTTTGTCTTGTGACATTTGGGAGACACTAAATGTTTTTAAGCAGACTTTTTAGTTTGTCGGATAGATGGGGTTGAAAAAGAAAGACCAAAGACCAGTTACAAGACAATTCTATGTTCACCATGTGAGGAGATGAGAGGCTAAACTGGTACAGAAATAGAGTGCTAGCGTTTAAGGAAATATCATGCTAAATTAACAGTCTTCTTGACTGCCTGGTTCTGGAATAAAGGGAGATGATCAGATTACTATGGATAACCATAAAATAAACTGAGAATAGAAGTCACTGGGGTGCTTACTAGATGTGGGAGCAAGGGGCACGAGTGAGAGAAGATGGCGTATTTGTTTTATACCTCTTTCATTTTGGGTTAAAGAGGTGGTGGGGAGGGAGTTTCTGGGGAACATGTGGATGAGGCATTTGAAGACATGGGATTGGAAGTGAATTGAGATGCCTGAGCTTCAGACAAAGTTTTGGTATTTATTCCTCTGAAAATAGAAATTCAAGGAGGTGAGAGTGTCACTCAGGGCCTTTGCCTTGCAGGCACAAGTTCCATAATATAATATAACATGGATTAAGAAATATGCCTTATTGGAGAAAGGAGCAACAGGCGAGCCAGGGAAAAAAAGAGCATCAGCTCCCAGTCCCGTCTCCCACGTGTTCCCCCATCATCCAATAGAGAGAGGTGTGTGGGGCCAACAGGGTGAGTCTATGCTCTCATGGAGGAGAAATCCCACCCCCACCCTAGGTCTCCCTTCTTACCTACAAACAGAAGAGCAGCCTTGTTGGGATTCTCAGCACAAAATACATGTGGGCTGCCATTTGTTTACGGAAGTTGGAAAATACCAGCTGCCCCCACCTGGAGACCTTGAGGTCTGTGGGACAGTTACCTACACTTCTGCATGAGGGGTTGAAGCTCCCATACTCCAAGGAGGGTTAGTTTGGGTTCAGCCCCTCCTTTTGGGGAAAAAAGGGAACTCCAGTCCCTTCGGGACAATTCTGTTCATGGCCAGGTGGAGTGGGTGAGTTTTCTAGGCAAGAGATGTTTTTAAAGATGGATGGAAGCTCATGACAGAGGTTGGGAAAACCAGAGACTCTGCTAGCTGATCTGGTACCTTTCTGTGGAGCAGAGAAAGGTGGCCTCTGTGCCCACACAGCCACGGAGCTCACTGTGGAGCAAGCACACAGGGACTTTGTGCAAAGAAATGAAGGGCATTTTCCTGAAGGTGTATCTAGGTCTCTGTCAGGACACATGACCAAGCAGACTATATTTCAGGAGTCACTGGCCCCCTAGGCTGGGCACCATTGTGAAAGGACAAAAACTGGGCAACCCTGAATCTCTAGCCTGGAGCAAGTCTTCATCCAGGGGTGGCTGAAGGGAGCCAGTGAATGAATCTGAGCTGGAGTGCCAGGTCTGAAAGGGGGCTGTAGAGAGTGACAGCACCCTGCTAAGAAAGGAAAATCAATGAGACAAAATGCTGCAAGGAGCCAGGGAGGTGGAGGATGAACAGGTCTTCAGACTTGGTAAGTAGGAGGTCACTGACAATATTATAGATTAGGAGAGTAAAATCAGGTGATTGGGACGTAGAATGATACAGGAAAGTAATGTCAGATGTTCTGTATTTTTAAATCAGGAAGTACAGTCCTGAATTAAACCCTAAGCCTCCTGTCTCCGCCTCCCTCAGCCCTGAAGCCCATGGATCTACATGCCACCTATCAGACAGGGCCCCTGATGGCCGTCGAGACCACTCGGAACATAGTGCTGCACTGGAGGGCCCACAGCTGGCCCCTGCGCTCCTTCCGCACTCCAGTGGCCTCCCTGCACTCTGTGGTCCGGGAGTTGGGGGGCCTGGCTGGGGGCCCCCACACCGTGGTGGTGCTGGGGCTGGGTGCCCACTTCACCACCTTCCCTCCATCCATCTTTGTGCAACGACTGGCAGGGATCCGGGCAGCCGTGGCTGCACTGCTGGCCCGGGAGCCCCACACTCTTGTTGTCATCAAACTGGCCAACACTGGCTACAAGTCCGTGTATGGCAGTGACTGGTTCACCCTCCAGATGAACCGGCTCCTCCGAGCTGCCTTTGCTGACCTCCGTGTGGCCTTTGTGGATGCCTGGGAAATGACCTCCAGCCTGGCCCTGCGGGACAGCATCCACCCAGGGCGGCTCATTGTCCGCAATGAGGTGGACTTCCTCCTCTCCTTCATCTGCCCCACCTGAGCACTTCTGCGGGTGTTTGGGCTTTGTGGATGGAGAAGCTGGTGCGATGGTCAAGCCTGCAAACCCTTCTTCTCAGCCCACTGTCCCCCTTCTCTGATCTCTTTCTAATGCACAGACCATAAAACCAACCAGTAGGAGTTGGGATGTGGGTGGTGGCAGGGAGAGCAGCCTTGCAGTGGTCCAGTATGTCTTGAAAGGTTTAGTTCCCATAAGGAGAAGCAGTGCTGAGGGGAAGAGTAAGGATAGAGCCAGAAACATCTGCTTCATCAGTGAGTATGAGGATTGTTAATTTACATGCAGGAGTTTCTGTGTAGAGTAACAACAAGCCTTGCAAAGGTATAAGATGATTCCATTTCACTTTATCAGAACCACGCTAGTGCAAAGCCCAAATACATATATACACTTTTCCAGTAATTTCCAATGTGTAAAAAAATTTTCTATCTCTTTTCTTTATTTTTTAAACTTGAGATATAGGTGATAGGTTTACTCCATGGTCCTAATGGATATTAAAGAGGATTTTGGTGTGCTCCTCGGTGAGTCCACGTTCTCCAAGAAGCAGGTGTCATAGATCTACTTGCTGTGCCAACCTTGGGCTGCCTACTTCTAGAATTCTTTATGTAAGAAAAATAATTTTTAAGCTCGCATGTGTTGTTTGTTTATTTCTGTAATTCACAGCTGAATCCATGCCGTAATTCACAAAATTGTGGATTTTTCAATTTGTTATTTATACCATTTTTTACATGCTTGAAGTCTGTGTAATTATGCACATACCAGAAAATCTGACACAAAACAGCCAGCATTAGCATATCACTTGTAAAATCACTGGCTTTTGAAGATAAAGAAAGAATCCTTCAGGCATTTAAGCAAAAAAGGCTTAAGTCATTTGTAAGAGAAAAATTTAGATTGACTTAGATTAATAAACAGCAATATTCAACACTAGAAGACAGTAGAACAGTACTTGCAAAAACTACAAACTAAAAGAACCCAAGGATTTTACACTTAGCTAAAATTATTATTCAGCTACAAAGGCAACAGACAAACATGTAATACATAATAACTCAGGAAATATAGTTGATTTTCTTTAAAAATGACAAAAGTCAAAATTCAGTGAAACAAGAGATTAACTGATATGATACAGAAATTTCATATCTGGGTTTTTATCCAAAGGAAAGGAAAACACTAATTTGAGTAGCTATCTGGACCCCCATGTTCATTACAGCACTATTCACAATAACCAAGACATAGAAGCAACCTAAGTGTCTATCAGTGGATTAATGGATAAAGCAAATGTGGTATGTATAGACAATGAGATATTATTTGGCCATTAAAAAGACAGAAATCTTACGACAGTGTACATGGATTTTGAGAGTACTATGCTAAGTAAAATAAGTCAGGCAGAGAAAGGCAATTACCATGTGGTCTTACCTATATGTGGAATCTGGGAAGAAAATGAGCTCATTGATACAGGTTACCAGAGATGGGGACTGGGGCATGGGTGACATAAATAAAGGGGGTCAAAAGGTACAAACTTCCAGTTGTAAAATAAGTGCTAGGATGTGATGTATAGCATGGTGACTATAGTGAATAATACTATAGTACCGCATGAAAAGTTTACCAAGTCCTCATCTCTGGAGACATCAGATGAAGGCAACTGAATGGTGTCAGCTGGAGAGTCCAGGGACTCAGGAGGATTGTTTTGTTCAGAGCTAACTGGTCAACCTTCAACTTCAACCTTTAGCTTTTACCACATTCAAATCAACCACTGAATTATACACTTTAAATGAATGGGTTGGATGGTATGTGAATTATATCTTAATAAATAAAGGATGAGCAATAAAGCATGAGGAACTGGCAGAAACTGTTATGTGTTCCTCAAAATCTAGATCCTTTTCTTACTAGACACACAAAAGTGTGGACCTCTGTGTTTATGTTTTCATGTATTTTTAATGTTCAATTTTTTTAAATTTTTAATCAGTATTTTTTAATTGTTGATATTGTACAGTTTTCTGTCTTTTACCCCGCCCCAGCCCACCACCTCAGCCCTCCTTCCCATTTCCACCCCCATTTCCACCCCCATAGTTTTTGTCCATGAGTCCTTTATACTTGTTGCTCTAAACCGTTCCCCTTTTCCCCTGAAATTCCCTCCCCTCCCCCTCTGGACACTGTCAGACTGTTCTCAAATTCAGTGTCTTTGTTTATATTATATCAAAAAACTGTGGTACATTTACACAATGGAATTCTATGCAGCAGAAAGAAAGAAGGAGCTCCTACCCTTTGCGACAGCATGGAAGGAATTGGAGAGTATCATGCTAAGCGAAATAAGCCAGGCAGTGAAAGACAAATACCATATGATCTCACCTTTAACAGGAACCTAATCAACAAAACAAACAAACAAGCATAATAATGTTCAATTTTAATAAAACATTGACGTGTTGAAAATATTGAAAAATTGAAAAGCAGGTCTATTAAAACTCACAATATTTTAATTTTAAATATTTTACTTATACCAAAAATTTATTATAATTTTACCTATGTGGCTTTTTAAAAATCCTCATCCAGCCCTGGCTGGTGTAGCTCAGTGGATTGAGCGCGGGCCTGCGAACCCAGTCAGGGCACATGCCTGGGTTGCCAGGCCAGTTCCCGGCAGGGGACATACAAGAGGCAACCGCACATTGATGTTTCTCTCCCTCTCTCCTTCCCTTCCCCTCTAAAGATAAATAAATAAAATCTAAAAGAAAAAAAAATAAATAAATCCTTTAAAAAAAAAATCCTCATCCAAGGACATGCTTATTGATTTGAAGGAGAAGGAAAGGGAGGAAGAAAGAGAGAGAGGAAGGGTGGAAGACAGAGAGGGAGAGAAGCATCAGTGCGAGAGAGATACATCACACATGCCCTGAGTGGGGACCAAATTTGTGAACTTTCAGTTCATGGAATGATGCTCCAAACAACTCAGCCACCCTCACCAGGGCTACCTACCTGACTTTAATGAAATCAATAATAACTTTAAAATATACTGAGTTTCTTGCCTTCCCCCTACGTCTTCAGTCTGAGGAGAGTGACTCCCTGGCTTCACTGTGGTCCTGGTCCCACGTCTAAATGTATTTCCCAGCCTCTCTTACAGATGGGTGGGCATCAGACAAGTGATTTCTGGACAATTCAGTGTGGGAGAAAGTGATGTATATATATTACCTGCAGAGGAAGTGATGTAACCTGTCTGTGCAATTCTCCACGCTGTCTCCCCATTTGCCAGATGTATGGAGAGGACTCTAAAGAATTAGAGGAGGTGAAGCTACAGACAGAAGGAGTCTGGGTCCCTCAGTCCTCAGCTGGAAGAGAGATGCCCAAGAAGCTCTGGACCAGGAACATTCACAATGAAATGTTATATGATTCAGGACTGAACTTCCACTGTGTTAAACTATAGTCATTGGAGGTTATTTGTTATAGCAGTAGTAGGGTTTACTTTCTTCAGTGTACCTAAGGTCCAAGAGTGAAAAAATGTAAGATACATTTTTTTGGTTGACTATAAACCCCTTTTCTTCTTGTCCACATTTCCCAGGCTACACTGTGGCTCTCCTCTCCTATAGCAGGGTTTTCTGCAATAAAATGAACAAAGAACCCCTGAGCACAGCTCCCTTTGTATCCACACTTTTGCCGCCAGCAAATTCACACTCCACGTGGCCTTCGTCCAGTCAGAAAGCAGGGTGAGTCCTGGTTGGAAACATATGGCTTTCTCAGATGACGGCAACTAGAAGAGAGCCTAAGAAAGCGGATACTACAAAGGAAGGGGTGGGCAGGGTGCAGGAACACTAGAACATACAGTGTGGTGACTCAAGGCCAGCCCAACGAGCCTGCTCTTCCACCTGCAGGCCTGAGAGAGTGGTTACCAGAATCCAGACACGGAGGGAGGGAGGGAGGGAGAACTGTGCAGAGAGGGCTGCTTGACAGGCGCTGGGAACAGAGTCAGGCAAGAGGGATCCTACCCTGACCCTAGGCTCCAGAAAATCTTGAACATAAACACTCAGGTAAATTTATGAAACACACATGAACTTCCGGGTCACCAGGATTCCAGCACTCCCATGCTGGCCCAGCAAAACCTGTAACCTATAAAGAAGGCTCTCCTGACTAATATCCTCCCGACCTCACAGAAGTGCTTCTGCCCACAGCCTGCCCCATGTCCTGACCCAAGAGGACTGAACCCAAATGCCATGAGGCTTGGGGAGGCCCTTGTTGACGGAGAAGTCTGTCTCTGCACAGGCCTGTGTGAAGGAAATGAGCAAAGGAGGTAAAGGCGTTTCAGAAAAGACAAATTAATTAACTTGTTAAGTCTTTCCCTCAGATTACTGGAATGCAGTAGAGTTTTGCAAACGAACAATTGTGTCCTGATTGTGTCAGCACCCACTTTCTTTCTTCTCTTCGTGTTTCAGTTTCTGGTTCCAGGTACAAAGCAGCATGTTCTGCATAACCGCTACACATGGCACTGTAGCACTTTAAACAAGTCTTATCACATGTCTACATATGCGCATGTGTGTATATATACATTATACATGCATGTGTGTTGTATATGGGTTTGACATATCATGCACAAAGCACGCTACCAATGTTGCTTTAAAAAGTGGTTAAAATCATGATCTAAGTGCTAACAAGTCAGATCATGAAATTAAAATATTTTGTAATATTTTCTGCAATAATAAGTTCTGATACATGACCCACCACAAGTGAATATGCTGTGTAAGATGCATGACATTTCCAAACATAAGTATTGCTGCAAGAATTGTATTCACAATTCCAGTTTCTGCCTTAGCAGAGAGAAGTTTCTCCAAGTGGATATTAATAAAACAAATGAATGAACCAGGAAAGGTTTTATTGTATCCCACTTTCCGTCATATTTATTTCTAAGTATTTCATATTTTGTGCTATTGTAAATGGTACTGTTGTCAATTCAATTTCCAATTCTTGGTCAGTGTATAGAAATGCACTGGTTTTTGTATATTGACCTTGTATCCTGCAGTCTCACTTCATTCATTTACAGTTGTAGTGGGTTTTTTACAAATTCCATTGGATCTGCTACACACACAATCAGGTCATCAGTGAATAAAGACAGTTTTTACCTCTTCCTTTCCAATCTGGATGACTTTTGTCTTAATCGTTGTACTCACAGGCTTTTAATTTATAAAGATGACTGAATGACAGGTCAGGGAGGCTAATGCCATTCAAAGACAGTTTTTATTACTGACATTTCCCAAGGGAGGGGCAAGCCAGGCCATGCACCAATGTCCATCAGGAGACAGACCCAAGAATAAGAGAAAAGCACAGGCCACAGTCATTGTCGTGTTTTCTGCAGGAAAAGCAGGGCAGGGCAGGGGAATCAGTTTAGGATTGGCTGTTGTGACTAATTCTAGTGTACTTTGGGCTATTGGCACCATTTCTAGGGGCCTGATACCCAACTCAGGGTTGATTTAGGGCAAGGGAAATAGAGGCTTGATGTGTGAGAGTTACGTAAAAGAGGTAGATGAAGATTGGTGAGTTTTCTTATGAGAGGCATGCATCCAGAAGAACCTTTAGCTATCTCTAAGAATTGACTAGCCCTGGGAGGGACAGTCTCCCCCAGTCAGGGAGGCTGCAAATGACAGAGCATCAAGTATATGGAAAGTAAAAAACTATAGTTAGGGCCCTGGCTGGATAGTTCAGTTAGTTAGAGCATTTTCTCAAAACACCAAGGTTGCAGGCTTGATCACTGGTCAGGGCATACAAGAAGCAACCAATGAAAGCATATATATGTGGGACAACAAATTGATGTTTTTTTCCTCTCTCTCTCTAAAAAAAAAAATCAATAAATAAAACTATTTTAAAAAGAAAATATTGCCCTGGCCAGTGTGACTCAGTTGGTTGGAGCATTGTTCTGTAAACCGAAAGGTTGTAGGTTCTGAAACTGGAAAAGACACCGGCGTTCGGGCTGCCTGTCACTACCAAACCCAGTAAGCAATAACAGCACTTGAATCTTTATGGGCACTTTATTCAGATGGCCGGTGATCTGAGAAGATGGCAGGTTCATACCCTAACAGACCATCTTGTCTTTTCTTTTCAGGCCAAAGTTTTTATAGTAGGGAATAAACAAGGTGTAGTGAGGGCTTTGAGATTCAGGCAGGATTAGGTGAAAGAAGCAGCAACATTCCTGTCCTGGGCAGTTAGCTGTTCTCAGGGGCAGGTGGTCCTCTGTCTCTCCCAGGAACATGAAGGCCCAGATGCCTCCAGTTGTCCTCAGGTGGTAATCTTCTATCAGTGCCCCAGGAGGGCAGCTGTTTTCCCAAGAGCCAGGACAGGCCTTATCTGTAGTTTCTGAAGCAAAAGCTTTAACATATACATTACTTGCTAGACTTATAACTTTTTACCTTAAACTAAAATTTTCCAACTCCCTCTATCGGTCCTATTCCCAGTCAGGGCACATGCCTAGGTTGCAGGTTCAGTCCCCACTTGAAGTGTGTACAAGAGGCAACCGATCATTGTTTCTCTCTCACACCCATGTTTCTCTACATCTCTCTTCCTCCCCTCCCCTCTCTAAAAACCAATAAGCATGTCCTCGGGTGAGGATTAAAAAGGAAGGAAGAAAGGAAGGAAGGAAGGAAGGAAGGAAGGAAGGAAGGAAGGAAGGAAGGAAGGAAGGAAATAGAGTTAGTGCAATAGACCTTGTGATGATAGGATGTCAAACGGATAAATACAGGATCTAAGAAAATACAGTTAGAACACTTTTATTTCCTTTTCTTTCGTATTTCAAGGGCTAGAACCTCCAGCACAATGAGTGGAGGTAGTGAAAGCAGATGTCTTTGCCTTATTTCTGATCTTGGGGGGGAAACAGAAGGAGGGTAAGGTGCCATGGAGGGGCAAAGGGTGGGGCAGTGATGGATGTGGCCAATAAGGATGGGAGAATGGAAGCTCAGGAAAACTTGGGGAAGATTTACGGCAGTGGTCCTTAAAATGTGGTCCACGGCTCACTCTAACAGTGGGAAGTTGTAACCCACCCCACCATTCTTTAGACAGTCTCTGTAAATGCTGACTCTGACTAATATGTAGCTTGTAAGTGAAGAGTATGTATGTATAAGAATCCTAGGCAGTAGCTTCAAAGATAGAGACTCCAACCTTTAAGCATCCCAATTCTGGGAGATTGGCTGATCTTCATCCATGAAGGTAGGAAGACATGAAACCAGGATGACTAAGCCAGGATGATACACACCAGACTGTCACTTGCCTTATCAGAATGGACTGTGCTCATCTGCACATAGAGAACTTTTCTACCCCCTCCCTGATCTCTTTGTTCTCCCTCTCCTTTATTATAAAAAACCTCTGCCTCCACTGAGATGGGGAGATGGGCTTTAAGACATGAGTCCCGATCTCCCAGATGTCCAGCACCTGAAAATAAACCACTTTCCTTTACATCAGCACCCACCTCTCGAGTATTGGCATTTGTAGCAGCAGGCAGCTGGACCAGCTATCAGTTACAGCTCTGTCCTGCTCCTTATGACACTACTCCTGATGGGGTCCCCTTCCTCAGGCAGCCTGGCAATGAGGAGACTTTCCAGCTAGGTCCCATAGCTAGTTGGGCAAGGCAAGAATGGAACCCAGGTATCACCCCAGGCCGCCCTCTGGAGGTCCTGCCGAGAAGCCAGAAGAGAGTACAGTCCCTTGTTCTCTCTTCTCCCCACATTTCCAACTGTTATCAATTCACAAGCATCTTTCATAGCCCAGAGGACTACATGACCTTAAGACTCTGTGGCCTCAACTTCCCCGTAGGTAAAATGGAGATAACAGTATACCCACCACGGAATGTTGTAAAGCTGAAAATGAGGCAGTGGATGTTTAGTGTCTGACTCAGATAAGAAGCCTCCATAAAAATTTGAGACCAACCCTGGCTGGTGTGGCTCAGTGGACTGAGTGCTGGCCTGCAAACCCAAGGGTTGCTAGTTCAGTTCTCAGTCAGGGCACATGCCTGGGTTGCAGGCCAGGTCCCCAGTTGGTGGTGCATGAAAAGCAACTACACATTGATGTTTCTCTCCCTCTTTCTCCCTCCCTTCCCCTTTGTCTAAAAATAAAAAATAAATAAAATCTTAAAAAATATTGAAACCTCTCTTCTCAAGCCTCAAGCTTTGGAGGAAGGTAAGAAAAACAGACATAGAAGTAGGCAGGGGCTGCCTGACTGGCCTTAGGAGAAGTGTGGATGTTTTTCTTCTTCCCTTCCTCTCTCCCTTTCAATAAAAAAATGTCCTTGGGTGGGAATGAAAAAAAAACAAAGACTGTAATTCATGTCCTGGACCCATCACTTGAGAGTCATGGACTTGGGGCACACCCTCTCTGAGTCTTGGTCACCTCAAATATGAAGTGGTGAAGACAGATGACCCTGTAGATCCAGATTTGAAATCTGTGGGTTAGGGTGTGGCCTCCAGACAACCTACTCTCTGGGGAGATGGAAGGGGAAGACCACCTTCACCTCTTAACTTCAGAGAGGGTGTGAGATGCACAGAGGGAAGGGAATGGGGGCTGTGCATCTTGTTTGCCTGGACTACAGGGGAGGGCCCGAGGCCAAGAGCAAGCTGGATTCGCCTGGGGCTGGAGCTGGGGGCTGAGGGCATCTCCATCAGTGTCTCTCCCTCCTACTCTCTCTAAGGGACTGTATGTAGCTGGGCAGAGACTCGGGGCTGCTTTTCCTCTCTTGAAAGAGCCTGAGCTGGTCCTGCTGCCACCACTTCCCCTGGATTGAGAGAGAGAAACAGAGGCTGAGAAGCACCCAGAGAAGCAGAGAAAAGGAGAGAGAGAGCGAGCTGGAGACTGACTCCTAGGAGAGGAGCAAGTCCCTGGCAGAGACAAGCAGTTGAGGGGGAAACAGGGAGGTCCCAGTCAGCCAAGGTAAGGACCACACCCTTCAGTGTGAAGATGGAGACTGGGGGACCTATATTATGGCTCTTTTTCACTGACAACAAGGGAGGCCCTTTTGCAATATAGGAAAAGAAGAAGCCAGATTGAAAAAGGAAGTGCTAGTCACTCTGGGGCAGGGGTGTTTGGGGAAGGCTCCCACCCTCCCTCAGCCCTCTGAAGGAGCCTGATCCCGCCCCTCCCAGCTGTCAGCCTACCCCAAGGCAGCCTCTCCCTTGGGCCTCCCCTCTGGCCTAGGGGCTCTGCTTGTCTTCTCATCCCCTGGAGGAGAGCAAGGCGATGGGTCTGCCCCTGCTGCTGCCCCTGCTGCTGCTGCCAGCATCTCTGCAGGCTGGTGAGTGGCCAGGACCTCCTGGCTCTGCCCAGGGTTATGAGGATAGGGAAGGGGGGTCTGGGGAGAGTCTGTGGCCAGGCCTCTGGAGAAGGGGTCTGCTGGGGTAGTCGACCAGGCCTCCCACCCACAACAAGCAATGGGCTGGGCTGGTCCCACAGTGCTGGGTCCCCCACACCCCTCACTCTCCTTTCTACCCCAGGCCTGAAAAGGGGGACACACAGCCAGAGGGCCAGACATACGTCTGTCATACTTCTGCCCAGGGATAAAGGTGCCAGGCACTCTGGGGTTATCTTTTTGTCTCTCCAAGTGGCTTCAAAGTCTCTCCCTCTTTCTCCTTCCTCCAGGTGGCTCAGCAAAATGCAACTCAGGCTTTTCTTTTGAAGTCAACCAACCAAAGCACCTCTCAGCCCCTGTGGGTGGTTCCATCCACATCCCCTTCTCCTTCTGTTACCCCTGGGAGTTACCCAGGGATCCCAACGTGAGAATATCCTGGAGAAGGAAAGGGTTCCACGGGGAGTTCATCTACAGAACAGACCCGCCTTTCACCCATAAGGATTACGAGGGCCGCCTCTCCCTACTCTGGACAAAGGGCCAGAGGAATGGCTCCCTCCAGATCTCTAACTTGCGGAAGGAGGATGAGTTTAAGTACTTCTGCCAAGTTCGTTTGAACGCACTGACAGGAAATCCCGAGGAAATGTGGCAGTCCATCGAGGGGACTGAACTCACCGTCACCACAGGTGAGTCCTGCTGCCTCAGCCTCTGGTGCCCTCCTGCCCCAGGACTGGTCCAGGCCCCTCTCTTCCTGACCCTTCTCTCAAATCCTCTCTCTGCCCTTGACTCCTTCCCAGGCCTCTGCCAACTTTACCATTCTCACCATAATCTCCCCAAACTTGGGCTTCCTTCCTTGCCCAACGCCCTCACTGTCCCCTCCAGATCCAGCCCCCAACCCCCTGCCCAGGCTTCAGCCCCTTCCTGGCTCCCTGGTTGTCCTCCCTTCTTGCTCCAAGCTGGGCTCCAGCCCTGCCCGCTGCCCTGGCCCCAAGTCCTCCAGGTGAACTTGACTTTTCCAGGATGTGGACTGCTTTCCCTTTGTCATGTGCCTGTGTGTGGAGCCCCAGCGAGCCCCATATCTGTATCTCCCCACAGCCATGAGCTCAGCCTGGCACACACAGGAGATAACCCAATGAGGACCTGAGGACGCCCCTGCCCCTGTTAACACCCCACCACCTGTTTTTCCAACCTCCCTGCTTCCTTTTCCTACTCTGCTCCCCAGAACATGGCCCTCAATGCTGCTGCCCCAGTGCTATCTCTTTCCCCTCTTTCCCCATCTTTCTCTTCCTGTCTCCACCCTCTTTAACCTCCTTGCCTCTCTCAGGGCTCCAATGCCACCTCCTGGATATGTGAGCCCCTGTGTTGCCCCCTTCTTCACCCTATCCTGCTCCTTTGACCAGGTTATTAGAGTCACCTCTGCAGCAGTAAGGGCAGCTCCCGCTTACTGTGCACTGTGTCCGTCTGAAACCTTGGTATGAATTGCCCTAGTTAACCTGTACCATGACTCCACAATAACAGCAGGTATTGCTACCATCTTCATATTAAAGATGGGGAAACTGAGGCTAAACACCAGCCCAAAGTCCTGCTTGTAGTGCAGGCAGAATGTGAACCCAATTTAACCTCAGAGCCTCCTCTTAACCATTAGCCTCTCACCTCACCTACTGACTTGATCATCTTGTTGTCCTGATCTATTTTTAACCTACTGTGGGGTGTGTTGCTTAATAGTTCTTCCTATATTGCTCACTGGGGTGTGGGATCTTAACCCTGAGTCTATCCTTCTCCAGGGCAGTGAGGGGAGAGGCTCTCTCCCAGGCACAGGCAATAAGGGGATGCATTGTAAGATGGTTCCGTTTTTGTAATCTCTTGCGCTGGCACCTCTAAGCTATGCCAGTGATGAATCATCACTCCTGCCAGCAGGGAAGGACACTCTCTGTGCCCCACCCTGCCCACCCCATAAACCACCGCCCCATCTTGGCCACTAGGTCAGTATTAGAGCGAATAGAAACTGGCTCCTAAACTGAATTATTCAAGACAGCCTTGGATTTCTATTTCCTGCTCCCTCTCCGTATTTCTTTAAATGTCCTGTTTTGAGAGATTTGGGCTCCTTTTAGATCCCTCTTATTCCTTTCCTAATTCCCCAATTTCCTCTTTATTTTTCCCAAATATTCTTTATTTTTACTACTAAGGTGCAACATTATTCTTTAATGTTTTTATAACAGTCACTAAAAAAGTCATGCATGCATTCTGACCAAGATGGTAGGTTACATGTGCATGTTTGCCTCCACTGCCAACATCAGCTAAAATGACAGCAAAGTCAATTTTTTAAAACAAAAATCCACAAGGACAAAAAATACGTGAACTAGGTGGACAAAAACAAAATTTGGGGGGCTGGAAACAAACAGACTAACACGGCTGGTTTAGGCGACCAGAGGAGCTAAACCCTAAGCCAGCACTGGGGCGACCCAGAAGCAAGGCGACTTGCACTGCAAACCCCTTCAAGGTTCAGGAATGGCAACCTTAAGTACCGCTGAAAATGGGAGTGAAAGGGGGTCTGAAAACTAGAGGATTAGTTAAAAGTCTATTTAAGAGCAGGGAAACCTCCGTACTCCAGCTCTCCACCCCAGCAGAAGACTGTGGATTTGGTTTCCAGGAAAAAAATGAACCAGAAAGACTCTGAGGGGAGTATCTTGGGCATAACTAGGGGCAAGGGTTCAGTCCTTAAAACTGGAGATTTGGTGAACTGATGAGACCATAAACACCTGAACACCCTTAGATGCCTCCCAGGACTCAGGCAACCAGGCTGGTATACCCCAACCCCACCAAGAAGAGAAGATCAGGAGATTCTTCTCCGAGAAATCTGTCCAATGGGTCCAAAAAAGATGTAGAAATCTAACAGATAATTCTACAGCCCACTAAAGTGACAAGCACTTTCTCCCATGCCACACACACAGCTTCTGATGAGCATGGCTTCCTGCCTGCTGGGAGCCAAGGGGGCAAGGAGATTGGGGTCTTGACCTCGCAACAAATCCCTCAGCACTGAGGATTGTACCCTTGCCTCAGCTAAAGACACCATTAAGCTAAACATTTAAGGACATCTTCGCCTATGAAATGCTCAGCACTGAGGATTGTACCCTTGCCTCAGCTAAAGACACCATTAAGCTAAACATTTAAGGACATCTTCGCCTATGAAACTGCAGAAACAGTGGGGGCAGGGTACAAAAAAGCTGAAAGAAACCAAAACAATGGAGGGGGGAATTTTTTCAGATATCTATCATTCTCTGAAAGAGAACGCAGTCATGTAACAAGAAAGGGTGCTTTACAAAGGAGCCTTCCAAACAATAAAGAAGCTCTTGGAAATTAGAGATATAATAGCAAAGGTAGGACACTCAGTAAAAGGATTGAAAGATGAAGTTTGTGGAAATCTCCCAGAAGGTAGAACAAAAGGTCAAAGATTTGGAAACTGTAGTGGGTTGAATAGCAGCCCCCAGAAAGATATGCCCCTACCCTGATCCCCAGAACCTATGAATATAACCTTACAGCAGATATGATTCAATAAAGGACTTTGAAATAAGGAGGTCATCTGGGATTACCTGGGCCTGCCCTGAACGCAAACACAGGTCCTGTATGAGAGGCACAGACAGGAGAGAAAGCAATGTGACCACAGAGGCAGAGAACGGAGGGATGCAGCAACCAGAAGCTGGAGGAAACAAGGAACAGATTCTCCTCCAGAGCCTCCCCAGGGAGCTCAGCCCTGCTGGTGCCTTGATTTCCGACTTATGGCCTCTAGAACTCTGAGAGAATAAGCTTCTGTTGTTTGAAGTTACCCAATTTATGGTAATTTGTTACAGCTGCCATACGCATATAATATAGAAACTATAAAGAAAGATAAGAAGGATTGAGGATTGGTCCTAGAGGTCCAACCTCTGAATAATGCTAGTTCCAGAAACAGAGAAAAGAGTAAGCCATGAGGAAGAAAAATATCAAAGGAATCAGTCTAGAAATTTTCCAGAACGGAAGAGCCCTGCAAAATGAGTCAAAATAAAAAGACCTACCTTAGGGGCCCTGGCTGGGTGGCTCACTTGGCTGGACCATCAGTCATCCCATACACCAAAAGGTTGTGGGTTTGTTTCCTGGTCAGAACACATACCTAGGTAGTCTCTCTCTCTCTTTCTCTCTCTCTGTCTACCCTCCTCCCCCTCTAAAATCAATTAAACATTTGGAGCTATCAAATCTCTCAATAATGGATATTTTATAATATGAATTCAATAAACATATCCTCAAGTGATGATTTAAAAAAAAAAGGCCTACCTCAGGAAACTGCAATATGAATTTTCAAAACATGAGAGGTAAAAAGAAGATTCAACAAATTTCCAAGAAGGAAAGAAACAGGACACAGACAGAGAATGACCCAAACGGAAGAACAGATCAAAGCTCCAGAAAAAACACAACTAAGCAACGAAGAGATAGCCAGCCTATCAGATGCACAGTTCAAAACACTGGTAATCAGGATGCTCACAGAATTGGTTGATTTTGCTCACAAATTAGATGAAAAAATGAAGGCTAGCTAAGTGAAATAAAGGAAAATGTACAGGGAACCAATAGTGATGGGAAGAAAACTGGGACTCAAATCAATGGAGTGGACCAGCAGGAAAAAGAAACATCCAACCAGAAAACAATGAAGAAACAAGAATTCGAAAAAATGAGGAGAGGCTTAGGAACCTCCAGGACATCTCTAAACATTCCAACATCTGAATTATAGGGGTACCAGAAGGAGAAGAGGAAGAGTAACAAGTGGAAAAGTTATTTGAACAAATAAGAAAGGAGAACTTCCCCAATCTGGCAAAGGAAATAGACTTCCAGAAAGTCCAGGAAGCTCAGAGAGTCCCAAAGAAGTTGGACCCAAGGAGGAACACACCAAGGCACATCATAATTACATTAGCCAAGATTCAAATGAAGGACAGAATCCTAGAAGCAGCAAGAGATAAGGAGACAGTCACCTAGAAAGGAGTTCCCATCAGACTGTCAGCTGATTTTTCAGAAGAGACATTGCAGGCAAGAAGGGGCTGGAAAGAAGTATTCCAAGTCATGAAAGGCAAGGACCTATATCCAAGACTGTTCTACCCAGCAAAGCTTTCATTTAGAATGGAAGGGCAGATAAAGTACTTCTCAGATAAGGTCCAGTTAAAGGAATTCATCATCACCAAGCCCTTATTATATGAAATGTTAAAGGGATTTATCTAAGAAAAAGAAGATAAAAAATATGAACAGTAAAATGACAGCAAACTTATAATTATTAACAACCACACCTAAAACAAAAACAAAAGCAAACTAGGCAAACAACTAGAACACGAACAGAACCAAAAATGGAGATCATATAGAGGGTTATCACAGGGGAGTGGGTGGGGAGAGAGGGGGAAAAGGTACAGAGAATAAGTAGCATAGATGGTAGGTAGAGAATAGACAGGGGGAGGGTAAGAATAGTATAGGAAAGGTAGACGCCAAAGAACTTATATGTACGACCCATGGACATGAACTAAAGGGGGGGGGATGTGGGTGGGAGGGGTGTGTAGGGCAGAGGGGAGTGAAGGGGGGAAATGGGACAACTGTAACAGCATAATCAATAAAATATATTAAAATAAATAAATAAAAAGTGCCCACAAAGATGGAATTTACCCTTGAGTATGGAACAAAGACCCCTCACCTCACCAAAAAAAAAAAAAAAAGAGAGAGAGAGAGAGAGAGAGCAATGACATTCATGGTGTGTGTCAGGTGGTAGTGAAGAAAGAAAAGGTGGAAAATGAAGCACAATCAGTGGGACAGAGGCTGCTAGATGTGCTGTTTTATTCAGATGGAACAGAAGGCCTCTGGGAAACTAGTCAAGAGTCTCAGCAGGAAGCAGCCACTCAAATAAGATAAAGAAGAGAGTTTTGAGTGGGTGCAGGGTAGGAAAACCAGTAATGGATGATGAGACACCTGGGACCAGCCACAAGCCTGTGGCCTCTGGAGAGGTGGAGTCAACATGCCCACGATGATTGGTGGGCCCAAGGGATACCCAGAGAGCTGGTAACACCTTATTCCTGTAGGTTAGGGGTGTCTGGAAGCAATTAGCAGTAGGCATCATCCATTGCCTTGTGGGCCCAAATAGAATGAAAAAGTGGAGGGAGGACAAATTTGCTCTCTTCTTGAGCTAAAACATCTATCTTCTCCTGCCCTTGGACGATAAAATTCCTTCTATATCTCTATCCTATTGGTGCCATTTCTCTGGAGAACACTAATACAATACCATCAAGGAGCAGGCAAAGAGCTATGCCCTGACCTACCCTACCCCTCCCCCATCTTCTGCAGGCAACTGCTGTTGACCACTGAATGGGAACCAGGGGCAAGAGAGCCCATGGGTGGAGTCCCTCAAGATTAGCCTCCAAAAGCACCAAGCAGGTGCAGAAGAGCTGCAGAAAGGACCTAGAAAAGCCAGCAGAAAAATCCAGCCTAGGGCAGATATGTAGGAAGTAAGGAGAGGTCTTAAGAAAAATGTTTCAGTGAAGAGGGAACACAAGACAAAGGTGGTGAGGTGTGGGGCAAGTGTGGCTGAAGCAGATGAAGAAGTTGAGGGTGGCAAGAGGTGGGGTCAAAATAGGCAGATACACACACACACAGATATAGATATCACACAATAGAATTAAACTGCATGCTATTCTGCTCTATAACTTTCCATTTTGACTTAATGTACTTCAAGTAACTTTCCATTTCAGTACATACACACCTGTGCCTGTTTTTTCAATGCTGTATGGTGTCCCATTGTAGTAATGTGTCATAATTTACCTAATCAATTGAGAATTTAATTTTTTTAATTACTTAGAGAAAAATTTACTAACATGACAGATGAAATGATAGTAATACATATTAAAAATAAAACTAAAGCAATACTCAAAGTTAAATTCATAGTATTAAACACTTATATTATTTCAAATGTGAAGAAATTTTAAAAGTGAATGAAATAGTTAATTTCCAAAGAAGAAGTACCAAAAAGAGAAAGGAGCCAGCCCTAAGGAAAATCATAGTTTGAAAGTAATGAAAACCTACATACAAAGGAACAAATTTATTAGAAAACAGGACACTAGTAAGAATAACAAATGCAGGAAGTAGTTATTTAGGAAAAAAACAATAAAACAGTCAAGACCCTGGCAAACCTAACAACTTAAAATCCTGTTGAAATTATGAGTGAGTGTATGCTTAATTACAGGTTAATATATCTAAAAATGGATGACTTTCTGAAACAATTTTAAAGGATGAATTTAAGAAATAGTAAACTTGACAAGAAGAAATTGAGAACACTATTAAAAAACTATTTTTCATAAAGATTTCAAGCTCAGAAGGTTTTATGGATAAATTCTTGTAAAAATTTAAGGAACAGATAATTCCTAGACAGAAGGTTCCAGAAGATAGAGAAATATGGAAAACTATGTAATTCTAATTCATTTCATAAAATGGTAACATAACCCTGATGCTAATATCCATTTACAATGTTTTAAAATGCAGACTAAAACAAGAGGCTGGGTTTTCGTTTGTCTGTTTGTTTTACTGATCCTAGAGTTGGCACAATGGGAGTAAAAGTTGACACAACCTTTGGGAAAGCATTCAGGAATATCCATCAAAGTGTGAAATACCCAAGGGTGCTCTCAGACCCAGTGATTTCAGGGCTAGGAATTTGTCCTATGGAAATGCTGGTGCAACTATTGAAAGGCCTGTGTTTAAGACTGTTCTTTTCAGCATTGTTGTGTTGTGGCAATGATCTAACTGTCTTTCAACAGGAAATGGAAAGTTACTTTAAGTATTCATACTTTTATTATTAATTTCTAATAAGAGTGGACAATGAATTTGGTCTACATTAAACTGAAGATTGTATTTTAATTTGATTTTTTTACTTGGTAAAGTATTTGGTCAAGTTTTTTAAAGGTCCATTAAAATAAGGTACAATGTGTTTGTAAAACTTAAATATTAATTTAACCTTAAAAACACATTTCAATATACACTAAGTGCTTCACATATTTTTTTCATTTCTTAAAACAATTGTGTAAAAGGGCAAATCCTGGATGACTCCGCTTAGATGAGGTACCTAGAACAGTCAAATTCCCAAGGACAGAAAGGAGAGCGGTGGTGGCCAGGGGCTAGAGGAGGAGAAAAGAGGGAGTTGTTGGTTAATGGGGACAGAGTATCAGTTTGGAGAGACGAAAAGGTTCTGGAGGATTATGGTGGTGAGAGTTGCACAGCAATGTGAATGTTCTTTTTTTTGTTTGTTTAAGATTTTATTTATTTTTACAGAGAGGGGAAGGGAAAAATAGAGAAACATTGATGTGTGAGAGACACAGCAATCAGTTGCCTCTCACACTCCCCCGCAACTGGGGACCTTGGCTCACAGCCCATGCATGTATCCTAAACTGGGAATCAAACGGGCGACCTTTCAGTTAGCAGGCTAGTGCTCAATCCACTGAGCCACACCAGCCAGGGCTGAATATTCTTAATATCACTGAACTGTAACATACATATGTTAAAATGGTAAATTTTATGTTATGTGGCTTTTGCCACAATAATTTTTTTTTAATCCTGTGATCTAGTTATCTCTATTTGTAGGTGATGCAGTGAGGTTCTGAGGTCACAGCACTGATCGGTGGTAGAGTCAAGATGTAAACTGAGTGGTGTATATTCTAAGGCTTCAGCATTCACCTTGTTAGTCCCCTCCCAGTGTGAGAGCTTCAGAGGGTTGTTCCCAGCACCCAATATTCTCCAAACTAGGGAACAGGATGTGACAGTTTCACTCAGACACCTCCAGTCCTCCAAGGGACAATTTGCTTATTTCTCATGTCTTCTCAGACACTGAGAAACCCACAGGGGAGCCCACCAGCACCATCACCACCACCACAGATGGCGTCAATGTCTCCGGGGAAGAGAGGAGCTCAGGGTCTCAGCCCCTGACTCCAGGAGCTATAGTTGGGGTGGCACTGGCTAGTGCTGTGCTCAAAATAGCAATTTTGGGACTGATAGTCTACCTGAGGTGGAAGAGAAGCAATACAGGTAAGTGAACCTTTTCCCCAGGCTTCCCAACCAGGTGTTTTTCAGGACCACCTGCACCAGGATGACTGCAGATCCCTGCTGGGGTGAGGTCTGGACAAGGGAATCTGCATTGTTAATAGTCTCCTCAGGTGGTGACTGGGAGTGACCAAGTTTGAAAACCACAGCTCTAAACCAACCCCTCTCCAACAAGTCTGACTGTTCTCCAGTTCTTCTCTCTTGACTTAATCATTTCTTATCAGTCCTCACCTTTTTATTCATGGAGAAGAAAGGGTCTGCCCTGAAAAATTAAGGAGAGAGCAAAAGGAACAGGAAGTTGGCTCAGCTCAGCAAGCATTGGTGGGGTACCCATTTTCCAGGGCCTGACTTGTAATTAGAGATACAAAAGTAAATAGAGCAGAGATCCTGTTCTTAAAGGAACTCAGTAGGGGAGAGAAAGGATTTGGGGCAGTTGCCTGAAACGCTTTTTGCCTCATTTGGAAAGAGCTATGGTAGTTGGGGACAAGGAAGGGGTAATCAAGGAGGACTTCTCAGAGGAAGTGACACCTGCAAAAATCTCAAAGAATGAGAAAGAAGTAGCCAGGTAAGTGGCAAGGGTGGTATAGAGGTTACTGTTCTTCTAGGAGAAGGAAATCATTCTGGGAACTGTAAGTAGCTCACACTGTGGAGGAGGCAAGAGATGAGAGAAGAGAACCTTGTACATTATACCCAAGAGCCTTGAATCCCAGAGGCAACATGAAGCAGTGAGGTGGCAACTTCACTTCGTCTTGCAGATACATAAAGTCTGCAGTGGAGGGACCAGACATGGGCCAGGCTGGAGTCAGTCTAATGCAGTGGCACCTTGAGTGAAAGCAGAGAGCCAGATTCTTGAAAAGGTTAAAAGGGAACCAGTAAGACTTGGTGATTGGATTGATGTAGGGATGAGGGAGCCAGAAGTCCCAATTTGACAACAAGGGTGTGATAAAACCACCAAGTGAATTAGAGAACATAGGAGGTCAAAGACAATGTTTGGGGATGAAAAATTATTCCCCCAGTTTGAGATATGTTATATTTGAGACACTTGTGTGGCATCTGAGTAGAGATGTCCATCATTTACAGCTCAAAGAGAGGACTGGGCTAGAGGCATTAATTATTTGTACCCTAACACGCTCCAAAATTGATTTGAGATTACCTTAAAGAAAATTTGCATTGAGAGATTTGCCCCCTTAGATATTAATGCACAAAGGTGAAAAGCATAGAATCTGACCACCTGCAGTCAACCCTGGCTGGGTCAGCTCTGGCACAATGGTAACACTACTCTGTGCCTCAGCTTACTCCTCAGTAAATGGGGATAATCATAGTAATTAACCTGGGGGTTGTCATGACAATTAAACAGAATGCATTTAGAATAGACACTGGCACAGAGTAAGCACTAGATAAGCATTAGCACTTACAATTATTAAGCTACAATAATTAAAGTGATGCAATACTAGCATATAATAGATAAACAGATAACAGATAAAGTGATGGAAGAAAATTAAAAACTCAAATATAGGCAGTATGAAAACAGACCCAGATATGCAGGGATTCAGTGGGTTGAAAGGTAGCCTCTCTAATCAATGGGGAAAGATGAGTAATTCAATACCTAGTGCTGGAACAGTTGCATAGCCACCTGAGGAAAAAATAACATTATTTCCCTACCTCACAATGTGCAACAAAGTAAATTTCATGAAGATCAAAGATTTGAAGAAGAAAAAAATAACCCTAGTATCAGAAGAAAGCATGAGCTGGAGATGACTTCCTAAGTAAGACATAAAACTCAAAAAGCCATGAATAAAAGTATTGATAAGTTCAACTACATACAAACTGAGTTTAAATTCTGCAGTGCAAAAAATACCATGGTTTTCTCCTGAGAGTGAGGATGAGGGTCAAAGATGAAGGGAAAATGTGACACAGTCACTGAGGAACTGGAAGACTATTTAAGGATTTAACTCAGATGAGAAGCCATATATCGGTAGAAGCGTCATAGCACATAACTGTGTTTTTCCCCAGCACTATTCAACTGTGCAGTTGAGTAATCCTTAGGACCTGTCAATTAAAAGTTCTGTTTAGCAGCTAGCATCAGAGACCAGAAGCAACCATGGCTTAAATAACACAGTTTCTTATTCCCTCATGAGAAAAATAATCTGGAGGCAGATAACAGAGGCCGCTGTCCTTAGGAAACACAGGCTCCTACCTTTCTGCTAACAGTTCCTGGATAGACTTCTGTCCTGAAGGCTGCCTCATAGTCCAAGGTGGCTGATAAGATTCAGGCCGTTATTTCTGAATCCAAGTAAGAAACAGAAGGAAGGAGGAGAGGAGGAAGGAAGGACATAAAAGACTATGTCCGAGTTGTCTGTCCTCCTTTTGAAGAGCCTTCCTGGAGGTCCTACCCGCACGTCCCCTTATATCTTATTGGCCAGAGTTTGTCACATGCCCCACATCTATCTGTAGGGGAGCACACGGCCACTCCAAATAAAATCAAGGTTCTGTAACTGAGAAAGAAGAGGTGAGTGGATCCTGGATAAGCAAATAGCATGCCATGCCATAGACACATGCAGGATTGGAGATTTGCCAGCTCGGTGTGGCAGGACAAGGGAACCCAGGAGGTCAAGGAGCTGCTGAAAGGGTCCAAACGGAGAGTGGAGGCCTTGCAGACGTTCTAGGAAACCTGAAAGAAAGTGCATTGTCAGGGGACAAGAGCTCAGGGAGGTCAAAGCACAGGTGTAGGGGGAAGGTGACAAAAGAGCTGGGAGGAAAGAAAGTTGTAGCATAAAGATGATACTAGCATGAAATTTTAGAGTTCTCATTCCCAGTGATTAAAAAAGCGAAGTCCAGGGTATGGCTGAGTGAGGTGGAGGTCACTGGAGTTGGCGGGGACTAGTGAGTCCGGTATGTTAGAGGGCTGTCCCTGTGGCTGGTGACACCTCCCAGGAGGGTGGGTGGTGGGTGGTGGAGAGGATGTGTGTGAACCAGGGACCATATGCCTGGGATATGCTCTAAAGCTCTAAGTAGAGAGATGAGGAGGATCTGGAGGGGGGACAGGGTGTTTGTGGGGCAGGGGGGTAGGTAATAGAGCCCTCAGTGGAAAAGAGGAACAGGCTGCAGTGCAAACACAGATTCCAGCCATGAGGTTCACAAGGTGGGAGAGAGAAAGAGCCAGCACTCAGAAGGAAAGACAAGAAGCTGGTTTGTCAGGGCAGGAGGGAGCCATGGTGCCTGTGACAAGAGGGGGTAGTGAGGGGTGGGTGGCCAGGGCTCAGCAGTGGAGGGAGCAGGTTGGGGGACTGCAGGGAGGTCAAGGGAAGGGGACGGAAACAGACAGAAAAGCAGGGAGACTGGGCAGGGTGAAGGGGACACGGGGAGCAGAGAGCTTTCCTGATTTGGTGTTGAGGACAATAGCAGGACAGGTGTGGGTGGCTTTAGGGTGCCAGCTGGGTGCTTGCTCTGAGTCCCAGGCCCTTTTCACATGGGTTTCAGCAGAACTGCTCTGCTGCCCTGGTTTATCCAAGGATGGTGTCAGAGTAGGACAGAGCAGAAAAGACAGGAGAAGAGACGCTGTTCATGGATGGCACACTGACAGGCTGTTGGTCCCTCTGCAGGTCTGTGAACTAAAGCAAGAGGGCCAGACAGGTAAGTGCTTGTCTTCAAAGGGGAACATGGGAGTGGGGTGGGGGCTGGTTTGGGAAACAGGAAGTTCTGTTGTGAGAACAGCACTAGGGAGCTTTTTACAGCTGTTCTCATCCTCCACTTTCCCGTCCACATTTTCTTATGTTCCATGACAGGTTAGGCACTTCACTTACTAAGAACAGTATATTTAATTACTTTCTCTGATTCTTTCCCAGAATGTCTCCCTTTTCCATTTCTCTAGTATCTCCTCCTTTCATGGGAATTTTTGCCTTCTCCTCCTATTCATCCTATTTTCTTTCCACCTTGAGCATCATCCTTCCCAAACACATTTCCCTGTCCCACACTTCTCCTTCTTTCTTGCTCATTGTCCAGTCTGCCTTTTCCCTGCTGAGGTCCCTGAAGGAGCCACAGGAATCGGGGCCTCCATCACCTCTACCATCTGCCTTTTCTCAGAGCACGTTCCACACGGAGCTCCCAGCCTGGCCTCCTCTCTGTGCCTTTCCTGTCCTCCTCATCCTCCCACCAGTTTCCTTTTCTCCATCCTTCTTCCCATTTCCACATTCTCCCTTCCCTAAGTCCCTCTCTCTCCTTTCTCTGCCTCCCTGACTTTTTGCCAACTGCCTTCCTCAGGTCCCCTTCCAGGATGGTGTCTCCTCCTGGGGACCAAGGCCTGAGCACCCATCCAGAGGCCATGACAAGAGCCTCCTGGTTTTCCTTCTCCAGTCTTAACCAAGGCAGGGTCAGCAGAGGGGACAGGAACTCACCCTTCCAATTTCTCCTCCTGTGCCCCCTTCCTACAAAAGTGGCTTCCCTAGAACAATCCTCTTCCTGTTGGCACTCAAGGACCTCTCCTGGGCTGCACCACGAATCACCTTCCAGTGCTCTTCCAGGCAGCCTCCTTCTGAGAGCCTCAGACCATCGCCTACACCCTCCAAGTATGTCCAAGCAGGTCGCAGAGCCTCCCACAAGAAAATCAGCCAGATGCAGGCTTTAACTCTCTTGTCCTCAGCCTCTGAGACATTTCCCACCCTCTCCTTCCCATGCAGGGGATCCTTCCATAACACTGAGAAGTGTGAGAACATTGGGAATACAGGTCAGTTCTACCACCATCACTGCCCACTCTCCACCTTGGCCCTTCCTTCTTCCCCACACTCTTTCTCCCCACGCTCATGCCCCTCAGCCTTTTCCTCTTTTCCCTGCCTCACCCGTCCCTCCCACGTGACCCTGGTCCTCAACTGGCAGATGACCTCACTGCTGAGCCCTCTACCCACTTCTCTACCCTGGCTGCCATGCCATCTGACCCTGGCACATCTTGATTTCTTTTCCCTAGGACAACATGAAGACCCCAAGTTGGACCCAAAGGTAAGCAGCTCAGACTAGAGTCTGAAAGAATTAAAGGGAAGCTTGGAGAAGGTGGGGTGCTATAGAGGGACCGTGGTATCGGCAGGGCTCTTAGGTGTGGGATCACTGCTCTCAGACAGGGTCAGCTCCCCTCCACTTCCAGCCCCTTCTCTTTCTGTTCTCACCCAGGTTGACGGCATCCTCTATGCCTCCCTCATCCTCACCAGTTCGACCTCACCGTCAGCACCTCCCCGCAACCTTCTCCACAACAACCCCCAGGAAGAGACCCTATACTCTATGCTAAAGGCCTAAGGAGTGGGACTGAATGATGACCTCTTTGGAGTAAGCCGCTCAGAGGGATCGCCACTTCCCATAAGAGTCCCAGCCAGTCACAGATGACTCAGAAGTCAACATGGGTCAAAAACCACCAAGAAAAACAGCCATCTGCTCCACTTCCTTCTTCAACTTTCTTCCTTGCCCACACACAAAAAAAGTACCAGGCCACAAATATTTTTAAAAATGAGTGCATCTAAGGAGAAAACTGATGTCACTTTCAACTTGTCCTTCTCACCAAAAATGAACTATAATAGCCCATACCCAAGGTCCTCCTCTAGTACTTTTATTCAGTGACTGTAAGTCCCCGAACATTGGTAGACAGCCTGGAATCCAAGTTCTGCCCCCCAGTCTAACCATTCTACTTCCCTTAGAGTATTAACTGGCATCATTTAAGCCTTTACATGCATCACCTGATTTAAACACAAACAACCAACCCTATTTTATCGGAGTGGTTAAAGTGGGAACAGGCTGAGCAAGAGAGTGAATGGAAACTTATGAAAAAGGAATCAGCAACCATACAAAGGACAGCAGTGGCTCTGGGTGCAGATGCTGACCAGTTTTCAGGGAAGGTGTATTGAAGCAGAAAGAGCTGAAACAATGGTCTTTGTTTCCTCTGTGAATAAGTGCTGCCCCTTTCTGGGAGTGAGGAGGGAATGGTGTAGTGTGATTAGCTGCTGCGTTGGAGAATGAAAGAAAACATAAAAGTATTACCAAACACTGGAGATGGTGAACTATTAGTATCACTAATTCATACACACGCTCATCATTGTAGACTGCAACCAAAAAGAAAAACAAATGGCCACAAATTCTTCACAGCTTCTTTTATCAAGAGGTGGAGGCTGTTTCCTTATCCCTGAGTCTGGACTGCCCTTATGACTTGCTTTGACCAATAGAAGGTGACATAAGCAATACTGTGTGATTTCTGGACCTAGACCTCAAGTGCGAGTGGGCTTGCAGCTTCTGCCCTAGCATGAGGAACCCCCTGCCACCATGTGAACAAACCTGAGCTAGATATTGGAGACTGAGAAACCAGGTGGAGAGAGGCCCGGCCATCCCACCAATTCCAGCTGATGCACCCTGATGGGTGATGTGGCTGTCCTAGACCATTCGCCAGCCAAAGCATTCAGATGAACCACAGAATTGTAAGACATACTATACGTTTGTGGTTTTAAGCCACTAGTTTTTGGGGTGGTTTGTTGTACAATAAAAGCTAATTCACTCATTCTTTAGATAATTTTTAAAGCATATTCATAACTATCTGGTTGTTTCCAGTCATTGTGCTTTTGTCTCAGTTTTCATTTACTCCTTGATCCTTTTATTTTTTTCCAATGAAAATAAAAATTTTTAAAGATTTTATTTATTTATTTTTAGAGAGGGGAGGTAGAAAGAGAGGGAAACACCAAAGTATGGTTGCCTCTCACACACCCCCCACTGGGGACTTGGCCTGCAACCCAGGCATGTGCCCTGACTGGGAATTGAACCAGCAACCCTTAGGTTTGCAGACCGGCACTCAATCCACTGAGGTACACCAGCCAGGGCCAGAGAAAAAAATTAATAGCTAAAAATGTATGTTTACAGGGTGATCAATAAAAGACTTTTAAGCATCAAATTCTATCACATTAAGATACAATTTTATGGGAAATGAAATAGAAAAAAATGAATTAAAGGCAAAAGTTTAATACATTTTCTGGCTATTAAAGAAGAGCTTTTGTTTGTTTGTTTCTGAAAGTGTACTCTTTTTCCATTACCATTTAGTCCCCTGATACCTGCACCTGACAATCCCCACACTGTTGTCCATGAGCCCTTTTTCCTTTTTCTCAGTCCCTGTACCTCCTAACCACCACCCCCTTAGCTGTCATCCTACTCTATTATGAGTCTGACTTTATTTTGCTTGTTAGTTGTTTGTTCATTAGATTCCACATAGAAATCCTTGATCCTCTTAGAATCAGGAAAAAAATTCTCTCCAAACAAGCTTGTGTGTTTCCTATTACTACAAAAGGAAAATCACAAAACCCATTGTGTGTATGTGTGTGTTACTAGGAAGTTTACAGCCAAAATGTATTAGTGTTCAGTTTCAGGAAGTATGCTGATAAAATTCTCAACTTCCTAGTAAAATTACCTTTGCCTTCTACCTGGAAATTATCTTTTAATCTTTATTTTAATTATGCTATTTTACTATATACGTATCTATTGTAGCCACTCGGAATCCTTTCCGAAAATAGACATGTTAAAATTATGAATAGTCTCCTACCTAAACTCAACCTTCTAGCCCCTCACCATGTCATGTGTCCCTCTAGGAATGTGACCTACGAAGCTTTCTTTCAGGGCCTTTCTCTGATTTAGAGCCAGATGGCAGCCAAGATAAGAAGTAGCTTGGGTGAGGGCATCTGGGATGTTTTGGAGTGGAGGCTAGCTGATCGGGAGGGTTGTGTCCAAAACTGGGATTAGTTTCTCTCTTGAGTAGTAAAGGGATGGGCAATGGAGCCTGAACGCTTCATTCACATGCTTGCTCTGACAATTACCAGCTCACTGCACTTAACTCCCCCATCTACTTTAAGAGGATGGTTATAGTACATGCACATGGCACAGAGTAAACACTCAAAAAAAAAAAAAATGTTAGCTTGTCTGCACTGATATGGCTCACTGGGTTGAATATTGTCCTGCAAACCAAAAGGTCACTGGTTTGATTCCCAGGGAAGGATACATGCCTGGATTACAGGCCAGGTCCCCAGTTCAGGGCATGCGAGAAGCAACCAACTGATGTTTCTCTCCTTCTCTTTCTCCTTCCCTTCCCCTTTCTTTAAAAATAAATAAAGTGTTTTTAAAAAAAGTTAGCTTTTTACTAGTTTGCCTGTTATATTTTTCTCCTTCCCCATAAACCTGGCCACTTAACCTCCACACCACCCTGTGGTCCCAGCCCTCAAACCCTCTGGCTTCTACCACTGAGATATGGGGCACTATCTGTCCTGCTCTGGCTGTTCCTTCACACTGCTGATATATCCTGGTCTGCCTGGCTGGACACATTGTCCACAGGATGAGGGACTCGATGCTATGGCAGTGATGGGACTATCTGCGTGACACCGTGCCTGTGAGTGGCCATGACAGGATGGCAGGACACCTGGAACCTCATGAAGAAAAAGGTGAACAGGGAGGGCTTTGAGAGATACCCCTTTGTTTGCATAAGTGGACAGGATGCTGGAACTCCTCAGACAATGGGCAGGAACAGACACTTAAAACCTGGACAAGGAGTCAGAACCAAGCAACAGGTAACAGACACTCAGGTAAATCAGAATAATAGCATGTATTTATTTCATGGCATTTATAGACAAAATACTGAGCTCTGGAGCATTCAGAGAAGTATCTTGCACAGTTTCTGCTCTCAAGGAGAACCATGGGGAGAGGGCATTTCCAGAAAAAAAATGACCAACACCAGGCATTACCTAATGCTAAGTGAATAATATAGAGACTGCATTACAAGAGTTTAAACCAGGGTTGGAAAAATCAGGGAAGGTTTTCAGTAGATGAGCTGAGCTAAGCCTGGATGGTGGAGAAGAGAGGGAAGACAGCAGAGAGACAACAGGAAGAAAGGCCTGCAGGAGAAAAGGAGGCTGTGGACTTGTCTGGAAGGAAGTGGACAGTCCAGCCAAACCAGAGCAGACTTTAACTTGAAAAGGACCAGGAGAGAAAGTTTGGGTTATTCTGAAAGTAATGTGGAGCCATTGAATATTTTATAAGTAGAGGAATCTACTCATATAGTTCAAGTTTTCCAGAGTTTTCACCAAAAAAGAACCTTGAAAGAAACACCTGGGCCCAGCCTCCTAATATCTTGAGCACTGCTTTGCCTCTGTTATCAGCCCTCTTTCCACGCCGTCCTCACTGCTTCTAAGGGATCCTTTCTGCCAGTGCTTATATCCTTTCAGGACTCCTCTTGCTGCAGCAACTGAAAACATAGTCAAAGCAGCTTAGGCAGAAAAGGAGTTGATTAGCCAGTCCAGGTGACTGTTGAGTTAGGCGGTGGGTCTGACTTTCAGGCTCAAACTTGTCATCAAGCCCCACCAGTGTGGCTCATTTTGTTGGGCGCTGTCCTGCAAATTGAAAGATCGCAGATTTGACTCCCTCTGACTCCTGTGCCTGTGGATTTGGTCTGACTTTGGTCCCAAAGATGATGTCTCCTCCCACATTCCCTTCCCCTCTCTCTAAAAATAAATAAAATCTTTTTAAAAATACAAACCAACTTTTCATCAGGTCTGTTTCTCTTAACTGCTCATTTTGCCCCTTTTGTTTAGTTTCATTCTCAGTCTCCATTTGGTGGCCCCAGCAGCAGCTGGTGGTCTTCACAAAGTGGCAAGATGATCCATTCTCCCATGTTGGTCTTGCAGGTAAAAACTAGACTCTTTTCCACTAGCTCTAGCAAAACCCCTAAGATTACCAAGACTGGACTAGTTCAGGTGACTTGCCCATCCTGGAGACAGTGTGGCCAAAGAGATGCGTTGCCCTGAATGACCAGGCCTGAGTAATGCACAATGCCTATGTTCTGGAAAGTAAGTCAGGACTGGAATTCCATTTGTACAAGGTAGGAGTGCATAGCTCTAAACAACCAACTTCTCTCCCGTCCTCCCTACTGTCCTGATGCCAGTGGATCTACCTATATGCCACATACCAGACAGGGCCCCTGATGGCTATGGAGACTGCTTGGGGACACCGTGCTGCACTGGTAGGCCCACAGCTGGCCCCTGCACACTCTTCACACACCAGTGGCCTCTATACTCTGAGGGACCTGGCCAGGGGCCTCCACACCGTGATCGTGCCGGTGCCCACTTTACCACCTTCCCTGTGTCCATCTTCATCTGATGGCTGGCAGGGATCTCGACAGCTGTGGTCGTACCCTTGTGTTCATCACATTAGTCAACACTGCTGTACGTCTGTGAATGGCAGAGACTGGTTCTCTCTCCAGGTGAACCAGCTCCTCCCGGTTGCCTTTGCTGACCTCTGTGTGGCCTTTATGGACACCTGGGAAATGATCTCTAGCCAATACTGCCCAATAGCATCGTTTTTATCTGCTGTCCCAGTACCTGGAATACCCCTCTCCCAGATACTTATACAGCCACTTTTCTCCTCATTCAATTCTCTGATTAAACACTATCTCCCTAACCACCCTCCCACCCCAGCACCCTATCCCCTTCTCAGTTTACTTTTTTCTTGTATCACTAACCACAACCTGTAATTATTTGATTTACTACTATTACCGTTGTTGTTTACTCTTCTGTCTCAATAGAATATAATATCTATGAGGGACAGGGAGTTTGTTTAACTTGTTCACAGTTGTAGCCCAGTAACCTAGAGCAGTGCTTGACACATTGAAGGAGTTAAAGTATGTATTGAATGAATTAATGAATGAATAAAGTCAGGAGACTATGGCGTTACTTTTACCCTCTGCACCTTCTCTCAACAACCTGCATCCCTTGCGAAATAGGCAATTGGACAAACAGTGTCCCTCTCTGCTTTTGCTGATTACATCTGCATGACTGTCACTATTAATGCTTCACATTTACATTAGAGCAGTGTAACTTTCAATGTAGTTTCCTATTTTTATTTGGGACAACTCTCCCAAGAACATTCTCCCATATTACTAATGAAGCCCCCAGAAAAGGCACACATTTTGATCCAGTCCTTGGTCCTAGTTTGCAAAAAGTGATATTGGTGAGAGCACCCTATCCTCGCTGGAAAACCAGCCTCCTGGCTCTGGCTGACTGGGTCCTCTGTATCCTAGATGTGAGTTCCTTGGCTGGGGGTTTGAAGGACCCACTCTCTCCCAGAGCTTATCCGTGCATTGTGGGATCCTCGTTTCCGACCATGGGACCCTGCCGGCTGTTCCCTGGACCCTTGGTTTCTGGGTTCCAGGCTTCCCTGACCACCTTGAAGGGGGCTCCGTGACCAGGCACGACCACATCAGCAGTACCTAGGACCCTCTTCCGGCTCCGCTCCTGGGCCACCGGGTCTTCACTCAGGGCCCGCCAGGAGTCCTCGTCCCCATCGCGTTCAAACACATCGCCCACCACCGCTACAGTGCCCAGGGTCGTGCCTGCCACCACCACGCTCACGTCCCGCTGGCCTCCATGGCCTGGCGTGGCCCACACCTCGAGTCCTGGCCCCAGCCGCAGGGGCTGCTCCTCACCCAGCCCGTGGGGGAGGTAGCGTCCCCCGGGGAGGCAGAAGTCATGCGAGACCAACAGAGCTGCCCCTGGAAACAGCCCCAGGTTCCCAATATGATCCGAGTGTCCGTGGGTCCCCACCACCAAAGTCACGTCTGCGGGGTCCACGCCCTGCCCTGCCAGGGCCCTGAGGAGCACCTCCCGAGACCAGGGGCCTCCAGTGTCCACGAGGATGGGGCCACGGGCTGCCTCCTCCAGCGTGGTCTTCACCTTGCCGCCCTCAGGCGGGGACTCTTGGTGGCTGGCCTGGCCCCAGGCCCGGGGCAGAACAAGGGTCACAGAGCCATCAGCGCGCACAGCGTCACCAACCCCCTCAGGTTCTGCGTATCCCTGCAGTAGAACCACCACGGAGTAGGGGTCTCCAGGCACCCGCAGAGGTGGCTCCCCACAGAGCGGCTCTGTTCTCACTAGACCGTTCATGACCGGAGAGAAACGAGCTGGGGAAAAAAAGTGGGGCTGTACACTAGCCAGTCCGTTGGGGTTTCCCACACATCCGACCGCCCCCAAGTGGCATCTCTAAGAGTCGGTTCTTTCCCACCCCCTAGCACTCTTAAGGTGCTATTGCCCTCAAACCCCTTCCGAAGATGGTATCGCCCAACCTTTACATCCATCTGACACCGCGAGCCCTTCAATGTCTTCGGCCCCCGCCTTGCTCCTCTTGCATGGTAGGTCCAGACTCATCACCCTCCAAAGGATGACTTTTAGTTCCCTCACTACAACCGAAGCCACTACCTCGGACCCAATTTTACTCTCTTAGATCTTGTCTCCTTCTGAGGAAAGAACGGAAATCGGAAAAAGGAGCGATTTTGGCCTTTCCGAGCTACCGTAAATCCCAATACGGTGGCCGAGAAGACACCACAGTGAATTTTAATCCTTAATCCTACCGCATTTTCTGACATACGTGCACAGGGGCAACACAGATCCAAGCCTAAAAACTGTGCTCAGCCCGAGTATCCCTGCCAGCTTCCTTGGGCTACATTACAAAGCACCATTAGCTCCTAACAGGACAGAGGCCAACAGCCTTATTTTCTGGGAGGGGCGCTGCCACATCAGCTAGCTATGACGAGTGCACGGCAGTTGTTTGAAACTTCACTCAGTTTTGTTTTGCTTTGTCTTTAAGTTTACTAGTGCTATAGAAAATTTGGCACCTGTGACTATGTGGTAGGCTCTCGGTGAAATTAATATGAAGTAGTCCAAGCATCCACCCCACCTAACATCAGCATTACCCCATCCCCATCCTTGTCACAGTTTGTTGGCATGTAGTCTCCTGGTGCAGGCGGTGTATAATAAGTTGTAGATGATGCCCTTTTGGCTTCCTCCGTGTAAGGGTCTAAAAAAGGCAAAGTGACCTTCCCAAGGTCTACAACTCCTATGCCATTGTTGACCTCTGGGTGCACTAGGAGTAGTAGAGATATTTAAAGGGAAAAGTCTTCAACACTGTCTCCACACACACCTACAATTAAGGGGCTAGAAGGCAGGCAGAGGGCTCATCCATTGGGGTAAGGTGTCCACCTACTGTTCACACCTCTCTCCCCATAGCCAAATCATGCTACCATCAGGATCCTGGCTGAAACCAGATGGGAGAGAACAACTACAAGCTCTGGTGTGGGTCACACACACACCCTTAAAGCTGTAGAGCAGGGAGAGCTCAGACATCAGAGTGTTCTTCTTTATGACCCCTGTCCTTTGTGGACACTCAAAAGCCAGGGTCAAAGATCCTCTGGGTCATGCTTAGGGTGGCCTGGTACATTAGTCATCTCTTCTTCCTTTTCCTTCTCTTCCTCCTCTTGATCTTGCTCCTTCTCCCCGCCTGTCTTTTCTTGCCCATCTGTGATCTTCTCATTTCCAGTCCAAGTTTCCTGTAGACATGCTAGGTTGGGTGACAGAAAACAATTTAGACACTGGTCCTGGGAGTAGGGGATGTTGTGGCCTGGCAGGAAAGGGGTCAGCCCCCCACACTTACCAGTTTCAGCAGCTGGGAGCACATGACCTTCACAGAGAAAACGCTGTAGGGGCTGTTCCTGATGGTGGAAGTACCAGTCTCCCACGACGTCTTCAAACTCCTCCAGCATTGTCTCACACTGGTCAAGTGGAAGGGTCAGAAGGGTATCTGCTCTGCTGGGCTTTGGAAACCCTCCTCTTTGCTCTTTACTCCCTGTCTCCTGAGCCCACCTTGGAGAGGCAGGTAGCCAAGAAGTTAAACTTGGCCTATTAGATGTGCGATCCTCATTCATTCAACAAACATTTGTTAGCACCTACTCTACGGAGTAGGTTATTAAACTCTGAGTCTCAGCTTCTGGCCTATAAGATGGGAAATGGTAATCAGGTTGTGAGTGTAAAATGAGGCAGCACCTGAAATGTGTGTGGCCCTGAATTTGCACATAGTAGGTACTCAATAAGTGGTAGTGCATATTACTAGCCTCCATTATTACTTCTTGACATGCTCCTGGGTGCATCTCAATCAGTGAGCCCTCATTCTGCCCCCTTCTCCCTGCTCAGAGCTACACTTTCCTATGATCTAGCCCCCTTTTGAGTTCCCTTCTCACCTCCCTGGGCTGTATCTTATCCTACCTGCTTCTTGAGGAACGTGACCTCCACACTGGGCTCGTCCCACAGTTCCAGAGGGATCCCCAGATCCACCTTCACCCCCTTCTGCACCAGGCCTTTCAGCGTTGCCATGGTCTCACTCTGCCCCTGAGAGATGGGAATTTGGGATCAGCCCGGTCCACAACCCCACTTCCTCCTTCCCATTTCTGCCATACCAATTATGTCAACTACTGGAGACTGAGAGGTGAGTTTCATGAGGGTGAGATGAGGGAATCTAAAGATGAGGAGGGGACACTAGAGCTGGGGAAGGTAGGTACCAGAGGATACAGGTCTGAGAAGTGGAATCCTGCCCTGGGGAAGAGTCTGACCTTGGCATATCTCAGTGAGCCCTTGCGTTCAGCATGAACACTGTAATCCAAGATCTGCTCACATAAATTCTCCAGGGCCTCTTCTAGCCTTGTCTCTCTGTGGAAAGAGGGGAAACAAAGACTTCCTGAATACTGTACAAATTCCCAGGGCTCCTTTGGGGGCTGGAAGGTAGAGGAGCACCAAAGACTCACGAAACGCTGTAAGGGATGTTTCTTTTCCTCTTGCCCGTGTCCAGCACCTGCCCCAGTTCCAGCACCTCTCGAGATCGGCTAGTACGACTCAGCACTTCCTGTAGCTCCAGGCTCAGCAGCTTACACACTAGATATCCAAGGGGATGTGAGAGATAAACATGCCAGCAACTCATTCAGCAGATGAACAAAGGCAGCAGAGCATGGTGGTTACAAGTGCAGACTCTGGAGCCAGCCTGGCAAGTTTGCAGTCCTGACTCAGCCACTTAGTAGCTGTGTAACAATCCTGCTGTGCCTTGAATTCTTCACCTATAAAATGGAGATAATAATAGTACCTCCTCATAGGGGTGTGGTAAGGATTAAACTAATCAGTCTATGTAAAACCCTTAGTTACCATAGTGCCTGCACATAGTAAACACATAAGTCTTTGCTTGTTGTTCTGCAATTATTTGTTGAGCTCTTTCTGGATGAACAATAGCAATACGGAAAGCATTAAGACCCACCATCCCTACCCATGGGCCATTGCCAATGTAGGTGGGGACAGATAAAAAGATAGCAACATGTTGTGATAGATCCTACACTAGGGGTTTAAGACAAAGAGACAATCTCATTAGGAAATGCAAAATTCACTCAATGGTTACATATTGACTTCCTGCTCGCCTGAGATTTCCTTAAGGGTGAGCACTGCATCTGTTTCACCACTGTCTTTCCAGCACCTAGCATGTCACACGGTACATTATGGGTCCCAAGAAAGGGAGTGGCCTATACAGAAGTGCCAAGTGAATTAAACACAGGGGCAAGTAACAAAAATGCCTAAAATATGCCAAGCACTATGCTAAGACCTGGGAGACACAGGTACTGTCTTTCACTTCAAAGGCTTACAAGACAGTGGGAGGTGACAGATAAGAAAGACTTCCAAAGGAGGTAACAGTTAAACTGGATCTTGAAGAACCACATGTAGAAGGGAAACAGTTATTCCAAGCAAAGGAAAAAATAACGTGTAAAGGCACAGAGATGCAAGAGGATAAGACAGGCTCACTGGCCTCTGAGAAAGAGGTTCAGTGTGATTCAAGCATGGACACTTTGGTAATGGGAGTTTGGTTATGGAAATGTAAAGGGTGCATAAAACAAAGATACATTTGCTCTGCCCTAAAAAAAATGTTGGCTGTATTCTGATTACTGTAGACCTACACAGATGTTAAAGTAAGGACTGAAAAGATCGGGTCTTGTTTAGAAAAACTGACAGAGGTGTAGGGAGAACCGTGAGAGTATAAA
Organism: Glossophaga mutica; assembly: GCA_039655065.1. Classification (NCBI taxonomy): domain Eukaryota; kingdom Metazoa; phylum Chordata; class Mammalia; order Chiroptera; family Phyllostomidae; genus Glossophaga; species Glossophaga mutica. The sequence continues at coordinate 85,583,598 of CM077305.1, forward strand.
TGAAAGGAGAGGAGAAATTAGGACCAAGTCTTGAGGAACAGTAATACTGAAATTCAGGTTAAGAGAAAAAGAATCCAGGGAAAAAATTAAAGTCAGGAAGGCAACAAACTAGGGAACCAGAGCACTCAACGGCCACCTTTTAAGTGCCCTCTCCCAGCTGGGCTCCGCACATAATAATGCAGCCACAGAAGATGCCTCTCGCTGTAAAATCCATACCGTACACACCCTTTGAAAAGCCTGTGTGGCCTACTCTTTCATTTATGAGCTTCAAGACTCATCCCTGAACCCCCTCAGAAGGGCGCAGGACCTGCAATTTGGGAGTGTCTCTGCCGAGGTGGGGCAAAGGATGTCCACAAGGTATGAGCCTCATACACCGCTTCTGCAGGTCTGCAGGATCTCCAGATTTAGGTCTAGTGACATGGGAAAAACACACACACACATTCTGAAGATGCTCAGTAGAGTGGGTGGTCCTGTACATAGCCCCTGAACTACAATTCCCACAAACCACTGGGGCCCAAGTCAGCCAGAAAAAGTGGGCTCTCTCAGGTTGTCTCATGGGAATTGTAGTGCCATAGTTTGGGGTAAGGCTATAGGGTCCCTCCCTTCATCCCATTCGGTTTCCCTCAGGTCTTCAAGGAGACTGAGTAACAAACCCATCATGGTCAATCTGGTCTGGCCCAGACAAAGCAGGTGGAGCAGAGGGATGCTAATAGGGGCTACTCCCTTCAGATACCTTCGCATTTGCTGGGCAAGCGTTCTGTGTCATCGTCCTCCTTCGGCGTCCCAGGCGAAGCTGGGACGTACACAGTCAAAAAGGAAAGCAACATTCCCAACTGCACAGGTCCCATGACAAACTGCAGTCCACAGCCAACCACCCCTCGCCTTCAGACCAACTTCGGGAAGGCAGCGGGCCCTTTTAATTCCGAGGGGGTAGGCGGCAACTTTAACCTAGCATGGGAGGCGCACGCGCAGTGCCAGCCCAAAAGAACGTGGGGCCACCCAGAGCTCAGGCCTTCCCCCGCCTTGATTTTGTGGCGCCTCCCGAAGGTCCTGGCCGCCGGGTAGTGAAGGAATAAACAGAAGTAATTGCAACAAACGTGTTTGCTCCTTGCATATACATTGAAACAGTGTTTTTATATAGTTTGACGCCGTAAGTCTAGAGGACTTATTCCGGCTCCGGGAAGGGGTAGTGGTCGCTTCCAGTTTCTGCCAGGACCTGCTCCTGGGAGGGGCGGGGCCAACATGGCGCCGAGCGCCGGGTGAGCGGCGCTTTGGCGGCGGTGAGAGTTTCTTCCTGCGCGGGGCGCTTCGCTGGCAGGGGAGGGTCGAGTGGTACACGGACTAGACCCCTTGACGGGCCTGTGTGGGGACCCGGAGGAGGACGGTTGGTTGTGTGTCCGTACGCGTGGGAACTCTGTGTTTGCATTGGAGGGATGTTGGGGGATGAAGTGGGCGCACTCCCCTTATCGCGCTGGTCCCATTACCTGGGGACCTTCGACCCATTAACCTGTCGGGGGAACTACACACGTCTAGCTCAAGTTAATCTTCCTCTGCGAAGTCTTTCTGCCGACTCCACTGACCTGAGGGGATTTTTTCTGGCAGAGGGTACCGCAGGGTGTTGAAGGATTAGTAGGAGTTCTCCAGGACATTGGGACACTGCTTGTATACCCAGATCCAGGCACAGAGTATGTGTTGAATAAATGTGTTCCCTGCAATTAAGACTTACAAAAGAGGGGGAGGAGAGCTGGGATGGTTTGAGAAGAACCAAATTCTCTTTCTTCTCCATCTTCTCATCCCTCCAGCACGACTCCACCCGCCCCCACCTACACCCCACAGTCAATCCTAAACACTTTTGACATTAGTCTTCCTAATGCCAGCTTCAAGCGAGCCACTATCCTATCGTCCGCAGAGTAGATTCCAAGCTTGGGTTTTTGTTCATCTTGATACTTGTGGTACGGAATATGTATTGAGCATCTACATCTCTAAGCCTCAGTTCATTCATTTATTCAACAGATATGTATTGAGTATCTACAGTGTCTCAGGCAACAGTCTGCAGTCTTTGAATACATCGGTGAACATAATTGACAAAGATCTCTGTCAACACGGTGCAGGAGGGGGAGGTGTGGTGATAAACGATAAGAAATGGTTATATATGTTAGATGTTAAAAGCCGTGAAGGGGGAAGAGTGGGGGTGGAGTGTGGTATTAAATAGGATGGTGGGAATAGGCAGCTAGGCTGACATCTGGGGAAGAGCATTCCAAGCAGAAGGAACAGTAAAGGCATGCTCTTTGCTTTTATGGCCATTAAGCAGGAGCATGCCTGTAAGGTTTGAACAGTAAGGAGGACAATGGGGCTGGGTCAAGCTGGAAGAATGAAGCAAAGGAGATCAGAGATGTAATGCAGAGGGCCTTGTAGACCATAATAAGAATTTTACTTGATTGCAAATGGGGAGCCATTATGGGGTTTGAGTAGAGAAATGACCCAATTTGATTTATAATTGGACAGAATCACTCTGGTTGCTCTGTTGGGAGATGTAAAGAGCAAAGCTGAAAGCAGGACGAGCTTGTCAGGGGGCTATTGAAGTTATCCAGGTGACAGATGATGGGGACCTGCGGTGAGAATGGAGGAATCAGGTTGCATCACCTAGTGGATTTGATATGAGGGCTCACAGAAAGAATGAGCTCCTGGATGGAGGATGTCCCTACGAAGACAAGGAAAATAGAGGCTGGAGCAGGTGAGGGGGCAAGAGATCAGGGGTTCAGTTTTAGTGGAGATTTTAGGTATACAGTTTGATATACAAGCCTGAAGCTAAGAAGAGCACTCTGGGTTGAGGATATAAATTTGGCTGTCATCGGCCTATAAGCAATATTGAAAACAGAGTTCACCAAGTAAATACGTGTAGTTAGAGGAGAAAACTAAGACTGAGCCCAGGACATTCCAACATTAAGTAGGTGAAAAGAAGAGGAGGAACCAGTAATGGAAACTGAGAGGTAATGGCCGTTGAGGTAGGTGGAAAACCAGAAGTTGGTGCCACAGTGGAGTGAAAGTTTTCAGAAGGTAGTAGTCAGCTATGCTATGTGCCGCTTTGAGGTTAAAGAAGATGACAGAGAATGGCCCTTTGATTTGGCAATGTGACCTTGATGAGAGGTTTCAGGGACCTAGTAGAGTTAAAAGCCTGACTGGAGTAGATTCCAGAGAGGAGGAGAAAAGAATTAGAAACAAGTTTAAGAAAACATTTTTCAGGGAGTTTTATTGCAAGGGGGAGCCAAAAAATGGAGTATGTTATATAGAGAAAGTGAAAAGATTTTTTTAAATGTATAATTCAATGAAATACATATAACATAAAACCCACTATCTTAACCATTTTTAATTGTAGTTTAGTGGTATTAAATACATTCACATTTTGTAACCATCACCACCAACCAGCTCCAGAATTCTTCATGTTTTTTTTAATATATTTTATTGATTATGCTATTACAGTTGTCCCATTTCGCCCCCATCATTCCCCTCCACCCTACACACCCTCTCCCACCCACATTCCCCCCTTAAGTTCATGTCCATGTGTCATAAGTTCTTTAGCTTCTACATTTCCCATACTATTCTTGCCCTCCCCCTGTCTATTTTCTACCCACTGTCTATGCTACTCATTCTCTGTACCTTTTCCCCCTCTCTCCTCCTCTCACGCCCCTGTTGCTAACCCTCCATATGATCTCCATTTCTGTGGTTCTGTTCCTGTTCTGTTTGCTTAGTTTGCTTTTGTTTTAGGTATGGTTCTTAATAGCTGTGAGTTTGCTGTCTTTTCACTGTCATGTTTTTTATCTTCTTTTTCTTAGATAAGTCCCTTTAACATTTCATATAATAAGGGCTTGGTGATGATGAACTCCTTGAACTTGACCTTATCTGAGAAGCGCTTTATCTGTCCATCCATTCTAAATGACAGCTTTGCTGGATACAGCAATTTTGGATGTAGGTCCCTGCTTTTCAAGATTTCAAATATTTCTTTCCAGCCCCTTCTTGCCTGCAAGGTCTCTTTGGAGAAATCAGCTGACAGTCTTCATGTTTTTTTAAAAAAATTATTTACTTTTAGAGAGAGGGAGAGGAACATCAATGTGTGGTTGACTGTTGCGCGCCCCTCCACCAGGGACCTGGTCCGCAACCCAGGCATGTGCCCTGACTGGGAGTCAAACCAGCAACCATTAGGCTGGCACTCAATCCACTGAACCACATCAGCCAGGACCAGAATTCTTCATATTATAAAGCTGAAATTCTATACCTATTAAACAATAACTCTCTATCACCCTTCCTCCAGCCCCTGGCAACCACCATTCTACTTTCTGACTTGAGTTTGACTACTTTAAGACCCTCACACAAGTGGAATCGTGTATTTGTTCTGTTGTGGCATGTGTCAGAATTTCCTTCCTTTTTAAGAATGAATAATACTTCATTGTATATATATATATTACTTTTTTTTCTTTAAGATGGGAGAAATAACTACATTTTGTAAGCTGATGGAAAATGATCTAGTAGGTTGAGAAACTGATGATGCAGGGAGATGGGAGAAATGCTGGAGCAATACTAGAGGTAGCAATAGATACGAACATTTTCTCTATAGTAACCAGTGCTGCTTGGTGGGTGGATGTGGTGGGAGTCTGTTGGTCCCTTCTGATGGCTGAACGTGAGGAAAGAGAAAATGTGGCACAAAGGACAGAGGGAGATTGAGTGCATTGAGGTATGTGCTTGTCGGGCAGCACTGAGGGCCCATTTGAAGTTTATGGCCATGAATTTAAAGTGGGAATCAGTCATGAGCATTGTGTGTTTTTTCTCATCACATTGAATTGTATAGGCTCATTGTGGGAGAGTTGTAGTTAACCAATATTGTATTTGTGTCAATCATGAATAATGATGCAAGAAGGGGCAAGAAAGATGAAGGTATGGGAGAAAGACCTTAGGAAAAAAGTGTTTTCCACATTTCACAGAGAAGAAACCCAGACCTGAGAAAATTTAAGTAATCTGCCCAAGTGAACAGCCGGGTAGCGCTAGGGCTGGGATTTAAATTGAGGGCTGAGATCGTTCTACCCTACCTCACTTGTACAGTGCCTGGCATAGAATCATAGCTCAGTAAGTTACATCAAATTGGATTGGATTGCTACCTTCTTCTGTACCCAGCGCTGACTCCTGTGGGGATGGACAGAAGACACCCATGAGTTCCTTCCCTCCTCACATTCTTATTGTCCTCCATTTGTTGTGTTCTCTCCTGACCAGGTAGCCCCTTTTCTTTGGGTCTCACATTTCATTTTTATTTCTTCTGCCCACCCCATCCCTCTGCTAGGATCTCCATCTCTCCACCCTGGGGCATCATCCTTCGGGGGAGGGAGGAGGGGCTCCAGAATGGCTGAGGAAAAGAAGTTGAAGCTCAGCAATACTGTGCTGCCCTCGGAGTCAATGAAGGTGGTAGCTGAGTCAATGGGCATTGCCCAGATTCAGGAGGAAACCTGCCAGCTGCTGACAGATGAGGTCAGCTACCGCATCAAGGAGATTGCACAGGTAACCTGGCCCCTCTCCCCAGCCCTGTATTGTACTGAGGATGCTCCCTAGGCCCCCTTTTTCCTCAGGATCTCAGGCTGACATTTGTTCTCCCACCTACAGGATGCCTTAAAGTTCATGCACATGGGGAAGCGGCAGAAGCTCACCACAAGTGACATTGACTATGCGCTGAAGCTAAAGAATGTTGAGGTGATTGGAACACACAGGACTGAGACGGGAGGGTGGGTGAGAGCAGTCATCTCAGATATTGCATTTGTCTTCAGTCATGCCTCCATGGGCTCCCTTCTTATCCTGGTGTCTGTCTCTCTCTCCTGATACAGCCACTGTATGGCTTCCATGCTCAAGAGTTCATTCCTTTCCGGTTCGCCTCTGGTGGCGGCCGGGAGCTTTACTTCTATGAAGAGAAGGAGGTTGACCTGAGCGACATCATCAATACCCCTCTGCCCCGGGTGCCCCTGGATGTCTGCCTCAAAGGTTGGGGGAAAGGAGAGTAAGGGTGGCAGGGGAGGAGGGAAAGGAGGAGCTATGCTTATAGGCTTGAGGAAGTTCACAAGGATGAAACCCTCAGTGTAAGATTCCTTACACTCACCCTCAGTGAGTTGCAGGAGTGGGAACAGAAATGGAAACGCTTCTGTAGTGTGGAGTGGCTCCCTAATGTCCATGTCCAGCAGTTCAACTTGACACCTTCCTTTCTCACAGCTCATTGGTTGAGCATTGAAGGCTGCCAGCCAGCTATCCCAGAGAATCCACCCCCAGGTAACCCCCTGCTCGAACCCTACCCTTCTCTATCTCACTGTCACTTCTTCCTCTATATCTACCACTCTTGTCACTCCTGTTGTGACTACTTTCCCACCAGCTCCCAAAGAGCAGCAGAAGGCTGAGGCCACAGAACCCCTGAAGTCAGCAAAACCAGGCCAGGAAGAAGATGGACCCTTGAAAGGCAAAGGTCAAGGGGCCACTCCAGCTGATGGCAAAGGTCAGTACTGCTAGGCCAGTATTCTTCTGGCTCTTGCCCCAAAGCCAGATGGTCATGCCTGAGGTGAGGTCAGGCTGAGAGCTCAGGCCAGACCACCCCAGAAGGGATCAGCCAATCTAAGGGAAACTGGGTCTCCCTGGGTAGGAGTGTGGAGGAGGGTCAAGGTTTGTCTGGTACCAAGGCCTCTTCTGGAGCTTTCTTTTTCAAACCCATCTTTCCATTTCACACAGGGAAAGAGAAGAAGGCACCACCCCTGCTGGAGGGGGGCCCTTTGCGACTAAAGCCCCGAAGTATCCATGAATTATCTGTAGAGCAGCAGCTGTACTACAAGGAGATCACTGAAGCCTGTGTGGGGTCGTGTGAAGCCAAGAGAGCGGTGAGGCCCCACCATCCTGCCTTAACCCCAAGACTCCTTGTCTTGGGGGCCCCACAATTTCTTCCATGGCATCTGCCCCCACCTCACTCATTCCCCTCCTCCCACAGGAAGCCCTTCAGAGCATCGCAACAGACCCAGGGCTCTATCAGATGCTGCCACGATTCAGCACCTTCATCTCAGAGGGGGTGAGAGGATTCAGGAAGGGCAGGCCCTAGGATGAGGTTCCAGGGGGTGCTCATCTAAAGGGTTTCCCTGCCCTATCACTTCTTCCCACAGGTCCGTGTGAACGTGGTGCAGAACAACCTGGCCCTGCTCATCTATTTGATGCGCATGGTGAAGGCACTGATGGATAACCCTACACTGTATCTAGAAAAATATGTGAGTGGTCCTGCCCACCCACCTCTCATCCCAGGGTTTGGAGACCTCACCGCTGCCAACAGGAAGCTATTTATCATAATTAGCTGACTCGCCACTTCTCCCTTAGGTGCATGAATTGATTCCAGCTGTGATGACCTGCATTGTGAGCAGGCAGCTGTGCCTGCGGCCAGATGTGGACAACCACTGGGCACTCCGAGACTTTGCTGCCCGCCTAGTGGCCCAGATCTGCAAGCATTTTAGCACAACCACTAACAACATCCAGTCCCGGATCACTAAGACCTTCACTAAGGTAAGCCAGGAGAACAAAGAGCACAGGCCCTTTTACATCTCTACCTCAGGGTTGTCACCAGCACAGTGAGAGCTCTACCCAAACCGGTGGTGAGTCAGTTTTGGCTGAGGGAAATAACACTAAAAACAAGGGGCAGAGTGGACTGGGGAGAAGTGACACTGAAAACAAGGGGCAGGGGACTACAACTTGAGCCACATGTATCTGTAATGTCTTAATGATCTACAAGGAAGGTGTATTTATGAAAAACTTGAGCCCTTATCAATTACCCTTTCAGCCCCATTATCTGGATTTATTTTCTATCCCCTTACAGAGCTGGGTGGACGAGAAGACTCCATGGACTACACGTTATGGCTCCATTGCAGGCCTGGCGGAGCTGGGACATGATGTCAGGCCCTGGGGGAACCACTGGGGGAGGGAGGCATCATGAAGTCATAGTGGGCAACAATCCCCTCCCCGAGTCCACTTGGGAGATCCTGTGGTGACCCCAGGGCCCCCGCTTCTCCCTTCCTTTCAAACAGGTGATTAAGACTCTGATTCTGCCACGGCTGCAGCAGGAGGGGGAACGGATCCGCAGTGTCCTGGATGGCCCTGTGTTGAGCAACATTGATCGAATTGGAGCTGACCACGTGCAGAGCCTCCTCCTGGTGACCAGAGCCTCCGTTCTCCCCTCCTTCTTCCCACTAATCCTCTCTCTACCCCCCAAGACACATAGGTACAATGTTCAGCAAGCATGTGGTATCTTTTATTCACTTATCCCATCTGTGCCTCGTACGTTCGGAGCACACCTCAGAGTACAATGCTATTTTGCAGCTGTAAAGACTGAGGCACAAAGGAGTTAAGTAAGAAATAAGAGGTCTTAACTTTCAACCTGTGACTACTAGACTGCACTACCCCTGATGCTTCTGCATCACTATGGCCCATTCTGTGTAAGGCAAATGCCTGTGGGCCAAAACTACCCCTCGGATATTACCAGGGTATTCAGCATGTTCTCTGTTCACACCAGTTGGTGTTTGTGTCTTTTTACGAAGAAAAACCACAGCATTCCTTGTACACACTGCTTTCCCAGCAATTTGACCTCCAACAAGAACGTACTGAAATAATGGGTAATACCCTTTTTTCATGCCTTCACCACACTTCTGAGTCCCAGCCCTCTTTTTACCTGGCTTTGTTTTTGCCTTCTCTCTGCAGAAGCACTGTGCCCCTGTTCTAGCAAAGCTGCGCCCTCCACCTGACAATCAGGATGCCTACCGGGCAGAATTTGGGTCCCTTGGACCCCTCCTCTGTTCCCATGTTGTCAAGGCCCGGGCCCAAGCTGCGCTGCAGGCTCAGCAGGTCAACAGGACCACTCTGACCATCACTCAGGTCAGTGACAGTGCCAGGAGGGGAAGGGCAACCAAATGGAGAGGAGGAATAAGGTAAAGTGAACAAAAATGGAAGGGTGGGGGGTGGGGACAGAGCCCTGGTTTGTATCAGGGTGGGAAACACAAGCAAGAATTGTGTAAACCCAGGGCCATCTGGGTCAAAATCTTGGAGGGAGCTAGGCCCCCAACCCCAGTGAGACCCACCGAGGGCCAAGAAAAGCCCTTCTTTTTCTTATACATTATTTTTTTCTTGTCTCTTCTTCTTACAGCCCCGGCCCACACTGACCCTCTCGCAGGCCCCTCAGCCTGGCCCTCGAACCCCTGGCTTGCTGAAGGTCCCTGGCTCCATTGCACTGCCTGTCCAGACGCTGGTGTCTGCACGAGCTGCTGCCCCACCTCAGCCTTCCCCTCCTCCAACCAAATTTATTGTAATGTCATCATCCTCCAGCGCCTCATCCACTCAACAGGTATGTGGAGCCCTATGGGACCAGGGATGGTGGGGAGTATGTCACCATGCCATCCGGAGGTGCCTGGGGTTACCTCAGAGCACTCCGAGGGGCCCCAGAGTAGAGGCAAGTCACCTGTGGGCCCAAAGACAGGAAGTACTGGAAGAAGCACTTCCCAGGGGCCCACAAGGCTGTAGCTTTTCCTCCTGAGCTAAATGAGAGAATTATTTGGTTGGACCAAGTAAGGTACTCCCCCAAGCCTGGGGAGCAGGGAGGACACAAGGCAACAGGCATGGCCTTTCCATTCTTCCCCCAGGTCCTGTCCCTCAGCACTTCAGCCCCTGGCTCAGGCTCCACTACCACCTCTCCTGTCACTACCACGGTCCCCAGTGTGCAGCCCATTGTCAAGCTAGTCTCCACTGCCACAGCTGCACCCCCCAGCACTGCTCCCTCTGTTCCCGGCAGTGTCCAGAAGTACATAGTGGTCTCTCTTCCCCCAGCAGGGGATGGCAAAGGAGGCCCCACCTCCCATCCTTCCCCAGCCCCTCCCCAATCATCAGCCCCCTCCCCACTTGGGAACAGTGCCCTCTGTGGGGGAAAACAGGAAGCTGGAGATAGCCCTCCTCCAGCTCCAGGGACTCCAAAGGCTAATGGCTCCCAGCCCCCTGGATCTGGCTCTCCTCAGCCTGCACCTTGATACTGTCACACATCTACCAACATTCTCTCCCCCAGATTCCCTCTCCACACACACACACACACACACACACACGCGCGCGCGCGCGCGCTGGGTGGAAGGAAGTAATCACCTGCTTCCCTCACCTTACCTTTCTTTATAGATATTGTACAGCAAGCTCCTCATGATAAAAGTTTGATTTATAAATTCTGATTCATCTCAGTTCTTCCTGTGTCCAGTACCATTGGAGGGTCTAACCTGTTGAGTCCTCATGGTCTCTAGGACTTGGAATTCTTCCAGCCAGACCCATGGCCACAGGTCAGAAAGCTGAAAAGGACAGTGTCATCCTCCTGAACCACAGGCCACTGCCTTTGCTGCCTGTGTGTGTCCTTGTCTGGGGAGCCTCAGATCCGAATGACATAAGCATCACTGTGGCTTAGGTGTCGCACCCACTTGTGAGGGTTGGTGCTGCCGCAAGGTGTGAATGCCAGCCTGAGGAAGCGAACCTGGAGGCCGGAGCACGTGTGCCGGGGAAGTTCAAAAGAGAGGCTTGCAGGGCCCAGCCCCAGAGGAGGTGCTGAGGTGGAGTGCCCTTGACCAGGAGGCCCAGGCAGACCTGGTACTTCCATCTGTGAGGGACAGAGGTTGAGGGAGGCATGCTGAAGGCACAGAGAGGAAGGTGGGTAGGGAAGACAAAGGGCCAGGAAGGTGATCATACTGGTGGGAACAATGCAACAACTGTATTAGGAGGGATGAGTCTGGAGGCTAAAAATGGAGGTGGGAAAAGAGGGCCTTAGAGAATCAGCAGCTGATACCTGGAAAAGGCCTGAGAGCTGAGAGCCTCCTTGCACCCGAGGCAGGTCCCAGCGAAGTGCTCCATCCCCCAGCTCTGCCTTCTGCTCTGGGCTACTCAGCTCCTGAGACAGGCTGGAGTTTGGAGAGGTACTAGGCTCAGCTGCCTCAGGAGCAGCCCAGTTCCACCCCCACAGTGCATAATGTCTTCCCCAGTGCCATCCTGTTGTCCAGGGAAGCAGATCAAACTACCCAGCACCCCACAATGCATCCACACTAACCTGACCACCCCTCTTGGCAGGGGAAGGTGCAGCCTGATGTTGAGAGCCTGGCTGCAAACACAAAAGGAACAGAGTCAGCCTCAGAAAGGTAGTAACTTGTCTCCGTTCTTCACTAATATCACAGCTGGAATTCAGCACAAGTGCCACCCAATCCCATTCCCAAACTCTCAAACCTCTAATTAAACCGATTCCAAGGCTGGTGGCTGTATCTGAAGGCAGAAGCAACAAGTGTCTGGGCCCTGTCTCCTACTACCCATAGCTGAACTGCTTTCGGCTACCCCACTCATACCTCTTTGGTGGCAGGTCACATCGTAACTTCAGGTAAACCTGGAGCCTGGGTGAAAAGGTACAATACCGTTACTCTGGCCATACCCCACTGCCATTTCAGCATTCCTCATTGAAGGCCCCCATGTATGTGCTGAAGGAAAGAGAGAGGAACTAAAATCCATCCAACTGCACTCATCATTAGTGTTCATGGTGCTAATAAGTCCACTTGAGGGAAGGGTGCCTTTTTCTAATTTGTACCCTATACCACTAACTACCATCCTCCACAGTAAGTCTTGGGAACATACATCTGTTGGCTTGGGTTCCAGAGAAATTCTAGAATGAGGAAAATGGTCTGACCTGCCTGTGCTTCGGTCCCACTGCACAGAGGGAAAAAGCCGGAAGGGGAGCGGGGAGGGAAGGTCATCTGAGAGTTGGTACCGCATCACAGTCAGCTGAGATGAGGGAGGAATGGAGGTCAGTTTGGTCCCCTCACACCTGAACTGCTTCCCTTCCCTTGGATAGATGGAATAAACTAGGCCAACCCATTCTGACCTCGCCCTGAGGTGGCTGCAAGCGGAGTATTCGATGAGACTCAAACTCGTCCAGATACACCGAGCTGTGAAATGAGACCTCATCCACCCGAATTCCTGGCCCATAACCTAGAAAGAGAGAAAGACTCCTCCATTAAACCATATTTGGGAGAGAAGAGCAGGGGTAGGGTGGGGATCTCTCTCTAATTTCTCTCCATGAAACCTCTGGTAGTGGCCTGAACGTAGGAGAGGAAGACCCACTTGGACCTCACCTCTCAGTTCTGACTTTCCCACACAAAATTCTTCGGTCAAACCAATGCGCATCTCTGTCAAAGAAATGGACATCAGAAAAGGCCTACAAATACCACCATATACACCACCAAGGAGCCTGTCCCAAACCCAACTGTGGGTCCAACCCACAGGATTCTCACCAGAGCCACTGGGAAGAAAGCTCTTGAGTCGGATCTCTCCCTGCACATCCACCTTCAGCAGTGAGCCCTGAGAGTGGCAGGGAGGTTAATGCTCAGAGATGACCTCCCAACATGTTTCCCAGGTACTATCTACCCTCAGCCCCAGGGCTGGGGACCCAAACTTACATTAGATGCTATCAGTACAGACAGTCTCTCAACCACATCCAAAAACACTTCATTCTTTTGGCTCTGAGAAAGAGAGAGGATTTGGGTGGTTGCAGGCCAAACAGCCTTTATTCTAAAGTGGACAGGGCAGTGGAGGCTAGGGACCTGGGGTGGGGACACAAGGTAAGGGAAGGGATTGGATTATCCAAATCTAGGAGAGGTAGAAAGATATGCAGGGATCTTGGATTCCAGAGTCCCCTCAAAAAAATCAGAAGGTCTAAACCTGTTTAGCCCTTCCTCACCTGGTCAGAGCGACTGGAGAGGACTGGGCGGCTGGCCGCACTGCTGGGGGCGACTTTGCTCTGTTGTGTCTCAGCCCCAAACTGAAAAAGCACAGAATGTAATCAGTCCTCAAGGTCTAATGCTCCTGCCAACCCTTCTCCCCTGGCCCGCCCCCGCCAACCCCCCACTGTCCTCTTTCCCTCCACTGACCAAGCCAACACTGCTGAGATCAAAGAGGCTGAAGGGCTTGCTGACCACAGCCTCAGTCTGGATGAAGTTCCTCAGCATCTCTGTGGATGTAGTCTGTATGTAGCCATAATCCTAGAGATGGGGGAAGGACAGTCTTTGGGTGGCCAGTAAAGGAGAGAGGTGAAAAGGAGTGGACTCAGCCTTCCAATCAAAGAATAGATCTTCAGGGAACAGTAACAATGAGGGAAACTGTTGCGTCTCACCAATACTTCGTCCAGGAGTTCATAGACAAGAGCCACGTTGCGGGAGATGGTCCCCTCACCCAGGGAGCCACAGTAGTCACCTAAGAGAGTGGCTAACCTAATAAAAAAGAACGGGCTGTATATCTCTTCCTCTTCTCAGAAGAGCACACCCAGCTGCCAAGCCCTGCCCTCCTCACCGAGAGAGCAGCTCTAGGAGGCCGAAGGGAGAAATGTTTTCTGAAGTCGTCGCCACCAAATAGAGACCGCTGTGTCTAATGTGAATAAAATGACGGTCATCGTGGTGCTGAGGCAAACGTAGAGGAGGAAGGGGAAGAGAAAGTGTCAGAAAGAGAGTTCTGGTTAAGGTCCCAGGAGACTTGGGCTGGTATCCTGATTCCCCTCGTTCCTAGTAGTACGACTTAGAGCGAACCAGAAACCTCCTTAGGGCCCAGTTGTCCAAAGTTTAAGTGCAGTCAATGATAATACCTACCCCAGAAGTGCTGAGGATTGAGATGTGCGAGGAATTGTGCTGCTATAACGTTAGCGTTCAGTAAACTTCCCTCAATACTAATTGGAGGAATGTACCCCCTCCAAGGGGCAGGTCTCAAGGACGCAGCCCTGAGAGGGAGGAGGCGCTCCCCTTACCCGCCTGCCTTGAGTACCACACCTAACCCCTGTGGTTACCATGACAACCGGTGACTCTTCTCCAGGCAGTCCCGTCAGCTTCCGGTAAAAAAGCTCGGCCACATCCCGGCCGCCACTGTCACCGCGGACTGATGGGTTGAAGGACAGCTAAGGAGCTAGCAACCCAGGCTGGCTCTGGGACCCTACTCCCGCCCAGTCCGATCGCCTGAACTCGTGGGTCAAGGATACAGTCCTTGTAGATGAGTGGGTCCCCCTTGGAGGACAGAATGAAGAACTGGGAAATCATGGCCGTTCTGCGGAATAGTCTAGGGACACAAAAGTTGGGCCTGCCCCGCCCGGCGGCTCCGGAACAAAAGGACGCGTTTGGGTAGGCCCTTTAAGAGCGGTTCTTCTCGTACGCGGGAAACCCGGAGCTTGCCTAGCCTCGCCCAATCCCGTCACTCAGCCCAGGCGTGGTGTGATTGGCCGAGGCTGGAACCCGCGGCGAGTGGGAGGGACAGAGAACCTCGTTTCGGATTGGTCCGCACGCAGCGGAGCCGGTCACGTGTTGGGCGACGTTTCGCGCCAATTTCGGTTGGTCAGCCGCAGTCCACCGCGCGAACGCTCTCTGCTACCGGGGAGTGAGAACGCGGAGCCCACCAACTGCTGCTGCACGGTTCTCAGCGGCAATGGCACTCAAAGACTACGCACTAGAGAAAGGTGAGGGTCTTCAAACCTAGGAGGGGCGGCGCCCTGCGTGGAAAATCGCCTCGCCAACACCTAATGGAGTGAGCTGGGATCCTGCAGGCCGGGTTCTAAACGCGAGGTCGGAGCCCGGGTCCGGAGGCTGACGCCTCCTAGGAAGCGCGCAGGGACACGAGCTCGGAGAAGAGCTGGTGATCGTGTCCGGGAAAGGAGGGGGGGTCGTTGTGAGGGGACAGGCTGTGGGCTCGAGTGGAAGGGGTCACGCCAGCAGGGATCGGCATCTCGGGACTCTGTCTAAGGCGTGGGGTCGGGTACTCCCGGCCCCGATACCTTCCGCCCTCAGACATTCCAACTGCCCGCGTCCTTCGGAGCTGCAGAAGCCTCGGAGGAGGGCTGGCTCGGGCTGCTGCGCGCGGGGATTGGCCATTTTAGGCCAACCTACAAGCGGAAGTGGAGGCGGGCGGAAGTTGCGCGACGCTTCTGGTAGATTGTCGTGTGTAAACAGTGTCCTTCCGCGCGGTAGTCTCGGAGAAAGCTCCTGAGGGTAGGGGCATGACTGGAATTGGGGGTTTTAGCGCGAGTCCGAGACGAGGTATAGAGAGGTGGGGGGGGGGACACGGAGTGGCCTCTGGACCAGCTGGCCGATCCCTGGACCGGCTCCCGCCCTGGGCGGAGGAATCCCGGGCTGTGAGGCGGCAGCATCTGGGCCCATGTGCTTCTTTGTTTACTAAGAGCGGAAGCGGTGGCGGGAGAGGGGGTGGGGTGGACGGTGGGATTAGTGGGCGAGATTTAGGGGACCACAAGACAAGGGGCAATTTTACTTACGGGGAAGAAGATGGGGACCTTGAGGCTTGAGTTTGCTGCTAGGAATGTGAGACTTTTGGGAAGGAACATTGAGGTTTCTAACGAAGGCAGAGACTGGAATTCCCCTAGAGGGGAGGGTATTGGCTAATACTCTAAACTGCCAGGTACCCCTAATTCTTCTCTAGGTTAAAACAGACTTGTAAAAGGAGTTATACCGAGTTTGGGGAGCGTTATATAGGGTGATTTAAATGTTTGTGTAAGTAATTTTCTTAAGTGTAAGTGAGTTTCTTTGATTTCTTTGAAAGGAGTTTGCAGTAAGATACCTGAAAGAAAGTGTTGATTCTCATGAGTTTACAATTACTTTATAGAAAAGGTGAAGAAATTTCTACAAGAGTTTTACCAGGAGGATGAGTTTGGCAAGAAGCAGTTCAAGTATGGGAACCAGTTGGTAAGTCTAAGATTAGAGGGAATGGGGTGGCTGCTCAAGGAGCTGTAAGAGGTGGCCTGGCTTAATTCAACAAGTAAATTTGTAAGTGACACACGTTTAGTGTGGTATCTGACTATAATACTATACTTACAATATAATTAAGGTTTTTAGGAGTTGAAAGATTGTCTTTCTCAGGCTAAGAAGCGAGTGTTGCTCTGACTCACACTGGTCTTTCTCCCCTCTGGAGGTCTGAAATCTGTGCCCTGAGCTCACAACGATGGGTCATGCATGTAAACAGTGCTGAGCACAGTACACTTGGCTCTGAGGTCTTGGCTGTTTCTCACCCCAGGTTCGACTGGCCCATCGGGAACAAGTGGCAATGTACATAGATCTAGATGATGTGGCCGAGGAGGACCCTGAGTTGGTGGATTCAATTTGTGAGAACACCAAGCGCTATGCAAGGCTCTTTGCTGATTCTGTTCAAGAGCTGCTGCCTCAGTACAAGGAGAGGGAGGTGAGTGCAAGAAAATGCAAGGCAAGGAACTTAGATTTCTGTCAGGAGCTTCTCAGATATTGATGTTTTCTGAGCTGGCAGAAGGAAGGGGCAGTGATTCTGCCTCATGTTTTTTTATGCCCCACCCTGCCACACATTTTCCCCATATTTCTCCTTCTGCCTGTAGGTGGTAAATAAAGATGTTCTGGATGTTTACATTGAGCACCGACTGATGATGGAACAGCGGAGCCGAGATCCTGGGGCAGCCCGAAGCCCCCAGAACCAGTACCCTCCTGAACTCATGCGTAGATTGTAAGTGGTCTCAGTAGGAAAGGGAATGGGAATTCGTTCCCCAGAACCTCACTAATGATTGTTTTCTCCTTCAGTGAACTGTACTTTCAAGGCCCAAGCAGTAATAAGCCTCGTGTGATCCGGGAAGTACGGGCTGACTCTGTGGGGAAATTGGTAACTGTACGTGGAATTGTCACTCGTGTCTCTGAAGTCAAACCCAGAATGGTGGTGGCCACTTACACTTGTGACCAGTGTGGGGCAGAGACCTATCAGCCGGTATGTATGAAGTAAGGAACCAGGAGTACAGTTAACTTTGTTACTGGTTTTTAATAAGAATTTTTGTTTGTTAATGTTTATTTGTAATGTTTATTATAAAACACTTGGTTTTATTTGCGTTTCATTGCTTTTTTTTGGTACATAATGGTCTTCCCATTTGTGTTTTTTGTGTCTGTTCGTGTTTTCCCATAGTAATTCAGGATGTTTTTGACACGTCCATGAAGATGAAATGAGATTCAAGTGACTGATCTAAATGGCTCATTTTCTTAGAGTTTTCTTTGATGTTTTCTTACATCTTAGATCCAGTCTTCTACTTTCATGCCCCTGATCATGTGCCCCAGCCAAGAGTGCCAGACCAACCGCTCAGGAGGACGGCTGTATCTGCAGACACGTGGCTCCAAATTCATCAAATTCCAGGAGATGAAGATGCAAGAACATGTGAGTTTGGGGTATGTTGTCCAAGAAAGGTGGGACGTGGGAATCATTTTGAATACTGTAGTCACTCATGGAATGGAAGAAAGAAAGGACGGAAGAAGGGAGAGGCTTCTTCCGTCCTCTAATTGGCTTGTCTGAAGCTGGGCAGGCCAAGATGTAGAAAAGTGGAGTTGCCTAGGCAGGAGCTTAGATCCTGGCAGGACTTTATGTTCTTTTTCCTTGCCTGTGCACCCTTATCCTCCACAGAGTGACCAAGTGCCTGTGGGAAATATTCCTCGTAGCATCACGGTGTTGGTAGAAGGAGAGAACACACGGATTGCCCAGCCTGGGGACCACATAAGTGTCACTGGTATCTTCTTGCCAATCTTGTGTTCTGAGTTTCGACAGGTGGTACAGGTAAGAATTTGAAATGAGGAGGAAATAGTCTCTTCCCCCCCTTGGCCACTCACCCACCGTACTTGCAGAGAAAACTATTAACAGCAAAATAAAATAAAACAAAGGGTTTTGTCAGGATTCCCTGAAGGAATCATGTGGATAGAAAAAGACCATTCATATCCTGGCCTTTCTCTGTTCAAGGGTTTACTTTCCGAAACTTACCTGGAAGCCCATCGGATTGTGAAGATGAGTAAGAGTGAGGATGATGAGTCTGGGTCTGGAGAGCTGAGCAGGGAGGAGCTGAGGCAAATTGCAGGTGAGAGGTTAGGGGAAAGGCCAGGAATGTTTTTTCCTAGTCCTTTTTTTTCCTAATCTTCACTTTCCCGCAGAGGAGGATTTCTATGAAAAGCTGGCAGCCTCCATTGCTCCAGAGATATATGGGCATGAAGATGTAAAGAAGGCACTGTTACTCCTGCTGGTGGGGGGTGTGGACCAGTCTCCCCGGGGAATGAAAATCAGGGGTAAGAGGAAATGAGGGGGAGGCTGGGGGTAAGGGAAGGCATTTGGAAGAATGGATGACAAGAACTAGTATTCCTGCAGATCACAAAATTTACAAAAGTTGGCATCTTGGCTTCAAGGACACAGGGAAGGATCAGAAGCAATGATCCTAGGTATGGGGACAGAGGCAGACTTAGGTATTTTTATCTGTTGGGTAACTTGCATTGAAAGTAGTTGCAGGGGCTTGCTTTCCTTCCAGGCAACATCAACATCTGCCTGATGGGGGATCCTGGTGTGGCTAAGTCTCAGCTCCTGTCTTACATTGATCGTCTGGCGCCCCGCAGTGAGTAATCAATTGCTCTGGGAGAGGTAGATGCAGAAGACAGGGTTAGGGTCACCACGTTTATTCTCTTTCTTGCGGGGTTGGAAGGTGGGAAAAGGTTGGGAAAGGGGGAGATAATTGTCAGCGCTGACACCCCAGGAAGGCTTGGATGGGTAAGTAGAATAGATGAGTGCCAGCCTCATCTCACTGTCCCCATTACTTGTACTTTGCGCTGTTGCTTCTTTCCCTCTTCCTAAACATGTCTATTTATTTTCTCCCTTCCTGACCCTGCCATTCAGGTCAGTACACGACGGGTCGAGGCTCTTCTGGAGTGGGGCTCACAGCAGCTGTGCTGAGAGACTCTGTGACTGGAGAACTGACCTTAGAGGGTGGGGCCCTTGTGCTGGCTGACCAAGGTGTGTGCTGCATTGATGAGTTTGACAAGATGGCCGAGGCTGACCGCACAGCCATTCATGAGGTCATGGAGCAACAGACTATCTCCATTGCCAAGGCAGGCATTCTAACCACACTCAATGCCCGCTGTTCCATCCTGGCTGCTGCCAACCCGGCCTACGGGCGCTATAACCCTCGCCGCAGCCTAGAACAGAACATACAGCTTCCAGCTGCACTCCTCTCCCGGTTTGACCTCCTCTGGCTGATCCAGGACCGCCCTGACCGAGACAATGACCTACGGTGAATAAATCTGAACACTCAATGAGACATCCGTTAGGATAATCTAGAGGGAGGGAAGAAATTGGAAAGCCCTCAGATTCTTTGCTCATGAAAACTACTCCAGGGTTCTTAGGGAAATGGTGGGTCTGGGCTGAAACACCATTAAGGATTTCCTGGGAAAGTTGTCCCTGCTATGCTATGATGAGATGGAGCCAAGGAAGGAAGACAAAGTCGGCACAGAGGGTACATAGCAGCAAAAAGAGTGTTTCTCCTTGCCTTTACTATTCCCAGGTTGGCCCAGCATATCACCTATGTGCACCAGCATAGCCGGCAGCCTCCTGCCCAGTTTGAACCTTTGGACATGAAGCTTATGAGGTAGGGAGCTCAGAAAAGACAGGTGTGCTTCACTAGTTACCTTGTGTGACAGTGTCTTGGGTCTTGTATTTTCTTCTGAAAAGTTCTTAGTCTTGGGGGGGCGGGGGTGTGTGTTACCACCACTCTGCCCCTTTCTGTGTCTTAGGTCTGAGAATATTGAGTTTAGGTCCCCGCCAGCCTGGCCACACAAGAACACACACCAGAACCAATTTTTCACACCACTGGCCTGTCTCAGGTGAGGCAGGCTCAGATTTTAGGCAAAGTGAGTCCTGCTCCAAGGATACTTGATGCCACTGTGTTCCTCACAGGTCCATGTGAGGGTTCCCAGTAGTTTTTCAAGGTTTTTTCTCTGTTACCCATCGTCTTCAAGTAAACAGTTGTGTTAAAGCAAATAAAATACATTTCTTTTAGCCATACTGTGTTCAGTGCCAGATGGATCATCTTATTCATGCACAGACTGTTTGCTTTAAAAGTTGGAAATAATTTGAAATGCACCAAGAAATATATCAGTGATGCACAAGCCATATAGTTACCTACTTTTCTAACTACAATAATGTTTCCCTCTGACCCTTAGAGTTTTGTTAAATGGGAAACATATTCCTCCCCGTCTTCCTTTTCTGCTTTCCCACAAACCACTTTTTTTGCAGGCGATATATAGCTATGTGCCGGGAGAAGCAGCCCACAGTGCCAGAGTCTTTGGCTGACTATATCACAGCAGCATATGTGGAGATGAGGCGAGAGGCTTGGGCTAGTAAGGATGCCACCTATACCTCTGCCAGGACTCTGCTAGCTATTCTGCGACTGTCTACTGCTCTGGTAAGTGCCCAGTTCCTGTTCTGCTGGAGGGTTAACTGTTTAGACTTACTGGGCAATCTGCCTTAATGTCCTTTACTCGTTGCCTCCTCCCTTCCACTCAGGCCCTGCTGGGGCTAAAGTGCTGACAGTGCAGATAGTGGTCCTGTCCATGCTACCGCACTGTGGGTACTTGCTGCTCCAGCAGGGCGCACACAGCGTCCACGGAGGGAAAGGCCTTCTCCCTGCTTCTCAAACCTGACTGCAAGGATGGGTGGGATGAATTTCACTATGTCCTTGATCCTGTGCTAGAAACCTTCATTCTGTCCTTACATCTTGGACCTGAGTCCTGGGGGCTCCAAAGTGCTGTTCGTGCAGGTAGTGTGATTATCTGACCTACTGCTGAGCTAGCACTTCCAGAGCCCCAGGGACACAACCTCTATGCCAATCGCCTTCTAGGCTGAGCTCCCCAAGCTCCATCTGTCATGGTGGGAGCCCACTGGAATTCAGAAGGGCGTAGTCTCCCTCGCAAGACAGCTGAACACCGGGACTGGCCAGTGTTGAGAGGCGGAGACTTGGGCAATTGCTGGACGCTGCCCTGGGCATTGCACTTGTCTCGGTCTGACAGTGCCGGCCCCACACTGCGGATGTTTGTGGGGGAGGGTAGGGGACCTCTACTTGGTTTTTGTTAGTAGGCAACACAGAAAGGGGTTCCCTGACTGTGCTACTCCCCTCCTCCTGTTCCCATCTGTCCCTGCCTTCCCCTTAGGCACGACTGCGAATGGTGGACACGGTTGAAAAGGAAGATGTGAATGAAGCCATAAGGCTAATGGAGATGTCAAAAGACTCACTTCTGAGTGACAAGGGACAAACAGCTAGGTGAGTGGTTTAATGGAGGAGGAAATCAGGGGTCACCTTGATAAGCAGGCTACTTTGGTTTCTATAACACCACCTATATGATGGTGGTCTGTTGAATGCTCTTGTTTGTACCCTGACCTTACCGACACCTGTGCTTGTTTCTTTCAGAACCCAGAGACCAGCAGATGTGATATTTGCCACTGTCCGTGAGTTGGTCTCAGAGGGCAGAAGTGTCCGGTTTTCTGAGGCGGAGCAGCGTTGCGTATCTCGTGGTTTCACACCTGCCCAGTTCCAGGCAGCTCTAGATGAGTATGAGGAGTTAAACGTATGGCAGGTCAATACTGCCCGGACTCGGATAACTTTTGTCTGATTCCAGCCCACTTGAGACACGGGTCTACTGTGCTTAAGCCCCTCTCCCCATTCCTTTAAAGGACTGTTTGACTGAACAGTGCCCCTGAGAGGAAAGGAGGATCCCATCTTTTTCCTAAGCTGCACTTGTTTTGTTCATTATTTTTGCTAATAAAGTGTTTATAGATTGGTGCTTTTTGTTAAAATGAGGTATTGTGTGTTCTAGAATAATACCTTGTTCTCTTTATATTTGTTGTTTTTCATCCACTCAATAAATGCACTTGAGTACCTGCCAGGCATCAATATAAACATGGAATGAAGTGAGGCGTGAGACTCCCACTACACAGACTGATTTCCCTGGATCTCTCAGTTGGACTCAGAATGTACATTGGGTGTACTGCAATGTGACACTTCGGCTCTGAAGACACAGTGGCAATGTGTAATAACAAGGGTCTCCTCCAGCCAACTCCTGTTTCTGTTTTATGAAATGGCTCCAGTAGACCTCTCAATACACCTGTGTAGTCCTCCAGCTCCTATTTGAATCTTACTTGGTGGGTAATGGAAATCAGGGACCTGGAGGAAGGCATGTGGAAATGAAATGTCTGGCACAAGTAACTACAACAGTAAGTACCCATGATGACACCACCTGGCCTCATCTCTGAAGTATGGACACTAGTACCTCTGCCTCAAGGCTGAGGTGCCTGCAGGTCAGGCACATACTAGGTGTAGCAAGCACTCAATATTTAGCAACAGTTGGGAAACCACTCTTGGCAAGTACTCAGTTCCCACAGGATCAAGGCTTTCATTTGTCCATGACAAATGTGTTTAATACCCGGCTCCCTCCCACTCTGTGTGTGAAAAACAAGTAAAGCTTGGGAAAGTAGTCCTTTATAGGGAGACATTAAAACAGGATTGCTGAGATGGAAGCAGGCAGCCTTCTGTGTGAAGACAGTCCACCTGACCCCACATGGAGTCAAATGGCAACAAGCTCCCATCCCAATCACTGAAAAGTATGGAGAACAGCTGGTGATAAAGAGGGACTCATGCCTCTTGGAGCAAGGCTGGAACCAAGGGCCTCCACTGAGATCCAAGTTGAAAAACCTGTGTGGTACCTCTAACACAGGACAGAGCCACCGGAAGGGGTGCTGAGGGACTGCTCCCCTTTTATTAATGACAGGTTTCTCTAAAGGGAGTATAGCACCCCTCCCTCTGGGATAGTTGTCTGACCCCTGTGCATCATCTCTTCAAGTACCCTCTCAGAAGAACAGCCCTCGCATCCGCCTGCCGATGCCTTGTCGATCATAGAGGACGTTGAACTTGTTCACGAACTGGTTCATGGTGTTGCACGTTTTGGTGATGGTGCCAAGGTAGGCCATGAGCCCCACATCATTGCATTGCTGGGAGGGAACAGAAAGAACCAGTTCCCCAGGGGATCTGGGTCCCTCACAGCATGCCCAAGGAACAGCAAGCCCATGTCCTGCATTCAGAAATAACAGCATTAAGCCCCACCTCCCCATTCTGGGTTTTACACTCACATCATAAAAGTCTGTCTTGAACTTGTCTGTGCTCAGTACTGGAAGACAGTGACATAGTGCATAGGCCTCACGCAGAATCTCATGGTTAAAGGGGACCTCTCCTGTAGGCACAAAAAGGCTGTATTAATGTGGATGCTGTCACTTCCCCAGGAGAGAGGAAAAGTGCCAGAAGGCCCCTATCCTACCTGCTTCAGAGGCCTTGACATACTCCAAGATGAGCTTGACGCGGCTGTGCAGCATCTTGATGGCGCTATGCTGTGCTATCAGGTGTTCAGCCACTGCAGGGGGACAGGGGCAGGCCACAGTTCAGAAGGCTTTCGACCACACCTGTCACCCCACTTCCAAGGAAAACCTTCCAGCCTCAGTTACCAGTGGAGTTCTCTCCACTGCCTGTTGCTGTCATTCGAGCCACATGGTCTACACCAATGCGTTCAGCTTCCTCTGTGGCCAGAGTATAGGTCAGTTCAGCAAACAGCATTGTGGCCTGTGGAGCACATAGGGAGAGTCAAAAGCAGGAAACACCAGGGGTAGGATCTGAGAGTTGAAAGATAGGGGATTACCTCTCCATTGATTATATCGATGACAGACTCAAAAACGCTGACAGGAAGCTATAAAGAAAGAACAGCTCTTACATCAAATGTGCCTGAACCAAAAATTGGGCTTAGCCTTTTCACTTTAGATTTTCTCATCTAATAAATGCAGTGACAGAGGTATTGCCCCCATTTTACACATGAGGAAAATGCAGGTTAAAAGTTAAATGACTAACTCAAAGTCACACAGCTGGTAAGTGGCAGAATGAAGATTCAACTCAACAGAAATGTCAAACAGTAAAAGGGGATGAGGATAAAAGATAAGCATAGTGACAGACAAGCACAACAAAATGAGCATGGACGAGGTCAGTGTACTCACATCCGTGTGCTTGGTCATAGGGTTCAACTTAAGAAAAAGGGGACTCTCGATTATCTCACACACCTGGAAGAAGATGATGGACACGATGTCAATGCCCGTCTTTCTTCCCCTCATTCTCTATTCTCTGCCTAGCATGCACATATGTGAGCATGTATACCTGCTTATGGACGTGGATGTCGGAGGGGTCAGGTGGTCCCCCTGTGGTATACCAACCCAGAAACTCCAGCTCCTTGAATACCTGTTTAACTGGAGAGGAAGGGGCCAAAGTATTTCTTTAAAGAATCCTTCCTTAATTTGCAGCTCCTGGTGTATTTTCACCAGCTTCTCCCCTTTCCCCTATAATCCTGGCTCAGTTTAGAATCCCTTCTATCATCTCATCCTTTACTTTCTTTGGGCAGAATACCTGAATGTGTTTTTTCTGAGATATCTTTAGCTACTCCCGCTTCACTTTTCCCCACCGTATTCATCCCATGTCCTGTTTATTTCTTCCCAACCCCATCTGTCTTCCCCACATCTATTTTCTCCCACTCCTCTGCCCACTTCTATTCCCCTCTCACATTGCTCCTCCTTGGTGTAATAATATTCTTTGTCAATGATAATCTTCTCTTCCACGGTGTGTGACAGCAGTTCAAAGGAGTTCATCACCTCGATATTTCGGCCCTCCTGCTTCCCGATCAGAGCCCCAATCACTGGGAAGAGAAGGACACATAAGAGGTGAGGGTAAAAAAATCCCAAAACTTCCCTCATCATTATCCTGAGGTCAATGTGAACCAACAACTGGGGCGAGGAAGGAAAAACCACTATTTGGGGGCGATGACCAGAAAAGATTGCAGAATTAGGCTTAACACTCACCCTGCACAGGCCGCCCTTCCTGGGAGCGCATGCGAATCCAATGGTCTGAGATGTTCAGAATCACGAGGGGATGAAGAGCGACTGAAACACTCCCAGTCACTCCGGAGGCCATGACGCTGGGGATTACTAAGGGTTGAGGAAAAGAACAGCGGATGAGAGTCCGGGGCCCACATCCCGCCCCGGAGATGGCAAAGCCCGTCCTATACATAGCTTTTGCAAGTTATCCCAGGGTGCGATGTTCCGTCCGCCCTCCTGACTTCTTCCAGGATCCAGGAAGGCGGCCCTGATGCACCCTGAAGGCCATCTCCAGAAGCCGTCCCCGCGGGGCCATTTACCTGCCGCATCCACCTCCATCCCGCTGCTCCCACCCGTCCCGTTCGCCGCAGCTGCCGCCGCCGCCGCCATTTTCCCCGCGCCCGCCGGCCTGGGCCCCGCCCCCTCTCGGTTTCCGTCCGGCTGCAGTGCATGCGCAGTGTGGCCGGGGCGTGCGACTAGTCTGACGCCTGGCCCCACCCAGCCTCGAAAGCCCAAGGCTCGCACCACCCCAAAGCCAACAGGTTTTCGTAGGTCCTGACCCCGCCTCTTGTTTGCAGTTGGCCTTGAATAAATTATGTGACCTCAATCGCCCCAACCTTTTCTTCTTCGTAGTACTATTTTAATAAGACTGACTAGTTCCTAAATATATTGCAGAATGAATGAAATGTTATAATAAAATCCAAGCTGCTACCAGCAGCCTGCAAGGTCCGCTATAATCCAGGCCCTGCCTGGCATTTGGCCCTGACCTTTATTTTTCTGGCCTTCGGTCCCAGTGTTTCAGCCACACCAGCTTTCACGTCCCTTCATTTCACACGCCCCACTCCCACTTAAGGGCCTTCTGTTGTATTCATTGTAACCCCGTGACCAACTTAGGTACCTTACTCTTGGGTACCTAAATAATTTATTTTTATTTTGTAAGATTTTATTTATTTTTAGACAGAGGGAAAGAGAGGGAGAAAAAGGGAGAAAGAGAGGGAGAGAAACATCAATGTGTGGTTGCCTCTTGCACGCCCCATACTGGGGACCTGGCCTGCAACCCAGGCATGTGCCCCGACTGGGAATCGAACCCCCACTTAGCCACACCAGCCATGGCAAGGGTACCTAAATAATTTTTTAATAAATGAATGAATATCTGGGCTGGATCCTGGTCTTGAGTGGCTCTGTCTGCATGCCCTGTCTTTCTTTCTTCCAAATACTGATACTACCTTCAGTACTAGGAACGTCCTCAGCATTTTGTAATACCTCCTATCCTCCCCATGGTCTCCATCTCCATGAGTCTCACCTCTGGCAAAGAAACCACTCCCACCCTCTCCCCACTTTTATGTGCCCCCTGCCTTGCTGCCCCAACATATCTGGCTAGCTCTTTTAAGATGTGCCTATTCTTAACCCAAAGTGTAAGTCCTATAAAGCAGGTAGAATCCTATTTCTTAACCCTGTGGAGCCTACTCTAGTGCCCAGAACTAGCAGGTACAGGGAGATGTTTTCTAGTGATAATGGTGACTTATGTGGATCAAGCAAACTTTCTATTTAGGATCCTGGATAAAGGGAAGTTGAAGAGCCAGCAACCCTCAAAGGAAGGGGCCTGAGAAATCCTGCAGGGAGAGAGGTCTTCTGGCCAAGGGGAAGTGAAGAGTTTGTCTCATTCTAACCCCCTGAAAAACCTGTCAGCCAGCTGAAATGTTTCCAGAAGAAAAGCATATATGCCTTACTTCTCTTAGGAGTGCAATGCTTCTCAGCTAGACTGAAGCTAAAATAAAGACAAGAATTATTCTGGTGTTAATAAAGGTCATAGTTTGTGTTGCTGTTTCACACATTAAAATACTCCTTTGTCTTTTTGTTGTTTCAAATGCTTTTGAAAAACTGTTCACATAATTACACAACTCATAAAAAAGTGGTTACCGTGAAATTCAAGAATGGTTTTGGAATTGAATCAGTTGATATACATGCTTTGGAAGTAATCTCTCTGAGCATTTCTTAAAAAGTGCATTGTATTTAAAAACTACCAAGAAAAACTCAAGTTGGCATTGTGTTAAGACAACTATCTCACTGTTCTCTTTCTACCTTCCAACAAAACTATTTGTAAATATAATGCATCTCTTTGTTATTGTGTTAACTTTTCCTTCCACAGGGTAGAGGTAACTGGGCTGGTGGGGAATATCTGTTCAGAGAGTCTGCAAAGAAAAGATATTGAGGACTGAAGTGAGGGCCCTCCAGGAAATAACCAAACTGGGTCACCAATTGCTTTGAGTCTGTGGTGTTGTCAAGAATTTTACTCTTGCCCTGGCTGGTGTGGCTCAGTGGAATGAGTGCCAGCCTGTGAACCAAAGGGTCACTGGTTCAATTCTCAGTCAGGGCACATGCCTGGATTGCAGACCAGGTCCCCAGTGTGGGGTGCACAAGAGGCAACCACACATTGATGTTTCTCTCCCTCTTTTTCTCCCTCTCTTCCCCACTCTAAAAATAAATAAATAAAAATCTTAAAAAAAAAAAAAAAGAATTCTACTCTTGCCCTGACTAATGTGGCTCAGTTGGTTGAGCGTCATCCTGCAAAGAGAAAGTCTCCAATTTGATTAGAGCACATGCCTGAGTTGCAGGGTTCAGTCCTTTGTCCGTTCTTGTGCATACAAGAAGCGAGTAATTGATGTTTTTCTCCCTCCCTTCCCACCTCTCTAAAAATAAATACGTAACATCTTAAGAAAAAAAAGACATTCTATTCTTTGGGGTCAGGTGTTACCCATCCAGGCACCATTTATTTACTGAACAGAAACGGATATTTAGGAGTGCCTACCATGCAGCAAGCACAATTCTAGGTGCTAGGGATACAGCACTGAACAAAACAAAGTTCTGAGTTCGTGAAGCTTACATTCTAGTTGTAAGAAACAGGCAGTAAACACACATCAGAATATTAAGGGAGATTGAAAGGATGGAATTTTACATGGAAGGAAACACCAAATGGAGTAAGGGAGCAAGATATGGGGTTACCTGGAGAAAGAGTATTCCAGAGGGAATAATTACAAAGGTCTTCAGGCAGGAAACTGTTTTCTGTGTTCTAGGAATAATGAGAAAGTCGATGACCAGAACTGAGTGAGTGGAGGAGGGAGGGAGAAAGTAATAGGAGATGAAATCAGAGTGGGGATAAGAGTCTTTGGGGCCATTATCAGGATTTTGGCTTTCAGTCTGAACAGAGGTATGACATGATTTGACTGTAATGGCTGTAAAGGGTCACCCAGGTTGATGCATGGAGGTTAGATGGTAGGGACCATAGAAGGATGGAAGTGGACCTATTATTCTACTCCAGGTGATAGATGACCACAGCTTGGATCTGGGCAATAGAGGTAGAGGTGGGAGATGACTCAGGCCTGCAGCTATTTATATGCCCCAGTGCAGCATTGGAAAAAACATTCCTAGGTCTGATTGGTGTGGCCCAGTTAGTTGGGCATCATCCCACAAAGCGAAGGGTCACTTATTCAATTCCTGGTCAGGGCACATGCCTGGGTTGTGGGTTCAGATCCCAATTGGGGCACATATGAGAGGCATCCAATCATGTTTCTTTCTCACCTAGGTGTTTCTCTTCCTCTCTTTCTCCCTCCCTTCCCGTTTCTCTAAAAGTAAATAAATAAAATATTGAAAAAAAAAAGAAAAAAGAAAGAAAAAGAGTCCCTAGCCTGGAGGCTATAGTAATGATACTGTGTGGCATATTTGAAAGTTGCTAAGAGGGTAAATCTAATAAATTCAAAAAAAAATAAGAAGGAAATAAAGAGAGGGAAGAAAGAAAGGAAGAAAGGAAGAAAAGAAAGAAAGAAAGAAAGAAAGAAAGAAAGAAAGAAAGAAAGAAGAAAGAAAGAGAAAGAAAGAAAGAAAGAAAGAAAGAAAGAAAGAAAGAAAGAAAGAAAGAAAGAAAGAAAGAAAGAAAGAAAAGAAAGAGCCCTGGCTGGTGTAGTTCAGTGGATTGAGCGCGGGCCTGCGAACCGAAGGATAGCGGTTCGATTCCCAGTCAGGGCACATGCCTGGGTTGCCAGGCCAGTTCCCGGCAGGGGACATACAAGAGGCAACCGCACATTGATGTTTCTCTCCCTCTCTCCTTCTCTTCCCCTCTAAAGATAAATAAATAAAATCTAAAAGAATTAAAAAAAAAAAAAAGAAAGAAAGAAAAGATCTGGAGCTCAGGCTGGGTTTCTATCCCCACATGCCCCCTCACCCAGCTGCCCTGCATAGGGCACAGCCTGCAAGTTCTGGTTGAATTCAGGATACATTTCAAAGTAGAGTCAATGGGATTTGTTGACTTGATGTTCGGGCCTCAGGAAAAGCACGTGAATTTATATCAGTTAGTGTGAAACAAGGCTGTCCTGGTCTGTGTGTCATGTCGGCATGCACGTGGCGGAGGGGGGGTGTTCACTTGAGGAATTTCAAGGCTGGCAAACCCAGTGGGGGTCAGATTGCCAGCCAAAGGTGCTGCCTAACTCAGGCAGACCATGGGTGGGCTTGCCAGGCTATGGTGGCAGTACCTCTACACGATAGTGTTAAGTGCCCTCCTGCCTCCTGTATCTAAGGTGTTCCCTTCAGATGCTGGATCATTGCTCTCCTTCCATGGACAGAAATTGGCATGTCACATCCCAGTACCTATAACTTCTCTTTTTCTCCAATTATTCCCTATATGTACCCAGACCTGTGTCTGCAAGGCCCAGGTGTGAGTGAAACAGGGCATTTTTACAAAATTTGCAAAGACCCATTATGCCCTCCACTTTGGCACCTGTATTTGTTCCCTATTATCTCTAGCTTTTGGAGATACATTCCTTGGCTCAAGGCCTCTTCCTCATCTTCCAATCCAGTACTTTTAGCAACATCTTTGTTCCTCTTTTCCCATCATCACATTGACTTCTGTAGCAAAATCTATCCCTGCCACCCTCTCACATGTACAGTGTACTTGGGATTACAGTTAGTGCCCACTGGGCTAATCCAAGGTAATCTTCCCATCTGAAAACCCTTAATTATATCTGCAAAGTCCCTTTTGTCATAAAAAGTAATACTCACAGATTCCAAGGATTAGGACCTGTTTATCTTTGGGGGCCATTGTTCAGCCTGCTGCAGCATATGTGGGCAACTGTAAGGGATTCAGAGAGCAATGTCCTCAATCAAGTGATCTAGAACCACGTCAGTCCAACAAGAGAATCCTGGTGGCTGGACCAGAATTGAGTCGGCATTCCCTAGGCTCCCCTGTGGCTTGGCAGTACCAGAGGGTCTACTAACTACGCTGTTCTGGGGTAGCCATTATAGGGGGGAAAAGAAGTATAATTCCAAGGAATAGTCAAGGCAGAATCTTTAATTTTCAAAATAAGTCTAGAGAGCTTCCTCACTCCTTTCATCCTCGTCACTACCCAAGAAGAAATGGCTGACCAAGAGGAGACAAATGCTTTGGAGGAATGGCCACATTCAGTGATCAGGCTGTCTTATTAAGGTGTGTGGACCAGGAGGAGATAGAGGTGGTAAAGGAGGTAGAGCGGATTTTGGAGGAGGCCATTCCAGCGCTTGGCAACCAGATGCTGTCCACAATAAGGAGTGCAGGCTGTTTAAAACCTTGACTCTTGGCCCATTCTTGGGTGGCTTTTTTGGCAAAAAGCACACCAGTGTCAGACTGTTGATGGTCCACAAAGCCTGAAGCACAACAAAGGCTAGTTTTAAGGGCCATCATGATGTGGCCTGAGTCAGAGGATCAGACTGGAACAGGGCCACTAGCATCAAGAGAGCCCCTAGAGGTTGTCAAAGGTTCAATGGAGTCAGTTTAGGAGGAGCAGGAAGGAGTTTCTGGGCAGTGCAGGCTTGAATAGCAGCTTGATGCCAGTCAGTTTTATCAGCGACCTGGTCCTCACCATGGACATCCACATGAGTGACCCAATGGTCAGAGCCAAGGAATTCACTGCTCAAAAGGGTGTGTCTTCATAATTCTATACTTGTAATCCTCCAAGCAGTGAACCAAGCTGCCATGCTAATAGCCCAAGTCAGTAAAATGTAACACGGCTCATCCAGGGAAGCACTTGCCAGCTGTATAATGAGAACGGCTGTGAGTTCTGCCCAGTGCTTTCAGTTTTACACAACTGGCTCTGAGGCTGGAAAATAGCAGTCATCCAATGGACCCCATCAGGTTTCATCTTAGTGAAGCCATCAGCGAGCCAAGCCCAGGCATTTAGGGGAACCTCTGAGGCTTGACGGCTCCACTGAGACATGTCTTTGCTTCAAGTGGTTTCTCTCAAAGCAGTAGCTGCCACTTTCTCATGTAAAACCTCTCTAGGTCTAGGCTGACTGCACTCTTAAAAATACCATTTCTATTGACTAGTGAGGCCTGTTAGGCTTGTCCCATCTTTTTAATCATGCAGTTCAACCTGACTTATTCCAAAAGGCAGATATCAGGCTGGAAAATTACAAAGCCTCCTGGGTCTGGAGTTCTTCAGCAGGAGGTGTACTTGATGTCTGTGTACGGCAGGTGACGCTGTTGCATTGAGAAATGGCTGCTATGCAAAATTGGCAGCACCGGGCAATTTTTGGCACCTGAGTCACTCTTGTGCCCAGCAATTTGTCCTCGCTGCTGCCTGATCTGGAGCATAGCAGGAACCAGGCAC
Source organism: Glossophaga mutica (assembly GCA_039655065.1). Classification (NCBI taxonomy): domain Eukaryota; kingdom Metazoa; phylum Chordata; class Mammalia; order Chiroptera; family Phyllostomidae; genus Glossophaga; species Glossophaga mutica. The sequence goes on from CM077305.1 coordinate 85,615,040, forward strand.
AGCAGCTGGGTCATGAGCCCAGAGGATATGCACCACTGGCTTATGCAGCGCTGGCCAAAAATGACTGTATAGACACCCTGGCCTTGCACAGAGTGGCAATGTCCCACCAGGCCACTTATGAATACTCCCTCTAAGCCCACCTCGATGAATACTAGTGGCCTTTTATTGGACTGGAGCTGGACAGGCCTCCTGAGTCAACTGCGTTTGGCAGTGCTCCCTGTGGCAGGAGGAACAGATGCATGGACCCCCTGTAGCTCACAGAATCCCTATCCCAGGTGCTGGCTTTGAGCAGGTTCCTATAAGCTACAATGGGCTAGTCATCTGAGGGTAGTCCACATCTCGTGGGCACTTTCTCCACCAAAAACACCATAAACACCCTCACATACACACACACAGGTACCATGCATGCATGCTCTTTATCCGGCAGGATGAGCTGAGAGACAATAAGGTGTCCACATTTCATTTATGCCTGGAGGTAGCCAGAAGAGTTTAATGTATAAATAAACTACCATTAATTTTTTTTATTGAATAAGGTTCTGTGGAGGTACAAAGATAAATTGGTCCATATGCCTCTCCCCTAAGAGTTACAATCTAGGAAAAGAGAATAAATCGTGTTTGGGTGTTGTAGAAACTAGTAGACCTTGAGCTAATCCCAGCACACCTTCTTGTCCTCCATGTCCTCGTCCTGTGTATTTAATCAGTTGCCAAGTGCTCCTGTTCTTAGCTCTATAAAATCTCCTATACCAATCTTCTCCTTCCTATTTCTGGCAATACTCTAAAACCTTCTGGGCATTCATTGTCAGTGGACAGCCTGCTGTGCCATTGGGAATGCCAAGGATGTCTCTGCTCACCTGGTGGAAAACCCATTCTCCACAACCTTGACCCCTCCACTCTCACTCTGCCTCTTACTAAACAGAAAATCCAGGCTCTCTGGTATGATTTACCTCAACTTCCTGATCTCTAACCTAACCTAGAAGGCATATACATCTATATCCATCTTCTCACCTGCAGTTGTAAAGGATGAAACTTACCTGTAGTTTCATCAAAACATCTTATAGGAGCCAGTTGTGACTCAATGGTTTAGAGGCATGCTCTGTAGATTGAGCAGTAGCAGTGGAGACAAATGAATGGGCTGCAGTCAAGTGCTGGCCACTGGGAGATGACCTGCCAGGTATAGGTGGCCAAAGCCCACAACCCACATGAAGCGGAGAGACTTTGGGTTCCGGCCCAGCCATAGCTTCACATTAATATGATGTGCCATTGTTTCAGGAGAAACTCCCAGCAACTTGGTTCTCCTCACCAGTGCAGTAAAGAATTACAGCTCAGCGAGTCTATTAGTGTGCAAGCAGGATTTATTGCTGATCCATTCTCATGAAAGAGAACGGGCCTAGTTAAGGGGGAGTGGTGTTGAAAGGCAAAGGTTCAGGGCAAAGCCGGGTAAGGGCGGTGAAAGTAAGGGTGACCTAAGGCCAAGGTGGCAAGTGCAGGTGTCGTGAGAGCTGGGGCAGCAAGCACAGAGAGCCAAGAGCACCAAGCCAGAGCCCTTTGTCCTGAGGGCTTCTATAGTTGGCGGGATGTGGGGGAAGAAGTTACATATTGATTGACAGGTGAAGGTGGAGCCAGCTTTTGGAAGGGGGCATGGCATGAATACCCAAAGATGTTAATGGGCTTCTTCCTTTGGGCACTGTGGGCCCTTTCTGGCCTTTCAGGCCTTGGGATGAAAGCAGTTTCAAAGGCTTTCTTTCCCAGATAGAGGAGACGATTCATAGGATCTCAAGGACTGCCCTCCTCCAGGGTCAGCGCAGTGTTTCCTGTGATGTTGGAACGCCTGGCAGAATGACCGGCCCAGGCTCAGGACTGCTGAGTTAGTGGGGGAGGCATGCCTCCCTCCTCCTTCTTGCCTTGGTTTGCTCTCTCTCTCCTTTGGTTGTCACATCATGACAAGGGCTTTGGCTATTTCGCCAAAATTAAAAATTTCATTCGCATAAAACCCATATGACTTTTGGCCACAGCTGAAAATAACTGTCTGATAAGTGAGTTGACCTCACCTACCAGCCCACCCAGAGCACAGCACCCACATCTCAGCCGAGGCCTCCCCACCCTGTGGCCCCCAGTGGGAACTACTCCTGGATATTGAAGGGTATTATTTCCTCCCTTCCTCTAGCCCCTTAGGGGAGTCTTCATTATAGACAAGAAGGTATGGCTCAGTGCCTAATTTTGCCTCCAAATGTATCCTAGGGTCCTGTGTGCATGCTTATTTGTAAGCAGGGGGGCTTATATGAAGAGAGGAAAATAGAACAGAACAACAGAGGAGAAAGCTGGGTCAGTTCCCTTAGAGGACAACTGCTTTCCTTGCAGTTCCACAAGCCCCAACTCCAACGTATATTGTGCCTTTGGATTAGAAAGCTCTCTGGAAACCTACATCACCCCTCCCCCTACTTTTCACAAGTTAATCTTGAGAGGCTAAATTATAAGAGCCTATGAGGTACTGAATTGCAGCGCTAACAACTCATTTGCACCATGAACCTCAGATCACTGGGTAGGAAGCACCCTGAGATGCCCAAACTGCTGTTGTCATGGGAATGTACCTTGTGAAGTGAAGATCCAAAATATCCGCACAATTCTGACCGAAAGGTAAGGATTAAGAGACCTCTCTATTCGTGTGATGCAGAGATGACATCCCACACAGAATCTTAGGGCACTTGGTTTAAAGGTATAAGAGAACTATCGAATCATGCATCTGTTTCCAGTAACAACCTGGAGGGTGCCTCTAATTCAGGTTGGGATCAAGTGAATCCCTGATCGCAATGCTCACACCACAGAGCCATAAAAAAAGGATGTTGGGATGTCCCATCTGTCTTTCTCTCCAGCCTGATCCCTCTCTCCAAGTCTGTGATTCCTGAGTACTTAAATGCATATCCTCTCAAGTCCTACACTGGGATGTTGGATAGGAGGGGCCAGCTCACGGGGAGAAATTGGCCTGGTAGTGAGGGTTCCAGAGTATAAGGCTGGAACAGAGGTACTTGTCTCCCTGTTGGCCTTGGAGCCAGCATAGCGTCTTGCCTCAGGACCACACTCTTGCAAGCCAGCTGCCCTCTCCACAATGTGTCACTTAATGAAGGCAGCTACTAACCAAATGGTTTCATCTTATTCAAGTCACTTACCTGCCTGTATCAGCTCTTTTTCCCCCCTATATCCAGAGTGCTGGACTGCCCTGGAGTAATAGAAATGGGACACTCGAGTGTCAGTTGTCTCTTAGGCATGGGGCTGTCACTTGGCATAAAGTGGCTGAGGAACGTGGTTGAATCTCTCCTACAGGAGGCAATGACATTATTCCCAAAGCCATGCTTGGAGTGTGTTTGTTGAAGCTGTAATCAGCTCCAGCAGCCTACTTCTGCAGCCAGGGTGCCCTTCCCCATTTGTTGTTTGAGAGAAGACAGCCATCCCAAACTAAACTTGGAGAGAGCTTTTCACCCTAACTCAGTGGTTCCCAACTGGGGGTGATTTTGTCCTTCAAAAGACTTTTGGTACTGTCTTGAGACATTTTTGGTTGTCAAACTGGAGGTGGGTGTTACTGGCATCTAGTGAGTAGAGACCAGGGATGCTGCTAAACATCCTACTATACACAGGATAGCACTCCACAACAAAGAATTATCTAGCCCCAAATCTTAGCATCAGCTCTTTTGGGGTACACGCACACAACCTTCCCAGGGCTCAAGCTCGCTCAGATGGCCTGCAGAGGACCAGTTCCAGTGTTTGCCACCTTAGAGAAATTGGAACCTTCTTCCTTCTTCCCCAGTGGCCCTGTCTCTCTTTAGCATTTCTAGGTTTATTTCAGTGGCCCAGGGCCCCTTCCTGCCACTGAGACCTTGATAGACTTAACTTGGAACTATCTCAGGAAATAGGGAAGGATAGGGGACCAGGGCTTCTTATGCAAACTGATTCACGTCCTCCCCTGCACCTAGCAACAAGGGGACAGTAGAACTTTGGTAAACTACAAACAAAGGGAGCCCATATCTACAAAACCCAGGGAGACCACTGAACAAAGATCAGTAATTCATGGAGATTTTCCCTCCCTAAGGGGCAGTTCTGTTGCTAAAGAAAAATGATAAGTGTTTTTTTTTATTATTTATTTTTAAAATTATTTATTTTTAGATGGAGGGAGAAAGAGAGGGAGAGAAACATCAATGTGTGGTTGCTTTTCATGTGGCCCCCACTGGGGACATGGCCCACAACCCAGGCATGTGCCTTGACTGGGAATTGAGTCGCTGACCCTTTGGTTCACAGACCATGTTCAATCCACTGAGCTACACCAGCCAGGGCCATTCAGTAGAATCTTATTCAACCTTAAAAAGAAATTCTGACACATGCTACAACATGGATGAAACTTTTGGACATTATGCTAAGTGAAATAAGCCAGTCACAAAAGGATAGATACCATCCACCTATACGACGTAGTCAGAGTGGTCAAACTAAGAGCAGAATGGTAGTTGCCAGATGCAGTGGGGTGGAAGGGGTGGGTTGGGGGAATGGGGAGCTGTTCAATGAGTGCAGAGTTTCCAGGTGGGAAGTTGAAAAAGATCTGGAGATGATGGTAGTGTCATGGTTGTAAAACTGTGCAAATGTGTCACCACAGCTGTAGGCCCCTGGCTGTACTCCTCTTTTCATTTTGATTACGGGGAAGCGGGGGGCGGGGGGAAATCCTGACAGAAAAGAAAGAAGAGGGCTACAATAACAAAAACTGGCCAGTGTAAGCCTGAACCAAGATGGCACTGGATCTGATCTTTAAAAGACCTTGAACCTCAGTATATAGCTTTTTAAAAACTTTTTTCACATTTATTTTTATTTTTTAAAATTTATTTTATTGATTATGCTATTGCAGTTGTCCCATTTCCCCCTCTTCACTCCCCTCCACTCTGCACACCCCCTCCCACCCACATTCCCCACTTTAGTTCATGTCCATGTGTCATAAGTTCTTTAACTTCTACATTTCCCACATTACTCTTGCCCTCCCCCTGTCTATTTTCTACCCACGGTCTATGCTATTTCTTCTCTGTACTCTTTCCCCCTCTCTGATCCTCCCACTCCCCTGTTGATAACCCTCCACGTGTTCTCCATTTCTGTGGTTCTGTTCCTGTTCTAGTTGTTGGCTTCATTTGCTTTTGTTTTTGTTTTAGGTGTGGTTGTTAATGATTGTGAGTTTGCTGTCATTTTACTGTACATGTTTTTTTATCTTCTTTTTCTTAGATAAGTCCCTTTAACATTTCATATAATAAGGGCTTGGTGATGATGAACTCCTTGAACTTGACCTTATCTGAGAAGCACTTTATCTTCCCTTCCATTCTAAATGACAGCTTTGCTGGATAGTGCAATCTTGGATGTAGGTCCTTGCCTTTCAAGACTTCAAATACTTCTTTCCAGACCCTCTTGCCTGTAAGGTCTCTTTTGAGAAATCAGCTGACAGTCTGATGGAAACTCCTTTGTAGTAACTGTCTCCTTTTCTCTTGCTGCTTTTAAGATTCTCTCCTTATCTTTAATCTTGGCTAATGTAATTATGATGTGCCTTGATGTGTTCCTCCTTGGGTCCAACTTCTTTGGGACTCTCTGAGCTTCCTGGACTTCCTGGAAGTCTATTTCCTTAGTCAGAATGGGGAAGTTCACTTGTTGCTCTTCCTCTTCTCCTTCTGGTATCCCTATAATTCAGATGTTGGAATGTTTAAAGATGTCCTGGAGGTTCCTAAGCCTCTCCTCATTTTTTTGAATTCTTGTTTCTTCCTCGTTTTCTGTTTGTTTGTTTCTTTCTTCCTTCTGGTCCACTCCATTGATTTGAGTCCCAGTTTCCTTCCCATCACTATTGGTTCCCTGTACATTTTCCTTTATTTCACTTAGCATAGCTTTCATTTTTTTCATCTAATTTGTGACCAAAATCAACCAATTCTGTGAGCATCCTGAGTACCAGTGTTTTAAACTGTGCATCTAATAGGATGGCTATCTCTTCATCACTTAGTTGTATCTTTTCTGGAGCTTTGATCTGTTTTTTCGTTTGGGCCATTTTTTTTTTTGTCTTCTCACGCCTGTTATGTAGTAAGGGTGAAGACTTAGGTGTTCACCAGGGCTGGGCAACCCACATCGCTGAGTCGTGGTGCTGATTGTAGGGCAGGGGTCTGAGAGGGAACAGTGGTGCTTGCTCCGCTCTCTACCAGGTTTCAGTCACTTCTCCTGCTTCCCACAAGCAAATTGGGCCCTTCTGGTGCTGATTCCCGTGTGGGTAGGTTTGTGTACATCCTGGGACCCTGTGGGGTCTCTCCAACGAACTCTCCTGTGAGGCTGGAAGTTTCTCCTGGCACCTCAACCCCCACAGGTGTTTTGAGGCTTTATTTCCCCATGCTGGGACCCCGGGTTGCATGGTCTGTCTTGCTCCCCCATTTTGCCTGGTTTATCTGCGTGCAAATGTGGGACCGGACATGCGGCACCCCTCTACAATCTGATGCCTCACTGGGTCCACCAGCTGCTGCTTTGCGTGCCTGAGGTCCACCAGCCACCCTGCTGTGAGCCCTCTCTGTCCCGGCTCCTCAACTCCACCCCTCCTACTGGTTTGGATGAATGTGTCTACTTTAACTCCTTGGTTATTGGACTTCCATACAGTTCAATTTTCTGACAGTACTGTTGTTTTTTTATTTTTAAATTGTTGTTGTCCTTAGTTTGGTTGTGTGAGGAGGCACAGTGTGTCTACCTAAGCCTCCATCTTGGCCAGAAGTCCTTTTTTACTCTTTAAAATAGATTTTATTTACTTATCTTACAGCAAGGGAAGGGAGAGAGAGAAAGAGGAAGAGAACCATCGATGTGTGAGAGAAACATTCATCAGTTGGTTTCTTTCCCTTTGCATCTTGACCAGGGCCCAAACCCACAACCCAAACATGTGCCCCAACTGGGAATCCTTTGCTTTGCCAGAGGACACCCAACCAACCAAGCCACACCAGTCAGGAGTTTAAGTCCTTCAGGGTACAGCATTACGTTGATTCTGTGTCCAATGGCCTTAGCGGGAAGGTTGCTTTGGAATTTAGCAAGCACCATACCACTGTTTCCATGAGCATGAGTTCCCTTTCCCCAGATTACTCTGGCTTGTTTGGTTTACCACCAGGAGTCACTGTGGTGTTCTTCACTTTGTACACATAAGCACATCTCTTGCCTAGACAGAAACAGTTTCACCTCAAGCATAAACACCTTCAATTTTAAAAAGAGCTGTGCGCTTCCTCTGGTTCCAGATACCCCATTTATAGCTGGCAAAAATGGCCGCAGACCACAGCCTTCCAGACATATTTGTCCTTGTAGAAGTCCTGTTCCTGGCAGGCTACACAGGCTTCAAGATGAAGTTCAGTGTATACTGATTATAATACATCAGCATGCCAAATGACACATCTGCCCATGCCAGGACAGCTCCCACTCTGATCATATAAGGAAAGAAAAGGGGTAGCGCCCCAATTCAGGAAAGAGACCAACCTGTAAACTAATGCATATCCCTCCCCGCATTATAGTGCCACCATAATAATCACCCCCAGACTTCTCTAGAAGGAGAAGTTGATTTGTGAATCTGACTCCTGCTTCTTTATTCTCTGGCCATTGAATAAGAGCAAGACTAAGAAAGATAGCTCAAATGAAAGAACAGATCAAAACTCCAGAAAAAGAAGTAAGTGACAAGGAGATAGACAACCTATCAGATGCAGAGTTCAAAACACTGGCAATCAGGATGTTCATAGAAATGATTGAGTGTGTGATTGCAAAATAAAGGAAGAAGTGAAGGCTATACAAAGTGAAATAAAGAAAAATATACAGGGAACCAACAGTGAAGGGAAAGAAACTGGGACTCAAATCAATGATTTGGAGCAGAATCAAGAAATAAACATTCCACTGGAACAGAAATAAAAACAGGAATTCAAAAAAAAATGAGGAGAGGCTTAGGAACCTTTGGGACAACTTTAGACATCCCAACATCTGAGTCATAGGGGTGCCAGAAGGAGAAGAGGAAGAGCAAGAAATGGAAAACTTCTTTGAAAAAATAATGAAGGAGAAATTCCCCAATCTGGCAAAGGAAATAGACATGGAAGTCCTGGAAGCTGAGAGAGTCCCAAAGAAGTTGGATCCAAAGAGAAACACACCAAGACACCTCATGATTAAATTACCCAAGATTGGTGGAAAGAAGGGAAATGGTCTTGTAAAAGAGTATGTATGAATGAGGCATGGACATGGACAATAGTGTGGGAATTGACTGTGGGAGTGGTGGGGGATGGGTGGAGAAGGGCAAAGTGGGGGGAATTTGGGACAAGTGTAATAGAACAACAATAAAAAAATCTTTTAAAAAATCTTTAAAAATATAAAATAAAAATAAATTACCCAAATTAATGATAAGGAGAAAATCTTAAAAGCTGCAAGAGAAAAGAAGAGAGTTATCTACATAAGAGTTTCCATAAGACTGTCAGCTGATATCTCAAAAGAAACTTTACTGGCAAGAAGGTGCTGGAAAGAAGTATTCAAAGTTATGAAAATCAAGGAACTATGTCCAAGATTACTCTATCCAGCAAAGCTATCATTTAGAATGGAAGGGAAGATAAAGTGCTTCCCAGATAAGGTCAAGTTAAAGGAGTTCATCATCACCAAGCCCTTATTATATAAAATGTTAAAGGGACTTATGTAAGAAAAAGAATATAATCAAAACTCTGAATAGTAAAATGACAACATACTCACAACTATCAACAACTGAACCTAAAACAAAACAAAACAAAACAAAAAACTAAGCAAACACTAGAACAGGAACAGGATCACAGAGCAGAGATCACAAGGAGGAATATCAGTGGGGGGGGGAGGAGGGGAGAATTGAGGAAAAGGTACAGGGAATAAGAACCATAAATGACAGATACAAAATAGATGGGGGTGGAATGGGTTAAGAATAGTATGGGAAATGTAGAAGCTGAAGAACTTATATGTATGACCCATGGACATACCCCTAAGGTGGGGGCAATACTGATGGGAGGTGGGATAAGGGCAAAGGGGAATAAAGGGGAGAAAATAATGGGACAACTGTAACAGTATAATCAATAATATATACTAAAAAATGGCCAAAACAGGAAGTTTGGTGTCATACATATTCTACTTGAATAAAAATTTTTAAAAAAATCTCTCTTAGGTCACAGGAGCAATGTGGACATGATTTCAGTGCTGTGGATGGGTTTCAATGGGTCAAGCAGATCACTAGGGCTACAGATGTTATTGGAAATTCACCAGTTTTTACTAATGTCCTGTTTCTGACCAGAATACTCATTGCAGTTTAGAGTGATACCTCCTGTTACCTCCAGCCTTTCATATTTCCTTAATCTCTCCTTGTCTTTCATAGCCTTGATGAAAATTTTTCTTTTTGTAATTCCTATGAAGAATTTTTTGTAATTCCTATAAAATTTTCTCAATCAAACTATGACAATTTAGAAAAATCTTTTAGGGTCACTTAGGCAGGATATTTTATATATGTATAGTCTGTCTATACATGTATTTTCTAATGGCTGGAAAAAGTCCAGCCACTGTTAATATAACAAGAATGGTTTGCGTGACATCAATGTAACCTGACAGCCAAGTAGTGTGGACTGGAATGCACATGAGTGAACAATGACAACTTCACTGTGCTAGTCAGTGGGGATGGTAGATGCCATTGAGTGAGCTTGTGTACCGTGTGGTCATCACATTCAAAATGACTGAGTGAAGAGAACAATGAATCTACATCAAATTTTGCTTTAAACCTAAACATTCCTCCACAGAAACTATTTGGATGATTCAGAAGTTTTTTGGGGACATGCAAGGAGTGATTGGCAGATTCATTACAACAATGTGCCCACTCATGCATCACATCTCAGGTAGAGTTTTTTGGTGAAACATCTAATCACACAGGTGACTCAGCTCCCTTATAGCCCAGATTTGGCACCCTGAAACTTCTGGCTTTTCCCAAAACTAAAATCACCTTTGAAAGGGAAAAGATTTCAGACCATCAGTGAGATTCAGGAATATACAATGGGGCAGCTGATGGCTACTGGGAGAACTGTGTGAGGTCCTAGGGTGCCTACTTTGAAGGGGACTGAGACATCATTGTCCTATGTACAATGTCTCTTATATCTTGTATCTTCTTCAATAAATGTTTCTCTATTTCATATTACATGGCTGGATAACTTCTGGACAGATTATACATATGTGTGCATGTATATATATATACACACGTATGACTTCTTATCTCAATATACATGAGTTATGCACTTAGAATTTATGTAGTTTAATGTTTATATGTTATACTTTAGTAAACAATAGGAAAAAAAGGTTGCCACCTAAAAAGCCTCTGAATCTGCCCATATAAAATAAAATTTTAGCCCTGGCTGGTGTGGTTCAGTGGATTGAGTGTCAGCCTGTGAACCAAAGGGTCAATGATTCAATTACCAGTCAGGGCACATGCCGGGTCACCAGTGGGGGTGCACGAGAGGCAACTACACATTGATGTTTCCCTTTCTTTCTCCCTCCTCCTCTCTAAAAATAAATAAATAATATATTTTTAAAATAAAATAAAATTTTCTAGCCAATTAAAAATATTTCGGACTTCCAGCCAAGATGGAGGCGTAGGTGGACACACTGTGCCTCCTCTCACGACCAAAATTAAGGACAACAAATATTTAGAAACAAGAAAACAACCAGAGCTAATGGAAAATTGAACTGTAAGGAAGGAAGTCCAACAACCATTCATCCAGACCGGTAAGAGGGGCGGAGTCGCAGCAGGAAAAAGTGGAGGTGCGGACCCGGGAACACAGGCGGCAGTAGCTGGCGGTTCCAAGTGTGCAGGTGGCTGGCAGGCCCACAGGCGGTGGCTGTCGCATGGGGTAGCAACTGTGCAGACCCAGTGAGGCCGATCAAGGCGGCTGGCTGACCAGGTGGTCCCACATTCGCGAGTGCAGATAATCCAGGCGAAGGGGAAGTGGCGGAAGGGACTGAATCCAGGAGAGAGCGGAGCAGGTGCCATTGTTCCCTCTCGGACACCGCCCCCACGTACAGCGTCACAACCCAGCGACTAGGCTGCCCCACACTGGGGAACACCTAAGGCTCCACCCCTCACTATGTAACAGCTGGGACCAGACCAAAACCAAACCAAACCAAAACAAAACAAAACGAAACAAACAAACAAAAAAAAACCACCAAAAATGGCTCAAAATGGAGAACAAATCAGAGTTCCAGAGACAATCCCTCTAAGCGACGAAGAGATAGCCAACCTATCAGATGCACAGTTCAAAGCACAAGTGATCAGGATGCTCACAAAATTAGTTGATTTTGCTCAAAAATTAGATGAAAAAATGCAGGCTACAATATGTGAAATGAAGGAAGATGCATGGGGAACCAGTAGAGATGGGAGGAAAACTGGGACTCAAATCAATGGAGTGGACCAGAAGGAAGAAACTAACAACCAAACAGAAAACAAGGAAGAAACAAGAATTCAAAAAAATGAGGAGAGGCTTAGGAACCTCCAGGACATCTTTAAACGTCCCAACATCTGAATTATAGGGGTCCCAGAAGGGGAAGAAGAAGAGCAACAAATGGAAAACTTATTTGAACAAATAATAAAGGAGAACTTCCCCAATCTGGCAAAGGAAATAGACTACCAGGACGTCCAGGAAGCTCAGAGAGTCCCAAAGAAGTTGGAGCCAAGGAGGAACACCCCAAGGCACATCGTAATTACACTAGCCAAGATTAAAATGAAGGAGAGAATTCTAGAAGAAGCAAGGGATAAGGGGACAGTCACCTACAAAGGAGTTCCCATCAGACTGTCAGCTGATTTCTCAAAAGAGACCTTACAGTCAAGAAGGGGCTGGAAAGAAGTATTTGAAGTCTTGAAAGGCAGGGACCTACATCCAAGATTGCTCTATCCAGCCAAGCTGTCATTTAGAATGGAAGGGAAGATAAAGTGCTTCTCAGATAAGGTCAAGTTCAAGGAGTTCATCATCACCAAGCCCTTATTATATGAAATGTTAAAGGGACTTATCTAAGAAAAAGAAGATAAAAAAAATGACAGTGAGAAGTCAGCAAACTCACAGATAATAACAGCCACACCTAAAACAAAAGTGAACAACTAGAATAGGAACAGAGCCACAGAAATGGAGATCATATGGAGGGTTAGCAACAGGGGAGTGGGAGGAGGAGAGAGGGGAAAAGGTACAGAGAATAAGTAGCATAGACGGTGGGTAGAAAATAGACAGGGGAAGGGCAAGATTAGTGTGGCTAATGTAGAAGCTAAAGAACTTGTGACACATGGACATGAACTAGAGGGGGGAATGTGGGTGGGAGAGGGTGTGCAGGGTGGAAGGGAATGATAGGGGAGAAATGGAACAACTGTAATAGCATAATCAATAAAATATATTAAAAATTCAATGTTAGTGACTGAAATTATTTTGTGTACTTTTTCATTATCAGTATTTGCTCTCCTCCAGCCCTCACTAATACCCAAGAGCAGGGACATTGTCACATTTATTACTGTAGTCTTCCAGAATCCAGAACCCTGATGGAAATTTAGCAGGCATTCAGTAATAACTACTCAATGACTAGCAAATGAGCAAGCGAATATTTTATGGAATTCTTCCTACCCAATAAACAGGGCCTGGCACAAATAAAGCCTCTTTTTTATTACAAAATCTTTTCTTACACAATCATAAGCATGTAATTCTGTAACATAACAATATCGCACTCAAGCACACTATATGGTATTTTAGGTGAAATGTTCAAATTAAAACTATAAATGATTACCCCCATATTATTACCCTACCAACCACACTCAAGTAGGCTTTACTTCTGCCAGACCCTTTATAAATATACATATTTTCTGGACCTTGTCCAGAAGTTATCCAGCCATGTAATATGAAATAGAGAAACATTTATTGAAGAAGGTACAAGATAGAAGAAACATTGTACATAGGACAATGATGCCTCAGTCCCCTTCAAAGTAGGCACCCTAGGACCTCACACAGTTCTCCCAGTAGCCATCAGCTGCCCCATTGTATATTCCTGAATCTCACTGATGGTCTGAAATCTTTTCCCTTTCAAAGGTGATTTTAGTTTTGGGAAAAGCCAGAAGTTTCAGGGTGCCAAATCTGGGCTGTAAGGGAGCTGAGTCACCTGTGTGATTAGATGTTTCACCAAAAAACTCTACCTGAGATGTGATGCATGAGTGGGCACATTGTTGTGATGAATATGCCAATCACTCATTGTGTGTCCCCAAAAGACTTCTGAATCATTCAAATACCGTATTTTTTGGACTATAAGATACACTGTTTTCTCCCCAAATCTGGAAGGACAATGCAGGTGCATTTTATAGTCCGAATGTGGCTTACCTGGCTTGCTGTGGGGGTGGGGGGGTGCAGTGGAGCAGAGTCACAGGTTATTAAATATTTTACCACATTTTTAGCTTCAAATTTTTTTCCCTATTTTCCTCCTCTAAAACCTAGGTGTGTCTTATGGTCTGCTGTGTCTTATAATCGTAAAAATACAGTACTCATACTCACTCCCTCTGAGCTCCAGCACCAGGGTAGCAGCTTGAAAGGCATTTGTAGCATTCAGGGAGGAACTGAAACATCTAGCACCAGGGCAAGAGCTGGGGGACAGTTTTCTCCCAGACAGAAAGGAGGGCAAAGGACATTGTTCCTTTTCTGAACCCTCTCCTCATAAAATGACAGAGCCGGCAGGTGGAAGCCATATCTAAGATGCCATCAACCTGGCTCAGGTGGTTTGTTCCACCCTAGGGTATCCCTAAGGCTCTGCTCCACCCAACTCACAGCCCACCCAAGTTGTTAACAGTGTCTTTTCCATATGAATCGCTAGTCTCTGTTCAGGCTTCACACCTTTCTAAAGCCTCTCAAAGAAGCAACAACCTCACTGAGGGTTGTTGCTCATTGAGCTCAGCCTCATTGAGCCTCCAGCCCTAGCAGCATCCAGCTTTGGATCACAGTTTGGCTTCGCCTGGGAAACTCCAAGCCCAGCACAAGCAGCAGCCATCTGCAGATTGCTTTGTAGCTCATGCTGGGTGGCTCCAGGCAGAACATAGGTGGGGGTTGACCTTGTCCTGCACCACCCAGGAAAGCCCAGAGCCTGTGCACCCAGTGGACAGCTACAGACCATGTCAGAACACAACCATCCTGTCCCTGCACAGCTGATCCTCCACAGAGGGTGGAGGTTGGTGGTAAGTGATCACAACCAGTCCTTGCAACTGAATGGCTTGGGTAAATCCCTCTCATTAACCTGCCAACAGCAATCAAGACTGAACTACAAGAGGAGGGTGTACTCACACCACACAGAGAGCATACCTTGAGTACCCAGATTGGATAATAGGGGAGGCTTTGCTACTCTACCCTACAGGACACCTACTACATTACACCACACTACCAATATAGGGAGTCATAGCAGCTCTGAGCTGATACATAGGAACAAACACAGGGAGACTGCTGAAATGAGGAAACAAAGAAACATGGCCCAAATGAAAGAACAGAACAAAACTCCAGTAAAGGACTAAACAAAATGTAGATGAGCAATTTATCAACTGCACGATTCAAAACATTGGATATAAGGATGCTCAAGGAACTTAGTGAGTACCTCACCAGCATAAAAAAGACCCAGGCAGAAATGAAGGGTATATAAATGGGAATAAACAACAATTTAGAGGGAATCAACAGTTGAGTGGATGAAGCCAAGAATAAAAGCAATGATATGTGACATAAGGAAACAAAAAATAACCAATCAGAACAACAAGAATAAAAAAATAAATGAGGATAGTGTAAGGAGCCTTTGGGACAGCTTTAAGTGTACCAACATTCACATCATAAGGATGCCAGAAAGAGAAGAGAAAGAGCAAGAAATTTGAAATCTGTTTGAAAAAAAATAATGAAAGAAAACTTCTCTAACTTGATGAAGGAAATAGACATGCAAGTCCAGGATGCACAGAGAGTCCCAAGCAAGATGGATGCAAAGAGCCCCACTCCAAGACACAGCATAATTAAAATGCCAAAGGTTAAAGATAAAGAGAGAATCTTAAAAGCAGCAAGCGAAAAGCAGTTAATTACCTATAGGGGAGTTCCCATACAATTGTCAGCTGACTTCTCAAAAGAAACTTTTCAGGCTAGAAGGGATTGGCAAGAAATAGTCCAAGTCATGAAAAGCAGGGACCTACAGTCGAGATTGCTTTACCCAGCAAAGCTATCTTTTAGAATCAAAGGTCAGATAAAGAGCTTCCCAGACCAGAAAAAACTAAAGGAGTTCATCATAACCAAGCCATTAATATATGAAATGTTAAAGGAACTTACTTAAGAAAAAGCAATACTATGAACAATAAAATGGCAATAAACACATAGCTATTAACAATTGAAAATAAAAAACAAACTAAGCCAACAAGAACAGAGATAGAATCATGGATATGGAGAGTGTTTTGATGGTTGGCAGATGGAAGGGGGTTATGAGGAAATGGGTGAAGAGGTGAGGGGATGTAGAAGTACAATTGGCAGTCGCAGAATACCCATAATACAGGAAATGGAGTAGCTAAAGAACTTACACAAATGACTCTTGAACATCAACAAAGGTGTGAGGATTGCCTGAGGGAGTAGGGGTGTTGGGTGGAGGGGAGCAAAGGGGGAAAAATTGGGACAACTGTAACAGCATAATAAATAAAGTATAATTTAAAAGAAAAAAGTAAATAAACTTTTCTAGCATCTGGTCTGGATCTAAGGACAATGCAGGAAGACAAGAAACTCCAAACAGTGGGACACTGTGCAACATAAACCATACTTTTCCTTAAATAAGCCCCCCAAAAGAAAAATTAATTTAGAGATGCGATTGGCTTGTGAAATTATAATTTCCACAGCAAACTTGTACTAACTAAATCACAGGCAACAACGGAATCAGTCTCTGAGTATTACTTTTGCTGCCTCCCTAAAACAAAAATAAAAAAGACTGCATTACTTCTGGAAGTCTAACCTCCTCACAGAGTCCTGCTCTTGATCACCTTTTCTTAGCACATACCATATTTCACTGGAATTGGTTATTCAAATTATTGTCCTTAGACTGAAGTCACTGAGAGGAAGGTCTGTTGCATTTGCAGAGCTGAGAGTCTGTACACTAAATATTGGATAAAGTAAAAGTTGGGATCAAATGCAAGACAGAGCTCTAAGGGGAATCAAGAGGGCTCTTGTTACTCAGGAGATCAGAAGAGTTTGTTTTGTATATGATCTGTAAGAACAGGGTTCCATCAGTTAAGGCATAAAAGTGAGTAAAGATGAGTGAACCACTAAACCTTGCTCCTCGTTTCATACATTCATCACACCAATGGGTTTTCCACTGTTTTTGTTTGTTTGTTTTTGGATCAGTAAGTTTCCCAAGTTTTTCTTTCTCATCCCTTGTACAGATTTGTCCTCACCTGAACTCTCGGATGGGCTGGAATGTATTCTTGAGATTTTAGTAATTTAAGGGGGCAGTTTTACATGACACTGTTGTCGAGTTATTACAACTGGACTAATAATAAAATTAACACAGGCCAGATTAACAGGAGAAAAAAAATTTAAAATGTGGGCATGGGAGAGCATAGATGATGCTCAGAGAATTGACAGACCAGCCATCTTTTCATACTTTTAGACAAACAATAAGTTTGTGAAGAATCAACAGGACAGGTTTGGACACTGGTTGGTGAGGAATGTAATCTAAACTAAGTTTGGATTTGGGTAGTAAATTAGTAACAAGGTTTTTATCTTAAGCCTCCACCCCCGAGCCCCACTCCTGGATTCCCTAACTCAAGGGTGTCTTTCCCCTTTGGAGCAAGAAGGGCACTTTTCACGAGGGATAGTATTCTCCTGATTTCAGGAGGATGCAGAGAGGTTAGAGCGTTCTTCTTGCATTGTTAGTTTTTTAAGTAACTTTAAATCAAAATAATCAATATAGTGTTGTTCGATATTTTGCGGCAGCCTGCCCTGGTCCCGGATAATACCAACAGAAAACTTTGGAAGCATAAACTTGGTTTATTCGGAAATTTCAAATAAGGCTGAGTTCTTTATATTGAATCCTTCCAAAGTTTACTACTACAGCTCGGCTAGGAGCCGGATCCCTCACGCACTGAGCGTTCTCCTCCGCCATTGGCTGCCACTCAAGAGATCGTGCGTGCAGCTGGAGCCAGTCGACCCTGTTTCTCCCACGACCTACCGCGCCCCCTTTCGTGCCCCGTCCCTGACCAGCGACGCATGAGCATGCGCCCTGAGCCGGAGGTGAGTGGGATCCCAACCCGCCCGGCCAGCAGGGGGCGCTTCTCGGCGGCGGGCGGGGGCGGGAGGCCTGGCTGTCCCGTCAGCGTTTGGGCCCTGCGCCAGTGCCACGCGACAGAGACCGGGAGTCAGCAAACCACCGAGAGGCGGAGACCTCCCATTTTCCTAGAGAGAGCAGGTGGGAGCGGCGCAGGGGGTAGGGGTACGGGCGCGTGTTGTGTGGCAAAAGAAAAAAAAAGAAAGAAAAAAAAAAAGAAAAAAAAGGGACCGACCCGGAAGCGAAACGGAGAGAGCTTCCGTTCTTTGTTCTGTCCCTGGTGTGTGGGTCTGTGACAGTGTCCAACAGGGCCTGGTCCGTATCCGGGCCCCTCAAGTCTTCCGTGCCTGCCCCTAGGGGTGAGTCCGGCCGCCCTCGGGGCTCGCGGTGAGACGGAGCCTGTGATCGCCCGGGAAGGGGGTGGTGTCCGTGCTGCTGCCGCCCGTGGGGACCCCAGGCCCTCCTGGAGCAGGGTGCTGAAGGCACCGCTCGCTCCCTCGCAGCCGGTCCCGGACTCCGTTTTTCCAGGGACGCTCTTTCACCTGAGTGGGAGGGAGAAAGGGGCTGCGGTTCTGGTTTTGCGAGTCAGCGCCCAGCAAGAGCACTTAAAAGTTCCACTGTGGCTGTAGAAGGGTCCCTGTCTTTGAAACAGTTGATGACAGCCACCCTAACTTGGTAGTTCTCCGAGACGCTTTTAGTTGAGGTTCACACAGTTACTCGCATCCACGGTAGGAGAGAAGGTTTGTTTTTACTTACCTGGGTGTTTAGGGTCAGAGAATGAGTTCTTCGAAGTGTGCGCAGTTAGAGCTATGTCTGGGAGGGAGTGCAAACTCAGTTACGGGAATAATCCACTGGCGCCCAGTAAATAGAGTTGTTTACGGGTAGTGTTACAACTGTTTGTATTCCATTTGCAACTGTATTGATCCCTGATTTGATCCGGTTTTGTGGTGGGATTGAACACAGACCCGGTGTTTACCCTCTAAAGGGCATGTTTGAACTGTACCAGAGGATTAGCAGGATGATGAACCTAAAATGTGTGGACTATTAGAGAAATTATAGTTATTTATTCCCAAGAAGAGAAGCTTGTGGAGAGAGGGCATCATTTGATTTTGGACAGTTGTGTGGGAGAAGATTCTGTCGTTGAAGCTCCATAAGTTATTAGGTCTCTGTGAGGTGAAAGTCCAAGGGGGTGGATTTTCAGTTTACCATCTCCCTGTGGCTAAACTATGCAGCAACGGAACAGACTCCTTGCTGAAGTATTGAGAGTATCTAGCAAGTAAGCCGACGTTGTTAGCAACTTGAGAAAGCATCTTAACATGGAATGAGAGTGTGACCTGGAGAACTTGCAGTCCCTTTCAGCTTTCTTCAGGATGCAACACAAGTACCAGTTGTTGTGGTCTTAATTGGTACTTATTAGTATACATCTCTTTTTCCCCCTTATCTATAAATATGTAGATTAGGAGTGAAGTTTACGTGAATATTTTAAATTCCTTTTTCTTTCTTTTCCTTAATCATACAGCATTGGCATCAACTAAAGTCAGAATTCCTGGGAACTTGAACAGAATCCCCCCCCTAAGTGCTACTTTGGCCTTCTCAAGATAACTCTAAAGAAAGTAGGAAAGGATCCAGCAGGTAAAGCTTTCCATGACTTGTTTTCACTACCAGGTCATTTTTCTCAGTCCCCAGAAGCTGCTTGAGGGAGGGGGATTGGCATTAGAGCAGGGGAAGGGCCCAGCCTGCACCTGAAGCTGTGGGAGCACAATGGAGAGTTTTCTTTCTATGAGAAACATTGTTTACGGATCCAGACACTGGGTACTTGTTCTCAACAATATGCCTTTGAGTTACAGCTTTGTTTAACCCAGCTGTGAGGAGGGAGCATTGCTTTTTCCTCTGAAAATCAGTCTGATTTTCCTTTCTAAGGACAGTTTGGACTGAGAGCTGATTTGTTGGGGGTATCTGCTTATAAACAGTCCTGGAAATTGTAAAGATGTTGATAGGAACAAAGAGATGGCTGGCATCGGTCCCCAACCTTTTTGGCATCTGGGACTGATTTCATGGAAGACCATTTTCCCATGGACCAGGTAGCTGGGGATGGTTTTGGGATGATTCACGCACATTACGTTCAAGCTCACCTCCTGCTGTGTGACCTGTTTCCTAACAGGCCTGGAGGTTGGGGACTCCTGGTTCAAAGGGACCCAGCTGGGAGAGTGATGGTGGCAAGAGGGTATGTTACCCACCTTGAGCTGGTGGGCCTGGCTTGTGCCTGATTCAGTGCTTTTCACTGTGTAATGGTGTTGGTGGTGAGCATTTTATACCCTTTTGTTGACCAAGGACTAGAGTTCTCTGAACTCTCAGTGGCTCTCAGACTACACTCCTCCCCTTTTTATGTCTCATGCAAATACAACAGTGTGATGATGAAGCAAATACTATTTGCATTCCTGGTTTTTTACTCCTTTTAGTAGTGCCTTGCAATATAGTTGGCACTCAACAGATGTTTGTTATATAAGCAAATAAACAGATAAAGAGAGAGAGGTAGACAAAATCCAGGGTTTTTTTTTCTTTGCTCTTGCCTAAGTGTAAGGGTGCTCTGGTGGCTGCTGCATCTGTTCTAGATCTGTTGATTCTTGCCATAATGTTCAGTGAAGTGGAAACTTCTATTTGAGATCCAAACCTTAGTCTAGGTGTTAATGTTACGTTTTATTCACTAGAAAACCAAGTAATTAGTAATCTTGTGCTTTTTAAAAAAATATTGGTCCCTGCTTCAGGGACTTATAGTCTGACCTAAGGCAATGTATTAGGAGAGAAGGGAGATAAAAAGAAAGTTGGCTGCCGCCTTCTCAGTAAGAGGATACATAGCAACTGGGACTAGTCTTTCAGATCCAGGTGAATGTATACACCCAGTCCCTGTCAGGAGACTCACAAGGACCACAGAAGTGCCCAAGTTCCTTGACAATATCCTACCTGCCTTTGACTGGGACAGGAAGGAGAAAGCAATTTTAGAAAGAAAGGGGAGGATGAATTTATCTTATTTAATTTAATAGAGCTGTTTACGCTAGCTCTGTGAGACGGGTTGTCTCCTCAGGTTTTTAACGTGAAAGACATGGAACTCAGTCAGTTTCTCTGATCTCCATTGTTTGGGTGCTGTTGCATGGCTCCTTTTTCTCTAAGGATAACACCTAAATTTAATGTAACAGCTAGAAACCTATTAAGTTTTTTTCTCCTGCCAGTTCTGTTTATGAGGGTTGTTTTTCTCCTCTATAAATAAATAGCTTTCTCCATGATCCCAATTTTTTTTTTTAAGATTTTATTTATTTTTAGAGAAAAGAAGGGAGGGAGAAAGAGGGGGAGAAACATCAACATGTGAGAGAAACATCAGTTGGTTGCCTCTCGTACTCCCCCAGCTGGAGACCTGGTCCAAAACCCAGGCATAAGCCCTGACCGAGAGTCGAGCTGGCGACATTTTGATTCTCAGGCCAGCCCTCAATCCACTGAGTACTGAGTATTTGAGCCACACCAGTCAGGGCCCAAATATTCTTCAAAGTTGGTATGGTGCATACATACATATTTTATAGTCTATGTGTGCGCTCTCTTTTTCACTTTGATATTTTTCATTTCAATAGTTATTTACTACTTTATTCTGTTAACATTATTATTTGGCACTGGTATTCTCTGGTTTTTGTTGTTAAAAATATCCCTCAGTGTATGTGGGGAGCCAAAAGTGGGATATTGTTGAGGAATTTGGGCCCTTTTAGTGATCCTCGTCTAACCTCATTTTAGGGAGTGGGAGTATATATATTTACCAGGGTTTTAAAGATTAGTCCCCATTACTGCATTTCCTCTCATTGTTTTTGGGTATTAACTAAAATGCTAGTGAGTTTGTTTGTTTGTTTTTAATATGAATCTTGAACTTTCGTTTCTGCAGTGCTTCTTTATTCTCATTTAAAACCTGCTTCTGGCTGAGTCTATATATAGGAGACCAGAGACAGGTGCTTCTGGCCTTACCCATGGAAACTCAGGCTGATCACACATCTCAGGATCCTCAGGCCCTGCTTGAGAGTGGTAAGGAATGAGGGATTCATTCATTCATTTATTCAGTCATTCAGCAGTCATCTACTGAAATCTCAGGTACGAAGCAAATTGCTAGAATCCAGACATGATTAAGACATAGTTCTTGCCATTCAATAACTCACAGCTGAGTGTGGATTAACATACAGCTTGATAGGTTTTATAGCTGAGGAATTTTTAAGGCCTCTGGGTTCCTTGTGCAGGATTAAGAAAACTGGGACACTCACCAAATTCCATTTTCCAGGGGCTTATTAACAGCCAAGTTCATAGTCCTGGTGTTTGCTCTTTAGGACCATGTGCTTAGAGGACACTCTTGGGAATTGTTTTTTAGGTCACAGGCAAAAGATAAAATAAAAAAATTAAAAAAAGAAAATAGGTAGGAAGCCATGAAAGTATTTGTATTTTGCTTCCATAGACTGCTTTTATGACTAGAGTCAATTTCATTCCTAATGGTTATTATTCCCTTGCTTAGGAGGAAAAGCATTTAAGAACCTTTTTTATCTGGGTGATTCTGCAGAATCTAGTATCTAGGGATTTCAAGTCTCTATGTAATAAATACATTAACCTAAAAATTACAAAAAAAGCTAGGTGATCAGGAAAAAGTCTGGGCAATACAGCTAACTGATAAGGACTTGTATCCAGATTACAGAAAAACTCTTGCAACTCAGAAAGACAACTCACTTTTTAAAATAGAAACATTTAAATAAACACTTTACAGAAAAAGATATACAAATGCTCAATGAGCACATGAAAAGATGTTTGTTGCTGTTCATCAGGGAAGTGCAATCCAAAACAATGGTGAGATACCACTAAACATACGTTAGATTGGCTAAAATTTAAAAAATATACCATACCAGGACCCTGGCTGGTGTAGCTCAGTGGATTGAGTGCCAGCCTGTGAACCAAAGGGTTGCTCGTTTGATTCCCAGTCAGGGCACATGCCTGGGTTGCAGGCCAGGTCCCAGTAGGGGGTGTGTAAGAGGCAACCACACATTGATGTTTCTCTCCCTTTCTTTCTCCTATCCTTCCCCTCTCTCTAAAAGTGGATAAATAAAATATTTTAAATAATAATAATAATAAAATAAAAGATATACCATACCAAATGTTGGCAAGGATTCAAAGGAACTAGAACTCTCATATAGTGCTAGTGGAAATGTAAAATTGGACAAATACTTTGGAAAACAGTTCATCATTTTTAAAAACGTTAAACTTACATACCCATATGATCCAGGCATTCCAGTCCTAGCCAGGGGTTATAAGAAAACCAAAGGAAGGAAAGGAAAGGGAAAAGGGGGAAGGGAAGGGAAAAGGGAAGGGGAAGGAAAGAAAGGTGATTAAGTACAGAAACAGGAAAGACCTACAGTGTGGAGATTTGTACATTTGATCTGGGGATGGAGAATAGCTATGAGTGTTATATCTTTAGTCAGGGTTGGGGTGAAGCTCCTAGTTTTCCTCTGGTCTAAGAGAAATTCATGCAGTAATTTGAGTTCAGAGATGTGGAGAATGATGGAAGGAATATGAGGACAGCCTTTGTTTCTGGCCAAGCCTGGAAGAATGGACAAGAACACACTCATCACTAACAATAGACTGGGCACGTTTCATTGAGAGTAGAGTGACTGGATAGAAAGGAAGGGAGCAGGGGCAGAGTAGAGAGCAAGATTCAGCATAGTTTTAGACATCTCTCTTTAGAATGGGTCCCCACTGAATTTGCCTATTATATAAGCACCTTTCGTAGCTACAGAGAAAGTGAACTTAAAAATGTCAGAGGGAATAGGTCCTAGGTTGTCCCAGGACCCTATAAGTTCTCTGCAGGTTGGAGTCCAGACAACAGCAGACTTACTCATAGATCCTTTAATGTCCCCAGCTCTTCCTTCCTCAAAAGTTCCTGCATTTTCCAACAAGGAAAGTCTGGGGGATGAGATGTTGGCAGCTGCACTCCTAAAGGCCAAGTCCCAGGTAAGCTCTGGTTCTCCTTACCCTCTTTTCTATTTTGTGGACATTTTGGTTCAGCAACATCCCATTTCAGTGCCCCAACCACGATTCCCTCCATCAGTACTGTGGTCTTTTCCTACTGAGTATTGGACCTTACTGTCTTTCTTGAACTCTCCACCTCTCCCCTAATCTCCTTTCCTCAACTTCCCAAATATGCTTTATTTAACCCCATCCCAATAATTTTTTTGGTGCTGCCAGTTCTCACCCTGAAATTGCATGCAGGAACATGTTGTTTCAGGAGTTGGTGACATTTGAGGATGTAGCTGTGTACTTTATCCGGAAGGAGTGGAAGCGTTTGGAGCCTGCTCAGAGAAATCTCTACAGAGATGTGATGCTGGAGAACTATGGGAATGTGTTCTCGCTGGGTAAGGTGTTACACTTTCTCAATAAAACTCTCTTGGCATTTCTTTGCTTGCTTGTTTGCTGGTAACAGTTGAGTCGGAGAAAAAAATTAATTAAGGATTGCCTTAGTCTCGGAAAATTATAATAATAGTAACTCCCATTTGTACAGTAACTTGTAGTTTATAACAAGGTTTCATATATATTCTCTCATTTAATCCTCACAGTAACACAGCATTTGATGGAGCTAGAATTATCCTCCTCATTTTATAGGTGAGGAAAGAGAGATCAGATCTGAAATGCTTTACACATGGTCCTACAGTTGGTGAGTGGTGAAACTCTAGCCCTGGTTTTTGAAGTCCAAATATGGTACTTTTTTTCCATGTTATTAGGATTTAACATAATCCAGAGACCTTACCAAAAGATTAGCATATTGGGATCCCAGAACATATGAGGTACTGCTATGAGCCCAAGTGAATATTCTGGAACTCCATCTCCTCCCCTTCTCTGTTGGGCTACCTCAAGGGACTTGTTGCTTTGTTCATGACGTAGTGCAACTGCTGCTCTTGTAGACATTTTAACTTGTTATAGGGAACAATTCCCTTCTTAACCTTTAGTCTGTGGACTGTTAATCCCTTGTCTCTCACCTTTAACAGTGAGAACATACTCTTCAGCAATGCCAGAGGGTCTTCCTAACTCCTTTTGAGACCTCCCTGACATTTCCTTTCTGACCCCAGCAGGTCCTGGGTCTGGGATTGAGCTCTGTGACTGCTTGATATGAACAGGATAAACCTTGTCCTGTGTCTTTCCCCATGAGCAGGATCCCCATTCTTGTATTTTGACATGATCTCTGGGCTGAGGAAGAGCTGAGAGTTCTGGGTTTGAGGGGAATTGAGAAGAGAGATGTTCTGAGAGGTGCCTGTTCAAGTGAAGGAGAAACAGCTATTTCTGTCCCTAATACTCATTGCCCTATATTTACTTTTAAAAATATTGACAAACTAAAAACATGTTAACCTCCAGACCCTTTATATTTGTCCTCTATGCTTGAAGTTCCCTTTAAACATCCCAAGACAGTGAAAATAGAGACGTCACATATGGAAATTGTTTATATATTATCACATCATAGCATAGCCTTCTAGGCCTAGGGCCCAGAGATGGACTAACTCAGTCTCTTGCCTCGTTCCATGCATTTGGCATATGTGGCACAGCTACAAACATGAGTGTTCTTTTCACCTAGGGCTGTCAGGGGTCACTAGTGACTTCAACCTTGGTGCTCCTTCGTGCTCTGCTACTGTTTCTCATCACCTTCCCCACTTTTCTTAAACGGTTCTGGTAGTCACCATCTCCCAGATTATATCTATAGTCTTTAACCTCTCTGAGGAGTTTGTCACTTCATTGAACATGCCCTTCTTCTTTTATTCTTGGTTCCCTGTCCCTGCCTGATTCACCCTATCCTTACAATCCAACTTTTTCTACTTCCAGCTGTTTTCTCAGTTTTGCTTCCTGCCTTTCTCCTTCCCTGTGTCCTCTTCTCTTATTCTCCCTTAGCTACACATAGCCTGGGTAGATAAGAGGCATGCACGTGATTATGCTGTCCTCTGGTTTTGATTCTTTCTTCCACAAGGAACAAGTGATGTTTGTATTTTGTATTATGCCAGATGGTGAGACCAGAACTGAGCATGATCAAGAAATTTCTGAAGATACAGGATCACATGGGGTGCTATTGGGAAGATTCCAAAAGGATATTTCTCAGGGTCTTAAGCTTGAAGAAGCCTATGAAAAAGAAGTCAATCTAAAGAGGCAGCTGGGGAACTCCTCTGGAAAAAGACTGAATAAGAAGATACAAGATTTTGGTCAAGTGACAGTTGAGGAAAAGCTAACCCCCATGGGAGAGAGAGGTCAGAAATATAATGATTTTGGGAACAGCTTCACTGTGAGTTCCAGCCTTATTCCACATCAGAGACTTCCTGTGGGAGACAGACCCCATAAGTGTGATGAATGTAGCAAGAGCTTTAATCGAACTTCAGACCTTATTCAACATCAGAGAATCCACACTGGGGAAAAGCCCTATGAATGTAGTGAATGTGGGAAGGCCTTCAGCCAGAGCTCACATCTGATTCAGCATCAAAGAATCCACACTGGAGAGAAACCTTATGAATGTAATGATTGTGGGAAGACCTTCAGTTGTAGCTCTGCTCTCATTCTACATCGAAGGATCCATACTGGAGAGAAACCTTATGAATGTAATGAGTGTGGGAAAACCTTTAGCTGGAGCTCCACCCTTACTCATCATCAGAGAATCCACACTGGCGAGAAACCATATGCTTGTAACGAATGTGGGAAGGCCTTCAGTAGGAGCTCCACCCTCATTCATCACCAGAGAATCCACACTGGAGAGAAGCCCTATGAATGTAATGAGTGTGGGAAGGCTTTCAGCCAGAGCTCACACCTCTATCAGCACCAGAGAATCCACACTGGAGAGAAGCCCTATGAATGTATGGAATGTGGAGGGAAGTTTACTTATAGTTCAGGCCTTATTCAGCATCAAAGAATCCACACAGGGGAGAATCCCTATGAATGTAGTGAGTGTGGGAAAGCCTTTAGGTATAGCTCAGCTCTTGTTCGCCATCAGAGAATTCACACTGGAGAGAAGCCTTTGAACGTAATGGGAATGAGCAAAAGTTCTCTCAGAGTTACTGAATTAAATATCAGAGAGTCTAC
Source organism: Glossophaga mutica (assembly GCA_039655065.1). Lineage (NCBI taxonomy): Eukaryota > Metazoa > Chordata > Mammalia > Chiroptera > Phyllostomidae > Glossophaga > Glossophaga mutica. The sequence goes on from CM077305.1 coordinate 85,641,497, forward strand.
ATGAAAGAGAGCCACACACCTGTTTTTCTCACTTCCTCTGAGTCTAAAGAGTTCCTGCCTTACTATAAAAGTATGAATAACTTAGGATGTGTCCCTTCTGATGCAAACATTTCACTTTAGAGAATGGGGTTGATTGGGCAAATCATCCTGGCACAGTGATTAGCAACCTACTCAGTTTCCCAGGGAATGGTACCAGCCTTGAAAAATTATGAGGCAAGCAGCAGATTAATTGTCGGGAATAGAGGGAAGCTCTGGGACCAGTCACCTTCACTATGGGAGGGATTTTGCACTAGACAATATTTCTCACACCAAGGGAGCCTTTCTTACTAAGGTGGAGATGGAAGCACAGTAGGAAGATTCTAAGGATTCCTCTAGTTGGAGTCAGTACAGTTAGCATAGAAGGCAGTGGCAAGAATGTTTTAGGTCCTGTTGCTAAGAAGGAGAAAAGGAGGCTGTATTTGAAAGCCCCTGTCCCTAATCCAGCTTTAAGTTTTGATAAGAAAATTTGGTGCTGAGGGATTTATTTGATTGGGGGAAGATGGGTGGGGTGGGCAAGAGGTTTTCTCTGGTGACTATCCTTTATGGCTCTTGGAGCAGCAAGACCAGGTTTCCGAGAGCTGTCTGGCATTTTTGTTGGAGAACCCCTTGTCATTCCCTGTTGTGATATGACTAATTGGGAAATCCATCTAATCAGTGAGTCTAACATGAGGAAGTGGATCAAAAGCATTTTGAATTGCCTCTGCTTCCTCTTCCTCTCACCACTCCTGTGATAAAAGTGATTTAAACCAAGCCCCTAGTGACTAAGGATGCTGTTAAGGAGCTCACTTAACCAGCTTGCCCTGCCCTCTGTCACCTATGACCTGTGACACCTGACCTGAGCAGCCAGCCTCTCCTGCCCCCACCTCTTTACTTCAACAGCAGAGTGATTTCATACACAGCAAAGCCTACAGAAGGAAGGCTCTGACCAGAGCCTGGTATTAGGGCTCCTTGCTGGGTTAGGATGGAGCTCCTGAGTTTTCCCAGCGTGAAGGGATGACCTTTGATTATGTTTTCCCAATCTTGCTCATCCTGTAGCATAAATGAAGTGCACTATTAAACAGAATAGATTTTCAGAAGGAGAGATTGAGTGTGTTTTTGTGCAGGAGCAAAATTTATTTTAGTTTAAACAGGGAACATCAGTGATTGTAAATGGAATCATTAAAGATTAATCTTGAAAATATTTTTACAACCAACCATTTCTCTCTTAGTCACAAACGTGTTCACCTCTCCCTCAGGACTCCCATCGTATTCTTCTAGATACTGCCCCAGACTATTCAATCATTTACACAATTGCTTCCACCTTTATACCCTTGTGTAGAGTTTTTTGTGCTGCATATCATTCAGTGTGGTATGGTACTTAAAACCAACAACTAAAACTGGAAAGGTGTTACTGGGTATGGGGTTCCTGACAAGTGTGTACTTGGATATTGAGTAGCAATGGGCATATTTAGGTTTCTTAGTTTGGCTGTTGGTGGGAGGATGTTACAGTCATGGAGAAGGCAGAGATGAAAGTGTCATGGAGAAGGTGAGGAAATGTCTGGAGCTCTAGCCTCTGAGAAAATTTGGATCACATGATCACCTAATGTGTTTTTAATTTCTTAAAGCTATAATGAAACGCGTCACTCGGGCTCTTCTCTGACATCCACATATACTTGCAGATTGTTTCTCAGCGTGTAGACTGAACTACCCATATTAGAGTTACTAGGCTGCTTGTTAGTAATGCAGGTATCTAAGCTGCAGATCAGACAAAAGTATTTTTGAGGATAGAACTTAAACGACACTGAAAGGGGAAAAAAATGCAACGGGGAAAATTCCTAGAAGATAAACTTGAGCTGTCTTAGATAATATGTGATAAATAAGAAGAGCTTCCAGTTAGGACAGTTTGGGGTGGCCTGAGTATGGCCACTTAATGTGAAGCTCTGGGGAAAGACGACTGGACAGGAGGGGTCAGCTCCTTTACCCAGATGGTGAACACTTCACCCTTGCCACCCGCACATAAGACTTCATGGCTGTCAGTTTTCATAGCTTCTCAGTGTGACCTGAGACGGGCCATTACATGAAAAAAAGTTTGAAAAGATTTTTGACACTCATAACATTTTATTCACCTGATTTCCCTGATTATTCATATCCCCACCATGATTCCTCAATCTGTAACTGAGCATTCCTTAATGTGCATAGTACCCGTTTGTGCCTTTGCCATCATCCTTGGAATCCATTTACTTCCAAGGCCTTCACCATCTATGCAAGTATTAAATCTGCATGTGTGGCACTGATCTCTCCCAAGCTCTAGTCTTGTGTCTCCAGTCTGCAGGGCCTTTACACTTGGGTATTTAAAAGTTTCAAATGGCCCTGGCTGGTATGGCTTGGTTGGAGTGTCATCCCATAAACTGAAAGGTTGCAGGTGCAATTCCTGGTCAGGGCACATGCCTGAGTTACAGATTTGGGCCCCTGTCAAGGTGCATACAAGAGGCAATAGATGTTTCCCTCCCTTTCTCCAAAAAAGCAATAAGCATGTCCTCGGGTGAGGATTAAAAGTTTCAAGTTACATGTTTCAAACCAGGTATGCCTTTCCCATAAACTGCCCCCTCTCAAAATTTCTGCAAATATCTCAGAGTTGCAACTTCTGAGTTTTTTATTATTTTTACCCTCCTACATCTAACCAGCATCAAGTCGTGGGCTAATTAGGAAGCATAGAATGGAAAGAGTGTTGTTAGAGGGGAAAGTTTCAAAGTTGAGATTATGGAGGAGGTGGGATTTCCAAGTGATGGTAATAACAGTAGCATGTACTCTGCCTGACCCCTTCCCAAGTGTTTTTCATGTATTATTTAATCCTTGCTACAACCTTCGGTAAGGTAGGTGTTTGTATGACCCCATTTTACAGATGAAACAATTGAACTTGCTTGGTGAGATAGGCCAGTGAGATCAGGATTTGTCCACTTGGTGAGAAGCTGAGCCAGAGGCTAGATGGCTTAGATGTGAAATGGGAAGGTACTGGTAAAGGGAACCTCATCTAGGCAATGATCTTGTCAATTATGATTCTACAATCTCCATAGTTCTTACTCTTCACTTCCATTGCTGTTAACCCTAGAGTTCAAATCTTTCATACTTCCCCCCTGAATTATATAGTCTCCTAATGAAGCAATTTTCAACCTTTTTCATCTAATCCCACAAATAAACTAATTACTAAAATTCTACAACACACCAAAAAATATATGTTTTGCTGATCTGACAAAAAATAGGTATTGTATTTTTCAGACCATGAGATGCACCTAGGTTTTAGAGAAGGAAAATAGGGAAAAAAATTTTTGAAGCAAAAAATGTAAAATATTTAATAACATAAATAACATAATATTTCACCAATGTAAATGTAAATGGAACTCAACAGCATTAACAACCGTTATTCCTCCCAAATGGGGGGTGCGTCTTATAGTCCGAAAAATAAGAATTTTTTTAGACTTTTTAAAAGATTTTATTTTTAGAGAGGGGGAAGGGAGGGAGAAAGAAAGGAAGAGAAAGATCAATGTGTGATTGCTTCTCGCGCACCCCTCTGTTAGGGAACCTGGCCCACAACCCAGGTGTGTGCCTTAACTGCCAATCAAACCAGCAACCCTTTGGTTCGCAGGCCGGCAATGAATCCACTGAGCCACACCACCCAGGGTGTCATTTTTTTTTTTTTTAATCAATTTGACAATCTTAGGGAAAAGAGGTCAGTGACCCTGACTAAATAGTCAGGTATTGCATGTTTTAAAATTCTTTGTGGCACACCAATTGAAAATCACTGTCCTAATGGATTGATATCTTTATTTCTTATTTATTTATTTTTAGAGAAACATTGATTTGTTGTTCCACTTAATTTATGCATTTACTGGTTGACCCTTATATATATCCTGACCAGGGATCAAACCCATAACCTTGGCATATCAGGACGACATTCTAACCAACTGAACTACTTGGCTAGAGCCTGGATTGATACCTTTATTTTCTCATGTTATAAATCACTCTCTCCCTGAAGCAGTATACCCATCTTGTCACTTCTTTATCAAAAGATTCAGTGGCTTCTTTTTTTATATAGAATAAAATTCAAACTCCTTAGCTGTATGTAGTCAAGGCTTTCCTTGGGCTGACTTTCATATCTCTGTATTGCCTTACGTCTTAGTGCTCCTCTTCACACGTCTAAAAACCAGATGTGTGACAAACCAGAGCTGGTAGTCATTACAGCAGTAAAAACAGACTTTATTCGGAACAAATTGTAGTAAGTGAAAAGAGACCGCAGTAAAAGCTGGGCCCAATCCCGAATTCAGCGTGACCAAGTGAGAATTTATAGCCAAGGAGCAGGCTGGGGGTCAGTGGATGAAAATTTTCCAAGAGGAGACATTCAAGAATAAGAGGGGTTTGGGTTAAACTGACCTAACAGGACCTTTGATAAGGATAGACAAGGGTGATTAGTCATTGCTACAGAGTAATGGTAGACCATGGGGGCCTCATGCTTAAGTGGTTTAGCAGCGTTCTTGCTAAAACTAGATTTTACAAGGAAGTGCACAGATGGAGAAGGTTCAGAAGCCCGAGTAAGATTTGGTCAAGCAAAGAATCTTTGTCACATCAAATAAGAGAATATAATCAGGCCCAACTCATGCCCAACATTCATGATTTTGTTCCCTCACAGTGTACCCATATCTTGCTCCAGCTCCTCACACCCTATTAATAAAAATCAGAGTCCAAGAGGACCCGAGAAACCATTTTCAACTTCCCTCTCAGTGCAGAAACTTTCAACAGTGCCCCCGACAGATAACCAATCTCTATTGTAGCATCTTCAGGGGAGAGTGGCTCATTGTTGCACCACACAGAAGCAGTGTTTACACTGTTGAGCATTCTGATTGCTGGAAGTTAAGTTGAGCTGAATTCTGCCTCTGTGTATGCGTCTGCCTTCTACTGTTAGCTTTTGGTCTTGCCTTATCTGTGAAATGAGAGGGATGGGGCAAGGTTTCCGAGCATGTTATCAGTCATATTAGCAAAAGCAATGTTAGCCCTGACCAGTGTGGCTCCATTGGTCAGGTGCCCGCCCATGAAGCAAAAGGTCGCCAGTTTGGGGGCACAGGCCTAGGTTGTGGGTTCAGTCCCCAATCAATTGGGGCACCTGTGAGAGGTGACCCATCATGTTTCTCTCTCACCTTGATGTTTCTCTCCTCTTTCTCCCTCCCTTCCTCTCTCTCTAAAAATAATTAAAATCTTTTTTTAAAAGGCAATTTCATTCCTAACTACTGCCACTCACCCCAAGTTATACCTGTTCTTTGAAATTAAACTCAAATAATTCTGAAAAATGATATTATGTGATAAGTTTCCAAGTAAGGGAAAAGCCTGGTTTTGTCTGAACGTTTCAGCTGACAGAACCACAGAGTGGTAGTCAAGAGAAACATCTTAACAAATTCTTTTTACTTAAAAGATTGGTTTTGAAAGCTCCCTGAAATATTTTCTTTTTCTCTTAGGTTGTCTATAAAGTTAAAACTTTTTCCACTTTATAAATTAAAAGAAAGCTTAGTCCGGTGCATTATTTTAAATGTCAGTAATGAAGAACTGAAGACTGAAATGAATCAAAATTTATATGGACTATTTTCTACATACAAAGAGAAATAGGGAGAGAGTGGTTTCTCCAGGAATGACACAGGATCCTTATCTTTCTCCACAGGCATATATTTCCTTGTGTATTCTCCACTTTGGTTGCTGACATCAACTTCCCAGTCAGCCAGGTCAGAAACCTGGGAATTGTTCTGGATGCATTGTTTCTCTGTCTTCTCACCTGTACAGCTTGTCTGTCAACTTCCTAACCCATCCTGTCTTGCCCATTCCTGTGACTCATGAAGTGGCCTAGGTCATCCTTAACTCCTCCCAGGACTTTGGCACCATCCTTTTTGCTTCCAAGGTCTTCTCTAATCCATACTTTAAAAAAAAAATCTTCACTCAAGGACATGCTTATTGATTTTAGAAAGAGGAGAAGGGAATGTGGTGGTGGGGGATCGATGTGAGAGAGAAGCATCAGTTGGTTGCCTCTCATATGTGCTTTAACCAGGACTCAACCTGCAACCTAGGCATGTGAACCCGCCACCTTTCGATTTATGGGATGACACTTCAACCAACTGAGACACACCTGCCAGGGCTCCAATCCATTCTTCGTACTTATGCATGAGTTATCTCTTTAAGATGTAATTGGATGACAGTGCCTCAAAACCTTTCGGTGGTCCCTTTTCATCCTCTAGGTCAAATCCTTTGTCATGGCACAGGGCTTTTCACTTTCTAGCCCTGCCTACTTTGATCCTACCTCCTAGTATCCTTCTCATCCCAACTCCCATCCTCCTCCCCTCCCACATATTTTACACTGGAGTGACGCAGAATTACAGTGTCAGGGGCACAAATAATGTCTAATGCCTCTGTGCCTTTACACCTGGTATTTCTTCCTGAATGCCCTCTGTACCTTGTTCACCTAACAAACTCCTATTTGTCTTTGAAAACCTGATCGTAAGCTTCACCTTTAATGTGGAGCCTTTCCAGGGCATTGTGTTTGCCACCTTCCACCCCCACTGAGTTCGCCATTTCCTCTAAGCTGCCTCTGTATCTTGTACATACTTTTCATTATTGCACTTATTCCATGACTCCCCTCCCCCAAGTCTGTTAACTTATTTATACATCTGACTCCCCCACTATGGTTTTCTAATAGAAGCCTTGATCTATAATTCAATTGAAATTCTAATAGAAAATTTACCTACAGTTATGACATGCAAGGGCAGTGCTAGTATGAATCTTTTCATGTTAATCCACATCTGAGCCCTGTGAGCAGCTTTCCTACTGAGAAGCAGCACATGTGGACAAATCCTCTGCTCCTCCACCAGCGCTGGCCCATCGGCAAGGCTTTGCATGCCTTATGCTCCCAAGGCATTTGTTGGTTTGCTTGAATTTCTTTGTGGTTTTTAAAAATTAATTAACAATATTGTTGAGATGTAATTCATACATCATACAATTCATCCATTTAAAGTGTACAATTCAGTGGTCTTTTAAAATATACTTTATTGGTTATGCTATCACAGTTGACCTATTTCCCCCCTCTATTCCCCTCCACCCTGCACACCCCTTTCACCAGCATTCCCCACCCCCATTAGTTCATGTCTATGGGACATACATGTAAGTTCTTTGGCTTCTCCATTTCCTATACTATCCTTAACCTCCCCCTGTCCATTTTGTCCCTACCATTTATGCTTCTCATTCCCTGTACCTTCCACCCCTCTTTCTTCCCCTCCCCACTGGTAATCTTCCATGTGATCTCCATTTCTGTGATTCCGTTCCTGTTCTAGTTTGCTTAATTTGTTTTTGTTTTTAAGTTCAGTTGTTAATAATTGTGAGTTTGTTATCACTTTACTGTTCATATATTTAAAAAGATTGTATTCACCTTTAGAGAGAGGGGAAGAGAAGGAGAAAGAGAGGGAAAGAAACATGGGCCAGTTGTCTCTTGCAACCCAGGCATGTGCCCTGACCTGGGATCAAACCCATGACCCTTTGGTTCAAAGGCTGATGCTCAATCCACTGAACCACATCAGCCAGGGCTACTGTTCTTATTTTTAATCATCTTCTTTTTCCTAGATAAGTCCCTTTAACATTTCATATAATGAGGGCTTGGTGGTGATGAACTCCTTTAACTTGACCTTATCTGGGAAGCACTTTATCTGCCCTTCCATTCTAAATGATAGCTTTGCTGGATAGAACAATCTTGGATACAGGTCTGTGCCTTTCATGACTTCAAATATTTCTCTCCAGCCCCTTCTTGCCTGCAAAGTGTCTTTTGAGAAATCAGCTGATAGTCTTATGGGCATGCCTTTGTAGGTAACTGTCTCCTTTTTTCTTGCTGCCTTTAAGATTCTCTCCTTATCTTTAATCTTGGGTAACTTAATTATGACATGCCTTTAAAAAAAACCTTTAAAACCCCCAAAAAACCCTTTAGCAGTCAGTGTTTTTTCCCAACTCCCCCAGGCCTCGGCAGCTACCAGTTTCCTTTTTGTCTCTTTGGATTTGGCTACTCTGGACATTTCACATAAATGGAATCATAATCATACTATATGTATCTTTTGTGTCTGGTGTCTGGCTTCTTTCATTTAGCATAATGATATCATTTCAGCTGTGTATGTAGTAGTGTGAATCTGTAATTCATGCTTTTCTATGGCTGAATAACATTCCATTATATACATATATCACACTTGGTTTCTTCTTTCATCCACTGATGGACATTTGGGTTGTTTCCGTTTTTTAGCTGTTGAGAATAAGATGCTATGAATATTTGTATAAAAGTTTTTGTGTTGATATGTTTTCATTTCTCTTGGGTATATACCTAGAAGAGAAATTTGAAAGTTAAATGCTATAACCTTTTGAGGAAATGGCCAGACTATATTCCAAAGAGATTATTCCATTTTACATTCTCACCAGCAGTGTATAGGCTTCTGATTTTTCTACATTCTCACACTTTAAAAAAAATTTATAGTCATCCTAGTGGGTTTGAAATGGTGTCCTTGTGGTTTTGGTTTTCTTTTTCCCTGATGGCTAATTATGTTGAGTATCTTTCCATGTGCTTATTGCCCATTTGTATGTCTTTTTTGAAGAAACGTCTATTCAAATCCTTTGCCCATCTTTTAACGGGTTATTTGTCTCTTTTTTATGGAGTTGTATGTTCTAGGTATAAGTGCCTTATTGTACCTGATTTACAAAAATGTTCTAGTATGTATGGGTTGTCCTTTCACTTTCTTGATGATGTCATTTGAAGCACGAAAGTTTTTAATTTTGATGATGTCAAGCTTATCTATTTTTCTTTTGGTGTTTGTGTTAGAGTTCTCCAGAAAAAAAAAAAATAGAAACAATAGGATAGGTGTAGACATATAAGAGGAGATTTAAAAAAAAAAAAAACTTCATCCAAGGACATGTTTATTGATTTCAGAGAGAAGGGAATGGAGGGAGAGAAAGAGGAAGAAAAACATTGATGTGAAAGAGAAACATCAATTGGTTGCCTCTTGCAGGAGCCCTCACTGGGGACTGAACCTGCACCCCAAGCATGTTCTCTGACTGGGAATTGAACCCGTGACCTTTAGGCTCACTGGATGACACTCCAACCAAGTGAGCCACACTGGCCAGGGCTATAGAGATTTATTATGGGAATTGGCTCATGCAGTTTTGGAGGCTGAGCTATGCCAGGATATGCCACCTGCAAGCTGGAGAATCAGGAAAATAGTTAATGTGATTCGGTCCAAAACCCACACTAAGAAACACAGAGGCCAGAGCCTGAGAACTGAGGACCAATGTCAGAGCAGAAGATGAGTGAACCAGCTAATGAAGAGAGAGAAAATTGCCCTTTCTCCACTTTTTCTATTGGAGTCCTCAGAAAATATGATGATGCCCACCTACTTTGGTGAGGGTGATTTTCTTTACTTAGTCTACCTCTTTGAATGCTAATCTCTTCCAGAAACACCTCACAAACACACCCAGAAGTAGTATCTTACCAGCTATTTAGGTATCCCTTAGCCCAGCCAAGTTGGCACATAAAATTAACCATTACAGAGTCATATCTAAGTGACCTTTGTTGGTGGGAAGGTAAAATGGCATAGCCACTCTGGAAAAACAGTTTGGCAGTTTATTACAAAGTTGAACATACACATTCAATAGGTATCAACATTAGAGAAATGAAAGTTACAGTCACACAAAACCAGTACATTGATATTATACTAGATTTTTAAATTTTTTAACAGATTTTATTTATGTATTCTTAGAGGGGAAGGAAGGAAGAAAGAGACGGGGAGAAACACGGATCAGTTGCCTCTCACACATGCCCCAACCAGGGACAAACCTGCAACCCAGGCACATGCCCTGACCAGGGATGGAACCGGCAACCTTTTGCTTTGCAGGATGACACTCAACCAACTGAGCTACACTGGTCAGGGCTTATAGTAGCTTTATCTATAATCTACAAAAACTGGACACAAGTCAGTTGTCTAAGTGGTGAGTGAATCACCAAATTGTAGTACATTGTACAATGGAATTACTTAGCAATAAAATGGAATGAGCTATGGACACAACAGCTTGGATGAATCTGAAAAGTATTATGCTGAGTGAAAGAAGACAATCTTAAAAAGTTACATACTGTATTATCTCATTTAGATGACTTTTTTGAAAAGACAAAACTATAGTGATGGCTCGGTGGTTGGGGCTGGGGGTGGAGGGAGAAGAGTGAAGGAGGCTGTGGTGGTAAAAGGCCAGCAGGAGGGAGTTTTTGATGGAACAGTTCTGTATTGTGATTGGGCCGGGGTTAAAAATTCACGGAACTGGGGAACAAAAGAAAAACTCACTTTCCATGATAATTTTAAAACATTTAAAAATGTCTACTTCATTGGATTATTGAGTAGACAAAATAATCTACGTCCAGTACAGGCAACAGCGCGCCCGGTGTGCCCTTGATGTTAATTGGCGTGACAGGAGGATCCTCTGGCTCGGAGAACATCATTGGTTATAGGTGGGGCTGATCAGAAGGGCGGCAAGCCGGTAACCGGTTTCTCAGACTCCGTGCGCAACCCTACTCTGAGAGGCAGGTCTGGAAGGGACCCACAGCTGGACCCTAGCCCGGAGCGCTCAACTCCCCAGGCGGGAGTCTGGACTCATGGGGAGCTCCGGGACCGCTGCGACACCCCCTTCCTTGCCTCACCCGGTCTGCGGACTCCATGATGGGCCCCTTAGCAGGGAACCTGTGTCCGGGCCCTGCAGAGCCGGGCAGTGAGGGACTCGCTGGGAAAACCACGGTGTCAGCACCTCTGGCCCTGTGCAAACCCTACCGCAGACTGTGGCAGCGGATCTCTAGGAGCCAGGCCAGGTTACCGTAGTCCGAGGACCCCAACGCTTCAGAGTTAGAGACAAGTAGTTGGGAGTGTGAACTTCCCAGGTGATTTTAATGCGTGGTCAGGTTTAGGAACCTGGGACTTAAGTCCTGTTTCTGGTCAGGTGGCAATCCTCAAGGTGGATGCCTGGATGGAAGTACTGGATTGGCCAAAAAGCGTTTGTTTTTTTCTGTATGATGGTTCTAGAAGTGAGTGCTTAGTTGTCTTTAACTTCAATAGAAGTAATTTTTCAGGTTCTATTGTGGCAGCTGTCATATCGGTGTGCATTTAAAAAAACATCAAAATTGGTGAATTTTTGTGCAGCCATTTTAATATTGAAGATGGAAGGAGATACACATTTTCAGTGTATGATGTTTTATTATTTCAAGAAAGCTAAAACTGTAACTGAAAGGCAAGAAAGGATTTATACAGTGTGTGGAGAAGATGCTGTGACTGATCAAATGTACCAAAAATGGTTTGAGAAGTTGCTTGGTACTATTGACATTTTGGCATAATTCTTTGCTGTTTTGCAGCACCCCTGCCCACTAGAAGCTAATAGCGGGAGATAGCCGACGTACTCAAAATATCCAAATCAATAAAGTTATTGGTGATGATGAAAAATCTTTTATTTTACGGAAAAAACAAATGAAATTTTTGGCCAACCCAGTGGAAAGGAACAATCCTTTCACTTCCCTGGTCTGCAAATTTATTCCTTTCGTGTCATGTTTGAATGCTGGCTGTATCATGCACCCCCTTTTTAAAACATACTGAACCCCCTGTACCCCAGAAGCCACAGACCTGGAACTCCCTCTCTAAATCCATCACCTCATCACCAGAGAAGATGACTTAAGTGGGCCAGGTGTGGGGGCACAGCCCCAGATAAGAGCAGTGCCTTGAATAGCAGGACTTTTGGTACCTCCAACCTCTGCAGCAAACTTACCAAAGCAGAAAGAATGACTCTCCCAGCCAAGCTTGAGACCCCTCAGAGGAGATGAGGTTGAAGGATGAAGAGAGGGGAGGGCATCTCTTTAACGGCGGAGAAACATCAGGTGTACTGATCCCAGCTTGGAAAAGGGCAGCTGGAGCAGGTCTGGGAAAGAAAGTGGGTAGGAGAGGAGAGGAACTCCCAGGAAAAGAGGTGGGCAACCCTGTTTAAGGTCAGATTGGAAAAGGCCTTATATGGCAAGCTAAGGACTGGTCTTTTTCCTACAAATGTCAAAGGACGTTTGTAAGCATGTTGATTCAATGAAAAACGTGGTGGTCTTAAAAGTTGTAGCTGAGTCCCACCATACAATGTATCTGATAGAATATGGGAGGGACATATGTGGAGAATCATGCTTGGTTTGGTCACCACACTCAGAGGACATTGGAGTTGGAAATCAGCAGAGATGTTAGGCTGCTCATGAAAATCTGGGAAAGGAATCGCTAGAAGAGAGGTAATAAGGGCTGGACAGGGTCAGGGACCAGGGAGGGGAAGCTGTGGTGAGAGAGATTTGGTCCAATGATCAGGCTGTCTGGAGGTAAAGGGATGAATTCAGAGAGGTCATCCCCATCATTGGGCCTGGGGCTGCAGAGTCTGGGAACATTGAAAAAGAGACTAGAGAGCCCTAACTAGTGTGGCTCAGTTGGTTGGGTGTCATCCTGCAAAGTGAAAGGTCGCCTGTTCAATTCCCAATCAGGGTACATGCTTGTGTGGTGGGTTTGGTCCTTGGTTGGGGTGTGTACAAGAGGCAATGGATTGATGTTTCTCTCCCTCTCTTTCTCCCTTCTTTCCCCTCTATCTAAAAATAAATAAATCTTTAAAAAAAAGAAAAAGAGACTAGATATTAGAGCAGACATTTAAGTATCATATGAGAGGTTGCACATTCATTTAATTAATATTCATTGAGCAGCTGTCCAGGTACCATTCTAGGCTAGCAGGTACAGCAGGAAACAAAACAGTCTCTGGAGTCACTGTTCAACTGCGGACAAAAATAGTAGGTAAACAAAGAGGAGGAGGTGAAATAGTAGAACCTAAGGTCAAAGAGGTAAGGGGATGTGATGGTTTCATGTGTCAACCTGGCCAGGCTATAATCCTCTGACATTCTATCAAACACTAATCTTGGTGATGTGTATTTAGTCAATGAGATGATCACTGGACTTTAAATCAATGAGATCATCCTAGGTAATCTGGATGGAACTGATTCAATCAGTTGAAAGGCCTTAAGAGCAGAGTTCTTTCCCAGAAGAAGTCTCCCATTGGCAGCAGTATCACCTTGAGCTCCAGCCTGCCTTCCTTATGGCCTGCCCCCACAATCAACTAAGCCACTGCCTAGCAATAAACCTCTTAGTCTCTTTCCTCTGATGTAGTGGGCATGTCATGTAAGGCAATGTCAGCCACTGTTGGGAGTTAGACCTGTTCCCTGAATGAGCCTGAGTTGTGGGAGGGTTTAAGCAGAATGGCCATCCATGGTCTGACTTCCATTGACAAGAGCTCACTCTGATACCAAAGAATCATGTTGGAGAGCAGAAAGGAAAGGTCTGGATTAGGAATGAAAGTGATATGCCCTAAAGATGGGCTGCTATTTAGCTGTGGCTGGAAAAGCAATAGGGACTCAGTGTTTTGTTTTTTGAGTCAGCAAATAGCGTAATGAACTCAAAATGTGATCAAGTCCAGGTGGAACTGAGACAAACTAATTGGATCAGATCCTTGACCTCATGAAATTACCTATCCAAGTCATTTCCTACTTCTCTTGACTTCAAAATCTGTTTTCAATATGCGGACTTATCATTAACCTAAAAAGATTCTCTGATGGTCAGCTAGCTACTGTTGAAACTTGTTTTTTAAAGATATGGTCCATATATGTATGGAGCAAACATGGTGAGTTATTGACTCAGATGTTCTTAGCTTTGCCTCTTAACTTTCTATGACTGACCCTTTGGCTAATTACCTTTTCTAAACCTCAGCTTTCACTGCTACAAACAGTAGTTATTTCATACAGCTTTTTTGTGAGGCTTAAATGAGTGCATGCCTCTAAAGTGCTTACATAGAGGCTAACAAAGTCTTTTAGTAAAAAAACATTACTAATCATTCATATCAAGAGGGGGACCTACCAGGAGCAATTCATGGTTTAGGGAGATGCCAGAGAGGTCTCATGGTGTCTTTCCAGACAGAACTGACAACACTCAAATAATTTTTTTTTTTGGAAGGCAAAATTCTAAGTTTTTATTTATTTCTTTTAAGTATATTTTATTGATTATGTTATTAGGGTGGTCACATTTTTTTCTACCCTCTATTCTGCTTTGCCCTGCACCCCCACTCCCACCAGCATTCCCCCCTACCTTAGTTCATGTCCAGGGGTTGTACCTATAAGTTCTTTGGCCTCTGCATTTCCTATACTATTTTTAACCTCCCCCGTCTATTTTGTACCTACCATTTATGCTTATTCCCTGTGCATTTCCCCCCACTCCCCTTCCTCCCCCTCACTGCTGATAACCCTCCATGTGATCTCCATTTCTGTGGTTCTGTTCCTTGTTTGCTTAGTTTGTTATTGTTTCTTTTTAGGTTCAGTTGTTGATAGTTGTGAGTTTTTTGTCATTTTACTGTTCATAGTTTTGATCATCTTTTTCTTAGATAAGTCCCTGTAACATTTCATATAATAAGGGCTTGGTGATGATGAACTCCCTTAACTTTACATTATCTGGGAAGCACTTTATCTGCCCTTCCATTGTAAATGAAAGCTTTGCTGGATAGAGTAATCTTGGATATAGGTCCTTACCTTTCATGACTTTGAATACTTCTTTCCAGCCCCTTCTTGCCTGCAAGTTTTCTTTTGGGAAACCAGCTGACAGTCTTATGGGAACTTCCTTGTAGGTAACTGTCTCCTTTTCTCTTGCTGCTTTTAAGATTCTCTCCTTATCTTTAATCTTGGGTAACATAATTAGGGTGTGCCTTGATATGTGCTTCCTTGGGTCCAGCTTCTTTGGGACTCTTTGAGCTTCCTGGACTTCCTGGAGGTCTATTTCCATTGCTGGATTGAGGAAGATCTCCATTATTTTTTCAGATAAGTTTTCCATTTCTTGCTGTTCCTCTTCTCCTTCTGGCACCCCTATGATTTTGGTGTTGGAATGTTTAAAGTTGTCCCAGATGTTCCTAAGCCTCTCCTCATTTTTTTGAATTCTTGTTTCTTCATTTTGTTCTGGTTGAATGTTTACTTCTTCCTTCTGCTCCAAATCGTTGATTTGAGTCCCAGTTTCCTTCTCTTCACTGTCACTTCCCTGTATATTTTTCTTTATTTCATTTTCATAGCCTTCACTTCTCCCTCTGTTTTGGGACCATACTCAACCATTTCTGTGAGTATCCTGATTACCAATGTTAAGAAGCATAAATGGTAGGTACAAAATAGATGGGGGTGGGGGTTAAAAATAGTATAGGAAATGCAGAAGCCAAAGAACTTATATGTATGACACATGGACATGAACTAAGGTGGGGGAATGCTGGTGGGAGTGGAGGTGCAGGGCAAAGCAGAATAGAAGGGAGAAAAAAATGTGACCACTGTAATAGTATAATCAATAAAATATATTAAAATATGGCATTAAATACACCAAGTAATACATTTTTGGTGATTTTTAAAAAATCCTTACCCAAGACTATGTTTAATGGTTTTAGAGAGAGAGAAAGGGACAGATGGCAGGTGGAGAGAGAGGGAGACATCAATGTGAGAAAGAAACATCAATTAATGTCTCCCATATTCCCTGACCAGGAATCAAACCCACAACCTTTAATGGTATATGGGACAATGCTCCAACCCACTGAGCTGCCCGGCCAGAGTAATACTTTTTTGGTGATTTTCACAATTGTGGTAAAATATCCCTGGCCAGGTTGCTCAGTTGGTTAGAGCATTGTCCTGATACACCAAGGTTGTGGGTTCAATCCCTGATCAGGGCACATACAAGAATCAACCAATGAATGCATAAGTAAGTGGAACACCAAATCGATGTTTCCTCTTTTTCTCCCTTCCACTCTCTCTAAAAATAAATAAAATTCAAGAAAATTATGGTAAAATATACATAAATATTCCTATTTTTGACCATTTTAAGTGTATAATTTAGTGGCCTTCAGTACATTCATAATGTTGGTGTTTTTGGTACATCACAGTTTTCCTGAAGTGTAAGTTTGGGTGACTGTACATGCCTGATGTAGGATGTCTCACATTATAACAATTACAGGGCCCCTCTCTGCTGCAGAGTTCCTAAATTATAATAACCTGATATATATACTACATATGAGATAAAATCCTAACTGCTTCAAGGCTCTCTCAAGGTTTCTCTTTAGATGAACTCTCAGGTGCTTGGTAAGATCCCTCCTCAGACAGAAGGTTCTCTCACACTGACCACAGGCAATAGGGCTTCTCCCTAGTGTGAACACTCTGATCACTGATAAGGCTTCAGCTCTGGCTGAAAGCTCTCTCACAGAAATGGCAATGAAAAAGCGTCTCTGTATAGTGTGGATACTCCCTGGTGTCTGCTGAGATCCCTGCTTAAGTGGAATGCCTCCTTACACTTACATAAGGTTATAAAGACACAGTCATAGGTCTCTCTCCAGTGTGGGAATTAATGGGTAAGATGATTCAAACTGTGACAAAAGCATCTCTCACACTGTTTGCATTAATAAGGTGTTTATCCAATGTGAACAGTCTGATGTTTGGTGACATTCCTACTCAGATAGAAGGTTTTCTCTCACCAATATCATCCCACTGTGGAATACTCGGCTCATTTTTGGTTGTCTACTTTTGGTCTAAGACAATAAATAGAAAAGGCAAATATTAACCTCTGTGGTCAGAAGAAATATTCTACAAACGTCTAAAGTGATCTACATGACTCTTATGTAAATGAGCAGGTAGCCTGGGTGTTGGTGGCAGACAGAGCTTCAGTGAGAATTCTAGTTCCACCACTTAATTGCTTGGAGGTCTTGAGTCTGTTTCCTCATACTTAAAATAGGGATATAAAAAAAACCCAACAGGGATATGATCAATTTTATGTTATGTATATTTTACAATTTAAAAAATAATTCAGCCCTGGCTGGTGTAGCTCAGTGGATTGAGCGCGGGCCTGCGAACCAAAGGATCGCGGTTCGATTCCCAGTCAGGGCACATGCCTGGGTTGCCAGGCCAGTTCCCGGCAGGGGACATACAAGAGGCAACCGCACATTGATGTTTCTCTCCCTCTCTCCTTCCCTTCCCCTCTAAAGATAAATAAATAAATAATTAATTAAAAAAATAAATAAATAAAAAATAATTCAAATGTAAGAATATATTGGTTCTGGTATTACTTGAAATGTAACAATAGGAGTCAAATTGGTTTATTCATCTAGAATCTTGTTTATGAATCATATATTGAACTATAGTTTAAGTAACTGTAAATAGACTAATTGTGAATTTAAGCCATTATATAGAACTGAGACAGCTGTTTGAATTCTTTCCTGTCCTCTCAAGATAGATCAAATCCTTCTCTCCCCTAGAGGCTGACAATCTCCACCAGAGAGAATTCTGGAGATGGGCTGCAAGGAATCAGCTCCTGCCCTCTTTAGCTTACATTTCTGGGCTAGCACTCTGAGGTTAATCTAATACTTATGAAGTCACAATGTAGTTCCTGAGATGCACAAAGCTGCCACCTCATCAGCAACTATACATTTTACTAGAGTAACTGAGTTTCCTCAATTTATCAGATCACCATGTTTGGAAAGACAAAGGAGTAGGGGCATTGCTGCCCACTCATGTTGGGGGTGGGACTGCCAAATAAGGTACAGGATGCCCAGTTAAATTTGAATTTCAAATGAACACTGAGTAATTATCTGGAACCCAAATGTAACTGTAAGTCTTGTGCTAAATCTGGCTGCCCTAGCCAAGGGTACAGTGTGTGTGTGTGTGTGTGTGTGTGTGTGTGTGAACATGTGTGTCTGTATGTAATATGGGGGGATGATCACAGTCATCTTCAGACCAAGCCAACCTCAAAGCCCCCTGGAACAATGTCATTTCCAGTCCACCAGGGATCCTCATTCACTCTTGGAGCCAAGCAGGCACTGGCTTCCCAATCATGGAAGGTGGGCACTGGGATTGGAGCGGTGCTCAGCGTACCACTTGCCCCACTTGTTACATTTCTCTGAAGGTCCCCAACAAAACTGAGCACTAGTTGCCTACAGAAGTCACTAGTTCAATAATGCACCATTATTGCCTTTCCCTCCTCTCTCCCAGTTCTCCCTCACTCCTGCTTCAAGTCACCTCCCTAAATAAACTATCTGCCCCCAAGCCCTTGTCCCAGGCTATTTTGGGGGAAATCCAAGCCATGATAGTTGGTATTGGATGTAGCCCTAGAAATCCAGCTCTCAGGATCAGATTCTGGAACAGGTCATTCACTGGTCAGATGATTTAAAAAGGAGCCTGGCAATAGGTCAGCGATGGTAACTTCTGGCTTGCTGTAGTATGGCAATTACTAAGCTTCTCACTAGTTATGGCAAGAGACGAAGCACATGTAGAAGGGGAAGCATTAGCTTACTGTTATGTAACTTGAACATCATTGAGCTTCTTAGCAATATCTGCGCTCTCCTCATTAGCACCCCTTATTGTCCAGAAGTCACAGGTTATGTAAGCTCACACTCCTGTCACCTGCCTTTGCTGAGCTGACACCTCTCAGCTCATACCTGTGGACCTATGGAGGGCTCCCTTACACTTGTTGGTGGAAGAAACTGCAGTTTTGCAGAGGTCAGGGAATGTTAGTGTGAATCAAGAGGGCATTGTTGATTCACTTTCCTCAGGAATGGCCCTACGGCCAGTGTGAGAAATCCAGTGGGCAGAGCTGCAAGCAGTGTATCTGGTACCAACTTTGTATGGAGGGAGAAGTGGCCTGAAGTAAAGATTTCATGGTCTCCTGGGCTGTGGCAAACAGCTTGTCTAAGACGATGGGCCTGCAAAGAATAAGGTTGAGTCTGGAGACACGATCTTAGGAAGACTTCAACTTACAGAGATCTATGGGAGCTGAAATGAAGTGTCTAGATCTTCGTGTCATACATCAATACCCCTCAGAAAGTACCCCCTGCACAGGTGTCAGGAAAATGGGGGGTAGTAGTATACAGACGTGAGACCCAGTCACCTAACCAAAGCAGGATGAGACGCAGGCCTTCAGGCTTAGCAGGCTCTTTCATTTCCCTCATGTGGAGCAGCTCCAGGGGCCCTACAGATAATCAATGGCTATCTACTGGTAATCATGAAATTCTCTGTGGGCCTCCATCATGGTTAACATATCAACAGGAGAGCTTACATAAAAGGTACTGAGTTAAGGTGCTGATAGGACATCCAGAAGGTCATCAGCAAGCTACTGGAACAGTAAGAATATTTCAGATTTCAAGCACAATTGATTTTTTTCAGTAATGATTTCCTAATACATTTGGCTGTTGCATAAAGATCTGTTACCTGTAGTTTGATCTGATCCCAAGATGACATACAGGCAATTTCCAGAGATCAGAACTGGTACTAGACATGACACTTTTGCCGCCTCTAATCCTGGCATATCAGGTTTGCCTGATCAGTACGGCCGCAGCAGCAGACAAAACGATATTTTAGTGACTACTACTAAGAGGTGAAAACAACTTGGAGGTCTATGATAAGCAAGTGACAGGAGGAAGGAGTGAAGCAGGTGGGTTTCTAGGTTAAACAGGAGGACCTACCTGCCAAAAGCCTTTTAATAAGGTACAGATTAGAATCCTAAGAAATCAGAGATTACAGTCAGAAGGAAAAGACGGGATGGACTTAAGGTAATCAAATTGTGTATTATTGACTTCTGGAGTTCAGAAGAAGGACGCTTCTCAGGGAGTGTCAGATTTTCAGACTTTGGCAAAGACAGAATATACACAACCAAAATGTACAGATGCTGACAAAATGTTCCCCATGATGAAATGTTTTCAGTAGGCAGAAAAAAATAGCACAATGTAGTCCAAGATGCAGCTAGTCTACACTCTACTGCAATTTCCTAATACAAATATTCATTTGCAAGTACTAAATGTACTATTTATCCCAAATCCAAATTTTCCAAAAGCTAAACCAGTAGGAAGTTTTTTCTCTCTAGAATAGTTTGATAAACATACCATTTATTATATAGTAACAGTCCCGAAGCATTACAAGACATTATACATTTATTCTGAATCAGATTAGATTGTGTTCAAATGGCTCAATTCTTTACAAATCACAAATCTTGAACACATGTTAAAAGTTATGTTTTTCCATAATTATACTCGATACATATCATTTTAACTATACACAAGGCAATGCTGGCAAGGTTAAGGGGTCCTGAAGCGTGGTGAGGGGATCCTGAACCAGTTAAGCTGGCGAGTGCAGGTCCACCACCCCCTCCAGGGCCTTCCCCCCTACAGCGCCACCGCCCTCACTCCTCCACTGTCCCTTGATGTTGAGTGAAACAAAATCTACCACTGAAGTTTTTATTACAATTACCTGGCTTCTTTCTAGCATTCTTGTTCTAAAGTTAAGAAAACAAAAACAAAAAAATCACCAAGAGAGCCTACTTGATGGTTAAAGCACTTCTCCCTCTCCAGTATGGACTCTCTGGTGTTTGGAAAGATTCGACTTACTGCAGAAGGTTTTTCCACAAGTGTCACACCAATAGGGCTTTTCCCCGGTATGGATTCTATGATGTTTATTAAAATTGGAGCTGTGGTTGAAGGCTTTTCCACACTCCTTACATTTATACGGCTTCTCTCCAGTATGGAGTCTCTGATGAGAACTAAGACCTGCGTGCTGGCTAAAGCTCTTCCCACACTCGTTACACTGGTAAGGTTTCTCCCCAGTATGTATTCGATAGTGCCGAATGAGGCTGCCTTTCCCACTGAAAGCTTTCCCACAATCTTTGCACTGATACGGTGCCTCCTCAGTGTGTATTCGTTGATGTTTAAGGAGATCTGAGCTCTGACCAAAGGCTTTTCCACACTTACAGTCATAGGGCCGGTCCACCAAGTGTGTTCTATAGTGAAGGGTAAGGTTTGAGCTGTGGCTAAAGGCTTTCCCACATTTGGTGCACACGTAGGGTTTCTCCCCAGTGTGTGTTCTCCGGTGTTTGGTAAGATTTGAGCTATTACTAAAGGCTTTTCCACACTCAGCACATATGTAACGTCTCTCTCCTGGGGCAGGTTTAGTGGGTATTAGTTCTCTCCCTTTCTTGGAACCTTTGCCTAGGAGAGGGGTTTTTGTTCCTCTTTCTTTCTCAAGATTTACCCACTGCCTTTCTGACCTGACCTCACATTTATTGGCAATAACCATGGGAATAATATCCTTTTTGAATTCTTCTGCATGAGACTCTTCAGAATTTTTCTGCTTATCTGTTGATTCGTCATTCTGGGTGTTCGATTTACAATCTGAAACAATAAACAGAATAAGGATGTTAGCTGTTTCCTGTTCTGAGAAGAAACGGTTAAAAAGGACAAAGAGAACCATCAGGTGACACTGATGAGTTTTGAAGGGTGACCAAATACTGCTCTGAGAGGTCACAATACCACGATGATACAAATGAACCATCATCAAATCTAGTTTTGATGTCACACAAGACTGTCGCACAAGCCCCCTACCAGAAACGATTATGGCATAGAGAGTACCAGCTTTTTTCTGCCAGGAGAAAAGCTTCATATACGGGGGGCAATAAGGCAAAACCAAGCGTACTGGGATAGCAGCAAAGGAAATGGGTGATGCCCGGGCAGAATGAAACAAGAAAGATTGCTAAAAGGGTCAAATCTGATTAAGGAAAATAAAAAGGATAATTAAGGGAAAAGAGGCTACTGGCAAACTCAGAAAAATCCACATGTCCACAGAAGCTGAATACAAAAGCAATAAAAGAGAATGATCAGTCCATTTATAATCATTCTAGTGATTATAAATCCTTATTAATTTGAATGAAAGTAAGTACTGAACTCCTACCACAGTTCAACTCTTATCATTTAATCTATTATACATTGGCTATGTCCTGTAATTCTTTTCATTATAAAATAACACTGTTGAAATCAGATCAAAGCAGTACATCTTTTTAGAGCATTTCCCTAGGCAGTCATACCACTAAAACTCCATTTAACTGTCCACACCCGGAAAAGGAAAGTAAGAGAAGCTCCCTCTGAAAAAGGGGCTCCCCTTGAGCATGGTGATCCCTTCACAGGCATAGAAGCCCCAACTGACAAAGGTACTTTCTTTTAACGCCCTCTTTTATCCTTCCATCCGTCTCCACCTGACCATCTATTTCCTTCCTTTGCCAGTGTCACCACTCAGCTGCTTCCAGGCTCACCCCTACTCACTGTCTGCTGGTAACTGTAGCAGCAGTAGCTAAAATCTCTTTCAGTCTCCATGATGAGCAATCATTTGGCTACCCATACAGACTTCCCTTCAAATTGCCATGAACTATGTGTGGGAAATAAGTAACTTAAAAGTTAAAATTTTTAAATAGCCTAACAAGGCAGAAGTTGAAAAAGAATTTACCAGGGACCATTTCCACATAATCCAAAGCTAATTATAACAGGTTCAGTAAATCATTAACAAACTAACAAGCACCATCTCTTAATTTATTCACTCAACCTGTCCACACCTCCATAAACAGTCCCTTTATTAAACTCACTTCAGCTGAACTTATTAGACTGCGACGTCTGTTCCCATGCTAGGACCTTGACTGAACGCACCCGAGGGAGGAGATGGAACTCATTCTGTCCAGTTGGCCAAACCTGTCAGGTCAGTACAGGGAATCACCTCACAATCAGTGATTAGAGTTAGTCTGTTTCTTCAACCACAAAGGCCTGGGGCACCCAGGTGGGACCTGACAGATGGTTCCTACCTTGGTTCTGTCTCGGCTCTGGAGTGAAATCCTGCTCTTCCCCAGTCTCTTGGATGTACAGGGGTCCCCAAGATTCGTATTTGGGACTTGTCTCCACAGACCATGTCTGTGTGCTGCTCAGGGATTCCTTTGCTGTTCCTGAAGACGACGTCTTCTCCCACACCTGTTTCTGTTCATTTGGAGGAGGTGAAACCTAGAGACAATTAGGAATGGCTAGGTTTACACAAAGCTTACTCAAACTAAAATGAAAGAAAATCTTAGGAGAGCTATGTAGAATCTCTAGGGAAGAGAAAAGAAAAACACCTCCCATTCAACTCTCAAGGCTAAAGCTAGTATAGGTAGTAGGGAAAAAAGGACATGTGGTCTAACTCAGCAGAAACTTTCATTTACCTCTTTGTATTGTAGGGACAAACCCATTCCTGCCTGGAATACTATGCTCCCAATCTCAGAGGATAAAAAAAGATTTCCCCCAGCCTACCTGCTGTCCCGGTTCATCCAGTTCTCGTTCCAGATCCTCCAGGAGAGTGACAGCCTCTTCAGCACTCTCTGGACAGTGCTCCTGCACCCAGGCCTGCAGCTCCCGGGGCAGGATGGTCAGGAACTGCTCAAGCACCAGCAGCTCCAGGATCTGCTCCTTGGTGTGGATCTCTGGCCTCAGCCACTCACAGCAGAGCACCCGGAGCTGGCTCAGGGCCTCTCGGGGTCCAGGTGTGTCATGGTACCCAAACTGCCTGAAGCGTTGACGGAACATCTCCAGGCTAGGAAAGCACTTCCCTTTCTCCTCCTCCTTGACTTTCACAATCACAGGCCCCACCTGCTCCTGTGGAGGCCTAGGGCCCACACCTGTGGCCATGCGCGGTACTTTGGTCATCATATGGACTCTGGAAATAGCTTCACCAAAGACAGGACTCTGTGTAGCAGGAATACTACTTCCTTTGGATTTCTGGTTCTTTAGGGCTACAGAGTCAACTTAAGAAAATATACAAGTAAACAAACAGTAGAATCAGTTTATCATAATTGGCACTCATTAAATATATTTTGAAAGAAAACTATATAAATTAGTGAATCTTGTACGTTGTGACTGGGCTTCCTGACCATGTTTTCAACTAAGCTGCAATTTTCACAGGTGTTTCCATCCTGGATTTGGATACCTATAGCAGGAAAACTCCAGCAGTCTCAATAAAGAGCCAAACAGATAAAAATATAGGTGGGTGTTTGTTACATGAAATTATATTGATAATAAAGGTAGAGACCATAGAAAGGGTGTATAAAAAGCTTATGCAAGCTGAAGACGATCTCATCTTATACTTCTCTCTCTGCTCATTCTAACCAGCCACACTGTTCCCTGAACGTGTGAGGCACCCTCCCACCTCAGAGCCTTGTCCATGCTGCTCCCACTAACACTTCCTGCAGATTATACACTTCTTCCAGATTATGCATGCCCAGCTCCCTCATCTCCTCCAGGTTTGTACTCAGACATCACCTTCTGGCTGAGGCAGCCCTGACGACTGTGTTTTAAACTGCACACTGGCCTTCCTTACATGGACTCCTTATCCTCCTCCTCTTTTCCTTCAAATCACTTACAACCATACAAATACTACATATTTTATCTTTTTTAAAATTTAGTTGATCGGTAAAAATTTAAAAACACTTTTTTTCAATAAAAAAATTTCAACTTAAAAAATTTAGTTGATTGGTGTTACTCTGTCACATTGATGTTTCTATCCTCTTTCTCCCTCCCTTCCTCTTTCTAAAAAAAATAAAATCTTTGAGAAATAGGGCAATATGAACTTATGTTCAGTGTAATAGACAGAGGCTGATACAGAATTAGATAAGTGTGTGTGCCCATGTCTTGGTTTCTAAACATCATTCTCCATTAAAGGGACCCAAAGATGGAGAAATGGCTAATTCTAGGTCGGAGAATACTGAAGATGAACCTGGAGCACCATGTAATGCCAGTAAGTATTAAAAACAACATCAATAACAGTGAGGCATGTCAAAGGAACACAGAGGCCTGAGTTACAAAATACATAATATAGTACTGGCTTGTAAGCTTAAGTATAAAATAAGTATCCATAAGCCCATACTGATGTGGAAAAAGGTGACTGAATAAATAAACAGGGGAGAAAAGACAAATCTCCCACATAGAATTATTCCAAATAATTTATGTAGATATTCCCCTCAATAAGGTGGACCTTAACTCTCCATTCCTTGAGTGTAGGCTATACTTACCAACTTGCTTCCAAAGAGAGTATAGAAAGGGACTGGGGAAATCAAACAATCATATCAATAGATGCAGAAAAATCATTTGATAAAATCCAGGACCATTTATGATAAAAACACTCAGCAAAGTGGGATTAGAGCGAGTATACCTCAACATAATAAAGGCCATATATGAGAAACCTACTGCCAACATCACACTTAATGGGCAAAAACTAAAACGGGCAAAAACTAAAAGATCCCTTAAGATCAGGAACAAAACAAGGGTGTCCACTTCCACCACTCTTACTCATCATAGTATTGGAGGTCCTAGCCACAGTGATCAGAGAAGAAATAAATCCAAACTGGAAAGGAGTCAGTAAAACTGTCATTATTTGCAGACAACATGACTGCGTACATGGAAGACCTATAGGCTCCACTGAAAAACTACCTAACAAGTAAATTTGGCAAAGTACCAGGATATAAAGTCAATATTCACAAATCAATGGCATTTTTGTACACCTACAAAGAACTATCAGAAAGATAAACTAAGAAAAACTCCCATTTACTATAGCAACAAAAAAAAATAAATAAATAAAGTACCTAAGAATAAATTTAACCAAGGAGGTAAAAGACCTATACTTGGGAAACTATAGAACACTGAAGAAAGAAACTGAGAAAGATATAAATAAACGGAAGCATATACCATGTTCATGGACTGGAAGAATTAACATCATTAAAATGTCCGTATAACCCAAAGCAATCTATGGATTCAACACAACTCCTATTAAAATACCAGTGGTATATTTCACAGATCTGGAACAAATACTCCAAAAATTTATACGGAACCAAAAAGACCCTGAATAGCCTCAGCAATCTTGAGAAAGAAGGACAAAGTTGGAGGGATCACAATACCTGATATCAAACTATACTACAAGGCCACTGTAATCAAAATAGTCTGGTACTGGCATAAGAAGAGACAAGACACATAGATCAATGGAACAGAATAGAGCCCAGAAATAAACCCATGTCTCTATGGTCAATTAATATTTGACAAAGGGGACACAAGCATACAATGGAGTAAAGATAGTCTCCAGGAAATGGTGTTGGGAGATCTGAACTGGTACATGCAAAAAAATAAAACTAGACCACCAACTTATACCATACACCAGAATAAACTCAAAATGGATAAAAGACTTAAATATAAGTTGTGATATCATAGAAATCCTAGCAGAAAACATAGGCAGTAAAATTTCACATATCTCACATAGCAGTATTTTTGCTGATACATCTCCTAGGGCAAGGGAAACAAAGGAAAAAATAAACAAATGGGACTACATCAAATTAAAAATCTTCTGCATGGCTAAAGAAACCATCAGCAAAATAAAAAGGGAACCAACAATATGGGAGAATATATCTGCCAATGATACAACGGATGAGGGTTTAATCTCCAAAATATATAAAGATCTCATAGGACTCAACGCCAGGAAGACACACGATCCAATTAAAAAATGGGCAAAGGACCTGAACAGACACTTCTCCAAGGAGGACATACAGAGGGCCCATAGGCACATGAAAGAATGCTCAAAATCACTGGCCCTCTGAGAGACACAAATTAAAACCACAATGAGATACCACCTCACACTGGTCAGAATAGCCATCATTAATAAATCAACAAACAAGTGCTGGAGAGGATGCGGAGAAAAGGGAACCCTCATTCACTGCAGTGGGAATGCACACTGGTGCAGCCACTGTGGAAAATAGTATGGAATTCCCTCAAAAAATTAAAAATGGAACTGTCTTTTGACCCAGAAATTCCACTGCTGGAAATATACCCTAATAATACCAAACACCAATTCAAAAGAACTTAAACACTTCTATGTTCGTAGCAGCACTATTTACAAAAGCCAAGTCTTGGAAACAGCTTAAGTGTCCACCAATAGATAAATGGGTCAAAAAACTGTGGTATATTTATGTAATGTAACACTATATAGCAGAAAAAAAGAAGGAATTCCTTCCTTTTGTGACAGCATGGATGGAACTGGAGACCACTATGCTAAGTGAAATAAGCCAGTCAGTGAAAGACAAATACCATATGACCTCACTTATAAGAGGAACCTAATGAACAAAATAGACTAATGAGCAAAACAGAACCAGAGGCAGAGAATCATGTAACAAACTGACAGCTTTAAGAGGGGAGGAGTCAGGTGGAGACTATTTGAAAGAAGGTGAAGGGATCAGTCGAAAAATATATATGAAGGACCCATGGACACAGACAACAATGGTGTGAGGGAGGAAAAATTGGGACAACTATAATAGCGTAATAAAACATTAAGAGATAAAAAACTTAAAAATTAAAAAAAAGGGGGGCTGGGGGAAAGTAAGTACAGTGGAAAAACATGACAAACACCACCTCACCCACTTGATCAAAATTAACATCATTATGGAATGTTGGAAACTGCCCTGCCTAGTTTAAAAGCTGTAATCCCCAGTGGCTAAGGCTGAGTGAGAGACCTTGGGACCCTAAGCCACTAAGGAATCAAAGCGTATCTCCCTGGCAGGAGCACCACCTCTGCTCACTTTACTTCACCCTGCCTGCCCCCCAGTGCATCACTAGTTAGCCAATGACAGGTAAGATTCCTCAAGGGAGGGATAACCTAAGACAGGTATGGTCATGAATGGGCCTTCAGAGAAGGACTTGGGGGGCTATGGAGAAAGGGGGTGATGGACCCTCACCCCTCAGCTTTGACATAGCCTGAGTCCTCATTCTGTCTGCAAGAAGTCTCCTAATCTCTTGGCTGCCTTACTTCCCCTACTTGACCTAAGCCTGAAACAATGCTGGAGGTAGGTGCAGCCCAGTGCTGGAAAGGGCAGATTCTCCGGGGGCGATCAGGCCTAAGAAAGAATGCATAAAATCCCATGAAACCTGCTTTGCTAATACCTTCAATTTAAATGATAAGGGTCCGAGCATGAAATGAGTTTGTTTCCCCAAAGTTTTATGGCCCTTTTGCCATCTGACCCTGACTCAAAACAAGCCCTCAGAGTTCTCTGAATGTTATCTATTTGATTATTACTGTCTGAAAATGATTGATGAGCTTTCCATTTATGACCTGTATGCCTATGCAAATTAAAGTCAAAAAAAACCTGTCAAGGCAAGGGTTGGGTGCTCTCCCCCTGAGACAGTGGCTGTGCCGTTCCTTTTCCTCCACAGGACTCAGTACTCCATGTGAATTTGTCTCATCTCAGCCATTATGCCGTGGACACTGCTTGCCAGTGTCTGCATCAATGGAACACTACTCTGCCATAAAAGGTGGAACACTGCCATCTGCGACAACATGGTCAGTTCTTGAGGATAAGTGAGATAGATCAGCCAGAAAAGGAAAATAACTATATGACTTCATTCACATGTGGAGTACAAAACAAACAAAAATTACAAATGAATAAACAAAACAAACACAAACTCACAGATACAGGCATCATAATGGTAGCTACCAGAGGGGGAAGGGCAAGATTGATAAAGGGGTCAAAATATATGGTAATGAATGAAACTAGATTTTTGGTGTGAGGAGCATGAAATAGAGTATACAGATATCGAACTATAATATTGTACACCTGAAATTTATATAATGATACTACCAATGCTACCTTAATAAAAACAACTTTTTAAAATTCTTTGGTTCTTTTCAATGAACATCTGAGCAAATAATGTAAACAGTATAACAACTTTAGCTCAACATGTTTCTGAATACTTCTATTACTGTTATTAATGCATAGTAATTTTTTTTACTGTTAATAAAAGGAAGAATTAGTATTTAGTATTTCATAGTTCAGAACTTAAAGGAAAGGATCCAGAAGAGATAGGTCTGCCCTATAATTTTTTTTTAAAGATTAATATCATCAGTGATAAGTCATGTGTCTTGATATGAAAAGATTACTTTGCCCTGGCCAGGTATCTCAGTTGGTTAGAGTGTCAACTCGATACACCAAGGTTGTGGGTTTGATCCCTGGTCAGGGCACATACAGGACTCAACCAATGAATGCATAAATAAGTGAAACAACAAATTGATGTTTCCCTCTCCCTTCCCCCCTCCTCTCTCAAATCAATAAAAAACCAAACCAAAACAAAATAAAACAGAGAGAATAGCCCTTCACTTCTGCGGTCTTCCTCCTCAAAACACATAACCACAGTCTAATCACGAGAAAAACATCAGACAAACATTCAGGAACATTCTACAAAAATAACTAATCAGTAGTCCTCAAATAACTGTCAACTTCACCAAAAACCAGGAAAAACTGAAAAACTGCCACTAACGAAAGTACACTAAGTAGACATGAAGATAAATGTCATGTGGTGTCCTTGATGGGATCAGGGAACAGAAAAAGACATTAGGGAAAAACTAATAGAATTTGAATAAATGCTGGAGCTCAGTTAACTGTAATGTACCAAGCTGGTTCCTTAGTTGTGACAGATGTACACAGTAATGTAAGATGTTAACAAGGGAAACTGGGTGAGAAACAGATAGGGACTCACTGTATTATCTTTGAGCTTCTCTAAAACTATCCTAAAATGTTTATTTAAATTAAAAATATGGGGGTTTGGGGTGAAGAGCAGCTTTAGTAAATGCTGTTCTATTATGGAAGGGTAGTAAAGAGAAATGTGATTGTTAACTTCAACACTTATGGTATTGAAGTGGGCCATTCTCAGAATTCATTAGACATATAAAAAAGTTGTGAAGCCATTTTCTTTTAGGATTATTATTATTATTATTATCCTCATTCAAGGACATTTTTTCATTGCTTTTAGAGAGAGAGGGAAGGAGAAAGGCAGAGAAACATCAATGCAAGAGAAATAACAATTGGTTTGCTTCTGTATGTGCCCTCATGAGGAATCAAACCTAAAACCTTTCAGTTATGGGACAATGCTCCAACCAACTTAGCCACACCAGCCAGGGCTAGGATTTTTTTTTTTTAAAGGCACATGCCTTGTCAGCAATAATAGTTAATTTTTTACTTTCTTCCAATAACTGTCAGAATATTGGCCTAATGAAGTAGTTTCTAGTAAATCTATTTCAAACATAGCACAACGCCTATTTTTTAATTTTATCAAATACTTTTAGCTTGGAACTAGTTGGCAACATTATAATAGTCCTTCGTCCTCTCAAATCACATAGGCCATTTTCCAGTTTGGCAATTCTTTTTTTTTTTTTTTTTAAATTTTTTTTTTTATTTGTCTTTAGAGGGGTAGGGGAGAGGGAGAGGGAGAGAAACATCAATGTACGGTTGCCTCTTGTGTGTCCCCTGCTGGGAACTGGCCTGCAACCCAGGCATGTGCCCTGACTGGGAATCGAACCGCGATCCTCTGGTTCGCAGGCCCGCGCTCAATCCACTGAGCTACACCAGCCAGGGCTCAGTTTGGCAATTCTATCTCCACAGGCTCAAAGGCTATCTGCAGAGGTTTAAAACCTTTGCAGAGATTTAAAATCTGCTGGCCCTAGCTGAGTAGGTCAACTGGTTACAGCGTGGTCCTGAAATGCCAAGGTTGCAGGTTTGAGCCCTGGTCAGGGCACATACAAGAAGCAAGCAATAATGCATAAATAACTGGAAAAAATATATGTTTCTCTCTCTCTAAAATCAATACGAATGAAAACAATTTTAAAAATATTTTTACAAACACATAAATTTGCTCATGTCACCCAGCTGTTTACAATTACTTAATCTTTTTGCATAGCAAACAAATACCAATCTGGCCTCTGCCTCCCTTTTCAGTCATCACTCCCTTTCTCATTCCCTATGCTCACTCAATGCCCAGTTCTCATAAGGCTTCTACTCATCTTTCAGATGAGATTGGGAGAGTTTAGGGTGGTATGGCCGTAGACTCTACTTACCTTTCAAGTCTCAGCTCAACAATTAACCCATGCAAAGATGCTCAACCTCAGGTACAATAAAAGATATCCTCTCACCCCTCTGACTGGCAAATATTAAAAAAAAACAAATCTGATAATCCTCTGGGTTGGTTTTTTTTCCACCTGAAGAAAGCTGGTAATTTCACATTTGTTCATGCTGAGTTTGTCTAAAGGTTCATTTAGGGGAGCCCTCCAGGTCTTCGCTTCTGATTTTTTCTTTCTTTAAAATATTTTATTTATTTTTAGAGAAGTGAGTGGAAGAGAAGGAGAGAGGGAGAGAAACATGGATGTGTGAAACATCGATGGGTTGCCTCTTATATGCCCCTAACTGAGGACCTGCCCTGCAACCGGGGCATGTGCCCTGACCAGGAATCAAATTGGCGACCCTTCAGTTTGTAGGACAGTGCCCAACCCACTGAGCCACACTGGTCAGGGCTGAATTTTTCTTAATAAAGTGCTCATAAAATCAAAAAGCATGTAGACAGAAAATGGAGGCTTCGTTACTAACTCAGATTGTCTTTGACTACTGTGAACTACGTTTTTAGGCTGTCTAGAATGTTAGGCTAAAGACATCCATGAAACAAAAGTTCATGGTCTATAAAAAGAAAGCTTTTGTTCGGTTCCCAGTTTTTTTCCTCCTCTCCCTTTATGCCAGTTTCCCAAAGCGTGTGTATTCTTATAAAAGTGCCCCAAATCCATTTGGAAAATGAGGCATAAATAAATCAAATGATCATAGATTCTAATAATTTAATGCTAGAATGCCTTTAATATATTCAAAGTCTGTACCTGAAAACTCCCAGACAGGCAAAGTCGATCATTTTTGAGGCCCAGGATTCTGTGAGACGGTTCCAATTTTTCTTTAAATCAAATCAAATTGTGCATAATTTTTTAAACTTCTATCTTCACACTTCCGTCCTAGACCAACACTTACTTTCTCCATAGTAACCTTATAATGCCTGAAAACAATCTTCTTGCTTCTTAACTCTTTTCTTATCCACAGTTGTTTCAACCGTTCCTTAAATAGCATAAGTTTCCAAATACCTCACCAGTCAGATCACCTTTCTCTGGACAAACCCAGTTAACAAATGGTCCTCAAATACTGTGTTTCCAAACTTGAGCAGATTCCTGTTATTGGTACGCTTTCTAACCTAAACAAAGACCAAGGGGACTATTCACTCCCTTGGATCAGACACAACCCAGGACTTCTAAAAAGGCTGGATTTCTCAGAGGAGGTCCCCAAACCCCTCCGGCGTGTTTCATTAATTAGCCCAGAGTTCGGAGGAAAATAGAAATGGCAGCCCCTGCTCCGCTCAGGGAGCGCATAAAAAACTGCTTGGAAACTGCGAAACAAAGTTTCATTTGTTAAAGCCCTGGGAGGAGGAAAAAGCTTTCCAAGGAGCAAGCGCCTCTGGGGCTGGGCAGGGGTACGGGGCTCCTACCTATAGCCCTTCCAAGACCGGTCTGGTGGGGTCCTCGGGGGCCACGGCTGTACACCCACTCCTTCCTCTCCGAACCTTTTCACCTAGGCTTCCTCCTCCGCCCGTCAAGCTAACCGAGGATGAGGAGGCTTACCGTGAGTCAGTTGCTCCTTGCGCGGGGACACCCAGACGCGCCCCGCGGCAGGCGCAGCCGGAAGTGCGTCATAGCACCGCCCGCACACAGTAGCGCGCGACCGCAGAGACCCCTCTAGGAATTCGGGAGATGTGGGCATCTCGGTGTCTTGGTGTACGCAGGAGGTTGAGGCTTCTCCAGTGCCAACAGAGTTGCCACCGACGTAAACCCGCAGGGATCTTGTCGCCCCGCCCCTTTTAGATTTTTACTAAGTAAGGTCCGACGTGAAGAAGGCAGCTTTGGCCAGAAATGAGCGATCGGGAGGGGTGAGGTCTGAACGCCGTGACATTCCATCAGAGAATCTGGAGCATTTGTCCTTACCTTGGGTAGAAGACAGGGGGAGAATGAGGGACAAAGCTGTCTTAGTTTTCTAATATGTGAAGTGTTTCATTTGAAAAAGAAGTTTATGTTACAGGAACCAAGGAACTGGTTTTAAAAGTACAATACAAGGAAGGACGTTATCAAAAAAGAGTTACTCAAAAATGGCCACTTCTTGCATCATTTTGTGTTGTTTTGAAGAAGAGCCCTAGGAATGGGGAGGACACTTTAGCAGAATGAATTATGGGGGGTTAGATGATCTTTAACATCTTCCTACAGCTTTCCCCAGACTGCTATTAGTTTTCCCCTTAATAGGGGGAAGGAAACTGTAAAAAAAATTATTTTAGAAGGAAAGGGAGGTAGAAGGACAGGGAGGGAAACATCAACATGAGAGAGAAACACAGGTCTGTTGCCTCTCGTATGCACCCCACCTGGGGACTGGACATAATCCAAGCAGGTGCCATAACTGGGAATCAAACCCATGAAATTTTGCTTTGTGGAATCACACCCAACCACCTGGGCCATGGCAGCCAGGGCAAGAAGAAGGAAACTTTTTACAGCACTTTCACCATTACCACTCCCTCTGCATACCTCCCTTGGGTACTTACTATGGGCCAGGTACTGTGTTAAGTGCTTGGTTTCAGTTCTTTATTGCCGCATGAAACACTACCCCCAAACTTTGTGCCTTAACACAACGATTATTGATTCTCATGCAACCTCGCAAATCTGTGGATTGGCTGGGTTGTTCTGCTTCCTGTGGTATCAACCGAGGGGCTGGGATGGCTGGCAGTTGGTGTTGGCCCACAGACTGAAGTTCAATGGGGATGCTGGCCTGGGACCTCCATGCTCTTCCATGTGAATCTGTCGGCATGGTTGCTTGGGCTGTCTCCACATTATGACTGGGTTCCCCAAGAGGAGCATTTTAAGGGGTCAAGGTGGAACTTGTAGATGTGTAGGGCCCAGCCTTGGAAGTTATACAGCATCATTTTCACCACATTCTATTAAAACAGGGCTCTGGGCCACATTCACGTGGAAGAAAAACAGATTCTATCTTTAGTCACATTGCCAGAGTATGTGGGCTGGGAGATGATTCGACTGTCTTTGAAAACAATGTACTACACACATTTATCTTCATTATATCAATCCTATGAAATATTATAATCCTGAGAATACTTACCCCAGTGAAATAGTAAAATCTTTTATTTTATAGATCAGGAAACGGGCTCAGAAAAGAAAGTAACTTTTCCAGTGTCATACAACTGATACGTGGGAAAGTTAAGATTCAAACTTGGCTTTCATTCTCCAAAGCCTATGCTTTTAAGCTCTATACTTCCTCTGCATAAGCTGGAGAAATAATTGGTTAAAGGGAACAGAATCACTAGGACTGAGGGAGGCAACCAGGAAACCTGTATCTGTTCAATTAGCCACACATGTGTTGATGCTTTGGTCATGCTCTACCCAGCCACGTAGTCAAAACATCTTTGGTCTTCACCTAGTCATGCAGCCAGTGAGTTGTGGTGCTGGGGCTTAAGGAATCCTTCCAATTCCAAGCAGAGGGATGTAGTCACATAAAACTAGTGCCAAGAGAAGCCTTAAGGACAATCTGGTTAAGCTCTTGTTTTTCGATGAAGAAACCAATGCCTGGAGAAGTTGAACACAAGGCACACTAGTAGTAGAGCTTAGGGTAGAATCCAAATTTTCTAATTCAATCCTGTGTTATTACTAGGTCTCAACAGATTCTAAAAGATATCATTAGAGATACCAAGATGTTGTCCACCCAAATCATATGGTATTAAAACAAGTTAACTTAGAATGATGTATTATTTTCTTCCATTAATATGACCATGGCCATATGACAAGAGCACAACAAAACAGACAAAGGAAAAGTTAGCCAATGTGCTGGTGACTTGCTGTGATGTATCACCGGCATTTCCTTTTCAGAATGGTTTTGATTTTTATGGACCTCATACTCTTCCAATGAATTCATTCAAAAAACACCAAGAACCTACAATGTGAACACCTAATGGTGTTAAGGCACCAGGGAAAAATGAAAAATACATGCAGTTCTTAGCAGACATGCAATCAAGTAATTACAGATATGGTCAATAATAGAGATGAGACCAATAAGTGGTGACTGAATGAATGCATCATCTTCGGAATCTACAGCCTGACCTATTGTAACATGAAAACTTCCTTTCTGTGACAGTCCTGGTTTTTTTTTTTAATCCTCACCTGAGGACATTTTTTCATTGCTTTGGGAAAGAGAGAGGGAGAGAGAAATATTGATGCAAGAGAGGAACATCAATCGGTTGCTTCCTATATGTGCCCTGACCAGGGATCGAACCTGCAACCTTTTAGTGTAGGGAATGAAGCTCCAATCAACCAAACCACACTGGCCAGGGCAGTCCTCCATTTCTAACCATTTCCGTCGCAGGGAGCTTACTACTACTTTAGCGGGCAGTTCCTTCTTTCAGGAGAGTTCTCATTGGCAAAAATTCTTTCAATTAAAGCAAAAATCTGCATTCCTATAATTTCAGCTCATTGATCCTAGTCTTGATTAGTCCTTTTTCTCTCACAAAATGCATGTAGATGTTCTTCTTATCCCTATAAATTATCACATATGATTGTCCCAAAGATCACCTATAGCAGTTCCACAATCATGTCTGAAAGTTGCTTCTAAATCTTGGAATGTCAAATGTCTGAACTGCCCTTGGGCACTCTGAGGGTCCACAGTTCCTCTTTCTCATTTAAATGACCTCCATACTCTCCCACTTTTACACTACTTGGTTCTCTTTTGTCTTGAAAAATTATTTGTCTTGAAAAAGAAAAAGGATTCTTCTCCACTTTGTAGCAGAAATCTGGAAGGGGAAAAGCTACCAATGTGGGTCCTGGCTTTCTCCCTCCTTTTCCCTCATGGTAGTCATGATTCTCTCTAAAACCGTTGCCTCTGGGTCTTCCTGCCATTGCCATTACCTATTTTTGCTGCCATCACTGCCCTTGGCCAGTAGAGGGAGATCAAACCTTGATTCCTCTTGGAACAAGGCTGGACAAGTTTCTTGTCCATTACAGCTCTGTACACTTTCCTGTTTTGTTTCTGGAAGGAGTCCACCCACACAGCATGTTGGGAAGCTGCGAATGAGAAAAGAAATGGAGTGGGGTAGTTAGCCCCGCTGCTTAGCGCTGAATTTGTGACTTGATTATCTGAAAATGGTATAATACTACCTGCTCTGACAACTTTAAAGTGTTTGGATCATGTGAGAATGAACTAGCTTTGCAACTAGCTATACCAATACTAAGCGATTTTTAATCTTCAAAACTTTTGGCTATAATATTATTTCTGGTCTCCTCTTTGTTTTAATGTCTGTCCCCACCAAGGGATAGATGTGGCTCCACCTATCACAGATCCTTTCTTCCATCCTGTCCCCTCTGGGGGTCGGGCCACCTACCTTCTCCTTAGTAAGACAGGGTAGTTTCCTGCCAAGACTTTCATAAGAGCACATTGCTGGTTTGTTCCCTGAGAGTTTGTGGAAGAACCACTCCCCCAAATTTGTATAATCTCAGAGTAGAAGGAGATTACAAAGGGTATCTGGTCTATCTCCCCTGCCCCCCATGCAAAATCCCTTCCTGTTTAGGACCCCTGAGTATCCCCTCCTCCCCACCCCCTTCTTGAATGAACTGATGCAGCCACCTACTCTGGCTGGCTCTGCAACAATTTTCTTTCTAATACCAGTGGCTTCTACTAGGGTCACTCCTGGTTATGCAACGTGTGCCCTGCACAACCCCAGGGGCCACCATTCATCTTATCAGGGAATTGTACAGTTATCTCAACTTGCCAGCAGAAGGCAGTCAAGTTTACTGAGGAAGAGGCGCTTTTTTCTAATTTGCCCAAAATCCTGGTAGCAGCTAGGCAGAGCTGGCTTTACTTATCTGCCTTACTTATTGGTGTATCTCTTTCCTTTTATTATTCCTAATACCCAGCATATGGCTTGACAGTACTACTTGTTGAAAGGGATTTAATTCTATTTCTTGGAGTCAAGCAGAATAAACTGAAATCCTCTTCTAAGACACAGGCTAAGTTCCCAGTGAGGTTTCTCCTCATCAAAAAACAAAAACAAAAACAAAACAAAAAAACCCTTGGTTGCACACAAGGTCATTTTGCTTTGCCATCCTGCAGTCAGCCTGACTCTTAAAATGTGGAATCCAGAACCAAATACAGGGCCCACGGTGACAGATAACCCTAGAGTCAGCCTGGCACCTCTTTTTGTTTAAGAATCTGGAGTGGAAGACGTCTAAGAATTGGAGGCAGTGGTAGTAACTACTGGCAAAGGGACATGAGTAGTTTGGGACAAGAAAGGCTGCTTAAACCTGTGCAGCAATTTTCATCCTTCCAGGGGAAATTTGATTCCTCAGAGGACTTGCTTGGGATTGCAAAAGGAACTGAATCAGCTGAAGGATTGGGATAAGGGAAAGGATTAAGCAAGGACTGGGGCAATTTGAGAGAATCACAGAGGCCGTGTGAAATCTGTCCGTAATATCTGGGACTAAAATGCGCCCAGAGCCTGGGTCCTCGATTTTTACAAATATCAGATTTCAAGGATACATGTTTTAGGGACTAATGAGATATAGTACCAGGCTGGCCTGTTTCACCTTAAAAAAGGAGACTTTAGTGAGGGGTAAATGAATATTCAAAAGGAAAGAGCTAGTGGCCCATGGAGGAAATAATAATAGCTAACATAATAACTAATACTTATGGTAGGCTCTGTTGTAGGTGCTTTACATGTAATGGCATATTTAATGCTTATAATAACTCTATGCCCATTTTGCAGATGAGGAAACTAAGATACAGCAAGTAATTGGTAGATAAAGAATTCATTCTGACTTCATACATAGGTGATGTACAAAAGTGGGAGAATTGAGTTCATAAAGAAAAAGGGACGATGAAGTAGTGGAAAGAACTTGGTTGCTGGAGTCTGACACACCTGGTTTTAAAATCTAGCTCTGCCACTTAATAGGTAAGCCACTTCTATCTGTCTTCTCAGAGTTCATGTGTGGGTGTGGATTAGAGAAAATTCATGGTTATTATTCATGAGTGCAAGAAGAGAGGAGTTGAAAGACAGAGTAATACAAACGGACAGGGTTTCAAGGAAATGGTCAAATACTGTAGAAATGTAAGGAAGAATGAAGATGAGGGAAAAAAATGCCCCATCAGTATACTGGTGACCATTTGAGTGGTTAAGACATCAGGTACAGGGGCTTGAAGAGGGGGGATATCAACAGTGAAGAGATGAAAACTGGTTATGGCCCACCTCGTAATTTGGTAGCTAAAAATGGCAAGGTCAAATAAAAGGTATTTAAAATTTGGTTTTGCTCCCAAAAGCTACAGGTTTGTGCTTATTTAAACGTGGAGCAGATTGTTGAAGGGTGAGGAGCCTGGAGGCACCAGATCTAGTCATTCCTTGGCAGGCTGTTAGGAAAGGGGCCCCAGGGAGCTCAGAAAGTGAAGAATACATCTGATGGCCTGAGGCCTTTGGGAAAGAATACAGGGGCTATCTGTTGAGAAAAGGTGAGGTGAGGCTGTGGTAGGCATGGGAGTTTGGGGAGCAGGAGAAACCCAGACTCTGAATCCAAGACTAAGGCAGAGAATGACTGTCGAGCAGGGGCAAGGGTAAGAATGAAGGTGGCCATGTCTGCGTATTTTCTTCCTGCAGCAGCTTCCCGTAACAGGCTTAGGAAAGGAGGAAACCAGTCCAGAGCTTGAACTAGACTGAACAGAGTGAGAGGCTAAAAGCAGCTCTTGGTAGGTGTAAACCCCGACCCTTATGACTCCTGGGACTCTTGTCTGCACTGGGGGCACTGCAAGGCTCTGGTTCTCTCAATACGCAGGCCTTTAAACTTGGGTCCAGAATCTCTCACAGGGCCCTTGTCCACAGCAGTGACTACATTCAATAATGTACCAGATTTCACTCTGGCTAGGTGGCTCAGTTGGTTGAGTGTCATCCCATTCACCAAAAGGTTGTTGTGGGTTTGACCCCCAGTCAGGGTACATGTGGGAGGCAACTGACCGATCGATCTCTCTCTCTCTCTCTTCCTCTCTCTAACCTCAATAAACATATCCTCAGGTAAGGATTTTAAAAAATACTGGATTTCTTCCCTTTTCTGTCCATCCTATCCCTTTCTGTTCTCTGGAATCATTTTCTAAAATAAATCACTTGCACTCAAGTCCCCACCTCAGGTTCTGCTCTCTGGAGGACACAGACTAACACAGTTAAGACAGGATAGGGTGCAGTTCACCTGAACCGGGATTTGGTTGTGAAGCTACCTGGGTAAAAAGTTTATTCACATGTGCTGCTTTTTATTTACTTAAAAGAATAACATTGAATTTGTTTCAATATATTATGCAATAACAAACCAAGATTATTAGAAGTCAGTTTAAAAGTCTAAACCAGCAATTTTCAACCTTTTTCATCTCATGACACACATAAACCAATTACTAAAATTCTGCAACACACCAAAAAATTTTTTTGGCTGATCTGACAAAAAATAGGTATAATTTTGATTCATTCACACTAGATAGCTATTGTTGTGTTGGCTATTGTCATTTTTTAAAATTTGACAGTCAAAGGAAAGAGATGTCCATGCCCCTGACTAGTCATGTTTTAAATTCTTGCTGCACGTTGAAAATTGCTGGTCTTAACTATCAGATTACATGCCATTACTCACTATTAGAATGTTCAATTTTCTTTTCTTTTTGACTGGGCTAAGTGGCTTTATTAGAGAAAGCCAGGATTACAAAGGACTTAAGAATGCTGGTTGTTCTGCATCTGTGGCTTCGCCTGACCAGTCTTCTTTTTCTCCTGTTTGGCCACCTTGGGGGTCTGACCTCTGACTTTCCCAGTACGGACCAGGGAACCAAGGACTTTACCTCCCAGCATGCAGCCAGCTACTTCCCGAGTAGTCAGAGTCTCCACCCCATGTTGGCCCAGGGTAGCCTCATCTTCTAGGGGAGTGCCTACCAGGAGCACCAATTGATCTTTTGGAGCGATGCCCTCCAGCGAGGCTATATGAGCCCTGATCTGGCCAACAGTCTCCTGGCCAGTCACCTCGAGGGTGTGTAGCTCCTAGATACAGACAAAAAGCTGCATGTTGGTAACCAAAATGTGGCCTTTGCCAGGATGTTCAAAAAAATTTTTTTTATTATTTTTAATTGTTCTTGTAGTTTTTACTCCCATCCCAGCCCACCGCCCCAGACCTCCCCACCTCCCTCCCATTTCCACCCCTAGTTTTTGTCCATGTGTCCTTTATACTTGTTCCTGTAAACCCTTCCCCTTTTCCCCTGAAATTCCCTCCCCTCTGGTGACTGTCAGCTTGTTCTCAATTTCGGTGTCTTTGGTTTTATTTTGCTTGTTTTGATGATTAGGTTCCTGTTCAAGGTGAGATCATATGGTATTTGTCTTTCACTGCCTGGCTTATTTCACTTAGCATAATGCTTTCTAGTTCCATCCATGCTGTTGCAAAGGGTAGGAGCTTCTTCTTTCTTTCTGCTGCATAGAATTCCATTGCAGGATGTTCAATTTTTTAAGATACGAACTAGTCAAAGGTTATTTTAATGGTTCCATTTTATAAGAAAATTGTGTGATCATTAAAAAGCTACTTTATGGCTTTCTATCTTGTTCCCCTTTTGAAGAACCTACGCAAAGCTCTAAGGTGGTGTTTCATAGGGAGCTCTTGTGAAAGTACTTAAAACTTTATTTGGATTGTGGGTCGCAATTCCAGTTTTTAACTTAGAAAGTGTATCTTCTTTACCTAAAATGTGTATTTATGCAACCAATGACGACAAAAAAACAAAACCACCCCCACAAAACATTGTCACCTAGAGATAATTTATTGTTTTACCATGACCCAGAAGAGAAATAACATAGAGAATATTACAAATCCCCACAATTTCCTCCCCCAACTTCACTACACTAATTTGTCAGATACCACCAGCCTCCTAAAATGGATCAACTACAAATGTGTATACATTTTACTTTGCTGCCATTTCTCATGATTGCGACTTCAGTAAATTAAGGTTTAAAATTATTTTCAGTGGTGTTCCCTACCTTAATAAACACAAACCTTTCTTCTAAGATTCCATTATTTACTGAAAGAAGTCTTTCTAGAATTGTTAATGAATGTTTTAAAAGAACGAATTCCTTTAAAAAATAATTTATTGAACATCTACCAAGCATCTGGACTCTTCAGACTAGGCCACGTTTTAACAGCAATAACTTAATTCTGCAGGTACACAGAAACAGGTGTCTTCTTTTTGTCTCATTTATTCTAAACTATAAAACCAAGAGCTGACAAAACAGGAAAGGTATGTTCCATCCAAGACAGTGTTTGTTCTTGTTTTAAACACAATGTCTGACTTAGCTCTCTATATAGATTTAGGCTTATAATTTTGAGCTGGTTGTAATAATCTATATTTAACTAAAAGTTAATAAAAATACATGTTCATTTTAAAATAACTGATTTTGCCCGCATATCCTACCCCTTACCCCAAACTCATATATTTTTAGAACAAGATTTTCCTGCATACACATTATCCACTTCTTCCCACCCCACGCCCCTCATATGTCTTCCTGTAAGAGCCCCTGCTACTTGCAGAAACATCTCTAACATGCTTTGTTCTTCCCGGGGCAGACTAAAACCTTAAACTGTTAACTCGCTGAGCTGAGGAGGGCAAGCAAGCACTGACCTCAACACACTCCCACAGTTCTCTTTTCTCCTTCCACCAGGCTGCCTCATTACTCTTCTTCAGCTGGGAGTGCAGAGCTGCTACAACCCTTCTCCCCACTCCTTCCTAGCATATCCACCCTTGTCAGGAGACTAAATAGCAGCTGCCTAGTTCCTTTTCTGGATCAAAGGAATTTAAAACCCAAATCTGAAACCAGAATTAAATCCGTTTCAAAACCACCTTTCACTCACAGATCTCATTCTACTTATCTTAAAACACTCATCCTCGCTGCTTAATGAGTGCTTTCTGAAGGGAGAAAAAAATTTTTACAACCAATTAACTTTGCTGATTGCTGTGTAATTTGAAGTGAGACATGATTTAGTATATGGAGATGAAAACTGTAAGAGATTTTAAAAATTTGTTAAAGTAACAGCAGACTATTGTTTAGAAATCAACTTCAGGACCACTCTTTACCTTCCACTGTTTTAGGAGAAAAGAAAACCATGAGGTTGTAGGCGTCTACTACTGAATAGAACCAGACCATCTGAAACTAAGGTCTTATGTTAAGATAGTCTGTATTATGAGATGTCCAAAGTACTTCCCAAACGTTTGTTTGATTTGCAGAATTGGAGATGGCTTATCTCCCTATAACTTCAAGTTTGTTTTACAAAGCTTTGAAAACAGGTAATTTTTCAGATATAATAAAAAATTAATTTTAATAGCAAAATAAGTAACTACTTTTAATGTATATTGTGTCCATTCTAAAAATGAAACCTAAATCTATGTTAGGAAAACCTTTCAAATAATGCTTTTTATTAAATTCT
Source organism: Glossophaga mutica (assembly GCA_039655065.1). Taxonomy (NCBI): domain Eukaryota; kingdom Metazoa; phylum Chordata; class Mammalia; order Chiroptera; family Phyllostomidae; genus Glossophaga; species Glossophaga mutica. Next base: position 85,683,852 of record CM077305.1, read on the forward strand.
CCAGTAGCAGCTGAAATAAAAAGTCTCTTTTATGAAAAAATCTATTTCTACCACTCAATTGCCTTTTCTCTGATTCTACATTTCACTTTGCAATCTGTAGACCTTCATTTAGTTTCCCAGGTGGGGAACCCCAGCTCTCTATTTTTGAGAAGTTGCTCAGAGAGGGACACACAAAAATATGGCTCCTCTAGCAAGTATAGCTGTCACAGTATGACATTATAATAGTTCCTCCAATTCACACAATGCATCTTCCATGAGGATGGCAGGATGAACCTGGTTGGCTTTAGATGAGTACATCAGTATGACCAGACTCTGGAACAAAAGGTAATCAAATCCAGGATAAAAACTAGGAAAAAAATTTTTTCACAGCTATGAATCGTCACAAGCCTTCTCTCCTAATAAGCACAAACCAGGAAGAGTGGGAGCAGGGAAGGTACAGAGCACAGCCAACAGGAATACTGCAAAATGCTGTCAGAAAAACTTCCTGCAATGCTAGAACTGCAGGCATCTGTTTTTTTCCAGGAAAAGAGTCCATCTTGGTATTTTCCTACCCCAAATTTTCTAAGTGTAAACATTTAAAAGTTCCTGGGGGAAGAATGACTATGGTTTATAGAATCCAGTCAACTTAAGTGGTCCCACTAGCCTTTCCAGTACTCTCCCTACTCTCAGTTCATGGAGAAGACCCTCTTACCTCCCCTGACAAGCTCAGACAACCCATTCTCTTTGCTTAAAATGGTCACCTGGAAGCTAAGAAGTCAACTTTCTGGTTTGAAAACTCCCAAGGAGCTGCAGATATTTATAGGAGTTATTCCATTTTAGCACCCTATTAACCTGTCTTTCTTAACCCATCTAACTAACCTTGTCTTCTGATTTGATAAGCACCAAACTATGACTTTTTTTCTCATATTCCCCCTCCTCAGTTCTGTGAACTGATTTTTTTTGTCTATAATCACATCAACTTCTTTACTACTCACTCTAAAACTCTGCTCTTTCAAGTGACATGGTCTGTCAAATAGATTAAAATAAAATACATTATCTGTTTATAGAGAGTATACAGAACAGCAACAGGGGCTAGAGGTACAAAACACAGACACTGACATTAAGGTCATACAAAATATATGTAGAAGTACTTAATATTGACAATTTTTATAAGTAGTTGTACATTTTGCTATTCCCCCATTTTCCCTCTGTGGATCCTCTTGAGTTGATTGAATGTCCTTTGCAGTATTTCTGAAATTCACTACCATTGGAACATACTGATGGAATTTATTTTCTGTCCAAAGCAACAAGTGCTATACATGAAAGGTTTCCTCACATATAATATTAATAAAGTTTATTTACAGTGTAAGCTTTCTGATGCTAAGGGCTGAGATGTGATTAAAGGCTTTGCCACATTATCACATTCAAGAGGTTCCCTTCTGGAATGAATTCACTGGTGTACCTAAGATGTAAATTGTCTCACATAATATATTGACCTCTCTGTACATATTCAGCATAGTTTCACTTTTATGCCTTTAATAAAATACTAAGTGCCTTACATGTTAAGAAGCCTCATAGATCTCTGTTCTCAGGCCTTTGCATTGCCTGCCAGGCCAGAGTAGAAACAAATACCCCAACAGCTTGAAGAACTTTACTTCTCTTCCTGGCAAGGTTCAGGTATTGTTTTGTTTTAAAAAGACCTTCAAAATTTTCCATTAGGTCGACTAACATGCTACTGCTTAACTATAGAGTAAACTGTTAACAGACTTCAGCCAGTCAAGAACTCCTGAGTGACTGTCCTGAGCACTAATTAGATGTTGTAAGCCTTTTGACCATACCCAATTATACTTTGCATTGAGCAGCTGATAAGAGCAATGTAAATGGTTTAAATCAACAGTTGTAGCCTGGCTGTTTTCAGAAAACATATCTTTAAGTAGCTGCTTCAAGGAGTGCATCTGCTGAAGATCTGAAGCAACTGCAGTGGCTATTCCACACAGTATGACATCCCAGAAAAACGGGAACTAAATGTGGGGGCACAGGTTATATTTAACTTTTGTTTAAAAAAAAAGGCTGAATTATATCAGCGTGTAGTTCTGGGGGAAAAAAAAAGCCAATGTGGAACCAACCAAAGTTCCTTCCCTCTTAAGAGGAGTCAGTGCTTTGATCAGTGCCTGGAGTTAAAGCAGCTCACTTTCAGTTGCCTCTCAGCAGCAAAAGTCTTTTCTCAAAAGCACCAGCAGTTTTCCATGCAACCATCATGTGGCTCACTCTGAAGAAAATCCTAAAAGCATTTCTTTAACTTCACTTTTCTTTCACACATAACTTAGGTATGCTCTTCTGGAGTATCTTTTTTATTTTTCTTAAATCAAATGGATAGAAATATTCTGGTCACCAGCTGACTTCTTTGAAGTTTCCCCAGGAAACAGATGAAACTGCTTAGGAACCATAGGGAAGCTGCGGTTGGTCCAAGTAATAGAAGCCAAAGAATGACTGCTATGCAGTTTGTTTGGTCTGGAACTGAGGTCACGGCTACCCCCACCTCACTGGCTCCCCATAAAGACATGCTATCTCATGGGTTTGAGTTGTTGGTTAGCAAACAAAATGAGTTTTAGTTCTGTTTCTTGATGGAAAATTTCATCAGTCTCTATGTGGGGTTCTTCTGTTATGGATAGTCTTCAGATATGTTCTAATTCTACGGGCTAAGTTCCTGCAGGGCTGTTCACAATCATTTGCATGCTCTCATGAGCTGACTCATCTCTACCCGAATCCCTTATGACTACTTATGTAGCCCCCCAATACGTGGGTCTCTTGCATGCATATCTGAAAATTCTGTCTTAGCTTCCAGACAGCCAAATGAATCCTCCTGCACAGATGATGAAAAAGATCAAAGTTTTATAACCTCACCTCAGTCTTTAGTGATGAGAAGACATTGTGCAGTATGACTTTGATACAACCAACCACATCTTAGCAAATCAGTGAACTTCTCAGTGCAACTAACATATCTAGTACCGGCCAGGTCCCGTCAAATGCTTTTGTGAAGTTTCTGGAAAGTGTGGGGAGAAAATACTCCCTGCATTTTCCCTTTTCTGAAAAGCAACAAAAACTACATGGTCTGAACTGTGTCATTTCAAGTTACAAATGATTCAGAAACTATCCAAATCATCACGTTGTTCAGTAGCTGACTGAAGAAAATTCTGGCTAACATCTTTGCTATAGAAAAATGTCAAAAAATGGCCTTAGTATGTTTTTGTATTTTTCTTAAGATGATGACAATGGAGTCATTTCTGATATTCCATGGTAGTCAATGATCCATGTTTAGAACGAGTCTATGCAGGTGGCCGGTGACTTTCTTTTATAAGTAGGACAAGAATAGCACAAGACCTCAGAGCTTTAGCATGTCTCAGGCTCTGAATGTCTTCTTCAAAGGCTGGGTCAGGCAGGCTACCATATTTTGGGTACTCAGGATTCACAGGGCTTCAGAAGTGCAAAAGTTCTGTTAGAAGTCAGGGACAATGAGTGCCTCTTATGTGTTCAGCATTGTGTCCAGTGCTGTCAGGGATATAAATATGTCTCTTGTTAATCAAAGCATCTCTTTTGGGGGATAATGAAAACTTTCATACATGAAACAATGCAGGATTAAAAGACGGCATATAATCAAGTGCTAACACGTGGAGAAATGGCATTTCAGAGTACAACTAGTGCTTTAGGAATTTCCTCCAGAAGGGAGAGAAATGTTTTAAATCATTGTTGCCATTTCAGTATTTATCTCAGTGATGACAATATAACCATCTACATTTGTGGCAGTTCTTTGGAACTATAGACTGGTGCACATACCCTTTCTCTCAGGAAGAGATAGAAATCTTTGGTTTGATACTCATCAGCACAGTCCTAGATTTCTATAGCTTTGGTAGGCTACCAGTGATCATATATATAACTAGTTTGAGCAGCATGTCCCAATGTAGTTTTTGTTTTAATTGTCTCTTTTTTGAGAGATAAAGTATAGCGAGATGTTGGCCAACCAGGGCTTATTTGCAGCAAGCAGCTTTTAACACACTATTATTTTTACAGAGCCAATCTCAATCTTTCAATTCTATATTGTGGTTGTTGAGAGTAAAATAGCGCCTCAAAGGTATCCTCATTACTGAAAAGCTTGACATTTTATTGTGTGTGCTTTTATCTCATATGGAAATATGTGGCTTATCCACACGACTAGCTTTTCCCTACAGGGGGCTATGTGGAAGAATTTGCCTACAGACTATGCACAGGCAGAACAACATCCCTAATCTAACTATAAGGATCCTTAAGTGTGGTTTTTAAAAAAATCTGTTGAGGATGTCTTTTCCCTTCCATGAGCACACATTGCTGAAATAATTTTAGAAACAAAAGGGGGAAATGGCTTGTTGACAAATTCTCACTTTACACACAACTTTTCAGGAATGCTCCAAATGCATCAAGGGAGGCTGGGCTGTACTCAGAGGCTCGCTCTCTGGTGTGGATTCTGTGATGCAGAGTAAGGGTAGAGCTCCGAGTGAAGGCCTTGCCGCACTTAGTGCACTTATAGGGCTTTTCTCTGGTGTGAATTCGCCGATGCAAAATAAGGTATGAGTTTCGGTTGAAAGCTTTTCCACATTCACTGCATTCATAGGGTTTCTCCCCCGTGTGGATTCTCTGATGTTTTGTAAGGTCTGAGCTCTGGCTGAAGGCTTTCCCACACTCATTACATTCATAAGGTTTCTCTCCAGAGTGGATTCGCTGATGCAGAATGAGATTTGAACTATGACTGAAGGCTTTGCCACACTCATTACATTCATGAGGTTTCTCTCCCGTGTGGATTCTTTGATGCAAGACAAGGTTTGAGTTCAGACTGAAGGCTTTCCCACACTCACTACATTCATAGGGCTTTTCTCCAGTGTGGATGATTTTATGGCGAATAAGGCTTGAACTCCTTGTGAAGCATTTACCACATTCATCACATCTATGAGACTTTGTTCCTGTTGGAACTTCTTCAGGGGTGTTAAAGTTTGAACTCAGACTGAAGCTTCTTCCCAATCCTTTACCTTTCTCCCTGGGACCCCTCTCTCCTGTGTTTGTTTTTTTTTCTTTGACCACAGCTGGCCCTGAATCTTTCTTTTCTTTTCCAGTTTTCTCAAGATTCCTCTGCTGCCTTTCTGCTGTTCTGCCCTGCTGTTCACGTTTTTCTCCAAAATCTTTCTGGGTTCTTCCTCTTGTCTCCCCACGTGATGCTGAGTCTTCTGCGATTTCAGCCTTGGAGGTTGACTGCTCATTCTCATTCCTGCTTTCACAACCTGACATAATAAATAGAAAATACATATAGCACCTTTTTCTTTTTAATCTACCAGTTAATCAAGTGACACTGTTTTCTAGGAAGTTCCTACATGCCTGCAAAATGACCTCACAATATTAATCAAAGATAAAATAGGAGAAAAATAAGATAAAAAAATAGAGTAAACAGGGAATGAAGTTGGGAAATGAGAGGGCAAGAAGAGTGCAAAGGACAACAGAAGGAGTGTGCACAGGGGATGGGAATGAACAGACCTACTGGGGAATGAGCAGAAGAAACAGAACCAGTTAAGGAGGATGAGGAATTAAGGAACATAACAGGTAACAATCCACAGTTCTATCTGGTTAACTGATAATTAACTTGAAGAAACAAATATACATAAAAAAATCATGTTCTGTTTCTAATATAAGAATCTGAGCTTAAAAAGAGAATGGACAAGTCTTTCCTAGAAAATGGTAAGTGATATTAACAGAAATAAAGGAATATCATTTGTAAAGGAAAAGAAAAAACTCCATTCTGTGAAATTTTATCAACAAGGAGATGGTTAATGGCAAAACAAGGAGCTCTGAACTTGGCAGGTTACATGGACCTTTAGACACAGGAAATAATTGCTCTTCACCAGGGAGAGCAGCATAGAGCTGACAGCACTCAAATAATCGAAACAAGAGTAAAGAAGTTGGTTGGGGAATTAGTAAACATAATCAAATCCTTCACCGAAAGACAACTGAGAATAGAAAAGAAAATGAAAACAATTCCAGAGATAGCATATTAAAACACTGGAATGTTTTTATTGTAGAATGATATATTCACTTTGTTTTAAGGTGAGATAAAAACTGTTCAATAAACATACATTATTTTGCATGTATGTTTACTTACACCTAGAAAAAAAGCCCTACAAATATCCCAACTCTATACTTTATTTGGCCTTAAGAAACTTGTCCCAGAGGGTCTGTACTATCCCAGACAGGCCCTTGAATGCATGCAACTCCTTAGGGAGCTGGAAAATATTTAAACCCTGACTTTAGTGATGAAATTGCCATAAATATTAAGCCAACTGTAAGGAAGAAATTGGTCTACTTCTGAATTCCAAGCCAAGGTCCTTGACTCTATGGATACTTCTCAGATTGAATCCAATTTTTTAAAAACATTTTCTTGGAGTAGGTAATACCCAGCTCATAAACATGGATCAGTTCTTTGGCTTAATCTTCAACTAATCCAAAGAGTAAGTACTAAGCAACCATAAATCCCAGTTATCCCTATGGTTTGAAGCAAAATTTGATGTTTCTTTAGTAACATCCATTCTTTATGAAGTTTCCCTTCATTTACCCTCCCTGTCTTCCCCAGGCAGAAGCCTTCACAACGGACTTCCCCATGACAGGACTTATTTGAGAAGCTCCTTTGCAGTATTGTCTCTCAGGGGATGACAACTAGCAGAGACAAATGGGAATGTTTGTCAACTGTGTCTGTCTTATCTGGTTGAGGCTGCTTAGAACTTCTTTGTTCTTTTTTTTTTTTAATTTTTTTTTCTTTTAGATTTTATTTATTTATCTTCAGAGGGGAAGGGAAGGAGAGAGGGAGAGAAACATCAATGTGCGGTTGCCTCTTGTATGTCCCCTGCCGGGAACTGGCCTGGCAACCCAGGCATGTGCCCTGACTGGGAATCGAACCGCGATCCTTCGGTTCGCAGGCCCGTGCTCAATCCACTGAGCTACACCAGCCAGGGCAAGGCTGCTTAGAACTTCTTTGTTCTTACTAAACACACAGGAGCCAGAGCTCTTCATAGATTACTATTTGGTTTGAAAACTGGGGATCCTAATCACAAGGAAGGTATAGGTGCAAGTTTATAGAATTATGCAAAACTGTCATAGAGAAGCACTCATAAGATTAAAGACAGAAAAGCCCATAGAAGGATGCTTGCTTGCTTTGGTAGGTTTAGGAACATGGTCCCAAGTTAAGAGTAGAACCAATGATTAATTCTCACTTTCCCCTCTACACTAGGAAATACAGATACTCCCTGAATAGAGACATCTAAATTGTAACCCATGGGAAGTAGAGCAGAATCCTCCCAGGTAACAGAGTGGTAAAGAGGTGAGGAATACGAGAGTATTTCTGATTTCAAACATTAAAAACTACCTAGAGGTGGTTTAAAAAAAAAAAAAAAATCTGCCCTGGCTGATATGACTCAGTTGATTATGAGTGCCAGCCTGTAAACTGAAAGGTCACTAGTTCAGTTCCTGGTCAGGGAACATGCCTGGGTGATGGGCTAGGTCCCCAGTTGGGGGCATGTGAGAGACGACTGATCAATGCACACTGGTGTTTCTCTCCCTCTCTTTCTCCCTCCTTTCTCTAAAAATAAAGGAAATCTTAAAAAAAGATCCACTTGTAATCAGGGAGTCACAGTACCAGGTTTTTGGGAGTCAAATGAACTCAAATGTTCTCATTCTCTATTTGGTCTAAAGCAAGGGGCTCAGTAGTCTCTAAATCCTTGTCAATACTTGAACACATCAGAGACCCACAACTAACAAAAAGAAGCAAAGCAATCTTACAAGACAATAATCCTGCAGTCTTACCCTGGGAAAACACGTTCCCGTAAGTCTCCTGCCTGTTGTCCCTACTGAGATTCCTCCGAGCCAGGTTCTGACATCCCCATTCCTCCAGGATAAGGGATACAGCCATGTCCTCGATCTTCACCATCGCCTGAAATATGAGATCCCCACGCTCAGTTCCCCCAAAGTTCAGAGACAAACCCATTGCCCAAACTTGAGTTAGGGACAGAGGTGATTTACAAACCTACAGGGTGCTGGGGGAAAAAAGGTAACCATGCCAGGCTCTGGTGGACTGAGGGTGGGTGGGTACAGCTACTCTGTGGGCAGGGACGTCAAAGTTGAGTGTCCTGGGTGGAGACTGTTAAAAGGCCTCCAGGAAGAGAAGCAGATATGAGGGACTCAGGAGGGCAGAGGGGCCCACAGCTCACCTGGGAATCTGCCGTGAATAGTGCAGATGCCATTGCCTGGTCTCTGGGATTCTCCTCGTGATGAGAGGCAGGAACATGGGTGGCAGGAAGAGCTGAGGGAGGAGAAAGAACTGAGTAAAATCTTCTCTGCTCTTGGCTCCTATCTAATAAGGGCCTAGAGGGACTCTTTTTCCTGTATCAGAATGTTCAATGTTCAACTACAGAATAGGTAACTAGAGAGAATTAAAAAAGAAAAAACATGACCTCTGTTTTCCCAATATTTCTATTCTTAGGCAGGACAAGGAGTCATATAAAAGGATCCTTAAAATTACCTGATCCAACCCCTGTGTTTTAAAGAATAGGTAACTGAGGCCTTGAGAAGGTAAATAACTTGTCTAAAGTTATACATTTAAGAATAGCTGAGTCAGATCTAGAACACAGGTTCCTACTTTCAGCTACAGAAGTGGGTAACATTCAGCCCATGATTCAAGCCTGGCTCAAAATTTAATTTTCTCCAGTCTAAAGAACAAGTAATAGGACATCAGAATCCCATTTAGGCCCTGGCCAGTTAGCTAAGTTGGTTAAGGAATCCCAATATGCCAAGGTTGCGGATTTGATCCCTGGTCAGAGCACATATAAGACTCAACCAGCTAATGCACAAATAAGTGGAACAACAAATTGATGTTTCTCTTTCTCCCCCACTCTAAAATTAATAAATACAAATTTTAAAACAACCCCATTTGTTAAAAATGCAACAGACCTTTACAAATCTTTAGTAGTAATCTTGAAATAAAGGTAGAAAAGGGGTCTTCCTTCTTCTGGATCAAGTTTTGTCATTTGTTTGTTCCTCTACTTTTCTCCCTCATATACCCAGTTTTTTTTTTCCTCCAATATTTATCTATCTATCTATCTATCTATCTATCATCTATCTATCTATCTATCTATCTTTAGAGGGGAAGGGAAGGAGAGAGGGAGAGAAACATCAATGTGCGGTTGCCTCTTGTATGTCCCCTGCCGGGAACTGGCCTGGCAACCCAGGCATGTGCCCTGACTGGGAATCGAACCGCGATCCTTTGGTTCGCAGGCCCATGATCAATCCAGAGCTAAACCAGCCACGGACATATCCAGTTTTATGATAAAATGTATATACATGGTTCAAATGTTAATGGGACATTTATAAAGGAATGTGATACTCATCTAATAAAAAATATCTATAATGTATCATATAATCACACCAACTGCAATAGGAAAGAATTAGAAATTAAAAAAATATATATATTTGATTGATTATGCTATTACAGTTGTCCCATTTTCCCCCTTTACTCCCCTCCACCCTGCAAACCCTCTCCTACCTACATTCCCCACTTTAGTTCATGGCCATGTGTCATACTTCTAAGTTCTTTAGCTTCTACATTTCCCATACTATTCTTACCCTCCCCGTCTATTTTCTACCTACCATCTATGCTACTTATTCTCTGTACCTTTTCCCCCTCTCTCCTCCTCCCACTTCCTGTTACTAACCCTCCATATGATCTCCATTTCTGTGGTTCTGTTCCTGTTCTAGTTGTTTACTTAGTTTGTTTTTGTTTTAGGTGTTTCAGTTTGTTTTTGTTTGTTAATAATTGTGAGTTTGCTATCATTTTACTGTACAAGTTTTTTATCTTCTTTTTCTTAGATAAATCCCATTAACATTTCATATAATAAGGGCTTGGTGGTGATGAACACCTTTGACTTCACCTTATCTAAGAAGCACTTTATCTTCCCTTCCATTCTAAATGAAAGTTTTGCTGATAGAGCAATCTTGGATTATAGGTCCTTGCCTTTCATGACTTGGAATCCTTTTTTTTTTTTTTTAAACTTGAGTGAGTTTTATTTTATTTCTTTATTTTTAGAGAGAGGGGAAGGGAAGGAGAAAGAGAGGGAGAGAAACATCAACATGTGGTTGCCTCTCACATGGCCCCCACTGGGGACCTGGCCTGCAACCCAGGCATGTGCCCTGACTGGGAATCGGACCGCAACCCTTTGGTTCACAGCCCGCGCTCAATCCACTGAGCTACACCAGCCAGGGCGACTTGGAATACTTCTTTCCAGCCCCTTCTTGCCTGTAAGGTCTCTTTTGAGAAATCAGCTGACAGTGTGATGAGAACTCCTTTGTAGGTAACTGTCTCATCTCTTGCTACTTCTAGGATTCTTTCCTTCAATTTTAATCTTGGGTAATGTAATTATGATGTGCCTTGGTGTGTTCCTCCTTGGGTCCAACTTCTTTGGGACTCTCTGAGCTTCCTGGACTTCCTGGAAGTCTATTTCCTTTGCCAGACTGGGGAAGTTCTCCTTTATTATTTGTTCAAATAACTTTTCCACTTGTTGCTCTTCCTTTTCCCCTCTGGTATCCCTATAATCCAGATGTTAGAATGTTTAAAGATGTCCTGGAGGTTCCTAAGCCTCTCCTCATATTTTTTGAATTCTTGTTTCTTCATTCTTTTCTGTTTCGTTGTTTCTTCCATTGATTTCAGTCCCAGATTCCTGCCCTTCACTATTGGTTCCCTGTACATTTTCCTTTATTTCACTTAGTGTAGCCTTCATTTTTTCATCTAATTTACAACCAAATTCAACCAATTTTGTGAACATCCTGATGACCAGTGCTTTGAACTGTGCATCTGATAGGCTGGCTATCTCCTCGTCACTTAGTTGTATTTTTTCTGGAGCTTCCATCTGTTCTTTCACTTGGGCCTTTTTTGTCTTGATGCACCTGTTATGTAGCGAGGGGCAGAGCCTTGGGTGTTCACCAGGGCGGGGCAATCCAGTCTCTGGGTTGTGACGCTGTATGTGGAGCAGGGGTCCGAGAAGGAACAATGGCGCTTGCTCCACTTTCTGCCGGATTTCAGTCACTTCTGCCGCTTCCCCCAAGCAAACTGGGCCCTTCTGGTGCTGATTCCCGTGTGGGTGGATTTGTGTACATTCTAGGACCCTGTGGGTCTCTCCAACGAACTCTCTTGTGAGGCTGGGAGTCTCTCCCAGCACCTCAAACCCCACAGGTGTTTTCAATCGTGTTTTGAGGCTTTATTTCCCTGCACTGGAGCCCTGGGTTGCGTGGTCTGTCTCACTTCCCAGTTTCACCTGGTGTATCAGCACGCAAATGTGGGACCATCTGGTTCTGCAAGCCACCTTGCATGCCAAGCTCCTTCACAATCTGCCGCCTCTCTGGGTCCGCCTGCTGCCTCCCCATGCACCCGGGGTCTGCCAGCCACTGCCTAGGGGCCCGGGAACCGCCAGCCACCACTTTATTTTTTGCTGTGACCCCTCTCCACCCGGCCACCCAACTGCACCCCTCCTACCAGTCTGGATGAATGTGTCTACATTAACTCCTTGGTTGCTGGACTTCCATACAGTTAAATTTTCTGTCAGTACTGATTGGTATTCTGTTTCTAAATTTTTGTTGTCCTTATTCTGGTTGTGCAAGGAGGCACAGTGTGTCTACCTATGCCTCCATCTGGGCCAGAAGTCCCAATTAGAAGAATTTTTAAATGCCAGGACTTCCGGCCAAGATGGAGGCGTAGGTGGACACACTGTGCCTCCTCTCACAAACAAAATTAAGGACAACAAATATTTAGAAACAAGAAGACAACCAGAACTGATAGAAAACTGAACTGTACGAAAGTCCAACAACCATTCATCCAGACCGGTAAGAGGGGTGGAGTCGCGGCAGGAAAAAGTGGATGTGTGGACCCGGGAATGCAACCAGCAGCGGCTGGCAGTTCCCAGGTGCACAGGCAGTGGCTGGCGGACCAAGGGCACAAGGGGGCAACTGTGCAGACCCAGTGAGGCCGCACAAGACGGCTGGCTGACCAGGTGGTCCCACATTCGCTCGCGCAGACGGTCCAGGCAGAGGGGAAGTGGCGGAAGGGACTGAATCCAGGAGAGAGCGGAGCAGGCGCCATTGTTCCCTCTCAGACCCCGCCCCCACATACAGCGTCACAACCCAGTGATTGGGCTGCCCCACCCTGAGGAACACCTAAGGCTCCATTCCTCACTGCGTAATAGCCACAACCAGACTAAAACCAAAACAAAATAAAAAACCCCCACCAAAAATGGCTCAAACCGGAGAACAAATGAAAGCCCCAGAGCCAATTCCTCTAAGCCATGAAGAGATAGCCAACCTATCAGATGCACAGTTCAAAGCACTGGTCATCAACATGCTCACAGAATTGGTTGATTCTGCTCACAAATTAGATGAAAAAATGCAGGCTACAATACGTGAAATGAAGGAAGACGCATGGGGAACCAATAAAGATGGGAAGAAAACTGGGACTCAAATCAATGGAGTGGACCAGAAGGAAGAAACTAACAACCAAACAGAAAATGAGGAAGAAACAAGAATTCAAAAAAATGAGGAGAGGCTTAGGAACCTCTGGGACATCGTTAAACATCCCAACATCCGAATTATAGGGGTCCCAGTAGGGGAAGAAGAAAAGCAACAAGTGGAAAACTTATTTGAACAAATAATAAAGGAGAACTTCACCAATCTGGCAAAGGAAATAGACTACCTGGACGTCCAGGAAGCTCAGAGAGTCCCAAAGAAGCTGGACCCAAGGAGGAACACACCAAGGCACATCGTAATTACATTAGCCAAGATTCAAATGAAGGAAAGAATTTTAGAAGCAGCAAAGGATAAGGATCCAGTCACCTACAAAGGAGTTCCCATCAGACTGTCAGCTGATTTCTCAAAAGAGACCTTCCAGGCAAGGGGCTGGAAAGAAATATTTGAAATCTTGAAAAGCAGGGACCTACATCCAAAATTGCTCTATCCAGCAAAGCTGTCATTTAGAATCGAAGGGCAGATAAAGCGCTTCTCAGATAAGGTCAAGTTCAAGGATTTCATCATCACCAAGCCCTTATTATATGAAATGTTAAAGGGACTTATATAAGAAAAAGAAGATAAAAATATGACAGTGAAAAGACAGCAAACTCACAGCTATTAAGAACCGCACGTAAAACAAAAGCAAACTAAGCAAACAACTAGAACAGGAAGAGAACCACAGAAATGGAGACCACATGGAGGTTTAGCAAGAGGGGAGTGGGTGGGGAGAGAGGGGGAAAAGGTACAGGGAATAAATAGCATAGACGGTGGGTAGAAAATAGACAGGGGGAGGGCAAGAATAGTGTGGGAAATGTAGAAGCTAAAGAAGAACTTATGACACATGGACATAAACTAAAGGGGGAGAATGTGGGTGGGAGGGGGTGTGCAGGGTGGAGGGGAATGATGGGGGAGAAATGGGACAACTGTAATAGCATAATCAATAAAATATATTTAAAAAAGGAAAAATTTTAAAGTGCAAAATTAAAATCTTCTCTTGCCAAATCATATTACAGAAATGAATTTAAACTGAATTGCTAAACTTGTAACTATTTCAGACAGTACAATAATAAAATAAGCTAAAGCAAAATGTATGAAAAGATCAAGTACCTAGCACTTTAACCTTCTGGAAGTTAGAAAACACTCTAGATATGTATAGCACAAAGAAGAAATTGAGAATAAATGCATATGCCTCAATTCACTATAGCACTATTTACTAAGTAACAACTATATATACCAGGGTCTCTTAAAACTGTTATTCTGGTAACCTGAAGCTCTAATACTGCACTTAAAACCATGAATACCCTCTTCAATTTCCTGACTTCACCCCCTGTGGAGAGTGGAGACCTTATATACCCTAGAAGGTCATATATGGGACTGTGTGGACAGTGGTGGGTTAAACATCACAATGTGCTGATTTATATGGATTTCTGTAGCATGAATGCTGGCTATCCTCCAGAATGCATAGAAGAGAATACTTCCTCTTAAGCTCTAATAATTAAACTGATATTTATTTCTATGACCTGAAATAATGCTTTTCCTCATGTTCTTCCACAAAAACCAAAATTTTTCCATCCTTTCCATTGTTTGAAAATTTTGAAAGTAACCTAGAAAAAGTGATGTTATACGACATTTTTACATATTTTAAATAAATTTTAAAATTGACTCTATAAAGTAATTTATGATGCACTATAGTGTTTCAAAACCTAGGCTGAAAGTATATTATCTCTTCAAAGCACTTTTCTATAAAAACAAAAACAGTCTGTTAGACATCCAGAATGCTAACAAGTCAATAAACAATGTAATGTCCATCCAAGTTCATTATGCACATTTCATTTACTTCCTTAGTAACATTTAACTCCTGAGATGGGTCTGTAAATTATATTTCTCCTAATAGTTAGTAATGGCAATAATGTGTAAGAATAAAAACAAGCATGCTTATTTATTACGGGTACTTGGCAATACAGAGAGGGCACACTTATTTCGGAATAGCTTGCTTCTTTCCCCCACAACAAACCTTGCTTCTTACCCCGTGATTGTAAGAGGCGAGGTTTCCGAGATGAATGCTTGAAATGGGACTGGGTGGTCTCATGATGGTCAAAGCTTGAGGACTCCTGTATAGGATCCAGAGGCACCATCCCCCTTGCGAGCATCTCAGGTCCATGAACTTGACCTGGGACCTGAAGACAAACAGGTTGTGTTTGTGACTATGTTACTTTTTAATGAGGACTTTAAATAAACAGAAAAGAACAAAAGTATACCAGGATGCAGGGGAGAGAAGGCCAGAATACTTTTTAATTTCCAAGCAATGCAGGGAGAATAACCACTACAGACTATTAATAACTAGCTTATATCACTAGTAGCTTATATATTAGTTTATTTTATATAGATAGATAACATTATATGAGGTCTGTCTCAAAGGTATCCAGCCATGTACTATGAAAAACAGACATTTATTGAATATATAAGATACAAAACACATTGTACATAGGACAATGACACCCCAGTCCCCTTCAAAATAGGCACCTTGCGGCCTCACACAGTTCTCCCAATCATCATTGGCTACCCCATTGTATTTTCCTGAATCTCACTGATGGTCTGAAATCTCTTCCCTTTCAAAGGTGATTTTAGCTTTGGGAAAAGCCGAAGTTGCAGGATGCCAAATCTGGGCTGTAAGGGGGATGAGTTACCTGGGTGGATTTGATGTTTCACCAAAAAACTCTGCATAAGACATGATGCATGAGTGGGTGTGTTGTCATGGTGAAGCTGCCAATCACCAGGTGCCCATAGCTGCAGCCTTCTGGATCATCCTAATAGTTTCTGTGGAGGAATGTTCATGCCTACCACAGAATTTGATGCAGATCTGTCGCTCTACTCACTCAGTCATTTTGAATGTAATGGCCACACAGTACACATGCTCACTCAATGGCATCCACCATTAACTAGTACAGTGACTAGTACAGTGAAGTTGTCATTGTTCATGCATGCGCATTCCAGTCTACTCTCCTTGGCTGCCAGGTTACATCAATGTCACGCAAACCATTCTCATTATATTAACAATGGCTGGATTTTTTTCTGGACAGACCTCATACATGCACATACAACATATGAACAGATATAGCTATTATATATATGTAGTAGCTTATATATTAACACAATTAGTCTAATACTAAGACTATTAATACTAATTTTAAATCAGTAACTTTCTCTTTGTTCCAGTTTCAAACTCTGCGTGCTGCTCACACATAAATTTCACCCCTTCTCACCTGCTGTCCTGATAAATCAAGCTCCAAATCTTCCAGAAGGGTCACAGCCTCCTCCCCACTATCAGGACGGTATTCCTGCAGCCAGACTTGAAGCTCCTTGGGCAGGATAGAAAGGAACTGCTCCAGTACCAGCAGCTCCAGAATCTGCTCCTTGGTGTTTATCTCTGGCCGTAGCCACTGATGACAAAGTTCCTTCAGTCGACTCAGAGCCTCTCGAGGCCCAAAAGTGTTCTGATAACAGAAGTGCCTGAAACGTTGGCGGAAGATCTCTGGGTCGGGAGGAGGTGTCTCCTGCAGGCTGGAATCCTGCCCCCACAGGTGGTCTTCCTCATCTTCCTCTTCTACCTTCACTATTACGATTCCATCCTTCTCCTGGGCAGCCTGGGGGGACAGACCAGTGGCTTCCCTTGATTCAGCAGTCATCATTCAGGGTCAGGGAACTGACTAGATCCAAACAGGATCTGTGCTTTCCTTTCTGTCCTAGGAGATGTTTCTGATATCTGTTTCTGTAGTATTAAAAAAAATAATTAGTACCTTTATGAAAAGTGACCTGTGCTGTCGACACTTCATTCAAGACTATACATCAAGGCACTAAGAATGCCCCTGAACAGTAAGGAGAAAAAAACCCCTCCAGAGTCACAATGTTTTCAGGCACTTTATACATTAAGGTTTGCCTCTGATGGGCAAATTCTACCCTCAGCATGTTTGATTCTGAGCACCTTACCTCCAGGAGGACAGTAGGTTATGACATCGTGCCTTCATAGTGCTTAACCTGGCAAGAACTGAATGTCAGCAGGGTGCAGGCAGAGACTTCAAGCACTGCACGAACAACATTATTTCATCCGACAACAACCCTAGCAGGTGGGCACATATGCAAGTACTCTTTCCAAATAACATGACTGAGGCTTAGATAATTTAGGTACTTTGCTCAGCAGTAGATGGCTACCTACTCAGTGGAATCAACGTTCATACCAAATATGAAGCCCTTGAAGTGCTAATCTACCATGCAGCTATTTCTATTATTTTTATGGGTACTGTGGTCAGTCTAAAGGGAAACGTGGGAGCCACCTCTCCCTCCACACAGAGGGCTGCCAGGGTGCCTTCATTCACAAGTTCACTTTTAGGTATTGTGATGTTTCTTGCTTTAACTGAGACCAGTTTATGGAATAAAGAATTACTTATCTAGCATATAAGAGATGAGCATGGGGAGGACTTCCAGTCAAGATGGCGGCAAAAGCAGACATCGCTCACCTCTTTGCACAACCACATCAAAATTACAGCTAAGATATAAAACAACCATCACTCAGAACTGTCAGAAATCAAGTTGGATGAAGTCTGACAATTATGGAATTAAAAAAATCACATCCATCCAGATTGGTAGGAGGGGCACAGACACAGAATGGGCTGATCCCTAAACACGGGTAGTGGATAAGTTTGGGAGGGATATATCTGGGAAGGAGTCTCAGCCCCACACCAGGTACCCCAGCCCAGGGTTCCAGTGCCAAGATAAGTACCCATAACTTTTGGCTGCAAAAACCAGCAGGGATTAAGTTGGTGGAAGCAACTTCTGGAGCCCCATGTAGTTCCTCTTAAAGAATGCACACATGGACTCACCTACTTAGACTCACTCCCTCTGAGCTCCAGCACTGGGATAGTAGCTTGAAAGGCACCAGTGGCATACAGGGAGGAACTGCGGTGTCAGGCATCAAGGCAAGTAGAGGCCATTGTCCCATTTCTAAACCCTCCCTCCACAGAGCCACAGAGCCAGAAAGCTGGTGCCATATCCAATACTCCATCAACCTGGCTAACACTGTTCGACCCGCCTTGGAGATCTCCAGACTCTGCCCCATTCAACTTATGGGCCCACCCAAGCTGCTTTTCCACATGAATGGCTGGTCTTTGCTCATGCTGCAAACCTTCCTAAAACCTCTCAAACAAGTAACAGCTGGCCTTACTGAGCCCAAGGCCTGGCACCAGCAGCAGCCAGCCTAGATTCACAGCTTGGCTTTATCTGGGAATCTCCAAGCCCAGCACAAGTACCAGCCATCTCAGATTGCTTTATAGCTCAAGCAGGGTGGCCCTGGGAAAAACACTGGTGGGGGGATGACCTTGGCCTTTCCACCACGCTGGAAACCCCAAGGCCAATGCACCCAGTGGATAGCTACAGACCCCCTGGAGTACCACTATGCTGCCCCTGCACAGCTAATACTCTACAGAGGGCAGAAGTTGGTGGTAAGTGGTCACAGCCAATCCTTGCAGCTGACTGGCCTGGAAATCCCTCCCACTGATCAGCCAACAGCAACCCAAGCTCAACTACAAGAGGAGGGTGTTCTCAGCCCACACGAAGGGTGCAACTTGAGTGCCCAGCTTGGGTGATAGGGCAGGCTGTGCCACTGGATCCTACAGGACACCTACTACATTAGGCTACACTACCAAGACACAGAGTCAAAGCAGCTCCACCCAGTACATAGAAACAAACACAGGGAAGCTGCCAACACAAGGACACAAAGAAACATGGCCCAAATGAAAGAACAGAAAAAAATCCAGAAACCAGAAAAATTCCAAAAATAGAAAAACTCCAGAAAAAGAGCTAAATGAAATGGAGACCTGATACAGAGTTCAAAACACTGGCTATAAGGATGCTCAAGGACCTTAGTGAGGACCTCAATAGCATAAAAAAGATCCAGTCAGAAACAAAGGATACACTAATTGAAATAAAGAACCATTTAATAGACATGCAAGTCCAGGAAGCACAGAGTCCCAAACAAGATGGATGCAAAGAGCCCCACTCCCAGACACAGCATAATTAAAAATGCCAAAGGTAAAGATAAAGAGAGACCCTTAAAAGCAGCTGCAAGAAAAAAGAAGTTATCTACAGGATAGTTCCCATTAGACTGTCAGCTGACTTCTCTAAAGAAACTTTTCAGGCTAGATGGGATTGGCAAGAAATATTCAAAGTCATGAAAAACAAGGATCTTCATGAAAAGGAAGGACCTACAGTCAAGACTGCTCTACCAGCAAAGCTATCATTTAGAATCAAAGGGCAGATAAAGAGCTTCCCAGACAAGAAAAAACTAAAGGAATTCATCATCACCAAACCTTTATTATATGAAATGTTAAAGGGACTTATTCAAGAAAAAGATCAAAACTAGGAACAATAAAATGGCAAAAATACCTATCTATCAACAATTGAATATAAAAAACAAACTAAGAGCTTTTTGGTTGGAACCACCATCTTCCAGGTAGGGGGTGTGTGTGTGTTTCTCCTGGCGAGCTTGGTTCCACAGTGTTGAGTTGTTACCCTGAGTCCGCTGAAGCTGCCCAGTGGGTCCAGTAATTCACCAAAATGACTAACACAAAGGGAAAGAGGAGAAGTACTCGTTACGTATTCTCTAGGCCTTTTAGAAAAACATGGAGTTGTTCCTTTGGCTACATACATGCAGATCTACAAGAAAGGTGATATTGTAGATATCAAGGGAATGGGCACTGTTCAGAAAGGAATGTCCCACAAATGTTACCATGGCAAAACTGGAAGAGTCTATAATGTCACTCAGCATGCAGCGGGCATTGTTGTAAACAAACAAGCTAAGGGCTAAGATTCTTAATGTACGAATTGAGCATATTAAGCACTTGAAGAGTCGAGATAGCTTCCTGAAACTTGTGAAGGAAAATGATCAGAAAAAGAAGGAAGCCAGAGAGAAAGGTACCTGTGTTCAGCTGAAGCATCAGCCTGCTCCACCCAGAGAATCACACTTTGTGAGAACTAATGGAAAGGAGCCTGAGCTGCTGGAACCTATTGCCTACGAATTCATGGCATAATTGTAAAAAATAAATGACTTCTATTCTGATTTAAAAAAAAAACAAACCCCACAAACTAAGCAAACAAGAACAGAGACAGATAAGGAGAACATTTTGATGGCTGCCAGATGGGAGAGGGCTTAGTGGAGTGGGTGAAGAGGTGAGGGGATTAAGAAGTACAAATGGGTAGTTGTAGGATAGCCATGGGGATGTAAAGGACAGTTTAAGAAATGGAGTAGCTGAAGAACTTATAGGCATGACTCATGGACATAACAATGGTTGGGGGATTGCCTGAGGGAGTGGAGAGTGTTGGTGGAGGGGGTCAAAGGGAGAAAAAATCAGGACAACTGTTATAGCATAATCAATAAAATATAATTTAAAAATAAGTAAATGAAAGTTAAGGAGGTATAAAAAAAGAGATGAATATGGGGTTGGGGATCAGGTGAAAGGGTCAAATGGTACAAACTTCTTTTTATAAATTAAGTAAGTTCTGGGGATGTAATACACAGCATGGAGGCTATAGTTAGTAATACTGTATTGTACATTTGAAATTGCTGACAGTAGATCTTAAAAATTCTCATCACAAGAAAAGTTTTCTAACTATGGTGACTGAAGTTAACCAGACTTATTGTGGTGGACATTTTGCAATACTGAATCATTATGTTGTACATCTGAAACTAGTATTATATGTCAATTATATCTAAAAAATGTGGCTTTAGAGATTCTTACAGAGAAATACAATTACAGGAAATGCTAATGATGCAAACACATTAATAAGAAAATGGCACAACTGAAGTTTCTATCTAAAGCAAGGTTTTACTCAGCCAGGTTAGGAGGTGAAAACCCAAGTCAATCTAAATCAAATGAGGAGTCAAACAGTGAGAAAGTAGGTACTTTAAAAAAAAGGTGCGAGGAAAGAACTATTGTAACAGATGTATGCTGGGACACATATGTCGTTATGTACATTTAACTGCATAACAACAAAAATGACTAATTATCCTTATCATCTACACATTTTAAAAACATCAAATTATTTTCTGAACTGTTTAAAATCTCCCAGATGAACAATTTTAGTAGGTTGTAAGCCTGTTTGTTAAAAATGTTACAAACCTTTTGATTAGTTTGTAAGAATAGGTGACTGATTTAGGGTCATGGAAATAGAAAGGTACTAGTTAAACTTCAACAAAAATTTACCATGGTTGGTGGGTGAATTACTAAACAAAGCCAGCTGACAATGTGTTTCTTCCATCTGACTTGATAAGTCTTCACGAAACTTCTTTTTCACCTTTACATCCATCAAAATTGAACATCAAATCCAAGTTTAGAGACAGAGCATCCAATTGCTGTATCACAATGAGTTATTAAGCCAAGAGTTTTAAACTAGCAAAGCATTTTTAATTACATGACTCTCACAAAAAATTATTAGTAATTTTGGTGGCAAAGGGATTGTGTACATTTAAAGCATAAAAGTTATTTTAAATAGCACAATTTAATGTATTTTTATTTTGTTATACAAAATATAACAGTACATGTAATTTTTAGTTTTTAATTGATAGGAATGTGTGACCATAAAAGTTTGGATATGACTGATTTAACCACAAAGAATATGATTTTTAATCTATCTAATTTTTTGTCCTTAATGAAAAACAGAAATCCTTACTAAACTAGTAGTCGAAAATAACAATAAAGAACATTACATTCAAAAGGGCTTTCTTCTTAAATGTAAAGGAAATAGGGTAATTAAGTCATTTCTACAATGACATTAAACTGGTAAAAAGTCCTACTGCAAACCACAGTCTAGCCTTTCCTTTTGATTCCTTCAGACCTGTTTAGTACCCCGCTTCCTTGGTGAGGTAAATATTGTTTTTTCAACCTCAGAGTAGTTTTCCCAATAAAGTCCTTACTGGTACAATTATTCAATTTCCTAAACATTTCTGCATATCCACAATATGCAAGGTGTCCTGCTAGACTGAGGGGAATAAATAGATGAGAAGCATGATTCCTATTTTTATACGAATTATTACAGTACAAAGTAGAATGTGCCAACTGTTCTAAGGTTTCAACAGGAGTGCTAGAGGAGCCCTGAGAAATAACTGATGTATTAACAAGGCAGCTTCTAGGAAAAGGTTCCCTGGAACTGGGACATCAGAATAGCCGATATCTCTAAAGGAAGAGGCAATGAATGGGTAGTCCAGGAGATTACCCCTTTGGCTAGCTTAAGTCAAGTAGAGGCTAATTAATTCCTGTAAGCCTTAGTTTCTTTACTGTGAAAAGTCAAAAGAAAGATTATCTTTTTCTGCTACACCTCCCACAATCATTTTCCACTACCGTAATTTAAGCTCCACATCTCCTGCCTAGTCTAGTGTCACCACCCCATATAGTTCCTCTAGCTTCAATTTCTCCCTGTTCCGATATGGACAACATGCCAAGACCAACACAGTGTTGCCAAAGTATGCTTCTGGTCATTCCCTCCTTACCCTCAATCACTGTCACAGAACCCTCAAAATCCACCAATTTAACGCCCAAACAATACACCACACTGTACTTTTCCATTCTCACCTCCTACTACTTTTCTTGGTAGTGATCCCCTATAATTCAGCCTTTCTGGACCATTAATGTTCCATAATGGTCCGATTTTTACTCATTTTTCAAGATGTATAATATTCCTGACATCTCAAATTAATTAAGGTTATCTTCCTCCTTTGAACACCCTTAGTACTTTCTTCGTCCCTAAATTAAGGCACTTATATTCTCCTTGTATTATTATTAGTATTTGGGTTGCAGTTCCTATCTCCACCTCCCAACTAAATTTTAAGCCCCTCAAAAACAGTGACTGTTGTATTATTTGTGCTTACCTCCCAGAGTACATGGCAGTTTAATTCTGTTAAAATGAATAGAAGAAATAAGAATTACTCAAACTATTACAGCCCCCCACCCCTTGCCATCTTCTAGTTGCCTTTAGTGTCAACTAGTGATCAGTTATTCTATTAACAATATCTCAATCACTCAGGCTCAGAATCTAACCTTTCTTGACTCCTCTCTTCTTACATGCCTTCAGTCTCCAAGCACCAGGGAGAAGCAATTCTTTGTTCATACTTATTTTTTCTATCTAGTTCCACGAAGTCCAGCTTCCTCTCTTTGGTTCCCTGCCTTCATTTCCTCCCCTCTGCTCCCCACCCTCCACCTTACTCTCAGATTATTTTCCCTAGAACTCTACAGCCTTGCAATCAACAGTTCCAGTGCCTGGTCCCAGTTTTCTCTTAAGCTTCATTTCCCAACAATTTCTCCCCCCGCCCCCCGTTGCATGAATCTTTGCTGTCCAGCAAAATGAGTTTATTCAGCATTTCCTAAATATACCTTGTATTTTGATTGCCATACTCTCATATCATATTCAATACCTACTTACCCTTCAGAACTAAGCTAAAATGCCACTTGTCCCTCATCAGTATTCAATTCAAGAAGCCTCTAGTAGGTATAATAGTAAGAACCAATGTTTATTGAGTGCCTTCTACGTACCAGGTATTATATTAAGCATTCCACACAATCTTAGGAGGCAGGTACAATTATCATCCCACTTTACAATGACACAGCTAAGGTTTACTGATGTTAAATACACCCAAGGTCACACAGCAATTAACTGGTAGAGCCAGGATTTGAAATTAGGTCTGTAGGACCCCTCAGTTCAAGTTCTAGTATATATCAACTCACACTGTCCCAACATGTGGGGTAAGGAAGGGCTTCGGTGCACATACAGACTCTAAGAGGAAGGCCTATAAAGGTGCCTATGAAGGATGACCACTCAGGAATGGGTCTCATCTGACATCCACTGTTTTCACTAGAGAGCTGTGCAACTAAAGAGACACAGCAGAAGATGCGAGTGGGAATCATCTACTGTAAAATCAGCCAGGTAGGGCGTTCACACAGGACAATGAGTAGAACTAGCGCAGTAACTAGGCTAGCATCAGAAATCTTTTTCATGAAAATTCTATCCTGTATTAGCTATATTAAGGAGAATGAAGGAATGGAATCTTGATTTGTACCCACACCCAGCCCAGAGTTTTAAGAGCAGGACACTCTTTGGGTCAGTGGAACTTAAGAGGAAGAGACTGTGAAGAGGAAGTGAGACCTAAAGAAAAAGACATGAGGATATAGGCATACTCCCTCTTCCCCTCCCCCCATTTCTCTACTCCTACTCTGGGCAAGAGGAAAGTCACAACAGGAGTGAAAGGGCTGGGTTTTCTTTTAGTTTTCCCAGATAGTGGGAGCACACAGCTTTCCCCCTATTTCTAATCTCCTGGCCCTAATGGTCTGCACCCATGTGCTATGAAGTTCTTATGCTCTTTCTTTTTCTGTATTTTTTTATGCCTTCCCTCCTCAATTGGACTGATGTTAAGGGTATGCTTCTTTGTACCTATTGGACCACTTAGTATGATTCCTCGTAAGCACTAGTTTTTTAAAAAGTACTTGATGATGTTACTATTTTTTTTGCCCATTCATACAGCATTCAATATTGCCTTCAAATTGGCTACTTGGAAGAGTTTCATGAAGCTGCTCTACCACTTACCACAAGATCATTTTAAGCAAAGTAATCTCTCTATGCATGTTTCCACACCTATATAGTGAAGATAAAAAACAGTATTCACCTCAGAGTTGTTGTGAGGATTAAATGAGTTAACACATGTAAAGCACTTAGGAGTGTCTGGCATTTAGTAGACACTAAAGAAGCATTTTTTAATTAAAAAAAAAATAAACTTAAGAGGTGTAACTTGTACTTTCCAATTTTCAGCCTACTTAAAAGATAAAGCAATGGGAGAAGTCCTGCCATAGTGAAAACAGCACGGGTTGGAACGCTTGAATTCTAGTGTCTCACAAATAAGTCCACATCCCTGAGTTACCAAGGATGGGATGGTAACTCATCCTTGGTAATGAGGACCCCCAAAAACCATCTTCTGGAAGGCAGGCCCCTTACAGTACAGGCTTTCCCCACTACCTGAGTGTTCTAGGAACCCATCTGTGTCAGAGTACCAGCTGGCATTGTGAGAGGCTGCATTTGGTTTCGGTGAATTTTCTTTTGAAGACTCTTTCAACGCCTTTGTCCATTTCATGATGGGTGATTAACGAGCGCACCTGCCCACACTGTACTGCGTGTTCAGCAGTTTTTGACCAAAACCAGCATGACCTCCATGCCCCACCCTCCCTATTCAACTGCTCTTGCCCAGAGCACTTCTTTTTTGTTTCCCCAATGAAAAAAGTTCTCAATGGGAAACAGTTTGCCATTGCGCAAGAGGTGAAACAAACAGCAGAAGCACTAAAATGTATCAAAAGTGACCAGTTCAAAAACTGTTTTGAGCAGTGAAAAAAACTCTCAACAGGTTTATTGCATCAAATGGAGAGTAGTTTGAAGCTGACTTAAGTTTAAACATGTGAATACACATTTTTTTAAAATAAATAAATTCCATTTTGGGGGATGGGGGTCCTCCCTCATATTTAACCTCCCTGGCACTCAGTACCCTTATCTGTCAAATTGGGAGAAGGAAGGAACTGGGAAGAGAATACTACCTCTGGGGTCTCTCTGAGCTGAAAAACATTCTGATATTCCATCCAATTTAGATAAGATTACCCCCAGCAACCAGTTCTCATCAAGGATAAATACAAACGATTTTCTTACAAACAGGGCTTGGAGTTACAAGCTCACTTTATTCCAAAGGCTATTTCTAAACAGAACATTATTTTTTTCCAGGGTGTAGTCTTCAAAGTTTATTAAATAAACTGCCCTCCTCCCATTTTTGAACAGAGCTATAAACTGTTTTAAAATGTCTAAAAAAGGTACCTTTACTTTTTTTAAATATTTTATTTATTTATTTTTATTATTTATTTATTTATTTATCTTTAGAGGGGAAGGGAAGGAGAGAGGGAGAGAAACATCAATGTGCGGTTGCCTCTTGTATGTCCCCTGCCGGGAACTGGCCTGGCAACCCAGGCATGTGCCCTGACTGGGAATCGAACCGCAATCCTTTGGTTCGCAGGCCCGCGCTCAATCCACTGAGCTACACCAGTCAGGGCTAAAAAAGGTACCTTTAAAAGGCAGTTAGCTACGCAAAGAATATCAATACTACTCCAGAAAGAAACATTTAAGATTTAACCCTGTGTATTTAGATGCAATATAAAGTTAGAAAAAAATGTAAATGCTTAGATCAAGTGGAAAATAAGCAAAATACTATGGCATTAATTAGCTAGCTTCCCTCTTTGTATTTTAAGATTGGTGGAGCCCTGGCTGCTGTGGCTCAGTGGATTGAGTGCCAGCCTGAAAACCAAAAGGTTGCTGGTTGGATTCCCAGTCAGGGCACATGCCTGGGTTGTGGCCCAGGTCCCCAGTTGGGGCATGCGAGAGGCAATCAATTGATGCATCTCTCACACATTGATGTTTCTCTCCCTCCCTTCCCCTCTCTAAAAATAAATAAATAAAATCTTAAAAAAAAAAAAAAAAAAAAAAGATTGGTGGAAACTGCCTGAAAAGATGAACAAGAATATTGCACAGTAATTCAGAGGCAATACAACTTGGAGAAACATTCTGGGGCAAGCTGTCCTTATGGTTCCTTATGTAATAAAGCTATTCATTTTGGCTAGTATATATAGTAAGAGTGCTTTGTTGATTCAGTTATAATGGATTCTAAACAATTCAATTCAACACTTATTTACTGACCACCTCCAAATCCATGGAGCACCGGCCTGTACAATAAATGCTTTCTTTGGTCCCAGGCCATGTTAACAGCCACTCTCTATAATGAAAGTATCTTATTGTGTACTGGAGGCACTGAGGGGAGGGGAGGGGGCACTGTCAGAGCAAATTGTAGCTAAATTTTTCAATTATTCAATATACCGACTACATCGAATTTCAAAATGAGAAGGGCTTTTTGAGAAAACCTAGTTAATATTATTAATGACAAAACTGACAGCTGACAAAATGTGTCGTCTTATTCAAGGTCACTCAGGGAATCATTCCCCTGATCCCACAGTATAATGTCCACAAATTCTCTTCACTCTCACCCACGCCAAGTCAAAAAGAGTAGCTACCCAGAACAAAAACAAACAAAAAAAATCCACCCAATCTTTCTGACAGATGAGGTGGATTTGTAAAGCCTTCAAAATATTCCAAAAAGCAGAAAGAGTGGAATGTATATAATCTCTACTAGATCCGAATGACTTCTTGGTCCACTCTAAGCTTCAATTACTCTTTAATCCTCGTTCAGGGGTGGGGTGGGGTGGAGTGAGGAGAAGCAATGATCTGGAAACACGTATGCTACGCTTCAAAACGTGCCCATTTCTTGGCCTTCCACATTTTCCACCTCAAGGTCCTGAAGGACCCCGAAAAAAAAAAATCTCACTGGAATCAAAGCAAATGGCGACAAAGGGAAAGCAGAAAAACCAGAGGCTGGGGTCGTGGGCTCGCTCGACACCCTGTTCTCAGAAACGTCCAACGACGACGTCGACACTGTGGGCGAGGGGCCCGGAAAGGGCAGCCGGCTTCTCCCCAGTTCCCGAGCACCGCTGGTCACAAGACCCTCGCCCTCTTCCCGCCAGGACCCGCGGGTGGGGGGAGGGGGACGTCTCCCGAGGGGACGGCACTTCCTACAGCCGAGCCTGGAACGGGGACAGGCACTCTCTTTACATCCAGCCAGGCTGCCTGAAAGTGGACCCCAGGGCCGCAGCTACAGAGCCCACCCTCACACACACCCCTCCGGCGGCCCCGCCCGCCCTCCGCAGAGGCCGGCCCAAGTCTCACCGTGAGCCCCGGGAGCGGCCTTGGGGCGCTGGGAGAGAAAGGGGAGCTGACTCTGGGGCTCAGACCAGCCGAAGAGCGCTGCACAAGGACCTAGGCCCTGCCGACGCCTCGACACAGACACAATGAGTCACAAAGGCCGGAAGTGTGTCAGCACCTCGCCTTCCGGGGCTGTGCTGCGTTTCCGGGTTCTCTCTAGGAGCGCCGGAGGATTTTGCTACTCGGTTTCCAAGTCTCTGGACTGGGCCCTAGTTCTTTGGGTGGGTGATCAAACCTCCAACTTTGAGTTTCCTGTCCCCAGCTCGTGCGCCCGGAGTTGATGCTGGCGGTTCAAACTTTAAGAAATACAGACTGTTTAGCCCAGGCACCACCTCGTGTGAAAATTCGGTTTCTCCGCTCTTCCATCTTGGGTAGTCCTTGTAATAATTATAGTTATTATCAAGCAATAATATTTAGTAATTGTATGTTTGTGTCAGAGGAACAGAAATAAGAGTGTTGACAGAGGAGGATCAAAGTGAAGCCAGGGGTGGCTGGTTTCACAAAATTGCCCTGGTAGTTTCTCTTGGGCCCCGGACATACCTGCCAATTGAGTGGGTGGTATTTTTCAAACACTTCGGGGTGGACAAAGGACGTCTTTCCATAACCAAGTTAGTTATAAAGTTCTGTGTTTTGCTTATGTGGCATATGCTACTATAGCAGTTTAAAAGGACTTTTCGTAGTAACAGACACTTTTACTTTCAAGGTGCTTTTACAACCTACTATTATGACCTTCACCTTTACCTGGCAAGTTGCAAGGGTGATCACAACCTTTAATGGTTGTGACTTTGCTCTACATTCCGAGACAAGTTCGTGGAGAGACTGGAGGCATCACTAAAATTGCTTGGGGGAGATTGTTGAAAAAAAACAACAACAAAAAAACCCCCCCAACAAAACCAAACCTTGAAAACTAAAAAGCAATTACAGTACCATTAAATGAAAATTGAAAAATGGAGAAAAATAATCATCTGTAATCCCTCCGCTCTAACCTGACTACGATGGCTTTAATTTATCCCTTCCCTGTTTTCATATACATGTTATATATTTTAAATTTATTATTTTAAACTCAGTTCAAAACTATAGTTGTATAGGTGACTGGTATGCTTGAAGTACTTATTACATTCATGCTATAATGACCACTTTTGGACCACAGTTGATTGGATTAGGTTTGGGCACCTGATTAAATCACAACTTACATATGTGCTGACCTTGGCAACTATAGAGGTAGCTTGGCTTGAGAGCTCTGACTAATGGAACAATAGATCCCCTTTCTTGGGGAGTTTAAATGTGAGACAAACAGAAAACAGGGCGGAGGCGGGGGCAAGCAGAAATCAGTAAGCAGAAGCTGTTAGGTGATAGAAGCCATGAAGCCATAGAAGTCATGAGGAGGCTTGAGAGAAAATAAACTGAGCTATAGAAACAAAGCCAGGTGCACCATATGGCAGAGCAGGCTTACTGAAGAAGTCCAGTCATCATGATGGAGGTGATGGCTTGAATAACCTTCAGGCCTCAAACAATGTTTATTTTCTGCATTGCTTGACTTTGCTGCAGGTGTCATTATGCCCTATCTCCCTATTTCCGTGCATGTCCTTAGAATAAACCCCTGGCCAGCAAGAGTCTAACTTTGTTCCTTGCCACCTGAAAAAGCCCAATGTGATTGATGTGAAATTCATATATACTACTTAATAAGAGAATATCATATCATTAACACTTTAAATTTTGCTACACAGAATGGATAATTAATGCTTTAATAGCTATATAGTATTCCATTGAGCAGCTGTACCATTAATTATTTAATAATTCTTCTATTTCTAGATATGTAGAGCATTTCCAAAGTTTGGCTAGTTTACAAAATATTTAAATGAAGATTTTTGTGCAAATACCTTTTGGCTTATTTAATTAGGACAGTTCTGATAAGTGGGTTTACTGAGTTAATAGGTATGAACTTAAAAAATACATATATTACCATATTTCTTCCCCAAAGACATTTAATTCTTATCTTCATCCTGCAGCAAAGTTACTTACACCAGAGGGTGGCAAATACCCTTCCATTGACCTTGTTTAATTTATTGGATCACATCAGAATTATGGCAGAATTTATTTATTCATAGCCATTTATCACCTACTATGTATCATGGATTATGCTTGATTTTGGAAGATACAAAAGTGACATTGTGCTGGTCTACAAGAAGCTTACAGTGACCAATGTGCGGGTCACCAAAATGCATAGCGAAGTGTTGCATAATCCCTTACCACATAAACGCACTTCTCTGGCCTGGTTGCAGGTTTCCCAAGGCAGAATTAAGGGTTCTGTGTGGCCCCTCTTCTGAAGGTTACTCTCTGCTAGTGAAAAATGGGGTTGTCTCAAGCCTGCTCCAAGGTCAACTGTGTTTCAGCTTCTCCTCCTGTTGCCCCTAAGTGCCACTGCTTATTGCCATCTTCTCTGAGTTCCCTGGCTTGGAAGAGCCTTTTGGGCCCATAAAAGGTCCATAACACAAGACTGTTATGCACAATAGATTTAATCCTGGATTTCCGAATCAGTGAGGAAAATTATAATAATGAAGACTGGAATCAACCTCAAAGTGATTATTCACATTTTTAGGTCTCTCAGCCAGCAGGATTTATCCCTGGCCAGCTCTCTGATGCTTAGTCCTGCAGCTGCCCCCTACCCCCACCCTCAAGCCCTTTGCTTCATCCAGATCCTCCTTATGTCTTTCTTCTATGAACCTAACAATGTCTTGGAGCCTTTATTATCCTGAGCATTAATTTCTCTTTACGTACCTCAGTTTGCCTTGCCCCACCCCCCAAGTGCATAGGGCCAGGCAGCCAATGGGTAGGATAAATTTGTTACCTGGCTGTGAAGTGGGTCTGTGGGTACCCACTCATCTGTTGAGCACATAGCCTGGCTGGGAGAGGAAGTCATTCTTCAGGCTATTGTTGTCACCTGGGGTGTGGACTCACAATTAACACAGGCTCATTTTTCCAAGGAGAAAAGAGAAATGGGATTTGTAGGTGAAATTTCTCAATTTTTAAATGGTAACCAGCAAACAAACAAGAGGCACACTTGCACAGGGCACATGCACTCATGCAACCTCTGAGACGGAAGCAGACGGGTTTGCAGGCAGGTGGTGTGTGCTACTCATCTTGTCTTGGCCCCACAGCCAAGGGGACCCCCCTTTCTTAAACAAAGAACCCTCAGGGAGTTTGCCTAAACAAAGGACCATCTGCCAGTGCAGTGAATGCTGATCCTCCTCCATGGTATGGAAGCACAGTTGCAATTCCTTCCCTTTCAAAAAACATATATATTTTTTGCATATTGTATGGGAAAATGGTGCAGTCTGGAGTTAGGCCCACTAGGCCCTCAGTGAGGACACTGATGGATGTGGCTGAATGTTTTTATTTTACTTATTTATTAATTTATTTATTAATTAAAAAAAACATTTCATTTATTTATTTTACAGAGAGGGGCAGGGAAGGAGAAAGAGAGGAAGAGAAACATAAATGTTGGGTTGCCTCTCATGCACCACCCCCCAGCTGGGGACCTGGCCTGCAACCCAGGCATATGCCCTGACTGGGAATCGAACTGTTGACTCTTTGGTTCGCAGGTCTGAGTTCCATCCACTGAGCCACACCAGCCAAGGCTGGCTGGTTGTTTTTAATTCTTAGCATCACTATCTTAAACCAGAACCAAACTGCCCAATTATCTGTGGCTTTCGGTGCCATGGGGAGTGTGATGACCATGCACAAATTCCTGAGGAGTCTGTGAGCTGCCCACTAGTTCTGCTTGCAGGAAGGCTAGTACACCCTGGGCAAGGTGGATGGCTGGAGCAGAAGGAGGCCACAGAAGGCTCCCCTGGCGTTTGGGTGAGGAGGCCTCTGCCAGGTCCAAGTCGACCATTTCTGAATTGTATGATTTCCCCCAGACACTTCATATCTCTCAGCTGTAGCTGGTCACTAAAAAATGAGCAGAATAATATTGCAGTCCCTTTTCTACCACCCAGGACAAGATGAGTCAACACCTGGAAAAATGTCTGATAAGTGCTATTCAAATATTGATTTATACTGCACTAATGGCTTTCACTGAGAAAAGGCTTCGAAAAGCACCTGTCAGGTGTGTGTGATGAGGGGAGGGGCGGAGACAGGTTAGTGGATAACAAAACCTTTCTTTTTCCCAAAGGCATAGAAAACATTTCCCAGAAACCATAAGGAATTAAGAAACTCAGCTTGGAAGGCAAAAATACACGAGCCACGATTTTATTCTGTTATGTCTGGTGGCTACACATAGAAGGTAGCACAGACTGGGTTTTAAATCCGTGCTGGAATACTCACTTCCTGTGTGAGTTTGGGCAAGTTAGTTAACCTCTCTGAGCCTTTGTTCCTGTTACAGGTTGACTTGTGTTCTCCAAAAATGGTATGTTGGAGTCCTAAACCCCAGTACCTCAGAATGTGATCATATTTGGGGAAAGGGTTTCTACAGAGGTAATCAAGTTAAGTTAGGGGTGGGCCCAAATCCAATACAACTGGGGTTCTTATGATGAGAGGAAATTTTTACACACACCTGTACAGAGGGAAGACAATGTGAAGGTACACATGGAGAAACTGGCCATCAACAAGGCACAGAGAAAGCCCACAGAAAGAATCAATCCCACCAACACCTCGATCTTGAACTTCTAGCCTCCTGAACTATGTTACACATAGTGCCACATAGTGGCACTTTGTTACAGCAGCCCTAACAAATACAGTTCTTCAGTTCCAAACTGGGGGCCATGGTACCTACCTGAAAGGTGATTGTGAGGATAACATGGGTATAGACGATGAGGAGGTGCCACCTTTGTTCTGACCTGAATCCACCCTGGTAGTTCAGACCTGTCTGTGCCACTTGAACTGGAGGAATGTGTCCTCCTCAGGTGTACTTGCATGAAGGTCTGAGAAACCACCTGAGGCATTGCTCACATCCTGTGAGGGGCTGGCAGACAAGTCTAGCAATAACACTTCAGTCATCACAGAGGACCACACTTCTGAGCATGGTGTGATGCTGCTGCCCCTCAGATTTTCTCCTTGAGCTGGCTCCCTGTGGCTACCTGTCCCAGTCTCACAGCCCTTAGGGCATACATGTAGAAGCAAAATTCCATAAAGCAGTTTCACTGTACGCTGATTGTCCTCATCGCCTTGTGATTGGACTGCCAACCGACTTTTCCCTCCGGCAGATTCCCACAGGTTCATTTCTGGGAGCCTTTTATCTGAGGCTAATTAGTTTCTGTATTAGTGTCCTATCGCTGCTGCAGCAACTGCAGATTTAGTGGTTTAAGTAATAATACAAATTTATTCTCTTATAATTCTAAAGGCCAGAAGTCTGAAAGCAGGTCTTAAGGGGCTAAAATCAAGTTGTCAGCAGGGCTGCATTCCTTCTGGAGGTTCTAGA
Source organism: Glossophaga mutica (assembly GCA_039655065.1). Taxonomy (NCBI): domain Eukaryota; kingdom Metazoa; phylum Chordata; class Mammalia; order Chiroptera; family Phyllostomidae; genus Glossophaga; species Glossophaga mutica. Next base: position 85,716,742 of record CM077305.1, read on the forward strand.
GAGAGTCCATTTCCTGTGTTGTCCATCTTTTCTAGGCCACCAGCATTCCTTAGCCCAGGGACCCTGCTTCCCATCTTCAAACTCAGTAGTGCAGCATCTTCAAGTCTTCAGATCTCCCTTCCTCTCTCTGACCTCTACTTCCATCCTCATCCTCACTCTCTGACTCTGAGCTTTCTGCCTCTTCTCACTCCTCTAAGGACCCTCATGATGGCACACACCACCCAGACAATCCAGGATAATCTCCCCATGTTGAGACCCTTAACTTAATCACATCTGCAAAGATAACATAGTCACAGCTTTTGGAATTAGGACACATATTTGGGGGAGAGGGGAATCTTTCTGCCTGTCACAATTTCCTGAGGGAAGAACCCTTCGCACCCTCCTTTTTGGCTGTATATCCACCTCCAGGTCCTGGGCTCCTATGAACCTGCGCCCCCCCCACCTCCCCCCCCCCCCCCCCCCCCCGCCACTGCTTCACCACCAGCCGTCATCCTGCTGGCTCGGCATCACCACCATCGCGGCTATTGCTGCCGCCACTGACCCCACAGAAAATGACCCCACAGAGAATTATCTGTTGGCAAAAGAGTCCAAAAAGTGTAACTTGCAGGTTCCTAGACTTCTTCAACACAAAGTGTACTACGGAAGGGAGAGAATTGAACTGAGAGCAGACAGACAAAGTCCATTACTTTCATTCTCACTCTTCCATCCAGATTTAACTTCCATGCAACAATAGTAACAACGAAACACGTTATGCTTTCATTTAAGATGATTCAACTCTCCTTCAGACAAAACGTTTTTGCCTTTTCCACAAAGTCCCATCAGTCACTGTATCTGCCATTGGGCGTTGTTAACTTCTCTTCTCATTCAGTTCTAATCTTTCACTTGTGTAGTCTGTAACTTAAAATCAGAACTGTAAGTTACCTACTTCAGATGTAAAGTTAATGACATTCTTTATATAAAATAATAGGAGAAAGAGAGGGGGGAAAAGAATGATTAGTGAATATATAGAAATATAAATACTTACAGAAAGAATAAGCATAGTTGCTATGAGTCTTATTTCTGTAACTCATTGCGTGGTTGTGTTTTGGGGCAACTCACTAACAATCTGGGGGAAAATTAGATGTGTATTTCATACTTATATCAGAATAAATTCCAGATAGGTTAAATATTTAAATGTAAAATATATGAGTAATAGAGGAAAGTGCCTATTCACACACTTCAGAGAATGAGGGGATTATTAAGAGTGACACCTGAGGTAGGCATCTATTGGCTTGTCTGCCCAGCAGCCCCCTCTTCTGAGAAACCTCTCCCACCCTCCCCTCCCCTGCCATGGACATGTGGTTTGAACAGGAGATTTGAACAGGAGATGTCTTCTTCTTATGTGAATCCTTCTGACCATGGCGGCTGGGCTAGAGGTGAGCTCCTCATCCACACTGGGCTAATCACTCCCCTGGCCACTCACTAATCTGAGCTACCTTGAGATTCTTTGAACCTGTGTCTGTTCATGAAACTGAAGAGATGTGTGTTCTGGCACTGCCTTTGGAAATGAATCTAACCTTATGGATGGATATAGCCATCGTGTGGGGGGAAAAAAACTGACAAGGAAAGAAAAGCAAGTAGAGAAGCAGAGAGGTGCTGCCTAGTTCCTCCTTCCTATAATGCTAGGTTACACACCTGTCCTCCTCAGTTATGTGAATTAATAAATTCTCATTTTTGCCTAAGCTTATTTTAGAACAATTTCTATCACTTGCCACTCAAATTTCCAATTCAAACAATCCAGAAATAGGAACTGTAAAAATGATAGATTTTAGATTAAAATCCTGTTAAAAGCAGTTTAAAAAATATCTCTTACAAAATTAAAAGACAAGTGAGAACGGTTGCAACACACTGGTTGTCAGTTGCTTTGGGCGGCTTCCCCTCGTGGTCCTGAGACGGCTGCCAGTCGTCTCCTCTGCACACCACACCCAGAGGGTGCAAAAAAGGCTGGGTCTTCTTCTGTCTTGTGTCCCCTTTTAAGAGCAAGGAAAATCTCATTACTCTCTGCCCTACCCCCATTCCCAGTAGACTTTCACATCTTCTCAGCTAGAAGAGCATCACATACCAATGCCAGGGACCAGCCGAACATAGAGGATGGAATTACCACAACTGGCTGAGGCTTATGAAGATTTGCTACCTGGGATGTGGTACCTGTGAGCTTTATGGACGGTGAGAACCTAAACAAAATCAGGACTCTGTCTCCAGGGGAAAAAGTAGGACAGCTGAGATCCTTAGGGGTGTAGGGGCAGAGATTCGAGGAGACTAACCAGCACGTTCTGTCACACTAGACAAGAAACTTAAATATCCATGACACTTCTCTGAGATACTGCCTATTCCCTGGAATGACCTATGAGACTGGTGAACTCCTCTTAAGCTTCACCATTTACCACACATAGTGTGTTTATTCAAAGCATAAAAATTAGAGTCAAATGAAAGCTGAGTTCAGGTCTCAACTCCCCTACTAACTACCTATGTGTTTGAAAGCTTTCTAATAACCTCTCTAAGCCTTAAGTTTCTTCATCTGTAAAATCATGATAACTAATAATTGATAATTATTGATACTAACTGATGATGATAATTATACTAACCTCATAAAGCCTTCGAAAGAGTTATATGACATAATGTGTAAGAAGTGCATAGCCAAATGATTTACACACAGTTAATACTCAATGCATGTTACATATTATCATTGCTACTGTTATTCTTATCATCTTAACTTGAAGAGGAAATAATAGAGCTTACATCTGTATGGGAAAAAGAGACAAGTAAATAGTTAGATAAGACAGTTTCTATGGTGCTATGAGAATAGCAAAACATCTTTGGGCATAATCATTAAAGAGGTCCCTGATTGTTTCCTAAGAATACATGAGATTGCTGCTCCCACAAACAGTCCGAGGGTCTATGTAGAAGAGCGCTGGTCCCCCCACTGTCCTAGACTTATGGCAAACAAGCTCAGCTAGTGTGGTCCTGTGGCATCTACCCAAGAGTTCTGAAATAACTCAAAGGTAAAAGTGTTGAAAGTACCACTAAATATAATGACTTACTATGACAAATAGACGCTGTGCTTAAGGACTGGCAGGCTGCCCTGAACAAATACAAGTTTCTGAAGGGCATTCCAGGAATTGGGCTCCCAAGTTTGACTTCGTGTTGTGAAAGCTGGTGGAGTTACTACTGAAGGGACACACCCTGTATATGATACCAACACAGGCATTGGGACCTTGGGGTATTTCCTCTTGTGTCTTGTGAGTTTTCCTTGTGAGTTCCTCAGGGTTCTCTGTGGGAGCCAGCTGAGCCCTGGGTTTATCATGAGAATCTGTGTATGATTCAGTTTTATACTCAGGAACATGAATAAGCCAGGGTCACTGTAAACTAAATTTAGCTAGAGATCTGTTGGGTCACTCAGATAGCATGATTTCAGGCTCCAAAACTTTGTGAGGATGGCTTTGTGGTTAGGAAATTTCCAAGCCCCAGATTCTGCAAGGCCACATATTCCCATCACCTTCTTCCTTGGTGTGTATTATTTTTATTCACCCTCCAGAGTGCTGTCCTTCGAGGTCCTAAGCTTTAACCAGAGGTCTCAGATCCCCAACTTTTACCCCCACATGTGTGTTAAAGAGCAGACACTTCAGGGAAAAGTCTCTCTAATAAAGGTGTGTTTATTCCTCAGAATTTGTGCCTTTTTGTCATTTCTGGCCTCCAAAGAATTCCTTCACTTTCTTGTCAGTTCATTCATAAAAAAAAAAAAAAAAAAAAAAAAAAAGATGCCTTTTGCATGGAACCCATAATTTTTGAGTGTGCTACATGGGAAAGTTTTCTTTAATCATCTTGTCTGCCATGTAGCCAGAAATAGAAGTCCGGGAGGAAATATATTTAAGATTTGTAAGTGTGAAAATTTATAGATGGCACAGCTGGAGTAAACCTTAATCATTAAATCTTGAAACACAAGAATGAAGAACCTTTAGTAGAATATAAAGGACAAAGACCTGGAGATACGACTTTATAGACAAGATAGTGAGTTTATAGATTTTATTACAGTGGGACAAACTGGAGATGTGTGGCCCTCAATGAATGTTTGCGAAATGAATGGAAGGCAGGTAAGGACAGAGCTGGGTGGAGCCAACCCAAGTTACATTAAAAAAAAAATCGTATCAGCTTTGTATGGAGTCCCCAGAGTCAGCTACTACTGGGTCCTGTTGTTTCCTGTTCAACAGGATCCTCTCATATGGGTTTTATACGACCTGTTTCCTGTTTTATCAGTGTTATATACGAGAATGTTCATGGCATAAAATTAGATTTGTGCACGAACTTAGCTAATGGTATTCACTAGTATGTTGAAGTTAGAAAAGCAATCCATTACTCCTCCCTCTTCCCTGGCAGGGGTGGGGACGGGGGGGAACACAAACAGGGAATGGATGAGTTAAAACGTAAAAAGGCCAAATGTTCTGCATGTAGGTGGAAAAGTCTACAAAATATCCCTATGGCTGCCATCCCAGACAGAAAACATCAGTCTGGAAAAAAGAAGTAAGAAAGTACTGCAAGTGGAAGATGTGGCTTTTTGACAGCAATCGAGACCTGGGGCTCTTCATGGACTGTAAGCTCAAAGTGAGCTGAGAGTGCAATTCAATAAAGTTAAACAAATCTTAGGGTCCGTGGACAGGAGTACAGCATCCACATGTAAAGTGAGAGGCATGCCTTCCTCTGCAGTGGTCAGGCCACCTGAGTGCGGGGATTTGCCTTTTGGGCACAAAAACAAATCAGAGTTCAGGGAGAGGAGGGTCAGCAACACAGAGAAGAAGAAATGGAAACTTCTCTGGGTTTCAGCAAGAAGAGCAGCATCTGCTTAGGCTGAAGAGGGGCTTGGCAGGGGGCCTGTGTTAGTCTTCTGAGGCTGCCATAACAAAGTAACACAGATGGGCAGCTTAAACAACAGACATTTATTGCCTCAAGGTCTGGAGGCTGGAAGTTCAAGATCAAGGTGTCAACAGGGCAAACTTCCTCTGAGACCTCTCTCCTTCTCCTTCTCCCTGTTTCTTTGCATGGTCTAATCCCCTCTCTTTCTCTCTCTCTCTCTCTCACCCCCGTCAATATTTTATTTATTTATTTTTAGAGAGAGGAGGTGGGAGAGAGAAAGAGTAGGAGAGAAACATCGATGTGCGATAATAGGTTGCTTTTTGCACATCTCTAACCTGGGACCTGGCCTGCAACCCTGGCATGTGCCCTGATGGGAAATTGAACTGATGACCTTTCAGTCTGTGAGATGATACCCAACCCACTGAGGCACACCAGGACTGACAGGGCTCTCCTCTTCTCTTAAGGGCACCTCGGCTGATGGTCCACCTATGTGACCTCATTTTAATTATCTCCTTACAGACCCTATCTCCAAACACAGTCTCATTTTGAGGGGACGAGGGTTAGAACTTCAACATACGCATTTTAGGGGGGACACAACTCAGCCTATAACAGTCCCTGAATCTTGCCTTCACGCGTGGAAAAGAAAATAGATTTCTCCTTTGAGATTCCCTCAGACAACACAAAGACTACCGTGTGGGAGTTATAAGGAAAACCAATTCTGGCTCGATGTAAGGAAAAGCTTTGCCGTAGAAAGGGATGGTTTCAAAGATGTTCAAAGAGAGGGTAGATAGTCTCTTGCTGGAAATGTGTAGAGAAGAGGCAGACTAGATGATCGCTCGATCCGCATCTATCAGCCTGAGGTTCTTTGATGCTGAGTGGCGCTGGGATGGATGAAGAACACAGTGCATAAATCTCTACTGGATTATTTAAGACTAGAGTTTTGAAGATAATTTTTAGTCTTTTGAGAATATACACACACGGTTACAAAAATATCTTGTGCTCCCCTTAAATGACCTGTTTTTGGGCCTGGTGACCCCGTGATTTGGATCAGGGAGCCATTTCTTGTGTCCTTAACTTTTAAGCATAGGGACAAGCAGGAGTAGTGGCTGGACCACAATGAGGTATCCCAGAGGGAGCGGGGAGTCAGATCCTTCTTGGTTCTGCCCAACTGGGACTCCTGGTGGTCCTCTTGCAGGGGAGCTGCCCCTCTGTTTGCATGTCTGTTCATATCAGGGAAGGATGTGAAGGGACCAAACTGACCACAGGGTCTCAGCAGAAGGTCACCCTGGCTGTTTTTGGGCACCAGTTCTGCAACCTGAACTTCTGTTTGTTTTCAAAGATCAGGTCTTCTCCCATCTTGTGTCTGAGTTCCCATGTCTGCAGTCCCGTCTTGTGCCTGCATTTGATGTCCTGGTTCAGGATTTTCCTAGTACCCTGGTCCATTTAAGACAGGCACAGGGTCCTAGCCCTGACTCATCTAGAGACTGAAGCCCATGTCCTGCTCCTGTCATAGTAGGTGGATCCTAGATCCCTCCTAGCAAACCTGGATGCTGCCTGCTGACCTGCTTCCCAGTATCACCCCTCCTGGATTCTCAGCTAGTGTTGGACCCTCTACTTTGTATGGGATTCCCAGTACCAACTCTGCCTATTGTCCCTGACCCTTGGGACGTTCATTTTCACACTTGTCAGAACTTCCTCCTGGTGTTCTTGGTTGGGTTTGACCCACCTTAGTGCCCTGACCCTCCAGCTAGAAAGTCTAACTCCAGATCTCTGCTTTTCATAGCATGTCCAGCCCCTCCATGGGAAAGTGGGCCATGCCCAACCTTACCTAAAGATGTGCCATTAACAGGCTCTGGCCATCCTGGCTTCTGAGACCATAATGTTTCCCTGGAAAAAGCATTTCCCTGCTAAACCGTGAAGGCAGCAGCCACTACTGCACCCAATATTGGGCCATTACTTTCCTTGAAACCAGCATGTGATGGGTTCTTCTTCCCACACAAGTCTCTCTTGGTTTCTTGGTTGTTTTTAATATGCAAAATCCATGGTTTTTCCCTAGTTTACAGCTAGGAGGTCACAGGAGGCTTTAAAAGGGATGGGGACAGGCCCTGCTTATTGCATAAAGTTATTTCCACATGAAATTCTTCTTGCCATAGTGCTGATAATGAAAGGGAAATGTCCAGAATGAGTATTAGAAAGTCTCATAGGAAAGGGAAAGGACCTTTTATAGGGAGTTTAGGAATATGTTCCGTTTATCCTCAGTAGCCAATGCCTCACATTTCTTTCCCATCTGTGAAGCATCTCCAAGGACACTGTAGGGGAAGAGTTTGTCTGTGGGGTGGGACACCAAGTCACCTAATAGCCATTATGAAAGGTCAGAAATAGATAAGATTCAGGGTAGAAGGAAAAATTAATGATTTCTGAATATATACAAGCATATCTTGGGGCTGCAGATGAACTGAGAATTAAACTCCCTGCCTTAAAAAAACAGCGCTCAGCACTGCTCTCCCTCGAGAGGAGAGGCAAAGCAGTGTGGGAATTTTTCTGTTTGGCTGTGGAGTCAGCCTGGGCTTCAATCCTTGCTCTGCCACCTTGGGAAAGTTACTTAACCTTTTGTGTGCCTGAGACAAGAGACTGGACTTGGGAGAGTCAACCGGAGAAGATTACTTAATCTCTCTGAACCTTACTTTCCCTGTCTGTAAAATGGGGTTATCAACAGAATCTCCATTTGGTTGTTGTGAGGCTTAAATAAAAAGCTCCTAGGTTGATGTTGGCCGCAGAATAATCTGGCAAAGATTAGCCATATCCATTGTGCCTGTAGTATGTGGTATCCCTCCAGGGGAAGGTATCAGGTTGTACTGTACCTCCTTATCCAGTGAAACTCCCTCCTCAAAATACTTCGTCCTGTCTTTGCAGGAATTACTCTGATTACTCTGGGGCTCAGAGTCTCCATGCCTCCAGCCACATCTTCTTATGTCATCTAACTTCTGAAATAAACATTCCCACTGCCCCGAGGATGGTGCCCACACTCGGTCCTTGGGTAGGAATAAATCTGATTACTTGACAAATATAACCAACTTTACTGAGCAGCCATAATTCAGAGAGGCACACACATGAAATAGTTTTATTTTTTATGCATTGTCATCCCCCTCTATATTGTTAAATCTCCCATCCAAGTGACAATTTTTAAACACCCCCAGAAGGAGATTGCGTGCATCCTAGTCACTTTCACTTAAGGTTCTGCCCAGTTTAAAACACTAGTTTCATCTCTGATTCAAAAGTTCCCTTCTTTACTGTTGCCAGGTTGTGGCTGGGGAACTGCAGGGGGAGGGGGAGGGTGGTCTGTGTTTTACTCTATCCCTCCCTGTGCCCGGAGTGGAGGAAGTGAGTGGTCTGCCTCTAGAAGACGGCCCCCTCCTCCCCTTGCCTCCTCTAAAAGAGAGAGAGGAAGTGTCAAGGGTCTTTTACCTAACTTTCTCTGTTGACTGTTACCGCTCCCTAGGTAACACAGTATTGCAGTTACTTAGGCCGCAAAACAAATTACCCCCAAATTTAGTGGGTTGTAACAATGAGAACATTGATTTTGCTCCAAAATCCTCAATTTTTGGCAGGGACCAGAGTGGTCGGCTCACCTTTGTTCCACTTGGCTCAGCTCAGAAAGTTAATAGGTTGGTAGAAAAGTCCAGTGATTGATTCTAGTGGTCAACTGGGGTCTTATCTGGGGCTGTTGCTCAGAACACCTATGTATGGCCTCTCCATGTAGCCTGAGCCGCCTCGCAGGATAGTGGCTTGGATCCACAATAAACATCCAGGCATGTACACGTATACAGAGAGACAGAGAGATCATGTTGCCTTTTATCACCCAGCCTCAGAAGTTACACAGCAGCAATTTCACTGCATTCAATTCCTCAAGGTGGTTATAAAGTCACCCCCAGTTTCAAGGAGAGGGGAAACAGAAGGGCATACCACCTACCACTACTGATGTGTCAGACATCCAAATGTTACGTCGTACAGGGACGAAATCTTCAGGGAGCCCTTAAGGGTCTGCTCACACCCACCCCCTGTCCTAGTAGATTCGTCCCAGCAAGGCATCAAACAACCTCTTTTTGCTGGGTCCCTTCAGTGGCGGCACAGTGGGTCAATTGATGTCCAACTACCTACCTCTGGGTCCACTTGACCTGTGGGAAATTCAGGCATTTTTGGCCACTCAAATGGCATCAACATGGGCTTTCACAATGCTCTCCCCTGGCTACCCTCTCATCTTAGACCGTGGGTTTGTTGAATCACCCTCTACCCGCCTGGGCAGGAGGAAGTCTCCTAAGATAATGACCAAGCAGAGAATGAGATGTCAGCCTTCTCCTGTTACTGGCACTCCTCTCCACCCTGCCCCCAGTTTTTTGAGACATCCTTACTTGGCTTCATGGTGAGTTGGAGTGGGGATCACCATGGAAGAGAGGGAAGAATTTCTAGGAGGCGGAAAGCATGCATTCAACTTCTACAAAGCCCTTATCTTTCTTGCCAATTTCCTGTAATTGGGAAAGTAGGGGAACTGGCCCAGCTAGGAAAGTATCTGAGCTTTTCCACCTGTCATGTACATGGCATCTGGAATCTTTGATGCACTGTGCTGTGGACTGGAGTATCTGCCAGAAGTTTGGGCCTCTCTGTCCTTACTTTGGACTCCAGTCTGCAACAATAGATTTCAGTCCACATCTAGTCACACAAGTGCAAAAGCACCTGGGTCTGAATGAAGAGACTGATACCTCATCAAGACAAAGCAAGTAAGCCAAAGGCATATCCTTTCTGTGGATATTATGTTGTGTATGGGCATTGGATTCAGACAACCTTGGTTCTAATCTCGTCTGTGCCTCTTATTCTTGGTGTAGTTATATTACCTCTAGGAGCCTTCCTAGCAGCAAAACTGGGATTATAACAACATTGGGTTGTTGTGAGGCTCTCAACAAAGTAAAACTTTGGTGCAGTGCCTGGCACATTGTGAAGCATTGTGGCTAGCTAGTAATGCTGTTGTTACCCTTATTAATTTTTTAATTCACTCCCATTGGATACAAGATGAGTTTAGGGCCCTGGGTTGGTGACTGACCCTTGGGCTTGAGCTGCATGTGTGGGCCCCTCCAACAGCTTTTTCTGTGTGCCAATGACAAGGCAGCCTCTGTTGGTGACACACAAAGGTGGCAGGGATACAGGAGAGCTCAGTGCAATGTCAGTGGCTCTGACAGGCACCCAGCTGGGACAGGGTGGCCCTTCCTTATCCTGGGAGAACCAAAGTAAAGAAGGCAATGAGATATTGAGCTGTGTTCCCAGGTCTTGCTTTCATTTGTCCAAACTATATACAAATTCTGCATGGCTCTCCTTGAAATTTGGGAATTGAACTGCAGGACACAATACCAAGCCTTCTCTGATCATTGGGGTTTCAATCACAGGCAAACCGGGGTTCATGTATAGCAGTGTCTCCCCAATTTTGTCTCTGATATAGGCCAAATGGCAGAGGACAGAGAACATATGGCATGGAGACACAGCCTAGAGTTGGACTGCAACCTGGAGAGCAGCTGAACTAATCCCAGAGCTTCCTCTAAACATCTGAGTAATTTATAAAGGAACAGGATCATCATTGCTCCAGGGAGCTTACAGTGCAAGCAAGCACACTGTGGATGTACTAACACATTCAGGCTGCATGGGGCAGAGGGCTGGCCATGGGGAGAACTGTCATTCACTGGCCACATGATCCTTAAAGCTTCTGGTTCCAGGAGTCTGATTTTAACAAGTGATAACAGGCACTGAATGTTGAGTGCCTGAAGGCAGAGAATATAGAAAAATACAGGAGAGAGCAAATTAGAATTTTGGGTGGGAAGGGAAGTGAGGCCTTTATATTAGGAAGAATACTGGAGGCTTACGCTAGCATTTTTTGAGAAAGCTAATGAAAGATCTGAATGTAGGTTGGTAAAATAATGATGGCAGGTAGAATTCACGTGCACTCAAGGTGAAGGCAGTTAAAAAAACTGTTTTAGTAGGTTAGGCAGAAGAAGTGGGGAGAAGGCATAACTTCTAAATGAGACTCCGTATGAATGTGTCTCTATGTACTTATGCAGAAGTATTTTGCAAACAGAACACTATAACACATTAGTTGTTACAAAGAAGATGGTCACTGAAAAGTAGATTGGTGGAAAGAGAAGACAAGCAGGATTTGACAGCGGTGGGAAAGAAAAGACCAGGGGGTGAGGCTGGCGGCTGAGTCAGGTGCTGGAGCTGGGCTGAGCATGGCAGGAGCAGAGCTGAGAAGTTCTAACTGATTATACAGGTCAAAGCACTTTGGGTGGAGCTGTGGAGTTTAACCGAAAGGACACAGATAGAGAGATAAAGGGAAGGAAGCTGGGAATGACGCCTCTTGGGTAGGTTTGGTGTTTTGGGTTATATAAAAGGATAAAGACCTGGGAAGAAGGAACTAGGACAGTAATAGAAACTCAGGTAGTGGCTACAGGTGGACATGTGCAGGTTTGAATGCAGGGAGAGGAAGCCCAAGAGGCAAGGGGGGCAAAGGAATTTGGAGGACACAGCGATTTTGTGACATGCTCCCTCATATCCATGATTTTGGTGGTGGTAAACAGTGTATCTACATGCAGTTTCACATGGTTGGTCCACATAAGGATTCGTCCTGGGGTATAGGGAATACCCCATTGGTGGTATTCATAGATAGACCTGTGGTCACAGCATAGTGCCCTTGCGGCTCATTGCCTTGGCTTCTACCATGTCCCTGAGATGCAAGACTGTCTTGTGGGAACCACGTGCAAGGTGGTTACATGTTGGGATAAGCTCTCTGTGCACCTCACTTTTCAGCCAAATGGGGAGACAGAGGGAGACAGCAGAAAGAGCACACAATCTAGTCATCAGCCTCTGCTGTGAGTCCTCTTGGATGTGAGGTTTCGTACAAACAACTTGACCTCTCTAAGTGTCAGCACCTCTTCTGTGAAACAGGGAAGATGTTGGCCACAACTGCCTACCCTGCTGTCTTGAGGATCCTATGAAGCGGTGGGTATGGCAGTGCTTGGTAAGCTGCAAAGTACTTTATAGGTGCCAAACATCACATTCTTTTAATGTCAAAAACCACATTACTCTGCACCTTGCAAAAAACAAAACAAAAAACAAAAAACTGGGGGAAAGATCCTAGAAGATCTATTTGGTTTTGGGAATAAATTAAAGGGGAAAAAATAGCACTGGTTCAAGAATTTTTCCCAAATTGTCCATATTCCTTCTCAAAGAGATGAGCATTTCAGAAAGACCGTTCTCAGGGGCTGCCTTCCCGTAGGCCCTGGAACAAACCGGTGCCTGACCCGTAAACGCTCCCCTGCTCAGCCAGAGAACAGCCAGATGGCCGCTGCTACCTCCCTCCCTGTGCAAACATCGCTCACCCAGCCTAGCAAACAGGCCTCCCTGGGTAAAGAGGGGCCTCCGAGCTGCTTCTGGGTGGTGTAACCCAGAAACAAACCATGGGCTCTGGACTTGGGTTATGTTTTTAATCTGAGCCCCAAGCAACAGGGTCATCTGTCTTGGCTTCTTCTCCCTCTATGTAAACAGGGCTGGGGGCCATGTGGTTTGAGTGCAGCCAGGCCCCTGTTCTCACTCTTCTTCATGTAAACACATTACAAAGAATCTTTGTGACCATCCAGGCAGAGCGGCCCAGCCCAGAGGAAGGGAGCCAGCGTCAGGAAGGGGGGGAGGTGAACACTGGGGAGGTGGGGGGGTGGGCGCAAAAGAAGGTGGCAAATGAAGGGTGCCCACCACTACCCGGTGTGCTGTGTGATATGGAGAGGCTAGCTTCACCCTGTGTCTGACTGTGAGAGGAGAGAGCGGCTGTCACCTGCAGCAGAAACCAAGGAAGGTGTGAGAAGAGGGGGGGACCCAGCTGATATCCTACAGCCCTGACACCTGCTCTACGCTAGCATTTCAGGTGTGGTGTTAATAGAAAAAAGGAAGAACTAAGGCCTCCTCTTCAAGCAGTGCAGGGTAGAAGAATGTCAGCTGAAGAGACAAGAAAGCAAATTGTACTCCTGCCCCCACCCCTAACGAGCTGCGTGCCCTTTGGATGGTGACTTAGGCTGTAATGGGTTTCCTGTCTACATAAATTAGAATTATATTGTCTGCATTTGTTGAGCTCCTTTACTGTGACACGGACTTTAGATATGTTATTTTATTAATCTACATAACTACCCGATGAGGTAGGGATCCACATTTTAGAGATTAAAAAAAATGAAGGTTCAGCAAGGAGAACTGATTTGCCCCCTAGAATACACATTAGTCAGTGGCAGAAGCAGCTCTTTCTTCTGCCAAACCCGCCCCTCCCCCTACTTTGCCCCTGCAGCTAAGAAAGTGGCACTTCTTTCTTTGATGATTTGAAAGCTGAGACTACACAGGTGCTGGCCTACTTAGAACAACCTTTATTGCAGGAGACAGACGTTCTGACTCAGATAAGCTCAAGGCCTGGGAGTCCAGGCTTCCACCTTTCCCAGAGATCTCCTCCCACTGCACACATTTATCACCTTGGTTAAAACCCAGGGAAGGAGAACAATCAACAACTTGTTCCACCCGGGGTGAGAGCTTGGCAGGAGCTCCTGGAATCACTGTTACCACCTTTTCCATTCCAAGGCAATCTATAAATGTCTAAATTTCCACGGCACCTCCTGGAGGTTGCATGAGGGAGACAGAACCAGTAACCCTTATCCCTGCAGACAAAAATTAGCACCAGCAGGCACTGCTAAGGGGAGGAATAAGAAAGCATCAGAGACCTTGATCAATAAACTCTGGACAATAATATTCTAGTACAGGGATTAGCAAACTTCCACCACTGGGCCAAAGGCAGCTTGCTACTTGTTTGGTACAGCCAATGATCTAAGAGTTTTATGTTTTTGAATAGTTGGAAAATAATTTTTAAAGACTCCTTGTTCACAGGCATTTGAAAATTATGTTAATTTCCAATTTTGGCCTCCGTAAGTAGTGTGATTTTGGAATGCAGTCATGCTCCTTTATTTACATAGAGTCTGTGGTCGCTTTTGCGCCGCAATGGCACAATCATGTAGTTGCAACATCAACTATGTGGACTACGAAGCCCCAAATATTTACCATCTGTCCTTTTCAGAAAAGTTTGCCATCTCCTATTGTAGGAAACAGCATGTGCCTGAGCAGGGCCTGAGGGAGGGTCTCCCCATTCTGGAAGTAGATATTTATTTAATCCCTTGTTTTCTGTTAAGTACCCACACCTCAGCTGTGCCAGGTGTAGAGCTCCAGCTGGGCTGCTTGGTAGCCTGAGGGTGTGGGCTCTCAGACTCACTATGCCTGATTGGTCCTCCTCTGCCACTCTGCAAGGGTCAAGTCCTTTCCTCCCCCAGCATCCAGAGTGCTTGCAGCCAGGTGTGGGCTCCTTGGGAGGGAGACTGGAGGGTTTTCCCCTGGAGAAACTAAGAGACAAGATCTAGATACTGACAGTTAGGGTCCAGTTTCCACAAAATTGTCCATGGGTAGCTCATGGTAGACAAGGCCTGCCCACATCTGAGCCTTCCAGGGAGCCTCCCAGAGGTCCCCACTGACTGTGAGTCCCACAAGGATTCTGTCCCTGTGAATAGACAGCCAACGTGTTTGGGGAAAGCCCTATTTTATAGGTAGGTGAGGCTGAGGATTTGGGGGCTGATGGAGGCAGGAAGAGACAAGACCAGAGCATGGCAGCACTGTATAATGAGCTTTTTGGGGTGGATCTTGGACAGGATTGCACTAAAGGGACCTTACAGAGACAGCTGCAGCGCCCAGAATGGGAATAGGGCAAGGGAGCGCCCAGGAGAACGGGGAGTCCAAGAGGGGATTTGTGTGTCACTTATGTGACTTCACTCAGCAGCTGGGAGTTTCTGGGTCAGAGAACCGTGAAGAGCAGCAGAGATTTGGGGGTCCTTAAAAACAAGTCCCGGAGTTTGATCTATGGCTAGTTGATAGGTGTAGTTTTGCAAAGCAGGCAGATCTAACCAGCTAAAAATATGCTTGTTGGGGCTATATTGAAAACAATTGGGTGTAAGAATTTGAATTTAGGGCTGGTGGGCTTTGAACCTGCTATGAAGAAATAACACAGGGCCTATTTTTAGAACAGACCTGCAAGGTTGGAATCATCACGCCTGATACCATTTTCGTAACAGCAGGCTGCCACAAGAGAAAGACCAGGAGACCATGACAATACAGGGAGCAGAAGAAAACATTTAACACAAACCCCTCCAGGCAATGTCTTTGGAGATATGAGAGGAAATTGCACGATGCTCTATAAAAGGAACATTCAGAAACAAAAGAAATGTCTTAGAAATAAATATTAGCTCAAAAATGCAAAATTCAATAGAGCAGATTAAAGAAATATACCAGGAAATAGAACAAAAAGATAAAGGGATTAAAAATATGAGAGTAGACATATGGAAATTAGAGTATCAACCCAGAAGGTCTCACATCTGAATTTTAGGAATTTTGGAAAGATAGCACAAAGAAAATGAAGTGGGGGAAATTACCAACAAAATAATTTTAAAACAATGTCTTGGAAATAAAGAATGCTTGTTGAATGCTCAGCAAAATGAGTGGGAAAGAATTACACAAAACTCACTCATCAATGTGAAATTTTAGAACCCAAAGATTTCCAGAAGCCTTGTAAAGGACTAAGAATCAGAATGCTCCTGATTTCTTTCTCTTAAAAAAAATTTTTGTTTATGCTATTACAGTTGTCCCTGCCTTTTCTCCCTTTGCTCACTCACCTTCACCCATGCTCCTGATTTCTTACCAGGAACATTGTAAGTTAGAAGACAAAATTCCAAGGGGAAATAATTTCCAAATTAGAATTTTACACTCTAAAGAAGAGTTTTGAGAGGGGTAAAAAGGCGTTTTCAGATATGCAAGTTCTTGAAATATTTGCTCCACAGGTATCCTACCTCAGGCAGCTTACGGAAGGCTATATGCTTCTACCGAAAGGAAGTTACTCAAGAGAAAGAGGAGTTCCAGAAGCAGGAGATCTTATGGGGTGGTGGTGGGACAAGGGGCCCCCAGGGTGCTGCTGAAGGGAGACCCGGAGATGACAGCTGTTCAGGAGCTGAGGGAGCAACCAGGCCATTTTGGAGCTGGAAAATAAAGCTCCAAGATTTTTCTAGAGTAAAACATATGGCTGTACTCAGGTTATATATCGAGTTGTTCTTGAAACCTAAAGAAGACATGTGAGTCCCTATGGAAAAGGACATTTCTACATTTCTTTAAAAAAATTTTTTGTTGTCACTTAGCAGTTTTCAAAGAGCCACAAAGTCACTGTGTTGTTCTACGTCACTTGTCATTTGTGTGTCTACTTGATAATTTGAGGAAGCTAGAACTTCCAGTACAGTACATTCCATTATCTCTGCCTATATTTGGAATGCATGATCATACTGCCCTCTTGTCTTTTTTAAAAGATTTTATTTATTTATTTTTAAAGAGAAGGGAAGAGAAGGAGAAAGAGAGGGAGAGAAACATCAACATGTGATTGCCTCTTTCACACCCACTACTGGGGACCTGACCCACAACTCAGGCATATGCCTTGACTGGGAATCGAACCAGCAGCTTTTGGTTCGCAGGCCCATGCTCAATCCACTGAGCTACACCAGCCAGGTCTACCCTCTTGTCTTAAATACTTTAATTATTCTCAGTTACATTATGCAGCAAAATTCACCAAAATGCATAGAGCCCATGGCTTTTCCAGGCCACTGGGGCCTGCTCTAAAATGCATGCCCAAGTTGTGGAGAGCTGGTGTGCTTCCCAGCCAGCCGTGCTGAGGCAGAGAAGGACTGCCATCCCATCACTGTTGGTTAAGAACTTAAACACAGCTCTTATCTTCATTCTGGTTAGAGAGGAAAATAAGAGTTTCTATTTAGAAATGGATTTTAGTGAAAAGAGCCTGAGCTTTGAATTTGAACTGACTTGACTGTGCTGCTGAACTTTTTCATAGCAACTGTGTGCACCTTGGTTTCCTTATTAAGGTATTAGGCATAATTTCAATCTTGCAGGGTTGTTCTGAGTTTTAAAAGTGACCTCATCATGAATAAAAAGCATCTAGTACTATTCCTGATTCCTAGTAGGTGCTTATCCTCTGTAGCTGTTACATGTGTTAATGTTTTGTGGTTTCCACAGTGCTTTCATCCATCCTTCTTCACTGGATCTTTGGTCAGGTGGGAGGACAAGTTTTATGTCCCTATTTAAAAACAAGCGAAACCAAGGCCCAGTGACAGATTAGTACTACGGCATGAGTCCTGTGGGGCACAGCGTTTCTGATTACTGTGCAATGCTCCAGCATGGACAGAGCCCTTGGGAAGTGAATTTCCTTGAAAGAGCAATTCTCCTTGATGTGGTTTTACTCACAGTCCCACCTTCCAACAGTGGAACCATGTGGTTGAGAGAAGACTGATTACAGACCTGCTCCCAGAAAGGGAGTTTTAATGTTCCAAGTGGGATCAGGGGAGATACGTGATGACGGGACAGAGTAGACACAGGAAATGATGCTTTATAACTATTGCCAAAAAGGAAATGGGAAAACAAGTGTGTGTAAATCACTTCACTCTTGTGAATACATTTACTACACAAATATCAGGGTAAGAAATATCAGGGCAGTCTGCAATAAGTTTGAGAAATGGGGACTAAGGCTCATGCAAAGGAGTTTGCTTTTATTTTTAAAGAGGCTTAGGGTTCCTCTTAGAACATTGCAAAGTAAACATTTGTGTCAAACCATGTTTATAAAATGGCACATGAAATAACTTTAAACACTTCAGAGGCTATTATAATAATGACAGAAAAAGCAGGATTCATGTTCAATTGCCTGAGCAAATTATCTGGGAATGTAAGTCTTTTGTTTACTTTTTCTTTAAAAAGAAATGCACAATCCTGGCCGGGTGGCTCAGTTGGTTGGAACACTGACCAGTACACCAAAAGATTGCAGGTTCGACCCCAGTCAGGGCACTTACCTAGGTTGCAGGATCAATCCTGGTCTGGGTGCATACAGGACGCAACTGATTGACATCTCTCTTACATTGATGTTTCTCTCTCTCTCTCCCTCTTTCAAATCAATAAAAGTATATGCTCTGTTGAGGATTAACAAAAAAAAAAAAAAAAAGGGAAGAGATGTATAGTGAAACTAAGAAAGTTATGTAGATAGAATCATTTCATACAGTGCAAAGTACCCCGAGGACATCATTGTGTAAAGGACATTCGTAATTTGACCGAGTCAGAAAAAATCGTTATAAATCACATGTACATAGGAAGGTGCATGTGATTTATAAAGTTTCATAAATTTTAGAAAGAGTTCCATGCAGAATGATTAAAAGTGTTATTTCCCAAAACACTAGCAAGATGCTAATAAATGTGGGTTGAATGGAGAAAAATGATTTACATCAGTAGAACATTAGAAGACTAAAATACCAACATATAAATGGTTACCTTTAATGTACAATAATAATATATTCCAATAGTACATTAGTAGATTGGCTTTTGGAAATCTGGAGCTCCCTCTCCCTTCCTGATGCTACAGACATCAGTTACGCTCTCACAAAAGCTTGGCCAAAACATGATGCAGACAAAACTCGGTGTACCTGTAGTGAACAAAAGAGGACAAAACAATGCAATTCTAGCACCTAAGTACAAAAGAAAGACAATAAAATTGGGTTAGAAACACTATTTCATTCGTTTTGGAATCTAGTGTTTTCAAACGAATGAAACACTAGGTTCATTTGTGTTTCATTGAATGAATCTAGTGTTTCTCTGTCAGTGAAAAGATTCAGAGAAAAGATTATTTCTGTGGAGGTTCTGATTGAGGTATTTGGACTTTCAAATAATTGAGGTACTAGTCGCATCCATGTAATTTGACTTTGAAACTTACGGTCTTCCCTTTTCTTGATACATTTGTATCTTTGCATTATTGTGTGTCAAATCAGCCACAATTATTTGTAGTTTTACAGTTCACAAATACAATGAAGAGGGTGAGAGAAAAATAGTACATTTTCTAAGGTCAAAGGCAAGTGATGAAAGAGGGAGCTGGTACCCGTGTGAGAAGGGATCTGATGGCATAACTGAATGGTAAGCAGTGCCAGGCATGGAAAGGTAGCAATGAGCACAGGATTTCCCTGAGATGGTGAGGAAGAGATGCTAGATCAGACATGTCCTCGAAGCTTAACTCTTGGTTGCTCCTCAGAGCCTTCAGTGGGCGGGCTGTGGAGAGAGGGGGTTTAGGGGAGGGGAGAGAAAGAAGGAAGCAAGCTTCATCTGGCTACTCAACTACAGAACATTTGTGAACTGGGCACTTGTAACTTGAGGACCACCTGTATTGCTTGTATTTCAATCTTGTCCACCCCACCCCAAGTGTGTTCCCAGTTTTTTACTGTGCCCCTCTGCTATAAAAGCAAATAATTATTATCCATCATATCTTCTCCTGGGAAATTAGGAAAAATGCAGCTGGAGGGCTTATAAAAGGACCAAAAGAAAACAATGACCAGATGGTCTGTTTAACTGGAATATGTGTTTCTAGAATGTGAATTAGTTCACATATACTTGGTAAATAGGGTAATGATAATTAGTATAATATTATCATGTTGTTTAATATACAAGTCTTTTAAAAAAATTCTTCTGCTTTTTTTTGTTGTTCAAGTATAGTTGTCTCCATTTTCCTTCCACCACTCCCTGCCACCCCTGCCACCCCCACTTCCCACCCTTGATCCTACCCCCTTTGGTTTTGTCCATGTGTCCTTTATACATGTTCCTGAAAACCCTCCCCCTCCTCCCCATTACCCTCCTCCCCTCTGGTTACTATCAGTTTGTTCTTATTTTCAATGTCTCTGGTTCATATACAAGTCTTTGCAGCACATTCATGCTTTGTGTTGCTAAGTAACAGCACCTGAAAGCAATGCGTACCCACAACGCTGAACTCAGCTAGTTGCCAGGAAGCCTGGTGCAGCACACCTGTTGGTTCAGGTGGCCATGTGCTTCATTTTGGAAAGGCTTATCACATGGTCGCCTCAAATATTCGTGTATTTGCCTGAGTCTCCCAAACTCAAGAGCTTCAGCCTTTCCTTACAGCCCTCCAATCAAGCTACCTTTCTCCTTTTATTTTTAAAAACTTTCTAGTTTTATTGAGATATAATTGACATTACATTTTATTAGTTTTAGGTATACAGCATGATTCAATATATGTATATACTGCAAAATGACCGCCACAGTAAGTTTCGTTAACAACCATCACTTCACATAGTTACACGTTTTCATAATGAGAACTTTCAAGATCATATTCTTTTAGCAACTTTTAAATATATTAAAATACAGTATTGTTAACTGTAGATACCATGCTGTACATCACACCACCAGGACTTATTTGTAACTGAAAGTTCGTACCTTTTGAATACCTTCACCTATTTCACCCTCCCACCCCACTAATCTGTTTTCTGTTTCTATTAGTGTGTTTTTTATTTTTTAGATTCCACAAATAAGTGAGAACATACAGTAGGTCTTTTGCTGTCTGACTTATTTCACTTAGAATAATGTCTTCAAAGTCCATCCATGTCGTACGTAAATGGCAGGATTTCTTTCTCATGGCTGAAAAACATTCATATGTATATCACCTCTCCTTTGCTCATTCATCTGTGGATGGGCACTTAGAGTGTTTCCATGTCCTGATTGCATTGCTGCAATAACACAGGGTGTGGATATCTTTTGGGTATAATGTTTCATTTCCTTCAGAATATACCTGGATGTGGAATTGCTGGTTCCTATGGTAGCTCTATTTTTTGAGGATCTCCACATTGTTTCCCATAGGGGCTGCACTAATTTATATTCCTGTCAACAGAGCATAGGGTTCTCTTTTGTCCACATCCTCATCAGCATCTGTTATCTCTTCTTTTTGATGACAGCCATTCTAACAGGTGTGAGGTGATATTTCGCTGTGGTTTTGATTTGCATTTCCCTGATGATTAGGGATGTTGAGCACCTTGCCATGCACCTGTTGGCTATCTGTATGTCTAACCTACGATTTTTTAGTGTAAATTCCCATGTACAGTAGTGTTTTTTTCTTAGTAATACGATGTCTTTTAACTGTGCCAACATTTCAAATTGAGAGTGTTATTTTCTTGATGTTTGTTACAAAAGTACATAGTTCTATATGGTTTGCCCCAACTCTATTAGCCTGGGTCTAATTTTGAGTGGTTTTGTAGAACATGAAGTTTTTAGGAATGCACGTGGCATGATACAACATACACGTCTGTGTATAAAAAGAATACACTTGATTTAAATCATGAAAAATAAAGAAATTAAAGGAGAAAGTACTCAAAGAAGAGACAAATCTTAAAAAGTAGAATAGAAACAAAGTCTAAAATGAAATTGAGGAAGGCAAGAATAGTGAAAGTAGCAAAAGAGGTTTGTGCAAAGAAAAATGAAGACATTAAAAAAAGTGCCAGATGCCTATGATTACACAAGAAAAAAATGTGGAATGACACCACTGCCGATGAGGCGCAGGGAGAGGTGCAGGAGCACCAGCTTAGCACTACTAGCTACACACATTCAGGTGGGTACTTCATACATATTACCTCATTCATTTCTCCCTGTTAAATAAATGCTATTATCATCCCTCTTTAAGAAATAAGGAAACAAGGAATCTGAGGGTCAGAAGGGTTAAGAAAATTGCCCAAGGTCATACAGCTAATAAGTGGCATTCAGACCCCATTTTGCCATTCTATCTCTAGAAAACAAACCCAGTTTTGTTTTGTTTTGAAAGGGAATAGTTCAAAGAGTGAAACCTTTTGTAACAGTTGATGCTTCCCAGGAATAAACTGGACCTCCAAAGTTTTGGAGATGCTTTCAGTCTCAAAATCTGATGATCAGAAAAGTACGTTTGTTTGTCTGCTGTATCCCTGTCCTGATTTTAATTAAATTCCAAATTTCGCTTTGAAAAACGGAGGGGGGGATGGGACGAGCTTGGCTATTTTCAGCAGACGAGATTTAACAATCTCACGGGCAAGGATTTGTGGCCTCGCATTCTTGAATTCCACTACCTAGCACAGAACACGCATTTATCAGAATGGTGTCGAAATATTTACCACGCTCCTTGCAGTTCTCCCCACTTTTCCACCTTTGTGCCTTTGCTCCAGCTCTGGCTGGCATGTTCTTGGCTGGAAGTGTATTTCCACAGATCCAAGTCCTACCACTCCTTCGGACATCACCCACTTTGCAGTCTTTTCCATTTCTGCCGCATCAGCTCCACCTGTCTCTCGGTTACGATAGCTCATCCTCTGTCAAGAACACCTGTCGGTTCCCTCACTAGTAAGCTCCTGTCTGAGAAAAGCAGAATCTAGTCTGTGTATTCATTTGCCCTATACCTAGCCAACGCTCGGGTTATGATGTTGAATAAAGAAAACGGAAAGTCGAGGGAGGGGTTCAACAACCTTGACCTTCCAAAGTCATTTCCAAGGATACGCGCACGGAGATCCAAGGCTGGCTCCAAGGAGGCCCGAACCAACCTCCACGGAGGTTCCGTGGAGTCCCCCCAGCAACCTCCTGGAGTCTTTGGAAATCGGTACCGCACTCCCCGCCAGCTGGGGGCACGAAGGAAGGGCGAGGCCAAGAATGCGGGGGCAGGAAGAGAGACGCAACGCCCGCAGCGGGCCGCGAGTCCCTCCCAGGTCTCCCGAGGCTGAGACTGGCGCTGCGGGCCTGCAAATGCAGTCGCCCGGGCGGGCAGAACCGGCCTCAAGGCGCGCACCCCGCCGGCTGAGCGCGGATCCCGGCTAAGGCCGCGGTCCGCGGGGTCCACACAAAGGCCGTAAGTGCACCCCCAGTCTGCCTGGCGAAGCGCTCTTTCTAGGACTCCGGAGGCCCCACATCTCGGTGGTTCCTCCAAAGACACCCAGGACCTCTAGTGCAAGAACCCCATTCTCTGGGGCTTGTACCCCTTGTACTCCAGGGGCAGCAAAATGACTTAAAGAAATTAGAAATCAGATCCAGCAACTCATACGTGGAAGAAAAACTCCTCTTAAAATGTACCCAGGCCTGCTTCAGCTAAGGGCTGAAACATCGCAGATTGTCATGCTCACCTCCCTCCGCTCCAGAGGATGAGGAATCTGATGCTTGGAGAAAGTTCTCACCTGCTTAGGGTTTCCCGGTGACAGTCGTGTCAGAACCCAGGACTTGTGCCATGCCTGTCTTTCCACTGCCAGGGACTGCCTCTTAGCAGAATGAATACTATTAAAATTAAAGCTTATGCTTTCAAAATGGCAGGAAACATGTAACACGAGTATGCAAGAATTCAGAGAAGGCCATCACATACCCATTAGGATGGCTACTAAAAAAAACAACAACTAGATAACAAGTGCTTGTTTGCAAGGAGAAATTGGAACTCTTGAGGATTGCTGGTGGAAATGGAAAATGGTGCAACCACTGTTGAAAACAGTATGGCAGCTCCTCAAAAAATTTAAAACAAAATTACCATGTATCTAGCAATTCCAATTCTGGGTATATACCCACAGAATTGAAAGTAGGGACTTGAAGAGATATTGTACATTTGTGTTCATAGCAGCATTATTCATAATAGCAAAGGTGAAAACAACTTAAGTGTTCATAGACAGATGCATAGATAAACAAAACATAGTGTGTGTCCATACAATGGAATCTTATTCCGCCTGAAAAAGGAAGGAAATTCTGACGCTTGCTACGAGATGCATGAGCCTTGAGTACACTGTGCTAAGTGAAGTAAGCCAGTCACTGAAGGACAAACACTGTGTGATCCCACTCATATGAGGCACCTAGAGACCTAGAGTGGTCAAATTCACAGAGCCAGAGAGGAGAGTGGTGGCTGCCCAGGGCTGGGGGAGGGGAAAAGAGGGAGTTACCGTGTAATGGGCATAAATTTTTAAATTTACAAAATGAAAAGATGGAGATGGATGGTGGTCATGGTTCCACAACAAAGTGAATGTACTTAATGCCACTTGACCTGTGCATTTAAAAATGGTTGAGTCCTGACTGGTGTGGCTCAGTTGGTTGGGCATCATTCCACAAAGCGAAAGGTTGCTGGTTCAATTCCTGGTCAGGGTGTAATGGATTCAGAGGATATTCCCCGTAAACCTGGTTTGGGGGATGGAGAAAGTGGAGAATGGACATTGAGCGTTACTTTGCATTACTATGGTCACTTGGCTAGCTTCATAGTTATGTTAAATAGCTGTGCCTGCCCGCTTGGGGCCAGGGAGATGGGCAGGACTTTAGCCCTTGATGTGGGGGGTAGCACCTGCAGTGAGAAGCAGGGGACGGTTCCCCTGTCACGAGGAGACACCTGCTCAGCCTGGGGATGGCAGCTGAACGAACATAAGATACCAGAGGACAGGCAAAATGTAGTCTCGTGTGGGAGGAGTTGGAAATGGGGTTGAGCCAGAGCCCCAGGCCTGGATTTAAAGTAGGTGTGGCAGCCAGGAAGTGAGCACTCGCTCGCTCTCCCTTTCTCTTTGCCCCGTGGTTTGGGAAGGAGAAGGGGAGAGTTGACCATGTGGTTTGAGAGCCAGCGGAGAGAAAAGAGAAGTAAACAAGCAGCTTTGTAGTTTGTAGTGAGGAAGGAGGCCACGCGGCCAGGACTAGGAGGAAAGGGGGTGCTGTTGCTGTGATGGTGCCTGCTCTAGCTGACTCCGGAGCTGCAAAGGCCTCCCTTGCAAGATCCTGATCTGCTGCACCTGGATTTTTACCTGGACTTTTAAGACCTGTGCCTTTCCTGAGTTTCACCATGATCCAGAGTAACACGGCACTGCTTTTCTGGACTATTACACAGAGGCTGATGACAACGTATTCCAGATCCTGCACAGATAAGGACATGGGGAGCTTTGGGGGATGCTTTGGCTTGTAGCCTGGTGGGGAGCAGGGGAAGTGCTGGATCTCGTGGGAAAGGAGGGCTCTGAGCTGAGGTGCTAAGGTCTCCCAAGGTTGGAATGTTGTAAATAAAGACCTGTTTCTACCAGTTGGGTCACACACCAAGGCACCACGTGACAGGCCCTGGTCTGCTTGGTAACAAGAGCACTTGCCTGGGTTGCTGGTTTGGTCCCGAATGGTCGGGCAAGTACCAGAGGCAACCAGCTGATGTTTCTCTCACACATTGATGTTTCTCTCCCTCTCTTCCTCCCTTCCCCCGTCTCTAAAAATAAAGAGATAAGATCTTTAAAAAATAAATAAGTAAATAAAAATGGTTGAGATAGTAAATTTTGTGTTATGTGTATTTTATCACACATGCAAAAAAGAGCTCAGGGAATACACAATTCAATTACTTTTTCCATGTAAAAAGCATGTGTGTTAGAAAAATAGATTTCTGAAATAGTAAACAGGATTGGCAGCAGAATGTAAATAAATATTTGTAAGTAAGGATGTTAACCAATATTTATTTCATGAATGAGTATGGCAATACCACCCCAACCTCAGGTTTTTCAAGGGATTGGAACAAAAACTGAAACTCTTATGTCAGGTACCAGGAAGGTTTTGTAAGACTTTCAAAAAAGCTTATAATAGGTTTGAGCAAATTACTTGGTATTTATAGAAAATTAGTACCAGGGAAAGCATTAGAAAAGTCCTGCCACTGTTAGAAGAAACATGATTGAGTATTTTTCACTTTGCATATTGTTCCTAATGTCCTGCATTTTACATAGCTTTGGGAACTAGAAAAAGGCAACACTATTAGAAAATAATTCAAAAGAATTAAAAAAAGAAAACAGCACCCTCAGAGGTGTGAATTAGCAAGAGGATGTGTGGAAAGTAGGGACTATACACAGGACTGTCTGGTCTGTGGATTCATAAGCTCAAAATTCACTCCAAAGCAGGACTACATCCAAGAAAAACGGGGGGGGGGGGTGACCTTCCTATTCACACCTCCCTTTCT
Source organism: Glossophaga mutica (assembly GCA_039655065.1). Classification (NCBI taxonomy): domain Eukaryota; kingdom Metazoa; phylum Chordata; class Mammalia; order Chiroptera; family Phyllostomidae; genus Glossophaga; species Glossophaga mutica. Next base: position 85,742,552 of record CM077305.1, read on the forward strand.
GTTCACTGTCCCCCTCCTGCAAGCAGTTTCCTCATATACCCTAAGCTCTGTATTTGTAGAGCAAGGTAGGAATATTTGAAGGTTGTATATAGTGCTTTATTTTCCAAAATTAACCATCTCCCCCTTCCCCAGTAAAATTATCCATAGTTGAAAAGCACAAAAGCAGAATGGAAAGTTAAACCTACCAAGTCTGCAACCTGAAGATCAATAATAAGTAAGGAGATTGAACCAGTGATCAAAAATCTCCTAACAATAAAAGCCCAGGACGAGATGGTTTCCCCGGGTGAATTCTATCCAACATTTAAAAAAGCATTAATGCCCAACCTTCTCGAACACTTTCAGAAAATTTAAGAGATGGGAACACTCTCAAACTCATTTTACGAGGCCAGCATTATCCTGATATCAAAGCCAGATAAGGACACTACAACCAAAGAAAGCTACAGGGCAATATCCTTGATGAATATCCATAGATGCAAAACTCAACAAAATGTTAGCAAACCAATTCAAAAACACATTACAAGGATCATACAATATGATAAAATGCGATTAATGCTTGGGATATAGGGGTGGTTCAATATACACAGCTCTAAATAAATGTAGTGCTCCGAAAAACGGAATGAAAGATAAAAATCATATGACCATCATTATTGCAGAGTAGCCACATTGGAACTGGAAGACCCAGGAGCAGTCCTGGGGCTAATTCTAGACTTAGTTTATTCTCTTGGCAAGTACACTAAGATACCTCAGACAAATTTTCAATATCCAAAGCCACGAAACCTCGTTTGAAACTAGAATGCCAGTTTTATTACTTCTTAGGTGAAGTTATTCCAAGATAGAGAATGGAGATCTCAAACTATCCTTTCTTTAGTGGAAAAGTCTACTTGAGGAAACAAAATTCAATCCAGAAATTTTGCTTAGTTAAAAATGGAAATTGGAGACTGAGGAAATAGCTAACTTTATTATAAAGCTATTATAGGTTTATTATAAATTAGTTATGTTAGAAGTTGATCTCTCTGCCCCACCATTTCCCATGTGTTGAGACTTTTGTCTCAAAAGCCAGGTCTATTGGTAAAAGTACCTGGGTTGAACAACTGGTTCTGGATTCATCCAAGTCATGCTGTTTCTTAGCATAATATCGTCAAGGTTCATCCACGTTGGAGTATGTGCCAGAATTTTTCTTTTTAAGACTGATTAATACCTCATTGTATGGATAGACAGACCACATTTTATGTATCCATTTACCCTTCGATGGACAGTTGGGTTGTTTCCGTCTTATCTTAACATTTAAAGAGGGAAGAAACTCCGTGATCTTACCCGTTTCAGCAGAGTTTTAAGGAAGATTGGAAAGGAGGGAGACTTGGGAGGACACCAAATTACCTGTTTGAAGCACAGCGAGGGAGGTGCAGGCTGGGTGGAGAAAAGGGCCAGAATTAGAGCATACTTAGGCTTTAGTAACATCTTGGCTTTATGGGGAGAAAGGGGAGGGGACAGGAACTAACGGTCTTAGTTTGAATGTTGGGAGGATAAAAATTCCTTTGAGATACAGAAGCCTGAAGGCAGAGGGGGAGGGGTTGTTTCGTTTTCTTTGGGGATCGGGTGGAGTGGGGAAAACCTTGCTGGATTTCAGACTTGTGATAAACGTAAGTGTCTTCAGGACATGCTCGTAGAAAAGCTGGAGGACAGATGTGAAAACGGAGTGAGAGGACGCCAAAATTATAAATGGGGCCAACAAATGTACTTGATGAGAATGTCCTCCTCTCGGCTCCCTGGAGCCCAGTGGTGTCTTAGAGCTGCCGGAAGAACCTCTCTGAATCTTTAGTAGGATATATAATGCCTTCTCGTGGCAATAACATGCAACTGCAACAGAGCCTGCAACCTAGGATAGAAATGTCTTTCCTGAATCCTGAAAGCCAGTTTTCCCCCATTAGTCTAAGAAGGAAATCTGACACAGACACACTGCACAATGTGTTTTAAGATCCTACTTGTAAGGATCAGGTATTCAAGGGTCCAGAGAAGCCGACTGTTCCCTCAGCAGACATTGTGAGCCTAGGAGGCACCTGGGGGACAACACAGTAGAAATGGCTGGTGGACAGATGGATGTGAAAGGTGGGGTTCATGGGGCATAGCAGGGCGAGTACAGTGTGTATACTGAAAATACGTGGGGGTCAGTCTCGTGTTTTTACCTTTCCTTTCTATTTCCTAACTCTTATGTACAAGCGGCTTAGGCAGCTTAGAGAAATAGTCTACTTGGGTAGCAACAACCTGACCAAGTGGGAAACATTTCATTTCCGGGTTTTTATCACCTTTTCATGGTCCCTGTCCCAGGAAGTTTGAGCCTTTATTTCAATACAGACCCCGGGAATGTCTCAAATGGCAGAACCTGCCTGGCGGCTGGCTGTATGAGTTAGGATGTAGGTGTGACAGACGTATATGGGACTTTAGGTAAGACTGGTTTAAGCAAGACAGAGGATTATTTCTCTCAAATCTAAAAAGTCTGAATTAGGCAATTCAGAGCTGGATTGCTGGCTCCACTGTGACCCTGGACCCAGGTTGCTTTCAGCTTTCGGTTCCATTATCCCCAGGGTGCTGTTGTCATGGACACAATGCAAGATGGAGCTTCAGGCACGATGTCCATTTCCAAGGAGCAGAATGGGGGGGACGGAAGGGGGAAGGAGGGCTCACTCCTTCCGTGTAAGGGTCTAACCTGGGAGTGTTCCCAACACTTCTGTCATCTGGAGGAATAAATTAATTAGTACAGATAGATTTTTGAGCAGTACCTGGCTTAAGGCCTTTATCTCAATAACAACAACAAAAAATAATAACTAGTATGGCGAACAATTATTTAATGTTTATGTACCAGCCCCTAAAAAGAGTTACTGTGTTACTTCACTTTAATCCTCATCACACTCTGAGGTAAGTACTACATTATTTCTATTTCCCAAACAAGAAAACTGAGGTAGAGAAATCCTAGAGTTATAAATGGCAGAGCATCCAGTTAAAGCTGTTAAATTTTATTCCAAAGGCCACTTGATTAGCCAGTAACCCAAACTCACATATACCCTGTTTTGTATCTTTTTTGTAGGGGGCGGTGGAGGTATTCAATAGTATTGTATTAAGAACTTATTCTCATATCTAAAGACAAATAGTCCTCAGGTGTTGTGGACCATTCAGCCTGGTTTCAGGAGTTGTAACCCTCACCCCATGGTGGGCTGAGTAAGAGCCCAAGGGACCCACTTCATCTGGGTCTGTTCTGTCAAGAGGACCTGAGCCACTAAGGTGACAAAGCTTATCTCCCTGACAGGAGTGCTGCTTCTGCCTCATCCATCTCTGGCCTAGTCAATGCTTGGTCGGTAGTCAATGACGGGTAAGACTCCTCATGGGAGGGGCAACCTAAGCCAGACACGACCACTTGGGAGACCCTCATGGAAGGCCCTCATGGAAGGACTGGGTGGGGGAGGCTGCAGCAAAGAGGATGTGATGGACCCTTGGACACCCCCCCCCTCCGCCCCACCCTGCCCCGCCCCGCTCCACTATTCTGACATAGCCGGAGTCCCCATTTCCATCTGGAAGACGTCTTCTGCTTCCTGGGCCTAATCGGCTTAAAGCCTGAAACTATGAGGGCAAGCCGTGCAAGCCCTGTGCTGGCCAGAATGGTTCCTGCTGGGTGATCAAGCATAAGAAAGAATTCGAATTTGTAAAGTCCTGTGAAACCTGCTTTGTTTGCTAAGAGTGCTCTCATTTAAATGTAAGAGTCTGAGGAGGAAATGGGTATGTCTCCCCAAGTTTTGCAATCCCCTTTCCTGACTGACACTGACTCAGATTAAGCCCTCAGATTTCTTTGAAATGTTAAACCTGTATTCCAGTGTATTTGAACCCAATAAAAGCCCAGTGAGGAAGGGGCTCTGGGTCATTCTCCTTTGAGAGTTTGGCCACCTTTCCTCCCCAAGCAGATCATGTCCTGTTGATTTTATTTTCATCTGTGATGGATGGGGGGCTCTGCGGGTGGGCCCCCCCCCACTCAGGAAGGATGGACATTTGTTTCAGAAGACAGCTTAGCAATATGCATCAAGAAGCTTTAAAAAGGCAGACTTGAAGATATCACAGCAATATTTATGCTCTCAAAAACTAGGAGCAGCATAAGCCTCTGACATAGGGGTATGTTTTAGTTAAGCCATGGAGCATCGATTCAATGGAATTTTATCACTGGAGAGCGAACACTTTCACAGGATATTCCAGGACATGGGAAATAATTAGGACGTGAGTTGTACAATATTTGCAAATTTATATATTTTTAAAAAGTTAATGTATAGCAAAATAAAAATGTTGAGAAATACCATATTTAAGTGATGGGATTTGTTGAGTTTTTCTTCTTTATACTTTTCTTTAAAACATACACATTTTCTTTAATGAATGCAATGTTTTGTAATACATATTTTAATTTTATACTAACAGTATGTTTAGTGATGAAGTTTGTCTTGGTGATTACCTAATATTCATACGGTCTCAAGAGGTATCTTTCAAATGCCTCTGAATTCCTACCTGAGGAGTCTGTATGACTTTGAAGTTGGGGGAACAAGTGCAGTGAGTATAGCACTGACCTGGTAATTGGAAGTTTCTTCTTGATCCCAAGAAGGGATCAAATTCAGCCTCTGTCATCCATAAACCACACGAACTTGGCCAGGCCGTTTCCTTTTAGAGTCTCCATTTAACACTAGCGTCCATTCCTGTTGGGAACCGCCTCTTCCTGCCTCCTTGTGCCTTTGTGCACAGATTCACGGACCCCCGACACCCCACAGCATTGCTGTGCACCCAGATGAATTTGCTGCTGTGTACAGTTGGTAAGTATTTAAAATTTAAAAAATTAAATAGAATAATGCATGTTAATTAAATTTCATTTTAAATGCCATTTAGTATTTTAATTTCATTATGAAATATTTCAATAATACAGAAAATGTAGAGCATGTTGTAATAACCACATGTGAAATAACAACCTAGTTTTGCTAAATCTCAGCATTTTGCCATTTTTGCTTCTCACACACACAGACACACACACAGACACACACACACACACACACACACACACTTTAAAGACCTAAAACATTAGGAAAGCAGATATACATAGTCCTTATAGGCCCAATCTTGTCTCTGCCAGAGGCATCTACTTTGTGAATATGCTGGTTCTGCTTCTTCTGCATATTTTTCGTTTACTACATGTGATAAATCCATAAATAATACTGGGTTCCATGTATTTAACATTATAAAGTGGATATACTGTATATATTATTTTGAAACTTACCTTTTTATGCAATTATGTATTTCTGAGGTGATTTATATTAGTCCATGTAGCTCTAGTTCACTAACTCTAAGTTCAGTATAGCATTCCATCTTACGAATATGCTGCAATTTATGTTATCAAGTAGTCTATTGGTGAACACTTTGATTTTTTTTAAAAACAAATTTTAGTGGGGTGGAGATGGATGTGGAGGAGGGTGTAGGAGGGATAAATGGTAATGGAAAAATACAATAAAAATTAAAAGCAACCCCCCAGTTTTACTATCATAAACAATGTTGCAGTGCATAGAATTGCACTCGTCTTCTCCTGCACATCTGCGTGGATTTCCCCAGGGTACATGCCAAAGAGTGAAGTTGTTCAGTTTTTGGATCTGTAAATGTCTGGCTTTGCTAGATATTGTCTGAAGTGGTTGCCCCCCACTACTTTCCCACCAGCAGTGTGTGAGCATTCCCATTGCTCACTATCCTTGGGTAAGTGAGGGGAAGGTACATGTCTCATCAAAACACACCTTTATTCACATGTAGTTCACATACGATTCACCTATTTAAAGTGTTCGTGTAGGTCAGTAGTTTCCGTGCATTTACAGAGTTGTGCAAGCATCACCATGACCAACTTCAGAACAGACCCTGCGCAAAAGTTAGCTGTCATCCCGACCCCTTACCTCCAGCTCCAGTCAACCCCTATTTTACTGCCTGATCTACAGATTTGCCTATTCTGGACATTTCCTATGAAAGGAATCATACAATATGTGAGCCTTTATGATCGATTTTTTTCACTTACTATAGTGTTTAAAGGTTCATCCATGATCTAGCATGCATTGGTACTTCATTTCTTTTTATTAATGAATAGTATTTTACTTTGCGATTATACCATATTTTATTTATCTAATGATAGCCATAGAGTTTTTTCCTACCTTTTGGCTATTATGAATAATGCTGTTGTAAACATTCTTATATAAGTTTTTAGGAGGACATATGTTTATATGTCTTTGGATATGTACCTGGGAATAGAATTGCTGGGTCATGTGGCAACTCTGTCTAACCTCGGAGGAATCAACAAACTGTTTTCCGCAGCGGCTGCTCCATTTACATTCCCGCTAGTGTATGAGTGCTCTAGTTCTTCACATCCTCACCGACACTGGTTGTCTGTCTTTTTGATTCTGATCATCCTAAGTGTGTATGAAGTGGTGTCTTTTTGTGCTTTTGATATATCTCACTGTTTTAATTTGCACTTTCCCATTTACTAGTGAATTGAGTATCTATTTATTGTCCATTTCCTATCTTCTCTTCTGTGAATGTCCTGTTTATAATATTTGCCCATTCCCCACTTGCCTTTACTCATTGGTTTGTTGGTGTTTAAAAAATGCATTTGGATGTTAAATCTTTCGTTGATTTTATGCACACAAAAATATATCTTCTCAGCATGTGGATTTATATGCTTTTCACTTTGTTTTGTTTACACATTGTAAGTTTTAATGCAATAGACTTTAATGAGCTTTCTTTCTTATTTATTTATTTATTTTTAGAGAGAGGTGACGGGAGGGAGAAAGAGAGGGAGAGAAACATCAATGTGTGGTTGCCCTTTGTGTACCCCCTACTGGGGATCTGGCCCAAAACTCAAGCATGTGCCCTGACTGGAATCGAACTGGTGACCCTTTGGTTTGCAGGCCAGCACTCAATCCACTGAGTCACACCAGCCAGAGCTTATTTATTTTTCTTTTTTAAAAATATATTTTATTGATTATGCTATTACAGCTGTCCCATTTCCCCCCCTTCTTTCCCTTCCACCCTGCACACCCTTTCCCAACCACATTCCCCCACTTTAGTTCATGTCCATGTGTCATAAGTTCTTTAGCTTCTACATTTCCCATACTATTCTTGCCCTCCCCCTGTCTATTTTCTACCCACCGTCTATGCTACTTATTCTCTGTACCTTTTCCCCCCTCTCCTCCTCCCACTCCCCTGTTGCTGATCCTCCATGTGATCTCCATTTCTGTGTTTCTGCTCCTGCTCTAGTTGTTTGCTTATTTGCTTTCATTTTAGGTGCGGGTGTTAACATCTGTGAGTTTGCTGTCATTTTACTGTTCATATTTTTTATCTTCTGTTTCTTAGATAAGTCCCTTTAACATTTCATATAATAAGGACTTGGCGATGATGAACTCCTTTAATTTGACCTTATCTGAGAAGCGGTTTATCTACCCTTCCATTCTAAATGAAAGCTTTGCTGGATAGAGCAATTTTGGATGTAGGTCCTTGCCTTTCAAGACTTCAAATACTTCTTTCCAGCCCCTTCTTGCCTGCAATGTCTCTTCTGAAAAATCAGCTGACAGTCTGATGGGAACTCCTTTCTAGGTGACTGTCTCCTTATCTCTTGCTGCTTCTAGAATTCTGTCCTTCATTTGAATCTTGGCTAATGTAATTATGATGTGCCTTGGTGTGTTCCTCCTTGGGTCCAACTTCTTTGGGACTCTCTGAACTTCCTGGACTTTCTGGAAGTCTATTTCCTTTGCCAGATTGGGGAAGTTCTCCTTCCTTATTTGTTCAAATAACTTTTCCATTTGTTGCTCTTCCTCTTCTCCTTCTGGTACCCCTATAATTCAGGTGTTAAAATGTTTAAAGATGTTCTGGAGCTTCCTAAGCCTCTCCTCATTTTTTCGAATTCTTGTTTCTTCCTTGTTTTCTGTTTGGTTGTTTTTTTCTTCCTTCTGGTCCACTCCATTGATTTGAGTCCCAGTCTTCTTCCCATCACTATTGGTTCCCTGTGCGTTTTCCTTCATTTCACTTATTGTAGCCTTCATTTTTTCATCTAATTTGTGAGCAAAATCAACCAATTCTGTGAGCATCCTGATCACCAGTGCTTTGAACTGTGCATCTGGTAGGTTGGCTATCTCTTAGTTGCTTAGATGTATTGGCTCTGGGGCTTTGATCTGTTCTCCTGTTTGGGCCATTTTTTGGGGGGAGGGGTCTGGTCACTGCTGTTATGTATGAGGAACGGAGCCTTAGGTGTTCTCCAGGGCAGGACAACCCAGTTGCTGGGTTGTGATGCTGTATGTGGGGGAGGGGTCTGAGAGGAAACAATAGCGCTTGCTCCACTCTCTCTGGGATTTCAGTCCCTTCTGCCACTTCCCACAAGCAAATTGGGCCCTTCTGTTGCTGATTTCTGGGTCGGCGGGCTTGTGTACGTTCTAGGACCCTGTGGGTCTCTCCAACGAACTCTCCTGTGAGGCTGGGAGTCTCTCCTGGCACTTCAACCCCCACAAGTGTTTTCAATAGGTGTTTTGAGGCTTTATTTCCCTGAGCTGGGGCCCTGGGTTCTGCGGACTGTCTCACTCCCCAGTTTCTCCTGGTTAATCTGTGAGCAAATGTGGGACCCTCCTGGTCAGCCAGCTGCCTTGCATGCCTCACTGGGTCTGCCCGCTGCCGCCCAGTTCTTCGTTATTTGTTCAAATAAATTTTCAATTTCTTGCTCTTTCTCTTCTCTTCTAACATCCAAATGCACCCCTATGATTTGGATATTAGAGTGCTTAAAGTTGTCCCAGAAGTTCCTAAGCCTTGTCTCATTTTTTCGAATTCTTGTTTCTTTATTCTGTTCTGGTTGAATGTTTTTTTTCTTCCTTTTGTTCCAAACCATTGATTTGAGTCCCAGTTTCATTCCCTTCACTGTTGGTTCCCTGTATATTTTTCTTTATTTCACGTTGCATAGCCTTCACTTCTTCCTGTATTTTGCATCTGTACTCAACCATTTCTGTGAATATCCTGAATACCAGTGATTTGAATTCTGCATCTGATAGATTGACTATCTCCTCATTGCCTAGTTATTTTTCTGGAGTTTTGATCTGTTCTTTAATTTAGGCCATATTCCCTTGTCTAAGCAACAGCCTGTTATGTTGTAAAGGGCGGAGCCTTAGGTATTCACCAGAGCGGAGCAACCCACTTTGCTGCATTGTGATGTTGTATGTAGGGAACAGGTCAGAGAGGGAACAATGCTGCTTGCTGGGCTCTCATCCTTCCTTCAGTCGCTTCCCCTGCTACCCACAAGTAGATTGGACCCTTCTGGTGCTGATTCCCGGGTGGTTGGATTGGTGTACATTCTAGGACTTCCTAGGTCTCGCCAGTGAACTCTCCTGTGAGGCTGGAAGTTTCTCTCACTGCCACAACCCCCACAGATTTTCCCAGCCAGAGTTCTTGAGCTTTATTTCCCCACAGTGGAACCCTGGGTTTCATGGTTTGTCTCACTCCCCAGTTGTTCCTCCCAGTTTATCTGCTTGCGAATGTGGGATATCCTGGTCTGTCAGCCACTGCCTTGCCCCTTCCAGTGCACAACCTTGCCACAGTCCTCTCTGCATTGGTTGCCCATCTCCACCCCTCCTATCAGTCATGATGAATATTTCTTCTTTAAGTCCTTCATTGTTGGATTTCCATACATAATTTGATTTTCTGGCAGTTATGTTGGTTTTTTGTTTTTAGTTTTTGTGGTTTTTTTGGTTGTGTGAGGAAGGAAAGTGTATCTACCTGTGCCTCCATCTTGGCCAGAAGTCTCCATTAAGCACTTTAAAAACACAATGGGATATACACCATACATACAGGAATCAAAAATGAAATTCGGATTTGAGTACAGGCAGATACGGACAGGTAGTGTGGATGAAATTTTTAAGAAGCAAAGGCTATACAGAATGTAAGAATGGAAGTTAAATCCATCTTGAAGACAGTGAAAAGCTGAAAGAACACTGCAGAAATTGTTCAGTTTCTTCATTTTCTTTTTCATTACATGAAAAGTGAAAAACAAAAGTGAGAAACTCTGCAAGTGGAACAGGAGGCACAGGCTGAAAGTGGCCCAGCTGCCATTATCACCGGGCAGTGATGGTTCCCAGGGTGAAAAGAAACCTAGACTTCTACTTGGAGGATAGTGAGGTAAGGATGTTTTCACCTCTGTTCTCTTGAAAAACCACTCCTTAACCACAGTGTAAGGAAAGGAAGCACAAATTCCATTTAAAAAACTAAACTCGAGGAGACATGTGGCCCTGAGAATCACTGTCTAAAGATAGAGAGTAAATGAAGGTCATGAGACAAGGGGGCTGGGATGTCTCACTCTTCAGTAGGTAGACTTTCATTTCTTCCTTGTTTTCTACCTGGCAACTCATCTCCAGGTGACATCCACATCCATGCCTCTTGTCACTGAATTTGGAGCAGGGACCGTAGCTAGATCTTTCCGGGAAAATAACTCCCTTCTCTTGGGGGTAAAAAATCTGACTTCTCATTATACAGACTGGCAAACAACACTTCCGCTCCTGTATTCAGTCCCTTACCTAATGCTGTGTCCTGTGTGGTCTGCAGTCACCAACTCAAGACTCTTTCTAGTGCTCCTGGTGCCAAACTACACAGTCCTTCTGCAGAGGACTGTTCTTCTGGGCTTTGCTGAGCATGAGGAAGGATGGATGGGAGATGAGAGGTGCATGAGAGCTGGAGTCAGGAGCACTGTGTGAGCCTCTAACCCGGGTTCCTAAAGAGAAGTGGCAAATACCAGATTCCAGGCCACAGATAGGTAACTTGGCTGCCAACAACAAGCTCTCTCAATTTGGGCACAAAAGCCTGATCATCCTCTACGGGCAATGTCCATTCATTCCTAGGAACTTGATTCCTTTTAGAGCTATTCTGGCTTTCCCCTCGCTCCAATATTTCCCAAATGTTTTTTGTTGGCCTGCAGAAAGACAGTTCTTTAGCTGTTCTTTTTAATCAGGAGCTACTTAAAATTTTACCAATGAAGACCTTTTCTTGGGGGTGGGGGTGGTGCTGGGCTGAAGTTTGCCAGCCAGTGACTGTTGCTTGTCCTCAAACAACGTTGGTGGACACAGTTCTGCAAGATTGCAGGGGCTGCAAAGGCAGCTTGTCCCTGAAGCCTCAGGCCTCAGCACACGTGGTGAGTCTGAAGTAACAAGAAAGTGAGGGGAACAGAACACAGAAGGTGAGATGAGAGCAACCCATTTAGCTGGGTTTGGAATAGCAGAATATTCAAGTAGGTTACTTTCCTCCATTCAAATCCAGATGTTTAGGACTTAATTCTTCACTGTGGAATCCTTAAGGAGACACACTCTGACTCCAAAAGGCCTTTACAGTTCTACGATGCATAAAATAAGTACCAGCCCAGAGCCCAGAGATCCCTCAGGACCCTTGTTATGGGCTCAATTGTGTCTCCCACCCCACATTTGTATGTTGAAGCCCTAAACACCCCCCCCGCCCCAATATCTCAGAAAGTGATCTGTCAAAATTGGAGACACAGCATAGAGATTTCATAACTCACGGTGGACAGAGAGAGAGGGGGCAGTAAGTGACTATCACCACAGAGTTTGAGTCTGCCCGCCCTGACTCATTTGCCTCGGAGGGAGAGAACCTACTGGAAGCTGGTGTGCAGAAGAGAGGCTGACCTCCTACAAACAGCCAAGGGTCTGCAATGTGAGGATGTGTGTGCTTCGGGAAAACAGCTGCATAAAGGGAGATGAGGGGGGTGTTGACTTGTCTGAGGCTGATCCTATGGTGTTTACTTTCTAGTTATGATGAACTTAACCTTCAAACCTGGAGAGAGAAAAATCAAATAAGATGAAATTTTAAAAAATGATGGAAGGAGCAGCCTGTTGGTGGGGGGGGAGGAGGAGGCATTTCGTGAGCCTCTTTAGGAGTCTTCCCTCTTCTGCATTCTGGGGCAGGCAGAGGTGGGAGGGGCTGGAGGGGCCGAAGGGGCAGAAAGAAGGGAGGTCTGCCAACCTGGCTTTGGTGAAAAGTTTGGGCCACTGGGGGTTCTTTCCAAACTCTGCAAGCTTTCAGTTGTAGAATGATCCATGGCAGTTATTATCCTCTCAAATAGAAAGCATTGGCACTTCCCGAAGCTGTCCTGCTGTTGGGGATAGTAATGTAGCCATCTGGGCTTCATCGGATTCTGTGGGAGCCACAGGATCTCCTGACACTCAAGCAGGAGGAGGGCCTGCCCAGGTGAGCGCAGCAGCTGCACCTTTGCTGTTAGACCACGAGGGGCGCTTCCTGCATCTCGTTTCTCTGCTCATCCTCCAATCCACTGCTCTCCTTCATATCCGGTTAATAACCCTGAATCACAATTCTGGTCATGTGGCCCTACAGTCAAAAAGCCCTTCACTGTAGCCCTGTGCAGGCAGCTCAGTGGGTTGGGGCGTCATCCCGTATACCAAAAGTTTGCAGGTTCCATCCCTGGCCAGGACACATACTTAGGAGCGTGTGCGATCCCGGGTGCAGGCACATAGTGGGGCACCGATCCACGCTCCTCTCTCACATCCATGTTTTTTCCCCTCTCTCTCCCCCCTGCTACCTTCTTCTCTGTCTGAAATCAATGTCTTCGGATGAGGATTTAAGAAAAAAGCCTTCAACTGTCACACTAAGAATCAATATCAGAACCATAGAGCCTTATTCAAAAATCTCCCTAGATTGACTCCAAAACACCTTTGTGACCTTATCACTGTGTGAAATGATATACTTCTGGTTCATTTCTTTATTACATTGACATGTGTCTCAGTATCTTATAACTGAAAGATTTTCAGTAAATATTTATTGAATAAATAAATGGATAGGTATAATCACCAAAACTTTAAAAGGGAGCAAAGAAAAAAAGTCTGAATTGGGATTCAGAAATCAGCCAGTTTGGTTTCTGTGTCTTCCCCATTTCCCCCCCCACTACCTCTACCCATCTTTTATTTCTTTTATTTTATTTGTCTTCCCTTTCATGTAGGCAGGAACAAAAGAGTGGATTGTTGATGGGTGGTCTGGAATTGCTTGTGACATCCTTAGATAGTATGGAGATTGGCTTTACTCAGATTTCTTCTTTGATCTTTGCTGATATATATTTTTTAAAGGATTATTTTATTCTCATTGAAGAGAGAGGGCATGTGTGTGTGTGTGGAGAGAGAGAGGGAGAGAGAAACATTGATCAGCTGCCTACTGCTTGCACCCCAAACAAGGACTGACCCCACAACCGGGCAACTGGGGCATGTGTCCTGAGAGTTGAACCAGTGACCCTGCGTTTACAGGATTACACTCCAGCCACCTGAACCACACTGGCCAAGGCTTCCCTGATATTTTTATCTGAAAGAGTCTCAGCATGAAGAGGGTGTGTTGGCACTGGTGGTCATGGCAGTGGTCAAGGGAGGAGGTGAGATTAGAGCTGGGCCTTGGATATTATGTCAACAAGCAGAAGCGAGCATCATACAGATACTCAATATATAATTCTTCAATGAGTCTGTCAGTAATGAGCAAAGGAAATAGAGAGAAAACACTAAATATGTCTGATGAATAATAAGGCTATTTAGCTGAACCAGCAAGATCTAGCTGGAAACAAGGTTAGTTATTTTCATTTATTGATTGATTTTAGAGAGAGAGAGGAAGGGGGAAGAGAGAGAGGAAGAGAAACATTGATTTGTTGTTCCACTTATCTATGCACTCACTGCTTGATTCTTGCATGTGCCCTGATCAGAGATCCCACCCACAACCTTGGTGTGTGGAGATGATGCTCTCGCCAACTGAGCTACCCTGCCAGTGCTAAAAACAAGGTTAAAAAAGCAGCGTTCATCAAAATGACAAAGGCATTGGCAAAGACTGTTTTTAAGTCCTATATCCATAGTGTTCCCTGCTTGATTCAGAGTACCTCATCCCTGCAGTCTAGCTGGTAAACTATCCCGAGAAGAATCCTCCAAGGAGAGGCAAGAGTCCTAAGAGACCTAGGAATTGTTAAGGTAATTTGTGGCACCAAAGCTGACAAAAAGGGTCACATCTATGAGTTCTGCTCTGGTTTTCTTATTTTGGTTTCTGTTTTGTTAGTTTAGTTTTCTTTTGGCTTAGATCTGTGCATGTTGGTAGGTGACTCAGTTAAACACACACACACACACACACACACACACACACACACACACACACAGAAAATTATTTGGAAGAAGCCCAAGAACATCAGAGTGATTCTTACTCCCCTGGGAGTGCTTCCTAGAGGAATGAAACCTCCCAGATGAGCTGTGGCTGTGTGTGTGGCCCCAAGGTCAAGGTGGTGTGGGATTGGTGGGGTAGCTGGGGTGGAAGGGAGTCTCACAGGGTGGCAAGCAAATGCTGGGGAATCTGAGGTAGAGAGTAGGCTTCAGATTGTATTAAAGAGTTTGCAGAGTTGTGTGACCTTCCAAGCAGAGGGGACCTCAGCAGTGAGCACCTGAACAGTGCTCAAGGTACCCGGTGGCCAGGCCGTAGTAGAGGGGGACCCCTGGTCAAGCTGGCCAGAACACACTGCTTCCAGTGGATACCGAGAATTTCAGATGATTCAAATGCTTGGGGGCAGGATGGATGATAACCTCTGCTGAAGTTTCTACAGCATTTAAGAGCTGAACAATCTGATTTATTTACATACAGGTGAGTTGATTAGGATAGATTAGTGCTGATAACGATTTGAGAGACTAGATAATGGGTTCTGAGGGGGAATGCAGCAGTGAGTCAGCCCAGTGCCCAGCATTCAAGCCTTGGGTCTCCAAATTCACCACCTGTCTGTGCCCTTCACTGCTTCTCTGGGACCCACTGATGGCGGTGACAGCTGTTCTCCAGCTCACCTCTCTCCTGTCCCAAAGGACAGACAGGTGGTTACTGGTCTCCAGACTAGGAGGTGCCTGCAGCCCCTGATTCCTGCCCCTCATTCCATGGGACAGTGAGGGGCTGGGCCAGGCTGCTGTGTTGCACGTGGCAGACGTAGGCGCCTGTGTCTGAAGAGGGGACTTGCGCTGTCACCCAGGAGTGGTAAGTGCCATTTTCATTAAGAACAATGTCTCCCCATTCATCAGTCTCCAGTGGGCTGCTTCCTTGAGCCCAGAACATGCTGGTGTGTCCTGGGTAGAAGTTGTAGGCCAGGCACTTGAGGGTCCTGATGTTTCCTGGGCCCTCCTGGATGGTGATTGACACAGAGGGAGCATCTGTGGAAAGAAACAGCTTGGAGTGAGGGTCCGAAGGCGACATTTCCCTGCTCAGTGCCTCCTCAAGGAAACTTTGAGAAGATCAGGGAAGCTGAGGCTTTCCATGAGCTTTCCCTGTGGGATCATGGAATGTCCCTGGCCCCTTTCTTGCCTCCCAGCAGCCCCCCTTTCCACCCACTGTGTACTGACTTCTGATGCAAAGAAACTGTGTGCTTTTTGGGTCCTGTCACCCACTGTCCGAGCCCTGCTCCTTATTTCTGTCTGCTGCTCTGCCTTTGGAACGCTTCCCTCCTCCCTGCACAGGACCCCCTTTCTCATTACTTGTCACTAAAGTCTCAGCCTGTGACAATCAATCCTGCTCACACTTAGTCATCTTCATCCTTCCTGGGCAGACATTTTACACCCCACAGTGACGCCAGGAGGCATATGATGGAGAGAAATGACTACAGGATTTGCCTGAAATGTTCCTCTGAGCTCCCAGCCTGGGATCACCTTGGTCTTTCTCAGGTCAGTGCTGGGGAGCAGGACATAGAGAGCACTGGGTACCTTGACGGTCCAGGAATGTCTCGCTGTATTGCAGGTAATTCCTCAGCAACCGGGGGCACTCCTCTTCCAGGTAGGTCTTGGTCCGTTGCACAGAGCCTTCTGTCTCCCACTTCACTTTGGTGAACACAGCTTTTGTTTGCCGGGGGAACCAGGCTGGGATTTCTGTGATGAACTTGATGTACTCCTGTCCATCGAAGCTATATATCCAGAATGCTCCACAGTAGTCGTTATCCTGAATCTCACAACCGAACCTTCCCTGAAGAGTGTGATTCTCTGCATTCACAAGGATCCCCCCAGAATTAGTCAGCTAGCATCGACCATCAGCTCCATGTTAACAGTTTCCACTAACCCCTACACAGTTTGCATCCCAGCAGGAAGAAAGGGTTTGAAATCTTAGCACGCAACCCCTTTTATCTTGGCAAAAGGGTTTTTAGCCAGACATAGAGCTGGTAGAAACAGGGAAACTGAGTATGCTGTGGTGTTTTTGGCCAGTCTGAGAGGAGATACATTCTTCCCAGCCAGGGAACTTCAGAGAGCTAGGGACTGTGGATAGACCTAGCCCCATGTGGCTTCTCTTTAAATGAACTTTGTTTCACTATAGTGTGAGATCTTGGGAATTGGACACTAACACACTGAAGTGCATTTTCAAGTTAAACAGAAATTGTTTGTAGCTTAAAGTACAGTAGGCAATCTTTCCCCTTTTTCCAGTTGTATGTAAAGTTGGTATCTTCAGTTGAGTCAGCACAATTTCCTCAGTTTGTCTCTCTTAGTGGGGTTTTAATATCTTCAAACAAATCTCTAATGTCGACGTCCCTTCCTAATTAGCAACGACTGTAGGGAAAGGACATTTGCATGGAAGGGAGACACAGGCTCTTCATTTCATTTTAGCAACTATCATTGGCTTTGCTAGGTGATGGGACTCCAGAGGAGATGAAGACAATGTGTGTTCTAGCTTTCATGGGATTCACCTCTTGGAGGCAGGACTCAATGATTCCGATTTATTTTTTGTTTGTTTGTTTCAATTTTCCCATCAGGTAACTAAGAACTTGTTCACTGTCAGACAGCTAGTGAATGGCAGAGTCAGCACTTGAATCCTGTTCAGAATCACCCTAAGGTTAGCTCACTCCCCGCCCAGCATCCATGCATGGGGGTGAGTCTGATACCTTATAAAGTGGGATCTCCCCTAGAGCTTGGGGTGTGGAGCTAAGAGGTCAGATGTGCCTAGGGTAAGGGCTGAAACTGACTTCACTTCCTGTGAGAGTTGAGGCCTGAAAGTGAGGACTGGGGAAGTGATGGGGGAGGGGGAAGGGCAGCTGAGATGTGGGGACAGGGGAGGCAGAAATGTCTGTGTACCTGCATTTGTTCTCCCCCTCCCTTTTAGATATGGGGTGTTTCCATCCTCTAGATTGCTTTCTGCTACAAAGCGCAGGCTGCTTCTTTAGCTAAGACCCTCCACCCCCGCAGTCCATTGTTCACTGACCTGAGAACTTGTGATAGCCCATGATGTCTTTCAGGGTCTCCATGAAGACGGCCTCCCTGGCTTTCTGCAACTTAGATTCTTTCTCCCAGTCCAGCATTCCTTTCACCTGTGTCCACGGGCCCAAGGGCTCAGCCGTTTGACTTCCACTATCGTAGTGGAGGAAGGCTAGATCATTGAGGTAGCCAGTGACCTGAAAATTGGGGAAGCCTTCCTTGGGCCTTGACACCCCAATATAGTTGTAGCTCAGAGTGTAATGTCCTGCAAAAAAAAAAAAAAAAAATTCAGATGTGGGGTCCACACAGAGGAATCCCACCGTGGCACAGCAGAGGACAAGGAAGGGAGGCCTGGTCACTGGGCTTCCTCCTCCCCAGCTCTCTCCACCCCGCTGTCAGCCACGGATTATTGGAAGCTCACGTGAGAGAATGGGCTCCACTTCTATTCTGGCGATGATATTTCAGAGACCATGTTGTTTTTTTACTACATTGTTTTGTCTCTTAGCACATCAGAGATAATATTTCTCAGTCTCGTAGGTATATTGGGACCATGACCGAGTTCTGTCAAAGGGGAATGTGAGGGGAAGTGATGTCTTTCTTCTGAACAGAGGCCTGCAAGCTGGTTTGAACTCTTTGTCTCTCTTCGTTTAGGTGATGACTGTGGAGGCCACAGGATGAAGAGAAGGGTCCCAAAGTGCAAACCACCTGGATCCTTGAGTCACCCCTGGGAGCACACAAAGTTGACTGATGTGTATTCATCTTTACATGAGCAAGAAATAATCATTTGTTGAGTGATGCCACAAAAACCTGTCCTTGTCACTGGAGCATTACCTGGTTGAACCTGACAAAGATATACAGTTAGAAAGTGTGGCAAGGAGAATTGACTGGAAATGACTGGAAATGGATCAGCATGAGGCAAGACCAGAATGGATCTCCGAATTGCCTGGGCTGTTCCTGCATTTTGGTATGAAGCAGGGACAGAGAGAGGGGTGGGGCATTTCCATAAGGAACTCTATAATGAATCTATGATATCATTCATGAATTAGTAATTGTCTCATGGGTGTTACTAATGTGGAAGTCATATGGCAGATTCTTCTTTCTAAGACTGAAGTTATGTTCACTAATTAGTTTCTAATTGCTATTATCATTTCTTTTTTTAATATATTTGATTGATTATGCTATTACAGTTGTCCTATTTCCCCCCTTCATTCCTTTCCGCCTGCACACCCCCTCCCACCCACATTCCCCCTTTTAGTTCATGTCCATGTGTCATAAGTTCTTTAGCTTCTACATTTCCCACACTATTCTTGCCCTCCTCCTGTCTACTTTCTACCCACCGTCTATGCAACTTTTTCTCTGTACCTTTTCCCCTTCTCTCCTCCTCCCACCCCTCTGTTGCTAACCCTCCATGTGATCTCCATTTCTGTGTTTCTGTTCCTGTTCTAGTTGTTTGCTTAGCTTGTTTTTGCTTTAGGTGTGGTTGTTAATATCTGTGAGTTTGCTGTCATTTTACTGTTCATATTTTTTATCTTCTGTTTCTTAGATAAGTCACTTTAACATTTCATATAATAAGGACTTGGTGATGATGACCTCCTTTAACTTCACCTTATCTGAGAAGCGCTTTATCTGCTCTTCCATTGTAAATGAAAGAGTTGCTGGATAGAGCAACCTTGGATGTAGGTCCCTGCCTTTCATGACTTGGAATACTTCTTTCCAGCCCCTTCTTGTCTGTAATGTCTCTTCTGAGAAATCAGCTGACAGTCTGATGGAAACTCCTTTGTAGGTGACTGCCCCCATATCTCTTGCATCTTCTAGGATTCTCTTCTTCATTTTAATCTTGGCTAATGTAATTATGATGTGCTTTGGCGTGTTCCTCCTTGGCTCCAACTTCTTTGGGACTCTCTGAGCTTCCTGGACTTCCTGGAAGTCTATTTCCTTTGCCAAATTGGGGAAGTTCTCCTTTCTTATTTATTCAAATAAGTTTTCCACTTGTGGCTCTTCCTCTTCCCCTTCTGGTATCCCCATAATTCGGATGTTGGGACATTTAAAGATGTCCTGGAGATTCCTAAGCCTCTCCTTGTTTTTTTGAATTCTTGTTTCTTCATTCTTTTCTGTTTGTTTGTTTCTTTCTTCCTTCTGGTCCACTCCATCTATTTGAGTCCCGGTTTTCTTCCTGTCACTATCAGTTCCCTGTGCATTTTCCTTCATTTCACTTTGTGTAGCCTTCTTTTGTTCATCTAATTTGCGACCAAAATCAACCAATTCTGTGAGCATCCTGATCACCAGTGGTTGGAAGTGTGCATCTGATAAGTTGGCTCTCTGTTGTTTGCTTAGATGTATTGGCTCTGGGGCTTTTATCTATTCTTTGGTTTGAGCCATTTTTTTTCAGGTCTGGTTGCACCTGTTACGTATGAGGGGTGGAGCCTTAGGTGTTCACCATGGCAGGGTAACCCAGTCTCTGGGTTGTGACATTGTATGTGGGGGCAGGGTCAGAGAGGGAACAGTTGTGCTTGCTCTGCTGTCTCTCAGATTTCATTCCTTTTCGTTGCTTCCCACAAGCAAACCAGGCCCTTCTGGTGCTGGTTCCCGGGTGCATGGGCTTGTATATGTTCTAGGCCCCTGTGGGTCTCTCCAATGAACTCTCCTGTGAGGCTGGGAGTCTCTCCCGGCACCTCAGCCCACAAGTGTTTTCCATCGGTGCTTTTAGGTTTTATTTCCCTGTGCTGGGGCCCTGGATTGCTCAGTCTGTCTTGCTCCCCATTTTCACCTGGTTTATCTGCACTCGAATGTGTCCGCATGGTCAGCCAGCTGCCTTGCATGCCTCACTGGTCTGCTTGTTGCCACCCCACGCCCGGGGTCTGCTAGCCCCGCCTGAGTGCCCCAACCTCCAACCACAGCTGTTTCTGGCTGATCCCTCTCCACTGGCCACTGACTCCTCCCCTCTTATTAGTCTGGATGAATGGTTGTCAGACTTCCTTATTCTTCAATTTTCTGTCAGATCTGGTTGATTTTTGTTTCTAAATTTTTGTTGTCCTTAATTTTGGTTGTGCGTGGAGGCACAGTGTGTCTACTGACCCCTCCATCTTGGCCAGAAGTCCCCGCTATTATCATTTTTTTAGTGGGCATCAAATAAAGCAGATTATACTCTGAAGTGTGGGTGGGCCTACTGTAATCAGTTGAAGGCCACAAGAGACAAGAAGGAATTCTGCCTCCAGACTGCTGTTGGATTTAACACTGCAACACTGTATCTTCTCTAGCACACTAGGTCCCCAGTGTGCTGATCAGCCCTGCAGATTTCAGACTTCTAGCCCCACAGTGCTGTGAGCCATAACTTTAAAAGAAATCTCTCTTTCTGTGCATATATATATCATTCATTCCATTTCTCTAAAGAACCCTGACTAAACTATATTTTGGTGTAGGATGTGATTAATAGTCTAAATATGATCAATTGTTATAAAACATATATTCTGACAGCTTGTGAATGGAGTACATTCTAAACTTGTGCCATTTAGCTTATATCATCTTGAAATTTTGTAGGCCAAAAAAAGCCTCACTACTCTGTCCTAAAATTGACCCTAGTTCTGCCGGACCTCCATCTGGTCTCTTTCCTAGTCACTAGCCTTCTAGGCCCACTGTCGTAGTGTCTAACTGTGGAGTGAGGGGATGGCTTTGTTTCTAGAAGTGTCCTCCAGTTCACATGCCTTTACAAGTGCTCTTTGGAGTCCTGTCTTTCTCCCTGAGAGTCGGACAGGTATGTCCAGCCATTGGAAGGAGGGAGGGACAGAAATTCTACCTGTGTGGCCTCTGCTCTCTCCTGGCTGTGACACAGGACAGGTCACTTTATCTGTTTGGGTTTTAGTTGTTTTATCTTTTAACTTTTTATATTTTGACCTGAGAGAGAAAGAGAGATTTGCTGTTCTAATTATTCATGCATTCATTGGTTGACTTTTGTATGTGCCCTGACTGGAGATGAAACCCTCAGCCTTGGCATATCGGGCTAGGGCTATCTGGCCAGAGCATCTGGGACTTAGTTTTGTTCATTTTCCTACTAACATTGTAGATTATAATTACTTAAGGTCTTACTTAGCAAAAGTCTGGTGGCTCAGTACTCCTGGGAGTGTGTGAGCCAGGTTAGCTGACAGCTTCGAACACCCATTCCTACTTCCCAATAGTCTGGGAAAACTGGCTTCATTTGATGCCCTTTCCCAGCACATGTATCCTGTTCATTGCCTCCCCTCCATTCTTTTTGATACCCAGCCTTTGGTTCCCAACTTACCATCTTGGGTGTTTGCAAGACCCAGAAGAAGCAGTAGGGACAGCAGGACAGGAACCATTGTGCTCAGTGTGTCTGGGTGGAAGCTACTGGACTTCTGCAGGTACTGGTGCAGACTACTTGGGGAGAAAGTAGATATAGTTTTGGGAATGGCTGGGCTTTGAGCCCACCCCAAGGTGAGGTGAAGGCACAGGCCAGTGCCAGTGCCAGGATGGGCTCCTCTCCTGAGAGTGAGAAAGCAGGATACAGAGGCCAGCCAAGGCGGATGTTGTGTTCAGTGAGTCTACTGACGGTCTGCCAATGGAGTGTTGAGACAGGTGATCTGGGGACTGGGGCCTTGTCACTGTTCCATTGTGTCACTCATTCCTTCTGTTGGCAACAACATGTGATTACCAAACTAATTCCATGGTGTCCCATGTTCTGTCTCTTCCTGCCCAGTTCTGAGTCTGTGTTTCCCAGTCTCTCCACGGATTCTAGAAGCATGGGTGAATAAATTTATTTTGTGCTTAAAGTCAGAATAGGAATCCGTTTCAGCAATTGGTTTAAGATGGAACTGCCACCGAGATTGGGAAAGGACTGTTTTTAAGCAACTGTCGCTGGGGGAAATGAAGGAACGACAACCAGTCCTGGTTATTCGACCATATGGGAGATAAAGGCAGAAATGGGAGAAAATACAGATATCTTGGGCACATTCTTGCAGGCTGTGACTGGCAGTGGAGGGTCAAACAGCTGACTGAGTCATGTTTTTTTTCAACTAGAATAAAAAGTTCAGTGAAGGCAAATGTTTAGGTCCCAGGAAGTTTCTACCACAGAATAGTGTGAAGGACCTGGAGACTTTAAGAGAAAGGTTTGGGATGGTTGAATTTATAAGTGCAGGCGAGTATAAGGAAAAAGACAATCAACTTGAAAGCAAAAATTACCAAATCAAAGCACAGTCTGAAAACCAGGCAATTTCTATGATAGAGCAGAAGAATTCTTTTTTCTTCTATTTGCAAGGATGAAACAGATGTAACCATAATAATGCCTAATGATTAAAACCTAAGAACCAAAAAACAAGTTTTCAGAACTCATTCATGGACTTCAGGTCAAGATGGTGGCATAGGTAATGGCTGGCCTCTTTGCACAAACACATCAAAATAACAACTAAATTTTAGAACAACCATCACTCTGAACCATCAAAAATAGAGTTGAGTCAAAGTCTGACAACCACGGAATTAGAGAAAGCACAACCATCCAGACTGGTGGGAGATGCAAAGATGTGGAACAAGCTGATCACACACCCATGTGTGGTGGATAAATATTAGGAATGGATATGTCAGGAGCCAGGAGTCCCAGACCCACACCAGCACCCCAGCCCTAGATTCCAGTGCCAGGAAGATAATTCTTCACAACTTCTGGCTGCAATACAAGGGGCAGTTGGTGGAAGAAACTTCTGAACCACCAAGTAGCTCCTCTTAAAGAACCTACCTTTGGATTCAGCTACTCAGACTCACTCCTTCTGAGCTCCAGCATGGGGGTGGCAGGTTGAAGGGCAACAGTGGTATACAGGGAGAGACTGAAGTGTCTGGTATAAGGGCAAGCAGAGGCCATTGTCCCTTTGCTGAGCTCCCCTCAACCCAGAGCCGGTAGGCTGGTGCAATATCTGAGACTCCATCAGCCTGTCTAAAGCTGTGTGCCCCATCTTGGAGATCCACAGAGGCTCTACCCCACCCAAATTATAGGCCCACGTAAGCTGCTTTTTCATCAGAATGGCTGGTCTTGTCTCCTAAATCCTATCCAAGAAGTAACAGCAGGCTTCAGTGAGCCCTAAAGGCAGCCAAATTAGAGTCACAGCTTGGCTTCATCTGGGAATCTCCAAGTGCAGCACAAGTAGCAGCCATCTCAGATTGCTTTACAGCTCAGGAGGGTAGCCCCTGGAACAAGACAGGTTGGGGTTACCTGGGCCTGCACCACTCAGGAAACCCCAGCCAGCATACCTAGTGCACAGTTATAGTCCACATCGTAGCACCATCACCTACCCCTGCACAGCTGATCGTCTGCAGAGGGCAGAAATTGGTGGTCTGTGGTCACAGCCAGTCCTTATAGCTAACTGGCCTGGGTACATCCCTCCCATTGTTCTGCCGAGAGCAACCAAGGCTTAACTGCAGCCCACACAAAGGGTGCACCTCAAGTACCCAGCTTGGGTGATAGGGGAGGCTGTGCCACTGGGCCCTACAGGTCACCTACTTCATTAGTCCAAGCTACTAAGACACAGAGTCAAAGAAGCTCTCCCTAATACATAGAGACACACACAGGGATGCTGCCAAATAAGGAGGCAAAGAAACATGGCCTCAATGAAAGAACAGACCAAAACTCCAGAAAAACAGCTCAGGAAATGGAGATAAGCAAAGTATCAAAGTATGCAGAGTTCAAAACACTGGTTATCAGGATGCTCAAGGAACTTAGTGAGGACCTCGACAGCATAAAAAAGATCCAGTCAGAAATGAAGCCTATACTAATTGAAATAAAGAACAATTTACAGGGTAACAACAGTAGAGTGGATGAAGCCAACTAATAATTCAATGATGTGGAACATAAGGAAGCAAAAAAACCCCAATCAACCAGGACAACAAGAAGAAAAAAATAATCCAAAAAATGAGGTTAGTGTAAGCAGCCTCTGGGACAAGTTGAAGAGGTCCAACATTTGCATCATAGGAGTGCCATGAGGAGAAGAGATAGAGCCAGAAATTGGAAATCTGTTTGAAAATACAGTGAAAGAAAACTTCCCTAATTTGGGGGAGGAAGTAGACACACGAGTCCAGGAAGCACAGAGTTGCAAACAAAATGGATGCAAGGTGGCCCACTCCAAGACACATCATAATTAAAATGCCAAAAGTTAAAGAATCTTTAAAGTGGCAAGAGAAGAAGCTAGTTACCCACAAGGGAGATCACATAAGACTGTCAGCCGGTTTCTCTAAAAAACTGTGTAGGCTAGGAGGGGTTGGCACAAAATATTCAAAGTCATGAAAAGGAGGGACCTGGAGTCAAGATTGCTCTACCCAGCCCTGGCTGGTGTAGCTCAGTGGATTGAGCGCGGGCCTGCGAACCAGAGGATCGCGGTTCGATTCCCAGTCAGGGCACATGCCTGGGTTGCCAGGCCAGTTCCCGGCGGGGACCATACAAGAGGCAACCGCACATTGATGTTTCTCTGTTTCTCTCCGTCTCTCCTTCCCTTCCCCTCTAAAGATAAATAAGTAAATAAATAAATAAAAAATATTTAAAAAAAAAAAAAAAAGATTGCTCTACCCAGCCAAGCTATCATTTAGAATGGAAGGGCAGATAAAGAGCTTCCCACACAATAGAATTCTAAGGGAGCTCATCATCACCAAACCATTATTATGTGGAATGTTCAAGAGACTTATTTAAGAAAAATAAGATCAAAATGAGGAACAAGCAAGTGGCAAAAATACATGCCTGTCAACAACTGGATCCAAACAACAAACTAAGCAAACAAGAAGAACAGGGACAGAATCATAGATACAGGGAGTATTTTGATGTTTACCAGATGGGAGGGAGGTGGGGGAGAATGGGTGAGGAGGTGAGGGGACTAAGAAGTACAAACAGGCAGTTAGAGAATAGCCATGGGGATGCACAGTACAGTATAGGCAATGGAGTAGCCAAAGAACTTATACACGTGATCAGTGGATATGAACAATGGTGGGGGGGATTGCCTGATGGAGTTGAGGGTGCTGGGTGGAGGGGGGCAAAGGGGGAAAAATCAGGACAACTGTAACGGCACAATCAATAAAATATAATATAAAAATAATAAAAAGAACTCAACCATAAAAGCCTCAAACGTATAATGGCCAAGTGCGATCAAGACATTCCTATAAATCATGTGCAATTGGTACTAATGGTGGGTGCCTACAGAAGCTTTATTGGAGAGGGAACTCCAGTGTGGCATGGCATCTGGTAAGGCTTCACGAGAGATGTGGTTGAACAGGATATTGAGCAAGGATAGAATTTCTGTTGGCAAAAGGAGCAAATTTTGGAAGGACAGTGATGGTGTTTGCCATGTTCATTTTTCTGTTCCTTGTACTGAGCTCAGTGCCTGGCAGAAAGGAGACAATCAATAAACACTTACAAAAATGAGTGTCTCACTACATAACAGGTGCGTCAGGACAAAAAAAAATAAATAAATAAAATAAACGGCCCAAATGAAAGAACAGATCAAGCCTCAGAACAAACACAACTAAGTGACAAAGAGATAGCCAACCTATCAGATGCGCAGTTCAAAGCACTGGTACTCAGGATGCTCACAGAATTAGTTGAATTTGGTCGCACATTAGATGAAAAATGAAGGTTGCGCTAAGTGAAATAAAGGGAAATGTACAGGGAACCAATAGTGATGGGCAGGAATCTGGGACTGAAATCAATGGAACAAACAACCAAACAGAAAAGAATGAAGAAATAAGAATTCAAAAAAATGAGGAGAGGCTCAGGAACTTCCAGGACATCTTTAAACGTCCCAACATCCGGATTATATGAGTACCAGCAGGGGAAGAGGAAGAGCAACAAGTGGAAAAGTTATTTGAATAAATAAGAAAGGAGAACTTCCCCAATTTGGCAAAGGAAGTAGACTTTCAGGAAGTCCAGGAAGCTCAGAGAGTCCCAAAGAAGTTGGAGCCAAGGAGGAACACACCAAAGCACATCATAATTACATTAGCCAAGATTAAAATGAAGGAGAGAATCCTAGAAGATGCAAGAGATATGGGGGCAGTCACCTACAAAGGAGTTTCCATCAGACTGTCAGCTGATTTATCAAAAGAGACCTTCCAGGCAAGAAGGGGCTGGAAAGAAGCATTC
Organism: Glossophaga mutica; assembly: GCA_039655065.1. Taxonomy (NCBI): domain Eukaryota; kingdom Metazoa; phylum Chordata; class Mammalia; order Chiroptera; family Phyllostomidae; genus Glossophaga; species Glossophaga mutica. Next base: position 85,768,940 of record CM077305.1, read on the forward strand.
CAAGTCATGAAAGGTAAGCACCTACATCCAAGGTTGCTCTATCCAGCAACTCTTTCATTTACAATGGAAGGGCAGATAAAGTGCTTCCCAGATAAGGTCAAGTTAAAGGAGTTCATCATCACTAAGCCCTTATTATATGAAATGTTAAAGGGACTTATCTAAAAAAAGAAGGTAAAAAACAAGTATAGTAAAATGACAGCAAACTCACAAATATTAATAACCACACCTAAAGTGAAAACAAACTAAGCAAACAACTAGAACAGGAAGAGCACCACAGAAATGGAGATCACATGGAAAGATTTCAACAGGGGAGTGGGAGGAGGAGAGGGGGAAAGCTATGGAGAATAAGTAGCATAGATGGTAGGCAGAAAACAGGGAGAGGGCAAGAATAGTGTGGGAAATGTAGAAGCTAAAGAACTTATCAGTATGACACATGAACATGAACTAAAGGGGGGAAGTGGGTGGGAGAGGGTGTGCAGGGTGGAGGGGAGTGAAGGGGGGAGATGGGACAACTGTAATAGCACAATCAATAAAATATATTTAAAAAAGTGAGTGGATACACGAGCAGAGATGAAAAGAGACAATACCAGATCTATCTGAGGGTCACTGAGGATAATTAGGTGGAAACAGAGTTTAGGTAAAAGACTGAGGGGCAACGAAGGTAGGGTGATAAAATAAAAAAGGAAATTGGAGGTGCAATCTGCAGAGCCCTCATTCAGTGTGCATCCCACATCTTCCAGTGGATGAGGCACCTTCCACTCTTGAGTCTTTTCTTTCTGTCACAGGCTGCCTTCCCTGCACACTCCATCCATTGGGTCAGCAGTTTTTAGCCGTTACTGCATCTACTCCCTTGACAGGTATTCTCAAAATACACTTTATTTTAAATATTTTTATAAGTTCTCTTCTACTTGATTAATTAATTAATTACCTTTCTTTCAGAATAATTTTAAATGCACAAATGAAAACACGTGGGATGCAGAGGAAACCAGTTACCTGGAAGCGCACACATCTTTTCTAGTGCCCTAGCGGGCCAAATGGCTGTTGCAGTCCCTCCTCCCCCTTAACAGAGCGACAGGCTATTTTCAAGTGACTGGAATTGTTAAGAGGAAGATAATTTGTGGTGATGAGGCCTTCCTGGGGTATGCTATCTTGAAATCGCAGGTGAACTTGGTCCTGCCTGAAGGACCAAGTGATCTCTTGGTGATTTTGGCTGGGTGGGCAGAAGGTGACCGTGGATGGACTCACATTTGATTCTCTGGACTCCTGCATGTGCCCTGATGTGACCAGTCGGTGCCTATGGCTGGATCCCAAATTCGGGTGGGATCCCCATCAGGACATTGTGATCTTCCCCTATCAGGTGCCTCACACCCTCCTGCTGAGCAACAATCTTTCTGTCTCTTCCCGGAAAGTGTCTTAGGCTGTCACTCCTCCTCAGGAAATCTGAACCCCTCTAGGAAGTTTCTCTGGGTGTGTAAGTGGCCCTGTGTTCCCCTTCTCCCCTTCACCTGGCCAGAACCCTGGTCTTCTGAGGGTTCCTCTCTCTCAGCCAGGTGTGCCCCAGCCCTCCTGTCGAAGGTGAAGTGCGATGTCACATTGCAATGTGCATTGGCCCGGGCCCATTTGTGTGGACTCTGGGTTTCCCCGCTGAACTGAGCTTTTTCTCCTGATATGTATTTTATGTATTTTTTCCAGGGTCATACTGCTTTGAAACATCAATTGCTACATGGTGGCCTCCTGTCCTGACGTTCAGCCAGGACATTACTTTGCCCTAGAGGAGGGGAATGTGGATTTCACATAGACTAAAGAAGCTATTTTTCAGCTTTGAATTTGAAATTGGATTGAAGTATCATACCACAATAAAAAAATATAGTCCTTCAATTGAGGCTTTCAAGAAAGATAAGAGAGTTGGCTCAGCATTCTGGAGGCTGGGAATGATTTCCTATAGGAACCAAGCTTGGAGGATTGAATTTGGAGTAATCCCAAACAGGATGTGATTAGCATTCCAAATGTGATCAAATTTACAAACCCAACATACAGTGCATGTTCTGACGGTTTGTGAATGTAATGAATTCTAAACTTGTACAGTGTAGTTTACATTTCTTCATCCGGAGATTTTGTGTGCCAAGATAAACAGCCTCATTTCCCTGCATGAGAATTGACTCTGGTACTGCCCAAGCTCCAGCAGGCTTTCATCTTGCTCACCTGAAAGTTTCCTTTCAGGCCCACTATGGAGTGAGGGAACAGGTGTCCTTCTAGATCATCCACAGAGTTAACCTGCCTTCACATGCATCTCTTGGGGTTGCTATCTCTCCACGTGAGGGTCAGACAAGTACATGCAGATTTTAGAAGGAGGGAAGGAACAGAAAGTTCCCCCTGTGTGGCCCCTGCTCTGTCCTGGCTGGGTTCCCTGGACAAGTTCTCTTGCACCTCTGGGTCTTGGCTTTGTTCATCTGTACAATAAGGGTTTCTACAATTCTGATTCTTTGATTTCTGCTTTAGCATGAGTCCAGAGGCTCCCTGAATGCTTCTAGAAGAGTGTGAGCTGAGTTAGTTGAGAACCTCGAACATCCATTCCTACTGTACACTGAGAATTCCTGCTTCATCAGGGCTCTTCTCCCATCAGTCCCATTCATCACTGCCCTTCTGTGTTTCTCCACACTCAGCCCTTGCTTCCGCACTCAGCAGTTTGGGTCTCCGGGGGCACTTGAGGATGCTGAAGGAGCAGTAGGAATGGCAGGACAGACACCATAGAGCTTATGGTTCCTGGCTGGAAAGTTCTGGATTTCCTCAGGTCCAGGACCTTGGAACATAGCACTTGGAGATATCCAGGTGTAGCTTTGGGAATGGCTGGGCTTTGAGCCTTGCCCAGGAGAGGAGAATGCACAGGCCAGTGGGAATGCCAAGAGAGGCTTCTCTCCTGACAGTGAGAGAACAGGATACAGAGGCCAGCCAGGGCGGATGTTGTGTTCAGTGAGTCTGCCAATGGAGTGTTGAGACAGGTGATCTGGGGACTGGGGCCTTGTCACTGTTCCATTGTGTCATTCATTCCTTCTGTTGGCAGCAGCGTGTGATTACCAAACTAGTTCCATGGTGTGATGTGGCCTGTTCTGCTCCTGCCCAATTCCAAGTCTGTGTTTCCCATTCTCTCCACGGATTCTAGAAGCATGGGTAAATAAATTTATTTTGTGCTTGAAGTCAGTATAGGAATCTGTTTCAGCAACTGATTAAAGATGTGACTGCTACTTACTGCAATTGGGAAAGGACTATTCTTAAGCAGGAGTCGCTCAGGGAAATGGAGGGATGGGAACCTGTCTTGGTTGTGTGGCCATATTGGAGCTGAAGGCAGTGAAAACACAGATATCTTGGGGAGGTCCTTTCAGGCCTTAATATGCAGTGGAGGGTCAAACATCTGGTTTAGTTACGTGTTGTCGTCAACTGAAATGTAATGCTCGTTGAAGGCAAAATGTTTCTTCACACCAGGCTGCTACTTACTGGGCAGTGTGAAGGGCTTGAAATTTCAAGGACTAAATCTGGGATGTGTGAGTCTGTTACTGCTGGAAAGATTAAAGAAAAATACCATAAACTGAAAGTCATAAATTACTGATTCAAAGCACAGACTGAAGACCAGGCGATTTCTATGATAGTTCAGAAAGAATATTTTGTCTCTTCTTGTTGCCAGGATAAAACACATGGAATTTAATAAGCCTAATCATTAAAAGCTAGGAACAGAAATAAAGTTAATCACAACCATCTGAAAGGTTTAATAAGCAAATATAATCAAGACATTTCTAGAAATGTTATAACTAGCATTAAAGGTGGGTGTCTATAATGAGCTTCACTGGAGAAGGAATTTGAGTGCTCAGTGGCACTGGGAATGGCTTCACGGGAGCTGCTGTGGTTGAGCAGGACATGGAGCTTCTGACGGCACAGGTGGAAGACTTCATAAGGACAGCGATAGTGTGCGTTACATCCATTTCTCTGTCCCACATGCTTGTGCTTAGCCTAGTGCCAGGCGGAAAGAAGACCATGAATAAACACTTAGAAAAATAGACCAATGGATAAATGAGCAAAGACCAAAATGGACAGCAGCAGTGATCCATTGAGCCCAATTTAGAGGAAATGGAGTTCAGGAGTAAGATTGAGGGGATGGATTGATGGGGTGATATATATTCAAAAGGGGTATTAGAGTCAAATTCTGGAGTTGCCGCACTTCCACCCAACGAACAGGCAGTATCTTCCAATGAATGAAACACATTCCACTATTGCATCTTTTTTCTCACAGCCTCTATTCTCTGCATATCCCATCCCTCTGCTTCAACATTTCTCAGCCTTTGGTGCCATCTACTCCTTTGCCAAGACAATTTTTTCCCCTTAAGTTCTAGAAACTATTTATTCTTTTTCTTTTTTCTTTCAAGATAACTTTTCTTTTGCATGGATGGACTGGAGAATGTCCTGGTAAGTGAAATAAGCTGGTCAGAGAAACACAAGTATCATATGACCTCACTCATTGGTGGAATGTAATGGACAAACCGAACTAACAAGCAAAACAGGGACAGACTGGTAGATAAAGAGGAGGCTGACAACTCTGATGGTGGGGTGCAGGGTGGAGGGATTGAGCAAAAAAGGAAAGAAGGAGGAAGAACTCACAGACACAGACCGCAGTGTGGTGATTGCAGGCAGGAGCTGGGTGGAGACAGGTGAAAGCGAGTATAGGGGGGAGAAATGGTAATGGAAAAAATAAAGTAAAATAAATATGAAAACTGATGATTTTTCATGCATTATATAAAACCCAGAATAAAGAGAAGCCAGCTTTGTGGAAACACAGGCCTTTACATGTACCCTTAGGGACTGGAGAGCTGTTTGCCGAGGGGCCCCGATACAAAGCCACATGCTCTCCTAAAACAACTGAGGAATTGTTAAGAAGGAGAGAATCTGGCAAGGGGCCCTCCTGGGGTGGGGCTTCCTGAAATTGCACTCAAAATTGTCCTACCATAGTTGAGCAGGAGCTGAAAAGTTGATCTGACTCTCTAGCTTGTGCAACAAATCCAAGATTCTCTACTGGGTAAGTGTCTAGGAGGCATCTCTGTTCACCTAGGGCCTTGCCATCACACCCCTTTAGTGTCACCTCTGAGGACAGGTAGTGGGAAGGGGCACACTTTGGTCCATTCATTCATAGGCACTTGATTCCTTTAGAGCTATTGTGGCTTCCCCTTCACCCCCATGTTTCCTAACTGTTTGTTGTTGGGCCCTGAGAGACAGCTCAGCTGTTCCTTTCAATTGCAAGCTACTGAAAATTTTACCAATAAGGATGTTTTCTGGGGTGGAGGGTGGTGGTGCTGGGCTGAAGTTCGCCAGCCAGTGTCTGTTGCTCGTCCTCAAACAACGTTGGTGGACACAGTTCTGCAAGATTACAGGGGCTGCAAAGGCAGCTTGTCCCTGAAGCCTCAGGCCTCAGCACACGTGGTGAGTCTGAAGTAACAAGAAAGTGAGGGGAACAGAACACAGAAGGTGAGATGAGAGCAACCCATTTAGCTGGGTCTGGAATAGCAGAATATTCAAGTAGGTTACTTTCCTCCATTCAAATCCAGATGTTTAGGACTTAATTCTTCACTGTGGAATCCTTAAGGAGACACACTCTGACTCCAAAAGGCCTTTACAGTTCTACGATGCATAAAATAAGTACCAGCCCAGAGCCCAGAGATCCCTCAGGACCCTTGTTATGGGCTCAATTGTGTCTCCCACCCCACATTTGTATGTTGAAGCCCTAAACACCCCCCCCGCCCCAATATCTCAGAAAGTGATCTGTCAAAATTGGAGACACAGCATAGAGATTTCATAACTCACGGTGGACAGAGAGAGAGGGGGCAGTAAGTGACTATCACCACAGAGTTTGAGTCTGCCCGCCCTGACTCATTTGCCTCGGAGGGAGAGAACCTACTGGAAGCTGGTGTGCAGAAGAGAGGCTGACCTCCTACAAACAGCCAAGGGTCTGCAATGTGAGGATGTGTGTGCTTCGGGAAAACAGCTGCATAAAGGGAGATGAGGGGGGTGTTGACTTGTCTGAGGCTGATCCTATGGTGTTTACTTTCTAGTTATGATGAACTTAACCTTCAAACCTGGAGAGAGAAAAATCAAATAAGATGAAATTTTAAAAAATGATGGAAGGAGCAGCCTGTTGGTGGGGGGGGAGGAGGAGGCATTTCGTGAGCCTCTTTAGGAGTCTTCCCTCTTCTGCATTCTGGGGCAGGCAGAGGTGGGAGGGGCTGGAGGGGCCGAAGGGGCAGAAAGAAGGGAGGTCTGCCAACCTGGCTTTGGTGAAAAGTTTGGGCCACTGGGGGTTCTTTCCAAACTCTGCAAGCTTTCAGTTGTAGAATGATCCATGGCAGTTATTATCCTCTCAAATAGAAAGCATTGGCACTTCCCGAAGCTGTCCTGCTGTTGGGGATAGTAATGTAGCCATCTGGGCTTCATCGGATTCTGTGGGAGCCACAGGATCTCCTGACACTCAAGCAGGAGGAGGGCCTGCCCAGGTGAGCGCAGCAGCTGCACCTTTGCTGTTAGACCACGAGGGGCGCTTCCTGCATCTCGTTTCTCTGCTCATCCTCCAATCCACTGCTCTCCTTCATATCCGGTTAATAACCCTGAATCACAATTCTGGTCATGTGGCCCTACAGTCAAAAAGCCCTTCACTGTAGCCCTGTGCAGGCAGCTCAGTGGGTTGGGGCGTCACCCCGTATACCAAAAGTTTGCAGGTTCCATCCCTGGCCAGGACACATACTTAGGAGCGTGTGCGATCCCGGGTGCAGGCACATAGAGGGGCACTGATCCACGCTCCTCTCTCACATCCATGTTTTTTCCCCTCTCTCTCCCCCCTGCTACCTTCTTCTCTGTCTGAAATCAATGTCTTCGGATGATTTAAGAAAAAAGCCTTCAACTGTCACACTAAGAATCAATATCAGAACCATAGAGCCTTATTCAAAAATCTCCCTAGATTGACTCCAAAACACCTTTGTGACCTTATCACTGTGTGAAATGATATACTTCTGGTTCATTTCTTTATTACATTGACATGTGTCTCAGTATCTTATAACTGAAAGATTTTCAGTAAATATTTATTGAATAAATAAATGGATAGGTATAATCACCAAAACTTTAAAAGGGAGCAAAGAAAAAAAGTCTGAATTGGGATTCAGAAATCAGCCAGTTTGGTTTCTGTGTCTTCCCCATTTCCCCCCCCCCCACTACCTCTACCCATCTTTTATTTCTTTTATTTTATTTGTCTTCCCTTTCATGTAGGCAGGAACAAAAGAGTGGATTGTTGATGGGTGGTCTGGAATTGCTTGTGACATCCTTAGATAGTATGGAGATTGACTTTACTCAGATTTCTTCTTTGATCTTTGCTGATATATATTTTTTAAAGGATTATTTTATTCTCATTGAAGAGAGAGGGCATGTGTGTGTGTGTGTGGAGAGAGAGAGGGAGAGAGAAACATTGATCAGCTGCCTACTGCTTGCACCCCAAACAAGGACTGACCCCACAACCGGGCAACTGGGGCATGTGTCCTGAGAGTTGAACCAGTGACCCTGCGTTTACAGGATTACACTCCAGCCACCTGAACCACACTGGCCAAGGCTTCCCTGATATTTTTATCTGAAAGAGTCTCAGCATGAAGAGGGTGTGTTGGCACTGGTGGTCATGGCAGTGGTCAAGGGAGGAGGTGAGATTAGAGCTGGGCCTTGGATATTATGTCAACAAGCAGAAGTGAGCATCATACAGATACTCAATATATAATTCTTCAATGAGTCTGTCAGTAATGAGCAAAGGAAATAGAGAGAAAACACTAAATATGTCTGATGAATAATAAGGCTATTTAGCTGAACCAGCAAGATCTAGCTGGAAACAAGGTTAGTTATTTTCATTTATTGATTGATTTTAGAGAGAGAGAGGAAGGGGGAAGAGAGAGAGGAAGAGAAACATTGATTTGTTGTTCCACTTATCTATGCATTCACTGCTTGATTCTTGCAAGTGCCCTGATCAGAGATCCCACCCACAACCTTGGTGTGTGGAGATGATGCTCTCGCCAATTGAGCTACCCTGCCAGTGCTAAAAACAAGGTTAAAAAAGCAGCGTTCATCAAAATGACAAAGGCATTGGCAAAGACTGTTTTTAAGTCCTATATCCATAGTGTTCCCTGCTTGATTCAGAGTACCTCATCCCTGCAGTCTAGCTGGTAAACTATCCCGAGAAGAATCCTCCAAGGAGAGGCAAGAGTCCTAAGAGACCTAGGAATTGTTAAGGTAATTTGTGGCACCAAAGCTGACAAAAAGGGTCACATCTATGAGTTCTGCTCTGGTTTTCTTATTTTGGTTTCTGTTTTGTTAGTTTAGTTTTCTTTTGGCTTAGATCTGTGCATGTTGGTAGGTGACTCAGTTAAACACACACACACACACACACACACACACACACACACACACACACACTGAAAATTATTTGGAAGAAGCCCAAGAACATCAGAGTGATTCTTACTCCCCTGGGAGTGCTTCCTGGAGGAATGAAACCTCCCAGATGAGCTGTGGCTGTGTGTGTGGCCCCAAGGTCAAGGTGGCGTGGGATTGGTGGGGTAGCTGGGGTGGAAAGGAGTCTCACAGGGTGGCAAGCAAATGCTGGGGAATCTGAGGTAGAGAGTAGGCTTCAGATTGTATTAAAGAGTTTGCAGAGTTGTGTGACCTTCCAAGCAGAGGGGACCTCAGCAGTGAGCACCTGAACAGTGCTCAAGGTACCCGGTGGCCAGGCCGTAGTAGAGGGGGACCCCTGGTCAAGCTGGCCAGGACACACTGCTTCCAGTGGATACCGAGAATTTCAGATGATTCAAATGCTTGGGGGCAGGATGGATGATAACCTCTGCTGAAGTTTCTACAGCATTTAAGAGCTGAACAATCTGATTTATTTACATACAGGTGAGTTGATTAGGATAGATTAGTGCTGATAACGATTTGAGAGACTAGATAATGGGTTCTGAGGGGGAATGCAGCAGTGAGTCAGCCCAGTGCCCAGCATTCAAGCCTTGGGTCTCCAAATTCACCACCTGTCTGTGCCCTTCACTGCTTCTCTGGGACCCACTGATGGCGGTGACAGCTGTTCTCCAGCTCACCTCTCTCCTGTCCCAAAGGACAGACAGGTGGTTACTGGTCTCCAGACTAGGAGGTGCCTGCAGCCCCTGATTCCTGCCCCTCATTCCATGGGACAGTGAGGGGCTGGGCCAGGCTGCTGTGTTGCACGTGGCAGAAGTAGGCGCCTGTGTCTGAAGAGGGGACTTTCACTGTCACCCAGGAGTGGTAAGTGCCATTTTCACTAAGAACAATGTCTCCCCATTCATCAGTCTCCACTGCGCTGCCTGCTTGAGCCCAGAACATGCTGGTGTGTCCTGGGTAGAAGTTGTAGGCCAGGCACTTGAGGGTCCTGATGTTTCCTGGGCCCTCCTGGATGGTGATTGACACAGAGGGAGCATCTGTGGAAAGAAACAGCTTGGAGTGAGGGTCCGAAGGCGACATTTCCCTGCTCAGTGCCTCCTCAAGGAAACTTTGAGAAGATCAGGGAAGCTGAGGCTTTCCATGAGCTTTCCCTGTGGGATCATGGAATGTCCCTGGCCCCTTTCTTGCCTCCCAGCAGCCCCCCTTTCCACCCACTGTGTACTGACTTCTGATGCAAAGAAACTGTGTGCTTTTTGGGTCCTGTCACCCACTGTCCGAGCCCTGCTCCTTATTTCTGTCTGCTGCTCTGCCTTTGGAACGCTTCCCTCCTCCCTGCACAGGACCCCCTTTCTCATTACTTGTCACTAAAGTCTCAGCCTGTGACAATCAATCCTGCTCACACTTAGTCATCTTCATCCTTCCTGGGCAGACATTTTACACCCCACAGTGACGCCAGGAGGCATATGATGGAGAGAAATGACTACAGGATTTGCCTGAAATGTTCCTCTGAGCTCCCAGCCTGGGATCACCTTGGTCTTTCTCAGGTCAGTGCTGGGGAGCAGGACATAGAGAGCACTGGGTACCTTGACGGTCCAGGAATGTCTTGCTGTATTGCAGGTAATTCCTCAGCAACCGGGGGCACTCCTCCTCCAGGTAGGCCTTGGCCCGTTGCACAGAGCCTTCTGTCTCCCACTTCACTTTGGTGAACACAGCTTTTGTTTGCTGGGGGGACCAGGCTGGGATTTCTGTGTTAAACTTGATATAGTCCTGTCCATCGTAGGCAACTATCCAGAATGCCCTGCAGTAGCTGTTATTTCGGAGTTCACAACCAATCTTTTCTTGCATGATGTGATTACCTGCATCTACCCGGACACCCCAGAAATCTGTCAAATTGGCATCAACTCTATTTTACCACTCTCATACAGTTTACAACCCAATAGGACGAAAGGGTTTTGAAATCTGAACATTTACCCCTTTTATCATGGCAATTAGGTTCTTAGTCAGACATAGAGCAGGCAGAGAGAGGGAAACTGAGTATGTTGTGGTGTTTTAGGCCAGTCTGAGAGGAGATACATTTCCCAGCCAGGGAACTTCAGAGCGCTAGGGACTGTGGACAGAGACAGACCTCCTGGCCCCATGCGGCTTCTCTTTAAATGAACTTTGTTTCACTATAGTGTGAGATATTGGGAAATGGACACTAACACACCAAAGTGCATTGACCAGTTAAGTAAAAATTATTTGTATTTTAAAAGAGATTGTGCAATCTGTCCTTTTTCCCTGTTGTATCTGGTGGTGATATCTCCAATTGAGTCAACATTAGTTGATCGGTTCTTTTCTCTCTTGTGGTGCTTATATTTTCATTACAAATCTTTAATACTGGTCCCCTTTCCCAATTAGCAACATCTGTTCAGCCTACTTAGGAAAGGGGGACCAAACCACTTCATTTTGATTATGAAAGTAGGTTTTTACCGCACACTGATTAGTGCTATTGTCACAGGCTCTGATCTCAAGCTATCTGGGCTCAAATCCTAGATCTGTCTCCACTCTTACCTGGCCTGTTGCATAAACTTCAGCCATTAACTTGGTTTGCTTCCATTTTCCCATTTCTAAAATGGCATTGGCAGTGGCAGCATGCTAGAGGGTTACTGCGATTATTGCATGTGTCGTTACCTGTGCTGAGCACATAGTGGTCAATAAATGCCGGGTCTTATCATTTCCTAACATCCTTGTGTTCATCTCTTCATCCTCTTTGCTCCTGGTTACTCACATCAACATTTCTATTCCAGCCAATCAGACTTCGTTTTGGTGTCCTTCCGGACTCCTGTGCCATTCTCTTTCCTATTTCTGAGCACAACTCAGGCTGCTTTCTCACAAGGGCATTCCAGTCCATGTCTTTCAGGCTTCTGAGTAACCTTTGCCTCCTTTTGAAAACTTTCATATTTCAGGTAACTTCTTAGGTATTTTCATACCCAGAAACCTATCTTTTGACACTCACACTATAACAATTTAAAATCACCAGTTCACCAGACCAGCGATTGTCTGGCTTGGGGGTTAGGCAGTGTGTTTCAGGAGAGAGTGCTGGGTTGGGAAACATGAGAACTAGTCTCTGTGCTCCACTCTGCACTGGCTCCTCACACCTCAATCTGGATGACCCCTCCCCCCAAGTCTCCTCATTATGAACAGGAGGTTCTTTATGACTTTATGGAACTTTGACAGTTTGTGGTTTTCAATTCAATTCTTCCTGAGCTGCTAGCACGAGCCATGGTTCATACTAAGTACTTCCAATCATTCAGCATATTCATTGTCTGTCTTAGGTTATGGGGCTCCATGGGAGTCAAGCCAGGCTACATTCTAGTTTTCATGGAATTTGCCTAGATAAATTTTGTGGAATCTCTTGGAGGCAGGCCTCAATGCTCCAGTTTTTGCAGATTCAGGCCAGATAATTAAGGGCAATATCACTTTCAAACAGCTAGCGAATGGCAGAGTCAGCACCTGAACCCTGGCCAGAATGACCCCAAGGTTAGCTCACTCCCCATCCAGCATCCTTGCATGGATACCTGGAGCTGAGACCTGGTCTGAGACCTAAAGTGGGATCGACCTTAGACAGGTGGGGGTGTGGAGCTGAGAGGTCAGATGTACCTTGATAAGGGCTGATACTGCCTTGACCAGTGTGACTCAGTCAGTTGGAGCAATGTTTTGTAACCTGAAAAGTTGTGGGTTCGATCCCTGGTGGGGGTGTGTACAGGAGGCAGCCGATCGATGTTTCTCTTTTACATTGATGTTTCTCTCCCTTTGTCTCTCTCAAAGCAATTAAAAAATGGTGAGGATAAAAAATAATTTAAAAAGCTCACACTGACTTCACTTGATGCGAGGTTGAGGTCTGGGAGTGAGGATGGGGAAAGTAATGATGAAGGAGGAAAACACAGGTGTGTTGTGGGGCAGGGGTACACAAAAGAGCCTGTGAATCTCTGAATGTGCTACTGGCTCCTCCTATGGCATGACAGTCCAGCCTGCAGACTCCGTTCCACTCACAACTGCAGAGCTGCCTCTTTAGCTAAGACCTTCCACCTAAGCATCCATAATTCACTTACCTCTGTCCTTGTAATAGCCCATGATTTCTTTCAGGTTCTTCAGAAAGAAGTCCCCCCTGGCCTTCTGACTTTTACTTACTTCCTCCCAGTCCTCCATTCCTCCTACTTGTTTCCATGGGCCCTGGGGCTCAGCCTTTCCAGTTTCATGATCATAGTGGAAGAAGGCCTGGTCGTTGAGGTAGCCAGTGACCTGAAAATTGGGGAAGCCTGCCTTGGGCCTTGACACCCCAATATAGTTGTAGCTCAGAGTGTAATGTCCTGCAAAAAAAAAAAAAAATTCAGATGTGGGGTCCACACAGAGGAATCCCACCGTGGCACAGCAGAGGACAAGGAAGGGAGGCCTGGTCACTGGGCTTCCTCCTCCCCAGCTCTCTCCACCCCGCTGTCAGCCACGGATTATTGGAAGCTCACGTGAGAGAATGGGCTCCACTTCTATTCTGGCGATGATATTTCAGAGACCATGTTGTTTTTTTACTACATTGTTTTGTCTCTTAGCACATCAGAGATAATATTTCTCAGTCTCGTAGGTATATTGGGACCATGACCGAGTTCTGTCAAAAGGGAATGTGAGGGGAAGTGATGTCTTTCTTCTGAACAGAGGCCTGCAAGCTGGTTTGAACCCCTTGTCTCTCTTCATTTAGGTAATGACTGTGGAGGCCACAGGATGAAGAGAAGGGTCCCAAAGTGCAAACCACCTGGATCCATGAGTCACCCCAGGGAGCACAAAAATTTGATCAGTATTCATCTTTACACGAGCAAGAAATAACCATTTGTTGAGTTAAGCCACTAAAAACTGTCCTTGTCACTAGAACATTACCTAGTTGAACATGACAAATACATGACAAATAGTTAGAAAGTGTAGGAAAGAGAATTGACTAGAAACCTCAGGAAATGACCTGGATTGGATCAGCATAAAGTAAGAACAGGATGGAGTTCAGATATGCCAGGGCTGCCCCTGCTTCTCTCTCTTTTTTAGAAAAGTCCCTGCAATCTTGTGTGAGTAAGGGAGTAGTAGGTGATTGGAGCATTTTCATAATTAATTTCAAAATGGTTTCCTGATAGAACTCTCATAGGTGGTACTAATGTTAGAGGTCATATAGAAGATTTCCAGTTCCACTACTGAAGTTAATCTCTTAATTTCTAAATATGATTATCATTTCACTTAGTAGACATCGATGAAGCAGGTTCCAGTTTGTAACGTGGGTGAGCCTCCCCTAACCAGTTGAAGATCACAAGAGAAGAGACTGAAGTTTCCAGAAGAAGAAGGAATTCTGCCTCCAGAACTGCCTTTGACTTCACACTGCAACACCATATCTTCCCTAGGTCCCCAGTGTGCTGATCAGCCCTGCAGATTTCAGATTTCAAGCTCCCACAGTGCTGTGAGCCATAACCTTAAAAAAGTCTCTCTTTCTGTGCATATAAATATCATTCATTCTGTTTCTCTAAAGAACCCTGACTAAAATATATTTTGGTGTAGGATGTGATTAATAGTCTAAATATGATCAATTGTTATAAAACATATATTCTGACAGCTTGTGAATTTAATACATTCTAAACTTGCACCATGTAGCTTATATCATCCTGAAATTTTGTAGGCCAAAAAAAGCCTCACTACTTTTTCCTAAAATTGACCCTAGTTCTTCCAGATCTCCATCTGGCTTCTTTCTCAGTCACTAGCTTTCCAGGCCCACTGTTGTAGTGACTGTGGAGTAAGAGAATGGCTTTGTTTCTAGAAGCATCCTCCAGTTAATATGCTAATGTGCTTTTACAAGTGCTCTTTGGAGTTGCTGTATTTATTCCTGAGAGTCAGACAAGTGCATCCAGCTATCAGAAGGAGGGAGGAACAGAAAGTCCCAGCTATGTGGCCCCTGCCGTGTCCTGGCTGTGACTTAGGACAGGTCACTTCACTTGTCTAGGTTTTAGTTTTGTTCATTTACCTACTAAGAATTTTTAATTCTAATTATTTAAGTCTTACTTAATATGGGTCCAGAGGGTTTCTAAATTGCTTCTAGAAGCATGTGAGCTGAGTAGCTGACAGCCTGGAACACCCATTCCTACTATACACTAAGAATCCGGGCTTCATCTGGGTCCCTTTCCCAGCCCATTTATCCTGTTCACTACTTATCCTCTGTTCTCCTCCATACCCAGCCTTTGCTTCCCAACTTACCATCTTGGGTTTCCTGGGGGACTGCAGGACCCAGAACAAGCAGTAGGGACAGCAGGAAAGGCAACATCATGCTCGTGGTATCTGGGTGGAAGGTTCTGGACTTCCTATGTCCTGGAGCTGACTACTTGGAAGGAGTACCAGGTGTAGTTTCGGGAATGACTGGGCTTTGATCCCTTCCCTGGTGAGGTGCCAGGATGGGCTACTTTCCTGACTGTGACAAAACAGGATAAACAGGGCAGGCCAGGTTGGTTGGTTTTCTCAGTGAGTCTACAGACAGTCTGCCAGTGGAGAGCCGAGAAACGACCTGGTGTGGGGACTTTGTCATGGGTCCATGCTGCAGCGTAGGTTGCTCTGTTGGCAGCAGCTTGTGTTTACAGAATTAGTTCCATGGTGTGATTTGGTCTGTGCTTCTCCTGCCTAATTCTGAGTCTATCCATTGATTCTGAGAACTAACTGGTAATTCTGCTTAAAGTCAGAATAGGAAGGTGTTTCAGTAACTGATGATGTCACTGCTACTGAAATTGGGACAGGATGTTTTCAGGCAACAGTCACTCAGGGAAATGGAGGGAGGGGAACCAAGGTTGGTTATGGGGCCATACTGGGGCTAAAGGTAGTTTAAAAACTTACATCAGGCATGTTCTTGCAGGCCTGATAAACAATGGAGAGTCAAACAGGTGACTGAGTGGTAGATTAGAATAAAATGCTCAGGAAGGCAAAATATTAGGTGCCAAGCAGCTGCTACCATAGGACACTGTGAAGGACTTGAGAAATACAAGGACAGAGTCTGTGATGATTGAGTCCATGGGGCTGGAAAGCAGAGAAGAAAATCAACTCAAAAGCAAAAAGTATTGACTCAAAGCACAGTCTGAAAATCAGGTGATTTCTATAATAGTGCTGAAAGAATCTTTTGGTGTTTCTAGTTTTAAGGATGAAATTGACAAAAACTTAATAGTGCTTAATGATTTAAACCTAAGAACAGAGTTCAGGCCAAGATGGAGGCATAGGTAGAAACCCTTCGTTTCCTCTCACAACCAAGAGGATAACAACAAATCTAAAATCAACAAACAACCAGAAGAACCAGAAAAATCAAACTGCATGGAACTCCGACAACCAAGGAGTTAATGAAAAAATCAACCAGAACAACCAGACAGGTCAGGTGGACTCCACCTGGTGGGTGACTCAGAAAAACTGGGGGGAGGCGGCTGAGGGGAGGGGCTGACTGTCCAGCTTGGTGGAGCTGCTGCATGGGAAAGACTGACTTAAGGGGAAAACCGATACTCAGAGCTGACTGTGGGCTACCGCTGGGGTTGCCTTGGTGAAAGATACTTCCAGTCTGACCCAAGAGTCTTGCAAAGTGCACTAGAGACTAGCAAGCAAGCTGCATTGCTCCCTCTTGGGCCCCTCCCCCACAGGCAGCACAGCAAAGAGGGTTGCCCTGCTAGGTGAATACCTAAGGCCCTGCCCCTTACATCTTTCCAGGTGCACCAAGACGAAGAAATATGGCCCAAATGAAAGAACAGAGCAAAGCCTCAGAACTAACTGATGAGGACATTGACAACCTAAGTGATGGAGAATTTAAAGCCCTGGTAATCAAAACGCTCACAGAACTGATTCAGCTTGGTCGAAAAATGAAAGAACAAATGAAAGATACCCCAAATGAAATAAAGCAAAATATTCAGGGAACCAACAGTGACAAGAAGGAAACCAAGATTCAAAGCAACGTTTTGGAACAAAAGGAAGAAATAAACATCCAACTGGATCAGAACAAAGAAACAAGAATCCAAAAAAAAATGAAGAGAGGCTGAGGACTCTCTGGGGCAACCCGAAATGTTCTAATATCCGAATTATAGGGTGCCAGAGGGAGAAGAGCAACAGCAAGAAATTGAAAACTTATTTGAACAAATAATGAAGGAAAACTTCCCCAATCTGGCAAAGGAAATAGACTTCCAGGAAGTCCAGGAAGCCTGGAAAGTTCCAAAGGAGTTGGACCCGAAGAGGAACACACCAAGGCACATCATCATTAAGTTACCCAAGATTAAAGACAAAGAAAAAGTCCTAAGAGCAGCAAGAGAAAAGAAGACAGTTACCTACAAAGGAGTTCTCATAGGCTATCAGCTGATTTCTCAAAAGAAACCTTACAGGCAAGAAGGGGCTGGAAAGAAGTATTTGGAGTCATGAAAGGCAAGGACCTACATCCAAGATTACTCTATCCAGCAAAGCTGTCATTTAGAATGGAAGGGCAGATGAAGTGCTTCTCAGATAAGGTCAAGTTAAAGGAGTTCATCATCACCAAGCCCTTATTATATGAAATGTTAGAGGGACTTATCTAAGAAAAAAGAAGATAAAAATATGAACAATAATACGACAACAAACTCATAACTACCGACAAATGAAGCTAAAAGTAACGAAAACAAAAACTAAGCAAACAGCCACAACAAGAACAGAATCAGAGAAATGGACATCACACAGAGCGAGTTCAGTAGGGAGGGGGAAGGGAGGAATAAGGAGGAAAAGGTACAGGGAGAAAGAAGCATAATTAGTAGGCATAAAATAGATGGGGAAAGATAAAAAATGGTATAGGAAACAGAGGACTCAAAGAACTTATATGTACAACCCATGGACGTGAACTAAGTGGGGGATGGTGGAGGGTTGGAGGGGCAGGGTGGAGGGGGATAAAGGGGAGAAAACTGGGGAAACTGTAATAGCATAATCAATAAAAAATACTTAAAAATAAACCTAAGAACAAAGGATGAGTTTTCATAGCTTAATCACAAAAATTTAAAATATTTTGTCTAATAGCCCAGTGTGATCAAGACATTCCTTCACATCTTTCATAATTGCTACTAACAGTGGGTGACGACAAGAGCTTCATCAGAGGAGGAAGTTGAGTGTGGAATGGTGTCAAAAAAGTCTTCATGAGAGATGTTGTGATTAAGCAGGACGTTGACAGGGGTAGAATTTCTGTTGGCAGCAGGCGGCAAATTTTAGAAGAATAGCAATAATGTGCATTAACGTTCATCTCTCTGTCCCTAGTGCTTAGCCCAGTTCCTGGAAGAAAGAAGACAACGAATAAACACTTACAAAAATAGATCAAAGAATAAATGAGCAGCAATCAAAAGGAACAACACCAAATCTATCTGAGGGTCATTGAGGCCAATTTGGAGGAAAGAGAGCTCAGGAAGAAAACTGAGGGTATGGCAGGTGGGGTGATATATTCAAAAGGGAGTTGGAGTCAGATTCCTGAGGACCCTCATCCAAAGAATGTCTTCCAATGGATCAGGCACATTTTACTATTGTGTCTTTTCCTTCACAGCCTGTATTGTCTGCATACCCCATCCCTCCACATTACCAGTTCTTAGCCTTTTAGGCCATCTACTCACTTGCTGAGATAAATTTTATTTTTTCTTAATTAAAAAATATATTTATTTATTTTTTCCTTTCAAGATAATTTTTAATGCATTATAAATAAAACACATAGAATAAAGAGAAAGCCAGTTACATGGAAATGTAGGCCTTTCCATGCATCTTTGTGGCCTGATGGGTGATTTGCAGAGGGGTCCCCCAGATGCAAAGCAACACGCTATCCTAAAGTGACTGAACAATTGTTAAGGAGATAATTTGTGGCAAGGAGGCCCTCCTGGGGTGGGGTTTCCTGAAATTGCACTTGAAGTTGGTCCTACCTGCAGAGGAAGCTGTTGGTGCTCTTTGTTGGGTGGGGAGGAGGTGGCTTGGAAAGACCCACGTTGGTTCTCTGGACCCCCTTTATCCTCCCTGGTATAACCAGTAGATCCCCATGGCCTGGTCCCAAATTCAGGTTGCATCCCTGTCAGGACCATGTGACCCTCCCCTCTCAAATGTGTCACATCCTCCTGCTCAGCAACACTCCTTCTACCTCTTTTTGGCAAGCTGTGTTAGACCTTTACACCTCCTTTGAAATTGCAGTACTTCCAGGAAATTTCTTTGGGTGCGTGAGTGGCTCTGTGTCCTCTCCTCCTCTTTCCCACAGCCTGCCAGGACTCCCGTCTTTTGAGGTTTCCTCCATCTTGTCCATGTCCACCCTGCCTCTCCTCTTATAAGTGGGGTGAGATCTCACATTCTAATCTGCCTTAGCCTTGGGCTGCTCATGTAGACTTTTGGTTTCCTCACTGATCTGAAAATGTTCTTTCCTGTGATGTTTTCAAAGGGTTCAAAGTTGTTTGCTTCTTTTTTTTTTTTTAATACCACTGGCTAGTTTATTTTCTTCTGAGTTTTTTTCTCCCATTAGTAATTATCAAAGACAACATTTCTACATACTCCCCACCCAATATAGTATAATTAAAAAATACTGATGTGAGAGAGTAAAGGACCATGTGCCTTATCCAGGCAACTTTCTCCCTGGGGAGCTCAGAATATGAGCAGAAATTAAACTTAGGTCCCTTTGTAGAGAGTCTCAGGGGTGGGCTGACAATGTGTCCCCATTCTTGTCCTGAACCTGGAGCTTCTGAGAGTAGTTTTAGTGAGTTAAGTAGGGTTCTAAAAACACCATTCCTCTAAACCCTCCTGTTTCTCTTTCACTAGGTCATCTACCCTCTTATATCCCCTCTCCTCAAGGTTCCTTAGCTCTTCTCTTGCATAATGCTGGTGAGTAGAACATAAGAAGCTGTGAACGCTTCTTCCAGGTGATCCCTCTGAGCATCTCAGGGCACTCCTCCTCCAGATAGGCCTCAACCACTTCATTGAGATGCTCTCTGCTTCCCAATTCTGATTGGTGTTCAAGGCTGCAGGGTCCAAAGGGACTCAGACTGGGATTTCTTTGTTGAATTTGATAAATCTGTCCATACCTGGACATACCTCTGTATGCATACCTCTGTGTGTGTGTGTGTGTGTGTGTGTGTGTGTGTGACTCAGAAGTTCTCACAACCTAACAGTCCCTGGAAGGCGTGAGACTGTGAGACCATAAAGGTCTGGCCTCCTAAAGTCCTTACACAGTAAGTTGTTCTGGCTTCGTTTTCTGCTTTGTTCATGGCGTTGCTTCCGTTTCTGTTTTTTTATTTTAATTTTTCATTGTTAGTATTTATTTTATACTATAAAGCTTTAAAAGCAGTTGAGCCTCCAATCAATTTTTTTTTTTGTTTTGGATGAACTTCCACATTGTTACTTCCAATTGCATACAAAATTTTTTTGCTTTTCCTCCCTTTTGTGTGAATCATTTCCCAGTGAAAATTCTTTGCTAAAGACAGTAAGTATATTTTTACAATGCCTGGTTTATTCAAAGTAATGTGGTTCCCAATGCATTTTTTTCATATTTTTCACATCTTTTAGATGGTTATTTTGCAGCTGTTTGCCTCCATGTCTCCAAATAAAGTGCTTTCCTGATACTTCAGTGCTAGGCATTATAAAACCAATATTCTGGATAATGATTTATCTTCTTTCCTTTCCCAACCTCTACCACACATGCCCATTTCCATTTTCCATCCTGTTAATATAAAGATTATATGTAAGAATGTAGGTTAGATCTATATTCATTGTTTTCATTATTATGACTATGTAATTAATAACTTTATAGCTCTGCTATGTAGTAAACTATAATTATTTTACTTTTCCAAATAAATTTTCATTTCCAATGGAGCTAATAGTTACTACTTTTTAATGTTTTTATTCAGTTGCAAACTCCTCATGAACCATATTACTCTCGTTGCAAGACATTCAGAAATCTCAGGCCTAGACAGGATGCTCTCCACACCTTCCTTGGATCTCCTTTTCTTATCATCCTGGGAATTCCATCTCTTACCTATGTAGCATCTGCCATTTCCATACACACACACACATATGTGTGTGTGTGTATATATATATAATGTTCCTCTCTTAGCTTATTTTTCATTTTGATGAAGCACATTATCAAGAAGCTTCTGGAGGTAAAATTGTTGAGTGCTTGTGTATCTGAAAATGTCTTCATTATACCCTCACACTTGATTGACAGTTTGGCTAGGTATAGAATTTTAGGTTAGAAATAATTTTCTTGAGAGGTTGAAGGCATCTCTCTGTTGTCTTCTAGCTTTCATTGGTACATTTGAAATGTCTAGAGCCTTTCTGATTTCTAATTCTTTTTTGTGCGATCTGGTTTTTTTTTCTGCCCTGTCCAGAAGCTTGTAAAATATTTATTTATTTCTCTAACTTTTCAAATTTCCTAACAATATGCTTTGGTATGAATCTATTCCTTCTTGATTCTTTCTTTATGGAATTTCTATTGTATATCTGTTAGAAGTCCCGGTCATTAATTTTCTTATCTGTTCTCCCCTACTGCCTCTTTTTCTTTTTACTATAGTTTCAGGGAGATTTCTTCAACTTAGGAAACCTCCTTCCTCTTGGCTGAGGGGTTCCACAAACAGAATGACCCATCCCTCTACTCCTGTACCTGATGAAAAACCTGGAGCTTTCCAGGGCCAGTGGGAGGGGCTGGAGGGGCATGCCAATGGCAGGAGGACCCTCCTTCCCTCAGCAGAGAGGGCTACCCACAAGAGACAGAGGGAACATGGGGAAGGTGGGGGGTGGGGTGGGAATCTCAGGCATAATCCCACTACCTACTCATGGCTGAGGAGGAGGGGGGCCAAGGGAGGGGTGGCAAGAAGGTCAGTCAATCCCTCACGCTTATGCCTGTTAGGTGAGCCCTGAGTTTGGCAGTGATCACTACAAGGGAGGATGTTCCTCTGCCTGATTCCTTTGGGAAGCCCAGAAAGGAAGATAGGTGCTCTCCCCTTCCTCCATGATTGACCTGAGAACCATGCGGGGGCATCCTGGGTGATGGCTGTGAGGGAAGCAGGGGAGAAGAACACCAGTGGCCGCTCCTGGGGTGCTGTAGATTGGAGGGGGCATTGCACCAATTCTCCCCACACCTCCAAACACACCCAGAGGTGCAGGGCAGTGAGCAGTTTTAGCCCAGAATCCCAAACCTTTCCTGTGTCCCACATCCACCAGAGTTGCCAGTGATCAGTATGTTAGCACTATTCTGAGGCAATCCTGCCTGGTCAGTAGGAGCACTCAGCTTGTGAGTCAGGCAACAACTGGTTGATTGACCACAGAGGTGGGGTGGGGGAAGGAGGAGGGGAGAGTGCTGTTGAGAGGGGCAATTAGCCATGGGCCTTGAGGTTCTGGCACATTCATGCTGGGAATATCAAGTAAGCAAAAACTCCGTGTGATCTTCACCCAGGCCATCTCTCAGGGTAGCATTTGTGGTGAGCATCCTCAAGGGATGAAGTACTGATCCCCTTTGGAGAGAGATCAGGCTTATGACAACTGACTATAAAAGCTTGCATTCCTCAACCTCAGCGTTCCTTGACTGCACTGAAAGCCTACTGCCTGTATAGCATCAACCTGTGTCCTTGGTGTGACTGTCGGGGAGTTAGGGGCCCAGGACAACCCTGGCCTGTGTGATGCTCACACTGCTTGTTGTGCATGATCACCAGTCCATTGTCCCCACCCCAGAGCTCTCCTGTCTTCTGCCAGCCTCCACGAAACAGTAACAGATTAGTTTCTAGGCTCAAAAGTAGGGTTAAATCCAAGACTTTGACAAGTACCTGCACCTCCTCTATCTGCTTTTGGATCCCCACTAGTGAAGGGGATTTTGTGTGCCCAGCTGGTCACCCTGCCTGTTGATGTATCAAGCTGATCAACCAGCTGTGGGGAAAAGGGGTTGAGCAATGAAGGCCCCTCTTGTGTAGATGTGTTGGGGCAATTTTGGGGAACCCGATCAACCACTGCAGGGAAAATAGGATGATTCAGCTCTTGTTGCCAGCCTTCTGGAACTCTGCAGCAGACCATACACCTAATGTCCTCTCTTCAGTAAGGTCCAAGCCAGACATCGACATTTGTGTTGGTGTTTCCTGAGTCTTAGCGGTAATATCCCGTTGTGCCACAAGAGGGAACCTAGCAGCAGACTGGGAGAGAAAATCAGATCTGCTGACTCTCCTGAGTCAGCTGAGTAAGTTTATTTCTTTGGATATCTTGTGAATATTGAGGTAACAGACACAACAACACTCATAGCTATTCCAAAACAAAGTAAAAATACTTTTAATTTTTATATTATTTGCAACTTTTCTTTCTACCCTACTTAATAGTTCAACTGCCTAGTCCAGTGACTGACTGTAGAGTGATACCAGCTCCTTTGTCTTGCTTTTATTATTCTCATCCCAATTTCTGATGTCTCCATCTCCCTTACCCATTTTCAATAATTCCTCTTTGTTTCCCTCTCCCTGAACACCCACTTTCTGGGGTTAGTGTAATCCCTACTTAGGGCTTTGATTGACCTTCTTCTGATTATTCAAGACAATAATTCCTAACTAGTATTTTGCTCAATGTTGTAAGCGTTATGGTTAATAACCCAGATTTTACAGACCTTGAGCAAATTACTGAATTTTTCTATGCTTCAATTTCCTCATTGCTAAACTGGATATTATAATAACTTTATCACGGTATCTGTTACATAGTACTTGCTTAATAAACATTACCTACTCTAATTACCTAATGTCCCCCTTTCTGTGTTTATTTATCACTCCTGGTACTTACAACTTCTGACCACAACTTTTCTGTTCCAGCCAATGTCCTTCCTAGTTGCCTGCGCCTTAATCACTCCTACTTAGGAGACATGGTCCAAGCTATTCTCCTGATCTCTCCTCCTGGCAATTCCAGATTCTCTGCAGCTTTGAGGGGGGGATATTTTGTTTTCTAATCTCACCCTTTATCCCTTATTTTATCAACTGTGCACCAGGTCTGAGGAACTGGCCTCTTCTCTTGTTCTACTTCTTGCAGCCTGTATGTCCCATGCAAATTACTTGAGTCTGTTGTCTTGTGTCTAAAATGGAGGATCCTTAGGGTTCCATGTAGCTGTAACAATGTATGGAAAGAAAACTGGCATTTAGTGAGCACCTAGCATGGACTATGAACTATGGGCTGTATTTACTGAGCAAGTTCTAAATGTTGAGCAATGTCCTTGGCAATGAGGGTATAGCACAGATCAAGAGACACACTGCCTCTACCCTCATGAAGCTTACATCGACTCGTTTTTAAAAACTGACTTCTCACGACAGCCATGAGAGGACTCATTGATGCAGTGGAGCCTGGATGATTAAATCCCTTTATTAAGTCCCTGTGAAACAGCCAGTGACAGGTGGAGCCACCACACGAACCCAAGTTTGGCTGACCCCTAAGTTGGCTCACTTTCCACCCGACATCCCTGGGCATGGGTGAGTCTGATATGTTCTTAAATAGAATCAGCCTCAGACAAGTGTGGGTGTGGAGCTGAGAGATCAGATATGCCTGGTAAAGAGCTGACTCTGAAGTCATTTTCCATGAGAGTTGAGGCCTGCGAGTGAGGAGGGGGAAGTGATGGGGAAAGAGAAAGCAGCTGTGTTGTGGAGGCAGGGGATGCAGAAATGTCTGTGCATTTCTGCTTGTGTCTGTTGTTGATCTTTTAGGGATCTGGTACTTCCTTCCCACTAAGTCCTCTTTTCATCCTAATTGGGACTGCCCCTTGGTCTTGTGAAACCAGCACATACATACAGGCAAAAGTAGGTTTACAGCCATGAGTGCACAAAACACAGAGTTTATTCTTGTATAATATATTTTTCCATACAAACAACCATAAACCTACTTTTGCCCACCCCTGTACATACCTTCCATCCACAAAACTCAGTTCAGTCCACTGGTTTTCTCTGTCTTTGCAATAGTCCATGGTATCTTTCAAAGTCACCACAAAGATGTCCTCCTTGGTCTTCTGAACTTGGCTTTCCTCCTATCCTCTATTCCCATCCCTGGGCTGTAGGGTCCCAGGGACTTACTGCCTTCACACTCATAGAAAAACAAGGGTTAATTATTGGGCTGGGCAGTGGCCTAAAACTTGGGGAATACCCAGGGATGTGGAAAGTCTGGTATAAAGAAAGTCACAGAGCAAAGACCTGCAAAAGTGGAGAGGACTTTGCGGAGTGGGTCAGCTGTGAGCCCCACCATGGGCAGGAGACAGTCAAGGAATACCTGGTCAATGGGATTAATAGCTACTTCACAGCAATGCATGCCCACATGAGCAGAAGGACTTGCCTTTATCTGGTAGAAAAGGCAGGAAGGAGAACCTTCTAGAAATTCAGATAATGACTCTGAAGGCATCAGTATGTAATAAAAGCAGGATGTAGCCTTTTATTTTTTTTTATTTTTTTTATTTATTTACTTTTATTATTTATTTATTTATCTATCTTTAGAGGGGAAGGGAAGGAGAGAGGGAGAGAAACATCAATGTGCAGTTGCCTCTCGTATGTCCCCTGCCGGGAACTGGCCTGGCAACCCAGGCATGTGCCCTGACTGGGAATCGAACCGCGATCCTTTGGTTCGCAGGCCCGCGCTCAATCCACTGAGCTACACCAGCCAGGGCAGGATGTAGCCTTTTAACCACCAATTCTTCAAGCTAAATTGTTGCTAAGTTGGATTTTTCCCATAGCGATGAGAAATGCATTTGCTGACTATTTGTAAACATTACAGATTTTAAACCCACACAATATTAAGAAGTTATTAGCTTATATTTTTGTTTCCTCCAGATTTTCATGTGATGATGGGCCCAGGGTTAACTTAGCTCCCTTCTCTCCAGATCCCAGGCCCAGTACCATTATATCCAGTTCTCTGGGGCTTTCTTGTTCTGACACTTTCCTTCTGCTGACCCCTCCTCAACCCTTGTTCCTGGTGGTGTCTCACTCTCCCCCAAACCAGATAGATACATCCACCTGTGAAAAAGAGGGAGAGCTGGAGAGAAGATATTTCTTCCCATCATTGTGGAGTACAGAGATGCCAGGTCTCTATACTTCTTTCTACTCCCTAACCTTGGGTGATCTTTGCACACTTGGGTGTCTTGCTGCTCTAGGTCTTGGCACATGTTGTCAACATATGGCTGTAGGAGGAGGCTGGTCTCATCTGGTGGGAAGAGGAGGGTCAAAGAGGGTATTGTTTGGTGGACTAAAGAAGTGGGATGAGAGTTCTTTTTACCCTTGGGGGCTCCTTTCCTGGCACTGGTCCTCAGAAACTTATTGTGAAAGAGAAGTTTTGTCTTGGGTCCTGTTTTAGGATCCTGTCAGAAGCTTAGAAATAATTAGGCATAAACGCCCTCCCCCGAGCCCCCAGCACCAACCTTGGCCTCCTCCACCAATACCCACACTGACTCGGGCACTGTGGACATTTATAAATGGGGCCATTGAAGAATCAGAAGAAATTTGTACAACTCTGAAAAGTATCCCTATTCCTTGGACCCTGTTCATCTCATTACTTTCCACCCCCCATTTTGGACATTTAGACAAAGGCTTTGGTCATTCTGGCTGGACCATCGGTATAGCCCTGAATGATGGGGTCAGAGCTCTTGGTTTCCAAAGAGAATTGTTAGTTAGATTTAAGTAAGTTAGACTGAGAACCCATCAATTAAAGGGTTGAATCTGCATCTGGAAGTACCCTCCAATACCATGCGAGGTGCATGCAGTAGTGATTTCCTGAGTTCTTCCCCAAAGTAACCTGCAGCCATTTACTCAAATAGCCATCCAACATGGAAGGGGAATACTGAGACCTTTTGAGGTTGCATGCATGATTTGAGCTGGCATTGAGAACCCCGAGGATCTAAAGCTCCATGATAGCACATGTGGAGGTTGGGTAAAAAAAAGAGTTAATACAGATAAAGTGATTGGTATCAGTACTATACCTGGCATTGAGTAAGTACTCAGTATATGGTAGGTAATAAAGGGTAGTTACTAAAGTGAAAAAAAAAAAAGAAATAAAGTTCTGATAGATGTTACAACATGGATGAACTTTGAAGATATTATACTAAGCAAAACAAGCCAGTCACAAAAGAACAAATGCTGTATGATTCCACTGATATGCAATATCTAAATAGTCAATTTCATAGAAACAGAAAGTAGAATGATGGTTTCCATGGGCTAAGGGGAGGGAGAAATGGGTACAAAGTTTCAGTTTTGCTAGATGAAAGACTTGTGGAGATCTCTGCACAACAATGTGAATATATTTAACACTACACATGTAAAAAAGTGATTGATGGTTAAAAAATAAAAAAGAATATTGGGGTGCATAGGTTCTTTTGAATGAGTGTTTCAGGATTCTTAGCGTATAATCCCAGCAGTGGAATTACTGGTTCAAAAGGCATTTCCATTAATAGCCAAGTGCTGGAAGCAGCTGAGGTGCCCATCAGTAAATGAATGGATCAAAAAACTGTGGTACATTTACACAATGGAACACTACACAGCAGAAAGGAAGGACCTCCTACCCTCTGCAATAGCATGGATGAAACTATAGAGCATTATGCTAAGTGAAGTAAGCCAGGCAGTGAAAAACAAATACCATATGATATCACCTATAAGTGGAACCTAATCAACAAAACAAAAAAACAAGGAAAATAAAACCAGAGACACTGAAATTAAGAACAAGCTGACAGTAACCTGAGGGGAGGAGGAAGGGAAATAACGGGGGAAAGAAGGGAAAGGATCGTCAAAGAACATCTATCTATAAAGGACCCATGGACAAAGTCAAAGGAGGGTAGGATTGAGGGTGGGAGGTGGGGTCAGGTGGGGTGGGGGAAAGTAGTGGTGGGAAAATAGAGACAACTGTATTTGAACATTGATTAAAAAATGATAAAAATAAATGGAAAAGAAGAAAATTTAATCCAGAAGGAAGGTATGGGGTTCAAGAAGCAACATTGAGCAAAGAAGCTGGTAAACATGTTGGTAAATATAAATAAGAATTGAGTTAAATATTCTTTCTGAAATGCAGAGAATGAATTAGAGGTGGACGAGCCTAGAGGCAGAGACACTAGGATGGCATTCCATTAATTCAGTCTTGGACTTGGGGTCCTTCTAAATTCAAGGGACAGTATCTGCACAGCTGGTGGATCAATAAGGTGGTCATCGAAGGAGATGTCAGTGATGACATCCAAGTTTTTTTTGGTTAGGATCCAGGGTGGATAGCAGGATCCCCCATTAAAATATGGGACATGTAAGCAGAGAATTGCAGATTGCCTGTTCAAGTCCCTGCTTCTCCATCTGCTAGCTGGTCAACCTGGAATAAGTTACTTAGCTTCTCTAGTCTTCATTTCTCTACTTTGTAATAATAGTACTTATATCAAAAGCTGTTAAAAGGGACAAGTGAGTCAATAGCCACAGAGCACTTAGAATATCCCTCATTTATTAAGCACTGAATAAATGTTAGGGTAACAAAATATTAAATTGGAAATCTTGGCTGGAATTTTGAGATGCAATGTTTTAAGAATATATAACACAAATGACATTCTAAAGTGATTTGTTAGTCTGAGATGCATTACTTCAAAGGAAAAGCAAATTATGTCACTCTCAAACTGTACACCCACATCAAAGTTTTATAAAATGGTAGAGTTGTTGGAAATCAGAGGGCGAGAGGATTAACTTGGGAGAGAGACTACCTTTGGAAAGAGATGTACTGTTAGTTCTCCCCAAGACAAAGGCCTGAGGGTGCTGCCTTCTGCATCCCGAACCTCATGAGAGGAGCTCCA
The DNA here is from genome assembly GCA_039655065.1 of Glossophaga mutica. Lineage (NCBI taxonomy): Eukaryota > Metazoa > Chordata > Mammalia > Chiroptera > Phyllostomidae > Glossophaga > Glossophaga mutica. The sequence continues at coordinate 85,797,207 of CM077305.1, forward strand.
ATGTGCCTATTGACTCCTGCTTGATACGTCAAAAAGGCAAAAGACAGCATTCCCAGCCAATGAATGGAGGATATGTGGCTGCATTGAAGTAGGCCTCCATACCTCAAGTTTGTTGGCCCTAAGGATGCGTATACTTCCTGTGGACCAGATGTGAGCATGCCCAGGAGAGAGCCAGTGTGAGGTTATTTTATGTTGTGCTTAATAGAATCTCCCGGAGAAGTGAATAGACTTCAAAAGTTAAAAAGAAAAAAGAATCCATTTGACAAACTGTCAAAAAGATCAAATCACTTAAATGGGAAAGAAGACTATCCAGTTGGACTTAGAGTTCTCAATAGCAATATTAAATGTTAGGAAACAGTGGGATGATGCCCCAAGTAGCCATAGGGGCAGAATCTAGAACTGCGGTTCCCTCCGACTCTCTGGGGAGTGCAATGTTGGCTCTGGGAGCTGCAACAGAGTAAACAGATCCTGCACTCTGCACTCGTGAGTTACTCTCCCACCCATCCACCCACTTGCTCTCCCAGCCTTGTCTCTCACCCTTCTTTGGAGGGGATCCTGGCTCTAGCCACCGGCCAGGAATGGGGATGGGGGTAGGTATCACAGTTCTCACTGGGCCAGGTGGAGAGGAGATGGGCTCCCGGAGTTGCTGAGGGGGCATGGAGCAGATGCCCCATTGTGTTGTGCGGAGAAGACTGTGCTCTTTCTCCCGGCCAACAGGAGAGGACATCCTGAGATAAACTTCAGGAAATTCTATCTGTTGTTGGTGGCAAGCCCTCATTCATGTTGGAAACATGTTGAAGTAATTGCCCACTTTCCAAGGATCTGAAAATCCCTGTTTCAGCTCAGTTAGGATACGTACCCTCACCCTCAACAACAGAGTTTTTCTCCGCAGCCCATTCTTTAACAGCAGGGCTGCCTGCTCCTCCAGCTGCAATTCTTTCACTCTTCACTAAGGCTGCCAGGAATGAAAAGGGGAGGGGGAGAGGTGGGCGGCGGCAGGAGGCAGGGCCTGGGGCAGAGCTGGGACCCTGTGAGCTCTGGCCTGAGGCTGATTCTGTCTCCTTCTGCGGCTGGTGCTTCTGCTCAAAGCTGCCAGGTGAGTGCTCATGCTGGGACAGGGGCAGCCGGGCTGGCAAGGCTGGGGGTCAGAGGCGGTGGGGGCTGCTTGGGGCTCTACACTGCCTCCACCACCTCCAATGTGCACACCACTGACCTGGGGGTATTATTAAAGCTCAGATTTAATTGGCCAAGCTGGGGATTCAGCCTGATTCTGCATACATGGTGCTGCCTGTTCTGCTTCACATGGACCACACTTTGAATAAAAGAATCTAGAATGTTTTCCAGGCCAGGTGGGGTGAGATGGGACCAGTGAGCGGGATCTAGCACTGTCCTCAGTGGACTTCCTTTGGTCTTACCCTATCTGAGATGGATTCTGCCACCAATGGAATCCTGAAAATTTTTCTCCAAAGGAATAGAGATGCTTAGAAAAAATTCTTACCATAATCATGATGGCAGAATTTAAAAATCTATTTACATATTTGAACTCTCGGCTTTCCTCCCTCTCCCAACTACTGAGCTCACAGGTATTGCTCCCCTGATTAAAGTTTTAACAGGGCTCTGATCCAACCAATTTTCTCCCAAATAGATTTATCTGCAAACTATTTCTCCAGTCCTAGAAAGAGGTGTCCCTTGAGCTGAACTTTGTCAGCAATGCTGAACCCTCAGCTCCCTAGATCCTCAAGTTCAGCCTGGGTCACTGGTCCCTGTGCACAAAGCTGCAGACCTGTTTGTAGGAGGAGGGTGTGGGTCTCAGAGAATGAGACAGGTGGGCTGCTGGAACAGAGTGGGGGTGGGGAACCACAGAGTCACAAGAACACAAGGGGTGAAGGAGGAGGGACTGTGTTTAGGCTCTGACCTATAGGAAACTCCCTTGGGTCTGCAGACTTTGGGAGATGGAGCACAATTTTGCCTGAATATGAGACCCAGGAATGTGTGGAATAAGTACTGTTTTGGTGATAACAGCCATGGGGCCAAGGACAGGAAAGTCACTCAGAGCTAGACATGGGGGCTCCAAACTAAGGGGTCCTCAGGCAAGTCCTCTTATCCTCCTTTTTCTTCTGTCCCTTCTAAATCCCTAAAGCTCTGTGGTGAGCTCTGGAGATCCCAGTTCAGTTCCTAGAGCCTTGAGGAGGACAGCTGTATGTCTGGCTGTGGGTCTTGGGTGGGCACAGGGCAGAGAGAGGTACTAGAGACAGGGCCTCTGGGAACTAATTAAATTCCCAACACTTAAAATATGCCAGGCCTGCTCTGTGTTAAATTGCAATTCTGCTGGCAATGTGCTGGAAGTCTTTAGAGCAGTGGTGTCAAACTCATTTTCACCGGAGACCACACCAGCCTCCGGGTTACCTTCAAAGGGCCGAATGTAATTTCAGGACTGGATAAATGTAACTACTCCTTAACTGGGGGCAAGGAGCTTGGCGCTGCCACCAAGTAGAAGCAAGGTGCCATGCCAGATAAAACAAGGTGGAGGCCCAATTCAGCCCTCAGGCGTTGTGTATGCCACTTGTGCTTTAGAGGATGTTGGGCCTGCACTTTGAAATGAGGAGGCTGAGAACAAGACTTGAAAATTGACCAAACCAGAATTCAGTCTGATAACACTCCAAGAGAGCCAGAATAGAAATCCTCAAAGCCCCAGGGCTGCCTCCCCAGGGCAGACTCCCCAACCCCCGACCCCTGACTTATGAGGCAGGGAGGGGCTACAGGCATCCTCACAGATGGGGCTGGTTGAATCTACCCATTCACAACCAGCATGGAAATGGGTAGATTATCATGTCCCACTCAACAAAAGCCCTTGGAGATGCTCTGGTACAGATGTCTTGCCTTACGGAGCTGGTAACTGAAGCCATGAGTGGAGAGGTGACGGACCAATGCTACCCTAAAGCAGTGGTTCTCAACCAGGGTGAATGTGACCCCAAGGAACATTTAGCAATATCTGGAGACATTTGTGGGTGACAGGGAGGTGTGCTACTGGTGTCTAATGGACAGAGGCTGGGAATACTGCTAAACAACTCACAACACACAGGACAGCATCCCTTGTGCCCCCAAACAAAAATTATCAGGCCCCAACTGCCAACATGGCCAAGGTTGAGAAACCCAAAACCAGCACTGGAACTTGACCTTCCTGTTCACCTTTTATGGAGCTCAGTATCCCTCCAAACAAAATTTAATTAAGCATTAATTGAGCAACTGTTTCTTTCCCCTGGGCACTTCACTAAATGCTTTTTTCATCCAATAGGTAAGCTAGCATTTTTGTTTTACTGTTGTCTTGATTTTCAAATTAGAAAAAAGATTTTGTTTCCTTATCTATTTGCCTTTTATTATTTTCAATTATCCTCTTCTCCTGAATTCTGAAGAATTACCCAATTTACTTTTAGCACCATAATTTGATTTTCCTCAGAATCTGTCCTATTGTCTTCAACATAGATTTTATTTGTGCTGCTGATGGCCTTTCTCCGATTCTGTTTCCGGTAGGTTTATACATTTAAAGATCCATTTACTCTCATTTTTGAAGAGTCTTGGAAATGAAAGGAGATAAATCTCTATCTTCACTTTGCCATCTTTACTCATGAGGAAAATTTTGCATTTTTCTAAAGACTGAAATAGGTTTCTCCTAAAAATTTTAACTCAGTTTTATAGAAAAGAAATTTCATTGCTGATATACTTCTGAGTCTTCACAATCTCTGATGGGTGTAGAAAGATAGGGACTGAGAAGCAGGCAGAGAGTCAAACTCTTGCTATCTAGTGGCTCAAAATATGGTTTCTCACAGTCAGTGGATGGGGACATATTTCTCTGGTCAACTGGAACCTCTGGAAGCATCTTAATCCATCCCTTCCAGTTGTACAGAAGTGACCGTTCTGCCTAGGTTTTGGCATATGGCCTGTTCTCATCTACAGTTTATGACACTAACACCCATTTAAAATTGTTGTGCATCTTTGTGAGTATCATAATTGGAAAGCTGACACAGGAAAAATTAAGCATGTTTCATTTTCTGCCATATTAACTTAAAAATTCAGGTTATTATTATTAGAGTTAAAGGGGGGAAACCTAAGCAAGTTCACAGTCAGAGAGAAATTAAGGGTGGTCTGAGTTAAAGGAAAGGTAATTTAGGAATCAAATCCTTGAAGAAACTGGAAAGGAGAGACCCAAGGACACAGATTTGGAAGGGAGAGTAGCCTTGGACAAGTGTAGGGCCACTTCTTTTTCTAAGATGCTATAAAAGGAAGCGACTGTGAGATAAGAGAAGCAGTAACTACGAGGATTCACCTCACAGAGTCTCTAGTTTCCCTGTAGAATAAGAGGTTTGTGTGGTCTTATAAGAGTGAGGGGAGCCAGAAGTGTAAGAGTTTGGGTTTAATGGTGATGATTAGAAAAAGTGACGGCACTGAGGAAGCCTGCTAATTGGAACAAAAATAAAGATGACAAACTGGGCTGTTAGCATGATGATATTTTCTCCAGAGAATTGAGGAATTGCTGAAATCTGTTCCTGACCATGACCACCTCTCACCATGAAGGAGATATGAGCCCTAGGAACAATGGCAAAGGAGAATCAAATTTTAAATTTTTTCCAGTCAATTCTGGCTTTGACCAAACCCCATTACATTTAACTAGTAGATTCTGTTGTGTTTTCTTTTAAAAAGTTCTCCTTTTCCTAGGCTAAAGAACATTAGACTAAAGCAAACCTTGAGATTTACTCTCTTCACTTGTTCCCCAGGGAACCCCCTAACCTAATCACATCTCATTATACTTTGTGGTAGGAGCAGAGGCCAGCCCGACACACCTGTGAGCATCTGAGGGCAATGAGCCAGAGATAAGCAGAAAGCAAGAGAATACACTTTCCCCCCAAGGTCTGCAATGATTTTGTTCAGATGGTGCTGACAATAGCATCAGAGCTGGCAAACATCACCTGGAGAAGTATTAGTTTTCAGAGGACACTGGTCTCTTACTATTCAGCCTATTTAGGGTGAGAGGGAAGGAGGGAAAGAGAGGTGAGACAGACCCTGGTCTCTACCCAACACTGAGAGTTTCTCTCCAATGCAGTGGGGAACAGAGGACAGAAGAGAGAGCCACACCCACAGTTATCTGCTATTATTATTTTACGAACATGACTCAATATATAAATAGGTGCAATCAGAGTTTTAATATTTGATCAACCAGATCCTTGGAGAAGAGCAAGAAAGCTTGCGTTACCCATCTTTGAAGTCAGAGTGAAAAGGTGGTCTATGGCTCCTCCTATAGGAGAGTGAGCAACACATCTACACTCATCATTGTCCTGTGCTCCATAACAGGATGTGTGGCAGGTTCCTGAGGCGGCTGGTGGCAGAGGAGAGCTGGCACTCCACCCCCGTGGGGCGCCTCCTTCTTCCCGTGCTCCTGGGGTTCCGCCTTGTGCTGCTGGCTGCCAGTGGAACCGGGGTCTATGGCGATGAGCAGAGCGAATTCGTGTGCCACACCCAGCAGCCAGGCTGCAAGGCTGCCTGCTACGATGCCTTCCACCCCCTCTCCCCACTGCGCTTCTGGGCCTTCCAGGTCATCTTGGTGGCTGTGCCCAGCGCCCTCTACATGGGTTTCACCATGTATCATGGCATCCGGCATTGGGAAGACTCGGGAGAGGTGAAGAAGGAAGAGGAGAGCCTGATCCAACAAGGACAGGGAGGCACAGATGCCTCAGGCGCTGAAAGGCCCAGGCTGCTCTGGGCTTATGTGGCACAGCTAGGGGTGCGACTGGTCCTTGAGGGGGCAGCCTTGGGGGGGCAGTACCATCTGTATGGGTTCAAGATGCCCAGCTCCTTCGCATGTCGTCGAGAGCCTTGCCTTGGCAGTATAACCTGTAATCTGTCCCGCCCCACTGAGAAGACCATTTTCCTAAAGACCATGTTTGGGGTCAGTGGGCTCTGTCTCTTCTTTACTCTTTTGGAGCTAGTGCTTTTGGGCCTGGGGAGATGGTGGCAGATCTGGAAGCAAAAATATTCCTCTTCTGGCTTCCCAACTTCAGAGAGCCCCAGGAAACACAAGGAACCCAATGATAACTTCCCGGTGGTGGAATCAAAAGACCAGTTCCGAATAGCAGGTGAGAAGGGCACCGATGTCATTTTTACTTCTTTGTCTGGTATCTTTGTCCTGATGATTCCCTTTGGCAGGTCCCTTATCCTCTGGGAAGTACAACTCCCACATGTTACAAAGTAGTAAAAGGTGAAGGGATTAAGCAAAACAAAACAAACAAAAAACACTCATAGACACAGACAAGGGCATGGTGATTTCCAGAGGGAAAGGGGGTGGAGAAAGGTAGAAGTGGGTATAGTGGGCATAAATGGTGATGAGTTGACTTGGGTTGGTGAACACACAATACAATATACAGATGTTGTATTATAGAACCGTACACTTGAAACCTATGTAATTGTATTAACCAATGTCTCTCTTATAAATTCAATTAACAAAGTAGAAAACTAGGTTCTAGGTAGATGTTCTGACCTCTGCTCCCAGCCAAGCCCCATTCCTGTCAATCTGATGACTCCTTCTGATGAACCATGACCAGAGTGCTCTGTTGTAATTCCTTGTCCTTCCATTGAAATCTCTTCTCATTTAGAAAAAGTTTCAGCTTCTGCTTGATTCTCTACTTTGCAGAGTTATAAAGACACCTGGCTCAACTCTGAAGGAAACACTATGACTGGATCTTCTCCCCAACACCCAGTGAGTGGGGATTTACCTCTGTGACAAGTCAGAGGCTGTTGAAGCATCTTTAAGGGGCATGGTGGGCCAACCTGCTTAAAACATTTCCCTGAAGAGCTACTGCTTGTGCCTTCTCACCAGAATTCTCTGGTGCCAGCATTACAGTTTTTATGGACTTTGTTCCACAGTCAACCAGCAGAAACCTCCGTAAAACCATGCCTCTCCTTTGTCCTGTGCAATAAAGATTGATTACTGTTGGCGGTATTCTTGTTGCTAAAAACAATCCTCCTTCCTGTCTCAGTGACTCTACTTATCTCTCTCCTGTTGTTCCACATTCTGTGCTCCCCCAAAATCAAAGTCCTGTAACCCTGAATACCCACAGTCTTTCTGTATATGTCTTATCCAGAAACTCTGGCCTTCCAAGCATATATAATGCAGCACCTAGCATCTATATATAAATTAGATTTATTCAAATACTTGGCCACAACCTTTAGGAAGATTACTGTGAATTCAGAGGATTATGTCCCCTGGACTACTGACAGCTCTGATTTCTGCTCAATTCTCAATCTCTTCTTGGTTCATGACAGCTGCTCCATTGGCTCCAGCACAGCAGCACCTTATATGTGGTGTTAAGTCCCTACTTTTTAAACTCATATCCCTCAATACCACATAGACAAGCTGGTAGAGTTCTACTGCTGATTCAGGGGTAACAGGGATGTTTACATCGTAGCATGATTGAGAGGTAATTTAAAGCTGAATGAATAGCGTATTTCTCTTTTCTTGAGTCTTTCAGTCATTTCTGTCCAAGAGTGTTCTGGCTTCCCACCTTTTTGCAGAAACACCTCTCTCCTCAGTTCTTTCTTGTCCTCGAATTCTCAACAAAGAGTAGTTACCTAGTTTGGTTTTCTCCTCCTCAATCCTATATTATCCCCAAGTAAATTAAGAAGGCACATCCCTAAGGAAAGATATTTGGTTCCCCAAGAGATACTTTGGCAACAACTAATAAAATAATAATTTTTCTTTTTGCTACATAAGTGTTTCATAAAGAATCCCTTATCTGCTATAGCCAGAGCCCAGCCAAGTGAGAAAGAATAGAAAAAAGCTAATGTCATCATTTGTAATTCCTCCTTGATAGCATCCCTTTTTAAACAGCTTTATTGATACACACACACGTATATATATTTCATGTACCATATAATTCATCCAACTAAAGTGTACAATTCAATGGCTTTTAGTATAGTCAGAGAGTTGTGCATCCATTAACACAAACAATTTTAGAAAATATTTATCAACTCAGAAGGAAACCCTATGAGCCTCAGCTATCTTCCCCAAACCTCCATGACCCCAAACATTGCTTTGGCACCCTTGTTGAAAATCAATTGCTTGTAGATATATGAAAATTTTTCTGTATTCTCAATCTTATTTGTGGAGGAGAGAATGTCCCATATGTGACTGCTTTGGATCCTTAAGCTAGATCCAGCTAGATCTGGACCAGAACAGGGATAGCTTCCCATAAATCCCCTCAGAAAATGTCTGATCAACCCCTGCCCTGTACCCCAGGCGTGCTGGTTCCGGAAGCAGGCCTTTGCCCTACCCTGGGCAAGTGTGTAAAATGTTTTTCCCTTATCTGGGGCTGGTCACACCCCAGTACAACTATCCATCCTGCCCTGTGCTAGAAAACCCTGTAGTACCTGCCATGTGGCATGGAGGATATCCGTGTTGTCTTGCTGCTGCCCAAGATGTGCCTTGAGTGTAAGTACTATTTAAAAAACTCTTGATATAATGCTGGAGTTGTCAGCCTCTTTCTCAGTCATTTGGCCCCAGGAAATTTTCCTAACACAATTCATTGATGTCTATTCTATCCTTATGCCAGTACCACATGTTTTGATTACTGTAGCTTTGTAACAAATTTGAAGTTGGGAAGTGTGAGTCCTTCTACTTTGTTCTTATTTTTCAAGATTGTTTGGCTATTTGGGGTCCTCTGAAATTCCAGATGAATAAAATTGTGAACTGGGGCACTTCAATATTTTCATTAAAGAAGAACATCCATTTTAGGAGTATGGTAGGAGTGAAGACATAGGACCTTAACGAGACATAGGTCCTCATTTCTGTCACTAAATACACAGGCAGACATACAGACACATACTCACACCCTCACCTCACAAACAGTCATGGCAAACATCAGTAACTGATAAGAACATTTCCTCCTCAGTTTATATTAAGACTCAGAGTCTTTCTCAATATAGCATCCCAATTTGTGAAGAAATACACTTCTTAGTTGTATAATTTAAACATTTTAAAACTAGATATGCTATGGGACTTTTATCAAAAACCCCAAAACAGAAATTGCAGAAAACCCCTTTCCAATCATTTAGTCATACATTCAGTAAATACTCATTGAGCATATTATGGGAAAGGCAGTGTCTGATATTGGGACACAAGAGGAATTAAAGACTTCATTCATAAGTAAAGGAACAAAGAATAAAAACAGAGCACCTCAGAAGTACAAGATGAAAAATCCATTAAAGAGAAACAGGTAATTCCCTGAAGTAGGCAAGTATATTATTTGTTGAAAGCCTCAACTGATGTTCCTTGGGATAGCAAAATGGTCCTGCCTTCAAGCTGGGTACCAAAAGGCAATATAACTGTGCTTCTGAATCTTAACCATTCCCACTTAAAAAACTTCATTTCCTTTCACCCATTCTCCAGGTGCTATCAGGTCTTTCACAATGTCCTCACAACAGCTACACTACTTTCTGACCATTGCTCTCACATCCAGGTCTTGACCCTCTCAAGGAGGAGGATCAGAAACTGCTCCAGCACCAGAAGCTGCAGGATTTGCTCCTTTCCAGCATCTTAGACAACTGCCACTCACAGCAGATCTCCCAGAGTTGGCTCAGAGCATCTTACAGTCTGCAGACCTTCTGAGAATTGGACTACCTAAAACACTGATGGAAAGTCAAGTCTGGAGAAGACCATCTAACCCTAGATTCCTTCCCCTAACTTAACTACTAGAACCCCTATCAGCATGGGGTGAATGTGCCCCATGTCCTCAGTATGGATTTCCTCAACCTAGAGTTTCCTATGTTTGGTAAGAAAGAGAGGGAAATCAGGGTGGCAGGAGATGAGGCTTAACATTCCTTCTCATGCTTGCATCATGGAAAGCTGGCTCTCAGGTTCCCTGGGCTTCAGAGAGTTGGTGGGTTTTGTGGGGGAGTAGGATATCCTGCTTTTCTAGGAACTCAACTAGACTTTGGAGTTGGAGGCTGAGAACAGGTTCCTTTCCCTGGGGAATGATGCTGAAAAAGAGGGGCTTTGGGGACACTAAGCCTAATGGGCCCAGTGCCTCCTTAGCCCCACTCCACGCCCAGCTACATAGATACCTCTAGTCCTCCTGGAGGGCCCACAATGCCCTCCTAGGTGCAGCTTGCCTAAGACTCCAGCACTTAAATCACCAGAGGGGCTTGCCACTCTTAACCTCACCTCTCAAACCTGATGACAGCTACGACATTTGGAAAAAGAAAACTCAACTACAATGGTTGAAACCAAGCTGGTTTCAAAAAATTTTACTTAGACATTATTTGGCCATTACACTTTTAAAACTGCAACAATTTACATATTTGTATTGCTCTGCTTTGAAACTGTAACTGTGGTAAGCAATTAGACAGACATGAGCAGAGCAAAGACAACAGGCCAGGTACAGAGGGTCACCAGGGCAGAAAGCCCCAGGTACCTAGCAATGGGCAAAACTGGGAAAACACGGACCTCACCCAGCAGGGTGACTTTCCTCCCCAAGGACATCGCTGGTTATGCAGTTTAGACCCATGAACTTTCCTCCCTAGAGATAACATCTAGGTCTCAGTTGTATTTCAGCCCCAGGCCCAGAAAAGCAGCAAAACCAGACAAGCCATACCATGCCTGACCTCAGGACCAGCTGCATTGACTAATGATGCCCTGCCCTGGTGCTGACCAATCAGTGTAGACCAGGACCCTGAAAGGACACACTTGGATAGCTGATGAATACTCTGCTCAGTCCCTGGGACCTTCTCTAAGATTTCCACCATTAAAAGTCCTAGAGGGACCCAACATTCTCCCTAGAGAGCAGCACCCCACCCCTCCCCAGTCTCTCCCTCCAGACATGTTACCTTAATCTTCCTCTCTTAAGCTCCAAGGGCCTTTCTTTTGCCTCTATAGTTTGTTTCCTGAGCTCATTTCTTTTACCTCTGTGACTTACTAAGTAAATTTTCTCTTATAATTTGAGTCAAAGAAGTAAAAATGACATCAGTGTCCTTCTCACCTGCTATTCGGAACTGGTCTTTTGATTCCACCACCGGGAAGTTATCATTGGGTTCCTTGTGTTTCCTGGGGCTCTCTGAAGTTGGGAAGCCAGAAGAGGAATATTTTTGCTTCCAGGTCTGCCACCATCTCCCCAGGCCCAAAAGCACTAGCTCCAAAAGAGTAAAGAAGAGACAGAGCCCACTGACCCCAAACATGGTCTTTAGGAAAATGGTCTTCTCAGTGGGGCGGGACAGATTACAGGTTATACTGCCAAGGCAAGGCTCTCGACGACATGCGAAGGAGCTGGGCATCTTGAACCCATACAGATGGTACTGCCCCCCCCCAAGGCTGCCCCCTCAAGGACCAGTCGCACCCCTAGCTGTGCCACATAAGCCCAGAGCAGCCTGGGCCTTTCAGCGCCTGAGGCATCTGTGCCTCCCTGTCCTTGTTGGATCAGGCTCTCCTCTTCCTTCTTCACCTCTCCCGAGTCTTCCCAATGCCGGATGCCATGATACATGGTGAAACCCATGTAGAGGGCGCTGGGCACAGCCACCAAGATGACCTGGAAGGCCCAGAAGCGCAGTGGGGAGAGGGGGTGGAAGGCATCGTAGCAGGCAGCCTTGCAGCCTGGCTGCTGGGTGTGGCACACGAATTCGCTCTGCTCATCGCCATAGACCCCGGTTCCACTGGCAGCCAGCAGCACAAGGCGGAACCCCAGGAGCACGGGAAGAAGGAGGCGCCCCACGGGGGTGGAGTGCCAGCTCTCCTCTGCCACCAGCCGCCTCAGGAACCTGCCACACATCCTGTTATGGAGCACAGGACAATGATGAGTGTAGATGTGTTGTTCACAGTCTTTTAGGAAGAGAGGTAGGCCACCTTTTCACTCCGATTTCAGAGATGGGTAACCTCCCCCCACCCGCCGCCGGGTCAACTAGCTGTCATCCTGCTCTCCATCTGTGAGTCAGTCCACAGCTCTGCTGTGGATGGGAGGAACAGCCCAGGTCCGGTCACGCCAGGTGTCCAGGCCTGGGTAGCGGAGCAAGGACAGCCCGCGGCTCCAGAGCTGCCCCGCCACACCCGGGCGGGGAAGGGCCTCCTCGGGCGGGTTGGCCCGGGGACTAAGCCCCGGGTCCCGGAAGCGCTGCGCCCGCTTCCCGTTCGCTGACGCGCCTGGCCGCGGGGACGCCTGGGGCTCGGGGGAGTGAGGCGCCATGGCTGCGGAGGATCTGCAGGAGGAGCTGAGCTGCCCCATCTGTCTAGAGTATTTCCAGGATCCGGTGTCCTTAGAGTGCGGCCACAACTTCTGCCGCCGCTGCCTGCGCTACAGCTTGGAACAGGGCGGTCGCAGCTTCCCCTGTCCCGAGTGCCGGCAGCTGTCCTCGCCCACCGCGCTGCGGCCCAACTGGGCCCTGACCCGGCTGGTGGACAGGGCGCGGCGTCTGCACCCGCACCCGACCCCCGACCGCCTGTGCAACCGCCATGGGGAGCCCCTGCGGCTCTTCTGCGAGGACGACCAGCGGCCCGTGTGCCTGGTGTGCAGGGAGTCCCAGGAGCACCAGGACCACTCCATGGCACCCGTCCAAGAGGCCTTCGAGAGCTACCGGGTGAGCTGGCCCTTAGGGGGCTGCCGGTATTGCCTGGGAATGTGGACCGTTTACTTAACTTTCATAAAAGCTCCATTAAGTGGCTGCTAGTTCCATTGGAAGCATGAAAAACCCCTTGAGGCTGAAAAAAGTTATGCTACACGGATCTTAGAGCTGAAGTTAAAACTGGGAGTGGGACGGGGCGGTGCAAGGCTCGTCATCATGGAACAGCTTTCAAGGAGCTGGCCCTGGGGAGCTTCTAGCTTAAGGAAAACACACTGAGACCGTGTTTGTATGCCAGTGCTGTCCGACAGTAACATAAGGCAAACCACATGTGTCATTAAACATTTTTATAGTGGTAAAAAGAAGAGGTGGTGTTAATTTTTAATAATATATTTTATTTAACCCAATTATCCAAAACGTTGTTTAACATTGTTACAAAGGATTACCAGTGAGATATTTTTTCATAGTAGGTCTTTAAAATCTGTGTGTACTTCATTTATAGCACATATTGATTTGAGCTGTGCACATTTCAGGTGGCCACAGGATGGCAACTGGATGTTGTATTGGACAGTGCAAGTCTGTCCAAACAGTTGTTATCGACAACTGATGATTTGGGAAAGCATGGTGTGGAGTGATGAGACAGGATTTTAGTAGTTTCCTTCATCAGTTGGGAATATCACTTAATGTTTGAATTATAGATTACTTGTCCTATCTCGTACATTAGTTAAGGTTCGGTTGAATAAATCGGTTTATCCTACTCTGTTCCAGCCACACTGGCCTTCTTGCTTTTGTTTCAAGGCTGTTCTCTTTCTCTACCCATATCTTCCATTCTTTAGATCTTACTTGCTTTTAGCTTGAAGACCTTCCTTGATCATCCTTTCCCAGGTAGCCCTACCTGCTTCCATTATTGACGGTATAACTCTAGTGGCCTCCAACAGAATTGGTATCTAGTAAGTACTGGTTGCATGCACTCGTTTAATGATACAAGTTAAAGTGTTTTGTAAGCTATAAAATGCTGTACAATTTTATCAGCCAATTACAAACAGGAAACATGTAAAGCTGGACAATGAAATGTACATTAATTCCTTCATTTAATAACATTCATTGATGCTTACTCTATGCCAGGCATTGTTCGAGAATATGGACATAAACAAATGAGAAAGACATGGGCCCTGTCTTGTAGGGTACATAAGCATGTACACCAATAATTTCAATGTGTGAGAGTTACCCAGGTTTGTACTAAGTGCACAGAAAGTCTGAGGTTAGAGTGATCAATGAGGAGTGAGGAATGGCTTCACAGAGGTGTTAAAAAGATCAGTCTTGAAGGATGAATACAGCAAGGGAGGGGAGAGGATATGCAAGTCAAGGGAATAGCATATTCAGTGTGGCAGTGTGGAATAGCATGTGGTATGTACGAGGACTGGAGGATGCTTGGTACTTCTGCAGCATAGAACACGGGAGGGGGGATGGTGGGAGTTGAGGTTAAAGAAAAAGTCAAGGGCCATGTCATGAAGGATCCTGTTCACAGCTTTCTCTTTGAGGCAGTAGGGAGTCATTGAGGGACTGAGTTAAAGGTAGGGAATGACACCATCAGTTTTTTGTTTTAGAAAGATCCCTTTGGCATCTATGTGGATGGAGAAGACCAATTAGACCACTGTTGCAGCATTTCAAGCAGGAGGCAATAAGGGCCTGAATTTGTGCAGGGCAGGGATGATGGAGAAGAGAGGATGGATTCAGTATGAGTGGGAGCTGAATGACTTGGTGACTAATTGGACTTGGTAGGTGAGGGAGAGAGAGGAATCCAGGGTGGCAGTCCAGATTTCTAATACTCATTTTGGGACATGTTGAGTATGAAGTATCTGTGACAGAAGGTCCAAGGAAGAGGGACAGGAGGCAGGGGGCATCAGAGGCTCGAAACACTATTTTAGAATTGTCAGCATATCCTTGAAATCATAGAGGAAGTAAGCAGATGAGATTCCCCTAGGGGAACAATATAGAGGGTAAGAAAAAGGGGGTATAAAGAGCAGCTTGGGAAATATTAGTGCTTAGTAGCCAGCAAAAGAGATTGAAAGGACCCAATGGATAAATGGAAGGGAAAACACATTTGCGGGTGAGGGCTGAGGCAAACAAAATGAATGGGTATGAAACAGGAACATAGCCCTTAAATCTTCAGCAATAATAATAATAATAATATTAATAGTAGCTATCAGTTGATTGTTTTTGTACCATCCACAGTTCTAAGCATTTTCCATGCAGTAATTCTTTAATTCTCATAGCAACCCTAATGGATTTTATTATCCCCATTTTGCAGATGAGGCAACCTAGACACAGAGATGTGAGGTCACTTGCCCAAGGTCACAGAGCTAGGAAGTAGGAAAGTTTAAACTGAGGTCCTCTAACTCTTAGTCCATTGCACTGTTCACTCTGCCACATCTAATCTAGCCAAGAAGACTTCTTGAAAGAGGTGGAATTTCAGGATTAAATAATATGTTCAACAGGTGGGGAGTGAGTAGGGAAGAGTAACATTGGGATGGCCTGAATATCACAAGCTTGACGGGGTGGGTGTTTAGGAGTTACATCATTAGGCAGAATTCCTTGGTATGTGTCCTGCTCTGTACCCTCTGTCCCTACCCACAGTTAGTTAGAAAAACACTGAGTTGCTGTTGGGTGGAGCTACCCTGTTTCCAAGCATACCATTTCCAGCATATACTCGGATAGGTGGGCTGTGTCTTAAAAGTTGGGAGTTCCCTAATCCCTGGAAAATATCTCCCATCCTAAACCTGCACCTGAGCCTGGCAAACAGTGCGCCAGAGGCTTCCTCTCGAGATCTGAGCTCCTGAGTACTACATCCAGAAAACTGCCTTTGATGAATTCCTAGTTCACTCTGCTTGCTCTCTTTGGGCCATACCAGTGGCTTAGGACACAATTAAGATGACCTGGGAGCATTTTTAAGAAATACCCAAACCATTGATTTCTGAATATTGACTTCGTATCCAGCTGTTTTGCCAAATTCACTTATTAGGCCGAGTAGTTTTTTGGTGGAGTCTGTAGGATTTTCTACGTATACTATCATGTCATCTGCAAACAGTGACAGTTTTGCTTCCTCCTTTCCAATTTGGATGCCTTTTATTTCTTTTTATTGTCTGATTTCTGTGACTAGGATGTCCAATACTGTGTTGAATAGGAATGGTGAAAGCGCACATCCTTGTCTTGTTCCTGATTTTAGTGGGAAAGCTCTAAGTTTTTGCCTATTGAGTATGATGTTGGCTGTAGGTCTCTCATAAATGGCCTTCATTATGTTGGAGAACGCTCCCTCTATTCCCACTGTGCTAAGTGTTTTTATCATAAATGGGTGTTGTACCTTATCAAATGATTTTTCTGCATCTATTGATATGATCACATGATTTTTGTCTTTCCTTTTGTTTATGTGATGTATTACATTTTTTGATTTGTGAATATTGTACCATCCTTGCATCCCTGGGATGTATCCCACTTGATCATGTTGTATGATCTTTTTAATGTATTGCTGGATGCGGTTTGCCAATATTTTGTTGAGGATTTTAGCATCTATGTTCATCAGTGATATTCGCCTGAAGTTTTCTTTCTTCATTATGTCTTTATCTGGTTTTGGGATTAGCAGTAAATGAGTGGATCAAAAACTACG
This sequence comes from Glossophaga mutica, assembly GCA_039655065.1. Lineage (NCBI taxonomy): Eukaryota > Metazoa > Chordata > Mammalia > Chiroptera > Phyllostomidae > Glossophaga > Glossophaga mutica. The sequence goes on from CM077305.1 coordinate 85,813,462, forward strand.
GTACATTTACACAATGGAATACTACGCAACAGAGAGAAAGAAGGAGCTCCTACCCTTTGTGACAGCATGGATGGAACTGGAGAGTGTTATGCTAATGAAATAAGCTGGGTGGTGAGGGACAAATACCATATGATCTCACCTTTAACTGGAACATAATCAACAAAAGAAAAATGAAAAAGAAAAGGCACCTGAAATTAAGAACAATCTTACAATAACCAGAGGGGAGGTGGGAGAAGATAATGGGGGGGTGTTTCAGGAACAATTGTAGAGGACACATGGACAAAACCAAGGGGGAAGGTGGAAGCAAGGGAGGGAGGGAAGTTTGGCTGGGAGTGGTGGGGAGAAAATGCGACAACTGTAATTGAACAATAATAAAATAATAATAAAAAGAATATTTTATAAAATAAAAAAAGAAATGAATGAATGAATGAATGAATGAATGAATGAATAAATAAATAAATAAATAAATACGTGAGCCAGGCTTCCCCCCGTACCCCTCATCTCCTAGGCATTTTGATTCACTTGGTGGGGCCCTTAGCATCAGCATTGTTTAAAAGTTCTCTAGGTGATTCTGAAGTACATACAGGATAGAGAACCATAGACCTACATCTTAATGCTTTCACAGAGGGAAATCTCAAAAAGTCTTTTGGAACACAAGTTGTTTTTAAGAGAATCATTGGAGGCGGAGGAGAAAAAGAGGGAACAGAAAAAGAAATAGCTTCATAAACTTGAGAGAGCAGATTGTTTGCACAGGGAAGGCTTCTAAGCACTGCTCTTTGTACCATCATTGCAATATTTAATACGCTGATTCTTGGAGTGAATCCCTTCATTGCTATTAATTCTTTTAACAAATATTCTTGAATACCTGTTGTGTGTCAGACACTGTACTACAGCACCAGTCATAGCACTGGGAATACAATGGTGAACAAGACAGGTAAAGACTGTTTTCATGGAGTGCATAGTCTAGTTGAGGTGGGAGTGGGAGGTAGACAATAGACAAACAAATGAAATAATCACAGATTGTGATATACTGTGAAAGAAATAATGTGCCATGCCAGAGAAGTAACAGGGCAGCTTTCTGTGAGGCAATGACATTTCAACTGAGACCTGATGGATGAAAAGTAGCCTGCCATCTGAGGAACTGGGGGAAGAACATTCCAGGCTGTGGACAGCAAGGGCACAGATGTGAGGCTGGGGAAGAGCTGGACATATATACAGAACAAGGTCTAGGCACCTGAAGTGTCATGAGTGAGCGGAAGAGCAGCATGAGTTGGGAGATGTAGACAAGGGTGGGGTTATATCGGGCCATTATGGGTGTTTGAATTTTCCTGGTGATGTGGAAAACCAATGGAGTCTTAAGCAGGATAGTGATGTGATCTGATTGGTGTTTAGAAAGATTATTCTGGCTGCCTATGGATATTGGATGAGGGAAGGACAAGATTAGACATACGAATCCAGTCATGGGGTTATTATAGATGTCCAAACAAGAGATGATGGTGACTTGAACTAGAGGGTGGCAGTGGGGACAGTTAAGTGGGCTGATTTGATATCTATTTTGGAGGTAAATCACCTGCTTGGATTGAGTGCAGAGGTTACAGTGACTGAAATGCACAAAATTAAGAGCGGTGATGGTATTTAAGAGACCATCGATTCTAGTTGTCTTCAGCTGTGACCCAGGAAATGTGTGAGGCTGATTTCCTCAGATATGAAACTAGTTTGTGAAGGTCTAGTGTGAATTCCTATCTGATTTGAAGTTTAATGTTATTTGAACAACATGATCACAAGCAGCAAATGTCTCCATTCTGTAAGTGTATAAACTTTTATTATACTTAATGGTTTTGTATACAATTATCTGATGTTAAATGAGAAAATGCTTAAAAAAACAACAACAAAAACTAGCTAGCTTTGAAATGCTTGGTGTTGCCCTCCTGCCATCTCATGGCAGTTTCTGTTATTGCAGAGAAGGAGTTTTCTAATCTCCCCAAAGGGTTCCCAAGTTTACTCAGGGGCCCTATTTATATACCAACTGTGGCAAGATTCAGAAAGACTTATCATATTTTGCCATGTATAATATGCTCCTGTGTATAATACGCACCCACATTTTTGGCCCAAATTTTCAGGAAAAAACATCTTTCTTTTTAATTTTTTTAAAAGATTTTATTCATTTATTTTTAGAGAGAGGGGAAGGGAAGGAGAAAGAGAGGGAGAGAAACATCAATGTGTGGTTGCCTCTCGCAAGCCCCCAATCAGGGATCTGGCCTGCAACTCCAGCATGTGCCCTGACTGGGAATTGAACTGGTAACTCTTTGGTTCACAGGCCTGTGCTCAATCCACTGAGCCACACCAGCCAGGGCTGATTTTTTTAAATTCAATTATTTATTTATTTATATTTTAGATACTTGTTTTTTTGTATTATAAAAGAATTTTAGCATTTATTTTTGAACATTATGGTACAAGAAATTTTATGTAACAAATAATTACAAAACGCTAGAACAGATACAAGGTATTTCAGGCACTACCCATGTATGATGTACATCCTTATTTTTCCCTCAAAATTTCAGGCAAAATAGTGTGCATCATACATGGCAAAATATGGTAGTAAGAGTCTTGGATAATAGAACCAATCATGCAGGATAATTCATGCATACTAGAATTGTTAAAAGCTTTAAAAAGTTGAAAAATTCTATTTAAAAGATTTTTATTCATTGTCAAACAAAAGTGAAAACTTAAAAAAAATCTTGGTTACATTCAAAGGAGCTGTTTATCTCATTACAGGCCTAACACATACATCAGATTTGACAGTGATCACAAAGTGGCAGGTGTATAATTGAATAAAGGAATAAAATTATTTGAGATAATTACTTAACTTACTGAGTAGCAGGATCATATACCTATTTAAGCAAACAACTAGGGGTAATAAATAGATTTTATAATGCTAGAAAACATTGTGTTAGAAAATAGCACAGGTGATTTTGTGATATAGAACAGAACTACTATACAAATCCCATTACAACCTAATGTTGTTACCCCCAACATTTTACTGGGCCATTTTCAAACATATATCAAAGTTGGAAGAATTTTATAATAACTATACCCACATCTAGATTCTGCCATTAACGTTTTATTCTACTTATCACCTCTTCACCTGTCTATATCTTCTCTGCAGCCAGCAATTCTTATTTCCTTTTAATGCATTTTAAAGTTAATTGTAGACAGTACACTTTCTCCTATATTTTAGCATGCCTATCATTAACCACAGTTAATATGTTTATGGCATTTTTTGAGGTAAAATTTAATACAATTAAATACACACATCTTAAGTGTATATTTGCTGAGCTTTGACAAATGCATACCTCCAAGCTCTTCTTAAGATAAAGAACATTCCATTTCCCAGTTGGTCTCTGCTCCCTTCCAATACCCAATGCAACTACTTTTCTGTTTCTTTTCCACCACAGATTAGTTTTGCCTGCTCCAGAACGAAATGTAAATGGAATCATATAGTCTGTACTCTTCTATATAGGCTCCTTTTGCCCCGCAGATTGATTTTGAAATTCATCCATTTGTGCGTATCAGTACTGTTACTTTTTACAGCTGAGTAGTGTTCCTCATATGACCATACCTCAGTTTGTTTACCCATCTTCCTCTTAATGGATACCTGAGCTATTTACAGTTTTTGGCTCTTCTGAATGAAGCTGTGATGAATATTCCCATATAGGTCTCTTTGTAGACACGTTTTATTTTTTTCCTGGGCTAAAGAGTAGAATTGTTGGACTCCAGGGCTAATGTATGTTTAGTTTTATACTAGACCTTTTTCTGTGGTTGTACCATTTCACATACCCACCAACATTGTACGAGAGTTCTGGTTGCTCCACGTCCTTGGGACCTTTGGTGTTGTGTTTTAAATTATCTAACTTTAAGCATTGTCATTTATAAATGATTGGAAGAAAAGTGATACCTATTAGTTTTTACTATTCTCCTAGGTAAGAATTAAAAAATTAATTATACTGCTTATTTATTGCTCTGATCATTTCTTTTTTTTTCTTTTAAGCTTTTTTATTTTGACATACATGCAGGCTTACAGAAAGTTGTCCTAGACCATTCTTCAGCATTTGACAGTTTTCACCAGTTTTTAATTTAAATATTCTTTTCCTTCCTGTATGAGAAACAATTATCTCATGGTTTTTCACCAACCACTCATTGCAGTTTCTCTGCATGATTTTCATTCTCTGCAGACTCCTTGTAGTTTCTCCCTGTTTTAGCCTTAATACTTTGTTTTTTATTCTGTAGAATTCTCCTGGGTGATTTTACTCAAACCCATGGTTTCAACTGCTACCTGTGCTCTGACCCCTAAATCTGCTTCTGCAGCTCAGATCTCTTTCTTCACTCTTAACTGCAAACTACACATATCTCTCCATTTGGATGTTCCACGGATATCTCAAACTCAGTTTATTCAAGTTGAATTTATTATTTTTCCTTCCGTTTACATACTGCTCATCATCCTATGCTTTCTAATTTGGTAAATAACCTACAATCCATTTGGCTACTCAACTCAGGACCCAGGGGCTAAATCTGGACTCCTTTTTCCTGCAGCCTTTGATCTCTCGCCTGCCTGTTCTGTCTCCAGGGTCGCGTCTGACCTTCTGCTCATAGCTTCTTCCCCTCTGCAGCCCACTTGCTTAATGCTGAGGGACTCATTGTATTTTTTTAATAGCTAATTCAGGTTTCTAAATTACAAAAATGGCATATGTGTCTTGTAGAAATTGAAACAAAACAGAAACATAAAATTTCTAGTTTCCCCTCCCCCCAACTTACAAGCCATTTCTAGCCTCCAGAAATAACCACTGTTAATAATACTTTGGTGTATAACCTCCTATATTTTCCTTCTATTCAAACGCACACACATATTCTTTTCAAAACAGAATGTTACAATACTGTTGTTTCACAGCTTAATTTTTACTTAATAAAACATGTTAATATAGAGAGAGCTATCTGAAATTGATGTGGAGTATCAATATACCATAATTTATTTAATAATTTCCCATTGATGGATAATGAATAATGCTACAGTGAACATTCCTATATATATTGGCTATTTTTAGGTAGTGTTTTGTTGCATAGATTATTAGAAGTAGGATTATACACATTTTAAATTTTGTTAAATCTTGCCAGTGCCCTTCAAAAAGATGACAACTTTATACTTTCCTACTGTTATGCTACCAGAGTCTTTCTCCCTTGTCATGCTAGGTATTTATTAATCCTCTAACAATTTTTAGTTTTTGCCAATTTAATAGGCAAACTCTATATAGTATTATGAGTATTTAAGACCAGAATATATCTCATTCTGAAGATGCCCTGCGACCATCTTCAACCTTTTCTCAATATCCTTTCCTGTTTGGATTAGGTGACTTCTTGCTCTTGAACAAGGAAGATGCTTGGAAAGATGATTTCTTTCTGATTTGTGTTTCTGCTCACAGGAGAAACTCCTGAAGACTGAACATAGTCTAATGGCTAAGATAGAGGAAGTCACACGTTTACAAGATGCGGAAATGAAGAATGCCGCAGAGTGGAAGGTAACAGCAGAAGTGGTTGGCCATTTCTTGTCTCTGAGGACCTTTCAGTCTGCAGCTGCTCATGTAATTTTGCTGGGATGAGCTTTATAGGATGCCATCAGTTGCCAGGCCCCTTTGAGGATAAGGTGATAGACTAGTAAGTACAGAGCTGTGAGTTCCATACACTTCATATCCATCTCTACTTTAAGGCAGTGACCCTTTCCTACTTTTGCCTAAGATTGGAATTGGTTTGTGTCCATGGCATTGTGGGAAGTAAATGGACTTTGCTTTTAGAGATGCTAATCTAGTTGGGAGGCATGATGTGCACGCACACACACCCATATCTAAAGATTTAACAAAACTGAACAGCAGGTATTCTGAGGGCTAAACTAAATAGTAGATGTGAACGTCCTTTTTAGTTTAGAAAGTCTACAAACAAGAAAGGCATTGCTAGCAAGAGTAGAGACTCAGATGTTACAAAGAATGAATTAATACTATAAAGATAAGTATAAAGATGTCAAGTAAGTACAGGAGTAGTGGAAATTTATGGGGGCTGGGCAGGAGCTTTTCTGGAGGAGGTGATTAACATAGATAGGACCATGGATTATTGGGGAGTCATGTGCAAGGAGTTTAGGAGTAAGGACTAGGCAGAAACAAAGACTGAGTAAATCTCCTGTGGCTCTAGGACAAGATGAATAATCAGCAGTTGAAAGTCAGTGCACAGTTTGCAAAGCTGCACCACTTCCTGGATGAAGAAGAGCACCTGTTTCTTCAGAGGTTGAGCGAAGAAGAAAAAGAGACAAAGAAGAAACAGGCTGAGAACACATTAAGGCTCAATCGGATGATCACTTCCTTAAAGAAGCTCAAGATAGAGGTAGAGGAGAGGAGTCAGAGCTGCACCCTGAAGTTGCTTCAGGTGAGACAGGCAGCGGAGAGGCTAGTTAACAATGCTAACTGAACTCCTGTCTTTAGAGCTGGATGTCTTTCTTAGTGAGTGGATTTAATAGAAGAAATGTTTTCTTTCCAGTGGTGATCGAATTACTACTGTCATTATATAGTTAGAGAATCAACTATTTACTATTCCAAGGAAATTAATGTAAAAGATAGGTATGATTCACTTGGTCTAATAACTTACCTAAGGTCTGAAGCATATCTAAGACTTTTCTATTTGTCTTATTTATGTTTGTGTAGGGTGGGGCAAAAGTAGGTTTACAGTTGTTACTATGGAAAATAATACAATAGTTAATAAATAATAATACAATAATAAATTCTGTGCTTTGCATACTCACAACTCTAAACCTACTTTTGCCCCACCCTGTATATACCAGCAAACAAAACGGTAAATACTCATATAAATGAGCTAAATATGCCAACTCAAGAAGGGGGGTAAAGAGCTACAGAGCAAACACCAAAAACTAGTATGGAAAAACAATAACAATAAGAGCAGATAATGATTTTACTGTAGCATTGTTTGTAGTGGTGATAATGCTGGGGACAACCTGGGTGTCCATTACTGAAAGAGGGAACTGGCAAAAAGTGGACATAGGGATTAAATGTATAGATAGCAACAGGAATGGATCTTAAAAACACAATGCCTAAGGAAAAAAAGCAAGAAACAGAATGCAGCAAGAGCTCTAACTTCTAATTCATTGTATAAATTAAAACTACATAAACCTAAGCAATACTATGTATTTTGTAGGAACACATTCAAATAAAAAAAATTAAGCTATACAGAATATTTTTTTTTATTTTTAGTGTTTCTGTGTTTTCTAAGAAGGATGAAAGTAGGTTGTAAGCTAAAATGAAGGGATAAATGAAAAACATGCAAGAATGGAAGGATAGATATATTAGTAAGATGAGTTCTCTGAGGCTTTGATGTTCTAAGATCCAGTTCCATGTTCTTTAATCATTTGCCTAACCTTGCGCCTATGTTGACTGATACATTTTTTGTAAGCATTCTAGATGTTAAATCTGTATTTTTAAAAGTGATTAAATGTGTTCTTTCAAAGATTCTGCTAGAATATATGTTTGGATATGTGATTGGAACTTTGTTGCTCAAGCAAATGATAAAAGTTCTAGACAGTTCTTGGAAATCATTTCATTTAGATACCATATGTATATTGAAGCTATACTTTCATCTTTAAGTATAGCTTACCTGTATCCACAGATTTTGACAATATTCTTATTGTTATACTAAAATAAACATGTTTAAAAACATTTTAAGTATAAAATCCATAGAGAAAAAATACAAATCATAAGCTTGACAAATTATCATGAAGTGACCCACCCATGTAACCAGCACCCAAGCCCAGAAGTACAACAAGAGTAGCCTCCTGGAAGCCCTCCGCACACCCTCAGTCAATATCCCTTCCCTCCTTTGTAGAGCTAGTCCCCTTTCAGACTTCTCACACTGTTGTGTTTTGCCTGTTTTTGAAGAAGATTCTTTTGGTATACATTCCTTTTGCATCTGGCTTCTTTTGCTCAACATTATGTTTGTGAGAATAATCCATACTGTTGTAGGTAGCAGTAGATGATTTGTTTTCATCACTGCATAGCAGTAATTCTCAACCAGGAGCGATTTTGCTCCCTGAGCAAGCAATGTCTAGAGACTCTCTTGGTTTTCACAACTCACAGATGGTTACTAGTAGTATCTTAGTGTGTAGAGGCCATGGATGCTGCTAAACATCCTATAATGCACAGAACATACCTCCCCCTTATAATGCAGCAAAGACTCATCCAGCTCAAAGTGCTGATATTGAAAATTCTGCTGTATAGTACATTATTCCTTGGTTTCCATAGGGGAAATGGATATCATGGATACCAATATCTGTGGATGCTCAACTCCCTATTATAAAATGGCATAGTATTTGTATGTAACCTATGTACAGCCTTCTGTATACTTTCAATCATTTGAAGATTACTTGTTATACCTAATACAATGTAAATAGTTATACTATTTTTGTTTTAGGGAATGGGGAATGATAAGAAAAAATGTAAATGTTTATTACAGGTATAACCATGGTAGGCCTAACTACATAGTCAGCAACAATATAACATATAGTTTCATCTGTTCATCTGCAGATGGTCGAATCCATAGATACAACCAACTGCATGCATATGAACCATGGATACAGAAGGGGCAAAAGTATTCCATTATGTCAATATATGAAAACATATTATTCATTTTATTGCATAGTAAAATTGGGTTGTTTCTACTGTTTACTGTTACAAAAAAAGCAGTTTTGAACATGTCTTTTTAGTGCACACATGTATACATTTTCTGTCAGTTATGTAACAAGGAGAGCAATTCCTGATCACAGAGGTTGTACAGTTTACACCATAGCTAGCAATTGTGAGAGAGCCAGCTCGCTATATCCTCATACATGCTTAGAGTCGTGAGTTCTTGAACTTTAGCCATCCTAAATGATGTATAATGTTATCTCATGCCCTCAGTCATCAGCACCTTTTCCCTTCTCCCAAAAGGTAGGTGGCATTGATGAATAATCAGGTTGAGTCCTTTTTCAAATGGTAATTAACCACTTTGATATATTCCTTAAAAAAAAAAAACAATTTTCTTGAGATATAATTTACCCATTTTAAGTGTACAACTGAGTGGGATTTGTAGTTTCATCAAGCTGTGCAATCCTTTCCACAGTCCAGTTTTAGGGCATTTCCATGAGATCCCTGTGTGTTTGTTTACACTTTATCTCCATTCTTACCCCCAGCCTCAGACCACCTACTTTCTGACACCATAGATTTTCCTTTTTTGGCTATGTCACACAAATAATCATATGTATTCTTTTGTGTATGTATTTCATCTAGTATAATGTTTTTTTGAGGTTCATTCACATTGTAGCATATATTAGTATTGCATTTACATTTCTTATTTTAATTCTTGAATAGTATTCCATTGTAGAATATGCCATGCTTTGTTAACTTTTTCAGCAGTTGATGGGTGTTTGAGTGTTTTTCACCTTTTGGCTATTATGAATGGTGCTGCTGTGAACTCTTCGCCATTCTCTGTGTGGACATATGTTTTAATTTCTCTTGGGTAGATAGTAGGAGCAGAATTGCTGGGATGTATGGTATATTTATATTTAACTTTTCAGGAAGTTGCCAAACTCTTTTCCAAAGTGGTTGAACCACCTTACGTTACCACCATATCCTCACCAATGTTTGTTGTTATCTGTGATTGAAAGAGAATAGAAGTTGGCAAAAGCAGGAGAGAGTTAATGTCATAGTGCTAAAGGAGGAAGAATAGGACTTCATGGAAATATTTGATGGATATTTTCAGATAGTATGCAAGGGCCACATAAAAAAAGGACTGCATTGTGTCAGTTCATTGGCTCTGGCAGCATGAGATCATATGTGACATGAACAAAAGTAACTGACAGAAAAATACCTGCTCACAAAGTTGAGTACCAGATCTCAAGAGGAAGTTTGGTACATAACTTACTTATTTCTTTCTTCTCTTAACAGAATCCAAAAGATCTTTTGACCAGGTATGAACTCCTTCTTACTTATGGGGGTCTGAGTGGAATAGTAAAAATATAGCTTGAGCAAAAGGGAAACAAGGCCAGGCTCCATAGGTCAATCTGGGTGCACCCTAAGGGTCTGTGGTGGAGGAATTCTGTTCACTTTTGCAAGAGGGAATAGAAGAGAAGTTGTCTAAGCTTTGGTCTTGGAATCTTCACATGGGAGTTGGGGTCTTAGCTGCCCTAGCTGTCTATTAAGAAGAGCTGCCTTCTGTACTTTCTTTAGGAGTGAGAACCAGGATGTAAACTATTCCGTTAAAGTTCTACAGGTGAAGACTGAGTGCCATGTACCAATGATGAAGGAAATGCTGAAGCGATTCCAAGGTGAGCAGAATTTCTAAGAGCTGGAGCTCCTTACAAGTCTTTCAGTAAGAGAATAAACAGAGAGAAGTCTGGAAAGGAATGAGGAAGCAGTATATATAGCTAACAGGAGGGCAGGAAAAATGGTAACTACTTAGGAATAAATGGATTTATGCTTCATTCAAGAATCATTTATTTAACACATATTGTGTGTTATAAGGCACCAGCTATACAAGAAGAAAAGGACCTATTCCTTCTAACAATTCATAAGCAAATTGGGGACGCAGACACATATCACTGTAATATTGTGGGATCCATTGTATCGGTGGTATGAATAAAATATTACAGAAGTACAGAGGAAGACCTGTGATGGGGGGTGCAGTAGGGAAGTTTTCATAGCAGAGCTGATAGCTCTGGGATTTGAGGGGTGACTTGGAGCTTGCCACATGAAAAAGGGAGTGTACCATTCCAAGCAGAGGCAGCAGCATGAGCTAAAGGTGTGGAGAAAATGGAATGGAGGGTATCCGGTGTGACTAAACCATAAGGTGCATTGTGGAGAAAGGCAGGGGTTGAGGCTGAGAAGATGAGTGTCGGAAAGGCTGATGACAAATTTAGTGGATCTCCAGGGAAGTACCAAGGCATATACATGTTGCAACTGTGAAACAGACAAGGAGAACCCTATGATTACTCCAGCCTGTAGCCTTGAGAGAGCTTTCTGGCCATCTTAGGGAGGGTTCACAGAGGTAGAGCCAAGTAGACTCCCTGAGTTGAGCAATGGAACTGAGAGTCCAGGGAGAACAAAAAAAGTGAGAGTTTGCAGAGTACCGGAGAGGAGGAAGCTGTATAGAGAGAGCCCTGATGATCTACAGAGGCACCCGCTGAGTTTTCAGTGGAGTACTTATCTGCACATGCTTGTGAAGAACTACCTGAGGTTGAGGAAGTTTCCAAAATGATTATAAGGAGCAGCTCCTGGTGCTCAGCTAGGAATGATGCCTGTGTCAACCAGCCAGACTGGAACACTCTTATTTCATGCGGTACCAATAGAGTACTCAGGAAAATCTTGACTAGGTAGTGGGGAATAATTAATCCTACATTGATTAGTGCATCGGACGCCCCCTTAAAAATCATGAAAGAAGACCCCAAATGATCAAATTATTCCCTAGTAACTGCATGCCAGGACAAGCTCAAGAAAATTGATTGGAATTTTAAAAAATGAGTACGTACTCAACAAGGTAAATGCACAATGTTTTGCATCTAATCAAAGATCACCAGGCATGCAAAAAGGTAGGAAAACATGATCCATAGTGAGAATAATCAATCAGAACTAACCTGAAATTGACCAGAATAAACATAGGAGGACATTAATACAGTTATCATAACTGTTCTGTAAATAGGCAAATAGAGACATAGGAGATATTTAAAAAATCCCAGGTCAAACTTCTAGAGATGAAAACCACAGTGACTGAAGTGAAGAATTACACTGCTTTGGATTAGTAGGTGGTTAGAGATTGCAGAAGAAAAGATTAATGATCTTGAAAATGGAGCAGGGGAAACTTTGCAAAATGAAACAGAAAAATACTTTAAAAATGAAAAGAGCATCAGTGAGCTGTGGGACAACTCCATGCAGCATTATATGTGGTAGTTAGGGTCCTTGAAGGAGAGAAGTGAGATGGGATGAAACAAAACGTATTTGAAGAAATAATGGCCCAGAATTTTCCAGCTTGGAAATTGAAAACTGTAAGTACACAGATCCAATAGTTCAGCAAACCCTAAGCACAAGAAATATGATGAAAACTACACCAAACCCAGTGGTGAAAGAGAAACATTTGAATATAAAAGGATAAAAAGAATATGTTACAGGGGAACAAAGATAAAGATGTCAGTCATCACATTTCTCATTGGAAACAATGTAAGTGGGCAAAATCTTTAAAGAAATGAAAGAAAAACCTAGAATTAAAAGATTACCTGAAACGACAATGATATAACGTAAATACATACAGGGTCTGGCACAGGTAATGCCCCTTTTTATTACAAAATCATAAGCATTTGATTCTGTAACATAGCATCAGACTCAAGCAAGCACATCATAGGACATTTTAGGTGAAATGTTCCAATTAAAAATATAAATTATTACACTTATTACCCTACCAACCACATTCTGTGTGTGTGTGTGTGTATGTATGTCAATTAGCATTAAAAGTTAATAGTGATGGTTAATTTATGTGTTAACTTGACTGGATCACAGGGTGCCCAGATATTTGGTCAAATGTTATTTTGGTTGTTGCTATAAGTGTTTTGGATGAGATTATCGTCTAAGTTGGGGAACTTGAGTAAGACAGATTGACCTCCATGATGTTGGTGAGCCTCATCAAATCATCTGAAGGCCTAACTAGAACAAAGGGCTGAAGCACCTTTCCCCACCCCCGAGCAAGATGGAAGTGCCTTTGAACTTCATCTGCAGCTTTGGCTTTTCCTGCCTAATGGCATTTCAGCAGGAGCATCAATTTTGCTTGGGTCTTGAACCTGCTCAACACAGCAGGTTGGGGTTTGCCAGTCACCATATTCATGTGAACCAATACCATATACGGTTGTCCCTGGCTATATTGTGGTTCACTTATTGCGGCTTTACTGGATTGTGGGTTTTTTTTTTTTAATCTAATTCTGCATCGCAGAGTTTTTGCTATATCAAGAGATTTTGCGGTATATAGGTATTTATGTAATATTTATGATTTTAATTTTTTTGCCTAAAAATTTAAAACAATATAAAAATATAAAAAATGTTAATTCAAACATATTAAAATAATATTAAATAAAAATAAAATACAGTATGTATTTCATTAGCGGATGAATACCGTACTACACAATGGAAATGCAGTATGCCACTACCACTTGCGCAAGTCTGCCAACGTGAGATTGTACACGGCACACTATTGGCTGATGGAACAGAAGGCGACCAACCACAGCACTGTGTTCTGTATCCTGGGTGCTGATTGGCTCAGTGACCGTAGCCTCGGTCTGTTTGCTCTGTGGCACTGTGTCCATACATTCAGCATCTCTCCTTGTCCACTTCATATCAACGTCTGATCACTGTGCATAGTGTTGCTCTGCGGTGTTGTGTTTTTGTGAAATATTCGTAAAAGTTTGAATTTGTTTCAAGCCCTATGATGCCACCCAAATGTTTTGCACCTTCTAAGGCTTCTGGCAGTGAACCCAAGCGCCAGAGGAATATGCTTACCATCAAAGAAAAGGTGGAAGTTCTTGACAGGTTAAAAGAAGGCAAAAGCTCTGTGGCTATAGACTGCCATTATGGGATCAATGAGTCTACTGTTCACTACATAAAGAAAGACGAGAACAATATTAGGTCTATGGCAACAATGACTTTTAACAAGACTGCAAAGAGGGTGGTTACTTCCTGCAATAAGGCCATCGTGAGGATGGAGTCTGCACTGGCCCTGTAGATAAACGACTGCAGGAAGAAGAATATCTCGCTGGATACCAACACCATCCGGACGAAGGCCAAGAAACTTTATGATAGTTTTGCAGAAAGCACAGATGTTCACAACGGTGACAAGAATGAAGACGAGGACGACGATGCAAAAACAGGACCATCGAGTGCTTCTCCCACCAGACCAACCCCATTCAGAGCCAGCAAGGGCTGGTTTGACAAATTTCAGAGACGCTTTGGACTGAGCGTTTCTCTGCATGGAGAAGCTGCCTTTATGGATAAAAAGCAGCGCCAGCAACTCCCCACATCTATGTTCATCACTCCAATGAAGAAATCAGTTACGCCTACGCCTTTAGCAGAAATAGAAATTATGGCCCAGGGTGAAGATACTGCACCACCCAATGAAGTGGTGCCTTCAGAAGAGCTGCAATGCTCTTCTTGGCTGTGCAGTAAATTCATCTCATCATCATCACCTCCATTGCCATCAGTACTGTGCAGCTACATAATTCATGATCTTCATCATTCAAGTTGTAGTATACCTCACTGGTGAGTGCCCATATAGAATTTTATATGTTGTTAAAATTATGTAGGTTTAAGAGTGTAGAAAGTGTTTAAGAGCATATGAAGTGTTTATAAGTGTGTGGGAAAGGTTAATAAGAGAGTGGGAAAGGTTTGTAGAAGTGTGGGGAAGGGTTTATAAAGCCTTAAAATATGTGTAAATAATAAAATAAATACAACGCTGCTACTTCATAGATTTTCACCTATCATGGGGGTCTCTGGAACGTAACTCCTGCGATAGGTGAGGGATCACTGTAATCGCTTTCTGAATACACACACATCCTGTTTGTTGCTTCTCCTGGGAACCATGAATGATGCAGTAATTGAACGCTTAAATAGACAGAAAAAAATTGTGGAGTTTGTAACTTATTGCAAGTAAAATACATAGCAATAACATGAATGTTAGGAGGCGAGAATGGAAATATACTATTATACAGTTATTATATGTGAAGTGGTATATCACTTGAAGCTAGCTTCTGATAAGCCTCACAGCAAACGCTAAAGTAAAATAGTTAAAGCAAAGGTGATAAAGTGGAATCATAAACAATATTTGATAAATAAAAAAGAAGGCAGAAAAAGGAACAAGTAAGACAAATAGAAAACATATTGGAGGTATATTACCTGATCATCAAACTATACTATAAGGCCACAGTAATCAAAACAGCATGGTACTGGCAGGAAAACAGACATATAGCTCAATGGAACAGAACAAAGAGCCCAGAAATAAACCCATGCTTATATGGGTAATTAAGATTTCACAGAGGAGGCAAGAATATTCAATGAGGTAGAAACAGTCTATTTGATAAATCGTGTTGGGAAAATTGGACAGATACATGGGAAAAAAAAGAAATTAGAGTTCTGGTCAAAATAGAAGCATAGGTAGAAATGCTTCACTTCCTTGCACGACCAAAAGAAGGATAACAACCAATTTAAAAACAATAAACAATCAGAAGTGCCAGAAAATCAAACTGCATGGAACTCTGACAACCAAGGAGTTAAAGAAATATTTACCTAGACCAGTGTGCTGAGACAAAGAAATATGGCCCAAATGAAAGAACAGATCAAAGGTCCAGAAAAAAATAGAACTGAGCTATGAAGCAATACCTAACCTATCAGATGCAGAGTTCAAAACACTGGTAATCAGGATGTTCACAGAACTGACTGAGTTTGGTCACAAAACGAAGGAAGAAATGAAGGCTACCCAAAGTGAAATAAAGCAAAATATACAGGAACCAACAGTGAAGGGAAGGAAACTGGGACTCAAATCAATGATTTGGAACAAAAAGAAGAAATAAACATCCAACTGGAACAGAATGAAGAATAAGAATTCGAAAAGAGGAAAGTCTTATGAACCTATGAGACAATTTTAAGTGCTCTAACATCCAAATCATAGGGGTGCCAGAAGGAGAAGAACAAGAGCAAGAAGTTGAAAACTTATTTGAACAAATAATGAAGGAAAACTTCTCCAGTCTGGCGAAGGAAATAGACTTCCAGGAAGTCCAGGAAGCACAGAGTCTGAAAGAAGTTGGACCCAAGGAGGAATACACTAAGGCACATCATTATTAATTTACCCAAGATTGAAGATAAAGAGAGACTCTTAAAAGCAGCAAGAGGAAAGGAGAGAGTTACCTACAAAGGAGTGCTGTAAGACTATCAGCTGATTTCTCAAAAGAAACCTTACAGACAAGAAGGGGCTGAAAAGTAGTATTTGAAGTCTTGAAAGGCAAGGACCTACAGCCAAGATGACTCTATCCAGCAAAGCTATCATTTAGAATAGAAGGGCAAATAAAGTGCTTCCCAGATAAGGTCAAGTTAAAGGAGTTCATCATTACCAAGGCCTTATTATATGAAATGTTAAAGGGACTTATCTATGAAATAGAAGAAGATCAAAGCTGTGAATACTAAAATGACAATAAACTCACAACTGTCAATAACAACCTAAAAAACAAAAACTAAGCAAACAACTAGAACAGGAACAGAATCAGAGAAGTGGACATCACATGGAAGGTTTTCAGCGGAGAAGGGGAAGGGAAGAATAGGGGAGAAAAGGTACAGGGAATAAGAAGCATAATTGGTAGGCATAAAACAGACGGGGATAGGTTAAGAATGGTATAGGAAACAGAAGTCAAAGAACTTATATTTACAACCCATGGACATGAACTAAAGCTGGGGGGAAATGCTGGAGAGTTGGGAAGTGCAGGGCAGAGCAGGGATAAAGGGGAGAAAAAAATTGAGAAAACTGTAATATCATAAATAATAAAATATACTTAAAAAAGAAACTAGACCACTTTCTTACACCATATAGAAGAATAAATTCAAAATGGATTAAAGACTCAAATGTAATATGCGAAACCATAAAAATCCTATAAGAAAACATAGACAGTAAAATGTCTGGCATCTCTCTCATCAACATTATGTTTTCTAATATATCTCCTCAGGCAAGGAAAACAAAAGAAAAAAAATGAACAAATAGGACTACATCAAACTAAAAAGTTTTTGCACAACAAAGGAAACCATCAATAAAACAGACAACCTACTGAATGGGAAAAAATATTTGCCAATGATTCATCCAATAAGGGGTTAATACCCAAAATTTATAAGTCACTCCTACAACTCAGCACATATAACCCAAACAATCCAATAAAAAAGTGGGCAGAGGACTTGAATAGACACTTCTTCAAAGAGGACATACAGATAGCCAATAGACATATAAAAAGATGCTCAGTGTCCTAGTTGTTAGAGAAATTCTAATTAAAACCACAGTGAGGTATCATCTACACCTGTCAGAATGGTTATCAATAAATCAACAAACAGCAAGTGTTGGCGAGGATGTGGAGAAAAGGGAACCCTCATGCACTGTTGGTGGGAATGCAAATAGGTGCTTTGGGGAACTGGAGGATCCTCAAAAAATTAAAAATGGAAATGACTTAGGACCCAGTGATTACACTTCTGGGTATATATACCCAAAGAAACCCAAAACACAGTTGAAAGAATACATGCACCCCTATGTTCATTGCAGCATTATTTACAATAGCCAAGATTTGGAAGCAAACAAAGTGCCCATCAATAGATGATTGGATAAAAAAGTAGTGGTACATACATGCAATGGAATATCACCGGGCCAGAAAAAGAATGAAACCTTACCATTTGCAACAGCCTGAATGGACCTAGAAGGTATTATGCTAGGAGAAATAAGTCAGAGAAAGACAAATACCATCAGATTGCACTTATTATATGTGGAATCTAAAGAACAAAAGAAACAAACAAAGTTGAAACACATAGACACAGAGAACAGAGTGCCAGAGGTGAGGGTATTTGGGACTGAGTGAAAAGGGATTAAGAAGTACAAATTGATAGTTACAAAATAGTCATGGGGATATAAAGTACAGCATGGGGAATATAGTCAATAATACTATAAGTTTAACTATGGTGCCAGGTGGGTGCTGGAATATCAAGGAACACTTTGTAGAGTACATGATTACTTAGCCACTATGTTGTACACCTGAAACTAATATAAAATAATAGTGAATGCCAACTGTAATTGAAAAATAAAATTAAAAAAGGAAAACATATAGCAAATTGATAATTATTATTAATCATATTAAATATAAGTCATCTGCCCTGGCCAGGTGGCTCAGTTGGTTGGAACATTATCTCATACACCAAAAAAGGTTGTGGGTTTGATTCCTGGTCAGGGCATGTACCTGGGTTGCGGGTTTGAACCCCAGTAAGGGCACGTATGGGAGGTGATCAATCAGTGTTTCTCACATTGGTGTTCTCTCTTCCTCCACCCCCCAATCAATAAACATATCCTTGGGTGAGGATTAAAAAATGTGTGTGTGTATGTGTGTGTGTATAAATATATATAACCTGTCTGAATAGCCTAATTAAAAGATGAGATTAATTGATTGGATAAAAAAAAGCAAGACTCAACTATATTTTGCAAGATATGCCCTAAATATAAAGACTCATATATGTTTAAAGTAAAACAGTGGAAAAAATATACCATGCTAACTTTAGTCAAAAGAAATCTGGAGTGGTTATATTAATATCAAAGATTTCAGGGTAAAGAATATTATCAGAGATAAAAAGGTTATTTCCTAATGATAATGGGGTTAATTCATCAAGAGGACATAGAGTTCTAAATATTTATGTACCTAGTTACAGCTTCAAAATATATTAAGCAAAAATTTAATAGAGCTGCAAGGAGGAATAGACTAATCAACAATTATAGCTGGATTTTTAATACCTTTTTTCAATAATTTTTAAACAAGTAGGCATATATATATATAGATAGATAGATAGATATAGATATAGATATAAAAAGAGAGAGAGAGAGAGAACACCAGAATACATATTTTAAAAAAGTATCAATGGACCCCTGGCTGGGTGGCTCAGTTGGTTGGAGCATTGTCCCATATACAAAAGGTTGCAGGTTTGATTCCTGGACCAGGCACATACCTAGGTTGTGGGTTCGATCCCCTGTCAGGGCGTGCACAAGAAACAACCAATGGATGTTTCTCTCTCTCCCCCTCCCCCCTCCTTCTCTTTCTCTCCCTCCCACCCTCCCTCCCTCTTTAAAATCAATAAACATATCCTTGGATGAGGACTTGGAAAAAAAAATAGTATACCTGGAACTTCTTTACTAGATAGAACAAGGTAGGCCATAAAACAAATCTCATTAAATTCAAAAGAATTTCAGTTATACACTGTACATTTTTTGATCCTAATGCATTTAAGTTAGTTATTAGTAAGAAAAATACCCTTGGAAAATTCCCAAATGTTAGGAAACTAAATAACATACTTCTTGATAACCCTAGAATTTAAGGAGAAATTTATAACACTAACCTATATTAGAAAAGAAAGTTCTCAAATCAGTGATCAGTTTCTACCTTAAGACACTGGAAAAAGAAATAAAGTTAATCAAAGGAATGGAAATAGATATCAATAAAAATAGAACACAGAAAAACAGTAGAAAAATTAATGAAACTAAAAGCTGCTTTTTGGAGAAGACTGATTTTCTTAATAAACCTTTAACCAGAATGACCAGAAAAAACAAGTCACCTATTATAATATCAACAATGAGGGAGGCTATACCTGAAACCTATATGATTTTATTAACTGATATCACCCAGTGAAGTCAATAAGAGAAGAAGAGAATATCACTGCAAACTCTACAGATATTAATAGGATAATAAGTAAATTTTATGAGCAACTTTGTGCTGATAAATTTGACAATGCACAAAGGTAAAATGCACAAAGTCCTTAAAAGACACAAATGACTGAAGTTTATTCAAGAATAAATAGATAACTGGAATAACTTAAATTTCTATTAAAGATATTGGTGTGTAGTTATAGTGGGGGTGGAGGATTGAGTGTGGGAGGTGGGGTATGGTTAGGGCAGGGGATAATACTGGGGGGAAATGGGGACAACTGTAGCTGAACAACGATAAAACAAATATAAAAAAACCCTTCCCAAATGGCCTCACTGGTGAATTCACCAAACATGTAAGAAATTTCTATTCTTCAATAACTCTTACAAAAAAATTGAAGAGGAGAGAGTATTTCCCAATTCATTCTATGAGGCCTGCATTACCAAAATCCAAGACATTACAAGAGAACTGTATATAGATCAGTGTTTCCCATGAACATAGAATAATTCTAAAATTTTAGCAGATTGAATCCAACAACATACTAAAAGAATAATACATCACAACCAAATGGGATTTAGCTCAGAAAAGCAGGGTTGGTTTAACATTGGCAAAACAAGTGTAGTTCACTGCTTGCAAACTAAAAAAAAAAAAAAAAAAGGAAAGCTGGTCAATTCAGTAGATGCAGAAAAAGCTTGTGTCAAAACCTAACATCCATTCCTGATTTTAAAAAGGGAGGACAAACTAGAGCAGCATGGAGAGTTGGAAGGAAGAGAATTTGGAGGCAGGAAGGCCAGGGAGGATGTTATAGACAGAGTTAAAGTAAAAGATGCCAAAGAAGGTCTGGGTAAAGACCGTGGCAGTGGGAATGGAGAGGAGGAAAAGAACCTGATATTTTAGAGGTAGACTTGGTAGGACTTAGTGAATTAATTAGTTATTGAGGGTCAGAAGTAAAGAATAGTCAAATAATCTCAAGATTTCAAATGTGGTGTTTGGGTGGAGGTAATACCCTTATACCTTAGAGAACATAGAAGACAATGATGTCTGCATTTGTGGGTGGACAAGTCCCAAGTATATGGGAGGGGATTAGGATGATGAGTTCTGTTTTGAGTTATTTGTTGTGGGCCTGTGGAGATGCCCAGTGAACAACTGGAACAAATGAAGAGAAACCTTGTTAACGATGACATCCATGTGTACCTGTACAAAGAATCAGCTAGTCAACAGGCTTGATCTAGTTCTGATTCAATAAGTCAGAATTTGTTAGTTTCTCTGAATTTTATGCTGATGGTGAAGAGCGAGGGCCAGGAACTAATGAGCTCCCCATTTCCTAGGTCTTAGTCTTTTGGAGCCAAAGGGAAATGAGAATTTTAGGTTGCTACAGGCCATACTGTGGCCCACTAGGCCCACCTGATGAATAGTTCAGAGGCAATGAGGAGGCTCATCCCTGATCGTACTTGTTAAGAGGAGAAGGATGGAACCGGAATTGGAAAAGATGGGTATTTCTGGAGGAGGGCTGGTGGTAAGCTCTTGTGTTACTTATCTCAGCTCTCATTTTCTCTCCAGTGGCTATCAGTTTAGCTGAAGACACAGCTCACCCTAAACTTGTCTTCTCTCAGCAAGGGAGGTGTGTGCAAAATGGAGCACCAGCCAGTTCTTGGCCAGTAGTTTCTTCAGCATGGAACTACGTTGCTGCATGGAGGAAACCTCAGCAGACCACATATTCTGTGAAGAGATTTCAACACTTACCCAGTGTTTTAGGAAAAAACATTTTCACTTCAGGGAAACATTACTGGGAGGTTGAGAACCAAAGTAGCCTGGTGATTGCTGTGGGAGTGAGTCGGGAGGATATCCTGGGGATTGTTGATAATTCAGAAATATCCCCTGATGTGGGCATCTGGGCTATTTGTTGGAATTCCACCTGCTATTGGCCCCTAACGGGTAACCCTGTAATTTCCACCAGTCCAGAGCCAGCTCTTCAACGAGTGGGAGTTTTCCTAGATTATGAGGCTGGGGATATCTCATTCTACAATGCTGTGGATGGAATGCACATACACACATTTTCTTGTTCTTTTGTCTCACATCTCCGGCCATTTTTTTGGTTGAGCCCATTAGCATCTTTAATCCTCCCACCAGTGACTGGTGGGAAATGAGGCTATTCTTTCCCTGCCCAAGAATCCTGGCCTATATCCCAACCCAGGGTCATCCATCCTCTTTCACTGTATACATTCTGATCCTTGGTAGTACATTAGTATTATTTATTCAGACTCCAATTTCATGTTTTGTTCAACTCCCTGTATGTTCTGTGCATAGACAGATATGGCAGACCCTGTTGCCTTGCTAGTAGCCATTTGCCCCACTTCTCTGCTTTTTTCCCTAGTTCTTTGTAATTGAACCGTTTGGTGCGTGCTGTCCACATGTGTCAGGAGAAGCAGTTCCATATGAGATAATTATGGCCAATGAGATAGGATGGGAAATTTTCCAAGGTGGAGAAACTTTCTGGGAAATGTTTTTGTAGGTTCTAAAATGTTTTTGAGGTATTTGGGAACACAGCCCCCTTTCTGATGTTAGCAGCTCTGCGGAAACTGAGGAAAATACAGTAACGGTGGAAAGGAAGAAGAAACATGGTCTTTGTTGGCATCGTTAAACTGTTGGAATTTTCCTAATCCCAAACTTCTCATTATATGAGATTATTGTTCCTGTTTTGTATAAGACCATTTTAGTTGCATTTTGGTTAGTTGCAGTCTGAAGTATCCTAACTGGTGCTATAGGCACATAGCATGGACATCCCACAGTTTAGGCTTATGTCACTTTTTCTGAAACTTGACAAATTTCTAGAATCCAAATTCAAGTCAGTTGAGTAATTCCTCTTTCCAGTTAGTATTAATACCCCATCACTTTTCTGGATCAGAAAACTGAGACAGTCCTCCCTCACTCTGCCCACACTCTTCCTCTTCTTCACCTGACCAGGTCTCAGCCTTCACGTGTTCATTATGCCATCCATTGGTCAAAATCATATATTGTATATACAAGTTTATTAATATATTGAAAATGTTGAAAAACACTTAAGTATTTACACTGTGCTAGCCTGTTCACAAAATGCTTCCATATGAATCTTGTAACAGCTTGGTGAGATGGAAATTAAAATCCTATTTTTACAAGTGAGAAAACAAACCTTTGGAGTAACTCACTCATTATTGCTTAACTGGCAAATCGGAGTGTCAGGGTTAAATTCAGATCTGTTTGAAATGGGGACCTACATGTTTTTCTACTTTACTTTTTTGGGGGGTTTAAGTAAATATCTCAAATCAACTTTACTTTTATTTGTAAGCATTTATTGAATGCAGGTTCTGAATCAGTATCATCTTTGTTTATTTTCATGTTTTTATTCTATATATGTATTTTTCTCACTTTACCTTTCTACTCTCGATTGTATGTGCAAGAGGATTGTGAATGTTACTTTAAAGATAACGATTGTTTCTCTTTATAAAAATTGCGTGTTTATTGTAGAAAATTTGGAATGTATAAAAAAGTGTAAAAAATTAAAGTCATCAATGATCACACCATTACTAACATTTTAATGTGTTTCCTCCCAAACTTGCAATTGACTTTCTGGCAGTGATTTAACAAGGGTTCTTTCAAAACTTCCAGCTCTCTCCCTAACTCTTCTTCCCCTTCCTTTGTCCCAGCCCATTCCAATTTGTCTTTCTATTCAGCCAGAGCAACCCCCTATTCAGTGATCCTGTTTAGTTCTCCTCAACCCTCAAAGATACCTGCTGTTATGAGTTTAATGTATCCTCTAAAAAGATATGTTGAAGTGCTACCTATGAATAGTACCTTATTGGGAAACTCAGGAGGTCATTAGGTTGGGATTGATCCAACGTGACTAGTATCCTTATAATTAGAAGGAAATTTGTATACACACACACACACACACACACACACAAGAAATGCCGTGTGAAGACATGGAAGATGACTATAGAAGAGATTGGAATTATACTATAGTAAGGCAATGAATGCCTGAAGCTGCTAGAAGCTGGGAAAGGTAAGGAAGAATCCTCTGGAAGCTTCTGAGAGAGCATGGCCCTACCAACACCTTAATTTCAGACTTCCAGCCTCCAGAAATATGAGACAATAAATTTTTGTGGTTTTAAGCCAATCAGTTTGTGGTACTTTTCAATGGGAATTAATAGATCCCATCAGGACTTCTGTCAGTACCTGACTTGTTAATTTCTAGTCCTTGGGAAATTTACAAGTACCTTTCCTCCACTCTGCCTTTGGATTGTTGAACCAGCATGACTGGTTCTGCTACACAGTCTTGCTCTGGTGTCAAGAGGTCTCTCTGAGCTGCTTGGTAAACAAACTTGAGTATTTTATTCCTTGACTTCCTTTTACATCTCTGGTGGTAGTGATTGCAAACTTTTCCTTCTTTCCTCAAACTTTCATGGGCTGCCTATCATACCACTAGCAGAGGTAAAATTTTACTTCTAGCCATCTTAGGTTTTCAGATGGGATTCTAACAAAAGGATTAAAAAGAGAAAAACAGTATATTGACACATGCAGCACACATCGCACAGGAGAAACTTAAAATGAAAAGTAGCTCGAATTGGTGGCTTAGCTTTCCGAATATCACAGTATCTTCAACAAAGAACAATAAATTTGTGGAGAAATGATAGGACAAAGGAAAGCAGTTTTGTTACAGAACAGACCTGGGTGAATGACACACTATTACCTAATGGACCCTCCCTTTCTCCTCCTGGGATCCTCTCCACCCCCCATACTAGGTTTGCCTTGCCTGCCTCCAGGGAAAGACGTCTCTCAATACCAGAGATTGGTGAAAAGGAAAGGAATTATTTATTCAAAGAGTTATACAGACTTAGAGTAATGACTTAATGTCTTCATTAAAATACTAAAGTCCTTTATAATACCCACAAATGCACAGTCCTTCTCCCTCTGCCCAGTCTGGGGTACTATATCCCAGGAAAAGAAATTCATGGTTCAGGCAGCCCTTCAGTTCCTGGCACCATCAGCTGTGTTGCCACTGCGATCTCCAGTTAATCCAAAACCATGTGGCACCTTCTCATGGCCCACCAGCAAGAGTCCTTTCACCCCTTTTCTTCCCAGCGAGGTCTTTCCTGCATCCTAAGCCACGTGGCAAAACGGAGCACCCCAAAGCCACACAGTTCCAAAAAAAAAAAAAAAAAAAAAAAAAAAAAACCCTCATGGCTGCCACACCTGGGTTTAAATCCCAGCACAAATCTTCCTCTGTAGCCCCATTTCTGACTCCTCCCACAATCAGTTATACCTGCTAGCATTCGTGTTCTCTTCCAGCTTTACTGGGCTGCCATAGTAAGTCTGGGCAGGTGTGGCCCCATGGCATGGAGCCAATCATCTGCAAGCTCTCAGGCAGGTGCTGTAACCAGAGGGAATTCCCTCCCAGTTACATCATGGGTTGAAGTCACTCCCATCTCCCTGACTCAAAGCTTGGCCACAGCTATTTAACATATCTATAAACCCAGTTAAAAGTTAAAGGTACGTTAGAGGACTTCCGGCCAAGATGGAGGCGTAGGCGGACACACTGTGCCTCCTCTCAGAACCAAAATTAAGGACAACAAATATTTAGAAACAAGAAAACAACCAGAACTTACAGAAAACTGAACTGTACGGAAGTCCAACAACCATTCATCCAGACTGGTAAGAGGGGCGGAGTCGCGGCAGGAGAAAGTTGAGGTGCGAACCCAGGAACGCAAGCAGCAGCAGCTGGCAGTTCCAGGTGCATGGGCGGCGGCTGGCGGTCCCCGGGCCCACAGGCAGCAGCTGGCGGACCCCGGGCACAGGGGGGCAACTGTGCAGACCCAGTGAGGCCGCACAAGGCGGCTGGCTGACTGACCAGGTGGTCTCACATTCGAGCGCGCACACGGACAGTCCAGGCGAAGGGGAAGTGGCGGAGGGGACTGAATCCAGGAGAGAGCGGAGCAGACGCCATTGCTCGCTCTCAGGCCCCACCCCCACATACAGCGTCACAACCCAGCGACTGGGCTGCCCCGCACTGGGGAGCGCCAGAGGCTCCACTCTTCACTACGTAACAGTACGCGCACGTGCGCAGATAATCCAGGTGAAGGGGAAGCGGCGGAAAGGGCTGGAGTCCGGGAGAGAGCGGAGCAGGCACCATTGCTCCTTCTCAGACCCCGCCCCCACCTATAGCGTCACAAGCCAGCGACTGGGCTGCCCCGCCCTGAGGAACACCTAAGGCTCCACCCCATCATACGTAATAGCCGCGACCAGACTAAAACCAAAACAACAACAACAACAAAAAAAACCCCACCAAAAATGGCTCAAACCGGAAAACAAATAAAAGCCCCAGAGCCAATTCCTCTAAGCAGTGAAGAGATAGCCAACCTGTCAGATGCACAGTTCAAAGCACTGGTCATCAAAATGCTCACAGAATTGGTTGATTTTGCTCACAAACTAGATGAAAAAATGCAGGCTACAATCCATGAAATGAAGGAAGATGCATGGGGAACTGATAGAGATGGGAGGAAAACTGGGACTCAAATCAATGGAGTGGACCAGAAGGAAGAAACTAACAACCAAACAGAAGACGAGGAAGAAACAAGAATTCAAAAAAATGAGGAGAGGCTTAGGAACCTCCGGGACATCTTTAAACGTCCCAACATCCGAATTATAGGGGTCCCAGAAGGGGAAGAAGAAGAGCAACAAGTGGAAAACTTATTTGAACAAATAATAAAGGAGAACTTCCCCAATCTGGCAAAGGAAATAGACTACCAGGACGTCCAGGAAGCTCAGAGAGTCCCAAAGAAGTTGGACCCAAGGAGGAACACACCAAGGCACATTGTAATTACATTAGCCAAGATTAAAATGAAGCAGAGAATTCTAGAAGCAGCAAGGGAGAAGGGGACAGTCACCTACAAGGGAGTTCCCATCAGACTGTCAGCTGATTTCTCAAAAGAGACCTTCCAGGCAAGAAGGGGCTGGAAAGAAATATTTGAAATCTTGAAAAGCAGGGACCTACATCCAAAATTGCTCTATCCAGCAAAGCTGCCATTTAGAATGGAAGGGAAGATAAAGTGCTTCTCAGATAAGGTCAAGTTCAAGGAGTTCATCATCACCAAGCCCTTATTATATGAAATGTTAAAGGGACTTATCTAAGAAAAAGAAGATAAAACTATGACAGTGAAAAGGCAACAAACTCATAGCTATCAAGAACCACACCTAAAACAAAAGCAAACTAAGCAAACAGCTAGAACAGGAACAGAACCACAGAAATGGAGATCATATGGAGGGTTAGCAACAGGGGCGTGGGAGGAGGAGAGATGGGGGAAAAGATGCAGAGAATAAGTAGCATAGACGGTGGGTATAAAACAGACAGGGATGGCAAGTGTGGGAAATGTAGAAGCTAAAGAACTTATGACACATGGACATGAACTAAAGGGGGGAATGTGGGTGGGAGAGGGTGGGTAGGGTGGAGGGGAATGATGGGGGAGAAATGGGACAACTGTAATAGCATAATCAATAAAATATATTAAAAAAAAAGTTAAAGGTACGTTAAATGACCATGGCAGATGTTGGCTGCAAAGCTGTTGCTATGCAGAACAACTCTCAATGGCCCTGTCATAGCGCCATGCATCCCATCCCCCAGCTCAGATTTGTTAGGGTGAGGACATCCCATATATATTTTTTTCTAATATTTCCTGGACACCCTGAGTTCTGGACCCCATTGCAAATCCCTATTTGGGGCCCCCCTTGGCTGCACCTTGTTATACTTTTGGCCTCCCAAGGGCGGCAGATTGCGGGAAGGTAAATATATGTGAGGAAACTAATGGAGTACTTCATTTGCAGATTCCTCTGGTGCTGTGTTTGGGCTAAGAGTCTGCTTCCAATAAAAGGAGAATTTATATCCTGCCTTTAGGCAGAAAGGGGTGGGGTGCTTTTCTTGGACTTCCTGCTTCATAATTGCTTTCAGCTCAAAATAACTTTTATGTCAGGACTATTTTGGGGTGACACATTTGGATTCCTTTACTACTTACTATTGTGAATTACTTGCATCTTTAGTAAAAGATGAAAGATTTATATGATCTGAAGAGAAACCAGAGTATAGAACTTGCATCTTTTACTAAGAAAAAATTTTTAAGGATTTTTTATTGATTACGTTATTATAGTTTTCCCAATTTTCCCCCCTTTATTCCCCCTCCACCTCCCCCTGCAACCCTCCAGCGTCCCCCTACTTAGTTCATGTCCGTGGGTTATACATATAAGTTCTTTGAGTCCTCTGTTTCCTATACCATCTTTTATCTTTCCCCATGTATTTTATGCCTACTAATTATGCTTCTTCTTCCCTGTACTTCTTCCCCCGGCTCCATTCTTCCCTTCCCCCTGCCCACTGAACTCTCTCTGTGTGATGTCCATTTCTCTGATTCTGTTCCTGTTCTGGATGTTTGCTTAGTTTTTGTTTTCATTATTTTTCTTTTCTTTTAGGTTCATTTGTTGGTAGTTATGAGTTTGTTGTCATTTTATTGTTCATATTTTTTATCTTTTTTAAGAAAAAAATTTTTTCTGGTACTGTACCCATCTTATTAACAATTCTTTGTCCTTTTTTTTCTTCGAGTTTTGATATTGGCCTTTCTCGTATCCTCAGGTGTGGGATGGGACCCATGTGTTATATTTACTAAAAATCAAATAAGCTCTTCCAATGCACAAACAGGATTAAGAATAAACTTGTAATAGTTTTCAATTTTACTTAGGGATTTCTATGAATTTTTACTATGTTAATGTATTATCTGACTCATTAGGACCAATATTTATTATGCAGTTTTTCTCAAGCTTATTTTACCACAGAAACTTCAGCTCTAGGAACAGCAAGTAACACTTCCCAGAAGGCAGTTTGGCAGTGATTAATTTATCCTACACGTTCTTGGGCTGATATTGACCATCTCAGATTTCAGCCTAGACTTGTGCTGCACAGCCCTCAAAGTTGGTGGGTATGTTCGTTGGTGTTGTAAGCCACCCATGCTGTGTGATCCTGGATAGGGCTCTGTTAAAGTCTTTTTCCCTTGGAGACAAAGCTTTTGCTATGGAAAACACCCTGGGCACAGTTTCCAATGATTTCTATTCTTCTTCCCCCTGCCAGAGCCACGAGGGTATCTTTTTCAACTTTTGTTCTGAGAATTTGGTGGGGTTCTTAGAGGTAAAACCCATGAATATATAGCCCTGTCTCCAATATTGCAGCTCTAACAAGTTTCTCACTCAAGCTATCCCACACTTGACCCCCAGCAATTCATCAAATCTGCCAGTTAAGTATTTCTACCAGTTTACGGCTCTGATGAGCTTTGCTTCAGGGAAGCAGATCTGAGCTTCAACTTTGTTGTATCTATCTAGATTTTGGGGTGGCAATTTGTCATGCAACGTGAGTTCTTGGATGGGTTTGAGAAAAACCTTGGTTTTCAGTTTTCTCATCTCTTTCTTTTAGGGATATGAGTTATGACTTCTAAACTCTTTACATGTTGGAGATGAAACTGGAAGTCTACTATCATAATATTAAAGTAGGTTTCTTGTAGATCTCTGTAATGGTTAGTTTTGAGTGTCAACCTGAGTGGACTAATGGATGTCCAGATAGCTGTAAAATACTATTTCTAGGTTTATCTGTGAGGGTGTTTCCAGAAGAGATTAACATTTGAATCAATAGACTAAAGAAGATTGGTAGCTATCATCCAATCATTTGATAACCTGAATAGAACAAAACTGGAGAGGGAGGGAAAATTTGTTCTCTGCTTGAGCAGGCACATCTGTCTTCTCCTGCCATTGGACATTGTTGCTCCTCGTTCTCAGCCTTCAGACTTGGACCGACACTTACACCATTGGTCCCCTGATTCTTTGGCCTTCAGTCCCCAGCTGAAACTTTTACCATTAGTCCCCATGGTTCTCAGGCCTTTGACTCAAACTGAATTATACCACCATGTTTCCTGGCTCTCCAGCTTACAGACAGAAAATTGTAGAACTTAACCTCCATGACCATGTGAGGCAATGGCCAATGACCCCTCCTACTGCTTCTGTTTCTTTGGAGGATCCTGACCAATACAATCTCAGTCTCATGTAGTTGGGTCTTACTTTTTATTTCCAACCCAGTCTCTCAATTTTTAACTGTTATTCTTAAATAATTCACCTTAAAATTTATTGTTTGTGTAGTTGTATTAAAATATATTATCTTGCTAGCTGTCTTCTATTACTTCATTTGTTCCACTTCTTTTCTCCTTCTTTTTTGCCTTCTCTAATTTTATTGAGCCTTTTTAAAAAATTCATTTTATCTCCTCTACTTACTTATTATTTAAACTTCTTTTGCCATAGGGTTTATAATACATTTTGAAAACTGCAAGAAAGAAGAGCAAAATAGGAGGGATCACAATACCTGATACCAAAATGTATTACAAGGCCACTGTAATCAAAACAGCCTGGTACTGGCATAAAAACAGGCACATGGACCAGTAGAACAGAACAGAGAGCCCAGAAATAAACCCAAGTCTCTATGGTCAATTAATATTTGACAAAGGGGGCAGCAACATAAAATGAAGTAAAAATAGCCTCTTCAACAAGTGGTGCTGGGAGAATGGGACAGCTTTGTGCAAGAAAAATGAAACTCGAGCACCAACTTACACCACACACAAAAATAAATTCAAGGTGGATAAAAGATTTAAATATAAGCCGTGACACCATTAAAGTCCTAGAGGAGAACATAGGCAGGAAAATCTCAGATATTTCACACAGCAACATTTTCACTGATATGTTCCCTAAAGCAAGGGACATAAAGGAAAGAATAAACAAATGGGATCTCATCAAAATAAAAAGCTTCTGCACAGCTAAAGAAAACAGTATTAAAATAAAAAGAGAACCAACTGTATGGGAAAACATATTTGCCAATGATACCTCAGACAAGGGTTTAATCTCCAAAATATATAAAGAACTTACACGACTCCACTCTAAGAAGACAAACAACCCAATTAAAAAATAGGCAAAGGACTTGAACAGACACTTCTCCAAGGAGGACATACAGAGGATCCAGAGATACATGAAAAGATGCTCAATATCGCTAGCTATCAGAGAAATGCAAATTCAAACCACAAGGAGATACGACTTCACACCAGTCAGAATGGCCATTATAAACAAGGCAACAAACAACAAGTGTTGGAGAGGTTGTGGAGAAAAGGGGACCCTAGTGCACTGTCGGTGGGAGTGCAGACTGGTACAACCACTATGGAAAACAGTATGGAATTTTCTAAGAAAACTAAAAATGGATCTACCTTTTGACCCAGCAATTCCACTGCTAGGATTATATCCTAAGAACCCTGAAACACCAATCCAAAAGAACCTATGCACCCCAATGTTCATAGCAGCACAATTTACAATAGCCAAGTGTTGGAAGCAACCTAGGTGCCTATCAGTAAATGAATGGATCAAGAAACTATGGTACAGACTTCCAGCCAAGATGGAGGTATAGGTGGACACACTGGGCCTCCTCTCACAACCAAAATTAAGGACAACAAATATTTAGAAACAAGAAAACAACCAGAACTGATAGAAAATTGAACTGTATGGAAGGCTAACAACCATTCATCCAGACCGGTAAGAGGGGCGGAGTCGCGGCAGGAAAAAGTGGAGGTGTGGACCTGGGCACGCAGGCAGCAGCGGCTGGCAGTTCCCAGGTGTGCAGGCAGCAGCTAGCAAACCCCAGGTGCACAGGAGGCAGCTGGCGAACCCCGGGCACGGGGTGGCAACTGTGCAGACCCAGTGAGGCCACGCAAGGCAGCTGGCTGACCCGGTGGTCCCACATTCACACGTGCAGATAATCCAGGCGAAGGGGAAGCGGTGAGGGGGACAGAATCCAGGAGAGAGTGGAGCAGGTGCAGTTGTTCCCTCTCAGACCCCGCCCCACAAGCAGCGTCACAACCCAGCAACTGAGCTGCCCCGCACTGGGGAACACCTAAGGCTCCACCTCTCACTACGTAACAGCCGTGACCAGACCAAAAACAAAACAAAACACAAAAAACCCACCAAAAATGGCTCAAACCGGAGAACAAATGAAAGTTCCAGGGCCAATGCCTCTAAGCTGTGAAGAGATAGCCAACCTATCAGATGCACAGTTCAAAGCCCTGGTTATCAGGATGCTCACAAAATTGGTTGATTTTGCTCACAAATTAGATGAAAAAATGAAGGCTACAATACATGAAATGAAGGAAGACACTTGGGGAACCAATAGAGATGGGAGGGAAACTGGGATTCAAATCAGTCGAGTGGACCAGAAGGAAGAAACAAACAACCACACAGAAAACAAGGAAGAAACAAGAATTCAAAAAAATGAGGAGAGGCTTAGGAACCTCTGGGACATCTTTAAATGTCCCAACATCCGAATTATAGGGGTACCAGAAGGGGAAGAAGAAGAGCAACAAGTGGAAAACTTATTTGAACAAATAATAAAGGAGAACTTCCCCATCTGGCAAAGGAAATAGACTACCAGGAAGTCCAGGAAGCTCAGAGAGTCTCAAAGAAGTTGGACCCAAGGAGGAACATGCCAAGGCACATCATAATTACATTAGCCAAGATCAAAATGAAGGAGAGAATTCTAGAAGCAGCAAGGAATAAGGGGACAGTCACCTACAAAGGAGTTCCCATCAGACTGTCAGCTGATTTCTCAAAAGAGACCTTACAAGCAAGAAGGGACTGGAAAGAAGTATTTGAAGTCTTGAAAGGCAAGAACCTACATCCAAGATTGCTCTATCCAGCAAAGCTTTTATTTAGAATGGAAGGGCAGATAAAGTGCTTCTCAGATAAGGTCAAGTTAAAGGAGTTCACCAAGTCCTTATTATATGAAATGTTAAAGGGACTTATCTAAGAAAAAGAAGATAAAAAATAGGACAGTAAAAAGACAGCAAACTCACAGATATTAACAACCACACCTAAAACAAAAGCAAACAAAGCAAAAATCTAGAACAGGAATAGAACCACAGAAATGGAGATCACTTGGAGGGTTAGCAACAGGGGAGTGGGAGGAGGAGAGAGGGGGGAAAAGATGCAGAGAATAAGTAGCATAGACGGTGGGTATAAAACAGACAGGGATGGCAAGTGTGGGAAATGTAGAAGCTAAAGAACTTATGACACATGGACATGAACTAAAGGGGGGAATGTGGGTGGGAAGGGGTGTGCAGGGTGGAGGAGAATGATGGGGGAGAAATGGGACAACTGTAATAGCATAATCAATAAAATATATTTTTAAAAAAGAAACTATGGTGCATTTACACAATGGAATTCTATGCAGCAGAAAGAAAGAAGGAGCTTCTACCCTTTGCAACAGCATGGATGGAATTGGAGAGCATCATGCTGAGCGAAATAAGCCAGGCAGTGAAAGACAAATACTATATGATCTCACCTTTAATAGGACCCTAATCAACAAAACAAACAAGCAAGCAAAATATAACCAAACGCACGGAAATTGAGAACAGACTGACAATCACCAGAGGGGAGAGGGGAGGGAATCTAAGGGGAAAAGGGAAAGAGTTTAGAGCAACAAGTATAAAGGACACATGGACAAAAACTAGAGGGTGGTGGAAATGGGAGCGAGGTGGCGAGGTCTGGCGCAGTGGGCTGGGATGGGAAGAAAAGACAGAAAACTGTACAAGAACAACAATTAAAATAAAAAAAATAGCCCCGGGGAAAAAAAAAGAAAACTGCAAATCTACCTTCAAATAATGCCACTTCAGGTGGCAAAAGACTTTTTAACAATGTGACCGCAATTCCCAGTCCTTGTTTCATTGTCACAGATTTCACTTTTACTTATGCAATAACTGTCAACACATTGTTACCATTAATACTTTAAATATTTATTTGCTTTAAACATCTGCTAGCTGAAAAGTGTAAGGGGGTATGAAATGACAATGTGGAAAGGGACAATGAAAAAACCCAGGGAAATAAAGACTCATAAGAGATTTTGGAAAGACATTTGTCATAGAATACCATGCTGATGAACTAGAAGCTATAGACTACATTCAGCCAGCCAAGAGAGACTCAGAGGGAAGACTGAGAAAAATCTCTGATCCTCCTGAGGGTACAGCCTTCAGCTGTGACCTGGGCACTTAGGTTGCTTCTAGCACTTGGGTATTGTGAATTGTGCTGCTATGAACACTGGGGTACATAGGTTCTTTTGAATTCATCTCTTTGATCTCCTTGTCTGGATGCTTTAGGTTTGACCTTTCTTTTGTTTGTGTGGGCTCCCTTATTGTGCTTTGGCTTTACCTGTTGGTGGCTCCTTTGTTGGTGGGTTCTGCCCTCCAGTGGACTTACTGGATATCACAACTCTCACCTTATCTTGCATGCTATTGTACAGGTGTTGATTAACAAAGCAGTGTAACCAGACAACCAAATCTATGCTGGGAAAAAGAACCCCCCACTGCATCAGCATTCTTACCGCAATTACATTAAGATTATCAGGAGATTTTTCTTGCTTCTTGAGATAGGCCTGTAATGCAATGAATTTGCCTCTTATGACTACTTTCATGGTGGCCCGTAGATTTTGGGTTGTTGTGTGTTCATTTTCATTTGTCTCAAGGTAACTTTTGATTTCTTCTTTGATATCACTGTTAACCCATTCATTATAGTAGCATGGGTTACTAACATGTTATTTAGTTTTCATGTGTTTGATTGTTTTTCAGTCTTTTTTCATTGTAACTGACATCTAGTTTCATACATTGTGTTCAGAGAAGATGCTTGATATGATTTCAGTCTTCTTGAATTTATAAAGAGCTTCTCAGATCCCTCTCCCCCAAAAAGGCTAAAGAAGTTCATTACTACCAAACCAGTATTGCAAGAAATGGTAAAGAGGTGTGAGCAATGGGGGAAAATTGGGACAACTATAACTGAACAACAATAAAAAAAGAAGAAAGAAAAAATAGAGAGAAACATTGATATAAAGAATAAAATGTCAATAAATAAGTACATATCAATAACTTTAAAATGAATCAATCCAAGAAGAGTTTGTAAACATATATGCACCTAACATAGGAGCACCTAAATATAAAAAGAAAATCTTGGTGGACATTAAGATTGAGATCAATAGTAATGCAGTCATAGTAGGGGATATTAATACTCATTGATATCAATGGATAGATCTTCCAGACAAAAAAAATCAACAAGGCAACAGTGATCTTAAATGACACACTGGGGCAGATGGATTTAATTGACATTACAGAATATTTTATCCCAAAGCATCAGAATGTACATTCCGTTCAAGTACACATGGAACATTCTCTAGGATAGACTACATGTTAGGACACAAAATTTCTTAATTCTCTTTCATTGCCCTGGCTTTTCAGATCTCTGCTGACCCGTGGAAAATGGCCTGTGTTACCTGAGAAGATGGGCATCTTTTCTAAGTCAGGGGACCAACTCCATGGGTGGAATGTGGTGCATGACAGGGTTTCAAATCTGTGAAATCTCAGTGCTGTCCCCTGAAGCCAGACACTTCCAGCAGTGCAGCTGTGTTGTGTAGGGGTGGGATGAGCTGGGGGAAACTGGCCATTGCCTTTGTTGCTTTGCTCTCCTAGTAGTGGTGACTGGCAGACCTCTGTGTCCTCCCCTCTGTCTCCAACCAACCTTGGATTTAATCACAGATTGCTTCTGCTGCTCAGGGAAAAATTGCTTCGTTAATACCAGTTCTTGGGTTTGTAGTTAATGTGCTCTGCAACCCAACACACAACTGCTACAGCTTCTGGGGCCTGCTGCTAGCTCTAGGAGGGTGAGGGGAGATGAGATCTGGGAGGTTGAGGGGAGACAGCCAGGCTCTGTGGTTTTGTTTCTCTGTCTGGATGCCATTTGCCAGTCAACTGTGGCTGTACCCTTGTGCTCCATCCCTGTCCAGGTCTCTGGGTTCAGCAGCAGCTTGTACTGACAACTCCTGCATGAATGCTCACTGTATCTCTTTGTTCCTCTTGGCTGAAGGGAGTTCCAGCAGCAACCTGAGTCATCCCCTCTCTGGGATGAGACCTATAGTGAGCTCCAGGCTGTGAGCTCTGGGCTGCATCTCTGGCACCCTCTCACCTTTTCTCCCTTCCCACCTCCCCAGTTTTCTCCCACTTGCCCACTTTTAGATGTTTCAGTGTATGGCTCTCTCAAATGTGTTTGTGCATTGGTCAGGGAATCCTTTGTTGAATTATAGCTGTTCAAATTGTTGAAATGTCAACAGGAGATACCAAGGGGACCTATCATACCACCATTCCTCTGATGTCACTCAAAAGAATGGTTATTTTCAATAGAAGCAATTAAGTCTGTACAATATCGAAGTATGCCTCACTTTACTAACTGTGGATTGAAAGAAGCAGGAACCAAATGAGTGGGGCATCCAGTAATTATCTTAAAAGGTGAGATTTTATGAGCTCCAAATGGGGATTTAAAAGGACCGATGGCTTGCTTGTTCATTTTGTTGATTAGATTCCTGTTAAAGGTGAGATCATATGGTATTTGTCTTTCACTGCCTGGCTTATTTCACTTAGCATAATGCTCTCCAGTTCCATCCATGCTGTTTGCAAAGGGTAGGAGCTCCTTCTTTCTTTCTGATTTTAAAGTTATTATTCTATTACAGTTGTCCCAATCTCTATATAATCTTTTTATTTATTGTGAATTATTATAATTCTTTATTTTTTATTTTTTTCTATTTATAGTCTTTTGATTTCTTATACTATCTGTTCTTTGACCCAGTAGTCATCAAATATAACCAGAGATAGTGAAATTAAGAAAAATCTGACAGTAACCAGAGAAGTGGTAGGGGATAATGGAGGGAAAGGAGGAGAGGGATTTCAGGAACAACTATAAAGGACACATGGACAAAACTAAGCGGGGGTGGATCAGGGAAGGGAGGTGGGGATGGCTGGGGTAGGGGGAATGGTGGGCGGAATATGCAGACAACTGTACTTTAACAACAATAAAATGTAAACAAACAAACAAAACAAAACAAAAAGGACCAATGGCAATGCTTATGGCTAAGGTACTTGGAGGGTCTTTACAAATTTTTCCAGTTGAACCTTAATAATGTCATGGTACATTTTACTAAACCTGAGGATTGATGATGATAAGCACAATGAAAATGTAAGACCAGCCACACAGCAAAGACTTGTTGAAGTACCTGACCAGTCAAATGTGTTCCTCAATCATTATGGAGTTTGAGAGGAGATCCTCGGGCAGAGATCATCTTTTTTAAACAGGACTTTAGCCATAGAGAGGCAGTAGCTTGTCTACAAAAGAAAGCTTCAGTCCATTGAGAAAGCATACAGATTATAACTAAAACATTTATATCCATGACATGGGGGGAGGAGTATAAAATCTATCAGAGGTGATGCTAAGTTCTTTTTATTGTGTCATATCAGGTAATACAGGTTTAGTTCATCTTATTCTTGATGATGCTCACTTTGATTACTTTATTAAGGGAGTGCTGTTAGAGTTCTCCATTGTGAAACTACCCTTTTCCCTTTGTAATTAATGGTATTTAGATCATCAGTATTTGAAACTGTGTAAATATCTTCACCTAAGTGGAAATTTATCCATTTATTTATATATGGCTATATGTATGCATCTTTCCCTACTTTATTCAATGTGTCATGATTTCTTACCATCAATATTTATTTTGATGCTCAAATTGTTTCTGGTTTGGTCAGTGAAAGCCCCTCAATCTGGCTTTTCTGTCCTTTTGACATGCCCCACTCAGTATTTAGCATGTTCTTGCTTTCCAGCACAACAAGATGTTCCAGGCTCATCTTGTACTTTCTCAACACTGGCCCTCAAATCAGCCATTTCTAAGGAGCCGGGGTCCGTTCAGGTGGAAAATGGTATTTATAAGCCAAGATCTTGGCATGAAGTACACTCATTGCTATAAAGTTTTAAAGCTCTATCAGTGGAGAGAAGTAGAGAATGTGTGATTTTATACACAACATACATGTACATATCTATATCTATCTCTATGTATTAATATTTATCTATGTAGCTATCATCTATCTGCATAGAAAAACATAAACTTATATTCAGTTCCAATCTCTGAGTCCATAGAGTGAATTCTGTTTTTCTCTCCTTCTAAGGATGAGAATCAGTGACTCCTTTCTCCAAAAGTGAGAAGCCTGGTTTTCATTATCTTTAATATGTTTACTTTTTTGATCAGTTCTTTTTTATGTAGCCAATCTTCACTCCATCTCTTTCCATTAATGGATGCCCTCCTCACCCTACTTGAGTTCTCCATACAGTCTTTAGACTATGGCTGCTTTTGCCTGGCTACCCCTCGTGCAATGTATCCATATGTGCACGGACACATTTCTCATTTGGGCTTCCACACTCATACCAGGCTGCCGCTCCATGTGGATACCCTCCCACCCTGCTTAGTCTCCAAGCTGGAGCCACTGTGACTCCCTTCTCTGCTCCTACAATGTGTGTCTACCCACAATGCTGTGTGCCACCTATTGGCTTTAGAACTGAATTATTAAGAAAAGAAAAGGAAAGGCAGGGAAGGAGATACAAAGGAAGGGAACAGAAGGGAAAAGAAAGGAAGGGAAGAGAGGGAAACTAAAGGGGGAGAGAGGAGCAGAGAAAGAAAAGGAAGAACCCTGTGTACTTCTGAAACTGATGAATACTTGTAGCCTTTCTGCCCAATCATTGACTAATCAACTGTCTTTTATTCCATGTTTATTGTAAGACAGTTGAGAGTTGAGGATGAAATACAAAGAATATATGAAAACATGTTTCCTGTCTTTCAGAATCATCAGGTGAGATGAGATGAAACATTAAATAAAACTAATAATAAGTGCCTCAATTGAGTGTTACAAAAATATGTGTTCCAAAAAGTATAGAATTAAATTATGAATGTACTTTCTAAACAATGGAAAAATCACAGTGGATTAACTCTCATCTATCTTAATATATCAAATCAGAGTTCTGAAAAAGGTCCCACCCAATCAGTGATTGTGATGGTCAAAAACAATTAGTTACAGGCTCCCACTGATTTGGTTCTATAGTTCCCCCCATACTGTGCAGGAAAGCATTAGAGAATATTATTGTGAAGAGGTATTTATTGAGTTGTTATATAATATACAATATAAAATATTCAAAATAAAACATGATAAAAATGTCACTACTGCTGTTTACTACAATTAATTCTTGTTTTTATTAAAGTTTGTTGAGACAATTGTAAGAAATTTGTATTCTTGATTAGTGCTAAGGAAGAGGAGATGGTACTATGTCAGGGTGGATGAATGCCTCCGTATCTAACTCTTATTTAGTCACCTCCCTTATATTACACCATACATAATATTCTGTATAGACCCTGGAAAAACTAAATGGATGTACAGAATCCCTATTATTCATCAAATTTAGTAGGTTAAACTTATTTTCATTTCTGGGTTTTATTCACAAAGTACATTGAGATATCCAGTGTCAGGCATGCAGTTCCCTTGGAGAACAAGGTGTAAGTCCTTAGAGAAAGTCAGGCTCCACTTACAGTCTCATTTCTCAACTCAGCCATTAGAACAATGGGTTTTCGTGGTTGAATAATTCCTTGAGATTCTAATTCCACAGGGATCTGCAAATGTTACATAGCATATGAGAACTAGTTAATGAAGCGCTGTCAACAACAGAAGCAAAGTAGATGAGATACATTGAGGACAATAATGATTTACAAATATGTATTACTTTTAGCATAATATATCTTTGATTCATTATACTTATATGGTAAGCTGTCTCAACATTGGTCAGTAGTGAGAACATTCATCAATACATTCATTCAAGGAAATATCAATACAGCACCTATTCTGTGCCTGGCCAGAGACAAAATCATATTGGTTTATGTTTGTTTTTGGTTTAAATTTTAAGCAAAAGAATGATTTTTTAAAATTTAAACTGGATTCTTAGACATTATGGCAAGCTATTTGGAAAAGCCATACAGTATAAATTTTGTGCGTGCTGGAACTTGCAAGGTAATGCTGAGTACATGTTACATAGTTACTTATTTGAATCATCCTTGACTTCTAAAGAGTCAGTCACCTCTCCCAGTGGAAACCTTTCAGTTTCATGATGGGAAAAACTCTTTGTGAAATGTTGTGCCTGTTTTCTAACATCTCCTGGCTGCCAAGTGTAGTATAAATGGTGAACTTCTGAAGACCTATATAGTGTTTTGACTAATTTTTTAAGCTCTATTCTCATTCAGTCACTCCCTCAGTGTTAGAGGAGCCACCAACATGGTAGCCTCCTGATCTCACTTACTGAAGATGCACGAAAATTGTCATGAAGGGTGAGAAGCACCGACCATCAATGACTGGGAGCTTTCAGGGAGTGTCTGCCTCACCCCAGGTGTGCCAGAGGCCCACTGCCCCTCAGGGCTGAGGCCCCTGTTTTTACACACTTATAGGACTGCTACACAGCTGCTCAAAGCCACAAACAAGATGCAAACCACCTCCATCCTCCACCTCTTCTGATAGAGCCTTCTGAAGGGAAGGAACTATGTAATAAATGTACAAGTCCTAGAAATAAGCCTTATTATAGGGCCTTGTTTGACATGAGTCAAGGACAACTGTTCTGTATATTCTTCAGAAGAGAGATTCCAGTTCTTTCTATTAATGTAAAGCCTTTCTATTTTATAATTTCAAATGGAATATACATCCTTCCCCTGTACACAGAACACCACACATAAAAAAGCCCACTGCAAGTGTTATTTGTTAAATTTTTCAAACTAAATAATTAAAAATTTGTATCCAAATCTCCAGATCAAATGCAGAAAAACCTCTTTAAGCATTTCCTGCATGATTATAAAGCACCATTGGGAATTTATGAAAGGAATAAAATGAGGTGCTAGAGTTAAAGACATTCTTAGGCACAAAGAAAATGCAGAGAACCAAACTGGATGGTTTAATGACAAAGGATTAGGTTAGATGGTATGACTGATGATATCAGCCTGCAGTAGCAAAGCAGAACAGAGTAAAGAATGGGCTCTGGACTTGATGGGGAAGGCTCCTGGAGGGGCTTTGGGAATGAACTAGGACTTGAAGGATGAGAACAGAATGAGGAGGAGAGCAAGAACATCAGAGAGCTCTTATTAAGATGTAAACAATCCCAACTTGATTACAGCAGGGCTCCTAGAAGGAGGGTTCAAGTAGACAGATGTCCCTGGACTGTGGGAGTTACTCACATCAGGCAGAAATGTTTTAACAAGTGATTTTCAACCACGGCTGCACATGAGCACCAGAAGAGGTGCTTTTAAAGCCACACAAGAGGAATTATTTTAGAATCTGAGATGACCTAGGCATAGGATTTTTCAAAGCTTCCTGCTGATTTCATTATTCAGCCAGGGGTTGAGAACCATTATCACAAGAGCCCCTCTAACTTCTGGGGAAGAGCAGAGTTCAAAAGTCATGACCCATTATTATTGTTGCACTTCAGGGCTGTGCACAGTGCTTCCACTCCCTTCCAGTGGACTTGAAATGAAGTTTAAAACGTTTCTCAAAGGACTCTGCATCATCATGTCACACTAACTGCATTAACTCTAGATGGCCTTTTTAGTTGGGTATTTATAAATCACAGATTT
This sequence comes from Glossophaga mutica, assembly GCA_039655065.1. Classification (NCBI taxonomy): domain Eukaryota; kingdom Metazoa; phylum Chordata; class Mammalia; order Chiroptera; family Phyllostomidae; genus Glossophaga; species Glossophaga mutica. The sequence goes on from CM077305.1 coordinate 85,854,609, forward strand.
AGCACTCCAGACTAACAGGATCTTAAAGGTCACAGATGACTGCAAACAGATTCTCTGGCCAACAGAACAAATTATTAAACAATGAATGAGCACACTCATGTGTACATATGTATATGTGCATGCATACATACGCAATACATGTATGTATACATATATGTATCTCAGTTTGAGAAAAACTCTTAGTCAAGCATTATTTATGCAGAGTGGGAATGTATTAAGTGTCTGACCTGTGTTTCTTTGCAAGGCTTGAAGGAGAAGTTCTGCAGAACTTTGACGATAGCAAGCTTCATGTTCATGAAGGCAAACCTCATGCCAATGCAGTTTCGGGGTCCATTTCCGAAGGGCATATATATGTAAGGATTTATGCTGTCCTTGTTTGACTTGCTGAACCTGGTTCCACAACAGTAGATGAAAACAATTATCAAAACATCAACACCACAAGAATACATGTTTGAGGTTCTCATTTAGGCTCCTCAACTAGTAGTACTCAGGCTACTTGTATGGGCTAGTCAGTGAGATTCTGCCTTGGTTATTTTGCTGTGAGAATTGTAAGCCACAGATCCTTTCCATTCCCCTTACCCTATAGGAGATTTCAGTCTCATTGAACAGATGATATGAATGCTGTTTAAAGGAAAATCTCTCTTTTTTTATTCCTCAACATTTGATTACATTAAGAACAAAATGAATTTGGGAGAGTGAACATGGCATTATAGTTTTATTTATTTATTTCAGTCTCCATAGAAACTGTCAAAAATTGCCAGTGCCAACTGTATTTCAAGTTTAATGGCAGTGTACTGGGAACAGTTTTCAGTTAGCAAGAATCTTGTTTCAGATAAACCCCTTTGGCTATGGTACTGCCACTGCACTGAGCTGGTTACGTACTTTTAGAAGATTCTTATATTTTGGAGAACATTGGGATATTTATAGATAGTGTGCCTTAAAATAATATGGGAGTCAGGAGGATGGGGAAAGTGGTGTTGGATAGCACATCAGATGTAGGTTGATGGCTGTAAGGCAGGTGATAGGACATATAGATACATTAAAAGCATTCCTTGGATACAAGTATATGCCATAGTTTCTATATGACATATAAAAGTGCTTTTTATATGGCAAATACACAAGTATTTGTGTAAATGTCAAATATTTTCCATAATAGGCATTTTTAAATATTTGGTTTGTAACTGCCTTGCCCACTTCCTGCAACGGTAAGCACTTACTCTCTGTTGATGACTGAATGATCAAAGAGAAGCACAATCAATGCTCTCTGGTTTCATGTTCATGAAGGTACAGGGTGGGAGCAGAAATGCTGAGCTTGGAGGAACCACAGAGGTCCCTGGTCTAGGAAACAGGATTTGGTCATCTCTAATTTCTTCCTACAAGTACTATGTGTAGACATTAAGCTAGAACTAAGAACATTGTGGCAAATGAGATAAGGTCCCTGACATTAGGGACCTTATAGTAAGGCTAATGAAAGTCTAGATCCCAGCTAGGGCCCCCAGTAGTTCACTCCAATTTTGCTTACCAATACAACAAATAGGAAAAATCAGCTCTTTCTAGAGTTCAATCTGTGCCCAAAGTCAGAACTGGCTCTGAATTCCCAGAAGAACAAGCTAAAAACCACCCTAGAGGTAGTATCTCAGACATAAAGACAGCAGATGACTTCCCTTTGGTAGTCACCAAATATTGAGAGTAGGAAGAAGCTGATGCAGGACTGCAGCCAAAGACAGCTCCAGGGACCCGTGCTCACCTCTGCCCTGAGGCTGCTTAAACCATCAGGGGTTTTCAGCCTGTGCAGGTTGTCAGCCTGCACTCTCCCAATAATGCTAAAGGAATAGCAGCCAATGTTTTTAAAAAATGGAATGTGGGAACAGTGGTGGTAAATTCAGAGAGCTAAAGAAAACAGAAGAGGAGTAGAAGACAGAAAACTGTATAAGATCAACAATTAAAATAAAAATTGAAAAAAATTCTAAAAAAAAAGAAAAGAAAACAGAAGAACTTAAAGAAATTTAAAAAGCCTGTATTTCTAAAATCAGGCAATGGTTAAGTAGTTTATGGCATATGCATACAGTCATATATATGTATACAGTGTGTGTGTGTGTATATATATATATATACACTGTATATAGACCATATATAATTATATTATACTGTATATAATGGCTATATGTAATAGAACATTGTTTATAATTTACTGTTAAATAAAGCAGTTCAAAGTAAAAATATATTACTATTTTAGTTTTTAAAAATTTGTATATGCCTAGAAAAATGTTAATAATTACATATATCACATTATTATTAATGAAACCTATCTTAAGATAGTAGGACTATGGACAAATATAATTTTCTTTAGTCTGAGTTTGTAAAATTTTGACAACAAACAATGATCACTTGTAATAAAAGTAAATGTCTAAAAATAAAAACATACATATAAATGATTGTACAACCATAAATTTGTCATCTGTACTAACAGACATCAGAATATCCTCCAACCAGTCCGATTCAGGGAGGGTTCCCTTTCCCAGGGGCCCAGTACCTTTCAGGATGGAACTCCTCAGGCTCTGACCAGTACTCTGGGTCTCGGTGAAGAGTAAAGGTTGGCACCATCACCACTGTCCCTTTGGGAATGAACACCCCATTGATTTCCACATCTTTCTTACACACTCTCTCAATCCTACCAGCAATTGGGAATAATCTGAGGGATTCATTCAACACCATGTCAAGATACTCCATCTGGACCAGGGCATCATAAGTGGGAGGTGCCTGGGAAGAAAGAAAGAGGTTTTGATAAATTGAGGTTTGGGATCAACTTTCAACTCAGTCTATGTAGTTCTATAGGAATGTTAGGAGTGCCAAAGAATACCTTGTTTTGGTAAAGGGCCTTAGGATTTATAGACATTTTAATATCTATCATGTCCTTTGACCTGCTAAATGGCCATTGAGATGTGTGGAGTAGTTATGTGTATGGGAGACTTTGGGATGATTCTCTGAATAGGACCCAGATCCCTCACATTGTCATGTAGTGACTTTTCCATCTCATGTGAACAGATGTGACTAAGAGACTATGACGCTTACTCTTTTTTGATGACTCTTACCCTTAACTAAAATATGCCAAAGTCACGTATCCTTCAAAAGAGAGGCCACTTCTGTACCAAGGAAAGCAAATGTACAAAAGAACAAAATCCCTATCTGACATACAGTTTTTTAGTTGAAACATTCTGTTTGCATGGGCATGGACAATGTGGGGGATTGACTGTGGGAGCAGTGGGGACAGGGCAGGGGAGAACAAAGGGGGAAAAGCGAGGACAACTATAATGGAATAACAATAAAAAATAAAATTAAAGAATTCCACTTGTTAACTTTTTAGATGATATATATCAAATTTGGAGAGAAACACTATATTATATAGAAACTATAAATAATTTGGAGAGAAATGAATCCATTTCTAAAGCAAATATGGCAAAAGAAGGGTAGGACTGGATGCTAGCTACCAGAGCACACAGTCCATGCTAGTGAAAGTTATAAACAGGTGGAATTTGTTTATAACAAATTCAGCCCCATGCTGCCTTGCTGGAACAGTCTCCTAGTTGTTGCTTCAGGGGTTGACTGGCAGCTGTGAAGATCTCAAACAAGACTCTCCAGCCCCAGAGGCCAGTCTCTTCACACCACAAAGAATTCCAGTTTTGTCAGATCTGAAAACAGTGTGGGCAATATGTGGTATCACTTGGTGTTATATTGAAGAGGCAATATTATAGAGGCTAAAGGTTTGGCTAATGGCTTCTTCACCACTAACTACATGACTTGTGTATGAGTTATTTTACCTCCCTGTAGCTCAGTTTTCTGGTATGTTACATGGAGATAATTAGAGTTGACACTTCATAGATTGTGTGGCAGAGATATTCACAGCTTGCCCAATACCCACGTAGTCTCCGCATCTCTCAGCCTACTTGAAGTTAGGGAATTTGTAGAGGCTATTGTTAGGGTTGTGAGCTGGGGTGACATATGTCATTTCAGGGCCAAAACATATGAATATTGACTTCCAGCCAAGATGGAGGCATAAGTAGATGCACTGTGCCTCCTTGCACAACCAAAAGAAAGACAACAACAATTTAAAAACAAAAAAAATCAGAACTGACAGAAAATTGAACTGTATGGAAGTCCAACAACCAAGGAGTTAAAGAGGAAACATCCATCCAGACCTGTAGGAGGGGCAGAGAGAGGACTCACTGCAAAGCAGTGGTGGAGGATGGGGGCAGGAAAGGTGGCAGCTGGTGGACCCAGTGAAGCAGTAGATTGTGGAATGGAGCATGCAAGGCTGTAGCTGGCAGGCAAGACGGAGGATGGTGGAGCAGGCAGTCCCACATTTGCACAGATAAACTGGGAGGAACAGCTGGGGAGTAAGGCAGACCTCACAACCTGGGGTCCCAGCACAGGGAAATAAAAGCTCAAACCACCAATTGAAAACACCTGTGGAGGTTGAGGTGGCAGTGGGAGAAACTCCCAGCCTCACAGGAGACTTCACTGGAGAGACCCACAGGGTCCTAGAATGTACACAAGCCAACCCACCCTGGAATCAGCACCAGAAGGTCTCACTTTGCTAGTGGGTAGTGGGGGAAGTGACTGAAATCTGGCAGAGAGCAGAGCAAGTGCCATTGTTCCCTGTCAGACCCCTCCCCCACATATGGTGTCACAAAGCAGAGACACGAGTTGCCCTGCCCTGGTGAACACCTAAGGCTCAGCCCCTTATCCATAGCAGGTGTGCCAAGACAAACAAACAAACAAACAAACAAATAAATGGACCAAATGAAAGAACAGATCAAAGCTCCAGAAAAAAATATAACTAAGCAATGAAGAGATAGCCAACCTATCAGATGCACAGTTCAAAACACTGGTAATCAGGATGCTCACAAGATTGGTTGAATTTGGTAGCAAATTAGATTTAAAAAAAATGAAGGCTATGCTAAGTGAAATAAAGGAAAATGTACAAGAACCAATAGTGACGGGAAGGAAAATGGAACTCTAATTAATGGTGTGGATCAGAAGAAAGAAAGAAACATTCAACCAGAAAATAATGAAGAAAGAAGAATTCAAAAAAAATGAGGAGAGGCTTAGGAACACCCAGGGCACCTTTAAACATTCCAACATTTGAATTATAGGGATGCCAGAAGGAGAAGAGGAAGAGCAACAAATTGAAAATGTATTTGAACAAATAATGGAGAACTTCCGCAATCTGGCAAAGGAAACAGACTTCCGGGAAGTCCAGGAAACTCAGAGAGTCCCAAAGAAGTTGGACCTAAGGAGGAACACACCAAGGCACATCATAATTACATTACCCAAGATTAAAATGAAGGAGAGAATCTTAGAAGCAGCAAGAGAAAAGGAGACAGTTACCTACAAAGGAGTTCCCATCAGACTGTCAGCTGATTTCTCAAAAGAGACCTTACAGGGAAGAAGGGTCTGGAAAGAAATATTCCAAGTCATGCAAGTCAAGGACCTACATCCAAGATTGCTCTATCCAGCAAAGCTTTCATTTAGAATGGAAGGGCAGATAAAGTGCTTCTCAGATAAGGTCAAGTTAAAGGAGTTCATCATCACCAAGCCCTTATTATATGAAATGTTAAAGGGCTTTATCTAAGAAAAAGATAAAAAATATGAACAGTAAAATGACAGCAAACTCACAATCATTAACCACACCTAAAACAAAAACAAAAACAAAAACAAAACCAAACTAAGCCAACAACTAGAACAGGAACAGAACCACAGAAATGGAGATCATATAGAGGGTTAGCAACAGGGGAGTGGGAGGGGAAGAGAGGGGTAAAAGGTACAGAGAATAAGTAGCATAAATGGTAGGTAGAAAATAGAGAGGGGGAGGGTAAGAATAGTATAGGAAGTGTAGAAGTCAAAGAACTTATATGTATGACCCATGGACGTGAACTAAAGCGGGGCGGGGAGGGAATGTGAGTGGGAGGGGATGTTCAGGGCAGAGGGGAAAAAAGGAGAGGGAATGGGACAACTGTGATAGCGTAATCAATAAAATATATTAAAAGCATATGAATATCTAGTAAGCAACACTCTAGTTCTTTATTCCTCAACAATGTGAAGGCCTGTGTTCCAGAGAGTGATGCTTTAAGAACTTGGAGACTTTTAAGCTTAGTTTTCTAGGAACTATGTGGAGCAGAGACTCCCACTCCCATCCTCCTCTAACAATCTATGTTTGAACATAATAATGTCAGTTGGAAATAATCCTTTGCTATGTAAAGGCACTGAGAATTGGTGGCTAATCCGTAGCTGTGGCATGCCTTATTTTGTCCTACTACATAATTTTTATAATTGAATTTACTGTGTGATGTTGCTTAATAAAATTACGTGATTTCAGGTGTACAATTCTATAATATTATCATCTGTATATTGTATTGTGGGTTGACCACCCCAAGTCCAGTCTCCTTCCATCACCATATCCCCCTATAATGCCTTCCACCTCCCCCTCTGGTAATCACCACACTATTGTCTACGTATGTGTGTGTGTTTTGCTTAATTGTTTTACCTTTTTCACTCAGCCACCCAACTCCCTGACCTCTGACAGCTGCCAGTCTGTTCTCTATGAGTCTGTTTCCATTTTTAATACCTAATATTTTTAAAGATTAAATTCATTTACAAATGTAAGGCATTTAGAGCAGACATATATAGTTAGAAGTATATAGCTATAGTGTTGTCATTGTTATTGTAATTATTAATATAAAAAGGGGAGATCATTATGCTTTAGCTAGTCTCTGTCTCTTAGTGACCTCATCTTGCAATAAAAATCAATCCCAATATACACTTACCCAGAGATAAAAGATAATCTCTAATTTAGTTGGACTCTAAAATGTACTTTTTTTTTTTTTTAGCTTATATCTGAAGGACTTATGACACAGAAGGGTCTTAAGACCTCTGCAAAACCACAGTCTGGACTCAAACTCATGTCTTCTATTTTCTACTCCATGTTCTTTCCTGTATACCAGGCTTCTCCTAAACTGCAAAGTTTACCCAGAGGTGTAGATTGCAATAATGGTGCCAGTTATCCACCTCATCCTGTGTCCATGACCTTAGTCATCTAATTTTGTCCTCTTATTTTATAATGCTGAGGTTGGTCATGTTGCATGCATTGCACCAATGGAATGTGGCTAAGTGTGATGCAAGCAGAGTTTTTAAAGGCACCCATATGATTGGGGTTCTTACTCTTTCTCTCTGCCATTGCCTGAGAAGAACACACCCATGCTAGCTTTCTGCATTAAGGGAGATGTGGAGAATGTGTGGAGCTGAATCAGTCCAACCAGCTTAGCTACGGCCATTCTAGATCAAACCAAGACCAAACCAAGTCCAGCCAATATTGACAGAGATAACTACCCAGGCACTTGAGCAATAAATGTTTATTATTAATTGCCACTGAAGTTTTTAGATTTTCACTTGGCATTATTGTGATAACAGACAACTGATATGCCAGGAAAAAAAACTTTTTTCAAAGATCTTATATATCTGTGAATAGCATACAATACCTATATTTCTTCGTTTGTTTTTGTTTCTTTATATCCTTCCTAAATAGCACAGGTAAAAGAATTGATGCTTATGTTTTATGCAAAAATTTTCCTAGGAAGTGGTGAGGAGGCACTCTTGCTAAGGTTTCACTTTCTCCCTCCCTCTCCAGGTATCACCCACTCACCTTATTGGGAAACGTGGCATCAATCTCCTTCTGCAGTTTCTGCTGCACATCAGGGTGAGTGGCCAATAAATACATAAGGAAAGAAAGAGAAGTGCTAGTGGTCTCATAGCCAGCAAAAATAAAGATAATAGATTGGGCGATGAGCTCCAGATCAGACAGAGCTAAAAGGAGAAAAAAAAGATATTTTATAAAGAAGGTCAATGTACAGCATTACAGTTTAGATGATGAAAAGTCCAAATAAAATTCCCAAACCCCTATGGGAAAAATTGGAAAAGCAATTCAACTTAAATTGGGAGTGTTTTGCACTCTGATGTATATGTTACAGAGCCAGAAAAAGGCAAAAATTGTCTTAATTTAGTTTTTCACAAGGTCTATACTATTCTTAACCATCTGCATCTGTTTATTAGGCCCTCTCCACAACATTGCTGTGTAATTGCAAGACATAGCATTTTTGTGTAACATGCACAGTTTTATCAGCATGTCCATTGCCAAATCTTAAAAGCAGTTTAGCTATAGGTAATTTGGGTTAGGATTCTACCCCCAGGAAAAATTTAAATTATTCTAGATAAAATATACTTGGAAAAATTTTGAGAGACTTTGTCCTAAGGATTATTGAGGGAAAAATTAAAGGATCTTTCATCAAACATGTTCGCAGAAACTTAAGAGAACAATATTGGGCTACACATAAAATATGGTTACTCTAAGTATCACCTAAGGAACCAGCATCATCAGCAGTATCTGAAAGGTTATGTAAATACAAAATCTCAAGCCCTATACTAGAACTACCGAATCACAATATGAACCATCAAGAAATGTAGTGATTTGCAGAACTAGAACAAAAAATCAAAAAATTTATATGAAACCACAAAAGACCATGAATAGCCACAGCAATCTTGGGAAAGAACAAAGTTGAAGGTTTCACACTACCTAATATCAAAGTACACTACAAGACAATAGTAATTAAAGTAGCATGGTACTGGCATAAAAACAGACACATAGATCAGTGGAACAAAATAGGGAGCCCCCAAATGAACCCATGCCTATATGGTGAATTAATATATAACAAAGGAGGCAAGAACATAAAATGAGGTAAAAACAGTCTATTCAGTAAATGGTATCTGGAAAATTTGACAGTTATGTGCAAAAATAAAAGGAACTACACCACTTTTTTACACCATATACAAGAATAAACTCAAAATGTATTAAAGATTTTAATGTAAAACTTGAAATAATAAAAATCCTAGAAGAAAACATAGGTAGTTACTTTCGGCCAAGATGGAGGCGTAGGTGGACACACTGTGCCTCCTCTCACAACCAAAATTAAGGACAACAAATATTTAGAAACAAGAAAACAACCAGAACTCATAGAAAATTGAACTGTATGGAAGTCCAACAACCATTCATCCAGACTGGTAAGAGGGGCGGAGTCGAGGCAGGAGAAAGTGGAGGTGCGGGCCCGGGAATGCAAGCAGCAGAGGCTGGCAGTTCCCAGGTGCACAGGCAGCGGCTGGCGGTCCCCGGGCCCACAGGCAGCAGCTGGCGGACCCCGGGCACAGGGGGGCAACTGTGCAGATCCAGTGAGGCCGCACAAGGCGGCTGCCTGACCAGGTGGTCCCGCATTCAAGCGCACAGACGGTTCAGGCAGAGGGGAAGTGGCGGAAGGAACTGAATCCAGGAGAGAGCGGAGCAGGCGCCATTGTTCCCTCTCAGACCCCGCCCCCACATACAGCTTCACAACCCAGAGACTGGGCTGCCCCGCCCTGAGGAACACCTAAGGCTCCACCCCGCATACATAATAGCTGCGACCAGACTAAAACCAAACCAAAACAAAACAAAAAAACCCACCAAAAATGGCTCAAACCGGAGACCAAATCAAAGCCCCAGAGTCGATTCCTCTAAGCAGTGAAGAGATAGCCAACCTATCAGATGCACAGTTCAAAGCACTGGTCATCAAAATGCTCACAGAATTGGTTGATTTTGCTCACAAATTAGATGAAAAAATGCAGGCTACAATATGTGAAATGAAGGAAGATGCATGGGGAACTGATAGAGATGGAAGGAAAACTGGGACTCAAATCAATGGAGTGGACCAGAGGGAAGAAACTAACAACCAAACTGAAAACGAGGAAGAAACAAGAATTCAACAAAATGAGGAGAGGCTTAGGAACCTCTGGGACATCGTTAAACGTCCCAACATCCGAATTATAGGCGTCCCAGAAGGGGAAGAAGAAGAGCAACAAGTGGAAAACTTATTTGAACAAATAATAAAGGAGAACTTCCCCAATCTGGCAGAGGAAATAGACTACCAGGACGTCCAGGAAGCTCAGAGAGTCCCAAAGAAGTTGGACCCAAGGAGGAACACACCAAGGCACATTGTAATTACATTAGCCAAGATTAAAATGAAGCAGAGAATTCTAGAAGCAGCAAGGGATAAGGGGACAGTCACCTACAAAGGAGTTCCCATCAGGCTGTCAGCTGATTTCTCAAAAGAGACCTTACAGGCAAGAAGGGGCTGGAAAGAAATATTTGAAATCTTGAAAAGCAGGGACCTACATCCAAAAGTGCTCTATCCAGCAAAGCTGTCATTTAGAATGGAAGGGCAGATAAAGCGCTTCTCAGATAAGGTCAAGTTCAAGGAGTTCATCATCACCAAGCCCTTATTATATGACATGTTAAAGGGACTTATCTAAGAAAAAGAAGATAAAAATATGACAGTAAAAAGACAGCAAACTCACAGCTATTAAGAACCACACCTAAAACAAAATCAAACTAAGCAAACAGCTAGAACAGGAACAGAAACACAGAAATGGAGATCATATGGAGGGTTAGCAACAGGGGTGTGGGAGGAGGAGAGAGGGGTAAAAGGTACAGAGAATAAGTAGCATAGTCAGTGGATAGAAAATAGACAGGGGGAGGGCAAGAATAGTATGGAAAATGTAGAAGCTAAAGAACTTATGACACATGGACATGAACTAAAGGGGGAATGTGGGTGGGAGAGGGTGTGTAGGGTGGAGGGGAATGATGGGGGAGAAATGGGACAACTGTAATAGCATAATCAATAAAATATATTAAAAAAAAGAAAACATAGGTAGTAAAATATCTGATATTTTTCTTAGCAATATTTTTTTCTGACACATCTCCTTGGACAAGGGAAACAATAAATAAATAAACAAACAAACAAATAAATAGAACTGCATCAACCTAAAAAGTTTTTGCACAAAAAAGGAAACCAACAAAATGGAAAAAAAAGCTACTGAATGGGAGATGATATTCACCAATGATACATTCAATGAGGGGCTAATACCCAAAATTTGTAAAGAACCTATACAATTCAACACCAAACACCACTCCAAACAATCCAAATAAAAATTAGGAAGAAGACCTGAATAGACACTTCTTCAAAGAGGATATACCGAAGGTCAATAGACATATGAAAAGATGCTCAATAGCGCTAGCCATCAGAGAAATGCAAATTAAAACCACAATGAGATATCACCTCACACCTGTCAGAATGGCCAACATTAATAAATCAATAAACAAGTGCTGGTGAGGATGTGGGGAAAAGGGAACCCTAGTTCAGTGTTCTTGGGAATGTGTTAATGCAGGTTCACTGAAGTAACAAATGATCCACAACTGCAAGGGATTTTGATAGTCTGGTAAGCTGTGTAGAGGCAGGGGGAGGAAGTATATTGAAAATCTCTGTACCTTCCACTCATTTTGCTGTGAACCTAGAACTGCCCTAAAAATAAACTCTATTAGAAAAACAAAAAATTAAACAGAAAAAAGGAACACAGAGCCCACTTAAAAGGACTACAGTGACAAACCTGAGAAAATTTGACTATGAAAAAAGAAAAAGAATGATTTTAGAGAGTAAATTTATAATATATGAGTTTATATTGCTATAAATAAATAAATAAATAAAGGAAGGAGAATGGAAAATTCTTCCTTACAACGAAACATCAATTCATAAATGTAGAAGAAATGATAGAATTAGAAGATCACCATTTTGCAACCATGATAATAATAATGATTTCAATCAAAATTCAATAATGGATGATAAAATTAGTAGGTGGAAGTTTGAAGAGGAACAGAATATTTACTTGATCTCAAAGACTTCTGAAAAGTCACTTATTAATTTAAGGAAAAAATAAAAACTTTACAATTCAGCTAGTGAACAAAAATTCAACAAAGTATTCCAAGGTAAGGTTGCCCACACTGGAGCCATGTGCCTCCTAATGTAATGAAGTCTTAATGCAAATCTCCAGGAAGAGATTCTGAGCCAAGGGGGCCAGATGAGGCCAGAGAACAGACAGTGGAAACAAGCTCCCTGGAGGTTCTGATGTAAGTGATCCACAGACCATAGACTGACTTCTAGGTAAAAGAAATTCTTGTTTATAGTGTCCTTCAAGTTTTGAATAAAGTTGCACCCACATGTTTCTAGAAAGTGCTTCTGGCTACCATTTATATCTGAGCATCTGTCATCCTTCAATTTGAAAGAAATTCTTTTTTTTTTTTTAAATATTTATTTATTTATTTATCTTTAGAGAGGAAGGGTAGGAGAGAGGGAGAAGGAGAGAAATAACAATGTATGGTTGCCTCTTATGTGTCCCATGCTGGGAACTGGCCTGCAACCCAGGCATGCGCCCCGACGGGGAATCGAACCGCGATCCTTTGGTTCACAGGCCCGCGCTCAATCCACTGAGCCACACCAGCCGGGGCTGAAAGAAATTCTTATCTGTGTGGAAAACTTCATGAACATTTTCAGAACCAACGCCTACCTCTGAGCCTCCCCATCACTGGCCCTCTGAAGCATGCCTTGTTTACCTTTATGGGAGTCTGTTTCTTTGGAATTTTGGGAATTAATCATCAGCTGAAGAAAATCCACTCGGTGCTGGAAGTCAAAAGAGAAATTTCAATGTCAGAAATAAATAGAGTGCAGCACTAAATTTCTTTCTTGATAGTATGGCTCCTTTAAACCTGGAAGTGTGACTTGTGCTGCCTGAGTCATTGGTGAACACAAACATTCAGTTACAACTTGGAGAGCAGGATGTTTCCCCGACAGAAATCCAGCCATTAGATCCAACCACCTGTTGGTCCTCACTGTTTCTGGTCTTTGGCTTCTCTCACTTTCGAACACAGCTTCCTGGTCAAAAAGTTACACCTTGTCACACCTGCTTGCTCACAAAAAAATAATCTCTGACTTCAGTTTTTTTTGGTCTAGCCTTAATTCTTCATTAGTGCCACATAGATTAATCTCCCAACACTTGAGTTTATTGGTGTTTTTTCTGTGATCAGTTTCAAATGCCCCACCATCCCAGAACTCTCCACAGTGTTCATTGCAATCCAGGGTACCTAACCCTATCACTGTGACTTGCAGACATTCTTGTGCTGGCCTCCAGGTCCATGAGGCAAAGCCAGGTTGGCCAGCTTGTAACCTCAAGGTCCAGAGAAGATTCCTGCCCTCTCAGTCTTTGAGCAGGCTCAAACTTAACAGAGTGAGTGCACTCTGTCAGGTGCCTCAGGGTGCCTTCATTGCAGAATGTGTAAAGCAAGAGGCTTGGAAGTAATGTGATTCTGTGCCAGTTTAAGGCCTGGGGAATTATTATTTTTAAGCAGTTGTTTTTATAACTGAGAGTGACAATTTACTTTAGGGAACTGGTAAGATTTTTATCTTAATACTATTCATTCAGTGATATACCAAGCTTTGTGCTTATTCATACATTTTAAACAATGTCTTTCTGACTCATTTTTTATTTTCTTTCTTGATCTCCACCTTATTCATTTGCTACAGAATGTTATAACTTTCCTCCTGTTAGCCAAGAGTCTCTACCCACCTAAAATAAGAGAAGTGCACAAATCATATGTGTACAGCTCAATAAATCGACAAAAAGTGAACAAACTCATGTAACCACCACCAGATTTTACCTTTTGTTTATCTTGGAGGCGACTTTCTTTCATCCTTTTTACAGTTTTTATGAAAAAATCAGTAATACTTTTTGGAAACAGGTAAATATTTAATATTTCAAAAACTGGGGTAAGGAACGGAAAGAGCACTGCAAGAAAAGAAGAAAGCACAATGAAAATACAAAATGCACCTGGAGCAATTATAATTTTCTCTACCAATCAGAAGAGTAAAAGGCACCAGCCTTCCCAACAAGGAGCCATTCCTTCTATGACCTTTGCTCAGACTTCCAAGCCCATGGCTGAGGAAGGGCAAGTCCACATATAAGGGCCATCACTACAGCAGTGAGATTGGCAGCCCCTTCCTCGTCTTTTGGGTGACTAAAGGAGCAGGACTACATTCCTGAATGGCTTTGCATTTTATCTATTGATTTAGACTGTCCTTGAATACACCAGACCAGAGTCTGAGACTTTAATTATTCTCACTGTTCAGGAAGTAATAATCATATGCACATGGATGGACGCAGTAGACCACTAGACACCAAAATGTCAACAATTATTGTATCTGAGAGTTTAATTATAAATGAGTCTTATTTCTCATTGTCATTGAAAAAACTTCTGAAAAATTTATAAGATATGTGTACTGTATAAGAATGTAAATATTAACTAAAATATATGTATATTTAATATGTATATATTAAAACAAAAACAAAAACTAAACAAACAACTAAAACAGGAACAGAATCAGAGAAAGGGACATCACATGGAGGCTTTTCAGTGGGAAAGGGGAGGAGAAAAATGGTGGGGAAAGGTACAGAGAATAAGAAGCATACTTGGTAGGCATGGAGAAGTTAAGAATAGTATAGGAAACAGAGAAGTCAAAGAACTTATATGTATAACCCATGGACATGAACTAAGGGGGGAAATGCTGGAGGGTTGAGGGGTGCAGGGTGGAGGGGGGTAAAGGGGGGAAAATTGGGAAAATTGTAAGAACATAATCAACAAAATATACTTTTTAAAAAAGAGAAAAGGCAAGAAATAAGTGCAAAACTTACAGTCATTAAGCTACAAAACATTGTTAAAATAAATTAAAGTAGATCTAAGTAAATGGGAAAACATCCATGTTCACGGATCATAAATCTTCATATTATTACGATGGCAATACTCCCCAAGTTGATCTACAAATTTAATGCATTCTCTATCAGACTCTTAGCTTGTTTTTTTAAAATGGAAATTGACAAGCTAAATTTAAAATTTTTATAAATTGCAAAAGATTCTTTTTTTCAGAATTAGCCAAATCTGAATAAAAGAATAAACTTGTAGAACTCACAATTCCCAATTTAAAAATTTACTGCAAAGTTTTAATAATTGGGGCAATGTTGTGCTAGCATAAGGATAGACATAGAAATCAATAGAATATAATTTAAGAGTCCAAAATAAATTCATGTGCCTAAGGTCAACTAACTTTTTAAAAAGTTAAATTTTTAATTACAGTTGAGATACTATATCAGTTTTAGGCAATCAATATAGCAATCAGGCATTTATAAGTGTATACCTTATGGATGATCACCCTGATAAGTCTATTACCCATCTGATACTATACATACTTATTATAAAATTATTGACTATATTTTCTATACAATACTGTACATCCCTATGACTATTTTTTTTTATAACTGGCAATTTATACGTCTTAATTTCTTTTACTTACACTCATCCCCCCAACCCCTTCCAATTTGGCAACATCAACTTGTTTTCTTTATCTATGAGTTTGTTTCTATTTTGTTTGTTTTGTTTTTTTTAGAGTCTGCATAGAAGTTGAATCATATGGTATTTGCCTTTCTCTGTCTGACTTATTTCACTTAGCATGATGCCTTCTAGGTTCATTCATGTTGTCACAAATGTCAAGATTTCACTTTTTATGGGTGACCAACATTCCATTGTATATATGTACCACAACTTTTTTATTCATTTGTCTATTGATGGACTCTTATGTTGCTTTTGTACCTTGACTATTGTAAATAATATTATATGAACATAAGGTATGCGTATATCTTTTTAAAAAATTTTAGTCAAATTTATTTTCACACCCTGTAACTTAAATCTCTTACCAGTAAGAGGTGCTTCTTGCTCACTAGGCCCAATGACATCAATGTTATTAGCCAGTATGATAGCTTATGGAAGGGAAAGGCAATCAAATTATGACAAGGGCTTGGAAAATTGATAAGTCTTTGCATTAGGAAAGCCTTACCAGATGAAAGCAAACTGCTTTAGGTGGGCCCTTTTGCCAAGGATGAAGAAAATAGCATTCACTGAACCAATAGCTGCATACCAGGTACCAGGGAATGTGTTAAGTTATTCAAACAGTGAAATAAAATCTGATCAATCAGCTGCAATTGGAGTCACCACATAGTAAAGCTTAAATAATCCACTGTCATTCTCCAAGATCTATCTTTCTTTTGCATAGGACAAATAGATAAGTTGAATGGGGATGTGATGAGATTCACTACCCCTGCATCTTTCATGTCCATGATGGTGGCACTAATTTCTTTAATCCCTTGAGAAATGCTTCCCTGTATTTTGTTTGTTATATTTCTAATGGTAGTGGCAGTTTTGGTGGCTTCTACTTGCCCTTTTCCATGGTAATAGTCCTTACTCCATAGGTCAGGGTATAAATTTGGGGATCTTGACAACTGCTGAGTGTGTACCTATTCCAGTTATTCATTCCAGAACTGGGGGAATTACCACAAGATGCATATATCCTTTTGAATTAGTGTTTTGGATTTCTTTGAATAAATACCTGGAAGTAGAATTAATGGGTCATATGGTAGTTCCATTTTTTATTTTTTGAGGAACTTCCATACTGTTTTCCATAGTGGCTGCATTAATTTACAATCCCACCAACAGGGTATGAGGGTTCCCTTTTCTCCACCTCTTCATCAACAACTTGTTTGTTCATTTATTAATGATAGGCACTCTGACATGTATGAGGTAATATCACATTGTGGTTTTAATTAGCTTTTCCCTAATGATTAGTGATGTTGAGCATCATTTCATATGTCCATGGCCATATGTATGTCCTCTCTGGAGATATGTATGCCTATTCAGGTTAAGGTCAACTGAATGTTGGGAAAGATTCTAAGTCCATTCAATGGGGAAAACTAGGCTTTTTAATAAGTGGTGCTGGGACAATTGGATACCCATATGCAAAAGAATGAAGTTGGACTCTTACATTATACCATATACAAAAATAAAATAAAAAATGGGTCAAAGAATTGAACCTAAAAGCTAAACCTCTATTCTCTTAGAAGAAAACCTAAGGGTAACTATTTATGACATATTTGGCAATGAATCTTAGACATGATACCAAAAACACAGGCAATAAAAGAAAAAATACACAAATTGTAGAACATCAAAATAAAAAATGTTGTGCTTCAAAGGACTCTATCAAGAAAAATAAAAGACACCTACAGGATGGGAGAAAAATTCTCAGCTCATATATCTAACAAGTAACTTTTTACCTAGAATATGTAAAGAATTCTTACAACTCAACAATAAAAAGACAAATAACCTAACTATAAATGTGCAAAGGATTTGAATAGGAATTTATCTACAGAAGATATGAAGATGGCCAACAAACATATACAAAGTCGCTCAACATCATTAGTAATTAGGGAAATGCAAATCAAAACCTGACAATGAGATACAATGTCATACCCACTAGAATGGCCATAGTCAAAAAGATAGAAAAATATCAACAAAGTGTTGGGGAGGGTGTGGAAGAACTGGAATCTTTATACATTACTGGTGGGAATATAAAATGGTGTAGCTATTGTAGAATAAAGTTTAGCAGTTCCTTAGTAAGGTAAACACAAATTAATGTAGGATTTAGCAATTCCACCCTAGAGTGGAAGAACTGAAACCAAAGGAAACCCAAAAGAATTGAAACAGGTAGGAAAAAAAACAAACAAACCCCAAAAACCTTGTACAGAATACTTTATAGCAGCAGTATTCACAACAGCCAAAAGGTAGAGAGAGACAACACAAAAAATGTCCCTCAGCTGCTGAATGAATAAACCTAATGCAGAATGTTCATACAATGAAGTATTATTTGGCCATAAGAAAATATAAAGTACTGATACATGCTACAAAATGGATGAACCTTGAAAACATTATGTTAAATTCAAAAAGCCAGACACAAAAACCCACATATATGATTCTCTTTATAGGAAGTGTCCAGCATAGGCAAATCTATAGAGACAGAAAGTTGATCACAGATTGCTTTAGGCTAATGAGATTCAGACGTTAAAGTCAAAAAGTATCAAATATCTAAGTTGACAAAAATGTTCTAATAATTAATATGATGGTTGCGCATAACTTTGAATTTACTAAAAAACTTTTGTTTCAGTTTCATTGAGTTGTAATTGACAAGCAGTACTTATAGGTATACAACATAATGGCTTGTTCTACACATATTGCAGAATAATTACCATAATAAATTAACAAAAATCACCTTACATATATCTATATTGAGACTTCCGGCCAAGATGGAGGTGTAGGTGGACACACTGTGCCTCCTCTCACAACCAAAATTCAGGACAACAAATATTTAGAAACAAGAAAACAACCAGAACCGATAAAAAGTTGAACTGTATGGAAGTCCAACAACCATTCATCCAGACCAGTAAGAGGGGTGGAGTCGCGGCAGGAAAAAGTGGAGGTGCAGACCGGGAATGCAGGCAGTAGTCGCTAGTGGTTCCCAGGCGTGCAGGCGGCAGCTGGCAGACCCCAGGACCACAGGCGGGGGCTGGTGGACCCTGGGCACTGGGTGGCAACTGTGCAAACCCAGTGAGGCTGCGCAAGGTGGCTGGCTGACCAGGTGGTCCCACATTCACATGAGCAGATAATCCAAGTGAAGGGGAAGCGGCGGAGGGGACTGGAATCCAGGAGAGAGGGGAGCAGGTGCCATTGATCCCTCTTGGACCCTGCCCCCACATACAGCATCACAACTCAGCAACTAGGCTGCCTTGTACTGGGGAACACCTAAGGCTCCACCACTCACTATGTAACAGCCATGACCAGACCAAAAAGAAAAAGAAGAAAAAAAACACACCAAAAATGGCTCAAATGGGAGAATGAATCAAAGTCCCTGAGCCAATTCCTCTAAGCGACAAACAGATAGCCAACCTATCAGATGCACAGTTCAAAGTACTGGTGATCAGAATGCTCACAGTATTGGTTGATTTTGCTCACAAATTAGATGAAAAAATGCAGGCTACAATACGTGAAATGAAGGAAGACGCATGGGGAACCAATAGAGATGGAAGGAAAACTAGGACTCAAATCAATGGCGTGGACCAGAAGGAAGAAACAACCAAACAGAAAACAAGGAAGAAACAAGAATTCAAAAAAATGAGGAGAGGCTTAGGAACTTCCCAGACATCTTTAAACATCCCAACATCCAAATTATAGGGGTACCAGAAGGGGAAGAAGAAGAGCAACAAGTGGAAAACTTATTTCAAAAAATAATAAAGGAGAACTTCCCCATCTGGCAAAGGAAATAGACTACTAGGAAGTCCAGGAAGCTCAGAGAGTCCCAAAGAAGTTGGATGCAAGGAGGAACACGCCAAGGCACATCATAATCACATTAGCCAAGATTAAAATGGAGAGAATTCTAGAAGCAGCAAGGGATAAGGGGATAGTCACCTACAAAGGAGTTCCCATCAGGCTGTCAGCTGATTTCTCAAAAGAGACCTTCCAGGTAAGAAGGGGCTGGAAAGAGGTATTCCAAGTCATGCAAGTCAAGGACCTACATCCAAGATTGCTCTATCCAGCACAGCTGTCATTTAGAATGGAAGGGCAGATAAAGCGCTTCTCAGATAAGGTCAAGTTCAAGGAGTTCATCCTCACCAAGCCCTTATTCTATGAAATGTTAAAGGGACTTATCTAAGAAAAAGAAGATAAAAAATATGACAGTGAAAGGACAGCAAACTCACAGCTATTAACAACCACACCTAAAACAAAAGCAAACAGCTAGAACAGGAAGAGAACTACAGAAATGGAGATCAGGTGGAGAGTTAGCAACAGAGGAGTGGGAGGAGAGAGGGGGAAAGTTACAGAGAATAAATAGCATAGACAATGGGTAGAAAATAGACGAGGGCGGGGGCAAGAATAGTGTGGGAAATGTAGAAGCTAAAGAACTTATGACACAATGACATGAACTAAACGGGGGGAATGTGGGTGGGAGGGGGTGTGCAGGGTAAAGAGGGATGAAGGGGGGAAGGGGCAACTGTAATAGCATAATCAATAAAATATATTTAACAAAAGATGAAATCTAAAAAAAATCACCTCACATAGTTAAAAAACTGTTTTTTTTTTCCATCTGATGAGAACTTTAAGAATCTACACTCTTGTTTATCTTATAACTGAAAGTTTGTACCTTTAAAAAAATATTTTATTGATTATGCTATTACAGTTGTCCCATTTCTCCCCCATCATTCCCCTCCACCCTGCACACCCCTCCCAGCCACATTCCCCCACTTTAGTTCATGTCCATGTCTCATAAGTTCTTTAGCTTCTACATTTCCCATACTATTCTTGCCCTCCCCCGTCTATGTTCTACCCACCGTCTATGCTACTTATTCTCTGTACCTTTCCCCCCTCTCCTCCTCCCATGCCCCTGTTGCTAACCCTCCATGTGATCTCCATTTCTGTGGTTCTGTTCCTGTTATAGCTGTTTGCTTAGTTTGCTTTTGTTTTAGATGTGGTTCTTAATAGCTGTGAGTTCGCTGTCTTTTTACTGTCATATTTTTATCTTCTTTTTCTTAGATAAGTCCCTTTAACATTTCATATAATAAGGGCTTGGTGATGATGAACTCCTTGAACTTGACCTTATCTGAGAAGCACTTTATCTTCCCTTCCATTCTAAATGACAGCTGTGCTGGATAGAGCAATCTTGGATGTAGGTCCTTGACTTGCATGACTTGGAATACCTCTTTCCAGCCCCTTCTTGCCTGGAAGGTCTCTTTTGAGAAATCAGCTGACAGTCTGATGGGAACTCCTTTGTAGGTGACTGTCCCCTTATCCCTTGCTGCTTCTAGAATTCTCTCCTTCATTTCGATCTTGGCTAATGTAATTACAATGTGCCTTGGTGTGTTCCTCCTTGGGTCCAATTTCTTTGGGACTCTCTGAGTTTCCTGGACTTCCTGGTAGTCTATCTCCTTTGCCAGATGGGGAAGTTCTCCATTATTATTTGTTCAAATAAGTTTTCCACTTGTTGCTCTTCTTCTTCCCCTTCTGGTACCCCTATAATTCGGATGTTGGGACGTTTAACGATGTCCCGGAGGTTCCTAAGCCTCTCCTCATCTTTCTGAATTCTTGTTTCTTCCTTGTTTTCTGTTTGGTTGTTTCTTTCTTCCTTCTGGTCCACTCCATTGATTTGAGTTCCAGTTTTCCTCCCATCTGTATTGGTTCCTTGTGCGTTTCCCTTCATTTCACGTATTGTAGCCTGTATTTTTTCATCTAATTTGTGAGCAAAATCAACCAATTCTGTGAGCATCCTGATAACCAGGGCTTTGAACTATGCATCTGATAGGTAGGCTATCTCTTGGTCCCTTAGATGAATTGGCTGTGAGACTTTGATTTGTTCTCTTTTTTGAGTCATTGTGTGTGTGTGTGTGTGTGTGTGTGTTTGGGGGGAGGGGCTTCTGGTTCTGACTGTTATGTAGTGAGGGGCAGAGCCTTTGGTGTTCCCCAGGGCGGAACAGACCAGTCTCTGGGCTGTGACGCTGTATGTGGGGGCAGGGACCAAGAGGGAACAATGGTGCTTGCTCTTCTCTCTCTGGGATTCCAGTCCCCTCCACAGCTTCCCCTGCACCTGGATTATCTGCTCATGCGAATGTGGGACCACTTGGTCAGCCAGCTGCCCTGTGCAGCCTCACTGGGCCTGCACTGTTGCCACCCTGTGTATGTGGTCAACTAGCCACCGCCCGCGTGCCCAGGGTCAGCTAGCTGCCACCTGTGTGCCTTGGATCCACCAGCTGCTGCTCCCTGCATGCCCAGGTCTGCCAACCTTCATTTTTTCCTGCTGCAACTCCGCCCCTCTTACCGGTCTGGATGAATGGTTGTTGGACTTCCGTACAGTTCAATTTTCTACCAGTTCTGATTGTTTTCTTGTTTCTAAATCTTTGTTGTCCTTAATTTTGGTTGTGCAAGGAGGCACAGTGTGTCCACCTACGCCTCCATCTTGGCCAGAAGTCAGATAATATCAGTTTGTACCTTTTGACCACCTTCATCTAATTCCCCCACCCTCAACCTATGCCTATGATAATTACAAATCATTTCTTGTTTTTCTGAGTATAAGAATCTTTTTAGATTCCACATATAAGTGAGAGCCTATAGCACTTGTCTTTCTCTTGCAGACTTACTTCACTTAGCACAATGTCCTCAAGGTCCATCTGTGTTGTCACAAATGGCAGGATTTTCTTCCTTTTTATGGCTGAATCATGTCCATTCTATCTATCTATCTATCTATCTATCTATCTATCTATCTATCTATCTTTCTATTTATCATCTATCTATTATACCTATCTATCTATGTATGCCATATTTTTATTCATTTATCTGTTGACAGATACTAGGTTGTAAAATTGATAGAACTGTACATCTTTAAATGGATAAATGTTACAATATATAAATTATATCTCAAAAAAGCTTTTATAGAAAGAGGTGGGGAGAGAGAGACACACAAAGAGAAGATGACAGGAGAGATGGAAGAAAGAAAAAGAAATATAATAGTCTACGTACATATGGAGAGAATGAATGGATCAAAGAATCTAAATCTTAAGAGCTTCCGGGTGTTTTCCACAAAGGGATCTTGTGGGTTGTTGAGGGAATCAATGTTCACTCCAAATGATGTGCTAGTAATCACATCCATGCTGTAGGCCCCAAAGATGCTGAGCAGAGAAACAAAGACATGAAAAATTAAAATCGGCAACTTTTAAGCCTTATTCAACACATACTATAAGCAGGGCATGTAAGTTCATATACTCAGGAAAGACAGGTAAAGAGCCACACAACTGTCAAAACCATCAACTGGATCGTCTGAAAATCTATGCTCCTGTCATGCTCAATCATGAGGTATTTATCACGTGTCAGTGATGCAGCTGGCCCTGTGCTGGGGTTATGGGGACACCAAGGCAAGTTAGACCCACCTGTGAGCCCAGGGAGATTAGTCAGAGGGATAGAGACCCATAATCAGACAAACTACAATATTATGTTTTGAGTCTGGACAATAGCAGTTCTGTGTTTGAGTAGGACAAAGGGTAGATAATGAGCTGTTCCTAGTGGAAGCAAAAAAGGTGACATTGACCTAGGTCTTGACCCATTGCAGTATCTGTACTCAGAGCTGATTCCTCTTCAGCACATTACAGGAGAGCAGCACCCTGGTCTGAGTTGCCAGGAATGTCATCCTTGCTTCTCTACACTCCTGCTAAAGCTCCAGAAAGACCTGCTCTCCTCAACTCCAGCAATCTGAAGTTGCCCTGAGGGTGGACTCATTTCTGTGAAATACAAAAACTAAGAATGTTCCTGGTTTAGAAGGCAGATGAATCTTAGATAATGTCTGTGAATTACTGCAAACTAGGTAGTAATCTCAGTTGCAGTTATGCTTCAGATGGAATGTCTTTCCTGGAACAAATCAGTACAGTGATATGAAACTATTGCTTAGAAAATGTCCATTTTTTCCCCATCCTACTGTGTAAGAAACTCAAGAGGCAGTTATTTCTTCATCTTTTGTCTGCATGTTTTACTCCTTTTTCAACCTAGTTAACAATTTACATCTAGTTATTTTTTATATTAAAATACCTTTTTAAATAAAAAAAGGATTGTTTCTGGTTTTAAAAATCACTCCAAAATTGATTTGGAGAAATCCCATAGGTAAGTGAGCATACATACATCCCCAGTTATCCCAGATTAGTTCCAGTTTACATCAGTTTGCATAATTTTTAAAAAATGTCTTACTTTAGACAATAAATAATATGGCCACCATACCCATAGTCTATACAGGACCTTCTCTCTTTTAGACTAAAGAAAGAAGTGGTGGTAAGATTTAATATTTAGTATTTTGCTGGTGTCCTCACCAAAATCCTGAAGGGGTTGAAGTTGTTCCAAGTTCCACATTGTAACTTCCCTACCCCACCCACTGCCCACCGATATGTACCAGTGTCTTCCCCTGCCACTCCTTCACCCTCTCTACACTGGACCCCTTGGTAGAATCATGTTTCTTCTTTCCGAACCATGTATCTTTGTCTTCCAGAATATCCATGGTGACAATCAAGCAGACACATTAATCCTGGTTCACATACACAAGAGAAGGCATTTCTCTCCTGGCTGCCCTGCCTTTTTGGGTGAGCCACATCTTCTTGGGTAGCCCATTGTAGTTCTAACACCACACACCTACTTCTGTTTGGTCACTAGTGTAACTCAGCAGTGGGACTTTAGGCTCTGTGGAAGGCAGCTGGAGGGTTTCGGGGAAGAGTTCAGAATCCCAGTATCTGGGCTCCTACTCACTCTTTCAAGCTGATGGGTTTGCCTTTCTCTGCTTCCTTCCTCAGGTTCCGTACCAACATATCTCCATACTGGTTAATGATGGGAAACATCTAGACACAAAAAATAATACCACTCGGAGTTAAATGTGAAGACCCAAGTCCTAGAAGGACCTGGCTTTCACAAGCATGGGGCAGTAAGGGATATTTTAGAATGAAACTTATAATGTCATTTCTAGGACATAAAGATAAAAGACCATTTTTAGAAAGGTCAAATTCAGTAGGTTACTCTTAGAAAGAAACTAACTTATTTTCTACTTGTCCAAAATTGCCCAGATGCATTTTTTAAGTTTCAAATTAAATGTTCTTATATTCTTACCTCCTTGAGCTTCCCACTAGTGAAGGTTGGAGACAGCAACGTTCGTATTCTCTTCCAGTTTTCATCCTCAGCCAGAGAGATGGCACTTTTCATAAATCCCACTGGACCAATAGCCTAGAGTTGAAAGCAAAAGACATTTCCCCTACATATGTTTTAGAGGTCTCTATGTAGAAAATTCATTAAATGGGCATCAGTTATTCAACAAATATTTAGTGACTGTCTACTTAGTATCAGGCTTTATGCTAGATACTCAATAAATACTTATCCCAAATGTCTGGTATCCTGTGAAGGTGGAGGAGATATCAAGCCACCCGATGTGTTTTCCAATATTTATTCCAATCTATTTTTCAACGCAAATGACCCATGTGTTTGGGAAACTGCTATTCCAGGGGAACAGATAGGAACAAGACCTAGTACCTCTTCCAGGGCTGTGCAGGAAAGAAAGGGATTCTTGACTGATATCCAGACAGCCTTGGTAAACTGTATGTTGCTTCAGAGCACTTCTATCTTTACTTATATCTATAGCATGAGCAACTTGAAACAAAAATGTCTTTAGTAGGTGGACACACTGTGCCTCCTCTCACAACCAAAATTAAGGACAATAAAGATTTAGAAACAAGAAAACAATCAGAACTTGTAGAAAATTGAACTGTACGGAAGTCCAACAACCATTCATCCAGACCGGTAAGAGGGGTGGAGTCGTGGCAGGAAAAAGTGGAGATGCGAACCCAGGAATGCAAGCAGCAGTGGCTGGCAGTTCCCAGGTGCACAGGCAGCGGCTGGCGGTCCCTGGGCCCACAAGCGGCAGCTGGCAGACCCCGGGCATGGGGTGGCAACTGTGCAGACCCAGTGAGGCCGCACAAGGCGGCTGGCTGACCAGGTGGTCCCACATTCGCGCACCCAGATGGTCCAGGCAAAGGGGAAGTGGCAGAAGGGACTGAATCCAGGAGAGAGCGGAGTAGGCACCATTGTTCCCTCTCAGACCCCGCCCCCACAAGCAGCGTCACAACCCAGCGACTGGGCTGCTCCACACTGGGGAACACCTAAGGCTCCACTCCTCACTACGTAACAGCCGCGACCAGACCAAAACCAAAACAAAACACAAAAAAAACCCCACCAAAAATGGCTCAAACCGGAGGACAAATCGAAGCCCAGAGCCAATTCCTCTGAGCCATGAAGAGATAGCCAACCTATCAGATGCACAGTTCAAAGTACTGGTCATCAGGATGCTCACAGAATTGGTTGATTTTGCTCACAAATTAGATGAAAAAATGCAGGCTACAATACGTGAAATGAAGGAAGACGCATGGGGAACCGATAGAGATGGGAGGAAAACTGGGACTCAAATCAATGGAGTGGACCAGAAGGAAGAAAGAAACAAACAGAAAACAAGGAAGAAACAAGAATTCAAAAAAATGAGGAGAAGCTTAGGAACCTCTGGGACATCGTTAAATGTCCCAACATCCGAATTATAGGGGTACCAGAAGGGGAAGAAGAAGAGCAACAAGTGGAAAACTTATTTGAACAAATAATAAAGGAGAACTTCCCCAATCTGGCAAAGGAAATAGACTACTAGGAAGTCCAGGAAACTCAGAGAGTCCCAAAGAAGTTGGACCCAAGGAGGAACATGCCAAGGCACATTGTAATTACATTAGCCAAGATCGAAATGAAGGAGAGAATTCTAGAAGCAGCAAGGGATAAGGGGACAGTCACCTACAAAGGAGTTCCCATCAGGCTGTCAGCTGATTTCTCAAAGGAGACCTTGCAGGCAAGAAGGGGCTGGAAAGAAATATTTGAAATCTTGAAAAGCAGGGACCTACATCCAAAAGTGCTCTATCCAGCAAAGCTGTCATTTAGAATGGAAGGACAGATAAAGCGCTTCTCAGATAAGGTCAAGTTCAAGGAGTTCATCATCACCAAGCCCTTATTATATGGCATGTTAAAGGGACTTATCTAAGAAAAAGAAGATAACAAATATGACAGTGAAAAGACAGCAAACTCACAGCTATTAAGAACCACACCTAAAACAAAAGCAAACTAAGCAAACAGCTATAACAGGAACAGAACCACAGAAATGGAGATCATATGGAGGGTTAGCAACAGGGGCGTGGGAGGAGGAGAGAGTGGGAAAAGGTACAGAGAATTGTTGCGGACCGTTCAGCCTGGTTTCAGGAGTTGTAACCCTCACCCCATGGTGGGCTGTGTAAGAGCCCAAGGGACCCACTTCATCTGGGTCTGTTCTGTCACAAGGATGTGACCTATTAAGGAGACAAAGCTTATCTCCCTGGCAGGAGTGCTGCTTCTGCCTCTCTGGCCCATAGCCGGTTGGCAGTCAATGACGGGTAAGACTCCTCATGGGAGGGGCAACCTAAGCCAGATGCGACCACTTGGAAGGCCTCATGGAAGGACTCGGGGGGTTGCAGCAAGGAGGATGTGATGGACCCTCGCCCCCCGGCTATTCTGACATAGCCCGAGTCCTCATTTCCATCTGGGAGATGTCTCCTGCTTCCTAATCGGCTTAAAGCCTGAAACTGTGGGGGTGAGCGGTGCAGCCCTGTCCTGGCCAGGACGGCTCCTTGGGTGATTGGCATAAGAAAGAATTCCTAAAGTCCTGTGAAACCTGCTTTGCTAAGAGTGCTCTTCCTGAGGTGACAAGTGTCCCAGGAGGAAATGAGCATGTCTCCCAAAGTCTGGCAACCCCTCTTCCTGACAAACACTGGCTCGGATTAAGCCCTCAGATTTCTTTGACATGTTAAACTTGTATTCTGGTGTATTGGAACCCAATTAAAGCCTAGTGAGGAAGGGGCTCTTGGTCATTCTCTTCTGAGAGTTTGACCCCTTTCCTCCCCAAGCACAAGATGTCTTGGTAGTTTTTACTTTCATCCGTGACGGAGGGATGGGGCTCTGCGGGCGGAGCCCCCCCACATCTGGCGCCCAGGCCAGGGTCCCCAGCAGAGAATGAGTAGCATAGATAGTGGGTAGAAAATAGGCAGGGGGAGGGCAAGAATAGTGTGGGAAATGTAGAAGCTAAAGAACTTATGACACATGGACATGAACTAAAGGGGGGAATGTGAGCAGGAGAGGGTGTGCAGGGTGGGGGGAATGATGGGGGAGAAATGGGACAACTATAATAGCATAATCAATAAAATATATTAAAAAATAAAAATAATAATAAAAATAAAGTAGCTCCTGTTGACAGAAAAAAAAAAGAAGAAGAAGAAGAAAAAAGAATCCCCCCAAAAAATGAGTGTAAGGAGCCTCTGGGACCACTTTAAACAAACCAACATTTACATCT
This sequence comes from Glossophaga mutica, assembly GCA_039655065.1. Classification (NCBI taxonomy): domain Eukaryota; kingdom Metazoa; phylum Chordata; class Mammalia; order Chiroptera; family Phyllostomidae; genus Glossophaga; species Glossophaga mutica. The sequence goes on from CM077305.1 coordinate 85,882,427, forward strand.
GAGGGGTGCCAGAAGGAGAAGATAAAGAGCAGGAAATTGGAAGTCTAAAACAATGGAAGTGCAAACCTAATGAAAGAAAACTTCCCTAATTCGGTGAAGGAAATAGAAATGCAAGTCCAGGAAGCACAGAGAGTCTCTAACCAGATGGATGTAAACAGGTCTACATCAAGACACATTAAAATGCCAAAAGTTAAAGATAAAGAGGGAATCTTAAAAGCAACAAGAGAAAAGCAATAGCTACCTACAGGAGAGTTCTCATAAGGCTGTCAGCTGATTTCTTAAAGGAAACTTTGCAGGCAACAAGGGATTGGCAAGGAATACTCAGTCATGAAAAGCTGGGACCTCTGGCAAAGATTGCCCTTAATAAAATGTTTTTTTAAAAAGGTACAACCTATTAAAATGGATAAATTGGCTTCATCAACAGTAAAAATATATTTGCTCTGGTAAAGACCCTAATAAAAGGGAAAGAGAAGCTACACATTGTAACCATAAAATGATAAAAAGAGGAAGACTTATCGTGATGGAACAGTTCTGTATACTGATTGTGATAATAGTTACACAAATATACATATATGATAAATTTTTATAAGCAACACACACACAAATGAGTGCACATTAAACTGATGAAATCTAAATAAGCTCTGTAAATATAATGCCAATGTCAATTTCCTGCTTCAATATTGTACTCTAGTTATATGAGTAAAAAATATTACTATCTGGGGAAACAAAAAGGCATGGGATATTCTTGGATTTTTTTGTAACTTCCAATTAATCTATTATTATTTCAATATTAAAAATTAAAAATAAAATAAATAAAAATTTAATTTAAACAAAAGTGGACACCTACCCGCCGGTTTGTGAAGACAGAATAGCATTCCTTTACAAGCACTGCTTTGATCAGGTCTGGGTTGGTGATACCCAACACAGGCTGTCGGCCGTCATAGAACCTGTGTCAGGAAAACAGAGCTCATTCAGTTTAACAGGCTGGCTTCTGCAGCAGGAGCTGCGTCTGGAAGTCCAGACTTTTGTTCTGATGTGACATAACCCATATTTCTTGTGATCATCATTGGAAATAGCATGAGAATATTTAAACCTAGGTCGTGTACCTGGGGGTTTTGTATACCATTCTTATCATTTTTTTGTATGCTTAAAATATTTCACTATAGAAAAGGAAGTTAAGTTAGTAAATAGATGAAGGCAAGTAAATGATCTGAGAACATAAACATAATGAGAGCCTCCCCACTCAGTCACTTAAAAATACACTTTTGATAATTTTGGTAATGGAAAAGATAATAAAAAATAAAAAGGAAAAGAAACACTTTTGAAGATAATAAAAAACATAAAAAATGCATATGACAGAATGTTAGATGAAAAATGTAGACATACTGATCACAAATATGTAAAAATGAGTCTGCAAATAAAAAAGACCTAGAATGCTCAAAAAGATATAGCAGAAATATGAATGATTTCTATGCTCTTTTGCTAAAATTTGATTACTAGTTTACAATTGCTTAAAGGAAACATTTTAATTGCTAAAGAAAGGCCCTTGGTAGAATCAAGTTTAGAAATATTTAAAACAAACAACAAAGAATAAAAAACACAGAGGAGCATGTATAATTCATTTTCAAATATTTTCCTTTCATTACCTATGTTTATTCTCCACGTGGGTCATAACTGGCCCTGGGCTCCAGGTTACATCTGCCAGCAGCAGGGCAAGCCCTCTCCTGCTGCGCCCACCACCCCTCCAGCCGCTCCTAATAGCAACAGCCCCTGTGACTGCCTGAGGCCACTTTACAAAATCCTCAAGTCCATCAGCCCACCAGGGAGCAGTGTGGTATAGAAATATCCTACATCTCTTCAAAGCTAGTAGAGCAGAGTAGATAAAGCAATACTTGTATAAACTAAACCTCTATTGAGAAGGGTTGCTTTAATTTTTTTTAAAAACCAAACTCCATAGCCTCTTCAACAAATGGTGTTGGGAGAACTGGACAGCTACATGCAAGAAAATGAAACTTGAGCACTAACTTACACCATACACAAAAATAAATTCAAGGTGCATAAAAGATTTAAATATAAGCTGTGACACCATTAAAGTCCTAGAGGACAACATAGGCAGGAAAATCTCAGATATTCCACGCAGCAACATTTTTACTGATATGTCCCCTAAAGCAAGGGACATAAAGGAAAGAATAAACAAATGGGATCTCATCAAAATAAAAAGCTTCTGCATGGATAAGGGAAATAGCATTAAAATAAAAAGAGAACTGACTGTGTGGGAAAACATATTTACCAATGATACCTCAGACAAGGGTTTAATCTCCAAAATATATAAAGAACTTACATGACTCCACTCTAAGAAGACAAGCAACCCAATTAAAAAATGGGCAAAGGACTTGGACAGACACTTTTCCAAGGAGGACATACAGAGGATCCAGAGATACACGAAAAGATGCTTGATATCGCTAGCTATCAGAGAAATGCAAATTCAAACCACAAGGAGATACCACTTCACACAGGTCAGAATGGCCATCATAAACAAAACGACAAACAGCAAGTGTTGGAGAGGTTGTGGAGCAAAGGGGACCCTAGTGCACTGTTGGTGGGAGTGCAGACTGGCACAACCACTATGGAAAACAGTATGGAATTTTCTAAGAAAACTAAAAATGGACATACCTTTTGACCCAGCAATTCCACTGCTAGGACTATATCCTAAGAACCCTGAAACACCAGTCCAAAAGAACCTATGCACCCCTATGTTCATAGCAGCACAATTTACAATAGCCAAGTGTTGGAAGCAACCTAGGTGCCCATCAGTAAATGAATGGATCAAAAAACTGTGGTACATTTACACAATGGAATTATATGCAGCAGAAAGAAAGAAGGAGCTCCTACCCTTTGCAATAGCATGGATGGAACTGGAGAGCATCATGCTAAGTGAAATAAGCCAGGCAGTGAAAGACAAATACCATATGATCTCACCTTTAACAGGAACCTAAACAACAAAACAAACAAACAAGCATAACATAACCAAAGACATGGAAATTGAGAACAGGCTGACAGTCACCAGAGGGGAGAGGGGAGGGAATTTCAGGGGAAAAGGGGAAGGGTTTACAGGAACAAGTATAAAGGACACATGGACAAAAACTATGGGGGGTGGAAATGGGAGGGAGGCGGGGAGGGCTGGGGTGGTGGGTTGGGGTGGGAGTAAAAGACAGAAAACTGTACAAGATCAACAATTAAGATTAAAAAAAAGATGGGGAAAAAACCAAACTCCATTATTTACAGATAAATTTTTAAAAGCTGAGCAGATATAGTTTCCCTTTCTGTTTACCTATACCCAGAGCCTTTTTCCAATGACATAACAAATTCAAATTAAAAATGAAGGATTTGGGCTTTTAAGTAATAGTCAATCATGTGGAAAGGACTTGTAATAGGCATTTATGAGCCTGCATTAGGAGGGTCTGAAATAATGCTTTTCACCCAATGAAAGGAGACCTAAGGGAGGAAAAATGGAGAAGAGGGACATGATGAGACTGGACAGAAGGTGATGCCAGGAGTCCCTGGGCCTTCAGAGTCTGGAGAGTAATGACAACCTGAAACTCCCCAGCTGCCTTCAGAACGCAGACCTGGACACCTGGTGACATCTGGGATCCATGGTAGGACAGCCTCCAAAACCTTTACCATAGGTGCTTCATCCCCAGAGGCTCTGGGCTGAGACTGTCCTCCACACCATGGGGCCCTTATCGTAACAGCAAGTAAATCCACCGGGAGTTTCCCCAATACTCACCCCCACATTCTTCCATACTTTTTAAAACATTCCTGGTCAAATTCCACAAAACCCTGTAAGGAGAAACAAAATCAGATTATCAATCTGAATGTACTGACCTCCACCTCTCACTGGGACCAAAATGACTCGAATCCCATGAACTCAGATGGACTGGGTTTCTGTGTTTCACGGCTGATAGAGGGAAGCTCTTATTCAGTGGTGTCTTGGGGAACACAGAGGAAATAGAGGAGATATTTGAAGTGGAGAATTTAAATCACTCTTGAATTTTCTCCAAGTAGTGTTGATACTTGCATTACCTTTCTGTTTGATACTAAGTAACTCCTGTCTTTCAGAAGGGTTTTGTTGTGCATGTGTTGTCTCTAAAACCCCCAAGCCCCCAGAATTATTACCTCCATAGACTCCAGGACTGGAGCCGAGGGAGAGTAAGAGTGGCCTGCATACTCTTTGATCTGCTGGTGAAGCATCTTTTCATTTCTCTCATGGGCCCTCTCTGAATTCTAGCAGAATGAGGAAGTTTATCACCAGTGACCTCTTGTAGTCTAGCAGATTTACATAAGTCTGAGGTGTGTGTGTTGAGTGAGAAAGTAAGTGAGTGAATGAATGAATCAGAAAGTATTGCTTTCCAGCTTTCTAGATCAACATGGAAAAGATGGGGAAATGCTAGCACTGCACGAGGACAGAGCAAATTAAAACGCTTTCTTTGAGTTTTAAATTCTGTAATTAAAAAAGAACACATCTTCCTATTGCTAAGTTTCAGTTGTGATATCTGATTTTTTTAAATATATTTTATTGATTCTGCTATTACAGTTGTCCCATTTCTCCCCCATCATTCCCCTCCACCCTACACACCCTCTCCCATCCACATTCCCCCTTTAGTTCATGTCCATGTCTCATAAGTTCTTTAGCTTCTACATTTTCCATACTATTCTTGCCCTCCCCCTGTCTATTTTTTACCCACCATCTATGCTACTTATTCTCTGTATCTTTTCCCCCTCTCTCCTCCTCCCATGCCCCTGTTGCTAACCCTCCATATGATCTCCATTTCTGTGGTTCTGTTCCTGTTCTAGCTGTTTTGCTTACTTTGCTTTTGTTTTAGGTGTGGTTCTTAATAGCTGTGAGTTTGCTGTCTTTTTACTGTCATATTTTTATCTTCTTTTTCTTAGATAAGTCCCTTTAACATGCCATATAATAAGGGCTTGGTGATGATGAACTCCTTGAACTTGACCTTATCTGAGAAGCGCTTTATCTGTCCATCCATTCTAAATGACAGCTTTGCTGGATAGAGCAATTTTGGATGTAGGTCCCTGCTTTTCAAGATTTCAAATATTTCTTTCCAGCCCCTTCTTGCCTGCAAGGTCTCTTTTGAGAAATCAGCTGACAGTCTGATGGGAACTCCTTTGTAGGTGACTGTCCCCTTATCCCTTGCTGCTTCTAGAATTTTCTGCTTCATTTTAATCTTGGCTAATGTAATTACGATGTGCCGTGGGGTGTTCCTCCTTGCGTCCAACTTCTTTGGGACTCTCTGAGCTTCCTGGACGTCCTGGTAGTCTATTTCCTCTGCCAGATTGGGGAAGTTCTCCTTTATTATTTGTTCAAATAAGTTTTCCACTTGTTGCTCTTCTTCTCCCCCTTCTGGGACCCTTATAATTCAGATGTTGGGACGTTTAACGATGTCCCAGAGGTTCCTAAGCCTCTCCTCATTTTTTTGAATTCTTGTTTCTTCCTCGTTTTCAGTTTGGTTGTTAGTTTCTTCCTTCTGGTCCACTCCATTGATTTGAGTCCCAGTTTTCCTTCCATCTCTATCAGTTCCCCATGCATCTTCCTTCATTTCACGTATTGTAGCCTGCATTTTTTCATCTAATTTGTGAGCAAAATCAACCAATTCTGTGAGCATTTTGATGACCAGTGCTTTGAACTGTGCATCTGATAGGTTGGCTATCTCTTCACTGCTTATAGGAATTGGCTCTGGGGTTTTGATTGGTTCTCCTGTTTGAGCCATTTTTGGTGGGTTTTTTGTTTTGTTTTGTTTTGGTTTTAGTCTGGTCGCGGCTATTCATATGAGGGGTGGAGCCTTAAGTGTTCCTCAGGGCGAGGCAGCCCAGTCGCTGGGTTGTGACGCTTTAGGTGGGTGCGGGGTCCAAGAGGGAACAATGGTGCCTGTTCCACTCTCTCCTGGACTCCGGTCCTTTCTGCCGCTTCCCCTTCACCTGGATTATCTGCGCACGCGTGTGTGCTGTTACGTAGTGAGGAGTGGAGCCCCTGGAGCTCCTCAGTGCGGGGCAGCCCAGTCGCTGGGTTATGACGCTGTATGTGGGGGCGGGGTCTGAGAGGGAACAATGGTGCCTGCTCCGCTCTCTCCTGGATTCAGTCCCTTCCGCCACTTCCCCTCTGCCTGGACCGTCTGCGCGTGCGAATGTGGGACCACCTGGTCAGCCAGCCACCTTGTGTGGCCTCACTGGTTCTGTACAGTTGCCCCCCTGTGTCCGGGGTCCGCCAGCTTCTGCCTGTGGGCCTGGGGACCGCCAGCCGCTGCCTGTGCACCTGGGAACTGCCAGCCGCTGCTGCTTGCACTCCTGCACCTCCACCTTCTCCCGCCGCGACTCCGCCCCTCCTACTGGTCTGGATGAATGGTTGTTGGACTTCCGTACCGTTCAATTTCCTATAAGTTCTGGTTGTTTTCTTGTTTCTAAATATTTGTTGTCCTTAATTTTGGTTGTGAGCGGAGGCACAGTGTGTCCGCCTACGCCTCCATCTTGGCCGGAAGTCCCTGATGTTTTAACTATACAAAAGAAGTTCCAGAAATGTGGCTCCTGGCATGCATCTATAAAGAGTTGACTGAGAATGGTAGAAAATAATATATTGCCTTATCGAAAGCAAAACTATGGGAAGTTCTTAGACTAAGAGGCAGTGAGACCTCACCTGGGAGAATTAGAACCTGAGAATCATGACTCTCCCTTACAGGACAGAAAATCTGAGGCACTGAGCAGCCTGCACACAGGCTCTGCCTATTAGCCTAAGGAATGAGAGCTCCTACCTTTCTGTCCAAGGGTCGGGTCCTGGGCAAAGCATCAGGACTGAATCAACCATGAAGGTTTTACCAAAATTCACAGCCCATGTGTCACTGTGTTCATTCCATTCAGATAAACTAAATTGTTAATAACTTTGCCAAATCATTTTCTTTCTAATGACTTTGTATAAGTAATTATATTGCTTCTGTTTCTTTAAAAAAGCCCACACAACTTTTAGAGGTTGAAGAGACACACCTTCCCTTCAATTATACCCACTCCCTCTCAGAATCAGCCATAAGCTGCCTTCTTTGAGGGCAGAGAAGTAAAGCAGAAAGCTCTTGTTCCATCTTTCAAGTCCCACAAAGACATCATGGGAACCAAAGGGTGAGTTAAAGCCATGAAAATATCAGCAGGGATTTAGCCATTCTTGAGAGAATTCAAGGATGTATGTGCTAATTACACAATGGTGAATACTTGGGCTGCCTCATACATGAAGTTTCACAGCTCTCCAGGAGAAAGGAGGGAAAAAAGGCTACCCAGAGCGTATCCTAGGAACAGGAAAGTCTGACTCTAGCACAGTCAACTTCATGAGGCACTACCAGGCACCCCTTCACACTTTTCTCCTAATACTCAGTATGATTATATTTTCCCAGGAACCTGCACCTGGCAGAAGGAAAATTCTCCTCTGGACGCACAAGTGTTGGAATATTAAGTCATGTCCTGAATCAGCCAGAGAGCTCTGCAGCCCAATCAAGGCAAAACCTGAGGCTCTGAACAGTTGACAAAGAGCCTTGGGTAAACCTGGCACTGTGCTGGGTGGCACCTAAGATGCCCTTTCTGGAAAGTGTGAAACTTCAGAACTTCCCCTTGAGGACAGCCCTTTTGCTATGGAACTTACCTGCAATTTGTAACCATAAGATGCTAAAGAGGACGCTCAAATAACACTCACCCTATGATAGCCCAGAACGGTTCCCACAAACGGAAGGGGTGTCGGCCCAGGAATTCCCAGCTTCTTAAAAATTCTATGTGGATAGGTCCCATATCTTTAAAGTGAAGGAGAAAACCATGTTATGGGATTAATGGAACAAGTAATGAGTCTGGCCAGTCACTTACTCACAACTGGACCAGTCAAGCTAGAGAATGAACATGTAAACCATCAGTAATAACAGCAACTCCAACAGCAATAATTACATTCCCTTATCACCTCCTTTCCCACTTCTACTGTGAGACACACAAAAAGTAGTGATTAGAAAAAGGTGGCTGAAGTTTCATGGACCCAATATGAGTGAGTACTTGTTAACTGTTTCCATTGGGAATGCTCCTGAGAGGTTGGAATATTTCTAGAAAATTCAGTCATTTTTGTAGTAAGTTGACTATTCAATGACTTTGAGATTCTATTCTATGTACACACACAATAAATTCTGCTCCATTGACAGGATTTTGCTTACCTGCACTCCATAGCAGAGAGTTACTGTGAACCTACTGAGATAGTGTCCTTACAGTTTGCTCAATGACTTTTAAACTTTACTTCCCTCTATGCCATGACTCTTTTAAGATTTGGCTTTTCTTAAATACTCGTATATCACCATAGGAAGGCCTTATAATAGCTACAGTGATCTTACCCACAGAATGAAAACTGTGTTCAAAGCTTCCACTGGCCTTGTAGAAGCGTGAGTGCCTGTCAGCTACACCCAAGTCTCCATTGTGAGGCAAGTTGATTGACTTGAGCTCTAGAGAAGGGTGACTGACCCATGTGTTTCCTGAATGAAACTGTATAAAGTTACCAAGGAGTAAAGATCCATTTCCAGACCATTCTTCCCCTCGTGGTATCTGGTCCTCCAGCTTGCGATGCTTACCTGCTAAGCACAATGCCAGGCTCACTCATTTTTTCAAGGGGGTCAGTCAGAAACTGGTTCGTTTACTGCTTCTGTGTGTCAGCTGTCTTGAAATCCCATGAAGGCTGCTACTTCCCATGGTAGGCCTGCCTGCAACTCATCTTTCCTGTGTCATGGGTGGCGTTTCGCAACTGGGAGTTCTGAATCCTTGCAAACCTTCCCACTCCAGTGTTACTGAGAGATGGAAGAGTGGAGGACAAGGGGAGGCTGAGGAAAGAGGCTTCTGGCAACCATTTTAAGGGTGAAGTTGCTGGGCCTACAAGACTCACCCCACAGAGGCAAATTAGAAAAGTATGGCTGACAAGGAGGCTCTGTATAACATTCAGCATGCCCTACCAGCACTTGCCGCTAAAAGAGGCCTTCCAGACTTCTGCACCTTCCTGTTTATTGCAAAAAATGTGCTATACAACATAAAATGTGTTTCAGAAAGCTGAATTACTACTCTGTCTTCTCTTCTTTGGAGGTTGGTCTTTAAGAAAGTATAGGTTTCTAACATTCTGTGCAATGTTAATAATCTTATAACAAGTGATGAAAAAAGTAAAATAATGCATAAAAGGACTCATGCTCAAGGATGGCAGAGGCGCCTGAGCCAGGCCCAGGTGGGTGTGTGCATCCATCCTCCAGAAAGCTGGTGAAGTTGTGTGCATTGACTGTCGAGACCTGGGGTACCCTCGGATAGTCCCACCCCAGTTCTTCCTTTGCCATGACAACTATGGCAAATCATTAAACCCATTTCTGCTTCTGAACTTCATCATGTTACATGAACTCCCCAGTGAGGCCAAGCACTTGAGTGAATGTGTCAGCAATGTTGATCCCCAGAGGACCTGGTCTGGTGTCTAAACTCATATGCTCCATAGCAAGGCAGAGGATGGACTGGGTGAAGTCTGTGATTTCATTCCAGCTTCCCCTTTTTTTGGTAGAGTAATGCTGTTTTTGGTAAAGCCAGTCATTTCTATTGCATTTACATTGTGCTGCTATAAGAGGGCATGGTTTGTCTACAGCAACTGACTCACAGCTGTACCAGTGTCTCCTAAGGCACCGAATTTGTTTATCCAGTGGTGACAGCATCTAGTGACAGGCCCACTACCACACAGACCACACAGTGTGACTTAGTTGGTGTCCTTATCCCCAGGTTCAAGCAGAACAGATGCCTACCCTGCTGCCCTGTGAGACCAGGGTTTCTGGAAGAAATATCCTTCCACTTCTTCCAGAAGACCTGTCTTACCACCACTGCCTCACAATTTCGCTTACTCACCTGCACTGTGAGGTTAAAATAACCAGTTAGGCAGGTATATTTAAATACATATATACAATCTATGTCATACGTGTATGTATTTGTACAATGACTCATATTTCAGATATTATTCTAGTTGGGTGAGGTTACTTACACACACCTTTGTAGCCACAAATCCTGGACCAACAGCCTCTTTTATTCTACAGAAAGAACATCTAGAAATAGTCTTATGTCAGTAAAAAAAATCTAATATTGAATAGAATGAAATTAAACACTATCAATTAATTCTAAAATGTCATCAGACAGAAAATATGTTGCCATGATATCCAGTATTTATAACATTTCTTTCAAAGAATTAAAATAATGTTTATATTTTCTATATTCAAGTCATCATGATTCCTACTCTTAATGAAAGTGAAATTGAGGTAGAAGTAGCGAAGGATGTGGAGGGAGCCTTCCCTACCCACGTGTCCAAAATACTTCCTATCCCAACCTGCTCTGTGATGCCAGGAATCCCACTCTTGAAAGGAGTTTCTCTACTAGATGGTTTAGTTTATCCTTTTGTACTGCAACTTACCAGAAAAAAATATTTAAATCAAATTAGCTTGTGGGTTTGTGCCTTTACAGGCTATTAGCAGATTTCATGTCAGGAGGAAAATAAATCTCTATAAAGATGCTAACCCCCTGCAAAGACCAGAAGATGAAGATGAAATGAAAGAATACAATGTCAAGATTTCTGCAAGTTTCTTCTGCTCTAGATTCTCGCGAAGGGGGAATACTTCAATAGTTCTGCCTATTATAAGGTGATGGAACTGAGTCTTAGGAGGAGAGTGTAAGGGGAGAGACACTAAATAAAGGGAAGAACTAGTATGAAGAGAAGGGGGCAGTGTCCAGCCCCCTGTTCACAGCCTACGCTTAATCCACTGAGTTACACCAGCCAGGGCCCAGAAGCCCATTGTTTTTAATCTGCCTCTGCTGAACTCTGGTTAATTAGTCTAGGTCTACTCAGACTGGCAGTCATTCAGAAAATCACCCTAGGAGCAAATAATGTCACCAAAGCATTTGGGCTGCAGAAATTGGGAGGCAGGGGCAGATGGGATATTACTCCTCAAAAGATAAGGGTCAGATCAATAATAACTCATTTGGTGCTTGTAGCCTCCCAAATTTAAGCAACTTTCCCTTTTTGACTATTGGATCTTTTTTTTGAAGGAAAAGGGGGGCCTGATGAGCTCCCCAAGTCCAAGATTACAGAGAACATGAGCCTGGACAGTTTACTCACAGATAGATGAGCACCAGGCTGGTAGCCAAAAGAACCCAGGTTTCTGTGGAAAAGCTTGGGATCAGGTCCATGGCCACTTTCTTCCCAAGATTTTCTCCTCTGAATTTTCCTTGCAGCAGCAAGGAGAGTGTGCTCTTCTCAGCAGGCCTGTATGTGAGGAATTTCCCTTCCCGCCCAGTGGATATTCAGTGAGACTGGATGTATATATAGTGGGAGAGGGTGTGGGGCCAGAGCTGCAGCCAATAGAAAGGCCATTTGTGCTCGAACTGCAGGTGACCTCTCATCTTAACATTTGGCAAAGCATTGTGGACACTCCCACTTTAACCTCCCTTGAGTTCATATTCTTTGAGTAATCATCAATGAACAACTCAGTCCATTTTATCAGCATGCTCAAAGGTTACAGAAACTCAGGTGAAGCACTGGCCTTAAATCTTTAACCTGCCCTTGACTCCATGGCTCCTGGCAGTAAGAAATACTTGAAATCCTTAAAACAAGCTAAGTCTCAAGATCTTTACCCATATAGTTTTCTCTACCAAGAAATGTCTCTGTGCCCTAGAAGACTCCTAATCATCCTTCAAAACTCAGCTCAGACAGAACCCCTTCTTTCGGAGTCTTTCCTAATGAACTTCCTTGAACAGCTATCACTGCTTCTTCCTCTGGGCAACTTAAAAAAAATTTTAAATTAATTATTGAGGAAGATGGCGGCAAAGTAGGTGGGAGCAGAGCCCACTTCCCTCTGCACACAGGTGAAACACCTAGCTGATCTATTGAGGAACACAGCAAACAGCCAACAGTACCCCAGAATATATGAAGATGGGAGACCAAAAATTGTAGAGGACATTGAAAAACCAGATGATAAGGAGAGTGCTTCAGGACAAGAAGGTTCCTGGGACCAGTGCAGGGACCAGGGCAGCTACAGCCCCAAGCCTAGCACCCACCAGGTCTACCACAGGGTTCTTGGGAGAGAGCTGGTTGATGGCTCCCTCCCCTGCCAAACAAGGTTTGAGCAGCACTGGGAGAGACCTGGTTGCTTGAAGTCACAGAGGGGGAATAAGGACTAAGTGGCAAACACATAGGGCTGTGAGAACTCACTGAGTCTGTGGACACTGGCTGGGGAGAGTTGAGAGCCTGGTTGGAGAATTGGGCTGTGTGAGAGGCCAGGCCTCTGTATGGAGTGGCAGACTTGAGCAGGAGGAATTTCTCAAAAAGAAAGAGTGAAAAAAGAGGCACTTGGAGGCTGTTTAGGGCATTCTCCTGCAGCAGCCACTCTGGCCTCCTCCCCGCCCAGCCTTGTGGCACTCCCAAAGTTTTGCGGAAGGCCCAGCTCACACTCCCATTGTCTTGGGAACAGTGTGTGCCCGAACCTGAGGGAACAAGTCCATCAGGCCAAGCATGCACGCCTGCAACCTGGAGAGAGTGCACTCTGTGGAAGGCTCTGACCCCACACCAGAAGCCCTGGGGAGAGTTTGCAACTGAACCTATGGGACCACAGGCTGCTGGGGAACTGGGCTGGAGGCTGACTGCTGATTAGGAAGGGAGAAAAGTAAAATCAATCATCCCTCAGCCTGCTACAGCCAGGAAGAACAGCAAAACTGGCTTGGCTAGTTTGAAGCCAGCAGGCTTTTTTTTTTTTTAAGTAATTCTTCTCATTTTTTTTTTTTAATCTTTTAACTCCTTCTTCCTCTCTTTCCTTCTTTCTTGTTTTATTCCTTCTTCCCTTCTTTCCCTTTTTATCTCTCTTCCTTCCTTTTTTTTTTTTTTTTTATAATTTGCACAAGTGAGATGAAAAGACCTGGAACTGTCAGAAGACCAGAGTTGGACCCAAAGGGGGGGAATCCGAACAGTTGAGACAGTGAGACAAATTTCAGTTTGCTACTACAGAGAACTTACACATTATTGCATATTTGTATTATTATTTTTTCATTATTCTTACATCTTTTATTCTATTAGTATTTTTGTATTCCTATTCTTTCTGATTAGTCTTCTTCACTTGGCTGGTTAAATTGCATTGTTTGACTGGTTTCCCTTGGTTCTCACTTTCATAGTGTATTGTTAGTTTACTGTCTTTCACTTCATTTGTGTTCCATTGGCACACTACTCTAGGTCCTATACTTCCCATTCTGGTTATCCGGATCACATAGATTCTGTCATATGATTGTTGCTTCGTTATTATTGTAAATAATAGCTGTTCCATACAATTGTAAATACTATACAGCACCCCTCCCAGATCTTAGCCCATTTCACGGTTTCCTGAACTCTATTACTGTTGTGGTTAACTCTATTTTCTCACACGCTACACCTATGTTCTATCCTTAACTCTCACTTTACCTCATAATCTCACCTCCCACAAGTTCACCGCTTTCTAGATCCAACTCACAATCCTCCCCCCCAACACAAGCCTTATCTTCTTTTCACCCTTTCTAAAAAGTGGCCAGTTGGGTGAAATATCATGCTTAACACTACACATATCCAAAGGATCTCCTATCTCTTCTCTACAGGCTGGTACTGTAAATATCATAGAACACACTCTTGCTGTGTTAAACCATTTTGCCTCCCCCCTCCAAATGATCACAAAAAAGAGTAAGTGGAAGCTGTGAACACCAGGATACCTGCTGGAAGAGGAAACCCACCAACAAAGGAACCATCAACAGATAACAACAAAAGAAGGTGAAGGAGGGAGTGAAATCCATACTAACTCAGCCCAGGACCTATCTGGAAATGCAACTAAGTAGTGGAGAAATTATCCAGAACAAACAACTGAACAAGAGCAAGAGAGAATCCTCAAAACATTGTACACAAGGAAGAACCAGCTTCAACACAAACTGCCCACACCCACACAACAGTATGCAAGAGGTGGTGTACAGAGTGACCCTCAGTTAACCAGCTGGTGGGAAGGAACCATGAAAAAAGATCCAACAGCAATCAAAACCCAAAGACATACATAGAGCAAACATAAATGACAGCCCAAGACCAGTGAGCTTGGGAGATCAAAGAGACAGCACCAATGAATCTCACAGGTATTCTACCATAGAAATTCACATCATAAACCGCTGGAGTCAGAACAGATCAATTTAAGAAGCCGAGGCTAACAAGAGGAGTCTCACAAACAATAGGAAGACAAAGAAACAATCTCCAAATGAAAGGAAGGGAGGAAGTCCCAGAAAGAATGCTAAATGAAATAGAAGCAAGTCAACTATCAGATATTGAGTTCAAAGCAATAGTTATCAGGAAGCTCAATGAGCTCACAGAGAATTATCAGAAAATACAGGGAAACTACAATGAACTCACTGCAAACTATATTAACATGAAAAGGGAAATAGAAACTATCAACAAGGGCCAAGAGGAAATGAAGAATACAATTTCTGAACTAAAGAACACAGTAGAAGGAATTAAAAGTAGGCTTGATGAAGCAGAGGATTAGATCAGTGAGCTGGAGGACAAGAGAGAAAAAAATACCCAAAATGAGCAAGACAAGGAAAAGAGGCTCAGAAAGAATGAAGAGGGATTAAGAGAAATGCAGAATAACACAAAACATAATAATATCCATATAATAGGGATAACAGGAGGAGGAGGAGAAGAGCAAGGGATAAAAAACCTGTATGAAAAAGTAATGATGGAAAACTTCCCTAATTTGATGACAGAAAAAGTCACACAAATTCAGGAAACACAGACAGTCCCCATCAAGAGGAACCCAAAGAGGCACACATCAAGACACATCATGATTAAAATGGCAAAATTCCAAGATAAAGAGAGAATCTTAAAGGCAGCAAGGGAGAAACAGGAAGTAACATACAAGGGAGCTCCAAAAAGACTAGCAGCTGATTTCTCAGTGGAAACACTCCAAGCCAGAAGGGAATGGCAAGAAATACTCTAAGTATTGAAAACCAGAGGCCTGCAACCAAGACTACGTTATCCAGCAAGGCTCTCAATTAAAATGGAAGGCCAAATAGAAAGCTTCCTGGACAAAAGAAGCCTCAAAGAATATACCTCCTCCAAACCAGCTCTGCAGGAGATGCTAAAGGGTCTGCTTTAAGAACAGGAAGAAAAACAGTGAAAGAGAGAGTAACACAGGTACAAAAAATGGCAATGAAAAAGTACCTATGAATAATAACCTTAAATGTAAATGGATTAAATGCCCCAATCAAAAGACACAGAATAGCAGAATGGATAAGAAAATATGACCCACACATATTCTGCCTACAGGAGGCCCACCTCAGAACAAAAGACCTACACAGACTGAAAGTGAAGGGCTAGAAACAAATATTCCAAGCAAATGGACAGGAAATAAACAAACAAAAAAGTCAGGGTAGCAATACTCATATCGGACAAAATAGACTTCAAAAAAAGAACCATAAAAATAGACCCAGAAGGTCACTTCATAATACTCAAAGGAAGAATCCATCAAGAACAAATAAACATAGTAACTATATATGCACCCAACATAAAAGCACCCAAATACATAAAGAAAATCTTGGAGGACTTCAAGAAAGATATTGACAGCAACACAATTATAGTAGGGGATTTCAAGACCCCATAGTCAAAAACGGACAGATCTTCCAAACAAAATATCAACAAAGATATTGTGGCAATGAACAATGCCCTAGATGAAATGGACTTAACTGATATATATAGAGCTCTTCATCCCAAAGAAGCAAAATACATTCTTTTCAAGTGCACATGGAACATTTTCAAAGATAGGCCACATGATAGGATGCAAGACCAGCCTCAACAAATTCAAGAAAATTGAAATCATATCAAGCATTTTCTCCAACCACAAGGGACTGAAACTAGAAACCAACCTCAAGGAAAAACCCCAAAACACTCAAAATCATGGAGATTCAACAGCATGCTATTAAATAATGAATGGGTCAAGAATGAAATTAGGGAAGAAATCAGAAAGTTTCTGGAAACAAATGAAAATGAACTCACAACAGTCCAAAACTTATGGGACACAGTGAAGGCAGTCCTGAGAGGGAAGTTCATAGCAATACAGGCCTACCTAAAAAGATAGAAATATTTCAAATACACAACCTAACCCTACACCTACAAGAACTTGAGGAACAACAACAAAGACAACCCAGAGCAAGTCAAAGGAAGGAAATAACCAAGATCAGAGCAGAATTAAATGACATAGAGACTAAAAGCATAATTCTAAGGATCAATGAATCCAGGAGCTAGTTCTTTGAAAAGGTAAACAAAATCGACAAGCCTCTAAGCAGACTAATCAAGAAAAAAAGAGAGACGACCCAAATAAACACAATCAGAAATGAAAGAGGAGAGATTACAACTGACACTACAGGAATACAAAGGATTGTACGAAGTTACTACAAAGAACTGTATGCCAAGAAATTTGAAAACCTAGGTGAAATGGACAAATTTCTAGAAAAATATAATCTACCAAAACTCAATAAAGAAGAAGCAGAAAACCTGAACAGACCAACAACATCTGATGAAATTGAAACAGTAATTAAAAAGCTTCTTACACACAAAAGCCCCAGACCAGATGGTTTCACAGGAGAATTTTACAAAGCATTTAAGGGAAAGCTAACCTCCATCCTCCACAGATTATTTCAAAAAAATCAAAAATATGGAAGACTCCTAAACTCTTTTTATGAAGCCAACATCATCCTAATCCCAAAACCAGATAAAGACACAACAAAGAAAGAAAACTTCAGGCCAATATTGTTGATAAACATAAATGCTAAAATCCTCAACAAAATATTGGCAAATCACATCCAGCAATACATTAAAAAGATCATACACCATGATCAAGTGGGATTCATCCTGGGGATGTATTGTATGGTACAATATTCACAAATCAATAAATATAATATACCGCATAAACAAAGTGGAAGACAAAAGTCACATGATCATATCAGTGATGTGGAAAATGCATTTGATAAGGTACAGCACCCATTTATGATAAAAACGCTTAGAAAAGTGGGAATAGAGGGAGCATTCCTCAATATAATAGGGGCCAAATTTGAGAGACCTACAGCCAACATCACACTCAATGGACAAAAATTTAGAGTTTTCCCACTAACATCAGGAATAAGACAAGGATTCACACTTTCACCACTCCTATTCAACATAGTACTGGAAGTCCTAGCCATAGCAATCAGACAAGAAAAAGAAATAAAAGACATCCAAATTGGAAAGGAAGAAACGAAACTGTCACTGTTTGCAGATGACATGATAGTGTGCATAGAAAATCCTATAGACTCCACCAAAAAACTACTGGACCTCATAAATGAATTTGGCAAAACATCTGGTTACAAAGTCAATACTCAGAAATCAACGGCATTTTTATACAACAACAATGAAACATCAGAAACAGAAACCAGGAAAAAAATCCCATTTGATATAGCAACAAGAAAAATAAAATATCTAGGAATAAACCTAACCAAGTAGGTAAAACAACTGTACTCAGAAAACTACACAACACTGAAGAAGGAAATTAAGGAAGACACAAACAAATGGAAGCATGTACCATACTCATGGATTGGAAGAATTAACATCATCAAAATGGCCATACTACCCAAGGAGATCTACAGATTCAATGCAATACCTATTAAACTACCCATGACATATTTCATAGATATAGAACAAACATTTCAGAAATTTATATGGAACAATAAACAACCCCAAATAGCTGCAATAATTTTGAGAAAGAAGAACAAAGCAGGAGGGATCACAATACCTGATACCAAACTATATTGCAAGACCACTGTAATCAAAACAGCCTGGTACTGGCATAAAAACAAGTACATAGACCAATGGAACAAAACAGACAGCCCAGAAATAAACCCAAGTCTTTACAGTCAATTAATATTTGACAAAGGGAGAAGAAGCATAAAATGGAGCAAAAATAGCCTCTTCAACAAGTGGTGTTGGGAGAACTGGACAGCTACATGCAAAAAAATGAAACTCGATCACCAGCTTATACCATACACAAAAATAAATTCAAGGTCAATAAAAGACTTAAATATAAGTCATACATCATAAAAGTCCTAGAGGAAAACAATGGCAGGAAAATCTCAGACATTCCATGCAGCAACATCTTCACAAATATGTCCCCTAAAGCAAGGGACATAAAGGAAAGAATAAACAAATGGGACCTCATCAAATTAAAAAGCTTCTGCTTGGGTAAAAGAAACAGCATTAAAATGAAAAGAGAGCCAACCATATGTGAAACATATTTTCCAATGACACCTCAGACAAGGGCTTGATCCTCAAAATATATAAAGAACTCACACAACTCCACTCAAGGAAGACAAAAAACTCAATTAAAAAATGGGCAAAAGTACAAGATCAACAATTAAGAAAACAAATGCTTTGGATGTTAAAACTGAGATGGTAAATTCACAAAATATTGTTCTTGCTATTCTAATTCCAATGAAGTAAAGATAATTTAAAAATTTACACGTTTTACATTCAAATACATAAGAAATCATATCCCTATGCCATGAAAGCAAGGGGGATAAAACAAACAAACAAAAAAAATGGGCAAAAGATTGAACAGATGCTTCTCCAAGGAGGACATACAGAGGGCCCAGAGACACATGAAAAGATTCTCACCATCACTAGCCATCAAAGAGATGCAAATTTAAACCAAATGAAATACACCTCACACAGGTCAGAATGGCCAACATAAACAAATCAACAAACAAGTGTTGGAAAGGATGCGGAGAGAAGGGAACCCTAGTGCACTGTTGGTGGGAATGCAGACTGGTACAGCCATTGTGGAAAACAGTATGGAATTTTCTTAGAAAACAATGGAACTGCCTTTTAACTCAGCAATTCCACTGCTGGGATTGTATCCTAAGAGCTCTGAAACACCAATCCAAAAGAACCTATGCACCCCAATGTTCATAGCAGCACAGTTTACAATAGCTAAGTGCTGGAAGCAACCTGAGTGCCCATCAGCAAATGAGTGGATCAAAAAGCTATGGTACATTTACACAATGGAATTCTACGCAACAGAGAGAAAAAGGAGCTTATACCCTTTGCCACAGCATAGATGGAGCTAGAGAGTATTATGCTAAGTGAAATAAGCCAGGTGGTGAGGGACAAATACCATATGATTTCACCTTTAACTGGAATATAATCAACAAAAGAAAAAAGCAAACAAAATATAACCAGAGTCATTGAAATTAAGAACAATCTAACAATAGCCAGAGGGGAGGGGGGAGGGGGCCATGGGGAGAACGGTTTTCAGGAACAGTAGTTCCTGAAAAGGAACTACTGTGAAGGACACATGGACAAAACCAAGGGACAGGGTGGAAGCAAGGGAGGGAGGTGGGTTTGGAGGGAGTGGGGGGAAAGGGAGGGGAGAAAATACAACTGTAATTGAACAACAATAAAATAATTTAAATTGAAAAATTTTAAATTTAATTTGTTCATAGGATCATATAATTTTATTTTTTTATTTTTAGAGAGAGGGGAAGGGAGGGAGAGAGGGAGAGAAACATCAATGTGTGGTTGAGTCTCTCATGCCCTCCAGTGGGGACTTGGCCGGAAACCCAGGCATGTGCCCTAACTGGGAATTGAACTGGTAACCCTTTGGTTCACAGGCTGGTGCTCAGTCCACTGAGTCACATCAGCCAGGACATGGATAATATAGTTTTCAAGTGTACATTTCTATGGTACTAGCTCTGTATATTGTACTGTGTGCCCACCACCTAAAGTCAAACCATCTTTCATCACCACTGGGCAACTTTTATTCTCTGCAAGCAATTTTATTATTATCCTTATAACCCACCCCACCATTCTTTTAATATTGTTTCTGTAAATGCTGACCTCTAAATTTACATGTAGCTACAGATAAAAAACTGTTTGCTTAAAGGATTCTAGGAGGAAGGGCAGCGGATTCCAGCTTTTAGGCATTTTGGTCCCAGGAAATTTGCTATCTTCAACCATAAAACCAGGATGACCAAAACTGGACCATCACGTGACTGGCTCTAAGATGGTAATTGAGCAGACTGTGCTGACTCACACACAGCACCTTCGACTGAGAGTCGATAACCCCCAACCTCCCTTTGGTTTCCTTTGTTCTGCTTTCCCCTTCCTTGCTCATAAAAACCCTTGCCTGCACTGAGATGTTAAGATGGTCTTTGTGACATTAGTCCATAGCCTTTTCAGGCTTCTGGCTCTTGAATAAATAAAATTTCCTGGGCTCTCAATTATTGGCATCAGGTGGCTGGCATCTGAATCTGGATTCAGTATCATCTCTACCATCCAACACCACTGTTGGTCTTTACACCAAGTTCCCTTACCAGATAAGAGCTTCTTAAAGGCATAGCCTGGGTATTAGTCACCATTATGTCCCTAGTACCTAGCAGAACACTCTATGCATAGTGGGCACTGAGAAAGATTGGTGGAGTTGAGCTGCTAGAAGTGATATTGCTGGGTCCCCTCTATGTTCCTTCCCTGTGGCTCTTTAGTGACCACTCTATCTTTCTGGATTATTAGTTTAACAAGAGGGTCTGATTGTGCCTTGGTCATCATTGCTGCATGTTCAGGCTAATCAATTAGGATTTTGTTGACAAGGGGTCCCTGAAGGTGAGGCAGGACATAGACAAATTTGTGATGGCTACGCCAAGCTTATCAATTCATCCTGCTTCCTGTTCTACCCCTCAGAGGGTCCTGCAGTAGACAAGCAGTTAGACAGATTCATGTCCAAAGAATGGATCCTTCTCTCTGGAAAGACTGCAAGTCCAAGAACAATGAATGTGAAGAGGAGAACAGCAGCCCAGAGGGCCAAGTGAACCCCAAACACCTTAGCCACCACTAACATGGCAAATGTCACTTTGGGCAACACATATAACCTACAGGACTCCAGAAACATGACATAGCTTAATTTTTCTGGAGTGAAGGGGGTTAGAGAAGATGGCTTCCTTGTTTTTTGACCAGTGGGAGATTTCCTAATGGGCTGTGAGGAGCAGGTAGGAGGAGGGCTGTAACAGCAGTCAGTGTCACCTGTGACATTTCTGCCACATTCCCGATAGGAGAGATCCCAGTACTGAGGGTCTGGAAATTCCACCAGCTCATTATCATCGCTCAGACCCATGTTCCATGTCTCCTTGGTATGAGTAATCATGGATTATATAGAAAACAAAACCTTGACTATTAAAACTCAAAGAAACAGGAGTCATTTAAGCTGTGTTTATGCACTTCCTTCTTTCTTTATCTTTCACACGTCAGCCCTTCTGCAGAAAGTGATATTCACTCATTGCCAATTCTTTAGGTCCTTCTGGCCAGAAATTCTCCAGTGTTGCATAAAACTGGACTCAGTAGGTGGATGCCTCATTGGTAGACTGCATAAAGCCCCAAGTATCTCACCCAATTCCTTTTATTTACTTGGAAGCTTGTCATGCAGCCTGAAATTTCTACCATCAAAGTTTGTTATCTTTGCATTAAGGTTTCTCCAGGAGGCATCTGTTAAATTCTATAGCTGTCACTGGGAAGTATAATGCATGAATACATTTATTCATCTGTGAATTGATTCAAGGCCAAGTGAGTAAATGTTATGTGTAGTTATCTCACCAGTCTGTGTGCTACAGGCCATACAGTCCCCAT
Organism: Glossophaga mutica; assembly: GCA_039655065.1. Lineage (NCBI taxonomy): Eukaryota > Metazoa > Chordata > Mammalia > Chiroptera > Phyllostomidae > Glossophaga > Glossophaga mutica. The sequence continues at coordinate 85,904,208 of CM077305.1, forward strand.
CCTCAGGAGCAGCCTCTTAGTGGAAGGGGAGGATCTGAGGTAATAGAGCCCTACAGAGGAAAGAATGGGCTGTAAGCTTCAATACCAACAAAGGACAGGCATGAGAAGTTAGAAGGTGATTCACAGGAAAAGTCACATGGAAAGTCCCAGCAATTCCAATTAGTCTGCCCTCTTTTGCTGCCCACCCTTTGGCAATGTTAAACAGGGTCATGGTAGTATATCTCCAGTTTATAGATGCAAAATCTGAGGCTCAGCAACTGCAAGTGGCTTCGTAAATCTATGGATCACAACAACATATTAGAAATAAGTTAAAATTAATGGAAACTGAAGTCTTCTGCTGCTCCTAAATGCCAATATTCAAATTTTGCTGTTCCCTAATAAGGGTCACTATGGGAAACAGTGAGACCCAAGGCTGCATTGGCAATTGATTAAAATTCTGGTTCCCCATGGTGACCCCCACAGCAACATCCCCATGGTTTTCCAGAAGAAAGGACTCCAACCCATCACAGCAGGAACAAAGACAGATGCCAGCCATGACTACTAATGGTAATGCTGGTGAGGATCTCCCCTCTATGTTCCAGACCAGAAAGGTACACAGAGTACATCCAAACAAGGCAGGAGTAGGGTTCATTTGATAACTATTGACAACTTACTTCACTCACATAAACACAAAGCCTTTATTATTCTTTTTGGAAACAAAACTTCTGTGGAAACTAGTATGTTTTATTCTTCCTCTAAGTTATACTTAGCTTCCTTTGTTTCATAACTAAGTCTAATATGACCACCCCCTGGCCCTATTCACCTTAGGGACTGGTCCAGCAGGTTGGAATATACACCAACAGCTGTAGGCTAGTCATTCCTTAGGACCGAAATGTACCCAGAACCTTGTCCTAAACAATGCAAAAGGCCTTGCTCCTCAAGGGAAAATAATAGAAGGCATGATCTTTGTGCCCTTTCATCCCACAGAAGGAAACATCTAATAAGAAAAAACTTACATACTAAGAGTTGTGTTGACCCTTAACTGAAACATAATCAACAAAAGAAAAAAGCAAACAAAATATAACCAGAGACATTGAAATTAAGAACAATCTAACAATAACCAGAGGGGAGGGGGCGGTGACAATGCGGGGAAGGGTTTTCAGGAACTACTATAAAGGACACATGGACAAAATGAAGGCAGAGTGTGGAAACAAGGGAGGGAGGTGGACTTGGCTGGGGTGGGGGGAAAATGCAGACAATGGTAATTGAACAACAATAAAATAATTTAAAAATAAAAAAAGAGTTGTGTTGAAGTGTGAAAAACACAGTGTGTGTTAGAAGAACAGCCACACAACCCATGTCTCTCATCTACTCATTAGTGTTTGTATGTACTCATCACCTACTTTCAGATCTCTGCCCTAAATATTTAGGGTACAAATATGGCTAAGACCCAGACATTATTCAGGTGGACATAGAGCCAAATTAACAGATAATTATAGTACAGCCAAGATAAAGTAATTATACAAGCATGAGAAACATAATGTCCTCATTAACAGAGAATGGCTTATCTGCCTTCTTGGTCTCCTTAGCAAATGGTCAAAGTTGAATTTCAAATAACATTCAAGGAAGGATTAGGTTCAGATATCAGTATAATAAGACAGGTTGTCAGGACCTCAGTGATGCAAGGAGTGCCATTAGTCTGATACTCCTGTTCTTTTATAACATTAACTGAAGTGGCACCTCTCCTGGGAATCCCATTCTGACATCCACTCACTGAGATACTTGCTCACAGTATGAGAAGGCAGCATTATTTTGAAATGATTTGTGCATTAGCTTCAAATTTCACAGGTCACAATCTGGAATGTGCAAAAAATGAAAGGAAGATTATGTGTCTAACTCAGCTCTCAAACTTCCATACTTCTCAGTAGGGTAAAATTTGATCTTGCGAATTCACAATTTAGATACCAGTTGGTATCTAAATTTTGGTGGCTGGGCCTATGGTTGGTGGAGAAGTTGATTAGGTTCAGTCGATGTTAATTGGGTTCTATGCCTGTTGTGTTCAGTCCATGTGCCAAGACTGAATATAAGAGTCAGGATCCTTGCCCTCATGAAGGGAAACTGGGTAGACACTAACAATTAACCACACAAATAAATATCGAATTATAAATCTGGACACATGCTATGAAGTTGTAGTACTTGGCATGGTAGACTTTTCATTCTTTCCTTAAACTACCTTCTCCTTTGAAAGATATGAAGGCAACAGAACCAAAAGGACTTGATGCATTGAAAGTGTGTGACCTTGGACATGTCTGCACTTGTTTTCTTGTCTGTCTGTAATATAAATGAACCAGAATTGACCTAAAAGGCCCTTATCCCAAGCATAAGGCCTCTTCACTTCCTCTTTCTCTCAGATTCTGTGTCCCTGTAGGATTTTCTAAGCCCTCCCTCCTCTTTTCTTATTCTCCTCCCTGTCATTTAGCGTCCCTAAGTCTCCTAGCTCAGTGAGGAACCAAGAGTACCTGAGGACAAATTGGAGAGCCAAGATGAAATAGGATACACCTGGGAAAACACAAATGCCCTTTTAAGTCCCCAGCTGTTAATTCTAGACAGTTTCACAACTGGGACTGCAGAAAAAGGGACACCCCCCACACATGCACATGTCATGCACACACATATACAGATAGCAAGACCTAATCTTGGAAAATAATAGCAAATATCTATTATTCTCAGTACTTGGCTGCATTAACTAATTCAATCCACCTCAAAATCCTATGACACAGGTATTATTATAATCTATAGATGAGCCAACTGTGGGAAGAAAGTTTAAGTGACCATACAGGTCTCATCACTAATTACTAGCAGAACTGGGATTCAAATTTTAGAGTCCAAGGTCTTAACTTTAACCAGGCTCAGACTTGCCCAGGAATTAATGGGACAACTAGCACTAGAGCCCAGGCACTCTGAGAGGATTGTGACCAGCACTCTAGCCCAACAGAGACAAGGTGAGGCATTCTAGCAAGCCCATGAAGAAGAGCAGGGATGAGGCAGGAGTATGTCTTTTTGATCCACACACATTGCACCATGTAGAAAGTCCCCCTTGCCCCACACTAGAAGTGTTTCCATAGACTTTACAACAAAGAAAAGAGAAGGAAGAGGACTCCTCATGGCTACTTACTTTCTCCTATATCCCAGTGTGACTCTTTCATCATTAACAAACCACTAACATCTCTACCACAATGTACAGTTTAAGAAGTTCTTTTACGTCTCTTTTAAATGACCCTCATGACAACCCTGTGTGGTGAGCAGTGTTGGGATTATTTTAATTTCCACTTTAAAGAGGTAGAAACAAAAGCTCAGTATGGAGGAGAGTATTTTCCAAGCAATTAAACCATGAATCCTGGGCATGGAGCCAGAACTGATGACTATGAAGATGACTATGAATTGTGTCAGCAACATGCTTGTTTTGATTCCAAGGGGCCTCCTAAAATAACTTGGCAAGTTGTTAGTCTCACATAGGATAAACCTTTCCTTCCATACTTTCACTTTAGTTGAAAAACACTATAAAGCTGGTTGTGACTCAAAAATGACATGCACATCCTTGTATCCATTACTAAATTGTGTATTCACTGAACTCATGGTGTCAGTAGAAAAGGGATGTTGCAATGAGTTCTGACATAATGCAATCAATAATTTAGGTTTCCAAGAAAGCAGAAAGTAGAAGATGATGAAACCAGTGAGTGAAAGAGGAATCAGAGAATGGTGGGCAACTTGCAGAAGACCACTTGAAAGGCAATTACAACAACAGGAATAGTATGATGAAGCAAAAGATAAGCATCTCAGGATATATTTCAAAAGAGGAACAAAGCCTTCACTGTCTAACCTAATTGTTGATGCAATCTCCTAATGGGTTTTGTCTCTCCATAGCTGGCCTCATCCAGGAAACCCTCTACTAGCCTGGTAAAACGTGGATCATGCAACATTTCTCCCTTTCTCAAATCCCTCCAACAACTCCCATTATCCACAGGATAAAATTGCTACACCTCAGGGTACCAACACAAGGCATTTGTCATATGGCCATGGCTACTTCTTCAGTCTTCTCTCAGACCACTTTCCATGTGTACACAATGTTTCCAGAAAATAGTTAGGTTTGACATTCCCCAAGTTCTCCAAATGAGACATGTTTGTATCTCTTTGTGGTCATACAGACTATTCTTCCTCCCTGAAAGGGCCTAAGCCACTTTCCATTGGTAGAACTCCTAGCCACCCTCCAGGAGTCAACCAGGGCATCATTCCACTGCTCCAGCAGGTAGGTGGTGGGGAGCGTCCCCACATCTGCACACTTACAGTTCCTACAGTGCAACGAGTAGTGCCTCTCAGCCCAAGATGCTGTGGATAGCAGCACCAATAAAACAGCATGGCCTGGTCAAGATAGGGTAAAGTTTATAAAACAAAATGGCATCACTCATGTCAATCAAGATAACTGCAAGTCAGCCATGACACTTTGGTTCAAGAAGGAAACTAAGTCACACCAGACATATCAGGCAAGGGGGTACACCTAAGATATCTGCACACATGACCAGAACAGCCATATCTGCAGAGCAGGACCACCAACAGGTAGGCTCCTGGGGAAATTCTCCACTCACCATCAGGGGTGCCAAGACACTTATCAAGAGACCCACAGAGGTGGAGTATACCACCCTCAAGGGCATAACTGAAGCAGGCTTCAGAGCCACTGTCAAGACAGCAAATCTCCACACATCAAGGTCCTGCTCCACACCATGCTGATTTCCTGACTGTTGTGCCGCTAGAGGCTCTGCCCTACTGGACCAAGAACTTCATTTGCCCTGCTACTGACCAGGCTCTGGAGATTCTGCCTTGTAAGATGCTGATGGCTCTACTGCCTACTGTGCTGTCTCCCAGACATGTAGACCAAGACTCTGGGACTTGGGTTCATTATCTTCCAATTCCCATGTGTGATGTTACTACCAATTGTTACTGAGTGATTATTATTGTTATTAGGTTAGTATTATTGTTATTAAGTTAGTATGGATTTGAACTGAATCTGCATTAATAAAAGCTGAGTGAACCTGCATTAATAAAAGCCAAGTGAATAGCATAGTCACTTGTGTTAACTCCCTGTTATTTCTTGGTGTCTGTGTCACTTGGAGGACTGGTGGTCATACAGGCAGCCTAGTACTTTCAGTTTTTAAGGTGTGGATCAGATGACCCAAGAAGGACTGAAGACTGGCTTATAGGAAAGACTGTATTGTGAAATACACACTCATGACAAATGTTCATTACAATCCATGTGCATGAGAGCTTTAAGAAATATGGACATCTGAGCCTACCAAAGTATCTGAATTTTGTTTGTTCAGAGAAAGGGTCAGTATTAAAAAATGAGACAGCACCAAAATAAAAAGTTTCTTCTCTAAGCCAAACTAATGTGCACCCAGGGCTGAGAATTGGTAATGGAAGTATGATACACCGTGCATGAGTTTTCTCCTTCAGAACAAGAACGTTGTCTTCTTAATTCCCAATTCCTGACCCAGCACACTGTCTGGCACATCGCAGACACTTTGTAAATGTTTGCTGAAAGAATACAAGGCTGTCTGAATCAATCAAATCAATGAAGGTTAGTGAGATCCAAGAGGATGAGAGAGGGTAACTTGGAATCCCAAAGAAGAAACAGTAGCAAGAGAGACAGTGAGTATCTCCTAAGCTGGTAATCACCTAGTAAGCTACTAATCAGGGAGATCAATTTAGACAATGGTCAAGTATTGAGAACAACAAAGCAAGAAAGATCTGACTGATCACCTGACACAGCCGTCCACATCAGGTAAAACAGCGCAAATACCCTTTAGAGAAGTAGGTTATTTAAGGGGGTGTTTGTTCCAGGGCTGGGAAAACCAAGCAGTTTCCCATGTCAAATAAACATGTCATCATTGTGACCTGAGAGTCTCTGGAGGCCTCTGTGGGCACTTGCTCCCCAGAACCAGACCCAGAGCATGGAGAGAAGGTGCACAGCAGGGCTGGTTCCAATCCTGGCCACTCATTAGGAGGCAACTAATGAGTCTAGATGTCATGAGTCTATTTTCAGGAAATAGTGATTTTTTTTTTTTACTCTTTAAAATAGATTTTATTTACTTATTTGAGAGGGAAGAGAGAGAGAGAATGATGACAACCACAAATGTGTAAGAGAAACATTCATTAGTTGGCTCCCCTTTGCATCTTGACCAGGGACTGAACCTGCAATCCAACCATGTCCCCCAACCTGGAATCCTTTGCTTTGCCAGAGGGGCCCCAACTGAGCCACACAGTCAGGGTTGTTATTTATCAATAAGTTTAAATCCTGGAGGGGTACAGCATTACACGAATTCTGTGTCCAATGGCCTTAGCAGGAAGGTTGCTTCGGAATTTAGCACGAACCATGCCACTGTTTCCATGAGCACGAGTTACCTTTCCCCAGATTACTCTGGTTTTGTTTGGTTTACCACCAGGAGTCACCGTGTTGTTCTTGGCTTTGTACACATAAGCACACCTCTTTCCTAGACAGAATTCAGTTTCATCTCGAGCATAAACACCTTCAATTTTAAGAAGAGCTGTGTGTTCCCTCTGGTTCCGGAGACCCCGTTTATAGCCAGCAAAAATGGCCTTGGACCACAGCCTTCCAGACATTGTTGTTGCAGAAGTTCTGTTCCTGGCAGGCCAAAAAGTTCAGCAGCAGGAATTCAACTCACCACCACAGGCCTCAAGATCGAAATAGTGATATTTTTAATTCTATCATACCAACTATGAAATATACTACTAAGGAAAAAATTGTGATATATCACTTGGATTCTAAAATGACATCTTCCAGTCCACGTATCTGCAAGAAAAAAGGCATGGCTGGCTATTCCTCAGTTGTGCAGTTAACGCCTACTTGCTGCTTGTGCACTCACTTTGTCAAATGCAAGAACCTTCAGGCAGTTAATGAGCAGTGCGCATTGGTAATTTTTTTAAATTTGGGGATTGAAGACCTAAACTCAAGAAAATAATACTTGCTGCTAAGATTGTGAAAAACATTTCTTGAAATATTAGAAGCAAGAGGCTAGTTCCTAGGAAAACATAATTTACTGAAAGCAACCCAAGGAGAAATAGAAAACTAAATAATCTGAAAGTCCTAAACATTTTTAAGCAGAAGTTAAAATCTTCCCACAAGAAAAACATCATGTCCACAGAGTTTTACAATAACCTTCAGGAAACAAATATGTCTCAATCTGGTTTCCAAGAAAAGACAGCCCCAGACCCAGACTTGGAAGCTATTATTTTACTGCAGAATAGGATTGCAGGGGACCATGTGTGAAGGAAAATGGAAATGAAGCATGGAAGGAGGGAGAATTTACCAGAGGGTTTCATGCCAATCTGGTTAACACACGCTCTCAAAAGCAATTGATCTTTCACCAGCAGAGACCACCTTCTGAGAGGCCACATGACCACGACCTCTAGGACTGCTCATCCATGGGAAGGAAAGGGGAAGAAGGTACCTGCTGGTTTCCTCCTCCCCCAGGTCAATGTTCTTCCCATGGGACATGAACTCCCCCAGACTTCTGCACTACAGATGATTTGGTAGGTTGGGAAGCACTGTCAGGTTACACATGTGCATTTTAAGTTAAAATCCATGCAAAAATGGGTCCTGCAGTGGTGGCTGAAACCAAACAAGTAGCCAAAGACCAGGATAGGTAAATTAATTATTAATGCCTTGCAATAAATTATCCCCAAATATAAAAGCTTAAAACAACAAACATTTACTCTGTCACAGTTTGTTGTTTAGGAATTCTGGTGTGGCTTAGATAGAAACCTCTGGCTCAAGCTCTCTCATGAGGTTGCACTCCTATCAGGATGGGCTGCAGTCCCATCCAAAGACTTGACTGGTGGAGGATCCACTTTCAAGTCTACTTAGGTGGTCGTTGGCAGGTTTCAGTTCCTTGCAAGCTCATAGACTCAGTCCATTGCTGCATGTTGGACAGAGGCCACCCTCAGTTCTTTGTCACCTGGGTCTCTTCATAGGGCAGCTTACAACATGGCAGCTGGCTTTCTAAAGAGTGAGTGAGTGAGTGAGTGAGTGAGTGAGAGCAGATGCCCAGGATGGGAGCCACAGACCTTTTATAACCTAATCTCAGAAGTGGCATCTCATGTCTTTGGCCATAATCTATTCATTAGGAGCAAGTCACCTGATCTGGCCCACACTAAGAGGACGTGATTAAACAGCAACATAACTGCTAGGAGGCAGGGACCAAGGGCTGCCATCTCAGAGGATGCAACCACAGGGTGAAACTGAGAGAATCTAGAAGGTATAAGGGAGATGAATGGTAATAGAAAAACATACAATAAAAATAAACTATTAAAAGAAGAAATTTAAAAAAGAGTAAACTCTGCTTCATGTAAAAAAAGAGTCATATAAAATCAATTCAAAGAATTGAAAAAGAACACCCATAGCCAGCTCACTCTATGAGGACAGTGTCAACTTGATCCAATTCAGACAAAACGGGACAGGAAATGAAGATGCCAGTCACACCAGCAGCTTCAGTAAAATTCCTAAATCAAACAGTAGCAAGCCAAATCCAGAAGTGCCCATACACCATGACCAAGTTGGATTGGACCCTGGAACTCAAAGGGGGTTAACAGAAAAAAATATATATAAATATCAATTATCACATTAACTAATTAAAAAAGAAATGTCATATCATTTCAATCATTTCATTTGATAATACTCAACTCCCATTTATGATGCAAAAGAAATGTAAACTACTCATAGCAGGAAGTTCCTTAATCTGATAAAAGCATCTATCCCCGAAACTTCATTCTTTATAGTATAAAACCATTATCCTCATACTACTTTAATATTTTACCTTGTGAGCATATGGCCTTTCCAAAAGTAGTGATTTTTCTTAAATAAAGATAATCCTATCATTTAACTTGATTTTTTGCTGTAAATGGAAAAAAGGTCATTACATGCCTTTTTGTGAGAAATCCTGCTTTTGGATTTCCAGGTTAACAGTTTGAAAATCACTGAAAACATTAAGTAGTTTTCTACTTATGAGGTTATGTGAACTGACCAGATTTAAGGGCAGGAAGAGAATGTAGGGAGGAAGAGGGCCAGCAATTCATTCAGCTGGGAGCACCTAAGTTCATGAGTTAAAGTTGTTGACCTTTAGTCAGAACACAGGCTTCTTTGATAATCAGGTAAAAGTAATGAACAGTCACCCCAGAAAATAAACAAACATTCATCATTCCCCATGCAGTTCCAAGGGGTTCCCAGAGAGACATGTTGCCCTGGCACCTGCTAATCTCAGTAACTTTTGCCAGGGGTCAGCCAAGTTCAGCCCTCTCCTGAACTCCAGCAGAAGACGCCCTATTCCAATCAGTCACACGGCTGTCACCAGAGCCATGGGGCCCTGCCTATCAATCTGAATTGCGCCTTCACTGTGCCCAGTGCTATCGTGCACCATGAAGGCAAGGTGTAAACAAAACCAACGCAAATGTCACTTATACAGAGGACCTAAGCGGGTGCTCCACTGAGGGCAGACATATCCAAAGGCATTGAGAGCTTGAGGAAGGCAGAGATAAGTGGGATCTGGAGTCACCTGGAGCTGTGGGTGGGCTTTCTAGAGGAGGTGACACTCTGCGTGCACTACCATGGACTGAGGAGTTTTTTTGACAGAAAAGCGGAGAGAGGGTATCTCAGGCTGCAAGAATGGCCTAGTTTAACATTACTGATGTTGAGTGTCTTTACTATTTCTTGGTTGCAAAGTACAGTGTCTGAACATACCAACCTTTATTACTGCTAATAAGGAAGTAATCACTTCGTAGACACAGTTGGGGATCTTCTGCTTCTAGGCCCAAGGCTTAGCCCTGGACCAGTCAGCAGGGTGCTGAAAGCGGGGCAGGTCCTCTGGAAATAGTCACTGGGCTTGGCAGGCCCCATCGTGATCTGTATTGCACTTACTAGGGTACATTTCTGGTATTAAAAAAAAATTTACTGAGGCAGAATCCACCTAAAATTAGTCATTTTAGAATAAACAGTTCATTATCTTTTAGTACATTCACAATGTTGCACAATCACTACCTCTATCCAGTTCCAAGACATTTCCATTGCACCAAAAGTAAAATCCCATGCGCATCGAGCAATGTACCCCTGCTTTCGGCCCTCCTGAGCCCCTGGCTACTACAAATGTACACACTGGCTTTGTGGATTTAGCCCTTGTAGATATTTTATATAAATGTAATCATGTATATGTGGCCTTTTATATCTGCTTTCTTTCTTTTTGGGTAAATTTTCAAGGTTCATTCTTATTGCATCGTGTATCAGTACTTCATTCCCTTTATTTTTAAAATTTTATTTTTCAATTACAGTTTGCATTCAGTATTATTTTGTATTGGTTTCAGGTGTACAGAATAATGGCTAGACAATCATCTACTTTACAAAGTGGTCCTCCTGATATTTCCAGTACACACCTGGCACCATACATAGTTATTACAATATTATTGACTCTGTTCATAAGATGCACTTTACACCCCCATGACTATTTTAGAATTCCCAATTTGTACTTCTTAACCCCTTTTTCTTTCCACCCAGCCCCAACCTGCCTCTCATCTGGCATCCATCAGTCTGTTCTCTGTTTGTTTTGTTTCTTTATTTTGTTCTTTATTTTTATCGTTATTGTATTACAGTTGTCCCAATTTCCCCCCCTTTGCCCTTCTCCATCTAGCACCCCCCACTCCACAGTCCAATTCCCCACACCATTGTCCGTGTCTGTGGGTCATTCATACATGTTCTTTGACTAGTCCCTTACCCTTCTTTCCACCATTATCCCCCCTCCCCTTCCCCTCTGGCCACTGTCAATCTGTTTTATGTTTCCATGCCTCTGGTTATATTTTGCTCATTAGTTTATTTTGTTCATTAGATTCCTCTTATAAGTGAGGTCATGTGGTATTTGTCTTTCACCAACTGGCTTACTTCACTTATAATCTTCTCCAGTTCCATCCATGCTGTCATGAGAGGTAGGAGTTTCTTCTTTTTTTCTGTTGCATAGTATTCCATTGTGTAAATGTAGAGCAGTTTCTTGATCTACTCATCTGTTGATAGGCACTCAGACTGTTTCTAAATCTCAGCTATTGTAAACAGCACTGCTATCAACATGGAGATGCACAAGTTCTTTTCAATTGGTGTTCTGGTTTCTTAGGGTATATTCCAGCAGTGGAATTGCTGGGCTGAAGGGCAGTTCCATTTTTAATTTTTTGAGGAAATTCCATAGTATTTTCCACAGAGGCTGCACCAGTCTGCATTCTGAAGAAGAGTGCATTAGGGTTCCCTTTTCTCCACATCCTCTCCAACATTTGTTTGTTGTTGATTTATTAATGATGGTCATCCTGATAGGTGTGAGGTGATATCTCATTGCAGTTTTAATTTGCAACTCTCTGATGGCTACTGATGTTGAGCATCTTTTCCTATGTCTGTGTCCTTGGAGAAGTGTCTATTCAGGTCCTTTGCCCATTTTTTAAATTGGATTGTCTTTTTTACCTAATGTTGAGTCATATGAGTTCTTTATATATTTTGGAGATCAAACCCTTGTTCAATGTATCATTGGCAAATATGTTCTCCCACATGGTTGGTTCCCTTTTCGTTTTGCTGATGGTTTCTTTGCTGATAGTTAACCATGCAGAAGCTTTTTAACTTGATGTATTCCCATTTGTTTATTTCTCCTTTATTTCCCTTGCCCTAGGAAAATGTTATCAGTAAAAATGTTGAATATCTGAAATTTTACTCTCTACGTTTTACTCTAGGACTTCTATGGTGGCAAGACTTATAATTAAGTCTTTTATCCATCTTGAGTTTATTCTGGTGTATGGTGTAAGCTGTGGTCTAGTTTCATTTTTTTTTTGCATGTACCAGTCTAGTTATCCCAACACCATTTTTAAGTGGATTGAGCGCAGGCCTGCACACCAAAGGGTTGCTGGTTCAATTCCCAGTCAGGACACATGCCTGGGTTGCAGGTCAGGTTCCCAGTGGGGGATGCATGGGAGGCAACCACACATTAATGTTTCTCTCCCTCTCTTTCTCCCCACCTTCACTTCTCTCTAAAAATAAATAAATAAAAAATATTTTTAAAAATAAATAAAAATTATTTTATTGTTGTTGAATTACAGTTGTCTGCATTTCCCCTCCCACCATTCCCTCCACCCCAACCAAACCCACCTCCCTCCCTTGCTTCCACCCTCCCCCATGGTTTTGTCCATGTGTCCTTTACAGTAGTTCCTGAGAACCCTTCCCCTCATTGCCCCTCCCCCTTCCCCTCTCATTATTGTTAGATTGTTCTTAATTTCAATGTCTCTGGTTATATTCTGTTTGCTTTTTTCTTTTGTCGATTATGTTCCAGTTAAAGGTGAGATCATATGGTATTTGTCCCTCACCACCTGGCTTATTTCACTTAGCATAATGCTCTCCAGTTCCATCAATGCTTTCGCAAAGAGTAGGAGCTCCTTCTTTCTCTCTGCTGTGTAGTATTACATTGTGTAAATGTACCACAGTTTTTTGATCCACTCATTTACTGCTGGGCACTCAGGTTGCTTCCAGCACTTGGCTATTATAAATTGTGCTGCTATGAACATAGGGGTGCATAGGTTCTTTTGGATTGGTGTTTCAGAGCTCTTAGGATACAATCCCAGCAGTGGAATCACTGGGTCAGAAGGCAGTTCCATTTTTAGTTTTCTGAGGAAATTCCATACTGTTTTCCACAGTGGCTGCACCAGTCTGCATTCCCACTAACAGTGCACTAGGGTTCCTTTTTCTCTCCATCCTCTCCAACACTTGTTTGTTGATTTGTTTATCATGGCCATTCTGATCAGTGTCAACACCATTTTTTGGAGAGGTTAATTCTTTCTTACTCCATTGTATGCTCCTGCACCCTTTGTCAAATATTAATTAGACCATAGAGACCTGGGTTTATTTCTGGGTTGTCTATTCTGTTTCAATGATCTATGTGTCTGTTCTTATGCCAGTATCAGACTGTTTTGATTACAGTGGCTTTATAGTATAGTTTGATAGCAGGTATTGTGATCCCTCCTACTTTGTTCTTCTTTCTCAAGATTGCTGAGGGTATTTGGGGTCTACAGTTAAGGTTATTATTGATTGGTATTTATTCATCGCTATTTCCCCCTTTGTATTTGTGTTCCTCTCTCTTTCTTCATTTTCTTAAGGCAATCCCTTTAACATCTCTTGCAATGCTGGCTTAGTGGCAATATATTCTTTTAGTTATTTTTTTTACTAAAAATAAAAGGAGTCTGGGAAGCTCCTTATTTTGCCTTCTATTTTAAATGAGACCCTGCTGGTTAGAGTTGTCTTGGTTTCAGGATCTCGCTTTTCATTACTTGGAATATTTCTTGCCATTCCCTTTTGGCTTGGCAGAAACCCTTTTCTGCTGAGAAATCAGCTGATAGCCATATTGGAGCTCCCTTATATGTTACGAGCTATTTCTCCCCTGGGGCCTTTAAGATTCTCTCTTTGTCTTTAAATTTTGCCATTTTAATTTTGATGTGTCTTGGAGTGGAGTTCTTTGGATTCACCTTGTTTGGGACCCTCTGTGCTTCCTGGATTGCATAACTTTTTTCCCTCAGCAAGTAAGGGAAATTTTCTGTCATTACGTTTTCAAACAGGTTTTCTATCCCTTGCTCCTTTTCTTCTTCTGGTATCCCAATGATGTGAATATTATTACATTTCATGTTGTCCTACAGCTCTATTAAACTTTCTTCATTCTTTTTGAGTGTTTTGTTTTTGTCTTTGTTTTGGCGCTCTGACTGGGTGTTTCTTTCTACCTTGTCTTCCAACACACTGATTTGATCCTCTGCTTCATCTAGCCTCCTCTTGATTCCTTCTAGTGTTTTTCTCATTTCAGATATTGTATTTTTCATTTCCTCCTGGCTCTTATCATAGTTTCTATGTCCTTTTTCATGCTGATATAGTTCCCTCTAAGTTCCTCATAGCTCCCCTAGTGTTCCATGTAGTTCTCACTGAATTCCTTCAACATCCTTATAACCATTATTTTGAACTTTATGTTCAACTCTATATTCTTTTTTGAACTCTATATTTTGAAATGTATGATTGATTGATTGCCTCAATTTCATTTAGCATTCCTTCTGGGGACTCCTCCTTTCCTTTTGATTGGGGGTTGTTTCTTTGTCTCCCCATTTTAGGTGACTTTTTTTTTTGTTTGTTTTTGTGTATTAGATTGACCTGCTTTGACTTCCTGTCTTTGTGGGGTGGACTTCTCTGATAGGAGACCTCTGGGACTTAGTGGTGCAGTCTCCTTGATCTCTGGAGCTTGATGCTCATGGGATACCCTTATGCCATTTATGTGGGCTCTTGTGTTATAATTAGATTTTGGGTTTTGTTGGGTCTTTCCTTGGTGGGTTCTTTCCTCTGGATGGCTGACTGAGAGTCACACCACCCACTATGTTTTTTATGCTATTGTACAGGTACTGCCAGAACAGAACAAAACAACCCAGGAAGCAAAATCCACACCTGCAGAAATACCCGCCACCCACAACCACACTATTGTGGCAGATTTTGGCCTGTAGGATCCATGCGTGTTGTAGCTGATCGTGAACAAATACACATGGACAACAGAAGTCTTGTGGAGAAAAAGGGATGGCATGGCCACTCTCTGAGAGAGAGAGGGTGAGAGGGCCAGTGAGCCCAGTCCCTACCTTGACAGGCTTTTATTGCTTTTCTCAGCACATTACAGGGAGGGTAGTCCTCATTTACTATGCACACTGTGGGGGATTGCCTTTTACAGAAAACAAAGGAAAGAATGTTGCCAATTACTTCAAAGAGAAGGATGTTGCAGACCAAGGGTGAAAGTGGTTGAACCTGACACACTCCAAACTTGGGAGATTTAGCTCAGATTTTAGGAAGTTGCAGTAAGCCCTTGCTGCCTCAATTCAGGGTGAGGGAGTTTTAGCAAAAGCAAGTCTCATAGCAGTCTGGGTACAATGCAAGCCTGATTCCCCAGGAAAATCTCTCCGTGGGCATGGTCTTGTGTTCCACTTTCTCCCCACTGGTTTTCCATGTGAGTGCTGAGCTACATTTCCACGCCATGTGAAGCAGTTCCCTACACACTATCAGCAGCAAACAAGCATTATTAATAAAGGTAGAAAGAGATTAAGACTATTATAAGAAATGAAAATGAATATGAGATGACTAATGGGAAAAATTATTTTGAGAGGGTAGAGGGAGAAACAAGAGTTATAAGAGGGGAAATAGAAAGGTGAAGAAAGAAAGAAAATAAACTTTGCAATTGAATAAAAAAGGGAGGGAAGAGGACAAAATGGAGTAAGAAAAGGGAGGAGTATAATATGAAGTTTTTAAAAATTAAAAAAATAGTGGAGAAATAGGAACAAAATTGAAGAAAAACAGCCCCCACAGCAATATCAATGACCAATGAACAAAGATTAATAAAGGTGGAAAGAGAATAAAAAGGAAAAAAGAAAGGAAAAAGATTGTGAGATGTCTAAAGGAAAGAAAAGTGATTCTGAGAGGACAGAGGTAGAAGAAATAATAAAAGTAAAGAATAAAAACAAGGCTAAGAGAGGGAAAAATAAAATTTAAAAAGGGTAGGAAGAATGTAAAATGGTGTAGGAGAGAGGAACAGTAAAATTTGGATTTTAAATACTAAAATAGTGAACATCTAGCAATAAAATTGAAGAAATGCAACAACAACCACCATATCAGCAACAAACAAGCAAAGATTAATAAAAGTAGAGAGAGAATAAGGATAACATAAGAAAGGGAAAAAGAGTGAAATGACTAATGGCAAGAAAAATGGCTTTGAGAGGCTGGAGGAAGGAGAAATAGTAAGAGTATAGAGTAGAAACAAGGCATAGAAAAGGAAAAAATAAAATTTAAAGCAAAAATAAGAAGAGGGAGAAAAAAGGCAAATTGGAGTAAGAGAAGGGAGGAGTAAAATATAAGATTTGAAATAGAATGAAAATTTAAAAAATTGTGAAATAATAGAAATAAACTTGAAGAAAAAGAAAAAATATTAAAAAGCTATGCCAGGAAAAAAGTAGCACAAATAATGAATAGGACTGAGGTGGAATTTGTCTCAGTGGAATCTAGTGTTTGCCATTGTCTTCTCTTTCTGGTTCTACCCATGGTGATGTCAGATGGTGTCCTAGTCTAGTCTTAGGCAGCCTGTTTGCAGCTACAAGCAATCCACAGTCTGTGGCTGTCTCCTTCAGGCCTGGCTGGTCTTCCTTGTTCTGTCCTGATAGCTTTCTATCAGCACATGGCCCAGGAGTGGTTGGTCTAATGTCTGAGAGCACTGTCAGCACCACCTCCACCTGTCTCCAAAGGGGACCTCTGGTGCAACAGGGAGGGTAGATTCCCTGGGTCAACCCTGGGAGGCACAGTTCAGTCTTCAGGAAAGGCGGTGGGAGCGTTTTCCTCCCCTTCCCCGCCACTTTTCTTGGTCTGCCCCAGATTATTTCCAACAATGTATATTTTCTGATGAATTATCTGTCCATTTCCTCTGAGGAGCCAACCTGTGTAAAAGGGTCAGCTCTTTCTGGCTTGGCTCTAAAGGCAGCTCTGTATAAGAGCAGAGGTTTGGTAGTGCCCTGAATACCCCTTGCTGTGCCTATCTCTATACTCTCTGCTCCACTGGTTTTAGTGGATCAGGGTGCAAAGAACCAGCGTATCTTGTAGTGCCTGACAGAAGTTCAGAAATGACCCTTTCAGAGCTTCTCCTTCTTTCCCCTGTGGATATGTGACGAGCAGTTGTCTCCTTCTTCTGGTCTCACTGATCTGCAGAGCCTGCATCCCCACAGGTAGTAGTTGGGCACACTTGCCTGAGAGGGGACCTGCTTGGCTACAACACTCAGACCTGAACTCCACCAGCCACACTGAGTTGGGACCCAGGGTCCCTTTGGGGTGCCACTTTCTGTTCCTCCTGCACTGCTGGAAGACTCATTGGGAATGAGCTGCATTTTCCCTCTGGTTTCTTTGTTGGCAGAGCCACTGCACACACGAGCACAGGGTCCCTGCCCTGCCATGCTTCAGTTTCCCTTTTTAAAAAGTCTCTCTATGGCCCCCACACTGCAGCCCTGAGCTATGGGCTGGCTCTCCTTGTGCTCCACCTCCGCCAAAAGCAGAAAGTCTTGCAGTCAGGGCTGTCCACAGTTTGTCAGTGCCTCTGACAGTTTTAAGAGATAGAGTTTCTCTCTAGAGCTCTCCTAGTTGATGCTGCAGCTATGGACATACTGCTGTCTGTGTTACATGCAGCCTAAGTATCCCAGACTTTGTATATCCTTCCAAGCCTCTCTTGATTAGAATTGGGGGTTTCCCTATATGGGACAAAGGCACCACTTCGGGAGGGGAGGGAGCTTCTAAATTGCGTATTCTGTCTAATCTCTCCTCTGCTGCAGGCACTTGGCATAGGGCATTTCCTCTTCATCTTATAAAATGTCTTACCAGATGGGTGCAAAGCATACTCTGTATGTACCCCTGACTTCAAAAATTCATACCAACTGAGATTCTGTTGATTGTTTAGCTCATTTGTCAGAAGATCAGCTGAAAATCCATGCTGGGGACACAAACAAGTGGGCTCAGCTTCCACCTACTTGACTGCCATCCTCATGCCCTTTATGACTTGAATACAGTTTGCTTATCCACTGTTCTATGTTGTTTTCACTTTCTGGCTATTGTAAAAAATGCTTCTTTGAACATGTAGATACATGTATTTGTTTGAGAAACTGTTTTCCGTTCTCTTAGGTATATACCCAGGAGTGGAATTGTTGGATTGTATGGTAATTCTATACTTAACTTTTTGAGGAATTACTAAACTGCTTTTCACAGTGGCTACACCCATTTCCATTTCCATCAGCCATGCACAATGGATTCAATATTTCTACATTCTCACCAACACTGGTTTTTGGGTTTGGTTTTTTTTTTTTTTTTTTTTTTTTTTTTTGTGGGCATCCTTGTGGTTATAAAACCATGATTTTTCTGGGATTTTAACTTTGTGCAACACACTGGGTAAGAACCTTTGAGAACATACCAGATAGAGGGGGACAGGAAGGCCCCTGAGCTTTCTACAGACTCCAGGGACATGTATGTTCTTTGTTGTCTAGACAGTGAGCTTACAGGGATCCACAGAATGTCACTGACATGCAGGCACTATAAGAATTATTTAGAGGGGATGGTTCAAGATGGTGGCATGGTAGGTGGACACAGATTGCCCTTCCTCTTGCACATGGGAGAAAAACCTAACTGATCTACAGAGGAACAGAGCAGACAGCCAACAATACCACAGTATATATGAAAATAGGAGATCAAAATCTGTAGCAGACATTGGAAAACTAGACGTGGCAGCCGAGTGACCGGAGGCGGTCCTGAGACCGGAGGGGGCTCTGCAACTGACCGGAGGCAGCCCTGCGACCTGAGGCGGCTCTGCAACCAGGACGGAAGCGGCTCTGTGACCAGAGCTGGCTCTTCGACCCACTGCAGGTGGCCCTGGGTCCTGAGAGGGTTCTGCAACCGACCGGAGGCAACCCTACAACCTGAGGCGGCTCTGCAACCGGGTCGGAAGCGGCCCTGGGGCCAGAGTCGACCCTGCAACTAGAAAAGGGGACTCTGTGGAAGACCCAAAGCTCACATCTGTGATCCTGGGGTGAGTGCGCACAACTCGGGAAACTCGCGGAGCCCACGCCCGTAGTCTTGGGTGGGCACTCGCGCCCTGTAGGAGACCCAGAGCTCACAGCAATAGGCTCGGGGAGGGATGGATCTGTAAGAGATTCCAGCTGAAACCCATAAACGTGGGAAAGCGTGCCCTCTGCAGGAGGCTCAGAAATCACACCCAAGGCCCTGCATGGAGAGTGCGCCATTAGCCCTGGGGTCAGTGTTCGGCTGGCACTGAGGACAATAGCCCAAAGCTGACTGAGTGAGGAACAGGGAGAAAAGCGGTACGAGTCACCTCGCAGCCTGCTACAGCCAGCAAGTCCAGAAAATCCAGTTTGGCCTGTTTGAAAATAGCAAGAGATTTTTTTTTGGTTTTTGGGTGTTTTGTTTTGTTTTGTTGTTTTTTTTTGATAGTTGTTTTTTGTCTGTTTAGTTGGATTTTTTGTTTGTTTGTTTGTTTTGGTTTGTTTTTCGTTCTTGTGGGGTTCTTTTTGTTTTGTTTTGATTATATATATTTTTATTTTTTTATTACTTCTACCTTTTTCTCCCTCAATTCCTTTTGCTTCTCTTTACTTCTTTCTGGCTTTATTCCTTCTTCCTTTCTTTCCAATTCTATCTCTCCTTCCTTCCTCTTTTTTTTCCTCTTCTTTTTTCACTTTATTCTTTTCTCTTTTTAAATACCCATGAGTGAGGCAAAAAAAAATCCTAGAACTGTGAAAAAACCAGAGTTGGACCAAAAGAGGGGGTATCCCAACAGCTGAGACAGTGGAAGCTGTGAACACCAGGATACCTGAAGGAGACTACACCACTGAATCTCACATGTATTCCACCACAGAAGTTCACACCATAAACCCAGGTAGCCAGAACAGATCAATTTAAGAAGCTGAGGTTTACAAGAAGAGTCTCACAAACAATGGGAAGACAAAGAAACAATGCCCAAATGAAAGAAAAGGAGGAAGCCCCAGAAAGAAGCCTAAATGAAACAGAGGCAACTCAACTATCAGATATTGAGTTCAAAGAAATGGTTGTCAGGAAGCTCCATGAGCTCTCAGTGAGCTACCAGAAACTACAGGGAAGCTACGATGAACTCACGGCAAACTATATCAACATGAAAAAGGGAATAGAAACTATCAACAAGGGCCAAGAGGAAATGAAGAATACAATTTCTGAGCTGAAGAACACAGTAGAAGGAATGAAAAGCAGAATCGATGAAGCAGAGGATCAAATCTGTGAGTTGGAGGAGAAAGTAGAAAAAAGCAGCCAGAAAGAGCAAGAAAAGGAAAAGAGGCTCAGAAAGAATGAAGAGGGGTTAAGAGAAATGCAAGACAACATGAAACGTAATAATATCCGTATAATAGGAATACCAGAAGGAGAAGAAGAAGAGCAAGGGATAGAAAGCCTATTTGAAAAAGTAATGATGGAAAACTTCCCTAATTTGATGAGAGAAAAAGTCACACACATCTAGGAAACACAGAGAGTCCCAATCAAGAGGAACCCAAACAGGCCCACTTCAAGACACATCATCATTAAAATGGCAAACTTCCAAGACAAAGAGAGAATCTTAAAAGCAGCAAGGGAGAAAAAGGAAGTAACATACAGGGGAGCCCCGATAAAGTTAGCAGCTGACTTCTCAATGGAAACGCTCCAAGCCAGAGGACAATGGCAAGAAATATTCCAAGTAATGAAAACCAAAGGCCTACAACCAAGACTACTTTATCCAGCAAGGCTTTCAATCAAGATAGAAGGACAAATAAGGAGCTTCCCAGACAAAAGAAGTCTAAAAGAATACACCTCTACCAAACCAGTACTGCAAGAGATACTAAAGGGACTGCTTTAAGGAAAGAAAGGAAAAGAGAGAGAGAGGAACACAGGTATGAAAATGGCAATGAATCAGTACCTATCAATAATAACCTTAAATGTAAATGGATTAAATTCTCCAATCAAAAGACATAGAATAGCTGAATGGATAAGAAAGCATGACCCACACATATGCTGCCTACAAGAGACCCACCTCAGGACAAAAGACCTGCACAGACTCAAAGTGAAAGGCTGGAAACAAATTTTCCAAGCAAACGGACAGGAAAAAAAGGCTGGGGTAGCAATACTCATATCAGACAAAATAGACTTCAAAAGAGGAGCTATAAAGAGAGACCCAGAAAGTCACTTCATAATACTCAAGGGAAGAATCCACCAAGAAGACATAAGCATTGTAAATATATATGCACCCAACATAGGAGCACCTAAATACATCAAGAAAATCTTAGAGGACTTCAAGAAAGATATCGACAGCAACACAATTATAGTAGGTGATTTTAACACCCCACTGTCAAAAATGGACAGATCTTCCAAACAAAATATCAACAAAGATATTGTGGCATTGAACAGTACTCTAGACAAATTGGACTTAGCTGATATATATAGAGCCCTTCATCCCAAAGAAACTAAATACACATTTTTTTTTCAAATGCACATGGAACATTTTCAAAGATAGATCACATGATAGGACACAAAACAAGCCTCAACAAATTCAAGAAAATTGAAATCATACGAAGCATTTTCTCCGACCACAAGGGACTAAAACTAGAAACTGACTTGATGGGGAAAATCCCCAAACCATCAAAATCATGGAGATTGAACAGCATGCTATTAAACAATGAATGGGTAAAGAATGAAATTAGGGAGGAAATCAAAAAGTTTCTGGAAACAAATGAAAATGAACTCACAACAACCCAAAACTTATGGGACACAATGCAGGCGGTCCTGAGAGGGAAGTTCATAGCAATACAGGCTTACCTAAAGAAGACAGAAACATTTCTAACAAATGACTTAACCCTATGCCTACAAGAACTCGAGGAACAACAACAAAGACAGCCCAGGGCAAGTAGAAGGAAGGAAATAACCAAGAGCAGAGCAGAATTAAATGACATAGAGACTAAAAGCACAATCCTAAAGATCAATGAATCCAGGAGCTGGTTCTTTGAAAAGATAAACAAAATCAACAAGCCTTTAAGCAGGCTCATCAAGAAAAAAAGAGAGAGGACTCAAATAAACACAATCAGAAATGAAAGAGGAGAGATTACGACTGACACCACAGAAATACAAAGGATTGTAAGAAATTACTACTAAGAACTGTATACCAAGAAATTTGAAAACCTAGGTGAAATGGACAAGTTTCTAGAAAAATATAATCTCCCAAAACTCAAAGAAAAAGAAACAGAAAGCCTGAACAGACCAATAACAACTGATGAAATTGAAGCAGTAATCAAAAAACTCCCGACACACAAAAGCCCTGGACCAGATGGTTTCACAGGAGAATTCTACAAAACATTTAAGGAAGAGCTAACCCCTATCCTTCAAAGACTATTCCAAAAAATCCAAAATGATGGAAGACTCCCAAACTCTTTATGAAGCCAGCATCATCCTAATCCCAAAACCAGATAAAGACACAACAAAGAAAGAAAACTTCAGGCCAATATCACTGATGAACATAGATGCTAAACTCCTCAACAAAATATTGGCAAACTGCATCCAACAATACATTAAAAAGATCATACACCATGACCAAGTGGGATTCATCCCAGGGATACAAGGATGGTTCAACATTCGCAAATCAGTAAATGTAATACATCACATAAACAAAAGAAAAGACAAAAGTCACATGATCATAGCAATAGATGCAGAAAAAGCTTTTGATAAAGTACAACACCCATTTATGATAAAAACACTCAGCAAAGTGGGAATAGAGGGAGCATTCCTCAACATAATAAAGACCATATATGAGAGACCTACAGCCAACATCATACTCAACGGGCAAAAACTGAAATCTTTCCCACTAAGATCAGGAACAAGACAAGGCTGTCCACTTTCACCACTTCTATTCAATATAGTATTGGAAGTCTTAGCCACAGCAATTAGACAAGAAAAGGAAATAAAAGGCATCCAAATTGGAAAGGAGGAAACAAAACTATCATTGTTTGCAGATGACATGATAGTGTACATAGAAAATCCTATAGACTTGGCCAAAAAGCTGCTGGACATAATAAATGAATTTGGCAAACAGCCGGATACAAAGTCAATATCCAGAAATCAAAGGCATTTTTGTATACCAACAGTGAAACAGCAGAAGCAGAAATCAAGAAAAAAATCCCATTCGATATAGGAAAAAGATAAATAAAATACCTAGGAATATACCTAACCAAGAAGGTAAAGGACCTATATGCAGAAAACTACACAACACTGAAGAAAGAAATCAAGGAAGACACAAACAAATGGAAGCATATACCGTGTTCATGGATCGGAAGAATTAATATCATCAAAATGTCTATACTACCCAAAGCAATTTACAGATTCAATGCAATACCTATTAAAGTTCCAATGGCATATTTCACAGACATAGAACAAACACTTCAAAAATTTATATGGAATCATAAACGACCCCGGATAGCGGCAGCAATTTTGAGAAAGAAGAGCAAAGTAGGAGGGATCACAATACCTGATACCAAACTGTATTACAAAGCCACTGTAATTAAAACAGCCTGGTACTGGCACAAGAACAGACACATGGACCAGTGGAATAGAACGGAGAGCCCAGAAATAAACCCAAGTCTCTACAGTCAATTAATATTTGACAAAGGGGGCAGCAACATAAAATGGAGCAAAAATAGCCTCTTCAACAAGTGGTGTTGGGAGAACTGGACAGCTACATGCAAAAAAATGAAACTCGAGCACCAACTTACACCATACACAAAAAATAAATTCAAGGTGGATAAAAGATTTAAATATAAGCCATGATACCATTAAAATCCTAGAGGATAACATAGGCAGGAAAATCTCAGATATTTCACGCAGCAATATTTTTACTGATATGTCCCCTAGAGCAAGGGACATAAAGGAAAGAATAAACAAATGGGATCTCATCAAAATAAAAAACTTCTGCACAGCTAAAGAAAACAGTATTAAAATAAAAGAGAACCAACTGTATGGTAAAACATATTTGACAATGATACCTCAGACAAGGGATTAATCTCCAAAATATATAAAGAACTTACAAGACTCTACTCTAAGAAGACAAGCAACCCAATTAAAAAATGGGCAAAGGATTTGAACAGACACTTCTCAAAGGAGGACATACAGAGGATCCAGAGACACATGAAAAGATACTCGATATCTCTAGCTATCAGAGAGATGCAAATTAAAACTACAATGAGATACCACTTGACACCAGTCAGAATGGCCTTCATAAACAAAGCAACAAACAGGAAGTGTTGGAGAGGTTGTGGAGAAAAGGGGACCCTAGTGCACTGTTGGTGGGATTGCAGATTGGTACAACCACTATGGAAAACAGTATGGAATTTTCTAAGAAAACTAAAAATGGACATACCTTTTGACCCGGCAATTCCACTGCTTGGATTATATCCTAAGAACTCTGAAACACCAATCTAAAAGAACATATGCACCCCTATGTTTATAGCAACACAATTTACAATAGCCAAGTGCTGGAAGCAACCTAGGTGCCCATCAGTTAATGAATGGATCAAAAAACTATGGTACTTTTACACAATGGAATTCTATGCAGCAGAAAGAAAGAAGGAGCTCCTACCCTTTGCGACAGCATGGATGGAATTGGAGAGCATTATGCTAAGCGAAATAAGCCAGGCAGTGAAAGACAAATACCATATGATCTCACCTTTAACAGGAACCTAATCAACAAAACAAACAAACAAGCAAGCATAATATAAACAAAGACACTGAAATTGAGAACAGGCTGACAGTGACCAGAGGGGCAGGGGAGGGAATTTCAGGGGAAAAGGGGAACGGTTTAGAGCAACAAGTATAAAGGACTCATGGACAAAAACTATGGGGGGTGGAAATGGGAGGAAGGTGAGGAGGGCTGGGGTGGTGGGCTGGGGGCGGGGTAAAAGACAGAAAACTGTACAATATTAACCATTAAAAAATACTGATTAAAAAAAGAATTATTTAAACTCCTATATGTGGTTGCTGAATTTATAAAACAAGCCTTAATAATTATGTCTTTCCTCCCTAAAGGAGCCCTGACCAGAAAGACCCTGACTTGTGAACTGCAGCACTTTGAGGCCTAGATCTTTAAGTCTGGCCCATGGTGGTTATGATTAAAGAGAAAATATGAAAATGTTCAGCTAGATATCCAACCCTCTGCAAGGTCATCTAGATAAGCTAATCCACGTGAACTCATGAACAGTTCAATCAGTGTCTGAGAGAGGGCAAGAGTTACAGAGTATCCCAAATTGTGTAATATATTTTCTTTTAGCAAGGAGAGGAGATATAAGTTCAAGTTTTAGTTGAAAAAATAATTAAAATGTTGGGAGTTTGCTGAATGTGAATTGTTTGCTTTTTTCTTTTTTTTTAATTTTTTTAAAAATATATTTTATTGATTATGCTATTACAGTTGTCCCATTTCTCCCCCATCATTCCCCTCCACCCTACACACCCTCTCCCACCCACATTCCCCCCTTTAGTTCATGTCCATGTGTCATAAATTTTTTAGCTTCTACATTTCCCACACTATTATTGCCCTCCCCTGTCTATTTTCTACCCACTATCTATGCTACTCATTCTCTGTACCTTTTCCCCCTCTCTCCTCCCACACCCCTGTTGCTAACCCTCCATATGATCTCCATTTCTGTGGTTCTGTTCCTGTTATAGCTGTTTGCTTAGTTTGCTTTTGTTTTAGGTGTGGTTCTTAATAGCTGTGAGTTTGCTGTCTTTTCACTGTCATATTTTTATCTTCTTTTTCTTAGATAAGTCCCTTTAACATTTCATATAATAAGGGCTTGGTGATGATGAACTCCTTGAACTTGACCTTATCTGAGAAGCACTTTATCTTCCCTTCCATTCTAAATGACAGCTTTGCTGGATAGAGCAATTTTGGATGTAGGTCCTTGACTTGCATGACTTGGAATACCTCTTTCCAGCCCCTTCTTGCCTGTAAGGTCTCTTTTGAGAAATCAGCTGACAGTCTGATGGGAACTCCCTTGTAGGTGACTGTCCCCTTATCCCTTGCTGCTTCTAGAATTCTCTGCTTCATTTTAATCTTGGCTAATGTAATTATGATGTGCCTTGGTGTGTTCCTCCTTGGGTCCAACTTCTTTGGGACTCTCTGAGCTTCCTGGACGTCCTGGTAGTCTATTTCCTCTGCCAGATTGGGGAAGTTCTCCTTTATTATTTGTTCAAATAAGTTTTCCACTTGTTGCTCTTCTTCTTCCCCTTCTGGGACCCCTATAATTAGGATGTTGGGACGTTTAACGATGTCTCGGAGGTTCCTAAGCCTCTCCTCATTTTTTTGAATTCTTGTTTCTTCCTCATTTTCTGTTTGGTTGTTAGTTTCTTCCTTCTGGTTCACTCCATTGATGTGAGTCCCAGTTTTCCTTCCATCTCTATCAGTTCCCCATGCATCTTCCTTCATTTCACGTATTGTAGCCTGCATTTTTTCATCTAGTTTGTGAGCAAAATCAACCAATTCTGTGAGCATACTGATGACCAGTGCTTTGAACTGTGCATCTGATAGGTTGGCTATCTCTTCACGGCTTAGAGGAATTGGCTCTGGGGCTTTTATTTGTTTTCTGGTTTGAGCCATTTTTGGTGGGATTTTTTTGTTGTTTTGGTTTTAGTCTGGTCGAGGCTATTACGTAGTGAGGGGTGGAGCCTTTGGTGTTCCTCAGGACGGGGCAGCCCAGTCGCTGGGTTTTGACGCTATATGTGGGGGCAGGGTCTGAGAGGGAACAATGGCACCTGCTCCGCTCTCTCCTGGATTCAGTCCCTTCCACCACTTCCCCTCTGCCTGGACCGTCTGTGTGCGCGAATGTGAGACCACCTGGTCAGCCAGCCGCCTTGTGCGGCCTCACTGGGTCTGCACAGTTGCCCCCCTGTGCCCGGAGTCCGCCAGCCACTGCCTGTGCACCTGGGAACTGCCAGCTGCTGCTGCTTGCGTTCCCGGGTCCGCACCTCTATTTTTTCCTGCCGCGACTCCGCCCCTCTTACCGGTCTGGATGAATGGTTGTTGGACTTCCATATAGTTCAATTTTCTATAAGTTCTCGTTGTTTTCTTGTTTCTAAATATTTATTGTCCTTAATTTTGGTTGTTAGAGGAGGCACAGTGTGTCCGCCTACGCCTCCATCTTGGCCAGAAGTCCCTGTTTGCTTTTTTCCATGTCATTGATTGTATTTAAATGGCACAGCATAATGGGTTAGATTAAAAACAAAACCCAAGTATATACTGCCTTCAGGAGACTCATCTCAGATATAAAGACAAAGATAGGCTTAAAAAGAAGGAGTGGAAGATAATACTCCATGCTGATGGAATCCAGAGAAAAGTAGGTATAGCAATACTTACATTAGACAAAATAGGTTTCAAGACAAAAAAGTAATGAGATAAAGATGGACATTCTATAATGATAAAGAGGACAAGTCATCAAAAAAGATATAACAGCCCTGGCTTGTGTGGCTCAGTGGAAAGGGTCCCAACCTGTGAACTGAAAGGTCACCAGTTTGATTCCCAGTCAGGACAAATGCCTGTGCTGTGAGCCAGGTCCCCGGATGGGGGCATGTGAGAGACAGCCAATCAATGTATCTCTCTCACACTGATGTTTCTCTTCCTCTCTTTCTTCCTCACTTCCCCCGCTCTAAAAGTAAATAAATAAAATCTTTAAAAAAAGACATAACATCTTTTAAATTTTTAAAAAGATTTCATTAATTTGTTTTTAGAGAGAGAGGAAGGGAAAGAGAAAGAGAGGGAGAGAAACATCAATGTGTGGTTACCTCTCTCACACCCCCTACTAGGGATCTGACCCACAACCCAGGCATGTGCTCTGACTGGGAATTGAACCAGCCAAATTTGCTTTGCAGTCTGGTATTCAATCCACTGATCCATACCAACCAGGGCAAAAAAAAAAAAAAAAAAAAAAAAAGACATAGTAGTTATCAATACATATGTACTCAACCAGAGAGCACCAAAGTATAAAAACTATTTAATGACATAGCTAAAGGGAGAAACTAAAAAAAATACGATTATAGTAGGGGACTTGAATACCCCTCTTGTAGCAATGGTGCATCATCCAGAAAGATAGTCAATAAATAATAGCCTTAAGTGACACATTATACCAAGTGGACTTAATTGATATTTATAGAACATCTTATAATGACAGAATACATACTATTTTCAAGTGTATATGGAACATTCTCAAGGATAGACCATGCGTTGGGGCCCAGAACTAGACTCAATAAATTTAAGAAGACTGGAAATTATACCAAGCATGTTTTCTGAACACAATGGTATGAAGTTGTTAATTAACTACAATAAGGAAGCTGGGAAAAATGATAAATATGTAGAGATTAAATGATATGCTACTGACCAATGACTGGGTCAAAGAGGAAATAAAAGAAGACCAAAAGATACGAAGAGACAAAAGAAAATGAAATTCTGACATATCCAGTTTGGGGAATGCAACAAAAATTACTAAGAAGAACATTTTAGCATTACAGACTTACCTATAGAAACAAAAAAAAATCAAATAATTTAACATTATACCTTAAAGAACTAGATAAAGAAGAACATATGAAATCTAGCATTAGTAGAAAGCTAATGAGCAAATATTAAAATCAGAGTGGAAATAAATGGAATAGAGACCCCAAAAAACCAGAAAAAATTAATGAAATGAAGAGTTGTTTTTTTAAAAATAAAAAAAATTGACAAACCTCTGTATAGACATACTAAGGAAAAAAGAGAAAAGGCTCAAATAAATAAAATCAGAACTATAAAAGAAGAAGTTACAATGGACACCACAGAAATATGAGGATTATGCAAGAATACTATGAAAGGCTATACACCACTAAATTGGATAACCTAGAAGAAATAAACAATTTTTTAGAAGACTACAACCTTCCTAAACTAAATCATGAGGACCTGAAAAACCTTTAGGCCCATCACTAGTAAGGAAGTTTAAACAGTAGTCAAAAACCTCCCAAGAAACAAAACTCATGGAGCATATGACTTCACTGGTGAATTCTACCAAGCATTCAATAAAGATTTAATACCAGTACTTCTCAACCTTTTCCAAAAAAACTGAAGAACAGTGAATACTTACTTCTTAATACAGTTTACAAGGGAAATATTACAATGATACCAAAACCAGGACAGGTCATTTAGAAAAAATTGCAGGCCTGTATCTTTGATGAACATATATGCAGAAATCCTAAGGAAATACCTACAAATCAAATACAACACTAAATTTAGAAGATCATCCACCACAATCAATTGGGATTCATTCCAGGGATGCAAGGATGATTGAACACTCAGAAATCAATCAATGTGATATATCACATTAACAAAATAAAACATAAATCAGACTTCCTGTCAAGAAGTAGGTAAATGGAGTAGGGAAATGTTGTGCTTGCCTCCTCTCTTAGCCACATCAAAATTAGAACAAAATTATAGAACAATCTCTCTTGAGAATCATCTGACTGCTGAACAGAAGTTCTATTGCTAAGGATATAAACAAGAAGCCATGTTAAGACTGGTAGGAGGGGAGGAAACTTGAAATGGGCTGGTCTCACACCCACTTGGAGTGGTTAAGAATCAAGAGAAATATCTCAGCTGTGGAGGTTTGCCCTGGGGAATGAGAGAATCTCAGCCCCAAACCAGTCTACCCAGACCAAAGCACCAGTGCTAGAGAGGAGTCCCCACTATATTTGGCTGTGAAAATCAGCAGGGATTCCTTTCAGATGTAATGGAGGGCTGCTGTAGATCCAGGCATCCTCTGAAAGGGCCCTAGCACAGACTCACTTGCTCACAAATACATACCCTAAGTGCCAGTGAAGGAATAGTAGTAGCTCAAAAAGTACCAGGGACATAAGGAGAACTGAATTGTTTGGTTCAGGGCAACGGCTGGAGGGGCAGCTCTCTCTGGGACAGAAGTCCTGGCAAGTGTGATTGTTTCATTGTTCAGTCCACCCCCCACAGAGCTGACAGGCACAGGTTGAAGTGCTATCAGCCTCCATTGTTCTTCTGAGCCCTCCCCTCCCCACCCTGTAGACACAGGTAGGCCCCAAGTCTCAGTTTCCATCAACCTGGCTAACAATGCTTGCCCCATCCTGGTGATGCCCTGAGATTCCACCCCACCCAACTCATGTGCCCCCTCATTTTTGAGGCTGATCCTCACAAACAGCCAGCCTTGGCCCATGATTCAGACTTTCCTAAAATTTCTCAAGGGCCACAAATCCTAAACAAGCAGCAGCTGGCCTTGGTGTGCCCTGTACTTCTTGCTAAGTGGCTGTAAGCCTGACACTAATGTCAGAAAGCCTTAGTTCACAGCATAACCTCTCCCAGGAACCTCCAAGCCCACAATAGGCAGCTACCAACTGCAGGTCAGGTTGTAGGTCCTATCAGGTAGCCCCAGGCCAGACACAGGCAGTGGCTAATGTTGGTTTGCACCAGAGTCACTCCCAAGAGGCCCCAAAACTAACACACCTGATGGCCACCTTCAGATCAAACCAGAGCACCACCGAGTTACCTTCACAAATGACATACCCAAAGGCTGGACTAAGCAAACTAGAGCCTCCCTAAAGAGAATCCCCCTCCATGGAGGTCAGCCCTTGCATAACAGCTCATCTGCTCTAGTCATGGCTAGTACTCATTGCCAGTCAGCCTGAAGACAATCCCACCACTGATGTGCCAACAGCAATTAAGTCTCAACTACAACAAGAGGGGGCATACAACACACACAAGGAATATTCCTAAAGCACCCAGATCAGCTGACCAGGGATACTGTGCTACAGGGCCCCACAGGACTTCAACAGCATAAAGCCACCCTGCCAGTACTGGGAGATGTATCAGATCTCCCTAATATGTAGAAACAAAAATAGGGAGAGAGCCAAACTGAGGAGACCAACATGCCCCAAATGAAAGAACAGTACAAAACACCAGAAAAAGAACTAA
Organism: Glossophaga mutica; assembly: GCA_039655065.1. NCBI lineage: Eukaryota > Metazoa > Chordata > Mammalia > Chiroptera > Phyllostomidae > Glossophaga > Glossophaga mutica. The sequence continues at coordinate 85,934,867 of CM077305.1, forward strand.
ACAAAATAAGGGCATGAACTCTACAGATACAGAGTCCAAAACATTGATTATAGGGATGCTGGATGAACTTAGGGGAAGAATAGATGAGCTCAGTGAGAACTACACAACCAGTCAGAAATAAAGAATAAGAATACAATAACTGAGCTAAAGAACACATTAGGTGGAATTAACAGCAGATTAGATGGGCAGAGGATCAAATCAATGATTTGGAAGACAAAATAGTAGAAAACACACAACTGAAACAGCAAAAAGAAAAAGAATTTTAAAAAATGAGGATAGTTTAAGGGACCTGTGGGACAACATCAAGCATACCAACATTCACATCATAGGGGTTCCAGAGGGAGAAGAGGGAGATTAAGTAATTGAAAAACTATTTGACTTGGTGAAGGACATAGACATTCCAGTCAAGAAAGGATGTGCAGACAACCTCAAACTATATGAATCCAAAGAGGTCCATACCAAGACACATCATAATTAAAATGGCAAAGGCTAAATACAAAGAGGGAATCTTAGAAGCAGCAAGAGAAAAGCAGTTAGTTACCTACAAGGGAGTTCCCGTAAGATTGTCAACAAAAAAATTTACAGGCCAGAAGGGATTGACATGAAATACTCAAAATGATGAAAGCTAAATCTTGTGACCAAGATTAATCTACCTAGCAAGGATATAATTTTAAATCAAAGGACAAAGAACTTACCAGACAAACAACATAATAAGTTCAGCACCACCAAACTAGTATTATTTTAAAAAAAGGAACTTTTTTAAGAAGAACATAAAAATATGATTAATAAAATGGCACTAACTACATACCTATGAATATTCACTTTAAGTATAAATGGATTAAACATTCCAGGGAAAAGACAGAGGGTGGCTGAATGGAGAAGAAAACAAGACTCATGCATATGCTGCCTACAAGAGACTCACTACAAATCCAAAGACACACACACAGGCTGAAAGGGATGAATAAAGATATTTCATCCCTTGAACAGAAACAAAAAACAGCTGGGGTACCAATAGTTGTATGAAACAAAAATAGCCTTTAAAACAAGAGCTGTACCAAAAGACCAATAAGGGCATTTCATAATGATAAAAGGATCAGTAAAACAAGAGGATATGACATAACTCTTGTAAACATCTTCAGACCCAACATAGAAGCACATAAACACATAAGCAAATATTGATGGACATAAAGAGATTGAGAGTGGAAGATGGTGGCAAGGTAGGTGGGAGATGAACCCTCTTGCTCATGCACCAACTGGGACACTTAGCTTATCTTCTGAAGAATAGCCAATGGAATCCCAGTTTATATGGTGTCTGGAAGCCAAAGATTGTAGAGGACATTTAAAAACAGATGGTAAGGAGATTTTGGAGGCCCAGGGGAAGGTGTCTGGGTGTGACTGGGACTGTAGCTGGGACTGCGGCTGCCATAGGAGTTTTGGAGGTGAGCCTAGTCAGTGATTGTAATTTATTTCGCAGCTCCCTCCCCTCCCAGAGCAGGGATGCCATCCCCATACAATCTGAATGCTTGAAATTGCTGTGGGGATAAAGATGCTGTGGGAGACACAACAGGCTGTGTTCCCTGGCTGGGACTGTGGTCTCTTGCTGGGACAGTACCAGAGAAATCAGGAAGCCTGGTGACACCTGGAGTTGGAAGAAGAGTTGGGCCGAGACTGACCATGACCCAGACAGTCTCGGGACTGGTTAGAGAATTGAGCTGTGTGAAAAGCCAGGTGGCTGTGAGGAAAGGCCTCCCAGAACCATGGGGAATTCACTCAAAAAAGGCTCACAGCAGCTGCACAAGGACTTCTTGTGCACAGTGGCCAGGCCAGCAAAGAGAGAGGATAAGAGTGCGATTTGCTCCAAATCATGTAGCCTCACAGAAATGGGGGGCAGCAGCGGCTCAGAGAGGTAGCCGTCCCCAGAGAGACTTAATTTAATAGGGGAACTAAAGTGCCCTGATGGAACTTATGCATGTGCAGCATCCAGGCAAACAAAGAGGGACAAGGAGGGGTGCGAGTTGTTCCCACTCAGGACTAATCAAAGGGTGGCACAACAAGGTGGATTAAAAGTGCCAGCTTGGTGCAAATGGACAGTGGACCTTGGGCTGGAGGCTGGACACCTGTGAATATTGTAGCCCAGATCAAGCCCCCATCCTCCCAAAACCACAGGAAGGGGGAAAAAAAACCCACAAAAACCCAGAGCCCGGCCCCCCTCTGCCTGCAGCATCCAGGAACAGCAGTAGAACTGGCTTGGCAAGTTTCAAGTCAGCAGGAGGCTTTTGTTGCTGTTGTTTTTCAAATGTAAGACAATAAAACCTGGAGCTGTGAAAGGACCAAAAGTCATATCCAGAGAGAGACAGCAGAAGGCTAAAGGCCAACAACTGAGACAAATTTTACTTTGCTACCCTACAGAACTTGCATTTTATTTTTTATTTTCATTATTATTTTTTATTTTTATGTTTTAAATTTCTCCTTTTTCCATTTGGTTTTCTTTGTTTTGCTTGTTGGTTATATTTTATTGTTTGACTGGTTTTCTTTGTTCTCCCTCTCATATTGCATTTTAATCTTTCTTCTTTCACTTCACTCATATTCCAATAACACACTACACTTGGTCTTTACTTTTTTATTCTTTTAATTCAGATCATATGTTTCTTGTCATATTACTGTTGTTCCAAATTCCACACAACACCCTTCCCTGGTTTTGGTCCATTTCACTATCTTCCTGAGCTTTATTGCTGTTATGGTTACCTTTATTCTCTCACACACTACACCAAGTTTCTATCCCTTACTCTGACTATAGCTCACCATCTAACCACACATAAGTGCTCTGCTTTCCAGAGTGAGCTCACACTCTATTTCCCTTCTAATGAGTTTTATCTCTTTTCCACCTTTTATAAAAAGTGGTTAGTTGGGTGAAATATCACAGTTATCGCTGGACATCTCCAAAGGATCACCTATCTGTTCTCTACTTGTTGATACTTTAAATACTATAGACTACTCTCCTGCTTCTTAATCCATTTCATCTTTGCCATACCCCTGATCACATATAATAAGGTGGGAGTTGTGAATAACAGTAAACCGGCTGGAGAAGAGAACCCATCAACAAAGGAACCACATAGAAGTAAAACCCAAGAACAACAAGAGAGCCCACACAAACAGAAGAAAGGGCAACCCTAGAGCATTCAGACAAGGAGATCAAAAGACCACACCACTGAGTCCCACAGAATTCCTACCATAGAGGTTCACCCTACAAAGATAGCTAGCAAAGCAGATTATTGGAAATCACAAAAACAAACAAAAAGAGTCACTTGAAATGGGGAGACAAAAAAAGAATCTGCAATAGAAAGGAATGGAAGGCTCCCCACAAAAAGAGCTAAATGAAATGGATGCAAGCAAACTATCAGATATAGAATTCAAAAGGATGGTTATAAGGATGCTCAAGGAACTCACAGACAGCTACAAGTGACTGAGTGAGAACTACAACAACATGAAAAAGGAAATAGAAACTATAGACAAGAACCAGGAAGAAATGAAGAATACAATTTCTGAAATAAAAAACAGACTAGAAGGAGTTACAAGCAAGCTGGACGAAGCAAAGGACTGAATTAGTGAGCAGGAAGACAAAGTAGAAACACCCAGGTAGAGCAGCTACATGAAAATGACTAAAAAAAATATGAAGATAGCTTAAGGGAACTGCAGGATAACATGAAATGCAACAACATTCAAATCACAGGAATGTCAGAAGGGGAAGAAAAGGAGCAAGGGAAAGAAACCTCACTTGAAAAAATAATCACATAAAACTTTCCAAGCCTGGAGATGGGAAAAACCACACAAGTTCAAGAAGCACAGAGGGTCCCAATCAAGATGAACCCAAAGAGACCTAATCCAAGACACATCATAATTATTTTGAGAAAGAAGACCAAAGTCAGAGGGATCACAATACTTGATATCAAACTATATTACAAGACCACTGTAATCAAAACAGTCTGGTGGTGGCATAAGAACAGACACATAAATCAATGGAACAGAATAAAGAGCCTTGAAATAAACCCAGATCTCTAGGGTCAATTAATATTTGACAAAGGGGGGAGAAGCATAAAATGAAGTAAAAAGAGCCTCTTCAATAAATGGTGTTGGGAGATCTGGATAGCTACATGAAAAAAGATGAAACTTGCTTACCAACTTATACCATATACAGAAATAAATTCAAGGTTGATAAATGAGTTAAATATAAGTTGTGACACTATAAAAGTCCTAGAGGGGAACATAGACAGGAAAACCTCAGATATCTGATGCAGCAACATTTTTACTGATATGTCCCTTAGAGCAAGGGACATAAAGGAAAGAATAAGCAAATGGGACCTCATCAAAATAAAAAGCTTCTACACGGCTAAAGGAAACAGCACTAAAGTGAAAAGAAAACCAACCATATGGGAAAACTTATTTGTAAATGATACCTTGGACAAGGATTTGATCTCCCAAGTATATAAAGAACTCATATGACTCCATTCCAGGAAAACAAACAACCCAATTAAAAAATGGGCAAAGGACCTGAACAGACATTTCTCCAAGGAGGAGATACAGAGGGTCCAGAGACATACGAAAAGATGCTCAGGATCACTATCCATCAGAGAGATGCAAACTAAAACCAAATGAGAGACCACTTCACACCAGTCAGAATGTCCATCATAAACTAATCAACAAACAACAAGTGTTGGAGAGGTTGTGGAGAAAAGGGAACCCTAGTGCACTGTTGGTGGGAATGCAGACTGGTGCAGCCACTGTAGAAAAACAGTATGGAATTTCCTCAGAAAACTAAAAATGGAACTGGCTTTTGACCCAGTGATTCCACTGTTAGGATTATAGCCTAAGAATCCTGAAACACCAGTTTGAAAGAACCTATGCACCCCAATGTTCATAGCAGCACAATTTACAATAGCCAAGTGCTGGAAGCAACCTAAGTTCCTATTGGTAAATGAGTGGATCAAAAAACTGTGGTACATTTACACAATGGAATACTACACAGCAGAAAGAAAGAACTCATACCCTTCGTGACAGCATAGATGGAACTGGAAAGCATTACGCTAAATGAAATAAGCCAGGCAGTGAAAGACAAATACCATGTGATCTCACCTGTAAGTGGAACCTAATCAACAAAACAAACAAGCAAACAAAATACAACCAGAAACATTGAAATAAAGGACAAACTGACAGTAACCATAGGGGATGGGCCATCAAGGAACACGTATAAAGGACACATGAACAAAGCCAAAGTGGGTAGATTTGAGGGTGGGAGGCAGGGATGGGTGGGACAGGGGGGTGTGGTGGAGGGAAAATGGAGATAACTGTACTTGAACAACAATAAAAATAAATAAGTAAATAAAATAAACAAAAATAATAGATATGTAACAACTCAATAATAACAGGTTGTTTTTAAGCTTAAAAAAAGAAAGAAAATGAAATAAAATTTATCCAAATTTGGAAGAACTAAAATCGTCACTATTTGCAGATCATGATATGATTCTTTTTTTTAAAAAAATATTTATTTATTTATTTATTTTTAGAGGGGAAGGGTAGGAGAGAGGGAGAAGGAGAGAAATATCAATGTATGGTTGCCTCTTATGTGTCCCATGCTGGGAACTGGCCTGCAACCCAGGCATGTGCCCTGACTGGGAATCGAACCGCGATCCTTTGGTTCACAGGCCCGCGCTCAATCCACTGAGCTACACCAGCCAGGGCTGATTCTTTATATAGAAAACCCTAAAGACTCTTCCAAAAAACTATTAGAAACAATAAAGGAATGCAATAAAGTTTAAGGATATAAAATCAATATACAAAAATCTGTTGTGTTGTTTTATATTAACAACAAAATATAAGAAAAAAGAAACAAAGAAAACAATCCCATTCACAATAACAACAAAAAGAATAAAATACCTAGGAATAAACTTAATGAAAGACATGAAGGACCTGTGCACTGAAAACTACATGACATTGTTGAAAGAAATTAAAGAAGATACAAAGAAATGGAAAGATATTACATGTTCATGGATTGCAAGAACTAATTTTGTTAAAATGTTCATATTAACTAAAGCCATCTACAGACTTAATGCAATTCCAACAAAATCCCAGTGGAAATAGAACAAAAATCCTAAATTTGTATGGAACTACAAAAGATGCTAAAGAGCCAAAGCAATTCTGAGAAAAAAAGAACAAGCCAGAACAGCCATAACCAGACAGACAAAAAAAAAAAAAAAAAAAAAAAAAAAAAAAGGCTCAAACCAGAGAACAAATCAAAGCCCCACAGCCAATTCCTCTAAGAAACCAAGAGACAGCCAACCTATCGGATGCACAGTTCAAAGCCCTGGTGATCAGGATGCTCACAGAATTGGTTGATTTTACTCACAAATTAGATGAACAAATGAAGGCTACGATACGTGAAATGAAGGAAGACACATGGGGAACCAAGAGAAGTGGGAGGAAAACTGGGACTCAAATCAATGGAGTGGACCAGAAGGAAGAAAAAAACAACCAAACAGAAAACAAGGAAGAAAAAAGAATTCAAAAAAATGAGGAGAGGCTTAGGAACCTCCGAGACATTTTTAAACGTCCCAACATCCGAATTATAGGGGTCCCAGAAGGGGAAGAGGAAGAGCAACAAGTGGAAAACTTATTTGAACAAATAATAATGGAGAACTTCCCCATCTGGCAAAGGAAATAGACTACCAGGAAGTCCAGGAAACTCAGAGAGTCCCAAAGAAGTTGGACCCAAGGAGGAACACACCAAGGCACATCATAATTACATTAGCCAAGATTAAAAGGAAGCAGAGAATTCTAGAAGCAGCAAGAGATAAGGGGACAGTCACCTACAAAGGAGTTCCCATCAGACTGTCAGCTGATTTCTCAAAAGAGACCTTACAGGCAAGAAGGGGCTGGAAAGAGGTATTCCAAGTCATGCAAGTCAAGGACCTACATCCAAGATTGCTCTATCCAGCAAAGCTGTCATTTAGAATGGAAGGGAAGATAAAGTGCTTCTCAGATAAGGTCAAGTTCAAGGAGTTCATCATCACCAAGCCCTTATTATGTGAAATGTTAAAGGGACTTATCTAAGAAAAAGAAGATAAAAAATAGGACAGTAAAAAGACAGCAAACTCACAGCTATTAACAACCACACCTAAAACAAAAGCAAACAACTAGAACAGGAACAGAACCATAGAAATGGAGATCATATGGAGGGTTAGCAACAGGGGAGTGGGAGGAGGAGAGAGGGGGAAAAGGTACAGAGAATAAGTAGCATAGATGGTGGGTAGAAAATAGACAGGGGGAGGGCAAGAATAGTGTGGGAAATGTAGAAGCTAAAGAACTTATGAGACATGGACATGAACTAAAGGGGGGAAATGTGGGTGGGAGGGGATGTGCAGGATGAAGGGGAATGATGGGGGAGAAATGGGACAACTGTAATAGCATAATCAATAACATATATTAAATTAAAGAAAAGAAATGCATTAAATGTTTTCTTAAAAGCCACAAATCCACAGAGACAAAAGCAACCAGAGGAAACAACTGCCAATAAACATTTGAAACTAGAAGTAAAGTAACCAAGAGTCATCACAAGCTCTTCATCTCAGACACCATTAGAAGCACTCCCCTCACTTCTCAGAATAACTGTAAGCAGCAGGCACTCTTATTATCAACCCCCTTTCACAAATGAGCAAACGGAGGCACAGAGAGGTTAAGTCACTTGTGCAAGGTAACATAGCCACAGAGCCAAGATTTAAACCCTGATGATCTGGCCCCAGAGTCTATGCCAAATGATGACCATATATCTGCCATGAAAGGTCACTCTGTGGGCAGAACAGAGAAATCGGAAGCTGATTCCACAGGACTGGGGAGACCAGAGCAAGCAGAACCAGGCCACTAGACCCAGAAAGACTCAAAAACTGAATGCACAGGTACATTTGAAATCTGGAGGTGTGAGACTGAAAATGAGATTGTTTAAGGTCTGCATAATAAAGACTTAAACTTCCAGATTCCCTCCTACACTGGTTTGGATAGTGTTCCCCTAAATTGACATTCACCAGCAGCCTCAGAACGTGACCCCATTTGGAAAGAGAATTTTTCAGATGTAATTAGTCAGTATGTGGTCACGCTGGAGTGTTTAGGCCCTAATTTAATGATTGGTATCCATCTAAGAAGAGACACCCATGAAAGAAAGGCAGCAACATGAAAATGGAGGCAGAGGTTGAAGTGATGCTACCACAAGCCAAGGAACACCAAGGATTGCCAGCAACTACCAGATGCTAGGAAGAGGCAGAGAGCAGTTTCTCCCTCAGAGACCCCTGTGGGAACCAACCCTGCCAACACTGTGATCTCTGACTTCTGGCCTCCAGAACAATGAGAGAATAAATTTCTGTTGTTTTAAGCCACCCATTTTATGTTGTTTATTATAGCCACCTCTCCTACCATACAGAAGACTGTGGACTGACTATACAGCCCTCATGTTGAACTGGACACACTCGGGGCCTGAGAAACCTGGCAGAGATAAGAAGGGACACTGTACTGAAAGAAGGAGGAATCATGAGATTTTTATTATCCTCCACCTTCTGGGTTGAAAACCAGAGAATTCCTCCTTGGGAAGCTCAGTAACATAAATGAACTGATCCTGAGATCTACGGGCCATTCAGTCAGATGGCACTACAGGAAAGCCCACCATTGACAAATCCCCCACACTCTCAAATACAGGTGGAGAGGCAAGGACCAGTCTGTATTTAAGGGAAAGACCAAAACAAAGGGTGATAGGAACACAAAGGAAAACAATCAGAGTTTGGTGAAGAGTGCAGCTTCAGAAGCCTGCCACAGTGACCAGAGAGCTGTGCTCACAAAAAATCAGAAGATAGTAGAAAGGAACTCTTGGAAATAAAAAATATAACAGAAGATATAGCATTCCATAGAAATGTAGGAAGGGAAAATTAATTCACTCCAAAAGAGATGGAAAATGGAAGATGAAAAATAAGAAAGCTAATCATTCTAATAGTTTCATCATCTATCTAATTGGGGTATCAGAACAAAAAATGGAAAAAAGTACATAAATAATTAAAGAAAATTTCCCAGAATTGAAGGGTGTGACTAGCCTCTAGCCACATGGCTAGTCAAATTTAAGTATAAATTAATTAAAATGAAATGAAATCAGAAATGTAATTTCTCAGTGCCCAATAGCCTCATGTAGTTGGAGGCCACCTTATTAGATGATACAGATAGAGAACATTTGCATCATTGCAGAAAGGTCAATTGGAACAGCTCTGGCCTAGAATAATGGATAAAAGCAGGGCATGAAGTCACATCATAATAAAATTTAAGAACAGCAGAGACAAAAGGAAGATACCTAAGCTGAGAAAATTTTGAGAAGTAGAAGATAGGTCTCATATAAAGGCTCAATACAGAAGGTCATTAGGCATTAAAGTTCTCAATGGCAAAACTAGAAGCAAGACTATATATCTTTATTTTTTTAATCAGTATTTTTAATTGTTGATATTGTACAGTTTTCTGTCTTTTACCCCGCCCTCAGCCCACCACCCCAGCCCTCCTCACCTTCCTCCCATTTCCACCCCCCATAGTTTTTGTCCGTGTGTCCTTTATACTTGTTGCTCTAAACCGTTCCCCTTTTCCCCTGAAATTCCCTCCCCTCCCCCTCTGGTCACTGTCAGACTGTTCTCAAATTCAGTGTCTTTGTTTATATTATGCTTGTTTGTTTTTTTTGTTGATTAGGTTCCTGTTAAAGGTGAGATCATATGGTATTTGTCTTTCACTGCCTGGCTTATTTCGCTTAGCATGATGCTCTCCAATTCCATCCATGCTGTCGCAAAGGGTAGGAGCTCCTTCTTTCTTTCTGCTGCATAGAATTCCATTGTGTAAATGTACCACAGTTTTTTGATTCATTCATTAACTGATGGGCACCTAGGTTGCTTCCAGCACTTGGCTATTGTAAATTGTGTTGCTATGAACATAGGGGTGCATAGGTTCTTTTGGATTGGTGTTTCAGGGTTCTTAGGATATAATCCAAGCAGTGGAATTGCTGGGTCAAAAGGTATGTCCATTTTTAGTTTTCTTAGAAAATTCCATACTGTTTTCCATAGTGGTTGTACTAATCTGCAATCCCACCAACAGTGCACTAGGGTCCCCTTTTCTCCACAACCTCTCCAACACTTGCTGTTTGTTGCTTTGTTTACAATATCTCTAGCTATCAGAGAGATGCAAATTAAAACTACAATGAGATACCACTTGACACCAGTCAGAATGGCCTTCATAGACTATATATCTTTAAATTCTGAGAGAAAAATTGGTCCAGCCTCAAATTCTATGGCCACACTATCAATCTTGCATTAAGATTCTTATATTAGATGTACTCAGACATGCAATTTCTTTTTATTTTCTCCTTTTTCTTTTTTTTAAAATATTTTATTTATTTATTTTTATTATTATTATTTATTTATTTATCTTTAGAGGGGAAGGGAAGGAGAGAGGGAGAGAAACATCAATGTGCGGTTGCCTCTTGTATGTCCCCTGCCGGGAACTGGCCTGGCAACCCAGGCATGTGCCCTGACTGGGAATCGAACCGCGATCCTTTGGTTCGCAGGCCCGCGCTCAATCCACTGAGCTACACCAGCCAGGGCCTCCTTTTTCTTTTTATTACTCCTTTCCATCATTCCTCGAAATGTTACAAGGTTACAAGGTAATTCCTCTACCAAAAGGATGGAGAAGACCGAGAAAGAGAGACAGGTAACAGATCTGGGAACAGGTCATTCACTCCAGCTAAGAGGCAATGGAAATGCTTGGGACACGGCTGGCAGAAGCCACCAGGAGCGAGAAGCCTAGACAGAAAGAGAGCAATTGAGAGCCTCTGGAGGACCTGAGCACGTGGAGAATCATACTTCTGGCAGATGATAAGGACAGAGAAAACTCATCAAATTCCAAAAAGGAATACTGATTTCAAGGAAAATGAAAATTTGTCAAGAACATAAATGGAAGCATAGAAATGTATGTGGATCAATTGTTCATAATAAATACTTAAGTCATATTGATGTAAAGACCAAATTAGAAATCAGATTCCTATTCTTGATTAAGGAAGGCAGTAAGTGGAGTGGGGCAGAAGAGGATAGTAGGAACCTAAATTCCCACCTTCCACAGTAATCAAGAAATAGTAATATAAGCACATTATATAATGATAGGACAGTGAATGCCAGAAAAAACTACTAAACAGGTTGAAAGGGGACACTAGAGAGAAAAACCAGAGTGGGAATCAAGTAGGGAGGGCAGGTGCCACTAGTTTTGCTATAAACCTTGTAGGACTGTCTGACTCTTCGAAGCAAGTTAATCTATAAATTTGATTTTTAAATGAATTTTTTAAAGCCTCAAATCACGTGTCACCTCTTCCCAACCATCTTTGGGGCCAGTGCCCTTTTCTGTGCTCCCAAACCACTAGGCTGACTTCCACCATATTCAGTCAATCAGTTTAGGGGTTTGACATTTTCCCACTGAGAAACTGGGGGCCTCTTTTGCTTGCCCAGAGTGGTGCCACAAATGTTTGTGGATCTAAACAGAAGGCCAGACAGGAGGCTTCCTGCTCCCAGATGTGTTTCAGGTTCAGATGAATCGACTGACAGCAGGGTTGGAAAATCCCCAAATGGCAAAAGCTGCGTGGTGGTAGTGGGAGTCTGCACACTGTTTCCAATACATGTTCCACAAACAGCCATGAAATGCTTTCACTGAAAGCCTGCTGTGCTCAGCAGTGTGGTAGGCTCTGATAGGACATACATGAGGACAACTGAGTCTTAAAGCAACCCCTGCCCTTTGGGTGTCTGTTGGGTTCCACCCCAGCAGTGGGACTCATGAGGTTGTTTGACAAGAGCACAGCATATGTGCTAGCCACAGAGATTCTCCAGCTTTCTCGACTGAGCAAATCATTAACCTTCCTGTACCTCAGTTTCCTCAATTATCTGTTAGATTAAGTAAGAAATCTGTAAAACAAAAGCCTTGGATTGACTGCTGAGACTCCTTCCAACTGTCAGATTATTTCATTTCATCTTTTCTTAGATTTATTTTTAAATTAAAGTTTACATTCAACATCATTTCATATTAGTTTCAGGTGTACAGCATAGTGGTTAGATAATCATATACTTTACAAAGTGATCCTCAGATATTTCAAGTACCCCCCTGGCACCATGTAGAGTTATTACAATATTATTCACTATATTCCCTATGCTGTACTTTACCTCCACATAATTATTTTGTAACCGACAGGTTAAAGGGACATTGAGAATCCTCTCTGTTTATGCCTGAGCTGTGATCTTTACTGTAAGAATGAGATATAGGTGTGCTCTATCCCAGGGAGAACTGGCCCTTCTTCCTAGGACATTAGTACTTTTAATATTTAACTGTTCCTTCAGGGAGAACTGGTCCTTCTCCCAGAGGGACCTATTGGTTAGCTAAGTCAGACGAGGCCCTTGGTGCACAGTCACTTTTGTCTAAAATGTATTAAAACATAGCCCCCAAAGTGAGACTTTGGAATCTCACCCGAGAGAAGGACGCTTTGCTCGGAACTTTCCCAGTCAGACCCCGAATGCAGTCGCCAGGATTCCCCAGCATTCATGTTCTGGTGTTGGTGAACTCTGATCTGGTGGTGCATGATCTTAATTCTTGCTTTCACTTTGCTCTCACTTGATAAAGTGCTTAATTATCCTCATTTGATTTGAGGTTTTTACTGTCTGCAAATCTGAACCTCTGAATTAAGTGGCCACAATCTTGTACGTGCCCCTTAACAGCACAATAACTAAAACTTTGTATTTCTTAACCTCTTTATCTTTTTTCACACAGCCCCACAACTCTCTTTCCCTCTGGAAACCACCAGTCTGTCAAATGTATGAGCCTATTTCTATTTTGTTTGTTCATTTATTTTGTTCTTTAGATTCCACATATAAGTGAAATTGAAAGATATTTGTCTTTGTCGGACTTATTTCACATAGCATAATAGCCTCTAGGTCCATTCATGCTGTGACAAATGGTAAGATTTTATTCTTTATTATGGCTGAGTAATATTCTACTGTACATAGGTACCACCAATTTTTTATTCACTTGTCTATTGATGGGTACTTGGATTGCTTCCTTATCTTGGCTATTTTTAGTAACACTGCCATGAACACAGGGGTGCATATATTCTTTTGAATTAGTGTTCTGGATTTTTTTTTCAGATATATACCCAGAAATAGAATTGTTGGGTCATAAGGCAGTACCATTTTAATTTTCTGAGAAACCTTCATAATATTTTCCATAGTGACTGAACCAGTCTGTATTTTCACCAGCAGTGCAAAAGAGTTCCCTTTTCTTCACATCCTTACCAGTACTTGTTTGTTGATTGGTTGATGATACCCATTCTGACAGGTACGAGGTGATATCTCATTGTGGTTAATGATATACAACATCTTTTCATATGTCTATTGGCCATCTGTATGTCTTCTTTGGAAAAGTATCTATTGAGATCCTCTGCCCATTTTCAGTTGGATTTTTTTGGTGTTGAGTTGTATGTATTCCTCATATATTTTGAATAACACTTTATCAGATGTGTCATTGGCGAATAAGTTACCCATTCAGTAGGTTGTCTTTTTGTTTTGTTGATGGTTTCTTTTGCTGTGCAAAATCTTTTTAGTTTGATGTAGTCCCATTTGTTTATTATTTCTTGTTTCCCTTACCAAGGAGATATGTCAGAAAAAATATTGCTAAAAGAGATGTTAGAAGTTTTTCTACCTATGTTTTCTTCTAGGAGTTTTATGATTTTGAGTCTTACATTTAAGTCTTTAATCCATGTTGAGTTTATTCCTGTATATGGTGCATGAACCTGTTCAGTTTTCCCAACACCATTTATTGAGTAAACTATCTTTACCCACTATATGCTCTTGCCCTCTTTGTCATATATTAACTGGACATAGAGGCATGGATTTATATCTGGGTTCTCTATTCTGTTCCACTGCTCTATATGCCTATTTTTATGTGAGTACCACACTGCTTTGATTACTGTAGTCCTGTAGTATAGTCTGATATCAGGTCGCATGAAACCTCCAACTTTGTTCTTCTTTCTCAAGATTGCTGTGGCAGCCTTGGCTAGTGGGTGACTCAGATGGTTGGAGCATCATCCCATAACCAAAAGTCTGCAAGTTTGATTGGGGGTCATTATTTTGAGACATTTCTTGTTTCTTGAGGTAGGCTTGAATTGCTATGAATTCCCACTTAGAACTGCTTTTGATGGATTAGAAGATGGCCTTGAGGTAGGTGGGAACTTAACCCACTTGTGTGTGCACCCAAATGGGACACCTAGTGATCTTCTGAAGAATAGAATGAACAGCAAAAGGAATCCCAGCTTATATGAAGTTTGGAAGCCAAAGATTGCCCAGGACATTAAAAAACAGATGGTAAGAAAATTTTGTGGGCAGATGGGAAGGTTGCTGGGCCCTGCACCTGGGACTGCAGTGCAGCAGTCCCTGCTGCCATAGGAGCTTTGGAGGTGAGCCGGGTCAGTGATTCATTCTAACTTCGCAGCTCCCTCCCCGCCCAGAACAGGGAATCCAGTCAGGCCTAGAAGAGACCTGGATGCTTGAAATCACTGGGGGAATAAAGACACAGTGGGAGACACACAGCAGGAGGTGTTCCTCACCTTGGACTGTGGTCACTGGCTGGGACAACCAGAGAAATCGGGGAGGAGGGAGACACCTGGAGATGGGAGAAGAGTTGGTCTGTGACTGACTGTGACCCAGAGAGTCTCAGGACTGGTCAAAGAGTTGGGCTGTGTGAAAAGCTGGGCACTTGTTAAGAATGGAGGCCCACAACCACTGGAAATTTGCTAAAAAAAAAAAAAAAAAATACAGTGCACAGCAACTGTGCAAGGAACTCTCCCTGGCAGTAGCCAGGCCTGTGAAGAGGCAGAAGGAAGGGCACTGCACAGACTGAACAGAGGAGGGCAGCAAGGGCTCAGAGAGTTAGCAGTCCCCAGAGAGATTTAATAGGGGAACTAAAGTGCCTGGAAGGGACTTTGAGAGTGCGCAGCACCCAGGCCAGCAAAGAGGGAGAAGGAGGGGTGCCAGTTGCTCCTAATCAGTGCACCTCACAGGCAACACTATACGGTGGATTAAAGGCGCTGGCCTGGCTCAGATGGACAGTGGGGGCAGTGCAGCGCCTTGAGGGCTTGGGCTGGAGGCTGGGCAACTGTGAATATTGCAGCCCAGAAGGAGTCCCCATCCTTGCAAAACCATAGGAAAGGAAAAAAGTGAAATCCAGCCCCTCTCTGCCTGCAGCATCCAGGAAGATCAGCAGAACTAGCTTGGCAGGTTTAAAGGCAGCAGGAGGCTTCCCCCCCCCCCCCCCAGATGTGAGACAATCAGACCTGGAGCTGTGAAAGAACCAAAGACTGATCCAGAGAGTGATCAGAAGGCTAATGCCAACAACTGAAAAATTAAGACAAATTTTACTTTGCTATTCTACAGAACTCGTATTTCATTTTTGTTTTTATTATCATTTCTCCTGTTATTTCTTTCATTTTATTATTATTTTTTATTTCTCTTCTATTTAGTTTTCTTCATTTTGTTTGTTTAATTGCATTGTTTGACTGGTTTTCTTTGTTCTCCCTTTCACATTGCATTTTAATTTTTCTTCTCTCACTTCACTCATATTCCAATAACAAACTACACTTGGCCTTTTACTTTCTATTTTTATTCGGAGCATATATTTCTTGTCATATTATTGTTGTTCCTATATTATTGTAAATAACTGTCATTCCATACTGTTGTAAATCCTACACAGCACCTCTCTCTGGTCTTGGCCCATTTCACAATCTTTCTGAGCTTCATTATGGTTGTGGTTAACTTTATTCTCTTGCGTACTACACCTAAGTTCTTTCTTTCTTTTTTAAGGCTTTATTTATTTATTTTTAGAGACAGGGGAAGGGAGGGAGAAAGAGAGGGAGAGAAACATCAATGTGCGGCTGCCTCTTGCATGCCCCCTACTGGGGACCTGCCCCACAACCCAGGTATGTGCTCTGACTGGGAATCAAACTGGCGACCCTTTGGTTCACACTTGTGCTCAATCCACTGAGCTACACCAGCCAGGGCCACACCTACTTTCTATTCCTTACTCTGACTATATCTCGCCATCTAAATTCACACAAGTGCTCTGTTTTCTGGATTCAGCTCACATTCTTTCTCCCCTCTAATAAGAGTCTTATCTCTTTTTCACCTTTTATAAAAAGTGGCTAGTTGGGTGACATATCATGGTTATTGCTGGACTCCTCCAAAGGATCTCCTATCCGTTCTCTATTTGTTGATACTTTAAATACCACAGAATACCCTCCTTCTGTCTTATTCCATTTTGCCTTTGACCTGCCCCTGATTACATACAAGACAAAGTGGGAGATGTGAATACCAGCAAACATGCTTAAGAAGAGAACCCACCAACGAAGGAACCACAAACAGGCAAAACCCAAGAACTACAAGAGAGCCCACAGAAACAGAAGAAAGGGCAACCGTCAAGCACCAAGACAAGGAGATCAAAGAGACCACACCACTCAGTTCCACAGAACTCCTACAATAGAGGTTCACCCTACAAAGACGGCTAGCAAAGCAGAGCATCAGGAAGCACAGAAACAAACAAAAGGAGTCACCTAAAATGGGGAGATAAAGAAAGAACATGCAATCTAAAAGAATGGAAGGCTCCCCATGAAAAGAGCTAAATGAAATGGAGGCAAGCAAACTATCAGATATAGAATTCAAAAAGATGGTTATAAGGATGCTCAAGGAAATCACAGACAACTATAAGGAACTGAGTGAGAACTATAACAACATGAAAAAGTATATAGAAACCATAAACAAGAACCAGGAAGAAATGAAGAATATAATGTCTGAAATTAAAAAACAAAACAAAACACTAGAAGCAATTACAAGTAGTCTGGATAAAGCAGAGGACCAAATTGGTGAGCCTGAGGACAAAGTAGAAAGAATTACCCACGTAGACCAGTTGCACAAAAAAAGACTCAAAAATATGAAGATAGCTTAAGGGAAGTGCAAGGCAACAAGAAACACAAAAACATTTGAATCATAGGAATACCAGAAAGAGAAAAAAAGGAGCAAGGGATAGAAACCCTGTTTGGAAAAATAATGACAGAGAACTTTTCAAACCTGGAGAGGAGAATAACCTCACAAGGTCAGGGAACACAGGTGTCTCAATCAGGAGATTCCCAAAGAGGCCCACTCCAAGACACATCATAACTAAAATGGCATAATTCAAAGAGAAAGAGAGAATCTTAAAGGCGGCAAAAGAGAAACAGGAAGTAACATACAAGGGAGGCTCAATAAGACTAGCAGCTGATTTCTCAATGGAAATACTACAAGCCAGAAGGGATTGGCAAGAAATATTCCAAGTAATGAAAATCAAAGGCCTGCAACCAAGATGACTCTACCCAGCAAGGCTCTCATTTAAAATGGAAGGTGAAATAAGGCATTTCCCAGGTAAAAGAAGTCCAAAAGAACACACTCTACCAAACCAGTTCTGCAAGAGATGCTAAAGGGACTGCCTTAAGAAAAGGAAGGAAAAGAGAGAGAGAGAGGAACACAGGTACAAAAATGGCAATGAATCAACACCTATCAATAATAACCTTAAATGTAAAAAGGATAAAATGCTCCAATCAAAAGACATAGGGTAGCTGAATGGAAAAGAAAACATGACCCACACATATGCTACCTACAAGAGACCCACATGAGAAAAAAAGACCTACACAGACTGAAAGTGAAGGGTTAGAAAAAATATCCCATGCAAATGGACAGAAAAAAAGCTGGGATAGCAATACTTATATCAGACAAAATAGACTTCAAAACGAAGGCCATAAAAAGAGACATTGAAGGACACTTCATAATACTCAAGGGAAGAATCCATCAGGAAGACATAAACATTGTAATCATATATGCACCCAACATAGGAGTACCCAAATACATTTGGAAAACCTTGGGGAACTTCAAGAAAGATATAGTCAGCAACACACTTATAGTAGGAAATTTAACACTCCACTGTCAAAAATGGATAGGTCTTTAAAACAAAATATCAACAAGGATATTGCAGCATTTGACAATGCTGTAGATCAAATGGACTTAACAGATATATACAGAACCTTTCATCCCAAAGAAGCAAAGTACACATTCTTTTCAAATGCACATGGAACATTTCCAAAGATGGATCACATGATAGGATGCAAGACCAGCCTCAACAAATTGAAGAAAATTGAAAACATATCAAGCATTTTCTCAAACCACAAGAGCCTGAAACTAGAAACCAACCTCAAGGGGAAAGCTCAAAAACACTAAAATTTCATGGAGATTGAATAACATGCTATTAAACAATGAATGAGTTAATGATGAGATGAAGGAAGAAATCAACAAGTGAAAATGACCCCACAACAGTCCAACACTTATGGGACACAGCAAAGGCAGTCCGGAGAGGGAAGTTCATAGCAATACAGGCCTACATAAACAATATGGAAACATTCCAAACAAACAACCTAACCCTACATCTACAAGAACTAGAGGAAC
This sequence comes from Glossophaga mutica, assembly GCA_039655065.1. Lineage (NCBI taxonomy): Eukaryota > Metazoa > Chordata > Mammalia > Chiroptera > Phyllostomidae > Glossophaga > Glossophaga mutica. Next base: position 85,953,478 of record CM077305.1, read on the forward strand.
GACAGCAAACAAAGCCCAGAGCAAGCAGAGGGAGGAAATCACCAAGATCAGAGCAGAATTACAAAACATAGAGACTAAAACAGCAATCCAAAAGATCAATAAATCCAGAAGCTGGTTCTTTGAGAAGATAAACAAAATCAACAAGCCTTTATGCAGACTCACCAAGAAAAAAGAGAGGACACAAATAAACAAAACCAGAAATGAAAGAGGGGAGATTACAACCGATAGCACAGAGATAAAAAGGATTGCAAGAAATCATTACAAACAACTACATGTCGAGAAATTTGAATACCAGGGTGAAATGGACAAATTTCTAGAAAAATATAATCTCCTAAAACTGAATGAAGAAGAAGCAGAAAGCTTGAACAGACCAATAACAGCTGGTGAAATGGAAGCAGTAATCAAAAAACTCCCAGCCCACAAAAGCCCTTAACTGGGTTCTCCTCTTTCACAGGAGAATTTTACAAAACTTTAAAGGAAAAGCTAAACCCTATTTTTCTCAGATTATTCCAAGAAACCCAAGAAAAGGGAAGACACTCAAACTCTTTTTACAAAGCCAGCATCATCCTAATTCCAAAACCAGAAAAAGAAACAACAAAGAAAACTACAGGCCAAAATCACCAATGAACATAGATGCCTAAATCCTCAACAAAATATTGGCAAGCTGTATCCAGCAATACATTAAAAAAAATCATACAACATGATCAAGTGGGATTCATCCCAGGGCTGCAAGGATGGTATGATATTCACAAATCAAGAAATGTAATACATCACATAAACAAAAGGAAAGACAAAAATCACATGATCATATCAATAGATGTGGAAAAAATATTTGATAAGGTATGGCACCTATTTATGATAAAAACACTTAGCAAAGATGGAGTAGAGGGAGAATACCTCAACGTGATAAAGGCCATATACAAAAATTAGCCCATAAACTATCTGATTTAAATTTTACCTTTGGAATAAAAAAGGCACCAAACACATTTTAGTCCATGGAGAACTGCATAGAAGCCTTTTAAGATCCTAGATAGAAATCTTTGATCATTTCTGACTGCATTTTATGTATTCAATCTTTTGCTGTGTCTTGTTGAGTCTTTCTTTGAACTTTTAAAATTTTGAATTTCACATCATTTCCTCTGTTAACACTTGAGGTCCAGGTGTTGTTTCCAAAATGTCTGGATGACTACATTACCTTAGCGAAATTGACTAATATACCTCCTGCATAGTCACATGACTATACCTCCTGCATAGTCACATGACTAATCTAACCTATGACTTCCACTAACAAACCCATGATGACAAAACTCAAATTCACATTCTAACTTCAGAGTCTCTATGCTAAGCGTACCTTTACTTTCTAAGTTCTTCATAATAGTACTTTCCCAAATGAACTTCAGTACTGTTGGGCTGATTTTTTATAGTCAAAATTCTTAATCATGATGTAATACACATAAGGATGTATTGAATAAATAGTAACTAATTGTTACTAATAAAATTAAAGCATAAGAAACTGCTTTTGTTGTGTCCCATAGAATTGGTGTTACTGTGCTTTTATTTTCATTTGTACCAAGGTATCTTTTGATTTCTTCCTTGATCTCATTGTTAACCCATTTATTGTTTTTTTTTCTTTATTTTAATTGTTGTTCTTCTACAGTTTTCCATCTTTTACTCCCATCCCGGCCCACCGCCTCAGCCCTCCCCACCTCCCTCCCATTTCCACCCTCCCCAGTTCCTGTCCATGTGTCTTTTATACTTGTTGCTCTAAACCCTTACCCTTTTCCCCTGAAATTCCCTCCCCTGTCCCCTCGGTGTCTGTCAGCCTGTTATGCTAAGTGAAATAAGCCAGGCAATGAAGGACAAATACCATATGATCTCACCTTTAACAGGAACCTAATCAACAAAACAAACAAGCAAGCAAAATATAACCAAAGACATTGAAATTAACCCATTTATTGTTTAGTAACATATTATTTAGCCCTTTTAAAAATGTCTTCTGCATTTTGCACATTTTTTTTCTTTTAATTGATTTCTAGTTTCATACCATTGTGGTGGGAGAAAATACCATTTTATATGATTAAAATCATATCAAGCATGTTTTGTGGCCTAACATGTGGTCTATCCTGAAAAATGTTCCAAGTGCACTTGAAAAGAATGTATATTCTGCTGCTTTAGGGTCAAATACTCTATATGTATTAATTAAATCTATCTAGTATAATGTGTCATTTAAGGTTGCTATTTCCTTATTGATTTTCTTCCAGGAAAATTTATCCATTGATGCCAATGAGATGTTAAAGTTCCCTACTATGATTGTATTACTATCTCTCCATTTGTCTATCAACATTTGTTTTATATATTTATGTGCTCCTATTTTGGGTGCATAAATGTTTACAAGGGTTTATCCTCTTCATGGATTGATCTCTTTATCATTGTGTAGTATTCCTTTCCTCTTTGTCTCTTTGCCTTTGTCTTAAAGTCTATTCTGCCTGATATAAATATTGCTACCCCAGTTTTTTTGTTTCCCTTTTCATGAAACATCTTTTTCCATTCCTTTACTTTCAATCTATCTGTGTATTTCAATCTGAAGTGGGACTCTTGTAGACAGCATACATATGAATCCTTGTTTTCTTATCCATTCGGTTACCCTATATCTTCTGATTGGAACATAATTCATTTACACTAAAGTGATTATTAATAGATATTTAGTTCTTGCCATTTTATAACTCATATTTATGTTCCTTTTTTTCTTTTTTCTTGTTAAAGTCCCTTTAACTTTTTTTTTTTTTTTGTATTATAGGATTGGTGGTGATGAACTCCTTTAGCTTTTTTTTTGTCTTGGAAGCTGTTTATTATACCTTCAATAATAAATGATAACCTTGACTTCCAGCCAAGATGGAGGCGTAGGTAAGACACACTATGCCTCCTTGCACAACCAAAAGAAGGACAACAATTTAAAAACAAAAAAAAACAACCAGAACTTACAGAAAATCAAACTGTATGGAAGTCTAACAGCCAAGGAGTTAAAGAAGACACATGCATCCAGACCAGTATGAGGGGCAGAGTTGGGCAGCCAGAGCGTAGAGGATTCATGGCAAGGCGGTGGCTGGAGGACTGGAGCATGCAAGGCAGTGGCTGGTGGACCCAGCAAGGCAGCATATTGTGGAACAGGGTACACAAGGCTGCAGCTCCCAGCCTCACAGGAGAGTTCATTAGAGAGACCCACAGGGTCCTAAAATGTACACAAACCCACCCACCTGAGAATCAGCACCAGAAGAGCCCAATTGGCTTGTGGAAAGAGGAAGAAGTGACTAAAATCCAGCAAAGAACAGAGCAAGAGCCATTGTTCCCTCTTGGACTCCTTCCCCACATACAGCATTACAACACAGGGATGCGGGTTATCCTGCCCAGGTGAATACATAAGGCTCTGCCCCTCACTACATAACAGGTGCATCAAGACAAAAAAAAAAAAAAAAGGCCCAACTGAAAGAACAGATCAAAGCTCCAGAAAAAATACAACTAAGTGATGAAGAGATAGCCAACCTATCAGATGCATAGTTCAAAGGACTGGTGATCAGGATGCTCACAGAATTGGTTAAATTTGGTTGCAAATTAGATGAAAAAATGAAAGCTATTCTAAGCGAAATAAAAGAAAATGTACAGGGAACCAATAGTGATGGGAAGGAAACTAGGACTCAAATCAATGGAGTGGACCAGAAGGGAGAAACAAACAACCAAACAGAAAAGAATGAAGAAACAAGAATTCAAAAAAAAAAAAATGAGGAGAGGCTTAGGAACCTCCAGGACATCTTTAAACCTTCCAACATCTGAATTATAGGTGTACCAGAAGGGGAAGAGGAAGAGCAACAAGTGGAAAACTTATTTGAACAAATAATGAAGGAGAACTTCCCCAATCTGGCAAAGGAAATAGACCACCAGGACGTCCAGGAAGCTCAGAGTCCCAAAGAAGTTGGACCCAAGGAGGAACACACCAAGGCACATCGTAATTACATTAGCCAAGATTAAAATGAAGGAGAGAATCCTAGAAGCAGCAAGAGATAAGGAGACAGTTACCTACAAAGGAGTTCCCATCAGATGTCAGCTGATTTCTCAAAAGAGACCTTATGGACAAGAAGGGGCTGGAAAGAAGTCTTCCAAGGTATGAAAGGCAAGGACCTACATCCAAGATTGCTCTATCCAGCAAAGCTTTCATTTAGAATGGAAGGGAAGATAAAGTGCTTCCCAGATAAGGTCAAGTTAAAGGAATTCATCATCACTAAGCCCTTATTATATGAAATGTTAAAGAGACTTATCTAAGGAAAAGAAGATAAAAAACATGTACAGTAAAATGATAGCAAACTCACAATCATTAACAACCACACCTAAAACAAACAAAAATTAACTAAGCAAACAACTAGAACAGGAACAGAACCACAGAAATGGAGATCATATGGAAGGTTATCAACAGGGGAGTGGGTGAGGAGAGAAGGGGGAAAGGTACAGAGAATAAGTAGCATAGATGGTAGGTAGAAAATAGGGGAAGGGCAAGAATAGTGTGGGAAATGTAGAAGCCAAAGAACTTATATGTATGACCCATGGACATGAACTAAAGCGGGGGAATATGGGTGGAAGGGAGTGTGCAGGGTGGAGGGGAGTGAAGGGGGAAAGTGGGACAACTGTAATAGCATAATCAATAAAATTTATTTAAAAAATAAATAAATGATACCCTTGATGGATAGTCATGGTTGCAGGTTCTTTCTTTTCATCACTTTGAATTATTTGTGCCATTTCCGTCTGGCCTGGAGGTCCTATCGAGGAATCAGCTGGAAATCTTATTTATAAGGAACTCCCTTATAAATAATCAGCTGTCTTTCTGTTACTGATTTTAAGATTCTTTCTTTGTCTTTCACTTTTGCCACTTTAATTACAATGTGTGTTGTTATGGACCTCTTTGGGATCATATAATTTGAGAGTCTCTGTGCTTCCTGGATTTGTATGTTTATTTCCTTCACCAGGTTAGGGAGATTTTCAGTCATTATTTCTTCAAATAGGCTCTCAGTCATTTATTCTCTCTCTTCTCTTTCTGGTTTTCTTATGATGTATATATTGTTCTGCTTGATGTTGCCCCAGAGGTCCCTTAAACTATTTCTTTTTTTAATTATTTTTCTTTTTGCTTCTCTGATTGGGTGTCTTGTGCCACTTCATCTTCCAAATTGCTGATTTGATCCTCTGCCTCATCTAGCCTGCTTTTGATTCCTTCTAGTGTAGTCTTCATTTCAGATAATGTATTCTTTATTTCTAACTAGTTCTTTTTTATATATTTTTTGTTTTTTTATGCTTACTATTTCTTTTTTTAAGTACTCAGTGAGTTCATCTATTCTTCTCTTAAGTTATTTCAACACTCTTATACCCATTGTTTGAACTCCATATTTGGTAGATTGCTTGCCTCCATTTCATTTAGCTCTTTTTCAGGACATTTCTCTTATTTGTTCATTGTTCTTTGTGGGCATTATGTAAGCCCTTTTATTATAGTTAAGTATTGAATTCTGTTGGTACATCTGTGTGTGGAATTGACCCTCTGGCTGTCAATTGACCCTGTGGTTGTGAGGACTGGCCCAGAGCACAGTGTACAAGCTCTTGTGCAAAGGCTGACCCTACGAAGCAGAATTTGCCCCAGGAGGGTGTGATAGTTTTGGAGACTTCCCTTTGGGTTCATCAAATTTAATATGACTGGTATACTTATAAGAAAAGGAGATTCAGAAACAGACAGAGTCAGAGGGAAGACCATGTGAAGACACAGGGAGTACATGGCCATCTGGTAGCCAAGGAGAGAAGTCCTGGAAGGAACCAACCCTGGTGACACTTTGATCTTGAATTTCCATCCTCAATAACTGTGAGAAATTAAATTTCTGCTGTGTAAGCCACCAGTCTACTGTATTTTGCTATGGTAGCCTTAGCAGACTAATACAGATCTAGTCTCCTTCCCTCATGGGCTAGAAATAGGGTTTCTGTGGGTTCAATAATTGTACAATAATTATGTTTCTATCTGTCCAATTAAATTATAAAATCTTCCTGCATAGGAACCATAATGTATTCACTTTTATATTCCTGGGCCTAAGAGTTCTATACCTGGCATGGAGGTTTTAAATGAATACATGAATGAAAGAATCACTCCACTTTGCATAACCACCCTCAAATTTAATAAGATGGAGGGTGCAGAGGTCGCATCACTCTGTAAATAGTCCAATTAATTAATCCAGTTCTTATGGCATAACATGAAGGGTCATGGGCACAATGATGCAAGCCACTAGATATTTATTGAGTTGCTCAATATAATATAGAATGTAGAATATTCAACATAAAACATTTGATAAAAATGTCACTACTGCCCTTGCACAATAATTCTTGTTTCCATTGAAATTTGTTCATGAAATTGTAAAGAAATTTGTATTCTTGATTAGTAGAGTAGTGTAGATGGTATTAAGTGGGGATGGATAAAGATAGTATAATAGGAATCAAATAAGATGGGTCACCATATCTGGCACCTATTTACTCACCTCCCCTAAATATACAATACATAATACTCTATGCAGACACTGGGAAAAAGAAATAAATGAATGTACAGGATCCCTAGTTATTTATCAAGTGCAGTAGGTTAAGTTCATTTCTGGGTTTTATTCACAAAGTAATCAAGATCTCAGGTACCAGGGATGCAGCTCCCTTGAAGAACAAGGTGTAAGTCAGGTTCCACTTACAGTCCCATCTCTCAATTCAGCCATTAGAACAATGGGTTTTTGGGGTTGAGTAATTCCTTGAGATTCTACTTTCAGAGGGATCTGCAAATGTTAAACAACATATGAGAATGAGTTAATGAAGCACTGCCAACAACAGAAGCAAAGTAGATGAGATATGTAAAGGACGATAATGCTTTACAAATACATAACATTATTTTAGCATAATATATCTGTGATTCTTTTTACTTATGTGGTAAGCTGTCTCAAGGGTGGTCAGTAAAATCACTCATCTATACATACTTTCAAGAAAATATCAATACAGCAACTATTCTGTGCCAGGCCAGAGATAAAATCATGTTGTTTTATGTTTGTTTTTGATTTAAACTTTAAGTAAAAACAATGAGTTCTTAAAACCAGATTCTTTGGCATTCTGGCAAGCTATTTGGAAAATCCATGTAGAGTTAATTTTGTGCATGTTGGAACTTGCAAAGTAATCCTGAGTATGTATTACATGTTTTCATTGTATGGGTCATCCTCAACTTCTAGAGCCCAATCATCTATCCCAGTGGAAACCTTCCAGTTTTGTGAAGGGAAAAGCTCTTTGTGAAACCTTGTGCCTGTTTTCTAACATCTCCTGGCTCTCAAGTGTAATATAAATGGCGAATTTCTGAAGACCTATACATTATTCTAATTTTCTCTACTTCAATTTCCTTTTTATGAAGGCACTTCAGTATATAAACAGTGTTATCAACAATCAACACAAATGATCCTGAAATACTCAAAATTAAAAATTCTCTGCTTAATGAATGACTCAAATAACGTTCTTCTATGAAGTAACAGACTAATGTTTTATATCCATTCTTACTCAGTCACTTCTTCAGTGTTGAGGGAGCTACCAACATGGTAACCTTCTGATCTCAATTGACTGAAGGGCAAGAAAATTGTCATGAAGGGTGAGAAGCACAAGCCATTGATGACTGGGAGCTTGCAGGGAGTATCTGCCTCACCTCAGGTGTACCAGAGGCCCAGTGCCCCTCAGGGCTGAGGCCCCTGTTTTTACACACTTACAGGACTGCTACACAGCTGTCCAAAGCCACAAATAAGATGCAAACCACCTCCATCCTCCACCTCTTCTCTCATAGAGCCTACTTAAGAAAAGATGCAGCGTAATAAATGCATAAGTCCTAGAAATAAGCCTTATTATAGGGCCTTGCTTGATATGAGACAATAGCAGCTATACTGTATCTTCTTCAGAAGAGAGATTTCAGTTCATTCTATTAACATAAAAGCTTTTTATTTTATAATTTCAAATGGAATATATATCCCTCCCCTGTACACAGACCAACACACATAGAAAAAGCACACTGAAAATGTTATTTGTTAAATTTTTCAAATTAAATCATTTAAAATTTGTATCCAAATCTCCAGATTAACTGAAAAAAAAAAAACCTCAAACAAAAAACCCAAAAAAATCTCTTTAAGCATTTCCTGCATGACCATAAGGCACCATCAGGAATTTATGAAAGGAATAAAATGAGGTGCTAGAGTTAAAGACATTCTTAGGTACAAAGAAAATGCAGAGAACCAAACTGGATGGTTTAATGACAAAGGATTAGGTTAGATGGTATGACTGATGATATCAGCCTGCAGTAGCAAAGCAGAACAGAGTAAAGAATGGGCTCTGGACTTGATGGGGAAGGCTCCTGGAGGGGCTTTGGGAATGAACTAGGACTTGAAGGATGAGAACAGAATGAGAAGGAGAGCAAGAACATCAGAGAGCTCTTATTAAGATGTAAACAATCCCAACTTGATTACAGCAGGGCTCCTAGAAGGAGGGTTCAAGTAGACAGATGTCCCTGGACTGTGAGAGTTACTCACATCAGGCAAAAATGTTTTAACAAGTGATTTTCAACCACGGCTGCACATGAGAACCAGAAGAGGTGCTTTTAAAGCCACACAAGAGGAATTATTTTAGAATCTGAGATGACCTAGGCATAGGATTTTTCAAAGCTTCCTGCTGATTTCATTATTCAGCCAGGGGTTGAGAACCACTATCACAAGAGCCCCTCTAACTTCTAGAGAAGAAGAGCAACTTTCAAAAGTCATGACCCGGCTGGCTGTGTGGGTGGTGTTTAGAAAAGAGACAATGGCCTCTGCTTACCTTGATAAGTTTCTCCTGGATACCACTGGTGCCTTTCAAGCTGCTACCCCATTGCTGGAGCTCAGAGGGAGTTAGTCTGAGTAGCCAGAAGTTGTGGGGACTTATCTTCCTGGCACTGGAACCCTGGGCTCAGGGGCCTGGTGTGGTGGTGGGACTCCTCACTCAAATATATCTCTCCTGAATTTTTATCCACTATTGGTGGTTGCTATCAATGTGTCCTGGAACAGTTGTAAAAACCTAGGAATCTGCATGCAACAGCAGAGCAGCTAGTTTGTATTCTTTAAGGAGCCTAGAAGAAGAAATGCAGACTGCAGAAAAGGAAAACTAAAGAAGGAAAATTCACATATCCTGGGCACTCTGGGGGGGATGAGGAAATTGTACTTTCTAAAACTTAATTGAGGATCCTGGAAGATGGCAGCACGGTAGGAGAGGGCAGATTCTACTTCCCCCTACACACGGGAGAAAAACTTAGCTGATCTACAGAGGAACAGAGCAAATAGCCAACAATACCACAGCATATATGAAAATAGGAGATCAAAAACTGTAGCAGACATTGAAAAACCAGATGGTAAGGAGAGTTCTTTGGGACAATATGAGCCCAGGAATCAGCGCGTAGACCAGAGCGGCTGAAGCCCCAGGCCTGACGCTTGCTGGGTCTGCCACAGGGCTCTAGGGAGGGAGCAGGGTCAACCGCTCGCTCTCCGGCCAAACAAGATTTAAGCAGCAACAGGAGAGACCTGGTTGCTTGAAATCACAGAGAGAGAAGTTAAGGTCTGAGTGGCAAACACACTGGGCCTGTGTGCACCCACGCATGGCCCTGGGTGGAGTGCTCGACTGAGCCCCTGCAACCAGAAGCTCCCGCAACCGGAGGAAGGGGCTTTGTGGAAGACCTGTAGCCCATGCTCGGAACCTGGGGAGTGAGAGTGATCTATGGGAGAACTAGAGCCCAAGCATGTGAACCAAGGGAGTCACACGATCTGTGGGAAACCCAGAGCTCATGCCTGTGAACTTAGGGTGAGCACAAGCAACACAGGAAACCAGGAACCCACACCTATAAACTCGGGCAGTTTCTGTGCTACATAAGAGAACCGGAGGTCACACCCATAAACCTGGAGAGTACGCACAATACGTGGGAAACCTGGAACTCACCCCTGTGAACCCAGAGTGAGCAGGAAACCAGCAGAGCGCACACTCATAAACTCTGGCAGCGCGCATGTTCCGTAGGAAACCTGGAACTTGCACTGTAAACCAGGGATGGTGCGCACCCCATAGGAGACCTGGCACTCACACCTGTAAACTCGGGGAAAGCACGCACTCAGCAGCAGGCCCAGAGCCCACACCCCGAGGCACTGTGGGGAGAGGCCCCGGGCTAGCTCTGGGGAGAATGCACTGCTATCTCTCAGGAGAGTAGCCCAAAACAGACTGAGTGCTAAACAGGAAGAAAAGCAATGCTGTCGCCCCTCAGCCCATTGCAGCCACGAAGACCACAAAAACCAGCTTGGCAAGTTTGAAACCAGCAAGACATTTTTAAAATTATATTTTTATTACTATTTTTATTAGTTTTATCTTTTCTATCCCTCAATTCTTTTTGCTTCCCTTTACTTGTTTCATGTTTTATTCCTTCTTCCTTTCTTTCCAATTTTATCTCTTCTTCCTTCCCCCCTTTTTTTCATTTTCTTATTTTCTCTTTTCAAATACCCACGAGTGAGAAAAAAACAAACAAACAAAAAACCCCTGGAACTGTGAAAAATCCAGAGTTGGACCCAAAGAGGGGGCATCCCAACAGCTGACACAGTGGAAGCTGTGAACACCAGGATACCAGAAGGAGACTGCACCACTGAAGCTCACAGGTATTGTACCACAGAAGTTCACACCATAAACACAGGGAGTCAGAACAGAGCAATGTAAGAAGCTCAGGCTAACAAGAAGAGTCTCACCACCAATGGGAAGACAAAGAAACAATCCCCAAATGAAAGGAAAGGACGAATCCCCAGAAAGAATGCTAAATGAAACAGAGGCAACTCAACTATCAGATATGGAGCTCAAAGCAATGGTTGTCAGGAAGCTCAATGAGCTCTCAATGAGCTATGAGAAACTACAGGGAAGCTACGTTGAACTCACTGCAAACTATAACAACATGAAAAGGGAATTAGAAACTATCAACAAGGGCCAAGAGGAAATGAGGAACACAATTTCTGAACTGAAGAACACAGTAGAAGGAATCAAAAGCAGAATCTATGAAGCAGAAGATCAGATCAGCGAGTTGGAGGACAAAGTAGAAAAAAAACACCCAGAAAGAGCAAGAAAAGGAAAAGAGGCTCAGAAAGAATGAGAAAGGATTAAGAGAAATGCAAGACAATATGAAATGTAATAATATCTGAATAATAGGGATACCAGAAAGAGAAGAAGAAGAGCAAGGGATAGAAAACCTATTTGAGGACTTCCGGCCAAGATGGAGGCATAGGCGGATACACTGTGCCTCCTCTCACAACCAAAATTAAGGACAACAAATATTTAGAAACAAAAAAACAACCAGAACTTATAGAAAATTGAACTGTATGGAAGTCCAACAACCATTCATCCAGACCGGTAAGAGGGGCGGAGTCGCGGTAGGAAAAAGTGGAGGTGCGGACCCAGGAACGCAAGTAGCAGCGGCTCGCAGTTCCCAGGTGCACAGGCGGTGGCTGGCGGTCCCCGGGCGCACAGGCGGCAGCTGGCGGTCCCCGGGCACAGGGGGGCAACTGCACAGACCCAGTGAGGACGCACAAGGCGGCTGGCTGACCAGGGGGTCCCACATTCTCGCACGCAGACGGTCCAGGCAGAGGGGAAGTGGCAGAAGGGACTGAATCCAGGAGAGAGCAGAGCAGGCGCCATTGTTCCCTCTCAGACCCCGCCCCCACATACAGCGTCACAACCGAGCGACTGGGCTGCCCCACACTGGGGAGCGCCTGAGGCTCCACCCCTCACTACGTAACAGCACGCCTGCGTGTGCAGATAATCCAGGCGAAGGGGAAGCAGCGGAAGGGACCGGAGTCCAGGAGAGAGCGGAGCAGGCGCCATTCTTCCCTCTCGGACCCCGCCCCCACCAACTGCATCACAACCCAGCGACTGGGCTGCCCCCGCCCTGAGGAACAATTCAGGCTCCACCCCTCATACGTAATAGCTGCGACCAGACTAAAACCAAAACAAAACAAAACAAAAAAACCCCACCAAAAATGGCTCAAACTGGAGAAAAAATGAAAACCCCGGAGTCAATTCCTCTAAGCAACGAAGAGATAGCCAACCTATCAGATGCACAGTTCAAAGCACTGGTCATCAGTATGCTCACAGAATTGGTTGATTTTGCTCATAAATTAGATGAGAAAATGCAGGCTACAATACATGAAATGAAGGAAGACGCATGGGGAACCGATAGAGATGGAAGGAAAACTGGGACTCAAATCAATGGAGTGGACCAGAAGGAAGAAATTAACAACCAAACAGAAAACGAGGAAGAAACAAGAATTCAAAAAAAGGAGGAGAGGCTTAGGAACTTCCGGGACATCATTAAATGTCCCAACATCCGAATTATAGGGGTCCCAGAAGGGGAAGAAGAGCAACAAGTGGAAAACTTATTTGAACAAATAATAAAGGAGAACTTCCCCAATATGACAAAGTAAATAGACTACCAGGATGTCCAGGAAGCTCAGAGAGTCCCAAAGAAGTTGGACCCAAGGAGGAACACATCAAAGCACATTGTAATTACATTAGCCAAGATTAAAATGAAGCAGAGAATTCTAGAAGCAGCAAGGGATACGGGGACAGTCATCTACAAAGGAGTTCCCATCAGACTGTCAGCTGATTTCTCAAAAGAGACCTTCCAGGCAAGAAGGGGCTGGAAAGAAATATTTGAAATCTTGAAAAGCAGGGACCTACATCCAAAATTGCTCTTTCCAGCAAAGCTGTCATTTAGAATGGAAGGACAGATAAAGCGCTTCTCAGATAAGGTCAAGTTCAAGGAGTTCATCATCACCAAGCTCTTATTATATGAAATGTTAAAGGGACTTATCTAAGAAAAAGAAGATCAAAAATATGACAATGAAAAGACAGCAAACTCATAGCTATTAAGAACCACACCTAAAACAAAAGCAAACTAAGCAAACAGCTAGAACAGGAACAGAACCACAGAAATGGAGATCATATGGAGGGTTAGCAACAGGGGAGTGGGAGGAGGGGGGGGAAGGTACAGAGAATGAGCAGCATAGATAGTGGGTAGAAAATAGACAGGGGCAGGGTAAGAATAGTATGGGAAATGTAGAAGCTAAAGAACTTATGACACAAGGACATGAACTAAAGGGGGGAATGTGGGTGGGAGAGGGTGTGCAGGGTGGGGGGAATGATGGGGGAGAAACGGGACAACTGTAATAGCATAATCAATAAAATATATTAAAAAAAAAAAGAAAACCTATTTGAAAAAGTAATGATGGAAAACTTCCCTAATTTGATGAGAGAAAAAGTCACACAAATCCGGGAAACACAGACAGTGCCAATCAACAGGAACCCAAAGAAGCCCACTTCAAGACACATCATACTTAAAATGGCAAAATTCCAAGACAAAGAGAGAACCGTGAAGGAAGCAAGGGAGAAAAAGGAAGTAACATACAGGGGAGCCCCAATAAGGTTAGCAGCTGACTTCTCAATGGAAACACTCCAAGCCAGAAGAGCATGGCAAGAAATATTCCAAGTAATGAGAACCAAAGGCCTGCAACCAAGACTACCTTACCCAGCAAGACTTTCAATCAGGATAGAAGGCCAAATAAGGAGCTTCCCAGACAAACGAAGTCCAAAAGAACACACCTCTACCAAACCAGTTCTGCAAGAGATGCTAAAGGGACTGCCTTAAGAAAAGGAAGGAAAAGAGAGAGAGAGAGAGAGGAACATAGGTATGAAAATGGCAATGAATCAATAACTATCAATAATAACCTTAATCATAAATGGATTAAATGCTCCAATCAAAAGACATAGAATAGCTGAATGGATAAGAAAGTATGACCCACACATATGCTGCCTACAAGAGACCCACCTCAGAAAAAAAGGCCTACACAGACTGAATGTGAAGGGCTAGAAACAATTTTTCAAAGCAAATGCACAGGAAAAAAAGCCAGGGTAGCAATACTCATATCAGACAAAATAGACTTCAAAAGAAGGGCCATAAAGAGAGACCCAGAAGGTCACTTCATAATACTCAAGGGAAGAATCCACCAAGAAGACATAAACATTGTAAATATATATGCACCCAACATAGGTGCACCTAAATACATCAAGAAAATCTTAGAGGACTTCAAGAAAGATATTGTCAGCAACACAATTATAGTAGGGGATTTTAACACCCCACTGTCAAAAATGGACAGATCTTCCAAACAAAATATCAACAAAGATATTGTGGCATTGAACAGTACTCTAGACGAATTGGACTTAACTGATATATATAGAGCCCTTCATCCCAAAGAAACTAAATACACTTTCTTTTCAAATGCACATGGAACATTTTCAAAGATAGACCACATGATAGGACACAAAACAAGCCTCAACAAATTCAAGAAAATTGAAATCATATCAAGCATTTTCTCCGACCACAAGGGACTAAAACTAGAAACTGACTTGATGGGGCAAATCCCCAAACCCTCAAAATCATGGAGATTGAATAGCATGCCATTAAAGAATGAATGGGTCAAGAATGAAATTAGGGAAGAAATCAGAAAGTTTCTGGAAACAAATGAAAATGAACTCACAACAGTCCAAAACTTATGGGACACAGTGAAGGCAGTCCTGAGAGGGAAATTCATAGCAATACAGGCCTACCTAAAAACGATAGAAACATTTCAAACAAACAACTTAACCCTACGCCTACAAGAACTGGAGGAACAACAACAAAGACAGCCCAGAGAAAGTAGAAGGAAGGAAATAACCAAGACATAGAGACTAAAAGCACAATTCTAAGGATCAGTGAAATCAGGAGCTGGTTCTTTGAAAAGATAAACAAAATTGACAAGCCTTTAAGCAGGCTCATCAGGAAAAAAAGAGAGAGGACCCAAATAAACACAATCAGTCACAAAAGAGGAGAGATTACAACTGAGACCACAGAAATATAAAGGATTGTAAGAAATTACTATGAAGAACTGTATGCCAAGACATTTGAAAACCTAGGTGAAATGGGTAAGTTTCTAGAAAAATATAACCATGCAAAACTCAATGAAGAAGAAGCAGAAAGCCTGAACAGACCAATAACAGCAAATGAAATTGAAGCAGTTATCAAAAAACTCCCAGCACAGAAAAGCCCTGGACCAGATGGTTTCACAGGAGAATTCTACAAAGCACTTAAGGAAGAAATAACCCCTCTCCTTCACAGACTATTCCAAAAAATCCAAAATGATGGAAGACTCTGAAACACTTTTTATGAAGCCAGCATCATCCTATTCCCAAAACCGGATAAAGACACAACAAAGAAAGGAAACTTCAAGGCAATATTGCTGATGAACACAGATGCTAAACTCCTCAACAAAATATTGGCAAACTGCATCCAGCAATACATTAAAAAGATCACACACCATGACCATGTGGGATTCATCCCAGGGATGCAAGGATGGTTTAATATTCACAAATCAGTAAATGTAATACAGCACATAAACAAAAGCAAAGACAAAAATCACACTATCATATCAATAGATGCAGAAAAACCATTTGATAAGGTACAACACCCATTTCTGATAAAAACACTCAGCAAGGTGGGAATAGAGGGAGCATTCCTTAACATAATAAAGGCCATCTATGAGAGTCTACAGCCAACATCATACTCAACAGGGAAAAACTAAAATCTTTTCCACTAAGATCAAGAACAAGACAAGGATGTCCGCTTTCACCACTTCTATTCAATATAGTATTAGAAGTCTTAGCCACAGTGATTAGATAAGAAAAGGAAATAAAAGGCATCCAGATCAGAAAGTAGGAAACAAAACTACCATTGTTTGTAGATGACATGATTGTGTACATAGAAAATCCTATAGACTGGCCAAAAAGCTGCTTGCCCTGATAAATGAATTTGGCCAAAAAGTGGGATACAAAGTCTATATTCAGAAATCAAAGGCAATTTGTATACCGACAATAAAACAGCAGAAGCAGAAATCAAGAAAAAGTCCCATTTGATATAGCAAAAAGAAAAATAAAATACCTAGGAATAAACCTAACCAAGGAGGTAAAAGACCTGTATGCAGAAAACTACACAACACTGAAGAAAGAAATCAAGGAAGACACAACAAATGCAAACATATACTGCGTTCATGGATCGGAAGAATCAACATCATCAAAATGTCCATACTACCCAAAGCAACTTACAAATTAAGTGCAATACCTATTAAAGTACCAATGGCATATTTTACAGACATAGAACAAACACTTCAAAAACTTATATGAAACCATAAATGACCCCGAATAGCTGCAGCAATTTTGAGAAAGAAGAGCAAAGTAGGAGGGATCACAATACATGATACTAAACTGTATTACAAGGCTACTGTAACCAAAACAGCCTGGTACTGGCACAAAAACAGGCACATGGACCAGTGGAACAGAACAGAGAGCCCACAAATAAACCCAAGTCTCTATGGTCAATTAATATTCAACAAAGGGGGCAGCAAAATAAAATGGAGTAAAAATAGCCTCTTCAACAAGTGGTGTTGGGAGAACTAGACAGCCTTGTTCAAAAAAATGAAAATCGAGCACCAACTTACACCATACATGAAAATAAATTCAAGGTGGATAAAAGATTTAAATATAAGCCGTGACACCATTAAAGTCCTAGAGAACAACATAGGCAGGAAAATCTCAGATATTTCACACAGCATCATTTTTACTGATATGACCCCTAAAGCAAGGGACATAAAGGAGACAATAAACAAATGGGATCTCATCAAAATGAAAAGCTTCTGCACAGCTAAAGAAAACAGTATTAAAGTAAAAAGAGAATCCACTGTATGGGAAAACATATTTGCCAATGATACCTCAGACATGGGTTTAATCTCCAAAATATATAAAGAACTTACACAAGTCCACTCTAAGAAGACAAGCAGCCCTATTAAACAATGGGCAAAGGACTTGAACAGACACTTCTCCAAGGAGGACATACAGAGGATCCAGAGACACATGAAAAGATGCTCAATATTGCTAGCTATCAGAGAGGTGCAAATTAAAATCACAATGAGAAATGACTTCACCCCAGTCAAAAGGGCCATCATAAACAAAGCAACAAACAACAAGTGTTGGAGAGGTTGTGGAGAAAAGGGAACCCTAGTGTACTGTTGGTGGGATTGCAGACTGGTACAACCACTATGGAAAACAGTATGGAATTTTCTAAGAAAACTAAAAATGGATCTACCTTTTGACCCAGTAATTCCACTGCTAGGATTATATCCTAAGAACTCTGAAACACCAATCCAAAAGAACCTATGCACCCCAATATTCATAGCAGCACAACTTACAATAGCCAAGTGTTGAAAGCAACCTAGGTGCCCATCAGTAAAGAATGGATCAAAAAACTGTGGTACATTTACACAATGGAATTCTATGCAGCAGAAAGAAAGAAGGAGCTCCTACCCTTTGCAACAGCATGGATGGAACTGGAGAGCATTATGGTAAGCGAAACAAGCCAGGCGATGAAAAACAAATATCATATGATCTCACCTTTAACAGGAACCTAATCAACAAAAGAAACAAAGAAACAAAACATAACCAAAGACACTGAAATTGAGAACAGACTGACAGACACCAGAAGGGAGAAGGAAGGGAATTTCAGGGGAAATGGTGAAGGGTTTAGAGCAACAAGTATAAAGGACACATGGAAAAAACTAGTGGGGGATGGAAATGGGAGGGAGTTGGGGAGGGCTGGGGCAGTGGGCTGGGTTGGGGGTAAAAGTCAGAAAATTGTACAAGAACAACAATTAAAATAAAATTAAAAAGATTCCCGGCCAAGATGGAGGCATAGGTGAACACACTGTGCCTCCTCTCACAACCAAAATTAAGGACATCAAATATTCAGAAACAAGAAAACAATCAGAGCTAATAGAAAATTGAACTGTACAGAAGTCCAACAACCATTCAACCAGACTGGTAAGAGGGGCAGAGTTGCGGCAGGAAAAAGTGGAGGTGCGGACCCAGGAACACAGGTGGCAGTGGCTGGCGGTTCCCAAGCGTGCAGGCAGCTAGCAGGCCCACAGGCGGCGGCTGTTGGACCCTGGGCACGGGGTGGCAACTGTGCAGACCCAGTAAGGCCGCACAAGGTGGCTAGCTGACCAGGTGCTCCCACATTCGTGTGAGCAGATAATCCAGGCGAAGGGGAAGCGGCGGATGAGACAGGAATCCAAGAGAGAGCAGAGCAGGCGCCATTGTTCCCTCTTAGACTCCGCCCCCACAAACAGCATCACAACTCAGTGACTGGGCTGCTCCGTGCTGGGGGATACCTAAGGCTTCACCCCTCACTACGTAACAGCCGCAACCAGACCAAAAACAAAACAAAACAAAACACATCAAAACAAAAACAACAACAAAAATGGCTCAAAACAGAGAACAAATCAAAGCCCCAGAGCCAATTCACCAAAGCGATGAAGAGATAGCCAACCTATCAGATGCACAGTTCAAAGCCCTGGTGATCAGGATGCTCACAGAATTGGTTGATTTTGCTCACAATTTAGATGAAAAAATGCAGGCTACAATACATGAAATGAAGGAAGATGCATGGGGAACCAAGAGAGATGGGAGGAAAACTGGAACTCAAATCAATGGAGGGGACCAGGAGGAAGAAACAAACAACCAAACAGAAAATGAGGAAGAAATAAGAATTCAAAAAAATGAGGAGAGGCTTAGGAACCTCTGGGACATCTTTAAATGTCCCAACATTCGAATTATAGGGGTCCCAGAAGGGGAAGAAGAAGAGCAACAAGTGGAAAACTTATTTGAACAAATAATAATGGAGAACTTCTCCAATCTGGCAAAGGAAATAGACCACCAGGACGTCCAGGAAGCTCAGAGAGTCCCAAAAAAGTTGGACCCAAGGAGGAACACACCAAGGCACATCGTAATTACATTGGCCAAGATCAAAATGAAGGAGAGAATTCTAGAAGCAGCAAGGAATAAGGGGACAGTCACCTACAAAGGAGTTCCCATCAGACTGTCAGCTGATTTCTCAAAAGAGATCTTACAGGCAAGAAGGGGCTGGAAAGAAGTATTTGAAGTCTTGAAAGGCAGGGACCTACATCCAAAATTGCTCTATCCAGCAAAGCTGTCATTTAGAATGGAAGGGAAGATAACGTGCTTCTCAGATAAGGTCCAGTTTAAGGAGTTCATCATCACCAAGCCCTTATTCTATGAAATGTTAAAGGGACTTATCTAAGAAAAAGAATATAAAAAATATGACAATGAAAAGACAGCAAACTCACAGCTATTAACAACCACACCTAAAACAAAAGCAAACAACTGGAACAGGAACAGAGCCACAGAAATGGAGATTACATGGAGGGTTAGCAATAGGGGAGTGAAAAGAGGAGAGAGGGGGAAAAGGTACAGAGAATAAGTAGCATAGATGGTGGGTAGAAAATAGACAGGGGGAGGGCAAGAATAGTGTGGGAAATGTAGAAGCTTAAGAACTTATGACACATGGACATGAACTAAAGGGGGGAATGTGGGTGGGAGGGGGTGTGCAGGGTGGAGGGGAATGATGGGGAGAAATGGAACAACTGTAATAGCATAATCAATAAAATATATTAAATTAAAAAAATAAATAAAATAAAATTAATAAAAGAACTTGATTGACCTGTCGTGAAATTATAATAAATTTTAGCTATATTAATATTAATGTGATTAAATTAAAAAATGAGTCCTTGTCTTTTAGTGATATTTACTGAAATAAGTGACATATAAAATACACACAAAAATAAATTCTGAAATTCGCTTCAAAATTAAATGAGTGTTTTTATTTTTATTTATTTATTTTTTTAAAAGATTTTATTTATTTTTAGAGAGGGGAAGGGAGGGAGAAAGAGAGGGAGAGAAACATCAATGTGTGGTTGCCTCTCATGTGGCCCCCACTAGGGGCCTGGCCTGCAACCCAGGCATGTGCCCTGAGTGGGAATCAAACCTGTGACCCTTTGGTTCGCAGCCCGAGCTCAATCCACTGAGCTACGCCAGCCAGGGCTAAATGAGTGTTTTTAATTTGATTTGGGAGTAGACATAAGTGAAACAAGAGTTGCCATTACTTGATAACTGTTGAATACAGGTAATAAATAGATGTTTATTTTATCATTTTCTCAATTTTTATGTTAGATTTTTTCTAATAAAAGTTTTAAATAATTAAAAAATAAAGTCATGACCCATTATTATTGTTGCACTTCAGGGCTGTGCACAGTGCTTCCACTCCCTTCCAGTGGACTTGAAATGAAGTTTAAAACTTTTCTCAAAGGCCTCTGCATCATCATGTCACACTAACTGCATTAACTCTAGATGGCCTTTTTAGCTGGGTATTTATAAATCACAGACTTAGCACTCCAGACTAATGGGATCTTAAAGGTCACAGATGACTGCAAACAGATTCTCTGGCCAACAGAATAAATTATTAAACAACGAATGAGCACACTCATGTGTACATATGTATATGTGCATGTATACATATGCAATACATGTATGTATACATATATGTATCTCAGTTTGAGAAAAACTCTTAGTCAAGCATTATTTATGCAGAGTGGGAATGCGTTAAGTGTCTGACCTGTGTTTCTTTGCAAGGCTTGAAGGAGAAGTTTTGCAGAATTCGGACGACAGCAAGCTTCATGTTCATTAGAGCAAACCTCATGCCAATGCAGTTTCGGGGTCCATTTCCAAAGGGTGTGTATATGTAAGGATTTATGCTGTCCTTGTTCAACTTGCTGAACCTGGTTCCACAACAGTAGATGAAAACAATTATCAAAACATCAACACCACAGGAGCTACATGTTTGAGGCTCTCACTTAGGCTCCTCAGCCAGTAGTATACAGGCTACTTGTGTGGACTAGTCAGTGAGATCCTGCTCTGGTTATTTTGTGAGAATTGTAAGCTACAGATCCTTTCCATTCCCCTTACCCTATAGGAGATTTGTCTCATTGAAGAGATGATATGAATGCTGTTTAAAGGAAAATTTACCTTTATTTTTTTCACTCTTTATATATATATATATATTTATTTATTTATTTTTGTTATTTATTTTATTTTAATTGTTGTTCAAGCACAGTTTTCTGCCTTTTACTCCCATCCCAGCCCACCCCCTCAGCCCTCCCCACCTACCTCCCGTTTCCAACTCCCCGCCTTATTTTTGTCCGTGTGTCCTTTATACTTGTTCCTGTAAACCCTTCCCCTTTTTCCCTGAAATTCCCTCTCCTCTCCCCTCTGGTATCTGTCAGCCTGTTCTCTATTTCAGTGTCTTTGGTTATATTTTGCTTGTTTGTTTCTTTTGTTGTTTAGGTTCCTGTTAAAGGTGAGTTCATATGGTATTTGTCTTTCACCATCTGGCTTATTTCTCTTAGCATAAAGCTCTCCAGTTCCATCCATGTTGTCATATTTGCCAATGATACCTCAGACAAGGGTTTAATCTCTGAAAATTTACCTTTAAACACTAAATTACATTCAGGTTATTGAGGTGTTCACACTCTGGAAGGCAAGTAGGAAATGAGACTAACTGAAGGGAAAGTAGGATCCTGCTCCATAAAACTCATGTTGGTCACATACTCATGCAGGAAGGAAGCAGAAATAATATTTCCCATTAGTTAAGTTGCCATTTTTCTTTCTCTTCCTTCCCCTTCTCTGACTTCTCCTCTTTTGTCTCTCTCTTTCCTATTGAATAGCTTAATCATATGACTTACCTGGTTGTATGCTGCTCCTCTATTCTAGCGTAATCACTGGTTTTCTTGTATATCTGTTCCACTAGGCTGTCAATTACTTGAAGGTTAGACCTAGCTTTATTCAAATTCGATTCCTCAATATTCAATTATATTAAGGAATTAAACAAATTGGAGAAAACTGAAAACATATGAAGCATTTTATTGAACCACAAGAGCCTGAAACTAGAAACCAACCTCAAGGGGAAAGCTCAAAAACACTAAAATTTCATGGAGATTGAATAACATGCTATTAAACAATGAATGAGTTAATGGTGAGATGAAGGAAGAAATCAACAAGTGAAAATGAGCCCACAACAGTCCAACACTTATGGGACACAGCAAAGGCAGTCCGGAGAGGGAAGTTCATAGCAATACAGGCCTACATAAACAATATGGAAACATTCCAAACAAACAACCTAACCCTACATCTACAAGAACTAGAGGAACGACAGCAAACAAAGCCCAGAGCAAGCAGAGGGAGGAAATCACCAAGATCAGAGCAGAATTACAAAACATAGAGACTAAAACAGCAATCCAAAAGATCAATAAATCCAGAAGCTGGTTCTTTGAGAAGATAAACAAAATCAACAAGCCTTTATGCAGACTCACCAAGAAAAAAGAGAGGACACAAATAAACAAAACCAGAAATGAAAGAGGGGAGATTACAACCGATAGCACAGAGATAAAAAGGATTGCAAGAAATCATTACAAACAACTACATGTCGAGAAATTTGAATACCAGGGTGAAATGGACAAATTTCTAGAAAAATATAATCTCCTAAAACTGAATGAAGAAGAAGCAGAAAGCTTGAACAGACCAATAACAGCTGGTGAAATGGAAGCAGTAATCAAAAAACTCCCAGCCCACAAAAGCCCTTAACTGGGTTCTCCTCTTTCACAGGAGAATTTTACAAAACTTTAAAGGAAAAGCTAAACCCTATTTTTCTCAGATTATTCCAAGAAACCCAAGAAAAGGGAAGACACTCAAACTCTTTTTACAAAGCCAGCATCATCCTAATTCCAAAACCAAATAAAGACACAAGAAAGAAAGAAAACTACAGGCCAAAATCACTGATGAACATAGATGCCTAAATCCTCAACAAAATATTGGCAAGCTGTATCCAGCAATACATTGAAAAGACCATACACCATGACTGAGTGGGATTCATCCCAGGGATGCAAGGATGGTACAATATTTGCAAATCAAGACTTGTAATAAGGACTTCGATCAAGATGGAAGTGTAGGTAGATATACACTGTGCCTCCTCACACAACCAAAATAAGGACAACAAGGGCTTCTGGCCAAGATGGAGGCGTAGGCGGACACACTGTGCCTCCTCTCACAACCAAAATTAAGGACAACAAATATTTGGAAACAAGAAAACAACCAGAACTGATAGAAAACTGAACTGTACGGAAGTCCAACAACCATTCATCCAGACCGGTAAGAGGGGTGGAGTCGAGGCAGGAAAAAGTGGAGGTGCGGACCCGGGAATGCAGGCAGCAGTGGTTGGCAGTTCCCAGGTGCACAGGCGGTGGCTGGTGGTCCCTGGGCCCACAGGCAGCAGCTGGCGAACCCTGGGCACAGGGGGGCAACTCTGCAGACCCAGTGAGGCCGCGCAGGGTGGCTGGCTGACCAGGTGGTCCCACATTGGCGCACGCAGACGGTCCAGGCAGAGGGGAAGTGGCAGAAGGGACTGAATCTAGGAGAGAGCGGAGCAGGTGCCACTGTTCCCTCTCAGACCCCACCCCCACAAACAGCGTCATAACCCAGCGACTGGGCTGCCCCGCACTGAGGAGCGCCAGGGGCTCCACTCCTCACTACATAACAGCACGCGCGTGTGTGCACCGATAATCCAGGCGAAGGGGAAGCAGCGGAAGAGACCGGAGTCCAGGAGAGAGCGGAACAGGCGCCATTCTTCCCTCTCGGACCCCGCCCCCACCTATAGCGTCACAACCCAGGGACTGGGCTGCCCCGCCCTGAGGACCACCTGAGGCTCCACCCCTCACTACGTAATAGCCGAGACCAGACTAAAACCAAAAGAAAACAACAACAACAACAAAAAATCCCACCAAAAATGGCTCAAACCGGAGAACAAATGAAAGCCCCTGAGCCAATTCCTCTAAGCTGTGAAGAGATAGCCAACCTATCAGATGCACAGTTCAAAGCACTGGTCATCAAAATGCTCACAGAATTGGTTGATTTTGCTCACAAATTAGATGAAAAAATGAAGGCTATAATACGTGAAATGAAGGAAGACGCATGGGGAACCGATAGAGATGGAAGGGAAACTGATAATCAAATCAATGGAGTGGACCAGAAGGAAGAAACTAACAACCAAACAGAAGACGAGGAAGAAACAAGAATTCAAAAAAATGAGGCGAGGCTTAGGACATCATTAAACGTCCCAACATCCGAATTATAAGGGTCCCAGAAGGGGAAGAAGAAGAGCAACAAGTGGAAAACTTATTTGAACAAATAATAAAGGAGAACTTCCCCAATCTGGCAAAGAAAATAGACCACCAGGACGTCCAGGAAGCTCAGAGAGTCCCAAAGAAGTTGGACCCAAGGAGGAACACACCAAGGCACATCGTAATTACATTAGCCAAGATCGAAATGAAGCAGAGAATTCTAGAAGCAGCAAGGGATAAGGGGACAGTCACCTACAAAGGAGTTCCCATCAGACTGTCAGCTGATTTCTCAAGAGACCTTCCAGGCAAGAAGGGGTTGGAAAGAAATATTTGAAATCTTGAAAAGCAGGGACCTACATCCAAAATTGCTCTATCCAGCAAAGCTGTCATTTAGAATGGAAGGACAGATAAAACGCTTCTCAGATAAGGTCAAGTTAAAGGAATTCATCATCACCAAACCCTTATTATATGACATGTTAAAAGGACTTATCTAAGAAAAAGAAGATCAAAAATATGACAGTGAAAAGACAGCAAATTCACAGCTATTAAGAACCACACCTAAAACAAAAGCAAACTAAGCAAACAGCTAGAACAGGAAAAGAACCACAGAAATGGAGCCCACCCAGCTAGCAACAGGGGCGTGGGAGGTGGAGAGAGGGGGAAAAGGTACAGAGAATAAGTAGCATAGATGGTAGGTAGAAAATAGGCAGGGGGAGGGCAAGAATAGTATGGGAAATATAGAAGCTAAAGAACTTACGACACATGGACATGAACTAAAGGGGGGAATGTGGGTGGGAGAGGGTGTGCAGGGTGGAGAGGGATGATGGGGGAGAAATGGAACAACTGTAATAGCATAATCAATAAAATATATTAAAAAAACAAAAACAAAAACAAAATAAGGACAACAAAAATTTAGAAACAAAAATCCTACAGTACTGACAGAAAACTGAACTGTATGACAGTCAGACAACCAAGGAGTTAAAGTAGACACATTCATCCAGACTGGTAGAAGAAGCAGAGTCAGGAGTCCGGGTAGAGACAGGTTGTGGCAAAACAAGTGGTGGCTCGTGGACCCAGGCACACAAGATGTCAGTGGGCAGACCCAGTGAGGTGGTGGATTGTGGAGGGGCACAGCGTGCAAGACGGCTGGCAAAATGGGTGGTCCCATATTTGCACACAAACCAGGCAAAACTGGGGAGCAAGACAGATGGTGCAATCCAGGGTTCCAGTGCCAGGAATTAAAGCCTCAAAACACTAAGTGAAAACACCTCCCAGCCCCACAGGAGAGTGCGTTGGAGAGACCCACAGGGTCCGAGGACATACACAAACCCACCCACATATGAATCAGCATCAGAAGGGCCCAGTTTGCTTGGGGGAAGTGGTGGAAGTGACTGACATCTGGCAGAGAGTTGAGCAAGCGTCATTGTTCCCTTTTGGACCCCTCCCCCACATACAGCATCACAACACAGCAACTGAGTTGCCCTGCTCAGGTGAACACATAAGGCTCCAGCCCTCACAACATAATAGGTGCATCAAGACAAAAAAAAAAAAAAATGGCCCAAACGAAAGAACAGGACAAAATTACAGAAAAATTTCAATGAAGTGATGAAGAGATAGCCAATCTATCAGATGCACAGTTCAAAGCACGGGTGATGAGAATGCTCACAGAATTGGTTGAATATGGTCACAAATTAGATGAAAAAATGAAGCTACGCTAAGTGAAATAAAGGAAAATGTACAGGGAACCAATAGTGATGGGAAGAAAACTGGGACTCAGATCAATGGAGTGGACCAGAAAGAAGAAAGAAACAAATAAACAGAAAAGAATGAAGAAACAAGAATTCAAAAAAATGAGGAGAGGCTTAGGAACCTCCAGGACATCTTTAAATATCCCAACATCTGAATTATAGGGGTACCAGAAGAGGAAGAGGAAGAGCAATAAGTGGAAAACTTATTTGAATAAATAAGAAAGGAGAACTGCCCCAATCTGGCAAAGGAAATAGACTTCCAGGAAGTCCAGGAAGCTCAGAGAATCCCAAAGAAGTTGGACCCAAGGAGGAACACGCCAAGGCACATCGTCGTTACATCAGCCAAGATTAAAATGAAGGAGAGAATTCTAGAAGCAGCAAGGGATAAGGGGACAGTCACCTACAAAGGAGTTCCCATCAGGCTGTCAGCTGATTTCTCAAAAGAGACCTTACAGGCAAGAAGGGGTGGAAAGAAGTATTCCAAGGTATGAAAGGCAAGGACCTACATCCAAGATTGCTCTATCCAGCAAAGCTTTCATTTAGAATGGAAGGGAAGATAAAGTGCTTATTATATGAAATGTTCAAAGGACTTATTTAAGAAAAAGAAGGTAAAAAACATGTACATAGTAAAATGACAGCAAACTCACAATTATTAACAACCACACCTAAAACAAAAGCAAACTAAGCAAACAATTAGAACAGGAACAGAACCACAGAAATGGAGATCACATGGAGGGTTATCAACAGGGGAGTGGGTGGGGAGAGAAGGGGTAAAGTTACAGAGAATAAGTAGCATAGATGGTAGGTAGAAAATAGACAGGGGGAGGGTAAGAATAGTATGGGAAATGTAGAAGCTAAAGAACTTATGACACATGGACATGGACTAAAGGGGGGAATGTGGGTGGGACAGTGTGTTAGGGGAGGAGCAGAGTGAAGGGGGGGGATGAGGCAACTGTAAAGCATAATCAATAAAATATATTTTAAAAAGAAATGTAACACATCACACAAATAAAAGGAAAGACAAAAATCACATGATCATATCAACAGATAAGGAAAAAGCATTTGATAAGGTATAGCACCCATTTATGATAAAAAAAAAAATCCACTCAGCAAAGTGGGACTAGAGGGAGCTTACCTCAATATAATAAAGGCCATATATGAGAAATCTACAGCCAATATCATACTCAACAGGGAAAAACCGAAAGCTTTCCCACTAAGATCAGGAACAAGACAAGGATATCTGCTTTCACCACTTCTATTCAACATAGTATTGGAAGTCCTAGCCACAGCAATTAGAAAGGAAAGAGAAATAAAGGGCAACCGAATTGGAAAGGAGGAAGTAAAACTGTCACTGCTTGCAGATGATATGATAGCATACATAGAAAACCCTATAGACTCCACCAAAAAACTACTCAACCTAATAAGCAAATTTGGCAAAACAGCAGGCCTCAAAGTCAACATTCAGAAATCAAAGACATTTTTGTACACCAATAATGAAGTATCAGAAACAGAAATCAGGGAAAAAAACCCATTTGCTATAGCAACAAGAAAAATAAAGTATGTAGGAATAAAACTAACAAAGGAGGTAAAAGACTTGTACTCAGAAAACTATGCAACACTGAAGAAAGAAATTAAGGAAGACTCAGATAAATGGAAGCATATACTGTGTTCATGGATTGGAAGACTCAACATCATCAAAATGTCCATACTACCCAAAACAAGTTATAGATTCAAGGCAGTCTCTATTAAAATACCAATGACATATTTCATAGATATAGAACAAACATTTCAACAATTTATATGGAACCATAAATGACCCTGAATAGCTGCAGCAATTTTGAGAAAGAAAAACAAGGTAGAAGGAATCACTGCACCTGACATCAAACTCTATTGCAAGGCCACTGTAATCAAAACAGTCTGGTACTGGCATAAGAACAGACACGTAAATCAATGCAACAGAATAGAGAGCCCAGAAATAAATCCAAGTCTCTATGGTCAATTAATATTTGACAAAGGTGGTAGCAGCATAAAATGGAGTAAGAATAGCCTGCTCAACAAATGGAAATGACCACTCACTTACGCCATACACAAAAATAAACTTAATATAGATAAGAGACTTAAATATAAGTTGTAATACCATAAAAATCCTAGAAGAGAACATAGGTAGGAAAATATCAAATATTCCACACAACAATATTTTCACCAATATGTCCCCAGAGCAAGGCACATAAAGGAGAGAATAAACAAATGGGACTTCATCAAATAAAAAGCTTCTGCACAGCTAAGAAAACATCAGCAAAATGAAAAGGGAACCAACTGTATGGGAAAATATATTTGCCAATGATACCTCAGACAAGGGTTTGATCTCCAAAATATATAAATACCTCACACGACTGCATTCCCAGAAGACAAACAACCCAATTTAAAAAATGGGCAAAGGATCTGAACAGACACTTCTCCAAGGAGGACATACAGAGGGCCCAGAGACATATGAAAAGATGCTCAGTATCACTAGCCATCAGAGAGATGCAAATTAAAACCACAGTGAGATACCACTTCACACCAGTCAGAATGGCCATCATATACAAGTCAACAAACAACAAGTGCTGGAGAAGTTGTAGAGAAAAGGGAACTATACTGCACTGTTGGTGGGAATGCAGACTGGTGACGCCATTGTGGAAAACAGTATGGAATTTCCTTAGAAAACTAAAAATGGAACTACCTTTTGACACAGCAATTCCCCTGCTGAGATTATGCCCTAAGAATCCCAAAACACCAATTCAAAAGAACCTATGTACCCCAATGTTTATAGCAGCACAATTTACAATAGCTAAGTGCTGGAAGCAACCTAAGTGGCCATCAGTGAATGGGTGGACAAAATGACTGTGGTACATTTACACAATGGAATACTATGCAGCAGAAAGAAGGAAGGAGCTCTTACCCTTCACAACAGCATGGATGGAACTGGAGAGCATTGTGCTAAGTGAAATAAGCCAGGTGGTAAAAGATAAATACCATATGATCTCACCTATGAATGAAACCTAATCAACAAAACCAACAAGCAAGCAAAATATAACCAGAGATATTGAAATAACAAACAAACTAACAGCGACCAGAGTGGAGGGAGGTGTGGGATAATGGCGGAAAGTAGGGTAACGGTCATCAAGGAACTTATATAAAGGACCCATGGACAAAGCCAACGGGAGAGGGTAGGGTTGAGGGTGGGAGTTGGGGGTTGGTGGGATGGGGGAGAGTGGTGGACAGAAAATGGAGACAATTGTACTTGAACAAAATTTTAAAAAGCAAAAAAGAAAAGTAAAGTAAAAATGTGTACATATAAATGATTGTATGACCATAAGTTTGTCATCTGTACTAACAGACATCAGAATATCCCCCAACCAGTCCGATTCAGGGAGGGTTCCCTTTCCCAGGGGCCCAGTACCTTTCAGGATGGAACTCCTCAGGCTCTGACCAGTACTCTGGGTCTCGGTGAAGAATAAAGCTTGGCACAATCACCACTGTCCCTTTGGGAATGAACACCCCATTGATTTCCACATCTTTCTTACACACTCTCTCAAGTCTGCCAAGAACTGGGAATAATCTGAGAGATTCATTCAACACCATGTCAAGATACTCCATCTGGACCAGGGCATCATAAGTGGGAGGTGCCTGGGAAAAAAGAAAGAGGTTTTGATAAATTGAGGTTTGGGATCAACTTTCAACTCAGTCTATGTAGTTCTATAGGAATGTTAGGAGCACCAAAGAATACCTTGTTTTTGGTAAAGGGCCTTAGGATTTATAGACATTTTAATATCTACCATGTCCTTTGACATGCTTAATGGCCCATTGAGATATGTGGAGTAGTTCTGTCTATGGGAGACTTTGGGACAATACTCTGAACAGGACCTGAAATCCCTCTTACTCTTAACTGAAATATGCCAACGTCACTGTATCCTTTCAAAAGAGAGGTCACACTTCTGTACCAAGGAAAGAGAATGTGTAAAAGAGCAAAATTCCTATCTGACATAAAGATTTTTAGTTGAAAAATTCTGCTTGCACCAGCATGGATAAAGGGGTGGGGATTGACTGTGGGAGTGCGGGCGGGGTGGGGGGAGGGCAGGGGAGAGAAATGGGAAAAAAGGTGGGACAATTACAACGGAACAACAATAAAAAATAAAGAAATCAAATTTTAAAATTCTGCTTGCCAACTCTTTGGATGATACATATGATGGAACTGGAGAGCATTATGCTAAGTGAAATAAACCAGGTGGTGAAAGACAAATACCATATGATCTCACCTTTAACTGGAACCTAATCAACAAAACAAACAAGCAAGCAAAATATAACCAAAGACATTGAAATTAAGAACAAACTGACAGTAACCAGAAGGGAGAGGGGAGGGGATAATGGGGGAAAAGGGTGAAGAGTTTACAGGAACAACTATAAAGGACACATGGACAAAACCAAGGGGGGTGGAAACAGGGGAGGGAGGTAGGAAGCCTGGGATGGTGGGGAAGGGTAGGGGGGAGGCAAAAGACTGAACTTGAACAACAATAAAAATTAAAAATAGTTAATAAAAAAATTGGAGAGAAACACTGTATTATATAGTTATAGAAAATATAAATAATTTGGAGAGAAATGAATTCCTTTCTAAAGCAAATATGGCCAAAGAAGGGTAGGACTGGATGCTAGCTACCAGAGCAAACAGTTCATTCTAGTGAAAGTTATAAACAGGTGGAACCCCACTCAGCCCCGTGCTGCCTTGCTAGAACCATCTCCTAGTTGTTGCTTCAGGGGTTGACTGGCAGCTGTGAAGATCTCAAGACTCTCCAGACCCAGAGGCCAGTCTCTTCAGATGACAAAGAATTCCAGTTTTGTCCATTTTTGTCTGAAAACAGCGTGGGCAATATTTGGTATCACTTGGTGTTATATTGAAGGGGCAATATTATAGAGGCTAAAGGTTTGGCTAGTGGCTTCTTTGAAAAAGAAGGGACTAACAGCTTTGAGAATGGGCTGTGAGCTGAGGTGACACACGTCAATTCAGGGTCAAAACATATGAAAACCTACTGAGCAATTACTCTAGTTCTTTATTCTTCAAACAACATGAGAGTGCAGCTACAAGAAAGTGGGGCCTTTTTAGCTTATTTTTCCTGGTAACTATGTGGAGCAGAGACTCCTACTCCCATCCTCCTCTAACAATCCATGTTGGACATATAAACATTAGAAGTTACATTTTGCTATGTACAGCCACTGAGATTGCCAGTATAGCCAATCTGTTACTGAAACATAACCTAGCCTATCTTGACTAATACAGAATTTTTTAAAGATTAAATTCATTTATTAAAACAAGGCACTTGGAGACATATATAATAAGATGCAAATGTTAGCTATTAGTGCTGTTTTTGTTGTTGTATTATTACTTTTTAAAAGCAGAACACTGCTTTAGCTAGTCTCTGTCACTTAGTGACCTTTCCATGTTTTGCTCTCAAAAGAATCCCAATATGGGCTTTCCTAGAGAAGAAAGGTACTCTCTAAGTAGGTAGCACCTACAATCTTTACCTTATAGCTGAAAGACCTGTGACTCAGAAAGGTCATATGACCTGTCCAAAACCATAGTCTGGACACAAACCCTTGTCTTCTATTTCCTACCCTATGCTCTTTCCTGTATACCAGGCTTCTCCTAGCCTGCAATGTTTACCAAGGGTGGCTGTGCCAGTTCTCCACCCTTTCCTGTGTCCATGCCCTTAGCCATCTAATTTTGTGGTACCCTCCCACTATAATGCTGACATTGGCCATGTGGCATGCTTTAAACCAATGGAATGTGGCTAAGTGTAATGCAAGCGGAGTTCTGGAAGGCACCCATATGACTGGGCTTCTTGCTCTTTCCCTTGACCATTACCTGAGAACACACCCAGGTTAGTTATCTGGAGTATGGGAGACATGAGGAGGATGTATAGAACTGAGTCACCCAGCCAGCTCAACTGAGGGCCAGATCAAAGCAAATCCAATCAATATCAACACAGGTAACTATCCAGACACCTGAGCAATATATGTTTATTGTTAATTGCCAGAGGTTTTTTGATTCTCTCTTGACATTTATTGTGGTAACAGATGACTGATATGCCAGAAAAAAAACTTTTTTCAAAGATCTTATCATCTGTAAATAGCATACATTACCCATATTTCTTTATTTTTGCTTCTTTACATCCTTCCTAACTAGCACAGGTAAAAGAATTGATGCTTATGCTTTTTGCAAAAATTCTCTTCGGAAGTGGTGAGGAGGCACTCTTGGTAAGGTTTCATTTTCTACCTTCCTCTCCAGCTATCACCCACTCACCTTATTGGGAAACTTGGCATCAATCTCCTCCTGCAGTTTCTGCTGCACATCAGGGTGAGTGGCCAATAAATACATAAGGAAGGAAAGAGAAGTGCTAGTGGTCTCATAGCCAGCAAAAATAAAGATAACAGATTGGGCGATGAGCTCCAGATCAGACAGAGCTAAAAGGAGAAGAAAGACATTTTAGGTAAATGTACATTCTCACAATTTAGATGATGATAAATCCATATGAAACTCCAAATTGCTAGTAGAAAAAAGTGTATATTCGTTCAGATCAAATTGGGAGGGGTTTACACTCTGACATTTATTTTATGGATCCAGAAAAAGGAAAAAAAGTCTTAATCCAGTTTTTCCAAATGTCTACATAATTCTTGGCCATCTGCTCTTGGTCATGTCACTCTTGCCACTAATACAGCTGTGTAGTTCCAGAGACAGCATTTTTCTGTAACATATGCAGTACATTATTGAAAAATCCTAAAAGTAGCTCAGCTACTAGCAATATAGGGTAGCATTCTCCTCCAGGAAAAAAATTTGAAATGGTTTGTGATACTAAGGCTTATGTGGGGAAAAATTAAAGGATCTTTTTTGTTTGTTTGTTTGTTTCACAGAGCTTGAGTTTATTTTACTTTAAATATAGTTGAATTTTAAAAGCTTCAATAAATTCAATGATTTTTTAAAAATCAAAGATACCAACATATTTCTCATGGTCCAAAAATGACTCCACGCATTTTCTTTAGAAAGTCATTTGGAATAGATTTCTATTCCAAAATGTGTATATTTATACTCTTAGGTAACCATTTTTTCTTTCTCTATAAATAGTGTCAATTAATCTGTCTAGAGAATTTGGGGGAGAAAAGGGAAGGTGTACATTAGTGCTAGTTCTGGTTAAAAAACACTGAGTTTTCAAACTGGGAAGGATTTTAATATAAAAATTCACCCAATCTTACAGATAAGGAGCAGAGTGGAAGGAAGGGGCTGCAGCTCTCATGTCCCACAGGTGAAACCAGCTGGACCCTGGCACTCCATCCCCATGGCCAGCAAGCAAGCTGGGTACCCACACCCCCAGCCTGGTACAAACATGTGAAGAGAATGGGAGGAAAATGCCTGTATGATTTCACTTTCCAGTTTTCTTTTCTTAAAGAGTGCTTATATAATGCTTAATGTTTCCCACTTAAATGGAAAAGGAAAGTTGATTTTTCTTCCCAGTTTTGTATGGAATATTTTGTAGATCAGATTTTACTGTAGCTGAAAATCAGCCAACAGGCCTGTTTCCATGGGTCATCAGAAACTTCTCAGGAAGAGAACCAGCACTCCCTCCCACCTTGGTCCGGTAACTAGTGAGTGCTCACAGGGTTTTAACACAAGGGACTGGCCCTGGAGGCCCCTAGGACTGCCAGACAAAGAATCCCACATAGGTAACAGTCGCCTGCTACACGTGTGTGGGATAAATGAGGGGGCTGGTTGTTGTGACATCAGGCAGACAACAGGCGAGCACATGGATTTGAAGATGGCTAGGCTGGAAACGTCTGCTCAACCTACTGATGGAGATGCCTGGACAGCCCTGATTCTGGACTCTTCATGTAGCTTGTGGCTGCCCAGCACAGGAGAGGGGCAGGGACCCAAACTACCTTCCAGTGGAGAATTTAAAAACCATTGCTTTTTAGCTCTTTAGCAATATTTTTTAATTGGTGTTAAATGTGAATGGTTCCTGTAATGAACTTAGAACAGAAACATATTTAAATAAATAATATTTTAGGAAGAGGCAAGATGGTAGAGAAGTAAATGGAAGCCACGCTAACTTCCTCCCGGACCAATCTGGAATTACAACTAAATTGTGGAGAAATCACCTGGAATAAACAACTGACCAATAGTGGGAGAGAAGCCATAAAACCTTGGACAGACAGAAGAATCATCTTCAGCACTAACTGACTGGTAAGGAGTGCAGTGGAGACTAGAGAAGCCTGGCTGGGCACTCACAGGTGGCAGCACCAGATAGATAATTAAGCAACTGGTTGGATCCCCCTGAGAAGTGTGGGATCTAAACCCTAAGCTGGAATCCCCAGCTTAGAGCACCAGAGCCCAAAAAGCACACAGATAACAACTGGTGGCAAAAAGTGGCAGGGTTGCTCTCTGTCACAGATGGACAGCTGGAGACACAAAGAGCTATTTAAAGGATCGATGCACAAATTTTCATTTGTAGCCACTTACCTGGGGCTCCAGCAAAGGCAGGGACAGAGTGGGCTAGAGATGTCTAACTAGAGACTAGGGATGGAAGCTTTTGAGAGAGAACTGAGAGAGTAGCCAATGGGATCCTGGTGTTGAGTCATCCCCCATAAGGTAGCAGTCATCCTGCTCAGGCAGATCACTACCCTCCAAGCGGCAGCAGCCTAATGGGAAACAACAGCCCTAACCCTGGGAGAGACTCTGCCTTGGCTCTGTGGTGCTCAAGCCTGACTGCTGAATGTAAAGTGACTAGATTAACAACTGAAGGAGACAGCCACAGACAGTAGATCCCTGGCAGTCTCAGAGCAGGCTGCCTAGGTCAGACAGGGTCAACATCTGACATCACCAGAGGCAGATCCAGAAAGGAAAAACAGTGGTAAATACTAGAGACTACCAAGATGAAATCTACTGTGGTCTTCTCCATGATTAGCGATAATTTCTTTCCTGCATAGCTTTTTAACATTTATTTCTTGTCCATCAAGTATGTGCATGTTAAGTCACTAGATTTTATACCATAGTTTATTTCTCTTCTTTCTTTAATAGTCTTAATCTCTTTACACCCTTATTAATATGGGCTCATTTGCTGTTGATAATGGGATTGTTGCGGGGGGATTGGGAGATATATTTGCAGATGTTAGTTTGTTCTCTGGGTTTTGTAGTTTTGTTCTAGCAGCACGTGCACAACAGCATATAAGATGTGGTGGGTGGAGTGACCCTCAGTCAACCAGCTGGAGGGAAGGGCCCACCAAAGAACAATCCAACAATAATCAAAACCCAATTACATCCAGAGAGCCAATGTAAATGGCATGAAGGGCATCCCAAGAGCATTAAGTTCAGGAGATCAAGGAAACTGCACCACTGAATCTCACAGGTCTCCTACCATGTGAAGTTCATACCACAAACTCAGGGACTCAAAACAGATCAATTTAAGAAGCAGAGGCAAACAAGAAGAGTCTCACAATAATGGGAAGACAATATAAGAACCTCAGAATGAAAAGAAAGGAGGGATCCTCAGAAAGAATGCTAAATGAAATAGAGGCAAGTCAACTATCAGATTTTGAGTTCAAAACAATGGTTGTAAGGAAGCTCAATGAGCTGAGTGAGAATTACCAAAAATTAGAGGAAAGGTACAAGGAATTTACTATGAATTACACCAGCATGGAAAAGGACATAGAAACTATCAACAAGAGCCAAGAGGAAATTAAGAATACAATTTCTGAATTGAAGAACACAGTAGAAGGAATTAAAAGCAGGCTGGATGAAGCAGAGGATAGAATCAGCAAGCTAGAGGACAAGGTAGGAAAAAAAAACCTCCCAGAAAGAGCAAGAAAAGGAAAAAAGCCTCAAAAATAATGAAGAGGGGGTTAAGGGAACTGCAGGACAACATAAAAAGTAACAATGTCCATATTATAGGGATACCAGAAGGAGGAGAAAAAGTGCAAGGGTTAGTAAACCTGTTTGAAAAGGTATGATGGAAAACTTCCCTAATTTGATGAGAGAAAAAGTCACACAAATCCAGGAAGCAGAGAGGTTCCCAATCAGGAGGAACCCAAAGAGGCCCACTCCAAAACACATCATAATTAAAATGGCATAATTCAAAGAGAAAGAGAGAATCTTAAAGGCAGCAAAGGAGAAACAAGAAGTAACATACAAGGGAGGCCCAATAAGACTAACAGCTGATTTCTCAATGGAAACACTACAAGCCAGAAGGGATTAGCAAGAAATATTCCAAGTAATGAAAACCAAAGGCCTGCAACCAAGACTACTTTATCCAGCAAGGCTCTCAATTAAAATGGAAGGCCAAATAAGGAGCTTCCCAGACAAAAGAAGGCTGAAAGAACACATCTCCACCAAACCAGCTCTGCAAGATATATTAAAAGGGACTTCTTTAAGAAAAAGAAGAAAAAGAGTAAGAGAGAGAGAGGAACACAGGTACAAAGAAAGTAAAATGGCAATGAATAACTACCTAACAATAATAACTTCAAATGTTAATGGATTAAGTGTGCCAATCAAAAGACATAGGGTAGCTGAATGGATAAGAAAACATGACCCACACATATGCAGCCTCCAAGAGACCCACCTCAGAAAAAAAGGCCTACACAGACTGAAAGTGGAGGGCTGGAAACAAATATTCTATGTAAATGGACAGGAAAAAAAGAAGCTGGGATAGCAATACTTATATCAGACAAGATAGACTTCAAAACAAAGGCCATAAAAAGACACACTGAAGAACACTTCATAATATTCAAGGGAAGAATCCATCAAGAAGACATAAACATATATGCACCCAACATAGGAGCACCCAAATACATTAGGAAAATCTTGGGGAACTTCAAGAAATATATAGACAGCAACACACTTATAGTAGGAAATTTAACACCCCACTGTCAAAAATGGATAGGTCTTTCAAACAAAATATCAAAAAGGATATTGCAGCATTCAACAATGCCTTAAATCAAATATATATATATTATATATATATATATATATCACCTTTCATTCTAAAGAAACAAAATACACATTCTTTGCAAATGCACATGGAACATTTTCAAAGATAGGCCACAGCCACATGATAGGACACAAATTCAAGAAAATTGAAAACGTATCAAACATTTTCTCAGACCACAAGGAGCTGAACCTTGGCACCAACCTCAAGGAAAAAGCTCAAAACACTCAAATTCATGGACAATCAATAGCATGCTATTAAACAATGAATGGGTTAATAATGAAATCAAGGAAGAAATCAAAAAAGTTTCTGGAAACAAATGAAAGTGAACTCACAAGACTCCAACACTTATGGGACAGAGCAAAGGCAGTCCTGAGAGGGAAGTTCATAGACATACAGGCCTACCTAACAAGATAGAAACATTTCAAATAAACAACCTAACCCTACATCTACAAGAATGTAGGAACAACAACAAACAAAGCCCAGAGTGAGTAGAAGGAAGGAAATAACCTAGATCAAAGAAGAACTCAATGACACAGAGACTAAAGCAATAATACAAAGGATCAATAAATTCAGGAGCTGGTTCTTTGAAAAGACAAACAAAATCCACAAGCCTTCAAGCAGACTCATCAAGAAAAAAAAGAGGGAGGACATAAGTAAACAAAACCAGAAATGAAAGAGGAGAGATTACAACCGATAGCATGGAAATACAACGCATTGTAAGAAATTACTATGAACAACTATATGGCAAGAAATTTGAAAAGATGGGCGAAATGGACAAATTTCTAGAAAAATATAATCTTCCTAGCCCTGGCTGGTGTAGCTCAGTGGATTGAGCGCGAGCCTGCGAACCAAAGGATCACGGTTCGATTCCCAGTCAGGGTACATGCCTGGGTTGCAGGCCAGTTCCCAGCATGGGACACACAAGAGGCAACCATACATTGATATTTCTCTCCCTCTCCCTCTCTCCTACCCTTCCTCTCCAAAGATAAGTAAATAAAAATCTTTTAAAAATTTTAAAAAAAGAAAAATATAACCTTCCAAAACTGAATGAAGAAGTAACAGAAAGCCTCAATAGACCAATAACAACTGGTGAAATGGACATTGTAATCACAGCACACAAAAGTCCTGGACCAGAAATTTTCACAGGAGAATTTTACAAAACATTTAAGGAAGCTCTAACCCCTGTCCTTCTCAGACTATTCCTAAAAATCCAAGAAGTGGGAAGACACCAAAACTCTTTGTATGAGGCCAGCATCATCCTAATCCCAAAACCAGATAAACGAACAACAAAGAAAGAAAACTACAGGCAAATATCACTGACAAACATAGATGCTAAAATCTTCAATAAAATATTAGCAAACCACAGTAAGCAATACGTTAAAAAGATCATACAATATGATCCAGTGGGATTCAACCCAAGGATGCAAGGATGGTACAATATTCACAATCAAGAAACATAATACATCACATAAACAAAAGGAAAGACAAAAATCACATGATCATATCAACAGATAAGGAAAAAGCATTTGATAAGGTATAGCACCCATTTATGATAAAAAAAAAAAAATCCACTCAGCAAAGTGGGACTAGAGGGAGCTTACCTCAATATAATAAAGGCCATATATGAGAAATCTACAGCCAATATCATACTCAACAGGGAAAAACCGAAAGCTTTCCCACTAAGATCAGGAACAAGACAAGGATATCTGCTTTCACCACTTCTATTCAACATAGTATTGGAAGTCCTAGCCACAGCAATTAGAAAGGAAAGAGAAACAAAGGGCAACCGAATTGGAAAGGAGGAAGTAAAACTGTCACTGCTTGCAGATGATATGATAGCATACATAGAAAACCCTATAGACTCCACCAAAAAACTACTCAACCTAATAAGCAAATTTGGCAAAACAGCAGGCCTCAAAGTCAACATTCAGAAATCAAAGACATTTTTGTACACCAATAATGAAGTATCAGAAACAGAAATCAGGGAAAAAAACCCATTTGCTATAGCAACAAGAAAAATAAAGTATGTAGGAATAAAACTAACAAAGGAGGTAAAAGACTTGTACTCAGAAAACTATGCAACACTGAAGAAAGAAATTAAGGAAGACTCAGATAAATGGAAGCATATACTGTGTTCATGGATTGGAAGACTCAACATCATCAAAATGTCCATACTACCCAAAACAAGTTATAGATTCAAGGCAGTCTCTATTAAAATACCAATGACATATTTCATAGATATAGAACAAACATTTCAACAATTTATATGGAACCATAAATGACCCTGAATAGCTGCAGCAATTTTGAGAAAGAAAAACAAGGTAGAAGGAATCACTGCACCTGACATCAAACTCTATTGCAAGGCCACTGTAATCAAAACAGTCTGGTACTGGCATAAGAACAGACACGTAAATCAATGCAACAGAATAGAGAGCCCAGAAATAAATCCAAGTCTCTATGGTCAATTAATATTTGACAAAGGTGGTAGCAGCATAAAATGGAGTAAGAATAGCCTGCTCAACAAATGGAAATGACCACTCACTTACGCCATACACAAAAATAAACTTAATATAGATAAGAGACTTAAATATAAGTTGTAATACCATAAAAATCCTAGAAGAGAACATAGGTAGGAAAATATCAAATATTCCACACAACAATATTTTCACCAATATGTCCCCAGAGCAAGGCACATAAAGGAGAGAACAAACAAATGGGACTTCATCAAATAAAAAGCTTCTGCACAGCTAAGAAAACATCAGCAAAATGAAAAGGGAACCAACTGTATGGGAAAATATATTTGCCAATGATACCTCAGACAAGGGTTTGATCTCCAAAATATATAAATACCTCACACGACTGCATTCCCAGAAGACAAACAACCCAATTTAAAAAATGGGCAAAGGATCTGAACAGACACTTCTCCAAGGAGGACATACAGAGGGCCCAGAGACATATGAAAAGATGCTCAGTATCACTAGCCATCAGAGAGATGCAAATTAAAACCACAGTGAGATACCACTTCACACCAGTCAGAATGGCCATCATATACAAGTCAACAAACAACAAGTGCTGGAGAAGTTGTAGAGAAAAGGGAACTATACTGCACTGTTGGTGGGAATGCAGACTGGTGAAGCCATTGTGGAAAACAGTATGGAATTTCCTTAGAAAACTAAAAATGGAACTACCTTTTGACACAGCAATTCCCCTGCTGAGATTATGCCCTAAGAATCCCAAAACACCAATTCAAAAGAACCTATGTACCCCAATGTTTATAGCAGCACAATTTACAATAGCTAAGTGCTGGAAGCAACCTAAGTGGCCATCAGTGAATGGGTGGACAAAATGACTGTGGTACATTCACACAATGGAATACTATGCAGCAGAAAGAAGGAAGGAGCTCCTACCCTTCACAACAGCATGGATGGATTTGGAGAGCACTATGCTAAGTGAAATAAGCCAGGCAGTGATAGACAAATACCATATGATCTCACCTACAAGTGGAACCTAATCAACAAAACCAACAAGCAAGCAAAATATAACCAGAGACATTGAAATAAGAACAAACTGACAGTAACCAGAGGGGAGAGGGAGACAATAACAATGGACAAAGAAAGAAAGGTCTTCCGAGAACAGGTATAAAGGACACATGGACAAGGCCAGAGGTGGGTAGGATAGAGGGTGTTTGGTGGGGATGGCTGGGGTGGTGGGGAGTGGTGGTGGGAAAATGGAGACAACTGTACTTGGACAACAATAAAAAGAGAGAGACAGAGAAAGAAACTGGAAATTTCCAATGGAAGATAAACACTTAGGTTGAATGTCTTTCCATGAAACCTTTAAATAGAAAAACCTACAAGTTATATGTATCAGGTTAACTTAATGAACTTTCAGTAGCATTAAAATAATTATTTTACTTACTGTTAAAAATAATATTTTAGGGGTTTTTAGCATTTCTGATTGTTTGATAAATGGTCTAAGCAACCAGAGTTGGTGTCACAAAGTAGTAAATATCCAGGCTTGTTGAGCCAAAATGCCTGTGGTTTTACATGGGAAATATTTTTGAAAAAGAAGTATGTCCCCCTTTCCCTACATTTTAATTCATATTAAATATTTTAAGTGGTTGTAGAAATCTTTGCTATTTCCTTGCCATTAAAAAATATGAATTTACTGATTAGGTCACTTTCTATCCAGTAATTTGTAGTCTAACAGTGAAATCATCATGTTGAATCCCTCATGCAGAGGACATGGGCAGGAAGGTGCACTAGGCAGTTAGTTAGTGGTCAGTACCTTGATAAATCTTTTTTAAAAATATATTTTACAACTGTAAACTGTGACCAAAAAGCAAATTGTAATTTTTTTATTTTAAATGTTGATCTTGTACAGTTTTCTGTCTTTCACTCCCACCCAGCCCACCACCCCAGCCCTCCCCACCTCCCTCCGATTTCCACCCCCCACAGTTTTTGTCCATGTGTCCTTTATACTTGTTCCTGTAAACCTTTCCTCTTTTCCCCTGAAATTCCCGCCCCTCTTCCCTCTGGTGACTGTCAGTCTGTTCTCAGTTTCAATGTCTTTGGTTATATTATGCTTGCTTGTTTGTTTTGTTGATTAGGTTCCTGTTAAAGGTGAGATCATATGGTATTTGTCTTTCACTGCCTGGCTTATTTTGCTTAGCATGATGCTCTCCAGTTCCATCCATGCTGTTGCAAAGGGTAGGAGCTCCTTCTTTCTTTCTGCTGCATAGAATTCCATTGTGTAAATGTACCACAGTTTTTTGATCCATTCATTTACTGATGGGCACCTAGGTTGCTTCCAACACTTGGCTATTGTAAATTGTGCTGCTATAAACATAGGGGTGCATATGTTCTTTTAGATTGGTGTTTCAGAGTTCTTAGGATATAGTCCTAGCAGTAGAATTGCTGGGTCAAAAGGTAGATCCATTTTTAGTTTTCTTAGAAAATTCCATACTGTTTTCCATAGTGGTTGTACCAGTCTGCACTTCCACCAACAGTGCACTAGACCTGTATGCAGAAAACTACACAACGCTGAAGAAAGAAATCAAGGAAGACACAAACAAATGGAAACACATACCATGTTCATGGATCGGAAGAGTTAACATTATCAAAATGTCCATACTTCCCAAAGCAATTTACAGATTCAATGCAATACCTATTAAAGTACCAATGGCATATTTCACAGACATAGAACAAACACTTCAAAAATTTATATGGAACAATAAACAACCTAGAATAGCAGCAGCAATCTTGAGAAAGAAGAGCCAAGTAGGAGGGATCACAATACCTGATACCAAACTGTATTACAAGGCCACTGTAATCAAAACAGCCTGATACTGGCATAAAAACAAGTACATAGACCAATGGAACAAAACAGAGAGCCCAGAAATAAACCCAAGTCTGTACGGTCAATTAATATTCGACAAAGGGGGCAGCAACGTAAAATAGAGTGAAAATAGCCTCTTCAACAAATGGTGTTGGGAGAACTGGACAGCTACATGCAAGAAAATGAAACTTGAGCACCAACTTACACCATACACAAAAATAAATTCAAGGTGGATAAAAGATTTAAATATAAGCTGAGACACCATTAAAGTACCTTGATAAATCTTTTAACATCACCTGGTACTTTCTAGGTAAAAATTGCTGTGGCTTCTAGGTGTCAGTAATTACTAAAGAACAGAAGAAATGGATTATACATGTTGAAATCCAGGAGCTGTTAACTTATTTAAAGTTGTAAGTCTTTTCAAATGCTGTGGTGAGGTAAAGCTTCTTTGAGAGTTAGGACAAGTTTCCACCCAGAATGGCAGGACATGTGCCCTGAGGTTCATGGTGTCACCTCCCCTTCCACATCCTTCCTGCACAGCAACCTGTCAAGCAACTGAAAGAGCCAGTGTTTTCACTGGATGCCAATGACAAGTAGGAAGCTGAACACAGTCAGTTTTGGATACTCTGCCAATGGCACCTAATAGGCATTTTCTACTATAGCCTCTTCCCTTATAGAGGAAAAAGTCCAAAATCAGAAAGATGCATTTTTTTAAATTAATTAACTGTCCTCACCTTTCCCCCATTATTCTCCTCCACCCTTTCCTCCCCCATCTTCCACATTCAGTCCCTCCCCCATTGTCTTTGTCCACGTGTCCTTTATACCTGTTCCTTGACTCTTCCCTTTTTTTCTCTGATTGTCCCCCTCCCACCTCCCATCTGGTCACTGTCAGTTTGTTCTTTATTTCCATGTCTCTGTTTCTATTTTTTCTCATGTTTGTTTTATTGCTTCAGTGAATTTTTATTTTAGAAGAAAGTGAAAACCAACAATTTCAAGACCCATCAAGATACCTGGAGATATTGCTTAAATCTGAGCGGTCAACCCACATTGACCTTCCTCAGAGAAACAACACAGATAAACACCCACCAGAACTGGCCATAAACTAAAATTCCACAGTTTCCATTCAAATATCAAGGGGGGTGATTCAGAAATGGTATTACATTTTGCATTTTATTCAATTCCATGTGACAAAATATGAACCTAGACTAAGATGTCCATTTCGATCAGTAGGTGTGTTGAGCCACAGATTTCTTTAAAAAAAAATATGGATCTAGGCAGCAACTCCCAGCTGGTTTGGGGAGGCCCTGTCCCCACATGGCATTGCGGTACAAAAACATGTTTTCAGCAACTTAAGAGAACAAGAATGGGCTACAGATAAAGTCTTCTACTCAAGATATCATCCATGGACCAGCAGCATCAGCAGTATCTGACATCTGATTAGAAACGCAGAATGTCAAACCTCATGCTAGAACTATCGAATCACAGTATGAACTTTCAAGTCACATGGTGATTTGTATGCACAACCCAGCTTAAGAAACATGGATTATACCTTTAAGAGGCATCACATAATAGAAGACCTGGGGCACATGTTTTCAAAATCAATGATCTCAAATATGTGCATAAACTACAGAGAAAGAAAAAATATGGAAGATAGGTGATTGATCTTAGTCTAATCAGTGGCATTAAAATAGCAGAAGAAAGAATGTGCTGATAGAAGAGCATTGGACAGCATGAAATATAGAAACATAGGGTCCAGTGAGTGGAATTAGCAAGGTTTATTCAATCATGACTCAAAAGTCATCTTTCTCAGCACATGCCTCCTCTTTTTGCTCTATTTTATGCTCAGCAAACAGCTCTTGTGAGCAAATCAGCCTCCTTTTTTAAATTTTGTCCTGACAGGGTAAGTGTGGTTAAGCTCTACTTTATTTGCTTGGAACTGCATCAGGACATTAAGGTACTTAGAGCACTGAAATAAACATGGTACTCTCCACAACCTTGTGATTCACAACTAAAAACAAGAAAGGTCTACAGAGTTCTGATTTTCCAATGGTGATTTTTATGATACTGTTGGAGTAAATTCAACTATCAAATTCTTGCCCCCAGTTAGGATATACCCCATGATATTCAAAG
Organism: Glossophaga mutica; assembly: GCA_039655065.1. Classification (NCBI taxonomy): domain Eukaryota; kingdom Metazoa; phylum Chordata; class Mammalia; order Chiroptera; family Phyllostomidae; genus Glossophaga; species Glossophaga mutica. The sequence continues at coordinate 85,997,938 of CM077305.1, forward strand.
ATTAGAGTTGTGCTGTCCAATATGGTAGCCACTGGCTACATGTGGTTATTTACATCTTAATTAAAATTAAATATAATATAAGATTCAGTTTTCAGTTCCACTGCTCATATGTCAAAGTGTGCAATAGCTGCATGTGCTTGGTGGTAACTCTGTTGAACAATGTACACATAAAAGATGTCCTTTATCAAGAAGGTTGTATTAGACCAGAAAGATAGATGAGAGAAAAAGACAGAGAGGGATGGGGGTGGGTGGAGGGAGGGAGGGGAGGAAGGAGGGAAGGAGGGAAGGAAGGAGGGAAAGACAGGAAAGAAGGAGATGTAGCCATAGATACATTTATAGTGGTGTGCCAGAGTCATCTCATCCCTGTTCTCTAGAACCAACTATTAAATATTCAGAAATTTTGTGAGATGTCTGTCAAACTACTAGTAGTTTGAAATGAACCATGATGGGAGTATTTATATCATAGGAATAAACTATAATGCATGGGTTTTTCTTTTCTGAGAAAGAAAATATGTTTAAATCACTGATTATGGGTAGATACAGAAATATTTATGCTTATCAGACCTGTTTAAATACCCAGTATATTTGATGTTCTTAGCTTTGCCCACTGAGAGGATCTAGAAGCAAGGAAACCCTAAGAGCAATGAGTACTCCCAGATCTGATTTGGGGTTCTAAATACCATTTCTCACTAAAATAAACCAGAGGTCCTTGGTGAAATGGCAGATTTCAGGGCTGATTGGGGAAATATAGAGAAACATTGAATGCCTTGGGACAGAAATCAAGGAAGTACTAGGAAAATGATAAATGAGCCCTGGCCAGCTGGACCAGTTGGTTAGAGCATCATTCCAATACAAGTTTCAGGTTCAATCCCTGGCCAGGGCACATACAAGAAACAACCAATGAATTCATAAATAAGTAGAACAACAAATCAATCAATGTTTATCTCTCTCAAAAATCAACAAATAAAAAAATTTTTTAAAGAAAATGATAGGTGAAAAGAATACAGGACACTCTGTAGGGAGATATAATATGTCATTATAAATTTATTAAAACCCATAGAATGTACAACACCAAGAGTGGACCCTAGTTTAAACTGTGTACTCTGGGTGATAATCATATGTTACTGTAGGTCCATTGATTATAACAAATGATACACCCTTGTGAGGGATTCTGATAGTTGGGAAAGCTGAGTATAGGTGGGGGGAGAAGGTTATGAGAAATCTCTGCTCTTTTCACACAATTTTGCTGTGAATGTAAAATAGCTCTAAAAATAAATATTGGAAAAAATAAAAATTAAAAGAAAGAAAAAATTTAAAAAGGTCTCCAATGGACAAACCTGAGAGTATTTGGTCATAAAGATGAAGAAGGAGGACGGGTAGGAGGAGGTGAAGGAGAATGATGTAGAGGGTAAATTTCTAATACAGGGTCTGGCAGAAGTAAGGCCTGTTTGAGTGTGGCTGGTAGGGTAATAATATAGGTGTAATAATTTATAGTTTTTTTAAAATATATTTTATTGATTATGCTATTACAGTTGTCCCATTTCTCCCCCATCATTCCCCTCCACCCTACCCACCCTCTCCCACCCACATTCCCCCCTTTAGTTCATGTCCATGGGTCATAAGTTTTCTAGCTTCTACATTTCCCATACTATTCTTGCCCTCCCCCTGTCTATTTTTTTCCCATTATCTATGCTACTCATTCTCTGTACCTTTTCCCCCTCTCTCCTCCTCCCATGCCCCTGTTGCTAACCCTCCATATGATCTCCATTTCTGTGGTTCTGTTCCTGTTCTAGCTGTTTGCTTAGTTTGCTTTTGTTTTAGGTGTGGTTCTTGATAGCTATGAGTTTGTTGCCTTTTCACTGTCATAGTTTTATCTTCTTTTTCTTAGATAAGTCCCTTTAACATTTCATATAATAAGGGCTTGGTGATGATGAACTCCTTGAACTTGACCTTATCTGAGAAGCGCTTTATCTTCCCTTCCATTCTAAATGACAGCTTTGCTGGATAGAGCACTTTTGGATGTAGGTCCCTGCTTTTCAAGATTTCAAATATTTCTTTCCAGCCCCTTCTTGCCTGTAAGGTCTCTTTTGAGAAATCAGCTGACAGTCTGATGGGAACTCCCTTGTAGGTGACTGTCCCCTTATCCCTTGCTGCTTCTAGAATTCTCTCCTTTATTTTAATCTTGGCTAATGTAATTACAATGTGCCTTGGTGTGTTCCTCCTTGGGTCCAACTTCTTTGGGACTCTCGAGCTTCCTGGACGTCCTGGTAGTCTATTTCCTTTGCCAGATTGGGGAAGTTCTCCTTTATTATTTGTTCAAATAAGTTTTCCACTCGTTGCTGTTCTTCTTCCCCTTCTGGGACCCCTATAATTAGGATGTTGGGACGTTCGTTTAAAGATGTCCCGGAGGTTCCTAAGCCTCTCCTCATTTTTTTGAATTCTTGTTTCTTCCTCGTCTTCTGTTTGGTTGTTAGTTTCTTCCTTCTGGTCCACTCCATTGATTTGAGTCCCAGTTTTCCTTCCATCTCTATCAGTTCCCCATGCATCTTCCTTCATTTCACGGATTGTAGCCTGCATTTTTTCATCTAGTTTGTGAGCAAAATCAACCAATTCTGTGAGCATTTTGATGACCAGTGCTTTGAACTGTGCATCTGACAGGTTGGCTATCTCTTCACTGCTTAGAGGAATTGGCTCTGGGGCTTTTATTTGTTTTCCGGTTTGAGCCATTTTTGGTGGGGTTTTTTTTGTTGTTGTTGTTGTTTTGGTTTTAGTCTGGTCGAGGCTATTACGTAGTGAGGGGGTGGAGCCTTAGGTGTTCCTCAGGGCGGGGCAGCCCAGTCGCTGGGTTGTGATGCTATAGGTGGGGGCAGGGTCTGAGAAGGAGCAATGGCACCTGCTCCACTCTCTCCCGGACTCCAGCCCTTTCCGCTGCTTCCCCTTCACCTGGATTATCTGCGCACGCACGCGTGCTGTTACGTAGTGAAGAGTGGAGCCTCTGGCGCTCCCCAGTGCGGAGCAGCCCAGTCGCTGGGTTGTGATGCTGTATGTGGGGGTGGGGCCTGAGAGCAAGCAATGGCGCCTGCTCCGCTCTCTCCCAGATTCAGTCCCCTCCGCCACTTCCCCTCCGCCTGGACCGTCTGCGCGCTCGAACGCGAGACCACCTGGTCAGTCAGCCAGCCGCCTTGTGCGGCCTCACTGGGTCTGCACAGCCGCCCCCCTGTGCCCGGGGACCGCCAGCCGCCGCCCATGCACCTGGAACTGCCAGCTGCTGCTGCTTGCGTTCCTGGGTTCGCACCTCCACTTTCTCCTGCCTCGACTCCGCCCCTCTTACCGGTCTGGATGAATGGTTGTTGGACTTCCGTACAGTTCAGTTTTCTATAAGTTCTGGTTGTTTTCTTGTTTCTAAATATTTGTTGTCCTTAATTTTGGTTGTGAGAGGAGGCACAGTGTGTCCGCTTACGCCTCCATCTTGGCCGGAAGTTGTCTATAGTTTTAATTTTAATATTTCACCTAAAATGTCATGTGTTGTGCTTGAATGTAATACTGTTATGTTACAGAATTACATGCTTATGATTTTGTAATAAAGGATTTCGTAATAAAAAAAGGGTGTTATTTGTGCTGGACTCTGTATATGAGATCATACTGATATAAATAAAACACAGATAAATAAATGAGAGAAAATGAAAAGCTACCCCTTACAGTGAAACACAAACTCATAAAAGTAGAAGAAATGATGGAATTAGAAAGTCATTGTTTTGCAACCATCACAGTAGTAATAATTCCATCAAAAACAATCTATGGATGCTAAAGCTAGTAAGTGAAAGTTTGAAGAGGAGCAGAATACTGTCTTAGTTCCAAAGGCCTCCCCACAAGTTACTTATTAATTACAAATAAAAAATAAAACTTTACAGCAGTTTAAGCTAGTGAACACAATTTTAATCAGGTGTTTCAAGTTAAGGCACCCACACTGTACAATGTGCTTCCTAATGTGATGTCTTTTTTTTTTTTCTTTGTGAATATTCTGTCTTCTGGCTAGCAGCATCCTTTCTACCCTCTTTTTAAAAAATTTTATCGTTGTTCAAGTACAGTTTTCTGCCCTCTCCCCCCACCATTCTCCCCACCCCAGCCATCTCCACCTCCACCCGCTGATTTCACCGCTCCTTGGTTTTGTCCATGTGTCCTTTATTGTTGTTCCTGAAAACCCTTCACCCTCCCCCTGCCTATTATCCCCTCCCATCTCCCCTGTGGTTACTGTGTGCTTGTTCTTAATTTCAATGTATCTGGTTATATTTTACTTTCTTGTTTGTTTTGTTCATTAGGTTCCACTTAAAGTTGAGATTATATATTTGTCTTTCGCCACCTGGCTTATTTCACTTAGCATAATGCTCTCCAGTTATATCCATGCTGTCGCAAATGGTAGGAGCACCTTCTTTCTGCTGCATAGTATTGCATTGTGTAAATGCACAATAGTTTTTTAAATATGTTTTATTGATTATACTATTACAGTTATCCCATTTCTCCCTTTATTCCACTCTGCCCTGTGCACCCCCTCCCACTTGCATTCCCCCGCTTTAATTCCTATCCATTGGTCATATATATAAGTTCTTTGGCTTCTACATTTCCTATACTATTCTTAATCTCCCCCTGTCTATCTTCTACCTACCATTTATGCTACTTATTCTCTGTACCTTTTCCTCTTCCCTCCCCACCCACTCCCCCACTAATAACCCTCCATGTGATCTCCATTTCTGTGATTATATTCCTGTTGTAGTTGTTTGCTTAGTTTGTTTTGTTTTTGTTTAGGTTCAGTTGTTAATAACAGTTTGTTGTCATTTCACTGCTCATAGTTTTTATCTTCTTTTTCTTAGATAAATCCCTTTAACATTTCACATAATAAGGGCTTAGTGATGATGAACTCCTTTAACTTGACCTTATCTGGGAAGCACTTTATAGGAAGCACCCTTCCATTCTAAATGATAGCTTTGCTGGATAGAGCAATCTTGGATGTAGGTCCTTGCCTTTCATGACTTTGAATATTCTTTCCAGCTCTTTCTTGCCTGCAAAGTTTCTTCTGAGAAATCAGCTGACAGTCCTATGGGCACTCCTTCTTAGGTAATTGTCTCCTTTTCTCTTGCTGCTTTTAAGATTCTCTCCTTATCTTTAATCTTGGCTAATGTAATTATGATGTTTCTTGGTGTGTGCTTCCTTCGATCTAACTTCTTTGGGACTGAGCTTCCTGGAAGTCTATTTCCTTTACCAGATTGGGGAAGTTCTCCTTCATTATTTGTTCAAATAAGTTTTCAGTTTCTTGCTCTTCCTCTTCTCCCTCTGGCATCCCTGTGTTTCAGATGTTGGAACGTTTAAAGATGTCCTGGAGGTTCCTAAGCCTGTCCTCATTCTTTTTGAATTCTTGTTTCCTTATTCTGTTCTAGTTGAATGTTTCTTTCTTCCTGCTGGTCCACACCATTGATTTGAGTCCTGGTTTCCTTCCTGTCACTGTTGGTTCCCTGTACATTTTCCTTTATTTCACTTAGCATAACCTTCATTCTTTCATCTAATTTGTGACCATATTCAACCAATTCTGTGAGCATCCTGATTACCAATGTTTTGAACTGTGCATCTAATAGGTTGGCTATCTCTTCATCATTTAGTGGAATTTTTTTCTGGAGCTTTGATCTGTACTTTCATTTGGGCCATTTCTTTTTTCTTTTTTTTTTTTTTGGTCTCGGTGCACCTGTTACTTAGTAAGGGGCGGAGCCTTAGGTGTTCACCAGGGCAGGGCAACCCACATTGCTGTGCTGTGATGCTGTCCAAGTGGGAGGGGTCCAAGAGGAAACACTGCCACTTGCTCTGCTCTCTGCTGGTTTTCAGTCACTTCCCCCACTACCTACAATCAAATCAAGCCCTCTGGTGCTGATTCTCAGGTGGGAGGGTTTGTGTACATTCTAGGACCCTCTGGATCTCTCCAATGAACTTTCCTGTGAGACTGGGAGTTTCTCCTGCTGCTGCCTCAATCCCCACTGGTGTTTTCAATCAGAGATTTGAGGCTTTATTTCCCCCTGCTTGAACTCTGGGTTGCATGGTCCATCTCACTCCCCAGTCGTTCTTCCTGGTTTATCTGCACGTTAATGTGGGACCACCCATCTGCAATCTGTCACCTGGCCAGGTCCGCCAGCCACTGCCTTGCCCATGAGCTGCAGTCTTGGTCACCTTGATCTGCCAGCTACCGCCTTGCGATGAGTCCTCTTCACCTGGCTACCTGTCTCCGCCCCTCCTACCGGTCTGGATGAATGTTTCTCCTTGGTTGTTGGGCTTCCATACAGTTCAATTTTCTGGAAGTTCTGGTTGTTTTTGTTTTTAAATTTGTTGTTGTCCTTCTTTTGGTTGTGTGAGGAGGTGCAGTGTGTCTGAAGGATTTTTTATAATTAATTTTTATTTAATAATTTAATACTTAATAATTTAATAATATATTTATTTTTTATTGTTGTTCAGCTACAGTTGTCCTGCCTAATGTGATGAAGTCATAATGCAAATGTCCATGCTACTGGATGAGGCCAGAGACTAGACATTGGGAACAAGCTCCCCAGAGGTCCTGATATAGGTGACCACAGGCCACTGACTGAATTCTGGGCGTAAAATTTTTGTTTATGGTGCCCTTCAAGCTTTGAACAAAGTTGTACCTTCATGCTTCTAGAAAGTGCCTCTGGCTACCATTTATATCTGAGTATCTGTCATTCTTCAATTTGGCAGAAATTCTTATCTGCATAGAAAACTTCATGCACATTTTTAGAACCAACACCTACCTCTGAGCCTCCCCATCACTGGCCCTCTGGAGCATGCCTTGTTTACCTTTATGGGAGTCTGTTTCTTTGGAATTCTGGCAGTTAATCATCAGCTGCAGAAAATCCACTCGGTGCTGGAAGCAGAAGGAAAAATTACATTGACACAGTCACTTGTGAAGTCAGAAATAAATCAAGAGTGCAGTATTGTATTTCTTTCCTAGTAAAATGACCCCTGTATTTCTTTCTCAAATTTATTTTTCAATTACAGGTTATATTCAATATTATTTTGTATTAATTTTAGGCATACAACATAGTGGTGAGACAATCATGTACTTTACAAGGTGTTCCCCTGAACATTTCTAGTACCCAGCTGGTCCACAGGTATTGCAATATTGTTGACTATATTCACTGTGCTGTATAATATGGCCCCTTTAAGTCCAGAAGTCTTACTAGTGCTGAATCATCAGTGAACACAAATATCCAGCTACCAATCTTAGAGAGCAGGATATTCTCCTGAGAGAAATCCAGCCAATATTCAACTTCTTTTTGGTCCTCACTCTCTCTGATTTTTGGCATCTCTCGTTTTTGAACACAGCTTCCTGGTCAAAAAGGTGCCTGCTCCCTCTTGTCACATCAGCTTGCTCACAAAAATATCCCTCAATTTTTTTCTCTAGCCTTAATTCTTCATGAATGGCCACATACATTAACCTCCCAACACTTGGAGTTTATTGGAGGAAGAGTTTATTGGTGTTTTTTCTGTGATCAGTTTCAAATGCCCCACCATCCCAGAACTCTCCACAATGTTCAGTGCAATCCTGGGGTAACTAACCCTATCACCGTGACTTGCAGAAATTCTTGTGCTGGCCTCCAGGTCCACAAAGGCAAAGATGGGTTGGCCAGCTTGTAACCTCAAGACCCAGAGAAGACTCCTGCCCTCTCAGTCTCTGAGTGGGCTCAAACTTAACAGAGTGAGTGCACTCTGTCAGGTGCCTCATGGGGCCTTCATTGCAGAATGTGTAAAGCAAGAGGCTTGGAAGTGATGATTCTGTGCCAGTTTAAGGCTTGGGGAAATGAGAATACCAGAAAAATAATTTTTAAATAGCAGTTCTTTCTTTCACAATTTATTGAAAGGAAGTTGTATGTTTTATGTGAAAAAAAATTTCATGTGGTGACATACCAACCATTGTTATATTTCAAACATTGTCTCTTTGACTCATTTTTTTTCCTTTCCCAAACTCTACCTTCTTTATTCCCTATAAAATGTTATATAACTTTCCTCCTATAAACCTAGAGTTCTCTACCCATCTAAAATACGAGAAGTACACAAATCATATGTATATAGCGCAATAAATTATCAAAAAGGGAACACACGCATGCAACCACCACCAGATTTTACCTTTTGTTTATCTTGGAGGCGACTTTCTTTCATTCTTTCTATAGACTTTTTGAAAAAATCAGTAGTACTTTTTGGAAACAAATGAATATTTAATACTTCAAACACTGGGGTAAGGAATGGAAAGAACACTGTAAGAAAAAAAGAAAGCACAATGAAAATACAAAATACACCTGGAGCAATTATAATTTTCTCTACCAATCAGAAGAGTAAAAGACACCAGGCTTCTCAACAAGGAGCCATTCCTTCTATGACCTTTGCTCAGACTTCCAAGCCCGTGGCTGAGGAAGGGCAAGTCCACATATAAGGGCCATCACTACAGCAGTGAGATTGGCAGCCCCTTCCTCGTCTTTTGGGTGACTAAAGGAGCAGGATTACATTCCTGAATGGCTTTGCATTTTATCTATTAAACTAGACTGTCTTTGAAGAAACCAGCCCAGAGTCTGAGACTTTAATTAATCTCACTGTTCAGGAAGTAGTAGTCATATGCACATGGATGGACACAGTAGACCACTAGACACCAAAATGTCAACAATTATTGTATCTGAGTGTTTAACTATAGGTGACTCTTCTTTCTTCTTTGTCTTTTTTTAAAAAATTTTGAAAATTTTATAAGAAATATGTATTGTATAATAATATATTAACCTAACCAAAATATAGTTTTAAAAAGAATTGGTAGTTAGGATAGTAATAATACAGTGTATATCTTTCAACCACAATGGAATGGAATTAGAAATCAATAACAGAAAGAAAATTGGGAAACTCACTAATACATGGAAATTTTAAAAATACCCTTCTAAAAATCCATGGGTTGTACAAGAAATCAAATGAGTAATTGGGAATTACTTTGAGATGAATAAAAATTGAGACATAACATACCGAAATTCATGAATGTAACAAAAGTGGCACTCAGAAAGAAATTTATGAAAAAAAAAAAAAGAAATTTATGGCTATAAATGCCTACACTTAAAAAAACAACAAAGATCTCAAATCAATAACCACACTTTGCCCCTTAACACATTGAGAAAAAAGAGCAAACAAAGCCAAAGGAAGCAGTTAAAGGAAATAATAAAGATGAGAGGAAAAAAACTAATAAAATAAAGAATAAAAACAACAGAGAAGAATAATGAAATCAAAAGATGATTCTTTGAAGACATTCAGATAAATTGACCAAGAATAAAGAAAAGAACATTTCAATTACCAGCATCAAAAATGAAAAAAGGGAGATTATTAGTGATGTTTTAAAAAGAACTATATAGAAATATTATGAACAATTGTATGCCAATAATCCAGATAACTTAGATGATATGGACAAATTCCTATAAATACACAAACTATACAAACTGCCTCAGAAAAGAAACAATCTGAATAAACCTATAGCAAGTAATAAGACTGAATTAGTAATAAAAAAACTACCCATACAAAAAAGCTAACATCCAGATGGCTTCAATGGTGAATTCTACCAAATGTTTAAGGAAAAATAGACACTAATTTTTACAAATTCTTCTAAAGATAAAAGGGGAATGAACACTACTAAACTCATTGTATGAGGCCAGTATTATCCTGACACTAACACCAGACAAAAATATCACAGGAAAAGAAAGCTACAGACCAGCATATCTTATGAACATGGATGCATTAATCCTTAACAAAATACTAACAAACTCAATCCAGAAATATGAAAAGAAGTATACACCATAATCATCATTTGGGGTTTATCCCAGGAAAGCAAGTTGTGTAATATACCATATCAATAGAACAAAAAACAAAAAACATATGATGTTCTCAGTAGATACAGAAAAAGCATTTGACAGAATCCAATACCATTTTGTGATTAAAAAAAACACTTAACAAAATACGAATAGGAAGGAATTTCCTCCGCCTGATGATGGACATCTATGAAAGACCCATAGCTAACACCATACTTAATAGTGAAAGCCTGAATGCTTCCTGTAAGTTTAGGACCCAGGCAAGGATGCCTCTCTCACCTCTTCTATTTAACATTGTACTAGAGGCTCTGGCCAGTGGAAACAGACAAGAAAAAAAAGGTATTGATATATGAAATGAAGAAGTAAAACTATCTCTTTCATCAGATAATATAATCTCATATATAAAAATCCTTAAAAATCCACTAAAAACCTATTAGAGTTACAATCTCAGTAGAAATTCAAGATACAAGATCAATATGCAAGGTCAATTGTATTACTATAAACTGCAATAAATAATCCAAAAGTGAAATTAAGAAAATAATTCAAACATCCAGAAAACCAGAAAACTTAGAAACATATACGTAAAACCAATACTTAGAAATACTTAAAAAACTTATTTTTTTATTTTAACTGTTGTTCAAGCACAGTTTTCTGCCTTTTACTCAAAAAACTTTAATGAAAGAAATGCAAAACTTGTACTCTGAAAACTACAAAACATTGTTGAAATAAATTAAAGATCTAAGTAAGTGGAAAAACATCCATGTTCCCCTAACAGGAAATTTAATATTGTCAAGATGGCAAAAACTCCCCAAATCAATGTAGTTTTAATGCATTCCCTACTAGAATCCTAGCTTCTACAATTCTTTGTAGAAACTAACCAGATAAATTTCAAATTTTATGAAATTGAGAGGGACCCAGAATAGTCAAAATAAATCTGGAAAAAAAAAAAAAGCTTAAAGTAGCAGAACTCCACTTCAGGATTTCAAATCTTACCACAAATCTATAATAATCAGTGCAATGTGGTACTGGCATAAGGATCGACATATAGATCAATGGAATATAATTTAGAGTCCAGAAATAAACCCCTGTGCTTATGGTCAACTGAATTTTGAGAAGGGTTCCAAGATGATTCATTGCAGAAATATCTTCTTACTAAATGATGCTGTCACAACTAGATGGCTATACACAAAAGAATGAAGTTGAATTCTTACATCATATACAAAAACAATATCAAAATGGATCAAAGAACTAAAAATAAATGCTAAAATATATGCATTTATAAGAAAACCAAAGGAGTAATTATTCATGACAGTTTTGGCAATGGATTCTTAGATATGACACCAAAGCACAGGCAATGAAAGAAAAAATATATAAATTGTACATCATCAAAATTAAAAATTTTGTCTTTTAAATGACACATATCAGGAAAGTATATGACACAGAATAGGAAAAACTTTTCAAATCACATATCTAATAAGGAATTTTATCTATAATAAATAAAGAACTCCTACAATTTAACAACAAAAAGAAGCAACCCAACTATATATGGGCAAAGAATTTTAATACACATTTATCTAAAGAAGATATAAAAATGGCCCCAAAGCATGTAAAATGTTGCTCAACATCCTTCGTCTTTAGGGAAATGCAAATCAAAACCATAATGAAATACAATCTTATACCCACTAGAATGGCCACAATCAAAAACAGAAAAATGTCAACCAAGCATTGGTGAGGTTGTGGAGAAACTGGAACCTTCATACATTACTGATGAGAATATAAAACGGTATAGCTAGTGTGAAAAAGAGTTTGGCAGTTCCTTATTAAGTTATACACAGAATTACTACACAATTCAGGAAATTCACCCCTGAGTAGAATAATCAAAACCAAGAGAAACCCAAAAGAATTGAAACAGATATACAAAAAAATTCTTGTACATGAATGTTCACAGTAGTACTATTTACAATAGCCAAGGTAGAAGCGACCCAAGTACCCATCAACTGATGAATGGATAAAAAATGCAGAATGTTAGAATATATACAATCCACTAGAATGTTATTTGGGCATAATAAGAAATGAAGTACTGATACATGCTACAACACGGAAAACTTTGAAAACGTTATGCTGAATTAAAGAAGCCAGACACAAAAGACCACAAATTATGTGATTCCATATATATGAAATGTTCAGCACAAGCAAATCTGGAGAGACAGAAACTAAGATAGTGATTGTTTATGCCTAAAGGTAGCAGAAGGTGAAAATTAAAAGGTACAGGGTTTCTAAGTTGGCAAAAATGTTCTAACAAATGATACTATGATGGTTGCATATATCTTTGAAATTATAAAAATTGTTGAGTTTACTGAGTAATTGAAATACAGTACTGTATAAGTTTAAGGTGTACAGCATACTGACTAGACATACATAGATTGTGAATAATAACCACCATAAGTTTAGTTGGTATCAATCACCTTATGTAGTTAAAAAAATTGTTTTCTCCCTTGTGATAGGAACTTTTAGAATCTACACTCCGGGAGGTTCAAGATGGCGGCATGGTAGGAGGACGCAGATTGTCCTTCCTCCTGCACATGGGAGAAAAACCTAACTGATCTACAGAGGAACAGAGCAGATAGCCAACAATACCACAGTATATATGAAAATAGGAGATCAAAATCCGTAGCAGACATTGGAAAACTAGACGTGGCAGCCGAGCGACGGGAGGTGGTCCTGAGACGGGACAGAGGCGACCCGGCGACCGGAGGCAGCTCCGCAACCGACCGGAGGCGGCCGCGCGACCGGAGGCGGCTCCGCAAACGACCGGAGGCGGCCCGGCGACCGGAGGCGGCTCCGCAAACGACCGGAGGCGGCCGCGCGACCGGAGGCGGCTCCGCAACCGACCGGAGGCGGCCCGGCGACCGGAGGGGGCTCCGCAACCGACCGGAGGCGGCCGCGCGACCGGAGGCGGCTCCGCAACCGACCGGAGGCGGCCCGGCGACCGGAGGGGGCTCCGCAACCGACCGGAGGCGGCCGCGCGACCGGAGGCGGCTCCGCAACCGACCGGAGGCGGCCCGGCGACCGGAGGGGGCTCCGCAACCGACCGGAGGCGGCCCGGCGACCGGAGGCGGCTCCGCAAACGACCGGAGGCGGCCGCGGGACCGGAGGGGGCTCCGCAACCGACCGGAGGCGGCCCGGCGACCGGAGGGGGCTCCGCAACCGACCGGAGGCGGCCGCGCGACCGGAGGCGGCTCCGCAACCGACCGGAGGCGGCCCGGCGACCGGAGGGGGCTCCGCAACCGACCGGAGGCGGCCGCGCGACCGGAGGCGGCTCCGCAACCGACCGGAGGCGGCCCGGCGACCGGAGGGGGCTCCGCAACCGACCGGAGGCGGCCCGGCGACCGGAGGCGGCTCCGCAAACGACCGGAGGCGGCCGCGGGACCGGAGGGGGCTCTGCAACCGACCGGAGGAGGTCGCGCGACCGGAGGCGGCTCTGCGACCGGGTTGGAAGCAGCCCTGCGGCCAGAGGCAACCCTGCAACTAGAGAAGGGGACTATGGAAGACCCGGAACTCACATCTGTGATCCTGGGGTGAGTGCGCGCAACTCGGGAAACTCTCGGAGCCCACGCCCGTAGTCTCAGGCGGGCGCCTGCGCCCTGTAGGAGACCCGGAGCTCACAGCAATAGGCTCGGGGAGGGATGGATCTGTAAGAGATTCCAGCTGAAACCCATAAACTCTGGAAAGCTCGCCCCCTGCAGGAGGCTCAGAAATCACACCCAAAGCCCTGCATGGACAGTACGCCATTAGCCCTGGGGACAGTGCTGGGCTGGCACTGAGGACAGTAGCCCAAAGCTGACTGAGTGAGGAACAGGGAGAAAAGCGGTACAAGTCGCCTCCCAGCCTGCTACAGCCAGCAAGTCCAGAAAATCCAGTTTGGCCTGTGTGAAAATAGCAAGAGATTTTTTTTTTTTCCCTTCTTATTCTTTTTTTTTTTTTTTTTTTTTGGGGGGGGTTGTTTTGTTTTGTGGGGGATTTTTTTGATAGTTGTTTTTTGTCTGCTTAGTTGGGTTTTTTGTTTGTTTGTTTTGGTTCGTTTTTCGTTTTTGTGGGGTTCTTTTTGTTTTGTTTTGATTATATATTTTTTATTTCTTTATTACTTCTACCTTTTTTATCCCTCAATTCCTTTTGCTTCTCTTTACTTCTTTCTGGCTTTATCCCTTCTTCCTTTCTTTCCAATTTTATCTCTCCTTCCCTCCTCTTTTTTTTTTTTGTTTTTTTTGTTTTCTCTTTTTTCTCTCTCTTCTTTTTTTCACTTTATTCTTTTCTCTTTTTGAATACCCACGAGTGAGGCAAAGAAATCCTAGAACTGTGAAAAAACCAGAGTTGGACCAAAAGAGGGGGTATTCCCACAGCTGAGACAGTGGAAGCTGTGAACACCAGGATACCTGAAGAAGACTATAACACTGAATCTCACAGGTATTCCACCACAGAAGTTCACACCATAAACGCAGGTAGCCAGAACAGATCAACTTAAGAAGCAGAGGTTTACAAGAAGAGTCTCACCAACAATGAGAAGACAAAGAAACAATCCCCAAATGAAAGAAAAGGTGGAAGCCCCAGAAAGAATGCTAAATGAAACAGAGGCAACTCAACTATCAGATAAGGAGTTCAAAGAAATGGTTATCAGGAAGCTCCATGAGCTCTCAATGAGCTACCAGAAACTACAGGGAAGCTACGATGAACTCAGTGCAAACTATATCAACATGAAAAAGGAAATAGAAACTATCAAAAAGGGCCAAGAGGAAATGAAGAATACAATTTCTGAGCTGAAGAACACAGTAGAAGGAATGAAAAGCAGAATCGATGAAGCAGAAGATCGGATAAGTGAGTTGGAGGACAAAGTAGAAAAAAACAGCCAGATAGAGCAAGAAAAGGAAAAGAGGCTCAGAAAGAATGAAGAGGGTTTAAGAGAAATGCAAGACAACATAAAACGTAATAATATCCGTATAATAGGAATACCAGAAGGAGAAGAAGAAGAGCAAGGGATAGAAAACCTATTTGAAAAAGTAATGATGGAAAACTTCCCTAATTTGGTGAGAGGAAAAGTCACACAAATTCAGGAAACACAGAGAGTCCCTATCAAGAGGAACCCAAACAGGCCCACTTCAAGACACATCATCATTAAAATGGCAAACTTCCAAGACAAAGAGAGAATCTTAAAGGCAGCAAGGGAGAAAAAGGAAGTAACATACAAGGGAGCCCCGATAAGGTTAGCAACTGACTTCTCAATGGAAACGCTCCAAGCCAGAAGACAATGGCAAGAAATATTCCAAGTAATGAGAACCAAAGGCCTACAACCAAGACTACTTTATCCAGCAAGGCTTTCAATCAAGATAGAAGGCCAAATAAGGAGCTTCCCAGACAAAAGAAGTCTAAAAGAATACACCTCTACCAAACCAGTACTACAAGAGATACTAAAGGGACTGCTTTAAGGAAAAAAAGGAAAAGAGAGAGTGAGGAACACAGATACGAAAATGGCAATGAATCAGTACCTATCAATAGTAACCTTAAATGTAAATGGATTAAATGCTCCAATCAAAAG
This sequence comes from Glossophaga mutica, assembly GCA_039655065.1. Classification (NCBI taxonomy): domain Eukaryota; kingdom Metazoa; phylum Chordata; class Mammalia; order Chiroptera; family Phyllostomidae; genus Glossophaga; species Glossophaga mutica. Next base: position 86,013,412 of record CM077305.1, read on the forward strand.
ACATAGAGTAGCTGACTGGATAAGAAAGCATGACCCACACATATGCTGCCTACAAGAGACCCACCTCAGGACAAAAGACCTACACAGACTCAAAGTGAAAGGCTGGAAACAAATTTTCCAAGCAAATGGACAGGAAAAAAAGGCCGGGGTAGCAATACTCATATCAGACAAAATAGACTTCAAAAGAAGAGCTATAAAGAGAGACCCAGAAGGTCACTTCATAATACTCAAGGGAAGAATCCACCAAGAAGACATAAACATTGTAAATATATATGCACCCAATATAGGAGCACCTAAATACATCAAGAAAATCTTAGAGGACTTCAAGAAAGATATAGACAGCAACACAATTATAGTAGGTGATTTTAACACACCACTGTCAAAAATGGACAGATCTTCCAAACAAATTATCAACAAAGATATTGTGGCATTGAACAATACTCTAGACGAATTGGACTTAGCTGATATATATAGGGCCCTCCATCCCAAAGAAACTAAATACACATTTTTTTCAAACGCACATGGAACATTTTCAAAGATAGACCACATGATAGGACACAAAACAAGTCTCAACAAATTCAAGAAAATTGATATCATACCAAGCATTTTCTCCGACCACAAGGGACTAAAACTAGAAACCGACTTGATGGGGAAAATCCCCAAACCATCAAAATCATGGAGATTGAATAGCATGCTATTAAACAATGAATGGGTAAAGAATGAAATTAAGGAGGAAATCAAAAAGTTTCTGGAAACAAATGAAAATGAACTCACAACAACCCAAAACTTATGGGACACAATGAAGGCAGTCCTCAGAGGGAAGTTCATAGCAATACAGGCCTACCTAAAGAAGACAGAAACATTTCTAACAAACGACTTAACCCTACGCCTACAAGAACTCGAGGAACAACAACAAAGACAGCCCAGGGCAAGTAGAAGGAAGGAAATAACCAAGATCAGAGCAGAATTAAATGACATAGAGACTAAAAGCACAATCCTAAGGATCAATGAATCCAGGAGCTGGTTCTTTGAAAAGATAAACAAAATCGACAAGCCTTTAAGCAGGCTCATCAAGAAAAAAAGAGAGAGGACTCAAATAAACACAATCAGAAATGAAAGAGGAGAGATTACGACTGACACCACAGAAATACAAAGGATTGTAAGAAATTACTATGAAGAACTGTATGCCAAGAAATTTGAAAACCTAGGTGAAATGGACAAGTTTCTAGAGAAATATAACCTTCCAAAACTCAATGAAAAAGAAACAGAAAGCCTGAACAGACCAATAACAGCTGGTGAAATTGAATCAGTAATCAAAACACTCCCGGCACACAAAAGCCCTGGACCAGATGGTTTCACAGGAGAATTCTACAAAACATTTAAGGAAGAGCTAACCCCTATCCTTCACAGACTATTCCAAAAAATCCAAAATGATGGAAGACTCCCAAACTCTTTTTATGAAGCCAGCATCATCCTAATCCCAAAACCAGATAAAGACATAACAAAGAAAGAAAACTTCAGGCCAATATCACTGATGAATGTAGACGCTAAAATCCTCAACAAAATATTGGCAAACCGCATCCAACAATACATTAAAAAGATCATACACCATGACCAAGTAGGATTCATCCCAGGGATGCAAGGATGGTTCAACATTCGCAAATCCATAAATGTAATACATCACATAAACAAAAGCAAGGACAAAAATCACATGATCATATCAATAGATGCAGAAAAAGCTTTTGATAAAGTACAACACCCATTTATGATAAAAACACTCAGCAAAGTGGGAATAGAGGGAGCATTCCTCAACATAATAAAAGCCATATATGAGAGACCTACAGCCAACATCATACTCAATGGGCAAAAACTGAAATCTTTCCCACTAAGATCAGGAACAAGACAAGGCTGTCCACTTTCACCACTTCTATTCAATATAGTATTGGAAGTCTTAGCCACAGCAATTAGACAAGAAAAGGAAATAAAAGGCATCCAAATTGGAAAGGAGGAAACAAAACTATCATTGTTTGCAGATGACATGATAGTGTACATAGAAAATCCTATAGACTCGGCCAAAAAGCTGCTCGACGTAATAAATGAATTTGGCCAAATAGCTGGATACAAAGTCAATATCCAAAAATCAAAGGCATTTTTGTATACCAACAGTGAAACAGCAGAAGCAGAAATCAAGAAAAAAATCCCATTCGATATAGCAAAAAGAAAAATAAAATACCTAGGAATAAACCTAACCAAGGAGGTAAAAGACCTGTATGCAGAAAACTACACAACACTGAAGAATGAAATCAAGGAAGACACAAACAAATGGAAGCATATACCATGTTCATGGATCGGAAGAATTAATATTATCAAAATGTCCATACTACCCAAAGCAATTTACAGATTCAATGCAATACCTATTAAAGTTCCAATGGCATATTTCACAGACATAGAACAAACACTTCAAAAATTTATATGGAATCATAAACGACCCCGGATAGCGGCAGCAATTTTGAGAAAGAAGAGCAAAGTAGGAGGGATCACAATACCTGATACCAAACTGTATTACAAAGCCACTGTAATCAAAACAGCCTGGTACTGGCACAAGAACAGACACGTGGACCAGTGGAATAGAACAGAGAGCCCAGAAATAAACCCAAGTCTCTACAGTCAATTAATATTCGACAAAGGGGGCAGCAACATAAAATGGAGCAAAAATAGCCTCTTCAATAAGTGGTGCTGGGAGAACTGGACAGCCACATGCAAAAAAATGAAACTCGAGCACCAACTTACACCATACACAAAAATAAATTCAAGGTGGATAAAAGATTTAAATATAAGCCATGACACCATTAAAATTCTAGAGGATAATATAGGCAGGAAAATCTCAGATATTTCACGCAGCAATATTTTCACTGATACATCCCCTAGAGCAAGGGACATAAAGGAAAGAATAAACAAATGGGATCTCATCAAAATAAAAAGCTTCTGCACAGCTAAAGAAAACAGTATTAAAATAAAAAGAGAACCAACTGTATGGGAAAACATATTTGCCAATGATACCTCAGACAAGGGATTAATCTCCAAAATATATAAAGAACTTACAAGACTCTACTCTAAGAAGACAAGCAACCCAATTAAAAAATGGGCAAAGGATTCAAACAGACACTTCTCCAAGGAGGACATACAGAGGATCCAGAGACACATGAAAAGATGCTCGATATCTCTAGCTATCAGAGAGATGCAAATTAAAACTACAATGAGATACCACTTGACACCAGTCAGAATGGCCTTCATAAACAAAGCAACAAACAGCAAGTGTTGGAGAGGTTGTGGAGAAAAGGGGACCCTAGTGCACTGTTGGTGGGATTGCAGATTGGTACAACCACTATGGAAAACAGTATGGAATTTTCTAAGAAAACTAAAAATGGACATACCTTTTGACCCAGTAATTCCACTGCTTGGATTATATCCTAAGAATCCTGAAACACCAATCCAAAAGAATCTATGCACCCCTATGTTCATAGCAGCACAATTTACAATAGCCAAGTGCTGGAAGCAACCTAGGTGCCCATCAGTTAATGAATGGATCAAAAAACTGTGGTACATTTACACAATGGAATTCTATGCAGCAGAAAGAAAGAAGGAGCTCATACCCTTTGCGACAGCATGGAAGGAATTGGAGAGTATCATGCTAAGCGAAATAAGCCAGGCAGTGAAAGACAAATACCATATGATCTCACCTTTAACAGGAAGCTAATCAACAAAACAAACAAACAAGCATAATATAAACAAAGACACTGAATTTGAGAACAGTCTGACAGTGTCCAGAGTGGGAGGGGAGGGAATTTCAGGGGAAAAGGGGAACGGTTTAGAGCAACAAGTATAAAGGACTTGTGGACAAAAACTATGGGGGGGTGGAAATGGGAGGAAGGTGGGGAGGGCTGGGGTGGTGGGCTGGGGCGGGGTAAAAGACAGAAAACTGTACAATATCAACAATTAAAAAATACTGATTAAAAAATAAATAAATAAATAAATAAATTAAAAAAAAAAAAAAAAAAAAAAGAATCTACACTCCTATTGACTGCATAACTGAAAATTTGTACCTTTTGACCACCTTCATCCAATTCTCCCACCCTTAACCCCTGTCTTGATAATCACAAATCAGTACTCATTCTACAAGTTTGGGTATCTTTTTAGATCCCACATATAAGTGAGATCACACAGTATTTGTCTCTCTGTCTTACTTATTCGACTTATCATAATGTTGTCAAGGTCCATTCATGTTGTTGCAAATGGCAGCACTATGGCTGAATAGTACTCTACTGTGTATGTTTACATATGACATTTTTAATACGGTTATCTCTTGATGGACACTGGGTTGTAAAAAGGATAGAACTGCACATTTTAAATGGATGAATTATATAGTATGTGAATTATATCTCAATAAAGCTTTTAAAAAATGAAAGGAAGGGCCGCTGGTAGGACGGGAGAAGAGAAGGAGGGGTGTGTGGAAAGAAGGGACATAAGGAGGGAGAGAGAAAGGAACATAGTAGCCCACATACTTATTGAGAGAAAAAGTGGATCGAAGATATTAAATTTTAGCAGTATCTTGATATGTTCCACAAACGGATCTTGTGGGTTGTTGAGGGAATCAATGTTCACTCCAAATGATGTGCTAGTAATCACATCCATGCTGTAAGCCCCAAAGATGCTGAGTAGAGAAACAAAGACATGGAAAATTAAAATTGGCAAATCTTTACTAGCCTTATCCAACATGTACAACAAGCAGGGCATGTAAGTTCATATACTCCAGAAAGACAGGTAAAGAGCCACACAACTGTCAAAATCATCAGCTTCATCATCTGAAAAATCTATGCTCCTGACACAATCATGAAGTACTTATCAGGTGTCAGTGATGCAACTGGTCCTGTGCTGGGGTTATGGGGACACCAAGGCAAGTTAGACCCACCTGTGAGCACAGGAAGATTAGTCAGAGGGATGGAGACCCATAATCAGACAAACTACAATAGTATATTTTGAGTCTGGACAATAGCAGTTGTTCTGTGTTTGAATAGGACAAAAGGTAGACAATGACCTCTTCCTAGTGGAAGCAAAAAAGGTGACATTGACCTAGGTCTTGACCCATTGCAGTATCTGTACTCAGAGCTGATTCCTCTTTAGCACATTACAGGAGAGCAGCACCCTGGTCTGAGTTGCCAGGAATGTCATCCTTGCTTCTCTACACTCCTGCTAAAGCTCCAGAAAGACCCACTGTCCTGAACTCCAGTGATCTGAGGTTGCCCCGAGGGCAGACTCATTTCTTTTTTTTTTTTAATGAATCATTTTTTAAAACTTTTTTACATATTTTATTTATTTATTTTTAGAAAGAGGGGAAGAACAAAAGGGATACATCAATGTGTGGTTGCCTGTCACACACCCCCTACGGGGGACCCGTCCTGCAACCCAGGCATGTGCCCTGACTGGGAATCAAATCAGCAACACTGGTATGCAGGCTATCACTCAATCCACTGAGCCACACCAGTCAGGGCTCATTTCTGTGAAATATAAGAACTAAGAATGTTCCTGGTTTTAAAAGTAATAATAATAAAAAATCACTCCAAAATCAATCTGGGAAATTCCATAGGTAAGTGATCATATGTCCCCAGTTTTCCCAGACCAGTCCCAATTTACTTCTGTTGTTCCTGCAGAATTTTTTTTTTAAATGTCTTACTTTAGACAATAAATAATATGGTCACCCTACCTCATAGTCTGTACAGGACCTTCTCTCTTTTAGACTAAAGAAAGAAGTGGTGGTAAGATTTAATGTTCAGTATTTTGCTGGTATCCTCACCAAAATCCTGAAGGGGTTGAAGTTGTTCCAAGTTCCACATTGTAACTTCCCTACCTCACCCACTGCCCACCGATATGTACCAGTGTCTTCCCCTGCCACTATTTCACACTCTCTACACTGGACCCTTTGGTAGAATCATGTTTCTTCTTTCTGAACCATGTATCTTTGTCTTCCAGAATATCCACGGTGACAATCAAGCAGACACATTAATCCTGGTTCACATACACAAGAGAAGGCATTTCTCTCCTGGCTGCCCTGCCTTTTTGGGTGAGCCACATCTTCTTGGGTAGCCCATTGTAGTTCTAACACCACACACCTACTTCTGTTTGGTCACTAGTGTAACTCAGCAGTGGGACTTTAGGCTCTGTGGAAGGCAGCTGGAGGGTTTCGGGGAAGAGTTCAGAATCCCAGTATCTGGGCTCCTACTCACTCTTTCAAGCTGATGGGTTTGCCTTTCTCTGCTTCCTTCCTCAGGTTCCGTACCAACATATCTCCATACTGGTTAATGATGGGAAACATCTAGACACAAAAAATAATACCACTCGGAGTTAAATGTGAAGACCCAAGTCCTAGAAGGACCTGGCTTTCACAAGCATGGGGCAGTAAGGGATATTTTAGAATGAAACTTATAATGTCATTTCTAGGACATAAAGATAAAAGACCATTTTTAGAAAGGTCAAATTCAGTAGGTTACCTTTAGAAAGAAACTAACTTATTTTCTACTTGTCCAAAATTGCCCAGATGCATTCTTTAAGTTTCAAATTAAATGTTCTTATATTCTTACCTCCTTGAGCTTTCCACTAGTGAAGGTTGGAGACAGCAATGTTCGTATTCTCTTCCAGTTTTCATCCTCAGCTAGAGAGATGGCACTTTTCATAAATCCCACTGGACCAATAGTCTGGAATTGAAAGCAAAAGACATTTTGTCTTATATAAGTTTTGGAGGTCTTAACAATTGTTAAGTGGGCATCAATTATTCAACAAATATTTAGTGGCCATCTACTTAGTAGCAGGCCCTATGCTAGATATTCAAAACACTTATCCCAAATGTCTAGGATCTAATCAAGGTGCAGGAGATATCCAGTCACTTGATGTGATATCCAGCCTTTATCTTCCAATCTCTTTTTCAAGGCAAATGACCCATGTGGTAGAGAAACTGCTCTTCCAGAGAAATAGATAAGAGTTAAGACCTATTATTGGGTTGGCCAGAAAGTTCACATGGTTTTTTCCCATAAAATAAGACACATTTATCATTTTCACCAATAACTTTATTGATTTGGGTATTTTCAATATGTCAGCTATCTCCTGTGTGGTATAACATTGACCGTTCTCAATTAATGTCTCGATTTGATCACTATCAACTTCAACTAGTCTACCCAGCCATGGAGCATTGTCTGTCCAGCGAGAAATCTCCAGCATGGAAGTTTGCAAACCACTTTTGACACATTCAATCTGTCACAGCACCTTCTCCATACACTGCACAAATCTTTTGTCTGTGTTTGAGTTGCATTTTTACCTTTCTTGAAATAATAAAGCATAATATGCCAAAAAGTGTTGCATATTTTCTTCCATCCTCAATATTAAAATGGCTATACAAAAATTCCCCAATTTTGATAAGTTTTTTTGAAAATGCATGCTGATATGATGTTGCGGACCGTTCAGCCTGGTTTCAGGAGTTGTAACCCTCACCCCATGGTGGGCTGTGTAAGAGCCCAAGGGACCCACTTTATCTGGGTCTGTTCTGTCACAAGGATGTGACCTATTAAGGAGACAAAGCTTATCTCCCTGGCAGGAGCACTGCTTCTGCCTTACCCATCTCTGGCCCCATAGCTTGGTTGGCAGTCAATGACAGGTAAGACTCCTCATGGGAGGGGCAACCTAAGCCAGACGCAACCACTTGAAAGGCCTCATGGAAGGACTCGGGGGGTTGCAGCAAGGAGAATGTGATGGACCCTCGCCCCTCCGGCTATTCTGACATAGCCCGAGTCCTCATTTCCATCTGGGAGATGTCTCCTGCTTCCTAATCGGCTTAAAGCCTGAAACTGTGGGGGTGAGCGGTGCAGCCCTGTCCTGGCCTGGTCGGCTCTGTGGGTGATTGGCATAAGAAAGAATTCCTAAAGTCCTGTGAAACCTGCTTTGCTAAGAGTGCTCTTCCTGAGGTGACAAGTGTCCCAGGAGGAAATGAGCATGTCTCCCAAAGTCTGGCAACCCCCCTTCCTGACAAACACTGGCTCGGATTAAGCCCTCAGATTTCTTTGACATGTTAAACTTGTATTCCGGTGTGTTGGAACCCAATAAAAGCCTAGTGAGGAAGGGGCTCTGGGTCATTCTCCTCTGAGAGTTTGACCCCTTTCCTCCCCAAGCAGTAATGTCTTGGTAGTTTTTATTTTCATCTGTGACGAACGGGGGGTTCTACAGGCGAAGCCCCCCACAATATGACAGCTGTCACAATACAATCTAACAAGATTGTTGTGAATGAAGTTAAAGACAACTAAACACTACCAGAGCCACCTTATGGGAAAGACCTAATGAACTTTTTGGCCAACCCAATACATCCTCCAGAGCTGTGCAGGATAAAAAGGAATTCTTGACAGATAGCCTTGACAAACTCTACCCATTTTATCTTTACTTATATCTACAGCATGAACAACTTGAAAAAGGGATGTCTAATATGGTGTTTTTTATAAAATAACAGTTAATACTTGAAAGATAAGGAATCTTTTTTCTATTCTGGAAAAAAATATGATAAAATTACATGGAAATCCTCTTCCCTTACATTTTCTCACCAGAGACAGAAGAAAAAAGAAAGAAGTAATTCTATTCCTCAATTTGGGACTGGACTGTCAAGCCAACCTGCCTGAGACTTTTCTTTCATTTTTGTAATGTTGTATTTTGTTTTAAAATGGACATCTCAAATACACACTCATGATTAAAAAAAAAACAAAACCCTCACTAACTAGAAAAGAAGGAAAACTTCCTCAACTTGATAAAACCATCTACAAAACCTACAGGTAATATCATAATGAGAAAAGCCTGGAATAACATCACCTGGTGGAGTAGAAGCCTCCTGCCTTCATTGCCCACCTCACTTCCCCCCCCCAAAAAAAAAAATTAGACAGTTATCCGCACACACAAAAATAAATCTGGAGAGCTCAGGAGTTTACTCAAGAAAATCAGGAACAGAATGGAGAAAAAAAAATCCTGAGAATAACTATACAAAATGAACAGGGAGTATAGTTTATTTTGCCTGTATCATCTCATCTCTCAGGCCAGCACCGCTCAGTGCCAGGAGGGAACTCCAAAGCCTGGGAGACTTCACCTTGCTGAGAAAAGAACAACAGGGTGAGTGACAATTTTCCCCACTCATCCAGGGCATTGAACAAATCACCTGCTATGGATTCACTATATCCACTACATGGGTATAGGTGAGAAGTCTAGACACAATTAAGAACTAAGAAGAGCAGGAACTACAAGTATCATCCATATGGCATGAGTGACCATGATTTTTTGTCCTGCTGTGCAGAACACCCCAACAGCCTTTGCTGCTCAGGAAACCAATAGCCAGCACAGCCACTGTGAACACCCTGCCGATTTTACTGCTGATAGCCCCACGTTCACAAATTCCAACAGCCTGAGTCCTGCCCAACCACACTCTACCCCCAGGGTGCTGTCCCAGCTCATGCCATCACTGATGCCCTGAGCCTCAGGATATGTGCCAGAAGCCAGCCCTGGCTTCTGTGACTGGCTATGTGCATAACACCAGACCAGTCTCCTGCAGATTCTCAGGTGCTTAGAGTCAGTTCTGACTCCTGTTAGTGGACTACACTGCCTCGTATGCCTGCAACTAACCATTGGAGCCACATATCTGCACACGTTTAGCCTCAGCTCCATTCACCAGCCCCCACAGCTGTGCAGGTACTTGTAGGTAGCTGCTATAGCTACATGAGTATACACTGATAGCCCGAACACTCTAAGCTACTATTGTGCCCACAGTTGGCTCCAGCCCATTCCACTAGAATTAGATCTCACCATTGGACAACATGGCCCAGAGTTAGCCCCAAGAATTTGCATACTGCCAAGTTTGGCCACCACTGCTACCTGCCCCAGTCCATCAACACTAGACCTGTTGATTCTGTTGAAGACCCCAACAGCCCTTGCAGCCACCATGGACCATACACAGCTAGTACTGTCAAGGATCATACAGTGGGTTATGTTGTGAACCCCAGCTACCCTTCCAACAATGCCCCCAGACCTGGAGCCACCACATACCCCTGCGGGGCATCCTGCACCACTAGATGAGGGTCACAGCATGCTCCAGTGTGCCCCAACCCACAAGTAAAGATATTTTCTTACTCAAGTTACATTACAAAATCTGTAAGAGGACTTTATAAATTCTGCAGCAGGACACAAAAAATCATGGTCAATTATGCCACATGGCTCATACTGGTGGTTCCTGCTCTTCTTTGTTCTTAATTGTCTCTAGACTTCTCATCTATGCCCGTATAGTGAGTATAGTGAAACGACAGCAGGTCATTTGTTCAATGTCCTGAATGAGTGGGGAAAATTGTCACTCACCCTGTTGTTCTTTTCTCAGCAAGGGAAAGTCTCCTGACCTGGGGATTTCTCTCTTGGCACCACTGCAAAACTACAGTAATCACAAAGAAACAGGGAAATGATACCACCAAAGGAACATAATGAACTTCTTAGCAACAGATCCCCCCACAGTGGAGATCACAAATTGCCCTGACAAGGTATTCAAAGTACTTGTTCTACAAAGCTCAGAGAGCTAAAGAAAATAGATAAAAATTTAACAAGATCACCCAATGTCATATTCCCTGACTCTTCATGACCCCTGTAGTCTTGCAATGGTGTCTGTACATTGCCATTAACCAATTTTACCTCAGTAAATTTAATTTTTGAAAAATTTAACAAAATCAGAAAAAATACAAAAAGAAAAGTTCAACAAATAGATATAAAGCATAAAAAGAAAAAGTAATAAATTTTGAAGCTGAAGAGTACAATAACTGAACTCAAAAACTGCAACACAGAGTTACATGATCAGACCAAGTTAAATAGAAGAAGCAAATTTAATGACAGATCACTTAAAATTATCCAGGGACTTACGGCCAAGATGGAGGCATACATGGACACACTATGCCTCCTCTCATAACCAAAATTAAGGACAAAAAGATTTAGAAACAAGAAAACAACCAGAACTTATAGAAAATTGAACTGTACGGAAGTCCAACAACCATTCATCCAGACCGGTAAGAGGGGCAGAGTCGTGGCAGGAAAAAGTGGAGATGTGGACCCGGGAACACAGGCAGCAGAGGCTGGCAGTTCCCTGGCATGCAGGCGGCGGCTAGCAGACCCCAGTGCACAGGCGGCAGCTAGTGGAGCCTGGGCACAGGGTGGCAACAGTGTAGACCCAGTGAGGCCACGCAAATCAGCTGGCTGACCAGGTGGTCCCACAGATAATCCAGAAGAAGGGGAAGCAGTGGAAGGGACTGGAATCCAAGACAGAGTGGAGCAGGCACCATTGTTCCCTCTCAGACCCCGTCTCCACATACAGTGTCACAACTCAGCGACTGGGCTGCCCCGCACTGGGGAACACCTAAGGCTCCACCCCTCACTACGTAACAGCTGCAACTAGACCCCCCCCAAAAAAAGGCTCAAACCGGAGAACAAATCAAAGCCCCAGAGCCAATTCACCAAAGCGATGAAGAGATAGCCAACCTATCAGATGCACAGTTCAAAGCCCTGGTGATCAGGATGCTCACAGAATTGGTTGATTTTGCTCACAAATTAGATGAAAAAAATGCAGGCTACAATATGTGAAATGAAGGAAAATGTACAGGGAACCAATAGAGATGGGAGGAAAACAAGGACTCAAATTAATGGAGTGGACCAGAAGGAAGAAAGAAACAACCAAACAGAAAACAAGAAAGAAACAAGAATTCAAAAAAATGAGGAGAGGCTTAGGAACCTCCAGGACATCCTTAAACATCCCAACATCTGAATTATAGGGTACCAAAAGGGGAAGAAGCAGAGCAACAAGTGGAAACTTATTTGAACAAATAATAAAGGAGAACTTCCCCAATCTGGCAAAGGAAATAGACTACCAGGAAGTCTAGGAAGCTCAGAGAGTCCCAAAGAAGTTGGACCCAAGGAGGAACACACCAAGGAACATCAGAATTACATTAGCCAAGATTAAAATGAAGGACAGAATTCTAGAAGCAACAAGGGATAAGGGAACAGTCACCTACAAAGGAGTTCCCATCAGACTGTCAGCTGATTTCTCAAAAGAGACCTTCCAGGCAAGAAGGGGCTGGAAAGAAGTATTTGAATATTTGAAGTCTTGAAAGGCAAGGACCTACATCCAAGATTGCTCTATCCAGCAAAGCTGTCATTTAGAATGGAAGGGAAGATAAAGCACTTCTCAGATAAGGTCAAGTTCAAGGAGTTCATCATCACCAAGCCCTTATTATATGAAATCTTAAAAGGACTTATCTAAGGAAAAGAAGATAAAGAAATATGGCAGTGAAAAGACAGCAAACTCACAGCTATTAACAACCACACCTAAAACAAAAGCAAACAGCTAGAACAGGAACAGAAACACAGAAATGGCGATCATATGGAGGGTTAGCAACAAGGGAGTGGGAAGAGGAGAGAGGGGGAAAAGGTACAGAGAATAAGTAGCATAGATGGTAGGTAGAAAATAGACAGGGGGAGGGCAAGAATAGTGTGGGAAATGTAGAAGCTAAAGAACTTATGACACATGGACATGAACTAAAGGGGGGGAATGAGGGTGAGAGGGGGTGTGCAGGGTGGAGGGGAATGATGGGGGAGAAATGAAACAACTGTAATAGCATAATCAATAAAATATATTTAAAAAATTATCCAGGCACATCCTACACCCACATGCGGTGGATAAATGTCAGGAGGGATATATTAGCTGTGAGGGTCCCCCATGAGGAACAAGTGGTCTCAGCCCCACCCCAGTACCTCCAGCCCAGGGATTCAGTATCAGGAAGAGAAGTCTTCATAATATCTAGATGTAAAAACCAACAGGGATTGAGGCTGAGGGAGATGGAGGGCTTCTAGAGTCCCAGGCAGTTCCTCTGAAAGGACTCACACATGGACTAACTCCCTCTGAGCTCAAGCACAGAGACAACAGCTTGAAAGGCACCAGAGACATATGGGGAGGAACTGAATTGTCCAGCATCAGGATGAGAGCAGGAAAGGGCAGCTTTCTCTCAAACAGAAGTGCTGACAGAAGCCATTGTTCCTTTGATGAGCCCTTCCACGACAGAGCCTGCAGATGGGTGCCATATCTGAGACTCCATCTACCTGATTCACAATGTTAGCCCCTCCCTGGTGATTTCCTGATGCCCTTCCCCACCCAAATTGGGGCACACCCAAGCTGTTTCCAGAGGTTTTTCCATATGAATAAACTGTCTTGGCTAATACTTCAGATTTTTTCTAAAATCTCTCAAACAAGAAGCATCTAGACTCAGCAAGCCCTGTATCTCTTGCTTAGTGGCTGCAGGCCAGGCACTAGCAACAGTCAGCCACAGTTCATAGCTTGGCCTCTCCGGGACACCTCCAAGCCCAACACAAGTGGCAGCCATCTGCACATCACTTTGTAGCTCATGTCAGGTAGCCCAGGGGTGGAACACAGACAGTGGCTGACCTTGGCCTATATTTACCAAGATGCCCCAGAGCCAAAACACCTAGTGAACAGCTACAGACCACATTGAAACATCACCACCCAACCACCTCCACAAGCAACACACTTCAGAGGCAGACTCAGCAGGCACCAGAGTCCTACTAAAGTCCTGCTCTGTGGGGTAAGCCCCAGCACAGCTGATCCTCCACAGTGGTTGGAGGTGAGTGGTCAGTGGTTGTAGTCATTCCTTGCAGGTGATTAGCATGGGTGGGTAAATACCTTCCAACCATGTGCAAACAGCAATCAATACTCAACTGCAACAGGAGGGTGTATACAGCCCACAAAGGGGGCACATCTGGAATGCCTGATCGCATGAATAGAGAAGCAGTACCTACAGAACACCTACTGCATTAGACCACTCTACCAAGCCCAGAAGACATAGCAACTCTACCTAATACATAGAAACAAACACAGGGAGGCTGCCAAAATGAAGAAACCCCAAAAAAACATGTTCCAAATGAAAGAACAGAGCAAAACTCCAGAAAAAGAACTAAACAAAATGGAGACAAGCAATCTACTAGATGCCAAGTCCAAAACACCAATTATAAGGATGTTCAATTAACTTAGTGAGAACTTCAAAAGCATAAAAAAGGGTCAGTCAGAAATAAAGGATAACAATCCAAGATGGAGGAGGAGTAAGGGGAAGTTACACTAACCTCCTCCCAGAACCATTCTAGAATTACAACTAAATTGTACAGAAATCATCTAGAATAACCAACTGAGCACTAGCCAGAGAGAAGTCTTATAATGAAGGTCAGAAAGAAGAAACCACTTCACCACAAGACTGGTAGGGAATGCAGAGGTGATGGAAGAGGGCTGGCTAGGCTCCCACAGGTGGCAGCTGAAGTTCTGGAGGTATATTTCAGTGGCTGGGGGGTTCCACCTGAGAAGTGTGAGGTGTAAACCCTAAGCTGGGCTTCCTAGCCTATAGCAACAGAGCTGGAAAGGAACCCAGATAGCATCCAGTTGTGAAAAGCAGCAGGGTTTCTGTCTGCCAAGAAGAGACAGCTGGAGAAGAAGAGAGCCTCTTAAAGTGCCAACACACAAAATTTCATTTGCAGACATTTACCATGGGCTCCGGAAAAGGGAGGGAAGAGTGGACTAGAGACCCTTAAGGAGTCTGGGGCTAGTGGCTCTGGGGAGAGAACACAAGGAACAGCTACCAGAACCCCTGTGCTGAGTCATTCCCCATACTACAGAAGCCATCCTTTTTAGGCAAAGCACTCATCTCCAAGGGGCATTACCTCAGGGGAAGCAATAGCCTTGCTGACAGGAATTACTCTGCCCCACCCTGTGATGCTTAAGTCCAGTTGCAGATTACAGTTTGATTATACCAATAACTAATAAGTTTAACAGCTGATTAGTTTAGTAGCTAAGGCAGAAAATACAAAGCAGCAGCCAAAATGGGAAGACAAAAAAAGACCCCAAATGAAAGAACAAGAGAATCCTACAGAAGAAGAACTAGATGAAATTTATCAGATAGAAAGCTTAGAGTAATGATTATAAGGATACTCAACAGCATGATAAAAAACATAGAAACCATAAAAAAGAACCAGTCAAAAATAAAGAATGCATATCCGAAATAAATAATACACTAGAAGGGGGAAGGGTTTTCAGGAACAACTATAAAGGACACATGGACAAAACCAAGGTGGGGTGGGATCAGGGGAAAGAGGTGGGGATGGCTTGGGTTGAGGGGAGTGGTTGGGGGTAAAATGCAGACAACTGTACTTGAACAACAATAAAATAAAAATAAAATAAAATAAAGTAAAATAAAATAAAATTAAATTAAAAGATGGAGAAGAGAATCCTTGATTACCACATTTTTCTGTGTGTAATGTGCACCCATATTTTTGGCTCAAACTTTCAGGGAAAAAAATCTTATACTTTAGTTTTTTAATTCAATTTTAATTTATATTTAGATTCTTGTTTTTCTGTATTATAAAAGAATCTTAGCATTTATTTTTGAGCATATTATGGTACAAGAAACTTTGTGTAACAAATAATTACAAAACACAAGAACAGATACAATGTACAAGAAATTTTATGTACCGGTACCACCCATGTATAATGTGCATCCTTATTTTTCCCTCAAAAATTTGGGCAAAAAAGGGCACATTATACATAGCAAAATATAGTATATTCTTTTCTTATGGTAAAAATCATTACTTTAGATAAAGTGCAATGGTTTTCAACCTTGGTTCTCAACTGGAGTATCTAAGGAGTGACAGATTCTGCTTCATTAGGTGTGAAATAGAACCTAGAACTTTATCAAATAATTATGAATGAACCCAAGAGGATTATAATCACCTCAATGATCAAGAACAATGCAGGTATGGAAAACTCACTAGATTTAAAGTCAGGAGGCTTGGTTGTATGGTATTTATCTTTCACTGCCTGACTTATTCATTTAGCATAATGCTCTCCAGTTCTACCATGCTGTTGCATACTTGAACAATAATAAAAAACCCAGCAAAATAAATAAATAAATTGTATTCTGGAAAGATTATGAAATATTACCTTCCCACTTCCAACTTACAAACTTGTCTACTATAGCACACTGATAACAAAATTGAGAATTTTTATTAAAAATAATTGTATACTTATTAATAAAGTCAAGAAAAAAATAATATACTAGAAGGAATAAACAGTAGGTAAGATGAAGCAGAGGCCTATCTGAGGAGCACTGTTTTGAAAGACAAGGTAGAAAAAACACTTAAGCAGAGCAGAAAAAAAAAGAATTTTAAAAAATGATTCCTTGACAGGTGGGGCTCAGTGGATTGAGTGCTGGCCTGACAACAAAAGGGTTGCCAATTTGATTCCCAGTCTAGGACACGTGCCTGGGTTGCAGGCCAAGTCCCCAATAAGGGCTGCACAAGAGGCAACCACACACTGACGTTTCTCTCCCTCTCTTTCTCCCTCTCTTCTCCTCTCTAAAATAAATAAATAAATAAAATTTAAAATAATAAAAAAGAAAAGCAGTTAGTTACCTAAAAGGGAGATCCCATATGACTGTCAGCTGATTTCTCAACAGCAATGTTGCAGGCCAAAAGGGATTGGCACAAAATACTCAAAGTGATGAAAAATAAGGACCTACAAACAAAATTACTTTACTCAGCAAAGCTATCATTTAGAATCCAAGGACAGATAAAGGCCTCCCAGACGAAAAAACAACCAAAAATGCTAAAAGAGTTCATCACCACCAAACCAGTATTAAAAGAAATGTTAACGGGACTTAGAAGAAGACAGAGGAGGAAGAGAGGAAGAAGGAGAGATGAAGAAGAAAGAGGAGGAAGAAAAGAAGAACGAGAAGAAGGAGGGAGAGTAGAAGGGGAGGAAGAAGAAGGGGAAAGAGATGAAGGGGAATGAGAAGAGGAGGGGAAAGGGGAAGAAAGAAGAAGAAGGAGGAAGAGAAGGAGAAGAAGACGGAGAAGAAGAACAACAAAACAACAATATAAATCATAAAATGTCAATAACTACAAATCGATCAATAATTTCTTTAAATGTAAATGGTTAAATGATCCAATAGAAAACATATGGTGGCTGAATGGATAATAAAACAAGACTTTTACATATATTGTCTACAGGTGATTCATATGAAATTGAAAGACACACAGACTGAAAGTAAAGAAATAGAAAAGATATTTTATAAAAATGGAAACAGACAAATAGCTGGGGTAGTAATACTTTTACCAGACAATATAGATTTTTTTTTAAAAAGGCTATAACAAGAGGCAAAGAAGGACCCAGTAATTTCACTTCCAGTTATTTATCTGAAGAAACTCAAAAGACTACTTTGAAAAGATATATGCATCCATAAAGTCAATGCAACATTATTTACAATGGCCAAGATATAGAAGCAATCTAAGTGTCCATCAGTAGAAGAATGGATAAAGAAGAAGTGGTACATATGTGCAACAGAATATGATTCAGCCATAAAAAAGAATGAAATCTTGCCATCTGCAATAACATGGATGGACCTAGAGGGTGTTGTGTTCAGTGAAATAGGTCAGACAGAGGAAGACAAATGTCATATGATTTCACTTATATATGGAAACTGGAAGTGTAAAATAAACAAACAAAACATAAACAACCTCATAGATACAGAGAACATTTTGACAATTTCCAGATGGGAGTGGGGTTGGAGCAATGGGTGAAAATGGTAAAAGAATTAAACTACAAATTGGGGGGACTTCAGGCCAAGATGCAGGTGTAGGTAGACACACTGTCCCTCCTCACACAACCAAAAGAAGGACAACACAAATTTAAAAACAAAAAAACAACCAGAACTACATTCATCTAGACTGGTAGGAGGGGTGGAGACTGGCAGCCAGACGGAGGGGACTGCCAGCAAGGTGGCAGCTGGAGGATGGAGCGGAGCAAGGCAGCAGCGCAGCTGGCAGAGCTGGCAGTCCCACATTTGCATGAGGATAAACTGGGAAGAACAACTGGGGAGCGAGACACACCTCACAACCCAGGGTCCCAGCACAGGGAAATAAAGCCTCAAAGCCACTTACTGAAAACACCTGTGGGGGTTGAGGTTGCAGCAGGAGAAACTCCCAGACTTACAGGAGAGCTCACTAGAGACCCACAGGGTCCTAGAATGTACACAAACCCACCTACCTGGGAGTCAGCACCAGAAGGGCCCAATTTGCTTGTGGGTAGCTGAGAAAGTGATTGAAAGCTGGCAAGCAAACAGAATTGTTCCCTCTTGGACCTCTCTCCCACATACAGTGCCACAACTCAGAGACATGGGTTGCCCCACCTTGGCAAACACCTAAAGCTCTGCCCCTTACTTTTGCACCAAGACAAAAAAAATATGCTCCAAATAAAAGCATAGGTCAAAACTCCAGAAAAAATACAACTCAGCAATGAGGAGATAGCCAACCTATCAGGTGCACAGTTCAAAACATTGGTAATCAGGATGCTCACAGAAATGGTTGAGTACAGATGAAAAATAGAGGAAGAAGTGAAATGAAGATATGAAAAACTGAAATGAAGGAAAATGTAGCGGGAACCAACAGTGAAGGGCAGGAAACCAGGACTCAAATCAATGGTTTGGAATAGAAGGAAGAATGAAAAATTCAACCAGAACAGAATGAAGAAACAAGAATTCAAAAAAATGAGGAGAGGCTTAGGAACCTCCAGGACATCTTTAAATGTTCCAATATCCACATCATAGGGGTGCCAGAAGGAGAAGAGGAAGAGTAAGAAATTGAAAGCTTACTTGAAAAATAATGAAGGAGAACTTTCCCCAATCCAGCAATGGAAATAGACTTCCAGGAAGTCCAGGAAGCTCAGAGAGTCCCAAAGAAGTTGGACCCAAGGAAGCACACACCAAGGAACATCATAATTACATTAGCCAAGATTAAAGATAAGGAGAGAATCTCCTTAAAGCAAGAAGAGAAAAGAAGACAGTTACCTACAAAGGAGTTCCCATAAGACTATAAACTGATTTCCCAAAAGAAACCTTGCAAGCCAGAAATAGGAAAGAAGTATTCAAAGTCATGAAAGGTAATGACCTACATCCAAGATTACTCTATCTAGCAAAGCTATCATTTAGAATGGAAGGGTAGATAAAGTGCTTCCAGATAAGGTCAAGTTAAAGGAGTCCATCATCACCAAGCCCTTATTATGTGAGGTGTTAAAGGGACTTTTCTAAGAAAAAGATAAAAAATACGAACAGTAAAATGACAACAAACGCACAGATTAACAACTGAATCTAAAACAAAAACAGAAAAATGAACTAAGCAAACAACTAGAACAGGAAGAGAATCACAGAAATGTAGATCAAATGGAGAGTTATCAGTGGGTAGGGGGAGGGGGAATGCGGGGAAAAGTACAGGGAATAAGTAGCATAAATGGTAGGTACAAAGTAGACAGGGAGAGGTTAAGAATAGTATGAGAAATGTAGAAGCCAAAGAACTTATATGTATGACCCATGGACATGAACTAAGGTGGGGGAATGATGGTGGGAGGGGGCTACAGGGTGGAAGGGAATAAAGGGAAGAAAAATATGGGACAACTGTAATAGCATAATCAATAAAATATATATTTTTAAAAAAGACAGCGTGGTACTGGTGGAGGATAGATATGTAAATCAATGAACAGAACAGAGAATGACAAATAGAGCCCCACAAATAGGCCCAACATTTCTGACAATGGTACATAAACTGTTCAAGGAGGAAGGATAGCCTTTCTACAAATGGTGCTGCAGTAGTCAGACATCCATAGGGAAAAAAAAGAACCTTGACCTCCATTCACACCTTATACAAATATTAATACAAAATAGATAATAAACTTAAATTTAAAACATAAAAGTATATTTTTTTCAATTTTTATTTTAATTGTTGATCTCGTACACTTTTCTGTCTTTTACTCCCACCCCAACCCACCACCCCAGCCCTCCCCACCTCCCTCCCATTTCCACCCCCCATAGTTTTTGTCCATGTGTCCTTTATACTTGTTCCTGTAAACCCTTCCCCTTTTCCCCTGAAATTCCCTCCCCTCTCCCCTCTGGTGACTTTCAGCCTGTTTTATAAAACATAAAAGTATATATTTAGAGAAAGAAGAGAAAATCTTTGGTACCTAGGGCTAGGTGAAGAATGTTCAGAATTCGCACTAAAGACCACTTTAAACCTATTTAAAAAATTGAAAAATTGACTTAATCAGTATCAAAATATATATATATATATACATATATATATATATATTTGTTCTGCTAAAGACCCTGATAAAAGGAAAAGATAAGCTACACATTGTGACTATAAAAAAATAGTAAGAGCGCAGCTTACAGTGGTAGTTATGCAAATATACATACTCAATAAATTGTTATAAGCAACACACACACAAATGAGTGTACATAAAACTGGAAAAATCTGAGTTAGATTTGTAAATATGGTACCAATGTCAATCTCCTGCTTTGATGTTGCACTATAGTTTTATAAGATATTACCATCAAGGGAAACAAAATGAAAGGTATATAACATGGATATGCCTGGATTCTTTTGGTAACTTCCTGTTAATCTATTATTATTTCAATATTAAAAATTAAAATAAAATAAATAAAAATTTAATTTAAACAAAAATGGACACCTACCTGCCGGTTTGTGAAGACAGAATAGCATTCCTTCACGAGCACTGCTTTGATCAGGTCTGGGTCGGTGATAGCCAACATAGGCTGTCGGCCATCATAGAACCTGCGTCAGGAAAACAAAGTTCATTCAGTTTAACAGGCCAGCTTCTACAGCGGGAGCCATGCCTGGAAGTCCAGACTTTCATTCTCATGTGACATATCCCAAATACCTTGTGATCATGGTTGGGTTTTGGATTTTTTTTTTTTTACTTTTACTTTTTATTCTTTTTTTTTTCTTATGGCAGCTCTCTCTAGCTTCTTTTTCTTTTTAAATTGTTGTTCTTGCCCTGGCTGGTGTAGCTCAGTGGATTGAGCGCGGGCCTGCGAACCGAAGGATCGCAGTTTGATTCCCAGTCAGGGCACATGCCTGGCCAGGCCAGTTCCCGGCAGGGGACATACAAGAGGCAACCGCACATTGATGTTTCTCTCCCTCTCTCCTTCCCTTCCCCTCTGAAGATAAATAAATAAAATCTAAAAGAAAAAAATTTTTTTTTAAAATTGTTGTTCTTGTACAGTTTTCTGTCTTTTACACCCATCCCAACCCAGCGCCCCAGCCCTCTGCACCTCCCACCCATTACCATCCCGTCTAGTTTTTGTCCATGTGTCCTTTATACTTGTTCCTGTAAACCCTTCCCCTTTTCCCCTGAAATTCCCTACCCTCTCCCCTCTGGTCACTGTCAGTCTGTTCTCAATTTCAGTGTCCTTCGTTACTTTTTGTTTATTTGTTTGTTTTGTTGATTAGGTTCCTGTTAAAGGTGAGATCATATGGTATTTGTCTTTCACTACCTGGCTTATTTCGATTATCATGATGCTCTCCAGTGCCATCCATGCTGTCATGAAGGGTAGGAGCTCCTTCTTTCTTTCTGCTGCGTAGAATTCCATTGTGTAAATGTACCATAGTTTTTTGATCCATTCTTTACTGATGGGCACCTAGGTTGCTTTCAACATTTGGCTATTGTTAATTGTGCTGCTATAAACATAGGGTTGCAAAGGTTCTTCTGGATTGGTGTTTCAGGGTTCTTGGGATATAATCCTAGCAGTGGAATTGCTGGGTCAAAAGGTAGATCCATTTTTAGTTTTATAGAAAATTCCATACTGTTTTCCATAGTGGTTGTACCAGACTGCAATCCCACCAACAGTGCACTAGGGTCCCCTTTCCTCCATAACCTCTCCAACACTTGTTGTTTGTTGCTTTGTTTATGATGGCCATTCTAACTGGTGTGAAGTGGTATGTCATTGTGGTTTGAATTTGCATTTCTCTGATAGCTAGTGATATTGAGCATCTTTTCATGTATCTCTGGATCCTCTGTATGTCCTCATTGGAGAAGTGTCTGTTCAAGTTCTTTGCCCATTTTTTAATTGGGTTGCTTGTCTTCTTAGAATGGAGTTGTGTAAGTTCTTTATATATTTTGGAGATTAAACCCTTATCTGAGATGTCATTGGCAAATACGTTTTCCCATACAGTGGATTCTCTTTTTACTTTAATACTGTTTTCTTTAGCCGTGCAGAAGCTTTTTATTTTGATGATATCCCATTTGTTTATTCTTTCCTGTATGTCCCTTGCTTTAGGGGACATATCAGTAAAAATGTTGCTGCCTGAAACATCTGAGATTTTCCTGCCTATGTTGTTCTCTAGGACTTTAATGGTGTCACGGCTTATATTTAAATCTTTTATCCACCTTGAATTTATTTTTGTGTATGGTGTAAGTTGGTGCTCAAGTTTCATTTTTTTTAAATCAGTATTTTTTAATTGTTGATATTGTACAGTTTTCTGTCTTTTACCCCGCCCCAGCCCACCACCCCAGCCCTCCCCACCTTCCTCCCATTTCCACCCCCCATAGTTTTTGTCCATCAGTCCTTTATACTTGTTGCTCTAAACCGTTCCCCTTTTCCCCTGATATTCCCTCCCCTCCCACTCTGGAAACTGTCAGACTGTTCTCAAATTCAGTGACTTTGTTTATATTATGCTTGTTTGTTTGTTTTGTTGATTAGCTTCCTGTTAAAGGTGAGATCATATGGTATTTGTCTTTCACTGCCTGGCTTATTTCGCTTAGCATGATACTCTCCAATTCCTTCCATGCTGTTGCAAAGGGTAGGAGCTCCTTCTTTCTTTCTGCTGCATTAAATTAAGGAGGAAATCAAAAAGTTTCTGGAAACAAATGGAAATGAACTCACAACAACCCAAAACTTATGGGACACAATGAAGGCAATCCTCAGAGGGAAGTTCATAGCAATACAGGCCTACCTAAAAAAAAAGTTTCATTTTTTTGCACGTAGCTGTCCCATTCTCCCAGCACCACTTGTTGAAGAGGCTATTCTTACTCCATTTTATGTTGCTGCCCCCTATGTCGAATATTAATTGACTGTACAGACTTGGGTTTATTTCTGGGCTCTCTGTTTTGTTCCATTGGTCTATGTACTTGTTTTTATGCCAGTACCAGGCTGTTTTGATTACAGTGGCCTTGTAATACAGTTTGGTATCAGGTATTGTGATCCCTCCTACTTTGCTCTTCTTTCTCAAGATTGCTGCAGCTATTTGGGATCGTTTATGGTTCCATATAAATTTTTAAAGTGTTTGTTCTATGGCTGTGAAATATGCCATTGGTATTTTAATAGGTATTGCATTGAATTTGTAAATTGCTTTGGGTAGTATGGACATTTTGATGATGTTGATTCTTCCGATCCATAAACGCGGTATATGCTTCCATTTGTTTGTGTCTTCCTTGATTTCTTTCTTCAGTGTTATGTAGTTTTCTGCATACAGGTCTTTTACCTCCTTGGTTAGGTTTATTCCTAGGTATTTTATTTTATTTTATTTTTGCTATATCAAATGGGTTCTGCTGTTTCATTGTCGATATACAAATTGCCTTTGATTTCTGGATATTGACTTTGTATCCGGCTGTTTGGCCAAATTCATTTATTAGGGCAAGCAGCTTTTTGGCTGGTCTGTAGGATTTTCTATGTGCACAATCATGTCATCTGCAAACAATGGTAGTTTTGTGACCTCCTTTCTGATTTGGATGCCTTTTATTTCCTTTTCTTGTCTCATCGCCGTGGCTAAGACTTCTAATACTATATTGAATAGAAGTGGTGAAAGTGGACATCCTTGTCTTGTTCTTGATCTTAGTGGAAAAGATTTTAGTTTTTCCCTGTTGAGTATGATGTTGGCTGTAGACTCTCATAGATGGCCTTTATTATGTTAAGGAATGCTCCCTCTATTCCCACCTTGCTGAGTGTTTTTATCATAAATGGGTGTTGTACCTTATCAAATGTTTTTTCCCCATCTATTGATGTGATCATGTGATTTTTGTCTTTGCTTTTGTTTATGTGCTGTATTACATTTACTGATTTGCGAATATTGAACCATCCTTGCATCCCTGGGATGAATCCCACTTGGTCATGGTGTGTGATCCTTTTAATGTATTGTTGGATGCAGTTTGCCAATATTTTGTTGAGGAGTTTAGCATCTATGTTCATCAGCAATATTGCCTTGAAGTTTTCTTTCTTTGCTGTGTCTTTATCTAGTTTTGGGAATAGGATGATGCTGGCTTCATAAAGAGTTTGGGAGTCTTCCATCATTTTGGATTTTTTGGAATGGTGTGTGAAGGATAGGGGTTAGCTCTTCCTTAAGTGCTTTGTAGAATTCTCCTGTGAAACCATCTGGTCCAGGGCTTTTGTGTGCTGGGAGTTTTTTGATTACTGCTTCAATTTCATCTACTGTTATTGGTCTGTTCAGGCTTTCTGCTTCTTCTTCATTGAGTTTTGGAAGATTATATTTTTCTAGAAACGTGTCCATTTCAAATGTCTTGGCATACAGTTCTTCACAGTAGTTTCTTACAATCCTTTGCATTTCTGTGGTCTCAGTTGTAATCTCTCCTCTTTCCTGACTGATTCTGTTTATTTGGGTCCTCTCTCTTTTTTTCCTGATGAGCCTGCTTAAAGGCTTCTTGATTTTGTTTATCTTTTCAAAGAACCAGCTCCTGGATTCATTGATCCTTAGAATTATGCTTTTAGTCTCTATGTCATTTAATTCTGCTCTGATCTTGGTTATTTCCTTCCTTCTACTTGCCCTGGGCTGTCTTTGTTGTTGTTCCTCCAGTTTTTGTAAGCATAGGGTTAGGTTGTTTGTTTGAAATATTTCTATCTTTTTTAGGTAGGCTGGTATTGCTATGAATTTCCCTCTTAGGACTGCCTTTGCTGTGTCCCACAATTTTTCGGTTGTTGGGAGTTCATTTTCATTTGTTTCCAGAAACTTTCTGATTTCTTCCCTAATTTCATTCTTTACCCATTCATTGTTTAATAGCATGCTGTTCAATCTCCATGATTTTGATGGTTTGGGGATTTTCCCCATCAAGTCAGTTTCTAGTTTTAGTCCCTTGTGGTTGGAGAAAATGCTTGGTATGATTTCAATTTTCTTGAATTTGTTGAGGCTTGTTTTGTGTCCTATCATGTGGTCTATTTTTGAGAATGTTCCATGTGCATTTGAAAAGAATGTGAATTTAGTTTCTTTGGGATGAAGGGCTCTATATATATCAGTTAAGTCCATTTCCTCTGGAGTGTTATTCAATGCCACAATATCTTTGTTGATATTTTGTTTGGAAGATCTGTCCATTTTTGACAGTGGGGTGTTAAAATCCCCTACTATAATTGTGTTGCTGACAATATCTTTCTTGAAGTCCTCTAAGATTTTCTTGATGTATTTAGGTGCTCCTATGTTGGGTGCATATATATTTACAATGTTTATGTCTTCTTGGTGGATTCTTCCCTTGAGTATTATGAAGTGACCTTCTGGGTCTCTCTTTATGGCCCTTCTTTTGAAGTCTGTTTTGTCTGATATGAGTATTGCTACCCCAGCTTTTTTTTCCTGACCACTTGCTTGGAAAATTTGTTTCCAGCCCTTCACTTTCAGTCTGTGTATGTCTTTTGTCCTGAGGTGGGTCTCTTGTAGGCAGCATATGTGTGGGTCATGCTTTCTTAATCATTCAGCTATTCTATGTCTTTTGATTGGAGCTTTAATCCATTTATGTTTAAGGTTATTATTGATAGGTATTGATTCATTGCCATTTTCATACCTGTGTTCCTCTCTCTCTCTCTTTTTCTTCCTTTTCTTAAGGCAGTCCCTTTAGCATCTCTTGCAGAACTGGTTTGGTAGAGGTGTGTTCTTTTGGACTTCTTTTGTCTGGGAAGCTCCTTATTTGGCCTTCTATCCTGATTGAAAGCCTTGCTGGGTAAGGTAGTCTTGGTTGCAGGCCTTTGGTTCTCATTACTTGGAATATTTCTTGCCGTGCTCTTCTGGCTTGGAGTGTTTCCATTGAGAAGTCAGCTGCTAACCTTATTGGGGCTTCCCTGTATGTTACTTCCTTTTTCTCCCTTGATGCCTTTAAGATTCTCTCTTTGTCTTGGGATTTTGCCATTTTAAGTATGATGTGTCTTGAAGTGGGCTTCTTTGGGTTCCTGTTGATTGGCACTGTCTGTGTTTCCCGGATTTGTGTGACTTTTTCTCTCATCAAATTAGGGAAGTTTTCCATCATTACTTTTTCAAACAGGTTTTCTATCCCTTGCTCTTCTTCTTCTCTTTCTGGTATCCCTATTATTCAGATATTATTACATTTCATATTGTCTTGCATTTCTCTTAATCCCTCCTCATTCTTTCTGAGCCTCTTTTCCTTTTCTTGCTCTTTCTGGGTGTTTTTTTCTACTTTGTCCTCCAATTGGCTGATTCAATCTTCTGCTTCACTGATTCTGCTTTTGATTCCTTCTACTGTGTTCTTCGGTTCAGAAATTGTATTCTTCATTTCCTCTTGGCCCTTGTTGATAGTTTATATTTCCTTTTTTATGATGCTATAGTTTGCAGTGAGTTCATCATAGCTTCCCTGTAGTGTCTTGTAGCTCATTGAGAGCTCATTGAGCTTCCTGACAACCATTGCTTTGAGCTCCATATCTGATAGTTGAGTTGCCTCTGTTTCATTTAGCATTCTTTCTGGGGATTCGTCCTTTCCTTTCATTTGGGGATTGTTTCTTTGTCTTCCCATTGTTGGTGAGACTCTTCTTGTTAGCCTGAGCTTCTTAAATTGATCTGTTCTGGCTCCCCAGGTTTATGGTGTGAATTTCTGTGGTAGAATACCTGTGAGCTTCAGTGGTGCAGTCTCCTTCTGGTATCCTGGTGTTCACAGCTTCCACTGTCTCAGCTGTTGGGATGCCCCCTCTTTGGGTCCAACTCTGGATTTTTCACAGTTCCAGGTTTTTGTTTGGTTTGGTTTTGGTTTTTTGTTTTTTGTTTTGTTTTGTTTTGGTTTGGTTTCACTCGTGGGTATTTGAAAAGAGAAAAGAAAAGAAAATGAAAAAAGAAAAAAAGAGGAAGGAAGAAGAGATAAAATTGGAAAGAAAGGAAGAAGGAATAAAACAAGAAAGAAGTAAAGAGAAGCAAAAAAAATTGAGGGATAAAAAATAAAAGTAATAAAAATATAATTAAAACAAAACATTAAAAAAAAAAATCCTCTTGCTAGTTTCACACTGGCCAAACTGGTGTTTCTGGTCTTGCTGGCTGCAAGTTGCTGAGGGGTGACTAGTATCACTTTTCTCCTTGTTCAGCACTCATTCAGCTTTGGGCTACTCTCCTCAGTGCTAATGGTGCACTCTCCCCAGAGCTAGCTGGGGCCTCTCCACGCAGGGCCTTGGGTGTGGTTTCTGAGCCTCCTGCGGATCACGTGCTCTCCCAAGTTTATGGGTGTGAGCTCGGATCACCTACGGATCGAGCACTCCCTGGGTTTATGGGTGTAAGCTCCGAGTCTCCTACGGGGCATGTGCACCGACCGGAATTTATGGGTGTGGGCTCCGTGGGTTTCCTGCGTTGCATGCACTCACCCTACTTTTACCAGTGTGAGCTCCGCATCTTCCACAAAGCCTCCTCCTCTGTAGCAGGTGCCTCAGGACCCACAGGCACCTCTGTTGGCTCAGGGGGCCTCTGGTCTCACAGGCTCGGTCCTCCCAGGGCTCTCCTCCCAGGGCTATGCATGGGTTCTCACAGCCCCTGTGTGTTTGTCACTCAGACCTTATCTCTTCCCTGTGCGACTTCAAGCAACCAGGTCTCTCCCAGTGCTGCTCAAACCTTGTTTGGCTGGGGAGGGAGCGGTTGACCTGGTTCCCTCCCAAGAACCCTGTGGCTGACCTCATGAGTGCCAGGCCAGAGCTTTAGCTAAGCCCAGGTCTCCACACCAATCCCTGGGCCCTTATTGTCCTGAAGTACTCTCTTTACCGTCTGGTTTTTCAATGACCACTACAATTTTTGATCTCCTATTTTCATATATGCTGTGGTATTGTTGACTGTTTGCTCTGTTCCTCCCTAGATTAGCTAGGTGTTTCTCCCGTGTGTTAACTTTTTATTTAGATTATATATTTCTTATCCTACTATTCTTTTTTAAATTTTAATTGTTAGAGTACAGTTTTCTGCCTTTTACTCCCATCCCAGCCCACCCCTCAGCCCTCCCCACCTCCCTCCCATTTCCACCATGCCCCTTGTTTTTGTCCATTTATGTGTCCTTTATACTTGTTCCTGCAAACCCTTCCCCTTTTCCCCTGAAATTCCCTCCCCTCTCCCCTATGGTCAGTGTCAACCTGTTGTTGGAAATAGCATGAGAACATTTAAACAAAGGTCATGTACCTGGGTGCTTTGTATACCATTCTTACCATTTTTTGTATGCTTAAAATATTTCACTATCAAAAAGAAAGCTAAGTTAGTACATAGATGAAGGCAAGTAAATGATTTGAGAACATAAAAATAATAAGGAGAGCCTACTCACTCAGTAATTTAAAAATACACCTTTGGTAATGGAAAAAGCAATAAAAAGGAAAAGATACACTTTTGAAGATAATCAAAAACATAAAAAATGCATATGACAGAATGTTAGATGAAAAATGTAGACATACTGATCACAAATATGTAAAAATGAGTCAGCGAATAAAAAAGACCTAGAATGCTCAAAAAGATATAGCAGAAATATGAATGATTTTTATGCTCTTTTTCTAAAATTTGACTACTAGTTTACAATTGCTTAAAGGAAACATTTTAATTGCTAAAGAGAGGCCCTTGATAGAATCAAGTTTAGAAATATTTAAAACAAACAACAAAGAATAAAAAACACAGAGGAGCATATATAATTCATTTTCAAATATTTTCCTTTCATTACCTATGTTTATTCTCCATGTGGGTCATAACTGGCCCTGGGCTCCAGGTTACATCTGCCAGCAGCAGGGCAAGCCCGCTCCTGCTGCGAACAACCACCCCTCCAGCCACTCCTAATAGCAACAGCCCCTGTGACTGCCTGAGGCCACTTTACAAAATCCTCAAGTCCATCAGCCCACCAGGGAGCAGTGTGGTATAGAAATATCCTACATCTCTTCAAAGCTAGTAGAGCAGAGTAGATAAAGCAATACTTGTATAAACTAAACCTCTATTGAGAAGGGTTGCTTTAATTTTTTTTAAAAACCAAACTCCATTATTTACAGAGAAATTTTAAAAAGCTGAGCAGATATAGTTTCCCTTTCTGTTTACCTATACCCAGAGCCTTTTTCCAATGACATAACAAATCCAAATTAAAAATGAAGGATTTGGGCTTTTAATTAATAGTCAATCATGTGGAAAGGAGTTGTAATAGGCATTTATGAGCCTGCATTAGGAGGGTCTGAAATAATGCTTTTCACCCAATGAAAGGAGACCTAAGGGAGGAAAAATGGAGAAGAGGGACATGATGAGACTGGACAGAAGGTGATGCCAGGAGTCCCTAGGCCTTCAGAGTCTGGAGAGTAATGACAACCTGCAACTCCCTAGCTGCCTTCAGAACGCAGACCTGGACACCTGGTGACATCTGGGATCCATGGTAGGACAGCCTCCAAAACCTTTACCATAGGTGCTTCATCCCCAGAGGCTCTGGGCTGAGACTGTCCTCCACACCATGGGGCCCTTATCGTAACAGCAAGTAAATCCACCGGGAGTTTCCCCAATACTCACCCCCACATTCTTCCATACTTTTTAAAACATTCCTGGTCAAATTCCACAAAACCCTGTAAGGAGAAACAAAATCAGATTATTAATCTGAATGTACTGACCTCCACCTCTCACTGGGACCAAAATGACTCGAATCCCATGAACTCAGATGGACTGGGTTTCTGTGTTTCACGGCTGATAGAGGGAAGCTCTTATTCAGTGGTGTCTTGGGGAACACAGAGGAAATAGAGGAGATATTTGAAGTGGAGAATTTAAATCACTCTTGAATTTTCTCCAAGTAGTGTTGATACTTGCATTACCTTTCTGTTTGATACTAAGTAACTCCTGTCTTTCAGAAGGGTTTTGTTGTGCATGTGTTGTCTCTAAAACCCCCAAGCCCCCAGAATTATTACCTCCATAGACTCCAGGACTGGAGCCGAGGGAGAGTAAGAGTGGCCTGCATACTCTTTGATCTGCTGGTGAAGCATCTTTTCATTTCTCTCATGGGCCCTCTCTGAATTCTAGCAGAATGAGGAAGTTTATCACCAGTGACCTCTTGTAGTCTAGCAGATTTACATAAGTCTGAGGTGTGTGTGTTGAGTGAGAAAGTGAGTGAGTGAATGAATGAATCAGAAAGTATTGCTTTCCAGCTTTCTTGATCCACATGGAAAAGATGGGGAAATGCTAGCACTGCACGAGGACAGAGCAAATTAAAACGCTTTCTTTGAGTTTTAAATTCTGTAATCAAAAAAGAACACATCTTCCTATTGCTAAGTTTCGGTTGTGATATCTGATGTTTTAACTATACAAAAGAAGTTCCAGAAATGTGGCTCCTGGCGTGCATCTATAAAGAGTTGACTGAGAATGGTAGAAAATAATATATTGCCTTATCGAAAGCAAAACTATGGGAAGTTCTTAGACTAAGAGGCAGTGAGACCTCACCTGGGAGAATTAGAACCTGAGAATCATGACTCTCCCTTACAGGACAGAAAATCTGAGGCACTGAGCAGCCTGCACACAGGCTCTGCCTATTAGCCTAAGGAATGAGAGCTCCTACCTTTCTGTCCAAGGGTCGGGTCCTGGGCAAAGCATCAGGACTGAATCAACCATGAAGGTTTTACCAAAATTCACAGCCCATGTGTCACTGTGTTCATTCCATTCAGATAAACTAAATTGTTAATAACTTTGCCAAATCATTTTCTTTCTAATGACTTTGTATAAGTAATTATATTGCTTCTGTTTCTTTAAAAAAGCCCACACAACTTTTAGAGGTTGAAGAGACACACCTTCCCTTCAATTATACCCACTCCCTCTCAGAATCAGCCATAAGCTGCCTTCTTTGAGGGCAGAGAAGTAAAGCAGAAAGCTCTTGTTCCATCTTTCAAGTCCCACAAAGACATCATGGGAACCAAAGGGTGAGTTAAAGCCATGAAAATATCAGCAGGGATTTAGCCATTCTTGAGAGAATTCAAGGATGTATGTGCTAATTACACAATGGTGAATACTTGGGCTGCCTCATACATGAAGTTTCACAGCTCTCCAGGAGAAAGGAGGGAAAAAAGGCTACCCAGAGCGTATCCTAGGAACAGGAAAGTCTGACTCTAACACAGTCAACTTCATGAGGCACTACCAGGCACCCCTTCACACTTTTCTCCTAATACTCAGTATGATTATATTTTCCCAGGAACCTGCACCTGGCAGAAGGAAAATTCTCCTCTGGACGCACAAGTGTTGGAATATTAAGTCATGTCCTGAATCAGCCAGAGAGCTCTGCAGCCTAACCAAGGCAAAACCTGAGGCTCTGAACAGTTGACAAAGAGCCTTGAGTAAACCTGGCACTGTGCTGGGCGGCACCTAAGATGCCCTTTCTGGAAAGTGTGAAACTTCAGAACTTCCCCTTGAGGACAGCCCTTTTGCTATGGAACTTACCTGCAATTTGTAACCATAAGATGCAAAAGAGGACGCTCAAATAACACTCACCCTACGATAGCCCAAAACGGTTCCCACAAACGGGAGGGGTGTCGGCCCAGGAATTCCCAGCTTCTTAAAAAGTCCATGTGTATGGGTCCCATATCTTTAAAGTGAAGGAGAAAACCACGTTATGGGGTTAATGAAACAGGTGCAGAACTGGACCAGTCAAGCTAGGGAATGAACATGTAGGCAATCAATAGTAACAACTCCAACAGCAATAACTACATTCACCTGTCACCTCCTTTCCCACTTCCACTGTGAAACGCACAGAAGTTACCAATGATTAGAAAAAAGCAGCTAAAGATTCATGGACCCAATATGAGTGAGTACTTGTTAAGTATATCCCAAATGTGAGTGCCCCTGAGAGGTTCAGGTTGGAATATTTCTAGAAAATTCAGTCATTGTTGTAGTAAGTTGACTATTCAATGACTTTGAGATTCTATTCTATGTACACAAACAATAAATTCTGCTCCAATGACGAGATTTTGCTTACCTGCACTCACTCCATAGCAGAGAGTTACTGTGAGCCTACTGAGATAGTGTCCTTACAGTTTGCTCACTGACTTTTAAACTTTACTTCCCTCTATGCCATGACTCTTAAGATTTGGCTTTTCTTAAATACTCGTATATCACCATAGGAAGGCCTTATAATAGCTACAGTGATCTTACCCACAGAATGAAAACTGTGTTCAAAGCTTCCACTGGCCTTGTAGAAGCGTGAGTGCCTGTCGGCTACACCCAAGTCTCCGTTGTGAGGCAAGTTGATTGACTTGAGCTCTAGAGAAGGGTGACTGACCCATGTGTTTCCTGAATGAAACTGTATAAAGGTACCAAGGAGTAAAGATCCATTTCCAGACCATTCTTCCCCTCGTGGTATCTGGTCCTCCAGCTTGCGATGCTTACCTGCTAAGCACAGTGCCAGGCTCACTCATTTTTTCAAGGGGGTCAGTCAGAAACTGGTTCGTTTACTGCTTCTGTGTGTCAGCTGTCTTGAAATCCCGTGAAGGCTGCTACTTCCCATGGTAGGCCTGCCTGCAACTCATCTTTCCTGTGTCATGGGTGGCGTTTCGCAACTGGGAGTTCTGAATCCTTGCAAACCTTCCCACTCCAGTGTTACTGAGAGATGGAAGAGTGGAGGACAAGGGGAGGCTGAGGAAAGAGGCTTCTGGCAACCATTTTAAGGGTGAAGTTGCTGGGCCTACAAGACTCACCCCACAGAGGCAAATTAGAAAAGTATGGCTGACAAGGAGGCTCTGTATAACGTTCAGCATGCCCTACCAGCACTTGCCGCTAAAAGAGGCCTTCCAGACTTCTGCACCTTCCTGTTTATTGCAAAAAATGTGCTATCCAACATAAAATGTGTTTCAGAAAGCTGAATTACTACTCTGTCTTCTCTTCTTTGGAGGTTGGTCTTTAAGAAAGTATAGGTTTCTAACATTCTGTGCAATGTTAATAATCTTATAACAAGTGATGAAAAAAGTAAAATAATGCATAAAAGGACTCATGCTCAAGGATGGCAGAGGCGCCTGAGCCAGGCCCAGGTGGGTGTGTGCATCCATCCTCCAGAAAGCTGGTGAAGTTGTGTGCATTGACTGTCGAGACCTGGGGTACCCTCGGATAGTCCCACCCCAGTTCTTCCTTTGCCATGACAACTATGGCAAATCATTAAACCTATTTCTGCTTCTGAACTTCATCATGTTACATGAATTCCCCAGTGAGGCCAAGCACTTGAGTGAATGTGTCAGCAATGTTGATCCCCAGAGGACCTGGTCTGGTGTCTAAACTCATATGCTCCATAGCAAGGCAGAGGATGGGCTGGGTGAAGTCTGTGATTTCATTCCAGCTTCCCCTTTTTTTGGTAGAGTAATGCTGCTTTTGGTAAAGCCAGTCATTTCTATTGCATTTACATTGCGCTGCTATAAGAGGGCATGGTCTGTCTACAGCAACTGACTCACAACTGTACCAGTGTCTCCTAAGGCACCAAATTTGTTTATCCAGTGGTGACAGCATCTAGTGACAGGCCCACTACCACACAGACCACACAGTGTGACTTAGTTGGTGTCCTTATCCCCAGGTTCAAGCAGAACAGATGCCTACCCTGCTGCCCTGTGAGACCAGGGTTTCTGGAAGAAATATCCTTCCACTTCTTCCAGAAGACCTGTCTTACCACCACTGCCTCACAATTTCGCTTACTCACCTGCACTGTGAGGTTAAAATAACCAGTTAGGCAGGTATATTTAAATACATATATACAATCTATGTCATACGTGTATGTATTTGTACAATGACTCATATTTCAGATATTATTCTAGTTGGGTGAGGTTACTTACACACACCTTTGTAGCCACAAATCCTGGACCAACAGCCTCTTTTATTCTACAGAAAGAACATGCTAGAAATAGTCTTATGTCAGTAAAAAAAAATCTAATATTGAATAGAGTGAAATTAAACACTATCAATTAATTCTAAAATGTCATCAGACAGAAAATATGTTGCCATGATATCCAGTATTTATAACATTTCTTTCAAAGAATTAAAATAATGTTTATATTTTCTATATTCAAGTCATCATGATTCCTACTCTTTTTTTAAAAATATATTTTATTGATTATGCTATTACAGTTGTCCCATTTCTCCCCCATCATTCCCCTCCACCCTACACACCCTCTCCCACCCACATTCCCCCCCTTTAGTTCATGTCCATGTGTCATAAGTTCTTTAGCTTCTACATTTCCCATACTATTCTTGCCCTCCCCCCTGTCTATTTTCTGTCCACCATCTATGCTATTTATTCTCTGTACCTTTTCCCCCTCCTCCTCCTCCCACACCCCTGTTGCTAACCCTCTATATGATCTCCATTTCTGTGGTTCTGTTCCTGTTCTAGCTGTTTGCTTAGTTTGCTTTTGTTTTAGGTATGGTTCTTAATAGCTGTGAGTTTGCTGTCTTTTCACTGTCATATTTTTATCTTCTTTTTCTTAGATAAGTCCCTTTAACATGTCATATAATAAGGGCTTGGTGATGATGAACTCCTTGAATTTGACCTTATCTGAGAAGCGCTTTATCTGTCCATCCATTCTAAATGACAGCTTTGCTGGATAGAGCACTTTTGGATGTAGGTCCCTGCTTTTCAAGATTTCAAATATTTCTTCCCAGCCCCTTCTTGCCTGTAAGGTCTCTTTTGAGAAATCAGCTGACAGTCTGATGGGAACTCCCTTGTAGGTGACTGTCCCCTTATCCCTTGCTGCTTCTAGAATTCTCTGCTTCATTTTAATCTTGGCTAATGTAATTACGATGTGCCTTGGTGTGTTCCTCCTTGGGTCCAACTTCTTTGGGACTCTCTGAGCTTCCTGGACATCCTGGTAGTCTATTTCCTTACCCAGATTGGGGAAGTTCTCTTTTATTATTTGTTCAAATAAGTTTTCCACTTGTTGCTCTTCTTCTTCCCCTTCTGGGACCCCTATAATTTGGATGTTGGGACGTTTAATGATGTCCCGGAGGTTCCTAAGCCTCTCCTCAGTTTTTCGAATTCTTGTTTCTTCCTCGTTTTCTGTTTGGTTGTTAGTTTCTTCCTTCTGGTCCACTCCATTAATTTGAGTCCCAGTTTTCCTTCCATCTCTATCGGTTCCCCATGCGTCTTCCTTCATTTCACGTATTGTAGCCTGCATTTTTTCATCTAATTTGTGAGCAAAATCAACCAATTCTGTGAGCATACTGATGACCAGTGCTTTGAACTGTGCATCTGATAGGTTGGCTATCTCAGACTCTGAGGCTTTGATTTGTTCTCCTGTTTGAGCCATTTTTGTTTTTCTGTTTTTCATTTTTGTTTTTTGTTTTTTTGGTCTAGTCATGGCTGTTACGTAGTGAGGGGTGGAGCCTTAGGTGTTCCCCAGGGCAGGGCAGCCCAGTCCCTGGGTTGTGACACTATAGGTGGGGGTGGGGTCCGAGAGGGAACAATGGCACTGGCTCTGCTCTCTCTCAGATTGTAGTCCCTTTCGCCGCTTCCCCTTCACCTGGATTGTCTGCGCGTGAATGTGGGACCACCTCGTCAGCCAGCCACCTTGCATGGCCTCACTGGGTCTGCACCATTGCCACCCTGTGCCCGGGGTCCTCTAGCCGCCGCCTGTGTGCCTGGGGTCTGCTAGGCACCGCCTGCATGCCTGGGATCTGCCAGCTGCTGCTGCCTGTGTGCCCAGGTTTACACCTCCACTTTTTCTTGCCACAACTCTGCCCCTCTTACCGGTCTGGATGAATGGTTGTTGGACTTCTGTACAGTTCAATTTTCTATCAGTTCTGGTTGTTTCCTTGTTTCTAAATATTTGTTGTCTTTAATTTTGGTTGTGAGAGGAGGCACAGTGTGTCCACCTACACCTCCATCTTGGCTGGAAGTCCTCCCATGGGTTTTTACAGCCGGAAGTTTTGAGGCTTTCTCCCCCTCCCTGAAACCCTGCATTATACAGTCTGTCTTGCTTCCCAGTTATTCTTCCGGTTTATCCACCTGCAAATGTGGGACCACTAGGCACCACCTCGCCTGCCCGGTCCACAAGCCATCACCTTGCCATGCATCCTCTCCCCAAGCTGCCAGTCTCTACCCCTCCTACATTGAAGAAGAATGTTTCTTCTTTCCTTCCTTGGTTGTTGGATTTCTATACAGTTCAGTTTTCTGGAAGATCTGGCTGTTTTTTGTTTTTAAATTTGTTATTGTTCTTCTTTTGGTTGTGTGAGGAGGCAAAGTGTATCTAGCTATGCCTCCATATTAGGAATCACAGTCTTGAAAGGAATTCCTCTGCTAGATGGCTTGATCCATTCTCCTGTACTGTAACTTACTAGTGAAAATATTTAAATATGAATCAGCTTGTGGGATTGTGCCTTTACAGGCTGTTAGCATATTTCATATCGGGGGGAAATAAATCTGTATAATGATGCCAACCCACTGCAAAGACTAGAAGATAACAGTGAAATAAGAGAGTACAACATCAAGATTTCTGAAAGTTTCTTCTGCTCTAGTTTTCTCATGTAGGGGGAATACTTCAATAGTTCTGCCTATTATAAGATGACAGAACTGAGTTGTAGGAGGAGAGTGTCAGGGGTGAGACACTGAAGAGAGGGAAGACCTAGTGAGAAGAGAAGGGGGCAGTCTCCAGCTCCCCAGGAAGCCTGGAGTGCACCCTAGTGCATGGTGTAAATTATGCCAGGCAGTGGGAAGGAGAGGAGCAGGAACAAACCTAGTGACACAAAAGCCACTCCTTGCACACATCTCTTGCAGCAGACCCTGAACTTGGAAGGTGAAGAAAATGAGACAAACCCGAGGCCACACCCTTTTGCCTCCAGGATCCCAGAGCTGGAAGGTGGATGAGGACCTCACCACACAGAAGCCCATTGTTTTTAATCTGCCTCTGCTGAACTCTGGTTAATAAGTCTAGGTCTACCCAGACCAGCAGTCATTCAGAAAATCACCCCAGGAGTAAATAATATCAACAAAGTGTGTGGGCTACAGAAATAGGGAGTTGGGGGCAGATAGGGTATTACTCCTTCAAAAGATCATGGTAAGATCAACAATAACCCCTTTGGTGTTTGTAGCCCCCCAAATTTAAACAACTTCCCCTTTATCGACTGTTGGATCTTTAAAACAGAGAAGAGAAAGTGGGGCCTGATGAGCTCCCCAAGTCCAAGATTACAGAGAACATGAGCCTGGACAGTTTACTCACAGATAGATGAGCACTAGGCTGGTAGCCAGGAGAACCCAGGTTTCTGTGGAAAAGCTTGGAATCAGGTCCATGGCCACTTTCCTTCCGGGATTCTCTCCTCTGAATTTTCTTTGCAGGAGTGTGTGTTATGCTTTACCAGCCTGTGAGCGTGAAGCTTCCTTCTTTCCCAACCCAGCTGTGATTCAGCTGAACGGAAATGATTATGTGCTGAGAAAGTAGGTGGGGCTAGAGCAGCAGCCAGCAGAAAGGCCATCTGACCTCCAACTGTAAGTGCCCTCTCTACCTCGACAGTTAGCAAAGCACCCTGGAACTTTCACTTTTTCCACCCTTCAGATCATATTCTGTGGAAAATCAATAAACAACTCACTCCATTTTATCAGTATGCCCAAAGGTTATAGATACTCAAGGTAAATCTTCAAAATGCCCTTTACTCCATGGCTGCCTGAACTAAAACATACTTGAAATCCTTAAAAAAACCTAGGTGTACATATCTTTACCTATGCAGTTTTCTGCCCCTGTGCCTCCAGAAGTTTCCTACTTATCCTTCAAAACCTGGCTCAGACAGATTCTCCTGTGTTAGAGTCACCCTATCCAAACTCCTTGAACAGATAAAACTGCTTCCTCCTCTGGGCAACTTCTAGTCTCTGCAGACAATTCTATTATTGCCCTGTCTACTCTCCATCACCACTGTTTGTCTACAAACCAAATTCCCTTATCAGACTGAGAGCTTCTTAAGGACATAGACTGGGTATTAGTCACCATTATGTCCCTAGTCCCTAGAACAACACTTTATGAATAGAGGGCACTGAGAAATGTTGGTGGAGTTGAGCTAGTGACTACTCCATCTTCCTGGATTGTTAATACAACAAGTGAACCTGGCTGTGCCTCATTCACCATTACTTCACATTCAGGCTGACCCATCAGGATTTTGTTGACAAGGAGCCCCCGCAAGACAGGCAGGACATGGACAAGATAGTCATGGCTGCACTAAGTTTATCAATTCATTCTGCTTTCTGTTCCACCCCTCAGAGCATCCTGCAGTAGACAAGCAGTTAGACAGTTTCATGACCAATGGATGGATTCCTCTCTCTAGAAAGACCACAAGTCCAAGAACAATGGTATGAAGCAGAGAATAGCAGAATCGCAGTCTGAATGACCAAGTGAACCCCAACACCTTACCCACACTTGACATGGCAGATGTCACTTGGAAGCACACATAGCATGCAAACCTTAAAAAAGATGATATGAGCTTCTTTTCTGGGGAAAACAGGGCCAGAGCATTTGGCTTCCAGTTTTGACCAGTAGGATTTTTTAAGTTTTTAAAAAATTATATCATATTAATTATGCTGTTACAGTTGTTCCAATTTTCCCCCATTGCCCCTGACCACCCAGGACACCCAACCTTCTCAAACAATCCCCACATTGTTGCTCATGTGTGTAACTTCTTTGGCTACTCCATTTCCTATACTGTATTTCACATCCCCATGGCTATTCTGTAACAACAAATTTGTACTTCTATACCCTTACACCTCTTCACCCATTCCCCCAAACCCTCCACCCATCCGACAACCATTAAAATGCTCTCTGTATCCATGATTCTGTCTCTGTTCTCCTTGTTTACTTAGTTTGTTTTTTAGATTCAATTGTTGATAGATATGTATATTTGCGATTTTATCGTTCCTAGTTTGATCTTCTTTTTCTTAAATTCCCTTTAATCTTTTATATAATAATGGTTTGGTGATGATGAACTCCTTTAGTTTTTCCTTGTTTGGGAAGCTCTTTATCTGCCCTTTGATTCTAAATGATATCTTTGCTGGATAGAGCAATCCTGGCTTTTCATGACTGAATATTTCTTGTCTTTCCCTTATAACCTGCAAAGTTCCTTTTGAGAAATCAGCTGACAGTTTTATGGGAACTTCCCTGTAGGTAACTAATTTTATTTCTCTTGCTCCTTTTAAGATTCTCTCTTTGTCTTTAACCTTTGATGTTTTAATTATGATGTGTCTTGGGGTGGTCTTCTTTGCATCCATATTGTTTGGGACTCTCTGTGCTTCCTGGACTTGTATGTGTATTCACCAAATTAAGGAGGTTATCTTTCATTATTTTTTCAAATAGATTTCCAATTCCTTGCTCTTTATTTTCTCCTTCAGGTACCCCTATGATGCAAATGTTGGAATATTTGAAGTTGTCTCAGAGATTCCTTACACTATCCTCATCTTTTTGGATTCATTTTTCTTCTTGTTGTTATGATTGGTTGATTTTTACTTCCTTATGTTCCAAATCACTGATTTGATTCTCAGCTTCATCCACTGTACTGTTGTTTCCCTGTAAATTGTTCTTTATTTCAATTAGTGAGTTCTTCATTTCTGACTGTGCTATTGAGGTCCTCACTAAGTTCCTTGAGCATCCTTATACCCAGTGAGGATCTGATAGATTGTTTGCCTCTATTTTGTTTAGTTCTTTTCTTGGAATTTTGATCTATTCTTTCATTTGAGCCATGTTTCTTCGTCTCTTCATTTTGGCAGCCTCCTTGTGTTTGTTTCTATGTATTAGGTAGAGCTGCTATGGCTCCCTCACTCAGTAGTGTAGCCTAATGAAGTAGGTGTCCTGTAGGATCCAGTGACACAGCCTACACTATTACCCAAACTGAGTACTCATGTGAGCTGAGTACAACTTCTTCCAGTAGTTGAAACTTGATTGCTGTTGGTGGGTCAATGGGAGGGATTTACTCAGGTCAGTGAGCTTCAAGGACTGGCTGTGACCACAGACCACCAACTTCTGCCCTCCATGGAGGTTCAGATGCACAGGATCAGTGTGGTGGTGCTGTGATGTGGTCTGTAGCTGTCCACCGGGTGCACTGGCACTGCGATCTTCCAGGCAGTGCAGGCCAAGGTCAGCCCTCACCTGTTCTCTGCCCAGGGCATGAGCTACAAAGCCATCTGCAGTACGCTGATACTTGTGCTGGGCTTGGAGGTTCCCAGGCGAAGCCATGCTATGAACATATGCTGGCTATTGCTAGTGCCATGGCTGGAGCCATTTAGCAAGAGGAATGGGGGTTGGGGGCTTGCTGAGGCTGGCTGTTACTTGTCTGAGAGAATTTAGGAAGTTACGAAGCATGAGCCAAGACCAGTCATTCATATGGAAAAGCCACTGTTACCTGCTTGGGTGGGCACATTAGTTGGGTGGAGAGGAGGCTCGGGGGATCTCTAGAGTAGGGCAAACATGGTTAGCCAGGTTGATGGAGTCTCAGATATGGCATCTATCTGCCAGCTCTATGACTCTGTTGGAGAAGAGTTCAGAAAACACAATGGACCCTGCCTACCTTTCTGTTGGGAGAAATTGGTCCCCTATCCCTTCCTTGATGTCAGGCACTTCGATGCCTCCCTGTATATCAAAGGTGCCTTTCAAGGTGTTACCCTGATGCTGGAGCTCAGAGGGATGAGTCTATATGTGGTTTCTTTAAGAGGAACTTCTTGAGACCAGCAGTTTCTTCCACTGACTCAATTCCCACTCATTTTCGTAGCCAGTAGTTATGGGGATTTATCTTCCAGGCACTAGAACTCTGGACTGGAGGGCCTGTGTGGGGCTGGGACTCCTCACCCCTTGGATATCCATCCTGAATTTTTATCCACCTCAGTTGGGTGTAGGACCAGCCTGTTCAGTACCTCTGTGTCTCCACCTCCTCTATCAGTTCAGATGGAGGCAGTTTCTTCAGATCTGTAGCTGTCAGACTTCCATGCAACTTGGTTTCTGATGGTTTTGAGTGATGGTTGTTCTGTAGTTTAGTTGTAATTTTGATGTAGTTGTGTGAGGAGATGAGCTATATTTACCTATGCCTCCATCTTGGCTGGAAGTCCCTGTCTGTCTGATGAGTAGGGGATTTTATAATGGGTGCGGAGGAACTGGTAGGAGAAGGTCAGTAACAGCAGTCAGTGTCACCTGATGGGAGAGATCCAAGGACTGTGCATCTAGAAATGCCACTAACTCATTATCATCACTCAGACCCACATTCTGTGTCTGCTTCGCCTGAGAAGCCATGGATTAAATAAAAAACAAAACCTTAAAAGTTCCTAAAAATCATAAAAACAGGAGATATTTAACCTGTGTTTGTATACTTCCTTCCTCTTTTTCACACATTCAGCCCTTCTACGATAAGCGATATTCACTTGTTGCCAATTCTTTAAGTCCCTCTGGCCAGAAATTCTCCAGTGTTGCATAAAACTGGACTCAGTAGGCAGATGCCTCATTGGCAAAATGCAAAAAATCCCAAACACCTCACCTACTTCCTTTTATTTATTAGGAAGTTTGTCTCAAGTCTGAAATTTCTACCATCAAAATTTGTCATCTTTGCAGGTTTCTCCAGGAGACATCTGTTAAATTCCATAGCTGTCACTGGGACATGTAATGCATGAATACATTTATTTATCTGCACATTGATTCAAGGCCAAGTGCGTGAATGTTATGTATAGTTACCTCACCAGGCTGTGGGCTCCAAGCCATACAGTCTCCACTCTTGGGAGCAGCCTCCTAGTGGAAGGAGGGAGACACAGAACTGCCCAGAATGTGGTGAACCCCTCAAAAATATGGAATAATGGAGCCCTACAGAGAGGGAAGTAGATGGGGCTGCAAGCTTGAATATTTTTAAAGGAAAAACAGGAGAGTTTGGAAGATGATTCTAAGGAAAAGTAGAATCAACACATCTACCTCAATATACAGTTTAAGAAGTTCTTTCATGACTCTCTTAATTGACCCTCACAGCAACCCTGTAAGACAAGCAGTGTCACATACTCTAATTCTCATTTTACAGATATGTAAACAAAAGCAATTAATCCATGAATCCAGAGCATGGAGCCAGACCTCGTTATTCCAAATTCTGACAGCAACATGGTTGCTTCAATTCCAAGAGGCGTCCTGAAATAACTTGGCAGATTATCAACCTCCCATGGGATAACTTTTCCTT
Organism: Glossophaga mutica; assembly: GCA_039655065.1. Lineage (NCBI taxonomy): Eukaryota > Metazoa > Chordata > Mammalia > Chiroptera > Phyllostomidae > Glossophaga > Glossophaga mutica. The sequence goes on from CM077305.1 coordinate 86,055,745, forward strand.
CCATACCTCCCAGCACATTTCCACCATAGTTGAAAAAAGTATCACAGAGTTGGTTGTGGCCCTAAAATGACATGCATGTTGTATCCATTACTATATTATGTATTCATAGAGCTGGTCTCAGCAGAAAGGGAATGTTACAAACAATTCTGACATGATGCAATCAGAAACTTTTAGGTTTACAGGAAAGCAGAAAGTAAAAGGTGATGAAACCAACAAATGAAAGAGTAAATGGAGAATGGCTGGCAAATTTTATAAGACCACACAGAAGGGAATTAACAAAAGAGAAAGTGTAAAAGGAAAAAAAAGATAAGCATCTCAGAGTAATTGCAAAAGGGGAGCAAAGCCTTTACAAACTAACCTAATTGTTTTTTTTTGTTGGTTTTTTTTTCAATTTTTACTTTAATTGTTGATCTTGTACAGTTTTCTGTCTTTTACTCCCACCCCAACCCACCACCCCAGCCCTCCCCACCTCTCTCCCATTTCCGCCCCCCATAGTTTTTGTCCATGTGTCCTTTATACTTGTTCCTGTAAACCTTTCCCCTTTTTCCCTGAAATTCCCTCCCCTCTTCCCTCTGATGACTTTCAGCCTGTTCTCAATTTCAATGTCTTTGGTTATATTATGCTTGTTTGTTTGTTTTGTTGATTAGATTCCTGTTAAAGGTGAGATCATATGGTATTTGTCTTTTACTGCCTGGCTTATTTCGCTTAGCCTAATTGTTGATGTAATCTAACAGATTTTGTCTGAGACTAGGCTGGCCTCATTCCGGGAATCCTCTTGTAGGCTGCCAGCAAAGCCTGGTCAAACATGGATCTTGTAACTTTTCTCCCTTCTCAAATCCACCAAAAGCTGCCATTATCCATAAGGTAAAATTTAAATGTCTCTGGGTACCAATGCAAAACACTTGTTCATATTGCAATGACTGACTTCTTCAGTCTTTTCTTGGTCTATTTTCCATGAGCACATGACATTTTAAGCAAATGATAAGTTTTACCATCCGCAAACCTTACAATTTCCACAGAAAAATAAATATGACTCTTACACCAGGATGCTCATTACAACCCATATGAATGAGGAGCTTTAAAACATATAAGCACCCTGGACCACCAAAAATATCTGAAAGTAGAAGAAAGGATCAGTATTAAAGAAAAAAAAACAATACTAAAGTTAAAAAAAAAAGTTTCTCCTCCAAGCGTGATAACATGCACCCAGGGCTGAGAATTGGTAATGGAGATATGATATACCATGCATGAGCTTTCCCCTTCACAGCAAGAACTTTTTCTCCTTGATTCCCAATCCCTGACCCACCACACTGCCTGGCACGTCACAGACACAAATGTTTGCTGAAAGAATACAAGACTGTCTGAATCAATCAAATCAACGAAGGTTAGTCAGAGCCAGGAGGATAAGAGAGGGTAACTTGGATTCCTAAAGAAGAAACAGTACCAAGAGAGACAGTGAGTATCTCCTAAGCTGGTAACCACCTGGTAAGCTACTAATCAGGGAGATAAATTTAGACAATGGTCAAGTAATGAGAACAATAAACCAAGAAGGATCTGACTGATCACCTGACACAGCCATCCACATCAGGGAAAACAGCGCAAATACCCTTTAGAGAAGTAGGTTATTTAAGGGGGTGTTTGCTCCAGGGGTGGGAAAACCAAGCAGTTTCCCATGTCAAATAAACATGTCATCATTGTGACCTGAGAGTCTCTGGAGGCCTCTGTGGGCACTTGCTCCCCAGAACCAGACCCAGAGCACGGAGAGAAGGTGCACAGCAGGGCTGGTTCCAATCCTGGCCACTCATTAGGAGGCAACTAATGAGTCTAGATGTCATGAGTCTATTTTCAGGAAATAGTGATATTTTTAATTCTATCATACTAACTATGAAATATACTACTAAGGAAAAATTGTGATATACCACTTGGATTCTAAAATGACATCTTCCAGTCCACGTATCTGCAAGAAAAAAGGCATGGCTGGCTATTCCTCAGTTGTGCAGTTAACGCCTACTTGCTGCTTGTGCACTCTCTTTGTCAAATGCAAGAACCTTCAGGCAGTTAATGAGTAGTGCACATTGGTAATTTTTTTAAATTTGGGGATTGAAGACCTAAACTCAAGAAAATAATACTTGCTGCTAAGATTGTGAAAAACATTTCTTGAAATATTAGAAGCAAGAGGCTAGTTCCTAGGAAAACATAATTTACTGAAAGCAACCCAAGGAGAAATAGAAAACTAAATAATCTGAAAGTCCTAAACATTTTTAAGCAGAAGTTAAAATCTTCCCACAAGAAAAACATCATGTCCACAGAGTTTTACAATAACCTTCAGGAAACAAATATGTCTCAATCTGGTTTCCAAGAAAAGACAGCCCCAGACCCAGACTTGGAAGCTATTATTTTACTGCAGAATAGGATTGCAGGGGACCATGTGTGAAGGAAAATGGAAATGAAGCATGGAAGGAGGGAGAATTTACCAGAGGGTTTCATGCCAATCTGGTTAACACACGCTCTCAAAAGCAATTGATCTTTCACCAGCAGAGACCACCTTCTGAGAGGCCACATGACCACGACCTCTAGGACTGCTCATCCATGGGAAGGAAAGGGGAAGAAGGTACCTGCTGGTTTCCTCCTCCCCCAGGTCAATGTTCTTCCCATGGGACATGAACTCCCCCAGACTTCTGCACTACAGATGATTTGGTAGGTTGGGAAGCACTGTCAGGTTACACATGTGCATTTTAAGTTAAAATCCATGCAAAAATGGGTCCTGCAGTGGTGGCTGAAACCAAACAAGTAGCCAAAGACCAGGATAGGTAAATTAATTATTAATGCCTTGCAATAAATTATCCCCAAATATAAAAGCTTAAAACAACAAACATTTACTCTGTCACAGTTTGTTGTTTAGGAATTCTGGTGTGGCTTAGATAGAAACCTCTGGCTCAAGCTCTCTCATGAGGTTGCACTCCTATCAGGATGGGCTGCAGTCCCATCCAAAGACTTGACTGGTGGAGGATCCACTTTCAAGTCCACTTAGGTGGTCGTTGGCAGGTTTCAGTTCCTTGCAAGCTCATAGACTCAGTCCATTGCTGCATGTTGGACAGAGGCCACCCTCAGTTCTTTGTCACCTGGGTCTCTTCATAGGGCAGCTTACAACATGGCAGCTGGCTTTCTAAAGAGTGAGTGAGTGAGTGAGTGAGTGAGTGAGAGCAGGTGCCCAGGATGGGAGCCACAGACCTTTTATAACCTAATCTCAGAAGTGGCATCTCATGTCTTTGGCCATAATCTATTCATTAGGAGCAAGTCACCTGATCTGGCCCACACTAAGAGGACGTGATTAAACAGCAACATAACTGCTAGGAGGCAGGGACCAAGGGCTGCCATATCAGAGGATGCAACCACAGGTTGAAGCCGAGAGAATCTAGAAGGTATAAGGGAGGTGAATGGTAATGGAAAAACATACAATAAAAATAAACTATTAAAAGAAGAAATTTAAAAAAGAATAAACTCGGTGTTTCATGTAAAAAATAGAGTCATATAACATCAATTCAAAGAATTGAAAAAGAACACCCCATGCCCAGCTCATTCTATGAGGACAGTATCAACTTGATCCAATTCAGACAAAATGGGACAGGAAATGAAGATTGCATGCCACTCACACTCAGGAACTTCAGTGCAAAAATCCTAAATAAAATAGTAGCAAGCCAAATCTAGAAGTGCCCATATACCATGACCAAATTGGATTTCATTCTGGAACTGAATGAGGGTTAACAGAGAAAAAAATATATAAATATCCATCATCATATTAACTGATTAAAAGAAAAGTTAGGACTTTTGGCAAGATGGAGGCGTAGGTGGACACACTGTGCCTCCTCTCACAACCAAAATTAAGGACAACAAATATTTAGAAACAAGAAAACACCCAGAACTGATGGAAAATTGAACTGTACGGAAGTCCAACAACCATTCATCCAGACCGGTAAGAGGGGCGGAGTTGCAGCAGGAAAAAGTGGAGGTGTGGACCCCAGAATGCAGGCACCAGTGGCTGGCAGTTCCCAAGCGTGCAGGTGGCTGGCAGACCCCAGGCCCACAGGCGGCAGCTGGCAGACCCTGGGCACAAGGTGGCAACGGTGCAGACCCAGTGAGGCCGTGCAAGGCGGCTGGCTGACCAGGTGGTTGCACATTCACGTGAGCAGATAATCCTGGCGAAGGGGAAGCGGCAGAGGGGACTGGAATCCAGGACAGAGAGGAGCAGTCGCCATTGTTCCCTCTCAGACCCCGCCCCCACATATAGCATCACAACCCAGGGACTGGGCTGCCCCACCCTGGGGAACACCTAAGGCTCCAGCCTCACTAAGTAACAGCCACGACCAGACAAAAAACAAAACAAAACAAAACAAAACAAAAACACCAAAAATGGCTCAAACTGTAGAACAAATGAAAGCTCCAGAGCCAATTCCTCTAAGCCATGAAGAGACAGCCAACCTATGAGATGCACAGTTCAAAGGCCTGGTTATCAAGATGCTCACAGAATTGGTTGATTTTGCTCACAAATTAGATGAAAAAATGCAGGCTACAATATGTGAAATGAAGGAAGACACATGGGGAACCAATAGAGATGGGAGGAAAACTGGGACTCAAATCAATGGAGGGGACCAGAAGGAAGAAACTAACAATCAAACAGAAAACAAGGAAGAAATAAGAATTCGAAAAACTGAGGAGAGGCTTAGGAACCTCTGGGACATCTTTAAATGTCCCAACATCCAAATTATAGGGGTGCCAGAAGGGGAAGAAGAAGAGCAACAAGTGGAAAACTTATTTGAACAAATAATAAAGGAGAACTTCCCCAATCTGGCAAAGGAAATAGACTACCAGGAAGTCTAGGAAGCTCAGAGAGTCCCAAAGAAGTTGGACCCAAGGAGGAACACGCCAAGGCACATCATCATTACATTAGCCAAGATTAAAATGAAGGAGAGAATTCTAGAAGCAGCAAGGGATAAGGGGACAGTCACCTCCAACAGAGTTCCCATCAGACTGTCAGCTGATTTCTCAAAAGAGACCTTACAAGCAAGAAGGGGCTGGAAAGAAGTATTTGAAGTCTTGAAAGGCAGGGACCTACATCCAAAATTGCTCTATCCAGCAAAGCTGTCATTTAGAATGGAAAGGAAGATAAAGTGCTTCTCAGATAAGGTCAAGTTCAAGGAGTTCATCATCACCAAGCCCTTATTATATGAAATGTTAAAGGGACTTAAATAAGAAAAAGAAGATAAAAAATATGAGTGAAAAGACAGCAAACTCACAAATATTAGCAACCACACCTAAAACAAAAACAAACTAAGCCAACAACTAGAACAGGAACAAAAACATAGAAATGGAGATCACAGGGAGGGTTAGCAACAGGGGAGTGGGAGGAGGAGAGGGAGGAAAAGGTACAGAGAATAAGTAGCATAGACGCTAGGTAGAAAATAGATAGGGGGAGGGCAAGAATAGTATGGGAAATGTAGACACTAAAGAACTTATGACACATGGACATGAACTAAAGGGGGAAATGTGGGTGGGAGGGGGTGTGCAGGGTGGAAGGGAATGATGGGGGAGAAATGGGACAACTGTAATAGCATAATCAATAAAATATATTAAATTTTTTTTAAAAAAAGAAGGAAATCTTACCCTTTGTGACAGCATGGATAGACCTGGTGAGTATTATGCTAAGTGAATAACCCAGGCAGAAAAAGAACAGTATATAATTTTACTCATATGTGGAATCTAATGAACAAAATAAACGAACAAAGGTGGGAAAAAAAGAAAAGTTATATTATCTTAACAGTTTCATTCAATAATACTCAACTCCCATTTATGATACAAAAATCGTTAAACTACTCATGGCACAGAGTTCTTAATCTGATAAAAGCATCTACCAAAAAACCTAAGGAAAATATTATTCTCATACCATTTTAATGTTTTACCTTGTGGACATATAGTCTTTTCAAAAATAATTATTTTCCTTAAATAAAGAAAATCCAACCAATAACTTAAGTTTTTGTGTAAGTGGAAAGAATATCATTACATGCTTTTTGTGAGAAATCCTGCTTGTGGATTCCCTGGAGAATAGTTTGAAAATCACTGAAAAAATTAAATAGTTTCTCCCTATGAAGTTGTGTCAACTGAACAGATTTAAGGGCAGGAAGGGGAAGGGAGGAGGAAGAGGGCCAGCAATTCATTCAGCTGGGAGCATCTAAGTTCATGAGTTAAAGTGGTTGACCTTTAGTCAGAACATGGGTTCCTTTAATAATCAGATAAAAGTAATGAACAGTCACCCCAGAAAATAAACAAACATTCATCATTCTCCATGCAGTTCCAAGGGGTTCCCAAAGAGACACGTTGCCCTGACACCTGCCAATCCCAGTAACTTTTGCCAGGGGCCAGCCAAGTTCAGTCCGCTCCTGAACTCCAGCATATATTTTTAAATTTAATCTTTATTATATTTTTTCCATTACCATTTAGTTCCCTTATTCCTCCTCCCCCAGCAATCACCATACAGTTGTCCATGTTCCATGAGTCCTTTTTCCTTTTGCTCAATTCCTCCACCCCCTTAAACTCCCCCCACCCACTACCTGTCATCTGCTCTTCAGCATATTCTAATCAATCAATGGCTGTCCCCAGAGCCATGGGGCCCTGTGTATCAGTCTGAATTGGGCCTTCATTCTGCCCAGTGCTATGATGAGCCATGGGGATAACATGTAAACAAGACTATCACAAATGCCACTTACACAGAGGACCTGGGCAGGGTGCTCCACTGAAGGCAGACATACACAAAGGCATTAAGAGCTTGAGGAAGGCAGAGATAAGTGGGATCTGGAGCCACCTGGAGTGGTGGGTGTGCTTCCCAGGGGAGGTGACACTCTGCTTGTACTAACACGGAGAGAAGAGTTTTTTGACAGAAGAAGAGGAGTGAGGGTATCTTAGGCTGCAAGAATGGCTTAGCTTATCATTATTATTGTTGTTGAGTGTGTTTACCATTTCTTGGTTGCAAAGTACAGTGTCTGAACATACCAACCTTTATTACTGTTAATAAGTTAAGTAATCACTTCGTAGGCACAGCTGAGAACCTCCTGCTTCTAGGCCCAAGACTCAGCCCTGGACCAGTCAGAAGGGTGCTAAAGGTGGCACAAGTCCTCTGGAATTAGCCACTGGGCTTGGCAGGCCCCATCATGACCTCTATTGCACTTACTAAGGTACATTGCTGGTAGTTTTTTAATTGACTGAGGTAGAATCCACCTAACATAAGATTACTCATTTTAGAATAAACAGTTCATTATCTTTTAGTACATTCACAATGTTGCGCAATCACTACCTCTATCCAGTTCCAAGACATTTCCATTGCACCAAAAGTAAAATCCCATGCGCATCGAGCAATGTGCCCTCCTGAGCTCCTGTCTACTGCAAATGTACACACTGGCTTTATTGATTTAGCCCTTCAAGATATTTTATATAAATGTAATCATGTATATGTGGCCTTTTATATCTGCTTTCTTTCTTTTTGGATAAATTTTCAAGGTTCATTCTTATTGTAGCATGTATCAGTATTTCATTCCCTTTATGACTGAATATTATTATACTGTATCTGTATACCACAATTTACTTATCTATTAATCCAGTGGTTTTCAGTGTTTCCACATTTTGGCTACTGTGAAAAAAATGGCATGTTGTACATGCTGGTATATGTGTTTGAGAAAATGTTTTCAGTTCTCCTAGGTATATATCCAGGAGTGAAATTGCTGGGTTATATGGTAGTTCTGTTCTTAATTTGTTGAGAAACTGCCAAATGTTTTCCACAGCAGCTACACCATTTTACATCACCACCAGTAATATATAAGGCTTTCTATGTATTCACATTCTTACCAATACTTATTATTTTTAAATAGTCATCCTAGTGGCTGTAGAGTGGTAACATTTCTGGGATTTTGACTTCATGCAAATACAGTGGTTAAAAACCTGTGAGAATATGCCAGAGTTAGAGGGGGACAAGGAAAGGGTATGGTTGGGCACCTGTCCCAGGTGGCCCCTGAATATCTTTGGACTCCAGGGCCATATATGCTCTTTTTTGTGTAGACAGATGGCTAGTAGGGATCTACAGAATGGGACTGATAGGCAGGCCCTGTATGAATAATTTGAACAGCATTTAGCCTCAGTTATCTAATCTATAAAATGTTTTGATAATTATGTCTTTCCTTCCCAAAGGAGCCCAGACCAGACAAGACTTTGACCTGTGATCTGACGTGACTTGGACCCTAGATCTAAAAGTCAGGCACATGGTAGCTGTGACTGAAGAGAACATATAATATTATTTAGCCAGATATCCGACATTTAGCAGGGTCATCTAGAAATGTTCACTCATGTGAACTCATAAATATTTTAGCTAGTGGATGAGAGAGGACAAGAATTATAGAGTAACCCAAAAGAGTGTGATATATATTTTTATTTTTATTGATTTATCTTTTTATAGTATTTTTACCTTACCCTTTAGTCCCCTTATACTCCACTCCTCCCCTCCTGATGATCACCACACTGTTGTGCATGCACATCAGTTCTTTTTCTTTTCTGCTGAATCCTTCTACTCCCAAACCACCCTCCCCTGAGCTGTCAGCCTGCTCTCTGAGTCTGTCTCTATTTTGTTAGTTCAGTTTATTCATTACACTCTACATATGAGTGAAATCATAGGGTATTAGTCTTTCTCTGATTGGCTTATTTCACTTAGCATCATGTTCTCCAGGTCCATCAATGCTGTCACTAAGGGTAAAATTTTCTTGTCTTTTATGGCCGAGTAGTATTTCATTGTGTAAATGTACCACAGTTGTTCTATCCACTCTTCTGCTAATGGACATTTGGGCTCCTTCTAAATCTTAGTTATTGTAAATCATGCTGCAGTAAACATAGGGGTGCTTATATTCTTGCGAATTAGTGTTTTGGGTTCCTTGGGATAAATTCCCAGAAGTAGAATCCCTGTGTCATAAGGCAGTTCCATTTTAAATTTTTTGAGGAAACTCCATACTGCTTTCTACAGTGGCTGCACCAGTCTGCATTCCCACCAACAGTGCAAAAGAGTTTCCCTTTCTCCACATCCTTTTCAGCACTTGTTGTTTATCCATACTACCCAAAGCAATTCATAAGTTCAACACAATTCATATCAAGTTTCCAAAGACAATTCACAGAACTAGAACAAATACTTCAAAAATTTACATGGCAGGAGAGGGAGGATGGCAGCACAGTAGGAGGGAGCAGATTCCACTTCCCCCTACACACAGGAGAAAAACCTAGCCAATCTATGGAAGAACAGAGCAAACAGCCAACAGTACCACAGCATAGATGAAAATAGGAGATCAAAAATTGTAGTGGACATTGAAAAACCAGATGGTAAGGAGAGATTTTCAGGACAATAAGAGCCCAGGTATCAGCGTGGAGACCAGGGCAGTTGAAGCCCTGGGCCCAACACTTGCTGGGTCTGGCCACAGGGTTCTAAGGAGGGAATCTGCGGAGGACCCTGTCCTGGGTGCCAGATTGGGGGGGGGGGGGCTCCGCCCGCAGAGCCCATCCCTCCATCATGGATGAAAATAAAAACTACCAAGACATGACTGCTTGGGGAGGAAAGGGGTCAAACTCTCAGAGGAGAATGACCCAGAGCCCCATCCTCACTAGGCTTTTATTGGGCTCAAATACACCGGAATACAGGTTTGACATGTCAAAGAAATCAGAGGGCTTAATCCGAGCCAGTATTTGTCAGGAAAGGGGGTTGCCAAACTTTGGGAGACATACTCATTTCCTCCTGGGACACTTGTCACCTCAGGAAGAGCACTCTTAGCAAAGCAGGTTTCACAGGACTTTAGGAATTCATTCTTATGCCCAATCACCCAGGAAACTGTCCAGGCCAGCACAGGGCTGTACCACTCACCCCCACAGTTTCAGGCTTTAAGCTTATTAGGAAGCAGGAGACATCTCCCAGATGGAAATGAGGACTGGGGCTATGTCAGAATAGCCGGGGGGCGAGGGTCCATCACATTCTCTTTGCTGCAACCCCCTGAGTCCTTCCATGAGGCCTCCCAAGTGGTTGCGTCTGGCTTAGGTTGCCCCTCCGATGAGGAGTCTTACCCGTCATTGACTGCCAACCAAGCAATGGGGCCAGAGATGGATGAGGCAGAAGCAGTGCTCCTGCCAGGGAGATAAGCTTTTGTCTCCTTAGTAGGTCACATCCTTGTGACAGAACAGACCCAGATGAAGTGGGTCCCTTGGGCTCTTACGCAGCCCATCATGGGGTGAGGGTTACAACTCCTGAAACCAGGCTGAACAGTCCGCAACAGGAATCGGATCAACCACTCCCTCACCAGCCAAACAAGATTTGAGCAGCACTGGGAGAGACCTCATTGCTTGAAGTCGCAGGGAAGGGAGTTAAGGTCTGAGTGGCAAACACACAGGGCCTGTGAGTACCCATGCATAGCCCTGGGAGAAGTGCATGCCCAAGCCCCTGTGACCAGAGGCAGCCGTGCAAGGGCCGTGCGACCAGAGGAGGGGGCTTGGTGGAAGACCCAGAGCTCATACCCGTGAACCTAGGGTGAGTACACACAACGCAGGAAACCCAGGGAACCCACACTTGTAAACTCGGGTCAGTGCGTGCACCCTGTAGGAAACCCGGAGTTTACAACCATAAACCCAGGGAGTGCTTGATCTGTAGGAGATCCCAGCTCACACCCATAAACTCGGGAAAGTGCGTGCTCTGCAGGAGGCTCAGAAACGATGCTCAGGGCCCTGCACAGAGAGGCACTGGGCTAGGTCTGGGCAGAGTGCATGGCTAGCTCTGAGGAGAGTGCATGACTAGCCCTGAGGAGAGTAGCCCAAAGCTGACCGAGTGCTGAACAGGGAGAAAAGCGACCCCTCAGCCCCTTGCAGCCAGCAAGACCAGAAGAACTGGATTGGCCAGTTTGAAATCAGCAATAGATTTTTGTTGGTTGTATTTTTTTAATCATACTTTTTGTTATTTTTGTCTTTTTTATCCCTCGATTCCTTTTGCTTCTCTTTCCTTCTTTCTTGATTTAGTACTTCCTCCTTTCTTTCCAATTTTATCTCTTCTTCCTTCCTCTTCTTTTTTCTTTTTTCATTTCTTTCTTTCTTTTCTCTTTTTAAATACCCACGGTGAGACAAAAAAAAAACCAGAACTGTGAAAAAAACAAAGTTGGATCCAAAGAGAGGGCATCCCAACAGCTGAGACAGTGGAAGCTGTGAACACCAGGATACCAGAAGGAGACTGCACCACTGAAGCTCACAGGTATTCTACCACAGAAATTCACAACATAAACCTGGGGAGCCAGAACAGATCAATTTAAGAAGCTCAGGCTAACAAGAAGAGTGTCACCAACAATGGGAAGACAAAGAAACAATCCCCAAATGAAAGGAAAGGACGAATCCCCAGAAAGAATGCTAAATGAAACAGAGGCAACTCAACTATCAGATATGGAGCTCAAAGCAATGGTTGTCAGGAAGCTCAATGAGCTCTCAATGAGCTACAAGAAACTACAGGGAAGCTATGATGAACTCACTGCAAACTATAGCATCATGAAAAAGGAAATAGAAACTATCAACAAGGGCCAAGAGGAAATGAAGAATACAATTTCTAAACCGAAGAACACAGTAGAAGGAATCAAAAGCAGAATCAGTGAAGCAGAAGATTGGATCAGCCAGTTGGAGGACAAAGTAGAAAAAAACACCCAGAAAGAGCAAGAAAAGTAAAGGGGCTCAGAAAGAATGAGGAGGGATTAAGAGAAATGCAAGACAACATGAAATGTAATAATATCTGAATAATAGGGGTACCAGAAAGAGAAGAAGAAGAGCAAGGGATAGAAAACCTATTTGAAAAAGTGATGATGGAAAACTTCCCTAATTTGATGAGAGAAAAAGTCACACAAATCCGGGAAACACAGACAGTGCCAATCAACAGGAACCCAAAGAAGCCCACTTCAAGACACATCATACTTAAAATGGCAAAATCCCAAGACAAAGAGAGAATCTTAAAGGCATCAAGGAAGAAAAAGGAAGTAACATACAGGGGAGCCCCAATAAGGTTAGCAGCTGACTTCTCAATGGAAACACTCCAAGCCAGAAGAGCACGGCAAGAAATATTCCAAGTAATGAGAACCAAAGGCCTGCAACCAAGACTACCTTACCCAGCAAGGCTTTCAATCAAGATAGAAGGCCAAATAAGGAGCTTCCCAGACAAAAGAAGTCCAAAAGAACACACCTCTACCAAACCAGTTCTGCAAGAGATGCTAAAGGGACTGCCTTAAGAAAAGGAAGGAAAAGAGAGAGAGAGGAACATAGGTATGAAAATGGCAATGAATCAATACCTATCAATAATAATCTTAAACATAAATGGATTAAAGCTCCAATCAAAAGACATAGAATAGCTGAATGATTAAGAAAGCATGACCCACACATATGCTGCCTACAAGAGACCCACCTCAGGACAAAAGACATACACAGACTGAAAGTGAAGGGCTGGAAACAAATTTTCCAAGCAAGTGGTCAGGAAAAAAAAGCTGGGGTAGCAATACTCATATCAGACAAAATAGACTTCAAAAGAAGGGCCATAAAGAGAGACCCAGAAGGTCACTTCATAATACTCAAGGGAAGAATCCACCAAGAAGACATAAACATTGTAAATATATATGCACCCAACATAGGTGCACCTAAATACATCAAGAAAATCTTAGAGGACTTCAAGAAAGATATTGTCAGCAACACAATTATAGTAGGGGATTTTAACACCCCACTGTCAAAAATGGACAGATCTTCCAAACAAAATATCAACAAAGATATTGTGGCACTGAACAACACTCTAGAGGAAATGGACTTAACTGATATATATAGAGCCCTTCATCCCAAAGAAACTAAATACACTTTCTTTTCAAATGCACATGGAACATTTTCAAAGATAGACCACATGATAGGACACAAAACAAGCCTCAACAAATTCAAGAAAATTGAAATCATACCAAGCATTTTCTCCAACCACAAGGGACTAAAACTAGAAACCAGCCCCAAGAGGGAAAACCCAAAACCTTCAAAATCATGGAGATTGAATAGCATGCTATTAAAGAATGAATAGGTCAAGAATGAAATTAGGGAAGAAATCAGAAAGTTTCTGGAAACAAATGAAAATGAACTCCCAACAACCGAAAAATTATGGGACACAGCAAAGGCAGTCCTAAGAGGGAAATTCATAGCAATACCAGCCTACCTAAAAAAGATAGAAATATTTCAAACAAACAACCTAACCCTATGCTTACAAAAACTGGAGGAACAACAACAAAGACAGCCCAGTGCAAGTAGAAGGAAGGAAATAACCAAGATTAGAGCAGAATTAAATGACATAGAGACTAAAAGCATAATTCTAAGGATCAATGAATCCAGGAGCTGGTTCTTTGAAAAGATAAACAAAATCGAGAAGCCTTTAAGCAGGCTCATCAGGAAAAAAAGAGAGAGGACCCAAATAAACAGAATCAGTCAGGAAAGAGGAGAGATTACAACAGACCACAGAAATGCAAAGGATTGTAAAAAACTACTGTGAAGAACTGTATGCCAAGACATTTGAAAACCTAGGTGAAATGGACACGTTTCTAGAAAAATACAATCTTCCAAAACTCAATGAAGAAGAAGCAGAAAGCCTGAACAGACCAATAACAGTAGATGAAATTGAAGCAGTAATCAAAAAACTCCCGGCACACAAAAGCCCTGGACCAGATGGTTTCACAGGAGAATTCTACAAAGCACTTAAGGAAGAGCTAACCCCTATCCTTCACACACCATTCCAAAAAATCCAAAATGATGGAAGACTCCCAAACTCTTTATGAAGCCAGCATCATCCTATTCCCAAAACTAGATAAAGACACAGCAAAGAAAGAAAACTTCAAGGCAATATTGCTGATGAACATAGATGCTAAACTCCTCAACAAAATATTGGCAAACTGCATCCAACAATACATTAAAAGGATCACACACCATGACCAAGTGGGATTCATCCCAGGGATGCAAGGATGGTTCAATATTCGCAAATCAGTAAATGTAATACAGCACATGAACAAAAGCAAAGACAAATCACATGATCACATCAATAGATGGGGGAAAAGCATTTGATAAGGTACAACACCCATTTATGATAAAAACACTCAGCAAAGTGGGAATAGAGGGAACATTCCTCAACATAATAAAGGCCATCTATGAGAGTCCTGCAGCCAACATCATACTCAATGGGCAAAAACTAAAATCTTTTCCACTAAGATCAAGAACAAGACAAGGATGTCCACTTTCACCACTTCTATTCAATATAGTATTAGAAGTCTTAGCCACGGCGATGAGACAAGAAAAGGAAATAAAAGGCATCCAAATCAGAAAGGAGGTAACAAAACTACCATTGTTTGTAGATGACATGATCGTGTACATAGAAAATCCTACAGACCAGCTAAAAAGCTGCTTGCCCTAATAAATGAATTCGGCCAAAAAGTGGGATACAAAGTCAATATTCAGAAATCAAAGGCATTTTTGTATACAGATAATGAAACAGCAGAAGCAGAAATCAGGAAAAAAAATCCCATTTGATATAGCAAAAAGAGAAATAAAATACCTAGGAATAAACCTAACCAAGGAGGTAAAAGACCTGTATGCAGAAAACTACGTAACACTGAAGAAAGAAATCAAGGAAGACACAAACAAATGGAAACATATACTGCATGCATGGATCAGAAGAATCAACATCATCAAAATGTCCATACTACCCAAAGCAATTTGAAGGAATGGGGAACTGATAGAGATGGAAGGAAAACTGGGACTCAAATCAATGGAGTGAACCAGAGGAAGAAACTAACAACCAAACAGAAAACGAGGAAGAAACAAGAATTCAAAAAAATGAGGAGAGGCTTAGGAACCTCCAGGACATGGTTAAACGTCCCAACATCCGAATTATAGGGGTCCCAGAAGTGGAAGAAGAAGAGCAACAAGTGGAAAACTTATGGAACAAATAATAAAGGAGAACTTCCCCAATCTAGCAGAGGAAATAGACTACCAGGACGTCCAGGAAGCTCAGAGAGTCCCAAAGAAGTTGGACCCAAGGAGGAACACACCAAGGCACATTGTAATTACATTAGCCAAGATTAAAATGAAGCAGAGAATTCTAGAAGCAGCAAGGGATAAGGGGACAGTCACCTCCAACGGAGTTCCCATCAGACTGTCAGCTGATTTCTCAAAAGAGACCTTACAGGCAAGAAGGGGCTGGAAAGAAATATTTGAAGTCTTGAAAAGCAGGGACCTAAATCCAAAATTGCTATATCCAGCAAAGCTGTCATTTAGAATGGAAGGACAGATAAAACGCTTCTCAGATAAGGTCAAGTTCAAGGAGTTCATCATCACCAAGCCCTTATTATATGAAATGTTAAAGGGACTTATCTAAGAAAAAGAAGATAAAAAATATGACAGTGAAAAGACAGCAAATTCACAGCTATTAAGAACCACACCTAAAACAAAAGCAAACTAAGCAAACAGCTAGAACAGGAACAGAACCACAGAAATGGAGATCATATGGAGGGTTAGCAACAGGGACGTGGGAGGAGGAGAGAGGGGGAAAAGGTACAGAGAATGAGTAGCAATTTATAAATTCAATGCAATACCTATTAAAGTACCAATGGCATATTTCACAGACATAGAACAAACATTTCAAAAATTTATATGGAACCATAAACGACCCCAAATAGCTGCAGCAATCTTGAGAAAGAAGAGCAAAGTAGGAGGGATCACAATACATGATACCAAACTGTATTACAAGGGCACTGTAATCAAAACAGCCTGGTACTGGCATAAAAACAGGCACATAGACCAGTGGAACAGAACACAGAGCCCAGAAATAAACCCAAGTCTGTACGGTCAATTAATATTCGACATAGGGGGCAGCAACATAAAATGGAGTAAGAATAGCTTCTTCAACAAGTGGTGCTGGGAGAACGGGACAGCTACGTGCAAAAAAATGAAACTTGAGCACCAACTTACACCATACACAAAAATAAATTCAAGGTGGATAAAAGATTTAAATATAAGCCATGACACCATTAAAGTCCTAGAGGACAATATAGGCAGGAAAATCTCAGATATTTCACACAGCAATTTTTACTGATATGTCCCCTAAACTAAGGGACATAAAGGAAAGAATAGAGAAATAGAATCTCATCAAAATAAAAAGCTTCCGCACGGCTAAAGAAAACAGTATTAAAATAAAAAGAGAACCGACTGTATGGGAAAACATATTTCCCAATGATACCTCGGATAAGGGTTTAATCTCCAAAATATATAAAGAACTTACACAACTCCATTCTAAGAAGACCAGCAACCCAATTAAAAAATGGGCAAAGGATTTGAACAGACACTTCTCCAAGGAGGACATACAGAGGATCCAGAGATACATGAAAAGATGCTCAATATCGCTAGCTATCAGAGAGATGCAAATTAAAACCTCAATGAGATACCACTTCACACCAGTCAGAAGGGCCATCATAAACAAAGCAACAAACAGCAAGTGTTGGAGAGGTTGTGGAGAAATGGGGACCCTAGTGCACTGTTGGTGGGATTGCAGACTGGTACAACCACTATGGAAAACAGTATGGAATTTTCTAGAAAACTAAAAATAGATTTACCTTTTGACCCAGCGATTCCACTGCTAGGATTATATCTAAGAACACTGAAACACTAATCCAGAAGAACCTCTGCACCCCTATGTTCATAGCGGCACAATTTACAATAGCCAAGTGTTGGAAGTAACATAGGTGCCCATCAGTAAATGAATGGATCAAAAAACTATGGTACATTTACACCATGGAATTCTATGCAGCAAAAAGAAAGAAGAAACTCCTACCCTTCACGACAGCATGGATGGAACTGGGGAGCATCATGCTAAGCAAAATAAGCCAGGCAGTGAAAGACAAATACCATATGATCTCACCTTTAACAGGAATCTAATCAACCAACCAAACAAACAAAATGTAACCAAGGACACTGAAATTGAGAACAGGCTGACAGTGACCAGTGGGGAGAGGGTAGGGAATTTCAGGGGAAAGGGGCAAGGGTTTACAGGAACAAGTATAAAGGACACATGGACAAAAACTAGCGGTGGTGGGCGGGGGGGAACGGGAGGGAGGTTGGGAGGGTTGGGGCAGTGCGCTGGGATGGGAGTAAAAGACAGAAAACAGTACAGGTACAACAATTAAAATAAATTAAAAAATAAAAAAGAAGAAAAAAGAACGGTTAAAATAAATTTAAAAATAAAATAAAAGATTGATATTAAAATGTTCAAAAAAATTTACATGGAACCTCAAAAGTCTCTGAATAGCAACAGAGATCTTGAGAAAGAACAAAGTTGGAGGAATCACACTGCCTAATATCAAACTATACTATAAGGCCATAGTAAACAAAACAGCTTGGTACTAGCATAAAAACAGACACAGGGATCAATGGAACAAAATAGAGAATCCAGAAATAAACCCACACCTCTATAGTCAATTCATATTTGACAAAGGAAGCAAGCATATACAATGGGCTAAAGATAGTTTATTCAATAAATGGTGTTGGGGAAATTGGACAGATACATGCAGAAAAATTAAACTAGACCACCTTTAGACATCACACATAAGAATAAATTCAAAATTAATTAAAGACTAAAATGTTAGATCCAAAACCATAAAAATCCTAGAAAAAAACCTAGGCAGTAAAATCTTGGATGTTGCTCATCGCCATATTTTTTTCTAATATATCTCCTCAGGCAATGGAAAAAAAAGAAAAAATAAACAAATTGCAATAAAAACTAAGAAGTTTTGCACAGCAAAGGAAACCATCAACAAAATAAAAAGACAACCAATGGAATGGAAGAATATATTCACCAACACATCTAATAAGAGGTTAATATCCAAAATTAACAAAGAACTTGCAAAACTCAACACCAAAAAAATAAGCAATCCAATTAAAACATGGGCAAAGGGCCTGAATAGACACTTCTCCAAAAAGGACATACAGATGGCCAATACACATACAAAAAGATGTTCAATGTCACTAATCATCAGAGAAAAGCAAATTAAAACCATAATGAGATATCACCTCGCACCAGTCAGAATGTATTTTCTTTTAGCAAGAAGAAGAAATATACATTCAACATTTAGTCATAAAAATAATAAAAATGTTGAGAGTTTGCTGAATGGGGGGCTTTTTACCTTTTTCCATCTTCTTGATGTTTAAATGGCTCTTTTTTGCAGAGAGTAGTGAGGTGGATTAAAAACCAAAAACCAACTATACACTGCTTTCAGGAGATACATCTCAGATCCAAAGATAAATAGACCTAAAGTAAAAGGGTGGAAGATGATATTCCATGAATATGACATCCACAGAAAAGTGGGTATTGCCATACTTTTAACAGACAAAAGAGATTTAAGACAGAAAATTTAATAAGAGAATAAGATGGACATTTTATAATGATAAAAAGGACAATTCAAGAAGACATACCATTTATCAATATATAGCCACCCAAACTGAGAGCACCAAAATATATAAATAATTACTAACAGATGAAATGGGAGAAAATGACAAAAATATAGCTATTGTAGGTGACTTGAATACCCCACTTATAGCAATGGATAAATCATCCAGACAGAAAGTCAATTTAAAAACACTGGCTTTAAATAACACACTGGAACACATACCCTTAATTAATATTTATAGAACTTTCCATCCCAAAATGACGGAATACACATCTTTTCAAGTGTACATGGAACTTTCTCAATGACAGACCATGAGTTGAGCACAGAACTAGTCTCTATAAATTTAAGAAGGTTGAAATAATACCAAGCATATTTTCTACCATAATAATATGAAACTGGAAATTAACTATAGTAAGAGAGCTGGAAAAATGACAAGTAGGTGAAGATTATGTGACATACTACTGAACAACTACTAGGTCAAAGAATAAATAATACAAGAAGTCAAAATATTATATAGAGATAGAGAACAAAAAATAAAATAAAAAACAAAGAATTCTAATTACTAACAATAAAGAAAAAGATTATATAGAGATTGGGATAACCGTAATAGAATAACAATTTTAAAATCAGAAAGAAAGAAGGAGCTCTGACCTTTTGTGACAGCATGGGTAGAACTGGAGAGCATTATGCTAAGTGAAATAAGCCAGGTGGTGAAAGACAAATACCATATGATCTCACCTATAAATGGAACCTAATCAACAAAACAAACAAACAAGCAAAATATAACCAGAGACATTGAAATTAAGAGCAAACTGACAGTAACCTGAGGGGAGGTGGGAGGGAAGAATTCGGGGGAGAGGGGGAAGGGTTTTCAGGAACATGTGTAAAGGACACATGGACAATACCAAAGGGGGGTAAGGATCAAGGATGGGAAGTGGGAATAGCGGGGGTGAGGAGAAGTGGTGGGGAGGAAATGGAGACAACTGTACTTGAACAAAAAATTAAAAAAATAAAAAAGAATAAAAAATAAAATCTTTTTAAAAAGAGAGAGACAGATAAAAATCAAAATACACCATTTTATGTTGCTGCCCCCTTTGTCAAATATTAATTGACTATAGAGACTAGGGTTTATTTCTGGGCTCTCTATTCTATTCCACTGGCCGACGTGCCTGTTTTTATGCCAGTACCAGGCTGTTTTGATTACAGTGGCCTTGTAATACATTTTGGTATCAGGTATTCTGATCCCTCCTGCTTTGCTCTTCTTTCTCAAGATTGCTGCCGCTATTCTGGGTCGTTTATGGTTCCATATAAATTTTTGAAGAGTTTGTTCTATATCTGTGAAATATGCCATTGGTACTTTAATAGGTATTGCATTGAATCTGTAGATTGCTTTGGGAAGTATGGACATTTTGATGATGTTAATTCTTCCGATCCATGAACACGGTATGTGTTTCCATTTATTTGTGTCTTCCTTGATTTCCTTCTTCAGTGTTGTGTAGTTTTCTGCATACAGGTCTTTTACCTCCTTGGTTAGGTTAATTCCTAGGTACTTTATTTTTCTTTTTGCTATATCAAATGGTATTTTTTCCTTGATTTCTGCTTCTGTTGTTTCATTGTTGGTAAACAAAAATGCCTTTGATTTCTGGATATTGACTTTGTATCCGGCTGTTTGGCTAAATTCATTTATTAAATATAATGAAGGAGAACTTCTCCAGTCTGGCAAAGGAAATAGACTTCCAGGAAATCCAGGAAGCTCAGAGAGCCCCAAAGAAGATGGACCGAAGGAAGCATACACCAAGGCACATCAGAATTACATTACCCAAGATTAAAGAGGAGAGACTCTTAAAAGTAGCAAGAGAAAAGGAGACAGTTACCTATGTAGGAGTTCCTGTAACTCTCAGCTGACTTCTCAAAAGAAATCTTGCAGGCAAGAAGGGGCTGGAAAGAAGCATTCCAAGTCATGAAAGGCAAGGACCTACATCCAAAATTACTCTATCCAGCAAAGCTATCAATCAGCATGAAAGGTCAGATAAAGTGCTTCCCAGATAAGGTCAAGTTCAAGGAGTTCATCATCACCAAGCCCTTATTATATGAAATATTAAAGGGACTAATCTAAGAAATAGAAGAATATCAAAACTATGAACAGTAAAATGACAACAAACTCACAACTATCAACAACTGGTCCTAAAAAAGAAAAACAAAAACTAAGCAAACAACTAGAACAGGAACAGAATCACAGAAATAGACATCACATGCAGGGTTATCAGTGGGGAAGGAGAAGGGGAGAATGTAGGAAAAGGTACAGGGAATAAGAGGCATAATAGGTAGGCACAAGTAGACATGGGAGGTTAAGAATAGTATAGGAAATGGAGAAGCCACAGAACTTAAATGTATGACCCATGTATGTGAACTAAGGGGGAGGGAGAGTGCTGGAGGGTAGGGAGGATCAGGGCAGAGAGGGGCAAAGGGGAGAAAAATTGGGGACAACTGTAATAGCACAATCAATAAAATATACATTAAAAAAATCAAAATACAATATATCAAAATTTGGGGGATAGAGCAAAAATGGTACTCAGAGTCTCCATTCTCCACCTCACCACACACACACAATAAACAAAAAGTGAGAAGGAAAAAATGGTACTAAGAGGGAAGTTTATACCATTACAGGCTTACCTCAAGAAACAAGAAAACTTTCAGTAAATAATCTAACATTACAATGTAAAGAACTAGAAAAATAAAAAATGAACTCCAAAGTCAGTAAAAGAAAGGAAATAATAAAAAATCAGACATAAATGAAATAGGGAACAAAAAGATGATAGAAAAAGTTAATGAAATAAAAAGCTGATTGAGAGATAAACAAAACTGGCAAATCTCTAACTAGACTCACTAAGGAAAAAAATGAGAAGACTCAAACAAATAAAATCAGAAATGAAAAAAAAGTTACAACAGACACCACAGATATACAAAGGATGACGTAAGAACATCTTGGAAGGGGGAGCTTCCAGACAACATAGCAAAGTAGGTAATGCTGTGCTCCCCTCCTCCCATGACCACATCAAAATTATAACCAAATTATGGAACAACCATCATTGAAATGACCTGAAGACTAGATGAACAGAAGTCCTATAACTAAGGATATAAAGAAGTTGTGTTGAGACTGGTAGGAGCTACAGAGACATGGAATGGCAAGCCCAACACCCAGGATGTGGCAGCTAAGAAATGGGATGGATGTCTCAGCTGTGGAAGTCACTCCCTAACGTCAAACTACACTACAAAGCTCTAGTTATCTAAACAATATGCTACACAGCTGAAAAACAGATACACAAGACAATGGAACAGAATTCAGAGCCCAGAAATAAACCCACAAGTATAAGGACAACTAATTTTTGACAAAGAAGCCAACAAATACAATGGAAAAAGGAAAGTGTCTTCAATAAATAAGGTTGCTAAAATTGAACAGCTACATGCAAAAGAATGAAACTAGACTGGTATCTTACACCATACACAAAAATTAACTCAAAATGGATTAAAGACTCGAATCCAATTCATCAAACAATAAAATACATAAAATAAAACATAGGCACTCAACTTATGAACCTTGATCAAAAAGGGGTTTTTGTAAATTTGACCACAAAGGCAAGGGAAATAAGAGCAAAAATAAATAAAGGGACTACATCAAACTAAAAATCCACTTCACAAAAGAAACCATTAACAAAATAAAAAGGCAGCAAACCAAATGGGAGAAGATATTTGCAAATAATTCCTTCAATGAGGGGTTAATATACAAAATATATAAAGAACTCACACAAATCAATAACAAAAAAACTGATAAAAGACTTCCAGCCAAGATGGAGGCGTAGGCAGACACACTGTGCCTCCCCTCACAACCAAAATTAAGGACAACAAGTATTTAGAAACAAGAAAACAACCAGAACTTATAGAAAATTGAACTGTACAGAAGTCCAACACCCATTCATCCAGACCGGTAAGAGGGGTGGGGTCACGGCAGGAAAAAGTGGAGATGCGGACCTGGGAATGCAAGCAGCAGCAGCTGGCAGTTCCCAGGTGCACAGGCAGCGATTGGCGGTCCCTGGGCCCACAGGTAGCAGCTGGCAGGCCCCGGGCACAGGGGGGCAACTGCGCAGACCCAGTGAGGCTGCACAAGGCGGCTGGCTGACCAGGTAGTCCGACATTCGCGCGTGCAGACGGTCCAGGCAGAGGGGAAGTGGTGGAAGGGACTGAATCCAGGAGAGAGCGGAGCAGGCACCATTCTTTCCTCTCGGACCCCGCCCCCACCGATAGCATCACAACCCAGCGACTGGGCTGCCCCGCCCTGAGGAACACCTAAGGCTCCACCCCTCACTACATAATAGCCGAGACCAGACTAAAACCAAAACAAAAAAAAAAAAAAAAAAACCCACCAAAAATGGCTCAAACCGGAGAAAAAATGAAAACCCCAGAGTCAATTCCTCTAAGCCGTGAAGAGATAGCCAACCTATCAGATGCACAGTTCAAAGCACTGGTTATCAAAATGCTCACAGAATTGGTGGATTTTGCTCACAAATTAGATGAAAAATTGCAGGCTACAATATGTGAAATGAAGGAAGACGCATGGGGAACCCATAGAGATGTAAAGAAAACTGGGACTCAAATCAATGGAGGGGACCAGAAGGAAGAAACAAACAACCAAACAGAAAACAAGGAAGAAATAAGAATTCGAAAAACTGAGGAGAGGCTTAGAAACCTCTGGGACATCGTTAAGCGTCCCAACATCCGAATTATAGGGGTCCCAGAAAGGGAAGAAGGAGAGCAACAAGTGGAAAACTTATTGGAACAAATAATAAAGGAGAACTTCCCCAATCTGGCAGAGGAAATAGACTACCTGGACGTCCAGGAAGCTCAGAGAGTCCCAAAGAAGTTGGACCCAAGAAGGAACACACCAAGGCACATCGTAATTACATTAGCCAAGATTAAAATGAAGCAGAGAATTCTAGAAGCAGCAAGGGATAAGGGGACAGTCACCTACAAAGGAGTTCCCATCAGACTGTCAGCTGATTTCTCAAAAGAGACCTTCCAGGCAAGAAGGGGCTGGAAAGAAATATTTGAAATCTTGAAAAGCAGGGACCTACATCCAAAATTGCTCCATCCAGCGAACTTGTCATTTAGAATAGAAGGACAGATAAAGCGCTTCTCAGATAAGGTCAAGTTCAAGGAGTTCATCATCACCAAGCCCTTATTATATGAAATGTTAAAGGGACTTATCTAAGAAAAAGAAGATAAAACTATGACAGTGAAAAGACAACAAACTCACAGCTATTAAGAACCATACCTAAAACAAAAACAAAAGCAAACTAAGCAAACAGCTACAACAGGAACAGAACCACAGAAATGGAGATCACATGGAGGGTTAGCAACAGGGGCGTGGGAGGAGGAGAGAGGGGGAAAAGGTACAGAGAATGAGTAGCATAGATAGTGGGTAGAAAATAGATGGGGAGGGCAAGAATAGTATGGGAAACGTAGAAGCTAAAGAACTTATGACACATGGACATGAACTAAAGCGGGGGAATGTGCGTGGGAGAGGGTGTGCAGGGTGGGGGGAATGATGGGGGAGAAATGGGACAACTGTAATAGCATAATCAATAAAATATATTTAAAAAAAAACTGATAAAAATGGGAGAGGACCTGAATAGACAGTTTTCCAAAGAAGACATACAGATGGGCAACAAACATGAAAACATATACAACATCACTAGTTATTAGGGAGAGGCAAATCAGAACCACAACAAGATAACACCCTACACCCACTAGAATGATATTACCAAAAAGACAAGAAATAAGTACTGGAGAGATGTGGGGGGGAAAGAACCCTCATACACTGTTGTTGGGATTGTAAATTAGTGCATTCACTATGGGAAGCGGGTTACTAAAATAATTAAGATTTGAACTACTACACGATCCAGCAATTCCTCTTCTGGGTTTTTACCCACAAAATGAGAAACACTATTTCAGAAAGAAATGTGTATCCCTATGTTCAGCACAGCATTGTTTATAATAGCCAAGATAGGGAAACAACCTAAAGTGTCCATTAACAGATAATTGAATAAAGAAGTGGTACAATGAATAGCGCTCAGCCAAAAAAAAAAAAAAGATAAAATATTACCATTAGTAACCACATAAATGGATCTGGAGGGCATTATGCTAATTGAAATAAGTCATACAGAAAAGAACAAAAACCATATGATTTCACTTATATGTGGAATATAAAAACCAAAGATACACATAACCATATGTTGCTTTCCACAGGGGAAAGAGGGGAAGGGAAGAGCAAAATGGGTAAAGGAGGTCAAATATATGTTAACAGGAGCAGATAGCAGGGCACACAGATATCAAATTAGAATCTTTATACCTGAAAGTTATATGGAGTTTTTATCTAATGTTAACCCAAATAAATTTAATTTTTAAAAAATAAACAGCTCTTTCTACCACTTGCTTCTTGAATAGTCACTGAGCTCATAACTGTTTGGAGATTTAATTTCTTAGATTTCTAATTAGGGCTGTCAGTGTCTGTCCAGTGGTATGAGCACAGGGCCTGGAGCAGGTCCAGCACACCCTACATTTCCCCACCTTTGTGGGACCTTAAACCCTCCCATTAACAGAAATTTCTCCCACCACCCTCTTCCACATGGGGAAGAATTTGGTTCTAAACAGTTCCCAAAGTTGAATGCTTTATGGGCAGAGAGAAAGAAATACCAAAAGAGTAGGGAGAGCTCATTCCATTTACACCAACACAGGATATTTATAAAATTTAGTAGGGACTTTGAGGCAGAGCTGGGTGAGAACTGGGTGGGGACTAAGGTGAGGAGAATGAAGCGTTCCACTTGAGTGCAAAATTGCCAAAGATCTCTCAGTAATCATTATTAGATGCATTCCGATGTAATGTTATAAAATATAAATATTAATGCAAAATAAACCTATGAGGAAAAATATCAACATATTAAATAAATAAAAGTAAGATCAGTAGGTTAATTTTATTTACATGCCAAGGTTTATCTAGGTAATTACACATTTGTTGCAGGAGCAAAGCATTCTCATTCTGCATCCAAAAATAAAATGATCTTTATTTCAATGTCTCTGGTTATATTTTGCTTGCTTGTTTGTTTTGTTGATTAGGTTCCACTTATAGGTGAGATCTTATAGTATTTGTCTTTTACCCACTGGCTTATTTCACTTAGCATAATGCTCTCAAGTTCCATCCATGCTGTCACAAAGGGTAGGAGCTCCTTCTTTCTTTCTGCTGTGTAGTATTCTATCATGTAAATATATTAGAGTTTTCTGATCCACTCATTTACTGATGGACACTTAGGTTGCTCCCAGCACTTGACTATTGTAAATTGTGCTGCTATGAACATTGGGGTGCATAGATTCTTTTGGATTGGTGTTTCAGGGTCCTTAGGGTATAATCCCAGCAGTGGAATTGCCAGGTCAAAAGGCAGTTCCATTTTTAGTTTTCTGAGGAAACTCCATACTGTTTTCCACAGTGGCTGCACCAGTCTGCGTTCCCACCAACAGTGCACTAGGGTTCCCTTTCCTCCACAACTTCACCAGCACTTGTTATTTGTTGATTTGTTTATGATGGCCCTTCTGACTGGGGGGAAGTGGTATCACATTGTGGTTTTAATTTGCATCTCTCTCTGATGGCTGGTGATGCTGAGCATCATTTCATATGTCTCTGGGCCCTCTGTATGTCCTCCTTGGAGAAGTGTCTGTTTAGGTCCTTTGCCCTTTTAGAAACTATTTTATAACTTTATATTTCTTTCTCTATTAGTATTATATTCACTTTCTTTGATTCTTTTTTCCTATGACTACTTAAAAATATATAAAATATCCCCAAAGGTCTCTCCCAATCTCAGAGACATAAGGTCACAAAGGGGAACATTGTTGTAACAATGTCATTTAACAAAAATAGCCTAAAAACACTGAGTTTCTCCTACAGTCCAGGCATGGTTCCAGAAAATGGAAATACACTAATACGTAAAAATAAAAATACATAAAAACAAAAATAAAAATACATAAAAATAAAGTTCCTGTTTTCATGAGCTTATATTCTAGGAAAACAGAAAGATAGATAGTAGATAGACAGATAGATAGACAGATATAGATTGACAGATGACTAGAATAAAAACAAAGAGAAAACAGAGGAGAACAGAGACTATTTTCGGAATAGTATTCCTAAACAGGAATACTATTTTAGTTAGGTGTTAGGGGGAAACCTTTAACAAAGATAGCATTTGAGCAGAAATTAGGATGAAGGGAAGAGAATTCCAAGCAGACGGGTAACAAGTTAAAAGGCTCTGAGGTAGTGACAAGCTTGATGTGTCCAGAAGCAGTAAGGAGGCCACTGTGGTCAACATACAGAAGTGAGGGGACAATAGAAGGAGGCGAGATGAGGGAGAGGGCAGAGGTCTGAGTCATGCATTCACCTACAGAATTTGACAAGGACTTTGAGTTTTGTTCTGAGTGAGACAAGAAGCCATTAGAGGATTTTGGACAGAGAAGTAACATGGTCTGATTTACATTTCTTAATGTTCACTCTAGTTGCTATGTAGAAAACTGTTGGGGGTAGGGCAAGGATATAAACAGGGCCCCACTTAAGAGATCATTGCAATAATCTGGAGGTAACTAATGATTGCCATACATGTAGCAGTGGACACAGAGAGAAAGGGGTCTCATTCTGGATATATTTCAAAGGTATAGAGGATAAAATTCACCAACATACTGGATGAGGACAGTTTCTGTAAAAGGAGTTAAGTCCCTGACTGGTGTGGCTTAGTTGGTTGGGCATCAATCAGTAAAGCGAAAGGTCACCAGTTCGACTCCTGGTCAGGGCACATGCCTGAGTTGCAGGTTCAGCCCCCAACTGGGGCACAAACAAGAGGCAAATGATAAATGGTTCTCTCTCACATCAATGTTTCTCTCCCTCTCTTTCTTCCTCCCTTTCTCTAAATAAATAAATAAATAAAATCTTTAAAAAGAGGAGATTTTTGCTTTAACGATTAGTATAAGATGGGGATGACTGAGGAAGCAGCAGGTTTGAGGACAGGAAGATCAGCAGGACAGTTTTGGAAAAGGCTGAGATACCTGTTAGACATCTCAAAGGGCATAAAGGGAGTAGGCATTTAGAAGTTTAAGGAAAAAGTACTAAACTGGAGATCGAATTTTGGATGGTAAAATAAGCAAAGCTTAAAATAAGCTTTGGGAGTAACGAGACCACTTAAGAAATTAGCGTAAATCGGGACTTCCGGCCAAGATGGAGGCGTAGGCGGACACTGTGCCTCCTCTCACAACCAAAATTAAGGACAACAAATATTTAGAAACAAGAAAACAACCAGAACTGATAGAAAATTGAACTGTACGGAAGTCCAACAACCATTCATCCAGACCGGTAAGAGGGGCGGAGTCGCGGCAGGAGAAAGTGGAGGTGCGGACCCGGGAACGCAAACAGCAGTGGCTGGCAGTTCCCAGGTGCACAGGTGGCAGCTGGCGGTCCCCGGGCACAGTGGGGCAACTGTGCAGACCCAGTGAGGCCGCACAAGGCGGCTGGCTGACCAGGTGGTCCCACATTCGCAAGCACAGAAGGAACTAAATCCAGGAGAGAGCAGAGCAGGCGCCATTGTTCCCTCTCAGACCCCACCCCCACATACAGCATCACAACCCAGCAACTGGGCTGCCTCGCACTGCAGAGCGCCAGAGGCTCCACTACGTAACAGCACGCGCTCGTGTGCAGATAATCCAGGTGAAGGGGAAGCGGTGGAAAGGACCGGAGTCCAGGAGAGAGCAGAACAGGCACCATTGTTCCCTCTCGGACCCCGCCCCCACCTATAGCAACAACCCAGCGACTGGGCTGCCCCGTCCTGAAACACCTAAGGCTCCACCCCTCATACGTAATAGCTGCGACAAGACTAAAACCAAAACAAAACAAAAAAAAAACACCAAAAATGGCTCAAATCAGAGACCAAATGAGAGCCACAGAGCCAATTCCTCTAAGCGATGCAGAGCTAGCCAACCTATCAGATGCACAGTTCAAAGCACTGGTCATTAAAATGCTCACAGAATTGGTTGATTTTGCTCACAAATTAGATGAAAAAATGCAGGCTACAATACATGAAATGAAGGAAGACACATGGGGAACCAATAAAGATGGGAAGAAAACTGGGACTCAAATCAATGGAGTGGACCAGAGGAAGAAACTAACAACCAAACAGAAAATGAGGAAGAAACAAGAATTCAAAAAAATGAGAAGAGGCTTAGGAACCTCCAGGACATGGTAAACGTCCCAACATCCGAATTATAGGGGTCCCAGAAGGGGAAGAAGAAGAGCAACAAGTGGAAAACTTATTGGAACAAATAATAAAGGAGAACTTCCCCAATCTGGCAGAGGAAATAGACTACCAGGACGTCCAGGAAGCTCAGAGAGTCCCAAAGAAGTTGGACCCAAGGAGGAACACACCAAGGCACATTGTAATTACATTAGCCAAGATTAAAATGAAGCAGAGAATTCTAGAAGCAGCAAGGGATAAGGGGACAGTCACCTACAAAGGAGTTCCCATCAGACTGTCAGCTGATTTCTCAAAAGAGACTTTGCAGGCAAGAAGGGGATGGAAAGAAATATTTGAAATCTTGAAAAGCAGGGACCTACATCCAAAATTGCTCTATCCAGCAAAGCTATCATTTAAAATGGATGGACAGATAAAGCACTTCTCAGATAAGGTCAAGTTCAAGGAGTTCATCATCACCAAGCCCTTATTATATGAAATGTTAAAGGAATTTATCTAAGAAAAAGAAGATAAAATGCAAGACAACATGAAACGGAATAATATCCGTATAATAGGGATACCAGAAGGAGAAGAACTAGAACAAGGGATAGAAAACATGTTTGAAAAAGTAATGATGGAAAACTTCCCTAATTTGGTGAGAGAAAAGCCACACAAATCCAGGAAACACAGAGTGCCCCAATCAAAAGGAACCCAAACAGGCCCACTTCAAGACACATCATAATTAAAATAGCAAAATTCCAAGACAAAGAGAGAATCTTAAAGGCAGCAAGGGAGAAAAAGGAAGTAACATACAAGGGGGCCCCAATCAGGTTAGCATCTGACTTCTCAATGGAAACGCTCCAAGCCAGAAGAGAATGGCAAGAAATATTCCAAGCAATGAGAACCAAAGGCCTGCAACCCAGACTACTTTACCCAGCAAGGCTTTCATTCAAGATAGAAGGCCAAATAAGGAGCTTCCCAGACAAAAGAAGTCTAAAAGAATACACCTCTACCAAACCAATTCTTCAAGGGATATTAAAGAGACTGCTTTAAGGGAAGAAAGGAAAAGACAGAGAGAGAAAGAGAGAGAGGAACACAAATACAAAAATGGCAATGAATAAATACCTATCAATAATAACCTTAAATGTAAATGGATTAAATGCTCCAATCAAAAGACATAGATTAGCTGAATGGATAAGAAAGCACGACCCACACATATGCTGCCTACAAGAGACCCACCTCAGGACAAAAGACATACACAGGCTCAAAGTGAAGGGCTGGAAACAAATTTTCCAAGCAAATGGTCAGGAAAAAAAAGCTGGGGTAGCAATACTCATATCAGACAAAATAGACTTCAAAAGAAGGGCCATAAAGAGAGACCCAGAAGGTCACTTCATAATACTCAAGGGAAGAATCCACCAAGAAGACATAAATATTGTAAATATATATGCACCCAACGGAGGTGCACCTAAATACATCAAGAAAATCTTAGAGGACTTCAAGAAAGATATTGTCAGCAACACAATTATAATAGGGGATTTTAACACCCCACTGTCAAAAATGGACAGATCTTCCAAACAAAATATCAACAAAGATATTGTGGCACTGAACAACACTCTAGAGGAAATGGACTTAACTGATATATATAGAGCCCTCCATCCCAAAGAAGCTAAATACACTTTCTTTTCAAATGCACATGGAACATTTTCAAAGATAGACCACATGATAGGACACAAATCAAGCCTCAACAAATTCAAGAATATTGAAATCATACCAAGCATTTTCTCTGACCACAAGGGACTGAAACTGGAAACCAATCCCAAGGATAAAAACCCAAAACCCTCAAAATCATGGAGATTGAATAGCATGCTATTAAACAATGAATGGTCAAGAATGAAATTAGGGAGGAAATCAAAAAATTTCTGGAAACAAATGATAATGAAATCACATCGACCCAAAACTTATGGGACACAGCAAAGGCAGTCCTCAGAGGGAAGCTTATAGCGATACAGGTCTATCTAAAAAAGACAGAAACATCTCAAACAAACAACCTAACCCTACGCCTACAAAAACTCAAGGAACAACAACAAAGACAGCCCAGAGCAAGTAGAAGGAAAGAAATAACCAAGATCAGAGCAGAATTAAATGACATAGAGACTAAAAGCACAATCCTAAAGATCAATGAATCGAGGAGTTGGTTCTTTGAAAAGATCAACAAAATCGACAAACCTTTAAGCAGGCTCATCAAGAAAAAAAGAGAGAGGACTCAAATAAACACAATCAGAAATGAAAGAGGATATATTACAACTGACTCCGCAGAAATACAAAGGATTTTAAGAAATTACTATGAAGAATTGTATGCCAAGGAATTTGAAAACCTAGGTGAAATGGATAGGTTTCTAGAAAAATATAACCTTCCAAAACTCAATGAAAAAGAAACAGAAAGCCTGAACAGACCAATAACAGCCGGTGAAATTGAATCAGTAATCAAAACACTCCCAACACACAAAAGTCCTGGACCAGATGGCTTCACAGGAGAATTCTACAAAACATTTAAGGAAGAGCTAACCCCTATTCTCCACAGACTATTCGAAAAAATCCAAAAAGATGGAAGACTCCCAAACTCTTTTTATGAAGCCAGCATCATCCTAATCCCAAAACCAGATAAAGACACAACAAAGAAGGAGAACTTCAGGCCAATATCGCTGATGAACATAGATGCTAAAATCCTCAACAAAATATTGGCAAACCGCATCCAACAATACATTAAAAAGATCATACACCACGACCAAGTGGGATTCATCCCAGGGATGCAAGGATGGTTCAACATTCGCAAATCAGTAAATGTAATTCATCACATAAACAAAAGCAAAGACAAAAATCACATGATCATATCAATAGATGTGGAAAAAGCATTTGATAAGGTACAGCACCCATTTATGATTAAAACACTCAGCAAAGTGGGAATAGAGGGAATATTCCTCAACATAATAAAGGCTATATATGAGAAACCTACAGCCAGCATCATACTCAACGGGCAAAGACTAAATTCTTTTCCACTAAAATCAGGAACAAGACAAGGCTGTCCACTCTCTCCACTTCTATTCAACATAGTATTGGAAGTATTAGCCACAGCGATTAGACAAGAAAAGGAAATAAAAGGCATCCAACTTGGAAAGGAGGAAACAAAACTATCATTGTTTGCAGATGACATGTTAGTATACATAGAAAATCCTATAGTCTCAGCCAAAAAACTGCTCGACCTAATAAATGAATTTAGCCAAGCAGCCGGATACAAAGTCAATATCCAGAAATCAAAGGCATTTTTGTATACCAACAATGAAATAACAGAAGCAGAAATCAAGAAAAAAATACCATTTGATATAGCAAAAAGAAAAATAAAGTACCTAGGAATTAACCTAACCAAGGAGGTAAAAGACCTGTATGCAGAAAACTACACAACACTGAAGAAGGAAATCAAGGAAGACACAAATAAATGGAAACACATACCGTGTTCATGGATCGGAAGAATTAACATCATCAAAATGTCCATACTTCCTAAAGCAATCTACAGATTCAATGCAATACCTATTAAAGTACCAATGGCATATTTCACAGATATAGAACAAACTCTTCAAAAATTTATATGGAACCATAAACGACCCAGAATAGCGGCAGCAATCTTGAGAAAGAAGAGCAAAGCAGGAGGGATCAGAATACCTGATACCAAAATGTATTACAAGGCCACTGTAATCAAAACAGCCTGGTACTGGCATAAAAACAGGCACGTCGGCCAGTGGAATAGAATAGAGAGCCCAGAAATAAACCCTAGTCTCTATAGTCAATTAATATTTGACAAAGGGGGCAGCAACATAAAATGGAGTAAAAATAGCCTCTTCAACAAGTGGTGTTGGGAGAACTGGACAGCTTCATGCAAGAAAATGAAACTCGAGCACCAACTTACACTATACACAAAAATAAATTCAAGGTGGATAAAAGACTTAAACATAAGCCGTAACACCATTAAAGTCCTAGAAGAGAACATAGGCAGGAAAATCTCAGATATTACACGCAGCAACATTTTTACTGATATGTCCCCTAAAGCAAGGGACATAAAGGAAAGAATAAACAAATAGGATCTCATCAAAATAAAAAGCTTCTGCATGGCCAAGGAAAACAGTATTAAAATAAAAAGAGAACCGACTGTGTGGGAAAACATATTTGCCAATGATATCTCAGATAAGGGTTTAATCTCCAAAATATACAAAGAACTTACATGACTCCACTCTAAGAAGACAAGCAACCCTATTAAAAAATGGGCAGAGGACTTGGGCAGACACTTCTCCAAGGAGGACATACAGAGGATCCAGAGACACATGAAAAGATACTCGATATCGCTAGCTATCAGAGAGATGCAAATTAAAACCACAATGAGATACCACTTGACACCAGTCAGAATGGCCCTCATAAACAAAGCAACAAACAACAAGTGTTGGAGAGGTTGTGGAGAAAAGGGGACACTAGTGCACTGCTGGTGGGAGTGCAGGCTGGTACAACCACTATAGAAAACAGTATGGAATTTTCTAAAACAACTAAAAATGGATATACCTTTTGACCCAGCAATTCCACTGCTAGGACTATATCCTAAGAACCCTGAAACACCAATCCAAAAGAACCTATGCACCCCTATGGTTATAGCAACACAATTTACAATAGCCAAGTGTTGGAAGCAACCTAGATGCCCATCAGTAAATGAATGGATCAAAAAACTGTGGTACATTTACACAATGGAATTCTATACAGCAGAAAGAAAGAAGGAGCTCATACCCTTTGCAACTGCATGGATGGAACTTGAGAGCATCATGTTAAGCGAAGTAAGCCAGGCAGTGAAAGACAAATACCATATGATCTCACCTTTAACAGGAAGCTAATCAACAAAACAAACAAACAAGCATAATATAACCAAAGACACAGAAATTGAGAAAAGGCTGAACGTCACCAGAGGGGAGAGGGGAGGGAATTTCAGGGGAAAAGGGGAAGGAACAAGTATAAAGGACACATGGACAAAAACTATGGGGGGTGGAAATGGGAGGGAGGAGGGGAGGGCTAGGGTGGTGGGTTCGGGTGAGAATAAAAGACAGAAAACTGTACAAGATCAACAATTAAAATAAAAATTAAAAAAATGGTTTTCTAAATAGAAATAAACTGCATGTGAAACTAAAAAAGAAAAAGAAGATAAAAATATGACAGTGATAAGATAGCAAACTCACAGCTATTAACAACCACACCTAAAACAAAAACAAACTAAGCAAACAGCTAGAACAGGAACAGAACCACAGAAATGGAGATCATATGGAGGGTTAGCAACAGAGGCATGGGAGGAGGAGAGAGGGGGAAAAGGTACAGAGAATGAGTAGTATAGATAGTGGGTAGAAAATAGACAGGGGGAGGGCAAGAGTAGTGTGGGAAATGTAGAAGCTAAAAAACTTATGACCCATGGACATGAACTAAAGGGGGGAATGTGAGTGGGAGAGGGTGTGCAGGGTGGAGGGGAATGATGGGGGAGAAATGGGACAACTGTAATAGCATAATCAATAAAATATATACAAAAAAAAAAGAAATTAGTGTAAATCGAGGGCATCTCAACAGCTGGAGAGCAGAAGAGTGAGGATGCGGAGAGGACAAGCAAGTAACCAGTAAGGTGGGAGAGGTGCCAAGATAACACTGCTCAAAACCAAGTGAAGGATGTGATTGAAGAAAGAGGAAGTACTCAACAATGCCAACTCTGGCTTGTTGGTTTCAGTAAAATGGAGCCTGAGAACTAACCTCAGACACAGCAAAGGCAGCCTTGACAAAGAAAGTGTTACAACTTGGTGGGGAAGCCTGCAAAGGGGCTTCAGGAGAAAGTAGGAAGAGGAGAACTGGAAAATGAGTCCTGACCACATTTTGGAGGACTTTTGTGGACAGAGGGAACAGAGAAATGAGCTAACAGCTAGACAGCAATGTGGGTGAAGGGTAGATTTTTTAAACTGGGAGATGTCTGCCTGCTGACAGAAAAGATCCAGAACCTAGGGGGAAAGTCTTTTTGGTTTTAAGTTAGGCTCTCTTAACTTTGTTTTTTTTTTTTTTGTTTTTTTTTTTTTTTGAAATAGGAGTATTTGGAAAGAGTACTTTCCTCACAAGTTGGAAACAGTAACAAGAAAATTTTCTTCTCCCATATCTCTGGGGAAGCGGGAGGGTCAGAAAAAAAAGAAAGGATGGATTTGCCCCAGTTTCAAAGAATATAATCAAGACAGAGACAGAGCTTTTGGACTACACACACTGCAGCTCTCATTCACAAGCTGTGCAGCTCTCATTCACAAGCTTGGAGCCTACATGCAGCCACACAAACAAGTCCTCTCTCCCCAGTACAGATGATCTTCTTATACCATGTCCCTGCTCTACAGTCCCTTTCTCCAGTCCCAACATTGGCCACTCCAGAAATCCCTGATCCATTTACTCAGATGCCCCAGGTTTAAGTTTACCCCAGTCACACTTTCGTCAGAGCAGAGAAATTAAAGGAGTGCTGCTCTGAAATCAGACTGGCCTGGAATCAAATCCTGGTATCTTCAGGGAAATTATTTAAACCCTCCCTGCCTCAGTTTATTCA
This sequence comes from Glossophaga mutica, assembly GCA_039655065.1. Classification (NCBI taxonomy): domain Eukaryota; kingdom Metazoa; phylum Chordata; class Mammalia; order Chiroptera; family Phyllostomidae; genus Glossophaga; species Glossophaga mutica. The sequence continues at coordinate 86,091,252 of CM077305.1, forward strand.
CCTGTAAAATAAGAATAATAATGCCTATCTTATGTAGGTTGTGGAGGATTAAATTAAATATATGCACTTGCCTAGTCCTGTATATGACACAGAGTAAGTGCTCAAAAAATGTCAGCTCCCTGGTCTAAGGGCTGTTTCCTTTGTGAAAGTTTTACATTTGACTAGAAGCTTCTTAGGAATGAGAACAATGTCCTTTATTGTTCTCTTTTCCCTTATATCACTCAATAAAGAGTTCTTTAGTCAGAACTGATCAAATGAAGATCTCAACCATATGAAGTGGTTTCCTTTATATTTATTTACTTTCCACCAAATAGATTTCCCTCCTCTTAGGCTCCAGCGTTTCGTTCGACCTTACACTTGTTCTTTACCCAAAGAGTTCTGCCTCTGTAACACCAAATACTTGAATCCTTAAAAAAAATCAAATTTGTAAAGCATTTATTCAAAATGAGCCATTTATCTTCCATGCTAAGGAATAGCTCTCAACATAGGCAAAGACCTCAGTTGGGACTTGCTGCATAGCTGAAATCTCCATCCCCTCATACCATCCCCAATTGCACTGCTAAGTTCCTTTGCTCCAAGCAGACTCTACCTCAGCAAAATGACAGTGTGAGCAAAGTCAGCCTCCTAAGACAGTTTTCCCCTTATCAGAGCCTGCCCAGTTAGTTCCCAGACTGGCCATCGCTCTACCACTATAGCTTTTCCAGACTGATTTACTCTGTCAGCTGTCCCCCTCATCCCTGTCAGCACACAAACTTCAGTTTTCTTTCACCCCCTTCTCTTATTAATACTATCTCTTTTTTAAACTACAAGCTTGCACTTTATTTTTGTTTATCTATCATTTTTATTTTCAATTACAGTTGACATACATTTTTATATTAATTTCAAGAGTACTCCCCAGATATTGGACATTACATAACCTACTAAGTGATCATACCAATTAATCTCATACCCATCTGTGCTGTGGACTGTTCAGCCTGGTTTCAGGAGTTGTAACCCTCACCCCATGGTGGGCTGTGTAAGAGCCAAGGGACCCACTTCATCTGGGTCTGTTCTGTCAAGAGGATGTGACCTACTAAGGAGACAAAGCTTATCTCCCTGGCAGAAGCACCACTTCTGCCTCATCCATCTCTGGCCACAATGCTTGGTTGGTTAGTCAATGATGGGTAAGACTCCTCATGGGACGGGCAACCTAAGCCAGACACAACCACTTGGAAGGCCCTCATGGAAGGACTTGGGGGGGTGCTGCAGCAAAGAGGGGGTAATGGACCCTCACCCCCCTGCTATTCTGACATAGCCCAAGTCCTCATTTCCATCTGGGAGATGTCTTCTGCTTCCTAATCGGCTTAAAGCCTGAAACTGTGAGGGCAAGCAGTGCAGCCCTGTGCTGGCCAGGACGGTTCCCCCGGGCAATCAGGCATACAAAAGAATTCCTAAAGTCCTGTGAAACCTGCTTTGCTAAAAGTGCTCTCATTTAAATGATAAGGGTCCCAGGAGGAAATGGGTATGTCTCCCAAAGTTTTACAACCCCCTTTCCTGACAGACACTGACTCAGATTAAGCCCTCAGATTTCTTTGAAATGTTAACCATTGTTTGATCCTTGCCACCTGACATACCTGTATTCCTGTGTATTTGAACCCAATAAAAGCCCAGTGAGGAAGGGGCTCTAGGTCATCCTCCTCTGAGAGTTTGACCACCTTTCTTCCCCAAGCAGTCATGTCTTGGTAGTTTTTATTTTCATCCATGATGGAGGGATGGGGCTCTGCAGGCGGAGCCCCCCGACATCTGGCACCCAGGACAGGGGCCCCCACACTAGATTTAATTGTTGATAGATATGCATTTATTGCCATTTCATTGTTCATATTTTCCTTTTTTTCTTCTTCTTAAAGATGACCCCTTAACATTTCATATAAAACTGGTTTGGTGGTGATGAATTCCTTTAGCTTTTTCTGGTCTGGAAAGCTCTACATCTGTCCCAGGACTCTAAATGTTGGTTTTGCTGGGTAGAGTAATCTTGGTTGTAGGTCCTTGCTTTTCATAACTTTGAATATTTTTTGCCAATCCCTTCTGGCCTACAAGGTTTCTGTTAAGAACTCAGCTCAGTCTTATGGGAGCTCCCTTGTAGGTAACTAACTGCTTTTCTCTTGCTGCTTTTAAGATTCTCTCTTTGTCTTTAACATTTTGCATTTTAATTATGATATGTTTTGGTGTGGACCTCTTTGGGTTCCTCTTGTTTGGGATTCTCTGCACTTCCTGGGTTTGTATGCCTATTTCCTTCACCAAGTTAGAGAAGTTTTCTGTCATTTTTTTAAAAATAGGTTTTCAATTTCTTTTGTATCCTTCTGGCAACCCCATGATGCAAATGTTGATACACTTGAAGTTGTCCCAGAGTCTCCTTACACTATCCTCATTTTTTAATTCTTTTTTCTTTTTCCTGGTCTGATGGTGCTTTTGCTTCCTTATATTCCAGTTACTGATTTTATTCTCAGTTTTGTCCACTCTTCTGTTGATTCCCTGTCAATTATTCTTTATTTCAGCTACTGTAGCCTTCATTTCTGACTGGTTCTTTTTTTTTTTTTTTCAATTTTTATTTTAATTGTTGATCTTGTACAGTTTTCTGTCTTTTACTCCCACCCCAACCCACCACCCCAGCCCTCCCCACCTCCTTCCATTTCCACCCCCCATAGTTTTTGTCCATGTGTCCTTTATACTTGTTCCTGTAAACCCTTCCCCTTTTCCCCTGAAATTCCCTCCCCTCTTCCCTCTGATGACTTTCAGCCTGTTCTCAATTTCAATGTCTTTGGTTATATTATGCTTTTTTGTTTGTTTTGTTGATTAGATTCCTGTTACAGGCGAGATCATATGGTATTTGTCTTTCACTGACTGGTTCTTTTTTATACTGTTGAGGTTCTCACTAAGTTTATTGAGCATCTTTATAACCAGTGTTTTGAACTCTGCATCTAGTAGATTGCTTGTCTCCATTTTGTTTAGTTCCTTTCCTCGAGTTTTGATCTATTTTTTCATTTGGAACATGTTTCTTTGTCTTCTCATTTTGGCAGCCTCCCTGTGTTTGTTTCAATGTATTAAGTAGAGTTGCTACATCTCTCAGGCTTGGTAGAGTGGACTAATGTAGTAGGTGTCCTGCAGGGTTCAGTGGTACAGCCTCTCCAATCATCTGAGCTGGGCATTCCAGATATAACCCACCCCCCGCCCATGTTGGCTGTGTATCCTTCTGTTGTAGCTGAGACTTGATTGCTGTCAGCACATAAATGGGAGAGATTTACCCCCAGGCCAATCAGGTGCAAGGACTGGCTATGACCTTTACTACTGACTTCTGACCACTGTAGAGGATCAGGTATGCTGGGACCCACCCCACAGAGCAGGACTTACTCCAGCTGGGCTCTAGTATTCACTGAGTCTTCTCCTTGAATGTGTCACTTGTGGAGGTGGTTGGGTGGTTGTGCTTCAATGTGGTCTGAAGCTGTCCACTGGGTATGCTAGCTCTAGGGCTTCCCAGGAGGTACAGGCCAAGGTCAGCCTTTATCTGTGTTCTGCCTGGGGCCACTTGGCAAGAGCTACAAAGCAATCTGCAGGTGGCTGCTACTTGTGCTAGGCTTGGAGGTGTCCAGGCAAGGCCAAGCTCTAAACCATGGCTGGCTACTGCTTAGTGCCTGGGTTTCAGCCACTTAGTGAAAGGTACGAGGCTCGCTGAGGCCATGTGCTACTTGTTGAGAGATTTTAGGAAAATCAGAAACATGAGCTGAGACAGGCCATTAATATGAGAAAGCCACTGGAAACAGCTTGGGTGTGCCCAAAAGTTGAGTGGGGTGAGGCCTCAGAGAATCACCAGAGTGGGGCAAACAGTGTGAGTCACATTGATGGAATCTCATATATGGCACCTGCCTATAGGTTCTTTGGGGGAGGGCTATCAAAGGAACAATGTCCTCTGCCAGCACTTCTGTCTGGGAGAAAGCTGCCCATCCCACAGCTCTCTCCATGATGCTGGACAGTTCAGTTCCTCCCTGTATGTCTCTGGTACCCTTCAAGCTATTGCCTCTATGCTGGAGCTCAGAGAGAATATGAATTAGTCCATGTGTGAGCTCGTTAAGAGACACTGCCTGAGACTCCAGAAGCCTTCTGTCTCTCTTGGCTTCAATTCCCAATTATTTTTACAGCCAGAAGTTATGGGACTTCTCTTCCCAGCACTGGAACCCTGGGCTGAGGGGCCTAGTGTAGGGTTGGGACCCCTCACTCCTCAGGGGGGAAACTCACAGTTGAGATATTTCTCCTTATCTTTATCCACCGCACATGAGTGCAAGACCAGCCTGATCTACATCTCTGCCTCCCCACCAGTCTCAATGCGGCTTCTTCTTTAATTTCCTAATTATAGGACTTCCATTCAGACCAATTTCAGTAGTTTCTGAATGATGATTATTCTGTAGTTTAGTTGTAATTTTGATGTGATTGTGGGAGGAGTCAAGCAATGTGTTTACCTATGCCACTATTGAGTTATATATTCTCATAGGACCCAAATCCCAACTATGTCTGTGAACCAATGAAAAATAATTATATCTAATGAAACTATCTGAGCTTGCACTGAACTATTTTGAATTCCAGTTTAGTGGGGTCCCTATGTTGCCCTGCTGCCAACTGCTGGCCTTGGGAAATGTTATACCTGTGAGTTCCCTTTGCTATATGTAGGGGCAACTCTTACCCTCCAGAGGCAAGTCCTTTCCTGAGTACACCCAGACAGAAGGGCTAGCTGAGCTGTCCCAGTCAACAGGCTCCTCTGTCCAGATTTACCCTGACTTACTCCATCCCACAGCATCATCACCAGGACCAGGGTGGCCCAGAGTCAGTGACAAGTGGCAGCTGGAGCACCCTGAGCCCTTGGCTCTTTGTGGGTGAAGAAACAAAATATTCAAAGGGAAGGAGAGTATATACAAATGATACCCTATGGTTCAATATATGTGTCACTGTGGTTCCAGAATTCTGTAGAGAAATGTCCTTCAGGTGGCAATCTTATCAGGATTAGGGAGAAACTGTATTTCCATAGCTTTTTACTTAATATTGAGACAACATTAGTTACTCATATCAAAGAATGAGAGTATAATTGAAATTCAAGGAGCTAAAACACCTTCAACACCCCCCTTCATTGTTACCACCAATGAGTACCTGACCCCACGTCACAAGGATTCTCCTTGGAGGGATGGAGATGAGGTTTTGTGGGGTTCAGGATCAGTAGCATTTTGGTGGTAAAATAATTTTAAAAAACCCTGACTTTGAGGTCTGTTGTAGCTATAGGACTTTCCTTTAATAGATGGAGAGCCTTCTTTGGGGTTTGTACCAATGAACATAAACATGTGGCCAATTGTAAGTTGAGGGAGTGTTTGAGGGAAGGAAGGAGGCATGGGAACCTCTACCCTCTCTATAGCCTGTGCCTGGTCTGGATCTCCCAGCAGGACTAATTGACCATGGAGAGTAGAAACCACATGAGTACCTCTGAGTTCATCCTCCTAGGGCTCACCAGCCGGCCCAAGATCCAGAAGCTGATTTTCAGGTCCTTCCTGGTCATGTACCTGATCAGGGCAGCAAGGAACTTGCTCATCATCCTGCCATTGGCTCAGAATTCTGCCTGCACATGCCCATGTACTTCTTCTTCAGCAACCTCTCCCGGGTAGATTTCTGCTTCATCTCTGCCACAGTACCCAAGATGCTTGTGAATCCCCAGATGCAGAATTTCCTGTGGTGGCTGCTTAACTTAGATCTACTTTTGCATTTTGCTTGCCAGTGTGGACAACTTCCTCCTGACAGCAATGACTTATGACCTCTTTGTGGCCATCTGCCACCCCCTGCACTACTCCAGTGTGATGAGTCTGCAAATCTGTATCCTGATGCTAGGAATCTCCTGGTTCATTTCCAGCTTCCACTCCCAACTACATACCTTCCTCATGGCTTGGCGGGAGTTCTGTGCCAGCAACAGCTTTCCTTACTTCTTTTGTGACCCTCCTCCCCTGCTCCAGCTCTCCTATTCCAATACCCAACTCAACCAGCTCATGATTCTGCTCGTGGGGGGCTTGATCATCCTCATCCCCTTCCTTGGTATTTTGTGTCCTACATCCACATTTTATCTGCTGTGCTCAAGGCCCTATCTGCCTGGGGCAAACAAAAGGTCTTTTCCACCTGTGGCTCCTATCTCACTGTAGCCATTCTCTTCTATGGGACCATCGCAGGGGCCTACCTGAATCCCTCATCTTCCCATTCAGCTGACAAGGATTCACTGGATTCAGTGATGTATATAGTGGTCACCCCCATGCTGACCCCTTCATCTACTGCCTGAGAAACAAGGACATGAAGAGAGCTCTAAGGAAACTGTTCAGTGTGAAGGCTTTATCCTGTGGGCTGTAACAGCAGATTTCCCCTTCAGGGTCTCTGTGCTGGAAAGAGGAGAATGAATCCCAGGGACAGGCTGCACACACAGAGAGCAGGAGGGACACAGACTTCATTATCCTAGGTCATCACCTTGGCCATGGCTCCCTAAGTAATTTGCAAGTCCAAAATTCCTTGGCTCCTGCATGGATAAATTCTCCTCTAAAGATACAACCACATAAACATATGCAAATTAGCTTTATCCGCAGACCTTCTGGAGAGGGCCAAAAAGGCCATACACTCCCCATGAAAAAGTTCAGTTCATAGAAATCTGTGATCTGTGCTGATGCCTTTGCCAAAGGGATACCCCCTGAAAGCCCCTGCTTACCCTCACATTCCTCAAATCCTTAACTCTTATCCATCCCAATTTCCAAACTCCTCCACTCCACCCCAACTTCTTAGACAATATCCCCACATTCTGGATTGAACCTAGCTCTGGGCACAGATTGATTATTCTCCCCGAAACTGTCCCACTCTTGGCCATGGACCCTGCTAGATGGAGTTCCATAGCTATAGACACATATCAGGAATGCCTGTAGTGACAGTCTCATCTGAGCCCCCAGGCAGACCCTACACTGTCTCAATTGTTTTCTCTTTTTTCTTAGGAAAGAAAGGTCTTCCATCCACATGACAATAAGAGAAAAGAGGCTAGACTTAGAGTTGATTCTCTGGGTATGAAAAACAGGAAGAGAATGGGCCATGATAATCTTAATGAATCTTTTTCTCTACATGTTGACCTGGAGAAGGAGACAAAGAGGAAAAGCCTCATAAATGAGTTTATGGCTAGAGAAGTTGTATTTGGCTTCCTGTCCAACAGAATAATATCCTATGTTGCACAAAGTATAGTAGAGCTGGAAAGAGCATTACACAGAAAGCCGCAACAACCAGCTTCTACTCTGGCCCATCCAATTACTAGCCATTTGACTTCAGTCCATTTGAAATTCACCGGTCTACCAAACACACCACACTTTTTTAGTCCCTACTCATACTGTTCCAGCAGGCCTATTTTGCCCATTTCTATCAAATTTCTAGTTGGGTCCAATAAAATAGGATGCCCTTTATGAAGCAACCTCAAGTCTTCCTAGGCAAAAGAATTTTTGTCCTCTGGAATTCCATATAATTCAAATTCCATTACAACCCTTTTCATACTCTGCTTTGCATGATTTGTGTTTCTACTCCAAACAGGATTGTTGGGTTGCTTCCAAATTTAGAAAAGGTCCTGTTCATCTTAACAAACTCATCCTCAGGAGACTCTATCATAGAGCTTGGTTTAAAATAATGACTTGATAAAAGTATGCTGCTATAGATTATGATGAAAATTGTGGTGGGGCTCCACCCACAGAGTCCCATCTGTCTGCCACGGATGAAAATAAGTCTACCAAGACATGATCTGCTTGAGGAGGAGAGGTGGCCAATCCCTCAAAGGAAAAGGGCCTAGAGCCCCTTCCTCAATGATTTTTACTAGGTTCGTAATACACAGGAATAAAGGTAAAGCTCATCAATCAATGTTAGGAGGCAAGGATCAAACAATAGATAACATTTCAAAGAACTCTGAGGGTTTAATTGAGTCAGGGTCTGTCAGCTAAGGGGTTACAAAACTTTGGGAGACAATCTCATTTCCTCCTCAGACTCTTATCATTTAAATGAGAGTACTCTTAGCAAAGCAGGTTTCACAGGACTTTACAAATTCTTTCTTATGCCCGATCACCCAGGGAACTGTTCTGGCCGGCACAGGGCTGCACCACTAGCCGTCATAGTTTCAGGCTTAAGTGGATTAGGACCAGGAAGCCAAGATATAAGGAAAACTTCTCTCAGACAGAATGAGGACTCAGGCTATGTCAGAATAGCTGGAGGGCGAGGGTCCATCACCCCCTCTTTGCTGCAGCCCCCCGAGTCCTTCCTTGAGGGCCTTCCAAGTGGTCGTGCCTGGCTTAGGTGACCCCTCCCTTGAGGGAATCTTACCCATCATTGGCTAACTGACCAAGCATTGGGGGCCAGTTATGGATGAAGCAGAAGCAGCACTCCTGCCAGAGAGATAAGCTTTGTCTCCTTAGTGGCTTACATTCTGAAGGTCACTCACTCAGCCTTAGTCATGGGGTGGGGGGTTACAACTCCTGAAACCAGGCAGAATGGTTCCCAACAGAAAATGATAATGACATTGATGGCAAACACTGGAAAAAGAACACTTAAGGCCTTTCTCCCCATGATTTTGCCTTAGCCAATACCTTTTATATTTCCCCATACCCCTCCAAAGAAGAAGAGTTACCAATCTGGTTGGCCATAGCCTAAGGAGTTCACTGGCTCATACCTTATGAAGCGGGGTATGCCCTGAAGGGTCAGCACCCAGATATGAGCCTCCCTTCCTTCCAGCCTGGCCCTGATTACTCCTCTTCTATTTGTGTCTGGTTGGAATCTTCACTTGGGGACCAGTTCCCCCGCGTCCACACAATGCCTGCACACACAGGTCCTCGATTCAGACCTGGGGCTGAGAGAGGGAAGCAAGGTAGGCCTAGACTATTTTCCAGTTCACTTTTCACCAGTGAGCCTATGATGGAGGTTATTGGGTATAGCTCCATTATTAACAAAGTGGTACTTAGGCTCAAAGTTTACTATTGTTCTTTATGTACATCGTTTCCTTGCTCCCAAGGACGTCGGGATGATTGTCAGGGCAGAATTTAGGCTTCTCTGGATCTCTGACAATAAAAGCAACAAAATCTCACCTCAAACATGAAAAATTTATGTGAAGAAAAGTTGGTGTAAACATGGAGGTCTTCCTTTAATGTACATGTGCTATAATAGTGAATAATACAATGTTTGGGCTCCAAGGTCAAAAAAAAAGAATGAGAGAAAGAAGAGTAGCCGCAATAAATATGAAAGACCTTCAACTGACCTTGCTCACTGGTAGATTTTGAAAAGGCTTTCTGGCTCTAAAGACTCTCTTCTAAGGAAGGGCATAGAACAAGGAAATTTTTCTGTTACGGCAAATACCTTTCAGACTGACTCTCATCCTGGCCCAGAAGCTGCTTGCTGACAGGTAAATGAACAGGAATGTTCTCTTCCTTATCCTGCACATAGGTCAACTGTAAAAAGTTCAGAAGTTCAGCCAACCTTACAAACTTGGCAGAATAAACCCTTCTTTTTCCTTCAACAAATCAGAACATTCCTTTTCTTTATCAAGCACAAAAGAATTACAACTTAAGATATTTCACCAAAAAGCCATGATAAAATAAGAGAAAACAATACCTAATTCAAAAGAAAGCAAAAGGGACATGTTTTTTGTTTTTTTGAATAGAGATTACAAACTACCTAGAATCCAGTCCAATCTTCTGTTGAACCCAGCTTCGGGACTGGGACTGATTCTCAGTCACAGAGGTTGTGCTCTTTCCCAAACTCTCCTCCATTATTTCAGTGCTCTTCCCACCAAGGCTCTCAACACCCTCTGAGTCCTCCTCTACAGTATACAGAACAAAGAGCTATCAGTCCATTGTTAAAGGATATTGTTAAAGATAACTTTAATGTCACCTTTCAGAACAACTTACAGCTATGGTTCTGTTAAAGAGCTATTGAACCCTCTGCAACAGTCAACACTCCCAGCTCAGGTAAGCGCAACCTCAAGTCAGAATTCAAGCATTTTCCATAAAACTGCACTCCTGAGACACCAAAAAGAAAGTGCTTCATCTACCTCCCCAACGTGGGGACATGAAAATGGAGTAGAGCAATGGCAACCAGGAAAACTAGGGAAGGAGCACCAGGCAGAGGAGGCGATACTAGGTAACTACTGTAAAAGGCACTGATTCATTAAAGAAATCTCTACTAAGCACACTCATTAAGCTGGACGTTGTGCTGAGTACCTAATCATAACAGTGAATGAATTTATAATTAAAAAAAAAAAACACTTCAAAATCAGTCTTTTTCTAGTGAGAGATCAGGATGTAATTATCCTGTATTGTCAAAGACATTCATGTGTTAGGGCTCCCACCTTAAAGTGGCAAAACAGCACTTTGCTGTGAAGACCATGCCTTGCTGTTCACGTGTAGGGCCATCTCATCTCTGCTTTGGGCTGGTGAGGGAAAACTTCAGGATCTGTTCAAATGTTTGAGTGAAAGTTCTGATGAAGCCACAGTGTTCCATACAACAGAGCAATCATTCTTGAAATTAGAACCACTTCAGTCTGATGACCTCCTGGTTTAATTTAATTTAATAGCATGAATGACAAAATCTTGATCTAAAATATCCTAAGGGTAATTTTCACTTGAGCATTATGACAGAAACTTCTCAACTCCACCACTAGCAAAGCAGTAAAAACATCAGCAAGCTGATAGAGCTGGTTTTATTGAGTGTTGAGTGCCACCCAGAGGCTGCAATATCCTCTGCAGTATCATGGAGAGTAGGGGAAAGTTACAAGACAACAGAACTGGATCCCATCTAAATCCACTATGTTGAATCTTTTGCGACAGATGCCACTATCCTATGAGAATGATCTTCTAGGGTCAAACCCCATGATCTAGTTACGTGCCTTACTGCTCCTTTGAGTTTCCTGAAGTATGAAACTTCAAAGCAGAGGTGTGATCTTTAGTGAGATTTAGTGATCCAAGTGAGATTTACCTGAGAGGTACTTGGGCACATTTGGAGTGGGGGAGGGCAGAGAAGCTAGGAATGGTGAGTGTACTGGAATGTTGTGGATCTCTAGGTATAACAGCTGCCGCTGACCTACTAGTACATGAAATATTGGTTGTGGGAATATTGGATTTTCTACAAGGGTTCTTAGGGCCTGGTGTTGGGGGAGCTTCCAGATGTACACCCACAGTGCCTGGGTGGTACATAAGCTCTATCACACACTAGCAGTATTGAGCTGATGCTTTGTGGGTGCTTAATTCCCAGCATATCAGCTAAATGAAACGCACGCACACACGCACACCTGAGCTTTCAACCCTGCCTCATCTGCCTTGTGAAGACCAATTCCCAACATCTAACAACACTTCTGTTATTTCATCTGCAACAATTTTAATATTAGACTGTTTTCCCTTTTACCTCATTACCCCTCCATATTTGATTTATTTGACCATCAGTTCTTCCCACTTGAAGAGGCCTAAGTACCAAGTAAATCACAAATTGTGATATAAATCACTTTAGAACATTGTGAGATTAAATGCCCACAAGGATCTCTGCTATATGCATTAACCAGAACATAAATTAATTACCAAAGATGCTCACAAAAGAAATGCCCTAAAACCAGATCTTGGGAGAAAAAATGGTGTCTAATTTGGGGCAAGAGGTGTGACATGGTTGAAAGCTCCTGTAGAGGCCACAAAGGCAAATGATCAGTCTAAAGGCTGGTGAGTTGAAAGTATTCTGTGAAATACTCTTACAGATACTTGCACATGATGAAAACATCATAGGAATATTCTGTTGAATATTATCTATAAAGGCATGGGTTTATTTCCGGGCTCTCTATTGCATTCCATTGATCCCTGTGTCTGTTTGTATGCTCAAACTATGCTGTTTTGATTACTATGGCCTTATATTATAGTTTGATATTAGGTAGCTTGATTCCTCCGATTTTGTTCTTTTTTTAAATATATTTTATTAATTATGTTATTACAGTTGCCCCATTCCCCCCTTCATTCCCCTCCACCATGCACACCCCCTCCCATCCACATTCCCCACCTTTAGTTCATGTCCGTGTGTCATAAATTCTTTAGCTTCTACATTTCTCATACTATTCTTAACCTCCCCCTGTCAATTTTCTCTCTGTCGTCTATGTTACCTATCTGTACCTTTTCCCTCTCTCTCCTCCTCCCACTCCCCTGTTGCTAACCCTTCATATGATCTCCATTTCTGTAGTTCTGTTCTGTTCTAGTTGTTTGCTTAGTTTGCTTTTGTTTTAGGTGTGGTTCTTAATAGCTGTGACTTTGCTGTCTTTTTACTGTTCATAGTTTTTATCTTCTTTTTCTTAGATAATTCCCTTTAACATTTCATATAATAAGGGCTTGAGGATGATGAACTCCTTGAACTTGACCTTATCTGAGAAGCGCTTTATCTGCCCTTCCATTCTAAATGAAAGCTTTGCTGGATAGAGCAATCTTGGATGTAGGTCATTGACTTTCATGACTTGGAATACTTCTTTCCAGCCCCTTCTTGCCTGGAAGGTCTCTTTTGAGAAATCAGCTGACAGTCTGATGGGAACTCCTTTGTAGGTAACTGTCCCCTTATCCCTTGCTGCTTCTAGAATTCTCTGCTTCATTTGAATCTTGGCTAATGTAATTCTGATGTTCCTTGGTGTGTTCCTCCTTGGGTCCAACTTCTTTGGGATTCTCTGAGCTTCCTGGACTTCCTGGAAGTCTATTTCCTTTGCCATATTGGGGAAGTTCTCCTTTACTATTTGTTCAAATAAGTTTTCCACTTTTTGCTCTTCCTCTTCCCCTTCTGGTACCCCTATAATTCAGATGTTGGAACGTTTAAAGAGGTCCTGGAGGTTTCTAAGCCTCTCCTCATTTTTTTGAATTCTTATTTCTTCATTCTTTTCTGTTTGTTTGTTTCTTTCTTTCTTTCTTTCTTCCTTCTGGTCCACACAGTTGATTTGAGTCCCTGTTTTCTTCCCATCACTATTGGTTTCCTGTGCATTTTCCTTCATTTCACTTAGCATAGCCTTCATTTGTTCATCTAATTTGCGACCAAAATCAACCAATTCTGTGAGCATCCTAATCACCAGGGCTTTGAACTGTGCATCTGATAGGTTAGCTATCTCTTGGTCACTTAAAAGTATTGGCTCTGGTGGCTTGATTTGTTCTTTCATTTGAGCCATTTTTTTTCTTTTTCTTTTTTTGGTCTGGTCACGTCTGTTATGTATGAGGGGCGGAGCCTTAGGTGTTCACCATGGTGGGGCAACCCAGTCGCTTGGTTGTGATGCCGTATGTGGGGGTAGGGTCAGAGCGAGAACAATGGCGCTTGCTCCATGCTCTCTCTCTCTCTCTCTCGGATTTCTGTACCCTCTGTGAGGCTGGGAGTCTCTCCCACACTTCAACACCCACAAGTGTTTTCAATCGGTGCTCTTAGACTTTATTTCCCAGTGGTGGGGCCCTGGGCTGCACAGTCTGTCTCGCTACCCGTATTCGCCTGGTTAATCTGCGCGTGAATGTGTGACCGTGGTCAGCTGCCTTGTGCGCCTTGCTGGGTCTGCTGATTGCCTCCCTGCTCCTGGTAACCACCGCCTGTGCGCCTGGGGTGTGCCAACCGCTGCCTGTGCATCCAGGGCCACTAGCCACTGCTTTTTCCTGCCACAATCCCTCTCCACAGGCCACCAACTCCCCCTCTCTTAGTGATCTGGGTGAATCATTGTTGGACTTCCATACAATTCAATTTTCTGTCTGTTCTGGTTGTTTCTTTATTTCCAAATTTTTGTTGTCCTTAATTTTGGTTGTGAGAGGAGGCATTGTGTGTCCACCTATGCCTCCATCTTGTCCGGAAGTCCAATTTTGTTCTCATTTTTCAGGATCGTTGTTGCAATGTAGGGCATTTTGTAGTTCCATATAAATTTTTGAAATATTTGTCTGAGTTCTGTGAAATAGGTGATTGAAATCTTAATAAGAATTGCATTGAATCTATAGACTGCTTTGGGTAGCATGGGCATTTTAATGATGTTAATTCTTTCTGTCTATGAATATAGTATATGCTTCCACTTACTTGTATCTTCTTCAATTTCTTTCTTCAGTGTCTTATAATTTTCTGAGTGTAGGTCTTTTACAGTCTTGGTTAGATTTATTCCTAGGTATTTTATTCTTTTTGAAGAAATTGAGAATGGGATTGTTTTAATTTCCCTTTCTGTTAGTTCATTATTGGCATATAAAATGCAACGGATTTCTGGATATTATTAATCTTGTATCCTGCTACTTTGCTGAATTAATTTATCAATTCTAGTAGTTTCTTGGTAGAGACTTTAGGGTTCTCTATGTACGGTATCATGTCAACTGCAAATAAAGACCATTTTAATTCTCTTCCAATTTGGATGCCTTTTACTTCTTTTTGTCTGATTTCTATGGCTAGGACTTCCAGTATACATTGAATAAGAGAGGTGAAAGCAGACATCCCTGTCTTGTTCCTGATCTTAAGGGGAATGCTGGTAGTTTTTGCTATTGAGTATGATGCTAGCAGTGGGTTTGTGATATATGGCCTTTATTATGTTGAGGTATGTTCCCTCTATTCCCACATTGCTGAGTTTTAATCATAAATAAATAGGTACTGGATTTTATCAAATGCTTTTTTCATCATCTATTGGTATGATTATGTGGTTTTTATCCTTCATTTTGTTCATGTAGTGAACACATTTATTGATTTGTGAATGTTATACCAACCTTACATTCCCAAAATAAATCCCAGTTGACCATTGTGTATGACCTTTTTAATATATTGCTATATTCAGTTTACTAATGTTTTATTGAGGATTTTAGCATATATTTATGAGGAATATTGGCTTATAATTTTCTTTCTATGTTTTTATCTGGTTTTGGTATTAGGATAATACTGGCCTTGCAAAATGAACTTGGGAGTCTTCTCTCCTCTTGAATTTTTTGAAATAGTTTGAAAAGGATAGGTGTTAGTTCTTTTCAGAATATTTGGCAAAATTCACCTGTGAATCCATCTGGTCCAGGATTTCTGTTTGTTGGAAGTTTTTTGATTATTGTTTCAATTTCACTAGGTGTAATCTGCCTATTCAGATTCTATGATTCTTCTTGATGTAGTTTTGGAAGGCTGTATATTTCTATGTATTTATCCATTTTATCTAGGTTGTCCAGTTTGTTGGCATATACTATATTTTTCAGACCATAAGACACACCTAGGTTTTAGAAGAGGAAAATAGGAAAAAAATTTTTGAAGCAAAAAATGTGGTAAATATTTAATAACATAATATTTCACCAATGTAAATGTAAACAGAATTCAACAGCAGCATTAACAACCATTATTCCTCCCAAATGGGGGGGTGCATCTTACAGTCCAAAAATACAATAGTTGTTCATATTATTTCCTTACAAATACTTCTGACCAAGATGGTGGTATAGGTAAACACAGCTCACCTCCTCACGACCACATCAAAATTACAACTAAACTTCAGAACACCAGAAATCAAGAAGAATGAGAGTCTGACAACTACAGAACTAAAGAAACAACATTCATCCAGACTGGTAGGAATGGGATGGTCCCACACCCACAAGTGGTGGATAAAAATTCAGGAGGAATATCTCAGAGTGAGGAGTCCCAGCCCCACACCAGAGCCCCAGCCCAGGGTTCCAGTGTCACAAAATAATTCCCCATAACTTCTGGCTCTAAAAACCAGTGTTGATTGAATCAGTGGAAGAAATTTTTGGAGTCCCAAGCAGTTCCACTTAAATAACCCACACACAAGGACTTATTCAAACTCACTCACTCTGAGCCCCAGCACCAAGGTAGCAGCTTGAAAGGCACCAGTGGAATACAGGGAGAACTGAAATGTATAGAATGAAGGCCAGAGCTGGAGGACAGCGTTCTCCCATATGGAAAGGCAGGCTGAGGCCATTGTCCCATTTCCAAACCTCAACCCCCCCTCCCCACCACAGAGAGCCACAGAGCCACCAGGAGGATGCCATATCTGAGACTCCATCAACCTGGCTAATACAGTTTGCCCCACCTTGGAGATGCCCTGAGACTCCATCCTACCCAACTTATGGGCCCACCCAAGCTGTTAACAGTGACTTTTCCATATGAATGGCTGCTCTTAGCTCTGCTTCATAACTTCCTAAATCATCTCAAACAAGCAACAGCCACCCTCAGTGATTCCCCAGCCCCCATACATCTTGCTAAGTAAACCTAGGCCTGGTACTAACAGCAGCTAGCTTAGAGCACAGCTTGACTTTGTCCAAGAACCTCCAAGCCCAGCACAAGCAGCAACCATCTCAGATTGCCTAATAGCTCATACAGGGTGGCCCTAGGCAGAATACAGGTGGGAGCTGACCTTTGTCTGAACACCTGAGATACCCCAAAACTAATACACCCAGTGGACAGCTACAGACCATATTGAAGTACCACTATCCTACCCCTGCACAGCTGATCCTCCACAAAGAGTGGAGGTTGGAGGTCAGTGTTCACAGCCAGTCCTTGCCACTGACTGACCTGGGTAAATCCCTGCCACTGATCTACCAACAGCAATTAAGGCTCAACTATAAGAGGGGGGTGGTGTACTCAGCTCACATGTAGGGTGCACCTCAAGTACCCAGCTTGGGCGATAGGGGAGGCTGTGTCACTGGACCCTACATGATACTTATTACATTAGTCCAAAGTACCAATACAGGGAGTCTTAGCAGATCTACCTAACATACAGAAACAAACACAGGGAGGCTGCCAAAATGAGGACACAAAGAAACAAGGCCCAAAAGAAAGAACAGATCAGAACTCCAGAAAAAGAACTAAACAAAATAGAGATAAACAATCTATCAGATGCAGAGTTCAAAACACTGGTTATAAGGATCCTCAAGAAACTTAGTGAGGACCACAGCATAAAAAAGATCCAGTCAGAAATGAAGTATTCACTAATTGAAATAAAGAACAATTTATAGGGAAACAACAGTAGAGTGGATGAAGCTGAGAATCAAATCAATGGTTTGGAACATAAGGAAGCAAAAAACAACCAATCAGAACAAGAAAAAAAAAAGACAAGGATAGTGTAAGCCACCTCTGGGACAACCTACATGTTCCAACATTCACGTTATAGAGGTGCCAGAAAAAGAAGAGAAAGAGCAAGAAATTGGAAATCTATATAAAAAATAATGAAAGAAAACAATTCTTTATATTTCTTTGGTGTCTGTTGTTATTTCTCCTCTTTCATTTCTGATTTTATTTATTGGGTTCTCTTTTTCTTTGTTAATGAGTCTTGTAAAGATTTATCGACCTTGTTTATCTTTTCAAAAACCAGTTCTCGGATTCATTGATCTTTTCTATCATATTTCAGACATTATTTTGTTTATTTTTGCTCTGATCTTTATTATTTCCTTCCTTCTACTCACTTTGGGCTTTGTTTGTTGTTCTTTTTCAAGTTCCCTTAAGTGTAAAGTTAAATTGTTTATTTGAACTTTTTCTTGTTTTTTGAGATAGGCCTATATGATATGAATTTCCCTGTAAGGATTGCTTTCCCTGTGTCCCATAGATTTGGGGTTATTGTGTTCTCATTTTCATTTGTTTCAAAGTATCTTTTGATTTTTTTCCTTTCCTCCTTCCAATGAGATTTCTTCCTCATTATTGACCCATTCATTGTTTGATAACATGTTATTTAACTTCCATGTCTTTGTGTGTTTTTCAGTTTTCTTCTTGTGATTGATTTCTAGTTTCATAGCATTGTGGTCAGAGAAGGTGCTTGATGTGATTTCAATCTTAAATTGAATTTATTGAGACTTGTTTTGTGTTCTACCATGTAGTCTATCCTAGAAAGCATTCCATGTGCACTTGAAAAGTATGTATATTCTGCTGCTTTGGAGTGAAATGATCTGAAGATATCAATTAAATTCATTTGATCACGGGAAACGGCATGGTTGGAAAGGAGGCCGCCCCCTCACCTGTCATGCACTGCATGTTCGTGGGGAACCTGGCGCTAAACCATTTGTAGATGACCTGCTTCTGGGTTGGGGTTTTGTATGTACATAGCAGAACAGCTCCCTCGCTTCAATCTATTGAAAGTCAGCCCTTGACACAAGGGTTTGTAAAAAAAAAAAAAATAAGAAAAAAAATAATAAATTCATTTGATCTAGTGTGTCATTTAAGGCCACTTTGTCCTTATTTTCTGTCTGAAAGATCTATTCATTGAAGTCAATGGGGTGTTAAAACTCCTACTATGACTGTATTTCTGTTGATCTCTCCCTATAGACCCATCAAGATTTGCTTCACATATTTAGGTGCTCCTCTGTTGCATACATAAATGTTTAGTAAGTTTGTATCTTCTTGTTGGATTGTTCCCTTTATCGTTATGTACTGTCCTTCTTTGTTTCTTACTATAGCCTTGGTTTTAAAGTCTATTTTGTCAGATGTAAGTATTGCTACACCAGCTTTTTTCCTTTCCATTTGCATGAAATATCATTTTCTATCCCTTTACTTTTAGTTTCTGTGTATCTTCCAATTTGAGGTGAGTCTCTTGAAGACAGCATATATATGGGTCTTGTTTTTTATCCATTCAGCTACCCCTATGTCTTTTGGTTGGAGCATTTAAACCATTTACATTTAAGGTGATTACTGTTAGGCACGTATTGCTATTTTATTTTATAATTATTTTCCTGTCTTCCTCTTTTTTAAAATGTATTTTATTGATTTGCTATTAGAGTTGTCCCAATTTCCCCCTTTGCCTCCCCCACCCAGTAACCCCATTTCCTCCAGTAATCCCCACCTTAGTTCATGTCCATGGGTTGTGCATATAAGTTCTTTGGCTTCTCCATCTCCTATACTATTCTTAACATCCTCCTGTCTATTATGTGCCTACCAGTTTTGCTTCTTATTCCCTGTACCTTTTCCCCCAACCTCCCCCTTCCTCCTCCCAGCTGATAGCCCTCCTAATGATCTCCATATCTATGATTCTGTTCCTGTTCTGGTGTTTGCTTAGTTTGTTTTTTTAGATTAGGTTGTTGATAGTTGTGAATTTGTTGCCATTTTAGTGTTCATAGTTTTAATCTTCTTTGAACATTTCATGTAGTAATGACTTGGTGATGATGAACTCCTTCAGCTTTACCTTGTCTGGGAAGCACTTTATCTGCCCTTCCATTCTAAATAATAGCTTTTCTGGATAGAGTAATCTAGGTGTAGGTCCTTTCTTTTTGTCACTTTGAATACTTCTTGCCTGCAAAGTTCTTTTGAGAAATCAGCTGACAGTCTTATAGGAACTCCTCTGTAGGTAAAGGAGTGCTTTTCTCTTGCTGCTTTTAAGATTCTCTATCTTTAACCTTTGGCATTTTAATTATGATGTGTCTTAATGTGGTCCTCTTTGGGTCCAACTTTTTTGGGACTCTCCAAAAAAGTATAGCTTCCAGCTATACTTGGCAGCCTGGCTTAAGCGCCAATGGGTGGAATGTAAGAAATTCCTGTGGGTGAGACTACTGCTTGCCCGCAGGCTGATTCTGCTATGAGGGGAGTCTTCTGCCTGAGAAAGATGGCTTCTGAAGAATGAGGAAATGACTCAGCATAGAGATCCTGGCAGCTTGTTCCTTCATCTCTCTCTGTAAAGCCACCAACACCAGATTCTCTTCATGTGTCTCTAATCCACTCTGTTCTTGCTCTGCCAGAGCTCAGGGTAAATGGCTGCAAACAAAATTTTGTGTGTTGGCATTTTAAGAGGCCCTAGAGCTACATCCCAATGGACAGAAAACCCACTGCTTTTCACAACCAGATATTATTTAGGCTTCTTTCCTGGTCCTGGTGCTCTAGGCTACAGAGCCCAACTTGGGGTTTAGACCCTATGGGGTCACCTTCTCAGGGTGAACCCCCCACCCAAGCCACTGTAATATCCTTCCAGAACTTTAGCTGCTGCCTATAGGAACAGGGCCAGCCCTCTTGTGCCCCAACACTCCCTACCAGTCATGTTGTGGTGAAGTGTTTTTTTTTTTCTATTTGTCCTTGATTATAAGGCTTCTCTCCAACCTTATAATTAATGCAAAATCTTTATAATTAATTGTAATTCCAGTTTGGTCCTGTGAGGAGGTTAGTGTAGCTTCCACTTACTCTTCAACCATCTTGGGTTCTCTGCTCATTATTTTTGCTATTCATAAGTTTTTAAAATTTTTAATGTATGAATTAATCAATTTTTTAAAAATTGCATTTGTATTTTGAGTCATAGTTTAAAAGCCTTGCTCTGACCAGTGGGAAGGGCAAGGATAGTAAAGGGTAAAGAGGGTGAAATATATGGAGACAGAAGATTTGACTTTAGGTCATAGGTACACAATACAATATACAGATGATATATCATATAACTGTACACTCAAACTTAATCTTATTAACCAATGTCACATCAATAATTTAATTAAAAAATAAAACTAAGGTTTCTTGGCCAGTATGGAAAAAATTAATTTGCAAATGGGCTTCATTACACATAAATTTGCAGATTAAAAATAAATTGGATAAAAGAACAAGAAAAATAATGACAAAGACCAGAGTGATTAGAAGGGAAAAAATATAAAGATTAAAGCAGAAATAAATGACAAAGAGACTGAAAAAAAAAAAAACAAACAAAAAAATAAATGAAACTAAGAGCTGGTTCTCTGAAAAGATAAACAAGATAGGTAAGCCTTTAACCAGACTCATCAAGAAAAAAGAGAAATGAAAGAGAAGTAACATGTGACACCAAAGAAATACAAAGGATTATAAGAAAATATTATAAACAACCATATGGCAAAAAAATTGTACAACCTTAATGAAACAGATAAATACCTAGAAGCATATAATCTTCCAAAACTGAATCAGGAGGAATCAGAAAATCTAAATAGACTGATTACAATAATGAAACTGAAGCAGGAATCAAAAAAACTCCAGCAAACAAAAGTCTTGGACTGAATGGCTTCACAGCAGAATTTTACCAACCATTCAAAGAATTAACACTTATCCTTCTTTAACTTTTACAAAAAACTCAAGAGAAGGAAAGACTCCTAAGCTCATTTTATGAGGTCATCATTATCCTAATGCCAAAACCATCTAGAGACACTAAAAAGAAAGAAAATTATAGGCCAATATCCCTGATGAACATAGATGCAAAACTCTTCAAGAAAACATTAGCAAACTGAATACAGCAATACATCAAAAAGATCATATATAATGATCAAGTGGGATTTATTTCTTGGATGCAAAGTTGGTACAATATTTGGAAATCAAGAAATATGATACACCACAAACAAAATAGAGGATAAAATTAACATGATCATATCAATAGATGCTAAAAATGCATTTGATAAAATCCAGCACCCATTTATGATAAAAACTCTCAGCAAAGTGGAAATAGAGGGAACATACCTCGACATAACAAGGCTATATATGACAAACTCACAGCCAACATCATACTCAACAGGAAAAATCTAAAAGTGTTTCTCTTAAGATCAGATACAAAATAGGATGTCCACTTTAACCACTCTTATTCAACACAGTACTGGAAGCTCTAGCCACAGCTATCAGAGAAGAGGAAATAATAAAAGATATCCAAATTGGCAAGGAAGAAGTAAAATTGTCATTATTTGCAGATGGCATGATACTGTATATAGAAAACCATAAGTCTCCACCAAAAAACTACTAGATCTGATCAATGAATTCACTAAAGTAGCAGACACAAAATAAATACCTAGAAATCAGTTTCATTTTTATACACCAATAATAAACATAAGAAAAGAGAAACTATGAAAACAATCTCATTTACAATTGCAAAAAAAAAGGTACATAGAAATAAATTTAACCAAGAAGGAAAAAGACCTGTACTTGAAAAATTATAATATACTGAAGAAATTAAGAAAGATAGAAATAAGTGGAAGCATGTACCATATTCATGGTACATAATAAGTAGAAACATATACCGTGTTCATGGATAGGAAGAACTAACATCATTAAAATGTCCATACTACCCAAAGCAACCTATAGATTCAATGCAATTCTTATCAAGATTCCAATGGCATATTGCATAGAACTAGAAATTCCAAAAATTTATATGGATCCACAAAAGAATTTGAATAGCCTCAGCAATCCTGACAAAGAACAAAGTTGGAGATATCATGTTACCTGATATCAAAAACCACACAGTACTGGCCTAAAAATAGACATATAGATAACTGGAACAGAACAGAGAACTCAGAAATAAACCCATGCTTTTATGGTCAATTAATATTTGACAAAGAGACAAAAATATATAATGGGAGAGGACAGTCTATTCAATAAATGGTATTGGGAAAATTGAACAGATACATGTAAAAAAATAAAACTAGGCCATTTTCTTACACTATACACAAGAACAAACTCAAAATGGATTAGACTTAAATGTAAGATGTGAAATTGTCCAAATCCTGTAAGAAAACATAGGCAGTAAAATCTCAGACATTACTCGCAGCAATATTTTTTCTGATATATCTCTTCGGATGAGGAAACAAAAGAAAAAATGAACAAGTAAGACTGCAACTAAGGTTTTGCACAGCAAAGGAAACCATCAACAAAATGAAAAGACACCCTGGCTGGTGTAGCTCAGTGGATTGAGCGCGGGCCTGCGAACCGAAGGATCGCGGTTCAATTCCCAGTCAGGGCACATGCCTGGGTTGCCAGGCCAGTTCCCGGCAGGGGACATACAAGAGGCAACCGCACATTGATGTTTCTCTCCCTCTCTCCTTCCCTTTCCCTCTAAAGATAAATAAATAAAATCTAAAAGAAAAAAAATTTATAAAAAAAAAAAACTTAAGTCAAAATGAAAAGACAACCCACTGAATGGGAGAACGTATTTGCCAAAGATACGTCTGATAAGGGGTTAATATCCAAAATGTATCAAGAACTTATACAACTTTCTAATTGAGCAACAGTAATTGGTGGCACAATAGCTTAAGGTAACTGCCAGACTGGGAGAGCCACTAGGAAGCAACTTGATGCTGTGCTCCTTCCTCCTAAGGCACTTGCTTGAAAGCTTTCTGGCTAAAATAGTAGAAATCCAGGCCTTTCATTCATTCTAATATTTACTGTCTACTGTGTACCTTGAAGACCAAATAATGGAGTAAAAGAAGATTGAAACTGGCTGCACTGAGCTTAAATTGTCCCCCCACTACAAACTTGCATTTACTGAAAAAGGTGAATCTAGACCCAACCAAAAGCTCTTTGTGATGTACAGCTTCCATGGCAGGTGCTCCGCTGAAAGAAACCCAAAGCAACAAGCCAGGTTGCCTGCTTATGAAGCATTTCAGGTGCTCATTACAAAGCCCCTACCCTGAGATTCTACTTCAATAGCTCTTGGCTCTGCTTGGCAATACTACATTTAACCCAAGTGATTTCTAATGAAACTCCTTTGTTTTCTAGAAAGTTAGGTTGGGATTTTAGGGTTGGCAGGAAATCACTCATCCTTGGTAGGATAGTCATTTCTTTCAATAGTTAAAACCATCTAATTTGCTTTAGCTATTATCCTGAAGGCTAAGAGCAGTATTTCTCAGTTGGGTCAATTTTTCCCCTCCTGGGACACCTGGCAATGTCTGGAAATTTCTTTATTTGTGACAAATAAGGGATGCTACTGGCATCTAGTAGGTTGAGGCCAGGGATGCTACTACACAAAGATGCACAAACAGCCAGGACCGCCTCCAAAACAAAGAATTATCTGGCACAGAATGTTAATAGTGCCGAGGCTGTGAAACTCTGGTAGAGTTTAAAAGAGCAAGTAGACTCTAAAGAAGCATGTTCTGCCAGTAATTTTCCCTACCTCAGAAGTGGAGATAGTCAACTTGGGTTACAGGGTAGAGAGGGATCAACTTGAAACCAGCTTACTTTTTAAGAAACAAAGGTTTTCCTACCTGCCCCTAGGCTGGGATAAAACAAGAATTCAAAGTACTTAAGCACAGTTAATCAGCCTGAAGATAACACTCATTCATTTTCTCAAAATGGCACACATTTTGAGAAAAAAATTTGAATGCAACAGCTCCCCAGGACAAACCGTGGGCAGAAAGTTGCCCGGCTCTGCCACCACCCAGGAGGTAAAAAGGGGTCTGGATTGCAACCGTTCAAGGCCAGGCAGGTTCATGGTATTCGTGCAGACAGAAAAGTTATTCACGGAGCCATTGGGATGCCTGGCATGTCTTTACTCATGGGTTGGCATGATAAAGCCCCTGTCTAGTGAGAAGTCTCCACTCGTTTAAGTGCTAGAGGTGAACAAAGCCGGAAAAATGCCAGAAAATTACATAATTCTGCACATGCGTGCCCACTTCATGTTATGGGAACAGTTTATCGGGCTCAGTCTCAAGGCTGTGAGAACACTATTAATCAGGCCCCTCCAAGGCTATGGGAACGCTGCTTCCCTTAGTTACCCAGACACCTGGGTGAGGAAGCCAGCCTGCCTCCACTTACCCTACAGGGTCTCTCTACAAAGATCATACCCTGGAAGTGACACCCTTCCTCGTCATCGCAGTAGCAAGGTACACACAGCCAGGCCCTGCATACAACACCCCTCTCATGTGAGGAGCTGTGGACACCCAATCAAGGGCTGTAAATAAGGTTACCCTGGAATCCCACGTTACACCATTGTCCTGACATAAATATCACTTCCTTTCACTCTCAAAGGGCAGGAAATGTGCAAGATGATCTTGTAACATCTCATCCCACCAGAAAACCAACTGTCAAAGATGATTAGGGTTGTGTCAAAAACAATCTGGAGCCAAGTTAAAAGAGGATCCCTGGCCAAAGGTGAAATTATTTCAGCATCATAAAGAATAACTGCAGTGAATTGATTTAAATCCATAAATTCATTTTGATTTTTAAAAAGTAATTGATGACTTTTACAGGAAGCAAAGCAGCCAGATCATTATTGTGAAAACAGGTTAAGGGAAGAAAGATTCAAGTTTTTTCTTTCTTCTATGAACTGAATCTAAGAGTAACCTAAGTTAATGAGGGGAAAGTTTCTTACAGAAGCATTTTGTAGCTAATAAATGAAGAATCATTTATAGAGTTAATGAAATAAGTGGATCTAAGCTCCTGATATTATGTAACAAGAAACCACCAGACATGCCATCATCTACATGTTCTTGCAAAGTGTGGAATATGAATCTGATTACATCGCTAAACCTTGTAAGTTTTTAGTTGATACAGAGGTCAGAGAACGGTATTAAACAATGCTATGGGTATGCAAACAACAAAACTCAGAATGTAAGAAACTCTACAGGATAAATAATCCAGTTGTTTCAGTGAATTAAATTTCAAGAAGGAAAAAGAATAGAAGCTATAGATTATTAGATTTAGAAGACAAAGAACTGGATTAAAATTATAAATCTTGGGTCTTAACTCAAAGCTTCTAAAAGTTTGTGGGGTTTTTAAAAACAATAATCAAGAATTAAGGAATTGTTAACTTTTAGGTATGATACTATTGCGGTTATTCTTTTAGAGACCTTACCCGTTAGAGGTACACACTAAAATATTTATACACATTTGGGATTTACTTCAAAGTTCTTCAGTGGGGGAGGAAGATTGGGAGGGGGTAGAGATAAAGCAATACTGACTGAGTTTACAATGGTTAAAGTAGGATGGTGAACACATGAGGATTCACCTATACATGTTTGAAATTTTCTATTCTAAAAATATCTCTAAATAGAAAAATACAGAAAATAAAATATTTGACATTTGAATACGTATAAAAATAAGGTTACTGCCCTGGCTGGTGTAGCTCAGTGGATTGAGCGCGGGCCTGCGAACCAGAGGATCGAGGTTCGATTCCCAGTCAGGGCACATGCCTGGGTTGCAGGCCAGTTCCCGGGAGGGGACACACGAGAGGCAACCGTACATTGATGTTTCTCTCCCTCTCCCTCTCTCCTACCCTTCCCCTCTAAAGATAAATAAATAAATTCTTAAAAAAAAAAAAAAAAAGGTTACTCCCATTACATAGGAAAATTCTCTTTTGAGGCATTTTTGAAGCACTGTCCACAAGCTTTGGCCTCTAAGCACACAGTGGAGCCCAAGTGGGAAAGATAGCAAGGCCCGACTTTATTGAAGCTTACCTCAAGAGATTTCAACTGGCTGAAAACCCAGAGACCTGTCTAGCTAAGTATATAATCAAAGAGAAGCTACAATTTAATATAGGTAAACAGAAAAGAGCATTGATGAGCAACTCTCCGCCCCTGGTGGCCCCATGCTCCCATCCAGCCTTGGAATATGGGCCTCTCAGAGAAGGCCAAACTCAGACCAGGTCAGCCCCCATGTCCTTATAGACCTGAAGCCAGAGGTTTAGGAAAAGCCTTCCACTGGGTTTGGCTGCAAGGTGGCCAGCATTAAGCTTTGCCTGGCTTGTATTGGAAGTGGGGAAAAATAAAGCTGATTTTGCATCTGGACTTCAATGTTACTGAAAAGTCCAGTATCTCAGACAGTAGATGTCTCAAATACATCCTGCTTAATACAGCCCTGTGGGGACAGCTGATGGCCCAGAAGGTCATTTGCTAAATCAAAATTAAACACCATGGCTATCTCCCAATGAATGGATAAAATAATGTGTTTCAAAACGGACTGAGTAATGCAACTCATTGTGTTGAAATCATTACCATTTATCTTTTTTACAACAGAAAATGGGAAAAAATCTCAGTAAAAGAATATTAAGAGCCATCATGAGACAAATCACTCCAAAAGACTAACTTTCTCAGCAGCCAGCATTCAGAGGCACAGAATTACAACACTGCAGTGCAGTCCATGCAAATTTCAGTCTCCAGAATTTCAGGAGGAAGGAAATCCTTTAGTGATGGCAAAATAATAAAAGAAATTTTAAAAAGTTACAAATACTGCATCTTCTCATTTTTAAAGAAATGCATTTTTTTAAATGCCTATAAACATCTTTATTTTTCCTAAATTGGCACTCTCATGCAAAACAGATTGCTACCATCTCATCATCTCCAGTTGGCACTCAGGATCCCAAGCACCTCAGAAGACAAGGACCTAGATGCATGAGGACAGAGATTACTCAGCAACAAGAGGCAGGTGGCGAATGCATCTCAGGGCAAGAAGCTGACAGGACTAAGACACAGGCTCAGATCCCAGGTTCAGAAGGTTCACGGAAACATCCACGGGTTCCACGCTGGGTGGTTCTGAAGATCAAATACATTCACTAAAATATAAGCTTCACAAGTTCAAGGATTTTCCCATTTTATCCACTGATATATCTCAAGCACCTAAAAGAGTTCCTGGCACATTGCTGGACATGAATAAGTATGTATGGAATTAATCAAGTGAGAACACAAAGAAAAGCATTTTATATACTGTACAGTGCCATCAAATATAGAGTATTAATACTAGTTCATCTTTCAGACTTATTAGATCTTTATACAGAACTGAATGCTTTTTAAAATACATCTTTATTCAGTGATCAATAGCAAAATATTAATTTCCTAATAGATATGTGGACAGCTGCTATAGTACAGGGAATAGGATGGGGAAACTTTACAGATGAAGGCAGAATGTTACACAGGGGGCTACAAATAAAGTAAAATAAATGAGGCTGACTGAGTGATCCCAACTGTGGAGGGAAAGATCCAGCACCCAAGCAGACTGGGCAGAATGAATGAGCATAAAAATACCTTCTCACACACCACTCACTACAAACATAACTAAGAACACAATATTTAATGGTTTTGTGTGGGTGCTTCCAGTGCTAAATCACAAGCTCCAGAACAAGGTTTCATCTGTCTCATTAACCACTGTATTCCCAGTGCCAGACATATAGTAGGTGTTCAATAAATATTTATTAAATGGACAAGAGTGGGGGGAAGAAGGGAGACAGAGTCTGCATCCTGATAGGCAAGATACAGACCTCAGAAAAATTAGGTTCAAGCTGCCAACACTGGACAAAATTTTGCCTTGACCACCAGTCTTGCTCAGGAGATGGATATGAACATCCAACTGAAGGAGAAAAACCTCAATGTGAACTAAAACTCAGGATATCTTTTCCCCAAAAAATGGTAAGAAAAACTGTTAGCACCACCTAGGTAAGAGATGGGAGAGGCTGTGATCTCTGGGAACTCAAAATGAACCAGGCCTTGCCCTTTTTCCTTTTAAACAAGTGAAAAGCAAATGGGTCAAAGCTTTCTGCAACCCATAACCCCGCAGTGAGTAAAGATGAATTACATCCTCTAGGGAAGTCTCCCTCTATTTGGTGGTCTTGCAAGGTCCCACCTTGTCCAGCACTTTCCATTAGCAAAAGAGATGCATTTCCACAGGCCACCCTTACTGCACGGGAATCTCCTGGCGATGCTGAGTTTTCTGGTGCCTGTTGAGAATGGACCTCTGGTTGAAGCTCCTCCCACAGGCAGGGCAGTGGTAGGGCTTCTCCCCGGTGTGGATCCTCTGGTGTCTGACCAGCCGCTCCCCTTTACTGAACCGTTTCCCGCACACCTGGCACCCATATGGCTTCTCCCCCGTGTGGGCTCGCCGGTGCACAGCCAGGTTGGCATTCCTGCTAAAGCTTTTGCCGCACTCACAGGTGTAGGGCTTTTCCCCAGTGTGAGTTCTCCGATGCACCTGGAGATGCTGTCTCCGGCTGAAGCTTTTCCAACAGTCCCCACACTTATAGGGCTTCTCCCCTGTGTGACTCCGCTGGTGGACCTCCAGGTGGTGTCTCTGACTGAAGGTTTTCCAGCACTCGCTGCACACATAGGGTCTCTTTCCCAGGTGGGTTCTCTGGTGCTTCATGAGGTATTCTCTCAGAGTAAACCCTTTCCCACACTCAACGCAGCCATAGGATTTTTCTTCTTCATGGGTTCGCTGGTGTCTGACAAGATTTGAGCTCCTACTGAAGCCTTTACCACACTCAGGGCACTGAAAAGGCTTCCAGAAGGAGCTGTGAGTCTTGAGGTCACTGGGCATGGGCAGGATGCCACGCTGGGGAGGAGGAGGCCCTGGCATGTTTCCCACAGAGTTACTAGACTCCTGCTCACAGGTTCTTCCAAGCTCAGGGCTCTGGACAGCAGCTTCCCCAAACCTCCCTGATGCCCCCTGAGCAAGCACCCCTTTGAGTTCTGCCTGCTGGATTTTGGCCTCCTTTTCCTTGCTCCCAATACCTGCAGGACAAAGGAGACACAGACTGATTCTGTAACAGCTAAGAAGTAAATTTATGTTAGAATTAATTCCTTCTTTTTTCCTTCAACCAACAACCCCAATACATTTTACTTTCTTTGACCCTAAAGTCAAACTTTCCTTTACTTCTTTCCATTTCTGTCATGGACTGAATATCTGTGCCCCATCTCCAAATTCATAGGTTGAAGCCCTAAGCCCCAGTGGGATGCTACCAGAAGGTAGGGAGAAACCAGAACTCTCTCTCTGAACAAACACGGAGGTCATGTGGCCATGATCCCTCATGACGGGATTAGTGCTCTTATAAAAAAGAGACATAGATCTGCCTCTCCCCACTGGCCCCCCCATCCCCGACTCTGCCATATTAGGTCAAGTCAAGAAGGTGTTGTCTGCAAACCAGGAAGAGGGCTCACATCAGACACAGAATCTGCTGGCATCCTGGATTTCCCAGCCTCCAGAACTGTGAGAAATAAATGTCCATCGTTTAAATCACCCAATCTTTAGTTATCTATTGTAGATGCCCAAGCTAAGACAAATTCCATGCCTTCTTAGAGAACAGTCTACCAAATTTTAATGTTTTCCCACTTAACTTTCTAATTTAGACGCTTTCATTTCCTTCAAAATCTAACTCAATGATTCTTAGAAACATACCCTGATTATTCTCTCACTGTGGATCTCTTCAGCACAAATATATTCAATTAGCACTTTATTTATTCTGTACTTATTTATATATGACCTTGTTGCAACTGCTACTTTACATCCATCCAAACATTTTGCCTTCCTCAGTGACTATAAACCTATTCCAGCAATGGCGAGCTACTTGCAGTTCTCCATATCATACCTTCACCTGCTCAGGTCACTGTCCCTACTCACACTGCTCCTTCCACCTAGCCTTGTTTTACTAACCTGGGTCTCCTGAGAGCCCAGCACAGTGCCTGATTCAAGGAAGGTGCTTAATGACTGCTGGATGAACAAATGAACCCAGTTTGTCACTGACATTCTTATACCAGACCACCATTCTTATACCAGATCACCTTAATAGCATCTTTATTAAGACCAAAATGCCTGTGAATGCTACTGAAATACCTTGCCCCTTCTAGAAGTCCTTCCTCTGATCCCTCTTATACTCTCTGTAAATTAACAGAACAGTTGTTTATAGGGGAACAAGAGGAAAAGGAAGAGAAAAGGTAATAGGAAGCAAGGAAGGCAAGAGAGAAATGGCAAGTGGTACTTAAATTGAAAAAAGAGTCCTTTCAGGCAAGATCATTAAAAGACAAAAAGAAAAGAGACATTACATGCTTCCTGATTTGATTAAAATATGAAGGACACAGCTATCAACCCTGAAATATTCTTGTTTCAAGAACTTTCTGTGAAAGTGTACAAAAAGTAAATGGAGAGTTCAAAGAATTTTCATAACGAACACACCCCTATAAACAGCATCCAGTTTAAGAAACATTACCAGCACCCAGAAATTCCTCTCCCATCACCTTCAGCGACTAAAGCCTGCCCTAAGGGTAACATACTATCCAGACTTTTATCACCATAAAGCACATTAGTCTGTTCTTGAATTTTACATAATTGATCCACACTGTTTCTGACTTCTGCTCAGTATTACTATGCATGTGAGATTCACACGTATCATGACGAGTAGCTGTAGTTACACTACATTCTTTTTCACTGGTGTAAGTATTACAGTGCAAGAATATATTCCAACCTATTTAGTATTTTCACTGATGTTCATTTGGGTAGTTTCTTTTTTTATTTTTATTTTTATTTTTTATTTTTTACTTTAATTGTTGATCTTGTACAGTTTTCTGTCTTTTACTCCCACCCCAACCCACCACCCCAGCCCTCCCCACCTCCCTCCCATTTCCACCCCCCATAGTTTTTGGCCATGAGTCCTTTATACTTGTTCCTGTAAACCCTTCCCCTTTTCCCCTGAAATTCCCTCCCCTCTCCCCTCTGGTGACTGTCAGCCTGTTCCCAATTTCAGTGTCTTTGGTTATATTATGCTTGTTTGTTTGTTTTGTTGATTAGGTTCCTGTTAAAGGTGAGATCATATGGTATTTGTCTTTCACTGCCTGGCTTATTTCGCTTAGCATGATGCTCTCCAGTTCCATCCATGCTGTTGCAAGAGGGACCATTCCTCAACATCATAAAGGCCATATATGAGAGATCTACAGCCAACATCATACTCAATGGGCAAAAACTAAAATCTTTCCCACTAAGATCAGGAACAAGACAAGAATGTTCACTTTCACCACTTCTATTCAATATAGTATTGGAAGTCTTAGCCACAGCGATTAGACAAGAAAAGGAAATAAAAGGCATTCAAATTGGAAAGGAGGAAACAAAACTATCATTGTTTGCAGACGACATGATGGTGTACACAGAAAATCATTTGGGTAGTTTCCAGTTTTGAGCTGTTATGAATAGTAAAATTAAATCTAAATGCAATGTGTGAACTTTAACTGGACCCTAAGGAAAGGCAAATATGTATTATATACTACAGAATTGAGGCCTGAAAATGTTTATTTTCTCAGGCCTTATCCTACACAGCCATCGATGCCAGAGCTGCAACTACTGGCGAATGAATGTCAGGAAGACCCGAAGGCTGAAGAAGCTAGCAGATGGTGTGTCCGAGAAGCAGACTTTCACCTCACCTGGCCTCAACATAAGCACTTAGGAAAGTACTAGTGTTGTTCTGAAGCAATGAGTGGCTAAGAGGAAAGGCCAGGATGGTGTACACCCCCTAGGGACAGGAGGGCAGAAACCGTCTGGATGTGGGGAATCCTTCCCCACATAGTGGCATCACTGGTAGAGGTACATCACTGATGCGGATTAAGACACTAGAATGATGGGACCTCTATTTGGGACACGCTGCACAAGACCCTGCACTGTACGGTTACTTCTGGGGGTTTCTACATCCTCTGCCATCGAGTAATCTCACATCTCCTTCTCATGGTGTGATACCCTGTACTGGACCCAGGCCTCCTGAGCCCCTTCCTCTAGTGCTCCTTACACTGCTCCATAATGAGCATTATTCTTATTTTTTAATATACATGGGTTGCTTTTATTTTGTCAACTTTTTTTCTCTACAAATATCCTAGGATTTTTTAAATCATTTAAACCATTTTAAGTATACAGCTCAGTAGTTTGAAGTACCTTCACACTGTTATACAACTAATCTTTAGAATTCTATTCATCTTACGAAACTGAAATTTTGTCTCCATTAAGCAACTCCCCATTCTCCCCTGCCCCAAGTCCCAGGTAACCATGCATCTACCTTCTGTTTCTATGAATTTGATTATTCTATTATAGATATCGCATATAAATGTGATCATACAATATTTGTCCTTTTTGCCTGGCTTGTATCACTGAGTGTAATATCCATAATCAGCATTATTACAGGCACTTGGGGTCTTCATCTGACTGTTAAAATCATGGAGGCAGGCACCTTTATTTTTAGCCTTTCATAGTGACTACTATGTGGACTGTTGGCCACATAGCAAATGCCAAATAAGTATTTTTGGGTGAATAAATGAATGAAAGCTCACTGATTCATAAAGAAATCACTTAATAATACTTATAGAATTAATAAAACTATCTAACACTACCACACTTGCCAAATGTTTAGATTTACTATCTCATTAAATCCTCACAACACCAAGAGACAGTGTTAAATGAATATCCCCATTTTACAACTAAGAAAACTGAGACCTGAAAAGGTCAAAAGAGAAGCCCAAGGACACAGTAAGTGGTGAAGCCAGCATGGGTTCTCTCAGGTCCTGAAGGAAGTACAATACTCTTACTCAGCTCTCAACATGTATCAAGACAAAAAAAGGCCCAGTGGGGTCAGGACGTATGAGTGGTCAATACATAACTTACAAAGAAGTTATTAAAGGGGAAAAAAGAGAATTAGAGAAAACAAAGGACAGGGCCAACCTCGTTTCTTTTCCTGTCTCCACTGTGCTCCCCATTCAGCCCACAGAGACTTTCCACACTATTCTTCACTCTGGGAAATCCCCCAGCCCCCGCAGTGCCCCCTGCTAGCTTTCCCAGTAAGGCCTTCACCCTGATAACCCTTCCCGCCTCTTTTCCTGCTCATGTTTCCCGCACATGAGCTCTTTACATGTGCATGATGGCCAAGTCCTCCCAGCTCTCATCTCAGGTAAAACCTAGCCATCATGTGAGACAGGCCAAATCAGGCTCGGTTTGCTCCATGACACAGGCCCACACTGACCTTTCCTGTCTCTAAAACCCTACCGTGCATTCTCATGCCCTCCTCCAGATGTCTACTCTATATGCTCCAAAGGTTTCATGTACATTAGTCCTCCCCAACTCAAAGCGAAGCCGGGGCCTACATGCAGAGGACATTCGATAAACACGTGCTCAATGAATGAGATCAGAGGTTCCATCTTTTGCTGCTTTTCTCTTGCTCTCAAGCCCTCAGTACCCTTCAATCATGTACACATGATTGATCCAGGTGCTCAGGAATCCTAATGACCAACCTATCCCATCACAGCCAGAGTAACTATCTCGTGTTTTCTTGCCTTCTCGTCTGACACAGCAATGCGCCTAGCCAGTTCCCACACCCTTGGCCCATGCTCTTTGATCCCATTTATTCATTTGCCATGAAATCCCCTTCCTTTCACAGTAGCACCAGGTCCTGAAATCTGGGACAAAACTGTAGCTTCCAAAATGTCTGTTTTTTACCTAAAAACAGTCTTACCTGGAGGTGAGACTCCACAGGCCTGTGGTTCCACATATTCCCCAAAGCAGTCTATCTGGGCTGGGGTCACATGCCTCCACTCCTCTTCTGGGAAGGCCAGAGTCATATCTTTAAATGGTCCCAACCCCTGAAAAAACAGGAGACTGCTATGGATAAAGAAATAATCCCAAAGTAGGAACAATCTAAAAGCAGAGTGACCAGACGGGACAACACTCTAGAGAAGAACAAAGCAGAAGATGGAAGGAACCAGGTTCCCTAGCTGGCCTTGGGAGCAGAAGCACCTGCCTCTCGACAAAGAGTAATGAACTGGTTTGAGCCACTTTATTTTTCGGTCTCTGCTGTAGATGCTTAGCCTGTACCTAATAAACACAGCATCCAGTTTCCACTTTCTAATCACCTCTACTTAATCTTTAAGCTTGATTGAGCCTGAAAGCTGCTATTTACCCCTCATCTCAAATCGATTTTCCATCAGAGATTAAGTCAAAATTTGGGCAAGCCCTGTCTTAATGCCATGTTAAAATAAATGCACTGTCATTCACGACACCATGAAGAACTATATGACAGACGAGGAGGGTCTGATCAAATTAAAACACGCTGCTGTCATTCTGCATTTTCTCCAAACCCCATCCATAGAAAACAGAAACAAGGAATGTTGCCAGCATCAAACCTTGTTCAATACTAGTTTTAACTAGATCAGACTTGACTCACTTCTTTTTTTCTGCCATAAACTTTCTACAATGAAACTTCATTTTAAGACTCGTCCCTTTTGGAAAGGCGCCACACTGGAAATCCCTCACCACCCTGGCAATCTCATGGAAGAGACTTACAGTGTGGCAAGAATGCCCATCTTTGCTTCAGTTACCCCAGACTTGTAGCAAGTTAAGAAGTGCAAGCAAAGCCAGAACTCCTGGTGTGGCCAGTATAGGGACCAGACAGACCACTCTGCTCAGCACTCCTGAGAACCCAACCCTGAGCCAGCTACACTCCTGCTAACATGGGGGAAGGGAAGATCCAGAGGAAGAGCATCAGCAGAAGTATCCACAAAGGCTAGCCACAAAGGGTTACTGATCTCCTGGCCAACAGCCACAGCCTAGATCAGGTCAACTAGGTTTCTATCAACA
Source organism: Glossophaga mutica (assembly GCA_039655065.1). Taxonomy (NCBI): domain Eukaryota; kingdom Metazoa; phylum Chordata; class Mammalia; order Chiroptera; family Phyllostomidae; genus Glossophaga; species Glossophaga mutica. Next base: position 86,126,292 of record CM077305.1, read on the forward strand.
ATGTCCTTCTCCCCACTATTCAAATAGTAATACTGGGTCAATAAAAAAAACCTCAAAGAGTAATGCAAACAAGTGAATCGAGCCTTATGGCAGGACCCTAAGACATAGACTCAATTCAAATTAACAACTGAGGATAGTGAAATGGAGAGAACAAAGCCCATCAGAACAAGAAAAGTAGAATAATTCAACTTTGTGGGTGGATCTCTGTTGTGCACAGAAATCTTGGGGAAAGTGAACCTCATTCAAAGAAATGTCATGAGCACCAAAAGGGCAGAGGCACAGCTCACCTGGGACCCAGCCGTAAGGAACCCAACTGCCATTTCTTGGTCTCTGGTGTTCACTGGGGGGAAGCCAGTACCAGCCTGAAGAATTGGAATAGCTGAGCAGGGGGGGAAAAAGCATGAGCAGAATCAGTGCTATCTTATAGTTAGCTCATTCAAAGGTGTCCAATGTCTGACACAGAAACCCAGGAACCAAAAGAAAACTCCAGACAGGGATTTGTGTGTATCCTACCCTGTTCTCAGCTGGAAAGATGGTCTCAACCCAATACACCTGTCTCTTCAGAGCTATGCATGATCCCTACTCTGGAAATAATTCCCTTTGAGATTCAGTAACAGAATAAAGGTACACATTACTTTTAGGGATATGGTTGATCTGCCTACTTAAAAATATCTCTACACATCAGCTAAATATTTCCTGATGGTTTCAAGAAGAAATGTGAGAGAAAGGAGACAAATGACAGGAGAGCATGATCTCAAATATACCCTGAAGAAATTAAAGAGTCAAGGTATAGAAAACAATTTCACTTCATCAGTTTCCTACTAAAGTCAAGGAAGTAGCCAGAAAAACTCAGAATTATGAGGCAGAACCCTCCCAAAACCAGAATTATCTCTGGAGGGTGGGCCCCTTGAAATACAGGCTACCCAGTTTTGTGAGTGTTCTAGGAATCCATCTCTATCAGAGTACCAGCTGACATTGTTGTGAGAGGCTGTGCTCCGCTTCAGTGAACTTTTTTGAAGACTCTTTCAATGTGTTTGTCCATTTCATGATGGGTGATTTACAAGCTCACCTGCCCACACGGCTGTGTATTCAGTAGTTTTTGAGCAAAAATGGTATGACCCCCATGTCCCACCCTCCCTATTCACCCAACCTCACCCCAAGCAATTTTGTTTCCCTGGATGAAAAAAGTCATTAAAGGTAACATTTTGCCAATGTGGAAGAGGTGAAACAAAAAATGGCAGAAGCACTAAAAGGCATGAAAATCGACAAGTTCAAAAACTGTTCTGAGCAATGGAAAAAAGGCTTAATAGGTGTATTGCATCAAGTAAAGAGTACTTTGAAGGTGACTAAAGTTTAAACATGTAAAAATAAATAATTTTTTATAAATAAATTCTGGGAACTTTTCCCACCTCCTAAGCCTCTCCCCCCCCCCCCCCACACACACCCCTTGCAGGTAACTTCGTTTATCAACTGCTGGGTTTGTAAAGGAAAGAGGGAGAGAGAGAACACAAAGCACCATTTCCTGTGACCTTACTTTCTGTTTGCATCTTACCCTGCTCCTGGAAGGCCTGTGTCCCAGCACCAGGGTCCTGATTGAGGTGCTCCTCAGTGCCTTGTTCTAGGCCTTGAACTCCTTCCCCACATGGCATCCCCCACTCAGGCTTGACTTCCACTGGCCCCAGGTGGACACCAGGTTCCCAAGTGCTTCCGCAAAGTGCTGTCTCCTGCTCTCCCTGCACGTGGCATGGAACCTAAGAACAGGTCCAAAAACCTATTTCAAATGAGGCCTGGTTATGAAGGAAGTTGAACTAAAACCTAAAAAGAGAGGTAAGAAAAGAACTATTCCAGCTTCAGGGGAGAGGAAGGACTCAGCACTTCACCAGAACATCAGTGAGAAGGTGAAAAGGAAGCTAAACTACCCTTCTCAGGCTCTGAGCAACGTTTATGTGTCCATGCCATTTTACAAGGATCTCTTCTGTCTGCCTCAAATACAGATCAAATTCCACCATGAATAACATCACAAAGAGCCTTAATATGGTTTCACTACTAGAAAAAAAAAAAACTCCCCAGTTACAGATGCTGAAAATAAAAACTACAAAGCCTAAACACTGCCATAAATTAGCTGGTGAGAAAAAGTTGCTCTCTTCCTTCCCAGCCAATGATCATGTGACTGAACCAGAGAGGCACAGAAATGGCCAGAGTCCCAAGGAAGCACCAGCGGAGCAGTTACTTGGCATCACCAGATGCCACAGAGGCACTATGTGAGCCATGTGAGCCAAGGTTCCAGATGTGGAAACAACACCATTCAGACAACTCTTCTTAGTGAGAATATTCACAAAATGGACTTCCCTGCATTGCCACATGCAGCTCTGTCCAAAGAGGAATGGGTCTAGGAGGAACCTTGGAATCTATCACATCTGCCTTCTTTGAGCCCGAGACTCACAAGGGACATATGGTCAGGCTTCTGCCCTGATGACCAAAAAAGAAGCTCTAGGAATGGCTTTTCTTGCTGAAAATTCCACTGCCCTCCAAAAAGTATCTCTGGGAGTATAGGCACAGAGATTGTGCATCTAACCCACTTCAGGGTTCCTCGATCCTTTCAATTCTTTAAATCTCCCCTCAAAACACCAACAAAACAAGACCTGAGACCCCCTTCTCGCTCACCGCCTTGGCCTCCAGTGCTCTCTCTGTTAAGTCCTCCACCATGGCCACCAGGGCCTTGCCAGTCTCTGGGCCACGCTCCCGAATCCAGGTATAGAATTCCCGGGGCAGGATGGTCAGGAACTGCTCCAGCACCAGCAGCTCCAGGATCTGCTCCTTGGTGTGCAGTTCAGGCCGTAGCCACTGGCGACAGAGCTCCTGAAGTTCCCTGAGGGCTTCCTGGGGACCAGCTGCCTCCTGGTAGCGGAACTGCCGAAACCTCAGCCGGAAAGTCTCAGGACTAGGGTCCTCCCTTCCCCTGCCCCAAGGCAACTCTTTCTCCAATTTTACCACAGGAACACCCATCTGCTGCTGCTGAGAATCTTCTGCCATCCCTGGACACTCTTTAAGCATCTTCGCACTCCCACCCAGAAGACTAAGGGTCTGTGGGAAGACCAGACAGACAATGACCATAAGTGAGACACACATCAGTCCAGCCCAGTTGCCTCTACATAAATGAATATTCTGCTGGAGAACATGTGAATTACCTTCTATGAGACATTTTCAAAAGACTAAACATACATCTTGAAACTCATGTCAGTTCAATTCAGTGTTTGCTAACCACTTAGTTATGAGCAGAGAGTAAATATAAAATGTATAAGGTTTAGCTTATACCCACAAATACCTCAGGATCCTATTAGGGAGATAAAGCTAAATCAGAGGATGTAACATGGGTAATAATTAGTTCAGTCACCTGGGCCTACTCTTCCAAAACTAAAGGAAATACACATTCAATACATATATATGCCAGGCCCACAGAAAGTAGAAATACAGTAGAGAATCAGACAAACCAGGTGCTTATCCCCTGAAACTCATATACTAGTGCAGCAGAGAGAAAAGAAAAAATGTAAGCAAATAAAATTATGAATGAGGATAAGTTCCAGAAAGGAAATAAGTAGGGTTCTCTGCTAATGGGGGACAAACAACTTCAAGAACACTTTTCTAAAGAGATGACACTTAGGCTGATACCTGAAGGATGAGAATGAGCCAGTCCTTCAAAGAGCATTCCAGGCAAAAAGCTTTGAGGCTAGAAATTACTCTGCATGTTGGCTAACAAGCCAAAGTGCAGTGTGGCTTCGGCAGAGTGCATTAGGGGCAGAGCTGTACAAGTAGCAGCAGAGGCAGGAAGAAACCAAATTATCCAGAGCCTGGGCCACAGTAAAAATTATGGGCTTTACTCTTATTTCTTGTTTTAGTGGGGAGCTACATGTTTTACAAAGGCTGCTTTACCTGCAGTGTGACAAGAATTAGTGGGGGAAAGGAGGGAAGTAGCACTTACTGTGGTCCAAGCAGGAGATGACAGGACTTATATCAGGATGGTGGCAAAGAAGCAAAGTTAAGACATATTGTGGAGATAAACCAAATAGACTTGCTGGTGGCTTGGGTGTGTGCTCAACCTAAAGACAAGAGAGCAATATATATACCATTTCTAACTTGTGTAGGCTTTACCATTTAGAAAGCATGCGAGCACATACTCTCATTTAATACTTACAATTCTGTGTGGTGAGTACTACTTCTAGTTTTCAGATGAAAAAACTGAAGAGGCAGAGGTGAGATGGCTGGCCAAGGTCAACATTCCAAAATATATAGTTTAGATGAGAAATACAGGAAGCCAAAAAGAGAAAGATAATTGTAGATTCAAGTACTCCTGAGAAAGAAGAGGCTTCTTCTAGACTGGAGAATGCGGGCAAAGGGGGTGACTTAGGCTGGGGAAACAGATCTGCAAGTCCAAAGCGAGTAAAGGGCTCAGCTCTTAGGGGAAGAGAAGATCATTTTAAATGGAGCAAAGAATGAACAACTGGCAGGAAGCAAATCCAGTTTCTGCTCAATATTCTATTAGCTGTTTATGTATTTATCTACTCTTCTTAAACCTACTTTACATTTTCAGTCTATTCATCTTCTCTCCTCCATCGATTGTTCTTTCATGATTTTCTAGCTGTTACATTTATACTAGCACAAATGTTTACCAATGTGTCTCTGCCTACCAGATTCCCTGAAGACAAGAAATGTCCTCATTCATATTTTATTCCTCATAGCTGACAAATAGAAGGCGTCCCATAGCTATTCATTAAAAAAGTGTCCTGCGTATTGCTCTATAATAACTACGTTCACTTTTCAGAGTTCCACTTTGGTTCAAGGTCTTGGGTTCATGGACAAGAACTCAGCATTAAGCCGACTCTGGAAGGGCGGAATCTGTAACGCTCCTACCTGAGCCAACCACGGGCGTAGCCCTCCCCCCAGCCCTGGGTCCCAGCCCGCCAGGCCTTGGCGGCAGGGAAGGCAGCTCCGAGGAGACACGCCTTCCTCAGCGTCAGTGCCGCCGCCGCTGAGGCCCCAGACTGCACCACAGCCCGGGCCCAGAGCCCCAACCACCGCCATTCTTACGGTCCCAACCCAGCTCTCACCCAAGACCCCGCACCCGCGCCCACGCCAGCCTCCCCAGGGCCCTCCACAGACCGGAAGTGGCTCACTGACGCTGTCAGACAGGTGCGTAAGGGAAGGGCCCCTTCCGTCTCCTCTCTAGGACTCTCGGAGGTCAGAACGTCTCGATGGTTGCTCCATCATCTTAAGCCGTTCCGAAGCTCGCCAGCGGCTCCCTCCCGGGCTAACTGCATTCCTCGAAGCTCTCGGTCGCCAGGTCCCTTTGCTCCTCCATGCCTTCGCACCTGCTTTCCTTCTGTGGGATGGACTCTCTAGACATACACAGGTCGCGGCGCCTTCCTTTTAGGGAGTTTACAATCCAGTAGGTCAACACGTGTTTATTCCTGGTGCCCCGCTGCTTATTGCCATGCATAGAGGCCGAGAATGTCGGAGGAAAGAACTTAATACACATTTACATAAGAGAGGCTCGATTGCAGTAGTTGGGGGAGGGTAATCAGGGAAGTCTTACTGGACGAGTCAGCACCTGCGCTTTCATTTCAAGGGTGGATCAAAAAATGAGGTAAGAGTGTCCCCAGCAGGGATAGCACGACGAGCCTACCGAGTGGGGAGGAATTAACGGCGTTCTTGAAACATCAGAGCTACTGGAGCAGATGGTTAAAATAAGTATTTCGGAAGATAACATGAAGGCACTAGGAAGCCGCAGAAAGATTTAAAGGTAGAAAGGAACCAATTTTAGAAAGATGCTGCCGGAGAAACTACGAGAAAGACTGAACAGAGGAAACGGAGGTGCAAAGTCAGAACAAAGGGCCTGGGGCTTTTGAGCTGCCCTTGCTTTGCCCTAAACCTATGCCTTTCTCTCCCATCTGAGCAATGCCCGTTCTCATCCATGAAAACGTATCACCAATAAACTCTGCTTGCACACTCACGGACTTGCTGATCTATAATTCTTTACTGTGTGAGCAAGAAGAACCAGGTTTCTCTCACAACACCTGGATCAGCTTGACTCAGTTGAGCATCGTCTGGCAAAGCAAAAGGTTGCCCATTAGATAATGGTCAGAGCACATTCCTGAGTTGCTGGCAGTCCCCTGTTGGGTTGTGTGTGATAGGCAACTGATCCATGTTTCCCTCACACGTCAATGTTTCTCTTTCTCTTCTTCCCTCCCTTCCTGCTCTCTAAAAATAAAAGAAAAAAAATATTTTGCCTTGGCTGGTGTGGCACAGTAGATTGAGCAGCGGCCTGCAAACTGAAGAGTTGCTGGTTCGATTCCAGGTTAGGGCACATGCATGGGTTGCCAGCCAGTTCCCCACTTGGGGGTGTGCGAGAGGTGACCAGTGTTTCTCTCGCACATCAATGTTTCTTTCCATCGTTTTTCCCCTCCCTTCCCCTAATGAACAAAATCTTTAAAAATATGTAAATAAATAAAATCATTTAAAAATTAAAAGCAGAAAACATTGTTCATCTGGAAAAAGATAACATTGGGCCCCTACCTTATACCACATATCAGGGTCAGGTCCAGCTGGTTTCCCAGGGTCTCAGATTCTTTTATATTATAAATTACAACAACAATCCTACGTGGAAGTAGTGTCGGACAGCCTCCAATAGCTAACATGCACTCACATTCAAAAGGGATGACACTGGAATATATCCGAGGCCCAAGACAAACTTCCTGATTGGCTCAGGCAATCTGGGGAAAATGAACTATACCTAGTGATATAAAAAACATTCTTCAGCTCGCTATGGAGAAGAGACAGCAAAGAGGACATTCTAAAAGAGGCAGGAGATTGGATCAGATCACAGGTTTCCAAGTCAACTGTTGAGAGGAGAAAGGGGCTGCTCTGAATCAGAGAGAAAAGAATCAAAGGTGGGTGATGATCTAGGTCAGGGCTCAGCAACTTTTTCTATGAAGGGTCAGGTAACAACTAATCCAGGTTTTGTGAGACACATAATCTGTTGAATATTCTCCATTTTCACAGTCCTTCAATGATGTAAAAACATTGTTAGCTCACAGCCAGGGCTGGAGGCCTTTGACACAAGGGCTGTAGTTCGTTGACTCTTGAAATAGCTTATTTTTAAGTTGTTCTAGAGAGATATGTAAAGAGTTCATTCTTGACCTCTTTTCTCAGTGATGTTATCTGCTGAGAGTGCAAAGGGCAATGATAAGCTTGGAGCTTAAATAATGGAGCAATAGTTTCCATCTGTTGTGAGGAATGATGTAGGAAAAAAATGTAGGGTGAATGGAAAGATTGTAAAACAACACTAAACACCCAAGTGAGATTCAAAACAAAACAAGTGATAGAATCAATCTACACAATTGCTTGTGCAATCTGGGGGCAGATCTTTAGAAAACGAACACATTAATCCAATATTGGGATTTGTCACAATGATTACAAAAATGCCAAATGGAAGGAAAGGAGGGCTCTGATGGCAGGTTGTAGTGAGTGACTGTGGAATCCAAGCTAAGCAGAAAGGAGTGTTGGAAACCAATAAGAAATACAAAGAGAAGCTGAGGAATCAGAGGTTAGGATGAGGCCATGAAGCAGGTTTCATGAATTTTTCAAGAAATGTTATAGGCAAACTAACTATAACATGCATATTCTTTCTGTTTACCACAAACAGAAATTTTGCTATATTCTGTCTGTACTTTGCTTTTTACTCAGTAATCTTTCCAAATCTACACATATTGATCTACCTTATTAACATTTTGTCGCATGTATTTCCCATAACTAATTAGTTACGTAACTTATGAGGCTTATTGGTGGACATTTAGGTTGTTTCCAACTTTAGGATTTACCACATATCTGGGATGAACATTATTATATATAATCCCTTGTGCACTTTTTGTAAATAAATCTAAAGGATGAATTCCTGTACATGGAATTGCTGGATCTAAAAGTTAAGTGCATTTTAAATTTTGTCAGCTATTGTTGCCAAATTATCCTGCAGAGTTCAGATTTCCACTCCCCAAAACACTTGGGGATAATGTTCATTTCCCCACAATCTCATCAACATTAGATGTTACCAAACTTTCCGTCTTTGCCAATCTGATAAGTGAAATGTGTCCCAATTTTTATATTTTTTCTTTATTTTTTTCTTTGTATTTCTTATTTATGAGTGAAGTCATTATTCCTAGCTTCATTAGTTACTTGTAATTCTTTTGCTTGAAGTGGCTATTTTTATCCTTTCCTCTGTTTCTGTGGGGTTATTTATCTCTTATTGATATGAAGAGTTTTTGGACATTAAAGGAATTAGCCCTTTTTCAAATGTTTTGAAAATATTTCGCTATTTGTCTTTTGCCTTTCTGAATGAAATTTCATGCGCTGCAAGATTGTTTTATGGATTCAAATTCATCTTACCTTTTTTAAAAAATCTTTTGTGTTTTGTACCTTCTGTACTCCAAGATGGTTTTTAAAATCCCCCATATGCCCTTCCAATACACTTATGGTTTTATTTTATTTCTGTCTGAAATGCATCTAGTCAAAGAAAAACAATAGAAATCCAGCCTCCCCTGGGCCCCTTTTTTCAAAGGTTAGCAAGCTTTCCTCAACACTATTGAAGAATCTATTTTTCCTTATTGATTTCAAAGGCCCATTTTATCAACCATTATATTTCTACATAAAGTTGCCTTTATGTTTGGACTCTTATTCTATTCTGTAATCTATCTGTATCCTGTGTCAAGACCTGACCAATTGTTTTAATTTCTGCAGTTGTATAATATCATTTATATTTGGAAGAGCTTTTCTATATCACTGTCTCTTCTTTCTCATGGTTTAAAGAGATTTTTGAAGAAAATTTAAAAATAGTTGCCTGAAAACTGCAAAGGAAACCAGACACATCCCACTCCTCACACTCCTGGCCTGAAGATCAGACATAACCAAGGGAAACGGCATTGTCCTAAAGAAAACATTTCAGGAAAGGTAAGCAAATGAAAGCTTCTTTTTTTTTTTCCCTAGCAAGGAACATAGTACTGAATGTACTGAGAGCATTGTGAGGAAATGAGAAAAAAAGAATGGGGAAGGGAAGAAGGAAAAGAGAAAGGGACAGAGGGGCAGGCAGAGAGAGGAAAAAATATCTTAACGAAAGAAATGAGATGAGGGTATTGGGTGAAACACAGGAAAGGAGAGGGGAGGAGAGAGGCTGTCATTACCATGGAGAAGAAATAGAAGAGGCAGCAGAGTTTACTTAAAAATATTTAAAAGCCTGTTCTGAACATCAGCAGGCCTGGGTTGTCAGGCTTGGTGTTGGAGTAAATACTTCATCACCTCTCTGGTTCTTTATTAACAATATGGGTAGAATCATATCTGGCCTGTCTTTAACAGCACAAAGTAAAATGGCCGATGTGAAAGTTGTTTTAGCATTAATTACAGAAATAAAAGTTATAAGAGTTCAAAATGCTGATACAGACAGCTTTGGATATTTGACTTATATTACCCAACTTAGCCTTTAGGATTTTATATAAGTTTTTGAATAGGTATATTTACATGATTCAAGAATCAAAACCATATAAAAATTACACAGAGAATTATTGCTCATACCTCTACCCACTCCATACACGCTATTCTGTAATCTACCCCCATTTCTAAAGATTGATTAGTTTTTTGGTATGGCCTTCAAGTGTTTATTTTTTTTGCAAATACGAACATTCATACATTTTCCCTATCTTCTCTCCTTCTCTCACACAAAAAGGACATACACTAGATACCTTGCTTCTTATCATGTAATATGTCCTAGAAAATATTCCACATCAGTGCAGAGACCTTTCTCCTTTTTTTTAAAGCTGGTGTAAACACAATAATTTATTTAAAATGTCCCCCTACTGATGGACATTTGAGTTGCTTCTAATCATTGGTTATTACAGATTGCTGCAGCAATTAATAACTTGTACCTATGTCATATTAAAATTTGTGTGCAGGCATATCGGTTGGATAAATTCTTAAACAGAGAATGTTAAAGCATCAATGCTAACAGTATTGTAGACATTGTAGACATCCCATGTTTCTCCTCTATCCTATTCATAGCCATTCCCTCTCAAAGTGAGTCCTTCTCAGATATCTGAAGGTTAATATTTGCTAATAACTTTTGGAAAATGCCACCACTACAATGCCTATATATTTATGGATCCACCCCAATGTGCCCACCATACCACTCTGCCAGTTGTGGCTTCCCATATTGGTTCTGCTGGTTTAGGTTGGTTCGGGCCACAGTTATATATCTTAGTGTATAGATTTTCTCTAATCCTAGTTTCACTGATAATAATAGTCCCCATACGGATATTTTTAGGAGGAAAAGACAACTGGAACTAGACTGTCACCATGTCCCTATGAGAAATTCCCAAGATACCTTTTGGAGAAAAATGTAAGAAACTAAAAAAATATTCAATTAAAACACCTAGTGGCTGTTTTTCAAGTGAGTATGTCTTAGCTCTTCTGCTTGGTGTAAGCCTCTGGAGAACAGGAACTGGTTATGACACCTCTGTGCACCGCCACGGCACACTGCACAAGGTCCACCTGCCCTGAACACTATTTAACAGTCTCAACAGAGCCCACTTGACTCTAGCCATGTCCATCACATTTCCTCTCCAGAAGGACAGACAGGACTCCCTGGACTTGTTTTTGAATTTACACTGCTTAAGTTCTAGGAGCTTTTTCCACATATGTCTTCTTTAGGTATTATTATTTGGTGTTGTTGACATGAAGGGTCTTGGATCACTCTTCCAGCCTCCCCATTGCCCCAGAGCATTTGTACTTCCCAGTGACCTTCATCCTAGCTGGGAGTCTGAGTGCTCCCCAGTCTTTAAGCATCAGGAGTACAAACGGGGCACACTGGAGGTGCAGTCAGGAGGCTTTTGACTCTAGTGGAAGGATGGAATGCCAATACATTGATGGCTAACTTGCCTTATGCTTTCCACAGAGCAAAGACTCATTAGGCTCAGGCTTCCAGACTTGGGAACTCAATCTTGTAGATGTTTTCATCTTTAACCACTCCCACCCCTTCCTCTCAACACACACTCAAGAAAAGTTTCCAGTTTGGCTGGGGTAGTGGGGAGTGGTGGAGGGAAAATGCAGACAACTGTAACTGAACAACAATAAAATAATTTAAATAAATAAGTTTTCAGTACCAAGTCACACTTTTGTATAGAGACATCACCTCTTCTTTTAATACAACTAACACAACACCTTCTGTTGTGGTTACATTCTGTTCAGTTTTTGTCTTATGAAGGTTCACTTCACTTGATCATTTTTTAATATTCCTCCCTCCCCTCCTGCCCTCTGGCCAGGTTTTTGAGGAATGGATTAACAGAGAGTAGTCCTTCTTTTATTGAAAACACCTGCAAAAGGGGGGAAGGACGGAAGGGAGGGAGGGAGGGAGAAAAGGAGGGAGGGAGGGAAGAAAGAGAAAGGGAAATCACTCAGGAAGTTCAGAATTCAAAAAATATAAACAAATTTCAAATATGAACAAAATATATCAGTGTATAAGGAAGCAGAGCATTAATTTGACACTCGAGAAGCTTATTAAAAGTAGTGGAGATTGGCAGAGGAGGGGGAGCCACTCACACAGCTTGATGAAGGGCAGAGGACAGATTCTCCTGGACTAGATAACTGTCTCTTCCTTCAGCAGGGTCTCCTTTTGTATTGAGCTCAGGCCTCCTCCCAAACTTTCCAGATTCTCCAGATGCGGGATCTCTTCAGTCTCCTCAATATTCTGGGAAATGGGTAATAAATGGCACCTAAGGCAGGCTGTTTCTTGAAAGAGGCAGATGGCACCTAAGTAACAGCAAAAGTTTGACTCAGGTTAGAAAGAGTGGCATGCTTCATGTCCTAGAAGTCAGGAACTCCCTCCACTAATACAACTTCTTCTGGTCTGTACCTGCCCTCCCTTACACTCCCCTGCAACAAAGGGTCCTGTAGAAACAGAGGGGAAACAACGCACAAGACAAGGCATACAAACAAATGGATACACTCACAAAACCACAGCCAGTGCTAGAATTAGCAATTGTCTAACATTAACAAATGAAAAAACAAGGTTTAAGAGAGGAAGGTCAAACACAAAACCCAGGCCTTTTGAAGCCCAACTGAAGACCCTTAGAAAAGAAAGAGAGAATTAATGTTCATGAGAATAAATTAAGATACCTTAAGAGAATGGTAAATGCTGTATTAATGTTAACACTAAGATAAAGGGCAACTTCTATTTTCGGCATGATAGCAGACTAGGTACTCTCCCACTAAAAACAACAAAAATTCTAAATGAAATATTTCTTCAAAAATGTATTTGTAAATGCACCATCAGGCTGGCATCAGAGTAAAATATTCTTAGAAGCCAAAACCACAATGAAAACAGGAATCAGAGAGTTAAGCAAGCACAGTTAGCTTTCACCTTGGAGATGCATAGGCAACCCGGATGACTCTGATTTTCCATTCTCTAGGCCACTTGGGCCACAAAAAATAGCAGAAAAAGCCCATGACATGCTGCAAAGGAAAATCTAATAAAAGTCTTCCATATAAAACTGGAACTTCAAAGCTACTTGTGTTTACTAAGAACTCATAAACATAAGCTGGCTGTTATGTGCGTCTGCAGCTAAATTCATAATACCTATGTATTTTTTCTGTGATCCTAGGCTAGTTGTGTACCCATGCACCAGCAGAAGCAAATGCAAATCCTTTCTTCTGAGGAAACACTTTAAACACAGACCTCAAAGAATTTCTACCAAGAAAAAAATAATTCCAAGGAAAACTAATTAACTGTCAAAAAACACAAAACACACCAAGAAATAAGACATCACAACCCAGAACCTGCATAAACAGCAGCCAATAGACTCAGACCTGCAAATAATTTAACACTAAACTTATAAGACGCAAAATGTAAAGTAAGTCCATTTAGAATGCATAATGAAAATATATTTAGAGAATAAATTTAAAATAAGGACAAGAAACTATAAAAATACAACATTTAGGGAAAAATACAACTTCTAGTTATGAAAATAGGTTAACTGAAATAAAAATTTAATGAATAGGTTAAATAGCAGATCAGACAGCTAAGAAGTAAATGAGTGAAACTGAAGATATCTCTATATATGTTATTCAGAACGCAACCCAGAAAGACAAAGAGAAGGAAAATATGAAAGAGAAATAAAAAGACATGCAGGATACAGTAACAAGGACTAACAAAAGTCTTCCTGGAGTTCCACAAAGTAAAAACAAAAAAAAAAAAAAAAAAAAAGAGAGAGAGAGAGAGAGAAGATTAAAATGTTCTAGAAATACTGAAAGCTACTACTCCCCAGATTTAGTTCACTCACAAATACTAACATAAATACCCATATCCTGAAAAATACCAAAGTCTAAGAGAAAAGAAAGAGTGCCTTAAAAAAATATATTTTTTATGAGTTATTTATTTATTTATTTATTTATTTATTTATCTTTAGAGGGGAAGGGTAGGAGAAGGGGAGAGGGAGAGAAATATCAATGTAGGGTTGTCTCTCGTGTGTCCCCTGCTGGGAACTGGCCTGCAACCCAGGCATGTGCCCTGACTGGGAATCGAACCGCGATCCTCTGGTTCGCAGGCCCGCGCTCAATCCACTGAGCTACACCAGCCAGGGCAAAAAATATATATATATATTTTTATAGAAACCCAACTTTTCAACAACAATGGAAATGGGAAAATAATAAAATAATATCTTGAATGCTCAGAGAATAACTGTTAACTCAAAAATGTGTGTTTGGCAAAACTAACTTTAATGAACAAATTCCATACAAACAAAATATAAATGTATTCCTAATTGACTATCATTAAAAAGCATTATAAAGAATATATTTCAAGCGGAAGGATAATGATCTTAGAAACAAAGTCTAAGAAGGTTGTATGAGCAACTAAATTAGTAAATATGTGGGTTAATTTAAACAAACAAATATTAAAGGCATAAAATAATGCAAAATGTATAGATTAAAAGAAGAAATTAAAACACTGGACAAAATAGAATATAAATTGAGAGTGGGGAGTCCTTGGATTATTTATGAAGAAAATAAACATGTTGATTATATTTCAACTTTATTGTATAAGCATTTTAAAATGTCAAGAGTAATTACTACATGAATAAAAATAGACCATATAACTTCTAAACTAAAGAGGGGAGAAATGTAATGAGAACTGTATACATAAAATTCAATCAATCCAAAGCAAGGCAAGAGAGTTGGGGTAGGAGGTGAGCAGAAAAGAACTGAAAGTACAAATTAAAGTGATAGAAAAAATAAAAATACATCAGTAGTAACAATAAATGTAAATAACTAAATGCTCCAGTTAAAAGAAGGATTATAAGACCAGACTAAAAAAATCCATTTATAAGCTATTTATAAGAGATATATGCAAAACATGAAGACAGAAAAAAAAATTTTCCCTTTATTTATTTATTTATTTATTTTAATTTTTATTTTAATTGTTGATCTTGTACAGTTTTCTGACTTTTATTCTCACCCGAACCCACCACCCTAGCCCTCCCCTCCTCCCTCCCATTTCCACCCCCCTCCATAGTTTTTGTCCATGTGTCCTTTATACTTGTTCCTTCCCCTTTTCCCCTGAAATTCCCTCCCCTCTCCCCTCTGGTGACTTTCAGCCTTTTCTCAATTTCTATGTCTTTGGTTATATTATGCTTGTTTGTTTGTTTTGTTGATTAGGTTCCTGTTAAAGGTGAGATCATATGGTATTTGTCTTTCACTGCCTAGCTTACTTCGCTTAACATGATGCTCTCAAGTTCCATCCATGCAGTTGCAAAGGGTATGAGCTCCTTCTTTCTTTCTGCTGCATAGAATTCCATTGTGTAAATGTACCACAGTTTTTTGATCCATTCATTTACTGATGGGCATCTAGGTTGCTTCCAACACTTGAGAGATGCAAATTAAAACCACAATGAGATACAACTTGATACCAGTCAGAATGGCCCTCATAAACAAAGCAACAAACAACAAGTGTTGGAGAGGTTGTGGAGAAAAGGGGACACTAGTGCACTGCTGGTGGGAGTGCAGGCTGGTACAACCACTATAGAAAACAGTATGGAATTTTCTAAAACAACTAAAAATGGATATACCTTTTGACCCAGCAATTCCACTGCTAGGACTATATCCTAAGAACCCTGAAACATCAATCCAAAAGAACCTATGCACCCCTATGTTTATAGCAGCACAATTTACAATAGCCAAGTGTTGGAAGCAACCTAGAAAAATTTTTAAGTAAAAGATTTAAAAAATATAACAGGTAAATACTAACCTACAGAATAGAGAAGTAGGGTGAAGATGAAGGCATAGGTAGACAGACTGTGCCTCCTCACACAACAAAAATAAGGACAACAACAATTTAAAAACAAAAACAACCAGTACTGACAAAAAATTGAATTGTATGGAAGTCCGACAACCAAGGAGTTAAAGTAGACACATTCACCCAGACCAGTAGGAGGGGCAGAGTCCAGCAGCTGGAATGGAGAGGTCTTGAGACTCTCCGAAAAGCAGAAACTGGTGGACCCAGGGTGCTCAAGGCAGCAGCAGGCAGGCCCAGTGAGGTGGCAGACAGTGGACAGGCATGGAGCACATGGTAGCTGGCAGACCAAGCAGTCCCACATTCCCATGCAGATAAACCAGGAGAAAGTGGAGAGCAAGACAGACCACGCAACCCCAGGTCCCAGCGCAGGGAAATAAAGCCTCAAAACATGGATTTAAAACACTTGTGGGGGTGAGGTGCCAGGAGAAACTCCTCACTATGTAACAGCTGAGACCAGACCAAAAAAAAAAAAAGAAAAGAAAAGAAACACCAAAAATGGCTCAAACAAGAGAACAAATCAGAGCCACAGAGCCAGTTCCTCTAAGCGACCAAGAGATAGCCAACTTATCAGATGCACAGTTCAAAGCCCTGATGCTCACAAAATTGGTTCATTTTGTTCACAAATTAGATGAAAAAATGCAGGCTACAATATGTGAAATGAATGAAAATGCATGGGGAACCAATAGAGATGGGAGGAAAACTGAGACTCATATCAATGGAGTGGACCAGAAGGAAGGAAGAAACAACCAAACAGAAAACAAGGAAGAAACAAGAATTCAAAAAAGTGAGGAGAGGCTTAAGAACCTCTGGGACATCTTTAAACATCCCAACATCCGAATTATAGGGGTGCCAGAAGGGGAAGAAGAAGAGCAACAAGTGGAAAACTTATTTGAACAAATAACAAAAAAGAACACCCCCAATCTGGAAAAGGAAATAGACTTCCAGGAAGTCCAGGAAGCTCAGAGAGTCCCAAAGAAGTTGGGCTCAAGGAGGAACACGCCAAGGCACATCATCATTACATTAGCCAAGATTAAAATGAAGGAGAGAATTCTAGAAGCAGCAAGGGATAAGGGGACAGTCACCTACAAAGGAGTTCCCATCAGGCTGTCAGCTGATTTCTCAAAAGAGACCTTACTGGAAAGAAGTATTTGAAATCTTGAAAGGCAAGGACCTACATCCAAGATTGCTCTATCCAGCAAAGCTTTCATTTAGAATGGAAGGGCAGATAAAGTGCTTCTCAGATAAGGTCAAGTTCAAGGAGTTCATCATCACCGAGCCCTTATTATATGAAATGTTAAAAGGACTTATCTAAGGAAAAGAAGATAAAAAATAGGACAGTAAAAAGACAGCAAATCACAGCTATTAACAACCGCACCTAAAACAAAAGCAAACAACTAGAACAGGAACAGAACCACAGAAATGGAGATCACATGGAGGGTTAGCAACAGGGGAGTGGGAGGAGGAGAGGGGGGAAAAGGTACAGAGAATAAGTAGCATAGATGGTGGGTAGAAAATAGACAGGGGGAGGGCAAGAATAGTGTGGGAAATGTAGAAGCTAAAGAACTTATGACATATGGACATGAACTAAAGGGGGGAATGTGGGTGGGAGAGGGTGTGCAGGGTGGAAGGGAATGATAGGGGAGAAATGGAACAACTGTAATAGCATAATCAATAAAATATATTAAAAAAAAGAAAAAGAAAAGAAAACACTTGTGGGGCTTGAGGTGCCAGGAGAAACTCCCAACCTCACAGGAGAGTTCATTGGAGAGACCCACAGGGTCCTAGAATGTACACAAACCCACCTACACAGGAATCAGCACCAGAAGAGCCCAGTTTGCTTGGGGGAAGCAGGGGAAGTGACTGAAATCTGGCAGGAACGGAGCAAGCACCATTGTTCCCTCTCAGATCCTTGCCCCACATACAACGTCACAACCCAGCAACTGGGTTGCCCCACCCAGGTGAATACCTAAGGCTCCGCCCCTCGTATATAACAGGAGCATCAAGACAAAAAAAAAAAAAAAGGCCCAAACGAAAGAACAGGTCAAAACTCCAGAAAAAAATACAACTAAGCAACAAAGAGGTAGCCAACCTATCAGACGCACAGTTCAAAACACTGGTCATCAGGATACTCACAGAACTGGTTGAATTTGGTTGCAAATTAGATGAAAAAATAAAGGCTATGCTAAGTGAAATAAAGGAAAATGTACAGGGAACCAATAGTGATGAGAAGAAAACTGGGACTCAAATCAACAGTATGGAGCAGAAGGAAGAAAGAAACATCCAATCAGAAAAGAATGAAGAAACAAGAATTCAAAAAAATGAGGAGAGGCTTAGGAACATCCAGGACATCTTCAAACATCCCAACAGCTGAATTATAGGGGTACCATAAGGGGAAGAGGAAGAGCAACAAGTGGAAAACTTATTTGAACAAATAATGAAGGAGAACTTCCCCAATATGGCAAAGGAAATAGACTTCCAGGAAGTCCAGGAAGCTCAGAGAGTCCCAAAGAAGTTGGGCTCAAGGAGGAACACGCCAAGGCACATCATCGTTACATCAGCCAAGATTAAAATGAAGGAGAGAATTCTAGAAGCAGCAAGGGATAAGGGGACAGTCACCTACAAAGGAGTTCCCATCAGACTGTCAGCCGATTTCTCAAAAGAGACCTTACAGGCAAGAAGGGGCTGGAAAGAAGTATTTGAAATCTTGAAAGGCAAGGACCTACATCCAAGATTGCTCTATCCAGCAAAGCTTTCATTTAGAATGGAAGGGAAAATAAAGTGCTTCTCAGATAAGGTCAAGTTAAAGGAGTTCATCATCCTCAAGCCCTTATTATATGAAATGTTAAAGGGACTTATCTAAGAAAAAGAAGATAAAAAACATGTATAGTAAAATGACAGCAAACTCACAATTATTAACAACCACACCTAAAACAAAAACAAAAACAAAAAGCAAACAAGTAGAAAAGGAACAGAACCACAGAAAAGGAGATCACATGGAGGATTATCAACAGGGAGTAGGAGAAAGAGAGAGGGGGAAAAGGCACAGAGAACAAGTAGCATAGATGATAGGTAAAAAATAGACAGGGGGAGGGTAAAAATAGTGTGGGAAATGTAGAAGCTAAAGAACTTATAAGTATGACCCATGGACATGAACTAAAGGGGGGGAATGTGGGTGGGAGAGGGTGTGCAGGGTGGAGGGGAATAAGGGGGGGAATGGAACAACTGTAATAGCATAATCAATAAAATATATTTAAAAAAATATAGAAGTACCTATAGTAATATTAGATAACAGACTTTACCACAAAAGCATTGCTAGAAATAAAAAGGATAATGTTAAAAAGTTTTATTCCCTAGTAAAATATAACAATTCTAAATCAAGATTTAAACATAATAAAGCTTGATCTAATGTTTATAGGTAAGATTGCACTCAACATGAAACATGAAAACAGACCTCAAACTAGGCTGTAAGGCAAGTCTCAATGAATCTGAACATATTAGGATTATATAGACCATGACCTCTCATTACATTGAAATTAAGTTAAAATCATAAACACAGATGCCGTGGCTCAATGGATTTTAGTGCCAGCCTGTGAAGTGGTTTGATTCCCAGTCTAGGGCACAGGGCTGGGGTGTGGGTTGGGTCCCCGGTGAGGGGGTACATGAGAGGTAGCAATGCATTGGTGTTTCTCTCCCACTCTTTGTCCCTCCCTTCCCTTCTCTAAAGATAAATAATAAAATCTTTTTAAAAAATCATACATACAGAGGTACAATAAAAAATTCTACACTTGGAAATTTAAAAGTATAACTTTAAAATAATTCATGGATCAAAAAAGAAAGCATAAGGACAAGTAGGAAATATTTGAAATATAACAATAAAAAATTCTATACATCAAAATGGGAGCTGCAAACAAAGCAATTCTTAGAGGGGAATTAAAGCTTTAAATGTCTACTTAGAAAAGAAAAAAATAATTAATGATCTTAGATCCTGATTTAGAAGTTGGAAAAGGAATGGTACAATAATTCAGAAAAATTGAGGGAAGTTCAAAATCAGAAGTAAAAATTAATTAAATAGAAAACAAACACAAAATATGAAGGTTCAATAAAGTTAAACACTAGTTCATTAAAGACTAAAACATGGAAAGCCTCTGACAAAATTGGTGATAAAAAAGAGAAAATAAGGAATGAAAAAGAAGCACATAACTACAGATGCAGCACAAATTAAGAAAAAATATTTTGAATAATTTTATGTCAATTTATTTTAAAACTTGGATAAAATATATAAATTTATAAAAATATATAAATTGCCAAAATTGACTCAAGAATAAAATATCTGAAGAGTCCTATAATCCTTAAAAAGAATCTGAGTTATGAACTTAAAATCTTTCCATAGAGAAATATCATACTCCTTTTACAGGCCAGCTTATACAGGAAAAAATAATCATTCTAAACATGAACTTAGAAATTAAAAAGAAAAAGAACAATCTAACTCACTTTATAAAGCTTGTAAAACCATAGTATCAAAGTCAGAAAAGGGCAGTATAAGAAAAAAAAATTTTTTTAAACAATCTCACTCATAACATAAATGCAAAATCCTAAAGAAAATGTTACAGGAAAAGCTGAACAACAACGAAAAAGATATTACATAATGGACAAATGTCCAATGTTATCTGCCACATTAATGGGCTAAAGGAGAAAACTTAATGATTTCAATACATTCAAAAAGAAAAAGCATCCAATAAAACTTAACATCCATTCACAATTAAAAAGAAAACACAAATCTTTGCAAACTGGAGCTAGAGGGTAACTTCCTTAATATGACAAATATTATCTACCTCAAGTATGTACAAATATATATAATACTTCATAATAAAACATCCCTTTACTATCTAATTACCATCATACTGGAGGTACACATATCTAGGGGAAAAAATAAAACAAAATGGCAAAATTATAAAACTTATAATTTTATAAGTTTTATAAGCTTTATATCCTTATATAAGTAACCATTAAGGAAGACCTAAGGAAAAGCAAAGAAAAATACCTTACTCATGGATAGGAAGATCCAACATCGTTATTTTTTTAAATCAGCTCTCCCTAAATTAACCATATAATTAGTGTAATTCCAAACAAATTTCAACAGAATTTTTCCTGGGAAATGTAATGAAAGATTTCTTATATGTAAAAAATATATATACGTATACATATAAGAAATATTTACTTATACATAAGAATAAAGGCCATCTTCCAGTCAAGATGGAGGTTTAGGTAGATATGCCTTGCCTCCTTACACAACCACAGAGAGAATTACAACTAAATCTCAAAACAAATAACACCTACAGAGACTTCCAGCCAAGATGGACATTTAGGTAGATACACTTTGCTTCACTGCACAACCAAAAGAAGGACAACAACAAATTTATTTTAAAAAAAAAAACAACCAAAATTTCCAGAAAATTGAACTGTATGGAAGTCTGACAACCAAGGAGTTAAAGAAGAAACATTCATCCAGACCGCTAGGAGGGATGGAGAGGACAAGTAGAAGGCAGCAGCTGGAGGACTGGGCAAGTGAGGTGGCAGCTGGTGGTCCCACATTTGCATGCAGATAAACTGGGAGGAACAACTGGGGAGCAAGACAGACAGAACAACCCAGGGTTCCAGCACATGGAAAACCTCAAAACTTCTAGCTACAAAAACCTATGGGGGATGTGGCAGTGGGAGAAACTCCCAGCTTCACAGCAGAGTTTGTTGGAGAGGCCCACAGGGTCTTAGAACGTACACAAGCCCACCTACCTAGGAACCAGCACCAGAAGGACCCAATTTGTTTGTGAGTTACAGGAGAAGTGACTGAAAGCTGGCCAAGAGCCAAGCAAGTGGAATTGTTCCCTCTCTGACCCATCCTACACATATAGCACCAAAACACAGAGATATGGGCTGCCCCACCCTGGTGATGACCTAAGGCTCTGCCCCACACAATTTAGAGGTGCCTTTTCTACAAAAGGCCATGCTACTAAGACACAGAGTCAAAGCAGCTCCACCTAGTACACAGAAACAAATTCAGGGAAGCTGCCAAATTGAGGAGACAAAGAAATATGGCCCACTTGAAAGAACAAAACAAAACCTCAGAAAGAACTGAATGAAATGGAGATAAGCAACCTATAAGATGCAGAGTTAAAACACTGGTGATCAGGATGCTCAAAGAACTCACCAAGTATGGCAACAACATAAAGGAAGAAATGAAAGTTACACCAAGAGCAATAAAGAAAAATCTTCAGGGAACCAACAGTGAAGGTGAGGAAGACGATTCAAATCAACAATTTGGAACATAAGGGGGAAATAAGCATTCAACCAGAAGAGCAAGAAGAAACAAGAATTCAAAAAAATTGAGGACAGTATAAGAAGTCTTTGGGACATCTCCAAATGTACCAACATCCAAATCTTAGGAGTGCCAGAAGAAGAGGAAGAACAAGAAATTGAAAGCTTATTTGAAAAAATAATGAAAGAAAATTTCTCTAATTTGGTGAAGGAAATAAACATACAAGTCCAGGGAGCTCAGAGAGACCCAAACAAGTTGGACTCAAAGAGGAACACACCAAGACACACCATAATTAAAATGCCAAAGTTTAAAGATAAAGAGAGAATCAAAAAGCAGCAAGAGAAAAGCAGATAATTATCCACAAAGGTGTTCCCATAACACCTGATTTCTCAAAAGAAACCTTGCACGCAAGAAGGGACTGGCAAGATGTATTCAAAGTGATGAAAAGCAAGGACTTAAAACCTAGATTACTTTATCTAGCAAAGCTATTATTTAAAATGGAAGGGCAGATAAAGAGCTTCCCAGACAAAGTAAAGCTAAAGGAGTTCATCATCACCAAGCCATTATTACATGAAATGTTCAAGGGACTTACTTAAGAAAAAGATCAAAACTATGAACATTAAAATGGCAACAAATTCACAATTATCAACAACTGAATCTAAAAAAAAAAAAACAAAACTTCCAGCCAAGATGGAGGCATACGTGGACACACTGTGCCTCCTTGCACAACCAAAATTAA
Organism: Glossophaga mutica; assembly: GCA_039655065.1. Lineage (NCBI taxonomy): Eukaryota > Metazoa > Chordata > Mammalia > Chiroptera > Phyllostomidae > Glossophaga > Glossophaga mutica. The sequence continues at coordinate 86,148,726 of CM077305.1, forward strand.
GGACAAGGATTCGGAAACAAGAAAACAACTAGAACTGAGAGAAAATTGAACCGTAAGGAGGTCCGACAACCATTCATCCATTCATCCAGACCAGTAAGAGGGACGGAGTCGCAGCAGGAGGAAGCGGAGGTTGGAGGACCAAGGCGCGCAGGCAGCTGCTGGCGGACCGGGCCTGTAGGCGGTGGCTGGCAAACCCCAGGCACAAGGTGGCTGGCTGACCAGGTGGTCCCACATTCATGCGCAGATAATCCAGGCGAAAATGGGGAACGAGACAGAACTCGCAACCCAGGGCCCCAGCTCTGGGAAATAAAACCTAAAAACACTGAGACCCCGCCCCCACATACAGCGTCACAACCCAGCAACTGGGCTGCCCCAACCTGGTGAACACCGAAGGCTCCACCACTCATATATAACAGCAGTGACCAGACCAAAAAACAAAACAAAACCCCCCAAAATGGCTCAAACAGGAGAACAGATCAAAGCCCCAGAGCCAATTCAGCTAAGCGACCAAGAGATAGCCAACCTATCAGATGCACAGTTTAAAGCACTGGTCATCAGATGCTCACAGAATTGGTTGATTTTGGTCACAAATTAGATGAACAAATGAAGGCTATACTAAGTTAAATAAAGGAAAATGCACAGGGAACTAATAGTGATAGGAGGAAAAATGGGACTCAAATCAATGGAGTGGACCAGAAGGAAGAAAGAAACATCCAATCAGAAAAGAATGAAGAAACAAGAATTCAAAAAAATGAGGAGAGGCTTAGGGACATCCAGGATATCTTTAAACGTCCCAACATCCAAATTATAGAGGTACCAGAAGGGGAAGAAGAAGAGCAACAAGTGGAAAACTTATTTGAACAAATAACAAAAGAGAACTTCCCCAATCTGGCAAAGGAAATAGACTTCCAGGAAGTCCAGGAAGCTCAGAGAATCCCAAAGAAGTTGGACCCAAGGAGGAACACACCAAGGCACATCATAATTACATTAGCCAAGATTCAAATGAAGGAGCAAATTCTAGAAGCAGCAAGGGATAAGGGGACAGTCACCTACAAAGGAGTTCCCATCAGACTGTCAGCTGATTTCTCAAAAGAGACCTTACAGGCAAGAAGGGGCTGGAAAGAAGTATTCCAAGTCATGAAAGTCAAGGACCTACATCCAAGATTGCTCTATCCAGCAAAGCTTTCATTTAGAATGGAAGGGCAGATAAAGTGCTTCTCAGATAAGGTCAAATTAAAGGAGTTCATCATCCCCAAGCCATTATTATATGAAATGTTAAAGGGACTTATCTAAGAGAAAGAAGATAAAAAATATGACAGTAAAAAGAGAGCAAACTCACAACTATTAACAACCACACCTAAAACAAAAGCAAACTAAACAAACAACTAGAACAGGAACAGAAACACAGAAATGAAGATCACATGGAGGGTTAGCAACAGGGGAGTGGGAGGACGAGAGAGGGGGAAAAGGTACAGAGAATAAGTAGCATAGACGGTGGGTAGAAAATAGGGGGAGGGCAAGAATAGTGTGGGAAATGTAGAAGCTAAAGAACTTATGACACATGGACATGAACTAAAGGGCGGGAATGTGGGTGGGAGGGGGTGTGCAGGGTGGGGAGAATGATGGGGAAGAAATGGGACAACTGTAATAGCATAATCAGTAAAATATAATTTAAAAAAACAACTAAGCAAACAACCAGAAAAGGAACAGAATCATAGATATGGAGGTAATTTGAGGGTCATCAGCTGGGAGGGGGAAGGGGAACAATGGAGGAAAAGGTGCAGGGAGTAAGAAGCATAATAAAAAGAAACAAAATAGACAGGGGGATGTTAAAAATAGCATATGAAATGGAGAAGCCAAAGAAATTACATGCACAATCCATGGATATGAAGTAAGGTGGGGGATTGCTGGAGGGAAGCGGGATACCAGGCAGAGGTGGGCAAAATTGGGACAGCTATAATAGCATAATCAATAAAATATATATATTTTAAAAGGCCAAAATATCTAAGGTGTCTCTGAAAAAGAACAAATAGAAAAATTTTTCCTACAAGATATCATAATATATAATATCAAGTGAGCATAAAGCTACAGAGAATATGAAAATATGGTTTAGGCACTATAAGAGACAAATTAATAGAATATGGATATATGACTAATAACAGAAACAGCACTACAGATCAGTGTAGATTAGTCAATAACTGCCATTATAACAACTTAAAATCATTGAAAAACATAATGAAATGATTCCTACCTCACACCATAAATTTAGTCAAAATTGATTAAAGAGTTAAATATAGAAAGCAAAACTACAAAAGTTTAGGTGATATAAGAATATATCTTTAAGATCTCAACAAGCAGTTTTTTTACTTGAGTTTGGTTTCTAGCTTCAAGCAATTGTGTTCTGAGAAGATGCTTGATATGATTTCAATTTTCTTGAATTTGTTAAGGCTTGTTTTGTGTCCTACCATGTGGTCTATCTTTGAAAATGTTCCATATGCATTTGAACAGAATGTATATTTTGCTTCTTTGGGGTAAAAGATTCTGTATGTATCAATTTAGTTCATTTGCTCTAGAGCAAGGGTGTAAACACATTTTCACCGGGGGTCACATCAGCCTCGTGATTGCCTTCAAAGGGCCAAATGTCATTTTAGGACTGCATAAATGTAACTACTCCTTAACTAAAGACAAGGAGTTCAGCGCTGCTGCCGGGTAGAAACAAGGTGCTGGGCTGGATAAAACAGCCCAGAAGGCTGGATTCATCCCATGGGCCTTGTGTTTGCCACCTGTGCTCTAGAGTGTTGTTCAATGTCACAACATCCTTGTTGATCCTTTGTTTGGAAGGTCTATCCACTGTTGACAGTGGGTGTTAAAATCCCCTACAATGAATGTGTTGCTGTTGATATCTTTCTTGAAGTCCTCCAAGATGTTCCTTATATATTTAGGTGCTCCTATGTTGAGCGCGCATATATGTTTATAAGGGTTATATCTTCTTGATGGACTATTTCCGTAAGTATTATATAGTGACATTCTTTATTTCTTTTCATGGCCTTTGTTTTGAAGTTTATTTTGTCTGATATAAGTATTGCTACCCCAGCTTCTTTTTTCATGTCTGTGTGCTTGTAATATTTTTTCCACCCCTTCACTTTCAGCATGACACCAAATCAAAAGAACGTATGCACCCCAATGTTCATACAGCATTATTTACAATAGCCAAGTGCTAGAAACAGCCTAAGTGCCCATCAGTAAATGAGTGGATCAAAAAACTGTGGTGCAATTACACAATGGAACACTACACAGGAGAAAGAAAGAAGGAACTCCTACCCTTCATGACAACATGGATGGAACTGGAGAGCATTGTGCTAAGTGAAATAAGCCAGCTGATGAAAGACAAATACCATATAATCTCACCTATTAGAGGAACCTAACCATCGAAACAAACAAGCAAAATAGACCAGAGGCATGGAAACAAGGAACAGACTAACAGCAACCAGAGAGGAGTGGGGAGGGCGAAAAGGGTGAAAAGAAGGGAAAGGGACTAGTCAAGGAACAGGCATAAATGACTCACAAGCATGGACAACAGGATGGGGATTGACTGTGGGAGTGGAGGATGATCTAGGCAGAGGAGAGCAAAGGGGGATAAATGGGGATAACTGTAATCGAATAACAATAAAATATTTTTTATTTATTTTTTAAGATTTTATTTATTTTTAGAGAGAGGGGAAAGGAGGAAGAGAGGGAGAGAAACGTCAGTGTGTGGTTACCTCTCATGTGCCCCCCACCCCACTGGGGACCTGGCCCACAACCAAGGCACGTGTCCTCACTGGGAGTTGAACCTGCAACCCTTTGGTTCACAGGCCAGCACTTAATGCACTGAGCCACACCAGCCAGGGCACAATAAAATATTTTTTAAAAAGAAAAAAAAAAAAAATAGACCTCAACATGGAAAGATTTCTTAAATAATATACAAAGGGAAAAAACAATTTAAAGGAAAAAATCAACAAATTTAGCAGTAAAATTAATTCCTGTTCCTCAAAGAATCCAGTATAAGAAGTAAAAAGCCACGCCCTAAACTAGAAGATATTTACAATATCTATACTAATAAAGGATTAGTAACTAAATTATATACAGTGCACCTACAAATCAGTTTGAAAGGACAAAGATAGGCAAATTACTAAATAAGAATTCCTTAAAAGAGAAAACACAAATGGCCAATAAATATATGTAACATGTTCAACCTGTTTAGTAATTATGGAAATGCATTTTAATAGCGGGAAATACAATCTTACACCAATTAAACTGGCAAAGCTTTAAAAGTCTGACAATTTCGAATGTTGACAAGGAGGTAATGCAACAGGAATTCTTTTGTTCTGCCAATAGGAGTGCAAATTATTACCATCTCTTGGGAAACCTACTGAACATTGTCTAGAAAACCTGAAAATATGCATAATCTGGATCTAGAAATTCTAGTACTTGGCATCTGGGAGACCCAGCAGGAGACACACATAAGAAAGTTCACAGCAGTCTTGTTGGTAATAAAAAAATAAACAGGAAACTGTCAAATACCCATTGACAGGAAAATGGATAAATGGTGGATGACTTATGCAAGTAAATATTTACAGTGGTAAAAATAAGTGAACCTCAGTTCCTTGTATTAACATGGAGAAATTGCAAGGTTATAATGTTGATCAAAATAGCAAGTTCCAGAAGAATAAGCATGATATTATTACATTTATATAAATCTTTAAAGCATGCAAACTAAATAATATTGTTTAAGAATATATGTTTGTAGTAAAGATAATTAGCATAAGTTTCAGAATAAATGATTCTGGTTAGGGAGAAAAGATGAAGGGATCAGAAAGAGCCAGAGGGTTGAGCTGGGGGATACCTCAAAGATACTTCATGTACTACCATATTTCATTAATTTTGACAGCCAATTTTTTTTTAATTTTAACATCTGTGAAATGAGGATGTGTCTTACAAGCTATACCATCTTAGAGTTACACTTGGCACCACTTTTTCTTTCTCAGTGGTACATAAAATAAGGGTGTAACATAAGCAATGGAGTGAATGAAATATGGTTGGTCCTCAAACTGTATGGTGGAAATATGGGCATACAGTTTATTTTTAATTACTTATATCTTACAGATATATTTGAATATTCTTTATTATATACTCAATGTATAATAAGGTCAAATTAAAATAGTTAACAATCATGCGTCAGGTTAACAGAGCAGGGAGAGGATTAGGAGTGGAGACAAAATTTGATAGGCCTATGAACTTAGATGGTGATGGTCTATAAAGATAAAGGGGGAGGGGGAGGAATTAAGTCTTATATTTCAGGATAAAGACAGAGATAGGAATAGAAAGCCTTAGGAAACAGGACAGTGTAAGGAAGAGTATGAAAATTTGGAAGAGTCTGGTTCTGAAGTCAAGCAGAACCAGAATAAGAATTGGGAAGGACAATGGTGGGGGCAGGGTTGAAGCTCTAGAACAGTGCTGTCCAGCAGAACTTTCTGCAACAGTGAAATTTCCGTATCTGTACTGTCAAATATGGTAGCCACTAGACACATAATAATGTGGTTATTAAACATTTGGAATGTGTCTTGTGTGGCTCAGGTATTGAATTTCTAACTTTATTTCATTTTAATGAATTGAACAGCACACGTAGCTAGTGACTGCAGTTTTGAACAGCGCAGCTCTAGAGGGTCCATGGCTCCTGAATCCAGACAGAGGGCAGGGAGAGGGGCACCGGCCCCAGGACACTCACCGGCCACTATGAACAGAAAGATGCCAAAGCCCAGGACGTAGTAAGGCCACTGCACGGAGAACTGGGGAGGGCTGGGCTTCATCGTCAGACTCTGGATCTCCAGGGCATGCAGCAACAGAGCCAGGAGAGCACAAGCCCCTGCAGGGTCACAGAGAAGCACCCTTGCTCTGTTCCTGTGGTTCTGCCTTTGCTCCAGCCTTCCTCAGACTTAATCAGACAGAGCCACGTCGGCTGTGTGGTTCCTGCCTGGAGGCTCCTTTCTTCTGCGGGCACACCTTGCCCTCTTGAAGTCAGTAACTTCCACCCCACATGCCCACACTACCCTCTTTCCACTCATCTCAAAGCCCATGTGCCTCATCCCCCAGGGGCCCCCTAATCAGAAATCCCTTTCCTGAGTACCCCTTGTGCTCATGACAAGCTGACTCCAGCCTGGGCCCTTTGAGTGTGATGCTTTGGACTGAACTTAACCTGATTTTCCCACTGTGAAACTTCCAGCTCCTCCATTTCATGGCAGGGGAGAGCTTTGGTCAACCTTTAAAAGCAAAGGTTACAAAGAGCAGAGATAATCTTTCCATTCATCCATCTAAGAAACATTTATATTGTATTAGAATATTGAATTCAATTGTATTAGAATTCTATTCCAGACTCTGTGGTAGTAACTGGAGTAGAGATTATGGTAAAATGAATGGCCAGACAAATGACCCCAGCCAGTGTGGGAAGAACTGTGCTATCTGGAAATGTGGAGTGCGGAAAAGGTCCTAAGAAGAAGGGTCATAAATACCGAGGGAGTAGATGTGGCGGTGGGCTACTTCATAGAGAAGCCAAGAGAAGAGCCCTTAAAATCTCTCTCCTGGCATCACAGAGACCACCCCCCTACCCACCTTTGGAGCCTTCCCTAGGCCCTCCCCGTGGTCTTTCTGCCTGCTCCACACCTGTGAGGAAGCTGAAGAAGGCTGACACAAAATTGTGCTTCCGGGTCCTTGGAAAGAGCTGAGATGCAAAGGACACCATGATGAGGGTGGTGAGGAAAGACAAGACGACTGCAGACAGCAGGAAAACTCGGCCAAGGATGATGTAAACTGCAGGGGAGGGAGAGCAGGCTGGCGCTGGGCACCCTGACCCCAAAGGGCAGGGCCCACAGAGCCCACGGATTCTGGGGGGGATGACCCCTGGAGGTCCACCACTCCATGTCCCAATGTGTGGCCTGGCGCCAAGGTTCTGACCCTGCCACTTTGGCCCCAAGAATGCTCTGGCTCCATTTTGTTCCCCATGACATCGAAGTAAACAGACAAAAAAAATGAGATGGACAAATAGCGGTTTTAAAAACAACATAAAACCCTCATGAGAAAATTTATTACATGAGGAAACGTCAGGAATTGCATCTACATTGGTCACACTGAAAGAAGTCACTGGTGGAAAATCAGAACTTTGTGACATCAAGATGTTCTGACCTCTGCGGGGAACCCCTATAATCATCCTGGTTAATAGAAGTAATGAAACAGACCCAAAGTAGCAGAGCCAGAGTCTTAAGGACAGGGTGATACATTCTCCTACCCTTACATGATTCAGACCCATGTTAAAATGAGTTTGTACACCCTCTGGAATGGGCAGAAATGGACTCCTGGGGTGGGACAAAGTGACAAAGGTATTGTCCAAGACCCAGAGTTCTAAAATCTACCCTTGAGTTAAAACAATGCTTCTCAATCTCAACCAGAGACAATGTTGACCCCCATGGGGAATATTTGGCAATGCCAAGAAGTAATCTTGTTTGTCACAACTAAGGGAGGGGGTGTTCTACTGGTACCTAGAGTGTAGAAGGCTGAGGTGCTACTAACCTGTAGGAAACAAGGGAGCTCCCAACAAAGACTGTCCAACCCAGGATGTCAGCAGTGCCAGGGTGGAGGAACCCTGGACCAGAGAGCTCACACAGTCTGGCCCATCTTCCCCCAAAGTGTCTCTTCTCCTATTACAAGGAGATAACCCCTAGGTCTCCCAAGGCCAACTTTTTTCCAAGTAGACACTATTATGGCCCTTCCAAGTTCCTTGTAAAACATGGTTTCGAGTGTCTCATTGGCAATAGGGTATGCAGGCCTGAGCACATTACCTGCAGAGCTGCTACCCAGAGTTGGACGGGTATGTGGCCAAGGGGACAAATGGAGGCTGAAATCGAGCCTGCACCTGCTAACCAGGCTGCTGCCCCGGATAGAAGCTCCTGAAGGGTGCTGTCTGGACGGGCTAACTGCAGCCCTGAGTGGTTGGGGGGCCTCCCAGAGCAGGGCAGGGTCCCTTACCCCATCTCAGGTAGAGCCACTCTTTCCCCAGAAAAAACTTTGTTGCTAACACACTGGCTCCTGACTCCAGCGTCAGCCTCTTGTCATTAACCCCTCCCAGCCGCCTACTTCACTCTACCTGTCAGAGTGGAGACTTAGAGAAAATGCCCTCATGGGCTTATTAAATCCTGTTCTTTGCCACCCCTCAGCCCCTGCACCAGCCCTATCTCTTCCCAGTCCCCACTTCTGTCCCTCCTTACTGGATAAGGGTCGAGGCCTCCAGCACTTGATATGAAAGCAGTTCTCAAACAGGCCACTGAAAAACACTTCACGGGACTCTTCATTCACAAGGCGAACCCAGAAGGGGAAGATGGCGACCAACAGTATGAGCAGGTAACCCAGTGAGGTCAAGGCCGGGGCTATGGCCCATGTGAAGCCCTTTATGTCCTTGTCCTCTAAAGTCAGCATCACCTGTGTGTAAGGGAAAAGAGAGGGTGAGAGGTGGGGCACCTAATCCCAATTCTCATGTGGCACAAAGAGATAATGCCTGTGGAAACACTAGCACACGTGTGAGGCCCAGCAAATGTTCACTTCTTTGCCTTGATAAACTTGACAGCCTTATAGACCTCTTCAGCAAACCTAAAAAACACATGACATTTTCTGCCACTAACTCACTGGGTGATCTTGGGAATGTGGGGTCCCCTTCTGAGCCCCAATTTCCACCTCTGCAAAATGAAGAGGTTAGACTAGGTTCTCCCCAACCTCTTCCAGCTCTAAAGTTCTAAACATTCAATTCTGTTAACATCCAACCCCTGGCCACAGAAGAGCCTCTCCACTGCCCTCTCTCAGTCAGCTCTTTGCCTCCTGAGATTTCAGAATGAGGACCAGGGGGAGATAGTAAGACCAGGGTCTGAAGTGCCCTTACTCAGTAACTGGCCTTCTTGCCTCAGGACCCCGATTTAGATGGGACGGGGTCCAACTGGCCAGGAGAAGCCCTCTGCTAAAAAATGAGAAGATCATATGCACAAAAGAAGTTTTACAACTAGTTCCATAGACCTTCTTAAAGCCACAGGTACCCTCTAGGCCTGGAGGTCAAGGCCCTCAGTTAAGGATCCCTCATATCTTCTCCTTCACCACTGTCATTACAGATGCCTTCTTCTGAAGGCACACCTGAGATGTAGAAGATAAGAGCTGGCTGGACTTGGCTTTAGAGGCTTTATCACTTGCCAGTTGTGTAACCATGGGAAACTTGCCAAAATGCTCAGGAGTTTGGGTCCCCACTTGGAAAAGGGAGGATACGACACTTGCCAGTGGGTTGTTGGGAGGACCAAATGAAAAACTGCATGTACACTGAAGGGTCAAGCACAGTGCCGGGACTCAAGAGCCTGGTTAAAGTTGAGGGAGTGAAAGGATGGACTTCTCCTAAAATTCAAATATTCCTGTGGGAAAAGGGACTAGTGGCTATTCATAATCTAAGGGCAAATTTGTTCAGTCTGCTTTCCTCTCTGTCCTTGCCAAGCGTGGCAGCCCTGAGGAATGAGTTTTCCCTAAGGTGGAAAGTAACAACTAGAGCAAGGAGAGGAACTGAGCTGGGTGCTGCAGGGAGGGCAGGCCTGGTTGTAACGCATCCAGATGGCACTGCGATGACCTGGCCACCTGATGATGCCCCAGGGAGGCATCAGGAGGTGAGAGACACACATGACAAGGGAGGTGAGAAGCACCTTAAGACAACAGCCCTCCTTTCTAAGGGCTGTGCTTGGCAGCACCAGGGACTCAAGCTGTGCACAGAGACTGCAGGAGACAGAGTCCTCGGGGTAGAGGCACTGCTCTTAGCTCTCTGCGCAAACACTCTTGCTCACACCCAGGCATTAAGGCCTCTCCACGGTCCTCAATGCAGACTGCCCTCACTACAGCTGGGGACAAGGAGTGTCTCTGAAGCTTTGAGAACTAAAGCAGAACAAGTGTAAAGGCAGAGGGCAATGGTGTGGGCACCCTCCCAGCTATACTGTTTATTGCTCCTCTTCGAATGCTGCCGGAGTGGAGCACTTTGGAAACATTCTAATGTGCTCTTCCTTTCTGTCACCAGTTTTCTCTTCTCTTCACCTGAAAAATTGGATCCTTCTCTCTCTGCAAGGCTCCCTTTTCAATCTCCCCTCCACCCTCTCGGCTGACTGATACGTCACCTGAACTTTAGAGTCTTGGTTTCTTTTGCTCTAAAATGATGAAGTCAGTGGGACCAGAGTGTTGAGTCCCAGCTCTAAAACTCTCCAGGTAGAAGTCACAGCTACATATTGATCCCCATGCTCTAGATGGGATTGGTGTACCCTGGACATTTGCATTGATGGTCTGTACCCCTTCTTATCTACTCCTCACAAACTAAACTTGTCTAAAGCCGACCATTTCAGTCACTCTCTCCATCACCCACACTCTAGCCAGGAGCTCATGCTGGCTTCTCCCATGCTTCCAAATCATCAGCCTCCAAGTTTTCACAAAATTTTCCAACTACCCACCCTTCCTGCCCTCCATTCACCATGTCTCCCTCCAGTCCTGGATCACAGTCCACCCTAACATCTGTAGCTTCCATGTCTGGGGTCCTTCCCTGGGGGTACCCTCTCTGCTCCTCCAGACCTTTTAAATTCCACTTCTGCAAAGCTCAGCTTAGTCCTGTACACTCCACACAGACCTCCCAGCCACCAACCATTATACATCCCCCCCCACAAAAGTTAACTGTTGCACTTACTGGACGCCCCATGCCCAGGTTAGGCCAATGCAAACAATTCAGAGACAAAAAAAAAAAGACAGGAATTTGCAGGCTCTTGGTAACTGCTGCAAAGAGAGACAAGTAAACACATTACATGATACAGTGCTTTCCTCTCCCCAGCTTGGGGTTACCATGGGGCCACCCAGTGTACCACCCCGTCTGCACCCCCCACCCCACCCATACCCACCTTCCACCCCCATCTCCAGTGAGGAGGACCTTGTTGGCCTTTCTCTGAAAATAGGCCAGGACCCTGTGTGGAATAGCTGTTACTGCTGGGACTGCACAAATATTCAATTTAAGGAATGAATGGATATAGGCCAGACTCAAAGGACCACCAACATTTTAATATAAAAGGGGATTTGTAGATCCCTTTGTTCTGAAGAAACAGGGAGCAGGAGAGAAGGCTCCAGGATCCCAGTCAGTCAGAGGGGGCCGTGTACCAGAAAACCACACAGCTGCCCCTCCCACCTCACCAGCTGCTACTGGCCAGCAGTTCAGTTCAGTGATTTCCAAATGTGAAATTTATTGGAACCTGCAATTTTTTTCCAATAGGTATGTTAATATGCATGTGTGAGAATGGAAGAGAAAATGGAGGAAGGTAGGATTGCCAACTTTTTATTTCGTCAAGGGCATTCAAAACAAAACAAAACAAAATCCTGTCATCTACTATCACAGAATAATAAATATTATTATTTACAATAATAAATTATTAGTAATAATTAATAATTTAATTATTATTTTAAAAGGACCTCAGACACTGGAAAGCAGAAGAGCTGCATTTCCTCCCTGGGGCCAGGAGGAGCATCTGAGAACTACCCGCTTGGGTGGAGAGTCCTCAGCTGGGGTTGGCTCTGGGACAGTCTCCCTGAACCACCTGGCAACAGCCTGAGTGCAGCCCTGTCACCACCCCAGGCTCTGTGCACCCCCCAGGGACACCTGGAAACTGTACTGGGGGATAAAGAGGTGGGTTACATAAAGTACACCTGGGTTGCAACAGGGAAGAGACCAGGAGGGAACTGTCCTGGCCTTGGGAAGGAAGCCTATTGTTCCCACACAACCTTCCTCTGCCAAGAACTTCCATGGCTCCAGTCACAGTGACATTTTCCAGATCCAAAGATGGGCCCCAATCTGGCCATCCGCCCCCAGACACCACCCTGTGGGTCCCAACAGCTCAATGGGTTATGTTTAGCCCTGGGGAGGGGGGTTATCTGCTCCATGCCCTCCCTCTCTGGACCCACGAAGCCACCTCCACTGGTCTCCCCTCCCTCTTCAGGGGTACCATCAGTATCCCCAGGTGTCCCCGGCAGGGCTCCCATCCAGATGACCCCACTGCAGTGGCGCGAGCCCCCAGCACCCCCCTCATCTGCCCCTTCAGCACGCGGTCCAGGCTGCCGTTGGCCCCAGAGGCCAGGCACTGGTAGGCTTGGTCTCCGAGCAGAGTCCCCCAAGCCCTGAGGCCCTACGAAGGAAGACAGGCTCTCACCCCTCAGGAAGGTTGTCCAGCCACTGCTCACCTGACCCTCCGCTAAGGGAATCTGGCTTCAGGGGTTGTTCTCAGTCAGGCCTCGCTCGCCAGCACGCAGAACAGGGTGGGGGTTAGAGCAAGCAAGCTGAAGTCCACCGGATCTGAATTTGAATTCCAACTCGGCCATTACCAGCAGGGTGACCTTCGGTAAGTTACTTCTCTCTCCTGGGTGTCAGTTTTTTCATCTGTGAAAGGGGATTAAAAAGAGTAACTCCGCCTGTCGGACGGCAGAAAACGTCCAATGAGAAGTGGCTTGAAAACACGTCACGATTGACTGCCCCCTCACCACCCCCCTCCGCCCCACCCCCGCGCACATAGAGATAGTGCTGCACAAACAGCAGCCTTGACTGGGAACCTGGAACAAGCCCTGATTTTCCTGACTCCCCAAGGCCCTGCCAATTCACTCCCCTTCCCCAAGACCCTGGCTCCCAAACGCTCCCCAGCCTTTATACTGCGCATGCGCTCTGATCTCCCTCAGTTCTTCCTGGCCCTGGCGTTCATTTCCCTTCTTTGCCCTCCTAGAATACGGCGTTTGAACTTCTCAACACCTGGGCTCGTTTTAAACTTTTCAAAGAGAGGGCACTCAATGGAGACAGGACTGGCTTCCAGCCCCAGGGAGGCCCGGGGCGGGGGGTTGATCCTAGTGGCCAAAGCAGCTACACTTGGAGCTGAATAAGTCACTAGCTCCCCTTGCTCTGAGTCTGTGCTCACCAAGAAAACGTATTTACAACTCATAAAATCTTTAGACTCCAGGACCTGGACTATGTCTAGCACCCCTTCACACCTCTCCATTAGGTATATAGTACATATTGAAAGACAACAGGAAGGGACGAGGGGCATGGACCATACTAATTTGAGTCATCTATGATGTGATAGGCACATGACAGGCTTTATGCTATTCAGATTCTATCTGTCATAAGGTTTAGAACCTAATTTGTAAGTGGTCAGGCAAGAGAGGGCCTTCATTGGCTTAGCTGGGTCAGGGGAGAAGAAGGGCTGGTGAGGACTGGAGCCAGGCCAGTAACACCCCTGGACAACTCTTGGCCCTAATCTCAGAAAGGTAGCTTTGATCACCTCCATCTGATAGGGTTTCTCCAGGTATAAGGGAAAACAGTCAGCTTCCAGACCCACACCTGCATATTTAGCCACCCTAGGGAAAAATAATGTTTTCCTCACCCTATTCCCACCCCTCCTTGGTTCAAAATTTCCTAGGGAAGCATTCAGATTGTCTTGGCTTGTGTCACATGCTCATTCCACTCTGACATAAGAAGATGAGTCAGCTGTGCCCCACAGTGGCCAGGTAGTAGGGTCATCTAGGAAGCCAGCAATTTGGGCCACATACTTGGAGCAGACTAGGGAGAACTTTCTTAAAAGAAAGAGGATAATGTTCTCAGAAAAAGGGAGAAATGGTGGCAGATCATGACAGCATTTTCATATGCACTTTTATACATTACTTTTCAATGCCATTACACATCAAATACAAAAATGACAGGCACTAGACTTCCAGCCAAGATGGAGGCACAGGTAGACACACTGTGCCTCCTCATACAACCAAAAGAAGGACAACAACAAAATCTAAAAACAAAAACAACCTGAACTGACAGAAAAAAATCTAACTGTATGGAAGTCTGACAACTAAAGACTTAAAGAAGAAACATCCCTCCAGACCAGTAAGAAGGGTGGAGACTGGGCAGTAGGGCCGGCAAAGAGGACTCGAGGCAAGGCAGCTGACTGAAGGATCAGGGCAGGCAAGGCAGAGGCTGGTGACCAGACAAGGCAGCAACTTACACAGTGGACAGTCCCACATCCCCATGCAGATAAACCAGGAGGAATAACTGGGGAGTAAGACAGACCGCAAAACCCGGGGTCCCAGCACGGGGAAATAAAGCCTCAAACCTCCAACTGAAAACACCTGTGGGGGTTGAGGTGGTAGTGGGAGAAACTCCCAGCCTCACAGGAGAGTTCGTTGGAGAGACCCACAGGGTCCTAGAATGTACACAAACCCACCTACCCGGGAATCAGCACCAGAAGGGGCCAATTTGCTTGTGCGTAGTAGGGGAAGTGACTGAAAACTGGCAGAGAGCGGAGCAAGCAGCAGTGTTCCCTCTCAGAACTCTCCTCCACATACAGTGTCACAACGCAGTGACCTGGGTTGCCCTGGAGAACACCTAAGGCTCTGCCCCTTAGCACCTAACAAGCGTGCCCAGACCCAAAAAAAAAAAAAAAAAAAAATGGCCCAAATGAAAGAATGGATCAAACCTCCAGAAAAAATACAACAAAGTGACGAAGAGATAGCCAACCTATCAGATGCACAGTTCAAAACACTGGTTATCAGGATGCTCACAGAATTGGTTGAATATGGTCGCAAATTAGAAGAAAAAATGAAGACTATAAAAAGTAAAATAAAGGAAAATGTACAGGGAACCAACAGCGACAGGAAGGAAACTGGGACTCAAATCAACGGTTTGGAGCAGAAGGAAGAAAGAAACATTCAACCAGAACAGAATGAAGAAATGAGAATTCGGAAAAATTCGGTGAGGCTTAGGAACCTCCAGGACAACCTTAAACATTCCAACATCCTAATTATAGGGGTGCCAGAAGAAGAGGAAGAAAAAAATTAAAAACTTATTTGAAAAAATAACGAGGAAGAACTTCCCCAATATGGCAAAGGAAATAGACTCTCAAGAAGTCCAGGAAACTGAGAGAGTCCCAAAGAAGTTGGACCCAAGGAGGAACACACCAAGGAACATCAGAATTACATTAGCCAAGATTAAAATGAAGGAGAGAATCTTAAAAGCAGCAAGAGAAAAGGAGACAGTTACCTACAAAGGAGTGCCCATAAGACTGTCACCTGATTTCTCAAAAGAAACCTTGCAGGCAAGAAGGGGTGGAAAGAAGTATTCGAAGTCATGAAAGGCAAGGACCTACCTCCAAGATTACTCTATCCAGCAAAGCTATCATTTAGAATGGAAGGGCAGATAAAGTGCTTCCCAGATAAGGTCAAGTTAAAGGAGTTCACGATCACCCAGCTCTTATTATATGAAATGTTCAAGGAACTTATCTAAGAAAAAGAAGATAAAAAATATGAACAGTAAAATGACAGCAAACTCACAGCTATTAACAACCAAACCTAAGGAAAAAAAACAAACTAAGCAAACAGCTGGATCAGGAACAGAATCACAGAAATGGAGATCACATGGAGGGTTATCAGCAGGAGAGAGGGAGGGGGAAAAAATGACAGGCATATTATTCCAGTATCACAGATCAAGAAACTGAGGCTCAGGTTAAGATCTTGCCCAAATCATCATGGAGGTCACTAAAAGGTCATGGATGATTGCTAAAAACATTAGGCTGCAGAGGAATAGATTTTCACACTGTACTGGAGTTTATTATCTTTGCAAATTACTTCGCAAAATGGCAAAAAGAAAACATATCTTTACATAGGATAGATCTTAAGCAAGTGAACAAACAGCACTACTTAGGGTAGAATAATCTGAAGGCACATCATGTGCCTCCTGAAGAGATAGAGAATGAAGACATATTCTTGCCAAAAACCTTTAATCAATCCTCTAAACCAGGGGTGTCAAACTCATTTTCACGGGAGGGCCACATCTGTCTTGTGGTTGCCTTCAAAGGGCTGAAATAATTTTAGAATTGTATAAATGTAACTATTCCTTAACTGTTAAGGAGCTGAAATTACATTCAGCCCTTTGAAGGCAACCTCGAGGCTGATATGGCTCCCGGTGGAAATGAGTTTGACACCCCTGCTCTAAAACTTGCTCCAGTTTGGAGAAGCTATAGAGGGTTGAGGAGGGAATTAAACACCAGAAGAAAACAGAAGTCAGTTTTCTGAAAAATTCTAAAGGATAACTGTTCTTGACTCCTCCACAAGTCATTGTCATTTAAAAAAAAAAGGTGGAGGAACTCTTCTAGATTAAAAGAAAACTAAAGAGACAAAACCAGACGCAATATGTGACCTTTGATTTTATTTTGATTTGAAATGAAAGAGGCATAAAACACATTCTTGGGGCTGCCGGGGAAAATCTGAAGATGGACTACACTTTAGATTGGTATCGTGGAATTACGATCATTTTCTTAGGTATGCTGATAGTGTTGTGATATATAAGAGAATAACCATAATCTTAGGAGAACCATGACACGGTATCTAGAGGTGAAAGTTATAGCCAAGCTCACTTTCTAAAGATTCAGAAAAACAAGTATATAGAAAAAAAGCAAATATGGAAGAATCAGTAGTTGTTCATCTAAGTGGAGGATATATAGGGTGTTCACTATACTACTCTTTCAACTTTTCTATATATTGAAATCTTTCAGATAAAACTTTTGAAAAAATAAAAAACTTATCTGAGAACACACACACACACACACACACACACACACACAGCTAGAACCTAACCTCAGGTTTATCATTCAGCAGCTTGATATGAGTGTTTTATCTAATTACAGATACAGTGGTAGGTGCATACAGTCCCTGCCCTTACAGAGCCTGCAATCTAGCACAGAAGACAGCAAATGAATAAATCTTTTTTTTTTAAGTGTGATCAGTGCATAAAGGAACTATAGCATGATACAGGAATTGCAGAACAACAAAAATTCAGTCCAAGGACTGCCAAGAAGGTGAGATTTAGACAGAATCTTATTCCCAAAAGGGCCTGCATTGTGCAGAGGCTTTCACCTACTCTACTGCAAGAACTGTACATTGCAAGCTTGTGCGCTCACACTCAGGACAAAAGTCTCACTTACCTCCATTACATGCAATGCACATGGATGTTTTTTATTCCATTCTAGCCCTCCTTCTTTTTCCTTTTACCCTTAGTGCTGGTTGCAACTCATTACGATAAATTAATTTTATAACCCACTATTGACTTTTGACCTACAATTGAAAAATACTGTGTTCAAGGACCCAAGGAATTTCAAAATGACTGGGAGGAGTGGGCACAAAAGGGCCGGAGAAGTCGGTGGACAGAACTAGGATGTGAAAGGTCTTGTAGGATTTCATCCTGAGGACCATGAGGGGCCTTTGATGGGATCTGGGCAATCACATTTGGGAGCTAGTGCTAAAATTCATTTCTCGTCTCCTATTTCCCTTTGACCAAAGACTCCTACACCTCTTTAGCCAGAGCAGAGGAGACACCTCTCACCCATGTGGATGCAAGGTATGGCTAGGGACTGCCAGGCCAGCACCTCCTAGGACTGGAAACTTTAGAATGTGGGCATAAGTTTAGGTTATAGCCTCCTCTGGAAGCATTTTCATATTTCCCCAGGGAAGGGAAGAAGGAATTGCCTGCTGGGAAAGTGGGTGGAATACCTATGAGTTGGGGTTGGAGTCTCTAGGGTTCTGACTTCCCCTAGGCTCAGTGCATTCCTAGTCCAGAGCTCCAAATTTGCCATTGGTTCTAGAGCCCGGAGTTGCCCAAACTGGAGTTTTAGTGGGAAATGAGCAGGCCCCTGCCCCTGTGAGGGAAACCACCCAATAGCTGGCTTCACCCCCAACACAATGGGCCCCTCCCACTGCTCCTTCTTTCTAGCCTAGAACACCCTCTCTCCTTTCATATAGGCCCCTGATGCTCTCTATACCCCTGTCCCAGCCCTCTTGACACCCTCAGTGACCAAGCCACCAGACCCTATGTGGTCTGTGTCCTTCCCTCTCAGCACCTGTGAAGCACTGATATCCTCTATTGTATAGATCCTCAACCTTGGTTGCACATCAGAATTACCTGGGAACTTACAAAATCCCAATATCCAGGCTATACCCCACAGCAAATACATAGAATCTCTGCAATTGGGACCGAGTGATTCCAGTATGCAACCTAAGTCAACAACAACTACTGCTCTGTTGTCTTGTATTGTCTTATTGCAGCTCAGAGCCCTGAGGGGCAAGAGATGGTATCACTATGCATTCCTGTGACCAAATGTCCTGGTTTGCACAGGACTGAGCATTTTCAGGAGGTGGGACTTTCAGTTCTAAGACTGAGAAAGTTCTGGCAAACTGGAATGGGTTGGTTGCCCTCATGTTCACCTGACTGAGCTCTAAGATCTTAGTGAACTAGTCTGTTCACTAGTGATACTCGTGCCAAAAGAAACAGAGCCCCTCTCCTAGTCTTTTCTCTCCTTTCCTGGCCTCCACAGGCACCTCTGCCCTTGGAGCCTGGCACATGACCCTACACATTCACCTTGTCCTAGTGTCATGCCTGGCTGTGCTTCTCTGCCCATCAGAATCCTGCCCAGCCTTCACACCCAGCTCCTTAAGCCCTGTCTCATCCTGAAGCTTCTCAAACTCCACAGGAGGAAAGGGCCCTTTCTATGGCATAAGGGGGTAAGGAGGGACTCATGCCAAGTGAAGTGTGTGGGCACAGTAGCTCAGAGCTGAGATCTGGCCTATTAGGGTGTAAGTGCATACTCGGGACATCAATAGCAAGGGGGTCCTTAGAGCCAGGAGACCCTTATTTAATGTCAACAATCACCTGTAAGAATGGCAAAGGACAGAAGGTGGAGGAGCGCAAAGAAGAGAGCTGAAACAAACAAGAAGACCTTGGTTTCCAGTAAACAGATTCATTCCCCAGCCATTCAATGAACACCTACCTACTGGGTACACAGCACCAGACCAGGCATGGAAGCTCTAGGAGAAAGGCAGCCTTCAATTTCAAGAGTCCGCAATGTAACTTTAATTTTCACCGATTTTTTTTTAGATAATCACTAATCCAGACTAACTGGAGGAAAAATAATCTGGTTATTTTAGATGAAAAATAAGCATTTACAACAAATAAGTTATTTCTCTCAGTTACCTAGAATAAATTTAATGTACTACCTAAGTAGAGGTACATTTGGAACTTTTTTTAATGATTAAAATATTCATGGTAAATAGGTGCTCGCTTTTTTTGTTTGTCTTTTGTTTTAGTTTTATCAGTCAATTAGGTAACACACTACTTAATGGCTTTGCAAACTTTTCTCTCAACAACTATGTGATGGTGAAGCTCTGCCTTGGGATATAATGGAATTTTTGTTATAAAGGTGTTTGAACAGTAGCTTTTTCTGATAGGAAATCTTGAAAATTATTGAGTGTCTTTTTTAAAAACAGCCAGAAGTTCATTATTTTTTCCATCCAGATATGAACCAAATATGTTTTTCTCACAAGGACAGTAAGCACGTGTCACTAGGTCTGTCAGAGAAGCACAGCCAGGAGGAGATGCGCGCGCACACGCACACCTGGCCAGCTGCAGTCGTCAATCAACAGGTCAGCAACAAAGAATGTGAACTATGAAGTAACTGCTACTTTTCTTCTGCCCTCCCAACAATCTCCTACAGCCACATGAACTGAAACATACAAGGAAAGGAATTCTGGCAACACAGGTCAGGCTACCCATGCTGACACATAACAAAGCCATGACATGTCATACTGAGAAAGTATTTGGCTTAGAAAATCTGTGCATTTATGTCACATTAAACAAAGGGACTCAGCAGTCTGCAGGATACTGGGGAGTAAAATATTGTCCCAAGAAGACCCAAGAGCCATTTCTATCTACAGTTTCAACAAACAGGGCAGAGGAGCTGGAAGAAAAGTGGTTGGGTTCAAAGGTCAGTCACCTATTGCTTTCCTGACCTATGAGTCTGAATCCAAAATCCCTTGATTCTTTCTTCCCTGAAATAGACCTAACATAGTCCATTTTCAGAAGACAACTATGGTGATTTGAAAAGCAAACCACAGAATCTCCACCTGATGGAGATCCTCAATATCAAAGGAAACTAGTACTAAGGTTCCACTTTACTCAGCAGCTTTGTAGTGCTGTTATGCCCCTTCTGTGCCCTTCTCCAATACACAGCTGGGTTTTTCCCACATCCGTCATTCCTCCAAAGTGAACCTGCTGAGCTGAACAAGGTGGGAACTCAATCTGAAGGTTTTCATACACTGAACACACCTATGAGATCTGTCTACTATGTGGATTTTTAGGTCTTAATACAAATAAGAGCTGAAGTAGGCCTAAAGGCCGTCCACACTCACTACATCCCAGTTGGAGCTCTCTGAGGTTCAACTGGAGCTGAACACCAACCAAAGGTAATACTGCCTTCATTTCATCCAGTTTCTCCCATGCACAAATTCCCAGATGATCAATAAGGTATGAATTACACTTGAAGGTTTTCCGATGTTCTTTAGATTCAGAGAATCTGACTCTGTGAGTTTTCTGGTGCTGAACAAGGTGTGAGTTCTGACTGTAGGTCTTCTCACATTCACTACATTCACAGGGTCTCTCTCCATTGTGAATTCTGTGTTGCTTAATAAGGACTAAACTCCTACTAAAAGATTTCCCACACTCATTACAATCATAAGGAGCCTCCCCTGTATGGACTCTCTGATGTTCAATAAAGTACAAATTACAACTCAAAGTTTTCCCACACTTATTGCATTTATATGGTCTCTCTTCGGTGTGAACTCGCTGATGTTCTATTAGATTTGAGCTCTGACTAAAGGCCTTCCCATACACAGTACATTCATAGGGTTTCTCCCTAGTGTGGATTCTCTGATGTCCACACTAGGGAGAAGTAAGACTTACTAGGGGAGTAAGACTTGAACTCCAACCAAAAGTTTTCCCACATGCTTTACCCATGTAAGGCACTTCTCCTGTCTGAGTTATCTGATGCTGGATAAGGTATGAGCTGCACCGGAAGGTTTTCCCACACTCACTACATTCATACGGTTTCTCTTCAGTATGTATTCTGTGATGCTGCATAAGGTTTGAACTATGGCGAAAGGCTTTTCCACATTCGTGACACTCATAAGATTTCTCTGGCGTGTGGATATTTTCATGCTGAATAAGGTATGAGTTCTGCCTGAAAATTTTTTCCACATATATTACAGAAATTTCTCTTCAGTAAGAATTTGTGGCTGTTGGATAAAGTCTGCAATATTTCCGAAGTTTTGTTCATATTCAAAGGTTTCCTTGTGTTTGTTTTGTTCACATTCATCTCCTTCATGTAGTCATATCCCCTACTGCAAGAATTTTCTGCTTTATAATTAATGGATCCTCAGTCTAGGTCTCACCATCTGACAGAAAATATAAAAAAGGTAAATGTAACAAGAAAAACTTCTGGTGGGAAATAGGATGATCTAAGTATTCTAGAAGTATTTGATTCAAAAAAAGTAAAAGAAAAATAAAAAGGCCTTGCAATGTAGGGGAAAGATTGATACAAGTTGAGCAGATTTGGAGAAAATTAGAATTTATATATGAGGAAGCCAGCCAGACAGAAATACTGGGATTAACAGAAAAGAAAAGCAGAGCTCAAGGGCAGGGTGATGTGTAAGATTGTAGGACAGGTGACGCTGGGAATATGTGTGAGGAGGGGCAGGGACTGCACAGATAAACAAAGCAGGAGAGCCTCATGGCAGA
This sequence comes from Glossophaga mutica, assembly GCA_039655065.1. NCBI lineage: Eukaryota > Metazoa > Chordata > Mammalia > Chiroptera > Phyllostomidae > Glossophaga > Glossophaga mutica. The sequence goes on from CM077305.1 coordinate 86,170,450, forward strand.
GGTTCTGTCCACATGGTGCCCTGGCCACATGGATTGTCTGTGCTGGAACAGAGAAGACTCCCCCCATTTAATCATACCCCAACACCTTCTTCACTCCTGTTGAGAGTCTCTCTCTAGACACAGATGCTCACATGCTCACTCACGAACACAGACACACTCAGATCGTATATGCACCTTTTAGAAATGGTGTCAATTGGGAGGATTTGAGGAAGGTATGTAGGGGGAAGAATAGGAGAAAAAGTTGTTTAAAATATGAAGTATAGTATAGAGGAACATTTCCAAATCTACTTCAACTCTAAGAGAATATATAAAAATAAATTCTGTAGCCTAGCTGTATCTAAGGCAGATGTAATAGAAAACATCTCCTGTTTCCTTTAATACAGGTAAGTTTTACTTATTAAATGGGGCTTATTGAAGCAAGTGAAGTTGTTTTGCAGTGACACTGGAAAAAGCAGGTCTTCTGCTTAGCGGGATCTTTCTGGAAGGTGGTGCTGAGGAATTCCAATGCAGCATTTCCATCAGCAGTGAAAGCCTAAAACATATGCAGCCCTGATTTTATTAGATAATGGTCACTGCCTTTAAGGGACTTAATAATTATTTGTGATATCATCACAGAACCATATTTACATTTATTCCACCTCCAGATATGCCCTCATCTTCTGCGTGTTCAATTTGGATATGGGGGTTAGGGCAGGGGGAACTATTTTCCTGTGATGAGAACTTGTAAGATCTACTCTCTTAGCAACTTTCAAATATTCAGTATGGCATTGTTAACTATGATCACCATGTTGCACATTACACCACCAGGACTTATTTATTTACCTTATAATTGAAGTCTGTACCTTTTGACCATCTTAATCCAATTTCCCCAACTACCACACCTCACCTCAAGCAATGACTAAAATCTAATCTGTTCTGTTCATTGTTCATGTACCTTTGAGTTTAGATTTTTTAGATTCCACAAGTGAGATCACATAGTATTTGTCTTTCTCTGTCTGACTTTTTCAATTAGCATAATGCCCTCAAGGTCTATCCATGTTGTCACAAACGGATTTTCTTTTTTAATGGCTGAGTGACATTCCATTGTATACTTTTATCACATCTCCTTTAATCTACTTAGGTTGTTTCTATGGCTATTGTAAATAATGCTGCAATGAACATGGCGGTGCAGAGAGCTTTTTAAGATAATGGTTTTCTTTCCTTCAGATAAATATCCAAAAATGGATCATATGGTAGTTGCATTTTTAATTTTCTGAGGAACCTTCATACCATTTTCCATAATGACTATACCAATTTACCAAGAGTGCACAGGGTCCCTTTTTCTCCATATCCTTCCCAATAATTTTTATCTTTTGTCTTTAGGATGATAGCCATTCTAATAGGTGAGAGTGGTTTAATGTTTTTACATCCCTTGCACATGTGTTTACCTTATGTGTCAGACTGTAAGCTCCCAGGGAGCAGGGACTACGTCTGACAAGTTAAGTGTCTAAAGACTGATAATGACATCAATCAGGTCCAAATACTAGCAGGACAATTCTTTTTAGCAAGGTACTATAATGAACTCAAGTCACTCACTAATGCCTAGAGTAGCACAATCCAACAGAACTTTCTGTGGTTATGGAAACTTCCCACTTCTGTGCTGTCCAATATCATACCCAATAGTGCCTAATGAGCACTCAGAAGGTGGCTGGTGCAACTGAGGAGCTGAATTTTTCATTGTACTTAATTGTAATTAAGTTTAGTTAGCCATTTATAGCTAGTGGCTACCCTACTGGACAGTATAACTCTAGAGCTTTCTAAATCTGCTAATCTGTCCCGCAGGGCTTGGGGCACCTAAACTTAGAAGCCCTTCAAAACTGGATTCATTAATTAAGATGAAACATAAGAAAAGAGAATGAATAGAGCCTCCATCAGTTCATTGACAAGTGAAAGGGCAATAACTTGGACATTCCACCACTCGAACTTGGAATACTTCATAATAATTGCCTTCTGTGCTTGGCTTAGGCAAATACAAACATGAAAGCTTCTGCTATGTCTCCCTGGCCTGGCCCCTTCCTGTCCTTCCAGTCTCATTCTGACCGTCTCCCCCACACAAAGACTCTTTTACCGTCTGTTGAACCATTCTATTCAATCTCTATCACAACACATGAAGGCTTAGACATTCTAGAGGATGTACCTACTGTCAGAAATTTAACAGCCTGCTGGACATATCCAAATATGTAACTCTTACTGCTTTTGGGCCCTGTTCAGTATCACCTTCTCCATGAAGATGAAGGTGATCCTTCTCCTATCGCTTCTGAAATACTTCTCATCTTTACAAGTCATATGGCACTTCACTCATTCACATTCATGCAGTGTATGTGCCACAACATGCCACATACCATTCCGGGCTCTGAGATACATCAGTGAGCAAAACAGACAAAAATCCTGCCCTCTGAGATCTTTCGTTTTAGTAAAGGAGGTGGATAATAATATCAATTACATACTATTAGAAGGTGATAGAAGTGCTATAGAGGAAAAAAGCAAGGAACAAAGATTAGAGTGCCAGGTGGAGTGAGTGGGCAGAAGAATTGCAATTTTACATAACATTGTCAAAGAAAAACTAAGAAAATGACATTTAAGCAAAGACTTGAAGTAGATTAGGGTATCTAGGAAGAAGTATTACACACAGAAGAAATAGCAAGGCAAAGGCTCTGGGATGTTCAAGGAGGCCAAGTCTGACTGGAGTGGAATGAGCAAGGGGGACAGTAGTGAGAAATGAGGTCAGAGACATAAAAAGGGGATCCACAAGCACAGGACCCCGTGGGCCACAGTAAGAGATCTGCGTTCACCAAGTGAGACTAGAGGACACTGGAGGGTTCTAACCAAAGCAAGACAAGATCTGACATTTCAGCAGGATTATCCTGCTGCTGTGTTGAACACAGGCTACAGGGAGGTAACAGCAGAGGCAGGACAATGAGTCAGGAGGCTATTTCAATAATCCATGTGAGAGAGATGATAGTGACTTCACCAGATATAGTGGCAGAGGAGCTAGTAAGAGAAGTACTTGGATTGTGGGAAAATGTTGATGGTCTCATCAACAGGATTACTGATTAATGGATATGGATATGAAAGAAACAAAGGTTTCCCTCTAGGTTAAGGAGCTAGAGGGGTGACATTCCCAACCACTGAGATGGGGGTATTTGTAAGCCAGCTACAGCATCTCCAAAAATCTAAAAAGACATTTCCATGTGGCTCTTGTACCAGGTCCAAACCCACTCCTCCTTCTAGTGTATGAGTATTTGGTATAATATTCCTGCAAGTTTCCTGTAAGTTTCATGGCTTTAACATTTTTTTTCAAAATAAAAAAGGGGAGGGGAAGCCCTAACTGGGTTGCTCAGTTTGGTTAGAGCATCGTCCTGATACGCCAAGGTTGCAGGTTCAATCTCTGGTAAGGGCACATATAAGAAGCAACAAATGCATAAATAATTGGAACAACAAATTGTTTTTCTCTCTCTAAAATCAAGAAAAATTAAAAAAAATATTTAAAAAAGAAGGAAGGGGCAACAAAGACTCCTTCCACTGCTCCATATCCATTCAGTAAACAGTATTATTGCTTCTACCTGTTATCACTGTTAATGTCCTAAAGTCAGATCCTAAGCACTCCCCATCTCCCTAAACAAATCAGATTGTCTATCTTGATAGACAACACTCAGCTGTTCAAAGCTAGCATACCTCAATATCTCAGCCTACAAATCCTAAACTCTGGCCTGGAATTCATCTCACTCCATCTCATTCCACTCTACCTTTACAAACTCATCCCTATCACATCTTCTCTATGCAGCAGTTACTCTGAACTAATGCCTCCAGAACATTTATCCCCAGGCATTTCCTTCTCCTCTTTCAACCTATCAAAACCCTATTCATCCTTCAAGACCCAGCTCAAATGCAGCTCCTTTGTGAAACATACCCTACTCCAGCCCCTAGCTGGAAGTAGTTTCTTTCCTTGGAATTTCTAAGGCATACAGTTCCTATATCCCTCATGGCATTTAATTAACCCCATTGTCTTTGGACCTTAGAAATAGCTTTAGTTTTGTGTGTTCCCCTCAATTTATATTGAAAGGGTCAGAGTAAAAGATGTCTTCCACTTCTTTTTCTCCAACCACAGGACTATGTAAAAGAACTCTTCACGTATTAGGTGCTTAAAAGTGCTCCTGATTATTTCCCAGCAATCCACTAAAAGGAAGTTCTACTCCATCTACAGAAGAATCTATAAATCATTGAGGGTCCCAAATAGATTATTTATAAAAAATTCCTCAGGACTGAGACACAAGTAGAATTCAGACAAGCATACCCCATCATGGCATGGCCCCCCTCAGCAGACAGGGGCCAGTCTGAGACAAGAGGCAGAGAAACCCAATAGCAGCCGCTTCCTGGAATAACAGGCAAATAAAGGGAGAAGCAAATCTATGGCATTCTTCAAGTAGGTGAGCCATAGAACTGTATGATCTCAGCCCTGACCGGTGTGGCTCAGCTGGTTGTGCGTCATCTCACAAAGCAAAAGATTGCCAGTTCAATTCCAGTTCAGGGCACATGCCTGGGTTGCAGGTTCGGTCCCCAGTTGGGGTGCATGCAAGAGGCAACTGATCAATGTTTTTCTCTCACAATGATGTTTCTCTCCTTCTCTCTCTCCTTCTCTCTAAAAATAAATAAATAAATAAAATTTCTTTTAAAAACTTGTATGATCCCAGATACATTTACTTGTAACAGCAGAAGAAATGAGCAATGCTTTTTTAATGCTCCCCCCACCAAAACCCATGTCCATCTGGAACCTCAAAATATGACTTTATTTGGAAACAGAGTCTTTGCAGAAGTAATTAGTTAAGATGAGGGCATAATGGATGTGGGCATAATGGATGTGGGTGGGTCCTAAATCCTAAGATAGGTATCTTTACAAGATAAAGGAGAGGCAGATTCAGACACAGAATGCTCAGGGAAGAAGGCCTGGAGATAGAGACTGGAATGATGTGACCACAAGTGAAGGAGCACCAAAGATGGCTGGGAGCCACCCAAAGCTAACAGTCATGGAAAGACTCTTTCCGAGAGCCTTCAGAGGGATCTTGGCCCTCATGGACTTCTAGCCTCCATGACTGTGACAGAATACACTTTGGTTGTTTTAAGTTGTAGTAATTTGTTACAGCAGTGCTAGCAAACTAAGGTGCTTCCTGTTTGATTTTCACCAATCAACAAACATATGAAGCACCTACTATGTACAAGATACCAATATAAGTATTAAAATAGATATATATGACCAAAGCGCTTCAAAGCACAAAATTAGGAGTGACAACCTCTACCTAGGTAAGTCGGGTATGGCACCCTCGAAGAATGACATTGAGCTAGGTCTTGAAGCATGATCAGGATCAACAAGGTAAAGTGCATTCCAGGCAAACAAAACAGTATATGTTAAGGCTCAGAAACCTAAAAGGGAATACTAAATTTAAGGTGTAGTGAAAAAAATTTCAACGGGACTGAAACGTAAGCAGAAGACATGGCAGAAAAACAGAATAAGAGCCAGATAATGAAGAGACATATAAGCCACACTCAGGATTTTGGACTTTATCCTATAGGCAGAGAATCGTTTCCAGGGAAGTTTATTCTGGCAACCGTATGGGGAATCCAGAGTGGGGGAAATGACCAATAGCATAGGAATGTTCCAACAACCTAGAAAAAATACAATCGGTCTAAAATGAGGAAGTGGCAGTGATAGGCAACAGAATCAGGTCTTTCTGAAGAAAAATTGGTAGGATTTAGTAACTGAATATGAAGGGAAGGAGAACAGTAGTGGATGACTACAGGTTTTCTGGCTTGGGAAAACCAGTTACTAAAATTAACCAAGGGAGTCAGAGGAAGGTAGGGTGATATAGGCTATGGCAGAAAAGGATGAGCTCAGAAGGGCAGAAGTGATCCTATGAACATCTAGTACTCAGGCATCAGCTGGAAGCAAGAGCAGCTCACAGAGGTAACTGAAGTCATGGAAGGAGACAGGATCACCTATAGGAGTGAAAAGAGAAGAGAGGGCTGAGAACAGTCTTGGGGAAAATCAATGTTTAAGGAACTGGTGGAGAAATAAGAGTGATAAAGGCCCTGAGAAGAGGAAGACCAGGAGAAAATGGTGCTTCCAAAACCAAGGAATAAGAGTTACAAAGAAGAGTGATCACAACAAAAAAATAATAAGGGGTCAAAAAATTAGGGCTGAAAAAAATTTGTTCAGTGGGTTCATTAGGTAAGCCACTGCAGCCTGGATATAACCAGGCTGTTTTGATGGAACAGAAGCAGAGTGCTGTGTTGAGGAGTGAATGGCAATTACAAAGACATTAGCAACTGGCAAAAGCTTTTTTAAAGAGGTATAACAGTGAAGGGAACAAAGGCAACTGTAGCCAACTGCTGTTGCCTTTGTCAGCCAGCAGTTGACTGAGCATACAGAGAATCTCTGCTGCTCAGTCAGCCACCAAGTCTCACAAGTTCAGGTGTAAATGTCTCTTGCATCTGACTGTTTCCTTCTTCACAGCCCCAGCCTGTTTCAGAAGCTTCATGAAAGAGGCTATCCTGCACCGCGTCTTCACGCATGAGATCTTGAGATGCATGGGGTTTGGGCAGGCAGAGAATGTAGGAAATGGCAATGCATGTGAGTAAGAGGACACAAATGCACAACAGCAGGTAGTGCAGTGTCTTCTGCATTACCCTGTGCAGACACACCACTCTTGCTGAGTTTGTCTTGGGGAATACTGAATAAGACTTGAAAGTTGGGTTGAGGCTACTGTAGAGAACTCAAAATATGAATAATGAGTATTTAAGAAGGCGAATATGGGCACTTGGTTTCTTATAAAGACTAGCAGCAAGAAATCTGTGGTAAGGATCAGTTCTATCCTCTCTCATCAAAAACTGACTCCTCTCTTACTCTAAATCCTTCCAAGGCCAAAGTCACAACTTTCTAAGGGTTCTGGCGCTACTACTCAGTTCACAGGGATCTCTTCTAGTGGACTTCTACACTGTTTATAGTCCTACCACCTCTCAACAGTTAACTATTCCAACTCAACCCTGAGCTCATGGGTGGTTAGGAGTTAGATTTTCTTTCAAGTTAGTCTCAACATCTCATAATAGTAACTCAATAAATACTTGTTAAATGAAATATTAGCCTGAAAATAGCATTAGAAGACTACGTATGTGAAAGAAAATCTCTCCAAACATAAGCAATCTCCAAGCCCATGATGTGCTTTATGTAAACCTTTGTCTCCCAATTAAATCATCATGTCCACTTTTTTTTTAATGGCCAGACACATACACCAGAAAAAAGGTGAGATGAAAGACTGATATTAAGATGCAAATATTTATAGTTTAATCTCATTTTCCATCAGCAGGTGGCTGGCTTGTCTGCTGTATTCCATAGGCAGGCACCCTCTTGCAGTTTATACCTTGAGTGGAAAATGTATCTTCCCTAATGGTGAAAGAGGACTTGGGAGGATTCCACTCTTTTCCTGGTGCTTGGGGTATGGGATAAACATTGCTGGGTTCATTCACTTATTTATCCACACGACATTGGATCTGAGCTTCTCCAAAGACCAAGCAAGTTAGCAGGTGCTGGAATGACAGCTCCTCAAGACTTAGTACTATGATAGTGCTCCTGCGGGTTTGCTCAACACAGTCAGAGAGGAAACATTAGTTATAGGCTTCACTTACATGCAGTAGAGTTTTAGGTAATTAAAAAAAAATCGTTTGTCTTGCATCAGGGCTATTCTAACTGTAACATTTACTGTGTCTATCTAATCTAAAGCCACGGTTAGAAGGACAGTTTAGGCAAAGAAAGCCAGTTAGGTCAGCTCCTCACCCTTGCTCTTTCGAGGCTTCTGCTCAGGGGATGGAAACAGGGACTCCAGAGACATCTGCTCAGGGAGCTTCTCCATGGGCTGAGTCCAATCCCCGGTGCTGCTCCAAGGCTAAAATCTTCTCTAAAAATTCTTCAGAACACGACACAAAGGATGGGCAGTCACTTCAGGAAAGGGTGGGAGAACGAGTCAGATATAGGGAAAACAGTGGGTGAGGCCTTCCCTGGAGAGACTCCCAGGCCAGGAGAAGGTCTGAGAAGCTTCGTTCTCTCTTCAAGGCCAGCTGGGTCCTGCCGTGAGAGGGTCACCAGGCCCACAGCACTGGAAGGGCCCAGGAGCTGCACCCAGGCGGGCGGGACCCAGCAGGTTCCTGCGGCCCAACCCCAATTCCATGGGAGTCCCCCACCTCCCAGTCCGAGGCCACTGCCGCAGTAGGAGCTTGCCACCTACAGTGACGCTGGCTACCCCACTCTCCTCCCAGAGCCTGGGGTCGCTGAACCCCATACTCACTCGCTCAGCCCGATCCACGCGCTCCACAGTATTGGCGACTTGGCCCTCCGCTGGGAGGTCTGGAAAGTCGGTTCCTTGGTGTGCACTTCCGGGTCCCATCTAGGCTGTTGGAGGTCTAATCTCGATCACTGGTGCTCCAGGGGCTGCTGGGTCCAGGACGGCGTGGGGATGGGGACCTACCTCAGTGTTTGTTCTTACCCCTAGAAGGACTGTAGCAGGATGGGGCAGATCTCTATATGCCCTTTATCGCCTAAGTGGACGGAGGATCTAAATCGGTTGTTTCCTTTTCTCATCCTCTCTATCCGTGCGCATCCCATTTGCCTCCTCCGCCTGACTCCTGCCCTGTGTTACCACCCACCTCACCTCTTCAAAATCATAGGTCGGTTTGACCCGCGGGATCCAAATTCACGTTATCTAGGCCCTCGGTCTACCCCATCCTTCTCTCCCTCTGTCGCTTCAATGCAGCCCCTCCCAGTTCTGCCTGGAGTATATAAACAAGCAGGAGGAATACATTGGTACCAACACGGATATGAGGAAGAAAAGCCTTGGAGAGGTCAAGATCCAAAGACCCATTGCGCCTGCAGTACAGATTTGCCAGAGGCACATTTGACAAGTTGAAGCAGGAAAAAGCGTTAAGGAAATGAGTTGTTTAGATAGCAGCTACCAGTGTGGAGCATTTAAGCTGCCGTTATCTCATTAATCCTTAACAACTATCCCATAAATTGGGTACTCTTTACTATTTCACATGCCAGAAGCTGCAGTTAGTAAGCACCTAGAGGCAGCATTTGAATCCTGCTGTATACAAATCAGAGCCGGGTGTCTATTTGCACCCAGGAGGGACAATGAGAAAGACTGGGCAGAAATTTGTAGTATGTGCAACCACAGAAAAGGAAAAAAGACAGACACTTATAATTTTGCCCAAGTTATATATTTATAAACATGAATGAAATACAAGAGATTAACCATTTTCTAAAAAGTGAAGAGTGAATAGGGTGCATCAGCAAAATTAAAAACTCCAGCATTATTTTCTTGTTAATTTGTACATGGCACCATCTGATTTCTGATTGAAATCACTCTTACAGTCTTGGATTAAACAGTGGTTCCTTCGCACACTCCTATTTTGAAAATGTGATGTCATATGATAGAAATTTTAGAAGAGACAACTATCAGTTGCTGACTCCAACAGGGAGTGCCCATCAGGAGGCAGCTTCTACCACAGCCCAGGATGCCTGATGATTTCTCTAATCATATTTACTGGTAAATGCTCCAAACTCAGGGCATCCCACCCTGCACAATGCTAGTTCTGCACTGTTAAATGCTTGCTTATTAATTCCCTCTTTAGATTTTACTTCTATCTACACATCCATCTTCTATTTTTATTGGTTTTATATTAGTATTTATATTAATAACTTTTTGGCACTATATGACCAGCACCTTTTACATTATGTTTAATTTTCATGCTGTTATTAACCATATTGTATAGACAAGAAAGTTTAGAAAAGTTTAAAATTTCCAAAGTCACACAGCTAGTAAATAGCCAAGTTAAAACATAAGTATGTCTAATTCCAAAGCTATTGCTTTGACAACTAATCTGTTAGTCTTACTCAGTGGATGCCTTCATTCATTCAATTAGGTTAACTGTACCCTTTGGCTAGCACTGGCAATTGTATTACTGAATGAATGAAGGGATGGATGAGGTTACATTTCTAGATGTGAGAATCCCATCACACTTTACTGAGATGACACTCCAGGAGTCTCTTTTGAACTTTGCTCTTAAACTTCATCAGTTTCCCCCATACTATTCCTAGGGTGAGACATTTCTCCAGAGGGCTCATTTATTACCCTGAAAATGCCATACTCTTTCACCTGTAGGCCCGCTGACATGCTCTTGCCTGAAATACTCTCCTTGCTCCTCTTCCAACATACCCCATATCTCTCCAGTCTCTAGATACTCTTGCTCAAGCCAGAACCTAGGAGTCAAACTTGATTTTCCCAGTACCTGCTTTGCTCCACTGCTATAACCAGAGGTGACAGTATATCTTGGTAATAATACATGTCCATCAGCAAGTTCTAGTTAGCAGCAAAAATTAAGAGCACATTTGGACACTGAAAAATGGATATGTAAATCTAGTAATGGGAGTGGGGTGGCTTGGCAGGAGATAGGAATTTGGGAGCTTTGATCTGTGGCCTGACATTGTCAAAATTGTCTAAGCCAGTTTCAAGTAGAGGAGGTCTCTGATTAGCTCCCAAAAGATATTGGAATATTTTCTCCTAGTATCCCAGAGAGCTCGGAGAGCTTTTAGGATCAGTTGCAGACTGGTAATAGTGAACCACTGGGGTGTAACAAAATAGCGAGCCATCAAAGAAAACTTCTCTGGTTGGTGTCTAATACCAACTTCAAAATGATGAAAAGTTTTGGAGCCAAACAGACCTGACTTTGAACTTGTTGTGTGATCCTAACAAGTTCTTTAATCTCTCTATACCTGAGTTCTGTAAAATGAAGCTAGTTCCCTTGCAGAGCTGGTGTGAGGATTAAGTATGAACGTGTACATACATACATGTACATGTAGGTGGATGGAGATAGTAGATAAAATTAGGTGTCTCTCAACTATTAGATTTCTTCTCTTCCCTCTCCAACATCAAGACTAAAATGACTAAAAAGACAAACTCACATCATACTGTACCAATAATTATCATCAAGCTTAAAGTAGCCTTGAGGATATTTAGTTTCTAATTTTTTAAATGTGTTTATTTTTTTAAAAAACACATTCTGCCTAGTTCTACTGAAACCTCAAATGACTCACTCTTATTTTATGTACTGACAGCATGCAATTGAATAACCCTTTAAATCCTAAACCTTCAGACTTTATTCCTCAAGTTCTGTGGAAGAGCAAGTACCAGTACACAGGAGAATGATCTACTCTTGTTGTGAAGCAGGTTTCTGGAAGGAACTGAGTTGCAGCCAGGATGGTGATTCCAAGATTTCCAAATGCTTTGGCTAAGGCCTTCAGGTTTATTTGAAACAGATTCTCAGAGTATCAAACACACCTTTATTCAAGTGGAGGTACAAAAGCACACTGCTAAACCAAATGCATACATGTGATTTTTATATATTCTGCTATTTAGAGATTACTTAGTCCTGTTTCATAATCATCAGAGTTGATTATTATTCTCTAAACATAGGATTATACAGTCATTGATAGGAAAAAAAACATGCATTTTCATTTGCTTTTACATTTAGATCAATTGATTTAAATCTCTACCTTGCCCTGATTTGATCATATGCTTGCTGATGGCTAAGAGGTAAAATATAGTGGTAGAACTATCCTAGAGATTAGCCATAAAATGCTTATAAAGCAAGCAATAAATTTGTATATATTTGTTAAGAATCCCTCAGAATATTACAAGACCTGAACTATGAAGGCCTCAATTGCTGGGATGACAACTAGAATTTTAAATAACACTTATTCACAAAATATTACGAAGCTTAAGATGGAAAAATATAATAAAATGCTTTGACATCATCTAAGAATTATGAACTGTTGCTAGGTGTTATAATGGTGACCTTGAAATCTGAAGCCAACATCTGTGATCACTTTTATCAATCAAGAAAATCATGTTCTTTTATATGGCCTGTAGACTCTAGTAAAATACCAGAAAAAAAAATGTGATAATAATAAGTAATTATACACACAACCCCCACACTTCAAATACTATCCTGGATTGATGAGAGTTGACTGGGCATGAAAATCCAAATAGACAAAGAAGCAGTCTTAACAATTAAAATTTTATAATACCAGGAATATAACTGCTACTGTCTTGAAATGCTATATAAAAACAGCAATATCTTTGTTGGAAGGCTGACCTCTCTGCTTTATGAAGCTCTCTGACCTTTTAGTATATGTTCTCTATGTTTTGCCATATCAAAAGCAGACCCAAGCATTTTGCTGGCCTTCAGTGGAAGTATATAAAGTAATTCTAAATTCAGACATGCAGAGTGGATGCTGAATGAATGAATGTAGCTATACCACCAGGCGTCGTGTTGGCTCCCTGATGTCCTCATCCTCTTTTAGTGGGCTGTGGATACAGACAGATCAGCTAAGAACTTGAACATCTCTTGAAAATGTTTAGCTGCCTGCCATAAACTCAGGGGAACCAGAATCCTTCATACATGAGTGAACAGGATATGGAAATCCAATTCTTTGAAAAGAAGATGCTTTACTTTGGGAAAGACACCAGAACAGCAGCATCAAGTAGGGGTGGCATACTTGCTGGTGAAAAGCTTAAAACCAGAAAACCGTCATTTAAAGGCGCTTAAGAAAATGGAGAAATCAACAGAAATCCAAGTGTTGTGGCTGGAAACAATTAGGATGTATGGTCCCCAGAAAAGAGCAGGCCTGACAGTCTGTTTTGGAGAAAACTTGGGCTGAGAACAGCAAAAAAAGCTAAATGAGCTACTTTCCAGACACTGGCATGTTTTAACATTGGTGTAATATTGTATCTTAGGGAAGCTGTGAACAATACATACCAATTTCAGGAAAAGTAAAACTGTTTATAGGCCATATTAAAATAAAAATAGCTTAAATGAATTTCACAAATAAAGTATACATAGTTACTTACAACACATATTATATTAAAGAATGCCATGAGAAAACAGCACTGCATTCACCATGTCACTCCTTAGACTAGATTCTTCTGCAATGAAAGATTGGGACTATATATTAACGATTTCATATACAAATAATCAACAATTTTCTCTCCAGTATTTTGATGTTGAGTAAAGCCAGAAATATGGCAGTAAATTTTTCCATTTGAATTATATCAGATTCTTGTCTGTTATAGATATTCTGATGATGAAAAAGACTTGGAACTCCTATACTCAATGGCTTCTCTTGGGTATGGATTCTTTGATGTCAAATGCAGATTGAAATATGACTGATCTTCGCACACACATTTATTACATTCATAGGCTTTCTGCATGGAATGAATTTGATGCTGAACAAGGTAGTTTCTTTGACTGAAGGCTTTTTCACATTCACTACAGTGATGGAATTTTATTCCTGTATGAATCCTCCAATGAAAACTAAGGTATAAACATAGCATGAAGCATTTACCTTCAATATATTCATAGGTTTTTTCATTGGTATGGGTTTGCAGAGTTTAACACTAATAGCTCTCCTACATTCATCGCATTCAGAAGGTTTCTCTCTGGTGTGCATTCTCTGATGCTGAATAAAGGCTGAGCTCTGACTGAAGGTATTACCACATTCAGCACACACGATTTCTCTCTGGTGTGAACTCTCAAATGTTGAATGAGGCCTGAACTTGACTAAATGTCTCCCCATGTTCAATACATTCATAAGGTTTCTCTTTGGTATTAATTCTTTGATGTTGAACAAGTTGTGCTCTCTGACTGAGGTTCTTTTCCCATGCATCACAATCAAAAGCTTTTTCTCCAGTAAGGACTTCTTGTTGCAGGACAAGATCTGAGCTATGATTAAAACTTTCCTCATAATCATTACACTCAGAGGATTTCTCTTTCCTGTGAATTTTGTGATGCTGAATAAGGCATAAGGGTTGACTGAAAGCTTTTCCACATTCATTACATTCATGTGTTTTCTCTCTTGTGTGAATTCTTTGATGCTGAATAAGATGAGAATTCAATCTGAAGTCTTTTCCACATTCATTACATGTATAGGGCTTTTCTCTGAGACGAATTCCTTGGGGTTTAATAAAGGTCATCCCACATTCATTGTATTCATAGGCTTTCTCTTCACAGTGAAGCTTCTGATGTTCAACTAGGTATGAGGTATGATAGAAGTCACTGCCACATATAGTACACTTACAGGGCATCTCTCTGTGAATTCTCTGATGTTGAATAAGGTGAACACTACGACTGAAGACTCTTTCACAATTGCCACATTTATAAGATTTTGCTCTAGTGTGAATCCTCTTATGCTGAATTATGCCTGAGCTGTGACTAGAAGATTTATCAGATGACTCACAGGACTTATCAGATGCTTCATATTTATAAGGTTTTTCTCTAGTATGTATTCTTTTATGTCGACTAAGACTTGAGCTCTGACTGAAGGATTTTTCACATTCTTTACATTTGTAGGGTTTCTCTCTAGTATGAATTCTCTGATGTCTAGAAAGGGCTGAACTCTGATGGAAGATTTTCTCGCATGCATCACATTTATAGGATTTCTCTGTGGTGGGCATACTCTCACATTTAGTAAGGTGGGAGAGCTCCATTAAGCTTTCCTTATATTCACTATTCTGAAAATCCTGTGTTAGATTTACTTGTTTGTGTTTCTCAGCAGCTGAATTCTGGCTGAGGCTCCTGTCATACTTATCAATGTCATCAAGGTTCTGTATTCTAAGATCTCTCTGGTCTGTATTAAGGGTAGATTCCAGACTGAAGCTTTTTTCAGGTTCATTGCATTCACTGTTCTCACTGGTGAAAGTTTTCTTGCTGATTGTTATTTGCCTAAACTCTCTCTCCAGGAATAGAAATTTCCTTAGGATTTCCTGAAGCCTTTCTAATCTGTCCTCAGATTTATACACTTCTCTAGTCTCAGGAACTTGGGTGATATCCTTTTTGAGTCTTCCTACTCTTGCTTTGCATGAATGTACTTCTGCAATTTTCTGCTTAGGAATCAACAGCTTGTTCTCTTCTCTGGTTTCTGCATCTGATTCAATATATAAATAGAAAATGCAAATGTAATCTGTACACTGTGCTTAGAAAAAGAAAACTCAGAGAGGAGAAAACTAAATAATCTAGTTACTATCAGGATAAGAGAAGTTTATTTGCTCTAAAACACAGGCACAAAACCTCAATAGCAGATGTAAGGGCATGAATAGAAACAGTGAGGTAGGATCCAAATGTTTCAGGGTGTGGTAGAAACAGAAGGTACTTTCAGAGTAAGAAGATAACCAATTAAGGTGTTTCAAAGGAGAAAATAGGAAAATAGTTCAAAAGAATTATAAATAAGCAACTTGAACAGGGACCTAGTTCAACCTGTGGATAAGGGACAAAATAAATGCAAAGAGTTCATCAAAACTGAAGGCAAAAAGAAAGAGTTCTCCATTTTAGGATACAGCTAGAGCTCTTCATTCTGATTTCCAAAAGAGCTTCAGCTTGGCTCAACAACTGGACTAATTCCATCTGATTGATTCTGCCTTACTCACCTGAGCAGTCATCCCTTAGGACTTCTCTATTCTTTGTTTCCAGATCAAAGACCTGTAGATCTTGTTCCAGTTGAGAGATCCCATCAGGCTTGGAAATTGGAAATCCTGCTCATAGAGAAGGAAATGGGATGTGGCAATTTATCCCCAGACACCATACCAGCCACTTTTTCTCTTAACTAATGGTTAATGGAGAGAGAAAGTAAATTCTTAGAAGACATTAGGAAGGTCTGGAGAGTGAGAGTGGCAAATGTGCTCTACAAGGAGCTCCTATTTGTGCTCTATAATGAGGTGTGTTTAGGGGCAAGTTGATAACTTTTCGGAGCACATTCATTTAAATATTACTCAGGTGAGGAATTTGTGCATGGGATAATTTCACAAAATTTATTATTATCATTCTTCACCTGTTGCCTATATATCAATCTTGTATTAGACCTAGTCTACAGTATTAGACCTGACAAAATTGAGGTCATCAAAATGTAACTTTGCTGGCCTAGAGAAAAGTAAATATTCAAGTACCTATTGTATGGTGAGATGAACAGTAGCAAGAGAATCAGTGAAGACAATAAATATTCCTAGGATCAATCTCAAGAAACAATTCATTTCAATTCACATGACTAAACAAAGAATAATATGATCCATCTCATCCATTAGGAGCTTACACTCTTTGTTTATTCAACACACTTATGGAGTATGCAAAGTATATATGGGGATAAAGGGCCCAAGCAGATAAGGTCAATTCCCTCAAGGACCTTACACACTCTTAACTGCAGAGACAGATATAAGAAACTAACTATAACATGATAGTGAGGAAAGTGCAATAAAAGTGCATCTTCACGTAAAATGGTCTCTTTCTGGCTTGCATAATGGACTACAAAGATCTAATCTCTTTTAAAGTGAAAGAGGCAAGTCTGCTTCTGAAGGGCAGAACTATAGTATGAAAAGGGCATTTTTTTATACATGTTCAGCCCAGAAAGCTCCTAGTAGCACACATACAAGGTCTAGCTCAAGCCTCTCATCTCCAAAAGCCTTTCTCTTCACTTACTGAATGTCTACAAAAATTATTACTTGTTTCTCTTATCCTGACATGTCACTATATAAAGGAATTTATACATTTTTTAAAAATTGGTTTCCGATATCATCTCTACCTGATTTATAAACTCGTGGATGGCAGGGACCATGTATCTTGTATCTTGCACTTCTTTTAATTCATTTACTTAAGAGCTACTCATTGAGTGCCAATTTTGTGCCTAAGTATCAATATATAACAAATAACTAATGTTTTTAAAAGGGTATTGGGCCTGGAAAATATGATAAACTAACAGCTGCCCTCTTAGTATTCCATGTGAGGGCCTACGAGCGGAGAGATCAGAACTGATATAAGAAAGACATTTAACAGAAACCTGTACAAGATCAACAACTTAAAAAAATACTTATTTAAAAAAATTTAAAAAATTAAAAAAAAAAGAAAGACATTTATTTACTATGTTTCTGAATTCCTGCTGGGCATTAATAGAATCCTTTTGGTCATGTATTTAGTTAAGGTCTTCCGTAACAAATAAAGTAGTTTTGCAAGTTTAAAAAAACAGTGTGGCTTGAAGCAGCAACATAATTTGCAACTTTTATTTTTTTGCGACTTTTAATTTTGAGATATTTACTAAGGTGTTTCTAAGTATTTGTTTATTTACTCTATATTGATACTATATTACTCTATAGTGAAATTTATACACTCTATAGAGTAATTTATATTACTCTATATTGACACAAGTCACATACATACAATAGAAAAGATCATCTTGATGTGGAATGAAGGGTCTGATTTTAGTGTTTAAGATGATGTAGAAAGGTGTAAAAGAAAATGCTTAGCAGACAAAAATATGAGACTGCAGTTCAGAAGACAGTAGAGTTTGAGATATAGACTTAAAGCCACCTGTATCACCAAAATATTAAGCTTTGGTTTACTAAGCAGTTGATAGGTACAAAGTACCATGCCAAGAGCTGCACAAGTTTTCACTCAGTTAATACTCACCATACTTTCATGAGGTAGTTACTATACTGCACCCTTTTACAAATGGGAAAACTAAGATTCAAAGGAGTTACCTGTAATTAACTTCCCCAAGATTGTAAGTGGTCAAGCTAGGGCACAAACCCAGACAGTCTTATTTTAGAACCTTACTTTTAAATAATCTACAGGTAAAAAAAAATAATGATTGTGAGTGAAATCCATCCTTTCTTCCAAAATATGTATAGAAAGAAAACACAACACCAATATATTGATAATGGAATGAAAGGTAAACATGATAAAAAGAATGGAAAAATCATGATTAGAGAGCCAGTATCCAACAGATTTGGAGTCATAGATGTTTTCATAAAAAGGGATCTAAGAGATCATCGGTGTTGTAGAAATGAAAAATCTCTTTATAACAAAAATCCAAACTCCTAGGCATAGTCAGAGCATTATTCTATTTAAGGAGATTCCACTATAAAGAAATAATTTGAACCCACTCCTAAAATTTTTGTTTGTATTAAAAAATCTGGTCTGTAGCTTCTATCACTTCCAAATGTTTGAGTAACCACTATCAGCCAGATACTTACAAATATAATCTAATTTACTTGGCACAGAAAGGTTGACATTATGTTTCATGTTTTATAAATGAAGAAAATGAGTATCAGTTTAAATATTTGCTCAATATATCACAGCTGGTAACTGGAACTCAATTTAATCCCAGTTTATATTCTTTCTAATCTACCACACTAAAGGTCACAAATGCATTAAGACAGATTTTTCCACCATTACTCTAAATGTCTTTTCCTAAATTTAAGTCAAAATTCTGTACCTTCAAAATAAGCATGTGCTTTAAAGTTTTTTCTCATTCAAGCCTCTCATCTAAAATTACTTAATTTTTTATTAAAACCTTTTAATTTTTAAATTTAAACCTTGACCATTTTCTAATTAAATTTATTTTTATTTAATCTGGTCTTTAAAAATAACATTTAAAATATATCTCATTTGGTTTGTTGCCTGTACTAGAGCTATGTTAAAATTCATGCTTTTCTTCCCGGTCCTTAACAAATACAAAAATAAAATCTCTCCTTAGCAATATTGTTCTTGTGTACATACCTATCCTAATGAAATATATCCCTAGACAATTTTACTTCTTCTTGAATGTATGTCCTTTCTGCTCCCAAACTGTACAGCCTTATGCCTTCCTGTTCAATTTATCATACTCATTTCTAATTGTCACCAAAGTACAGAGCCATGAAAATATAAAATCACCATATGTGGTTCGACTAATTGTTCTAAGGCACAAAACAGTGAAAAGAGCATTGGTTTCAGATTCAGATTTGAGTCCCAAGCCTAGCTCTAACCCTGCATGAATCACTTAACTTTCTCTGAGCCTCAGTTTCCTCTGGTATAAAATAGAGTATCTGCCCAGGTTACAGCAAGGATTAAACGATATATATAGTACCTAGTAATATATTGGTTACTAAAGAAATAGTAAATAGCTGTGGCAGTAAAAGACATTCTATATAAATCATTTTTGTCCTCAGGACACCAACTTCAAAAAATTAGGGGGTAGGTGCCTAACATTCCTGATTTATCAACTCATTTATTATCAAATAGAATTGTGATAAACATGTTTCTAATGCTCTCATCTAATTAGACACCTGCCACACTGCCCCATGTGAAATGCAATCTAGGCCTCTTTCCCATTCTTAATCTCCAGTGCTTATTCTTAATTTTAAGCACTAAGTCACAGATAACTTCCCTTTGGGTATGATCCTCTAGCCAGCAATTCATACGCTATTAACAGAATATACTTCTTTTTAGATTTGGTGATGAAAATTATGACTTCCTACTTACTTTTTCACTCTTTTATTCAGCTGTTCATATTCTGTATATTTACTACAATACAGGCAAAGCACTTAACCAAAGGACCAGAGTTCTGATGTCTGTGACAAATACAACTCAGAGCTACTGCCATGGGAAAAAGATGTGAACTGGAAGGTAGGGCTGCTAAGTCAGGGACTAAATTATGTAAGTCCTTATTTTATAATACCAACATTAAGCTAAGTTAATTAAGTGTAGAACTTTACATTTCACATGGAGTTTGCTGAACCCACAAATATGAAAGGTCTTCCCAAAGACTATAAAAAATAATTACTAAGAAGATGCTGCTGACTTGGTCACAAAAGCAAATTGAGTAGGAGAATTTCTTGTATGCATTTGTATCCAGTAAGTGTGCATGCCTGTCCTCTGTGTGTGAAGAGATGAGAGGAAATGGGATGAAATTCAGTTTAATAGCATACTGTGCTATTAGGTTGATTAAGCTAAGAAGTCTCTTTACTCCAAAAAGTAGACAGGTTAACTGTTGGAAATTATATAATTATTAGATAAAATTTACAGTATCTTACAATTACATATCACTTTAGCGTATACAAGCTTGTTAAATACACATTCAATTTGATACCCTGAAATAAAGAAAATGAACTCTTTTGCCCTCCCATTTCCCCTCCATCAAGGACAGAGGTCACGAACACTTGATCAGGAAAGGTCATATAAATGCAGCACAGATTAATGCAGAAAGGGGACAAACGCAGGACCTTGGAGGTGACCACAGGGACTTAAAGGAAGAAGACTAGAATGTTAAATATGAGGAAAGCCCAGGGGTCACAGAACAGTTAGGCATCACAAGGGGCAGGTCCTGTTCACTACAGAAGGAGGGGAATACAGAATACGTTCCACATTCTAAAATAACATGAAAAGATCATAACTGAAGAGCTGGAGTTGAACTTTGTGGTTCCTCAGAACACAAGTAGATGACCACCAACCATGGCTTCTGAATGAACTCAAAATTCAGGATACAAAATGCATCTGGTTGCAACGGAGGACTTCCTTGGCCCTTTACAAATTTAACAAAGGTCATTTGAGGAGGTGCAATTTTACATAGTGGTGGCATCCTGGGAGCATCTATTCCATCAATCAAATGTAATATCTTATAATCGTGGAAAAGGAGTTTCCGAGCGGGGACGAGCAATATCGATGGGAAGCCGATACTTGGGCCATCTCTTGGAGATTCCTGCTGAAAGGACTGCAAGTGTTTCTCCAGAGAAAGCACTTGCCTGGGTATGACTCAGGGCCGGGCAGGAATTCACACTATGAATCCGGGTGGTGGGAAGACGGAGAAGTATGCCTACAAAGATCAAAGAGCCAGGAATGGAAAACAGGCTAAAACCTTCCCCGTGGGCAGGGTGCCTCCCCACAGACAAGAAGACCTTTTTAATCCTGTGTAATCAAGGAAGACAAAGCAACACCCTGGATGCCACTAGCATAGGCAAAGCAAAAAAAAATTAAAAAAAGAGAGACAGAAAGGAAAACTGTAATTAAATACATACATAAATAAAAAGAGCAAAAGCAGAGACAGGCAAAAAAAAAAAGAGAGAGAGAGAGAGAGAGAGAGGAAAAGGAGCAATGCTCACATCAAGGGAGCTACCAACAAAGCCCACTGATGCTTCTCCACAGCACCCCAGGTTGCCTAATCTCAGCTGCCTACTGTACCAACCAAATGACAGAGGTGAGACTTGGTTTAAGTCTGGGACTTCTGCTGCTTGGAATGAGGTTTCTTAGGATTATCATCTGGGTGACTCACTGAAATGTACTACTCACAGTGACTCATGCCTTTAAATGAAGTCTCTCAAATTCTGCCAGTTTGGAGATGAATTTAGGGATCTTAAAAGGTGGGGAATTACTCAACAAGAAACATTTAACCCTATCTTTTTAAAAGGCATTTCTTCTTCCAAAGAAAATGGGAAAGTCAGATATAGGGGCACTGAAGTACCAGCAAGGAAAGTATCTGGTTGTGGGTTGGGAGGCCCTAGAGTCTCTCTCATTAAAAAAAAGAAGAAAAGAAAAAGAAAAAGAAAAAAAAAAAAAACCCAATAGGAAAGGTGAAAACTTAGGCAAAGCGCAAGCAACTCTCCCTTTTCTAAAAGGGAAGAGATACCCCACAAAAGCAGGAACCATTAACTCAGGATAAGGAATAGAATGTCTGGTCTTGAAACCCCCAAAGGAAAACCACTCCGAGAGGAGATGACCTTAAAGATAGAGGATTCAGAGGTTCTAAGACTTGGAATCTGAGCCAAACTCTACTTTCTCAGAGACCTCACACCTACTCAGTAAAGAAATCCCAATAGATCAACTGAATAAAAAGACAATCCTTACCCAGTGAGACCACGTTCCCATAATTCTCTAACATCACTTCTCTGTAGAGATCCCTCTGAACAGGGTCCAGGCATCCCCATTCCTCTCGAGTAAGGTGCACAGCCACATCCTCGAATGTCACAAACTCCTGAAATAACACAGCCTGGCTGCTCTCAGGAATGAGGCCACTACAGCATCATGGCCAGAGAATGATGGAGATGATATAGAGTCTCCAGTGTGTATTTATGTCAGGGAGGAGTGAGAACAGATGAGAATCTAGGGAATAAGATCCATAACCCTTTAACATCTAATAAGCACCCATTACAACACTAGGGCTAAAGAATAAACAGTGTTTGTTGGTGGTGTTTAGAAAGATGGAAAGGTGGTTTGTGTAAAGTCCAGGTCTCTGAAGAGATCAGTTCCAAAACTGGGGTCTGCTACTGAAAAAAAAAAAAAATCCAGGCAAGGTTTACAGATGGGGTGAGGGAAGGGCCACACTCAATTAGCAGCAACAGTCCCTGAGGAAAAGAAGGTTCCTCAGCTCACCTGGTACCTGGCTGTCAGGAGTGCAGCTGCCTGGTCTCCTGGGCTTCCCTCGTGGGGAAGAGCAGGCACCTGGGGAACAGGTGGAGCTAAGGGAGGAGAAAGGAGCCAAGAGTGAGAGTAGCCCTTCCCCAGGGCTCCCTTACAGAGAAGAGTCAGTAGGACCCTTCTTCACATCAACATTCTAGTAAAACCAATGAATCCTTATCAGGTACTGAGTGTGTCTACTCTGCTCCTCAGCACTTGCCTGCCCTGCTTACACATGTTTAGACCCATGATTCAGGACTTTAAGCACTGTACCTGTTTTGCAGATGGGCAAGGCAAAGCATAAGGATTTGCAGTGACTTGTCCAGGGCCATGGTTATTTAGTAGAGTTCTGACCCTTTCCTAGACACTGTTCTATAAACATCACAGCCTTTCTCTTGTGAATGAGCACTGTCTCTGCAACCAGTGTGTAAGGCCCCTAAGAATAAGGAATGGCCATCTGTTTCCTCACAATCTTTTCCGCATTCCCACAATGCCCCACAGCAAACTCCGTGTACTGTGGCACCCAATCAGTGTTGCTGACACACAAGTTATTTCACTGCAGTTGGCCATGAGTGTTCTAAGACAAGATTCTTACAAAACAAAGGAAGTACAATACAATAAAAATGTTACTGTATAGTCAATATGTGACATGTATACATTCATACAGGCATTGCGCTCAACCAAGCAATTAAATGGGTACTTTCTTAACCAAAATTAAATTAGTCACAAATATTGCAGCTGCAACAGAATGGCAGGTGGCAAAGCACAAAAGGTCATCAAGGAGGGAAGACACTAAGTGAAGGGAAGGGACAGACCCTAAACCTAAGAAGAAATGAAAGCCAGGCAAGGATTGTGAGATGCAGCAAAAAACCCATATTTTAGAAATTATTGTGGATGTGGTAACTGGGATGAAGCAAAGGTTGTATAAATGAAAAACAGCTGGAGCAGAGTGAGTGATTACAACTGAACTGAGTCACATCTGTCCCTCCCTTCCAGACCTCCCTCTAGGAGCCACCTTCTTATTGAAGTTCCTGGCCTCTCTCATACCAGGCCCAGAAGCCCCTCTCCACTCCCACTCTCCTGGATGTAAATGTTCTCCCTGCCTTACCCCCAGTGAATCCCTGTTCCATATCGGTGTCCTGCACGAACTGAGGCTCTGGGGACAGACCCTCAGACTGGGTCTCCAGAGACTGAAATTGGACCCTTGGTGATCTTGCCGCTTCCTGGACCGATATTTCCTCCATCCCTGTTTTGGAGGCCAATGACCATCACTGTGGGGTGAGATTAGGAGAAATTATTGTAATAAGTTAAAATGACCCAAAATTTCATATCCTCAGGACTTAGCAAAGTATCTTGGACACTGTAAATACTAAATAAAAAGTCAATAATGATTACCCAACTAAATTAAATGGATTTGGTGGAACTTTTTAAAAAATCAAGAAAGTACAATTTAATATAGTAAAGATTTCTGTGGAAAGTTTAAAATATTTAACACTTACAAACTTCTATCAAGGCTCAAGTTCATATGCAGAGAAATATGCTAGTTATGATTACTCGTCATTTTTTAAGCGCAGACTTCTTAGAAATTACTTGGTAACACTCTGTCAGCCCATTTTCAATTACTAAATGGTTTTGACTAAGAACAAAATTCCACTTTTGGGATCAGACCCTTCACTAACTTAGGCGAGGTAGTCAGGCCTTTTTAACACAATCCTGACAGTAACCCAGGGAAGAGCTACTGATTCAAACAGGTTTGACTGGTGTCCTTCAAACCCAAGGACGCGACAGGGCTCTGTCCCCGTTCCGCAACCCTCTTACGCGACAGTCTGTCCCCCTTCCCCAACCCTCAAAAAGGACCCTCGCGCTGGGTTCTCCGAAGGCCTCTCCCAGCGCTGCCCTCCCCCCACTTTCCTTAGGTGAAAACATGGTCCCAAGAAGGCGAGGCAGGCCACAGATACCCAGCTCACACCAAGGAACTGTCACTGGATCCTGACAGCGGGATCCTCAGTCCGTGGAGCAAACCCGGACCGAGGAGAAACGAGCCCTCGCTCCACCGGCCCCGCGCGCTCCAGGGTACGGAAACGGCCGTAGGCGGGACCGGGCGCCCCCGCCTCCTCTTCCTCTCCGTGAACCAAAACAAGGGACCGTTCCCAACGCGACCCCAGAATGGCTTCCAGAGACTCACCCGAGCGCAGCGGCGGCCCAGGCTGCCGTCCTGTCGCAGACACCCTTATTCGCAGAGCCACCCCGGCCTTTCAGGGGTCGCTCTACACCACTAGGGAGGCGGTGCTTCTCAGTGGCACTTCCGGAGGCGGAGTCCGGAGGACAGGCCCCCGGATGCAGGCTCTGGATGAAGGTCCCGGATGAGGTGTGGGAACCGCCTAGGTTAGCTTGAATGGCTTTTCTCCTCCTAACCTGCCAACCGCGCTGGGCCGCCTTTGTAACCACTGTATCTGTAATGACTGACAGCCTCGGACTTGGGAAGGCGGCCCCGCTGGCCCTTCCTTGCATCAGCCAGTCCTCGAGACTCCCTGCGGAGTGGTGGGCAGCACACCTGTAATATCGGGAGGTGAGGAAGAATGGCCGACCTAAAGGTCAAGATTTCCCTGAGTCAGCCGGTCTGAAACTAGCACAAGGGTACAGAATACACTGATTAAAGAGAGGATTGAAGGCTCTTTGGTTATAGAAGGTACACACAGAAAGTTCGGGGATCGGAATCTAATAAGGTTCTTGGGGAAAGGAAGGGGCATTGGGCAAACTGCAGTGCAAGAGAGAAACTGAGAATAGAAGAGACCCACGTTCCTGGTCTGACTGGACTATGCAGAAACCTGGATAGGTAAAGCACGGAGAACTTGGACAGTCAGGCCGCAGTGCCGGAACAGAACACCCTAGAGCATTATGATGTCATGGATCCTTAAAAAGCGTGTGGTCTTGTGAAACGATCTGCTAGGGACTAGCAAGTCTCTTAAAGAATAAAAACAGGGCACATGCCTGGGTTGCCAGGCCAGTTCCCGGCAGGGGACATACAAGAGGCAACCGCACATTGATGTTTCTCTCCCTCTCTCCTTCCCTTCCTCTCTAAAGATAAATAAATAAAATAAAATAAAAAAGAATAAAAACAGTGATTTGAAAGGGATTTAGGTATTACTTCTTTCTTTAAGCTCACAAATCAAATGTTATCCTTTAACGCTATTTGAGATCAAATTAAATATAAAAAACCCGGAACTGTGGCATTCTATACATTTTTTCAAGCTACGATCTTAGAGACTAATATGCCTTCCCTTTACTTCCTTCTTGAGTATCATTGGCATCAACCTCCTAACAAAGAGTGGTAAGAAACAGTAGCTACTACTTGGCTTCTGAGCAAAATTTTTTTCAATGGTTTTTCAGAGGACGCAAGTGGCAACAATTAACTCATAAAATTTGTGATTTTTAGTTTAAACTATGTATTTAAAGAAAACGTATGAGCAACTGAGCACTTTATTAATTTTTCCCTTATGCCCACCATTGCACAAAGCATGGATAAATACAAAAGACATAAAACTTTCATACCAGAATTGATACATGCTCTAAATATGGGTTTGCCTTCCCAGCTGCTTTGCCTCCACTAGCACCGTCATCTGAGAGCTTACAGGATGCCTCATCCACTGGACATACCTTAAACTAAGCAACCCATTTTATAGTCAAGAAGGTATGACAATGAGCTTGTAAACACAGAATTCATGGTGCTTCCTCATCATTCAGAAGCAGCTAGCCTGGCAGAACTATGGAAAGGCATGTACTGAAGACTCAGCTAAATTGCTGATATAAAATATAGCACCTTGTATGGCTGGGGATACAGTATATGCATTGATGTACAGTGAACCAATAATATAAACATGGTATTGCGTTTCCAACATAAAAACTACAGGAACTAATGGGTCAGAATGGTGGTGGTCCCTATTACTGTCATCCAGTAATCCATTTGTGGAATTTGTGCTTCCTACTTCCAGACCTAGAGTCTGCTGGGTTATGGTCCAGATTTTCCAATGAACAGTTAGGAGATACTTTGTGTTCTACTTAACTGGAAACTGAGAATAGCACCAGGCCACTTTGGGTCCCTTGTGTCAGTAGATAAGTAGGTAAAAAGCAGAGTTATTATAAATGCCCCCACAGTCCCTGCCACCCACACTATATAAATGGAAAAACATACCCAGCCAGCTGCATTCACTTTAATGTAAAAATAGGGGTGGAGGTAGAGGGAAGAAGTCAAGTTTATACAAAGAAAAAAAGTACAATGCATAATAATGTAATGGCACTTAGAGGTGACTTGGAACACTGGATGGAAATATGACGAAAAAGTTCTGGGAATATGATGTCTTCAAGGAAGACCATAGGTTAGCCAGCCAGTCAGTGCTAATGATCGAAGACATACTCAAGTGGATTATTGAAGAGTCATGGGGAAGTAGAAAGAGAAAACAATGGCAACCACATTGTTTCAAGGTCAAACCTCATAAGGAATGGAACGTTTTTCAGAGTTTGGAAGGTTCTTCACAATATTGCCTAGTCTGTCACTGGCAGACTCTGTCACAGGTGGCTGTTCCTTTTGTGGGCTTCCACTGTCATGTTCCAAGTTGTCTTGGAACTTAGAGTGGTGTCGCAGTCATTCGAGGCCCCAGTTACAGTTTTATTGAAGATGAAATTTCTTGATCTACTTATGAAGTAATGGTAAAAAGTCATAATTATTGTGATAACATTCTGACAGCAAAATGTCTCAAATTTGACTTACTATAGTAATTCCATTATTGTTATTCTGAAAACTTCCTGGAAGCCTTAGACAAGCTCAGAACCTTATAATTTCTAGTATTGGAAAGAATGTCTGTGGCCTATAAAGCAAGTATTTGAAAATACTGCCCATTCAAATAGCAATGCATAACCAGGGTCCCCAGAGCAGCAACCACTTTGGTTTTGTGAAACTACTCATTCTTTTTTATTTTTATTTAAAACGGTGCTGAGATATAATTCAAATACCATACCATTCATGCAGACTATTACAAGTCAATAACATTCAGTATGCTTACAAATAGTGCAACCGTCCTCACAATTGGCTGCAGAACGTTTTCATCACCCTCAAAAATAGCCACACCTAAGAGCAGTCTCTTCCTATTCCTCCCCCAGCCCTGGGCAACCACTAATCTACTACCTATCTATGGATTTGCCTATTCTGGACATTTTGTATAAATGCGATCACACAGTACACAATCTTTTGTGACTGGTTTCTTTCACCTAGCATATTTTCGAGGTTCACTCATGGTGCTACATGGATCTGTACTTCATTCCTTTGCATGGCCCAGTAGTATTTCATCCTATGTACACACTGCATTTTGCTTCTCTATTTATCACTTGATGGATATTTGAATTGTTTCTCCTTTTTGACTATTGTGAATCATACAGCTATAAACAATCATATATAATTTTCATTTCTCTTGGGGATATATCTAAGAATGGAATTATTAGAGTTAACGCAGGTTAACTCCAACAAGGTGAGGAAATGCCAGAATGTTTTCCAAAGCGGCTGCACTAGTCAGCGTGTTTACCACTACAGTGCATTGAAGGCTCAATAAGACAAGTAGAAGAAAAGTATACCTATGTGAACTGGACCGTATCCATGGAAACTTAATCCCTGCTTTTCCGGAGGGTTGAAGTTGCGCTGAGGAAAGCGATTCCCACCCCAAAGCCGAAACCCAGTGATGGACGAGGAGGGATGCATAGCCTCTCTCGATACTAAGAGGACCCCGAAGCGAAGCCCAGACCCGGACAGCCGAAGTTGACGCGCTTCAGCTGCCGGGACGAACACACATTTTCTCTGCGTTTGGGCCAGCAGATCGCCCTTCAATTCCCCAGAGGCACCTCCCTTTTATATCCCAGCACCCCCAGACTTCTCCGGGGTTCGCGGTGAGACGTGGGTCCAGGTCGGGGGCGGGGGCGGGGGCGGGGAGAGAGGTGGCTCCACGTCCCTAATCTGCACCCCAGCCTGGGCGGTAGGAAGCGCCGCCTTTCTGCAGGGACAGCCCTGGATCCAAGCGGGAAGGAAACGATGATGTTTTCGTTCCCGGTCTGGGAAGAGGCAGCCTAGTCCTGGGTGTTCACCCCAAGGGGTGGGAGACAAAAATGGCTCTAGTTTAATTTTTGTGCTCCCCACGGAAGCATTCCATATGCTGTCCTTCAGGCGAGAGGTTCCCCCCACAACCCCTAGGTTTCTAGGGCCCCCAAGTTGTAAAACGAGGAAGACCCTTGAGGCTACCAAGCTCCAACACGGACTTTTTTCTTTTTTAATAGCGGACTTAAGCCTCTTAAGTGTTTGCTCACCCCCCAAACCCATTACCATTAATGATGATGATTAAGGAGTGTTTGAAGCCTAGTGAAAAACGTGATCTGGATGCAGTAGGGAAAAATTATATACATTTCACCCTTTAAGTTCTGGACTTTCTGAATGTTTTTTATGTGTATGATTTCAGACATTAGTTCGATTTTTCAGTTGTGGCTGAGCTTCACTTGGTTCGATGAGTAAGTAGTGAAGAGAGTTGGTGGCCGCGTGGCGGAAAGCCTGTTGGCCATTAGGAGACTAATTACCTGTGCTCTCTCTGCCACTGATTAACAGGATGGTCTTGGACAAAACACCAGCAAGTCTCAACTTAGAACTAAGTAAAATAAACTGGATTATCTCAAAGGAACTTTCCAACTTGGAAACTGATTGAGAGTGATTTCACTGTGAAAAATCCAGCCAGGCCAAACTTAAGGCCCCATGTCTGTTTCCTGCAGCATCACCAGGGTAAAGAAACTTTCATTGTCCAGAGGGAGAGAGAAGGTTAAGGGGCAAGTCAGTGCTAAAGAGATAATGTGCAATCAATAAATGAATTATGGATAATACACTGAAAGCAGATCATTGTTCCTTACTATTTTCTGGAGAAATAGGTTGGTTATACAGTGTAATAGGAGATGTACAAGTAACTTACCCATTGACACATTATTTATGTATTTTAAACCTGCTACTATAATATTTCTTCCATTCTTATTCAGCTGTTTCATAAATAACCAGGTAGTTGCAATATAGCAAAATCTGTTAATTTATAAATGACATGCGTTCAGGCCTATAATGAATTTGTTGAACTTTCTACAAATGAGCACAAAATGTTGGCATTATATTCATTCAAACGAATGTTTTTTTAAATATCTATGGGTTGCAAGGAACAATGGTAAGTGACTTAAGGGCAACAATGAAAGCAAAAGACAGTCTTTATTCTTGTGGAGTAATCTAATTGAGATAAGGCATGAA
The DNA here is from genome assembly GCA_039655065.1 of Glossophaga mutica. Taxonomy (NCBI): domain Eukaryota; kingdom Metazoa; phylum Chordata; class Mammalia; order Chiroptera; family Phyllostomidae; genus Glossophaga; species Glossophaga mutica. Next base: position 86,200,097 of record CM077305.1, read on the forward strand.
AGCATTAAAAATTAAGTTTCGGGATAAAAGCTATCAAAATGTTACATATCAAACTAGTAATGGAGACAGTGAGTCTAGAGTCAAGAGGTGACTGGGTGCTAGGACCACTCAAGAAATGTAAAATACAACCTAGCCTTTCTACTGCTACTTGCTCAGAATATGAGCAGAAAAACATCTGGGAGGGCCTTTCCAGGTCAGAGAGGAGTGACAGCTCCTGACCTCAGCCTTGCGTCCTTGAGTTTCATGTCCTTGGAGTCCTTTCATTTTGATTCATACTGCCACTGCAGGGGAAAGCCCCTGGGAAAGTGCCATCCCCCCTTCCCACCTTTAAAACTTAGACCCAGATGTCAAAAACCAAGATTTCTTTTCCTCAGTCTCCTTAAAATACCTAAGACAAAATGGAATTTTCAGAAGATATATCACTAAAAATGAAGGGAAATAAGCACAGAACATACAATTGTTGGAAGATGAACATAAGATGGGTAACAAATGATGACAGAGAATGTTAATGCTGTAAGATGTGGACAAAAAAGTTAGGGCTTATCAGGAAAGGTTAAATGGGTTTCAGTACTTTTAAAATATAAATACAAGTTCTAATTTTTTGCCCTATGCCTGAGTGGATCATTTTGTACACCCTGCTTTGGTGATCACCTTAGAGTGACCAGACCACTTCTTTTAGAGTGACTGGATGGCAGTGTGACAGCATTGTTAGGGCCTTGGACTTCAGACTTGGGTTTGAGTACTGCACTACCTGTATGTTATTTAGTCTTTCTCATCTTCTGTTTTCACCTATAAAATAGGAATAATAATCATGTGTACTTTATTAGGTTTCCACAGGTATTAAACGAGCTGAGTGTGTAAGGCACCAAATACACCTGGCACACAGCTAACATAAATGGCAGTTGTTACCATGTCCCACTGTTGGATTTAGTAAATTGTCTTCATGAATACTTGTATGAGTTGCTAGCAGGATAGAAATCCAATGTGACTTTTTAAATCCTTCTTATTAAATTTTTCTTCCTTGCAGGATTATAAAAACCAATCTCATAAAACATCTAGGACAGAAAGGACAGTCCTGCAGATGTACCCTATTTGGATCAAGTGAGCCAGTTCCTTGAACCTGAATAATGACTGCTGAATGAAGGGGTACTGCAGATCTGCCTCCCCAGGCTGCCCAGGAGATAAAGACAAGTGATTATGAAAGTGGAGGAGGAAGATGAAAAGGATGGGGGAAACCATTTCAAAAAGAATGAAATAAGACAGAGTTATCACCACAATTTCTTAGTCGTTCCACAACTGTGAATGAGAGAGCTTTATTATTATCATATTTAGTTGCATATCGAGTGGCAAAAGAGAAAATGGCTCATACAGCTACTGAGAAAATTATTCTTCTGGAATGTATGGATATGGTATGTACAATTTTTGATGATAAACCAGCTGATAAATTAAGAACTATTCCTCTTAGTGGTAATACAATATCTCATTGAATCTGTACTATTGAAAAAACATTGAGAAACCATGCTTATTATATGGCTACAGTGTGGCACAGATTTTGCCATCCAACTTGATGAAAGCACTGATACTGCAAGTTGTCCAACGAACACTCTTGGTTTATGTCCAATATGTGTGGCAAGATGATTTTATAGAGGATCTGTTGTGTTGTTTAAATTTAAATTCACATATAGCCAGGTTAGATTTATTTACTGAATTAGAAAAGTGTATTCTTCATACAAATTAAACTGGAAAAATTGTAAGGGAATGTCCAGTGATGGAGCAGCACATGTGACTGGGAAACAAAGCAGAGTTGTTGAAAAATTATTAGAAGCAACTCATAACAATGCTCTTTGAATCACTGTTTTATTCATCTAGAAGCTTTGGTATCCAAAAAAATCCCACCAAGTCTAATGGGTGTATTGAGAAATGCAGTGAAAATTGTTAATTTCATTAAAGGAAACTCATTGAACAGCAGACTTCTTGAAATACTTTGTTCAGAGATTGGAGTTAACCATACCCACTCACTGTTTCATATAGAGGCTTGTTGGTTGTCTCAAAGAAAAGTATCGAGCCGAGTATGTAAACTCAGAAATGAGATTTAGATTTTTCTCATTGAAAAGCAATTTCATTTGGCAACTATTTTTGAAGATGACATTTGGGTAATAAAATTGGCATATTTAAGTGATATTTTTGGCATTCTTACTAAATTAAATTTGAAACTACAGGGGAAAACAATGATGTATTCCAATATCTTGAACATATCCTATGATTCCAAAAGACATTATTGTTGTGGCAAGCAAGACTTAAAAGCAATCACCCCAGCTTCTATGTGTTCCCGACACTGTTACAACACCCTGAAGAGAACATTCTTAGTGAAGACTGTTTCAACAAAACAAAATTAGAGATATTGTTGCATCTCATTTCTTTGTCTCAAATCTTTAATTACTACTTTCCAGAAAAGAAACTTAAATTGTTAAAGGAAGATATTTGGATGAAAGATCCATTTACTTTTCAAACCCCAGAATCAATCATTGAGTTAAACTTGGTGCCTGAAGAAGAGAATGAATTGTTGCAGCTCAGTTCATCATTCACACTGAGGAATTATTATAAGACATTAAGTTTATCAGCATTTTGGATGAAGCTTAAAGATGAATTTCCATTGCTAAGTAGAAAGGGTGTATTGCTATCATTGCCATTTACAACTACCCATTTGTGTGAACTAGGATTTTCAGTCTTGCCATGATGAAAAACAAAGAAATAGGCTCAGCAGTGTCCCCCACACACAATGGAGCCACATCCTCCTGTGACCCTGACCGGGATGAACTCACAGACAGGCAACATGCCCATCCCGTTAAAAACAGTCTTTACAAAACTTTGGTGTTGTACATTTTTCGGCATTTTTGTATATTGTATTTAAATATTAATAAAAATTACACTTGGAATTTACTAGGTTTCTTTTCATGAATAGTAACAGTAAGTATTGTTTCATGAAACTTGTATCAGTACATAGGATAATACTGTAAAATACAGGGTTCAGCAGAAGTAACACCTGCTTGAGTGTGGTTGGTAGGGTAATAATATGGGTGTACTAATTTATAGTTTTAATTTGACCATTTCACCTAAACTGTCATACGGTGTGCTTGAGTATGGTATTGTTATGTTACAGATTACATGCTTATGATTTTGTAATTAAAAGGGGAATTATTTGTGCCAAACCCTATATATGTTTGGTTAGTTTTGAAAATTAGTGCTCTTGACAATTTTGTACTCAGGTGTGGTTCGCCTGCCCACTGTCGCTGCCTTGGTCCTCCCTTTGAGTCAGAGCCCTATGCAGGTTCCGTCATTCACCACACATGTGCCTGTGTGCTCTCTCCTTTTTGTGCTAATTCCAGATCGTGAATCTTGATGCCAATTACAGTTTAACACCATCATCCTTGTAACTGGGTTTCTGTGAGCAGGGGTACATGTTGTCATTCTAGCTAGTGAGGTGTGCAGGGCCATCTATCAGCATATTTCTGAGAAGGTTTTCCTTGCTCTCAGAAAGAGACACAAGAGAAAAGATAGTGATGATTGTGGCATAGTTTATTAATCCCCCCAGATCCCTTCTTACAAACACAGCAGCTAGGATAGCAAAACTGAAACCCGTGGACAGTGTCTACAACAAAACCAGGTGACAACTTACCACCTACAGTTACAAAACTAATGTAAGTCTCAAGTCATCATGTAAAAGGAAGCAGAGAAGCAACAAGCATGTGAAAGATCTGAGAACTGCAAAATAATCAACAGGAACTCGTGCAAAATTTTGTTGAGCTATACTGAGAAAAGCAACTGAAACTAAGAGGAGTTTGCACACTTCACTACAGGGAAAGGGTTTGTAGTAAAGTCTGGGAACAGTTTGGGCCCTAAGAAATAGAATCTAAATTGAACAAGACAGAGACAAGACAGACCAAGTCTTAACTTTGTGTTCTTGAGAACAAGCCAGAGTCCAGAAGACAGCCAGGCCCTCCACCCTGATGCCAGAAACCTCACTGGAGCAGTCTACAGACTTTATGTCACGACCACTCAGTTCTGAGACAAGTCTGAACCAAGCAAATGGGGACAGTGAATCCAGTGCGCCCCATCCCCCCATTGACCCCCCCAGGGCCCAAGATCCAGAGAGTGCTGCCTGATGGCCTTCAGAAGAGGAGCCTGCAGTGCAGCCAAAGCTGTCTTGCCTACACCCCATCTGGGCCAGCATTAAGTCAGCAGCACTGGGCTCATGCAAAAATGACAGAGAGGCACATGGGCCCTGGCCTGGAAATGCTGAAATTGAGGATTTTTAACATGAGAGATGGAAGATAAATGATGGCAGAAGGTCCCACAGCCAGGAGTTGAGACTAAGTCCAGTCATGGACCTGTCACTCCCCAAGCGAACTGCCTGTGTTTGCTAGGAGGCTGTCCTTTTTTGTATAAGGATGTTCTGCAAACAGTCCCACATGTTATTAGGTATCATGATAGTTGTTAACGCCAGACACTCCATCCTGGGGGTGGGTCTACTAACATGTGCAAACACTTACAGTTCTTACCATTATGCTTGGTGCCAAAGGGGTGATGCAGAGATGGACACAGGCCAAGCACCGGATCCCAGAGTTAGCAGACAGGTTTCTAGCTCCATGTGCCCTTCCTTGGCTGTCCCCACTCCATTAACTGTGGGCCCAGGGAGCTAGAAAACTTTATGGAATGTTAAAATGATCATGTTGAATTTCTTCATTTTACAGGTGAGAAGACTGACTCACCAGCCAGGATTAGAAATCCTGGTCTTGAATACTTCCCATGTTTTTTCCTCTATGTTACAGTAGTACCATTTTAATATTAAACTCAATGCAATATAATTTAAAAAATCTATGGTTAAAAATATATTCCAAAGAGTAGAGGAAAATGGATTTTGGTTTATCCATTTTGTTAGAATAAATGAGCCAATAGATTTTTTCAGCTGCATCTATCAATTGACTCAATCTACATTTTATTCTCAAGGCACACATCCAAGCATAACTCTTGGGGTGCCTGGCTTTTGTCTAATAGAGGAAAGGGAGTAGACACAGCACTAATTAACTTGAAAAGGCATAATTTCCGCATCCTAGGAGTGGGAGTCAACTACAGCACTAATTAACTTGAAAAGGCATAATTTCCGCATCCTAGGAGGCCATAGCATCTCTGACCTTCCACTGGCCTCTCTCACCTGCCACCTATTGACATTCTTCCTGTTCCTTCCTGGCTCTTGCCTTCTAATTACCTAGACATGGAGTGGGTGGACAGGTAGAGACGGCATGGGACAGTTGGTGAAGAGTAGAGAACCTCCAAAGTCCCAAATACTCCCAGCATCAATTTGAGATGCCTGGAAGCTGATAATGACAAGCTGTGATAGATGCTGTGGGGGCAATCAAAGGGGACCAAATCATGGTCTTTGCTCCCTACTGGAGGGAAACTCTTTGAGGAAAATAAACTTGGAAATGACAACCAACTAAAATGTAAAGAGAAATTTCAAGTGAAATGCTAAAATACAGGTGAGAAAAAAGTTTCTATGGACCCTCATAAGAGAGGACTTGAATGATGAAAAAGATTTCATAGAAGTCCTATTTAAAAACTGGGCCAAGAAGGGGTGTGGGTGGAAGGGCATTTCCATCCAAAGAGAACAACATGGGCAAAGGCGTAATGTGCTGTAGGAATGACGTAGAGTTCTCAAAGGGAGTAGGTGGGGAACTGATGGGGAAAGTCTTTGACTGCTAGGAGTTAAGAGTGCATGCTCTTCAGGTCACTGGTAACTAGCAAGAGCACTTTAAACAGGGGCCAGGGATGAGAAAACTACTGCAAAGATCTAGAAGTTTGCCTGGAAACCAGAAGAGAAATGAGACGTGATTTTGAGGGAGAAAAGTATACAGGAAATTATTTTGTTTGTTTGTTTTTAAGTATAAGGAAAATCTGAGTATGTTTATAAAGAGGACTCAATGGAAAGGAGCATCCATGTCCATTGCTGCCTCTCTCACTCTTCCTTCTTCAAAGAGCAGGAGGACATCAGGGGAGACTGTCCTTAATGTATATCTCCTTCGCTTCAATGCTTTGACTTCTTGTCATATCCTTTCCTTCTGTACCTAACAAACTAGTGTTCCTACTGTCATCAAAGATGAACTTCACAGCCTACATTCTCCATACCATTCCCTTCTGTCTCTGGAATCTGATTCCACCAAATTATCTTCTAGTTTAAACATTCTCCTTTCCACTGATTCTCTTTATAAATGTCCTCATGTATGTAGAGAAGAAGACTGGGAGCCTTGTTACCACTGGGTGAGGGTGGAAGTGCAGGTTACCCACATGGTTTCCATTGATACCAGCCTAGTGAGCCCACTTAGCTTTTGCTGATGGGAATAAAAATGGGGCCATAGTTTTTTCTGTGGTGTTCAGCTGGAGTAGAGTAATTGTTGTCTAAAAGTTTTCTGTCTTTCCCTGAGCAGGCAGCTCAGTTGGTTGGAGCATTGTCCCAATATGCCAAGGTTGTGGGTTCAATCCCTGGTCAGGGCACATAGAAGAAGCAACAAATGAATGCATAAATAAGTGGAAAAACAAGTCAATCTCTCTCTGAAATCAATAAATAAAAATTTAAAAAATAAAAAAGTTTTCTCTCTTGCTAGGTTGCCCTTTTCTGAAAGATTTTCTTGTGGCTTTGGTTTTTCTAGATTGCCTGGTTCTCTAGCACCCAGTCTAGTACATACGAAGTGGGAAAAAACCCAGGGAACTCACTGCTATGTCACCTCTTGGATTCCAAGGCCTAAAGACAGTTTTCTTTCTACCCTTCAGTCTTCTTATATCTGTTTTACACGTAGTGTCCAGGGGGATTAGTTGTACTTAGTGGGAGGAATAAGGGAAAGTACTCTACTTCCCAGAAGTGGAAGTACCCATAATCTTACTTGAGTTTTATGGCCATGAGTTTAGAAAAAGATGAACTGGCAAGAACACCTTTCTTTCTTCAGTCACTTCCAATGACTACAGTGCAAGTATTGGGAAGATAGACATTGAATTTAATCATGACTGTGATTTTTGTCAAATGAGCACGCCAAAGCAAGGAGGGACAGGAGAGTTGAATGATCATAATGATTGACCATAAACTTTATGTTGGTGAAGGAGGAGGGATAGGACATCAGTGAGTGAAGGACAGCAAACATGACAACATCAATGGGTTGGAGGTACTAACAATATTGAAAGGTCGTTGGAGTCTATCCACTAGAGAAAGGAAGCTGGAAAGATAGTGGTCACAGGGTGGGATGCATGAAGTTGAGTTTCAGGTCATAACAAGCTCTGAAGCATGACTACAGGAGCATGTAACCGTGGTAGGATGGAGGACAAGATCACTGGAGCAGAGGATTAAGAGAATGGAGACACCAGGGTCTCAGAACACCCTGGTTAGAAGAACCATTTATGTCTATATAGAAATTACCAAGAATTAAGGCAGAGATAGTTTCAAAGAGCAATGGTGATCCAGAAACTAAAATCAAGGAGAAATAAAAGAAAATGATGTAGGGGCCAGTAGACTATAACAATGAGGGAAAGAAAATGAGAGTGATAAAATCTGATGACAATGTTGATGGCCTTTTCCCTATGCCATCTGGCTCCCAATTCCTGTTAGGTTTCTTGTTACTTTTGGAAAATGAGAGTCTTATAATTCAAAAAGGCAATTTGCTAAGTAATTCATCTTCAGTTTTTCTAGGTTTTCATGGCAGGACCTTCAGCTTTATCCATTACAGATCACCATTGCCAGTGAGCACCAAAACAATTGTTCTCACTAGGTAAGATTCCGGCTTGCCTAAGCCATAGCTCCGGGGTTTCTGTACCCCCTGGTTTGTCATGACCCTCTGGGTCTGACAGGGAGAGCTGGGTCACCAAGGGAAGTTGAGGAGAGAATCAACTAGAGGACGTTTCTCTAACATGTTTCCTTCTGGGACACATAGCTCTGTCCCCAGGCTAACAATTTCAGCATTGATTCCCCACTGCTCAGGATTCACTCTGTAATCAGCGGAGGATGATGGCAGATACAAAGGAATAACTGGTACCACTGTTTCCATCTGGGAACAAAACCAGAGGCTGAAGAAGGCAACCCTGGGAAAGAGGTATGTGGAATGAATAGTTACATTTCACTCCATCCTAAAGTTACATTCATCAAGCGCCTGCCATGTGTCTATGTGTCTGGCTCTATATTGAGTGCTTGATTGTTTGTTTGTTTGTACCGTAATACTGCAGGATGGTGTTATTTTTCTACCTTTACAGATGGGAAAATGCTCAGAAAACTAAATGACTGAGTAATTGTCACATTTACCAAATGGCAGAGATAGGATTCAGACCACAGTCTACCTGATGCAAAAGTTTATGTTGCATGGCAAGAAAGCACCTGGAAATTACAACTTCATGCCCAGGGGATGCAGCATGATACGTGTCAAATCACATTACAACAATCTTCCACACCATGGAGTTTCTCTAGTTTTCTGCTCATGTTGCAGTTTTATTGAAGAAAATATTGCTTAGTACATAAGTGAAAAGGCAATTGGGTTTATTGCTACTCTTAGTTTTATCATTAAAATACAAATAAACAGCTGAAGATCTGACATACACAACTATACTTATTCATAGGTCCAGTTTTTTCCTAGCCACTCTTTTCTGCATGAAAAAAATAGAGTTATAAATAAATAACTTGATAAATAAATAAATAGACTTATAGTCATATTTTATGTCCATACCCCCCAGGTATGCAAGTATCTCCCACACATAGATGTACATTATAAAGATGTACAGAGAAATTGGCATAAATAAGTAAACACATAAAAATTAGTAGGAAGGAAAAAGGTAAGGTATGGGTCTTTAAGGAGTGAGAAAAGCGGTGGAAGAGTAGGTGAAGAGTAGTTAGAAAAAGGAGGGAAGGTTTGAAAATCTCAGATGCATAGCAGAACAAAGGATACTGCAGCCAGTACACAGCGCCAGGTCTTCCAATGGATAGCTTTATGGTAATTCTCAGTATAATAAAGAGAGGGCCTATGAGTTTCTCTCTCTCCTGAGAGGGGAATAGGGAGTAAGCAGGAGTCCCAGGTTGGGTTGCTAAAGCCAAATTTGTTCCTTTACTTCTGAGTTTTCAATTTCAGCCAACAGGAGAACATGTGTATATTTTTCAATCAATTTGGCAGATTCTGCACCCTTCCTGTTAAGCACATAAATACAGCCTTTTTTCCTCGGGTTTCTGCTAATATACATTGGGACTCTGTGATACACTCAAAAGAATCAGAGGCAGGATGCTTGGTCTTCAAATGTTGCTCTCTAAGCTTGAGAGATTAAGTACACACAGGAAGCGTGAAGAACATAGACATGGAAGCTATTCTGCCTGGGATGGAATCCTTGCTCTAGCACAATTAACCTGTTCGTGAGCAAGATACCCTCTTTGTGGCCCAGTTTTCTCCTGTATAAAATGGGAACATATATATAGTGCACCTGGAAGAGTGCATGCTATATAGTAAGTACTATACATGTCTGAGAAAGAAAGAGAAAGAAAGAAAGAAAGAAAGAAAGAAAGAAAGAAAGAAAGAAAGAAAGAAAGAGAAAGAGTTACAAATGAGTAATTTCAATTAAATGAGGGACTATAGAGCACAGTGAGGTGGAATTAACCAAATAAGTCTTCATAGAAGATGTGAATACAAAACAGATTGTAAAATGAACATTCAGGACCATTAATATGAATGTAGCCTATGAAAAGACCTTGCTCAGGGGTTGTTTGGACAGGGTCCCCTAAGCCTCCCTCCTGCTCCTGCTCTCTTCAACTTTGAACTCTGTAAATTCCCTTATTTAGAGGAACTTATACTTTAACTTAGTCCAATGTAATTGTTCCAATTACTTCCCCCCATTCCAATTCTTATTCCAAGACTAACACCTTCTCTTCTTATGTTTTCCTTTCTATTGCAAAGTAAAGAAAAATAAGAAGGCTTCCAAGCAGAAAATGGTGAGAAAAGTAAAACTTCCAGGACATTATTAGGAAGACCAAACAATAAGCTGACCATGATGGTGGGCAAGGCTGTGAAATCTTGGGCAAGAGAGCAAGCAATGTGGAGATGCTCACAGAGACACCTGGAAAAATAAACCCAGAAAGAAGTTTTGGGGTGAAAACACCATTTTTAGGGTGAATTGTGAGAATTTTTTTCTTCTCCAACCATCCATTTTTGGCTCAGTTTGCTGTTTTGGCTGAAGCATGTTGGATCCTTCAGGTAAATATTATTCAGGTTAACAACCACTCAGAGGCTTTTAAGAAATACAAGTATTTTGTACTTGCTTTGGCAGCACAAATACTAAAATTGAAATGATACAGAGATTATTAGCATGGCCCCTGCTCAAAGATGACACAGAAATTCATGAAGCATTCCATATTTTTAAAAGACAACTCACTGACACAGACAACAGTACACTTATTACCAGAGGGAAAGGTGGGTAGGAGTAAGTAGAAGAGGATGTGGGGGGGTGAACGGTAATGGAAGGCGACTTTGCTAAGGATAGTGAACGCACAATACAATATAAAGATGATGTATTATAGAATTGTACACCTGAAATTTATGTACTTTTATTAACAAATGTCACTACACTAAATTAAATTAAAAAGTTAAAAAAAAGAAATACAAATATTTTGTGCAATACTATCGAAAGATTAGTATGTATAGAATATATAGCAGCAAAGCAAAAACAGATAAACTCTAACTTTCTCCTGTTTTTCTTTACTTTCTGGGCTGCCAAGGTGCATTTTTAGAAAATTTTATTTATTTATATTTAGAGAGAGGGGAGGGGAGGGAGAGAAACATTCACTGGTTGCCTCTCACATACTCCCAATGGGAGAACCAGGCCCACAACCCAGACATGTGCCCCAAACTGAGCCACATCAGCCAGGACTGTTGAGTTAGATTTTTTGGCTGCTTTCTCACTCACAATGCAGTATCCATAAACTGGCCTTTCCCCCACTCTCTAACTGCCATCTGAGGAGCATCTGAAGAGCAAACCATCTCATGCCAGGAACTTTGGTGTTTTCTTACTTTACGTATTATTGGGCCTCCATCCCAACCTGCCCTTGCTGTGATCCCTCTCAGTCAGCTTTTCCCTTGTGCCTTTTCTTTCAGAATTGCAGCAGGTCCACAGACACTCTAACATTGTTCATAAAACTATGTAAATGAACACTTTTCTGGGGAGAGATTGGCAGATTTCAACAGATTCTAAGAGGGGTACCTGACCCCCAAATGCTAATAATAATCATTGCTTCAGGAACTCTTTAATGTTCAAATGGGTTTTTCTTTTTAAAGAGAGTGCAGTTTATTCTTTCTGCCTTTTAACAAGTAGGAAAACTCAATTAAAAAATAACTTTCATATTCCAACTGATCATCTTAAGAGAGTCACACAGTTCCACTGGCCAACTATCTTGAAAATGTGTTTTATTTCAAGTATGCCTTTTCCGAATCTTCTGTGGGGACACTAACATTCTGTTAGCAGCTTCCATGGGCTGTGAGGGTAGGCACAAATGGGGGTAAAGTGTAAAGGCTAAGAAAGGAAATGTCTATGCTCACACTTAGGAGGGTGAGGTGACTCTGGCTGAAGATGTAGGGCTACTTACAGCCTACATCCACCAGGTGATATATGGGCCATTTGTGCCCCCTGTTCCCCTACTGGAGGGCTAGCTGCTGTCTCTACTCACTAAAACAAACACTTGAGATCAGACACCCAAAGAAAAGGATCACACAGTATATTCTAGGGGAAAGAAGAGGGTAGAATGGCAAATAGAAATAGCAGTGTCATATCACGATCAGTCATCGACTACCCCCCATGACAGACCTGTTTTGGGCTCTGAAGAGAGGGAAAAGAGGGAAAAAAACACTGTCAGTTAACTTTCCACCTCAGGGAAGAACACCATACACATGTTCGCATCTCACAGGGCAAAAGAGATTCACAAAAGACAATATACATACAGTAAGTGCTAGTGCTATAACACAAATTATGGACATGTGTGGAAACAATTCAGGGTAATGGAAGAATACTATGTTATAAGAGGCACTTTATTAACATTTCATTATCAGTCCCCATTTATGCCCTGATCCTTTTGCAGAGCCTTCTGCACCAGTGTTGATGGAGACATTGGTCAGCTGAGGTGGCCTGCAACAAACTCTGGAACTTGCGAAGGCAGAATTGAAGCAAAAATGAGCATTAAATTGGCAGAGTAGAGTGAAGATGGGCAGGGGTAGAAGAGAACCTCCTGAGACCTCAGAATGGCTCTCTCCCTTTGGCCATATCTGTCTCCATGGCAGAGAGCCAGGCACCTCCAATTACATTTCTCAAGTACACACACAGAAACAAAACCCACTGCCACTGTTACTTGGTTTCCAGCTACTATAATTTGCCCCCACACCACTATGATGGTGAGAGGAATCTTCTCTACAAAAAGGTTAAGCAGTCTAGATCTGGCCCAATTCCCTCCTTAGCTCTGTTGAGTTTCTAGCAGTGAAGTCATTCAGGAAATAAAGGTACAGAGTCAAATTTGGACCCTTCTTTGACAGATTATTATAGGGAGCCGATCCACTTGGCGTGGCGAATGTAGCCCAGCCCTATCAGAAAATTTACAGGTGCAAGTCGGCACACAGGAAGCCAAACCCACCAATCAGCTTTCCTGTGGGAATCAGGCCTGCCTTGTACCTAGGCTGCTATGAGACTTGTTTTTGCTAAAACTCCCTCACTCTGGATTGAGGCAGCAAATGCTTACTGCATATCTTAAAGTAACTTCCTAAAGTCGGTGCTAAACCTCCCAAGTATGGGGTGTAACCAGTTCAACCACTTTTCCCCTTGATCTGCAACATCCTTCTCTTTGAAGTAATTAGCAACATTCTTTTCTTTGTTATCTGTAAAAGGTAATCACCTACAGTGAACCTGCGCATAGTAAATGAGGACCATCTTCAATGTAATGTACCCAGAAAAGCAATAAAAGCCTGCCCAGGTAGGGGTCAAGGCCCTCTCTCTCACTTAGAAAGTGGCCATGCCATCCCCTTTTTGCCACAGGACTTCTGTAGTCTGTGTGAATTTGTTCATCACAGCCACAATACATGGACCCCGCAGGCTGGAGTCCGCATCAGATTATGATTAGGAAGTTGTTACCTTACTCAGGGAATGGCCAGAGAAGAAGGGGCATAGGGATCTTTGGGAGATTTTATATGGAAAGCAGAAGTGCACATTAACATCCCATGGCATCCCAAGTCATGTCTGCCCTTCAAGGCCACCTCCTTCACAATGCTTTCTGTAACTAGCTCAGCCTCACAGACTCGCTGGGATACAAGCACATGGCATGAAAAGTCATTTGGTTCATTCTTCATCCAACACAAGGCTATTCTTGCAAGATCCTTGACAGATGGTCATCAGCCCACCAATTCAAGGTCAGGTAACTCAGTACTCTGACCTCTCTACCTACACACATAGACTTCTCTGAACATTCTAACTTACAGTTAGTATCACATTTTTAAAGGCAACTTCCTTATCAAGTTTTAAGAATAATTTCCCACAGATAAAGAAGTGGTACATATATACAGTGGAATATTACCCCACCATAAAAAAAAGAATGAAATCTTACCATTTGCAACAACATGGATAGACCTAGACAGTATTATACTAAGTGAAATAAGTCAAGCAGAGAAAGCAAATACTGTATGATTTTACTTATATGTAGAATCTAAAGAACAAAATAAATGAACAAAGAAAACAGAAAAAAACTTACCGATACAGAAAACAAACTGGGGGTTGCCGGATGGGAGGGGGGTGGAGGGCTGAGTGAAAAAGATGAAGGTATTAAGAAGTACAAATTGGTAGTTACAAAATAGTCATGGAGATGTAAAGTGCAGCATAGGGAATGTAGTTAATAATATTGTACTAACTATGTATGGTGCCTGGTGGGTACTAGTCTTATGAGGGAGGATCCCTTTTTAAACTATATAATTATCTAACCACTATGCTGTACACTTGAAACTAATATAACATAATATTAAACATCAATTATAATTGAAAAATACAGAACAATATGCTATTAGATAAGTAAAAATACTTCTATTGAGTTAAGAAAAAAAGAATAACTCTACCACTGAGTATCTACTACAGAAATGAAACATAAAATGTAGGTAGTGAACTTTACTTGAGGGTGTTGGCTGGGCAGAGAATTCTTCAATGGGGTGTTTCACTTGCTATTTTGGCAAATACATAAGACCAATACAGTAATAACAGTCATTGTATCTAGATTAGTTCTTAATACCCCAAGTCTCCCCTACTTCCACCCTCTGTCACCTTTCTGTAGATGATCTATCTCACCTTGTGTTTCACTTCTTAATTGAGAAATATAGTAATTGTAAACTTGATCTTCCTACCACCAAATCTAGTCTTTGTGTCTCCATCCATGGGCTCCTGTTCCCCTCCTATATAATGGAGATGGTGGTCCTTTTGTGAAAGGTAAATATCTCCACTTGTGCTCCTAGTTTCACACCCTCCTTTCTTCTCAAGGACTTCATTTCTATTGTTCTCTTTTCTGGCTTCTCATCTCTCACTCTCTCCTGGTTTATTCCTATGAGCATACAAACCTGTCTGTACACCTCCCATCTTACAAAACCTCCTCATTGTCCCTTAGCATCCTTTCACCTGCCTCACCTCATGTTTCTCAATGCTGTCATTATAAGTGATGTGGACCATTCTGTTTCCTTGCCACTCTTCAGTCCACTCCAGTCTAGATTCTCCTCCCACCACACCGCCAAAACTGCTGTTGCCAGCACTACCACTGGCTTCTTTGCAACCAAATACAATTATGATTTTTTTTCTATCCTCATTTTACCTGAGCTTTTAGTAGCCTTTCAGAAATTGACTGTTCTCTTCAAAACACTTTCATCTCTCAGCTGTAATCTATTGTTCTTTTTCCCTTTACTGGCCCCTCCTTCTCTACGTAGCGGCTAAACATTGGAGTCTATAGACTCAGTCCAAGGTCCCCCTTTTTCATTTTATTCTCTCCATAGCTAACCTCACTGAGGAGTGAAACCTAAGTGATCCTGCTCTTTTCTGCTCTCAGTGCTCCCATTTTTCAATTAGTAGTGATTTTTAAAAATATAAATAGGGTTCCCTCCCTTCCACTCTATCACGTACCACTCTCCCTGTGTAGTTCATCATGCTGCAGCCTCTCCTCTGCTTAAAACTCTTTAATAACTCCCCATTGCATTTGGAATAAAATTTAATTCTTTGCTACAAGACCCTGAAAAATCAACCCTCATCTATCCCTTCCACTCTATCACGTACCACTCTCCCTGTGTAGTTCATCATGCTGCAGCCTCTCCAATCTCCTTTCAGTTCCCTCAGCCTAGAACAGGGTATTTCCCTTTATTCACCTGACTGGCTCTGTGGAATCAAACAGAAATCACCCAAATGAGAAGGTTATTTATTCAGAACCTCCTATAGCAAGGTAGTCAGCCACAACCACTTGTGTTTTGGCAGAGACTCAAATGCAGGCAAAACAGTAGGAAAGGAGGAAGGTTTTGGGTATGCCCTGATTGGAGGCTGTTGGCCTGGGGAAATTTTAGGCAAATTCACTAGAAGTGAGGCATCTTATGTGACTGATTAAGAGTACATATTTGAGCCTGGCTGGTGTAGCTCAGTGGATTGAGCACAGGCTGCAAACCAAGGGATCACTGGTTCGATTCCCAGTCAGGGCACATGCCTGGGTTGCAGGCCAGGTCCCCAGTGGGGGATGTGTAAGAGGCAACCACACATTGATGTTTCTCTCCCTCTCTTTCTCCTTCTCTTCTCCTCTCTCTAAAATAAACAAATAAATAAAATCTTAAAAAACAAAAGAGTACCTATTTGAAAAAAAAGAGTACATATTTGTCTTTCTCCAGTTGGAAGAGAGGGCAAAGATTAGGGAAGCTGTCAGTTACTAATCAAGTCCTGGTTATTTTGGGAAATTTTGTTAAAGGGGTCATTGTTTGGCTTCCTGGACTTGTTGCTAGAAACAGTCTAACTTCCTACAAGTTGGACCTGAGGATAGTAGGTTGGCTTCCTGTGCCAGTTACTGCAGATAATGGCTTGTGTTCCTGGGCTGGTGTTGCAGGTTGTAGGTCAGGTTCTATTTTTTTTAAGTCAAATTTCAATTCACATAAAGTTAAATCAGTCAAGTAAGTGAACATATCAAAATTTGGGGGTTGGTGTATGACAGCAGAAATTAAATTTTTGTTGCAAATAATATGGTATTTGGTGTTTCCATTATTGACAAATGATGCTGCAGAAGGAGTAATTGCATTGAATCTCAATTTATCAAGCTCATATTCCATAAACTTCTTGCAAACTTCTATGGCACCCTCTAACATTTCATCACTAGTTTCACCATGGTTCATTGGAAATGGTTTCCATGCATCTAATTCATAGAGATGCCCATTTACGTGAACTAATGCAATAAAATGAAGGCCCACTTTTTCACCTCTACTTGGTGCCTCAGTCTGACCTTTGGGGACATTGATCTTATGAGTTGCTCTAGTAGCATCATACTTCTTCAGATAACATATCAGGCTCTTTCTTCAGGGCTCATTGACACAGACTCCTCCAGGAGTTTGTTCAAGGTTGATCCAGATTCAAAGTGTATCTTATGTTTATTGTTGGCAAGAGCATGGATCAGTCCAATTGTTCCACAGGCATTTCTGACTGTTTGCTTCAAGAAATATACTGATGATATAACATCATGTCCCTGAGATTTTATGTTTTTCCTCCTCTTCTGTTCTGCATACTTCATGCTTTTCTGTAATGAGAAGTAACACTACATATACTGGTCTCAGTATCATGCTAAGGAGTTCAGGATCCATCCCATACACATTAAAAAAAAAAAAAAAGCACCAGTTTGGATGTAGACCTAATTGTTTGAGAAACTGTTGACTTTGGAATAGGCCTCCAGTGGCAGCCCGTACTGACACTCCATGGCAGCTCTGCACAGCCACTGGTCAGGTTCTACTTTTATGTATGTCTGGCTACTGTCTTCATATTGTCTCTCAGCTCCATACCTTCTCTAACACGCAGGAGCTCCAAACCAGGGAGCTGTACTTGTGCTCATGATATTCTGAAAAAAACACCCAGAGGACCAGCAGATGTGGACATGCTATGGTCATGCCATTTATTACTCACATTACAGGGGACCATACCCCACCTCCAGCCTTAATGCTACTTATAGGGTTAGGGAGGGAGTAGTGTGTGAAAATTCTATACTTCTGTAATAAACAGAGGAGCCTTGAGACACAGGGGCCCTGAGAGGGCTGTTTTCCTCGTTCCTTATGGCTGCTGGCCAGGCAGCCACCTGTTCTCTGAAGTCATAGAGGGGCCATGTCCTGAGTTACCCCACACCTTCTTTCTGGTATCAGTTTGTTTATTTATTTTAAAAAATTATTAATATGTTTATTGACTTTAGAGAGAGAGGGGAAGGAAGAGAGAGAGAGAAACATTAATTGGTTGTCTTCTATATGCACCCCAACTAGGGATCAAACCCACAACCTATGTATGTGCTCTAAACAGGAATTGAAGCTGCAATCTTTTGGTGCATGTGATGCCACTCCAACCAAATGAGCCACCCAGTCAGGGCTCTGGTATTGGTTTCTATTTTACTTCTTTAGAGGCCTTCCTTGCCCATCAATTTAAAGTAGGTGTTTTTGCTTTTAATTTCATTATTCCCTGTTCTTTCCCTTTGTGACATTTCCCCAAATTAATTATTATTTATAATCTATGCTCTTAAATAATATCACACATAGAAGGTCCTTAACAGATATTTGTTGAATAAAATGATAAATGAATGAATATAGAGCATGGTCTCTTTTTCCCATTCCTATCTGACTTTGAAAGGTCACAAAATTGTAGTGTTAGAGGTGGAAGGGCACTCAGAGGCTATTTAATCCAACCACCTCACTTTCATATGAAAAAAACAAGGCCCAGGAGAAAGTAGTGAGCTGCTCAGGGTCACGGTTAATAACAGGAGAACCAGAGTTAGAAACCAACCCCTAGTTCACAGTTCTCCTTATCACATTCCTCCTTATCACAAAGCCTAATAATACAGATCCTGGGGCAGGCTGAGTTTCTTTACTCTTCCCACTTAGGAGTATCTACTTTTTCTGTTTTAGATCACCACTGTGGTGTTAAGATTAGTTTTTTAGTTCCAGCTCTGCTAACAATTTGTGTAATCTTGGATAAATTACTGAACTTTTCTAGGTCTATTTTATAATACCTGCTCAATCTTGCTTACAGGGACACTGCATTTTGAAAGTGAGATAGTGGACTGTACAGAACTTTAGAGTCATTAGAACCATTTAAACCACCAATACTCTTAAAACATAGCCCTGGTTGGTATGGATCAGTGGCTTGAGCATTGGCCTGTGAACCAAAGAGTCCCCAGTTCAATTCCCAGTCAGGGCACATGCCTGGGTTGCTGGCCAGGTCCCCAGAAGGGGGTGCATGAGGGGCAACCACACGTTGATGTTTCTCTTCCTCTCTTTCTCTTCCCTTCCCCTCTAAAAATAAGTTAAAAAATCTTTTGAAACATAACCAAAGGGACTTCCAACCACAGTGGAGGCATAGATGGAGGCAAAGGTAAGATACACTTCGCCTCCTCACACAACCAAAAACAGGACAACCACAAATTTAAACACAAAAAATAATCAGAACTTCCAGAAAACTGTATGGAAGTCTAATAACCAAGGAGTTAAAGAAGAAATATTCATTCAGACTAGTAGAAGGGGCAGAGAAGGGCACCCAGGACGGAAAGGACCTGCAGCAAGGCAGCAGCTGGCGAACCAGGGCAAGCAAGATGGCAACTGGTGGATCAGGCATTCTCATATTTGCTTGTGGATAAACCAGGAAGAACAACTGGGGAGTAAGACATACTGTGCAACCCAGGGTTCTAGCATGGGAAAAGAAAGCCTCAAAACCTCTGGTAAAAACCTACGAGGGTTGCAGCAGTGGGAGAAACTCCCCGCCTCATGGGAGAGTTCATTAGAGAGACCAACAGAGTGCTAGAATTACACAAACCCACCCACCTAGTAATAGCACCAGAAAGGCCCAATTTGCTTGTGGGTAGGGGGGAAAGTGACTGAAAGCCAGCTGAGAGTCAAGGAAGTGAGTGGCATTATTCCCTCTCTCACCACTCCCCCACAGATAGGGCCACAGCATAGCTGCATGGGTTGCCCCACCCTGGAGAATACCTAAGGCTCTGCCACTTACAATGTAACAGCTGCCCCAAGACAAAAAAAAAATATATATATATATACACATATATATGTGTGTGTGTGTGTATGTGTGTGTGTGTGTGTGTGTGTGTGTATGGCCCAAATGAAAGAATATATCAAAGCTCCAAAAATAGAACTAAGCGATGAAGAGATATCCAACCTATCATACGCACAGTTCAAAACACTGGTAATCATAAAATGGTTGAGTATGGTCACAAAATAGAGGAAAAAGTGAAGTCTATGCAAAGTGAAATAAAGAAACATATACAGACAACCAAGAGTGAAGGGAAGAAAACTGGGACTCAAATCAACAATTTGGACCAGGAGGGGGAAAAAAAAAACATTCAACCAGAACAGAATGAAGAAACAAGAATTCAAAACAATGGAATTCAAAAAAAATGAGGAGAGGCTTAGGAACCTCTAGGACAACTTTAATTGTTCCAACAACTGAATCATAGAGGTGCCAGAAGGAGAAGAGGAAGAGGAAGAAGAAATTGAAAACTTATTTGGAAAAAATAATGAAGGAGAACTTCCCTAATCTGGCAAAGGAAATAGACTTCCAGGAAGTCCAGGAAGCTCAGAGTCCCAAAGAAGTTGGACCCAAGAAAGTACACACCAAGGCACATCATAATTACATTACACAAGATTAAAAATAAGGAGAGAATGTTAAAAGCAGTAAGAGAAAAGGACACAGTTACCCACAAAGGAGTGCCCGTAAAACTACCAGCTGATTTCTCAAAAGTAATCTTACAGGCAAGAAGGAGCTAGAAAGAAGTATTCGAAGTCATAAAAGGCAAGGACCTACATCCAAGATTACTCTATCCAGCAAAGCTATCATTTAGAATGAAAGGGCAAATAAAGTGCTTCCCAGATAAGGTCATGTTAAAGGAGTTCATCACCAAAGCTTTATTATATGAAATGTTACAGGGACTTATCTAAGAAAAAGAAGATGATCGAAACTATAAAGAGTAAACTCACAACAAACTTACAACTATCAATAACTACACCTAAACAAAATAAAAAACAAGACTTCCGGCCAAGATGGAGGCGTAGGCGGACACACTGTGCCTCCTCTCACAACCAAAATTAAGGACAACAAATATTTAGAAACAAGAAAACAACCAGAACTGATAGAAAATTGAACTGTACGGAAGTCCAACAACCATTCATCCAGACCAGTAAGAAGGGTGGAGTCTCGGCAGGAAAAAGTGGAGGTGCGGACCCGGGAACCCAAGCAGCAGTGGCTGGCAGTTCCCAGGTGCACAGGCGGTGGCTGGTGGACCAAGGGCTCAGGGGGGCAACTGTGCAGACCCAGTGAGGCTGCACAAGGCGGCTGGCTGACTAGGTGGTCCCACATTCGCGCGCGCAGACGGTCCAGGCAAAGGGGAAGCAGCGGAAGGGACTGGAGTCCAGGAGAGAGTGGAGCAGGCGCCATTGTTCCCTCTCAGACCCCGCCCCCACATACAGCGTCACAACCCAGCGACTGGGCTGCCCCCCGCTGAGGAACACCTAAGGCTCCACCCCTCACTACGTAATAGCTGTGACCAGACTAAAACCAAACCAAAACAAAAAAACAAAACAAAACAAAACAAAACAAAAAACAAACAAACAAAAAAAACCACCAAAAATGGCTCAAACCGGAGAAGAAATGAAAGCCCCAGAACCAATTCCTCTAAGCCGTGAAGAGATAGCCAACCTATCAGATGCACAGTTCAAAGCACTGGTCATCAAGATGCTCACAGAATTGGTTGATTTTGCTCACAAATTAGATGAAAAAATGCAGGCTACAATACATGAAATGAAGGAAGACACATGGGGAACCAATAAAGATGGGAGGAAAACTGGGACTCAAATCAATGGAGTGGACCAGAAGGAAGAGACTAACTATCAAACAGAAAACGAGGAAGAAACAAGAATTCGAAAAAATGAGGAGAGGCTTAGGAACCTCCAGGACATCTTTAAACATATCAACATCCGAATTATAGGGGTGCCAGAAGGGGAAGAAGAAGAGCAACAAGTAGAAAACTTATTTGAACAAATAATAAAGGAGAACTTCCCCAATCTGGCAAAGGAAATAGACTACCAGGACGTCCAGGAAGCTCAGAGAGTCCCAAAGAAGTTGAACTCAAGGAGGAACACACCAAGGCACATCGTAATTACATTAGCCAAGATTAAAATGAAGCAAAGAATTCTAGAAGCAGCAAGAGATAAGGGAACAGTCACCTACAAAGGAGTTCCCATCAGACTGTCAGCTGATTTCTCAAAAGAGACCTTACAGGCAAGAAGGGGCTGGAAAGAAATATTTGAAATCTTGAAAAGCAGGGACCTACATCCAAAAGTGCTCTATCCAGCAAAGCTGTCATTTAGAATGGAAGGGCAGATAAAGCGCTTCTCAGATAAGGTCAAGTTCAAGGAGTTCATCATCACCAAGCCCTTATTATATGAAATGTTAAAGGGACTTATCTAAAAAAAGAAGATAAAAAATATGACAGTGAAAAGACAGCAAACTCACAACTATTAACAACCACACCTAAAACAAAAGCAAACTAAGCCAACATCTAGAACAGGAACAGAACCACAGAAATGGAGATCACATGGAGGGTTAGCAATAGGGGAGCAGGAGGAGGAGAGAGGGGGAAAAGGTACAGAGAATAAGTAGCATAGACGGTGGGTAGAAAATAGACAGGGGGAGGGCAAGAATAGTGCGGGAAATGGAGAAGCTAAAGAACTTTGACACATGGACATGAACTAAAGGGGGGGATGTGGGTGGGAGAGGGTGTGCAGGGTGGAGGGGAATGATGGGGGAGAAATGGGACAACTGTAATAGCATAATCAATAAAATATATTAAAAAATAAATTTAAAAAACTAGCCCTGGCTGGTGTAGCTCAGTGGATTGAGCGCGGGCCTGCGAACCAAAGGATCGCGGTTCGATTCCCAGTCAGGGCACATGCCTGGGTTGCCAGGCCAGTTCCCAGCAGGGGACATACAGGAGGCAACCGCACATTGATGTTTCTCTCCCTCTCTCCTTCCCTTCCCCTCTAAAGATAAATAAATAAACAATAAAAATAAATAAATAAATAAAATATTAAAAAAATAAATTAAAAAAACTAAAAAAATAAAAAACAAAAACAAACTAAGCAAACAACTAGAACAGAATCAGAATCACAAAAATGGAGATCCCATGGAGATCACGTGGAAATCACATGGAGGGTTATCAACAGGGATGGGGAAGGAAAGGGGAGAGAATGGGGGAAAAGGTACAGGAAATAAGAAGCATAAATTGTAGGTACAAAATAAACAGGGTGGCTAAGAATAGAATGGGAAATGGAGAAGCCAAAGAACTTATACGTGTGACCCATGGACATGAACTAAGGTGGGGTAATTCTGGTGGGATGGGGGTGCAGGGCAGAGGGGAGAAAAAATGGGATGACTGTAATAGCATAATCAATAAAATATATTTAAAAATTATATGGAACTAAAAATGACCCCCATTAACTACAACATTCTTGAGAAAGAAGATCAAAGTAATAGGTATCACAATACCTGATATCAAACTATACTTTTATACTACAAGGCTACTGTAATCAAAATAGTCTGGTACTGGCATAAGAACAGACACATAGATCATTGGAATAGAATAGAGAGCCCAGAAATAAACCCATGTCTCAATGATCAATTAATATTTGACAAAGTGGGTAGAAGTATAAAATGGAGTAAAAATAGCCTCTTCAACAAATGGTGCTGGGAGATCTGGAATAGTACATGCAAAAAAATTAAACTAGACCACCACTTACACCATACAGCAGAATAAACTCAAAATGGATAAAAGACTTAAACATAAGCCATGATACCATAAAAGTCCTAGAGGAAAACTTAGTAAAATTTCAAATATCCCACATAGCAATATTTTTACTGATGTATCTTCTCAGGCAAGAGAAATAGAGGAAAGAATAAACAAATGAGACTATATCAAATTAAAAACCTTCTGCCTGGTTAAAAAAAATCATCAAAATGGAAATGCAACCAGCCATATGGGAAAACATATTTGCCAATGATACCTCAGCCAAGTGTTTGATCTTCGCAATGTATAAAGAATTCATACAACTCAATGTCAGGAAGACAAACAACCCAATTGAAAAAAATGGGTAATGGACCTGAACAGACATTTTTCCAAGGAGAACATACAGAGGGCCCATAGGCATATGAAAGGATGCTCAATATCACTAGCCATCAGAGAGATGCATATTAAAACCACAATGTGCTACCACCTCATACCAGTCAGAATGCCCATCATTAAAAAATTAAGAAACAAAAAGTGCTGGTGAGGATGTGGAGAAAGGGAACCCTAGTACACTGTTAGTGGGAATGCAGACTGGTGCAGCCACCATGGGAAACAGTGTGGAATTTCATCAAAAAGCTAAAGGTAGAACTGCCTTTTGACCCAGCAATTCCCTGCTGGGATTATACCCTAAAAATCCTGAAACACCAATTCAAAAGACCTCTGCACCCCTATGTTCATAACAGCATTATTTACAATGGCCAAGTGCTAGAAACAGCCTAAGTGCCCATCAGTAAATGAGTGGATGAAAAAACTGTGGTATATACAGAAAACTGTACAAGATCAACAATTAAAATAAAAATTTTTAAAAAAAGAAATAACAGTTACAAAAAAAAAAGTGTGGTGCATTTACACAATGGAATACTATGCAGCAAAAAGAAGGAACTCCTACCTTTCACGATAGCATGATGGAACTGGAGAATATTAGACTAAGTGAAATAAGCCAGGTGATGAAAGACAAATACCATATGATCTCACCTATAAGAGGAACCTAAAGAACAAATGAGCAAAATAGAACCAGAAGCATGGAAACAAGGAACACATTTATGAGGCCAGAGTGAAGAGGTAAAGGGAATAAGGTAGGAAAGAAGGAGAAGACCCTAGTTAAACAACAAGTATAAATGACACATGGACATAGATATCAGGGTGGGGACTGAATGTGGTAGTGGGGTGGCGGGGCAGGGGAAAGCGATGGGGCAAAAATTGTGACAACTGTAATAGAATAATTTAAAATCTTTTTAAAAATAAAGAAAAATACTAAAAAAATAAAGAAAAGAAGATCTGTATCTGATGTTTTCACAGCTTTCTAATTCTCTCATTCTGAGAGCAAGTTGCTCAAGCTCCCCTCCTAAACCACTTTTCAGAGAAAGAATGATGACTGTGATATGGAGAAGGGTGTGAAGATCGGCTGTTTTCTTTCACCCTCCCAGCCTTTCAGTGGGCTTTCAGTTGGCATAGGTGTTTGTCACAAATGTGTGCCATATCTCTCCCTTAAGAGAGCAAGATGTTGAGAGATTGCTTTCCATTCTGGTATCCTACCCAGTCCTCATCCAGGAATGAGAAGCCTGGACCATGCCCTTAAACTATTTGTATGGCTTCCCAGAATTATCTCTGAGGTCCTCTGAGCAAACCAGGGCAGGAGCAGCTGTGGAAAGTGCATCTTTTCTAACCTCTGGGGTCATGGAACAGCTTTTTCTTTCCTAATCTTGTCTCTCATCTTCAACATTAACTCTCTTCTTAGAGAAGAGATGATACTCCCTAACTTGGGGTACTTACGGCTTTGGGGGATTATTTGCTTCCTCTTTATCCCTTGCTGCCTTTAAGATTCTCTTTGTCTTTGAATTTTGCCATTTTAATTATGATGTGTCTTGGAGTGGGCCTCTTTGAGTTCATCTTGATTGGGACCCTCTGTGTTTGCCAAACTTGTGTGACTTTTTCTCTCATCAAGTTAGGAAAATTTTCCATCATTACTTTTTCAAACAGATTTTCTATCCCTTGCTCTTCTCCTTCTGGTATTCCTATGATATGGATATTATTACATTTCATCTTTTCCTGCAGGTCCCTTAAACCCTCTTCATTCTTTCTGAGTCTTTTTTCATTTTATTCCTGTCTTGGATTTTTTTTTCTACCTTATCCTCCAGCTCACTGTTTCAATCTTCTGCTTCATCTAGCCTGCTTTTAATTCCTTCTATTGTGTTCTCCAATTCAGAAATTGTATTCTTCATTTCCTCTTGGCTCTTGTTGATAGTTTCTGTGTCCTTTTTCATGCTGGTGTAATTCATAGTATATTTCTTGTAGTTTCCCTATAATTTTTGGTAATTTTCACTGAGCTCATTGAACTTCCTTATAACTGTTGTTTTGAACTCGGTATTTGATAGTTGACTTGCGTCTTTCATTTAGCACTCTTCCTAGGGTTCCTCTTTTCCTTTTGATTGGGTGTTCTTTATCTCCCTGTTTTAGGAGAGACTCTTCTTGTTTGTTTCTCTGTGTTAGATTGATCTGCTTTGACTCCCCATCTTCATGGTATGAACTTCTATGGTAGGCCATCTGTGGGATTCAGTGGTGAAGTCTTCTTGATCTCCTCAACTTGATGCTCTTGGGATGCCCTTTATGCCATTTATGGTGGCTCTCTGGTTGTAACTGGATTTTGATTGTTGTTGGTTCTTTCTCTGGTGGGTCCTTCCCTCCAGCTCACTGAGAGTTACTCCACCCACTATGTCTTCTTTACTGTTATGCAGGTACAGTTTTTTTTTTTCTTTCTAGATCTGCCTCTGCTGAAGTCAGGCAGAGTCCCCGCCTGGCCTTAGGCAGCCTGTTCAAGACTACCAGGGTTCCACCATCTGTGACTGACTCCTTTGGTTGTTAATCTAGTCTGTCTGTAACCAGTAGTCAGGCTTAAGCACCACAGGATGGGGCAGAGTAATTCCTGCAGGCAGGGCTATTGCTTCCTCTCAGGCTGATATCACTTGGAAGGGGATGGTCTACTTAAGTAAGATGGCTCCTGCAGTATGGAGGATGACTCAGCACCAGAATCCTGGTGGCTTCTCTCTCAGTTCTCTCCCCAAAGCCACCAGCCCCAGTCTCTCCTCAAATATGTATAGTTCTCTCTGTTCTCCCTTTGCTGAAACCCAGGGTAAGTGGCTACAAGTGAAAATTTATGTGCTGGCCCTTTAAAAGGTTCTCTGTGTCTCCAGCTGTTTGTTCCTGGCAGAGAAAAACCCTGCCGCTTTTTGCGTTGGATGTTTTCTGGGTACTTTTCAGGCTCTGATGCTGTAAGCTGGCAGCCCAATTTGGGGTTTAGACCCCACCCTTCCCAGTAGGATCCCCCTTGGTCACTAAAATATTTCTCTGGCATTTCAGCTGCTGCTCGTGGGAGCTGAGCCAGCCCTCTCACATCTCCTCCACAGGTACTCTGTACCTGTCACATTGATTTGAAGCTGTTTCTTCTGCCTGTCTGTGGTTGTAAGGCTTCTCTCCTGCTATTGTTTAGTTGTTTATTCAGGGTGATTTCTCCACAGTTTAGTTATAACTCCCAACTGGTCCCAGGAAGAGGTTAGTGTAGCTTCCACTCACTCCTCCACTGTGTTGGATCACCCCCAGATCTTCTTTTCTCTCACTGTAATGTAAAGCACTATTAGGTTAGGATTTAGGAGACCTGAGGCTCCAGGTGCCATTTCAGAGTTACGGTCAAGTTATAATATCACTGTAGTTTAATTTTTCCTCTGGAAAATGGGACTACATTTTTTGCTTTCACTGCAGAGATTTTGCAGATCATATGACAATGCTTTGGAAATTTAAAGCACTATAGAAACACAGAATATAAATACTCAGAATAGAAATACGTAAGAAAAAAAGATAACCCACATGCTGGAGCAAAAGAACTCAGGCATCACAGCTGGGCACATCAGGGTTTCAATCCTGACTCCAATTCTCACTACTCTTCTGACTATAGACAATTTACTCTTTCTGAGGCTCAGATTGCTCAACTGTAAAACTGTGGTGCAGTCCTAAGCAGTTATTGTAAATATCTTGTAAGTCATGTGTTATGGACTAAACTGTGTTCCCCCACCCCAATTCATACATTGAAGTCCTAACACCCTGTGTGACAGTATTTGGAGGTAGGGTCTTTAAAGAGGTAATTGAAGATAAATGAGGTCATAACAGTAAGGCCCTCATTGATAGGACTAATGTCCTTAGAAGAGCAGGAGACACATCAGGAGTGCACATGCACAGAAGAGAGGCCATGTGAGGATACAGGGAGAAGGCAGCTGTCTGCAAGCCAAGGAGAGAGACCCAATAGAAACCAAACCTGTGGATACCTTGATTTCTGATTTTCAGCCTCCAGAACAGTGAGAAAATAAATTTTATTGTTTAAGCCACTCGGGCTGTGACATTTTGTTATGGCAGCCAGAACAGACTAACACGCCATGTAAGGTACTTAGCACAAAAATAACCACATTGTCATGTATACAACATATATAACTTTTTTTTTCTCTTAAAAACAAGATTTTACTATTGTCCCAATGGTTGGTTAAGGTTATTTATGTAGACCTAGTGATGGGTTGGTGCTAATCCAGTCATAATCTCTCCTGGTTGTCCTCATGATTAGTGATATTTGTAATATCTCCAACCAAGGTTAAAGCAAAGCAGTTGCCATAGTGCATGATTTGTCAAGCTCATCAATTGGACTCTGAGAGAGGTGCCAAGTGACATATGTGTTATGAAAAGGTAAAATTGTCATTGACATCAATTCCAAAACACACCAGTTCCTCTATTTTGGTATTCACCCTTGAATTTCCCTAATTTTTTCACCTGCTATATTTCTATTATTTCTGTAGGCTCACCATT
This sequence comes from Glossophaga mutica, assembly GCA_039655065.1. Classification (NCBI taxonomy): domain Eukaryota; kingdom Metazoa; phylum Chordata; class Mammalia; order Chiroptera; family Phyllostomidae; genus Glossophaga; species Glossophaga mutica. Next base: position 86,228,082 of record CM077305.1, read on the forward strand.
AGTTTACTACCCATGCGGCAAGCATATTGTTAATTTTTCTTATCTGATTTCAAGGAGTGTCTCCTAGTTCCACTACCTGTGACTTAGCAGGTTCAACTCTGTGATCACCCTAAATTATGTAGTTTCCTTTTCCTGGAATTCATCTAAGTGCTGTTCTTTCTCCTTAGGCACAAACTACCAGAGCTGCAATTTATGGTGAAGTCATCCTATGATATTGCACATGGGGAGAAAGTGCTAGTGTCATGTTTTGTCTTCAATGCCTTTCCTAATGGAGGCCATCATTTAAGTAAAGTCAAAGCACAGCCCAACCGACACGGCTCAGTTGTTTGGGCAAAAGGTTGCTGGTTAAATTTCCCAGTCAGAGCACATGCCTGGTGGGTTGCAGGTTCCATCCTCAATCACTCAGGAGAGGCAACCAATGGATGTTTCTCTCTCACATTGATGTTTTTCTCTTTCTCCTTCCCTTTGCCTTTCACTAAAAATAAATAAAAATAAGTAAAATCCTTTTTTTTAAAAGACACAATGCTGGGCTGGGAAGAGGGAGGAAACCTGTGAAAGGGGTGTATTTCCACATCCTGCTGGGGCCAGATGCTGGCATCATTGACTAAGCAGTTTCCACCTCCTCCACTACTTATAGCTGAGAACTCAGAGCTGCAGAGTCAGTCCCAAAGAGGAACTTCAAGTAGAAGACACAGGAGCTTCAGGACAGATAGAACAAATCCCACAAACCCTGACAGAAAGGTATCACATTACCACCCCCTCCCTGAGCTCCACCCTACCTGTGCTCACTAGGAATCCAGCAGGCCTCAAAGCCTCGGTGCTTCCCTGAGCCATCCTCTGTAAGCGTAGGGGAATCAAGTCACCTCCTCAGGCTGCAGATTAGACTAAGGTTAAGAAGCAGCTCCTCATCAATGAGAAAGAAATAAGGACCTAATGGGGAATCTAGCCACCTGGGTGGAAGGAAGGTATGGGTCACAAATTTTGAGAACTAGTGCCTGGTATCTAATTGTTCTTTCTGCAGAGAAAGGACCCCAGGCTAATGAATGGGTCCTAATTACACTCAGATGGCTCTGGTACTTTTGTAAAAACAAATTTTTGATAGAATCAGTCACAGACTTCCTCCCTGCCAACACCTTACCAAATGTTTCTATAGAATTCAACCAACATGCTCGGTGCACCCGTTTACCAATGTGACGGCAACACAGATTGTACTATTCAGCTCCTTTTTTTGTCTTCGGTCCTTTCCAACGTTTGTATGTTAAAAATGGGTAAGAAAATAGCATCTTGAACAAATAACTCTTGCTCTATCTTGCCCAAACTGGAGCAAACAAAATATGCAACCCTAATGTTGTGTTTCCCTTTCCTTTTTGGAGGTTTGGAAGGGAAGACTGTGATGGATGTGGTGACTGCATAGAAGCAAAATATTTTGCAAGTATTCAAATCTTCAAAATGTCTTAACTTTGTTTTTCTTCTACAACTAAGAGCAAAGAAAAAAATGTAAGAGTACAGATCAACATAGTTTTAATAACCTCAGAAGGAAGTTTCTGGAAAATCAGAGCTGTTTTAAAATGAGAGGCTGTACTGGGAGACAATGCACTCCCCAACACTGAAAGGGTTTCATCCAGAAACTGGATTGTCAGTTGCTAGGAAATGCTTTCGCCAGTTCAACAGTTATTAAGCACTTGTTATACACACATGCCTACAAACTGAATGGGGATTCTCCCACTTGGGTAAGAGGTTGAGTGTGATGATCCCATGAGACCCATTACGATTCTAAAATTCTGTAACTGTATAATTTTATTATATCTTGGATCAAAACTGTTCTCACACAGGTGACAAGAGTTTCACCACTTTGTAATGTTTGTTTATAATATAGTTTAGTGCAACAATTTTTTTCTTTTTTAGTAGCTTATAGTATTTTTTCCATTACCATTTATCCCCCTTATAACCTCTTTCACCTCCTCACACCTCCTAATGCAACGATTTTCAACCAGTGTGCTGGGGCACACTGCTGTGTTGCAATAATTTTTAAACCATGCAATACCTGACTACTTAAGCAGAAGCACTAACCTCTTTTCCCTTAGATTGTCAAATTAAAAAATGGCAACAGCCAACACAATAGCCATCCAATATGCATGAATCAAAATGATGCTTTTTTGTCAGATCAACAAAAAATGTATTTTTGTTGTGCTGCAGAATTTTAGTAATTAATTTGTCATGAGATGAAAAAGACTGAAAATTGCTAGTTTAGTGCTTATGACCTCAGCTGTTGGAAGCAAAGTGATCTGGGTCCTAATACTAGTTCTGCCACAGAGGGCCATGTGATTGTGGGAAAGTGAGTAACTATTCTGAACCTGTTTTTCCAAACTCTAAAATGAGTGCTAATAAGTGAAACCACTTCATAATGTTGTGAAGATTAAGTGAGATGATCCACATAAAGCACTTAGTGTGTATAAAACATGATAATAAATGTTAGTACTAGGTTTTACTAAACTTGTCATTCTCATGTCTGATACCTGACATTTAGCTCTTTGATTCTATTTGCAGGAGACAAGTCTCCTTAATGCTCCATTTTCTCTCTTCAAGCAATCAGTGATTTTCAGCATGAATTCCATAATCCTTGTATTTTCATTTTTTTCCACCAAATCTTACCCAAGTCAGTACATCCCCTTCTACCTGTATACCATTCTAGCTCACCAAAGTGAACTCACAACTGAACAGCCACCATATGCCAGGGACTTATCAATAGTTAACCACCATCAGTGAGGGGATCCTCATTGCCTCATGGTCAGTGGCCAATTCCACAATTTATTCTTAGTCACCATCCTAGAAGAGCTCATAGCACCAAATGTCTTACATCAGGTCCCCTAAAGCAGAACCTGAGACAGGGATTCAGAGCTACATGATTGGCTGAGGGTATGCTCTTCAGGAAAAATCTTTACGAGAGTGAATGAAACAAGATCAAGAAAGCAAAAGCCTAGCATGGATGTAGTTTCTAGCTCTAGCTTTAGCCTGATCCACAAAGGATGGGTTGGGGAGCATAAGCTACATTACAGTTTACCTCTGCTGTAAAATCAACCTTTTGTACCCCAAGGTCAATCAGTCACTGGATAAAGTGGGGAGGGCTGATAACTCCTAGGTGTGGCAGCTCCCACCATCTGAGGACAAGTTTTCAGAGTCTGGAGAAGGGAAGAGCTGTGAGCACTTAGCAGCCAAAACTCTGAGCAGCTTAGGGAATGGATGTGTCAGCTTGGCCAAGGGGATCTGCACAGGACACTGGTGTACAACACAATCAACATGTTTTTACTGGGTGTTTATTATACACTAGGCAGTCAGCAGAAGCAAGACTTCAGCAGCACCCAAAAGCTCCTTCTCTTGCTCTAGCAAACAGGCTCAGGTTAACCCTTTTCTCCATGCCATCTTCTTTCTCCCACAACTCTTACCCAGACCTTCTGATTAGGCAGGCCTAACCAGACCATGACCTCCCTGCTCTTGATTACAGTTTTCTTTCAAATCTGTAATGCAAACTGAAAATCCTTCTACATGCCATTAACCTATGGGATCTACCCCCAGAACAACTGGGAATTAGTGCACATACTTTTTGGACCATGATTCTTAATTCAAGTTGGTCCAATTCCTTCTATGGATGTAGCCACCCTCATTCTTGTGGGTAACAGAAGAAAAAAAAAAAAAAAGAGTCCACCATTTGGCCTGTCTTCTCTATTCCCCTAAGGCCTACTCCCCTCTCCTTGAGATGTGATTAGCCAACAGTTTCTCCTAGATGGATAAATTTAACTCCTCTTTCTAATAGCTAACCTGATGTTAGTAGAATTCTTTTTAAAAAAGTGTTTCATGGAGAAGTTGTCAATTGAATAGGACAGTAAGGAATACATACCATTCAGCTTCTAAACACCAATTTTGCCAAAATATAAATACCGTAAGTCAATTTTCTTCAATACTTTAATACTTACGATGAGAACAATGACTGGAACCTTCTACTGGGTAGGATCATTTCTAGGAAATGTTCATTGCTGAGGTATCAAAAGGGGTATCATGCTGAAGAGTTTTTTTAACCTGTGCTCTTCCCTGAATAGATAAGCTATCAAACAAGGCAGAAACTACAAATAAAGCTTATTTCTATTGTATTCATGAGGATTTTTCCAGTGTCAGTGTTCTAGGACTCAAAAGAATAAATGCCATCCGAAGGCTTTCCTTCACCCACCATATCCACGGGTTCACTTCCATCTATATTCTCAAGCATGAAGATGCTAATGAAAGTATTTCTCCTTGGTAAAAGCAAACAGATTACCTATTTAGTGCTCTCCAGTTGTCCTAAGTTCTAACTGAAGGATTTCAATATATCTATAGGTTTGATGGTTAAGCTAGAGAAATTGCTTGAAGTTGTTACTACATTCAATATTGGAGTAGGGTTTTTCTTCAGAAAGTCTTCTCTAAATTGAACAAGAGCTGTGCTACAACACAAATATCTATACACTTAAGGTACTTAAGGAATCTGTCCTCTCATGACTTCTCATATGTTTAAAGAGACTACAACTCCAGCTGAAACTCATTCCACATTCTTTGCATTGAAAGGGTTTCTCACCAGTATGAATTCTCTGATGTTGGTTAAGATGTGACTTCAGAGTGAAGCCTCTGCCACATTCATTACATTGATGGGACTTCATGTTGGAATGGGTTTTTTGGCGTTTTATGTGGGAACATTGACCATTTTCTCTACATATATCACATTTACAGGTTTTCTCTGCAGTATGAGTTCTGTAATGCTGAATAAGGTCAGAACTATAATTAAAAGCTTTGCTACATATATCACACTTGTAAGGCTGCTCTTGTAACTCAATCTTCTTATCTTCAATCACTGTTAAGTTCCAACTATATGCTTCCTCACAAATGCCATTTTTTTCATTTTTCTGACCTACGTGGAGTACCTGATGTTCAATGAGGCTAACATACTGAAAAAAGACTTCTCCACATTCATGACACTGATGGGATTTCTCTCTAGAGTGAAGTCTAAGATGCCCAGCAAGGTGTGAACGCCTCCCAAAGCCTTTCCCACACTCATTACACTTAAATGGTCTCTCCCCACTGTGCACACTCTGATGCTGAACAAGATGGGATCTCACTCTAAACGCTTTCCCACACAAATGACAGGTATAGGGTTTTTCACCAGTGTGGACTCGCTGATGTTGAGTTAAGTGCACGCGTTGATTATAGCTTTTCCCACAGTCATCGCACCTAAATGGTTTCTCCCCAGTGTGTATTCGCTGATGTTGAATAAGATGGGCACTCTGAATAAAACTTTTCCCACATTCATTACACTTATGCGGTCTCTCTCCTGTGGAGGACTTTTTGTGGACATATGTGACTTCACTGAAATTTATCCTCTTTGAAGATGGTTGTCCTAGTATCTCTTTCATGGGAAGTCCCTGCTTTCTATCCAACTTGTCTTCTCCAAAGTCTTGAACTTGGGAAACATGTTTTTTGATTCTTTCAGATAGTTCCATGTCTGCTTCTGAGAATTCTGAAGTTTTCTTAACATTCAACTTTGTATTCTTACTTCTTTTGTCACTGCCTGAAAAAATAAAGAGGAAATGCAAATGTCATCAGTTTTTTTACAGAAGAAAAATAAACTGTCAGAAAAAAAGAGGATAATCAAATGAAAATATGATGTAATAGGAGTTACAAAGAGGGAAGCATGTATGTACTTTATACCAATAGGAATGAAAAGACCTTTTGGTATCTGTTGAGTGAAAAGAATAAGACAAAGAAGAGGCTTACTTAGAAGGGGGCCAAGAATGATTGTTAGGTAATCAGAGGAATCAGCAAAATACTTTTATTATATGGAAAGAGACAGGAATTCTAAAATGGGAGAAGCAGAAAATGTGGAAAGGGTAATGACCCCAACATGAAGTAGGCAGACAGAATGAGATAGAACAAAATTATACAATTAGATGGTGAGAACTGACAAGAACTGGAAGAACGGAAAACAAAGGATTATGCAAGGGATATGGAGCTGCAAGAATACCTGACTAGGAGCCAAGAAAAAGGGGAAATGAGCCAGTATAAAATACGTCAAGAGGGCAGATGATATATCAATCTCTGCTCTCTTCACCCTTAGCTGACACTCTAGCTTCAGTTTCTCTCCGCCCCCAAAGCACTTGATATATCTCCTTTGGAAATGTTCACCACCTTTTATGTCTGCTACTCCCACCAAACCATCAGCTCCATGAGGGCATGCATTACACCTGTTCTGTAGGTGAGTATTAACTAGAAAACGAGTCATAAGAACAACTGCAGGAAAGATGTAAAAGAAAAAAAACACTATTTTAAAGCAACTGCTTTCCAGGACTAGAATCCTTGGATGGATTTCCCCAATGAGACAGTCACCAAGTAGAATGGGACAGAATTAGCTGAGGAGATAGCTCAGCTCAACCCAGAACTTTCAAGACACAATGACTTACATAAAATTCTATTCCAGGATAGAAGAGGTGGCCGTAGCTGTTAATGTGAATGATAAGTAGCTGGGCTTGGGGGCACAGAGGCATAATTTAAAAGTAAATATTTTAGCCAGTCTTAAAGTTTTCTGAAGAATATTAGTAAGAGCCTTTAAGTTCACAGCAGTTTACAGTCTCATCCTTATATAATTCACTTAAACAGATAAGAAAATAAGTAAACAAATAGGAAAATTACTCAACCACATATATAACCAAATTAATGAAAAAAAAAACAGCAAAATATTCTCTTTTGTTTACTCAATTTGTTTGAAAATTTTTTCGATAACCCTGCAAGAAATTTAGTACAACTGATACTCTTATACGTGGTGTAATTGTTTTAAAAAGCAATTTAGCAATACGTATCAAGAACCATAAAGATGTTTTTGGCCTTTCATCCACTAATCCCACTTCTGGGCATTTATTATAAGAAAGGCATACTAGCGCTGACTGGTGTGGCTCAGCTGGTTAGGCATTGTCCAGCAGAGCGAAAGGTGGCCCAGGCAGGCCACATGTCTGGGTTGTGGACCTGGTCCCCAGTTGGGGCATGTGTGAGAGGGAACTGATCAATGTTTCTCTTCCTCTCTTTCTCTCTACATTCCCCTCTCTCTAAATTAAATAAATAAAATCTTTTTTAAAAAAAGAGACAGAAATACACTACATAGTAATAGTTCTATTAGTTAGGATGGGAGATTATGGGTGATTTTTTTCCTCCCAATTCCTTTCCTCCAAACTCCCTATCATTTTAAAATAAAATAAGTGAAACAACTAAATTGGGAAAAAGGAAAAAAGCAAGTAAGAGAGCCCGCCTCCCATTCACTACAACAGAAAGTTAATATATAATGTCTAAAATTGATGAGTAAAGCAATAGCAGAATCATTTAAAATATGGAATTACCAGAAGAAAACAGAGCTGAAAGCATGTACCTCTGGGGAAAGGGAAGTTGTGGGGATAGGGGGAAAGGCATAGGGTTTTGACTACTAATTTGACAACTCAAGTATAAATAATAATAAAATAGACTGTAATCTTTGCTCCTTCCTACTGCTCACATTATCACAACCCATCTATTCTAAGCTAATAAAACATTTTTGCCTCCATTTGTTCTCTAACACAAACTTTTCACACATACATCTTTGGGATTTCTCTCTGAAGTGACGCTTCAGGTGCTCGATCAGGTGAGAGTGCCGACCAAAGTTTTTCCCACATTCAGTACATCCATAGGGTTTCTCTCCACTGTGCACACTGTGATGCTGGACAAGGTGGGAGCTCACACGGAAGGCTTTTCCACACACTTGACACTTATAGGGTTTCTCACCAGTGTGGACTCGCTGATGCTGAGTAAGGTGCACACGCTGATTATAGCTTTTCCCGCATTCACCACACTTAAATGGTTTTTCTCCAGTGTGGATTCGCCGATGTTGAATGAAGTTTGAAGCTTGAAGGAAAAATTTACCACAATCATTACATTTGTGACCTCTCTCGGCATTTGTGTTTTGCTTATGGTTAATGGCTGTGATGGCACCAAGATCTCTTTTCTGGGAACGGTTCTGCCTTGACTTTCCCACACTGGGGTTTACCTGCCACCTTTCTACCATGCTGTGAAGGTCATTAACTTCTCCAAACTCTTGACTTTGGGGAACATTTCTTTCAGTGCATCCTGATGTCATCCAGTGTGATTTGGCTTCATCAGAAATATGTTTTACTATAAGTTCCATATTGTTACTCCTGGACTCATAATCTGAAATAATAGAAGGAAAATGGAAAATTTAGCTATTTCCTGCATTAGAAGAAAGAAAAAGACTAAGCGATATAGAATAATTATATGAAACCAAAGTGAGCACATGACTTTATAAAAATCATTTTAACAAAGCCATGCTCTTATGTTGGGATGAAGAATATTTAAGCAGGAAACAGGTTAAGGAAGAAAGAGCTGGCAAGAATGGTTCAAATGGATGAGACTGGTCATTCTATTTAATAAAATTGTTATCCTCTTGGTATGTTACTCACATAGAGTAGCTGACTGTGGACACCTAAACTATATTAATTATTCTTAATCAAATCTGATATTGAGTTATGCAGCTAACCCAGTCTTAACCTTCCTCTTCCTGTTTACTCATAGCGTGGAAGAAAGAGGATCTTTATAGCTTTCTATCCCCAAAGAATCTCAGTTTAATATGAGTTGGTCTAAAGGAAACAAGGCATTCTTTCTATTCTTAGAGAAAACCTACTACTGTCAAGAGCTAGATTAACAACACTCAATAGTCTTTAGTGAACATAGAAGTTTAAGAGACTGCAATCAGTTCCCTATGTAACTGGATCAGCAACATGTATTTTGCTCAAAACACTGACATTTAACATGGTTTGCAAAGACAAATCTTGAGTACTTAACAAAAATAGGGAATGTTATTTTTTAAATGCTAGAGAGATAGATCATGGCCTATTGAGAACTCTCTAATACAAGTTTTTGAAAAAAGAAAAGTTGTTTTCAAATTTACATAATATAATAAGAGCTAACATTTTCTGAGTATGTACTACAGACTAGGCACTATGCCTTTAAATACTTTCCAATTTTATGGCATTTAATCCTTACAATAACCCTTTGAGGTAGATACTATTACTATTCTTTTTTGATATAGTGAGAAGTTATAATTCTTCTAGCGTGAAGACCACTTTAATTCTAATTTATCTTATAACTGTTTTTACTTAGTTCTCTTCCTAAGAAGACATTTTAACAAGAAACTGGTAACAGTCATCACCTCTTGAGGGACTAGGAGACAGGATCAGGGGTAGGTGACTCCATTTCCACTTTGTACCCATTTATACTATGTGAATATGTTTTACTATGTGCATGCATGACCTTTTTAAAACCAAATTTCTCCACTGTACTCACACCTCTATTCCACCACCTACTTGACCACCTGCTGTCTCTCAACAGGTAACTTTGTCTCCAATTTCAGGAAGGTTAAAACTATCCAGGCAAGAATTCCTTGAACATCCTACAATCACAACTGCAAACTTGCTGGCAGTCTTATTCTTTTAGCCTCCCCTTGCCTCACAATGGAAGAGCTTTCTGCCTTCCTCATGTAACCTGGCTCTCACCATGGCATACTATTTTCCAGGGACCTCCCTGTATCAATTATATGCTCTTCCTTGCCCCAACATTTCAAACTCACTCTCTACTAGTTCTTTACCAGTAGTATTTAAGTATGATTAAAACTTCTCCCATTAAAAATAATTTTTAAAAGAACATACTAAAATAAACTATCCAGCCTTGGCTGGTGTGGCTCAGTGGATTGAGCGTGGGCTGTGAACCAGAAAGTCGCGGTTCAATTCCTGGTCAGGGCACATGCCTGGGTTGCGGGCCAGGTCCCCAGTGGGGGCCCCGTGAGAGGCAACCACACGTTGATGGTTCTCTCCCTCTCTTTCTCCCTCCCTTCCCCTCTCTCTCAAAATAAATAAATAACATATTTTTAAAAATAAATAAAAAATAAAATAAACCATCCACCTAACCCTCTCTCTTCCTCTTTACAGTTACTGAAAGTTTACTTATAAGAACTTTCTCAAATTTCCTCTCATTTGCACTCTTCAATGAAACTGTCTCTTATTCCCAAATGTCCCAGCCACTCCATGGAAACAGCTTTTTCCAAGATTCATTTATTTTTTTTTAAATCTCATTTTTAAATCTGATGAAATTTTTAAAAATCTTGACCTTCTTTGATGCTGTTAGGAACCTACAGGCGTGAAAATAATCTATTATGGCTGTCCCAGAGCAGGAGGCAGAAACCACTGAACATGTTCTTAATGGAGAAGAGTATACAGAAGTTGTAACAATGAGGTAATAAAGAGATGGATGATAAGAAAAAATCAGAAAGCATTTAAAACTACTTGGAGAATGGTATAGAAAAGAACTGTGACAATAACCTCAAATTCTGAAAGCCATCAAATGCCTATAATAAATCGAAAAAGATAAAACAATGCTAATAGGCTCCAACTAGGCGAGTGAGGTAACTGAGTTGAATTTAAAAAGAAGAAATTTTAAAATTTCATTAAACATAATACACCACATAAATAATTCCTTGAGAGGAAAGGTCACTAGATCTCCACAGATAAACAAAAAGGGGGCATGTACAAATAAATTAGTGAAAAGGAAATACAAATATGTATAACAATAGTAATAAAAGAAACGGAAACTTTAAAAGAGCAGGAGTCAGTTTTACACTTTTAAATAAAAGCCTGTGAATGGACAAAATCTCTTAGACTGGTATGATACTTTTCAAAAGAAATCTGGCATTATCTACATATTTCACCTAAAGTCTACCAGTGTGCCTGATATATAGTAGTTCTTCTAAAAGAATTCATTCAAAAGAAGCTAAAAGCTATAAGCTCCAAAACATTTGCCACAGTGCTGAAAGTTTTATAACTGCTCCAGGCAGCACAAACAAATACTAGTTTCCAGGATCGTAACTTAGTTAGAAATAGGTGCAAAATCTCATTTGGGGTGCAAAATTCAAGAGATATGATGAAAAAACAACAAAAAGAAAAAAGTAAACAGAAATAAAAATAAGATTAAAAAAAAGAAGGGATATGACAAGTAAAATGCAGATGCTAACAGAGCAAATATCATAAAATGGGTACCAGTGATCTGAGAACGGTGACAGAGCGAACAACTACCTACCCATGCATTAGAAGGAAAAGAATGAGTGCCACTGAGACACTGTAATAACTACTATGATAAAGTTATTCAGCAGTCTGAGATGCTTTCACAAATGAGAATTAATCAGTGAAGAATTGTTCAATCAGTCAAGGAATAGAATACAGAAACTACTATAAACTTGTTAAAACCCAAACCTATTAATTTTAAGCTCTTTCATTTTAAAGCAGTAAAAGATACTATTTGCAAATACTGTCCCCCAAGCATTATGTCTTCAGTCATACCCTTATTATGATGGAAATAATCAGAATAAGCTAAATAAGGTGGGGGGAAGGGTTGATTTACTCTTTCATGGAAAAAAAGTAAGCTAAGTCACAGTAATTAAAACATACATGCTTCTATAAGATGTACTAGAAATATTCTTTGTAAAATAAAATTAAGATGTCCTAATCCATGCAGACACAATAAGTCTTACCCATGGAGGTAATACTCTCATAATTCTGCTTCCTGCCATCCCTATAGAGAGACTTCTGGGACTGGTCCAAATGTTCCCATTCCTCCAGGATAAAGGAAACAGCCACATCAGCCACATCTTCAATTTTCACCAACTTCTGAAACATGAGATCTCCACTAAATTCCCATTCCCTGTGTTCAAATTTGGAGTGAGGGGAAGAACTTCACTCATTACAGAAAGAAACAGAATGAGGGACTATGCTTCAGAGGATGGGGGAGTACTGGGTAGAACAGAAAAAGACATTAAAGTGTAAACCCAAGGTGGGTCTGGTCTCTAGTTAAAGAGACAGAACTCCTGATAAAAATTCAGGATTAAGGTAGCTACTTCTCCAAGAATAGACATGGGTCCTCACTGCAGGCACAGCGACGCCAGCTCACCTGGGACCCAGCTGAGACAAGTGAAGCTGTCAGCTCCTGGCTGTCCTTCAGGGGAAGGGAAGAAACTTGGAGAGCAGAAAGGGCTGAGGGGGTAGAAAAAGAGAAGTGTCAGTGACAATATCTTTGCACAGTTCCTACTACCACCATATTTCACTTTTGATCAAGAATCTATAATGGTGCCCTGCCATACCAAGGCTAAATCCTTCTGCTTGGCTCTCAAGACCCTCAACATTCTGACCTCTCCCACATCTACCCTATAAACACCCTTGCACCCAAAAGACTAGACTTCCTGCTTTGGTCAGGCTAATCTTTGCTGCTGACCTCAGCTTGTGCCATTCCCCTATAAAGACGCACTGTGCTCTGCCAAGATCAAATCTAACCATCTCAAAGAATAACCAAAGTCCCATAGCTTCCATGGAACTGAAGCACTGCCTAGAGCCCAGGGTTTCTCAAGCTTTAATGTGCAAACAAATCACCTGGGGATCCTGGAAAAGGGCAGATTCTGGCTTAGTAGGTCTGGGGTAGCCCCTAATTTTACCTAACAAGCTCCCAAGTGATGCTGGTGTTGCTACTCCTTGGACCACATTTCAATTAGCAAGGCCTTAGTCCACATGCTCTCCCTTTAAGGAATTACTACAGTTGGTTTATAGTCAGCCAGTTAGTATATATTGTCTACTCTGTATTAAGAATAGGAAGATAAAATAATTTTTGCCTCCCAAAACTTCAATTACTTACAAGGAGAACAGACATATAAGCCTTACTTACTTCCAGAATAAGGTAAATTACAAATACTACACTTGAAGCTCACCTTATAGGAACACAGAAGCAGGGGCACCTACAGAGTGGAAGGTGGAGCAGCAGTAAAGCCTTTCCACAGGAAGTAGGAGTGGGTGGGGCAACGATAAGGGTGCTCTGCAGGGAGTGAGTAACACGGCAATGCCTGGAGGGTCTGATCTCCAGATGCTGGTGACTCTCCGACCCTCTGCTGTCACCTCTTCTTGTTTTTTTCAAGACTCGTGGTGCATCCAGCTCTCACTGTCAGTGTGGGCCCCAACTTGAACAAATAACCCAACAGTTTAGACTTTGCTATGGTTTCCTCAGTCCTGGAGATTATTGTGTAAATGTAGCTTGCTTTTTTCCAAGGACTAGGAAATAATGAGCAATGACACAAAAAGGGGATGATGGTTGTGGATGAAAGACAAAACAGACAGAGTCTGAAACCAGTAGTATGGCTACAGTGTCAAAGGAAGACTTGAAGAAAGGAATGAATGCGGAACACTCAAACAGTAATTTTGAATATAGACTACATTCCAATTATAATTGGAATTATTATAATAATTCTACTTATTTTTCAAGTTCTTGTGAAATCCATTGTTTCTTTAGCTTTTGCTCCTTTCAACCTCAAATTAGTCCCAGGGGCAGAAAACCAGCCTTCAGTGCTATCAAAGGCGTGAGGAATACAGTCTCCCCAGCATTTAGGGAAAAAACAAAAACACAAAACACAGTAATTTTGTTGGAATGAAGAAACTAACTAGGATCTGGCTAACAGGGCAGAGACGAGAAGCAGCAATTAGAAAGAGAAGAGTAACCTAAACTGATGAGACTTCATAAGTAGAGGGAAGATGACATGATTTAAGGAGGACAGGATTCTGTACCTGGGAGGGCCGCGTGGTAAAGCAAAGGCAGGATAGTTCAGAAGGGGGTAAAAAGTGTAGATTCAGAGGGTTAAAATCCCAGCTTTGTCACTTAATAGCTTTGTAACCTTGAACAAACAATTTAACCTTTTCAGGCCTTAGCTTCTTAATTTTTAACATGAGGATAACAGCAATGCCTATTCATTCCACTGGGTTAGGGTGAGTGTTAACCCTTGGTACACCAACTAGGTCTATTAGACACAATTTTGAGTTTCCGTTTTGAACAGTTTTAACTACTTTTAAAGATTAGAATTACAGAACTTTTATTCCTTTAGAGGTTTTCTAAAGAACAAAAATAAAATTCACTTTAGTATTTAAAAAAAATAGAATAAAACTCATTCTATCATGTAATTTCTATCTGGATCCACTAGACCCTTTTACAAATTTAGGATACATTTTGGGATCTGAGTGGTCTTCTGTATCATGAAACATTTGTCTATTTCATCATCTTGGGAATTATCTCACTTTTACTAATCATTATTCATTAATTATTCCCAATGAGAGCATAAAAGACAAAAAAGAAATGAGAGAATAAAGAAAATATTTAGGATCACACAATAGTGAAATACATTACCATTCTTCATTTTTCCAAAAGAATTAAATGCATTACGCAGAGTTTGCATCATCTTCAAGAAGGCATAAGACTATTGACACCTGCTGTTAGCTTTCATTAAGCATAGTTCAGAATTAAAAATTTTTCATTTTCCACCCATACTGGCAAAAAGAAAAAACTGCAGTAGACATTTCACTATTATTAGATGAATGAGATGATGAAGAGTCACAGAGAGTTGTGTGTGCTCTAATGATAATGATAAAACTGAAAGTATGAGGGAAACCTTAAAATGAGTCTACAAATGATAATATTCTAGATGACTTTTCTCAAATAATAAACGCTATTATTTTTAATTTCATAAAAGGAATATGACCATCTCATCCAGTGAGTCATTCAACAAGAAGGACTTCACACAATATTATGCAGTAAGATTCTGGACCATCCTATTTTTCTAAAAGGAGAGTATTCATTTTGCTAGAGAGACAGTATTATGTGACTGTTTTTTTTATTTTCTGTGGTTTTTATTATCAAAATGTACTTGATACAAAGAAATTTCACTAAAATTTCTTTTTTTTAAGTGTTTTTTTCTTTTTAAGATTTTATTTATTTATCTTTAGAGGGGAAGGGAAGAAGGGAGAGAGAGAGAGAAATATCAATGTATGGTTGCCTCTCGTGCGTCCCCTGCTGGGAACTGGCCTGCAACCCAGGCATGTGCCCTGACTGGGAATTGAACCATGATCCTTTGGTTCACAGGCCCATGCTCAATCCACTGAGCTACACCAGCCAGGGCTCACTAAAATTTCTTTGAAAATTATTTTGCCCTGGCTGGTGTAGCTCAGTGGATTGAGCGCGGGCCTGTGAACCAAAGGATCGCGGTTCGATTCCCAGTCAGGGCACATGCCTGGGTTGCAGGCCAGTTCCCAGCATGGGACACATAAGAGGCAACCATACATTGATATTTCTCTCCTTCTCCCTCTCTCCTACCCTTCCCCTCTAAAAATAAATAAATAAATAAATATTAAAAAAAAAAAGAAAATTATTTTATCTTTTGATTCTTCTGTATATTATTCATAAAATGACTTAAATATAAAAAAATAAAAAAGACCTATTACCCCAGATGATAACAGTGAGGACTATTTTTCCTGGTACAGCGAAGGTTAAATGAATTCCTACAAATAAAGTTTAGAACAGGCCCTGACACACAGTAAGCACTATAGAAATAACAGTTGCTGCTGCTACTTTTGTTATTTTTACCACAGTGGAAGGAAAGCTGGAAAATAGTAGAGCCATGGTACATGTCAAGGAAAAGACTGACCACTAAGGGGAACCTAGAAGAAAGTCTGGGGCCAAACAGGAAACACAGGTTCACAATTTCTAATCTGTAATTCTGAAATCCCAAAGCACTAAATACCAAAGGGTTTGTTTTTTTTTTTTTTCCATAAAGTTAGGCATTAAACTAATTTGACAACAAAAATTGACAAAAACATATGTGAAGCTATTCAAGTTTTTATTCAATCCACTATTGTAAAAATACATACATTTCCCTGCCAAAATATTAATGTGTGATTAAGGAGTACCAGCTCAAATCCTGTTGATGGTATAATATATGGTATATAAATCATACTACGTTACCAAATCTGAAAAAATCTGAATTCTAAACTATATCTGATAGCAAGAGTTTCTGATTAGACATTATAAACTTGTGGACATAGATCATCCTAAGTAAGATACTCAGTTGTTCACGTTTCTTCCTTGATATATCTAATGCGGGTTAATGAAATAGACTGAGGGTAGGAAGGGGAGAAAGACAGAGAATAAATGCTCTAAAAGTCATAGTGAAGCACTGCACGAACTAAGACTTCAAGGTGAACGAGCAGTCAGAACTGAATGCAATTAAGAACCAGAAAGCTTTTTTTTACATAAACATTAAGACCACAAAATCTATGAAGTAGAGTTGGAAAACTCTTGAAAAAAATTATGATACTTTTGTAGATCTTTTAATAGTACCTATAAAGTTGTCATCACCTGCATTACAGCTTTTTAATAGAACTGTAGTACAGCTCCTAGCCATCCTATAAGCTGACCTCTCTTAACATCAAGGACTCAATTCCAAGTCCAAGACCTTCTCAACCTCCAGATCCTGCCCACTGCGGAGAGGCTGCCCAGCCCAAAGTCTGTCTCTCACAGACATTGCTTACCCACATGGCCAGGGCCCCCAGTTTCTAGCTATGTCTGCTGCACTGAATCACAGATCCTCACCATTTTCCTCCAGATGAGGCTTCTGTGGCTCTTGTTCAGGCTGGGGGTCCAGAGACAGGAGCTGGTGACTGAAGGACTCCTGCATAGCTCCTGGCTGCACCATCTTCTGAGAAAGGCCTTCAGGACATGCCACAATCTAACAACCACAACCACACAGATCAGTACATTACTGAAAAGGCTAGTAAAGAATCCGGTAAATTCATGTTACTCTTTCATTCATTCCTTTACCAAATATTTAATGTGCATCTATAATGAGCTAGGTGCTGATTACACAGTGGCTTAATAAACATGGTTTATGTCTAGTTGAAGAAGACCTCCCTTAAACATTTTAACACAAAATACATAATTATAAACTACGTTATATGTTAGAAAGGAGAAGAAAGTGCCATGAGACAGATCAGATGAGACCTACTTTAGATTGGGTGGCCATCAAAGACTTTTCTGAGGAAGTGTCACTTAAGTTACACACTTACAGGATGATAGAAGCTGGCCAGGAGAAAAGTAGTAAGTGTTGCCAGTGGAAAGAACAATATAAGCAAAGACTCTCAGACAGAAAGTGGGTGTTTGGTACAGCCAAAGAATCTTAGAAAGGCCAATGTGGACCAAGTTTAGTGAAGGGGACAGAGGTGAGAAAGGAATTTGGAAAACTCAATTATAGCACTCAGGAAGTCACACTTGGTTTTCTAGCAGACCAACACCAAGACTGGAGCTAGTTCATGTCTGGTGTGCCACAGTCCTCAATCTTTCTGTTCTTGGCTCTTGCTCAACCCTAGGGTATACACAATTACTCTGCCACAACCAGTTTCTAGAATCTGCCTGTTCTGGAAGGTACTAGCTCACTGGCAACCTAGCAAGCAATAAGATCTTGCATTGAGAGAATTGCCATCCCCCTTTCCCCTCCTTTATAGTTTCAAAACACTTTGGATTTTAACCCTCCTAGTACTGGCAAAATGTGGTACAGGAGTTACATTAAGAGGCAGCTGTAAATACCTTTGTGTGGAAGTTTGAGCCTTGTGTACCCTCTCAGAATAAGAGTTAAGATGATGCCAAGTATGTCAAAGAGCACAATGGGCACCAAAGAACCAAACCAGCCCTTGATGTCCCCCAAGGCTAGGACAGAGAAACCAAGGAGGAAGGGTAAGAATAAAGCCTGGAAAAAGGTTTGCAGAGACAAGAAATACCTGCAGATAAAGCTGAGGAAAAATGTCAAGGATACAGGAAGCAGGCAGAGAGAAAGGCAAATAAAGTGTGCTGTGGCGGCCTATGGGAAATCCCTTTTTGGGCCTTAAATCCTGACTACATTAAGAAACAATTTTTCTCTGTGTGTGCCTTCCAAAGATGGGCTGCATATCACACTGAGAAAGGAAAATGTGTAATATCATCCATTAAAAAATGCTTTTTGTTGCCCAGCTGGGTGGCTCAGTTGGTTGGAGCATCATCCCATACACCAAAATGTTGTGGGTGCTATCCCCAGTTGAGGCACATACCTGGGTTGCAGGTTCCATCTCTGGTCAGGGTGTGGGTGTGTGTGGGGGAGGCAATCAATGGATGTTTCTCTCTCACATCTATGCCTCTCTCTCACTCCCCATCCCTTGCTCCTTACCTTCCTCTCTCTCTAAAAATCAATAAACATATCCTCAGGTGAGGATTTAAACAAAAAAAATGCTATTTGTTTTAAATTATGCTTTTGAATTATCCTATTTCCTAAAAAATAGGAAAAAGTGTGTCCATTAATGTCCCAAGTTAGGTTTTAAAAAGTAATAACTAGATGTCAACATGAACCTTTACTTTCTGTCCTGAAGGAAGCAATAGTAAGGTTCCAATGTTCCCATCTGCAGGACAATCATTCAGAAGAGCTGCAGGGTCTGGCCATGGGTCAGCAGCAACTCTCTCTGCTGCCCACTTGCCTCATAGAGTGAGCTAAACCAGCTGAAGAGCCTGAGGATGTTATGGAAGGTTTAAGTACCCCTTACCTAGAAGTGAAGAATAATGAAACTGGTGCCTTTCAGTGAAGTGCAATGGCTCTGAACAATGAGGAAAATTCTCTAACTAGCTTCAAACTCTTGTGGACCTATGATCTCATGAGTTTTGTTTCTTTGCTATAAAAAGAAAATTGAAGTTTAAGAGAGTGTGAGTCTAGCAACAAGAGGAAGGTAGAAGGTCAGGTTATAAAGGAGTAAGAAAGTACAAGACGATGTTAACAACATACAATGTCAATCCTCCCTAGATTGATGATTTAATGCAATTCCAACAAAAATATCAACAAGATTTTTGGGGTAGTGAAAACTAAGTAATTCTTAAGGTTATCAGGAAAAAATACTGAAAAACAATTTGGAAGATGGAAGGTAGCTCTCTCATATACCAAAACACTTCACAGAGATCAAATAATTAAAATATAGCTACATGAACAGACAGTGGGATCAATAAAACAAGATAAAGAGACCAAAAAAGGATCCAAATACATGCACAAATTTGATATGTAACAAAGATGGCATTTTAACCAGAGTGAGAAAAAGTGGAATACAAGTTGCTAGGGCAACTGGATAGATATCTGGAAAAAAATAAAGTTGTAACCATACCAAACACCCTAAACCAAAGTGCATTCCAGATGGATCAATCATTTAAAAGTGTAAAAAAAAAAAAAGAAGAAGAAACTATGAGAAAAGTCTCTAATAATACTATAGTGAAGGACTTTCCAAGTATGCCACAAAACCCAAAAAACATAAATTAAAAGTTCTAAACTGACTGCATAAAAATTAAGTACCCTGCAAAGCGAAACTCTCTATAAACAAACACAAACAGCAATGTGAAAACATAACATTTGCAATTCAATGACAGACTCAGTCCTTACTTTTTCTAATAGGTAAATAATATAAACAGATAATTTGAAGGGAAAAAAAGGATATGGGCATAGCCCTTTAAAATATGTATTGTAGCCTTGGCTGGTGTGGCTTAGTGGATTGAGTGCCAGCCTGTGAACAAAAAGGTCCCTCGTTCCACTCCCAGTCTAGGGCAAATGCCTGGGTTGTGGGCCAGGTCCCCACAAGTGGGCACACGAGAGGCAACCACACATTGATATTTCTTCTCCTTCCCTTCCCCTCTCTAAAAATAAATAAATAAAATCTTGTAAGTAAATAAAAATGATATCTGTACTGTAGTCAAACTCATCATAATAAGAGAAAGGCATTAAAATTGCCAGAATTTTAATACTCAATCTTTCATATTGCCAATAATCAAAAAGTTGGATAACACTGTGTTATTAGATTGTAGAAAACAGACTTCTCTAGTACATTGTTGTCAGGAATATAAATTAGTATAGGCTCTACAGAGGGCTATCAACAGCTGTCAAAATTACAAATGCATAAGGCCTCTGAGCCAACAACTGGACTTCTTAGCATTGATTCTACAATTAATGATGTATGTAAAGGATATTCATTGCAGTAAAGTTGGTTATAGTAAAAATTCAGAAACAATCTAAAGGAACAACTTAAATGACCCTCAAGAGTTCAATCATGGTATATCCACACAATGGAATATAATGTAGTTTCAGAGTGAGGTTGCTCTATTTGCGCTGACATGAAACAAACTAAGTATAAGAAAAAAAGCAAGAGGCAGAAATACACAAAGATTTTAAAACATTTGGTCTTTTTTAAGCATGTCATATACATATATGCTTATATATACAGATTATAATATACCTCTGTAAGGATATACATGTATCATGTAAATGGTTGCCTCTGGTGGGAACTAGGCAGCTGGGGAATTAGGGGTGAGAAGGAAACTTACTTTTCATTACAACCTTATGTACCTTTTGAATTTTGTATCATGTCACTCAAAAAATAAATATAGTAATTTTAAAAATAAATAAAATCGCAGACTGTCTTCTCCAGGTTAACACACTGGATACTGCTTCTCTTTGCTGGAGTGGCAGGAAATCTCCACAGTGTACCTAATCCCAGGAGAACAAAAGAATATGAATGAAGCACCACAGTGCTAAGGATCTCACCCCTGCTCAGCAGCTCCTTAACTCTCTTCCTCTCCTTCCTCATTGTTCTAATGTCTCCTCTTCCACTCACCTGTTGTCTGTGTTCTTCTAGTTCCCTCTGCATATTTTCTACCACAGCCACAGCCTCTTCTCCATTTTCTGGGTGATGTTCTCTCACCCAGGTCTGGAGCTCTTCAGGAAGGATGGTCAGAAACTGCTCCAAAACCAGCAGCTCTAGGATCTGCTCCTTGGTGTGCAGCTCAGGCCTCAGCCACTCACAGCAGAGCACCCTGAGCTGGCTGAGTGCCTCTCGGGGTCCTGAGGCCTCATGGTACTGGAAGTGCTTGAAGCGCTGGTAAAAAGACTCAAACATTGACGGATTGTACTCCTGCATCCAGGTGCAGTCTTCTTCTTCCACTTTCACTATTAGAAGGTCTTCTTGCTCTTGTGAAGTCTCAGCTGGAGGTTCCAAGTCTATAACTTCCCCTGATTCTGTCATTATCATTCCAAACTTAGAGGGCTGTTTTACACTGATCAAACTTGTTTTCTGCTCTTTAAGATCTTCTGAAGGACACTTTCATTAGTGTGCGACCTACTGACATATTGGAAATCATTATTAGCAAAGAAATGACAAAGAGGTCACTTATACTAAAGATGACCACTCAACAGAGTAATTTACTTTAATATATGAACTACAAGGCAGCTGTCACTCCATCCATAAAATATTAATAGAGAATATTTCCAACACTTAAAAAATGTGAATGAGAACCATAAAAATCTGATATCAGGCCCAACCAACACAATTTTACTGATGAAGAACATTAAATTTCACGTAGATAATATGACAACCTTACTACCTAGTCCAGACGCAGTCATTTCTTCTCTCTACCGTAACCCAAACTTAAGTCAGAACAGGGATCAAAAACAACAGAGTGGTCAAAACTGGTCCTGTCCTTCAAGCCACATGAGCCTGATAGACTAATGGGACACTTTATTGGTCCCAAAGAGAAACATGGTAAGAGGTACAGATTTGGATATGAATTTCTCCGAATCGACCCTGACCCCGTGCACACGGAGACTGGCCCGGTCAAGGTTAGAAGCAGGACCCCCGTCTGGATACAAAGCCCATTCCCTTTCCTCAAAGCTCCAGCGTCAGGGAGCTCTACTGAAAGACCAAACTCCCGCAATAAAGACTGGGAAGATGGGTTTCTTCTCACCGACGGAGAGAAAACCGAAGCCGACACTTTCCAACACTTCCTCGCCGGAAGTAAGCCAGTCCAAGCTTTCCCTGTCCAACGGGGTTGAGCCATAAATCCCACCCCCGAGAGCACTTCCGAGTCCTCTCTAGGAATCCCGGAGGTCCTCGCCTCACAGCGGGCCCGAAGTTCCCGCCCCAGGCCCCACCCCCTAGGGTCTGTGGGCCAATCCGCAGGGAAATTGGACACCAGCTCTTGAGCCCAGTCCTAAATCCCCAAACAAACCTCAGGGACTGCGTCACTAGAGCTGTGGGGAAAACGGAGCCACTCTCCCTCCCCTCCCAATCCCAAAGCCATTTAAACAGCCCGGGCTCCTCCCCTTTACTTGGAGTGCTGAGAGGGGGCGGGGCCTTAGGTGTTCCTAGAGGTTGCTAAGACAATAGTTGCTAATATTTGATTTGCCTTTGAACTTGCGCTCCCTCACCTTCAACGCCCTGCGCCCCAATTAGAAGTAGGATCCGTACCTTTCTGCGAGCCCACAAACCTCACTTCTCTTTAATTTTTGAACCCTTCGGTTTTCTCACGTGAATCTGACCACTCCTGGTAACCCTGTCTCCAGACACACCCACCTAACCTATTTACCACCTCGGTCAGCTCTTGGAGTTGACGTCTAGTCTCGGGAGGCAGTGGCTACTGGGACTACAACTCCCAGGAAGCGTCTCGCGTACCGTGCCCGCTGACCTAGAGGCCAGCACTTCTCTGTTCAGAATGCGGAGGGAGGTGTTTCCGCGGACCTCTCAGGCTGAAAGAATGAGTGTGGCCAAGGCCGTATCTTTTCCTCCTGGTCGTTGAGGGTGGATGCCTAAGCCCCGCATCCCTGCGAAGGGAATCGTCTATGCTGAGCTTCTTCAGTCAAGGTCCTTAATAATTTCTCACTTTTGTATCCGTTTACAAAGCTCTTCGACCGGAGAGACAAGAGTCAGTATCGCCACTCTTTTACACGTCCCCAAAATGAGGTCTACCTACTTCACTCTGAAGCAGAGGGCACACACATCCTTGGATGCTCCTGAAGAAGTTTTGTGTGTGTGTGTGTGTATGAATTTTCACCACCCAAGGATGGGGTTTTGAGACTGATTTGCTAGCGCTGTGGTCCACATTACCGGAATGAAAAAATTCAGAAAAATCCTACTATCTCCAGAGAGAACTTTAAACTGGAGAAGCTTAAATTGACACTGTAGTATGTTTGGTGCATTGTTGTTTTTCTGTGGTTTCACTTTTTATATTTGGTACTTTGCATAGTTTCACTGCCTAGTGAAAAAGTCTATCTTAACCTCCCCCCACCCTCGCCATTGATTTATGATGCTACCTTTATCATACATTAATTCCCATAAGATTTGTGGCCTGTCCCTAGATTTTTCTATCTTGTCGCATTTGTCCATTTGTTTACAGATGTGATAATACCATGCGGTTTTAATTTACTGAAGATTTATAACTGTTTTTTATTGATAATTATATTCTTAATTTTATCACTAATGTTTTTATTTTCATTGTATGTAAATGAACTAAACGTCCCAAATAGTTATTAGTCATTATGATCAGGACCAACTTTCAAACTTTATTTTTACTGCAGCTATCTTGTGTGACAAAAACATTCAGCTTTGTTCTTTTTTTTCAAGTTGTTACAGAACAGACCAGGGGTAGGGGGAGCGCTGAATGATATAAAAGACCCCCCCTTTTTCTCTGGGGGTTCCTCCCCACCTACTGGGTTCATTTTGCCCAGCGCCTGAGAAAAGACATCTCTTAATCCCAGAGATCGGTGTAAAGGAAAGGAATTTATTATTTGTTTGAAATAATACAAACTAAAGTTCTCCACAAATGCACAGTCCTGCCGGCACCACCCACATGGCAAAAGGGAGCACTTCCAAAGCCGCGTGGTTCCCAAAAGAGGGATGCCAAATGGCTGCCTCGCTTGCCTTTAAATCCCAACGCCAATCTTCTTCTGCAGCCTCATTTCTGGCTCCTCCCACAATTGGCCACAGCTGCCAGCATTCCGGGCAGGTGTAGCCCTGTGGTGTGGAGCCAGTTATCTCCAAGCTATTCTGACCCCGTTACAAATCCCTATTTGGGCTCCCCTCTTGACTGCACCATGTTACGAAGTGTTTCAATTTTATTTAACATTTTTAAATTACTCTACAGCTCAACTTTATATAATGCACACTACTAAAAAAGTGCAAAATATTTACTGTCAACATTTGGTCATGAAACTGAATACCCCAAATGGTTGTGTCATCAACCCTCCTTAGCACTTTTGCTCATTTTAAAAAACCACAGCTTTTCTGAAATCTTCTTGGACATTTACAGCCACTCTGCATCTTCTATCTACTCTCTCCTGAACTAGTTCGAAATGGCTTAGCACATACCCACACGGTGTTAAGAAAGTCATTAACACCCTGGCTGGCTGCAATGACCTGTTGTTCTTTTAGTTGTTGCTTGAGTATAAGTCTGTTAAAGTAGCCCTATCTGTGAACCACTGTATCATGAAGGTGAAGAGTGAATTCTTTCAGCTTATCCAGATTCTTTTATGAATATAGAATATTTTTTCACTATGAGGAAGAAAGGAATTAAACCCTGACTTCAAAAATTCTGACTGAAGCCTCTTTGCTAAGACTACATAAAAGTTCATTACAGATTTGCTATAGAAGTAATATTCAATTTACAATACACATGTATTAAAAATAATTTTAGCTGTCTCTTTGAACATGCTGAGCTATTTGGGTGTCAGAAGTAATTGGTTTTAGCCCTGGCAGGTTAGCTCAGTTGGTTAGAGTGTTATCCCTATAGCCAAGGTTGCATTTCAGTCCCTGGTAGGGCACATACAAGAAGCAACCAATGAATGCATAAATAAGTGGAACAACAAATCAATCTCTCTCCTCCCCACTCCCCTCGTAAAAAGAAATCAACAAATAAAAACTTTTTTAAAAAAATAGTTGCTTTTAATATCTCTTAGGGTGAATGTACCCAATTGTGTTTCTTTTTCAAAAGATTCTTGCTTCATTATTTTTCAAAATTAACATTAGATCCCTGGAAGATGTGGCTCAGTGGATTGAGTGCCAGCCTGTGAACTCAGCCAGTCAGTGGTTTGATTCCTATCAGGTTGATACAGAGAGATCTGATCAAGTAACTGGGAAGGAGAGGGAGAGGCCATAGGTGGAGGCAATGGTGAACAATCTAGGACGGGGCTTGGCTGAGAAGTTGAATGTGTCCAGAGCTCATGGAATTATGGGCAAGAAGATGTGAAATAAAAGCAGCGATCTTGGCCACTGAGAGGGGCACTGGCTCTGTCAGACTCACCGGTTCTCTTCCTTGAGGATGCCTGAATGATCATGCTGCAGCTGCCCGCGTTTCCCAACGGACCATATTTTGGATGGGAAGTTACTTGCAGGCTGGCCTGGCAGAGGGTGGCTGGGTTATTCTTTGAGTGAGTGGTCTAGAGGGGACGAGCTCTGAGGCAGAAGCCTGCCATTCTTCTAAAATTGTGTAGCTTTTGTATCTTGCGTTGTTTTAGTTTGTAAACTAACACTATGGAAATAAAATAATTAAAAACTAATAGGGGGAAATGATAGGAGAACTCAGGTATGAAAGAGTTTAACCTAAATTGATAGGTTTAAGTGGCTAATGCATGTGGAAAGCTGTTATTCCAAAATTGTGTAGCTTTTGAATAAAGATGCCTTTCCTTTATCACCAAAACTTTGCCTCCAGAACTTTGCCTAGACCAGGGGTATCAAACTCCTTTTCACTGGGGACCACATCAGCCTCACGGTTGCCTTCAAAGGGCCAAATAGAATTTTAGGACTGTATAAATGTAACTACTCCTTAAGCAGGGGCAAGGAGCTTGGTGCTGCCACTGGATAGAAACAAGATGCCAGGCCAGAGTCGGCCCTCAGGCCTTGTGTTTGCCACTTGTGGCCTAGAGGGTGGCAGCGGGCAGCAGGACTCCACTTGCTGTTTGGTAATGGAAGGATATGGGATGGGGAAGAAACTACAGCTGCTCAGGGCAAACTATAAACATGACTGAGAATCTGTGCTGGCAGAGTCACTGGTAGCATAGCTGGAGGTGGTGAGGAGCAGCTCATAGAGCACCTGTGTGAGCTGGGAGGCTGGGTGCCAAGCCCAAGATGAATGCCTGTTCATGTGTGCCTGAGTGTGGCCGCGAAACTTTGCCCTTCCTAAAAATGGCAGATGAAAGAGAGTCAAAGACACTGGGGGACTGACAAAAATGGTGGACACTGATGCACCATAGGAAAAACTGGGCACTCCCACTAGCTTTCTGCACAGGTGGTATTTTGGGAGAGCCTTTTTTAAAGGCATGGAAAGACTGGCTCACTCTCTCATGTGCTTGGTATGGATGTCACTCTTGCTTTGGAGCTTGGTTCAAGCTCTCTCTAGGCTTTTAGCATTTGGATGTTCTGGGCCTCTGTCCCTGCTCCCCTGCACAAATGGGAGGGCTTGTGGGACTAGGAGATATGGGGCTAATCAGGGGCTTAGACCCTGCAGAAGATGGGAGCCCACTCCTGGAGGCAGGGTCCCCTGCTGGAATGTGTGCCTCACTGGGCTCCAGCATCTGAGACACCATGATCCAGGATAGCACAGCACAGAGTCCAAGACTGCTACACAGAGACAGTGTATCCCAGATCTTGAAGGAGAGAGCTTCTGTGAGAAGATGGCTACTCTGAGACCCACAAGTGCACATTCCAGAGAGGATGGGGATCTGCTGGCATGACTGGCTTAAGGACAGATAAGGATATGGGGAAATTCTGGGTATGGTTTTGACTTGTGGTCTTTTGGGAAGCAAGAGCAGTTCTGGGTCTCATGGGAGAGAAGGGCTCAGAGCAGGAATGCTCTTAGCACCCCTAAGTTTGGTACCCTGTTAATAAAAACCTGCATCCTTTGACACAAATTGTTGAGTAATACATAAGGGTGCCAAGCAGCCAAAACCCAATTTGCACAGTTACACTACAGATGGAGGGGAAAGTTACATTATAGGAGAAAGGGAAATAGGAGCTGAGAGAAACAGTAAGTCATGATCAGAGAACATAACACAACCCAGTGACAGGCTGATAAGCAGCTGGTGAGCAGACAGAACCTACAGCTGCTCTTGCTGGAAGGAGATGAAAAATACTTGGACTGCCCTCCATACTTGGTATTCTCTTCTAGATTCTCTAATGGGTTATACATTAGCAGATGTTTTCTGGAGCTAGGTTTGCCTGTACTGTAAATGGTTCTCTTACTTATTAATGTTTTTCTGCCTTTAATTTCCTTGCCCATTCTTGACCACCTAGTCTAAGTCTTGTGCAGTACAGAGAAAATAACTTGTCCTGTCAAATTATGATAGCATCCCCATAGAAATGGGTAAGTAGACTTGTGCAAAGTTCCTGACCTCCAGGGACTTTCAAGTCACTTGCAGAGATCAGATATAAACACATGACAAAGTATGTAATTAAATTATTACATATTGCTCCACATTTTTAGAATGACAAATCTGAGCCTTTCAAGTTATGAATTTGTTTCTATAGAGGTTGATTTGCCAAAAAAATTAATCCTGAAAAATCTGCCTTGATATAACAGGACTATATCAAGTCCTGTTAATGTCTAATCAAAACAGATCACAACAAACTAGTACAATTATTTAGCTGCTAAAACCTAAAGTAGGAGTTGACTACCAGTGGTTTTGCACAACTTTTGGATAAATCACTAGTTTGTAAGTTAAACTTTAGCCCATAAAGATGTCATATGGAATTCTTACCCTGCCTGGAACTTTGCATTTATAAATCAGGACATTAATTTTACTCATTTAAATAAATGAATTTCAAAAATGAATTTACCTATAACATATAACCTTGATAACTTGTTAAATAATGTAGATGTTTTAATGTAAATGTTAAGTGAATGGGTGTACTCTTCATTTCAACTACATGATTTGTTTTTCTGAACATTGTATATAAATGGATCTAAAACATGTAAATGATTACTATAGTTTTATTATATATTCTTGTTCTTGAAGCAATGAAAAAAACACTAAAAATTTTTTTCACTCTTAGCTAGATTATCTGCCGACTTTTCTAAGTACATGGGATCCAAAGCTTCAGTTATTTCCATGATACTTAAAATAAGTATTTGGTATATTATATACTTTTAAACATCTTACAATTAAGAGTTTCAGACACATATATTAGCATCTTAGGGTCAAAATCAAGCCATCATAATTCTTTTATTTATTGATGTTTAGAGAGAGAGAAAAACATAGATTTGTTGTTCTACTTGTTTTTGCATTCATTGGTTTCTTCTTGTATGTGCCTTTATTATATCCTCACCTGAGGACATTTTTTAACTGCTTTTAAAGAGAGATGGAGAGAAACATTGACGTGAGAGAGAAACATTGATCAGTTGCTTCTGTACATGCCCTGACTGGGAATGGAACCCTTAACCTTTCGGTGTGTGGGACAATGCTCCAACCACCCAAGCCACACTGGCCAGGGCAGAATGCAACTTTTAAGATCTTTTATTTTATTTTTCAATTACAATTTGCAGTCAATATTATTTTGTATTTTAGTTTCAGGGGTATAGTATAATACTTCACAAAGTGTTCTCCCCATATTTCTAGTACCCCCTGATACCATACAGAGTTATTACAATATTATTGCTTATATTCCTTATGCTGTACTTTATATCCACATGATTATTTTGTAACTACCATTTTACTTAATCCCTTCACCCAGTCTCCCAACTCTTCTCCCCTTGGGCATCCATAAGGATGCAATTTTTTAAAAGAACAATCTATTATTTGAAACAAAATGTTATAACACAAAACAATCTGGATGTTTTTTTCTATCTGCATTTTACCTCCAAATTCTTCAGATAGTGATTTATTTGTATATTCAACCTTAGGCTAGAACACAAATGTAATTTTGGGTTGGCAAAAAAATTTGTTTCAGTTTTGTCCATAAGAGAGCTCTAGTAGCGCTTAGTTGTCTTTAACTTCATTGGAAACAATTTTGTTAGATTGTATTGTGACAGCTGTCATATCAGCATCCATTTAAAGCTTATCAAAATTGAGGAATTTTTGTGTAGCCATTTTAATATTGAAGATGGAAGAAAAAATGCAACATTTTTGGCATATTATGCTTTATCATTTCAAGAAAGCTAAAAATCCAACTGAAACACAAAACAAGATCCGTGCAGTGTATAGAGAAGGTGCTGTGACAGATCAAATGTGTATAAAGTAGTTTGCAAAGTTTTGTGCTGAAGATTTCTTGCTGGACAATGCTCCACGGTCAGGTAGATCAGTTGAAGTTGATAGCCATCAAATCAAGACATGAATTAGAACAATCAATCTTATATCACATGGGGAATAACCAACATACTCAAAATAACCAAATCAATAAGTTATTGGTGAAAATGAAAAATGTGTCTTTATTTTATAGAGAAAACTAAAAGGACTTTTTTTGCCAACCCAATAGAAACCACGGAAGCATAGAAAGGAGAAAGGAGGTGGGGTGGCAGTGTCCATACTGATAATTAAAAGTGAGGGAGAGGGAGCTCTTTCTCATGGTGCCTTGGAGGTGGTTGGCTGCTTCAGGATGAAGATGAACATTTCTTTCCCAGCCACTGGCTTTCAGAAACTGTTTGAAATGGATGGTGAACACAAACATCTACCTTTTATGAAAAGTGTATGACCACAGAAGTTGTTATTGATACTCTGGGTGAAGAATGGAAGGGTTATGTGGTTTGAATCAGTGGCAGGAACGACAAACAAGGTCTCCCCATGAAGCAGGATGTCTTGACCCATGGCTATGTCCTTCTGCTACTAAGTAAGGGGCATTCCTGTTATAGACCAAGGAGGACTGGAGAAAGAAAGTGCAAATGTGTTCCAGACTGCATTGTGGATGCCAATCTGAGTATTCTCAACTTGGTCATTTTTTAAAAAGGGAGAAAAGATATTTCTGGTTTCATTGATACTACTATGTGTTGTTGCCTGGGACCCAAAAGAGCTGGCAGAATCTGCAAGCTATACAATCTCTCTAAAGAAGATGATGTCTACTGGTATATTGTGAGGAAGCCCCTAAACAAAGCAGATAAGAAACCTAGGGCCGAAGCTCCTAAGATTCAGTGTCTTGTTATCCATACATCCTCCATAACAAAAGTTGGTGCATTGCTCTGAAGAAAGAGCATACTGAGAAAAAGAAGGAACAGGCTACAGAATCTGTTAAACTTCTGGCCAAGAGAATGAAGGAGGCCAAAGAAAACACCAAGAACAGATTGCCAAGAGATGTGGGCTGTTCTCTCTGAGAGCTACTATCTCTAAGTCTGAGTCTAGTCAAAAATGAGATTTTCTAAGTAACAAATAAGATCAAAAAAAATTTTTTAAATGAGGGAGTAAATGATAAAACAAGGAGTTGAGCTTAGACTAGGACAAAATCCTTGGCAGCTATGATACTGAGTGTGAAGGACTGCAAAGGAGCTGGGAGAGCCTAATGTCAGGGGTGGGGGATAATACAATCTGCTATGGATTTATGGCCTATACATTTATCTAAACCATATTTTAATTGACATATGTCTTCAGTGACTTAGACTCTTTAAGATTTACTCTCCCCTGTGAAGTCTTTCTCTGTACCCTCCCCTTACCAGGGATGGTGGATTATGTCTCCCTCTGGTTGAACAAACAAACGTACACTATATACACTTTAAAGTCTTGCATTTGCCACACTCTCCTGTAAGGATTAAAGTGTCTGTCTCAGGAGACTGAGCAACTTGAGGTCAAGGCCTATGTCTTCACCAGTTTTGTAATAATATCTATGGTGTCAAGCAGGACGACTTGGCATGTATTGGTAAAAGATACTCTACAAATCTTCCTTGTATGGGTGAAGAACGATTGTTCACTACTGGATTAACTTTTAACTTTTCCTAAAACAAAATTTACGAACTGTATTCGCAGACAGTGTGTTAAAGAATGACATTCAAGTTTTAAAAGAAGCGTATCAGTTGGGTCTGGAACCCGAAGGACTATAAATCTCAACAAAGCAAGGTATACATCCCTAGAAGGAGCGAGACAGAAAACCACCAAGACTCATCTCAGTCCTCCAGGACGCCTAGGGAGCCCCCGGAAATGCAAGAGGTGGGTACCGCAGGGAGTCGGTGATGCACTTCCGGCCTGGGTTACTAGGTTTGTGGGTTTTGTTTTAAAAAATTTTTTTAATCTTTTTTGTCACGAGACTAAGCAGGTCCTAGCGGCCTAGCTGCAGGTGGGAGGGCTCCTGCAGGGGGTCAGGTGGGGTGCGCCCCTGTTTAAGGAGGGATAATGAGTTCCGTGGCTTTTTGCAGGGTTTGATCTTTTCTAATTTGAAGGCAAAACTCCGGGAAAGTCAACACGTGCCGGAGAAAGATGAATTCAAGCTTAATCGCAAGTCATGGCAGTGATGCTGAGCCGGGGGGCTGGACGGTGGCTGCGGGGGGCAGGGGCGCCGCGCCGCCCCTTCGTGATGGAATTTTGATAGTAAAAGTGGAGGAAGACTCACCCGCAGGGCCGGAGTCGGACCCGCCCATGTTCCGTCTGGATCCTGAAACTTGTGGACAGCATTTTTGGCGGTTCCGTTATCAGGAAGTGGACGGACCAGAAGAAGCGCTGAGCCGGCTTAGAGAACTGTGTCGTCGTTGGCTGAGGCCTGAGATGCACTCCAAGGAGCAGATCCTGGAGCTACTGGTGCTGGAGCAGTTCCTGACCATTCTGCCCCCGGAGCTCCAGAACCGGGTGCGGAAGCACCACCCCGAGAACGGAGATGAGGCTGCGGCCCTAGTGCGGGCTCTTCAGAGAGCGCTTGCTGGGACCTCAATCCAGGTGAGGAGTGAGTGTGCTGGTGGCTGGGAGTGTGGGGAATGGAGGTGTATGGGAATGTCATGAATTTCAGAAGTGCTTTTCTTCCTATTACATTTTGTATAAACTTTAGAGTGTGTACAACACTTTTTTTTTTAAAAATTATTTATTTTTAGAGAGGGGAAGGGAGGAAGAGAGGGAGAAACATCAGTGTGGTAGCCTCTCGCGTGCCGCCTGCTGGGGACCTGACCGGCAACCCAGGCGTGTGCCCTGACTGGGAATCAAACCCGCGACCCTTTGGTTCGCAGCCCCGCGCTCAAGCTACTGAGCCACACCAGCCAGGAAAAAAATTTAACTTTTCTTTTTTTCTTTTTTTAAAAAATAAGCTGGCAATCTAGGCATGTGCCCGGACCGGTAATTGAACAGTAACCTTTTGATGTAAAGGGACCAGCTCAAACCAACTGAGCCACCTGGCCAGGGCTGAATAAAACTTTTTCCTTTCCGTAGGAAAATGTGACAGATCCACCCAGGAAATGATTCTTTAGGTATAGATCTCCCAGCACGAAACCTGCACGGTAGTGTTGTTAACCCATTGCGAGATACCCTTTCGTCTAACTACATTATTGGGAAAAGAAAGATGTCGGGATACTAGAAGAGCAATTCCCCACCACTTTGAATGTGAAGATCTCTTTTTACTTTTAACGGTTTGGCGACTCCCTCCTCTAAACAGTTGATAATAGTACTCCAGAGAGGAGAGAGAGGCTGGAAGTGGAGTTAATTATTCATCATACCTACATGATTAAGCCTCCATTAAAGTCCTAATTATATGGAATTCAAGGAGCTTATGGGTTGGTAATCACATCCACTTAGTGGGAGAGCAACACACCTCAGCTCCGTGAGCACAGAAGCTTCTGAGCTTGGGACCCTCCCAGACCTTGCCCTGTGCATCTGGTCTGTCACGCTGTTTCTGAGTTACAAACTTTTATAATAAATTGGTAATCAAGTAAATTGTTTTCCTGAGTCTGTTCTGGAGCTGCTCTAGGAAATTAATTTTGAACCCAAGAGAGGGTCGAGGGAACCTCTGATCTAAAGCTGGTCAGAAGCAGATCATGAAACCTGTAGTTAGCGGCTAAAGTTGGGGAGGGGGCATTCTCATAGGACTGATCCCTTAACCTGTGAGAGCTGAGCCTATCTCCAGGTAGGTAGTGTCAGAAGTAAGTTAAACTGCCCTGGCTGGTGTGGCTCAGTGGATAGAATGCCTACCTGGGAATCGAAGGGTCTCCAGTTCGATTCCCAGTCAGCTAGGTTGCTGGCCAGGTCCCTAGAAGGAGGTGCGAGAGAGGCAGCCACACATTGATGTTTCTGTCCCTCTCTTTCTCCTTCCCTAACCCTCTCTAAAAGTAAATAAATAAAATCTTAAAAAAAAAAAAAAAGTAAGTTAAACTGTAGGACACTCAGGTGGTGGAGACAGGAGGCACAGAACCTCATGGGAAAGACCCCAGGGTGGTCAGGAGGCAGATGACAGGAGCTAGGGGAAAGTTTAGGCCAGACCCCAAACTGGAGCTTCAGAGAAGAAGGAAGGGCATGGCATGGTAAACAATAGTACCGGTTAGTTTAAACAATTTCAGTCAGCTGTAAATTAGAGCAGTGGTTCCTAGTTGCCTGGTTTCTGGCCTTGGGATGATAAAAGCAGAGGAATCTTGCCTCCTGGAATGTGCAGGACGGATGGGGAAGATACTGCTCTGGATTAACCAGTCCCAGTTGAGCCCTTTGCTCTCCAAGAATTGGCTGGCTCCATGAGGGTCAGCCTCCCCGGCCAGAAATGTGTTTTGTTTTGTTTTGAAGATGTCAAAACATAGTAAAATATAACAAAACATAACAGAAAAAAATTGCTTTTAAATACGTTTCCCTTCCCTTTCATTGAGTGAAGGGTACATGGAATCAGTTTATGAGTCATCACTGGAACCTAGACAACCATCTCCCTGCAGCAGTTTTAGACCCTTCCCTTTCTAAGAACTATAGCTTTACCTGCTGTGAACAGTAAGCTTACATTTATGTAAGACACCTCAAAAGATCATCTTGTTGGAAAATCATCTTATTGTGCAGCAGTCAAGGAAGAGAAAGGAAATTTTACCTGCTGCTGATGAGGGACTTTCATCTTAAGACCGATGTTGGTATCCATTTCACATGGGAGGAAGCGGTCTCAGAGCCAGCATTGGAACTTAGGACTCTGCGGTTATCTGTGCATTTTTATATCAGATTTCCATTTTGAAAAATTCTAGTGATGAAACTCAAATGCGTTTTTTGCTCTTACACCAGGTTAGTGTAGACAGTCCACAGAATGGCTTTTTGGGATTACAGGAGAATGGCTGCCTCTGTCTTTGGTCACTTCGAAATTCCCCCATCAGTACAAGATTCACTGGTAAAGACTCAACAGCTGTGTTTGTTACTTCATTCTCAGTGCTTCCCCCTCGGTACTGGCCGGCTCCTCCCTGGAGTCTGGCCTCATCCTGAGACTGGTGGTATGGCTCTCCTCGGACAGGAGGTGCTGATGGGAGGTCTTCTTTTGTTTCAGGACTTGGTGAAGGCCAAGGATATGTCTCTTACCTGGGGGGAGTGGAAGCAGCTTGACCCAATTCAGAGGGACTTCTACAGGGAGAACATGCTGAAGGACTATGGGAACACTGTCCTACCAAGTAAGTGCTGTGACTTTGCTTGTTTCTAGCTGTGTGTCGTTTGTGAAAGGCTTGCTTCAGTTTGATCCCTGAGCCAGTCTGCCATTCACAGACAGGCTGAGAGTCTTAGGGTCTCTTTGTGACCTAAGCAAGACTTTTTTTTTCTGTATTGTTGGGTGATAGATTCAGCTTCTTGTTTTATTTTTAATAAAATACATACAGAAAGGTATAAAAAATTAATGGGCACCTGTGTGTCTACTACCCAGGATTACCAGGTTTTAACATCAGATTGGCTTCATTTTTTTAATATAATAAATAATGTTATAACTATAGGTGAAGTCCTGTGTACTTTCCATAAAAGCTGTTTCCCTTACGCCTTTTCCAGAGGTAACCAGTATCCTGTTGTGGCATTTTTCATATCAATGTGTGTTTTATATTATTTTTATATATACATGTAGTCTCTTTCTCTATATATATGTATATATAATTATGTGTATGTATAAATGTATATAAACATAAATATATAAATGTGAACATATATTATTTTTACATATTTTTATGATATATAAATTATATTACTTTATAATTCTTTTGCATCTCACCTTTTCCCCATTACATTTTTGAGATTTATCCATGTTGATGCATGTAGCTCTATAGTTTAACATCCATATATCCATTGTAGAATATTCCAAAATCCATTTTTCCATCCTCCTGCCAGTGGACATTAAGGCTTCTAATTTTTCACCAATACAAACAGTATTTTACTAGACATTCTTGTGTATTTCTTCCTATGGTCATATGGAGGAGTTTCTGAAGAGAATGTACTTAGGGATATTTGCCAGTCGTGCTGTCCAAAAGTATACCAGCAGTATATAAAAATTCTTCTTTCTCCCCATCCTTGTAAGCATTTGGTGTCCAGCTGATGGTATGATGTCTTAACACAGTAGTGCAAGTATTCCTTTTAAAAGAAGAAGAAAAAGAAGAAAAAAATTAAAAATATGAACAATAAAATGACAAAAAATACATATCTATCAACAAGTACATCTAAAAACAAAATAATGAACAAGCAGAACAGAAACAGACTCAGAGACACAGAGAACATTTCGATAGTTACCATGTGGGAGGGGCAGTTGGAAGGATTAAGAAGGCGAAGGGATTAGGAAGTACAAATTGGTTGTTACAGAACAGTCATGGGGATGTAAAGTGTAGCACAGGGAATATAGTCAGTAATACTCTAATGACTATGTATGGCATCAGATGGGTCCAAGATTTAGTGGGATGATCACTGAGAAGTTATATAATGCCTAATCACTGGGATATAAACCTGAAACTAATATAACACTGTATGTTGACTGTAGTTGATAAAATAAAGTGATTTATATATTTTTTAAATGTTAGGTTATGGGGAGGGGGGGAAGGAGAAAAAAAATGTTAGGTTATCTCATGCCTCCGCTCCTTATTCCACACACAGTAAAAGCCTGTGATGTCTAATGTGACATAGTGTGACATGGCTCTGTGACATTGCCAGCCCATCTCCTACTCTCCCCCTCACTCTGCTCCAGCTCCATTCACCTTGTGGCTCCTTGACCATGGCTGACAGCCTGCTTCATGGTCTTTGCTGTAATTTATCCGTCTGCGTGGAATATTCTTCCTCCAGATCTCCACTAAGCAAATTCCTTGATTTGTTTCAACTTTTTGCTCCAATCGCACTTGTCACATGAGGCCTGACCTGACCATCATATTTAATACTACAGTTTGCCTACCACTGTCTTCTCCCACATACTGCTGACTGATTCCTTGCCTTGCTTGACTTTATCTGTAGTATTTATTACCCCGTAACATCCTATGTACATTCCAGATTCTAGCATGCGTCCTAACTGAAGAGCAAACCAACAACCATGGCGTATCAGGACAATGCTCTAACCAACTGAGCTAGCAGGCCAAAGCCTAGAATTTCTTTCGTTAAACCATCAGTCAGACATACGATAAAAGCTAAACCACCTCTCTTGACAACCCTTCCAAATTTGCCTGCTATAATATGGTGACTCATGAAATAGTGGAGTGGAACAGGGGATAAGAGATGAGTTGGTGGGTGCAGGCACAAGAATAACAGCAAAGAAACGGTTTGTACAGGAAAATGCAAGCACATTTGAGAGGTTAACCGAAATAACTTCAGGAGTGGTTTAATGGAGATTAAAAAGGTTATAAGGGCTGTTTTTCTGCTAGTACTTGTTTATTTCACTCCTGCACAGGATGAAAAGTCAGCAATTTGTATCTTAATGTTTCAGGTTTGGAAATCAGAACTGAGAACAGAGAGTTGACTCCAAAACAAGAAATTCTAGAAGTAGAGCCACAGATGCAGCTACAAGAAGGATCCACTTGGAAGGCTCCCCTGTTACCCACATGTGGTGATACCTACGGGAACAGGGTAGAAAAGTCATCAGGACACCCCTCACTGCTGAAATTCGAAAATTCTCCCGAAGAGCAAGGACTTGTGAGCATCTCAGAGCTCGAGAATGGTCCCACAGAAGAGGGAGACTCCAAAAATAGTGAATTTGGGAATAGTGCCAGAAGGTCAAACTTGGTTCTTCATCAGCATGGCCTGCCAACAGAGATGTCCATTAATGGTGACAAAGGTGGTGACAGGTGCAGACAGAGTTTAGATACGGTAAAAATTCAAGTGGTGAAATCTCACAGGTCTGTTGACAGTGAGGAAAATTTCCATCCTTCAGGCCTTTTTAGGACCCAGAGGCAGCTCCGTGAAGAAAGACCTTATAAATGTGATAACTGCGGCAAGAGTTTCAAACAGCGTTCTGACCTCTTGAAACACCAGAGAATCCACACCGGGGAGAAACCCTATGAATGCCAAGAATGTGGGAAGAGCTTCAGTCAGAGTGCTGCCCTGATAAAACACCAGAGGACACACACAGGGGAAAAGCCATACACATGCCCCAAATGTGGGGACAGCTTCAGACAGAGCTCACATCTCAATCGGCATCAGCGAATCCACATAGGTGAGAAACACTATCAATGTACTGAATGTGGGGAAACCTGCCGTGTTTCCAACCGTTTCAGACATCAGAGAATCCATAAAGGAGAGAGACCCTATACATGTGAGGAATGTGAGAAGAGCTTCAAACGGTGCTCTGACCTCTCTAAACATCAGCGGATCCACACCGGGGAGAAGCCGTATGGATGTTCCGTCTGCGGGAAACGCTTCAGTCAGAGTGCAACCCTCATCATACACCAGAGAACTCACACCGGAGAAAAACCTTATAGATGTCTTGAATGTGGTGAAAGCTTTAGACAGAGTCCACACCTTATCCGACACCAAAGGATCCATAGAAATAAAGTCCCATCATTTTGACATGCTTCTGCATGAGCTGTCGAATTTTTTCCTTTTTCATTGCCTGGAAACTACATTTTCTCTGGCTTTGAAGTAGTTCACTCAGTCGTGCATTGTAGTTCCTTGGCATCATGTTGACTGGAGAGACTTAGTTCTTGCTGATGCGTGTAAAGAGTTACGAATCAGCAAATGTGCTAGCATGCAATCAGGTTATTAGTGATCCATTCCCATGGAAGAGAATGGGCCTAGCCTGAGTGGGGGGATGAAAGGCAAAGGTTCAGGGCAAAGCAGGGTGGCTAAAGTAAGAGTGGCTGGAGATCAGGGTGGCCAGGGGCCCAGTGGCCAGGGAGCCAAGAGCACCCCTGAGCCCCCAAGAGAGTGAGTCCTTTGTTCTGAGGACTTACATAGTTGATAGGATAGGAGAAAAAAAGTTACATGTTGATTAATGGGTAAATGTGGTGCCAGCTTTCCTGAGGGGTATGACTAACCAAACGTAGGCATGTGTGGGGTTCTGTGAGCCCAAATCTTATCTTGCTCCAGACTCCATTTGTTCATATTGTTGTAAAACAAAATACATGACAAGAGTCAGTTAATTAAAGTTGGGACACTTTCCCAAAGTTATTTATGGGACCTTGTGTAAGCATCAGGGACTTCCTCGTAAAGCAGATAGTGCCCAGAGGTAGGCAGTTAACCAAAGTTGTTTTATGGGCTTCTTTGGGCACTGTGAACCCTCCTGCGTTCCAGGTCCTGGGATGAAAGCATAGTTTTGAGGCTTTTCCAGAGAGTGGAAACACTACCTAGAATCTCAAGGATTGTCCTCCTTCCTTGCTAACATAGTGTTTCTTGTGATGTTGGAACACCTGGCAATATTATCAGACCAGGCTCAGGACTGCTGAGTTAGTGTGTGAGATGTGTCTCCTTCCTCCGTGCCTTGGTTTACTATTCATTCTATCTAAGTGCTAAAAGCATTTCCTGGTGACCAGGATGCCAGTAACAGCAGTGCAGTCTCAGAGTTCTGTGCTGTCTCCTGCTTCAATCACACCCAAGGTAGATTGGGTCTGACTTAAAGTCTCAAGACATAGTAAGTTCATAGAGTATTGCTATGAAGGAGAAACACGTAAGTTGGGAGCCACTCTGACAGGTGGTTCTGTGGAGACCTCGGAGAAGCATGAGGGCTGACATGCAACAGAGTTCTGTTCTTGTCTCTTCACTCTTCCTACCTCTGCTGCTCTTGGACAAAATCTTGCATACTCCAATTACTTCCCTAAGAATTCATTTTCATCACTTAGAATTGACTTTTTGATGATAGGATTTCAAATACTCTAGTATCCAAAACACCTTATAAGTGCATCTAGGACCTCCCTATATTTTTGACTTCTAAAATATTTAATTTTGCCATCTTCTCCCTTAGCATTCTTTCCCTACTGTGTTACACTGTAGGCACAACTAAAAACTCGGATTAGAGCCTAAATCTATTCTCTTAGCACTTCTGCACACTGGTAACATGTATTGCATCTAAATGCTTGCTGAACCTTTTTTTAGAATTGAGATAGAAGCACATTATTGGATAGTTGAGAAAACAATGGGAAAAAAATAACCCATACTTCCACACTTGATCTGTTATTGGCATTTACAGTTGACCTTTGAACAATGGGGTTAAGGTTTCCTACACCCTGTGCAATTGAAAATCCATGTATAACTTTTGACTCCCCCGATATTTAAGCCATCCCTAGGTATCTGTGGGGATTGGTTTCAGGACCCCTGCAGATACGAAAATCTGCACATGCCGAAGTCCCTTTCATAAAATGGTGTAGAAAAATGCGTATGCTCAGCCTTGCATGTTCG
Source organism: Glossophaga mutica (assembly GCA_039655065.1). Lineage (NCBI taxonomy): Eukaryota > Metazoa > Chordata > Mammalia > Chiroptera > Phyllostomidae > Glossophaga > Glossophaga mutica. The sequence continues at coordinate 86,267,554 of CM077305.1, forward strand.
TGGCTTTCCAACTGAAGGTTGAAAATACTGTCTTCATCTGCGGTTGGTTGAATCCACGAATGTGAAGTGGCTTCAGAGGGCCAATTGTATATTTATTGAAGAAAAACCCTGTGTATAAGTGGACTTCCACAGTTTAAACCTGTGTTCAAGGGTCAACTGTATTTCCTTCTGATTTTTTTCTGTGCATATTTTTATATAAAAATCAGTTTTTATATTTCATTAATAGTAGGTATTAAGGATTTTATATGGTTTTCATAAACTCTATGCTTAATGGCTGCATCATACTCTATCAAGTGGATGTAACAATTGAGCCATTTTTCTTTTATTGGAAATTTCAGGCATTTCTCATTTTTCATTGTTGCAAGTAATGCTGTAGTGAATATCAATGTAATTTTAGCATAGTTTGGATTATTCTTTAGAATCTAAGGCTAGGTTCTCAGGTAATCAGGGTGTGTGCTTATTTTTGGCTTTTAATTCCCAATTCTATTATGAGAGTTCTACTCTAGCCTTACCTCGTATCAGTTTTTTTCCTAAGTGTACAAAAACTGAAACCAAATTAATTGCCTTTTAGAACTCACCTCCTTCACCTTGGATGTGGTAGAATAGTATTGCATGCTTTCTTTTTTGACCTTCCTTGTAACTAATAGGAGGGAGTCTGAGAGGTCTGGCCTAGGTGCCTTAAGATTTTTGGAGTGTCATATGGAGTATTTAATTTTTATTTAAATAAGATCTAATATTAAGAGAATTGGGCTGAGAAAGAGGCGATGGTAAAAGTTTAAGCAGGCCACAACCTGTATCGCATTGGTGTTTTGTCCAAGTTTATCAAAGTTATTTGCCCAAGGTCACATAGTTAGTAAGTCATTTACAGGGTGGAGCAAAAGTAGGTTTACAGTTGTGAGTGAGGAAAACAGAGTTTATTCTTGTAGTATTATTTTAATTATTGTATTATTTTCCACACAAACAACTTAAACCTACTTTTGCCCCACTCCATGTGAAATCTGGTACAGGTTCTGATCTTAGTGTTCTTTTTACTACAGAAAATCCGCCAATTTAAATAAAGTGTCCTCTCTCCAACTGTAGTTTTCCTCCATTCTTCTCTTCTACCTTTTACAGACATTTACTCTTACCTATATACTGCTTCAATTGCCCACATATGTATCTTTGGTCAAGATGCTTCCTCTGCTTTTAATCCTAGCTCCCTTTTCTCAGCCCCTAAATCACAAATAACAAAAAACTCCACTCTCACAACAGTTTTAAAATTGTGTTTCTTAATTATCCTGTCACCAAACATTTCCTTAACACTATCTGAAGGTTTTGTTTTTTACCACGCAAACTACAATATACAGTAAGTTAGTATATATATGCTACCTCTGACCCCTAGATTATAAAAAGTGAGTGTCTCATTCCTCTCAAGTCATAAAAAAAATTCCACAGGCTGGGTCGATAAATAACAAATTTATTTCTCAGTTCTGGAGGATGGAAGTCCTAGACCCAGATCAAGATGCTGTCAGGGTTGGTGTCTTTTGATGCCTCTTTCTGTCTTGTAGACAGCTGCCTTCTCACTGTGCCTTCACATAGCCTTTCCTCTGTGTAGTGGGTGGAAACAATTCTGGTATTCCTTGTACCAGAAGACCAGAAAGTGATCCTTGTATAAGGACACTGGTCCTATCAATTGGAGCTCCACACCTGTGACCTCACCTTAATTACCTTCTAAAAGGTCTATCTCCAAATATAGTAACATTAGGAGTTAGGACTTCAACACATCAGTGAGGAACTGTCTTAATACTCTACATTCTCCCGTAGCACTGAGCACAGCATTTGCCAAAGTGGCAAATCTAGATTTTTGCTAACAAAATGATAGAAGATCTGACTGAAGCTGGGAGTTAATAAAGTCATTAAAATCTATTGTCTTACAATATCTTTAACATACTCAAGTTCTATTCTGGAAGACCCAGCGCCCTGCTGGGGAATTAATGGGTCTCCAGGGCAGTGGCAGAGTTAAAAGGAAGCTCATGGAGCCCCCTGGCGGGAACTTCGGGAACAAGGCTCTGACCCGAGTGAGGGACCAGTGTCTTAAAACACTCTGGGTTTCCAGAGGGTGCACAGGGCAGAGCTGTCCAGCAGGCACACGGTGGGGCTGGCCCGGGCTAAGCAGGTGAGCCCCTGCATCGCACATCTGGCAGGATTCCAAACAGTCTTTAGCAACCATTGTTGACTCAGCAGGCGTCATAATGGAACATGAGATTACTGGATGATCACAGCATGGCCTGCGGGGCTGGGGGGGTGTGCTCTAGTCCCCATCTTCAAGATGGGTCACGCTGAGAGTCACACTGCCCCAGAGAGTCACATTGCCACTTCAAATGACTGGACTACAGAATCTATTTTGGCGCTCCTGTAAGAATCTGATGCTGGATTCTTTTGGTGAGCAAAAGTACTTGTAATTGGGTTCCCCATTTTGATTGTTTTTAATTGTCCAAGACTCACTTTCGGGACTAGGTTTAGCTATTGGCCACAGCCAAGGGTAGCCTTTAGAGCATGTCTCTAGTTCTATAGTTAAATGTACTGCTTGCAGTTTAGTCTTCCATCAGGCTGTACTGCTGATTTGCACATCAATGTTCATCCATACAGCCAAGAGCTGCCATCAGGAAAACAAATTGCCAGTTTTTTGCTTTATCAGGGAGTTTTATGGCTTCCACTTGGGGCAAAGTCTTGGAAGGGCTGTCAGTCTAACAGCAGCGCTGCTCCTCTTTACTAATTTGAAATGCATCCTTCTAAAGGCCTTTCTTGTGGAGGTGCATGGGGAAGTAAATGTTACTCAGCTCCAAGCTCTCTACTAGGAGAGATCCATAGGTCCAAAATCCTTGATCTAAAGCCTTGAGCATGGCCACAGGTGCTTCAAAAATCAGAATTTTTTAGTTGTTAGAAAGGTAAGGTATTCACATAATATCACATAGGGGTTTGGGTCAATATGCCATAATCTAACATGTTAATATTTCTGGAAAAAACATGTATGAATGTGAATATGCCAATTGGGACCATAAGTAGGCTGTTTCATCCCCAGGTGGTGTCAGGTAAGCTCAGGCTTCGTGACCAAATGAATTATGAGAAAACATTTTTGCCCCCAGCTTTTAGGATTTTGGGAATTGGAAAAATAGGGATTGTGGACATTTATATATATGCAGCTATCTATATCAACCTACATAAAATTTTAGGTACATATCTAGAAACACACAAGGCTCAATTTTAAGGACAGAGCATCCCTTACCAGCTAGTGGAATACAGCACCACTTTCTTAAATGACAGCAACTCCTGAAGAATTAGGAAATAATTATGGTTCTTGTAAAATACTTAAGTTAAAGGCTATGGGCATCTTAAAGATTGTGATCTTTGGAAGTGTCTTTCATTGTATCACTGGGCCCATCAGATTTTCTTAAAAATGTTTCTAATGAGGTACAATTTACAAAATAAAAATACTAGACAAATTTTCATGAACTGAACATACCATGTAATCAGTATCCAGATCAGTAAACTAAACATCGCCATCCCCGAAAGTCCCTCCACCTCATGTTCCATTCTAGTCACTATCTCCCCAACCAAAGGCATTATCTTGTCCTCGAGCAACGTAGATTAGTTTTAACTGTTTTTGTACTTTATATAAATGGAAACACCCAGTATGCACTTACATTTTTTAATTTATCCATATTGACCTGGCTGGTGTAGCTCAGTGGATTGAGCGTGGGCCTGCGAACCAGAGGATCGCGGTTCGATTCCCAGTCAGGGCACATGCCTGGGTTGCAGGCCAGTTCCCAGCAGGGGACACACGAGAAACAACCCTACATTGATATTTCTCTCCCTCTCCCTTTCTCCTACCCTTCCCCTCTAAAGATAAATAAATAAAAATCTTAAAAAAAAAAATTTATCCATATTATTGACATAGTTATAGACATTTGTTATGTACTGAAGTTTCGTGCCCCCCAAATTCATACATTGAAGCCCTAACTGCCTGTGTAGCTGTATTTGGAGATGAAGCCTCTAAAGGTAAGTGAGGTTATAAGGTGGGGTCCTGATCCAATGGGCATACTGTCCTAAGAAGAGACACCAGAAAGCTTGCTCTCCCCACACATACATCAAGGAGAGACCATGTGAGGACACAGCAGCCGTCTGTTGGCCAGGTCAGTGAAGTCCTCACCAGAAACCAAATCAGCTGGAACAGAAATTTATTTTCTCATGGTTTGGAACTCCAAGATCAGGATGTTGGAGCTGAGACCTCTCTCCTTGGATTAAAAGTGGCTGTATTCTCCCCGTGTCTTCACATAGTGTTCCTTGTGTGTAACAGATCCGTATCCAAATTTCCTATTTTTATGAGGACATCAGTCAGAGCAGACTGTGGCCCTAGTGACTTTATTGTAACTTAATCACCTCCCTAAAAGCCCTTTTTTCAAATACAGTCACATTTTGAAACACTAGGGTTTAGGACACACAGACACACACACACACGCACACACACGTCTTACACATATATATGCACAACTAAACCCATAAGAGATGGAAACTGCTAAAAGACCAAGCTTAGATGTTATTATTGTTCAATAATTCATTTTTTCATAATAGTGACACAAATAAGTAGCCATAAATTTATTTTTGTAAGTCCAAGAACTTACCTGAAAACTTATTTTGCCAGGAAGTTATCTATTTCTACATTGTTTTAAAAATTTATTTTAGCATTTTATGTTGTATTTTTGCTTTATACTTGTTTGCATCCAATTTCTCCTCTTCTTCATTCCCAGCAGCTAAGAAATGTTTACAAATGGAGAGGCCACCTTGATAAAGCTACACTTGAGAATAAACTTGAACAAGGTAATTACTATAGGCAAAAAAGAAACATTTCTACATTCTTAGACTGGAGGTTTGGTAAGAGCACCTTTTCATGTGGCAACAGCTGTGTACTGATTGGTCTCTCCCATGTTTTACACAATTTAGAATTGATAAATCATTTTTTTTTTTTTTTTACTAAAAAGGGATGTGCTTGGAATAATGGTGAGAATAAAAAGGATGTGGCCCCTCAGGGGCTACAGTGAACACTTTCTGAGTATAAGCTATTTACTTATAGGCAGAGGTGCTGAAAAACTGGTAGGGGAACGAACAGACACAGATAAGGGAGAGAAGACAGCTGATAAAACAGCTGCCATGGTGAGTGCATGCATGCAGTCCCATGGGAAAGTCTGAAAACAGTGTGCAGCACATACTTTGGAGATATTCCACCCAAAGGGGAAAGCGATCTGGTTTATATCAAATTCGCATACAGCACTGGGTAAGGCCTACTCCCAGGATGTGACAGCTACCCACACACAGCAGTGGCCTGTCATGGTTTTAGAAAAAGTCTGCGAGGCAAGAGATGAAGACAGTGCAACGCGGATGAAACACACAGAGCGGGTAAGGCCGGGGGCGGGGGGCGGGCAGGAGCAGGGCACCAAGAGCGTCTGCTATAAACACCAACTCAGAACTCTCCGTAGAGCACAGGAGCAGGGCGACTTTCAACCCGTGTGCTGCACACAGTGCAGTGTCGCACGCACTTATAAACGTGCAACACCTGAGTATTCAGTCCGGGGCACTGACCATGTTTCCCCAGACTGTCAAACTAAAAAATGACAACAGCCAAGGCAACAATAGCCACCCAGTGTGAATGCATCAAAACTATACTAATTTTTCTGTCAGATCAGCAAAAAACGTATTTTTTGGTGTGCCACAAAATTTTGGTGATTAGTTTATGTGTGTCATGAGATGAAAAAGGTTGAAAATTGCTGCAGTAGCACATTGATTTAATTTTATAAATCAATTTTAGTAATTCTTAATACTGTACTCCACTAGCTACTAGTGAGTAGCACTTACTTTTAAACAGCCTATCAGTATCAGGTCATTTTTGTATGTGAAATCAAGAAAGGCATTTGTAAGTCATTCAAGACCTATTCAATGGCTTCCAGCCTGGGGGACCACAGAGCAATGCTACCACACCTCACTTCTGCCTCCACTTGACTTGGGGGAAGGAAGCTATAGGGACTCAAGGGAAACTGAATACAACAGCCCATCCCATTCTCTCCCAAGTAATTCTGGACTACAGGAAGGTCACCTACAAAATGAGGGCCCCCACAGAAAAAAACAGTTCAGCTATTTATTAATTTTCATGAAACAATCTAATTATACATATTTGCAACAGTGGTAAGTTCTGGTCTTTAAATGACAGCTGTTCTGATGAGTATCATGTGCATACCTGCTCTCTGTGAGCACCCTGGTGCTTAAAGCTCATGCGCCAACTGAAAGATTTCCCACATCTGTCACAGCGATGGGGTCTCTCGCCATTAGGAATGAGCGCATGTCAATGAAGATTTGACTTAAAACTAAAAGTTTTTCCACATTCTCTGCATTCAAATAATTTCTCCTTAGTATGGGTCTTTTGATGCTGAATGAGACCTATATTCTGACCAAAGGATTCTCCACATTCATAGCATTTGTGAGTGTTCTGTTTTCTGTGACTCTGTTGATGGCTCTTGAGGGTTGAATCCCAGACAGAGGCTTCTCCACATTCAAGGCAGTTGTGGGGTTTTCTCCACTGTGGATTACCTGATGTCAAATTAGGGTCAAATTCTGACCGAAGGTACTTTCACATCCACCACATTTACAGAGTTTTTCTTTGCTATGGATTCTTCTATGTTCCACCAGATATGCCATCTGACGAAAAAATATTCCACACTCGTGACATTCATATGGTTTTTCTTGAGGGCGACGCTGTTTATGGAAAGAGCAGTAAGAGCAGACTTCCGATTAAAGGCTTGCCCACACATGTCACACACAAAGGGATCCTCTGAAGTGTGAATTCTCCGATGCCAGAGTAAATTTGCCTGGTGCCTGCAGACTCTTCCACATTCGCTGCATTCATAAGATTTTACGTTTGTAAGAATTTGCCTATGCCTGAAAAGCAACGATCTCTGACTGAAGGGTTTTCCGTACTTCTCATGTCTGTCCTGCTTCTTTCTTGTTTGAGCATCCTGATCTTCAAAAAGGTGAAGGTTTTGAAGGAAGTCTTGGTTCCATTCATTACCAACCACAGCGAGTGCAACTCCGTAAATGCCCATAAATTTGTTACATTTAAGCAATTTTTCTGAAGGTGTCATGGCCATCTTATGCTTTACCACTGATATCTTACATGATTGCAAATCTTCAGAAATTTTCTGCTTTGGAGTTAGCTTTATCATCTGGTATCTGGCTTCAGAACCTACTGAAATAAAAAGAAAATATACAAATGGCCTGTCAGCTGCAGAAGGAAAAGGGAGAAGAAGCCAACTGTTTGTAATATAAGCCATTTAAATGAAGCTAATAAACACTCACTTAGTTACATCATCATACTAAAGAGGTCAAAATTCTGATTTTCATAGCACACTCAGCTTTTATAACTCCAGAAAGAGCTCTTGACATCAACTCACCAACTAAAAAACACACAAGAGTGTGTTAGAGAATGTGAGAACTGAATGAACCCATTACCATCATTGAAAAAACAACTTACTATAGGTACTCAGTAGTGTCACATTAATAATGTAGGAGAGTCTCTTATCCCATCTAGATAAGCATTTTTTCAATAATTCTGGGAGAAAGACCTCCTTAAAAATGGAGAAAGTATAAGACAGAACAGAAAAGGAACCAGAGAGAAGTCAAAAAACCAACAAAATAGAGTAGTTCTCAACCAGGGGTGGTTTTACTTCCTGGGGGACATTTGACAATGTCTGCAGACATTTTTGGTGGTCACAACTGGGGCCATGCTACTGGAATCTAATGAGCAGAAACCAAGGATGCTGCTAAACATCCTACAATGCAGAGACAGCTCCCCTACAACAAAGAATGACCAGCCCGAAATGTCAAAGTGCCTCAACTGAGAAACCCTGGAGTCGGGATGTGGAAAAAGGTAGAAGCAACAATATAGGACATGGTAAGTAGGAAAAAGTAGGTATATCAAGAGACACCAAGTAACATGAAAAACAAAATGAATGCAAGGGAACAAGAGAAAGTAGAGAGAAAGGATAAGTCATGACAGTAGAATAAAGCAGTACTAGGATGGCATAAGAGCAGTCAGAAAACACCAGACCAGCTGCTTCAGAAAGTACTTTACTGCAAAAGAGAATGAGCTTTGCAGACTGGAAATCAAATCCCAAGTAGCAATCTTCTGTGTGATAGGTATCTTAATCTATTAGTTTCTTCATTTGGAAAATGGGGCTGATGGTATTACTATTACCTTCAGAGGACCGTAGGGATAAAGAAGTGGGAAAATATATGCTAAACATCTGGCTCAGTATTTGGAACACAGAAGGGGGTTCATTAATATGACTTCCCTTCCTCTCTATGATTTCTGCTTGACTAGGTCTTCTCACCCACCTGGGCAAGCACTATTGGAAGCCTTCCTAGTCCCAGCTCTTGGTAGATCCAGGATCCATGGGTCTTCTCATCGCTCCAGCTGACAGATCACCTCAGACTTAGGAATCTGAAATCCTACTCAAGGGAAGTAAATGGGATGTGGTGGTTAGTGAGTTACAGACATGTCCTAGAGCTCAGTTTAACCCCTTTGGGTCTACAGTGGCAAGGAGATAAGGAAAATAATCAAAAGAGTTCCCTGACTGGCTTAGTTGGACATCATCCTGCAAAGCTAATGGTCACGAGTTCAATTTCCCATCAGGGCACATGCCTGGGTTGTGGGTTCGGTTCCCAGATGGGGCGCACTCAAGAAGCAACCTATCAATGTATCAACATTTCTCTCCCACATTGATGTTTCTCTCTCTCTTTCTCCCTCCCTTCCTCTCTAAAAATAAATACAATTAAAAAAAAAATCAAAAGGGCTCCTGAGAATAGAAATCTGCATAATCTTTGTGAAAATACGGCAATCTTTATTGGCAGCCTGAATGATATTCACACCCTTGGATGTGGTAATTTCACTCTTAGAAATACAGCCCAAGGAAAAATTAATGTTCCAGAGATGTTCAGCAGAATTGTAACAATGCACAACTAGAAATAAAGTAAATGTTAATAAGGGAATCATTAAAGTATAGCACATTAATATAGTGAAGGAAAAAGTATTAGGCATATATTAAAAATCCATGTATTAAAAAATATGTATTAGAACAGCAAAGTGTTCCCTGTATGATCCACATTTTATATTTTAAAACTCTATGTATGTAAGTATACATATATATGGAAAGACTAGGAAAAAGTAAACCAAAATGTTGACAAGTTATTTTTGAGCAGTGGGCCTGCAGATGACTTTTATTTTCTATTCTATTATTGCAAAATTATTCAACAATAAGTATATATTGTTTAAAAGTGCACATTTAAAAGTGCTATAACATTTAACTCCAAAATTCCAGTCCTAGGAATATATCTTGGGGAGTAATCAGAAATTCATATAAAGATTTATAGTCAGAAATATTAGGAGCTGCCAAGTCAGAAACTCCTACAGTAGGACATTCCGTATTGGATTAAGAGAAAGGCTGGCTCCTGGGAAGAAAGAAGCAGTGAAGGTTCAGAAATGAAGTCAGTTAAGAATCATTTCCTGGGTAACCAGTGATGTTGCAAACAAGGAAGGAACCCATTTTCACAGAAAAGAAATAAGACATTTCAAGATAATCAGAAGCTAGCCTTTGGAATCTAATCCGCCACAATCTTTTCAACGCCAGTAAGTCTCGCAGATGTGGAGGAGGCCAGCGGTGGTGGGAAATTAACTCTAAAACTAAAGCACACTTCCTCTTCCACAATCCCTTATCTGAATGAAACCCCGAGAACAGATGAGTTTCAGGATTCAGAATTTTTCCAGATTTTAGAAAGGTGACTTTCTATTGTATACTACCACAAACTGCAACAGGGTTTGGAGCTGTACCTTTAATCAAACACATGGATATATCTGATACTAAATATACAGATACAAAGATCCAATGGGAAAAATAAGGATGATAAAGAGCTTTCTGTAGGATGAGTCAGGTTCAGCTACCAGATGACTTCAAGTTGGATCTTGTAGCCAGTTGAATTATCAAAACATTTATTTTCAGAACTTTTTCTGATTTTGGAAGTGCAGAAAAGGGATTGAGGATTTGTGTAGACACACAAAGCACTCAAAGGCAAATCTTTAAGCCGAGTCATTACCCAACAAAATCATGTTTCTGTAATTCTCCAACATCACATCTTGTAGAGGTCCTTTTGAACCTGGTCAAGTTTGTTCCACTCTTCTCTGGTGAAGTACAGACACATCCTCGAAGGCCAACAACTCCTGAAAACACAACTAGTTACAGCTTCAATTCTGACAATAACTTTGTGAGCTATTGTTATTATTATTCTATAGGTCAGATGTGATGAGATAAAGTGACTTGGTGAAGCTCATTCAATAAGTAGATTCAGGGATCAATATCAGTCTTCCTGCCCTCAAGCCAGACCCATCCTTTTCTTTTTTCTATGCTAGTCAACAAACTCTTCCTTTAGAAGGCCAGGTGGCAAATATTTTAGGCTTCTCAGGCCCTTTGGTCTCTGCCGCAATTATTCAGCTTTGCTACTGTAGCACCAAAGAAATCCATGGAAAACAAATGGGCATGACTGTGCTCTAATAAAACTTGACTACCAGGTGCAAGTCAGCCTGCCCACCTGGCTCTATACAATACTACCATTTACAGATGATATATCTCTTCTGCCTGGGTTCACAAAGGGAAGAGATAGCACACTCAAATGAGGTCATTAAGGATAGCTTAGTGTGCAGACTACTCATAAAAGAAGGAACAGGCTTCCAACAGGGCCTGCCGAAGCTTTCAGGGGCTGACTGTGGTGGGGAACCATTACTCACTAGGTCTGAGAGGAAAGGCAGGGGAGGGGTTATTAGAATCCAGAAAGTTGTTGGAAAGGAGACAAGGCTCGAACCAGGGCCTTAAAGTAATGCACCCGCTGTCATCTGGTAGCCCAGCAGGGAGGAAGCTGTAGGAATGAGAACCCAACATAAATTTCCTCCAAGACTCTGGTTCCCTGACACCCAACATTCCGTTGCCAAAAGCCAACCAGAAGCCAGAGGGCAAGGGAGCCCACAGATGGTAAATATGAAGGTCAGCCTTCCAGGGCACAAACTCAAGTGGAGGAGGGGAGAGTATACTCAAAGGGATAGTGTTTGACAAAATGTATGCAATAGAAGTTTCCATTTGCAAATGTGTGTTCCCCTCTTGTGGGCAGAGAACAGGTGTCTCATTCATATGCTGTTGCAGCCCTTGGAGCAGAGGTCAGGTTATCTGCTCACTACATTACACTCCCTTAAAAGACATTGTGTGGGTTCAGGGGGTATTTGTGCAGAACAAAGATTCCCAGTAATAGGGAATACCCACCCCCATCCTGAGAAGCTTCCCATAGCTCACCTCTGGAGACAGACACCAGAATCTCCCATATTACATAACCTTTCTTTCCTCCATGCCAAACCTGACTTCCTCAAGCCCTCTCTCACCACCATCCTGAATGTCCCTCCTTTTATTGTCTCTTCAACCCGACCAACTCTGCTGTCTGCATTCTCTGCATCTATGTGCAGGTTTAACAACACGGGGTTGAAATGGTTTAATCTCCCATTGGGTTATCTCTGTACATACAGTTGGGCCCCTGAATGATTCTCAACAACTCTCGCTCTCATATTCCCTACCAGTGGTGCTCTACATCACTCTTGTTCCTTCAAGAAACATTTACTGAGCACCAATAAGTTGTTAGCCTTCATGCTACAGGCCAGTAATAAAAAAAGGTTACAATTCAGGCTGTGCACTACTCAACTCTAAGGTTCCCAGTGGTGACTCACCATCACAGCTGTACATAACTGAGTTGCTGAGTGCACAACTGTACAACCTCAAAGCAGCCCTGATCCCTGCTTCAAGGAGTGAATGATCCAGTGGTAAAAGATGGAGAAAACAACCTGGTAATGACCTTGTGGTCAATACCTTGCGGGAGGTAATCAGAGGGGGCTGTGAGGACAGGTAGCTCACCTTCCCTTTCAGAAGGCACTGTCAGTTATGTCCCAGAAAATAGCCCATGGACTATTTAACTCCTCTCACACTCCTCATCACCTCCCCTACATTTTAAAAAATAGTTCATTTAAAAAAATAGTTCATTTTTTGCCCTGGCTGGTATGGCTCAGTGGACTGAGTACCAGCCTGCAAACCAAAGGGTCACACTAGTTCAATTCCCAGTCAGGGCACATGCCGGGTTGCAGGCCAGGTCCCCAGTAGGGGGGCGCACAAGAGGCAACCACACATTGATGCTTCTCTCCTTCCCTTTTTCCCTCCCTTCCCCTGTCTAAAAGTAAATAAATAAAATCTTTAAAAAATGGCTCATTTTTTATTGCAGCTTTCCATTACATTTATCCCCCCCTACCCTCTTCCACCTCCACCCCACTCCATAATCATCACACTATTGTCTGTGTCCATGAGTTCTTTTTTGCTCAACACCCCCCTCCCACCACCTACATTTTTACTCATCCCTCTTCTTCTCCCTCAGAGGAAGAGGTTGCCCTTCTAGAAATCCCATATCCTCTGCAGTTAATTCCATCCTCTCCTTTCTTCTCCAGGGTTTGAATCCAATGATGATGTGTCTTCTTTTTCTATATATTTACCCTCTTTCCCCTTGTGATATTGTGATTTACAATTAAAAAAATGTATATTTGGTTTTCATCCTTATTTATCACATAGAGCTAACACCTGTGGAATTTCTTAAAGGAATAACAGCAAATGAGCATCTTTTAATATTTGGTCTTTTGTCCTTGGTTTCTGACATAGCCATAAAGGTAGAAAGAATGTTTTGTTACTCATAATAAATTTCTTCCACTATACCTGTTCATGTTAATGAGATGACCTTCAGAAAGCCCATAAAAATGTAAGAACCACCATGCATTAGGGGTTTAGAACTTTTAGTCCCCTCCTGTCCTGAATTAAGAGAAGAAAGGAGCTGAAGACCGAACCTATCATCAAAAGTCAATGAGTTAATCAATAAAACCTATGTGATGAACCTCCATCAAACCCCCCAATGGGTTGTTGAAACTCCTGGAGATGCTGGGAGGGTATTGTGCCTGGAGACAGTATAGAAGCTCTGCACCTCTTCCCACATACCTTGCTCAATGCTCTCTTCCATCAGACTGTTCCTAAGTTAGATCCTTTTATAATAGACCAGTAATCTAGGTAAACTGTTCTCCTGGGTCTTTGAGCCACGGCAGCATATTAATGGTACCCAAGAAGGGGTCATGGGAACCTCCAATTTATAGCTTGTCATTCAGAAGCACAGGTGACAAACTGGACTTGTGATTGGTGTCTGAATTAAGGGGCAGTCTTGTGGGACTGAGGTCATAACCTGTAAGGTCTATGTGAAGTCCAAGCAGGGTGTCAGAGTTGAGTTACAGCGCAGTGCTCTTAGCTGGTGTCACAGATGGCTTGATAGGTGGAAAACCCTTACATGTGCAGTGTCAGAAGTGAAGCATGAAAACAGAGAAACATGGGAGTGTTCTTTCCTAAATACTCACTCCTTCCCCTTAGCAAAAATGCTAAAATCTCTCCTATCCTTAAAAAGATGTGCCTTGAGCCTTGCTTCCCCTCCGGTTTCTACTCTTTCTCATTCCCTTACTGGGCCAGCTTCTGTAAAGAAAATTACACACTTACCTGCAACACTGCATAACCACCACCTGGACGAGGCCTCTACAGCTCCTCTGAAAATATTTTTCTATGCTGCGGCCCTCCCCAACCCGACCCCGCCCATGAGTGCCTACTTGGGAACCCAGGGAAGAGGAGTGTAGTTAATGTGGGAAACCAGAGAGGTTTTCACAGAGAAAATAATTGTTTTTTATTCTTTTCTTTTATCCTCACCTGAGGATATGCTTTTTTTTCCCCCAGAGAAAGGGAGAGGGAGAAAAACATCAATGTGAGATAGAAACATCGATGGGTTGTGTCTTGTAACTCTTGTTTTCACCCGAAAGGGGACTTAACCCACAATCTAGGCATGTGCCCTGACAGAGAATCAAACCTGTGACCTTTTGGTTTACAGGATGATGCTCAACTAACTAAGCCACAGTGGCCAGCGTGAGATGATTTTTGAGTTGAGTCTTAAAATGTGAACACGTGAGTTTGCCTGTGGACAGCGAGGACAGGAAATATAAAAGAATGGAGGAAAGGAAGAGCACTGCGCACTCCTGCGTGCAGACTCTCTGGCTGTGGCGGAAGGCTGGACTTAAAGCTGAGAATGCAGGCAGTTTCAGATCCTTCAGAAAATGTAGACATGATGGAGCTATACTGTCCATCTGCTATAACTTGGACTCATCAAGACTGTTTTCTCCAAATTGTTGCAATGGCCTCCCAACTTGTCCCTTATTTTAAACTCAATTTCCTATAATCACCAGCCATGTTACAAATTCAATAACTAAGCTTCCATTATATCCTTTAATACTAACAGATCAGAATTTACCCCTGTATTATAAGAATTTACATATCCACCTTTCTAAACACCTAATAAACTCGTTAAGATAAGAATTTATCTCCCAGCATAAAGTATAGTATCTGGTATACAACAGGTATACAATAATGCTCACTAACAAAAACAATAAACTACTATGGTAACAGAGTGCTTAAAATGTAACTAGATACCATGCAAAGTATTCCACATACCTAATTTAATTTAATCCTCACATTTTTTTCCTACAGGTGCTACAATTATCCCATTTTACACATAAGGCACCTGGCCCAGACAGCTTATGTAACTTGCAGAAGGTAACACATCTAAAATAGATCATGGATTTGAACCTGTCTGAACTCCAGAGTTTAAGGTCTTCACATCACCTTCCAAGAAGAAAAAAATCCCCAAATTGATCAAGATGGCTCAACTTGAACAAAGGCGTGAGAGCCATGTTAAAGCCATAACCCAGCTGCAGGGACTATACTGAGGAAGCGGAGGAGAACCTAGCTCACCTTCCACAGGACTGCCAGGAACACAGCTTCCATGGCCTGGTTTCTAAACTGGGGCAGGATCCTGGCCACCAGGCTAGGCTGAAGGAGGAAGAAAAGAAAATGAGTGAGGCCAGCCCAAATCTGAACCTCTCTCACGAGGCAAACCTGGGACAGGGAATTCCAGCAGAGCTGGCAAAGCTCAGCTGATATAAAGTCACTGTGTTTGGTGTTGGAATATATGATAAAATGAGAGGAGCCGACAGTATAATATTTTTAGTAGTTTCTGAAGCTAGATTATTTTCAAAGCTATATCCAAAAGAACCTGTGGCCCTGCCCTCCCCCTCTCCCTAGAATGTATTCTGCAGTACCTCATTATAAAAATAGCGCTCTGGAAGACTTCTGGCCAAGATGGAGGCATAGGTGGACACACTGTGCCTCCTTGCACAACCAAAATTAAGGACAACAAGGATTTAGAAACAAAACAACCAGAGCTGAGAGAAAAATTGAACTGTGGGTCAATTGTAGGTCAATGGAGGTCTGACAACCATTCATCCATTCATCCAGACTGGTAAGAGGGGCGGAGTCGTGGCAGGAGGAAGTGGAGGTTGGTGGACCCCGGAGGGAGCGCAGGCAGCTGCTGGCAGACCAGGCCTGCAGGCGGCAGCTGGCAAGTCCCAGGCACAAGGCGGCTGGCTGACTAGGTGGTCCCAAATTCGCGTGCAGATGATCCAGGCGAAAATGGGGAACAAGACAGAACTCGCAACCCAGGGCCCCAGTGCCAGGAAATAAAACCTAAAAACACTGAGACCCCGCCCCCACATACAGCGTCACAACCCAGCAACTGGGCTGCCCCGACCTGGTGAACACCTAAGGCTCCACCACTCATATATAACAGCAGTGGACAGACCAAAAAACAAAACAAAACAAAACAAAACCCCCCAAAATGGCTCAAACAGGAGAACAGATCAAAGCCCCAGAGCCAATTCAGCTAAGCGACCAAGAGATAGCCAATCTATCAGATGCACAGTTCAAAGCCCTGGTGATCAGGATGCTCATAGAATTAGTTGATTTTGGTCACAAATTAGATGAACAAATGAAGGCTACAATAAGTGAAATGAAGGAAAATGCACAGGGAACCAATAGTGATGGGAGGAAAACTGGGACTCAAATCAATGGAGTGGACCAGAAGGAAGAAAGAAACAACCAAACAGAAAAGAGTGAAGAAACAAGAATTCATAAAAAATGAGGAGAGGCTTAGGAACCTCCAGGACAGCCTTAAACATCCCAACAGCCAAATTATAGGGGTACCAGAAGGGGAAGAGGAAGAGGAACAAGTGGAAAACTTATTTGAAGAAATAATAAAGGAGAACTTCCCCAATCTGGCAAAGGAAATAGACTACCAGGACGTCCAGGAAGCTCAGAGAGTCCCAAAGAAGTTGGACCCAAGGAGGAACACACCAAGGTATATCAGAATTACATTAGCCAAGATTAAAATGATGGAGAGAATTCTAGAAGCAGCAAGGGATAAGGGGACAGTCACCTACAAAAGGAGTTCCCAACAGACTGTCAGCTGATTTCTCAAAAGAGACCTTACAGGCAAGAAAGGGCTGGAAAGAAGTATTTGAAATCTTAAAAAGCAATGACCTACATCCAAAATTGCTCTATCCAGCAAAGCTGTCATTTAGAATGGAAGGGAAGATAAAGCGCTTCTCAGATAAGGTCAAGTTCAAGGAGTTCATCATCACCAAGCCCTTATTATATGAAATGTTAAAGGGACTTATCTAAGAGAAAGAAGATAAGAAATATGACAGTGAAAAGACAGCAAACTCACAGATATTAATGACCACACCTAAAACAAAAGCAAACTAAACAAACAATGAGAACAGGAACAGAACCACAGAAATGGAGATTATATGCAGGGTTAGCAACAGGGGAGTGGGAGGAGGAGAGGGGGAAAAGGTACAGAGAACAAGTAGCATAGACGGTGGGTAGAAAAAAGACAGGGGGAGGGCAAGGATAGTGTGGGAAATGTAGAAGCTTAAGAACTTATGACACATAGACATGAACTAAAGGGGGGAATGTGGGTGGGAGGGGGTGTGCAGGGTGGAGGGGAATGATGGAGGAGAAATAGGACAACTGTAATAGCATAATCAATAAAATATAATAAAAAAATAGTACTCTGACCTGCAACCTGCAGCAACCAGCTGAGAACTCAAACCACAGCCCATGCAGCCATAGGCCCCAAATCAAGACTTGGTCGATGACTGCCCCCTTATCCCTAATATTTATGCCCCTCCTTCGACAGAGGGGGACCAACAGAGAAAGCCAAACATGCTCTCTACTGCCCAAGCACATTGGATGTCCCACTGCTATTAATATAATCTGCTCCTGGTTTCTCAAGCCCAAAACCTCCAACCAAGGATACTTCAGCTCTCCCTTTTTTCATTATAAAGTGGTGGTGGCTGACTCCCTTGCTATAGCATGTTCTGAATGAAGAGCCTTTGCTTCATTTATTTCTATATCATACAGAATCAGCTCAGAGTATAAAATGATTTTAGGGCAATTATCAGAGATTTCAGGCTATACATTATATACAAACATGTAATCATTGTCAAAAAGAAATTCAGCTTTACTTGATATGGATATTTTATTGAACAAGAAACAAACTGCAAACAAAGTCACTTCAAAACTCAAAGTGCCAAGAAGCCAGGCTCTAGACAGTCACTGCTCAGTTTATAAAGCATGTGAAAGGTAGCAGAATACACCACCCCAACATTCACTCCTTTGGAATACTGATTATTTTGAGCTGCAGGCACTTTAAAAACAGCAAATGCAGAGAGAGGCTTTCTATGAATTTCCTTTACCTACCCAAAAACAGATTCTCCAAAAGGAACTTGATTGTCATAAATCCCTCCCAGGGAGTTTCATCAACCAGTGAAGATTGACTTATCACAGACCAGACTAGAAGTCAGTATCACACCCATACAAACTCTGACACAAACTATCAGACCTCCCTCCCATCTGTTCTTCCAAGGGCCCATTCGCCTTTCCTAAAAATCTTTTACTGTCTTCTAAGAGGCCTACATCCTCCCTCCCCTTTCCCTATTAAGATGGTACAATATTTAGGCTTCAATTCTAAAACAACCAGGAGTTGTTAATTTTTCCTGGGTATCTCCCATCTATGCATAAAGTACACGTTAATAAACTTGTTTTTCTTTTAATCTTTTTTTTTTAAGATTATTTTTTATTTATTTATCTTTAGAGGGGAAGGGTAGGAGAGGGAGAGAAATATCAATGTATGGTTGCCTCTTGTGTGTCCCCTGCTTGGGAACTGGCTTGCAACCCAGGCATGTGCCCTGACTGGGAATCGAACTGCGATCTTCTGGTTCACAGGCCCGCGCTCAATCCACTGAGCTACACCAGCCAGGGCTGTTTTTCTTTTAATCTTTTATTGCAGAGGTTTCAGCTAAGAACTCAGAAAGGTAGAAAGAAAACTATTTTTCTCCCTGCCCCAGACATAAATGAAAAAGTACCTTGTTTTCTGTTGTGATTGGTTACTAGAAACTTACATTACTTTTAGAGTGGTAGTAATGTACAAGTCTACTTCTTTGTAGCTGATTAGCTAAGATGATGTAAGGTCACCCCAACATGAAGAAAGCTTAACTTTCATTTAAGGACAGAGTCAGCATTTGGGGGGAAATTAGGACAATTTAAGTTTGGGTTCCCCAGCTATGGGTGGTTGGCCTAGGGTTATGGTCAAACTGTGACCTCCGTTTTAGCTTTTCTTTAACATTATAAATTCAATACTGTTACTTTCAGCGAGTACACATGTGATGGTAACATGTGATTTTCATTTCTTTCTTGTGCTTTTCTGACTACCGGTGAACCTTGCGTTTTGTGTAAGTTCATTTCGAAGAGTCCCTCATACACTGTTCATGTTCTCTAAAAACACTGTGTAAGAGTATCTTCTGCCTGGAATGCAGGAAGGCACTCCAAAAAACGTCCTGATATTGGGTTCAACCTTGGGGGAGGGACCTCAACTTTTTCATTATCCGCTGTGAACACTGTGTATTTGGAACTCAGACTCTAAAATGCCACTTCACAATAATGCAAGCCCCTCAAACTTTTAATCATATCTCGTTTTCCCCTATAACAAAACCACACTAATCAGTATCATCCAGGCAATCAATCACCAAACTGTTCTTTCTTAATGCTGAAGAAGTGACAACGCGGAACATATTCAGTAGCTGGCGACTTCAGGAAGATGCTCGGTAAATGCCCTGTGACTTTCCCATAATGCCAAAAGACTGGGGGGTGGGGGCTGGTCTGGGGGACTCTAGAGCCCTGATACTTTCCGTGGTTGGAGAAGCCACCTTGGCTTTTCCCGTGGCACCCACCCCTCCCATCACACTAGCTTCTTTCTCCCCAAACCTGCTCGGCGCCTGCTCCAGGAAGTCCTTTGTGTCCCCAGACAGCGACCATGTGGACAGGGTTTCCCTCTTGAGGTTCCGAGCCACCCTAGGAACTGGTCTGCGACTCTATTAACCCCCAACTGAGGGCGCTAAAGCGGAAGATTCCCGCGCCTCTCTCTGGCCCACTGGCGCGCACCAAGTAGAGCATCCCCCGCCTGCGTACCTTCTAGGAACCACGGAGGCTTCGCAACTCTATGGTTTGGGGTAATTGTGCTGCAGGTTCAAGTCATAAACATCCTCTGGCTGGGCCAATCAAGTTGACGTCCAGGCCCCTTCTTCCTCACCCGCCACCATCCTCCAGGCAGAATCACCTGAGGGGCTTTAAAAATTCTAATACTAAGACCCACTTCTTTCACGCCGCTTGTATCAGAATGTCTAGGGATGGTCACTCGTACAACTGGGTATTTTTAAAAGTTCTTCTTGAGAGTCTAATGGAGAGTAACTAACTTGTGTGGTTGCCTTTTGCATGCTCCCAACCGGAGACCAGGCCTGCAACCCAGGCATGTGCCCTGACTGGGAATCGAATGGCAACCCTTTGCTTCTCAGGCTTGCTCTCAATCCACTGAGCTACACTAGCCAGGGCTGGAGTTACTTTTCTGTTACATGAATGCTGTTTTATTTAAAACAACTGTGAAAATGAAAAAAGGAAAACCCGTTCAAAACAGACTCCAGAAGCCATGAACAAAAGTCTCTCATGTACATACCACAGCAAGTAAGAATTTTACACATCCTGGAGGGGAAAAATAAGATTTTCTCCTTGATTAGCAACAATTTACCAATGAGAAGCTGCCATAATCCCAACCTCTCCCTCTATTCCAATGAATTTTTGTTAAAAAATACCTCTCCCAACTCCCTACCTTCCTCTGTATAAACATGCTCCTCTCCTTTGTTCTCCGGACTTACCTATGGTTTGTCGTAGCTTGCTTGTCCCAAACTGTCATTTCTCTGCTATTCCCAAATAAACTTGATTTTCCTGGCTAACCCCTTTACCATTTTGTTTTGAAGGTTGACACAAAACAAGACTAGTTAACAGTGGCAATTGTAATTGCTTATAGGACTGTGACAGGATAGTAAGAAGCTAGGAGAAGTCTGGGCAAGTGGAATAGGAAAACTGAGAACCACCCCCCACTTCCCGCCAAAAAAAAATAAATAAATAAACATGGCTGACAGACCTAGGGAGGCCTAGGAGGAATGGAAAATCACCAGGTGAGAAAATGGCAGTGTGGGAAACTATACCATGGGAAGCTGCCTGCCGACCCTACCCAAGACAAACAGATGCCCAGCTAAGACTGGGGTCTGGGATCAGCCTATCCAGCATAACAGGATGCAGCTTTAACTTGAGCCTGACAAGATGTATCAAGAACAATGGTCAGCAGAAATAGCACCCAGCAACTAGCTCTAGCCAATCAGACTCTGACACCCCAACCTGTTACACTTCGTGGGGTTTTGCCCTTATAAACCCTGCCCTAAGAACAACCAAGTGAGTCTTAACTTCCCTTGGTTGGCCCCACTACTACTCCCCCCCTGCCCCCACGCTGCAAGTCCCAACCTCCCTAGGTTGGCTCCACTTTTCCTCTTATTCCCTGCTAATAAACCCTGTTCCTTAGCTTGCTGCGTCTGTCTGGTTTCTTGAGCGACTCCAACCTAACAATGGCCAAACAATTTGAACAATTTATAGACAGTTAGTGAATTGTAAGACCTCATCTTCCCCAATCAAGGACACTTGAGAGAAAATGATTTCCACCTCTCCTCCCTAACCAGAGAATACATAGTTTAAATTACCTTGCAGATAGATAGAGAACAGAGACCTAATTAAAGCCATTTGTTCCTGGCTAGGTGGTTCAGTTGGTTGGAGCATCGTCCCGTACACCAAAAGGTTGTTGATTCGATTTCTGGTCCATATCTAGGTTTTGCGTTTGATCCCTGGGGTGTGTATAGGGATCAAACGCAACCCATTGTTTCCCTCTTGCAATGATTTCTCTCTCTCTCCCTTCTTCTCTTTCTAAAATCAATAATAAAAAATATCCTTGGGTGAGGATTAAAAAAAAAGATTCTTTACTTTCCTTGGGCATGATGAAAATCATTCTGAATCTACTCCAATTCCAACTTTCCCAGTTCCAAATACTCCCACATGCTGTGTTCAGGGCAAGGATTAGGGTGAGGCAAGTGAAACACTCATTCTCCTTGAGTGCTAAAAACCCCCAAAAACAAAAAACACCTCAGTAACAAGATGAATAATATTGTAATCGAGATACATAATATCTTATAAACCAGAGTTATTGTGCATTGGGAACAGCCATTTCCAATCAGCTCATGCCTGCCAGGCCTTGTTCCCATCAAATCCCCACTTTGTGCAGGTTGACAATGGTGTGCAAACAGACCGGGCAATGTGGCCCTTATACATAGTCATTTTTTAAAATTATAGAGCTTTCATTAATTTTTCCCATTGGTTCTAAACATGGGATGATATCTTGATAAGTATATATGTACAGGGACACCTATGTTTCTTTTTGCTTCAGGATTCAATACAGCTTGGATAAACACTGGGTGGATATTAAAATATTTTGAAAAGGTAATGATTCAAAAATCAAAACAAAATACAGCAAAGAGTTGCACTGCACCCCTGCCTGTCCCATTGACTTCATTCCTTCCAATCCCCATATATAATTATTTGTTTCTTATGCATTCTTCCAGGTTCTTTTTGCAAACACGGCCATACACAAGGTACCAACTTTTGACTCTGTTGATTTCTTGTATTGTGTATTTGCTATTTTCAAATTTCTGTTCTTTATTATATATTTTATAATATTTGTATTTAATTTTTTACTTCTGGTCTTTTAATGGAAACTGACATAATTTTCAATCTTTTTTCCTAGTTTCAGAAAATTTAATACTAGAGATTTCTCTATACATTGCTTTAGCTATAGCCCACATTTTGGATATGTTGCATCTTCATTATGATTCAAAATATTTTCTGATTTCTAATTTTATTTTCTTTAAGATTTTACTTATTTACAGAGGAGAAGGGAGGCAGAAAGAGAGGGAGAGAAACATCAATGTGTGGTTTCCTCTTGCACGCCCCCTACTGGAAACCTGGCCCATAACCTAGGCATGCGCCCTAACTGGGAATTGAACTGGTGCCCCTTTGGTTCGCTGGCTGGCACTCAATCCATTGAGCCACACCAGCCAGGGCAACATCTCAAAAATTTAAAATAACTGAAATCATACAAAGTATCTCTGACCACACAGAACCAAACCACAAAATTTAAAACCAGAAATTTATTGAAAATCACCTAAAATTTGAAAATAATTAAAAGTCAAAGAGGAAGTAAAGAGTGAAAAGCGAAATTATTTTGAACTGAACACAATATCAGAATCCTGGAATGCAGCTAATGTAGTTCTTAAAAGGAAATTTTTGTCATTAAGTGTTCATATTGGAAAAGATGAAAGCCCTGGCTGGTGTGGTTCAGTGGACTGAGTGCCAGCCTGTGAACCACAAGGTTGGGTTTGATTTCCCCCATCAGGGCACATGCCTGGGTTGTAGGACAGGTCCCCAGTCGGTGGTGTGTGAGAGGCAACTGGTCGATGTTCCTCTCTCACACATCAATGTTTTTCTCTCTCTTTCTCCCCCTCTTCCCTCCTCTCTAAAATAAATAAAATATTTTTAAAAATTTTTAAAAAGGAGATGAAAGATCTTATACCAATAATCAAGCTTCTACCTTAAGAAACTGATAAAAGGAGAGCAAAGTAGACAAAAAAGTTAGCAGAGGGGAAAATAACAGAGCATCAAGGCATCAAGTTATGTTTTTTAATATGTCAGTACAACTTGTTCTGATTTCTTTATTTTGTTGAGACAGATGTTTTGTTATTGTAATCAATGTTAATATATCACATATTAAAGACTATTATACAATGTTATTAACACTATTAATATTGAACTAATTATACTTTATTAATATTGTTAGAAATATGTGAATGTTTATTTTTTATTTTTAAAAAGATCTTATTTATTTTTAGAAAGAGAGGACGGGAAAGAGAAGGAGAGAAACATCAGTGTGTGGTTGCCTCTCGAATGCCCCCAACTGGAGACCTGGCCCACAACCCAGGCATGTGCCCTGACTAAGAATCAAACCTGCAACCTTTTGGTTTGCAAGCAAGCACTCAATCCACTGAGCCACACCAGGCAGGGCACAATGTGTGCATATTTAAAGATATACAAGTAATAAATAGAAAAAAGAAAAGCTAGAAGACCCTCTGTTGCTTACTTCTGTTTTTGTGAGTATATTGTTTTGCTTTTTCATTTAAAAATGTTTCCAAAGTTTTTCCCTTTTTCTTCCAGTTCCAACTTTCAACAGAAATGTTATTTTAGAATCTAAGGCAAATATCTGTTGCTGAACTTAAGACTAAGCCACCTGGTGGGGCTTGAACATAACACAGGGTAGCACAAGAATGCTAAATAACAAAAGGACAGAATTTGTAGACTATCATCTGTTTCTTTACCACAATTATGTTGTAAAGGAAATAAATCCTCAGACTATGCACCTTGTATTAAAATTACTGTAACTTATTACGGAATACCATAGAAAGGAACATAGTTTTGTGAAATACATCATGTGCAGTTTCAATTAATCTTTAATAATAGTGAAAAAATCATCAATGAATAAAATTGAACACAGAAAACAATACATAGAATCAATAAAATCAAAAGCTGGTTCCTTGAAAAGATCAATAGAATTGCTGGTATTTTCCAGCTGGGACAGTACCAGAGAAATTGGAGAGCCAGGTGACAACTGGCAATGGGAGAAGAGTTGGGCCGCAACTGACCGACACAGATAGTCTCGGGACTGGTCAGAGAACTAGGCTGTGTGAAAAGCCAGGGGCTTGTTAAGAACTGCTGGCCCTACCAAGGAGAATTTCCTAAAAAAAAACAAAAACAATGCTCTCAGCTGCTGGGTAAGGAACTCTCTCGTGCTGTGGCAGGGCCAGCAAAGAGCGGAGAGGAGGAGGGGTGCCATTTGCTCCAAATCGGGAAGCCTCACAGACCGATTAAAGTGAGGCTACAGGGGCTTAGAGGGGTAGCAGTCCCCAGAGGGACTTAATTTAATAGGGGAACTAAACTGCCGTGAAGGGAATTTGAGAGTGCGCAGCACCCAGGCCAGCAAAGAGGGAGGAGGGGTGCTAGTTGCTCCCAGTTGGAGCACCTCATGCAGTAATCAAAGAGTGGCACAATGAGGTGGACTAAAGGCACTGGCCTGGCACATATGGACTGCGGGGGCTGCACGGTGCTCCAAGGGCTTGCTTGGGCCAGAGGCTGGACACCTGTTAATATCGTAGCCCAGACCACAGAACCATAGGAAAGGAAAAAAAATGGAGCCCAGCCCCTCTCTGTCTGGAGCATCCAGGAAGATCAGCAGAACCCACTTGGCGGGTTTAAAGTCAGTAGGAGGCTTTTTTCCCCCTAGTGTAAGACAATAAGGCCTGGAGCTGGGAAAGGACCAAAGACAGATCCAGAGAGAGATCAGAAGGCTAACGGCCAACAACTGAGACAACATTCACTTTGCTATCCTACAGAACTTCCATTTTATTTTTTACTTTTTATTTTTTATTATTAGTTATTATTATTATTTATTTCTCTTCCTTCCACTTAGTTTTCTGTTTTGTTTGATTTCATTGTTTGACTGGTTTTCTTTGTTCTCCCTTTCATATTGCATTTTAATTTCTCTTCTTTCACTTCACTCATATTCCAATAACACACTACTCTTGGTCTCTTACTTTTTATTCAGATCATATATTTCTTGCCATATTATTGTTATTCCAATTCCCACAAACACCCTTCCCTGGTCTTGGTCCATTTCATTATCTTCCTGAGCTTTATTGCTGTTGTGGTTAACTTTATTCTCTCACACACTATGCCAAGTTTCTATCCCTTACTCCCACTATATCTCACTATCTAACCTAGCATAAGGTCTCTGCTTTCTGGAGTCAGCTCACATTCTTTTACCCCTCTAATAAGAATCCTATCTCTTTTTCACCTTTTATAAAAAGTGGCTAGTTGGGTGAAATATCAGTTATTGGTGTACTTCTCCAAAGGATCTCCTATCAGTTTTCTATTTGTTGGTACTTTATTTTTTTATATATACATATACATTTTATTTATTTATTTAAGACAGAGGGGAAGGGAGGGAGAAAGAGAGGCAGAGAAACATCAATGTGTGGTTGCCTCTCAACATGCCCCCAACTGGGGACCTGGCTTGCAACCCAGGCATGTGCCCTGACTGGGAATTGAACTGGTAAATTTTCAGTTTGGGGGACAATGCCCAACACACTTAGCCACATCAGTCAGAGCTGGAGGTGTTTTTCTACTGCAGCCAAACCTAGTCCACCCTGACTATACATTTCACTTGTTTATTGTCCTTCTTTCTTCCCCCTTGTGAAACAAATGCTCCACAAGGGCAAGAATTTTTATTTGACTTATTTTCCCAGGATCTTCAGTGACTGAAACAGCATAGCACTCAATACTTGTTCACATGAGCACCCTACAGAACTGTGAGCCCCCTACATAGCTGGCCTGTATCCCCCAGTCTTAATCCTCCCCCTATCTATTCTCTATGCAGCAGGCTGGGTTATTGTTCAAGTATGTAAATTTGATCATGTCACTGTCTTTTTTTAAGCCTCACTGGCTCCCCGCTGCCCCAAGGATAAGCTCCACTCTTCACCCAGCATTCACAGCATTTTGTGTTCTGACCCCTGCTTGCCTCCCCAGATTCATCTGTTATCTCCATTACCTTTTATTCCTTTCTTTTTATTTTGGTAAAATTTACATAACAAAATTTATCAATTTAACCATTTTTAGGTGTACATTAAGTACATTCACATTGTTGTGTAATCATCACCACTGTTCATTTCCAGAACGTTTTCATTATTCCAAACAGAAACTCTGTGCCCATTTAACACCAGCTCCCCAACTGCCACCATCCTGTTTCAAATCCACCACCTGGCTTTAAACCCTTTCTGCCCTTCCACTTCCTGGTGCTTGGTGTGCCCTTGGACACTTTGTTTACTTAACAACTACCTCTTCATTTTTTCAAAAGCCAGCCCAGATAAGCTCCTCTTCTCTTAAGTCCTTCCAGACCTTCCCCTCACTAAGGCGTCCATGGCTCTGTGCTGTGCACACATCTATCGCTGTGCTCACACCTGTCTACGCTTTTATCTTCTGCACAATAGCAGAGATCCTAGAGCTCAGAGACCATGTCTGATTGATTTCTACATCCCCAGTGTCCAGTAATACCTGTATATGATTGGTGAATGAATAAATGGCTGATTAAAAGTTTCCTAACTTCCCCATGCCACTTTCCTGATGAAGCTATCAGTTTACTGGTCCAATTCCTACTATCCACCCAGCATTTAAGTCTTTATTTTCACACACACTGTTTCATTTAATTCCTACCACAAGGATACCAGGTAAGCATTACGTCCCTATTTTACAGAGAAGGAAACTGAGATTCAGGGAATCGAAGCATCACGCTCAAGTCAGAATTCCTTAACTAGCAATGGTTAACGTAGCCTTTCCGGGGGGGGGGGGGGGAGGTGGTCAGGCGTCACAGTGCCTGGAAAAGAACTAGCAAAAAGAAGGGCTGGAGCTGTGAACCCCTAGGGCCTTGCATACCTCTGTACTTAAGAGCCCAGCCCAGAGCTGGGACACACATAGGTACTCTCAAATCATACCAAAGCCTGGACACAGCTTTTCCCGGTGACTGGGAATTCCTTAAGAGTCGGAACCTAACCTCTCATCCAGCACAGTTGGGAGGGAGGATCTTGATATGCTCTTGTAACTTCTTACAGCAAATTTAAGGTGACGGAGTAAGAAAGCCAGGAGATTCTTTTTCCTCCTAGTATGGGGAACCCAGGCTGAACCCTACTCCCTCTACCCTTGTCCCTAACTGAGAGGGTCCCAGGGATGTACCCTCCAGAGACTTCACCCTTCACCTTTTGCGCTTGCAGCCCCAGCTGAGAGTTGCAGTCGGGACCTGCTTCCCGTGAGACTTTGCTCTCCGCGACACTGGGGCGCAGGCGCCCTACCCAGCAGTCCTCGCGCGGCCCCGCGGAGGGGACACACCGGACTCCAAGATGGCGTCAGTCGGTGAGTATCGGGAATCGCTTAGGGCTGATCAGGTTAGAAGCAGGAGTGGAGAAACCCTGGGAGGGGAGAGAGCTGTAGTGCTGTCTGTCTTTCGCTGAACACTTTTGCCGCGACCTCAGCCGAGGCCCACTGAGCCCTTTGCCAAGGGTCCTGCGCCTGCCGACTTTTCTCTGCTCTCCGGGCCGCGCTGCGGGCTTGGAATGCGCCGCCTCGGGACCCCCACCCACTCCCCTCGAAGGAATAGCTGCTCTCGTCCCCGCCGCGACCCGGGCACTGTGCACTGTAACTCTACGTGCAGACCGTATCCTTCTTTTTAAAGTCGAAGTTAAAATTAAGATTCAGAAGTTTAGTGCCTAGGACAGTGCCTGAGAGAACCAAAGTTCAGACGCATATATGTTGACTGCGCCAAATAGGCTTTAAGAGGTGAAGTGACCTATTCAAGGTCACAACTAGTGAGAAAGCTGAGCTGGGATTCAAAGCTAGGAGTTTGGGGCCATGTGATAAACTCAAGTTGAATTACAAGGATGACCTTAGGACTAGCTGGCTTTTCGGTGACATGTATAAATTTCTGCAGTCATCGAACTGTACACACTGACTTTTATTTTTAAAATAATACGGAAACCACGTGTAAGAACTAGATCCTCAAAGTAGCCTTGTCAAGAAGTCAGTGCTGAATGTTGATTCCATATTAAAAATGAGGAAAATAATCTTTGGAGATGTGGTGTGGCCTGCCTGAGATCACACAGCATGATAGTGGCAGGGTTTTGATTAACCTATGAGTATCTTACCCCAGTCTTAATCTCAGCCTGGAGAAATGGAAAGGAGATAAGAAAAGATGCGAATGATGCTGTTCTCATCTGTAAAAATGGGCA
This sequence comes from Glossophaga mutica, assembly GCA_039655065.1. Taxonomy (NCBI): domain Eukaryota; kingdom Metazoa; phylum Chordata; class Mammalia; order Chiroptera; family Phyllostomidae; genus Glossophaga; species Glossophaga mutica. Next base: position 86,296,007 of record CM077305.1, read on the forward strand.
TGAGAGTATTTCCACAGATGGTTGTGTTGAAATAAGACAACATGTGAAAAGGAAGCATTGAGACTTGGCATCTTATTTAAGCAGAGGGTTGTTGTGGAGAGAATGGTGGACGAAGGATTTAACAATTTAGTACATGTAAGGTACTTGGAACACTGCCCAGCACACAGGTGAGTGCTGGTCATCCAGCTTAAACTCTGACCTTTGGGTATGGTCATGTCACATCTGGTACATGCAGCATCATCCTGAGAGAGAGAATTGGAGTCCAAATCTCTTAAGTACTGATGATCTTGTAGATGATTTCTGTTGCTGGAGCATAAAGCCACTAGTTCATTAGCAAATAAAGTGATGAAAATATGAATTAATAGCAATAGGTGAGATCAGGGGCTGGCAGCCTATGGCCAATAGGCTGGATTTCCTGAGGCCTCTTTTTTGTCTCTGAGCTAAGAAGGGTTTTTATGTTTTTTAAAAAATCGTTCAGAATAAAAAAAAGACTATTACAGAGGCCTTGTGTGGCCTGCAAATCCTAAACTCTTTATTTTCTGGCAAACTCCTGGGTTGCATTTAGCAAGTAGAAGACACTTGGCATTTCCATGCTTCTTCATAAAAGGGAGCAATATGCTTCTTGAAGTCATAAAATCGGACCAGACCTGTGGTCCTTCCACAATCTTCACTGAAAGCCTCTCATGACCAGGAATTGTGTATGTGGATGTTCCTACCTTCAGATAGCTCATAGACAGAAAGACAAATAATAATAATTTCCATTTACACAGCACCTAAAGTCAAGGACCAAGGTGGGTACTATTCTTACCCTTATTTTACAAAGGAGGAATCTGAGGCACAGAGAGGGCAGTAACTTTCCCAAGGGCATATAGCTATAAAGTGGCACAATACTCAGAGTACTGTACTCTGGAGTCTGCCCTGTTACCACTGCACTCAGTTGGTGTGAACCAGAGACTGCAGAGGGCTGTGCAGCACTGCGGAGGGGTGCTGAGGGAGGGTTTCAGTATGGCTGCCAAGCACTGAGGCCTTTGTCTTCCACTAAAAGAAATTCTTGGAATAAATGTAGATGTATCTCTAATGAATCTGATTGCGCCTTGGAGTTTTGTGATGGTGGTGTACTTGTTCTCCTTAAAACTAATGTGATTTTTATTCTGTGCTTATAAATTTCTTAATTTTGATTAAGGAGATACTTTGTCTTCGTAGTACAGAGATAGAAATATGTAGAAAATGATTGTTGGCTTTTTTCCTCCCCTGATATGCCAAGGCACCACTCCATCTTCTGAATGTGGTCATGAGCATGTGGAATGTGTTTTCATAGTTTTTGTGAATGTGAAAAAGATAGCTTCAGTGGACCCAGAAGTAGCCTGATTTTTTTTCTTAGTCACCAGCCTTATACCAGTCAAAAATATTTTGATTTAAAATACTATTCTCCTTTTATTTCCCCCAACATAGTTCTATTTTCAAAAGCACTTTTAAACTTTTATTATGGAAGATTTAAAATAAAAAGGAAACAAAATAATGTAATCAGTGCTTTGTACTTATTACTCAGTGTCAGCAGTTAGCAACATTGTGCTATTCTAGATCCATCTATTCTTTCATCATCACTTTCCACCACAGTGCTATATTTAAAGCCAGAGTTGGTTTTAGAATGACATGGTCGCACTCCTTACTGCATGCAAGAATGCTTTGAGAGTGTAGCAAAGGTATTACTATGTTCTTAATTAAGAATAAATGTGGTATGGTTATCCTTGGACTAAAAGTCTACCGATTCAAACGAAGACAAACCTGTAATGTAAGATATGTACCTATTAAACTTTTAAAAAAATGGCACAGGCAAGGTTACAGAGGAAGGTATAGGTAATTTTTGGAAGACATTATTTGGTGTTGAGCCTAATATCATTTGACACTAAGCTCTCCAACAGAGATTTGGAACATATCTTAAAATTCATTTAAGACTCCGACATCTCAAAAATACTACTAGTCAGTTTTCTTTTTGTAAAAGAACTAAAGGGTGAGATTAAGCCCTGAAGTCCTATGTAGTTAAAATGTCCTGAAGTATGGTTTATGTGCTTTTCCCCCACTGTTCCTTTCTCCTTTAAAAAAAAAAATGTTTCATATAAACTTTATGAAATTTCAGTAGTAATAATAACAGTTTACAGTTCTGAGCACTGTTCCAAGTGCTTTTGTATAGATTCTCATTTAATCCTTGGAATAAACCATTTTACAGAAAAAGAAATGAGCTCACAAATTATATAGAAAGGAAGTGCAGGCACTGGAGATCGGGAGGGCAGGGAAAGAGGCCTTTTGGGAGATGACATTTAAGTTGAGATAATCTTGTGAGGAATTGGGGTCACTCAGGTGAAAGAATTCAGTTGTGTATGAAAACAGAAAGGGTTTTGGCTCAAGTGTGGTGAGCCCAAGAAGATGAGTGGATATGTTGTCTTCCCTGACAGAATGTTGGCTCCTGAGAGCAAGGTTCTTGTCTGCGGTCAGTGCTGTGTCCACAGTGCTTGGTGTGCTACCTGGAATACAGTAGATGCTCCGTGTTTGTTGGATGAATCTAGTTAGAAGGTTGGGGCAGTGTGTTTGGAACAGGCAGCCTAAACCAGGATGCTTAGACCATGTTTGCAAGTCATAGGCTTATGCCTCCACCTGTCACTTGTGGCCTGCTGTGACAAGAACTGTCTGGTTCATCAAGGTCGAGGGTCTGGTTCTCCAGATGATCTGTAGCAGATTAGAAGCTGCTGTTCAGCATTGCATTTCTCTTTATGGCCTGACAGTCCTTGTCCTTAAGGATTGGGAGATGTCAGGAAACCTATGGGATTCCCTTTAGTGGACACTTGAGGCTGGTCTTTAGAGAACGTTAGTCTTTCCTTGGATCCCCAAAATGAAAAAGAAATCTTGGAGTGATTTAGTCTGGCTCCTCCTGTGGCTGGTCATCTTTAAGAAGGGACTTTAGTTCTTGATTTCTTGCCCTGAAGAGTACACCTACTAAGCAGCTTTTTAAAGTTGACCTCTGGGGAAAGACAGGGGAAGGGGGACCATTCCCTCATGAACATCTGGACACTCACAGCTCTGCTCCCCTTCCCAGGCCCTCCTATTTTACTCTTAAGCCCTGAGACAAATACAGTATGGCCTCAACTAGGAGCCCTTCTCCAGTCCTCAGACTCTCATGGAAATATAATCTAGGGCCCATTGGATCATTTGGAGTGGTTTTTACTGTCATTTGACATCTGTGGTCCCAGGTAGGATTCTTGAGGAAGAAATCAGATTGGATTCAGGAGCATGGGGACCAGACCCAAGGTTGAGTCTTGCCAGTGTGCTGTGACTTTGGCTAAGTTGCCATCTTCTGTGATCCCTCCTTACCGCCCCGCCCCATTATAAAATAAAGGCATCAACTACTTGCTTCAAAGATTAAATGAGCTAATACATGTAAACGTTAATATTAGTTTTGCAGTAATCTATTCTGTCCTCCAGTTTATTCCTTTTTTCCTCATGGCCCTTAGTTTTCTTTTTACATAGTTATTTTCAGCAAGCTCCTAATTAAAATCCTTTTAGCCTTGGCTGGTATGGCTCAGTGGATTGAGTGCCGGCCTGCGAACCGAAAGGTTGCTGGTTCGATTCCTGGCCAGGGCACCTGCCTGGGTTGTGGGCCAGGTCCCCAGCTGAGGGTGTGCGAGAGGCAACCAATTGTTTCTGTTACACATTGATGTTTGTCTCCGTTTCTCCCTCCCTTTTCCTCTTTCTAAAAATAAATAAAATCTAAAAAAAAAAATTCCCGTTTTTAACTAATGTCACTACAGCAGTTCTGCCATTATATTGACTCTGGATTAAAATAGTGAATTTGGCCCTGGCTGGTGTGGCTCGGTTAGAGTGTTGTCCCGTGCACTGAAAGGTTGCAGGTTTGTTTCCCCAGTTGGGGTGTGTACACAGCAGGAGGCAACCAGTTGATGTCTACCCCCCTCCACTTTCTCACTCTCTAAAAACGATGAAAAATGTCCTTGGGTGAGGATTTTAAAAAAGTGCATTTGGTGTGACATATTTGCTCATAATATTATTTATGTCCAGCCTCTATGTAGTGACATTTTTGAATGCCTCTTTATTGAATGGTTGGAATGAGTGACATGAAAGGATGCTATTTGTGTTATTGGGAGATTTTTCAGTATGTGTTTGTTTTTTTGCTTTTCTTAATCAGTACCATTGAAGGAGAAGAGACTCATGGATGTCAAACTAGGGGAGCTGCCAAGCTGGATACTGATGCGGGATTTCACCCCTAAAGGCATTGGTGGAGCGTTTCAAAGAGGTCAGAGCCTTACGGACATATGTAAACAAAAGCAAGTCTCTTGTTCTTTAGGTTTCTTTTTCCTGTGAATTAATTTGGGTAGTAAAGGCCTGTCTCAGACCAGTGAGTTACGTAGGGGACAGGGAGAGATTGTTAGCTCTTGAATTTCCATGCTTGGTTCTGTCAGACTGGCTCTGAGATACTTCAGCCAAGAAAATGTTTTCTGTTGCTTGGAATTGGTATCATTGCCTTCATCTTAGAGAAAGGTCTATGAGCACTTTCATATCATGAAACTTCTTTAGGAGGAAAATGAGTGAAGCATAGTGGACATCAGTCTAAAGTATAATGCTCATCTTCCGGCCAGGCAAAACTTCCATGGTGAATATTTGAAATGATCTGTCGCCCTGGTCTTTGCATTTTGAAGTGCATAGCTGGTCAGGTCAGTCCTGTGGAACTCATGTCATATTCCAAGAATAAAGACCTCCCATGGGGGCCTGCGTGGTCTCCAGCCTCCTCAGGGGCTCCCATCCTGTGTTTTCTAATTCTAGCCTCCCTGTGGCTCTCTTTTGTGTGCCACCTTCCTACCCTGAGTGTCCTCAGAATGGAATAAGCTGCGTTTTCCCCTCAGTTACAATAGTCCCTGACTCAGTGGAGGTGAAAGCGGCCTGTTCATGCCCACAGCCACCTGCAGTGTCCCTTCAGGGGCATCCCTCACTATTGTAAACTGGCCTATGACCATTTCATTCCTTTTCTGTCTGCTGGGCCATGAACCCAAGAGGGCAGATACTGTTTCCTCACTGGTGGGCACACTAATAAAGAGAAATGCATAAAGCCTTTCCTCCTCCTGAGTGGCCCTAATTGAGGTTTGGATTCTCACTCAGACTTAGGGCAAGCTTTGGGCACACAGGTTCTGGGTCATTTCCTGAACGGAATTCTCAGGATGGCTTTATGTGATTTTAGCCTAACTCCCTCTCAGCCTTTCCCAGGCTGGAGGTAAGGGTGAGGTAGGATCAAAGACTGGCAGGCTGAGCCAAGTCTGTAAGACTGAGGCCAGAGTGGGGGCAGAATCAACGGGGGCCTAGACGGAGCTTCTCCTGGGCTTGTGGGGACCCAACACTGTGGGCGTTTGTGCTTTTCCCTTTATCAACCTGTGAATGTAGGGTCAGTGGCTCAAAGAGCTAGAGCAGGACTGGGTCTCTGAATTTACCAGACTGGACTTTGCACACTATGAAACATTCACAGCAAAGTAGGATAGTGACCTCCTCTCTGTTTGCAGGTTACTACCGGTATTACAACAAGTATGTCAATGTGAAGAAAGGGAATGTTGCTGGAGTTTCTATGGTGCTGGCAGCTTACGTGCTTTTTAACTACTGCCGTTCTTATAAGGAACTCAGTAAGTGTTTCTTGTCTTCAGTGGGGTTTCCCATGAGGGAGTGGCATTGGCTCATTGTCAGATTTAGAAGTCCATTTTACTGACAGCTTAAGAAGTAGAGGGACTTGTCAGAATATAGTACTTAGGATATTATTTTAAGTGAGAAAATTGTGGCAAAGAGAAAATACACAGGAAAAATAAGATGAAGCTGGGGTAAAGGTAATACTTAGGAAGCATTCTGTCAAAGGCTGATGGGAAATTTGGCTTCATTATCTTAGCAGAGAGGGAAAGAAGTGGGATATGGAGTCTGTGCAGTGCTCTGGAAAAGTGTAGCTGTTTCTGGTCCTGAGACCCAGTAGGAGCTTGTCCAGTGGGCAATCCCAGGAAGTGTCACTGGTGGCCACTGGTTGAGTTTATGGCTGTTTGTTTGAGTGGGTGTTCCTTCTGGGAAGGAAAAGGCTGGCCAGGGGGCAGATGAGCATCTGAGATGCCTTCTTGTCTCCAGGTCAGCAGTTGGGTTCTGGGTCATTTCCTGAAAGTTTTTAGGATGCCCAAGGCATCCTCTTGTATGTGTAGGCATCACATACAATCTTCATGTGACTGTAGTAGCCTAATGTTCTCTTCATCTTATGATTTCACTGCACATTTCAAGAAACTTACCATTCTGCTTTTCTAACTTCAGAACATGAGCGGCGACGCAAGTACCACTGAAGAGGACCCAGGGTGGACTCTGTATTCCTGACCATTATCTTTGCACAGCACCTCTGAATCCTTTCTTATTGTAATTAACACCTAATAAAAGATGACTGGTACTGGGCTGCTTCTCTGCTTTGGCTATTTCTGTGCACTCCAGGAGGTCCCCTTGCACAGGATGGGATAAGATTGCTTTACCACTCCTGAAGGAGGACTTAGTCCTAGGCTTTGAGCCATGATGCCTTGGGCACCTACATCACACTCAGCTCAAGCAGGTGGGGGATCACTCAGCACTATATTTTAAAGTGTTTCCCTGCTTTTTGCCTGGAGTGTCCTAAGCCCTTTTGTCACCTGACACTTTTACTGTATAAAGCAGAAGCTTGGACTTCCAAGACTGCCTTTCCCACCATGTTCTGCATTACCCAGTATTATGCTTGAGGGAAGGTCAGTGGGATGATCCAAAGGAGGAAAAGCACAGGCCGTGAAAGCCTATCCAAGGGTGTCCAACCTGCAGTCCATGGGCTGCATGTGGCCCAGGGTGGCCATGAATACAGTCCAACACAAAATCGTTAATTTACTTAAAACCTCTATCTTGCTCATCACTTTCTGTATTTGTATATTTAATGTGTGGCTCAAGACAACTCTTGCAGCCCAGATGCCAAAAGGTTGAACACCCTTGCATCCAGTACTCTTACCTATCTTCATTAAAGGTCTATAGTAAGTGACATGAAGGCCATAACCAGTTTCTTATTGGGGGGTGTATGGTGAGCCTATATACTGCACAGAGCAGAAGAGGGTGAGATACCCAAATCTGAATAAATATCCAACATTTGAAATGAGACCTGCCAGGTGGCTGTTCCAAAATCCAAGCTTCCAGACTTGTAGCTGCCAGTAAAAAGGCCTTTTGTTGGTAGCCTCACTTCCCTGCTGGAGATTCATTTGTTGAAAGGGGACAGGCAGGCACCAATGTCAAAGCTTTGTACCAGGCAGCTAATGCAGCCACTAGCAAGATCCTTTCCTTGGCATGGAGTGTCTTAAGTAATGAGACACAGCTTAAAAAACGAGCTTTAATCAACCTCATAAAAATTGTTCTTATAATTGAACTTAGATAAGCCCCCTTGCCCAGCAGGTTCCAGGTGGTTTCACATTTCCAGGCTCAGGGCGGTCTCCATAGGCCAAACATGTCCAAGTGACAGCAGACACTTGATGGGGGAGGAGGTAGGTGCAAAGGTGGACTGCGTCATCTATTTAAAGGGTTGTCTGCAGCTCCAGTGTAAGGTATACCTTAACCACTGTCAAGCATGTGCCCCATGAAAGTAAGCCCAGAGGAAACACCCTCACACTTGGGAGCCCTGCACCTCTCCTCTCAATTTGTCCTACCTTGCTTGGAACAGGACCAGGCTGAGGCAACAAGTCCACTTGAGTTTGCCCTGAAGGACTGCCTTGTTCAAATCACATTGATAGGCACAGCTTCTGAATTCAGCAGGACATGGAGGAAGCAGGCATGACCTAGCTGCAGTTTTAATGACCCACCAGACCTTGGGGTCACCAAGAACTGGTGTTTAATGAGGACTGAGGGGAAGGGCCATCTTTCATACAGAACTGCTTAGCACAAGCTCTTCCCTGCAACTTCCTCCCCTCCAGAGGGTGGTGTTCAGGAAGTCCCAGACAGGAAGTGTTGATGCCTAGACAAACATGATGCTGACTTGAGGGACAGAAATGGAGCACATGTCCCTTCTTTAAAAAAAAAATTTTACAGCAAAATGATAGGAAACTGACAGAGCCCCTTATACTGATAAACCCCAGTGTGCTTGCCTGCCAGCTCCAGCCAGAGTTGCACTAACACTGGCATTTAACAGTTAAATGCACACTCCCAAGGATGGCCCAGAGTGGTCTCCAAAATGGGGCCCCTTGGGCTGTTCTGAGCTGTCTCCAGCTGCTGTCACTGTCCACTGAGAAAGGCCAAGTGCCCTTTGGTGCATCTGTTGGCGTAGTGTCCTTTTTCACCACACTGGGAATGGCAGGAAAGAAGACAAAAAAAAAAAAAAAAAAAGTTTTCAAATGCAGTTTTCAACTAAGGCAGCACCCACCAAATACCAGGTTGGGAACAGGGACTCCGAAACTCTCAGTGGTACAGATTTTCATTCAAAACAAGGGAAATGGAACTACAGAAAGTACATGGAACAGAAACTGTAGCCAACAACTGGTCAGGTGGAAGAGAGAGACTCCTGCAGACAGAGGATGATCTGAGAGCACATAGCAGGGAGCCCCTTCTGCCAGCTGGGCACATGGGCCTGCCCACAGAAGGGCTCCATGGTGGGTGGCAGGATGAAGCGAAGCCCATGGCTCCAGAGCTCCCCTACCTGTCCAGGAATCAAGCCCTTCTGCATGGCTGACCAGTCACTTACCTCTGAGGCACCATTCTGGGACTCCCTGGAGATGGGAAGGAACAAGGAGAGAGAGAAGCCACCTGGCTCCTTCCCCAGTGCACGGAGGGATTCATTGCTGTGGACACTAAGTGTGGGCTGCACCCAGATTTCCCCTCTCAGTTCTTGCACATCTGCCTAAACTACCCATGGGGACAGGTTTCAGTCACAGGGTTGGAGATAGGACAATGGTTAGAACTGGGTGAACAGACCTGGTAAAATCACCTCAAAAATCTATCAATGACCCTGATTTGTCCCAGCTCTAAAGATCCGGTCCGCCTTAAAACTTCCCTTCATTCAATCTTGTTGCTCCTCAATAGCAGAATTCTCAGAAAGGAAGTGAATGGCAGCCTCAAGCACGAACAAGGAAGGGGTCCAGAGGTGGCAGGGGCACCCACCCTGCACAAACCTACCCAGTGCCCTCCCAGTCTCTGCTTCCTCAGCCTGGATTGTGGGGCTCTACTTGGTCATCACTACCACCCAGAATTCTTGGCTGCTCTACACTTGAGCCTGTCATCCTCGTGTATTCAAGTCTTTCTTATCTCTACGTACAACCTGTCTGGTAGAGTGGCCTATGTAGCTGCCAGTTAGTCCTTTGGCTGATGTGATGACCAGACCAGAGGGAGAGACTATGTGGGCCTATTCATAGCACTTAGCATGTCTGTCAGCCCCCACCGCTCATCTTGGGTAATCCAGGATTCCGACATGGTGTCTTTAATACTGACTGTAAAGCGCCCCTGGTGAGAAGAGGTTGGCAGGTCCCCACCCCAGCTTTCTAAGGTTCCAGAACTTAGAAGAGCCTGCTTCGCAGAAGCCCTGCTGAAGAGTCCTTCAGGGGGGCAAGATGACAGCTATACTGCTTCAGGACACCTAAGTTTCCTTACTGTACTTGAGAACTGACTGGCTGGAAGCTGCTCAGCACAGGGCAGGAGTCCCCATCTGCCTCACTTTCACATCCCTTTCTCACTTTCACTCTGTACTCTCCTCACCTGTTCTGGCTCAAGCTCAGAAATCAGGCTTTCCCTGAATCCAGGTGCACTTTAACTTTAGTGTCTCTGGACACTGGCCTTCCCCTTCCTTTAGAACAAGAACCCCTCCCGGGGAAGAGCAGTCTTGGTTCCCTCAGCAGAGCTGGCACAGAGCACGTGACCAGTGAGTGTCTGACCGCCTTGAGAAATACCCAGGGGGTCGGCTTTTCTATGGACTTTTTAAATACATGCCTTTTGACTTGGATCTTGTACTTGCAGGCACGGATGCTCCTGACATTAAATAAGAGCTCACAAATATCTAGATATCAGATTCAGCACCGTTTTTAGCTGCAAAAATTATAATTTAATTGTCTACCAACTGACAACTGGTAAAATATATTATAGCTATATTATACAGTTACTGAAAAAGATAAGATTTACATATACTGGGACTTTTGGCCAAGATGGAGGTGTAGGTGGACACACTGTGCCTCCTCTCACAACCAAAATTAAGGACAACAAATATTTAGGAACAAGAAAACAACCAAGACCGATAGAAAATTGAACTGTACGGAAGTCTAACAACCATTCATCTAGACCAATAAGAGGGGCAGAGTTGAGACAGGAGGGAGTGGAGGTGCGGACCCGGGAATGCAGGCAGCAGTGGATGGCGGTTCCCAAGTGTGCAGGCGGCTGGCAAACCCCAGGCCCACAGGCGGCGGCTGGTGGACCCAGGGGAACAGGGTGGCAACTGGGCAGACCCAGTGAGGCCGCGCAAGGTGGCTGGCTGACCAGGGGGTCCCACATTCGTGTGCAGATAATCCAGGCAAAGTGGAAGTGGTGGAGGGGACTGGAATCCAGGAGAGAGCAGAGTGGGCGCCATTGTTCCCTCTCAGACCCAGTGACTGGGCCACCCTGCACTGGGGAACACCTAAGGCTCCATCCCTCACTATGTAACAGCTGCAACCAGACCAAAAAGAAAACAAAACAAAACAAAACAAAACAAAAAAACCACCAAAAATGGCTCAAACTGGAGAACAAATCAAAACCCCAATGCCAATTCCTTTAAGCAACGAAGAGATAGCCAACCTATCAGATGCACAGTTCAAAGCCCTGGTGATCAGGATGCTCACAGGATTGATTTTGCTCACAAATTAGATGAAAAAATGCAGGCTACAATACCTGAAATGAAGGAAGACGCATGGGGAACCAATAGAGATGGGAGGAAAACTGGGACTCAAATCAATGGAGTGGACCAGAAGGAAGGAAGAAACAACCAAACAGAAAACAAGGAAGAAACAAGAATTTAAAAAAATGAGGCGAGGCTTAGGAACCTTCAGGACATCTTTAAACATCCCAACATCCGAATTATAAGGATACCAGAAGGGGAAGAAGAAGAGCAACAAGTGGAAAACTTATTTGAACAAATAATAAAGGAGAACTTCCCCAATCTGGCAAAGGAAATAGACTTCCAGGAAGTCCAGGAAACTCAGAGTCCCAAAGAAGTTGGACCCAAGGAGGAACACTCCAAAGCACATCATAATTACATTAGCCAAGATTAAAATGAAGGAGAGAATTCTAGAAGCAGCAAGGGATAAGGGGACAGTCACCTACAAAGGAGTTCCCATCAGACTGTCAGCTGATTTCTCAAAAGAGACCTTCCAGGCAAGAAAGGGGCTGGAAAGAAGTATTTGAAGTCTTGAAAGGCAGGGACCTACATCCAAAATTGCTCTATCCAGCAAAGCCGTCATTTAGAATGGAAGGGCAGATAAAGTGTTTCTCAGATAAGGTCAAGTTAAAGGAGTTCATCATTACCAAGCCCTTATTATATGAAATGTTAAAGGGACTTATCTAAGAAAAAGAAGATAAAAAATATGACAGGGAAAAGACAGCAAACTCACAGCTATTAACAACCACACCTAAAACAAAAACAAACAGCTAGAACAGGAACAGAACCACAGAAATGGAGATCATATGGAGGGTTAGCAACAGAGGAGTGGGAGGAGGAGAGAGGGGGAAAAGGTACAGAGAATAAGTAGCATAGATGGGGGGTAGAAAATAGACGGGGAGGGCAAGAATGGTATGGGAAATGTAGAAGCTAAAGAACTTATGACACATGGACATGAATTAAAGGGGGGGAATGTGGGTGGGAGGGGGTGTGCAGGGTGGAGGGGAATGATGGGGGAGAAATGGGACAACTGTAATAGCAATCAATAAAATATATTAAAAAAGGATTTACATATACTGATATAGATCTACAATATATTGTAAAGAAACAAACAAAAAAAGGGTACAAAACATTATACATACCAGGGCCTGCCCCATTTATATTAAAATACATACTATCCTGGTGCTTGTGTGAATAAAAGTTTAGAAGGGCAGTTCTCCAAGTGGGGTCCAGGAGTTCCTGGTGGGGCCCCTCTCAGGGGTTTTGAGGTGTAAAGGGGTACCAAAACAAACAAACAAACAAAAAAACATGAGAACAGAATATTCTGAATAATGCAGCTGTTTTAGAAAAGGTGGGAATGTGGGACAATACTTTGTATCCTAAACATTTCTATGTCATCAATAAGTTTTTTTTTTTAAAGCATGTATTAACTTTGTATTTCTTCTAACAATTCCTAATCTGAAGTCTTTGTAAGTCTTGTTCAATTACTGGTTGTTTCTATTGACTCACTTGGTACTGCTTTTTTCCTATGTTCTGTGATTTTCAATTGTGCACTCATTCTTCAGAATTCTAGCTGTGGGAATTCTGTGTGACTTGGGCTGAGAATAAATTCCTCAAAAAGCCAGGTGCCAGAAGCCAATCTGGGACTGCTTTAGCTTAGAAAACTAGCTTTTTAGCACTCATCATTGATGATAAATTCTCAAGGGATTCCCCCACCCCTTTTCATCCAGAGCCAAGAATGACAAGTTTCCTAGTGGGGTTTTCCCTAAGTGTCCGTGTGTGTGTGTGTGTGTGTGTGTGTGTGTGTGTGTGTGTGTGTGTGTGTGTGTAGGGGGTGAGAAGGGTATTCTGATTTCTCTGTGTGGGCCTACAGCTTTGCACCATTCCCGTGAGTATGCCCACACGGGATCTGAGGACAACCAGAGGCTCCAGGGCTCACTCTCATCCCTGGATTCCTGCTTCTACTTTGTGTCTAGCCTCTGAGAGATTTCCCTCCCTTTTCTTCAAGTCCATTCCATTCATTGAGCAGTGTGTGTTTAATCGTTCACCTGGTCTTGGTGTGTTGTGGCAAAGTCAGATGGCCTCTAGCCCACCAGTGGCCTACTTTTACAATCAGCAAAAACAAAGATTTTTCCATTTTCAAAATGAACTATATGGGGAGTGAGGGAATGGCCACTGACTGTGAAGACCCTTCCCTGCCCCCCCAACCCCAAGACTCACCTTGTAACACGTGACCTGCTCCAATGGCCGGGGTCCCCGGTTGCCTGCACTGCTGTTTTGACTCTGCATGACCCCGATGACCTGCGGGGCTCTCTGCTGATTGGGAGAAGAGTTCTGACTCGTTAACTGGATCAAGGAGGACGACCTTTGTAATGGCGGATTGTTACTTTGCTGGAAAGAGTTACACAACACGGTTTTACTGTGGAAAACACGTGCACGCGGACTACCAACGGGGACAGGAAAAAAGAGGGCGGGACTGCTCCCGCATGACCAGCTTCTGCAGTGGCCCCGCTCAGGAGAGCAGGCAGAAAAGAAATGTCTGGTGATGATGGCAGGAGCTGCTGCCCGAAAATACCATGCAGACACACAGAAACGAAAAATAAAAGTAGAAAACAAAACACCAAAGAGACGAGGAGGTCTCTGGGGCAGTGGGGCGAGGGCATGAGCAGGCCTTACTTTTGTTTCTGAGGTTCTAGCTTCAGGTCAGGATGAACGCTTGGTTCAGCCAGATGTTTAGCAGCCTACACGGCGAGCGACAGTCACAGAAAAACAGTTGGAGGCTGACACGCTGACCTGTGGTCTAGGGGCTGAGAGGGCCCTCCACTAGGGAGTCATGTGAGCAAGGGGGATGGGGGCTGCTGGGCTGGGGACTGGACAGCAAGGCCAACCTCCCGACCAAGTAGTTTCTGGCTCTGGCCTTTATAAATGCAGGTACCCAGAAATAGAAACACCCAGGTTGTCAAGGCTGCACCCACACCAAGGAATTCCCAGCTTTGCTTAAAAGGAATTCTATCTGATCTGCCCCATAACCTCTTGAGAGTGGGGGTCAGTGTAGCAAGTGCAGACATTTCTTTTGGCTGCTCAGCCTCCAGCACTGAGGAGGACCTGGTGGGGCTCTGGACACAGATTCAGAGTCCAGCCAGGTAAGAGATAAGGCTCAAGATTGGTGGGTGGGTTTACTCAGCCTGTTGAGACACTGCCTAGTTCACTGGCCAGCACTATCTCTGGGCTCCCACCCACCACCCCCACTCCAGTAACCAAACCCAGGGTGCCCTTGGTTTTGGGGAGGCTGCTGCAGATTCCCACTTGTCCATGGCAGTTCCCTCTTTCCTCCTGCTTGACAGGAATCAGCTAGGTTTTAGGACCCGCCTTGCCTAGACAACTGGAGTCAGCTGGTCCTTCAGCCCTCTATTCCCAGCCTTCCCTACAGTTGGGAACATCCACACAGAGTGATCACAGCACTGGCCAGAGAACTAGCCAGCCTTGGTTCTGCTCCTAGATATGTTCCTGCCCAGCTATGGCACCTCGGGCAAGCCCGTCCCTCAACTGCAAGGGCAGCAGACACGTGGCGCTCATGCTGCCTTCCACTCTGGCTCCCAAGGGGGGCTTGAGGAGGGTACTGCTGAGCCACCAAGGCACTTGCCAGGCAAGGGAAGAGAAACCAAGCGGGTGTTCAGCTCCAGCAGACAACCCTCCATCTCTAGAGGCAGATGCAAACTGCTTTGCTCCCAGAATTTTCTGCTGAAACTCAGGAAGACTCCCCTCCTGTCCTGTATCCTCCGAGCCCTCTCACAAAGTCTCCAGCTGCGTCTGTGACAGACTACGCATTGATGGCGGCACAAAGTTCTCTGTTGCAAGGGCACTGCCAGGGCCGGCAGTGCCACAAGGCCGAGGAGGGGCCAGGACACAGTACCTTTGTTGGAGGCTGAGTCTGCTGTGGCAGTGGGGGCTGCTCGGTGGTTCCCATTGGCAGTTCAAATCGAGGGCTGGTCACCCAACAGCCAGAGGGGGCAAGAACAAGAGATGACAGAAGCTAGGTCAGGTGGTGTTCTCAAATTCTGGCCAAGGGACTGTCATGGTCACTCTCTACCCAAGCACAGAACACCACAAACCATCTGGACTCAGCTCTGCCCCTGAGGCTGCAGGACAGTGGGAAGAACAGAGCTGACATGCCTGCTCTGCTTATCCCTGGCTGAGACCTGGGCAAAGTGATGCTCAGGGAAATGAATGAAACTGCAACTGGTATCATCAGAGGGCACAAGCCTGCTCTACGAGGGGCTGTGAGCAAGGAAACCCCTTCCAACACATACCTTCCTCTGCAGGGTCTAACTTTCTCTGACAACAGAGACTCCCTGGGGGACATGCCTGCCTACCCTACAAGCAGGAATCCCTGGGCTATCTGTGGGCTCCTGGGCATTCATCTAGGGAGTGGGACCAAGTCAACAGCACTGACCACCTGCCTACTGTGTGGCAGCAACCAGGACATTGCTCCTGTACAGGTGTCGGCAGTGCAGATGGAGGCAGTACAGGAGGGGGATACTACTCTGTATCCCCTCAACCACCCAAAGTAACAGGTGCGCTGAGGCCCAGGAGAGGTGCACTGAGGCCCAGGTGAGGAGCACTGAGCCTGCTAGGCAAGAACTTGGCTTCGGAGGCCTGCAGACCTGCCTTTGAGCAGCTACCACCTCCTGCTGCCACAAAGCTCTGGCCAGTGGCTGAGCTGCTACAGTGTTCTCATGTGTGAAACAGGTCATTCTCTTTCTCACTTGTGAGAGTTACAAGAACTAGTATATGTGAAACCCTAAGCTCAGTATCTCCCATACATGAGGCCTTGACACTGTATAGTCCCCTTCCCTTACGACACAGGTTCTTAACCTGAGGGCCCTAAATTATATGCAAGTCTATGTGTGCATAAGTTCTTATGCAGCACAGGTCCATGGCTTTCATCAGATTCCCTGATGACTGTGCCCAAGAAAGGTTAATTGCTGGTCTAGGCAGAGCCACCTCTGGCCTCAAGAAGCAGCAAGGGTCCCTCCCCAACCTTCCACCCTTGTTCTAGGCACTGTGCTAACACCACCCAGTGATCAAAGCCCAACTGAGCTCAAGGAAGATGTACAGGATAGCACAAGAGCAGTGTGGGAGTTGGGGGAACAGGGGCTGGCTACTCACTGCATGAATTTACACGAGGGCCCCTCCGGGCAGAATCCCACGAGGTAATTCACACAGATAACTCTCCGCGTGTGCCGGTGCCTACACAGGGGACCTGTGGAGCCAAGCGTCAGGTCTCAGACCATCCCCTCTTTAGGGCATGCCCTTGTGCCCCTCTGGCAGTCAGAGCCCCGCTCAGACCACTGTGTGGGGCACAGAGAGCAAGAGCAGGGCTTTAAATGCTGGCTTTGCCTCTCATTCATAGGGGACACTGGGCAGGACACGCAACCACTCAAATACAAGTTTCCTTATCAAAAAAGCAGTCCACACAGGAGCTTTAGGTGGTTCAAGTGAGCTGAGAGTGTTAAAACGCCTCACTAGCCCTGGCTGGTGTGGCTCAGTGTATCGAATGCTGGCCTGTGAACTGAAAGGTCACCAGTTCAATTCCTAGTCAGGGCACATGCCTGGGTTCAATTCCTGGCCAGGTCCCCAGCTGGGGGTGTGCGAAAGGCAACCAGTCTATGCATCTCTCATATATTGATGTTTCTCTCTTTCTCTTTCTCCCCCACTTATCCAGTCTCTAAAAGTAAATAAATAAAATCTAAAAAAAAAAAAAAAGCCTCACCAGCCCCCCCCAAATACCTAACACCATATTTTGTTGGAATAAGCAGGACAGGTAGAGGGTCATGTGAGCAGAGGAAAAAAAGACTGGATTCTTGTAAGGGGGTCCAGCCACTCTGACACCTACCATGCTTGCAAAAGCCACGGTCGTACCAAGGGCAGTCCTTGATCTTAGACTCAGGGTCGATGTGCAGAAAGGGGCACTCCTTGTTGCTGCACTCTCCTGCAGAGAGAAATTCAGACATGTATCCACCTGGGGCAGCCCTGGAAGAGCTGGACCCAGACCCACCTCGGTTTCTCCCAGGCCGGGGCCCACAATGTGGCAAAGAGGGCCAGGTGGTTCTGGTGTCTGGTCCCAGCCTGGTGAACCCTGAGACTCAGAAGAGTGCCTCAGAGCCTCGGTTTCCTGACCTGTATGTACGGTGTGAAGGTCCTCCCCTCCTATATGTCCATTCTACCACAAGGGTCAATGAAATTAACAAAGGTGGGCAAAGGGTATACACTTATCGTATCAAAGACCTCATGGTTCCATCCCTTACCCAAAGATGGTGCCCTGGGCACTGTGGTGTGCCCAGATATGCAAACGTACCACTTGAGGCCAGGAAATTACTGTTCTACTCTGATCAGCTTTTCACATGCACTAGCTGGAACAGGGAAAAGATCTGAGGAAAAGGGAAAAGTCTACCTTCTAGGACAAAAATAGGGCAGATTTGGAAACTCAAGGCTGGGTCCCTGTGATAGAAGGCAATGAAGCCTTTATGAGAGGAGCTGTCTCAGAAGCCATAGGCCCAGCTGCCACCAGCACCTTTCACCCAGCTTGGTTTAGCCACCTCCATGCTTGCCCTTCCTCTCCAATCCATGTTACGCACAAAAAGCCAGTCTGGGAAAATGCAAACTCCGTCTCAGACCCACAAGTCCCCATGTGGTTTCACCCATCCCTCCCCAGTCTCCTCCTCTTCTCCAGCCACAATGACCTCCTAGCTGTTCTAAGACAGACAGTCCTCAGCCAGGACTGGCCCTTGCTTAGCCTTTGGATCCCAGCTCAGGTCTCACGTCCTCAGAAAGGCCTTCCCAACCACTCTACCCAAAGGAAATTCTTCATGTGGATCCATCACTGTTTATTTCCTTCAGAGCACTTATTGTGCACAATTCCTTTTTTTTATCTGTCTCGGTGGCATATAAGCTGCCTCTTTCCCTGGGCTACTAGAGCAAAAGCACTATGGGGTAGGGAATGTACCTGTCTTCTTCACCACTATCTCTTCAGGGTCTAGAAGGGGGACCCTCACCTGTGTCACAGGTGAAAGGAGCTACAGACAGTATGTCTGTACCAGGTCAGGCTCTGCAGGGGAATGGCAGGCAGGGATTTGCCACAAGGGTGGTAACTTGGTGGGGAGGCGGGGGTGGTGCTGGACCAAGGATCACCAGCAGAGAAGTAGGGAACCCAGGCCAGCCTGCATAGTCACTCCTAAGAATCTGCTCATGAGGGCTGGCTCCTGCCCTAAAGGGAGGAGATGTGAGAAGGCTCCCACGGAGAAGCCACTGCTTCCTTCCACGCTGGTTCCAGTGCTGCTGGGAAGTGGGGGGGCTGGGAAGCCTGAGTCCTATTTCTGTCTGTGCTTTGACCTCAGCTTGTGCTGCCTCTTAAAAAAGAGCCGCAATTGTAATTAATAAGCCAGCAGGCCAAGCCTGTTGGGCTGCTGAAATAATTTGTATTGTTAGCGTCTCCTCTGACAATACTGCTCTGAGAGCATACAGCAGGTCTGGCACTCCTCGGCCTACCACAAAGGGTACAGCAGGCCTCCAGCCTCCCACCGGGCCTCTGCACAGGGCCTGGGGTTGGCAGTCTGAGGCCAGAGCAGGCTCTCATCCTGACTAGCAAGGCCTTTTCCTGCTCAACCTCATTCAGAGCACAGAGCCAGGAGGTTTTAGTTCTATCGGAGAGCACGACAGCCTGACCGAGCCCTGTGCCAGCTCCATTTCCCCATGCAGTTCACTCAGGACAGCTTAGGCCACATGTTCTCCAAGCAGTGATCAAGGCAATCTCAGTTGCAAGGTGAAGAGTAGGGCTATCTGTCACCAGAATATAATCCCCCCCCCACCAACTTGCTATTCTTAAGGGATATTTAGGACAGACAAGCTACTACCTGGGATCACATGCCCAGAGAAGAAAACAAAACTCTGGCCAATCAGTTGCCACACAGTTAGAAGCTGATTTAAGGGAGATGGTTGCTTCCAGCCAGCTGTACTGTTCACCCATCCACCTGGAGACCCTCATTAGTTTCCAATTCCCAAAAGTACCTGAAAATGCTAAAAAAAACAGAAGCGGTACAAAGATGTAGGGATTATTAGAGAATGATCAGAACTTCCCATGACTAATGGGCCAGCTGAGGTTGGAGGGCAATGCTTAAGGTTCTCATCTGGAGCTGGAAAGACAGGAGATGGTAGATACTGTGGGTGTCTGAGCAGCTGCTTAACTCCTCTGGGTTTTGGTTCTTGGTGGTGGTCCGCAGGGTTCCTGATGTGGGGGGATTCTGGGTGCAGGGAAGGGGCCCTGCCACACACCTTACAGAACTGCCTTACCAAACTTCGAGTAGAAGTAGCACTCAGGCATCTTGGTCATGTCATACTCATGCAGGAACTCACACTGGTCCCCCTTCTTGCACAGCCCCCGCAGCCAGTGTTTGCACACCACTGTCTTCTCACCACTAATGTGGCGAAATGGGCACATGCCCCCTGTGGAGGAAGATAGAGAGATGTGGCCCTGAGCCCAGGGGCACTGGGCCTGGGGGAGCCAAGGTGTCTTCTCCCCGTACTTCCCCGAAGCACCCGAAAGCAGCATGTCCCAGAGGGTGCCAGTTGCCCCTGGCAGAAGGCAATGTGATTTTATAGACAGTACAGGGGCACACATTTTTAAATTTAAATAGTTACATATTTTATTTTTTCTTTTAAAGAGAATTTTTTTTTTTAAGATTTTATTTATTTATCTTTAGAGGGGAAAGGAAGGAGAGATGGAGAGAAATATCAATGTATGGTTGCCTCTCATGCGTCCCCTGCTGGGAACTGTCACTGGGAACTGTCCTGCAACCCAGGCATGTGCCCTGACTGGGAACTGAACTGTGATCCTTTGGTTCACAGGCCCGCGCTCAATCCACTGAGCTACACCAGCCGGGGCTACATATTTTATTTTAATGTGTTTCAGTAAACTCTAACTAAAACATATGATTTCACAGATTTTACTGTAAGATGGAGGCTTGACAAGCCCAATGGTGGTGTGGAGGAGGAATAAGTTTATTTCTTTATTTAATTAAAAAATAGTTCCATGATCCACGAACATGGCAAAAATTGTAGGGGTAGTTAAAGAAAGACTGGGGTTTGGAAAACACAGCCCTAAAAGACAGAAGGTAAAGAGGAGCACCAGCAGAAGCCTGGACTTCAGGTGGGCTCCACCTTTAGTTAAATTGCCTACATAGCCTCCAATAACTAAGAAAAAAGATCAACTGCAGAATTAAAGAAATGCATTGCATAGAAACTGGGGGAGGTCTGTCTTCTGCAGCAGGATCTGAGTGATTATCCAAACAGACAGGAGAAAACCATACTCTGGAAAAGTCATAATTCTAAATAGTGACCTGGTGGGACTACTGGGAAGGCCTGACCAGAATTAGGTTGTGACTGGGAAGATCTAGACCAGTCCTGTCCAACAGAACTTTCTACAATGATGCGAATATTCTACATTTATGCTGTCCAATAATAGCCACATGTGGCTATTAAACACTTGAAATATGACTAGTATGACTGAGGAACTGCATTTTAAATTTTATTTAATTTTTAATTGATTTAAATTTGAAGAGCCACTTGTGGCTAGTGACTACTGTATTAGTTAATGAAGAGATGGCCATAGTGCTCCTGGTAAGGACAGCTTGCTAACAGATGGTGGCAGGTCAGAAAGGCAGAAGTACTGAGCAAGGACATGGGAGTGAGACCAGAAGCGATGATGGTCCAACTAGCTCACTGGAGTGGTAAATGACTGAGTTATAGAACCAAAACTTGTCAAAATCAGCCATTAAAACCAACCTTGCTCTAATTCTGTGCTCCCTATTCAAGCTTGTAATTGAAATTTAGTTTCCAAGTAAATTTGCCTACGGAAAGAAAAATGGCCAGACCTACTTATAGTATGTAAGGTCCTGCCCAGCTGATACTTTTCCTTATGAATAGTCTGGCTCATGTAGCCTCTGTAGGGGCCTGGTGAGTATGAACAAGACTCCATGAGACAGACTATTGTGGGGAGTTTTTGATGAGAGGACACAGAGGACAGTGAGCCTGTGCAGACTGTAGTGGGCTCAGCCACTCACTAACTCTTTGACCTTGAGAAAGTTCCCAAACATCTCAGTGTTAGAAGCTTCTGTTCAAGTCATAGAGGTCAGCTTCTGGCCACAAGGAAAGTGAGGTGAGAAGGCTGATCCAGCGCTGGTTAAATCCGGTGTTTTAGGTTTTAGGCAGAATACCCCATCACGTTCCTAGCCTATTCAAACCACAGTTTCATCTTGGGACACTGTTAGTGTGGAGAAGGCACTGTAACCCAGAGTCCTGATGGCCTACATGTAAGTCTAGTAGCAGGCAGAATGGTAGAAGGCTCCTCAGGAGGAACATAAAGAAACCAGGGGTTTCTTACCTTTGCCACAGGCAGCTTTCAAAAAGAATTCACAGACAGCAGCCCCTGATTCTGTAGAGAGGAGGGAAAAGGAGAGGGATCAAACAAAGCAAGGTACAATTGCTACAGGTGACATCTGAAGACAGGGAGAGGAAATGCTTCTGGCCTTTGACCAGAGAACAGACGGGAAACAGGAAACAGGCAAAAAAATGCAAAACCCGATAAAACAAGAAAAAATTGCTTATTTCAGTCATTCCTGCAAAATGAGACATATACATTGAGACCAGTCATTATTCAAGGCTTTCTAAGAGCCTCCTCTAATAAAGATGCTTTCGAGGAATCAGGAGTGAGTGGGGGAAGAATGGAGCACAACATCACTGAAATTAATTACCTTGTGCCTGGACCTTCTAGAGGGCTAATGTGAGGCAGAGAGGGAACAATCTCACAGGACGCACAAGCGAATGGGGACTCTAAGGAGGAACAGGCTCGAGAGAGAGAGGCTATTAGGGAAGGGAGAGCATAAATGAAGAAACGCAAGCAGGATGGCTCTTAATACGCAATAACAACACAATTATTAAAGGAGCAGTCTTTTGCTTCTACACATGCAACTGGTTCAGGTGAAGGGAGCAAGAGAATAAAGGCTGAGTGCATGTGGTAGAAGTCAGTCGGATCAGGACAAACTGTTCCCATGAGCCCAGTAATTCACGGCCCATGGCTACCAGAATAAATCTTCGGTTTCACAGAGTTTTCTCTATCAGCAAGTGTTTCAGAATTGCTGAAAACCCAGCATCTCTGAAGGCCACTTTC
This sequence comes from Glossophaga mutica, assembly GCA_039655065.1. Lineage (NCBI taxonomy): Eukaryota > Metazoa > Chordata > Mammalia > Chiroptera > Phyllostomidae > Glossophaga > Glossophaga mutica. The sequence goes on from CM077305.1 coordinate 86,318,140, forward strand.
ATGCCTCCACTTGCTAACTTGCAAGGGATACCTTGGATTCTGGGGAGCAGGAAGATTTTGCTAAGACGAACTTAAGGTGGTGGAACTGGGAATCCTGGAGGTGTCAGTCGTTTGCATTTCAAAAGGTCTGAAAAGGGAGCTCAGGCAGAAGCCTGGGTGTGATGAAAAGACCCAAAGTTGGAGTCCAGAAAGCAAGTGAGGAATAGGCTCCCAGGAGTGTGAATCCTAGGGGAATGGAGCTTGAAAGTCTAATTGGGGGTCTGCTGTAGGAGAGGTGGTTCGCTCGGGCAGACTCTCCCAACGGCCAAGTTTTCATGAAAGCAAGAGGGCTATCACAGTGGGGGCTGGATGTGGGAAAGGGGGTTGGTTATACAGTACTTTCCTGTACCTGGCGACTGTGTGGGGATGGAGGAAGGTTTTCCAACCCAGGATACCCGCCTTCATTCGGTAATTACTTTAACAGCCAGACACGATCTTGCCCTCCAGAAGATTGTCTTAAGCTAGCCCCAGGGATTCAAAGATCCGAGGAAGGTGGGTTCCGGAGTCCGAGTCCCAGGACCGAGGGAGACTGGTCCCGGTCTGAGTCAGTTGCGCCCCTTGCCCGCCGACCCCCGGCCCCACGCTCACTGTCCATGCCGGGGAAGGGCAGCGGCTGCGCCCCGAGCTGCTGCTCCACCGCGATCTCCAAGTCGAACTTGATGTGGTCCACGCTGGCGATGATTTCCTGCATGGCGGCGGCGGCGGCCCCTCCGGCCTGGCTACTCCCCAGTACCTTGCCACGCTCACACCTCTACCCGCCACCTTCTGCCGACACGGCGCACTCCTCCTCCTCGCCTCGCCCAACCTGGCCGCCGCCGCCGCCGCTGCCGCCGCCGCCGCCCGAGGTATGCCGGGAGCGCCCGGAGCCCGCGCCGGCCCTCCGCCTGTTCAGACCCGGCCAATCGAGCGCGGAGTAGGAGCCGCTCTGCTAGGCTCGGCTATCTGCCAGCCGAACGTCCGTCTAACTTGTAACCACGCGCGGGGAGTTCGCGACGCAGACTGCGTCTGCACGAGCTCAGCTGGGGCACGCTCGCGGAGGGTGGAGGGGAAGGAGAGCTGGGTTCAACGCCCTGAGAGGCGAGGCGATCGAGGGCCCCGGCGGGGTCGACGCGGGCATCCGGCCCGCGTTCACTGGCTGGACTCGGAGTGAGTTCCTATTTGACCCTCACGGGAGCCCAAGATCCGGGCGGGGACCGGCCGGAGGGGCAACGAGTTGCAGCCAGGATTAAGCCGGGGGCGTGCGGTGAGGAAACCGAGGCTCTGGAGGCCGCTGTGGAGGGGTCGGGTTGGCTTGAAGCCCCGGGGAGGGGCGGGTCCTCGGAGGGAAGAGAGAGACTGTATTTCTAATTCAGGAGTTAGTAATAGCCTGGGCAAGTTAATGAACTTGGGTAGGAAGAAAATTACACCTTTATTGCCTCTGTGAAATGGAGCATTTCCTTCCATGACTGATGAGTAGCGTTAGCAGTGCCCAAAACTAAGTCGTGGTTTCAATTGAGTGTAAAGTATCTGCAAGTCCTACAGCTGTCATTTCCACGCATCACTCTTTGACATGATGACAGGATCTTGTTTTTAGCATGTTGAAAAAAAGCACATATACTACTATAGCATGAGTTTGTTTTTAAAACATTTGATACCTATTTCAATATATTTTTTGTAATCCTATGTATTGCATTGAATGTAGGTAAACACTTTATTGTGGCCACTTGAACATTTTGAATTACATATGTGCTCCTGTTATGTTTCTGTTGGAGTTGCAGGCTTCACCAGACATGGAATGGTAAAGGTCTTCTGCACTGGTGTCACTAGGGTGCTGGTCAAGAGAGGCTGTCCTTGACCTGGGATCAAAGCCAGCTCATCTCCACAGCTGACCAGCCTGGCCCACGACAGTGGTGCAGGGCCCCCAGCAAGTCACTCTTCCCTGGGCTTCAGTTATTAATCCTCAGTTCAATCTGCTGTCACCTCTGAGATCTTTCCTACAGTCATCTGATATAACTAGACCTTAAAGTATTTTCATGCCGGTTATTTTGATATTTTTTTATGAAACAGTTTCAAGTATGCAGAGCACGACCTCTAGCCTAGCACACTATCCAATAGCAATATAGTGAGAGCATGTTTGTAATTTAAAATTTTCAAGTAGCCACATTAAATAAAAAGAAACTGTGAAGTGTTAAATTTTCTTTAGCTCAGTGTATCTAAAATATCATTACTTCAACATGTAAAATAATTGTGTATTTTACATCTCTTTGTGAGAAGTCTTTGAAATCTGGTGTGATTTCCACGTTTCATGTGCTCAGTAGCTACATGTGGCCAGTGGCTACTATATTGGACAGCACAGCTCTAGCCCATTTGTCCACAAGTTTTTGCAGAAAAGAAGCTTTGAATTAGCTTTCCTGGGCAGTGACCCAAAATGCCAACATTTTTTCCTAATAATAAATGATAATAGCTGCAATTTTTGAACACCTATTAAATGTCAGGCATTGTGCTGAAAAACCTTATTTAATCCTTATAACCTTGTGGTGAGGTGAGTGGGATTATTCTCATTTCACAGCTGAAGAAGTTGATGCACAGAAAAGTCAAGTAATGGTTATGGTCACACACCTCTGGTCAGGTCTCAATCTCAGCTCTCATTTCAGCACCCGTGCTATTAGATTATGGCTTGGTAATATCACTAGCTAATATCTTTACGTGCCTACTGTGCCGAATGCTATATATCTGAGACCTCATTCAATCATTGCCTCATTCAAACAGTGCTGTGCGGGTGACGTTATAGTTAATCCGAGTTCACAGGTGAGGACATTGAAGCCAGAGCAGTGAGTGCCTAGGGACTCATGGGTCATTCTTGGCTGAGCTTAAGTCAGAACCTAGGCTTCTAACCTCAGGGCTCATGGCTTGTAACCACTTCTCTACCTTGTTTTTGCCTTTTTGCACTACGAACATGAATTGACTTCATTATTTTTCTGATCTGTGCCAGGCCCTGGAGGTAAAAGCCAGAGATGGACCTGGTGAGACTTGCCCGACTCTTCTCCAGCCCCCGCCCCCTGGGACTGTCCATCCTGCAACACCTTGACCTTCTCAGAGTCAGGGGTGCAGGAGGTAGGCATGGGCCTGCATGGCTGAGGGCCATGGGGCTGACTGGGCCAACACCAGCAGCTTTCAGCAGCTCCCTCTCTCAGCTTCCCAGCAGCCAAGGGAGCCAGAAGAACACACACAGCCTTAGCTCTGACCCAAGCCAGTCCAGCTCTGTGGCCACCCAGGAGGAAGAGGAGGAAGAGAACTTTGGGACTCTCTCTGATAAATACTCCTCCAGGAGAATGTTCCGCAAATCGACGGACCAGTTGTATAACCTACGGCTCAGGGAACAACATGAAGAAGATGAGGAAAAGGAGCTGGAGCCAAAATCATGGCAGGGCCAGAGAAACACCCCTTACTGGTACTTCTTTCAGTGCAAACACCTGATCAAGGAAGGAAAGGTGAGGGAACCTTTGGATTCTGCTGCTCCCAGCTCCTACATCCCTGGTGGTTCAGTACTTTGTGAGGGGCCACCCTACCTTTTCAGTCTCTAAAGGCAAGGATACTCAGGGCTCTTCTCTCCTCTGTCTTCACTCACTCTGGGTGCTATACCAGTGACCCGCCGACCTCCTGGCTTTCGGTGGCCCCTCTTCACTGTAGCTCCCGTATTTGAATCTCCAGCCCAGACTTCCTGTGGATTCCCGAACTGTGTACCCAGCTTTCCGCTCACCATCTCCCTTACACTCATTCACAGTGACCTGAAATTTTTATTCTCAACCTTGGTTTCCCTACACCTCCTTCATCTCACTAAATGGCAGCCCCAGGCCAAATGCCTTCAGATCATTCCTAACTTCTCTTTCTCTCACCAGCTCTAATTGCAGAATGTTGCCAGTCTTAATACTTCTCACAAACCCACTGCTGAGTGCCCAGGCCTAGCCTTCTCCTCACCTGCCTCAGCTGTTCCACTGATCCCAGGGCTCCCCCACACTCGCACCACTTCTTGCCCAGATGTTGGCTCACAGCGCAGAGCCGTTCTGTTACAGCAGGAAGCAGATAGTGTTACTCCTTTCTCCCAAACTCCTAATGTATTCAGTGACACTGAAGATGTTCACTCTCTTAGGTATTGATAATGACATTTCATTTATGTTTACAATTCTCTTAGAGGGATGCGTTAAAGATTTTATAAATGAAATGGTAGGATGTCTGGAATTTGTTTTAAGAAAATTCTGTTTGGAGAGGAAGTGCAAGGTGTAGATGAAACAAGACTGGCCAAACATTAGTATTCATTGTTGTTAACACAGTTTTCTCCACTTTTGTGTATTTTGAAATTTTTCATAATGAAAGTTGAGAAATAAAGAGAGGCAGAGTCCTTACAATGGCACATGAAACCTGCACGATCTGCCACCACTACCCTTCCACGCCCCTCCTTACCTTGCCACCCTCATCCCCCCACTTACCCTCTTGCACCCACCCCAGACTCCTCTTTGCACCTCCAACTTCCAGGCATACTCCTGCCTCAGGGCCTTTGCACCGGCTGTTCCCTCAGACAGCCATGGTGTTTCTTCACTCACCACCTTCACATCTTTGTTCAGCTGTCACTTTCTGAGGCCCTGTTTGGCTGTCATTTCTAAAACTGAATCTCCCACACCCTTCTTCTAGCACTTCACTGCTTCTTTTGTGTTTGTAGCACCTGCTACCACTTGACATACTAGATATTGTTCTTAGTCATCTCATTTGGTGTCTGTCTTTCCAGACTAGAAGATGAGCTCCATGAGGGAGCTCCCTCCCAGCAAATAGATCTTGCCTGGCATGTAGTAGGACTCAGTAATGAATGGTTGAATGAATGGATGAAAAAATAAGTAAAAGAGTGACTAAAGATTTAAAGGGGAATGGTTTACAGGTGGAATGTGGAGGAGACAGCCGTAGGCCAAGGGAGTTTGCAGTCAGAAGAAGCTAGTCACCCAGGGCTGCTGCTCTGCACCATGTCAGGGTGCTGTCGCTGTCAATGGCTGCTTGTGATTGTGCAGTACAGTGGCTCTGAGCATGCCCACCAAACTGACTAGAGCCCAGCTTCCCATCCAGCTCAGACCCAGGGGACAGGCACTATGGATGGGTCACCAAGGAAGCAAGGGCAAAACGGGTCCTGAGATCCATAGAATTAACATTTTTGAGGCTTCCTGAGTGCCAGGCATTGGCTCCACAATAGCCCCACAGAGAGGCCAAAGCATCTTTGGTCCCTGCTCTCAAGGAGTTCAGCCTGTGGCTAGAGGGAAGGTAGCCATGACAGTGGGGTTGAGAGCTCCCACAGGTGGTGGGAGTCCAGGGGGCTTTCCTTCTTGGCTACCACAAAGCTCCCATGCCACAGAGCACAGGGACCAAGAGGCTGGTGGCGGAGGCTCTGGGTGGGTGTTTGGCTCCTGGGCATATCTGGTCTTGGGCTCAGTGAAGGTCACTCAATCTCAAACTCCCTCCCTCTGCTGAGGGTCTCTGAGGCCACCCTGAGCTTCCTCCGTTGTTTGCTCCTTCCTTCCCCAGTTGGCAGAGGCCCTGGACCTGTTTGAGAGGCAGATGCTGAAGGAAGAGCGACTCCAGCCCCTCGAGTGCAACTACACAGTGCTGATTGGGGGCTGCGGGCGGGCTGGCTACCTGAAGAAGGCCTTCAGGCTCTACAATGATGTGAGTCGGGGCATAGGGGTGGCAGGGGCAGGCTCTAAAGAGCATGGGTTTGGGGATCAAAAACGGCCAGGTGTAGAACCTGAATGTGTCACTTGCTAGTACCTGTCTCTGAGCAAATGATTTAATCTCCCCAGCCTCAGTTTTGTCATCTGTGAAATGGAAGTGATCTTGGATAATTACATGAGATTACATGGGAAGTCTTCCAGCACCTGCCTGGACTGTGGCCGGCCCCACCTATCCCTTCTTTTTCCACTGCTGTCCTCACACCACGCACATGCACACACATATACCTTTATTCCAAAGTTGATCCTTTGAAAAAGGCTTTTATTTCTCTTGGAAGATGGTTTTACTTTACATTCACCCACCTCGGGATGTGTTGTACTTGTTATTCTCAGAGCCAAGAAGCTATTTCCTTTGTGAGTCAGGAAGGAACTGTGGACTCTAGCAGAGTCCATCCATCTTCTGCAGCCAGAAGCTGGGACATCCTTTACTCCAGCAAGGATTCTTGGGAGCCTGTCTTGTCATTCGGCATACCGCTACTCCAGGCCTGAAAATCTCTAGCTGGAGGCAAGGGGGTGGGATTGTACTTACAAATGATATAGTAACATTCTTTAAAAGACAGACAAGAAGCTGCCTGGATCACCTACCCAGCAAAAAAGCAGTCAGGTGCTAAGTGAAGGCGGTTGGGGGGGGTGTGTGGCACGTTTATCATGGCTCCTGGTTATGAGTCCTTAGCAGTACTTCCTTACATTTGGAGGCTCCCACATGGCACCTCCTCAGAGAAGCCCAGGCCACTCTATTTAACCTTAGTTATTGTCTATTACTTTGCTGCTTTTTTTTTCCAATTAACTTCTTATTTTAGAGTAATTTTAGATTTATAGAAAAATTGCTAAGGTAATATAGAAAGTTACTAAAATCTCCCACCTCCCATCTCCCATGTTAACACCCTTCATCGTGATGGTGCATTTGTCAAAACTGGGAAACCCTGTCCATTCATTGCTGTTGGCGGAACTGCAGACTGCACTTGGATTTTGGCAGTGCTCCAGCGATGCCCCCTTCCTGTTCCTGCGGTCCCCATGCCAGCTCCTCTAGTCTGTGGCATCTTCTGAGATTCCTTGTGTTTCCTGATCTTGACAGTTTTGAGTAGTACTGGTCAGGGGTTTTGTAGAGTGTCCTTCATTTGAGAATTTGTATGTTCTCATGGTGACACTGGGGTCCTGGTTTGGGGAAAGGGTGTCGCAGAGGTGAAGTGCCCTTATGCAAGGGTTTCACAGCATCAGTGTGACTTATGACAGGCGACATTTACCTTGATCATCACTTGGTTAAATGGTATTGGCCGGGTTTCTCCACCATGAAGTTACTATTTTTCTTTTCCTTTTTTTTTAATTATTAAAGATTTTTTAAATTTATTTTCAGAGAGTGGGGAGGGGGAAGGGAGGGAGAAAGAGGAAGAGAAACATCGATGTGGGAGAGAAACAGTGATGGGTTGCCTCTCACACATGCCTCGACTGGGGACCGCACCTGCACCCCAGGCATGTTCCCTGACCTGGACTTGAACTGGCAACTCTTCGCCTTGTGGAATGACCCCTGACCAAGCCACACCGGTTAGGGTGGTACTGTGTTTAATCTTTCTAGCCTGTGTTCTGTGGGTATCCTTCACAGCACTTAACTACAGTCGTTGGTTACTTATTTGTTGTGTGTCTCATTCACTAGGGTGTACGCCCAGTGAGACAGGCTGTATCTGTCCTGGTGTCCACTGTTGGCCAGTGCCTGACTTGTAGGAAGTCCTTAGTACCCATCTGTCTAATGTGCGAACACATATGGAGTATCAATCATCCTTGAAGTTGGGATCACCATCTTCATTTTTCAGAGGAAATTGAGGCCCAGAGAGATGAAGTGCCTTGTCCAAGGTTATCTCTGGGGCTGGGATTTGAGCCCAAAATGGCCTGACCAGGGCTCTTCACACTCACTCCTCCAGAGCTGCTGTTGCCTGCCCTTGGTCAGGTGACCCTTCTCTGGGAAACAGTGAGTACTTGGCTTTATCAGGAGCTAGTCCCCTGAGGGCTTCATAAGCACAGTGTTGGACCCAGCCTGGGGTTTGGGACTCCAAAGGGTGCAGGGCCCTGAGGTGTGTCGCAGTAACAAGATCCTGACTGCTGCCACTCCCCTACCCTGCCCTTGCAACAACCTTTCAAGGTGAGTGTATCATTCCTGTTTTGTTTTGTTTTTTCCCCAATGAGGAACTAACTTGCCCCACACCCTTCAGTTAGTAAACATTGGAGCTGGGCTTTGATTGTTACCTCCCACCCTTTCCCAGGCCGGATCCACCCCAGGGCCAGAGGGCGGGAGCATCAGGGAGACCCTGCCTAAAACACCTCAGGGCCAGGGTGAGCTTGTGAGCACCATGGGGAGGATGGTTTCCTATTTGGTGAAACCGAGGTGTGGGGTAAGTTTTCAGAGTCCCTCTGGCTGAGTTGGGTTTGGAAAGCTGAGCTCTGCTGTGTCGCTTGGCTCTGCCGTAGTGCAGGCCCTGCCTTTAGGCCTGTTTAATGCGGTAATGAGTCCTCTGTAGCTTTCTTGGGCTGGCTGTCACCTGTGTGTCCAGCTGATCCTGGAGCCACCTCCACATTTCTCCCCATCTCCGCAGATGAAAAAGCGGGACCTGGAGCCCTCAGATGCCACCTATACAGCCCTGTTCAACGTCTGTGCTGAGTCCCCCTGGAAGGACTCTGCTCTGCAGAGTGCCCTGAAGCTACGACAGCAGCTCCAGGCCAGAAACTTCCAGCTCAACCTGAAAACATATCACGCCCTGCTGAAGATGGCTGCCAAGTGTGCAGACCTGAGGATGTGTCTCGATGTGTTCAAGGTGGGGGTGCCATTCCTTCCTGCCTCCCACCTGGGACCTGTCCCGTGCAGTAGTGCGAGGCTGTGGCCATCCGTGTCCTCACAAAAGAAGGTCAGAAACCAGTGAGACGGGCCCCGTATTGGGCTCTGGGGTTCACGGATGAATCTGATAAGATCTTGCTTGTCAGATTTCTCTATTTTTAGAGATTTTATTTATTGATTTTTAGAGACAGGGGAAGGGAGGGAGAAAGAGAGGGAGAAAAATGTCAATGTGTGCGGGAGATGTTGCCTGTGCCCTGACCGGGAATTGAACCCACAGCCTTTTGTTATACAGGATGACACTCCAACCAACTGAACCTCCTGGCCAGGGCCTTCCAAGGCTTTTTATTTCCAGTTTGCAGAGGAGATCAGGAGGGGGTTTGGGCAGGGAGTACCATGAGCAGGGTGGTGGTTCTGCTTTCTTAGGTTGCAAGGAAGCAAGACGGATGTGAGTTGACAGTGAAGTGAAGGCTCGTGGGAAGCAGGGAAGGCTCTGGGTTGCCACAACTAAACATTAGGAGAACCAGGGCCCTTGGCACCCTTTTCCTCATACTCTTCCTTCAGGCGTTTCTCACTCTCTGTTCTTACCCTCTACCTAGAGTGACCGACTACTTTCTGTCTTACTCCTCACATCACTGACTGACACTCTTCCTCACCGCATATAGCAAGGCCCCACATGCACATCCCGGGAGAGAGGACCTGGTGGACTGTCCAGGCACCACGTGGTGCAGAGCAGCCTTTGGCCAGTCCCTGGGTGGGTTACCTTGAGTGGGCCTGCCCTGCTAGAGAGGCAGGATCATGGGGTCTTGAATCTGGAGACCTCCTTGGGGGGGACAGATCCCTCCAAAGGGTGCTGTGGGCGAGGCCAGTACCTGAAGCTGCCAGGAGAAGCATGGCTGATGGGCCTCTGGCCTGACCTGTGCAGAGCTGTCAGATGGTCAGGTATTTTACGCAGGCTACTCTGTCTGATGGGGGAAGCTGTGAATGTGAGAGAGAGAGAGAGAGCGCGCACAGACTGAAATCTCACTGAGGTGGGTGGGTGGCGACAGAGCGGGAGGCAGGAACATGGTAGCAGTGGGGTGGGAGCACCTCTGCTGACTAGAGAGACAGAGGAAGATGGGCTGGAGGAGGAGACCCCGAGGTGCTGAGAGGTAGGGGGAGTGGCACACCCCACCTGGCCTGAGAGAGACCTGGCGATGGCTAGTGCCTTGAGCACTGGCTCTGTGCAGCCACCACACTGTTCCATGTGGTTGTTCCAAGGACTCTCCAAGGCAAACCCTGCCTGTGATCCTACTCTGCAGGTGAGGAAACAGGCCAGGGAGCCTGGACACTCCCACGGCCGGGACTTGATGCTGGCCCTGCAATTCCAAAGCTTCGCGTATGGGGGCTAAAAGTGATCACCGGGTGTCCTTAGCAGAAGCGCTGTATAGAAGTGATAGGAGCAGCTGGGAATGAGAAGGGGAGGAAGTACGGGCAGCAGTTGGACAGCTTTGCTCAGGAGCTGGGTCAGAGCTAGCCCCAGGGCCAGACTCGGGCCCTGCCTCTTCATGGGGTGTCGGCCTGGGCCTTCCCCAGGGGTATCTGTCCTGAGTCAGATGCATCAGGCGAGTCTGGGCTCTGCCACAGACTTCCAACGGGGCCTCTTCGTTCCCTCCCCCAGGAGATTGTTCATAAAGGACATGCGGTCACAGAGGAGACCTTCAGCTTGTTGCTTATGGGCTGCATCCAGGACAAGAAGACAGGCTTCCGATATGCCCTACAGGTCTGTCCCTCCTGGCTCTGCCTTCCTGCCTCTCCTGTCTCCACCCCCACCCCCGTACTGTGTCCAGTGCAGATGATGATCCTGTGTGAGTTTCTTGAGCTCCTGCTACTGCCCTGGGCTGGGTGTTTTTATATTTGTAGTATTGTGGCCTTCCCAGAGCACAGTGCTCCTCTGTTCCCCATCGCCTTACAGATGGGGAGAGGAGGCCTTTGGAGGTGGTCTGGAGGCCCACTGCCCTGAGAGCAAGGGCGCAGCCAGCCCATGCACTCCTACTCTGCTCAGAAGACCTCTGTGCAGTCAGCCTGCATCCGCTAAGCTTATGGTCCCTGAATGCCTGCAGCACACCCGCCTGGGGTACTCTATTCGCTCATCCATCTCCCCCAGGTCTTCCCCCCAGTATCTCTGCAGGGGATCCCCAGGAGTCGCATGATGTCCTGGGAGAATCTCACAAACATCAAAGTCAAGACATCCTGCTCTAATCCCACCTTAGATTCCCAGGAAGAGCTCCACTCATCAAGTGCGTAGGCAGTGTTAGTGGTGGTGCCACAGCTGTTCTGGCTCCTCAGAGGTGAGGGACCTGCCGCTCACTCAGAGCCTCCGACTTTAGGGGCAGCCCGCAGACCAACAGCACCAACCTCACCTGGGCCTTGCCAGGGTCTCAGAACTGCCACCCCTTCTCTGCATCCAGACCAGCATTTCAACAGGATCCCCAGGTAGCTGGTTTGCACAGAATTCAAGCCCCAGTAATCTGGGACAGCCCTGGGCCAAATGTTTGTCTCCCCTATTCAGACTTCTTGGAAGGAGTGGCCACTGGCCATGCTCCAGCCATCAGCAAGCTTTATAGTGAAAAGTGGCCAAGACCTAGGTATTTCTTGGCCTAGATCTGCTCTAGTTAGAAATAGTCTGTACTACTAGCCACTGTGCACAGTGTCTTGTATTCATTAGAATGCTTGAGCTAGGCACCATTAGCTTTGTTTTATACCGAGGCTCCCCAAAGTTAAGTAACTTGCCTAAGGTCCCACAGCCACCAAGCAGTGGAGCTGGGAGTTGAACTGAGGTTTATCTGACTTGAGTCAGAATCCCTGTCACAGACCCCATAGGATAGGGTCGGTGTCCCTGCTAAAACTCAGTTTTGTCGATGCTCCGTGGGGAGGTGCCTACGAAGGCCCTGTCCGGTGGATAGCAGCCTTCTTGCTAGTTGTGTCCGCCTGTGCCTTAGCAGCCCCAGCCTCACCTGCACACTGGTCCCTGTTGAGGGCAGGGAATCAGAGCCCTAGGTCCGCTGAGTGTGGCCTTCTTTGCGCAGAGACAGAGAAGAACAAGTGACACCTTGAGTCCATGTGGTACTGTCTCGGGGTCTGTCAGCAGACATGATCAGAACAGAGCTTTTTGGAGAACACACAGAACATAGTAGACACCATGTTGTGGGAATGAAAATGATCACATCTCATGAGGAAACGGGGCTGCCTCAGCCCACAGCCTGGCCGAGCCCCTGTCCACCTGCATCCGCCTTGTGCTCTCCAGTGTGAGAAAGCTGCCTGGGGCAGGGTGCGCAGTAGGCACTCAGGAAGTGCAGCTGAGCCCAATCCTTAAGTTGGCCTAGACTCTTCCAGAACCTCGCCTCTCTGGCCACTAATCCCCAGGGGAGTAGTACAGGGGTAGGCAGGGACCTAGGGCAAAGCCTGTTCCCTAGTACAGGGGCCATGAGAGAGGGCAGAGGGATGAAACTGTGAGAAGACTTTTGGGATGAGCTAAAGGGAAGAAAGGGGTGGGATCCTCCTGAAGTTTCCCGTTGAGTTCCCAGATTTGTAGGATTCTTAGTTGTCCAGAGCCTGATGTGGGGTCAGATACTCTCTGGGTTCTTCCTGGACCCTTTGTGTTTGCCCGCTGGTTGCTGACTCTCAGTGCTTGCTCCCTTCTTGGAGGGAGCATGGAGCTGAGGCTTGTTTCTCCCTGGCAGGTGTGGAGGCAAATGCTGAGTCTTGGGCTCCAGCCGAGCCGACATGGTTACAACCTGCTGTTGGGGGCAGCTCGGGACTGTGGCCTGGGAGACCCAAAAGTGGCCTCAGCGCTGCTCCTGAGGCCCAGGGAAGAGATGGTGTCACTCCAGCCCCCAGCACATGGACGGTGGGCAAGGAGGAAAGCCCAGGCCGGGACAGTTGACAGCATGTCAGCCAGGTTGCATGTGGAGACCCTGGAGAGACAGCTGTTTCTGGAACCTTCTCAGGCACTTGAGAGGCCTCCAGAGCCTCAAGAGCCCAGAGTCCCCAGCAAGGCCCAGCCCAAGGTGGAAACCAAGGTGGACTGTGAGCACACTGTGGCCATTGCCTCTGTGGCCCCAGAGCCGCCTCTATGGGGGCTGGAGGCCAACCTCCTGACTCTTGGGGCAGTCCCCCCGGCTGTGGTCTCTTTTGGGACTGTGACCACCCCAGCTGACAGGCTGGCCTTGATGGGGGGCCTGGAGGGCTTCCTGGGCAAGATGGCAGAGCATGGGCTCCGGCCTGACATCAAAACCCTTACGCTGCTGGCTGAGGTGGTAGATCCTGGTAGCCCTGCAGAGTCCTCGCTGCTGACCATCCTGGACCTGCACCAGGTGGAGGCCGATGTGACATTCTTCAACACTCTGATGAAGAAGAAGAGCAAGTTGGGAGATCTGGAGGGAGCGAAGGTGAGCGTGGAGGCAGACTCCGGGCCCTCGGCTGGAGCCCCTTTTCCTTCTTTCTCCTTTGACTCTGACTGTGGGACCTGGCTTCCCTGCCAGGTGTGTCATCCATTTCCACAGTTAGCGGGCAGACTGTCCAGAGCCCCTGTTCTGGGCCTGGGTTTGGGTGAGGAGCTGGGAGTTGAACAAGCCCCATTCCCTGCCCTCTGCAAGGAGCTCACAGATTGGTTGGAAACAGACACCAAACATATCCTCGCATTGACAAGGGCCATGGGGGCCATGGGGCCATGTGCCCTGAGAGGCTGGTGGCTTCTGAGCACCCCTACCCTTCAGCCATCCCCACCTCACTGACATCATACTTATTCTGTGCTAGATGCTGTCCTAACACCTCCACATCATTTGTTTCTTTATTGACCACACCTGGAGGCACTGCTGGTATGTGGCAGTCCCTACTTCACAGATGGGGACACCAGGGCCCTCATGGGATTTTGTCCTTTCATATGACATGTTTCTATGTGATGGCTTTTTTTTTTTTTTTTTGCCAGAGCACTAACCTGGGCACTTGTGAACATCAAAGGTGACAAAGACACAGCCCTGCCTTCAGGTCTACAGTACAGGATGCACCTTTCTGTAGATACATTAAATGTGATAGAGCCTCTCCCTGTGGCCTCCCTGATGCAGCCAGGCTGAGCAAGCGTCCTCTGTCCTTTCCTCACCTCCTGCCCAGGCTCCTCAGCCAGCACTTAACACACTATTGTCGGACCCTGGACTGTGGGACATGAGCTTCTAAGGCTCCTGGTGTTCCATGGACATCGAAGGCCCAAGTGCAGGGAAGGATGGCCAACAGAGGTGTAGAGACGGACAGGATATGAAAGGCATTCAGGGAGAAGGGACAGCATGTTGCAGAGAGGCAAGCTGAAAGGCAAGTTGTACTTGTAGAGCGGCTGAATTCTGGGGAGCTGGCTGGACAGCTCTGAGAGCGGGCTGGGTAGGACCCTGCCTGGACCCTTGAATGCTGGGCCGAGGCCAGTGCCCGATGTGGCCAGCAGAGGAAGCCTAAGGCCTTGGAGCAGAGCCGTGCAGTGGGGTCTCCAGCATTCTGCCAAGGGCTTGGACAGAGAAGACTCTTGTCAGGGCTGATGGTGATGCCATGTCTGTTTCCACAGGCACTGCTACCAGTCCTGGCAAAGAGGGGAATCGTCCCCAACCTCCAGACATTCTGCAACTTGGCCATTGGGTGCCACAGGCCACAGGATGGTCTGCAGTTGTTGGCAGACATGAAGGTGAGCGGGGCCCAGGCCTGGGCAGGACCCATGGTGCTGAGGAGCACTCTGGGGATACTCAGGAAGAAATCTGGGTGAGGGGAAGTGGGGGTCCTCCCAAACTCCCCAAACCTCTGTACCGAGACAGGATAATTGTGTGTGCATGGTGGTGGTGTGGGGGGGAGGGTGAGGGCAGGGACAGGGAGAGTGGGATCACTCTAGCTTCAAATGTAGAATGATTGTTGGCTCTATTTGGGAGAAGATGACCCTGGTGAGCTGCTGCAGGACTGGGCATTGAGAGCAGGGATGTTACAATCTTGAACTCGGTGACAGTGGGGTGAGATTGAGGGGTGGGGACAGGTCTTGGCCCTAACACTCTGGAGGGATAGAGGGTAGACTAGAGCAGGAATGTATCAGAATTTTGGAGCCGGGGGCAAGGGATGCAGTAAACGCACAGCCAAGAACCAAAGAGGTGGTCACCTGCCTATGGTTACTGCCTGAGTCCGTTGACCTCTGAGAGCAACATTGTCTCTCTCCAAGTTCTTTTTTTTATTGTTGTTCAAATACAGTTGTCCCCCCCATCTCTCTCCAAGTTCTTGAGGACTGAGAGGGTAAGGTTCTCAGCCATATGGAATGGGCCCACAGAGTGGGGTACCTGGGCTTTCCTTTTGGAGGGGACAGGGAAGCCCATTGTTGCTACGAGATTCTGCCCGTCTTGTCCCTGGTTGCTGGTCTGCAGAACAGACTTGACTGGCAGGGTAGCTCACCAAGCTAGATATGCCACAGCAGGCTTTGCCCCAGCAATCTGCATTATCTCGCTGATTCTATGTCTGTGATGTTCCAGAAATCCCAGATGATCCCCAGCACCCACATCTACAGCACCCTCATCAATGCAGCCCTCAAGAAGCTGGACTACACCTATCTCATCAATATCCTGAAGGACATGAGGCAGAATAGAGTCCCAGTGAATGAAGTGGTCATCCGCCAATTGGACTTCGCAGCCCAGTACCCATCCACCTTTGACCGGGTATGTGCGTTGGGCTCTAATGTGCTCATTGTCTCCTTAGCCTGTGCTGCCCCACCCCTGGTTCTGGCCTTCTGGGCTTAGCATTCCATTGCTTTAAATTGTTAGTGGCTTCCCTTAGGGGAGAGAAATCCCAAACTCCTTGGACCGTGGCTTGCAAGTCCCTGTTCACATAGCTCTCATCTCAGGCCATCTTCCCTTTGTTGGCTGTCAGTCCCATTGGACTTCTGTCCTTTCTAGATAATGCCTTTTTCCTGCCTCAGGCTTTTTGCATTTGCTCTGCCTTGAATAGGCTGCCCCTGCTTTTTTATATAACTGGCTCCTTTTTGTCCCATAGGGAGACCTTAAATGCCTTTCTCAGAAGATACCCGGCTGGCTGCCTCCCCTCCCATTACATACAGCACTGTTCCTTTTCACCATGTTTCACAGCCTGTGCTCACATGTGCACGTGTCTCGTCTTCATGAAATTGTGAGCCCCTAGAGGTGGGGATTGCCTGCCTTGCTCACTTGGATCCCTGGAGCCTGCCCACTGCCTGGACCCAGTACGACTGTTTGTGTGTGAAAGGGGTTGGCAGTAGGGCAGTGAGAGTCTGTAATGGCCACTTCTCCCCATGCTGTTCTGAGGACATCCGGCTCTGGGGGTTCAGTTTTTATGTTTACTGAGTCAGACCCTGTGCTGAGCTTCAGGAAAGCTGTGGTTTGGAGGAGCACCATCTGATGGGTGGAGAGACAAGTCGGCAAGGACACACCAAACTATGGGGGCATGGGGTCAAGGACAGCTGTGCAGGTGCAGTGCTTGAGTGCCACTTTGAAGGTTTAGTAAGAATTAGTGAGACAGCAGTGGAGTATGCCAAGCAGAGAGCACAGCTGTCCATCTTTGAGCAGTTGGTTGTTAGTCTTAGATTCCTCAGGAATTTTTATATATTCTGGATACTAGTCCTGTTGGTTGCATGCAGCACGTATGTACTAGTTAGTACACTGTCTCTTCACTGTGATGTTGGGCCCACTAAGGATTTTCTCAGGTGGTCATCAGTCCCCAGACTACCAAAGTGCTTAGAGCTTATTGTATATAAATCATACATACTCCCTTATGAGAGTGGATTTATTTCTTTGGGATTGTGCAGGTATTTCTCTGTGTACTTTCAGGCAACATTAGATACAAACAAGTTTAGAATTGTTAAATCTTTTGAATCAACCCTTTTATCATCATGTAGTCTTTCTCTCTGATACTTTGTTTTTTCTATTATTCCTCTACCAGCTTTCTTTCGGTATCTGCCCGGTCCGGTTAGTTTCCTCCTTTTCTTTTCCCCTCTCCATAGAGACCACCGCAGCGCTGAGGTGATGGTCAGAAGGGAGACGGTGGTGGTGCAGAGGCCGGAGGCACTTAGCAGACTGCAGAGGCACAGTTGGTGGGACCCAGTGATTCTGGCTTGGGGGACTGGGAAGATGTCCCTGGGTGAGGTAGTAGAACAACACATACTTAGGAAGGATTGTTTGCAGATGGCAATCTGGATCTGCCTCATGGTGCAGCAACTTCACACTTCACTTTTCTTTAGTATACTCAGCTTTGGTGCCCTCTCCCTTTTCCACAGCTTCCCGGAGGCCCATGACAGCTGCTACGGTTAGGGATTAGCTGTAGGTAGTGGCTGTGATTCTAACTGTGGTTTCTCTAATCTTTGAATTCCATGCTTTTTTAATTGCAGTACAAAGGGAAAAACACCTACTTAGAGAAGATTGATGGCTTTCGAGCTTATTATAAGCGGTGGCTGAAAATGATGCCAGCAGAGGAAACCCCCCACCCATGGCAGAAGTTCCGGACCAAGCCCAAGGGGGACCAAGACACCGTCTCTGAGGCTGATGTGGACAGAGGCCTTGGGGACAGGTAATGGGGAGGCTCCGGAGGACCCTCCAGCAAAGCTGGAACTAAGTACAGAGCCTTCACTGTGCTTTGTGGGAACTCTAGGAGTGTTTCATGTTAAAGATATGTGAACATACTGGTGTAGCCTCAAACACAAGCACAGGTCAGCCAGGATGAGAACTGCAGCATTTTGATGGCAATGGTATAAGGACAAGTGCTGGGCCCTGGGTGCCTGACAAATTCACAGCAGGTTCCAGCGCAGCTGGCCCACCTTGGCACATCATCTCACATGTGAGGTTGTCAATCCCATTACTGATCAGGATAGTGAACTTGATCATGGTTACATGGCACCTAAGGGGTAGAGTCAGGGTTGAGTCCCAAGGGCCTGGAACTCTCCCACTGGGCTGCAAAGACTGCTGGCTCTCTGAAAGAACTAACACAGGGCCCAAGGTTAAAAGTTTTATTTCTACAAATTACAGCTAATGAACAACAATGCCTTCACGCGTAGAGACCATGCTCCAACGTGGGTCTGGAGCACTGCTCTACCGGAAGAGCCACTCTCAGGAAAGGGGTGGCACGACAGGCAGAAACCTGTGAAGTCCAAAGTCCTGGGTGGAGAGGGGCCAGGGCTCCAGGGCCTCAGCCAGAGCAGCCCCGGCAGCCACAGTGTGTGCACTCGATGATCCGGCCCTGCAACAGAAGACAACTGAGATGCTGCACCCAACTGTGTTCCACCCCGCCCCGCCCCCCCCCCCCCCACACACTAATCTGCCCTCTGAGAAGGTTGGCAATTGGACAGTCATTCCCTATGGGACACTCCTCAGAAACTCCTCTATGACAGTTCAGGATGGCAAAAATTCGGTTCCCTCATGAAAATGAAACAGCTGCTGTTGACACTGAAGTTACATCTTTATGTACATTTAATTTATACAAATTAAAAATTTTCCCCTAAAAAGGGCGGGGGGGGGGGGAATCTGTGTGATTCTTTTTGTTCTGCCAAGTGAGCATGACATACTCTGCTATGACCTGGGGGCGGGGAGGGGTTCTTCCACTGCTCAGGGACTCCTCTGGGCGGGGAACTTCCCAGTGAGGGCACAGGGAGAGCAGTGTGCACCTGAGTCTGTGTGGCAGCAGGACAGTCTTGTCCCCCAGGCCAGGTGTGTGGCTTGATGTCTGGCCAGGGGCCTGTCCAATGGACAGAAGACCCCAGAGTAGTTTATATCTATTTTCCTCTCATTCTGGAGTAAAACTTGTTTAGGCAAAGAAGATTTGATGGTGAAACCAACTAAGTCCAGAATGGGCTGGGTTGGGGCAGGACCCCCGACCAGACACCGCCATGGAATCCTGGTGCTCTCAGAGGAGAGGGGCTCCTGCTGCTCTGCCCCCAGGAAACCAACACCCAGAACGCTCCTTGGGCGAGGCAGCCCTCATTCACTTCCCACTGCTCAGAATGCCTGTCTTTGACTTTCCAGATGATTCCTACTGAGGTAAAGCCCTTGGCTCAGAGTAAAAACTGTACAAACTAACCAGTCTGCAAAGGGTCCCTGTGATGACTGTGTGAAAGGCCGAGCTGGAAGATGGAAAATCTGGTCTAAGCTCCCAACTGGATCCACAACAGTCAGCCAACAGGCTGCACTCAAAGGCCCCTAATGGCCAACATCCCCATAACATCTTTGCCTCCTGCAGTTCCAGTTCAGAGAGGTTTGTGCCCTCAGCTCAGCTACTGCATACCCAGCACCATTCCCGAGCTGCCCAGCCTAGTTTGGAACAGAAAGTTTTGATGATAGAAGAAATACAGCATAATTAAAGTGTCAAACTGAGGGAAAGGAGGCCTGGAAAAAAGGGCAGCTGAAGAGTGAGCACTGCTGACTGGCTTACCCTTCCCTGACTCAGTCCTCCCAACCACCTCAGAGGTGTGCGTCGTTACCCACACTTCATAAATGAGGCATGGAGTTCAGTAACTTGCCCAAAGGTAGACTTGAGAGTGGCCCCCAGACATAGCAGATATGATTACTGCTAAAGTGCCTAGTATGGCTTTGTGAACAGAGGGGCTCACTCTGGGCTGGGGGGCGGGAAGGATACAGCCAACACAACACACAGCAACCAAATTACTTCCAGCCCCAAGGAGTATAAACTCCCTTGGTGTCAACTGGGACAGAATTCTGAAGTGAAAGTAACATCAAACTAAATTGTCACGCACAATAGGGAGAGAGATATTACCACTTCCAGCTTGCTTTTGGGGACCCGGCAAATGCAGTTTGTCCCAAAATTGGTGTCCCGTGTCTGAATGCACCGCAGGCAGCATAAGTTCTCATACCCCTGCTTTTTCCATTTTGCAATCAGGTTTTTATCTGCATAGCCTTCTTTAATACAGTATTCATACAGTTCTGTCAAAAAGATGGGGAAAGGGCATCAAACCATGATGTAACAAAGCCTGCCCCACCCCTAGCCCATCACTACTCTTCATTACAAAGAGTATTCAACATTGGCCCCTTCCCACCTTTTCTAGTGGTAAAAAATGATGAAACTTGCTGGGGTTGCAAGTATAGAGCCATTACTTAAATAGATCTCAAAGCTACTCAAGTTGGAAAGGCCAAGATAGAATCTAGCCAACTACCTCTGCTTATGGCTTTCCGCTTGTAGAAGAGGTCAAAAATATAGCGGGTCTTCTGGTGGTGGATCCTGAAGATAGGCCACAGGGATTCCACTTTCCTCTTTCCCTCATGAGGTTCTGTTTCAGCTGGGGAGGAAAAGGTATGTGTTCATTTTGTTTTGGCAGGTAGGGTTACTCTGCACCAAATGTAGTGTTTTTGTTTTAAATGACTAGGAATAAAGACTATATATCCTACTTTATACCCACTAAGGTGGCTACAATCAAAATGACAGAATAAAAAATAAAGACATAGTAACAAGCAGTGAGGATGTGGAGAAATCAGAATCTGTGTTTGCTGCTGGCAGGAATGTCAAAGGGTGCAGCTGCTATGGAAACCAGTCAGGCAGTTCTTCAGGATGCAGAAGAGTTATATGACTTAGCAATTCTGCTCCTGGGCATATACCCAAGAGAACTGGAAACATGCGCACACAAAAAGCAGAAACAACCCCAGTGTTCATCAACTGACAGATAAAATGTAAACTTGCCATACAATGGATATAATTAGGTCATAAAAAGCAATGAAGTACTGATACAACATGGGTGAACCTTGAAAACATTATGCTAAGAAACTAGCCCCAAAGCCCACCGACTGTATGATTCTTTGTCTTTAGAGACAGAAAGTGGATTACTGATTGCTGAGAACTGGGAGATGTGGAGGGGGAGGATGACTACTAAAAGGTATATGATTTTTCCTCCAGGATGAAATGTAAAATTCATTATGGTGATGGTTGCCCAACTCTGTGAATATACTAAACACCCCTTACTTTAATACTTTAAAAGGGTAAATTTTACATTATGTGATTTATTAAAAAATAAAGCAAAAAGAGTAAGCCAAATGATTTAAACATAACTTTTAATTTTAAAATACCTTTTTAATTAGATACATTAGAAATCAAAGATTTCAAAAAATAATTCCAAGATAACCTCTATTTAACGCCCTGATCTTTCTTTTCAGGCATATTCCTACAGTATAATGATTTCTTAACATAATTCTGGGCCTACTGATGGGCATCCTACTCATATTTAAGGTATCTCTAACTTCATTTCCCAACCAAAGTCCTTTAGAGTTAAGAGGAAAAAAACTGGACAAGCCTGCAAGTTCTCAGCACGGCAGGCTGCAGGAAATAACCGCTCCATCAGTGTACATAATAGGGTCAGGTAGCAGCCTGCACCCACCACAGGCAATTTAGCAGTCATGAGTTGATCTTTGCCTACCACCTCTTCTTGGTTTGTAGGGCAGAGAAGAAAGGTAAGGAATGGTTAAAACAAACAAAACAAACTACACTTCTATTTCTCCAACTTTGAGGCCATTTTATTACCTAGGATTTATAATTCAGCTCAACAAACAGGTTTCTGTGATTGAATCAAAAGGCAGGTGTTGAGGATGCAGCAAATAAGTGTGCCCACTGTAGGCCAGGCCCTGCTCTGGGAGCCCATGATCCAGCAGTGAGGAAGACAGAGAAGGCCCAGGGCTATGTTCCAGAGGAGGGAAGCAGATCAACACCTGGTGGTAAGTGGTGATGGCCACAGAGAAAAAGAAAACATGGGAGGGCATGGCAAGTGGGGAAAGGAGGGACTGCCATTTTATATGGGTGATGAAAGGAAGCACGAAGGAGACATCTAATCAGAGACCTTAAGAAACAAGGGGGGAGGGCTGGGAGGTGGGCAAAATGGGTGAAGGTGGTCAAAAGGTACAAACTTCTAGTTATGAATGAGTCCTGAGGATGTAATATGCAGCGCGGACTAGAGTCAACAATACTGCACTGTACATTTGAAAGCTGCTAAGAGAGTTTATCTCAAATGTTCTTATCTCTCTTTCTCACACACACACACAAAATGTAACTATGTGAGAGGATGGATATTTATTAATACTAAGTATCGTGGTAATCATTTTGCAATATAGGTATACACATATCAAATCATTGTGTTATACAACTAAAACCAATGTTTTATGTCAATAGTATCTCAATTTTTAAAAAAAAGAGAAACGAGGGGCAAACATGGTTGAGAGACAGAGCCAACAGCAACACAAAGGCCCTGAGGCAGGACTGTACCTGGGGATCAAAGAACAGTAGAGCAGCTGGGGAACTGGGAAGGTAAGGGAGGGAGAGAGGTAGGTGATGGAGGTCAAGAGCTGGGGGTGCGAGTATGTTTGACCTGGAAGGCCACAGGGAGGTGAGGTGGTGAACCATTGGAGGGTCCTGAGCAGACAGTGTTACAATGTGACTTTGAACTTAAAATCATCACCCTGGCTGCCCTGTGGAGAATGTAGGGAGAGAAGGAGGAAGCTATTACAGTAATCCAGATGAGAGGTAAGGGTAGCTTGAGCCAGGTGATAGGCATGGATGGGATAAAAGGAGCCAGATTTTAGATACATTAATTTTCTAAGATTTCACTATGAATAATTTCGAATATACATGAAAGTTTATTGAACTCCCAAGTACTTATCATTCAACTTCAAGAATTACTAACACAAGGTGCTGGCTGACCAGGTGGTCCCACATTCGCGCGCAGATAATCCAGGCAAAGGGGAAGCAGTGGAAGGGACTGGAATCCCAGAGAGAGTGGAGCAAGCACCACTGTTCCCTCTCGGACCCCGCCCCCACATACAGCATCATTACCCAGCAACAGGGCTGCCCTGCACTGGGGAACACCTAAGGCTCCACCCCTCACTATGTGACAGCCGTGACCAGACCAGAAAAAGCCCCCCAAAACCAAAAATGGCTCAAATGGGAGAACAAATCAAAGCGCCATTCATCTAAGCTATGAAGAGATAGCTAACCTATCAGATGCACAGTTCAAAGCACTGGTGATCAGGATGCTCACAGAATTGGCTGATTTTGCTCACAAATTAGATGAAAAAATGCAGGCTACAATACCTGAAATGAAGGAAAATGTGCAGGGAACCAATAACGATGGGAGGAAAACTGGGACTCAAATCAATGGACTGGACCAGAAGGAAGAAAGAAACAACCAAACAGAAAAGAAGGAAGAAACAAGAATTCAAAAAAATGAGGAGAGGCTTAGGAACCTCCAGGACACCGTTAAACGTCCCAACATCCGAATTATAGGGGTACCAGAAGGGGAAGAAGACGAGCAACAAGTGAAAAACTTATTTGAAGAAATAATAAAGGAGAACTTCCCCAATCTGGCAAAGGAAATAGACTACCAGGAAGTCCAGGAAGCTCAGAGTCCCAAAGAAGTTGGACCCAAGGAGGAACACACCAAGGCACATCAGAATTATATTGGCCAAGATTAAAATGAAGGAGAGAATTCTAGAAGCAGCAAGGGATAAGGGGACAGTCCCCTACAAAGAAGTTCCCATCAGACTGTCAGCTGATTTCTCAAAAGAGACCTTGCAGGCAAGAAGGGGCTGGAAAGAAATATTTGAAGTCTTGAAAAGCAATGACCTACATCCAAAATTGCTCTATCCAGCAAAGCTGTCATTTAGAATGGATGGACAGATAAAGCGCTTCTCAGATAAGGTCAAGTTCAAGGAGTTCATCATCACCAAGCCCTTATTACATGAAATGTTAAAGGGATTTATCTAAGAAAAAGAAGATAAAAAATATGACAGGGAAAAGACAGCAAACTCACAGCTATTAACAACCACACCTAAAACAAAAGCAAACTAAGCAAAGAACTAGAACAGGAACAGAACCACAGAAATGGAGATCACATGGGTTAGCAACAGGGGAGCAGGAGGAGGAGAGAGGGGGAAAGATACAGAGAATAAGCAGCATAGACGGTGGGTAGAAAATAGACGGGGGAGGGCAAGAATAGTGTGGGAAATGTAGAAGCTAAAGAACTTATGACACATGGACATGAACTAAAGGGAGGGAATGTGGGTGGGAGGGGGTGTGCAAGGTGGAGGGGAATGATGGGGGAGAAATGGGACAACTGTAATAGCATAATCAATAAAATATATTAACAAAAAATTACTAACAGCTAGTTTAATTTTGTCCTGTTCTCTCCACTTTTTTTAAAAAAAGATATATTGTAGTTTATCTTTTTAATACATAAAAAAAAAAGATTTTTATTTACTTATTTTTAGAGGGAGTGAAGGGAGGGGGAAGGAGAGGGAGAGAAACATTGATCAGTTGCTTCTCACACGCCCCCAACCAGAGACTTGTCCCTCAACCCAGGCATGTGCCCTGACCAGGAACTGAACTGACGAACTGTTGGTTTCTGGGATGATGCCTAACCCACTGGGCCATACCAGTTAGGGCCTATTGTCCCCACTTTTGGGATTGGGGGGATAGGAGTATTTTAAAATGAATGTCAAACATTGAGCAATGCATTCATAAATACATATGTATCTCTACATACTAATGTCTGTAATGCCAATATCCAACCCAACAAAACCAATCATCATTCCTTATTAGGATCCTATATTCAGTCCTTGTTCAATTTTCATTGATTGCCTCAAAAATATCTGACAACTGTGTGTCTGAATTAAGATCTAAAGAACATCCAGATGTTGTATTTGGTTGATTTGTCTCAAGTCTTATTTACCTGTAACAATTTTCCCCTCTGTTTTGCCACCCTTCGTAGGAATCTGGATGTCTTCGATGCTTGTATAGGAATAAAAGAAAGAGGGGAGTGAAGGACATCCTCACAGTTTGTGGCCTGAGAAGGGAAGCATCTTTGGGGTGGGTGAATGAGGATTTAGTTCTGGACATGTTAAGTTTGACATTTCTTAGATCTCTAAATGGGGCCATCCAAGAGGCCGTTGGTATAGAGCCTAGCGGGGAGTCAAGGCTGGAGAAGTCACTGGTTACCTGGGTAGAGAGTGCGGAAAGCAACATGGTTAGATGAGACCACTGGTGGAAAGGCAGGGGCATGGAGCTCCTTAAGATGCCATCTTGAAAGTGGAACATTCCCACACTTTTGAGTTTTCTCTCAATCTTTTAATCATAGCATCACGCATTTAAAAAAATCCCCCTTTTGGCCCATTTTGACAAGATCATGTGAACATTTTTAGATATTTTGTATAGGTTCACACAAAAGTAGAAAGCAGCTTTCAGTGGGTGATGCAAAGTTCTGTCACTATGAGGATATGAAGAGGCCAGAGGTAGGGGACATTATGCCATGGTCTAGACTTAGACTTAGATTTTTGCCTCTTTGCTAATGCCAAAAACTACTCATTAACTTCAAAACCTGGGTAAGAAGCCCTGACCAGTGTGGCTTATTTGGATGGGTGTCATTCTGCAAAGCAAAGGGTTGCCAGTTTAATTCCCAGGGCACATGCCTAGGTTGAGGGTTTGGTACCTTGTCAGGGCATGTACGAGAGGCAACCAATTAGTGTTTCTCTCTCACATCAATGTTCCTCTCCCTCTCTTTATCCCTTCCGTCACCTCTCTCTAAAAATAAATCAGTTAAAACAAAACAAAACAAAACTACCCCTGGGCAACAATTCTTTTAAAGTTCTACTCTTAAAAAGTCTAATTAAATGTTTATTATCCCAGTGTTGACTATGCTCAATTTTCAAATGGGATATATATTTTTTTAATCCTCACTTGAGGATATGTTTTACTGATTTTTTTTTTTTTTTTAAGAGAAGGGGGTGGGAGTAGGGGGAGAGAGAGAGGGGCAAGAGAGAGAGGAGAGAGAAACATCAATCAGTTGCCTCCTGTATGTGCCCTGAATGGGAATCGAACCCACAACTTTTTGGTGTACAGGATGATGCCCCAACTAACAGCCTCCTGGCCAGGGCTTCAACTAGTTTAAAGTCCTTATAAAAACAAAGTTATTTTCAAGTCCTGGTTACAGTCCATAGAGATAATGCCTTTGTCAATCCCCATAGAACCCTCTGCCCCTCAGTCTCCATTATCAGGCCATCTTTGGAGGGACTTATAGGGCAAGAATGGCTACACAAAAATTTAAATAATAAGCTAAGAGACATATGAAGAGACAAGAAGTTGTGCTGAAATCTTCCCTTATAAGATAACAGTGTCAACGGCTTCAGTAAGTGTGAATTGTTCTATAAATGGCCCTCAGATCAAGACAACAGGCATAGAAATGCCACTGGCTTTAGACCTCTCTGTGGCAAAGGCCAGGCAGGGGTTTTCCATAACCTAAAAGCATGGCCACAGATTCCACAGGCAAAACTTGCACTGGCTGCCCTGACTGGTGTGGCTTGAGTGTTGGCCTGTGGACCGAAGGGTTGCCAGTTCGGTTCCCAGTCTGATTCCTGGTTGGGGCACATGCCTGGTGGGCCAGGTACCAGTTGGGGGTGTGCGAGAGGCAACTGATCAAAGAAGTTTCTCTTGCACCTCAGTATTTCTTTCCCTCCCTTCCCCTCTCTGAAAGTAAGTAAAACAAAAGAAAACTGTTACTAAAACAAACTTGCACTGGAAGCTGGCAGCCCCAGCCAGGCTAAAGGCAGGCTTTGTTTGGCTCCTCCTCCAAAATTTCTTAAAGTCTGAATTTTAAATTAGAACAGTTTACTAAAACAGCTGGATTTCCTGCTTCTCTTGGGAGAAAAAAAATTTAGCAAATTGGGCAGTATTCAGGCTGTATTCAATATGGTAAAATGGGCTCAGAAGGAACAGCTTCTGGCCCTCTCCAGTCTGCCACACCCCCGGAGCTTCCTATGGTTCCCAACACCAAAGCAAAGTCTGGTGCCACCTGCCGCCCACCCTGTTTTCTTTATAGTGGAAGTAAGAGTAAACTGGGTAAACAAAGAAATGCTGAAGGGCTACACGGTTAAGTAAAAATGGGAGAAAGAATACTTCTTTGGGAGGTAAAGAGGATCACATATGTCTACATACTCTCCCCCCAAAAAGTCATCCCTTAAAAAAGGAAGATTTATTTTTAATGACACAGAAAATCTCACTTATTACAGTATTCTCCAAGTCCCTTTATTTTGAATAAAGATCTGTTTGGGGAAGAAATCTCTCAGCCCAAAATGATCTTGATTAAGTTCTGGAGTTTAATAGAGGTTTTGGAAAAAGGAGGAAAGTAATTTAACATTGATTTAGTAATTACTGCTGAAGTATGACTCCACAGTAACAATGGTTAATTACCTCAAAGTTAAAAAAATCACTTTAAAAAGCAATTTAGGCCCTGGCATGGTGGCTCAGTTGGTTGGAGCATTGTCTCATATACCAAAAGGGTGTGGGTACATAAACAGGTTGGGGGGTTTGACCCCTCAGTTGGGGTGCATTCAAGAGGCAACTGATCAATGTTTCTCTTTCCTATCGATGATTCTCTTTCTCTCCCCCTTCCACTCTAAAATCAATAAACATTCTTGGGTGAGGACGAAAAAAAAAAAAAGCAGCAATTCAATAGAGAGTTACAACGGTGATCATATAAGGTCAACAGATGCTTGTGGCTTCTAATAAGATTTCCAAAAACAGTACACCACACTGATTTGCAAGTGCAGGATTATACATTTAGAGGGAAGTGAAGATGGTGCATTATAGAAAACTGGTAGATGATGCAGAAACAAAGATGATGAAAAGACTGTCAGAAACAACAGGGAAAAATCATTGTCATAAGGAAAAATCTGAACAAAAATGTTTCAGAAAAAAGTGAAAAGAACAGGGCTTTCCAAATAAATACATTTTGTATCATTTTAAATATACATCCAACCAAAAACAGTCAGTAATTACAGGCAAACTATTTGCTTGACATTCCCTAAAATTTATGTATGCAAATTGGCCCCCAAATGTTCTTCAGGCCCTTTTCATTAGTGTTATCTTACTTTTTGGCATTTATTCTATTCCTGTGAATTAATAAGCAAACAAAGTATGTCAGTGTCAGGAGGCCACACTGGTGCCCTGTCTCTTTGCATTTAGATGTGCATTTCGGCCTGGCCCATAGAGGCATCTAAGCCAGTGACCCTTGGATGCAGCCCCCCCAGACAGGAACTCCCCTACTCACCTTCTCTCATCTTTTGATCTAACTCATCCAGTGTTGGTTCGATCAACTCCCAGCCATCTGGCGGAGCTTTACGGCTTCTTTTGACTTTAGGCATTTTCCCTCACGATAATTTGCAAAGATCTGGGAGGAAAAATTAAGCAAATTATTTTCGGAATTTCAGATACCCAAAGGCCCTCACCCGCCTCCTCTGTGGGGCACATTCACTTCTCTAACTCTGTTATCGCATCTGTAAAATGGGGTTATAGAAGCTACGTTATAGAGTCATTGTGAAGACGTAATTATAATTTTATGTAACATGCCTGGCTTTTAATGGGAGTTTACTAGGTTTTTGCTGTCATTAATTATTGACACCATCTATCAGCCTGGCCCTTTACTGGATATTGGGAACACAGAACAAAGAATAAGATATAACCTCTGTTCCTGAGAAGGTGACAATCTAGGAAGGAGATAGAAAGCAAAAAGGCAATTACAATACAATGTGAGAACTATGGGAGGAGCTGAAAGGATGAACCTTTGAAAAGGGGAAAAGACCACATAAAACCAAAGTACCTTAGGGCTGTTTCCCAAGATTGTGACTGAAAGATCTCTGGTCTCTTCAGTTACAGGCTCAGGTTCTTGTCCAGCTCTACCAAATACTCTGTGACTTTGGGAAGTCACATTCTCTCTCTGGTCCTCAGTCTCATCTGTAAAGTGAACGTGGTGGATTAGCTGGATTGCCAAGGTCTCTTTTTGATCCTCACCCAAGGATATGCTTTCATTGATTTAAGCGGGGGGGGGGGGAAACATCGATTGTCTCTCAGGCATGCCCCAATAGTGGATCGAACCCAAAACCTAGGTATATGTGCCCAAACCGGGAATCAAACCTCCAATCTTTTGGTGCACAGGACAATGTTCCAATCAACTGAACCACCTGATCAGGGCACCAAGGTCTCTCTTTAAACTCAACAAACATATAATCTACAGGCAAGTCATGTATAGCCCATGTAATAGTCCAGCCCATATGGAAACAACTGTATTTGAACAACAACAAAAACTAAATTAAACGACAAAAAAATAGTCCAGCCCAAATGTAAATAGAAAAGAATTTTTTTTCAAACCTCATAGCATTTCCTAGTTGGCACAAAACTCAGGTTTTCTTTTACTGTTAAGTATACCAGACTCCTCTCCCCCAAAAGTCATTCAGCCCCTCCCTTCTGTAGGATGCAAGAAAGTTTCAAAGTCCCCCCAACCCTCACAGCCTCCTTTCATAAATTCCATAAAAACCATACAGGTGAGGAATTACACTCCAGAAGGTAAAGTAAAGGTCCCACAGCTGGGAACTGGCAGCGTCTGACTATGACTGGGGACTCCTGACTCCCAAATCAGTGGTCTTTGCACTTGTCTCCCCTACGTTAAAGCTAGAGATGGATGGAATCTGGTTTCTGCCTAAGAGCGCAAGGACTAGGAGTACAAAAACACAAAAATAACCTTTCTGCTATCACCCAGGGAAATTCGAGGGCCCTGGCCCAGCACTGGAGTCAAGAGAAGACCTCCCAGGAGAGGTACAGGTAGGAGGTAAACTAGATCAAGAGGTGTCGGGAGATATAACAGAGGCAGTAGCGTTCGGGAAAGGCGTCGAGTGCGAAGGCTTTCGGAGGAAGAGAAAACGTTACATCCAGGACTGGAATAAAGGCTTATAGAAAGACGGCATCTGAACCAGGCTTACGACAAGCAGTTTGTTGGCAGAAAACGTACGCGGCAGAAAAAACAGCGTGTATGGGGGCGAGGAGATAGAAACAAGAGAAGCCCCAAATCTCCCATCCCCTCTGCAGAATGACCCAGGAGCCGCCTCCTCTCTGGATCTCACTCCAACCTCCTGTTCTAAAGGCCCGAACCCGTCCCAGTCCAGCCACTCAGATCGCTCTCTACGCCAGTGCAGACCTCCGATATCTGGCCCCAGCCATTACCAAGGTACTCGAGAAAAGATCAAAAACACTCACCGGAACCTTTAACGCCGTCGACCGCCGCTACTTTCTCTACTGCTTCCGCTTCCCAGGTGATCAATTCAGGATGAGGTCCTTGCGGAGCCCCGCCCCACCTTGCGCAAATATTGCGTCATCTTAGGTGCCCGCAGCTCGGCCTGTGTAGAATACCAGAATCATTGTTGCCTTTTTATCCTCACTTTCCAGGGGTTGACCAGCGGACATACGCGTCTCCCCAGTAGGGGAGACCAGGTGTGCTGTTGCCCGGCAACACGCGTGCCAGCCCGGAATCAGGCAGCACACGGGACAGCCCAGCTTCGTGCGCCGGCCTCCCTGTGTTTCCTATCCTTGAGGCGACGGCGGCGGCGGCGGCAGCGGCGGCGGCGGCGGCGTGCTGTGGGGACTGGGCTGGACGGAAGACGTCCATCCCAGGTATTTCCGGTTCCGGTGTCAGTATAAGGCGCCGCCGCCGCCGCCGCCGGAGCCGCGATGCCTAAAGGAGGTGAGGGGCGGGCGCGCGTGGCTGGCGGGCCTCGAGGGGCAGCCGGAGTGCGGCTCCTGCTGCCCAGTGAGCCCGCGGCCGTCTCAGAGAGCCGCGCAGAGGGAGGATGCCGGTGCCGGCTGAGGGCCAAGATTGGGCCTCGACGCCTAATTGTCTCGATGGGGAGAGGACCATCGTGGCCTAGAGCCACTCCCTCCGGGGTCTGAGGGAACTCGGAGGCTCTGGGTTTTCGCTGACGCGCAAGGCCAGATATAGGGCGCGCTTCTCCTGGAATGGGGGAATTTGAAGCTTTCTTTATTGTAGACTCGCCGTGGACTGAGTCACCACGTCCTGCGCCTGTTCAGGGCCCACCTGCCTCACGTGTAAAACGTGGGCCCTCTTGGGCTCTGGGCGAGGCAGGCCTCCTGGATGAGACATAAGTTGATGGTCTTGAGCGTTGGAGACCCAGCTTTGAGTGCCGTATTAAGCATCGATTTGACGTGTGCCTTTGAGCCAGTAGCTTAATCTCCCCGTGTCTCGGTTTTCTCATTTGCTGATGGAGGTAGTGATTGTATTTACCTCCTAGTACTTACTTGATGCTATGCTTTAAACTAGGTAATCCACGTGGAGCGCGCGATACAGTGAGGGGCAGCCAGGTACCTAGTAAGCGTTAGCTATTGGCATTTGTAAGACTTTTTCAGTTCCTTGGCCAAGAAGGTAAAGAGTCGATGGTTTCCCAGTACATTGTCGACCCTCCTCCATCCTCTTTGAGTTAGTCAATAGTTCTCGATTTGAAGTCCATCCTGTGGCTTTGACAAGTTATTTAACTTCTTCCAGCTTGCTTTCCTCATCTAGAACACCTGGCTGATAACCCTTAGGTTGGAGAGTTGGAGTCAGGGGTCATAAAGTGATAGCACTTGATGTGCCTGGCTAGCTCCTGGCACATTAACTTAACATATGTTCAGTTAATGTTGGTAGATCATGTGTCCTGTTGGTTGGTGTGTATCCACCCACAGGAAAATCTACTTGGAGCTTTTTCAAATCTAAATGACTTCTTGAGTCCACTTCCAGAGACAGTGGAGTTTACAGAGCTGTTTCCATTTAAACCTAGTTATTTACTCGTTTATTCTGTGGTAGGAAGAGCCATGTGTCTATGTTCCTTAGTCTTCTGCACAAAGAGGATGCTAAGTGAGCCCTTCTGACCCCAGAATTCTGGCTGTAGGAGATACTTTGAACCACAGTTGGAGATTAGTTAGAAAGTCCTAAAAGTGATTTCTTGGTTAAATGACATGGCCTTTTAACCTGTGAAAAGCTTTGTATGTAAACAAGATTTATATTTCTTGATTGCGTTAATTTGCTTCAAAAGTAAAAAAACATGAAGATGTTAAGGTATCAAATTCCCCATGAGCAAAAGACCAAATTTATTTCCATTATGTAACTGTGAAGCATTTTTAAAGGCATGAAGGGCTTCTAATAAAAGTTATTATAGACTAAGTTAAGGTCAGCATCCCACAGTCAACTGTGCAGGATGGGAGCCTGTAGTAGCCAATTTTGAGTTGTTACTATTGCCTAGAATATTAAGGGGGTGAGAAAGGGTGTTGGTTTCTTATAATGGCAAGCTTGATCTCTCACAATAGGACATTCATGAGCATATACTGAGATACTCCTGGGAACCCCGGTAGTCATTAAAAGTGGGTGGTGTACTTTGTAGCAGCCCAATTATGGCTCTGCAGCTGCTGTCTAGGAAATCGGGAGGCCAGTGTCTTTGTTACTGTCTTTGGCATTGAGAGCAGCTCTGGTTGTCTAATAGAGATCCTCTGCTACCAGTGAGAGCCTTACTGCAAGTCAGGTGGACCACAGCTTTCAGGAAACATGGGGATGGGTCAAGACCACAGCCATCCTAGTGTCTTCTGGGACCAGCAGAAAGGGTGCCACCTTGCTATAAAACTGACTGATGGCTTTTACAGGGCTGTCTATAAAACTGATACTCCCAGATGAACTTGAATTGCTAGTCATATTTTTAACTCTAACTCTTAGGTGGTAGTCAGGTTTAGTTTCAACTTTATGTTTCTTATTCCAAGCACAACAAAGTTTTACCCAACAGGTTTTAAGTTTTCTCTTTCTGTCATACCACTTAGGTGAACATGAAGTATTGGGTTGAGCAAAAAGGTTAATTTTTTCTGTACAATGGCACTAGTAGTGCTTAGTTGTTTTTAACTTCATTCAAAACAGTTTTGTTAGATTGTATTGTGACAGCTGTTACAGCAAGCATTTTTTAAAACATCAAAACTGATGAATTTTGTGCAGCCATTTGAATATGAAAGATGGAAGAAGATACACAACATTTTCGGCATATTATTATTATTATTTCAAGAAAGGTGAAAACACAACTGAAATGCAAAAAGAGATTTGTGCAGTGTACGGAGAAGGTGCTGTGACTTATTAAATGTGTCAAAAGTGGTTTGCGAAGTTTCTTGGTACTATTGATATTTTGGCCAAATAATTCTTTGCTGTGGGGCTGTCTTATGCATTGGAAGCAGCACCCCTGCCTTTACCCACTAGAAGCCAATAGCAGGCAATAGCTGACATGCTCAAAATATCAAAATCAATAAAGTTATTGGCGGTAATGAAAAAATGTGTCTTTTTATGGAAAAAACTAAATGGACTTTTTGGCTAACCTAATATTTTGCATTCCCTGACATGTATAGTAAATCACCTATGTGGCTTTGTTTCCTTCCCCTGCCTCAAATACTGTATAGAGAGAAAAGTGACAATCATAAGAAACATTTTTATAGTGTTTATCTCATGTCAGGCCCTGTCCCAACAGGTTTAAGTATGTTAAATCCATCTTCATGACAACGCTATGAGGTAGGGACACGTGCAAAAGCCGAGACTCTTAGAGGTTAAGTAACCGCCCCATTCACAAAGCTAATAAGTGGTAGAGCTGAGATTTGAATCCCAAGGTCGGACTGCAGCATTTGTGTTCCTCACAGCTCTGTTTTAATTTTGAGTCTGCTTGTCTATAAAATGAGACCAGCTGTGACTGTCCTGTACCATAAGTTTGTTCTGCAGATCAAATGAGCCCATGGCTCTGACAACATTTCCAGTAAAAAATTGTAGTGACAGCAGGGATGTGTTCCATGTTCTCATGATTACGTCTGAATCTGCTTTTTGGAATCTAAAGGACCTGGGGATTTAGCCATTTACTACATGGAATATTCCCTCCCCTGTATCCTCCCCTTAGGTCTTGTTTGTGGGATCCTGTATCCAGCACATAGTCTGGTGCTGCATTAGATGGACATATGTTGCCTCTTTTGTCCCTTTGAACATGTGAGGGTTGGGGAGTATAGGTTCGGGTTGTGCTTGGTGAGGGGTAAGTGAGGTCTGCAACCTCTGATGAGAGTGCCACCAGCAGGACACAGCCCTCTGGGGCTCAGCTGTCAAGGAAGGTACTTCCTGCCTGCATTCCTAAACTGCCAATCCTCCTGCAGGTAGAAAGGGAGGCCACAAAGGCCGGGCACGGCAATACACAAGCCCCGAGGAGATCGATGCACAGCTCCAGGCTGAAAAGCAGAAGGCTCGGGTGAGTATGTGCCTGTCTAGGCCATTCTAGTGCCCCAGGGTGGTGGTCTGCTTCTGGCACCCAAAGAAGTCAAGCCATTCTCAGGAAGAATCCTACACCTGGAGTTTTGGGGAGCAGCAAGGAATAGGTAGGAGTCTCAGAACAACCAATGCCAGCATCCTTTGATTGGGTCAATTACAGCTTTTTTTTGTTCACTTAGAAATGGTTGCCTTAGTGTGCCTTCTTGTTCCAGTGTTCCCACCTTCCAGGAGCTCTCCCATAGCCAGGCTCTGCTCATCCCCAGGTTGAGCTCCCAGCACCACCCCTGTCTGCTCTAACCATGCAGGATTGCTTGCCAAACCCAGTATAACATGATGCCCTGCCTTCCCCACACCCTACCAGACAAAGTAACACTTGTTCCCCCAGACCTTGCTCAATGGAACCTCTTCCGTGACTCTCACTGGTGGTACCCACCCTTCCCCTTCCAGTGCAAGCTTAGTAGTTGCCTCTGCTGTTTCTACAGTGCTTTTTCCAGCCCACTGTTAGGAAACAAAATATGTTTCTGTCATTATTGGTGTTCGTGTCCCCTGCTACATCATTAGATTCTCATCTGCATAAGGGCCAAAGGTGCACAGTCAGGCTGGGGTAGAGGGA
This sequence comes from Glossophaga mutica, assembly GCA_039655065.1. Classification (NCBI taxonomy): domain Eukaryota; kingdom Metazoa; phylum Chordata; class Mammalia; order Chiroptera; family Phyllostomidae; genus Glossophaga; species Glossophaga mutica. The sequence continues at coordinate 86,352,513 of CM077305.1, forward strand.
AGGAGAGCCTGCTTGGTGGCACTGGCAGCTGAGCAGGATCTTGGAGAATGTGCCCCCATAAAGGGGCAGGGATGTATAGTTTCTGTAAGAGATCTCTTTGGTAGGGAGGCAAGAAAGGTGGAGGGAAGTGGTGTGTCAGGGTGTTGTCTTGGAAAGTCGGTGTAGCAGGTCATCTGCATGGGCAGGTTGGAGTGACTGGCCTGCCACTGTCTGGGAATGGAAAGTGGGGGAGGACTTGCCCAAGAAAGTGAGTACAATTTCGCAGCTGCACCTGGCAGCTGGGGAAGCAAGGGAGGAGCTGAATAGGACTATGGTTTCTAGCCCCACAGCTGAACCATTCTGATCCTGGGAGATGTACCTACCCTGAGAAGGGGAACAGGGCGTTTATGGCTGTGTGAGGGGCTTGCTGGACTGTAGGAATAGCTCCTAGGCTGTAGAGTCAAGTGGACAGGCTGCCTCTGACCAGGTCCCCCATGGAGGGGCCAGGGTCTTGCAGTATGACCTTGTCTTCCTTAGTCTCAGTCTTCTCAAGATCCATAGTCTGGAGGTGCTTGGGGCAGGGGTCACAGTGTTGGGGATTTGTTTTGCATTTTAAATTCTACAGGTTGTCCATTTCTTAAACAGGAAGAAGAAGAACAAGGAGAAGAAAGTGGAGATGGGGCTGCAGGTGACCCCAAAAAGGAGAAGAAGTCACTAGATTCAGATGAGAGTGAGGATGAAGAAGATGATTACCAGGTATTGAGTTTGGTGTGGGCCTGGGACCTGGGACCTGGGGGTCATTCAACAAATATTTATCAAGTGCCTGTTGATTATCAGTGCCAATTTTAGATGCAGACACAGTCCTTGTTCTTAAGGGTTTATATTCTGGTGGGAGATACAGTCATATGCTGCATAACGATGTTTTCATCAATGATGGACCACATTGTTGGTCCCATAAGATTATAATGGAGCTGAAAATTTCCCACCATTTAATGACATCATAGCTGTTGTAACATTGTAGTGTAACACATTACCCACGTGTTTGTGGCGATGCTGGTGTAAGGAAACCTAACTGTACTGTCAGTTATATAAAAGTATATATAGCACATACAGCCCTGGTTGGTGTGGCTCAGTGGATTGAGCACCAGCCTGTGAACCAAAGGGTCGCAGGTTTAATTCCCAGTCAGGGCACAAACCCGGGTTGCAGGCCAGGTCCTCAACAAGGGGCACATTCAAGGCAACTGCACGTTTTTCTCCCTCTCTTTCCCCTTTCCTCCCCGTCTCTAAACTAAATAAATAAAATCTTTTTAAAAAAAGTATATATAGCACATACAATTGCAGTAGAGGGCGATACTATCTAGGTTTGTGTAAGTATACTCTGTAATGTTTAAACAACAATGAAATCGCCTCAGAATGTAAGAAATACATCATGGTTGTATGGACAATAAGAAAGTAGATGAACAGTATAATTTCAAGTAGTGGACTGTGATTGAGGGTACTTGGAGTAGTGGGTGGTGAGGAGATGACTTTTAAACTGAGATCTCACAAACAAGATGGAGCCAGCCATGCACAGCAGTCAAGGCAGCCAGATTAATTAGCAATGCAAAGGCCTTGGGAGTGGAAACACCATGAGCATGTGTAAGGAACAGAGAGGTTGGTGGGACTGTGACTTCGTGGGTAAGTAGAGTGGCTAGGGATGAAGGAGGAGAGGTTGGCAAAGGTACCTGCTCCACGGCTGTTTAAAGGGTTTGGTATCACTGAAGGTGAGCAGTGGGCAGCTGGTGGAGGTCTTGAAGTTGGAAAGAGATGACCAGATTTGCTTTTAAAAGATAGTTTGGGCTTCTCTGCAAAGAGTGAATTGTAAGGTATTGAGAGTAGAAAGCAGGGAGATATCGGTATGTATCCAGACAAAAATTTATGACTTATATTAGGGTGGTGGTAATGGCAGCACAGAAAAGTGGGCAGATTCAAGCTGTATTTTAGAGATAGAGTTAGTGGGGTTTGCTGAGGGTTGGGTGAGGCGGCTGAGGAAAGAAGGAATGGATAAGGCCATGCTTAGGGTTGTGGGGAAGAGTGGGGTGGGTTGAGGGTGAATCTCAAGTTCTGTTTTAGACATTAATTTTGTGATGTCAGGTATTCAAGTTGAGGGGTATACGTGCATCCGGATTGGAGATAGGTATCTGTAGCTCTGTACAGTGGTCAGATTGACTGATGTTCAGAAGCTGTCTTTCTGGTCACTCCATTAAAGAGAATAGATAGAGTTGACAGGGTCTGAAACTTTGACCAAATCTGCTACATCAAGAACTTGTGCTCTTATTTCTTTCTGAACTTCTCCAGGGGTGTGGGAGGTGCAGGCTCCAGGTTCTTGGGCCAGCTCTCAAGACCTGTAGATTATGATCTGATGATTCAAATTGTATTTCCCTCCTTTAAGCTTACATGGCTGGGAATCAGAATTGGTCCTGAGACTGTTGTTGGCTTACCCTACTCTGGGGATCCAGCATTGTTTGTTGCAGTCAGGTGTGAGATTCCATGGAAAACTGCTTTCAGAGGCTGAGCTTAAAGTGGTGGCATAGTGAGTGTTCTGTGTTGGGAGCTTTTGTGATGGGCTTGGATTTACATCTCATCTGTTGTCTACTTACTGGTTGGCTTTAGGCAAGTTATTGAATCCTCTGCCTCTGTTCTGTCACTTTTGAAAGTGGGATGATAATCCCTGGCTGCTGGGACTTAGCATAGGTTGGGCTCTAGTCACATGTACTTGCTCTTCTTGCACCTCCCAGGCTGGTGAAGACACTCCTGAGTGCTATTCCCACTGTGAGACTTTGGACCAACATTGTGTTGAGCTGGGGTGGCACAGGAGTTTGTCCCCATCCACATGGACTGTTGGGAGATGTTGGGAGTGGCCTTCAAGGGCTCTGCAGGACCTAAACTTCTCCAACAGTCAGCTTCTTTTCCTATCTTAGCAAAAACGCAAAGGTGTGGAAGGCCTTATCGACATTGAGAATCCCAACCGAGTGGCACAGACAACCAAAAAGGTCACACAGCTGGACCTGGATGGGCCCAAGGAGCTTTCAAGGAGAGAAAGGTAATCTCTGCTGCTGGGCCCAGTGATGTGGGCACATAGGCCAGGGACTGACCTGTAGGGGGTTGAAGTATTCACCTCCTTTGAGGCTCTAACTTCCTGGGCTCTGAGGTCCTTACTGGCTGGGTAGGGGCTCCAGCTGTGGTGTTGATTTCTGTTTCATGTCATTCCCTAAAGGCTCTATAGAAGCTTCTTCAAAAAACAAAAATCAGAATTTTTAAATTCACCAATAGAAACAAAAAAGCAGATTCAGACCTGAGTGTTGCACTTCAAGTAATCCCCAGGGTTGCAGAGGGTTATGTTGCAGTTCTGCCTCCATAGTAGGGACACTTCCCTTATCCAGCCTGGTATCATCATTCCTGGCCTTCATCCGTCTTTAATGTCATGGCCATGGAGATTGGGAGGGGACTTGGGGCATGTGGCGTCCAGAAGGCAGCACAGTACAGGGAGATCCACTGGCTGCCCCAGCCTTCTCCAAGTCTCAGTTGAAAATGGAGCTGCAGAGAGCTTCATCATAGGTTGTGTGAAGATCACAGTTTAGTAACCAAGGGCCCTACACATAACCCGTTTTCTACAAGTAGTGTCCTGGCTTTTGATGGACACCAGCTGACGTCATGGGACTTACAAGAGGTTGAAGGCCACTAGGGAAAGTGGCCCTGTTTTCTCTTCTGACTGGACCGTTAGTATTTAAAATCACCTTCATGTGCTAGCTCCATGGTAGTGTCCGAAAATCCCACAAGATATATGAAAACCCACAAGGAAGGCTCATGAGCTTGGGGTGTGATTAGAGGCTCTGATGGACTGTCACCCTCCAGTAGCTTCTTTCTCACCAGTGAGAAAGGCAGCCTTTGGTACTCCCACCTTTTGGGTTGTAGAGTGAGAGGGCCACACCCTGCCTGACACTTCACTGAGGGGGCCTTGCAGAGCCTTCACGCAGCTTTGCTTATCATTCCAGATGCCTCTGTGCTCCCCTCCTCCCTCTCAGGGGAGGATCTGCTGGGCTGACAGGTATTCCCATTTCATCTTTGAAGTGTCTTGTGCAGAGTCTTCTGGGCAAGACATCTGTTCATCAGACTTTGGTTGCTGGGTTTCTTTCCCTCTCCATTGGCCAGGTTCCATGCCTTGTTTTTCATTACTCCCCAGTGCTGTGTGCTATGGGGCCTCTGGATGCCAAGTTACTCCCTTCCCCAAGCTCCTGCCAGGCAGGACTTCCCTGCCACCTCCAGAATTGGCTGTTCTAAGAACCTGGTGCAAATGAAACACTAATCTCACATCATGAAAGGTGCCCACTCTAGTTCAGAATCTGTCTTGGGAAGAAGATCCTCAAAGGGAATCCTATAAGGACCCTCACCTCTCTCCGGTTGGTGGCAGTTACCTTTGTTCTATGGGCATCCAGTTCTTATTCACACCCCCATCTATGGGGGTTCACTCCCTTGGTGGCAGCTTCGTGCACATATGAGCTGCACTGATTGAGTGGCTATGTCTGGTTCCCATCTGTGGACACTTGGTTTACTCCTTATAGAATGTTTTGTATTGCCTTCCTCCTCCTGGTCATCTTTTCTGGATACATGGTTCACTTGGTTTTGGTTCTCGTTTCTCAGTGTGGACACCGGATCCTAGTTAGTGACACCCTGCCCATCCCCTCACCACCCCATGGTCCACACTGGCTAAGGCTTTTCAGAGGTCACTGGCGCTGAGCTCACCTCTATGCTGTTTTCCATCTGAGGAAGATGAGTACACCTCTTGAACTCTCCCCAGCACTTGGGCCCTGGGCCTGAGTACTTGGCTCCCACATTCAGCTGATAATGGTGGGAAGATGTTCCCTGTGACACTGTTTTTTTCCAAACAGAGAAGAAATTGAGAAGCAGAAAGCAAAAGAGCGTTACATGAAAATGCATTTAGCTGGGAAGACAGAGCAAGCCAAGGCTGACCTTGCCCGGCTGGCGATCATTCGAAAACAGCGGGAGGAGGCTGCCAGGAAGAAAGAAGAAGAAAGGAAAGGTAAGTCCTGAGTCACTAGAGCGTTGCCTGACTTTGGTTCTGGGCACCAAACCCTGTATTTCACTCTCCTGGTTGTGAAATGGGATGGGGTCAGGTTGCCTACCCTGAATGTATGTCTGCCTTCCTTACTGTCAGGTGGAGGTTGGGCGTTCTGCCCTCTCCCCCTCAGGGTTCTAGGAGGATCCAGCGGAAGCATGGAGTCAAATATGGATTTGGCCCTCAGCACACTCCATGGCATCTGAGGGGTCTCAGGGATGTGCCAAGTGCAGACCTTCGAGTCTGAAAAGGCCCACCAAGGTCTGGTGCCTTGTGTGGCTGGGAGAGCTGTCTGGGGGTTGGGGAGGTGGTGCAGGGTGGGCTGGATTTCATGGTGCAGACTCAGATGAAGTCTGGCACATGTCCTCCCCCCAGTGGGGCCAAAGGTGGTAGAGAACTCCTGTAGGCCAGATTGGCTGTGGGAGTTGTCTGTTTATAGGAGTGTTTGACTCGTGTCCTTCTGTCTCCTGGTCTCACGTACTCCCACACGTGGGACCGTGAGAGCACTTAGGGATCTTGCTATCCTGCCTCCTTACCAAATGCAAGGAAATTGAAGCCTAGAAATGGGAAAGCAGTTGCCCAGGGGCATTGTTACCACACTGTAGATACCCGGTTATCCTAACTCCCTGCTAGCAGCTCTTGCTTCACAAATCCCAAGCAGGAAAGGACTTTCTGTGTAACTATTTGAACACTGTTGCTGATTTCAGAGAATTCAAAACCCATGTGGAGAGATTAGAATTACTGGGTCCCACGGGGGTAGGGGGTGTTAAGAGTCTGTTTGTGTCATGGATTACGTGTTGGTGGGCCGTTAAGGAGTGGCCCCAAAACTCACTGCCTGGACAGTTGGGTTCAGTGGCTTCAGCAGAAATCCTCTCCCTCTGGAGGACATCAGGCAGGCCTCCTTTAGTCTTTTCATCTCCTCAGTGAGTCAGTTGCACAAACGTTTTCTGAGGCCTTTCAGACTTAGTTTTATGATTCTGGGAATGGGGATGTGTATGTGGAGGGGTGATTTTAACTTACCCTTTCCTTTCCTCCCTTAGCAAAAGATGACGCAACCCTGTCAGGAAAACGAATGCAGTCGCTATCCCTGAATAAGTAGTGTGGCCTGAGGGAGGAGATACCAGGGAACTGGGCCATGGTGGCCAGGACTGCTGCTGTGTCTCACCCACTCTGTGCCCTGGCGCCGCTGCAGCAGCCCCTCAAGACAAGGAGTCCCCCAAGGCCTGGGGCCTCCTCTTCATCTTGGCACAGAAATGGTTTGGGGGATGGTGGGTGGGGGGCTGGGGGAGGGGGCAGCTGCCATCTTTGAGACAGAAAGATGCAGGACAGCATTTCATATGTAACCATTTGAATGTTTTTGCTGTTTTTAGAATTCAGAACCCTTGTTGGGGGTGCTTGGGAGGTGGGGTAAGAGCTTCCATTTGTCCGGTAGATTGCATGGTAAGGGGTGCTGGTGAGTTTTTGACAGCCAGCCCATCTGTGTTGCCTGGGTGCTCACTCAGGGCCTGTCACCTGGGAGCCTGTACCCCTGGGTCCCTGAGGGTCATGGCTTGTCCCATGGCCTCCCCCGTGCCCTTCTCTGCCCCATTCCCACCCTTCTGGCCAGGGCCTGTTGACCCTATCCATGGATCATTTCAAGAAACCTGTTTACTGTGCAGCACCCAGGCAAACATGTTCCACAAATCCAACTTGTATATTTGGCAGATTAAACTTGACATTATCGTAAATCCTTGTGCCATGAGCCATCTTTGGTCCCCTGTGCCTGGGCCATTTTCACTCAGCAGGGCATATTGTCACTCTCAAGTCAGGCCTGCCCCACAAGGTTTAGTTGACACTAAGCAGGGTTTGGGGACTGGATCCCAGGCATCCAAACTGGGGAGACCTTAGACTATAGGAGTCAGCCCCCTCCCTTTAACCAAGTAGGGAGGGATCTTAGGCCAGAGTGGCCAGGGACCTGCCCATACCCATCATCAGTTGGCATCAGTACTGGACCTCCCTGTCCTGTCCTCTAGGTGCCCCCTGTTGGTGATAGCCTCAGGATTTCAGTGCTGGGAGGAAGCATCCCAATAGCTGATACCCACATGACTGCCAGGCAACACCCCATTTAGTCTTTACTACCCAGTATGGTGGGGGTGGCAGCAAGGTGACTGGGGTTTAGCACAATCATATGGGTTGCCTGCCGGTTTGGCCACACTGCCAGTTCTGCCTTGTGAACGGCAGCGTTCTTTGCATGTGGTCCTCAGAGATCAGTGACTGGGTGCCAAGTGGAGGGGTTTGACCTGAGGTCAGACAGGATTTAGTAGCAGAGATGGAAGCAGGCCCCTGACTCCTAGTGATCTCTACCACACCCTTGGGCTTGAGCATACTAGAAGTCAACAGCCTTGGGCACCCCAGGAGGGATACCACAGCTGCCAGCATCTGTAGCTCACCCTGGCCTACAGAAAACTCATCTAGATTAAAAACAAAAACCATGATTTATGTAAGTAGGTAACTAAGAAGTATGTGATTAAACAAAAATAACCCCCTGAATAAAATGAGAGTAAGGGAAAAGATGTCTTAAAAAATGAGCATTTACCAGAAACCCACTGCAAACATCAAATAGAGTAGAAATAAATTTACATTAAAGCCCAGAAGCAACCTGGAATGTGCAACCACTTGTTTAAGAATCTGACCACTGAATAGTTCACAGGAAAGACCCCTGGTCCTGGCAGCCTCCAGGCTGGACTGCAGTGGCAAAAGAACCATTTGGGGGAAGGCTCTTGGGTTTACCGATCAATTTTACTGGCAAGAAAAATTAGCTATGTCCATGCAAAAACTAACTTCCAAACACAGGCAAGCATGTCTACAATTATATTTTTATAACCTCCATGTTTTGAAGCAATTCATGACCAGCAGAGTGCTTTGGGGACTTTTTTTTTACAATAAAGGAAAAGTATTTGTTTAAGAAAAAGGCACATGTTCCTTCAAATAGGTAAGAAAAGCTTCCTACCCCTCCTCTCCCCTCCCTTGTGGGGACCCAAACTGGTACCCTAGAAACATTCAGCAAAGCAAGCTTTAGCTTCCCTGATCCCTCCCCCAGCAGCTGGGATGAGGCCAACATTCTCCTCACAGGTCATTTGATCTTGAGGTCCTTCAAGGCTGATTCCAAGCTCTGGAAGGAGGTGAACAGAACAGACTGGTTCTCAGCTGTCCTGCAGATAACCTACCTGCAGGCACCTGGCCCACACCTGCTCCTGCCCTGCCCCAGCCAGGCAGAGGACTGAAAACTTGGTTTTTGGGGTCTAGCAGACCTGGGTTTGAATCCCAGCCCTAAAAAGTTGCTCCAGAGCCTGCTGAGCCCAGGTGTCAAGGGGTTGTGTCTCATCCCCGCCACCCTCATTCCATCAAAGTGACTTTCTCCTGCAGGAATGAAAGATAGGGCATCCAGGGCGGCTGCCAGGGAGAAGGGTGGGGATGGGGAGCCTCACCTTCACATCCCAGATGCTCATGCCGCCGTCCATGCCAGTAGTGCAGAACTGTGAGCACTTGGCCTTACCCCCGCTGAGCACCGAGATCTGGCTGCAAAGAGGATAAGGCCTTTATGGATCCCACCCTACTCCTGCGCTGGACTCAAGTCCACACTGCCCTCCAGGAGCTCCTGACTTCAGGAACAAGTGCTGAGGTGCCTCCAAGGGAGAGCCTAGAAGGCAGGCTGTGTGTGGGGCTTTCAAGTCTGCTTTAGAAACAGCAGTAATGTGAAAGGTGTACGTGGCAGCCCAGACAACTGGAACAAGACACAAAGGCCTGGACAGGGCATGAAGGGTACGTGCCTGGGGAATGTGTGTAGTGATGGCAGGGTGGCACAATGGGAAAAAAGTAAAGGATGGGGCTGGGAGATCAAGGAGCTAGCTCAGAAGAGCTTTGAAAGCCCAGCAAAAGTGTTTAGTCTGAAGACAACACTGGACTCGGCAGCCACAGGAGGGTTGAACGGGCTCGGTCGGAAAGTCTTGTGATGATTTTTTTCTCTACTTGCTGTGGGTCGGATGCATGTGGCTGGTAGGATTTGGAAGTTTTGGAGGGTCTTCCCCTTGTCTCACCCTAGTTCCTCAAGGCTGTAGCCTGAACCTTAATTCCGCTGTGACCAGTTTCCAGCACGAGGCCAGCTTCAGCTATGGCCCCCTGCTCATAAGCTGGCTGGTCACTGCCTGGCCACCCCCCCCACCCCCTGCTAAGAACTGCAGGCTCCAGGCCTATGATGATCCCCACACAGCCATGTCCTACAAATGCGGAGAGGCTGGCTGCTCTGCCCTCACCTGATGCAATTTTTATGCAACCTGAAAAGGTTGATCTGGGTCCCTGTATCAGGGCTCAAGCCTTCATGCTGCTGGGGTGAGTCCAGATCAGCTGCTCCCAAGTAAAACCCCACTAGCCCCCTTTCTGCTCCTCAGCCCCCGCCCCAGGCCCACCCTCACCTGACGCTGTTCTTGTGCAGTGAGTCTAGTGCCACTCCAGCCACACCTCCTTCGGAGCTAGCCTTCTTGTCCAGGTTCTGGAAGCGCTCACGGGCTGTCAGGCCACGCTGCGAGCTTTGCTTGGGCACGTCCAGCCGCCCACCGAAGCTCAGCGTCCCTGCAGCGCCATCGTAGGTAAAAAGCACTGGGAAGCAGTCATGGCCCTGTGGTGAGGAGTGCTATTTGAGCATGGGCTGAGGGCAGGCGCAGCACCCCCATTTTCCGAAAGTGGAAACTGAAGCTGGAAGCAAGGCATGCCACCAAGGGGCACTGGGCCATGAGTCTGGTGACCCCCGTGGCTGGATGCGAGACTTGGGTAGAGGAGCTATGGGAAAGCTCGTACCTGCTTGTGGACAAAGCCAGGCCAACCCCAGGTAGAGAGGGAGCAGATGTTAGGCATGAGCACATAGGGGCGGCTCCCACCTCAGCAAGGCCAGTGACTAGATAAGGCTTGTTTGGGCCTCCTATAGGAGTTCAGGGGCCTTCTGTCCTAACCAGCAGGTTACACTTACTCTGGAAGAGACCCCTACAGCTATATCTTCTCTAGGTCAAACAACCTTGCTCTCCTTCTGGGAGCCCTGTTATGTTTGCTGGGGGGTGAAAGGGACTGGATAGACAGGTAGGCAGAAGGAAGGAGAGCAGTAGTGCCCTTCTGGACACATGGTAGAACTGCACTCCGCCCCCACACCCACTCTGAGTTAGGTGTAGCTGTCATTTCTACTGGCCGATAAAGTAAGCAGAGATGTTAGGATCCATCCAGGGCATGTAGTCCACTTCCCCCTTCTCCCTCCATGGCATTTGGGGGGGGGGGGTCATGTTGGTGACAAAGCTCCATCTGCACTGAACAGACCCCCCCTTACAACACCCACACTGGGCATATAAAGTGAGCAAGTAAGTCCCTGCATTTGGGGATATCTTTTTGTTACCACAGTGTAACGCAACTTATTTTGGTCAATACAGATATATAGATGAAAGGATGGGTGGATGGTTGGATGAAAAGAAGGGAGGAAGGGAGGGAGGGTGGAAGGGGGAAAGGGAGTGAAGGGAGGAAGGGAAGGAGCGAACAAGTGGATGTAACTGCCTGGGCATCTCTGGGCTCACTGGAAGACCTGCCCTAAAGGGCCACTGCTTCCTTCCTTCCCTCCTTCCTTACCGCGGCCACCAGACTGTTTTCTGTGATGAAGGTCAGGGCCAGCAGTGGCAGCGTTTCAGAAGCCAGAGTTGCGACTCTGAGTGAGAGAGAGATATCAGCCGCACTGGCCCCTTCCTGCTCAATGTCTTTGTTGTCCTCCCCTTGGGTAGCCTGTACTCACGCCATCTTCTTGTCGGCATCGGCCAGGCACACGGTGCTGTCATGGCTGACCCAGGCCACACGGCTGCCGCTGGCTGAAAAGCAGACACCATGCACCCAGCCACAGCTACTGCTGGACTCGAACATCAGCTCCCCAAAAGGCATCTTGGAGCCCCACGGGGTGGGTGCTGGTCGTTCCTCCACCTCCTTTATGTAAGCTGAGAAGATCCTGCCCACAGAGGACCCCACCCCCGCAAAAAGGTGACTGGAGAGTGGGAGAGGGGCCCCAACAAGAGACACCCTTTCTCAAAGCAGCCTGGTACGGTCAGAGTATCTGGCTAGGAGTTCATGGTACCAGAGCCAGCTTTTCAAAACCTGCATATTCATATGCAGTCAAGTCTGGGCCTTAGTGCCTCTCTGTGCAATGGAGTGGGGCCAAGAGGTCTCCCAGCTCACTGTCCTGTGAACTCCTGGGACCCTTACCTTGAGGACTGACCATCCATTGGTGACATGCCACCAAGGGGAATCCTGGTCTCCATCATACTGGCCACTACTCCACAGCCAGCCCCTAGGTGCCCTTCCTTCCTCGTACTCTGCACTTTGAACCAATCCTGCCCCTTGTCCTGCCAGCTCTACTCTGCCCTCTGCTGCTCTCTCACACATTAATCCTCTTCAGGGGCAGCATGGGGTCAACTGACAGATCAGGGTCCCAACAAACCAGCTCCCTACCCACCAATACAGCCTCATCAGGACATCATCCTTCCTGTGCCCAGGGCCTCCAAAGGGACATCCAGAGCCTGCGGTAGCCTCATATCCCAGGTGGAGATTAGAGACCCATGCCATCTGCCTGGAACTGGGATTTGGAGGCCTGGGGAGACTTGGGGCTGCTGAACACAGAAGTAAAAACGGCCAGCGGCTACTGCAGACTACATTCCAGGCCTTAAAATAATGAGGCAGGGTCTGTCTCAGCCTATCAGTCATTTATACGCCAGTGTGAAAAAGCATACCCATTCATTTTCCTTTGGGCAGAAGGAGGGAAACTGAAGAGGTGGGGGTTTCTAATGAAGCAAGAGAGGAAGGCCTAGGAAAGAAACCTTGCTGACATTAAGAGGTAGAAAGAGGCTAAGAATCTCCAACAGCTGGGGACAGGACTCACTGATGATTCTCAAAAGAGCAAAACCTCACATGCTCAAATGAGGCCCCAGGTCACCCTGCTGACAGTGGAACTGGTCTGCAGCTGGTCTGGAAGGCAGGGTGTGGGGCTCCCCTTCACCTTCCAATCCCTGTTCCTCCATGAATGTCAGGGCCCCACCCTCTCACCGGCACTTGAAGTCGCAGGAGCCTGCGGCCAGGAGCACATTGTTGGGGTGCCAGTCCAGGCTGAGGACAGTGGAGCGAATGGGCTTCTTGATGTGCTTGCACACCCACCTGGATACAGCAGTCAGACAGGTAAGGGGAGAGAGGGACAGGCAGGTGGGCAACCCACTGGCCTCAGTGCCCCAGGAACTCCAGGTTCCCACTGGGTCCTACAGACCACTGAGGTCCCCAGAGGGAGGGGTCTGGGAACTGTTAGCCCATGGGCTTGTCAGGGCCAAGTTCAGGCGAGCAATGTGTGGGAACTCTATCCCTGGTCTCTCTCAAACCTCACAACCCAGGCAGGCTCATTGAAGCTGCTAACTGGCTAGAGTGGGAGTTGATCTTGGGTCTCCCAGACTCCAGCCTGAGCTCCTGCATGGCCCGCGCCCTCAGAGACTCTGGGGAGAAGATTGTGATGTGGCTGGAAGCTTGTGTCTGGGTACCTTAGGCAAGTGGCTTTGTCTCAGGACCTTACTTTGCTCATCTGTGACGTATGGACAACAACAGATACCCAATCCGGGGAAATCACGGCCAATATATGTGCAGAGCTTAATCTGATTGCTGTAGAGGCGGCCTGGAGTGGCCCGTGCCCATTACTGAAATAGGGCTATGGGAGCACCCAGTGGTGTGCAGAGCCCCTCACCTTACCTACAAGGTCCACAGAGGACCCACTTCCCCAGGGGTATGTGAACAGGGGGCCCAAAACCCCACCTGGCACTTTCTGGGACACTCCAGTCTTACCACCTGTCGGTCTGCAGCCCAGAGTACCTCACAGCCCACTTAGGCCCTACCCAGGCACCCACCAGTCATTTTCCTGCTCAAAATAGCAGATGGAGATGACACGGGAGCCGCTGCCCACAGCGAACTTGTTCTCATTGGGGGCCCAGCGCACACAGCGAGCAGCCCGGTTGATCCGTAGGATGACAAGCGTGGGCTTCCATGTGCGGCCCTTCAGTGTCCACACGTAAGCATTGCGGTCCGTGCCGCAGGTCACAATGCGGTTACTCTCAGGAGCCCAGTCAATGCCTGCGGGATGGGGAGGGGGACACCAGGTTGAAGTGAACTAAGCAGAGGTGGCTGACTCTACAGAGTCCATGTAGGAGGGCTCCAGAGGTCACAATCTGAATGAAAGCTGCTCTTGGAGATGCTACCAGAGCTTACTGAGGGTGTTACAGCTTTCACTGCTGTCACCAAACATGCTGGAAGGTCAAGCCAAAAGACAGCATCCATCGTGATGCTGAGCTGCTGGATCAAACCTTTCTCAAAACCCCAAGACTCTGAGTTTTACAGTAACAGGAACCAACATAACCCTTTTATATCTCACGCCACTTTGAATCAGGGCTGTGTTGCTTACAACCCAAACTATCCTTACCAACACAGTGAGTGGATGAACGGCCCTGGTTGGCCACGCCAACCCCCTACCTCCTTTTCAGGAGGGCAGTCCCAGCCAGCCTGACCCACCTGTCACCTGCCCGTTGTGCTCCTTGAGCTCATGCACCTTGACCCATTTGGCCCCACTCTTTTCGTAGATGTGCACCTCGTGGTTGTTGGGGCAGATGGCAATCTCTGCAGGAAAGACGGGAGAGGTGTGGGGAGTTGGAGGATGCGTGCATTCCCAGGTTCCCTCCCGCCCTCATAATCCCCCCCCTGCCAGGAACTCCCTTCACAGGCCACCTGGGCAACACTGTCCTTTGAGACGCGGACTCCTCTGCCTCAGAGGGGTCTCCTGAAGTCCCTCAGGCCTGGCTGGGCACCCCCGTGATACTTCCCCAGGGACTGGCCACCCTTCACCTGTACCACCCTGGACGTCCCTGCAACAGTCTCATGACCTCTGGAAACTTCCCGGTCCCCTACTACTGACCTCTGCTCTCAACTCCAGCCACGGTCTCCTTGCTGTCCCAACTCAGGGCCTCTGCACCTGCCCCTACCTCCTCTCAATTAGGTTCTTTGTACAAATGCCACCTACTTCAAAAGACCTTCCCCAGCCACCTTTTCTAAACTAGCTCCTCTGCCTCCACTGCTTTCCCTTACCCCATGTGTTGGTCTTCATATCTCATTTCACTACCTGCCCTTGCAGGTTATGTCTTTGGTTCCCACCCCCAGCCCAGCAGCCCCTGCACCTACAGCCCAGTCCACACAGGTCCTGCTCTCATCTTCGCCCTTCAGTGCCCACTGGCCTGGCTGCCCCTGCTGGTCCTGGAGCTGTTCATCCCTTCTCTCCTAAGCACCCAGGACTGAGAATGAAGGAGGGGGACAGCTGGCCCCCACAGAGCCCACAGTCCAGAGTGCCTGGCTGCTTTAATGCCCATGTGTGCTCTGCAGGACGGAGGGCACTCACGTGTACGGTCCTTGTTCCAGGCATGGCAGCTGATGGGCTCCACCAGGAAGCTGTGGTAGGCCATGGCTCCTCAGCTCCTGTGCCCAAGAGGGGGAGGAGCCAAGTCAGCCCTGCCCCTGCTGCAGACCAGTCCCCAGCGGACCTCATAGGAGGGCAGCAGGGGTCACCCTGCCTCCCAACTCTGGCCTGGTGCCTTGCTTCACTCTGAGGCTCCAGGGAACAAAGAATGGCGTGGTGGGGGGGAGGGTTATGGGGGTGTGGGTGAAGCCACTACTGTGAGTGGGGTGTTCTGGGACCCTGCGTCAGACAGGCCATCACCCGTCATCTATCTGTGCCTCAGTTTTCTCACAGATAAGAGCTCACCCACAGACCAGTGTCCTCCACACCCAGAGCCCTGGTCTTCCCCACTCTCTTCAAGGTGCAGAGAAGACATAGGGGAGGGGAGGGGGCTGGTCTGTAGGCACCTGTAGGGGGTGCACAGGCAGACAGATTCCATTCTCATCAAGAAAACCCATTTGCACCCCCAGCTGGTGTGGCTCAGTGGACTGAGTGCCAGACTTTGAACGAAAGGGTTGAGGTTCAATGGGTTGGGGGCCAGGTCCCCAGTATGGGGCACATAAAAGGCAACCATACGTTGATGTTTTTCTCCCTCTCTTTCTCACTCCCTTCCCCTCTCTAAAAATAAATAAGCCTGAATGTGAGGCGAAGGAGAGTCCAGAGGGTAGCTAGATGCCTGGAGAAGGGAGACTGGGCCCAGAACTGAAGGTTCAGGTCTGGCAGCAGCAACAGCCACTGGCATCCTGACTGGGGAGGGGCCAGCTACTGCCCTCCCACCCAGCTCAGTCCCTGAACATCCCCAGCCTCCTCCCACCACTGGCTGAGCTGCAGGGGAGCTGGGTGGACTAAGGAGGGGTGGTGTGCACATCTAGGTGGGTCACCCACAGCCTCCCTTTGCCCTTACCCTGCCTCACCCAGCTCTGCATATTTTTGCCCTGGACTGGCTGGCTCTTCCCAGCAACTGCCCTCTCAGGCCACCCCCTCACTCCTGGCTGTGAGGGTGGGCAAGGCCCCCCTGCCAGTTCTTCATGTGGAGCTTGCTACCCTCAGCCATCTCTGTGCCTGGGGCATGCAGAACTGGCCTTCACACATGCCGTTCCCTCTGCAGGTAAGACTGCTCCCTGGGGATGTGCCTCATGTACCTTCAGGGCCAGTTTGTCCACATTTCACACCTGCAAGCCATTCTCTCCAGCCACTCAATGCCCACCCCTGTTCTGCTCAGCAACGTCCTACTCATCCATAAAGACCAAGTGAATAGCACTTCCTCAGCAGGCCCAGGCTCAGGCCTCAATTACTCATATACATTCAGCCTTGCACCCACACAAGCATACTGCTCCCACAATGGCTGCCTCCCCAGCCTCTCTCCTTATAAGGCCTCTTTGTGTAGAGCAAAGCCCCGGAAGTGGCAACGGAGCTGTCAGCCCAGGTCAGCAGGCCTCATGGGGATTTCCCCCAAGCTTCCAGTGCATCTGCACTGGGCCAGAGTTGGCATCCAGTTTTGCTGGGGCAGGGTGTCATCACTGTCTACACTACAGATGACGACTCAGGAGTGGAAGCTCCAGGCCTGTCTGACTGCTAAATTGTGCTCATCTGCCCACCCCCATTTCCCAAGGGCACTAACAGGGCAGGGGCAAAGCTAAGGCCAGAACCCACTTCCAAACCCCTGGGGTCTGGTGGAGGCCAGCTGCTCCTGACCCCTTCAGTCTCAGGAGGCCCAGAGGGAAGAAGCTTTGTGACTACAGCCCAGGGTGAGGACGAGGGCCCCTGGACAACAGAACCCAACTTCCCAGCTCCAACTGTCACAGAGTTGCCATGTGGCCAGGCATTTCTGTCCCTTGTAAAGTCTTGGCAAGAGTGTCCAGTCATGGAAAAGACTGTCTAGTATGATGTTCCAGAGTTCCAGGCAGTGAAGATGGGAGTCTGGGTCAGCTGAGGACAATGGCCCCCATACTAACAAGCCATGTAACTGAGAGGACTTAGGGAGCCCTCACCACTTTTTCCTGCACCCAAAGTTTGTCAAGTGACAGAGGGAGGGGCTGGCAAAGATGGCCACATGCACAGTGGGACAGGCAGGAGGGAGGTTCAGACTATATTGATGAGCAGTCACTCACCCTTTAGCATGAATTCAGATGGAAATACTTCCTAGTACACTGAACCAGCAACTTAAGGGGGACAGAGGGTATGGCGGAAAGCGGTGGGAGTAGGCAAGATACATTTCCCTTTTTTCTTAACTTTTTTCATAACTTCTGCAAAGCAAATGAAACCAGCAGGGCCTCAGCAATGACTCCCAGCCCCCACTTACTAGCAAGGAAATGGGAACCTAGAGAGGGGAGGGGATTCTCTAGCCACTGTAGCTACCTAGCTCAGGAATCATTGGATTGTCCCTGTGATCAGACCCAGGGAAGCAGCCTTCACACTGAGCCATCCATCTCAAGAACTTGGACTTGATCATCCCCAGGAAAACCTCTACCTACAGAAGTGGGGAGATGGGCTGCCTGCCAGTCAGCCTCCTTCTGAGGAAAATGCTGTTCGAGCTCCTTTGCCCATGTGTTGCCTCAGTGATGGTTCCTGGCAGAGACAATGGCAGGCTGAGGCTGTGGCCTCTGGGACACCCACCCACTTGTCACATGGTTCTGTGAGCCAGCACCCTTGGGCCCATTTGATGGTTAAAGACAAGGAGAGGAGGGAGCCCTGGGGATGGCATTGGGACTTGGAGTCCAAAACCAGGGCTCTGTGCCCTCAGGCCCCCATCACCTCTGAAACTGAATGATACTGGGGGAACATGGGCCAAAGCCTGAAAATCCCTGCTGTCCCCCAGCCTGGCGCCAGGATCTCTGTGGTCCCAGCAGCACCTCCCCTACATCCACACACAGCAGATGCTCAGTGTACTTGGACCCAGGAGCACCCATGGCTAGGGGTGTGAGGGCAAAGAATGACATGGGGGCCAGAAGGGGGTATGGGTCTCCAAGGTGAGGTGTGGGTTTCCACCCAGGGGGTACCAAAGACCACGCACTGGTGTGTGGACATAATCCCCACAGCTTATTTGTTCGCTGATGTATCCCCAGCACCAATTAGAGTACCTGGCAAATGGTAGGTGCTCCATAAATATTCCTTGAATGTGGCTGAATGAATGAATCATATCTTTTCATATCTGTCTTAGGGAATGGTCTATAAAGGATATGCCATATGACTTCAGTGACACGTGAATGCAATTTATAAATATTTACTGGAGAGCATGTGCTCAAACTTTTTTTCCAGAAAGGATCAATGATTGGAAAAGCTTGGAAACCTACAGTCCAGAGCAACTTTTGAGAATTTGGGGAGAATATAGCTCCTCTCTGAGGCAAAGCAAGCCAGGTGAAGCCTCAGGCTGCCCTGCCAAGGGTCTCAGGCCTCTCCGCTCCTTTCTTACAGTGCTGGGTTCAAATTCTGGCTCTGTCCATGCTGGCTGGATGCCCTCAGACAATGCTTTCCTCACATCTCCATCCAGAAAAGGCTGGGGCTGGACAAGGCACCCACTGTAGGTTTTTTCTTACTTTCAGAGAAGCTTGCCCAGCCTTCTGTAACTCCAGACATTTGGCTGTACTTGAGGCTAATCCAGACAAGAGCTGCCTGAAGCAAGGATCTCTGCTTTGCCGGCACTCAGGGAAGTCCCCACCCAGCTCAGAGGCTGGCTGGAGAGAACTGCCTGCGAGCCATTTTGCAGCATGCTAAGCAATTACTTAACTTCCTGTTGTGTGTGGAGCAGCCTTTGCCACCCCAAACAGGCCAGCCAATCCCTTCTTCCCAACTCTGCTCTTCAAGTCACAAACAGGCAAAGAAAGTTAAGTCAAGAAACAAAAATGAAAACAATCATAAGGCACTATAAAGCCCCAGTTAAAGTAACTCAAACAAAACAAAAATCAAAACCACATAACACTCAATGCTGGCAGGGCTGTAGAGAAATTCCCATCTGTTGCTAACTTGTTCAGTCTTCCTGAAGAGCAATGTGATAACACTTACTTCAACAGCGGGTTAGTAACAAAGAGAACAGAATGACAAGAACAGGAAGTTAAGACTGTTAACACGTCCTGCTGTGGCTCAGTTGGGTTGGGTGTCTCCCACAAAGTGAATGGTTGCCAGTTCAATTCCCGGTCAGGGCACATGCCTGGGTTGTGGGTTCTGTCCCCAGTCTGGGCAAGTACCACAGGGAACTGACTGATGTTTCTCTCCCTCTCTCTCTCCCTCCCTTCCCCCCCCAAAAATAAATAAATAAATAAATAAATAAATAAATAAATACAATATTTTAAAAATGCTTTAAAATAAGATTGTTAACATTCTTTGGTGACACAAATTCATTTTAGTGCTAAGAAAATAACCTTTGACTTTTTTAAGCAAACACCTTTATAATAACCCTCTTTGTAATGAGGACAGGGTAAAAAAATCCAGATGACTACAGATACGGAATAAGAACATGTGATATTAACATGGATTGTATTTAACCATTACAAACACATATGTAATAAACTAACTTTACTTGCCATCTCTAAATGCCCAGGATTTCCCAGAACTTTTACATACATTCTGTTCTCTTTAAAGCAAGCCAATAAAAAAAGTAATAGAATTATGAGGTCCCGCTTATACTTTCAAAAAAGGAAAAAAAATAAAGCAAGCTTAAGTTTTCTTTTTAAACTTCATTTTGTACAGAAGGAAACTGAGACTTGGATAAAAGCCCAAATTTGCTCAAAGTCACACAGCTCTTAAAAGGCAGGCAGATGCTGACCCAAATCTCAGGTTAGGTTCACCGGGACAGACACTTGGGTAAATGTGGGCAGGCCTTATAACAGCAGCGACAAGAGCAGCGCTCATTTATACTTTGTGTGTGCCTGGCACACTGTCAAGTGCCTTACACACATGCTCATATTTATGGCTCAGGACTTGAAAGGTCCCCATATTTCAGATAAGGCAAGTTGAGGCCCAGAGAGGATAGGTGGCTTGCTAAGGTGTCAGCCAGTGAAGGAAGACGCTGGCACTCTTACCTCGGTCCCTGAGACCTCACAGGCAATGGGCGACCGTACCCAACGGGACGTCCTGACCTGCAGGTGAGAGGGGCCTGCGGACAGCCGGGAGTAACGGACGGGTGGGCGAGCCAGCTCCCCCGCCTCCGCACCAGCCCTCACCGTATCCCAGTCAGCGCCCGAGGTCTCGTCCCGGCCCGGCCCCGCCCCGCCCCGCCCGTGTGGCCCGGCATTCACTCCCGCTCTGCGGCTGCGGAAGGAGCGGCGGGTCAGGTCTGTCCCGGTCTGGCTCCGCCAGTGGGGACCCCTCGGCGCTGGCCCCGGCCCCGGGGGCAGGCGGCAGGCTGCGGCCGGGGGGGAGGAGGGGCCGGGCGGGGGCGCCAACTCATTTCCCGCTGGAGCAACCCGGAAGGCTGGAGGATGGAGGGGAAGTGACTGGGCGTGGGTCGGTCGCCGACCGAAATAACGGGGGACACCGACCGCGGGGCCAAATCGCAGACCTGGGAAAGTGGGGACGGGGGCAGGAGCGGGCGCCCGGGCCGGGGACTCGGCCACCCCGAGGACGCCGGGTGCGGGGAGCCCTGCGCTGTCCCCCTCGGAGGGCCCGCCACCCGCAGCCCCGCGCCCGGTACCCTCTCACCGCCGGGCCCCTGCGCCTCCAGGCGCCCCCACACATCCCGGAAGGTCCCCACGGCACCTCCCGGCGCCCCTCCCCTTGTCCTCTCCCCGCACCCCCCTCATCCCCGCGGCCTCTCAAGCGCCCCTCATCTCCACGCGGTACCCCAGACCTCCCCATCTGGGGGGCACCAACGCCTCGCGCCCCCTCACCTCAGGGCTCCCGGCCGCGGACTCTGGGCAGTCGACGCGCCGAACCGGCTCTGGGACCCGTAGCCACTTCCTCGTGGGCGGAGGGCGGGGCCTTGCAGCCTCCGCGCCTCCGGGCGGGGGCGGGGCTCCGGGCAGCGGTTCAAGGCCCCGCCCACAGCTCTGGGTTTGGGTGCCGCGAGGGCCCGGGCACCCAGATGCTGTCTGCCACCGCTTGTCACCACTTTATGGTTGGAGAAACTGAGGCTCAGAAAGGGGTGCGTAGCCTGAGCAGCAAGCTGGCGGGAAACGGGAGTCTGGTAAGTGCATATCCCCCCACCCAGCTCCTACCACCACACCAAGATGGGGCGGGCTCTGGGTTCACACCAACTGCGACCCAGCAACTTGGGGATCCCCTGCAGAACTCGATCCCCAGCCCGCGGGGACCGCCCCTTCCTTCGCCAGCTGGTACACTCTGAGCGCCAAAAGTGCAGTAGGGCGTCGCCAAGACAGCCAACCAGGCCCCCGCCTCCCCGAGTCTCAGCGTCCACACTACGAACCCGGGATGGGGGTGGGGGCGGCGTGCACACCCGACCCCTGGCTGACTCTGGCTGGCCCAGCATTTTCTCTCAGTGCAGATTTCTTGCACCTTTGTTCCACCGCAGACTGCTTCACTCCTTTTGCGGCCACCTGAATTTGGGTCTTGGGCCAGGTGGACCCCAGGGGTCTTTCTATTTCTACCCTGTCTCATCCTTGGACATGTTACTAGGTGGCCTGACAGATGGAGGAGACCTTGGTGAAAACCCTGCACCCTCTCAATTCTGGCCCGTCTCTCTAGGATTGATTCATTTCACCCAAAGGAAGCCAGGCAGCAAGCAGCAGCAAGGAGTGGGTTGGGATGTGGGGTCTCCATGGTCTCTGGACAGGTACTGTTCTTTCTGCCTAGAACGCTCTTCCACCTTCTCCCCACCTGACCTACTTCAGTTATCCTACAGGCATGGCTGAGCATCTTAGCTCACCCTGGGTTCACCCTGACCCTCTTCCCATTAGAGGTGTCCACTGAACTCCCATGCTGTGCTTACCAGCCCCAGCTCCCATTTCACTGAATTCCACTCCTGCAGGATTAAATGTCTCTAAACATAGAGCACTTCTAGTAGCAAGCAGAGTGTTCACTAAACTTTAGCTAAGATTTGTAAGATTCTGAGCCTTCCTGGCTCTGAGGAGACACTGAGGGGCAGTTACCAGGGCCCCCCAGGTAACCTTGTCAAATCCTGGTGATGGCTTTAGTCTAACCAGAAAAAAGTTTCAGATGGTCTGTACCAGCAACCCCCTTCCTGTGGGGACAAGGGCAGTTATGAGGGGATAGCCATGGGGCACCTGTGGCACCTCTGGCTTCCATTCCACGTCTCCACAGCTTTGTATTTGTCCGGGATATTACCCCAGGTGGGGCTGATACCCACCTCACGTGTGGGCACTGAGTGCTCTAACCCATTCTGCTCCTGGTGTTCCGTGACCTGGACTTGTGACCTCAGACGGCCAGGTCAAAGCAAAGGCCAGGACTTTGGAATATGATGGAGGGGAAAGAAGCCCCCTCTGGGTGAGTTGCATGAATCTGAACACAAGAGTGAAACAGCCACAAAGGAAGCCAGATGACCCAGTTAAGAGCTCAGATGGAGAGAATCCCAGAGAAAGGGCCAGAACCCTAGTCAACCTCTGGTCCACCTGAGCCAACATCCAGAGGTTTCAGATACATGAGCTAATAAGGAGTCTGTTTTTTATGCTGGTTTGAGTTGAGTTTTCCTGTTATTCATCACCAAAAACATCCTGACAAATATGCATACTTGGACTCCCTTTTCCTCATTGTGAAAAGTGATCAGAGGCAGCCTGACTTGATGACAGGACAACTCAGGAGCTTAGTGTGAGCAGAAACCATGTTTGTATTGCTCACTCTGCTCTCCCAGGTGCTTAGAACGGCTGCTGGCACACAGGAGGCACTCAGTGCGCATCTGCGGAGTGACTGAATGCATGAACGAACAAGTGGTGTTAGAAAACTGAATGCCATTCTGGCTCTGCCACTTCATCTGTAGTGTAACTTCAGGCAAATAACTTCCCTTCTGTGCCTTGGTTTCTGCATCTGTAAGGGAGGCTGACTCATAGCAAGTACTGCTGCCCCCTCACAGGCCTGCGGTCTCTGTGGGAGGAAGGACCAATGGGTGGGAGAGCACAGCTCACTAGGAAGTGGCAGGCCTGTTGTTCGAAATGGCTCTGCTGAGGGACAGAGTTTTCTAAGCCTAAGAAATGAAGCCACTTCTTGGGTGAGGGGGGCCTGGGGGTGGAAGAATTTCATTTGGAGTTTTGAGAACAAGGCCAGAGCTTTCTGTTCCTTCCTGGAAGCTGCCTTCCCCTGGGGTGCCCTAGGGAGAAGAGGATGCACTCCCCCTCCTCTCTGGCCTTCTCAGGTATCCAAGGAATGCAGCTACATACCCAGACTTCGGGGCTGGCTGACTCCGAGCAGGGCAGCCAGTGGGGAGCTGGGGCAATGTCTCCAGGTCATCAGAGTTCTTGGACTTTCTGCTCTTTCCTCCTCACTGCACTGGCCTTACTGCCTCTTGTCATGTGAGGGCAGCCATGCTCCAGATCTCTGGGCTCAGGCACAGTGGGCTGGCCAAGGCAGTGGGATACCAGGGACAAAACCTTTCCCAGAAGAGCCCAGCATGTTCTCCTTCTCTCTCAATGTATGCTCACCCCTGATGTGGACCATGGGTCTCTGTCCCTGAGATAAAGGGATTGCCTCCTGATCCCTGTGAGCAGAAGGGAAGAGGGGAAACCCCGTGCCTCCTCCCCCAGGCCACACACATGGGTGAGGTGCCCGAAACCTGGGAGGGCAGATGTTCACCAGGGCTGAGCCTCTGAACACATTCAGCATTCCACACCCCTGGCCCTGGCTCCAAGGGGCAGGCCTTCTGCCGGCGCTGGCACCCTGTTGCAGCACACCCCCTCCCAAGCCACACGGTTTTATGTGGCAGTCAGTTGAGAAACTCAGGTCTATGATGAAACCACACAAGGTATCATTGGAGGGGTCCTCTCCCATGGGTTTTGGTGACATCCTTGATGCCTCTGAGCATGGGTGAACAGTTTGGTCACTGCTGTAGCTCCACTCCCTGCCCTTGCCCAGTCGGGTGCATGCTTACCACTTACGGCTGGGGCCCTCGAGATTGTCATGGTTCCAACATAAGCTGTCATTCCCCCTCTGGACTTTTTGTCATTTTTAACGTGTGGCAGTAGCAGCTCCAACACTACAAGGCTGCTGTGAGCAGTTAATGCCTATCAGTTGCTTACCTTGGTGCCTGGCACACTTAGCTACTCTTGCAGTGACACATCAAAGCGTGGTCAAAGCACCCTTCCTCATGAACCCCCTCAGGTGACTGACTCTGTCTCCCTCAGTGGTTTTCACACTATTTTTGCTCAGGACCACAGCGATATATATTGTGACCTAGTACAAACCTCTGTCTGTATCTGAAACATAAGTATTGTGAAACAATACTTTCTTACTACATGCAATACACAATCTTATTTTCTTGTTTCATTTTTTTAAAAAAATGCATCATGACCTACTAAATTGATTTTTACAAACACTAATGGGCTCTGTCAATGTGAAAAACACTGCTCTAGATCATTCTTACTTCTCTGGGCCAACCTAGTATATTAGTTTCCCATTGCTGCTGTAGTGATTGCTACAAACAGGGCTGCTGTAAGCGACACAAATGGATTCTTACAGCTGTGGCCAGAAGTCCACAACCCGTCTCAGTGGGCAGGTGGCATTCCCTCTGGAGGTGACAGAGGAGTTGTTTCTGTGCCTTTCCCAGCCTATACACAGGCCCCCTGCATTCCTTGGATCTGTGGCCTTGTGGCCCTCCAACCTACGATTCCATCATTACATCCCTGACCCTCCTGCCTCCCTCTTGTAAGGGTCCTTGTGATCATATTGGGCCCCCCTGGATCACTCTGAGGATACTCTCCCCATCATATCTTCAATTTAATCCCATCTGAAAAGTTCACAGGTTCTGGGAATTAGGAATCTGGACATCTTTGGGGGGAAGGATTACTCCACCTACCACACTTCATATAAATTATGCACTGACAATAACTTAAATGATATAACCTTATGATTCATATACTGATCTGTACTGACTATTCCACATAGGGTAGCTTTCACACGCCTGGCGGAACCCTGAGCCTTCACATCATTGCCTCCAGAGTTGGGGCACGCGGGAACTACTCCACTGATGATGGCTGTTGGGCAAACTGAAGAGTTATGCCTAAGCAATTGGGTTCTGAGGTCCCCAGTTTTCTAAGCATAGTATTCTGGAAAGAACTATTCCCTTTTTTTTTGTTTTTTTGTTAGCAAAATCCTTCATACACTGTTCCCAGGCCTACTAAGGGTCTCCAAGCCTATTATAGGGCCAGTGCTAAGCCTGAAAGCAAACCCCAGCTTTACTATCTAATGGGAATTACTAATCCTGTATCACTATTTTATGGGTAGGGAGGCTGAGATTCAGAGATGTTAACGATTGCTCAAGGTTACACAACTTGGCAGAACTATAATTTGACATGAAATCCCACAGCTTCAAATCAAAGGGCTTTGGTGGTCAACTGGAAGCCCTCCAGATGGGCAGTCATTGTGGACCCAGGCCTGGCCTGTCTCAAAGGTAGGGTGAGAGGAGGGAGCTCCCACAATTTTAAGATCTAGCTGCCATGACTGGGATGGGAGTCCTCCCATGGCTGAGAAATGACCCAGGTTTACAAAAAGAAAAAGACTACTTTGTGGCTATGAAGTTCTTGGTAACAAAGTTCATAAATTACATTTTTTTGTTGCTGTTGTTTCTTTTTCATGGTATACAATGTTTCTCTAAGAACCTCTGGGCTTGCTAATTTATAATCTTGGCCTGCCTTTGTCTTTCCTCTCTGTGAGGACAGCCTTGCTGGTGTACGTATCCGCAAAGGAGCTCCTGCCATCAGGTCCAGAGAGAACACGAGAGCAAACAGGGAGAGGCAGGCCCACCAAGCTGGCACCTCAGGAGCTGGATTCTCTCCTGGAGGGGAGTAGTGTGTCCACAAGTCACCAAAAGGGCAGCATAACTCTTCAGAGAATATCATGATGTCCTCTGAGAAGCACTGTTACCAGTGTCCTAAAACTAGAGTTGGATTTCATTCACTGTTCTACTTCTCCTGGGCCAGTGAGGTTAAGAATATGGCCATGCTGGAGGCAACTCTGTATTTCTTTACTTTGTTATTCATTTATGTTTGTATCTCTCAAGAGTCTAAGCCTTGGAATGTCAAACTCCATGTTTAATGATGATGAAAATAACCTAGCTTGGGCACAGTAATCACTAAACCAAAATGATGTGTTCCTTTCCTCTTCACACCGCACACTCCCTCCTTGCAGTATGTGCCCAGAAGTGCCTATTTCTGTGGTTGCCCCTGCTGTGGGCCCAGGGCCCAGACCATGGGGTCTCTGAGTAGGCTCCCATTTGGGCCTGGCTGCTTAATGGGGGTGGGTATCTCTGTTGCCTCATGTGCAATGTGGGAACAGTACATCTACTTTGCAGAAGTACTGTAATGCCAAAAGATAGCATTCAATAAATTGTTCTTTTGGTTGAAGAAAAAACACTTGTATTCAATTTAAGAAACTAATAACCTAGGACTTTATCTAAAAAACTAGACTAAAGAAGAGCTGGCCCAGTTTTTCTACTAAAAACAGAAATATTATAAGGAAACAAAACCAAAAACACATTCAGTATTTTTATTTCATTTTTTTTTTAGCAATTTACATCCCTCTCCACCTTTTCTTTTAAGTTAGTGTGACAATTTTCCATAATAAACTACTAAAAGAGAAACTTTGGTCAAAAATGGAATGAAATAGCAAAAACAAAAACCCCAAAAATAGACAGACAAAAACCCAAAAAACAAACGAAACCCAGTCACTGCTTTTAAAAAACCAACACTTTCACCAATTATATTCAAACAAAACCACACAAACAACATTTGCGAGATATGTGTCTTCAGTGTTTCCTTGTGGCTGGCTCTCCTCACCATCATGCAAATGGTGGAGCTGCCATGGGCAGTTTGTCAGTTTGTCACGCTGAATCTGGGAGGCTCCCTCAGCTTCACATTATCCGAAGGCCCTGGATGGAAGACTCTAAGGTCTTGAAAATGGCAGGAAGAACACTAATGGTTACTGAGGGTTGTCCATCCTGGCATTTTCCCCATAGTGCTATACCACTCCCCCAGGCTCCTTGACCCCCCTCCCCCACCCCAAATCTTAGACCTGCTCTCCCAGGACTCTGTCCAGCAGAGGTTTGCTAGGACTGCTGGCTGTTCCAGGCCATGCATTCCCTGTCCCCACCACCCCAGCCCACAGGCTCTGGGCATACTCCTCTGTGTTCCTGGGACAAACAACTCCTTATCTATGTCATTGGCCTTTAATGATTAGGGCCATCTGTGCACACACCCCTTGCCTCTTCGCCATACTCTGTATGCCCTAATGGCAGGGGCTTCTACATTTCTGCAGGCCACACAGCAGCCAGCTGGGTGCACAACACAGCAGGTGCTCAAAGGAGGATGGATTGAAGAGAAAACTGCACTGAGACTTGCTATTTTACACAAGTACATCAAGAGAGGAAAGGACATGGCCTGAGGGATCAAAGAATAAAGGGCAGAGCTGTAACTACCCAGGTGGTGGGAACTACATGGGAGCTATGATGCCTAGGGCTTAAAGCATATGAAGGTAAAAAGGGAGTGGAGAGACTTTTAGAGAAAGGCAGCTTGTTTCTCCAGAATATTCTGGAAGCTTTTCCATATTTGACCCAAGGAGGCGGGAAAAATATAAAACATCATGGAAATGTACAACAGCAAAATTCTGTAAAGCTGGAGTGTACAGAGTCCTCCTGGATTTATGACTACCCCCTTCTATCAGGCCTCCTAAATCTCTCTCCAGTCCAGAGCTTCCTGGCCACAACCCCTGCCACAGCTGCAGCTCATATCCTCATCACTTGTTCACTGGACTCAACAGCCTCTGCCTGGAGCCCTTGGTTGCCTAGGCCACTCATGCCTTACAGCCACATGCTTTTACTTTGGCTCCGGAACAGCTCCTAGCTGTCTGCAGACAAAGCCCAGCTTCCTCTCCCTGACCATGCCACAGCTCTTTTTCTCTAGTTCCACCTTCTGCTTCTGTAGGACTCACACCACAGTCCAAACCCCTGGCAGTGCCTAGAATGCAGCGTGCACACTCCGAGCTCTGGGCCTGATCCGCACAGGCTGCTCCTGCAGCATAGAATGCTTGCGCACCCGCTTCGTCCCAACCCTGTGTCCTGAAATCCCACTGCATCTAGAGATGTGGCATTTCCTGCGGCACTGGCAGCCTATGCATCCTCCTAAATTCCTCAATGTAAAAAGAGAGGCACTGGATTCTCTGCTGGAGCTCCACCCAATCCCCTCACCATCCTCTCTCTCCTACCAGACAAGTCCCTCAGGGACTCCTTCATCTCAGTATCCTCAGAGCCTAGCACCATGCCTCACACACAGAGGGCACTGGGTGAATGTTTATTAGATTACTTAATGTAAACCATGAAAATTTACCTATATAGTGAAACTCAGACTGGTGCCCAACACTGGGCCTGCTACAGAAACAGCATGTGATGCTTCCTCCATGAGTAGATGGCCATCTAGGAAGGAGTATGTATTCTATCTCATTGGAAAAGTGTGGTTCCCTCCTGCTAATGACTTTTAGGCTTTTAAAGACAACTACAGTCTAATGACTTGCATTGGCTTTGATATTTTGTTTCAAGAAATGAAAAACATTTTTCTCACAAAAGAGCTTTAACACAAACAAGATTTGTTGTGAAAGGCAGAAAATACCTTGAAATCCCAAATAGTCATGGCTCCATCGATGCCAGTAGTGCAAAACTTGCGACAATCTTGCTTGTCCACCTCATAAATAGATACTTGACTGAAAAAAAAGGCAAAAACAAGAGATGGTAAGGTATGTGGTAGAACTGAGCCCCAGCCTTCCTAATAATGTAAGGGCATTTTAAGGAAACTGTCTATTAACTCCTGAACACCAAGTTTCTATTAATATTGGGCTGCAGCAATCTAACTTAGAAAATACGCATAGGGCTTTTGGCTCAGAAGAGGCGTAGGTGCATGCCTCCCTATGCCACTGAAGTTTGATCCCAATGAAACCAAAGTTGTATACATGAGGTGGGGAAGTTGGTGCCACATCTGTCCTAGCCCCAAGATCATTGTCCCCTACCTCCCCACCCACACCTCCCCCCCAGGCCTGTCTCCAAAAAAGGCTGGTGATGACATCATCAAAACAACCATTGATTAGAAGGGTCCAAAGATTACAGTGAAACTGACCATTTGGAACAGACAGGTCCAGACTGAGGTGGTGCCTTCTGACTGTGCCCTGATCATCAAAGCCTTCAAAGAAAAACATTAAGCGCAATAGAAATAACACTACTGATGAGATTGTTAATACTGCCTGACAGACGTGGCACCAATCTTTAGCCAGAGAACTATGTGGAACCATTACAGAGATCCTGGGGACTGCCCAGTCTATGGGCTGTAACATTGATGGCTGCCACCCTCATGACATCACAGATGATGTCAACATGGTGCAGTGGAATGCCCGGTTAGTTAAGAACTACAAAGGAAAATATTTAAAGATCATTTGACAACCAATGGGAAAAAAAATGAAACACACAAGTGCATTTTATTACCAGGTGCTCAGAAAAGACTGAAATGAGGGTAAAGTTAGGAACCTGCATTAATTAGTGACACGGAGAAAAGACAATCCAGAGCATGCAAACTGCCTGGAGCAGGGTGGGGGCAGGACCACAGCCATGACTGAAATGGAAACTAATTTTAAAAAAATTGTAAAGGCAGGATGAATTACAACCAAAATCCAATTGGTGTCAAACAAAAACTCCCAAATCACTCTCCAACAGTCAGGGCACATAAGCCAACAGCTCTCCTTGCATTTGAAATTAATCATAAATGTTAGCAACAGTCAGACAAGCCGTAAGATTCCAACCAGGCAAAGCAGAGGAACAGATAAATGAAACAACTTGTCTCAGCCTAGTTATCTGAAAGACTTCCAAGAAAATCAATTCTATAACTTAGACAATATATTTTTTTTCTCCTATTAAAAGCCTAGAACATTCCCTTTAGGGAGGGATGGCAAATGACACACACCATCTGTTTCTGTATAGCCTGTGAGGTAAGAATGGATTTTAAGCCCTGGCTGGTGTAGCTCAGTGGATTGAGCGCGGGCCTGCGAACCGAAGGATCGCGGTTCGATTCCCAGTCAGGGCACATGCCTGGGTTGCCAGGCCAGTTCCCGGCAGGGGACATACAAGAGGCAACCGCACATTGATGTTTCTCTCCCTCTCTCCTTCCCTTCCTCTCTAAAGATAAATAAATAAAAAAAAAATCTAAAAGGAAGAAAAAAAAGTACTTAAAAAAAAAAAAAAGAATGGATTTTACAATTTTAAAGGACTGGGGAAAAAGCACTATTATTTCATGACATGTAAAAAATTATGTGAAATTCAGGCCTGGCTGGCGTAGCTCAGTGGTTTGAGCGCAGGCCTGTGAACCAAAGGTTGCAGGTTCAATTCCCAGTCAGGGCACATGCCTGGGTTGCAGGCCAGGTCCCCATTGTGGGGCGCGCAGGAGGCAACCACACAATGATGTTTCTCTCCCACTCTTTCTCCTTCCCCTTTCTCTAAAAATAAATAAAAATCTTTAAAAAAAATTATGTGAAATTCAAATTTCAGGTCCATAGCGTTTCACTGAAATACAGCCACACTCATTTATTTACACATTGTCCATAACAACTTTTGTACCACACCGGAAGAGCTGAGTAGTTATGATAGAGACTGTATAGCTCCAAACAACCTAAAATATTTACTATCTGGTTCCTTACAGAAAAAGCTTGCTAATTTGCTCTACGGCAAAAAGGACATAGTACATGCAAATAAAAGTAAACATGTCAATCTGCAAGGGTCTATCCTTTTATTTTTAATCTAAAAGTATTAGAGAGGCAATGAGATCTCTTTCCTTTCTGATACACAGTCTGCAGAGGAGCATAAGAAAAATTCACAAGAAAGAACTTTGAAAGTCATTCAAGACAGAGAAGCTCAAAAGTGTGAAGAAAGTTTTGCTATTTCTTCAAGTTGCTACTTTTCAGTAGGGTGCAGACATTTTCAGCCTACTTTAGGTCCAGTGGTCCCTTCCACTGAACATGATGAAAAGCACAACCTGAACTGATAATTCTCTCAAAGAGAAAGTTTAGAGGTTTCCATTATTCTTCCTGCCATCACCACCACATTAAAAGTCTCTCAATATAAAAAGTCTACTGAAAAAGAGAATATACTATGGTACCGCGCTGGCCTGTGAACCAAAAGGTCACTGCTTCAGTTCCCAGTTGGGACACATGCCTGGGTTGCGGGCCAGGTCCGCAGTTGGGGATGTGTGAGAGGCAACCAATTATACGTGGATGTTTCCCTCCCTCCCTTCCCCTCTCTGTAAAAATACATAAATAAAATCTTTTAAAAAAGAATATATTGCATTTCCTGACTAGGTTTAAAAAAAATTAAGCTCTAACATCTTATACAACCACATGTCCCTGATGAAAAATAAGAAACTCTTCAGCTTATCATAATGATGCTAAGAAATTCTGTTTCTCTAATAAAAAAATCTTCTTACTTGTATATATTACTTGAAATTCATGGTTGAAATGGTAGCTAGAATTACCTTTTCAAACAGGATGTAACTAATCTTCCTGTTATTTTCACTATCACAGGAACATGACATTCGGAAAGGTCTTTCATTCCCTCTTTCTGAAAATTTTTTTTACTGAATTTATTGGGTTGACACTGGTTAATAAAATTATATAGGTTTCAAGGGTACAGTTCTATAATACACTATCTGTATATTGTATTGTATGTTCACCGTCCAAAGACAAGTTTCCTTCCTTAACCTTTATCCCCCTCTGTACCCTCTTCCACCTCCTCCCACTCCCCTTTCCCTCTGGCAGTCACCATACTGCTCTCTGTGTCTATGAGATTTTTTTTTGTGGCTTAATCCCTTCACCTTTTTCACCCAGCCCCTCAACCCTCCTCGCTTTTGACAGCTGTCAGTCTGTTCTTTGCATCTGTGAGTCCGTTTCTATTTTGTTCATTACATTTCTTTTATTCTCAATCAAGTTTCTGAGGAGGCAAGCTCTGGGAAGAGACTGCACTGACAGTCCACACCCGCTCACACTCCGCCATGGGATGCCTTGTACTGTCTGCATCTTGAAGGACAGAATGACTGCGTGGGTATAGTTCACTCCCTGTCATGAGCTGCAAATAAAGAGCCTAAAGTTGGGAAGCTACAAACTTCTTGCTCTTATTCCTGAAGGGAGGTCTGCGGATGCAGATTACAGAACTTTCATAGAGACCCAGTCAGAAAACAGAGGGAAAGAAGGGCATCTTGGTCACCTAAACACTTCTTTCCAGATGGCCAGGGCCCTGACTACAGGTGACATCCAAGAAATCAGATCCCAGCCCACAGGGCCCCAGGTGGCAGGGTAGCACCTACGTGATGCTATTCTGGTGCAGCGTCTCCAAGGCTGTATTGCGGTCCTCAGTTGTGGCCCTCTTGTCCATGTTGCGGAAGCGTTCCATGGCAGACATGTTGCGCTGGATGCTCTGTTTTGGAATATCTAGCTTGGAGACGAAAGTCAAGCAGCCACGGTCATCATAGTTAAAGAGCATTGGGCAGCAGTCATGGCCCTGAAACAAGGTATTAGTCAGTCTCTGGAGAGTACACTGCCTACCTACCAACCCCTCAAGCAGAACGTTCACCACCGCAGCCATCTCTTACTCCTAAAGACTAGCTTTGTTTCTTCTAAGAGGCTATTCCACTTTGTGCTAGTGCTAGAGAACACATTGCTCCTGTTTTGGAGAATTATATACAGCGTATTACAAGGAAAGATGAAGAGAAATACTTACAGCAGCTACGACGCTATTCTCTGAGACAAATGACACACTCAGGAGGGGCAGGAACTCTGTTTTCAGAGTTGAGACCCTGAACACAAGAACACTTGTTAAATGGAGACAGAATAAACCATTCAGTTTCTTTATAGGTACAGAAGATGACAAAGGACCCATTCTCACTGGAACATTGGCAGTATAAATGACTACTTACGTTTAAAAGGAGCCCTATGTCCTAGTCTTTCAGGAATCTCAGGCATGAGATGGCCCTGAGGTAACCTGCAGGAACTGAGGCCTTCCGCTCTCTTTATCTTTAGCCTATGCTCCACTCCTCTCTAATGCCCCCCAAATCACAACAAACTGGTCTACATCTTGGTCCCCCGCAGGCCCTTGTTCTATCCCATCTCTGCCTTTGCTCCCACACCCCTTTACCACATGCCATCCCAAGTCCACCCCAGTCTCTGAAGCTCAGCTCTAATTTGATCACCTCCATGAAGCTTTCCTGGGCCACATCAGCCTAAAATGGCTTCTCCTTTATCTGACCTCCTAAAAGTTCTTATTGTTACTCATGACCAAATGCCTTATTCTGCTATTTTATCCTCACTTGTGCTCACTGTGGGTTCCGAGAGGGCTGGGCCCACAAACGGTTATGAATACCTATTCTCCTTCCTCCACCAGGCACTGGGTTAAGAGCTAGGGCTACTGATGAACAAGACAAAGTCTTAGCCAGCCAGGAATGTGCATACAAGAGATGTGCGTATGGATGTACATGCAAACTTAGTACAAGTACTAAGTATATAATTTAGTAATCTGCTCCAGTACCCTGCCAAAAGGCTACACAGATATGGCAGGAAAACACACTGGTTGATGACTTAGGATCATATAACTTCATGTAAAAGATGATGCATTTTGAAAACTATGTCTAAAGAGACAACCACTCTACCTCATATACCACTGATATTAGATCAAAGTCTTAACACCTTGTCCTAAGGCCTCACTGTGGCATACCTGGCTTTTACTGTATGAAATATTTACATTTGAGAAAGGGAAGAATGGAAGACTTAATCTGACTTGAAGGACCATAAAAGCCAAATATAAATCAATACAAGGGTAGACAAGGGCTTGTAATAAGCACGTGCTAAGAGCTTATTAGGCATTATAATAAATTGTACGTGAATTAAATAACTATAACTTGAAAATATTAGTGAATGACAAAAGGCAAATTACTGTACAGAATGTACAGCATAATTCCATTTGTGTTAAAAATCAAAAGCTGTATAAGTATCTATGTGTGTATACAAATCTTCTAGATGACTATGTCATTTATAATGAGGAGGTGTTTTAAAGAAACATAAAATTTAAAAATACGATTCAATCTGTTATGAAAAAATATTCTCTCGTAAGTGTCACTTTGTTGTCACTGGGCAGCAGAGGGAGCCAGAGTCACCTGATGTGACTGGTTCTCATTATACAGGTTAAGTCAGGAAACTTTCTTTTTTAAATCTTCAACCGAGGATAAGTTTATTAATTTTAGAGAGAGAGGACAGGGGAGAGAGAGGAAGGGGGGAGAGAGGAAGGTGGGGAGAGAGAGAGGAAGGAGGAGACAGAGAGACATCCATGTGAGAGGGAAACATCAGTTGGTTGCCTCCTACATGTGCCTCAACAGAGGACTGAACCTGTGCCCTGATTAAACCTGCAACCTTTGGGTGTATGGGACGATGTTCTAACCAGTTGAGAGCCACCTAACCAGGGAAAGTCAGGAGACCTTTAAAAGTAGGTTACCTTTGGCTGTAAATGGAAAAGGATGCATGAGGAAAGGAGATTCTTTCTCCAACATATGGTGAACAAATATGAATTCTGATGTCTAACGCTCTCCTTCAGGCTGAGCAGGCACAAATGAATCATCACAATTCCAGTTCTTCTAGCCTATTATCAGAAGAACTGGCTTCATGGTTTTAGTATTACTGAATGAAGTCCCAAACTAATGGAGTCATTATTCACTGACTACACAGAGCAAGGACACATAATCTATTTAAGGAATCACTATCAGCATTTCCATTAAGAACTTGTTTCTGGAAGTGAGACCTAACTCTTTAAAATTTCCTGGAATGGACAATCTAACTGTGTGTCTGTGACTTCAAAAGCTGCCTTGCAGTTTTCGGTCAGATTTTTATGCTTGCGTTCTGCATAAGTACCCAGGGAAGGGCAGCCTTGGTCCAACTGCTGAGAGATTCTATCCTACTTCCTAACTCAAAACAAAAGGCAAATACTCACTGAACACTTTTTGAGGCATCAGCAACGGACACAGTGCTGTCGTGGCTGACCCAGGCCAGGCGGCTCCCACTGGCGGAGAAGCTGACACCATGCACCCAGCCACCAGTGCCACTGCCACCAAACTCTGACATCAGCTGACCAAAAGGCATTTTGCTGCCCCAGGGCGTACTGGCTGGTTTTTCATCCACTTCTTTAATGTATGCAGAAAACACTCTGCAGTTTAAAGGGCAGGAAGAGAATGAAAAAGTAAATGAAAATATATGTATATAGAAATTGGCCACAGGCAGCTGCCATAAGGTGACCCAGAATACAAACAGCAAAATATGATGAACAAGTCCAGGTACACAAACATCTTCTGACACAGAATGGTTCCAGGTTGCCTACAGGCCAATCCAAGTTTGGTAAATCCATACTCAATCAAGTATATTCACAGAGTGCTTATGATGCGTCATAGAAGTAACGAATACAAAAAGCCCTTCCCTCCAGGAGTGTACATTCTGGGGGAGGATGGTGCTGTCTTGCTCTCCCTTGCCTCTGGGAGATCTGGCTAAATGAGCACAGCATTCTTTCCTGTCAGTCTACTTCACCATCACTCTTGACACAGGAGTCCAGGAAGTCCGCACAGTCCAATGGTAGGAGAAAGGAAACTAGTTGCTGCTCTGCAATAAACCAATGGTATAAACACACTTAAAGGGACATCCAAAGAGAAAGCCAAGGAAGGCTGTGGGAAGAGCAAGCAGGCTTTTCCTAGTGCTGTCAGGCAGAGGGCTGTGCTCACTTCGCTCTGAGGCCTACTGTCCAGCCTTTGTGGCAGGTGTAGTCTGAGATGATCTGGTTCCTTCACAGCCTGCTCATCAGTCTCTTTCTCTAATTCCTTGAGGTGGGAAGCAAAAGGGATAAAGAACAGCTAGGAATCTATCCTTTTATTCCTGTTTGCTCTATCTACTTTGTAAAGCTTCTCTTCAAAAATTTCTGAACCTAAAGACTCCCTAAATGATCCAGAATATTTCCCCCCAAAATGACAACGGCAGCAGCAGCTCTGGAAGAGTCAGGGCATGAGAGAGGAGAAGGGCGCAGTGAGCTATCTGTAAGTTTGATGACATGACCACTTTAGAATCACTGTGCTTTACGTCCATGTCACAGTGGCTACTATGTTAGTCATCTGAGTCCAGGAAAGAACAGGTGGTTCTCAGCTGCAAACTCAAAAGTGTGAACTGAACAGACCCATTCCCAAAGGAGCACAAGTCAAAGCAAAGTTTATTTCTGTTAATTATTGTTAAGAAAGGAATTGTAACCTATTTTTACAACCAGATTTTTAGATATAGCCAAATGACCCAGGTGGTATGGAACATTAACACTTTGCTCCGTCTTCTAAGGGAGCTAGAATGACTTGGGGTAACATGACAAAAACAAAACTTTTAGATATGAAAAACTCTAGAGAATATTTATGTATCTTTTCTGTTACACTGGTTCTTTGGTAGAAGAACCAATACTTTTCTAAAAAGTGCCTTGATACTACTGAATCCCCTTCCCACAGTCAAACTGCCACATACATATAAAACAAAACAAAACAAAACAAAACAATCCAAAACAAAAAATTCTTGGGTATTCATGGATATAAATGACTAGCTAGGTTTTCTGGATATTCTCCATATCACCTATTAAAGAAAGATGCATCCCATCTTCTGACCCACCACAGAGTCAAATGAAGCAGCATTTATTTGCTTTCCTTTTGGCTAAAGGGAAAAAAAAAAAGCCTTGCTGATAGAGAATAACTTTAAAAAAAAGCAATTACTTGTATGATCCTTAAAGCTCTTAGCCAAGTGGCTGTGTTTCTTTTAGCCTCATGCTACTAACAAAAAGCTTTAACTGAAAATGAACAGCACAATAACAGCTCAGCAGTATACTGTTCAGTTATGTTTTGTTAATCTTTCTTTCATACTGGCATTTGCAGAGTCTGCTGCCTGGGTTATAAAATGAGAAATAACATTGTAGTTGAGGGACGGGGAGAGGAGGAGAACACTGCCCCCACTCCAAACCATGGATGTTTTGCTTAAGGAAAACCTCCCTGTTCCCACCCTTGCCTCTCCCTTCTACCAAACTTCCAAGTCTACTTCTTTCTATGTCAGTGATTTATGCACTTGCTGTAAGTCCCTCTTCTAGATTACAAGCTCCTTTTATATCTCTGAGTCCCTTATGGTGCTTGGTAGAGTACCTTGCAAAAAAGGACCTTAAAATTATTTGTTCAAAGATGAACAATGAACAGCTTAAGTGTGTCTATTCAATTCTCATGTTCCCACCTGCATTTGAAATCACATGATCCTGCTGCCAGCAAAACATTGTTGGGATGCCAATCCAAGCTGAGGACTGTGGAGCGAATTGGCTTTTTAATGTGCTTGCTTACCCACCTACAAAAGAGAAAATCCATTTTAGTTTATCCACAAATCAAACAATACCCAAATGACCTACAAATATGTCAGGTAAAAAACACCAATGCACCCTGGCTAGTGTGGCTCAGTGGATTGGGTACTGGCTTGTGAACCGAAGGGTCGCTAGTGCAATTCCCAATCAGGATACATACCTGGGTTTCGGGCCAGGCCCCCAGTAGGAGGCGCACAAGAGGCAACCACACATTGATGTTCCCCCCCCCCACCTTTCCCTCTCTCTAAAAATAACTAAATAAAACAAAACAAAACCCCAGTGCATGGTTCTTATGTGGCTACCATGTCTCCTGCCAGAAAGAAGGTGCATTTCTAGAGGAAGACAGGAAGAATCATAGATAGTCCCTTCCATTTTCCTGCCTTTTAGGTTTTGACATTCTCATCAAACGATTCTCATCATTCTCAGGGCAACTAGTTCTGAACTTTTTCAGTTACCAGGGGATCCTCTTTAGTAAGCTTATTTATTTATGGATAAACTCTGGTACTGCTCCATGCAGTTTCAGATTTTGTGAGACTTTAACCATTATTTTTAAAGAGGGGGGGAAGGGAAGGTAGGAAAGAGGGAGAGAAACATGGATGTGGGAGAGAAACAATCAGTTGCCTCTTGCACACCTCCAACTGGAATCCTGGCCCACAACTCAGGCATGTGCCCAGACTGGGAATCAAACCAGAGACCTTTCCACTTACAGGACGACATTCCAAACAACTGAGCGACACTGGCCAGGGCAGAAATTACTTGAATTTTTATTATACATATTCAGTGATTTGTTATTTCATTTTAGGTTAAGTTTGGGTTGTAAGATAGCTTAATTTCCTTTCTGAGTTTCTAATGCTAAGTACAATAAACTTCCTGAAGCTACAATTTTTTTAAAACTTTTTTTCATAGAGAAAACACAACCAAGAAATCAGCAGAACCTCTTTTTGGAGGTTAACCTGTAATTCTGTAGCTCCATTTAAAGAGTTTATGTCTAAAACCAGTCATTATTCTGGCATAAGTAAATCAACTTCTGCCCTTAAATTGCTGCTTAAAAATCGATCATGTTCTGTTGTTCAAGAGGAGAGACTTAATGTTGTACCAAATGCCCTTTCTTGAAAGCTATTTTTCTATAGAATCTTTTTGTTAGGAACCATTCTGAAAAACAGACAATATTCTAACTTATTTAATAATACAGTTATTTTAAATTAAAGACTTAGAGGTTGTTTTATTTATTTTTTAAATCCATACCTAAGAACATGTTTTTCATTGCTTATTTTTTTATAAGAACATTCTATGTATTTTTTTTTTAGTTCTTTCTTTATTGTTGTTCAAGTACAGTTGTTTCTATTTCCCCCCGCACCACTCCCCCAGCCTCAGCCATCCCCACTTCCTACTTTTTCATTGCTTTTAGAGAGAGAGGAGGGAAGGGAGAGAGATGGGGAAGGAGGGAGGGTGGGAGAGGGAGCAGTGAGGGGAGGGATAGAAAGACAGAGAGAGAGAGAAAGATTGACTGGCTGCCTTCTTGTACGTACTCCAGATAGAGTAGTCACATCATACCAGTAAAATATTGTTCCCTAGCTGAAAAACTCACCTGACAGCTTGTTCATATGATGTCACCATGTA
Organism: Glossophaga mutica; assembly: GCA_039655065.1. Lineage (NCBI taxonomy): Eukaryota > Metazoa > Chordata > Mammalia > Chiroptera > Phyllostomidae > Glossophaga > Glossophaga mutica. Next base: position 86,391,294 of record CM077305.1, read on the forward strand.
CTATAGTAAACCTCAATTTACCTATATTTGATAATGCTTTTTAATAAATACAAACGTAAACAATTGCTGACACTGGTTACTTAGAAAGAAAAATTGTTTCTTACCTATTTGTTATAGTGAACTTTCTAAATGATTTTTAGCAGGTAATATTTTGTTAACTTAATTTTATAATGCTTGAAAGAAAAATGCATATCTGAAATTCATAATTCAATCTTGCTGCAAATGCAGACTTTCTGTTTGAAGAATCAAAATTTCCAAGGTTTTACTAAGTTACAAAGTGTAATATGATAATCCCTTTTCAGCAGAAGGCAAACAGTAACACTAACACAAAGAGTAATGTGTACTCTGCTATTTTTAGTGCAAATCCACACTGCCAGTTTTGTACTGACAGTTCATGTAGAAGGGCGCTAACTACACTTTCTGAATGCATGTCAGGTAGAGCAGAGTTGTTTTCTTATTAAAGTAAGCAAGAAGGAGTAAAGTAAGTTACTTAACCATAACACAAACCTCTGCATTTTGACTGGCTTAGCTACAAGTAATTTATAAAAAAAATGCACAACAGGCTGATTATATTTCCAAGATCCTGGCCAATTTTTACTTTAATGGCTTAAACAAGTAAATCATTAAACCAAGGCACAGATTTAGTTAGCAAATAAACTTTAAAGAAAGGAGAACACTATTATCTGTAAGAATCCTAGATATTTTAAGTGAATAGAGATAAAAAAGTTATATCTCAGGACACTGAGAATCTTTCAAGTTTATAATTTATATATCAGAGTAAGAAAACAGCAATATGGACAGTAGAGAGTCAGAAAAGTAGTAATAGCTTATAGAACAAACAATTTAGGGGATCAGAACATGGAAACCACAGCTCTCTATGAGAAAGATGGAGATTTGACTCAAAGTACATATAAGAAGGAAAAATGCTCAATTAGTAAAAATGGAAAAGTTTAGAGGGAAAAAAATGTCTAGGTGAAGTAAAACTGAAGTTATCTCCCCTTCACCCAGTGTCTCAAAATGTCACCAAGAACATAGCATTCCAAATGTATGATTGTATAGAGAAATAAAAAAGTACTCAGATGTTGCTCACCAGTCATTTTCAGACTCAAAGTAACAAACCGAAATGAGTCGTGCTCCACTTCCCACAGCAAATTTGTTCTCTAGTGGGGACCACTTGACAAAAGTCGCTGCACGATTAATTCTCAGGATCACCAGGGTTGGCTTCCAGACACCATCTTTCTGACTCCAGACATAGGCATTGCGGTCTGCTCCACAAGTGACAATGCGGTCGCTCTTGGGAGCCCAGTCAATACCTGAAAGTGAGACATGGCATCATCTGCTTTGCTTGGGTCAATGAAAACTGATATGGCACAGGCAGGTAGGCACTGGTATGGCTGGGACAGATGTGATTATCACATCACAAGGGCAAGGATGTTTCTCTGCAAAGTTCTCTAACTTGGGATCCTCCATGAGGCTAGGCAGAACAGAACCATTTTATAACTGCAGAGGTTGCAAAACTAATCTGGGACATTCTTTCCACCATTCACATGTCTAAGGATAACTGGTCTGAGAACCTTGATCTTCCCTCTAAGTTCTTTTTCTTTTGTCTGAAAGTACCTTTATTATTCATTAACACACCTAATTCAGTAACATTAACTGAAAGTCTGCTATATGACATCCAAATAAAACAACATACAGAATAAAAATAATTTTTAGTTTTTAGAGGGCCAAATATATGTTGTTTCATTATATATTCTTCTGAAGGTCTCTGTCATTTAAACGAACCTAAATACATTTTCTGTATGATACAGGTTGTATGAAAGAATCCTTGAGTATCTTTGTATCTAAAACTAGGAAGAGACCTACATATATATCTAAATGTAAAGTTTATTTTTCTTTTTTGACTAGACTTTTACTTACTTGGTGCCTCTGTGAAGGATTCCAAAATCAGTCAGTTTGTAATATATCAAGAGTATAAGCTGCTATGACTCAGTCATTTTATAGCTACTGATGAGGTATTTTCTATAAATATAACTTCACACTGAAGTTATTTATATTAATAATAAATTTTTATTATAGATATCTCCCTAAAATATTAACATTCTTAACATTTACATGGGAACAGGTAAGGTGAATATAAATAAAAATCTCCATTAGTCATATATCATATTGACTTAGCAGTATGAAAAGTTTATTTATTCATCTACAGGAAATGCCAGCACAGTTATCTACACCACTGAAGGGAAAAAGTCATGGAGGAGTGTGCTCTGAGTGATGTGCATTTTCATTATAAATCCATTCATTATAGGACAGTTTCGAAGCCCTCTTTATTAGATTTAAAAGTTTATTTTTAACTGCAAAAACAAAACCCACATGATATGACACAATCACAATGGAACATTCAGAAAATCAGTAAAGCCCTGCCCTTGTTCTTTATGTCCCATACATTCCTTCCCCCAAATATTAATATTTTGGCAAACATATTCTCTTGCTTTTTACAAATTAGCAGTGATTATCCATTATTTCAGAACACTGATCTTATCATAGTAATTTCCCCAAACATCCCACAGCTGAACATTTTGCTAGTTTCCAATCACTTATTAAGATAGATAACATAGCAATACACATTCAGGCACATATCTTTTTGCTCTGGTTAAAATTATTCCTTTATGATAAAAACCCCAGAAGTGTGACTCAAAATATTATTATTTTTATCAATATATTGTTTCCCTAACTTGATTATAAGCTTCTTGACCACAGGAATCCAGTCTCTGAAACTACTGTGGTGGGCAGCCTGTAGGGTGGTCCCCATGATCTTGCCTGCTGGTGTTCATGCCTGTCTGCAGTCCCCTCCCCACATGTGTGAGCAGGACCTGTAACTTGGTTTTAATCAACAGAATTCAGGAAAGGTGATAAGATGCACATGATTACTGTATAAGATTACATAAGGATGTGCCCCCACCCAAAAAAGACCACCCCTGCAAAACATAATGTGCCACCCCTCTTGCTAGAGATACTCACGCTCATTCCCCATTGCTGACTCTTGAAGAAGCTGCCATGAATCTTAGAGTTGCAAGGAAATGAATTGTTCTACCAACAACCTAAAGGAGCTTGGAAGTGGATCCTTCCCTGACTGACACCTTATTTATAGCTTGTGAGACCCAAAGCAGAGTCCCAGAGAAGCCAGGCCCTCACTCTTTTTTTTTTTTTGGTAATTTTTTAGAGAAATTTTTTGTTGCCTCTTGCACACACCCTGACCAGAGAACAAACCCACAACCCAGGCATATGCCCTGACCACGAATTGAATCCCCAACCTTTTGAGGCATGGGATGATGTTGCAAACAACTGAGCCACACTGGCCAGGGCAGGCCCTGCCTCTTGACCAACAAAAACTGTAAGATGATAAATGTGTGACTTAAGCAGCTAAGTCTATAGTATTTGTTACACAGCAATAGAAACCTAATATATCCTCTAGTATCCAGAATATTGCCTTGTAAGAGAAAGCTTATTGATTTTGTAATGATTTTGACAATCTCAAATTTCACCCCTTATTCCACATGACCACCACTCTAATTAAACACATATGTGTTTGATAATTACTGATGTGCTTAAACATGAGGTACTTAATAAAAAAAATCAGTATACCCTTACTACTTCAGAAAATTATAAGGAACTGCCTTCTGCTGGGTTTTATGGTTCCAAGTCTACTGCTATAGCCACATCTTTCATTTGAATTTGAAAGCTGCAAAACCAGTTATAGCCTCAAATTGTCATATTTTAGATGAGAATAGCCTTTAGCTCTTTAAATACACATTTATTAAAGAGATGTGAAGAGCAAATATTCACTAAAAGGCAAATTTTAATCTTACTGATTTAGCTTTGCATCTTTTTTTTTTCCATTTTCCTGCCATTAGAAGACTTGAAAGAAAAGGAGGAAAATCAAGCATCTATCCTGTCTTTCCTATACTAACTACATCTCAGGCTAAGTAAACAGTAGATGAGATAGTGTTTTTCATAAATGTATTCCAGCTGATAGAAAAGAAATGATAGATCTAGAATATCACTATGTTGCAGCCATTACTAAATTAATGGATATGGGCACTGATCATCAACAGTTGCTAACATCACAGAAAGAAAGACGACTAAACACTGTGCACCTCCTTGATGGAAGAACCTACCATCACCTAACTCAACTAGCAATTTATAGGAAATATGGAGGACGGAGAATCTGTAAAACACTACAGGGTTGCAATCGGTAGAATCTAGGCTGTGAAGAACACTTAAATAGGACAAACAATCTGATTTCCAATTTTGTTAACAAATACATTGCAAAGGAAAAGAAAGAAAGGGAACCTATAAACAAAAGACTTCGATACATCAACCAGTCACAACCATGTGTGTATCTTTTTAGGATCCCAATGAAAACTAAGTATTGTATTGGTTATTATTGAAGAGTCCTTACCTTTTAGAGACACAGACTGAAATATGAAATGACACGATGTCTAGGACGTGCTTCAAAATAGTACAGGAAAGGAGTTGAGAACAAGATTGGTTGTGAGTTACTAATTGTTGAATCTGGGTGATGAGTACACAGGGGCTCATTATAACTGTTGTCTATTTTGTTATGTTTAAAAATGATCATGGTAAAATGGTGTTGTCGTTTCTTTTTCTTTTTTTAAGAGAGTGATTAAACATTTAACACAAAAGAATAAACTCATAGAAAAAAAGCACTAGGACTCTGATATCCCTTTGATATTTGCCATACTCTTTTTCTCTGCAGTACAGACTAGTCTTTTCTTCTTGAAAGCTTTAGAAGATAATTTTTCTTCTTCTGTAGTTAACTGTCTTTCTGAGGAAATAGGTTTGATCCTTGGTCTCCTGCCACAGAATTATATTTAGATTTTTCCAACAACACTTTTTTGTGACCTAAAAAGAATATCATTTGAGCATTTAGAAAGAAAACAAACCCAAGTTCAAAGGATTCCAAAAACGAAGCAGGGAAAAAAGGACACGACTAAATATTTCATTTTTTTTTGGCTATCTCTTTGGCAAAGAAACTAAGAAACTAAGAAACTAAACTGGCAAAGAAACTAATGAAAATAGCCAAACTTAATAGAAATTAGGATGTGGGAAAGCAATAGCAACAAAAATAGAAATTATATCTTTGGTGCTGGTTCGGTAATATAAAATCAGTCAGCTCAGCATGCTTACTTGCATTACATACAAACCCTGGTAAAAGCAAAAAGGGATGATCACAAGTTTTTGCTGGGAACAAATGATCTAGATATACCAACATAGAGCTCAGAACAATGGGGAATGTAAAAGCAAGCTGCAAGAGTTATATGACATGATGCTATTTTGGTAGCATTTAAAAATACTAGCCACTAGCACTACAGATTGCTTATGAATACACACACGTGTATATAAAAGTATTAAACATGGGACAATGTCATACTAAAGTATAGGCTACCTTTTTTTTTTTTAGTATATTTTACTGATTATGCTATTACAGTTGTTCATTTTTTTCCTCTCCTATATCCTCCTCCGCCCTGCACCCCTGCTCCCTCCAGCATACCCCTCCTCCTTAGTTCATGTTCATGGGTCATACATATGTTCTTTGGCTTCTTCATTTCATATACTATCTTTAACCTCCCACTGTCTATTTTCTACCTATCATGTATGCTTCTTATTCCCTGTACCTTTTCCCTCCATTCTCCCCCTCCCCACTGACAACCCTTCATGTGATCTCCATTTCTGTGATTCTGTTCCTGTTCTAGTTGTTAGTTAGGATTTTTTTTTAGGTTCAGTTGTTGACAGTTTTGAGATTGTTGTCATTTTACTGTTCATAGTTTTTATCTTCTTTTTCTTAGATAAGTCCCTTTAACATTTCATATAATAAAAACTTGGTGATGATAAACTCTTTTAACTTGACCTTATCTGGGAAGCACTTTATCTGCCCTTCCATTCTATATGATAGCTTTGCAGGATAGAGTAATCTAGGTTGTAGGTCTTTGCTTCAAATACTTCTTTCCAGCCCCTTCTTGCCTGTAAGGTTTCTTTTGAGAAGTCAGCTGATAGTCTTATGAGAACTCCTTTGTAGGTACCTGTTTCCTTTTCTCTTGCTGCTTTTAAGATTCTCTTTATCTTTCTTTAATCTTGGGTAATTTAATTGTGATGTGTCTTGGCGTGTTTCTTCTCGGATACAATTTCTTTGAGACTCTCTGAGCTTCTTGGACATGAATGGTCTAGTTCCTTCGCTAGACTGGGGAAATTTTCCTTATTTTTTCAAATAAGTTTTCAATTTCTTGCTCTTCCTCTTCTTCTGGCACTCCTATGACTCAGATGTTGGAACATTTAAAGTTGTCCCAGAGGTTCCTAAGCCTCTCCTCATTTTTTTGAATTCTTGTTACTGTATTCTGTTCCTTGTGAATGCTTATTTCTTCCTTCTGGTCCAAACCATTGATCTGAGTCCTGGTTTCCTTCCCTTCACTGCTGGTTTCCTGTATATCTTGCTTTATTTCACTTTCTGTAGCCTGCACTTCTTCCTCTATTTTGTGACCCAGCTCAATCAGTTCTGTGAGCATCCTGATTACCAGCGTTTTGAGCTTTACATCTGATAGGCTGGCTATCTCCTCGTCGCTTAGTTCTTTTTCTGGAGTTTTGATCTGCTCTTTCAGTTGGGCCATATTTCTTTGTCTCGGTGCACCTGTTACATTGTAAGGGGCAAAGCCTTAGGTATTTGCAAGGGCAGGGCAACCCACTTCACTGCACTGTGGCACTGTATGTGGGGGAGGGGTCAGAAAAGGAACAATTCTGCTTACTCAGCTCTCACCCTGCTTTCAGTCACTTCCCCTTCTACCCACAAGTGGATCTGCCCTTTCAGGTGCTGATTCCCAGGTAGGTGGGTACATTCTAGGATCCTGTGGCCCCCTCCAATGGACCCTCCTGTGAGACTGGGAATTTCTCCCACTGCTGCAACGCCTACAGGTTTTTATAGCCAGAGGTTTTGAGGCTTTAGTTTCCTGCACTGGAACCCTGGTTTGCAAGGTCTGTCTCACTCCCTAGTTGTTCCTCCCAGCTTATCTGCATGCAAATGTGGGATATCCTAGTCTGCCATCTGCTGCCTTGCCTGCCCTTGTCCACCAGCTGCAGCTTGTTGGGCATCTTTACTGTCCAGCTTCTCATCTCCACCCCTCCTACCAGTCTGGGTGAATGTTTTTTTAACTACTTCATTGTCAGACTTCCAGACAGTTTGATTTTCTGGAAGTTCTGGTTGTTTTCTTTTAAACTGGTTGTTATCCTTCTTTTGGCTGTGCAAGCATATATCTACCTGTGACTCCATCTTGGCCAGAAGTTTATATGATCTACAGGCTACCTTCTGAGGGACAGTAACAGGAGTGGTAGTGAGATGGGACTTTACCATTATCTAAAAATAATATTCCTTGTTATCAAATCTTTGTTTCCTAAGTTCTCTGGCACAGGAAAAAAGACAGTTATCTTTTTTGTTAATTCTGGGTGGCAGAAAATGGGTGTTTGTTATATTATTACTCTTTGTCCTTTTCAGTATTTTGGAATATCTTCCTTGCCCTAAAACAACATGGAAGAAACTTGTGGAAGACACTGCGTTCCTGCAACAGTTGGGAACACAGTTTGACTTACATTTTCACACAGCTCACATGCTCTCCAGTTTTCACTTTCATGTCCCATCTCCAAATCTAAGCTCTTTAGTCCTCATACTAGGTTCAGTGTTTTCCATAACACTAGTAGAGTGCTGTGTACAAACTGAGCTAAAATAAGCATTTAAAAATTGAGATCACTATTATGCTATTTTCTCAAATTTTCTAAGGAAAACTCAGCAGATGCTGTACAACTTTGAATATTATGGCATATTTACTTATTAGGCTCTTTATTTAAACAAAAGAGTGCTAAATTTCAAAATACTGTGCTAAATTCACAGTTCTCTTCCTTTACCTGTGATATGTCCATTGTGCTCCTTAAGTTCATGAGCTTTCACCCACTGGCTCCCGTTCTTCTTATAAATGTGGACTTCATGATTATTGGGGCTAAGGGCAATCTCTAGAGAGCAAAGTTAATAGTTAACACTTGAACTTGAAACCGTTACACAAAAAAGGGATATATTACAGTTGGCATTTAAAAAACAGAGTGAAGAAATAGAAAAGTTGTTTTAAAAAATGGTTCTCAATATTCACCCCTGAAGAATTCCTTTTATTATTTTTACCTTTACTTGGACCCCATATTTTAAAATGTTTTGTAGAAAAGCTAAACTTAAAAATTCATTCAATCAGAGACATATACAACTGGCAATTAAAGATTCTAACTAGTAAGAAATAAACAATGTTGCTGTACTTAGCTGATATACAGTTGACTCTTGAACAACACAGGTTTGAATTATGTATGTCTAGTTATATGTGCATTTTTCCCCCCAATAAATACAGTCACCCTTCGTATCCACAAGTTTCACATCCATGGATTCAACTGACTGCTGACTGAAAACATTATTTTTCATCTGCAGATGTGGAGGGCTGATAGTATGCATTGTTCCATACCCTTTTAGATAAAGGACTTAAGCATCCTCGGATTTTGGTATTCAAGGCGGGTACTGGAACCACCTCTCCACCCATACCAAGGGTTAACTGAAGTTAAGTCTTTGGGGGTCAAAACTTATACATGAATTTTCAATGGCATTGGCAGGGGGGTCAGTGTCCCAACCCCTGCACCATTCAAGGGGCAACTGTAATTTTAGCCCATAGTAAAGATATTTGACATTTTAGCTCCCCTGTACATTATTTATAATAACAATTTAATTTCTGTTAGATTTTCAGAAATGCTGAAAATAGATCATAGGCTCTCATTACTGCTATCATAGACCCATGTTGGTGCCACCATAGTTTGTCAAAAAAACTTGATTCTGCTGATAAATTATATTAAAGCTTTCCTTTAAATAAAGCCAATATAAATCACAAAATAAAATTCTGTTTTTAAGAGAAATCTCTTGGACCAATCCAAAATATTAAGAATACATATATCTGTATATGTATATGATGAATTTTTAAATTTATTTTGATATTTTCCCTTTCTAGTTGATCCATTAAAAATTATTTCTTAAAATTAAAATTAGAATCTATGACCAAGATTTTAGGTTAATCTTTTAATAGTTTCCCCATCTATTATGTTACCTACCCACCCCTCCTTAGGAAACCTACTGTTTTACAGATGAACTGTGGAACTAGATAAATATCTAGCTTTAAAATCCTAAGACTTTCAATGCTTTCTGGAAAACAGTTGTATATTTCTAAGATGCATATGGAGATTTCAAAAGTCAAATCCAAAGTTAAACCTGGAAAATATTATAAATTTCACATTATAATGTGACATAACAAAAAAATCTGACTTAATATATTGAGTTTATTAAGTAGTTTAAATGAGGGCAATAACAACTTGCATTCTTATTAAAAATTGGAAATATTTAAAAACCTATTTTTAGATGAGAAAGTGGAGATAGAAGAGATAGGAAACTCAACTAGGAAGCTTTGAATTCATCATCTTGCATGTAACATATTTTCAAATACCCAATATAGAGGCTCATATCTAGATTTTCACTCAACAATATCCTGGTGTGTACTGTTTATGTATCAAAGATTTATTTAAAAATATGAGAAACATGTCTGAACTATCTTTTAAAAAGATAGTACAGATTCAAAATCCCAGCTGGCTTCTTTGCAGAAATTAATAAGCTGATCCTACCATTCCTATGGGAATGCAAGGGACCCAGAAGATCCAAAACAATTGAGAAAGAAGTATAAAGTTGAAATTTATACTTCCCAACTTCAAAACTTACTACACAAGGCTATAGGAAGCAAGACAGCGTGGTTCTAGCATTAGGATAAACATAAATATCAATGGAACAAAATCGAGAGTCCGATAAACTTACATTCAATTGACTATCGACAAGGGTAACAAGATCGTTGCATGGGGAGAGAACAGTCTTTAACAAATGGTGCTGGGACAACTGCCTATATGCAAAAGGATGAATGAAGTTGGGTTCCTACCTTACATCATATACAAAAATTAACACAAGTGAATCCAAGACCTAAATGTAAGAGCTAAAACTATGAGACTCTTAGAAGGAAACATAGGTATACATCTTTGTGACCTCGAGTTAGGCAATGGTTTATTAGATATAACAGTAAATGTATAAGCAACAAAAGAAAAAAATTGGATATTTTCAAAATTAGACACTTTGTGCTTCAAAGAACACTATCAAAAAAGTGGAGACATTCTACAGAATAGGAGATTCTGCAAATCATATATCTGATAAGGAACTTGTATCCAGAACATATAAATATAATAAAGATTATGTATTAAAAAAAAAAGAACCCTCACAACTTAATAATAAAAAGACAACCCAATTTTAAAAATGGGCAAAGGATGTGAATATACATTTCTCCAAAGAAGATCTACAAAAAGCCAATAAGAGGGTATACTACTTTATACCCGCTAGGATAATAATGGGTATAGGCTATAACCAAAAACAGATAAAAACAAGTGTTGATGAGGATGTGGAGAAAGTGGAACCCTCTACTAATAAGAATGTAAATTGTTGTGGCCACTTTGGAAAATAGTTTGGCAGTTCCTCAAAGTGTTCAATATAATTACCATATGACCCAGCAATTCAACTCCTAGGTATACACTCAAGAGAAGTGAAAACATATGTCAACATAAAAACTTGTATGTGAATGTTCATATTAGCAATATTCACAACAGCAAAAAAGTATGAACAACCCAAATATCCACTAACCGATAAATAAACAAAATAAGGTTATGTCTATACAATATTATTCAGCCATAATAAGGAATAAAGCTACAACATGGATGAATCTTAAAAACATTATGCTCAGTGAAAGAAGCCAGATGCAAAAAGCCACATACTTTATGATCCCATTTATACACAATGTCCAGAATAGGCAAATCCATGAAGACAGAAAGTAGATTAGTAGTTGCCTCCGACTGGAAGTTTTGAGGAGAATTGAAGTGACCACTAATGGGTATCACTTTTTAGAGTGATAAAAATATTCTGAAACTAGACAGTGATGATTGTTGTATAACTCTGTGAATATACAAAAATAAATAAATAAATAAAAATTGTATACTTTAAAAAAAGGATGAATTTTACGTTAGGTGAACTGTATCTTAATAAAGCTATTCTTTAAAAAACTGAATGAGCCCTGGCTGGAGTGGCTCCATGGATTGAGCACTGGCCTGTGAACCAAAGGGTTGCCGGTTCGATTCCCAGTTGGGGCACACGCCTGGGCTGCAGGCCAGGTCCCCAGTTGGGGGCGTGCAAGATGCAGCCACACATGGATGTTTCTCTCCCTCTCTTTCTCTCCCCCTTCCCCCTCTCTAGAAATAAATACTGTAAAATCTTAAAAAAAAAAAATTAATAAAAAACAGAATGAATGTAATTCAAACTTTTAAAAATAACTCATGGGTCTAACACTACATTTGTTTCTAGATTTTTTTTTAATACCTCCTCATCATATTATCTGTCACTCTGCCTACTATGCCTACTTTTGAGAGTCTTCTCCACCTGTTTCTAGTTTGCTGGAACTAGACAACTAAAACTCAAGCTTGTTATGAGTAACACAGTAAATACTAGTTCCTACTGCTCTTAGTACCTCAAGAATAAACCATATTCTCTGAAACAGCTTATTTCTAGGTCCTAGAATTCTCACTAAATGCTGAGTTAGTGTGGTATTGCAGACACTGGATTCTTAGGGCAATGAAAGATCTGTGATATAAACTGTCTATAGTAGTATAGAAAAAGAATGGATAAGGAACCAGAAGGCTTGGGTGCTAGCAATGGCTCTGACATTAACTAGGTGTACAACCACTTGGAAGTCCTCCTAATATTCTAGGCCTCGGTTTGTTTTTTAAAAAGATTTTATTTAATTACTTTTAGAGAGAAGAGAAGGGCAGGAGAGAGGGAGAGAAACATCAGTGTGTGGTTGCCTTTTGCACACCCCTACTGGGGACCTGGCCCACAACCCAGGCATGTGCTCTGACCGGGAATTGAATTGGCAACCCTTTGGTTGGCAGACTGGCACTCAATCCACTGAGCCACACCCCCCAGGGCTACAAAAAATTTCTTGTACCATTATATGTTCAAAAATAAATGCTAAAATTCCTTTATAATAGAAAAAAGTATTTAAATATAAATAAAAAATTGAATTAAGGAATTAAAACAAAAGATTTTTCCCTGAAAGTCTGGGCCAAAAATGTAGGTGTGCATTATACATGGCAAAATATGGTATGCAATCCTTAAAAGTGTCTACATCTAAAAGTATCATAAGTACTAAAATAAAGGTGCAAAATTAATAGCATACTTACGGGTACGATCCCTGTTCCAGGCATGACAGGTGATTGGCTCAAGTAAAAATTGATGCAGGGACATTATTCTTAGTGTTTTCAAAGGATAGAAATCTGCAATGAGCAACAAAAAGCACTTAATATAGCAGGCAACCAATATTTAAGTTGTCTGGGGATCTTGAAATGTTTGGGGATAAATAAAACACTATTTTCCTATAATAACTGAATCAATCTCAATATCAAAGCTTAATTATTTAAACACAACTAGCATTCTAACCATCAATATATAATTTATTCTGTCAGGGGTCATCAAGAGACTCTAAAACCATGGGTTAAAGATTGTTGGGTACAGGATATTCAGTTTCAAGTGTTCATCCCACAGATCACTTATTAATTACAAAGGGAAAGACATACCTTCACAATAAAAAAAAAATCTGGCAGTCACTACCTTAACTGAGTGATCAAATTTGGTATCATAAACAATGGAACAATATAATCTGAGGGGCCTCCTGATGGGAGGCAACGGGAAGTGTACATCATCATTTATAAGTAGTGACCACTTAATTTATCAACTTTTAAGAGAGCAAAAAGGGGAACTATTAATAATTATGCTGTGACAATAGGTCATGGGACTATCCTGAAGTAAACTGGTAACATGGCCAACCTAACTATGAAGTATTTATGCCAAACATATTTAAATCCAGACAAGATCCAGACCCAATTTCCAATTTACAGGAAATACAGGAATTAAAGAACACAAAAGGGAAATAAACAGTTAAAACCATAATATATGCCATATTATAAAACAATTGTCCTGGACTATTCAAAAAAGGCAAGTTGGGGGTGGGGACTGTTCTAGATTAAAAGAACTATGAAGATCAATTTTGCTGTATGAACCTTGATTATAATCTGTATTTTATTTATTTATTTAAAAAAGATTTTACTTATTTATTTTTAGAGAGAGGGGAAGGGAAGGAGAAAGAAAGGGAGAGAAATATCGATGTGAGAAACACTGATTGGTTGCCTCTACGCCCTAACCAGGGGTGTGGGCCACAACCCAGGTACATAACCTCACTGGGAATCAAACTGGCGACCTTTTGGTTCACAGGCTGGTGCTTATTCTACTAAGCCACACCAGCCAGGGCTGTAGTCTGTATTTATAAAATGGCCATACAAGGTACATTGTGTACAACAGGGAAAATTTGAATTTAGGCTGCATTTTATGTAACAATACAGAATTATTTTCAATTTCTTAACTTCAATGGTTTGCACTTAGGTTGGAGAATGTCCTAACTCTTAGAAGATAAAGATGATGAAGTATTTAGGGATGAAGCATCATGATGTCATCTGTAACTTCTTTTCGATCCTTCAGAACAAAGAAATATAAAAGAGCAAATGTGGCAAAATGTTAACTGGTAAATCCAGGCTAAGAGTATACAAGTGTTTGTTATATTACTCTTTAAACTTTGAAGCAGGAATCTGTGAAACATCGACTCAAAAAATTAAGCAAAATTCTTTATTTTATAGGCACCCAAATCTATATCCATTAAAAAGCAATCATTACTGAAAATGAGAAAAATTTTCAAAATGCACCCCATTTTATCCTTTCTAAGAGGCACTCTCACAACTCCCTGAAGTTTCAATACACTTAAGTACAAGTCATGTTAATCTAGGGTGGAGACTGAAAAGTGAGATAGGAATTCTGATGTAAGCAGGAAATGAATGGAAGGGCCACCAGAAGGTTGTGAAGTGAACGAAGTTCAGCAGACAAAGCAGAAGTCAATCTTAGTGGAAAGCAGGAAAAATGTCTCTACTGATTGTTATAAAAGGAATCCAAAGGTCAAAGGGAGGTAAGTGAATAAAACATCTGATATCTTGAACTAGCCAAGAAATGTCAGTGTTTCACATTTTATCCTAAGGGTGAAGATGTTTAGGTCATTAATTTTTTACTTTTGCCTGTTCTAGAAAGCAAACTGCAACTCACAAAGAAAAAGACTGACTGAAAATTAAAAAAAAAATTTTAAATAAATTCAAATGAGATTGCTAATTTGTTATTTTTTTTAAAATAAACTTTCAGAGTTACTGCATGATTATCTTTGATATCACAATCTTACTGATCACAACAGGTTTTGCTTACAGTAACTCAAAATAACATGTAATGTCACAAATAGCTCCCTAAAATTCAGTTCAAAAGCCACGCTTTATAAGCTCATTTGTTAACTGAAACAAAATTAGTCTGCAAATGAATAATTCAATGTGAACTCTATAAGCAATAAAAGCACATATTTCACGTACACATAAAAGAGGAGAGCTGCAGACAAAGGTTTTTCTCATTCTTCAATTCAGTTTTACAAGCAATGTGACAAAGCCTTCAAAAGAGGTAAACATTTACACAATGGCATAATTATTTCTAAAACTGCATTTCTAATTTTCTTATTATTATTCAAGCTCCATATTTGGACACATACTCACACCTATAATTCTTTCACAGTCATGTGGCTATTTTAAGTCTGTAGGCCAAAACAACACTCATATTTTTGTCAAATATATGACACTCAGTAAACAAAGCCTGTATTTATGAAACTCAGTGAATGAATAACAATAATAGCTTGATTCTTGTGCCAAAAAGATAACTCTCTGTCATAGAGTGATAATTTTAATTTCTAAACTGTGATTAATATTTAAGTGAAATCTGAAATCCTCTGTTTTAATGAGGGTAGAGAGGAAAAAAGGGACAAAAAGGTGACATTAAATTTAACAAGCTTCTTCTAATGACCTTTTATTGTCCAGCACAGAGGGAAAGAGAAATGATTTATAGCACAGCATGATTCCAGGAATTACCTCTCTCTTCAAATTCCTTTCTTTACCTGTCACTTTGAGTACAGAGTCATTCTGATGTTTGGTTTGCCATGGACTCTGGAGCCAAGGGAACCCTGGTCTGAATCTTGGCTTTGACACACATTAGCTATGAGACCTTGGGAAAGTCACTTAATAAACCTAAATCTCACTTTTTTATCTGTAAAAGTCATATCAGACATATCACTGATATCCCAAAAATGTTGGTACAAGGATTAAATGAAATAACATGTGAAGAAATGTGGTACAAAGCCTAACTCAAAACAGATGCTCAATAAGTTAGATCCCTTTCTTCCTTTGACCAGGTGCTTCTGAATCATCCCAAGAAGTTACACCAGTTAATACCCTCTGAAGTACACTCCAGTTGTTATCTATCTTCTGAACCTAGCCCTGGAGCTTGAAAGTATTTGTCAAGTGGGAATTTCAGTTCCCTGTTTAGAGTCAGTTTTCAAGGCTGTGATTCACTCTGTTTCTAATTGCTCTCATTACCCAACCTGGCAATACCAGGTACTCCAACAAGGTCACCACACCCTCCACAAGTTCAGAGACAGGTTCCAACTCCTGGCACCAGCCTCACCAGCAGAGCATTCTGAACTTCTTTATGCAGAATTTGTTTCAGCATAGGATCAGTCAACTGATAGATCGAAACACAGCCACTCTCTCTCCAAGCAGTTTTAATTTTTCCAAGATGATCCCTCCCTAAATTGTGATAAGTAGATAAATTAACCTCAGAAATTCTCTGAATCCTTTCTGTTAGGAAGGAGCCATTCACACCGACTCCCTAACAGGGCAAAACCACCCTCCTGATATCCTCCTTTTGTTTTTAGGTACCTGAAAAAACCAGTGCCTACATGAAACCAAAAGGTTAGATAAAATTGATAGAAGAGGACGGAACTAGGATAATTTATGCAATGAGTTGAGATAGATAAAAGAAGGCTCTGAAGTCACAGTATGAGAACAGATGGCTTTATAATCAGAGTCTAGGCCACAATTTTTTAAGTGCCAACCATGTTCCCAGCAGTGTACTAAATACCAGATTGGAGCCAAAAACGTAAGTCAATCTGACACTTTTCTGGTCTTCAAGTGAGGAGAGAGGGCGGTTTAGGAGAGGAAGCGAAGATAAATATGCAGAGAATGCCCAGAAGCAGTAATAGCAGCTAATATTTATAGCTAATAGTTTCTGGCCCAGAGCACCTACTGATTCTCCAGAAAGCCCTAAGATGTTCTTACTGCAATCTCCCCAGGGTCATCCAAATGAAGTGGTGGTGCCAGGATTAGAATTTTGGCAGTCTGTCTGGAGGGTTGAAATGTGACAGGTGCTGCTACATCAAAGGTCCACGGAGCCAATATGAACAATTATGACTTAGGGGATAGCGGCACTTGAGGGGGGGATCTTAAGGAACTCGGGAAAAGGTTTTCCTTGAGTTTAGAAGGGTCCCCAATAACTGAAGGATTGAGGGCTGCCCTAGATAGAAGTCAAATGTTCCACACACGCTGTGTGCAGGGACCCATTCCAGAGGCTAAAGAAAGAAAGGAACGGTCCCTCGCGACACCCAATTAGGACGAGATTATTCCATTTACCGGTTTTACAGACTGATAAATGGCCACAATAGAGGTGCATACAGGGCTATGGAAGCGCAGGAGAAGGAGCCGTTAATTCTGGCAATGGAGAACCCTTGGCGCTCGAAAATTTTGAGAGAAACGATTTTTATTGGGACCCAGGGGCTCGGCGAGTCTTACAGAGTGAGAATTCCCCCGCCCCTCAGGAGGCCAGCCAGGGTAACCCGGCCCCCCCCCCCCTCATCCTCTGGGCCCCGCGGCCTAAGCCCTCGCCTCAACGTCACTGCAGGTTCAAGTCCAGACCCACAGGGTCAGAAGCTCGCTCCTACTTCCCCTTACCTGGGTTCGGGTGGTGTAGACCCGCTCGGAGCGGAGAATTCGCGGACTCTGGTCAGTCGACGCGAACAGGCTCCGGCAGGCGCTGGCGGAGGACCCAAGCCCAGAGGGAGCGGCTGACAGATTCCGGAAATGGTCACGGCGCCTGCGCGGAGTGGCTGCTCGGAGAGTCTGCGCTTGCGCAAAGCTCGAGTGCACGGCTGGACCGGAGCTGGTGCGGCCAGGCAATGTCCCTCTTGAGTCGTGTTAGTCCTTATGAAGTGGTGTCGCAAAGCAGCTAGAAGGTGGTGACGAAGCAGCGTAGACGTCTTACTCCTTCCCTGGAAAACTTCTAAAGACTTGCAGATCGAAAGTGTGGATCCTTGTCCGTTTCACAAGAGCTACTGTCAGGAACTGAATTACTGAGATTTGAGGCCTTTCCCGCCACTGAGACCCAAGGAACGACTGTTTTTCTCCCTTTAGAGAGCCATCCCCCCACCCCCACCTGTTTCCTCTGGAAAGCCCCAGAGGCCGGTCCTGGATCAGAATCACTTGTTCCCTGCTCCCAAGATGGCGCCACAGGACGGAGAAATTGGGGGAATTCAGCAACCCGCCGTCCCCTCCTCCCCTTCACGGAAGACAGAGCTTGCTGTGCAGGTGCTTCCTCAATTTTGAAGAAAAAGGGATGCTGTAGTAGACAAGAGAAGTTCATGAGACTGCTTGGTAGGCCCAGCAAGCTCAGTGCCGGAAAGTAACCACACAGGATGGTATACTAATAAATCCTAACAGGGTAGGTCATGGTGGATAATCATGGCCTATATCTTCCTTAACAAAGGTCAATTTTTAAGTGAGTCCTGTCCATTGCTCTTATGCACCTAGGATAACATACCTTTGAAATGTCAGCGTAAACTTATTTTTCAGAACCTTGGAAAGCACAATCTGCAGCACCAGAACATGAGACCACAAAATTTACTGTTGTCTTGTTTCCCTGCATGCCATAGCTATGTGCTATAACTATCCTGTATCCATTAATGTAAAAGAAGTATGTGCTCCAGTTTCCTTTTTATCCAATCTTAGACATTTATCTGCTTTGCTTTCTTCTGCTTCCTTAATCTACCACCAATGAGTTTCCGGTAATCTTCCTTACATTTTCTCCTTTGATCCTAAATATAAAAACCGAGCTGCAAAACTTCCATTCTCTGGAGCATTTTCTCAATCAGTTGAGATTCTTTTTCCCGGCATGTCGCCAAAATTTTGGCCTGAATTCACATAAAATTTTTCTGTAGGTTTAGACATGCTTTCCTCAACATACAATTGCCCTGGACTTCTAGCTAGACTTGCCTTCTTTGAACTAAAAAATTTAGGAGCGGCACTCCTATCCTCCAAGTCACTGCAAATTGCTATCTGCTGCCTATTTTGTTCCTTCTAGTGGTTTGTGAATTTGACCCTAATTTTTGGCTCTAAGGTAACAGTGTTCACAGAAGTGACCTGGTCAATTTCCCAATTTCAGAGCCACACTGTGTTCTCTGGGGTTAATTAATCCAGTTGATCGTGGAGCACTAATGTACTGGAAGTAACTGGTTCTACTCTGTCCCATGGCTACAAAGTCTTTGGTCCTAGGGAGATTGAGGATGGACTGAGAGAGTGGAGCAATCATTTTAAAGTAATTCCTCCCTCCCAGAAACAAAATCTTGGCAAAGGAAGGATAGCACATGGAAACCAGGATTCCTGTGTCTGCAAGTTATCAGAGCTGATTGGAAGTATGTAGAGTTGGTACCCAGAGTCAAAATACCAACAGCATTTTATTTAGATCCCACCTATTTACAAAGAATAGTTCCTTCTTTGAAGTTCATAATCTGGGAGACTAACGCATACAATTCAATGATACCAGATTCTTTATAATAAATGACAAGAAAAGAAATAACTTAGCCTCATAAAAGTAACAGGTATTTAATATTAATCTCTGGTTCTATCTTTTGAGTTAGTATTTTGCATTTTAGCTACCATTTGATGCATTTCATTTCATAATTTATGAGTCATTCTTGATGGTAGGACCTCAGTTCTAAAGGGGGCCCTTTAAGTGAATCCACCTTGTGCTGTAACTGAGGAAACAGGACCTGAGAATTTCAGTGGCAGGTCTGGCCTCTTGATGCCTAGTCCAGAGCATTTCTTATTATCCCAACAGGCCCTTGCGTAAGAGCTCTTGGAGTTCCAAACAGGAACGCTTTTTAGTGTTTTTTTTTTAGACTTGTATAATGATACCGATCTGGTATCCAAAATGAGGACTCCGCCTTATAAAGAATTAGAAAGAATTAGTTCCAGGGAAAGTGGTACTTAGAATAGTAAATGGGAGGGAGAGAAGGGTTGGACACTGCCTTTGGATTATTTTGTTGGCTTTATTGATTTGATTGGAATTGGAATAGGATTGAATTAGAATTTGGTCAAGCTTCAAGTTGTCAGATATTTAGTGAGTACTTATCAAGTGCCAACTATTGTATTAAGCCATTTTGTGCAGTGTACATAAGAGTTGAGTAAGATCCCTTGCTCCTCAAGGAACTTGGACACTAGGATAAGATCTGTTCACAAATAATTTTAAATATACAGTCAAACCTTGGTTCTTGAATGTCTCCCACCTCAAACGATTATGTTCTTGACCAAGTCGTTCATGGAAAAAATTTCTCAGTTGTTGAACCAAATTTCAGTTCTTGACCTGATACCCCTTTCATGCTGATACATGTATGATCAGTCATGCATCTCTCAGGTGACAAACAAAGAAGTTTCAGTTTTTGAACAAATTGCTTTTCAAACAGCCTTGGGAGCAAATTAAATTCCAGAACCAAGGTTCCACTGTAAGGAAGTGCACAGTGCCTCAAACCAGAAGGGGTCTAGTTAATGTTTGGTAAATGATATTATGAGTGAATGAAGGACATAGTCTAGGATTGCAAAAAACACAGAGGTTGCCACCAGTTGCTAATTGGTGAGGGAACTTGTATAGATACATCAGAATATAACCAATCATAGGTTGGAAAGATTACATGTTTTCAAAGGCCTAATGATTTCCTTCTGATGAGGAGAGCTTCGATTTAATGTGTAGAATGTGGAGAGTAAGAAGATTGATTCTTATTTGTGCCAGTGAACACTTACTGCCAGTCTCTCATTTCTGTTTCTTCCATGGGTTAATGGTTGCCACCTATTTACCACAAAAACTGTTGGAAATGTTATTGAATCAATGCTTATGAAAGCTGTAAATAAACAAAAGAATAAAAACATAAATGATACTCTGTTAATGCTTAATAATCCTTGTGTTTTAGATACTGTCCTGATTGCTATGGTATGATCCAATGAGGAAAAGTTTCCTCTAGAAAGGATCTAGTATAATTCAGTGCCAGAGGGACTGAAAAATGCTACGGATATTTCCACTCTAGGCTGCTGACCCAGTTCATTTCCACAGCATGGAGATAAGACCAGTGTATGGGGTATGTAGGGGCATAAGGTAGTTGCAGATGGTATATAAATAGCATACTATGACAAAAACCATACTTACAAGGCAAGCACTCAAGCATACTTTTGAATACCAGGTATCGCTTTCCTAATTTGATGAGTGAAATCTGTAGTCCTCTAGGCTATAAATCTTTTGGATGTCAGGGCCCCTTCTTACTACACATTTTGTTTCTAACACATTTTTCTGTGCTGATATGCAACGTAGATTATGTTTTAAAATTTATTTTTATTTTTGATTTTAGAGAGAGGAGAAAGGAGGGAGAAGGAGTGGGAGAGAAACATTGATGTGAGAGAAAAATATCGACTGCCTTCTGTATGTGCCCCAACTGGGGACCGAACCTGCAGCCTAGGCATGTTCCCTGACTGGGAATCAACCAGTGATCTTTCCATTTGTGGGATGATGTCCAACCAACTGAGCCACACTGGCTGGGACTGATTTTAACATTATTTTAATAAAAATATGATGGAGTGCTTAAGGAAGTTTATTGACTTTGGTAATAAATAGAACTAGGTTCAAATTCTGACTCTGAAGCTTACTAACTTTGGGCAAGTCAGTCAACTTTTTTTTCCCCAGTCAACTTTTCTAAGTTTATCTGTCAAATGAGGATAATAGTTCACACCTCTTAGGGTTTTTCTAAGGATTAAAATAGACAACGTGCAATCTGCTTCCGGCCAAGATGGAGGCATAGATACATATACTGTGCCTCCTTGCACAACCAAAAGAAGGACAACAACAAATTTAAAGACAAAAAACAACCAGAACTTACAGAAAAAAAAAATCAAACTGTATGGAAGTCTGACAACCAAAGAGTTAAAGAAGAGACATTCATCCAGACCAGTTGGAAGGGCGGAGATGAGCAGCCAGGCAGAGAGGACTAGCGGCAAGGTGGGTCTGGTGGACTGGGTGAGGCAGCAGCTGGTGGACTGGGCAGTCCCATATTTGCATGTGGATAAACTGGGAGGAACAACTGGAGAGTGAGACAGATTGTGCAACCCAGGGTTCCAGTGTGGGGAAATAAAGCCTCAAAACCTCTGACTGTAAAATCCTGTGGAGGTTGAATTGGTGGGAGAAGCTCCCAGCCTCATAGAACAGTTTGTTGGAGAGACTCACAGGGTCCTAGAACATACACAAACACTCCCACCTGGGAATCAGCACCAGAAGTGCCCAATTTGTTTGTGGGTAGTGGGGGAAGTGACTGAAAGCTGGCAGAGAGCTGAGCAAGTGGCATTATTCCCTCTTGGACCCCTCTCCCACATGTAGCACCACTGCAGCAACATGGGTTGCCCCGCCCTGGTGAATACCTAAGGCTCCACTCCTTATATGTAACGGGCATGCCGAGACAAAGAACAAATGGCCTTAATGAAAGATCAAAGCTCCAGAAAAAATACAACTAAGTGACAAAGAGATAGCCAACCTATTAGATACAGAGTCCAGAACACTGGTAATCAGGATGTTCACAGAATTGGTTGAGTTTCGTCACAAAATAGAGGAAAAAGTGAAGACTATAAAAAGTGAAATAAAGGAAAATGTACAGAGAACCAACAGTAACAGGAAGGAAATCAGGTTTGGACCAGAAGGAAGAAATAAACATTCAGCCAGAGCAGAATGAAGAAACAAGAATTCAAAAAACTGAGGAGAGGCTTAGGAACCTCCGGGACAACTTTAAATGTTCCAACATCTGAATCATAGAGGTGCCAGAAGGAGAAGAGGAAGAGCAAGAAATCAAAAATTATTTGAAAAAATAATGAAGGAAATCTTCCCCAATCTGGCTAAGGCAATAGACTTCCAGGAAGTCCAGGAAGTTCAGAGAGTCCTAAAGAAGTTGGATCCAAGGAAGCACACACCAAGGCACATCATGATTACATTAGCCAAGATGAAAGATAAGGAGAGAATCTTAAAAGGAGCAAGAGAAAAGGAGACAGTTACCTACAAAGGAGTTCCCATAAGACCATCAGCTGATTTCTCAAAAGAAACCTTGTAGGCAAGAATGGGCTGGGAAGAAGTATTCAAAGTCACGAAAGGCAAGGACCTACATCCAAAATTACTCTACCCTGCAAAGCTATCATTTAGAATGGAAGGGCAGAGAAGTGCTTCCCAGCAAAGGCAAAGTTAAAGGAATTCATCACCAGGCCCTTATTATATGAAATTTTAAAGGGATTTATCTAAGAAAAAGAAGAAGATAAAAACTATAAACAGTAAAATGACAACAAAGTCACAACTATCAGCAACTGAACCTAAAAATTAAAAAAAGAAAAGAAAACAGGAACAAAGTAAGCAAACAAGTAGAACAGGAAAAAATCACAGAAATAGAGATCGCATGGAGGGTTAACAGTTGGGAAGAGGAGGAATGGGGGAGAAGATACAGGGAATAAGTAGCATAAGTGGTAGATAGAAAATAGGGGGAGGTTAAGAATAGTATAGGAAATGTAGAAGCTGAAGAACTTATGTGTAAGAACCATGGACATGAACTAAGGGGGTGGGGGATGTGGGTGGGAGAGGGTGTGCAGGGTGGAGGGTAATAAAGGGGGGGAAATGGGAGAACAGCAATAGTATAATCAATAAAATATATTAAAAATAAAATAGATAATGTAAATAAAGTGCTAGACAGTTCTTGGCATATTAAAAGTACTCTGTAAATTGTAGCAATTATTATTTGAACATATTGTACCAAGTTGATTTTTATAATTTATTACAGGCATACCTCATTTCATTACACTTTGCTTTATTACACTTTCCAGATACTTCATTTTTATCAACAATGAGGCAAGGCACTCCACCAGCAAAAAGATTACAAGTCTCTAAAGGCTCTTGAATAATGGTATTTTATTGGCAATAAAGTATTTTTTAGTTAAGATGTACATTGTTGTTTTTTCTCCAGACACAATGCTATTGCACATTTAATAGACTATAGTATAATGTAAACATCGCTTTATTTCAGTATTTGCTTTACTGCAGTGGTCTGGAGCAGAACTTGCAATATTTCCAAAGTAGGCCTGTATTCCCCAGGTATTTTTCTCCCAGTCTGTGGCTTCTCTTCATTTTCTTAATGTGTTTCAAAGACTAGAAGTTCTTAATTTTCAGGAAGTC